>OU779865.1:24907500-29907500 GCA_916999025.1 Orgyia antiqua | reverse complement strand
GTCAGAGAGCTATCACCGTTCCAGAGATCCATCCTGGTGACATAACGGATAGAGAAATATAATCGGGTTCCATTTTCCCTTTTTGTATTGAACCCTACCTAAATATGTAAAAACTCAAGCTGTACCAGCTTGCTGTCAAAATCCCATATCACTATCGACAGCTGAATTTTTATGTATTTTATTTATAAGACGGCAGTTGCATGATGTAAATATGAGGCCGTGCATGAGATATCATAAAATCTTAAAGAATATGTTATAGTTAGTCTATATTAAAGATATCGAACTATTTACTGGGCATTAAAATAATGTATTTAAGGTTCTTCTTTACTTATTTAAAACTACGCAATGGATTTTGATACGATTTGTTTAATATTCAGAAGTCAGATAATCAGATGAGTCACGTACGCCTTAAAGAATATGATGATGAAGAATAAACTAAGCTAGGAAAATAAAACAGTATTTTTTTCCATATCTGAAACAATAAACAGAAAGCTGTTTGACTTAACTACCAAAGTTCTTATCTCAGAATTCAAATATGAAGACGATAGCGTTGCGAAGAGGTAGTTTCAGCATTCATATGCAAATTGTCTGTCATGCACCTAGAACACTGAAAATACACATTGTAGTCTTGCTGTGTGATTATTTTAAATCATACAGCAAGACTACAATTTCACTTGGTGTGTGATTATTTTAAATATAATTTTATAGAGTACTTGCCTACATTTCAAACTTTGGTATTTCACATTGATTGTATTTATCTCTATTTCCAGCCCATTTTCCGTTCCAATATCACACACAGGCCTCCTCCACTTTGAGGGATTATGTTCTAATGTCGCGCTGACCAGGCGTGTTGGCATGGTGTTTATTTTGAAGTTTTAGTCTCTTACCGAGAATTTTATCTGGTGTACAATATTACTTAGCTGGTTTTCAATGCACCCTGGGATAAAAAGGGGTGCTGACACATGTATCTTAAATCGTCGCCACACGGAAGAATTGGATGTATAAACTATTAAATTCATTATCCTCACTTCAAATCCCGTATCTTACAATCGTCAGCCCAGCCCATTAACGCCCCATTATTGAGCACGGGCTTACTTCACTTGGGGTATGTTGGCATTTGGCATAGAGTTTAGTTACAAATTTTTCGTGTCTCACAAAAGGTGTTATACTTATCCTTAATTGACTCTTACATGCACCTTGTAGAAAGGATTATGAAACAAAGTCGTTATTTTAGTATGTATGGATAGAGCTAATCTTATTACTTTAAACGAGCAATTCTTGTATATATATAATTGGAATCTCGGAATCGGCTCCAACGATTTTCATAAAATTTAGTATATAGGGGGTTTCGGGGGCGATAAATCGATCTAGCTAGGAATCATTTTTAGAAAATGTAATTTTATTGCTTTTTTTTCTTTTTGGCGACACCACCCGAGCTAAGCTCGGTCGCCCAGATATTATCTTCAAAAATATGCAACGGATTTTGGTGCAGTTTTTTAATAGATGTTAGAATTGTACTGGAAAAAGTGATCACCGCAAGCGGGACTTGAACCCACGACCTCGGAATACCGTTCCGTCGGTCTGCCAACTGAGCTATTGCAGCCGTGCTAGCAGTAAACAATTTCACCGTAGTGGTGAAATTGTCACTCGATTGAGTCTACATCGCATTTGATGTACAGCTCCATCTATCACGGTGGAGATCACTTTTTCCACTACAAATTAATTTATTAAGTAAAAGCATAGCAAAATCAATAAATTACTTTAGATTTTAGAACTTAAGATGATGGTTTTTTTTTGTATAATTTGTTAAGATTTCTTTTTATTTTCTATATTTCATACGTACTAAGTTGCAAGCAACAGTTAGTACTCGTATACACACAAAAGTCCAAAAAAGTGGTGTCATTACTAAGTGACAATAATCGTTGGAATTGTACAATTTGGAATTGTGCATTACGATATTAGTGCGTTAAGGGCCTACATCAATATTATCGTATATCATCGCCGACACGTGCATATTAACACAGCCAGTAGGCACAGAAAATGAAGAATTAGGGATACTTTTCCTATTTACTCAAAATCTACTAAATATATTTTAATTCTGATTTACGTGTTTCTATATATAATAGTTACTTATGTTTTGAAAGTTATTTCATTAGTTAATACGCGATAATAGACCGACAATGTATATGTAACTCTTTCATGGGTCATTGTATACGATTTTATAATAAACTCCCTATTGATGTAAGAGAATTAAATAATTCTAAATTTAAAAAATTCATTAAAACTAAATTATGTAAAAAGGCGTATTATAAAATTTCTGATTATATTAAAGATGATAAAGCTTGGGAGTAGGTTGCTCTGGAGCAATACATATTCTATATTGTAAAGTTATTAGCATTGTAAGTATAATTGACATTTAATTTAAAAATATTGATTTTATTAAAAGCTCTGCTGAGTTTCTTACGACGGTTCTTCTCAGCAGATTGCGTCCTGAACCGGTGGTAGGGAAAAAAATTGGACATGTCATAAGCACATAATTTTTCTAAAAAATTGTGTCTACGTGATTAAATGATTTTTCATTTCATTTCATTTCATTACAAAAGAAAAAAATAAAAAATTTGAGAGGTTGTTTCGCTAAGATTTTCTATCAAGAAAACTTTTTTCAATCGTGTTTCTGAGTTTATGCGATCCTAGGTCATATATTGAAAAATCATATACTTAAAAATTAGAGCTCTAGCCATTCAATCTAAAGAAACAATGAAAACTTCGTACATAGAAAAATGCACGAAGCTATTTTGGTATCCTCTTAAGATGGTTATAATATGCGAGGCGGAATTTCAGCCCGAGCCGTAGGTGAGGGCGTAATTGAGCCGAGCATGTTATAACCAATACGCACGTATATCGTACGACGTTTTTTAACACATTTGCGAGGAAACAGTAAAAAAAAACATTAAATAAACTCAATCTGTGAATGCACACTATTGCTTTCCCGCCATTTTAACAGCGCGCTAGCGCTGCCTGCTGACTGGCGCCGCGTGGCGTTTAGTTCGAAATTTGAATAGCAACAGCGCGCTGCTCGAGTCGTGCGGCGGCGATCAGTTCCATATTTGAAATGGCAAATAATACTGTTATGAAACTTGTATGGACTATAACTTAACTATTTGCTTTGGTAACACACGCGTTTTTTATGACCCGCTTTACATATTTAAAACCGGTGGAATTACATCAGCTTTACGAGAAATAATATTATGGGTTAAGGCTTGGCTTGGCTTAAAAAAATATCCCGTAAGGATTATTATCTGTTTTAAAATTACCTGTACCTATGGCGTTTTTACCGACAGATTTGTAAATATATATTGTAAAGGTACCTACTTATTCTGCCACCAGAAGGACCACGGACCAGTCCATTCTCTCATAAGGGTTTAATAAAATACATAATACATCTAATTCAAAAATATACAAATCCACATGTGTAGCGTGCGGGCTCCTGTATACTAAGGTCTAGATATTAGTAATATTCATAATATCACAGAATTACTTAAAGACATAAAACTCGTTTAGCGGTTAGCCTGGGGCTCAAGTCTGCTATTCAATGTTCAGTGACAAAAAATTAACAATAGACTACCAAACTTGATAAAATTCGCTAATACAATCAACAAATTCAATAACTGATTGCTCAGTGGCGAACTTTATCAAGTTTAGTAGTAATTTTTTGTGGTTATAATGGTGTCATTGAACTACCATTGTGACACAGTTCATTAGCAGACTTGGGCCCCAGAACAATTTTGCGATAATAACAAAATTCTCGGTCAAGTTACAGTAAAACCCTAATTTTAAGTTTAGTTTAGTTTCTTTTTCTAAGAATCTTTCAAATTAAAACTATTAAAATCATTCAATTATTTAGCGGTGGCCATGCTATAATGTAGACAGCTTTAGTTAGGTACCTAAACATATTTTCACATCAATAATTATTGTTGAAAAATTTGCGTTTTATAACTAACTTTAAGCCCCGGGATATTTTTATTAAAAAACAACTATTAATTTAATAAGAATTAACCATGGGTTTTGTTTGTGTCAAATAAAAGTTGTTTACAATGTTGATATCGTACTTAAGTATCGTTAATATTCTTCACGCTACATGATTCTTGGCATTTAGCCATACAAAAACAGGAATTGAGCCACCACACTTGAAAATACCATGTAGGTATAAGATAATTTTGAATATATTACTAGCTCCCGCTTTTGTTGCAAACAGTTTTTTTTGTACTAAAGAGTTAGCAATGAAGCTTTTTATGCTAAGGCTTAACAAAAGAGTTCAAAAATTAACACATTTTATGAATTGTTTTTACTTATTGTATTCACAATTGTTGTACACTGTCTTAGCCCCTCTTACTCAAATTTCTTTCTAAGGACAAGAAAAATCAGTTATGAATTAAGATCGCCTATGTACATGCCTTCTCTGTAATCATATTTTGTAATTATTGTTTATTAGTTTAATAGTTATAACAATTTGAGCACTACTACAAGTTTTTGACATATAACATTTCATTTTTATCATCAGTTCACTCTAGATTGGAGTGCTGGAGCCTAAACTAGGCAGAGCCTGTATTTCAGGACGCCAGCACCCCGTAAACAAACAACAATGCAGTCATAGTTAGCAGGTGTTGGTGTGAGTGGGTGTGTGTATTTGTGTGTGTACTGTGTGTAATGCGCGTCTAGTGAGATTAAGGATAGATTTTATTTAGATAATAAGAAAGCTTTATCGTGGTACAGTTAGGAGATCCTCAGTTGTTTCGTAGGTCAAGGTCAACAAATATTCGCGTGTTTTTATTTTACATTGTTTTTTTTGTTAGGAAATATATAGATTGAGTTAGATTGATTTTATTATACAGAAAATAGCCAAGAACGCAGAAGAAGCGGTTAGTTAGGAATTTATGAAAATTAATATTAGTAGGGGTTACTGGGTTAAAGTGTCTTTTAGATAAACTTAATTTGCGTGTCGTTTAATTGTTTCCTTATGTAAACAATTCCATAAGAAGTCCAACAGAAGGAATATCCATGCGTTTTACAAAAGTTTCTAGCTAGAGAGAATAACCTTTGTGCTTTATAAGTTAGTGATTCTGTTATATACAACGGCTGGCTCGGGGACAGCTTATCTATGTAGCTAGTGTTCAGTTTATTCTCCTTGATTTTCTGTCGGTTGAAATCTTTGACACACCCAATAAATTTATTCTTTATAAGAGCTGTGTTAAGTTCCACTATGATCGGGTTTGAGCCGTCTTTAGACTTTACTCTATAAATGTCCTTTATGTTGTTGGTATCTATATTTGCATTAATTGTCTTGCCCACCTTGATCACGAGCTCACTTAGGTTTCCTTTAGTTTCTCCTTTGTGTTTAGGGGCGTTTCGGATCTCAATACAACAAGACCGAGCTTTACGTTCTAAATTTTCCAATGAGTCTTCCAGTATGCGATCCTTCTGCTGTCCTCCTTTCGACCTAATTTTAAGCGTTCAATGCGTTTTATAAACTCGTCGTGCTTTATACTATACAGACAGTAATATATATATCTAGACAGTAACTCCACACTTAACTTGAGGTCTTTGTTCTGTTGAATTATGTCCTCTATCTTACCTAGGAGGTCATTAAATCTAAGTTCTTGTTCTGCAGAAAAGTCCGTTAAGACGCTCAATGGTATCATGCTAGGGTCCTTGTCCTTTTGTTTACCTGCCCTTTTTTCCGTACTGTTATAGCAGTGGCATTTTCAGGTGTTGCAACATTTTAACAACGGCAAGCCGTGACAATACTGTCACGGCTTGCCGTTGTTAAATGCGTAGGCGCTTTAGTTTCTGGTATAATTTTATTATTGGCGATGCAGCTGGTGGTGTGCGATTAATTGGCATATTGCCGTATATATCGAGATTAATAACAATTGGATAAGGGTTTCAAAGTTTAAATGAAATATTGGGTATTATTGATATTTAACAATGAAGACGTACCTAATAATTTTCTAATGTGGGTAGATTATTTGTTATGATGTGCAGCTGATGTAAAATCGGACAATGCAAACTTCTTACCGATCACAGAAATATTATTTAATCAGTATATGATGATATTCACTGTTATTTATTATTAAATAGTCACTTGTGCACTTGTTTTGACCACTTTGGAAGAAAATATTTCACTATTTACATGGTTTAATAATTAAAAGTGAGAAGACTTTTGTTTACTGTACTTGTTACGATGACAGTTGAGCAATGAATGTATCACTTTGTAGTCTTTGTACATTAAAGAATACAGAGATGATAGGTAGGTATATCTACATTTTTGATGTAGTTATAAACAACAAATTAAACTCATGACCCAAATTTATACCTACATAAAATAGTGTAAAATAGCGTTCATCATCAACATTGATCCGAGGAATAACCACTTAACGTCGAGCACGCGACAATCCACTCCTGAGATAATTCGCATGTCATCGGTACGAGCTTCGCATTGTATAATACAATATGTGCACGAAATTTGCTACTAGAAATTCGATTTGGACGGACTACGTACCCTTCACTAATGGATTCCTTAATCTAAATTGTCGAATCAAATTTTTTTTTAGGGCGTTATAGTTACAATGCGACCAAGCCCTTTAAATAAAAAAATTAAAAAAATTGTCGAATCCAGAAATTCAAGAAGATACTTTTTTTTTTCTTTAGCCCTTTATTCAGAACAAAAGGGATGGCTTCTCGTTGCCAGTGTAAATATTGTCAAGAAGATACTTATTTGCTAATATTTTAACACACTTTGTACACAAAACTTTAGATTCTATGGTCGATTAAATCATTGACTATTTAACTTGAATATTTCGACGAATATTTAAGGAGTCTCCAATATATTTTTGTGTATCTTCATGACAATGCTTATGACGATTTAATTTATTAGGGCATGATATGATATTGATATGTATTCGTCCGCATAACCGAACGCTTCGTGCGCAAGTTCAACTCGTACTTGACCATTTAATTAGACGAACAAAGTGTAGTGATGTGGTCATTTAAGCAGCTCTTCGTTCTGCCGGTTAGGTGGGCTTAGACGTAAAACAGACTAATAGATACGTTGCATGATTACGGAAACTATAAGACAAAAACCATTCACTTGTACATATAACGAAATAAAAGATCGTTGATTGTTGTAACAGCGACGAATCACAGATGTAATTAACACATCATTTGTTCTGAAATACTTTTACTTCATTCGTCATGTTCTTCAAAACGAACAGATATCGTACATGATGCTAGATGTATCGGAATTAAGCCACTAAGTATGTTTTGCTCGTAGCATTCGTAGCAGATAATGCTCTACAGCTTCTGTCTGCACCCAAGAGAATAAACGCGTGATGAATTTTATGAATGTGCTAGCTGTTGCTGGCGACTTCGTACGCGTGAAATTTAGAAATTAAACCTTAACAAACAAAAGTTTACTATGACAGTCGATAGATGGCGTTGTACCGTTTTTTAAAAAGCGCTATAGTTTCGTTCGACACATTAACAATTAAGCTCGTCAAAATTTTTTCAGTGTCATCAACTCGTTTTCACATTTATAAATTAGTTAAGATTAATTTTTCTGGACTACCAAAAAGCGACATGATAAGACATGACAAAATAAAAAGAGTATACCTACAAAATAATTTGCTTTACCTTATTCTATATGCGTCCTCCTCAATAATACAAAGTTTAATTTTATTAACACTATTTTGAGGAACATTATTAAGTATATGTTTTATAAATCTAGATATCTGATGAGGTCTATAGCATTTGCACAGACAATGCAATTGTCTAATTGCTTGGATGAAATCCTTTGGCTTTGTTCCAAAATAAAACATTGGATAAGACTCAGAAGAAGCCAATCTAATAATGAAATAAGATTTTAATTAAGCTATTTAAATTATTATATTTGTTTTTACATTTCACATATGCCAGAAATAATGCAATTTTAAATAAATTATTTACGCTATTATTATAAAGAGGAAAGGTTTGTATTTTTGCATTTAACAAATTAATTTATAAACTACTGAACTGATTCAAGTATATGTAACTAGCTGTTGCCCGCGACTCCGTCCGCGTGAAATTTAGAAAACTTTTCATCCTTTTTTCTTTTTCTTCGTCCTTTCTCAGGGTCTAAAGATTGTCTGTGCCAAATTTCATCAAAATCGGTTGAAAGTTTTAAGCGGGAAAGCGTAACAGACAGACAGACAGAGTTACTTTCGCATTTATAATATTAGTAGGGATTTATTTCACAGATAGAGCCTGAGAATGCACAAATCGTACTTTTCAATGCGAAAGTGATGATACAAAATTCCACGCTTATAAAGTCGTGGGCATTTGCAATATCTAGTACCGAAGATAATGCTGTAAATATATTTCTTTTTAGACTTATTCTGTAGAAAATAAAATAATAATGGAACTTTTATTTCTTTAGGTATACTTAACAATTTGATGGAAAAAACACCACATACCTTGTACTTACTTAAGTAAAATATTTTAAATCGCAGCGAGTCAAACGCAAAATATTAATAAATTAATGTAGAAATATTTTAAAATTAATATTGTATCATAAATTCAATATAACAATACTGTGTTAAAAATAAATCAACTTTGATGATCACAAAATGCTTTCAAAGTTAATTTGTGGAGTACAATAGACTATTGTTGTAATTATTTTGTTTACTTTCCTCAATAATTTTGTACCTATTTAATGGGCTGGCATTTTTAGACGGTAACAGTAATTATATTTGCTATAAAATAAATTGCATGGATTTTATTAAATTTTATAATTAAACCTGTTTTCAGCGATTTCGTACCGCAAGGTTTTGTCCTTGAATATAATTTTTTTATGAATGCAAACCGTGCATTGCTAGCAAGGAGCATAAAAACACCAAATTATTTATTTTCGTATTGAAATTTTCGTGAGTTTGAGTCATATTAGAAATATTATATTACCGGCCAACCTTCACTGTTTTCACAGTGCACGCCGGAAGGTCGCAGACGCCGCTACGCACTCGTCCTGAAGATGAGCATCGGATATGCTCGAAACCTGGGTCGACATCATCGATCCCAAAACAGTGAGTGTTAGCCGGTAATATAATATTTCTAATTATTTATTTATTTAATAGATTTTACACAAGGAAACAATAATTAATACGGTCATAAGAAAAGTAGTGTAGGGATCTACATATTTCTAAAAGAAATTTCTACCTGTAGACCCGCAAGAGGAGATTGTGAAAAAAAAGATTAACGATGGGTGTGTAGTGTAGGGTGACAGAGATATGGTAAACTATTTATTAAGTTAAAATTAATTTATACTAAATTATCCAATTTGCTGCAGTCATTTGTATTATCTAGTGGAGATATTTTTCGAGATAGTTCTAATTAAGTATTGATTTGTAATCTTCTGCTAAAATTTGTATAGTTTTATAGCTGTTTTTATGAATTAAAGTTTATTATATTTCTTCTATTACCTAAAAGATTTCTATAGATATAATCGCACATGAGTTGGATTATAAGTTTCATTTCGTAAACTTTAGTTGTAATCCCTGACGTGGGTGAAAAAAGTTGTTAAAAGATAAAAGTGTAGGAGTGTATCGTTCAAAGTTTCTGTAACTTGTAGACAACTTTAAACTTTTAATAATGTAGATTCATAATGTCTGTTGGTATGTGAAATCTATTGTTATTGATGTGTTATTGTAGTTTTACTTTTAGCGCATTAGGAAAAGCGACGATACTGAATTTACAGGATTCACTAAAAAAACAGTTATTCGGAGTAGGGCTCTCACACGAAGAGTTCTGTTTCGTTATTATCATAACATATTCGTAAATTTTTTATCAATTCCAATTTTACCTTTTGGTACAAAACCCTGAAAATAAACATCTCGAAGTTAGCTATACAAGTGCGCCTAAACCCCGTAATTCTAAAGTTAGATATCTTCTTTTCCATCGATTCCTCAAAACTGTGGGTCGTGACCACCATGGTCCAGATTTTTGATTAGCTTCTTCCAGTCATCACGCCACTCGGCACATCTAATTGCGGTGGGAATATTAATGTTAGTGGTCTTTCACAGCATCAGACCATCACAGCAGCGATCTTCTTCGACTTTTCTTGCCTTCTACGTGCCCCACAACTTTTAGCTTTTCCAGGTTATTAGGATCTCCCCTTTAAGTTAAATATAAGCATAGAATAACGTGAAGCATACTTTTTTATTGAAAAATACAATAAATAAAACAAATAAATGAATACTCATTGACATTTCACACAACGTCCTCTGGTCCCAAGCTAAGCTTGCGTTATAGAATACATATACTACTTTTCTTTTGTAAATAAATCACATACATGCGGTGTTACTTTCGCATTTTTTATATTGCCAATAATTTATACTCAAACTTAATTAATCATCACATAAAGTAAATTATCTGCAAAATACGTTTTTTATAATAAAATGTTTGATACAGAACGGTTTAATGACAGTAATAACACCCAACGGAGTCTCATCTTAGCATGAATACTTAAATATTTCATCGCTCTGGTGTCTATGACGACAATTTACATGTTTATGATTTAGTACACACCTACTATGAAGGCCAATGATGATTAGGTACATTTATATCGTTTGTAGTTATGTGTGGTGGTTTTACTGTCTTTAGGTTCATTGACATCATTATAGTAATACTACTAGTGTTTAACAGTTTCACTTGCGTATTTATTGTATGGTCTTATTCATAATGACTTATCAGAGATTAAAAAATTCGCTAAAATCGGTTCGCAAAAATTGTCAAATCTTGTTATTCAAAATAGTCTTTTTACACTAAAACTATTATTATCTCTCCGATAAAATCTCCGTTTAAACCTCCGATAAGTCATTATGAATAAGACCATTAGTCTTTGTAATATATAGGTATAAAAGCGTAGCAAAGATTTTGTATTTCAGAGGTGTTTTCAATTATAAAATAGGTTTCGGAGACAGAGGTAGAATTTTCAAGTACATGTAGGTACATAAAATTATCTTTACTTATTATAAAACAAAGTCGTTATTTTTTTATGTATGTCCTTATGTTGGCTTGTATCTTCAAAATTACGCAACGGATTTTGATGCGGATTTTTTCATAGATAGAGTGGTTCAAGAGGATTGGTTTCTAAATTTCACGCGCATTAAGTTGCGAGCAGCGGCTGTATTATGAGCTTTTATTTACAGGCAGTTTACGCCGTGAAATGAACTGTCTGGCAAATTCGTATTATGAACAAATTATTAGTCAGTCAGTTCGCTAAACCAGTCATACATGAGAAGGAGAAGGTACAACTAAAAGTTAAAGTACTAACTAAAAATTTTCAACTAAAAGTTTTATTTTTGCCATATTACCTAATTTAGCCATGCAGTTTACGGCCTGCCTGGAACTTGAATGATTTTAAAAAGCTCATAATACGCCGGCAGGAGCTAGTATATTATAAGAATCGGGCAAGGGAAGGGCCGTTTCGAAGGGGAATATCATCAAACACTATAACATAAGATTTTAAGTTTGCAACAACTGATGTAATAACGTTAAAGTCGATAAGGATATAATATATGTATATTCACGGACATTACACAAAACGTCCTCTGGTCCCAAGCTAAGCTTATATGCTTGTGTTATGGGTACCAGAATACGGATTACTACTACTTTTCTTTTGTAAATACATACTTATAATACATAGAAACACCCAGACGCAGTACAATCATTTGTATGACAATTATAAATATCACACAAATTATTGTCTCGAGCTGGAATCGAACCCGCGACCTCTTGATCGCTAGTCCGTTAGTGAATAAAGACATACTTACATTACAATAAGATTTTTCATGTCTATATGTGAAGTCAAATATTGCACATGAATGAAATTTTTCACACATGACAATAATTTTAGGTGATCCTGGCATAGTAGTTACCTTACACGCGCGAAATCAGCCATCACTCATATCGCGAGCACACACTATAGCAATACTACGTCAACTTTGAGACATAAATTCATTAATCAAACGGGAACACTCATTAATAGAAACAAATGAACCGTCCTCCACGTCAGTAATACAAGTCCATGACCCCGAGATAATTGACGCTTAATGAATGAGCGTACCAGTCAACGACATGACACCAGAGCGTAATAATAAGTCATACATACCGTCACGCCTTCTCTCCACTGGGGTAAGTATAGAGTATAGAGCATTATCTGCTACGATTTATTTAAAGTTATACTATCTTTGCTCTATTCATACACTAGCAGTTGACCACCATTTCCGTGGAATTAAGAAACCAAACCCAAACAAATAAATAATACAAAAAAGAAACATAATCTTGAAACACTATCATTTTAAAAAGCCACATCAAAATCCGTTGCGTGTTTTGTAGAAAAACTCACATAGGGTTATACAAATAAAAATAACGACTTTGTTTGATACTCAGTAAAGATAAAGATTTGGTCATACATACATGTGCGTATAATGGTTGTAAGTGCTACGCTGCGTAGACTACGTAGCACTTACAACCTTGACCTTTTTGAAGTACATCATCAATGAAGTCAAGGAAAGTGTTACCTCCATTAAGTAAATAATAATGCCTATAATGTTATAATGATCTATAACTATTAATTCCGTTTTAGCTATTTAAGCTATTTATTCTACAGCTCACATTCAAAGTCAAAGTCAAAAATTTTTATTTCAAGTTGGCATGTTTTACAAGCTCTTTTGAAACGTCAGAAACTAGGTGTCTGTTCCAAACGCGAATCCTATAGAGAAGAACAGACAAGAAACTCCATGGAATTTTTTTTCTATTCTCTTCATCTCATTTCTTTTATTTTCCAAAAATATTATACATTGTTGTATCAGGAGTGTGAGAATGATGCCGATTAGTACCTACAATCAAGACTAACTAAAACTAAATTAATAATAAAATAGCCTTGTTGGAGCAAGTCGACCAGTCCCAGCAGAAGGCACCCGTTCACGAGTATAACGCGCACATCAGCCCCACACAGCTCGACCATTTTGTAGGGAAACGTGCGACACATTCATTCAACATTCTAAGAGCACACACACAAATTTTAAAACTTATTTACTCATAGTATGTTAGGAAAGGTGTGGGGCAGTAACTATATAATTATAAATGCGGTTAAAATCATAGACATTAGCTTATTAGTATTTAATAATTGCTTACAACTATTCAACATCGGCCTTCACCTTTATATACTAATCATAATTAGCCTTAAAATAATTCGTTGAATAAATACATAGTTAAGTGTTATAATTCTTATTTATTCACATGTGTTGCCATTAATCCTCATACAATAAAAAGGTTTTATTCAATTGTATCGTTTTCTATTGTGCTTGTGAGAAGTACACAGATATAGGTACGTTAGTTAAATATTACGGAGGTTACAAAAGGAGTATAGCGGAAACACAACATTCAAAAGATGAAAGAGTCTGGGCAAGAAGTTCCTGAGATTAGCGCGTTCAAACAAACAAACTCAGCTTCAGCAGCTTTATAAAATTAGTTTACATGTATACCTAGACTGTTATTAATTACTTAAATACCTAATAGGTAGTTACAAATTTGTAGTAAGCGCTCTGCTCCTTAATTTTAAGCGTCACAATATGCCTATGTTAATCTGTAATCTAGGTATACATGTGTAAATTTAAATAGAAAGCGATTCATGTATGTTTGTTAAAATGTACATCCAGACATCATTAATTATAAACTTTCACGTTTTTATAGCAGTAGAATATCACAAGTGTAAACATACAAGTGTTATCTATATCAGAAGTTGGACTTTTACGTTGGAAGTTCAACAAAATCGATTATGATTCGTTGCAATGCTATATTATGTTAACATCCGTGTGGAAGTAACATCAGGATAAAGTCACATGAATATACTATGTTTTATTACATTTGCCATTATCCGAAAGAGAGAAACGTGCTAGCTATAACAAAAGTGAAAATGCTAAACTTTGAAAAACTGAAGCATTACAACCAATACTGCATTTATTTGTAAGTCGTTGTATATCGTATTTAAATGCTTGCATTTGTTAGATTAATAATTATTTAAAGTGATTTTTTTTTATTATTTATAATATAAACAAGAAATATGAGTAAGTTTCTTCATCTTCTCCCAGCTTATTACCATCCCACTGTTGTGCACTGGCGTACTCTGGGAGTGAAAGGGTTCTTGGCCTGCTACGGCGCGCAGTCAATGAGAGTTGGCATAGTCTTTAGTTTCAAGTTTTCCGTCTCTCAAAATGGATTTTTACTGCTTGTAATATCTCTTGGCCTCTTATGGCCCCCTAAGGAGGACATTGGTAATGCTAACATCTGTAACTAGTTTAATATAGGACTGTATAAGGAAATCATAATACTATGAGCACTCATTCAAACTATAAGACTCTAATATAACAATTTTCAAAAGACCCTACAAGACTAAATTGTTAAGACAGATAATAAATTAACAAGATACCCTTATCAAACCTTATCAAGATCAAATCACTGTATCGACAGTTACAAACAACCCATGCACGACGAAAGTGACGTGATTAGATCACATAACTTGTTAATTCATTTAGTAATATTGTAGTATGTAGATAGATAGATATTTTCACAAATTTAATTACATTTGCATTATACAGCATGATTTAGGTGGACTACTTAACCTTAGCCTGGCTAGATAGTACTTCATAGTCTAATAAGAAATAGTACTCTCCATATTACTATACTTTACATTATTATACTAGACATATTAGCTTTTGTAAACCACAAACGTCACTTTAATAAGCTGTGAAACAAGTATGTCATTGGGAATAAAAGTCCTGTTTTATTAGTCTATAGTTTAATCCGTTTAATTGAACTTGTGGTGTGTATCAGAGACACACATAGGTGTTGCACGTACACAGATATTTATTAGGCTTCAACCCAGGTGAGTTTTGTAGCTATTGACACATCATCTGGTAAATCGATGTTAGGTGGTTAGTACAATAAGTAGTACCATTATATAACTTTATGTCTTAAATAAGGCCCACCCTGTGTCTTAAAAGACAGGGTTTCATTTTCTTGACAAGACTGTAGGTAGGCAGCGTGTTGATACTAATCTTTACCTATTATAAAACAAAATAATTATTTATGTATGTCCCTATGTGAACTAAAATCTATAAAACTACGCAACGGATTTTCCTGCGAACTTGTTTAATAGATAGAGTGGTTAAGCGGAAGGTTATTATCATTTTTAAAGGTTTGTTTTTTTAACTCCCCAGGTACGAAATCATTGACAACAACTAGTTTCACGATAATATTATAATTTTATCCAAAAAAGATAAAAAAGAATAGAAAACTGTCTGTTTTACTTGAATTTAAATACGTAGACAACGGGCTCGTAGAGTCAGTCACTGCATTCGCATGCAAATATCTGTCACAGACCAAAACATGAAATGACATGTTGCTTTAAAATGCATTTTGATAAAATCCTTTATTAAAATGTAAAATCGTATTTTTATGCATATTTTATTCCATGAAAAATATATTTACGGGCAGAATTGGCGCTTTGTAACGAATATAGGGTTAGATACCTAAGTTTAAGTAAAGGGGAAAGGCTTGAACACGCAAATAGTATTGCCATTTTTAGTTAGTGTTATCTCCATCAAGCTCAATAATGTCCCACTGCTGGGAGGGGTTTCTGGTCTACTGTGCCGCGCTGTATTTTTTATTTAGTAGTAGGTTTATTAAGTTAAATGCATAGCAAGTCAATTGAAAAAAAATATAAATTAATATATTTAATTACGAGTTAATTTTAAATTAATTTCTTTATTTGAAATACCACAAATAAAAGTCCTTTAATGAATGAATGAATGAGCCTAAATTCTTACAAGGAAAGGAAACAACAGAAACTGTTAACAGTAAAAGATTTCCCGTGGGGCAAACATTAACTTGACTAACACGATATAGTGAGTACGTTGTTCCTACTACGATATGTGAATAAGAACCCAATTAGTAATGCACTGCCGACTTGGATTTGAACAGGCGAAGACAGTGCATTACTTACTAATGTAGATAGTATGGAACAGGTTTTATTGTAGATACATAGGAACGTAGGTACTTAGAGGGAATTTATTAAATGACTAGCTGTGCGCCGCGGTGTCACCCGCAGTAAAAAGGATAAAAATATGTCAGTAAAGGGAGCTTCCAGGACACCACTTCTGTTATCTTTATAAATTGTAACCTATATGTTATTCTGATGTATAAGCTACAATATAGTAAAGTTTTATTTAAATCTATTCAGTAGTTTTTGCGTAAAAGAATAAAAAAATCTAAACATCCATGCTCACAAACTATCACATTTCTAATATTGGTAGGATGTCTCGCAGTATCACTTGCTTACCTTACTAAAAACCCCGCCCTCTTAAAATAATAGAGGCATAAAAAATATATGTTGACAGATTGCACGATCGATCCGAAATGTACACAAAATTTTATTAAAATTGACTGATTTTTTCGATTTTGTTGATCGATTTGATTGATTTTTAGCCGTTTCGAAGGAGACAAATAACGATTAAATTTCCACATTAACGCAGTTGTTGCCATTTCTTTGCACCTCTAAACTCTAAACCTCTAAGCTACTAGGCTACGCTTTGAATCACTGGCACTAAATGCTTGTATAACACTAAAACTCATCAGAGCTTTATATGCTGCATGAATAAATATTTAATTATGCTTGTGTCGACGATAACAATGCACGTGTTTATGACTAAGCACATAGCTCATGGTGAATATTAATGAGATAGACAAATCGACGTATGAATAATCATTCTGTAGGTGCTTGTATGAGTTTTATAAATATTGGATCACAAATATTCGTACTAACAATACCTTAAAATGAATATGTATTTAGACTGTTCTGAAATCATTTATAGCTGTGTCTACAAAAAAAAATTGATCAAGTGCAACGACGCACACATTTCCGACTCCAAATAACAGGATAAGGGTATCATAGGGATGATAATGACGAATATTTGTTGTTATAGCATCAATTAATTTAATATATCTACATAAACTGCCAAATTTTCAGCTATTTACCAACCATCGTTCTTGAGATACAGCCTGGGGACAGAGAAACGGACGAGCGAAATCTCGATATTCGGATCCATCATTTTATCTATTGATACAGAAGTGAGCAGAATTAAGCAATGTACATATTTATTTTATATTATACTAGTTTCTGCCCGCGGCTTCGCACGTATTAGTGGCCGAATCGAATTTTGAAAACAAACCTAAAATAAAAACTGAAATCTGAACTGAAATTAATAGATACTAAAATCAATACTGAAATCTATAGCAAAATTTACCTCAATCAACAATCGTTACAAAATACTATGTATATAAATAATACTAAAAAAGTTTTTTAAGCTTTTATATTGAAGTTTCGACACTGTTAACAATATTACTGCCGTATCGAAAGATCCAGCCGATGTAGTCCCTAGACTCGTGTTACTAAAACCATCACTAATATATTCATTAACCTTCGTAGAGTGTATTTTCCTCAGTGAACTTCAGTCTATTTAATTTTCTATTAACCGATTCATAACTATGAAAGTTTTAGACAGTAAGGCTTCAAACATCAAAAACAATTAATATTTTAAAAGTTTAAATTAAATGCTTTCAAAATAATTTTATTTTTGCTTAAGTGAACTGTAGATATTCAAAAGACGAGAGAATATCCAGTACGTAATTAGTTAAAACGCTTTATACACGCTATATGATATTCCTAATAAGACTCAAACGAATATTTCAATTTGAATAGAGTTAAAATACTCTTAGTAGCAACGCCACAGTAATGAATAAAAAAATCGATTAAGCACGAGATGGCGGTTCCATCTCATACAGACACATGAAAGGTCTTGTACCGTAACTATTATAACATATTCTACATCATCATCGTGCCTTATCCCATTATTTGGGGTCGGCGCAACATGTCTTTTTCTTCCATAGTCTTCTATTAGCTGTCATGTCTGTGTCAACTCCTCTTTCTTTCATGTCCTCTTTCACACAGTCCATCCATCTTTTCTTAGGTCTTCCTCTAGACTTTTTTCCTTCCACATTTATAATCAGAACTCTCCTAACGACATTACTTTCCTCTCGTCTCATGACATGCCCATACCAGGACATCCGCTCATTCTTCAATTTTTCAGTCACTGGCATCACTTTCAGACTTCCTCTAATATATTCATTCCTTATTTTACGTCATCTGTGAAAATATTGGATGGACAGCGAAGGGTCAGTAATAGGATCCCGTTTTACCTTTTAGTACAGGACCCTTATATACTAAAGTCTTTATATTAAACAATCAATCTATCGAAGGATTTGGTTGCACCAATATGTTTTATATTGTAACTAGTTGAAAGACTTGGCTAGACTCCAGTTTCACTCAGCCCTGTCGGGTTTTACACATCCAAAGCGGTTCGTCTAAATGCCTCTAGCGGCTTATTTTATAACTTATGCTGGCAGCTCACCATATCCACCGGCGTGCAACACATTTTATGCATAGTATGAAAATGTTCAACAAGAATATTTTGTCACCTTAGCGACGAAATTTTGTGCAAGTAATATTCATTTACCTGCAGCAAAAATGTAGTCAGCATATTTCAGTGTTAGAAATGTTCTGAATAGTTAAAGAATAAAAATTGTTTAAAACTATTTATACGTGTTACATATTTCTTTGTATTATATCGGAGAAAGCACGAAAGCGGGTCTGCGGGACCAAGCTGCCGGTGGCTGATGTTTTAGAGAGAGTAACCTCCCTCTCTCTCACCACGTTGACCTAACAGTATCAGAGAAACAGTCTAAATGGTTGATGCACATTACACCAACTTCTAAATAAAATTTCGCATGTTGCTAGTTACCAAGCCCCTCCGAAACTGTTCCACCGATTTTCATGACATTTGTGCGTCTCGGGGAGATTCAAGGGTATTTTTTTAAAACCGAGTTTTACAATAAGAGCACTGTTTAAATAGAGCACATTTTAAGACGATTAGTAATAGGTTAGTAACTGTAAATATTTTGACTCACCTACGTAATACATTCATATCATACTTCATTACTTTTCAACTCAATAAAAGCTAATATTCATATCTTAATACATATTTTGGCATACTTAAACTTTCTGTTAAATTAAAATGTGTATATAAATTTAATTAATAACAATAAAAACAATTTGGCTTTATATTTTGGTCTATAAATAACTCATTACTGACAATAGAACGTAATTAATCGCTCATAGACTCTTTGTGATGCTCAAGGTTCGCCTTTAATTTAAATCGAGGGATAATATTCCTATCTAATAGTGAATTAATGGCTTTGACAGAACATCTAACTCCTTATGCAAATAATTACTAGCTTACAATTTTATTGGTAAAATTTAAGAGAATATAATCAAAATAAAATAAAAATTTGTTTTATGGGTCAAATTACCTATATATAATATTATAAATAAAAATTTCATTTATTTAACATATAGAATACTACCTGTTCCCCGCGATTTCGTACGCGTGGAATTTGGGAAAATTTCCCCGTTTTTGCTACATGTTTCAGTGATGCTTCGCTCTTATTGGTCGCAGCGTGATGTTATATAGCCTATAGCTTTCCTCGATAAATGGACTACCAACACAAAAAGAATATTTCTATTTCAATCAGTAGTTACTGAGATTAGAGCGTCAAACATACAAACCCTTCAGCTTTATAATATTAGTATAATATTATGATATCATTATCATATCCATATTATTGACGGGCCCGGTGGTCGAGTGGTTTATGTAACGGACTGCTGTTCAGGAGGACGCGGGTTCGATTCCCGCTCGGGACAATCATTTGTGTGATATTTATTATTGTCATACAAATGTTTGTACTGTGTCTGGGTGTATTTTTATGTATTACTAGCTGACCCGGCAAACGTTGTTTTGCCATACTAAAAAAAAAAGTTTGAAAAATAGATGTTGGCCGATTCTTAGACCTACTGAATATGTATGCAAAATTTGAGAAGAATCGGTTAAGCCGTTTCGGAGGAGTACGGTAACTAACACTGTGACACGTGAATTTTATATATAAGACTAGCTGTCCCGGCAAACGTTGTTTTGCCATACTAAAAAAAAAAGGTTTGAAAAATAGATGTTGGCCGATTCTCAGACCTACTGAATATGCATATAAAATTTCATAAAAATCGGTCAAGCCGTTTCGGAGGAGTACGGTAACTAACACTGTGACACGTGAATTTTATATATTAGATGAGTACCTATTTACCTATTTACAAAAGAAAAGTATGCAGTATACCCGTAGTCTAGTACCCATAACATAAGCATATAAGCTTAGATTGTGACCAGGGGACGTTGTGTGAAACGTCAAAAAAAATCTAAATTGCTGTAAAAAGCAAAGTTGAAAGCAAACATCTAACAAAAATCTAAATTTCTTATTTCACGATAACAATGAGAAACTTATATTGTAAATGTTAATATATTCCTGTCAATATTGGATCGTTATCGAATCAAGTTATGCACTGAATAAAAATACTCAAAGATTGCGATGCAGATTCACTGAAGCATATGAAAATTATACTGAATTGATCTCGCTTACTGCAGTCATATAGAATCAGACTATACATGTATATGTTGTCTAGAAGCTATTCTATCAAAAACGTATTGTGCTTATATTATAGAATAGAATGCATTTTATTTGCAAAAATAATAATTTTAGTTCAAAAACTAAAAAACACGCTTGAAGGCTATTTTTTATATTACATTGTCATTGGTACTTATTATTTGTGCAAAATTTCAGATCAATCTGACTACTGCAAGTGGGTGAAAATTTCTTTCAAAGATTCCTTTACATAGATTAATACATTAATGGATAGATAGATAGATAGGTACGTACTAAATTATTAAAAGCGTGTTAAAAAAACATAATGTAGTTACAATGCGTAAATTAAAATTAATAATTGTACAAACGGCTGTCTTACATGCGGTCCCTTCCATCTATTATCTGCGAGTAGGTATAGCTATTTTCTCAATATTTATGAATTAAATAAATATTTTAGTTGTAGATATTACTTAGTTACAAAACAAAGATTTTATATATGTCGGCGAGGCATAAAGGAAATAGGTTTTAAAAGAATAGTAAAGTGTTTGTAACCAATTTGTAGGTATGCGAGATTAGTTCCTGGTTTAGATTTTTGCAACTACTCACTGTCTACTTGATACACTACTGTGTGGACAGCAAGTTGCTTTAAATACGATAGGCGAACGTGGCTGAGGCCAGTATTATTCGAGTATGTGTAACAGTCGGTATTGAGCTGGTCTTTGGCGTCGACATCGTCGCTAGTCGTGTTCTATAATCTAGGCAGTATTCGATATCCTACGAAAGTGATCGAGTGAGGTGTGTCTTTGTAAGAAAGTAGAAGGTTGTTCATACGTTGTATGTGAGAGTCCTTGAGTCTTCTATTGGATGGTGTAAGGCGCCAGCAGGGGGAGGCTATGGAGGCTGGCCGGGGACCTGTATCCCCGTTTTTAGTGTTAGAATATGAAAGATTGAGGTATGAATATCGGTAACAGAGTTGTTACGCTGTGCTCGGATTCCTGTTCAGGCCTCTGGTCTATTCTCTAAGGAGGTTCTCAATTCGTCTGTATGTTTTTTTACGTTTGATACGTCATAACTTTTAACTGGGCGAAGCGATTCTTTTTTTGATTGAAAGCTAATGGTTCCCGTGAGGTCCCATAAGTCCTAGGTCAGGATCTGATGGTTGACTCCTAAGAAATCGAGAAAAATCCTCAAATTTCAAAGGCACATGAAGTCTGTTCAAAATTTTTTTTTAAATACCCAAATATGCACTAAAAATAACTATGTTATTCTTGCTGTAAGAAACCACATACAAGTACAAATGATGCAAGTGTCACTAATTTTAGTTTTCAGTAAGCTGTGCATTAATCATAAACATGTACTCGGTTACCACGGTTACGCTAGAGCGTGATGAAATATTCATTCATTCAAAGCCAAAAGCTTAGCTTCGTTGAATTTTATTCCTGACATAAATCTAGTCATCATAATCATCATAAAATGTGATGAGATAGGTTATGCTCATTTAATTAATTTCAATAATTTGATTATGATATGGATACGAATAACCACCCATTTTTCTCCCCAGGGTGCTATAAAGGCCAGCTTAGGGATATTAAATAGGTAACCTCCTCTGTGAGAAAATTAACCCATGTCAACACGCCTGGTTAGCGCGGCACCTCTCTCTCTCTCTCTCCAGCTCATTTACGTCCCACTGTTGGGCACGGGCCTCCTCCACTTTGGGAGGGATTATGGTCTACTGTGCCACGCTGACCAGGCGTATTGGCACAGGGTTTATTTTCGACTTTTCCGTCTCTCACAGAGGGTGTTATCTGTGTATAATATCCGTTCGCTGACTTTTACAGCACCCTAGGGAGGAGATGGGGTGGTGACATTTGTATTCTGAATTCGTCACCACATGGAGACATGCCATAGTAGATTATAATCCCTCCAAAAGTAGAGGAGGCCCGTGCCCAACCGTCGGACGTTAATGGGCTTGAGAGAAAGAGAGAATGTGATTATTGAAGAGATGTTTGGATAGTATTTATAATTTACTAGCTGACCCGGAAAACGTTGTTTTGCCATACAAATGTTAGGGGTAGACAAATAATTTGAAATAAAATCATATTGCGACTATAAATTGAAATGTAGGCTATGCTATCTTTCAAGTTGGGTCGAATTGCACACGTTGTGCAAATCAAATTTAAAATCGGTTCAGTAGTTTAGGAGTCCATCGCGGACAAACATCGTGACACGTAATTTTTATATATAAAGATTAGTTCGTATTTGCAAACGTAATATTTTACAAAATCAAAAATAAATAGTTATTCCGAATAATATCTGAAAGAGACAGTAAATATGATTTATTCTTGTGTGTCACATGTCAGATTATTGTTACAAGGAAATGTTTATATAATTGGGTTACTGTTCAAATGTCTCTGAAGAAACCACAGTGATTATTATCCTGTACTTCAAGTCAACGTTAAGCCCATGGGAAATTTTTCACCAATGTTTTCCTTACTTGTAAATATGAACTTACATTGATAATAGAATTTTAGTTGTTTTAGTTCACGTGACAAAATACTTTAATTATCTATACTAATCTATAATAATAATATAAAGCTGAAGAGTTTGTTTGTTTGTTTGAACGCGCTAATTTCAGGAATCATGGCCCGATTTGGAAAATTCTTTCAGTGTACATTTATTGAGGAAGGCTATAGGCTATAGCCTATAGCCTTCCTCAATAAATGTACACTACACAATGGTTTCTTTTTTAATAGTCAAAGAAATTTCGTCTTTTTCTCGTCATCACGATGTTGTCATGCTACCTTTTAATACCAATACACATTTTTTTATAAATTTCAAGTTCTGTGAAGTATATCTAATATATAAAATTCACGTGTCACAGTGTTAGTTACCGTACTCCTCCGAAACGGCTCGACCGATTTTTATGAAATTTTACATGCATATTCAGTAGGTCTGAGAATAGGCCAACATCTATTTTTCAAACCTTTTTTTTAGTATGGCAAAACAACGTTTGCCGGGACAGCTAGTCTTATATATAAAATTCACGTGTCACAGTGTTAGTTACCGTACTCCTCCGAAACGGCTTAACCGATTCTTCTCAAATTTTGCATACATATTCAGTAGGTCTGAGAATCGGCCAACATCTATTTTTCAAACTTTTTTTTTAGTATGGTAAAACAACGTTTGCCGGGTCAGCTAGTATTATTATAAAGACACGTTAAAATCTATATTGTCTATCCGTGGGTTTGCTTCAAAGAGTAACAAATCCATACATTCTTTAAAAATTTGGCGTTTCTTTTAATATTAAAAGTATTTTGTAAGAAGTTTAAAGCTATCTACAAGTTACCGAATACCAGGCAATGTTTGACTGTACATTTAATATCTTTTAACAACTTGCTACGGACCCTTGTCAAGGATTACGGTACACACTAAAAAGTCAAAGTAAGACAATCCTGACCGATGTGTCGGAACCTTTTATATCTGTAGAGAAATGCTACTTAAACTATTATTTTGAACCACCTATTTCAAATATATCTATTTCTATTATGGCAATAAATAAATAGGGGTTTGAATTAGAATATTTTTATTGATTTAAAAAAAAAAACAGAGTAGCTTAGTTAGTGTTCGATTTATGGTCTTATTCATAATGACTTATCAGAGGTTTAAAAGTTCGCTAAAATCGGATCGCGAAAATTGTCAAAACTTGTTATTCATAATAGTCTTTTTACGCTAAAACGTTTATTATCTCTGCGACAAAATCTCTGTTTAAACCTCCGATAAGTCATTATGAATAAGACCATTAGAAACTAAACCTGTATCTCGGTTTTCTAAGTTTTTAGAGTTTGAGTTGTAGAGAGTAGAGAACGTCAAAATTTTGTACTACAGAGTCTGTTTTTATGTACAAATTTTTAAAGTTATTCTTGTTTTGTCGCATTAGGGAAAATTATGGAAGTAAATTAGAGAAAATAGGAATGAAGGAAAACACGCGCTCGCAACTGACACAAAAAAGCCTATAAAGTTAGTTACAAAATACATACTGCAACTAAAGTTATTTACAAACTTACTATGACACACAGGATAAAGAAATAAACTTCTTTCTTGCGTATGTAATTTTCAAGATTTTAGTTATAGAGTAGAGTACCCTTGACTTTAGGTGACCCTTAATTATTAGATATCTGCTATTGATGGCTTTTGTAATTTGCATACCTATACCGAGTGTATAGCAAGAAGTCCATTAACGTTAAAAATAATTCGCGCGTAAAAGCCGCCTCCGGCATTTAAGTTTTTAGGGCACCGCTCGTTGATGGTGCCAGAGGGATCACATTACTAAGCTTATATAATCTATTACGCTATCTTCATACCTATATGTTATGAGTTAATAATTCACGGGTTAAAATTTAAAAGTATGTATAATGCGATTGATAAAAATGGACTTTATTAGCTTATCTTATTATTAATATATAGCTAAATATTCTTTTATCTTCATTATATCCCCCTGAATCTGCATTTATCTAGCCATTGTATTACGTGGCATTGGGCCTAATGTTTAAATCAACAGAGCATTGTGTCATTTTGGTAGTAAATAAAGTTAAATTCATGAGTATTCCACATCCGTAACCTACAATTTACATAAAAAATGCATAGGACGTGAAACTAGAATATTTTATACTCGAACTGTGAGCATTGTACCTTTCATTATGTAGAACGCCTATGTAAATTATGAAAGAGTGCAGAAACCGACTATCTACAAAATACAGACCACAACGCCAACAACTTATTTATTCAACAGACTTGCCACTCGAAAGAGCCAAATGTCTGCTAAAACTTTATTATGCACATGTCAAACTTGCCATTTTACGACAAAGTTCTTTACAGTATTCCGGAGAAATACGGAACAATGTTCTAGTAAATAATTAGTGACAACTTTAACTAAGAGTACATAATCAGATTTAAAACAATTAACATTTATATTTTAGGGATTTAAATAAATAATCCTTGTTTAATGTAAATAGAAATAGTAATTTATAATAAAGTAGTTTATTCAATTTATTCATGTAGGCATAATCTTTCGTTCAAATTCGAGCACAAAATTTTTATGTTGTATTTAATCACTTGTCAGTAGAAGGGGAAATAGTTGTTAACTTCTGATAAATGGCATTTCTCTTTCTCTCTCATGTCACTTAACGTCCCAGTTCCCACTGTTGGGCACAGACCTCCTCCACTTTGGGAGAGATTGTGGTCTACTGTGTCGCGCTGACCAGGCGTGTTGGCACGGGGTTTATTTTCGAGGTTTCCGTCTCTCACAGATGTTATCTGTGTACAATATTCCTTAGCTGGCTTGGAAAGAATAGGGGTGGTGACACTTATATTCTTAATCCGTCACAACACGGACAGACAACGGAAGTTGCATTTAAGATTCACTATTTAACACTTACAGCTTTACAACATAACATTACAAATAGACATATCTGGTATTATTACGTAGCCAGCTTTGTGAAGATAGAATATGTTTAAATAGCCTAAAATCGTCCGTATATATATAACAGATGGACGTAATCCTCAGTACAGCCCAGAGTTGCTATAAGCTCAGGCATACGGAGCAGGTAAATCAACTGGCCAGTCACCTGTACAATTAATCCCTACCTACGCTGTACTTAATAGTATTGCTTATATGATACTACGCAAAGCAAGTTACATATAGAAATTAAAAAGAAATATTTTAAAAAAATATTCATGGACATTTCATTCAACGTCCTCTGGTCACAAGCTAAGCTTATATGCTTGTTATGGGTGCCAGAATACGGATTTCGGATATAACTACATAAACTACTTTAAACAAGAAGATAATAACTTCTGATTGGATTGTCTGTTAAGTGTCGTGGATTAAGAATATACCTACTCATCATCCCTCCTTTTCTTTCTGATGGTGTTGTAAGAGATAGCTAAATTAAAAAAATGTTTTGTAAAAGAAGGTAAACCCAAAACAAGACCCGTTCTCATATCTTCTACAACATCCTGGTAAGCGTAGTGTAGTTGAATTAATACACTTACGTGGTAGAGGAGGCTCAAACTTAATATCAGTAGAATTCATATGGTTTTAGGATATAACTTCAATTTCTTTAGACGTATGGAAAACTATAAACTTATCAATTTTTCTATAACATGGGCCTGATAAATTTAGTTAGGCCATTTATTAGAAAAAATATATTTGACTCAATCTTTGCCCTATAAGGTGAAAAAACAACATAATTGGGAGTGATAAAAGCTCAGAGGATCATCTGCAGAGACGTAGTAAATTATATCCTAAGTACCTTCAATAAATTCACTGAAGAAAGTAGGAAATATAAATTATTTAGTTCTGGATACAATAGGATACATGTTACGTGTCGCATAATTTTTAGTTCTTACATTTTATGTATTTGCTCTACAATTCTAGTTAAGTCTATCTTTAGGGTACTAATAATAAATAAATATTCATGGACATTCCACACAACAGCTTCTGCTCCCAAGCTAAGCTTATATAGTTGTGTTATGGGTACCAGAATACGTATAGAATACTTAAACTATTTTTCTTTTGAAAATACATACATAATATATAGAAAACACCCAGACGCAGTACAAACATTTATATGACATTTATATAATCAAACAAGTGATTGTTCCAAGCAGGAATCGAACCCGAGACATCGTGGACGGCAGTCCGTTACATAAACCATTCGACCACGAGACCCGTCAAACTAATATTGTAAAGAGGAAACATTTGATTATTTTTTTTAAATCAAAATGCTCCAAAACTACTGGACCTACTTATGAAATTCATTCATCTCGGAGAGCTACATTATTGTAAAAAAGACTAGAGATCCTTACCAGTGAACAATGCAACCTAAGGTAGCAAAATTGTGGTCGGTATAAATCGTAGATTTCTTAGGTAAAGAAACTCCTATGAAATCAAAGCGGATTACTTGTAGTTAATGATTCTGTCGCTTGACATATTATTTTCGATTTCAACCAATGATTTCAGCCATCATAGACTTGCGTTGATGTTCAGTAGATAGTAATTAAAAGTATATAAATGTCATATTTGTATTATACCTTAAAGATTTCAACCAAATTCAAATAATTAAATTAAGAGGACGTTGTGTAAATTGTCCATGGATAAAAAATAATTTTTTTTTTAAAGTACTATCAATTATTTAACATTCCCTTCTCTCTCTCTCTCACTCTCTCTCGCCGACCTATTAACGGCCCAATATTGGGCACGGCCCGTGCCCAATATTGGGCCGTTAATAGGTCCTGCACATTGAGAGGGATTATGGTCTAATGTGCCGCGCTGACCAGGCGTGTTGGCACAGGGTTTATTTTCGAGAGTTTTCTGTCCATCACAGAGGAGGCAATCTGTGTGCAATATGTTCCTTACTATTACAGCACCCTGGGGAGGAGTAGGGGTGGTGACATTTGTATTCTTAATTTGTCACCACACGGAAAAAAAAACCAACTTAACTAACTTTAACTTTCCCTTAACATAGGGCAATTATAGCAAAAAATTGTTCTACATAATCTTCAACATTATAACAACTAAGATATAAAATATGAGAGAAATATCAAAAATAATGACCACCCTACATGTTGGTGCTGTATATTCTGAATATATGTGAACAACCATGTTTGTAAACTTTTATGGATATCTATAACACATAACTTTGATGCATGGCGTAGTAAGTGCACAATTTTAACCACTATCATAAAATATTTTAAGGGTTTTTAAAGTACAGACCTATGTGTCAACTACGGATAAAAGGTTTTCTTTGTTTTCAGCAACATATTCTCAAGAGCATTTTAATTTTTAATTGCTTTTGCTGGTTTTGTGTGATAGTCGTCTAGAATAAACAGTAAAATATGGTCCCGTATGTAACTAATAATTAATATACCTATTTTACAGACTGTAGATGATAAATAATTTGCTTGGTTCAAAAACTAAAAAAAATTGGTCAAGTGCGAGTCGGACTCGCGCACGAAGGGTTCCGTACCATTATCTATGCAACATAAGACAACGTTATTAGTATCGAGCAAGAAACGGTAAAAAAATCATGTTTGTTGTATGGGAGCCCCCCTTAAGAGGATACCAAAATAGCTTCGTGCATTTTTCTATGTACGAAGTTTTCATTGTTTCTTTAGAATGAATGGCTAGAGCTCTAATTTTTAAGTATATGCTTTTTCAATATATTATCTAGGATCGCATAAACTCAGAAACACGATTGAAAAAAGTTTTCTCGATAGAAAATCTTGGCGAAACAACCTCTCAAATATTTTATTTTTTTCATTTGTCGGTCTATTATCGCGTATTAACTAATGAAATAACTTTAAAAACATAAGTAACTATCATATATAGAAACACGTAAATCAGAATTAAAATATATTTAGTAGATTTTGAGTAAATAGGAAAAGTATCCCTAATTCTTCATTTTCAGTGCCTACTGGCTGTGTTAATATGTACGTGTCGGCGATGATATACGATAATATTGATGTAGGCCCTTAAATATTTGTTTTATTTTATTTTTAGTATTTGTTGTTATAGCGGCAATAGAAATACATCATCTGTAAAAATTTCAACTGTCTAGCTATCTCCGTTCTTGAGATACAGCCTGATGACAGACGGACGGACAGCGAAGTCTCAGTAATAGGGTCCCGTTTTTACCCTTTGGGTACGGAACCCTAAAAACATGCTTGAAAATCCTGAATATGTATTATTTAACATTATTGCATTGTCACCAGTCCTCAACATGTGTGTGAATTTCAGATCAATCCGACTATTGCATGTGAGTGAAAATTACTTTCAAAGATTCCGTTACATAGCTTAATTAATACATTGATAGATATATACCAAACTAATAAAAGCGTGTTAAGTATAAGATTTATAAGCAAAATAGCGATTTTACTGTTTTTTTTTTCACTAAACTGGCTCTGAAACTACTAGATATATGTAAAGAACATTCACTGCCAGAAAGCTACAATGCCCTGTTAACATAGCAAACGTCACCCGAGCGAGGCCTAGGTATTTTACAGTTTTGTTATAAACATGATTATTTGTAGAAGACTTAACAATAATATTATGGTTAATAATTATCTCCACAATGTTAACTTAACCTTAACACTACGGAGATAAGGATTGTATCAATTAATGTAAACGAAGCGATAACGATATAAATAGCTAAACCACGGTTTAACACGTTTTTATATTGCTAGCAGTTGAAAAGCTTGGCCGGGCTCCAGATTGACTGGATCGAATATCCCAGTCGGCATTTGCACAGACAGTGGTTCGTCTACATGCCTAGTGGCTTATTTTATAACTTATTTTGATAGCTCGTGGTACTCGCCAGCTTTTATATAAAATGTTTTGTGTTACCGTAGCAATAAATCGTTTAACAGAAATATTATTCACACTAGCTTTGAGATTTTTGTAAATTATGTATAGTTATTTCACTCTATGATATAAATACGTGATACATTACATTCTATGATATGAAACGACTATTAAGGCTTTATTATGATTGCGTGATTGTATTGATTTTATGTCAAGCAAATAAGAAAGGCGTTAATCTAAAATCAAAACAGATGATTTTATCATTCTTATGTGAGTGGATGGTGTGGAGATACTCTAGTTAGTAAAATTACTCAGTAAAGTAGTACTCAGAGATTATAGAGTAGGTATACACAGACCATATTTACTCTTAATTTAGCCATAACAGCCGTAAAAAACTAAGATTTATATTTAATTTACCTTTCCATATTTGTACTGGAAAGTACCTACTTAAATAGCTACAAACATAAACAAAAAAAATATCCAAAATTAGTTCATAAAGGCGGCTATAAATTATATAAATACACATTTTGCAATATCAATATGAAAAGAAGATCCATAGACATAACAATATACAAACAATAAACTCCTATATTTGTAGCTTATTTGCTCGGGTGAATACAATAACTGAAGTGAGTAAAGGCACTGAGTGCGCTCGCATACGCTTCGACGAGCTTGCTCCAGTCTTTTGAGTATTTTTATTCAGAGTAGAGTGTATAACTCGCATCTCGATCGCAGTTAAAGGTTAGCAAGCACTAAAACTATAACTTTTATTCGTAGTTGGTTTTGTAAAGTATTAACAAAAAACACTCGACTTTGTTTAACTCTTATTCGATTGTAAGTTTGTGTTTCGATTTATTATTGCTTCTACTACAGTACTGTAACTCACTTTGAATTCGTTATGTTGTAAAACTTTTTCACACACAACTTCCTTGGTTCCAAACTAAGCGTAATACTTCTAGTACTCATGTCCATACCAGATTACGAGGCGTAGAGCTCGTCTTTTTTTGAAACATGCTTATAAAACCTACCAAGTACCAGTTGAAGTCTAATTTGTAGTATTTGTTGTTATAGCATCAACCGATGATATTTATCTACACCAATTGTGAAAATTTCTCAAATATCACCGTTCCTGAGATACAACCTGGCGACAAACGGATAGATGGGTAATAGGATGTTATCTTCTGGTACAGAATCCTAAAAATCAATTTCCTTACATTTGATCAATTGACGTGTAATTCTTAAATAAATGTTATTTATAAATCCTTCTAAATGATCTTCAGCAACAGCTCTGAAATTCTTATTATAGAAGACAGATTTTTCGATCAAAAATAGTTAAGACTCAACTCTCTTGGAATAGCTCTTCAAGAGAATCTAAAAGAAGACTGGTGCTATAATTACCTAGAAGCTGCTATAACATAGATGAACAAAAATAGATTGTTCTGTAGCAAGCTTTAAGTTATTTTAAGATTCTGATCTGACCATTATATCTCTGGAATGTCTAACTTAACAATCACCTTCTTTTGAAGATGATTATAAAGAAAATATGTAAAATGAGAACTCTACTTCGTTAAAGTAATTTATTAATTTTTGCATTTGACATGCATCTGACATGAGTGACAGATATGGTGGTTAATTTGAAGTGTTGCAAGTCGACCGCAATAAGCTCAGTTGGAAGAGCTTCGGAACGGTATTCCGAGGACGTGGGTTTAAGTCCCACTTGCGGCATTTCACTTTTTCCACCATAAATTATTTAATTTTAGTAATTTACATATAACTCATCACCTTGAGAAAAGGTCAAGCTAATTGAAAATAAATAAATCTTTTACACTTTAAATGGCGATGAAAACTATAGATATGAAATTAGCTGTTCTACAGTTTCAGTTGCGTAATTACTTCAGGTCTATATACATACAGTAATACAGGTCATACAGTAATACAGGTAATACAGGTCATATACATACAGTTATACAGGTCTTCGTAGTATCAAAGGAGAACCTAAAGAGGTTCTCCTTTGATACCTGAATCAATCGAGCCATTTGGAAGTACAATGGTTACTTATTCTGTAACACGAATGACTATTTATGATAATCGTCAACAATAAGGGAACGACTATTCAACAAAATCAATACAATACATAGAGGCATGTCTCAGAATGCCGAAATTACTTCGGTAGAGCATAAAATGTAACATTCACTTAAAAAAACATTTTTCAAATAAACATTTTTAAAATTGCATATTGCAAATATATTTAAGCGAGTTGTAGCCCGCGACTCCAAACGCGTTGAATTCAGAAATTTTTTATCGCTTGTGCAACACTTTTCACTAATGCTTCGCACCTATTGGTGGCAGCGTGATATAATTTAGCCTTCTTCGATAAATGGACTATCCAATACAAAAAGAATTTTTCAATTCGAACCAGGAGTTCCTGAGATTATCGCGTTCAAACAAACAGATAAACTCTTCAGCTTTATAATAACAGTATATATTACTCTTGTTTTCCGATCACGTTGTCTTATCGAAGTTCTAGATAAACCCGGATCGTAATGTACGTAGTATATAGTAATGTAAACTAGGTTCCATCTGTATAACTCACCTGTAATCGTAATGTAGATGTGCCAATGGGGTGTGGTGTGATCTTTTTACCTGAAATCGTTTATTCCGATGTTGTACTATTAATATCAGTTTCATTAGATTTTCTGGACAGAAAATTTTAAATTTTAGTATTAAATCTAAAGCAATTATGATAAACTAATAAATATTATTCGAATATTAAACTTATATTCAGCTATTACAAAGAACATTATAAAATACGGGCGATCTATCCTGAAAATACATTTCAGTTTTATCCTGATAAGATACAAGTGGAATAAAGATAAAAGAGAGGCTCATCATCATTAATTGCTTAAAGGTGATACCTACTAGTCAACATGTTGATAATATTACGTCTCTATTATTTTGTTAGAGCCTTCAGTTAAATATTCTTGTAACAAATTTATCACAATATAAAATGCCGTAAACACTAGAATTACATTACTTGTACCATACCGTCAAACAGCCTGTTGAAAAGTACACGTGACTTTATAATTAATTCATTTATATTTCAAGTACTTAGCTTTCTTGTGAGCTCCGTAGATATGCGTACTTACCCATTCCAGTTCCCTTTTCTGCGTGCTAAATATTTTATAAGAATTTTTGTAGCACGCGCGTGAATATCTTTCGCGTGAGTTATTGAAGGTAACGGTAGTGGTATGGAATTGTAAGTAGATGTGTTGGAAGGCGCGTGCAGAGTGCAAGCGGCTGCAGGCGAAGAAGGAGAGGCCCGGGCGGTGGTTGTGCGCGCGCGCGGGCTCTAGGGGGTGAGGGTGCAGGTGCACCTGGGCGGCGGCCGGCCCCGGCTACCCACGTGCCCGGGCGCGAGCCTCTCAGTCGCTACTCAGCCGCCGCAGCCGCGCTCGTGCCGCTCACCGGCAGCGCCCGCCGCCTACAGCGACAGGTGGCGCCGACGCCCGCCGCCTGCGCGTAGCTAACCGAACCGCTCAGCCTTGCCAGCTTACATTTATACAGCCGGCATTTAACTTTTATACTAAGCATTTTCAGGATATTAATGTGCAGTGTTGATTGGTTTCAATAGATAAAAATGATTGTTTTTAAGTTTTTAAGTGAAAATAATTATTTAATATGCTGAAGCTGTTTGATCTGTTTTGGTAATCATATCTTAGCAGTGTAAGTATCAGTGTGTTTCTTTACAGTAACTTAGCTATAAGATAATATTTAATCTTACCGAATTGGTCGAAATAAAATCGTAAGCAATTTCAAGTATTGATTTCGTGAAATATCTGAGTATCTTGTATTTTGCTTTAAGAAATGATTCAATAAAGTAAACGGTAAATAACTATTTTACTGTTCTTACATTAGCAATAGTATCAAAAACTATAAGTTAATTTAAATTAAGTCTTATTTTCAATAATTTTGTATGTTCTGTTTAAAATGTTTTAATCGTTTGATCCTGGCTTTCACATCTATCATAAAATTGAGGTAAAGGCTTTACCTCAATTTATATTTTTATTTTATCTATAAAATTTTATTTAAAAAGAGTGACAAATTAGTTAACAGTTATTGTGATTTCGTTATTTGTAATATTCAAAGTGATAGATATGAAATACGGGATCAAATGATTAAGGAATTTTAAACAGAACATTAACAATTATTGAAAATAAGACTGAATTTAAATTGCCTTGCTTAATTGATCAGTTAAGAGATTGAACGGAAATTAAAATTAATGTACCAGTGATTATTAATTTAAATATGATTATAATATAATTATTTCGATTGTTAAGATATTAAAGCTCATTAAAAAATAAATTGGGACGGGAAACATGAAAATCAACATTACACACTTCAAAAATTGTTTTCACGCTTAAATTAATTTTATTTGTATAGTTACAGTCACGTACAGTTACTTTTATAGCCTAATGGCCTTATTCATAATGACTTATCGGAAGTTTAAACGGAGATTTTATTGGACAGATAATAAACGTTTTAGCGTGAAAAGACTATTATGAATAACAAGTTTTGACAATTTTCGCGAACCGATATTGGCGAACTTTTAAACCCCCGATAAGTCATTATGAATAAGACCATAAATATATATTCCACTTGTATGTTGTCCTTGTGTAATTTTTAATACAGTGTTCCGTGGAATATAGTTTGTGATAGTCGCGAGTTCGATTGCCGCCGAGGACGATTTCCTTGAATTTCCGTATCAATCATATCATCAACAATCATAAACATTAAGCTTGGTTTAGGCCCAGGGAACAACGTGTTGCATTATGTTTCGCTTGTACCTAATTTTAGTATGACGACGAGCGTATTTACTACTTTTGTGACTAACTTCACGGTATTGGTATGTGAAGGTATGCGCACGCATTGTAAGAATTTTCTTTTAACTTTTTTCCATATTTATGCTTTATAAAGTATAAGTAAAATAAATTTAAAGCATTTTTCTAATATAACACTACCGCAACATGGGCCCCGAAACCCATTAACACATACCTAAACCACCCTATTAACATACATTGTCCTGGTTTCGTTATTTCCTAACGTCAGACATAGATTAAATACTCGTAGACAGTTAAAATCCGACAAACAATGGGTTCATTAAAATTAAAACTTTCTTTACTAAGTTTTCCTTGTTATATTTCAACCATTTAGTGAAAATATCTTTTTACTAAATAAATTAATGTAGAAAATATCTTTGTTATATAAAACAAAGATTTGTCCAGTAAATTTTCTTTACAAATCTTACTCAGTATTCTTTTACTGTTAGATAGTACATTTACTGAGGAAAGCTATAGCCTATAGCTTTCCTCATTATTCCTTAACATCACGTTGCGACTAATAGGTTGCAAAAATGTTTTTTTTTATTCCATGCCTACAATGACGTAGGCAACAGTTCGTTTTGAATAAAACCTATAAAATAAAGATGCTAAATTACAGTTATATTTTGTAAAAACATACTTTGCCTTTCACAGGTCTAACTTAGATCACAATAATGTTGGTGAAGGTTGTCCGTTACAGATCGCAAATTGTGTTGAAACCATCTTTTGAACCTAGTAAAATTATAAGCTCAAATATATTTAAAAGTGTAGACATATCATATTTATATTTTACGGAGGTTGGGGTTAAAAGCCCTCTAACACGGCGGGCGCCTTTAGAGAATCGAGACTGTTGTAAAATCTGTAGATGTTTGCAGGAATGTAGGCAGCATATTCAGTCTTCCCTGCCTACACAGCTAAAAATATATATAGTAAAAGAGTTAATATTGATATAAATTTAACATTAAATTAAATTAGCTCTCTCTCTCCAGCCCACTAACGTCCCACTGTTGGGCACAGGCATCTTCCACTTCGGGAGGTATTTTAGTCTAGTATGATAAGCTAAATAGTTTTTACGAATTTTGCTTAGCTTAGCAAATAATATAGTCTGGTATATAATAACAATTATGGCTAAAATATGTCTTTACCGCGAAAAGTGTATTAAACCCATTAATTTAATAAATAAATATTCATTGACATTTCACACAACGTCCTCTGGTCCCAAGCTAAGCTGTGTTATGGGTACCAGAATACGGATATAATACATGAACTACTTTTCTTTTGTAAATACATACTTATAATACATAGAAAACACCCAGACGTAACCAACATTTGTATGACATTTATGAATATCACACAAATGATTGTCCCAAGCGGAAATCGAACCCGCGACCTTTTGAACGGCAGTCCAGTACGTGAACCACTACGCCACGAAGCCCGTAATATTTATTTATGTAATATTAAACCTTTAAACAGGAATAAAATGGCAAAAACTTGCTTGATTTCAATCAATATTGACGTAAACCTAAATAATTCATCTTGGATAATTCAGCGTAGCGGTTGATCCTAGCACCGTGCTACGAGACTAATTGAACTAAGAAATTACGTAGATCTAGCTACGAGTATGTCACGATTCTTTTTGCGTAACAGATAAATAAAATAACACTTTCTATTAATTTTCAATTTATTTTGCTATAGTCCTACAATGTTACAATGCTTTTTTTATTTAAGTAATTTAAATGGCCATTTCACACAACGTCCTCTAGACCCAAGTTTATATGCTTATGTCGTAGGTACCAGATTACGGATACAATACATAAACTAATTTTCTTTTGTATATACGTACTTATAACATATAGTGAACAACCAGACGCAGTATAACAATTATAAATGTCACACAAATGATTGCGGGAATCGAACCCGTGTCCTCGTGAACAGCTATCCGTTACATAAACCACTAGACAACGAAGCCTGTCAATGTTTGAAGATTATAAGTAAGTATTAAATTAACTTAACTAAGTACCACATGCATTAGTTGAAAAAGCTTTGTGTAACAACACGAATAATTTGTTACCGTAATTATCTCTCATATAACAAAATATTGTATACATATTGCATTTATCAACGGTCTCGACAAAAGCAATCATTTATAATAGCAAAATATTTATACGAGCATCCACTTAATTCAGTATTGAACGCAGTGAACATGATTGATGACAGATCGATTTTCTAATGAATACTCATACCCTATACTTGGGTATTGGATAATGGACTCGTCCCTAACAAGATAGTGCGAATATGATTCTATCGTATAGGACCAATAATTTTACGTTTAATAATACCTTTTGAAAAGATTGAACGTAATGATAAACGCTAAATCTCAGAATGTCTGTTAAATAAATTTTATATGAAAATGGATGGCAATTAAAGCAAATAACATCTTAAAGAATACTTAATTCAATTTGTGGTCCGGAATAAGATGTAGAGATGATTATAATAAGAATTATAATTAGTTTATACAGAAATAATTTAGTACAGAGTACGTATTTTTTAACGAAAGCAAAGAATATGAATATGAAATATAAATCAAATAAACCAGAACAATTACTGCCACGAGTTCACAAAATCATATTCTGCTTAATTTGATTTGTTAAAATTGAAACCATAGCTAGTCAATTGCAAAATAATTATAAAGTAGATTGTGTTTTTATGAAAACAAAAATTCTGCGATTATAAGTCCTAAAAGGCATTCTTTTAGTCCAGAGCATGTTTAGTAGAGTCTACTAGACCAAGATCCGGGGGGTGAATCCGCTGACTTATATAACATCGATGAAATATATTAGATTAGGTAGTCTTTGTACGTAGCATCATTGTAAAAATACTCACAACAAGAGAGTCCGAGAGTTGCGGGTGTACTTATCTTAATCAGCATATTTCACCGCTGAGAAAATATGTAAAAAGAATCACCTCTCGGATCTTGGTCTATTCTATTATGTACTCAATCACGATTACTGATTGGATAATAAACACCCAAATATCGAACGCACGCATTGCACTTTTTGTTTTTAGTTTGAAGTAACAACAAATTACGTAAATTATTTACTGATCTTTGCTAATAACTGCAAACCTCACCTTTGAAAGTATGTTACAAAATTCAAGTAACAATAATTGAGTATTTAAAAAAAAGTTCAACCGACTTCATGTGCCTTTGAAATTTGAGAGTTTTCCTCAATTACTCAGTAGATAATCATCAGATCCTGATCTGGTGCCAATGGGACCACACGGAAACCATCAGATTAATAGATAAAATAGCTTCGCCCACTTAAAAGTTATGGGGTAACAAACATAAATAAAAAAAAACATACAGACGAATAGAGAACCTCCTCTTTTTTTAAGTCGGTTAACGAGTATAAAAATAATATTATTCTATACTCTACAAACTTATGATTGTATAAAAGCTTTATATTCACACATGAGATATTCCCTACGTAATAGAAGTCAGCGACGTGTGTATGTTTTCCTCTCTGGAATAATAATATATCTCTGCCATAAATTGGAATCGATGGTTATGAGTTTGTAAGTACGTGACATATATTGTTGTTCCGAACACATTTCTCCGCATTCATAACGCCCTCGTTGATTTCATTGCATCGTCATATTTTAAATCTTAAAGAAAAATGATCAACAAGTAAACATCTGCGGTTTTACTTACGTATATAAATAATTAAGTCAGCTTTTTTTTGTAACGTTTTGATTTACAGCATAATGTCATTCTAATTTATAAGCTGTAATATTGTGCATTTTAGTTAAAATCTGTTCTGTAGATTTTTGTGATACAAACACACATAATGTATAAACTTACATGTTTAGAAAAGAATGTTTGTAAACAAGTTCCATAGAATTATTCTATACTAGCTGTACCCCGCGGTGATGCCCGTGGTAAAAAGGATAAAAAATCTGTTAGTTTTCTATTATCCCACAGGAACATTGCATTCTTTCAGGATAAAAAGAAGCCTATTTATTATTCTGATGTATAAGCTACACTATTGTAAAGTCTAATTAAAATCCATTCATTAGTTTTTGTGTGAAAGAGTAACAAACATTCAAACATCCATACTCACAATCTTTCACATTTTTTTAGTAGGATAGATTTAGTGTCGTCTTATAATTTGTGTTCTTCTATTCTTCACGCTAGAAGAGCAATTAATTTATCTATGTAGAGTGTATCATAATTTTATAGCGGCTTTACTATCAACAAATAATACATTTCCATAAATATATACAAGTAAGAACCAGTCATTTCTGCGTAAGCATAAAATAACGCTGTGTGTATAGAGAAAATAAATCTTCAATAGAGAAATTCTCGGGATATCACTGGGACGGATGTTTTGGCAAGCATGACCCTTGTCAGGGGACGCCCCACTGTAGGTCGGTTGTCGGTCGCCGGTCGCCATGACGTACGCGCCGATACAAAGATAAGAAATATGCTACGACACCACAGTAAAAAGATAAGCAGCATGGAAATTATTTTATGGTTGTCTCCATAAGTTATTTTCGAAGGTTTCCAAAATTATATTACTGTATCTTATTATACATCAAATAATTATTTTAATTACGGCATCTACTATGATGTGAAACGATAACTTACGATCTATAGATCAATTTTTAGGGTTCCGTACCCAAAGGGTAAAAACGGGACTCTATTACTGAGACTTCGCTGTCCGTCCGTCCGTCCGTCCGTCCGTCTGTCACCAGGCTGTATCTCAAGAACGGTGATAGCTAGAGAGTTGAAATTTTCACAGATGATGTATTTCTATTGCCTTCTATTGCTACTTCTATTGCCCATACAACAAACATGATTTTTTTACCGTTTCTTGCTCTCATACAACAAACGTGATTAATTAAGTATTGTGTGCGTTGTTTGCTCATTTATTAATAACGTGCCTTATGTTGCATAGATAATGGTACGGAACCCTTCGTGCGCGAGTCCGACTCGCACTTGACCAATTTTTATGTATATGAACACAGCACGTGCTACCAAAGACAGCGTACGGCGAGTCTGGCAAGACACTGGTAAGTGTGAATGTCCTCTATCGAACCGTATGTTCCCAGTTTCCATACCGTTTACATATAAACTGAAATCTTACTACAGACTGCAATCTCCAAAGGAATTCGTTGGCCCAGCGTCGTAACAAATTAATTGTAACTAAGCAATAACAATTAAGTATAGACCACCTGTTGTATCAGAAGATATATATACAGCTTCGACAATCATTTTAGTTGTTTGAGCACTGTTCAAATATAATTTAGATCCTCATAGTTTAACATAATGAATATATTTTGATACTTACATTTCTGTGTTAAGATTGAAATTATATCTACACAAGTTTTATAAAGCTGAAGAGTTTGTTTGTTGAACACAGTAACCTCAGGAACCGCTGCGGTGGTCCTATTTGAAAAAATCTTTTAGTGTCGGATAATACATTTATCGAGGAAGGACTATATAACATCACGCTGCGACTAATAGGAGCCAAGGATCAGTGAAACATGTTGCAAAAAGTCGCGGGCAACACTTATAGTTTCATATAACAGAACTATTTGTTGCAATGCAAATCTTTCTTTATAGCCCACTTCATAGATTTTTTTTATCTCAATTATGATAATCTAAATAATTATTTATTCCCTATTTTCGCACTGATTCTTTAGTTATTATTCCATCTTTAAAAAATACGAACATAAAGTATTTTAACCCGTGACATTTCTTTTTAATAAATATTCATGGACATTTCACACCAACCACCTCTGATCCCAAGCTAAGCTTATAATATATGCTTGTGTTATGAGTACCAGAATACGGATAAAATATATACAGAACTTTTTTTGTAAATACATACTTATTATATACATATAAAATACACAGATGCAGTACAAACATTTGCATGACAATTACAAATATCACTCAAATGATTGTTACGAGCGGGAATCGATCCCGCTATCTCGTCAACATCTGAACTTTTTAATTTTTCCACGAAACTTTATAATTTTTCCACGAATTTAACTATTTTTGTCTACTTTCTTGTACAAAAAAATTACTGAAACCTTTTAAAACATTTAATTTTAGTAATGTTACTGTTATTCAGCTTTAAATCACAAAGTTTAATGCAGCTGAAACAATGAGTTACTGCTCTTTTTAATGCCAGTGCGATTGTTTTATGTGCTACTAAAGGTTCTTAATGTTTGAATAAAACTACTTTTTCAGAAACAAATTACATGTTATTTAATTCCCGAAAGCTTTGTTGTGCCAGTGATAATAATGGCTATTTAAACTTACTTCGGTACAAAGAACGAAGAAAGCAGGAAAAGATAAGGCCCAATAATGTCCCACTAGTGGACATGAGTCTCCTCAACTTAGGACACCCTCGGTAAGTCTTAGCTAGGGTGTCTGGTCTAAGTATGCCATGATGACGGACCAGGTGTGTTGGCATAGAGTTTCTAAACTCTCATTGATATACTCGTAACATCTATGAGTTTAGATACTTACCTTAACCTTCTTATAGCTCCCTGGGAAGGAAATAGGGTGGTGACAATTACAGTCTTAAAATATAACAATTTACATTCACAAATTGTGAAATGCAATCATCTAAAATATCAACTTGAAAAACGAATATAAATTTTTAGAGTTACATCAGTATCTTTTTAATATTTCTAGTTTTTTGTGTATTGACTTGAAATATTTGATTTTCAAGTTGCCAATATGTATTGTTAAAGCTGGTTGGAGAAGAAGAAGTGGCAGTCTTTGTCACAGTCGCGGCGATGACGCGGCCTGCAGTACGCGGCGTGCCTTGCTGACATGGCACGCAGCCGCTCCGCTCTCCTTACGCTGGCAGCTCTAACAACACTCGCCGGTAATATACCCATATATACTGATAACTACATATTATCATTACATACTATAACATTATTACACATAGTACAGTATCTCTGTACTACGCTAGGATAATTGGGAGAAAATGCTTAGCAAAAACAACTAAGCCCACTAGTATAAAATATTTGCGTACTCTAAAGATTTAAATAAATGAAAGGTCATAAAAATCAAATTAGGGTGAAAAAAGTGTAAGAGCAACGGATCGGTATTCCGAGGTCAATTTAAAGTCTTGCTTGTAATGATAGCTTTTTAAAATTTTTTGAAGTAAATTAAGGGCGTCGAATACTATTTATAAATATTAGGAATTTTTATTACTACATTGATCTTTGCAGTAGAGTTTTGTACCCAATTCATTTACATAAATATTTCATTTTTGTTACACTTGTGTGCTTATGATGTTACAAATACAATTAATTCAAACCCTTTCAGAATATCTTATGGTGCAAACACTCGTCAAATATGCATGTACTCGTATGTATGCCCAATAAAATACGTAGGTATAATACACGTTATGTATTATTTACTTTAATGTTTGATATTTGGGTGGCAATATTGTCTTTCTTGTAAAAAAGGACATTTATGTAGGCAAAATTTTTATCCGAATGTTTTCCTACCACCGCCCGTTCAGGATAGGTATATGCAATAAAAAGAACACACTGAGAAGAACCAGCGGCGTAAGAAACTTAAGACAGATCTTTTGCTTTTAGTCATTATATTTTTTTAAATGTCAAGCATATTACCTATATTCCTTGCTGCTCGCTATAAACCACGAAATTCCAAAATAAAATATTAAAATACAAAAGATTCCTTCAAATAATTATTTTTACGAAAAATGTAAACTCTTAATCTCATTTTAACCGCATAATTAATCAAAATCATTGATTTCCTTTATACGGAGCAACTAATTGGGTATCCTGAATGGACGTTTGCATAATCAATAAGATGACTAATATTTCTTTCCATCGCTATTGTATTATGTGTTTGTATTTTTACTGCGATAGATGGATTCCTAAATAAACATCTTTTATGCTATTCAATTGAAGATTCTTTGTTATAAACGTTTTCAAATCCGGCTGTTTTGATTACTTGAAAGACGTTTAGATAGCCATTGAAAATTCTTTCATTACAGAATATGGCTGATCTATCCTTAATAAACCTACCACTTGCACCCCCATTTTTATATGTATTTGTATCTCATGTAAACATGTGTATGATATTAGTCAAAAAAATCTATAAGTAGTTATACATCTCCAGGAAACTAATGAACATGTAAAATTTGAAGTAATCTCTTAAAGTAATAATCCAATCGTTTTTTTTTTCACTAATAGCTACATCCTCCTAAAATGTTATAGACTATATATTATATCTATATGTAGTGATTCGAAATTCTAGGCGTGCGAAGTCGCTGGCAACAACTTCATTGATGTCGTTCCCGAACACTATAAGCCAAATTTTAAAAGAACATTTGGCTCTACTGCTGCAAAGTTTACTAACAGATATTAAGGAGGTTACTTTAAATTCATAAGCACAACATTTTTAAAAATAGTGGTTTTTCTCTTCGTTGGATGAAATAGGAACAAATAAATGTTACATAATAATATAATTAAACTTTATGGAATTTTAGCTTGTGTTTTCCAGCTATCGAATACGTTTCACTCGCCCTTGTAATTACAATTACTCTTCAAGTTAATTCAAAATTTAGTTAGTAGTTTTAAGCTAAACATTTACCAACATAAGTGATAAAAATTTTATAAATATGTTATTACGTTTGTTACGTATGCACGATCTCAATATATTGTAACAGCAAGTAAACCATCGATGACCAGGTGTTCGTCGATATGAGTATTGCAAATCTGCTGACGGCAATACCAAGAAGACCACACAGTCGGTCAATGAGGAAAACCTCTCTTCACCAAACCTCACTCTGGTCAATCGCCGAGGACAATTAGTTATATTTTAGTATATTAAAAAAATGTAATTTAAATATAAAAAATGTAGCTTTAGTTCCCGTAGTTGGGTTTTATTTGCCCCCTCTGCTGCCACCAAATGTAATTCGCTAGCTAAAATTCCAGAATTTAGAGAATTATCCCCGTTTTTGCAACAATTTTCACTGATGCCTCACTCCTATTGGTCGCAGCGTATAATGTTATATAACCTAAAGCCTATTTTTTTCAATTCGAATCAGTAGTGCCTGAGTTCAGCACGTTCAAACAAATAAACTCTTCAGCTTTATAATATTGGTTTAGAAGTAAAGATATCTCCTAATACTATGTGTATTATCTATTCAAATGAAATCATTGGATTTAGACACCGCCATGATATGCCTGAAAAGTCTCCACAAGGGCTAGATTTACAACAAAATATATGTGTCACAAACATAAGCCTTTTGGAAGCATGTCACAAATACTAATAGACATGCTCATCTTATATCGATTATGTAAGTTTTATATTTTGCTCTATTTGTATATTATTGTATGCCTATACCAGCGACGTAAACCGGGCGTCCGTTTTCAGGTCATTGGACTTTCTAAGAGAACAGTCACTTTGAATTGTCTAAAGCTTTGACTTTTGCTTTTTTTTAATAACCCAACACATAGGTATGCGATGGTTGTTTGTCGAGGCATAATCGAAATGACGGTTAGACTTATAAAAAAAAATTAAAAAATTCTATAAATTATCTGGCTGGAGATTAAACTAGTCTCATTTTATAAATTTGTGAGAATGATTAGAAAATAAAATAAAAATATAGTCATGTTGACTTAATAAGTAAGTATAAAATAGAAATGCAGTAAAGTGCAACATCAGGTTGTAAACAGTGGACTTCAGAAAGTAAAACTTGAGCAAAGTCATGAATTAATTATATTTAATTTTGTAGAAACTCAAACTGTAATATATTAATATCCTGTTGAATTTGATTGTATAAGTTTCATATACTAGTTGAATGAAACGTGTGATTGAATAAATCACTCGGATAGTTTTCACTTACATTTACGAATTTAATTTCAACTTTAGCTAGTTTATGTTCTATTTATTGAAATACTAGCTGATTCTTGTGGTTTCATCCGCGTTTATAGATAATGACCACTCTTTAGACCAATGTATTGTTAGGATCTATAAGCTATAGCTGACCCGGCAAACGTTGTTTTGCTATACAATACAAACAAATAATTTGCAATAAAATAATACTGCGACCATAAATTGAAATGTAAGCTATCCTATCTCTCATGTTGGACCAGACTGCTCACGGTGTGCTAATTTAATTTAAAATCGGTTAAGTAGTTTAGGAATCCATCGCGGACAAATATCGTGACAGGAGATTTATATAATAAATAAATAAATAAATATTCATAGACATTTTACACAACGTCCTCTGGTCCCAAGCTAAGCTTATTATGCTTGTGTTATGGGTACCAGAATACGGATATAATACATAAACTACTTTTCTTTTGTAAATACATACTTATAATACATAGTAAACACCCAGACGCAGTACAAACATTTGTATGACAATTAAAAACATCACACAAATGGTTGTCCTGACCGGGAATCGAACCCGAGACCTCATGATCAGCAGTCCGTTATATAAACCACTCCACCACGAGGCCCGTCATATATATAAAGATATATCTGCAAAATTTTAATGAAATCCGTGCAGTAGTTTTTCGGTAAAAGAACAACAAACATCCTTATATCCATCCATTCTTACAGACTTTCCTGTTTAAAATATTAATAGGACTATTTTAAAAACTCTATTAAATATGAGATAGACCCTTATAATCATTACATATTTATTTATATTTTTGTTCCTGAGACTATAAGCACGTTCTCATAACCATATCAGAAATAATACAAAAATTACTGTTACAATATAAGCAGTAACTGAAAGAAATTTCTCGAACAAAGCAAAAAGCTTTTTGTAGAATCTTATTATAGACTTCATTATATTCAGCCGCTTTGCCACTTTGATACGTTGGTACTTCAAGTTAGCGTCCTTTCTGAAGAAGCCAAAAAATTAAGCGACTCAGCGCTGAACATAATTTAAGCTACACTTGTGATACGTATAACATTTGAGTTTTATGTTTACCTAAGAACTTTGATACTGTCTGTGTGAATTAAGAATATAAGTCTCACAATCCCTTTCTTGGGGTGCTGTTAAAGCCAGCTAAGGGGTATTGTATAAATTACATTCTCTGCGGAGACGGAAATCTCTTTGTGCCGACACGCCTGCTCAGCGCGGCACAGTAGACCATAATCCGAGGCCTGTGCCCAACAGTGGGACAATAATGGGCTGAAGATAGAGAGGAGAAAAGACGGAATAAAAACGAAAGTTTCTGTACTTTTTGAAAAAATGTTAGTGCTTTGTATCTAATTCCGTCACACAACGAGAACGTACGTATGTGTACGTTTTTCGTACTAAAAACCTTAATTGAAAACTACATAAACTTACATGTACCAAGTGCATTATAAATTCACAAAGAACCGTATGGAAGCTAACATAGAGAATGTATAAACATGGAGACTGTATGGTTGACTTTCACGTGTATAGAAATATCTAAAATCTACTCAGCTATCCGAATACAGAATTTCATTGTTCAACTATGTATTATTTTTATACATACTGTATATTTTATGTTACTAAATAGAACGAGGTATACGAGGTAGGCGACAGATTACTACGATTATTATTTGCTACTCAACTCTGGCAGCGACTAACTGAAATTAATAATTCAAGAATTGTTCTCGCTACGGTCTGTACGAGCAAATAGAAACATAACAGACGTATTTGTGCCACGGCGATAAGCTATTGAATTACTTTTAATGGAAAACAATGAAAGAACTGTTGTTTTCGAACGTAGGATGTATATAAAAGCGCTGTCATCCCGTTTCCTATTCCTAGCTCCTTTGTTTCTAAATGACACATTTTTCTGAATCTATAGCTTCGCCATATTTTATCATATTATCTGTCTTTTACTTATAGATATTTTTGAAGTATCAAAAACTAATAGCTGGTTTTATTTTCTTAAATATTTTGTGCACAATAGAATGTATCAAACATATGGTCAACAATCAACATATAAACGTTAAGATCTACTTTAGTTTAATCCATATTAAGCACGTAATCCGGCAAATATCTATCATTAAGACAACATAATATATTATTGCAAAAGATTTTCTTTGAGCTCAAAGAGTTTTCTTTGTATGTTGACTGCAGCAGTACCATTGACGTTTTCGCTTTGTGTATCAGAAATCAACTATCCTCCTTGACTTAACTCTTGTATTTAAGAAGATTAAAGTCGGTAACGTAAAAAAATATCAGTCACAGTTCAGAAAATCAAACCGTTCTTTTCTGGCTTTTACAGCACCCTGGGATGGGAAAAGGGGTGACGACACTTGTATTCTTAATTATAATAAAATATTCTTAAAATATTCGTCGCCAGGCGGACGTTGTTCGTACCTTACAATTAAACAATACATTATGCGTTAAACGCGTTTTAAATATCATTACAGTTGTGTCTTGTCATGAATCGTAAATATTTTAGCTCACGGAAGGACAATAAAACCAAGTAAATGTTGTAATAAAAGTATATATCCTTTTATATCAACTATACGAGCTTGATCAGCGAACGATTCTTACCTTAATATTTTATGTTTAGACATTTTTATGTCGTAGCTATGCTTACGCTTAAATTATTTCAATGTATGTATTAATCTATGTAACGGAATCTTTGAAAGTGATTTTCACCCATTTACAGTAGTCGGATTAATCTGAAATTTTGTACACATATTAAGGACCGATGACCATGTAATAATTTAAAAATATATTCAGGATTTTCAAGCGTGTTTTTTATTTTTAAACAAAAATTATTATTTCATTATGAAATAATGAGCATTTTACATAAAAAGAGTTCAAAAATAATATCACGAGATGTGATTGTGTGGTTAATAAAGAAATGATTAAATAAAATAATTTATTCTGTTATAATATTTTATTCATTACTACCTAGCTGTTGCCCGCGACTTCGTACGTATTGAATTTAGATTTTTTTTCCCATTTTTAGCACATTCTTTACTGATGCTTCGCTCCTATTGGTCATAGCGTGATGTTAAATAGCCTAAAATAATAAATGTATTACCCAACATTGAAAGAATTTTTCAAACCGGACCCGGCTGCTCCTGCGATTAGCGAGTTCAAACAAACGAACTCTTCAGCTTTATAATATTATTACACCCTGGAAGGCACCAACTTGTATTAGGCGTTTACTTTTTTTAGCTTGCATTGCTCTAACAACACACCCGTTATAGTTGTTCAGTACTCTCAAAATAAAGACACTGACAAGTTCTAATACTGTACTTTACGTAGATACCTATATCTACCTATAACGTATACAATATTATATACATACTGACCTTTTCCGTCTCATCCCAAAAGTTACGTCTCTACATAATTTACTATGCTACAACATTTGAAATAGTCCGTAAAAGTAGTTATATTTAAATGTCTTTTGCTCCTCGAGTTTGGTAGCATGGAAGTTTTCTGAAACTTTTCTGTTAACACGACTAAATTAAACTTTTTAAGTATTCTAAGATATTATAAAATGAATTTATGTATTTAAGTAGACAAATCTTTAAGAATACACGTGATTTAATCCACAACTGTAAAAATACTAAACTACACTGTAATAAACTGTAAAAAATGCCTACATAGTTTAGAATTGAACACAAAGCGGCTATGTATCGAATTTTTCTTCGGGAGACTTCCATTTTTAACAGCATCTCAAAGAAAACTAGTTATTGAATATATATATAAAATGTAAATAATTTGATTAAATCAAACACTAAAAATCACCCTTAATACTTTACATTACTGCATTGTCATTGGTCAAAATATCAGATTAATACGATTACTGCAAGTGGATGAAAATCGCTTTAAAAAATTCCGTTGCATACATTAATACATAAAGGTAGATACGTAACGAAATAATAGAAGTATGGTTATATTATATTGTTGATAATATCAATAATTTAGACTCATATTATAGAGTGCATGCGCGCAGTATTTGAAAGTAGATGCTAACCTTTTACACTTAGTGGTATAATGGCAGTCTTCGTTATTAGCGCAGCTTTACCTCCCCTATGGTAGCAAGCGGGTCAGTGGTTCTAGTGGCTTAGACGTTTTAAAAGCTTAGTTTAAATATATGCAGCAATGTTATACTTGTGATTGGATAGCTTAAAGTACATCTACTTTTATTTTAATGTGTATTGTATATAATGGAAGATAAAACTACTTTTTACGGATTTAGACGAGTGTATTTGTTTTAAATTTTGGCGACAGCTTGGTCACGGGTGAGAACCGTGACCATGGTGACTGCAAAGTCTCCGAATCGTCGAGCTAAAATTTAAAACGCGTCTAAATCCGTAAAAAGTAGTTTTATTTAAACAAATGATTCGTGCAAGTATCAGAGAATATTTAATGGAAGATTACAAAAAAAAAATACATTATACTATTAATATATGTTTGGATTGTAGCATATGTTTGGATAGCGCGCTATAGTCTTTGCCTACCCCCATAGGAAAATGGCGTGATGTTATGATAATAATATTACCCTAAACAAACCTGCTCTATATCTGCTAGCTGTTGCCCACTGCTTCGTACGCGTAGAGTTTAGACAATTTTCCCTTTTTTTTGCAACATTTTTCACTGATGCTTCACTTCTATTGATTGCAGCGTGATGTTATATAGCCTATAACCTTCCTGGCTAAATGTATTATCGAACACTGAAATCATTTTTCAGAGCGGACCAGCGGTTTTTGAGATTAACGTGTATTCTTTGTATTCTTTATTGCACACAGAAATTACATATAAGAAAGTTACATTTTGGTTAATATATGTACAGAGGCGAGCTTAATTCATATATGAATTTTCTACCAGCAAACCTTGGCGAGATAGAAATTTCATGTTAAGGGGTCATGACAGTGTACAACAAAAGCTTAAGTTACATTTACTTAAAACTATGTTATAATTATATGAGCATCATACATTCAAATATTTAAATTCTATAATATCCTAATCATAAATACTTATAACAATATACTTCATAAACATAATATACATACTAAGCTAGTGATAGGAAATATTCTTTAGTTCTTCTTTTGAAAATTTGCAAGGATAATACGTGACGTGTTGAAATAAACAAACAAAATCTCTCTCAACTGTTATATATAGCCTTTCACGATTAATGTACTATGAAACACTGAAAGAATTTTTGAAATCGGCTCATTAGCTCCTGAGACTAGCGTGTTCAAACAAACAAATTTCAGCTTTATATTATTAGTATACATTAAAATTTATTCAATGCTAGTTTTTACCCGCGAATTCGTATACTTGGTATTTCGAATCACTACATAAAGATATATCATATCTTTTTAACACCCTTGCTCGTAAAGCTGATGTAATTCCACCGGTTTTAAATATGTAAAGCGGGTCATAAAAAACGCGTGTGTTACCAAAGCAAAGCAAATAGTTAAGTTATAGACCATACAAATTTCATAACAGTATTATTTGCCATTTCAAATATGGAACTGATCGCCGCCGGTCGACTCGAGCAGCGCGCTGTTGTTATTCAAATTTCGAACTAATCGCCGAGCGGCGCCAGTCAGTAAGCAGCGCTAGCGCGCTGTCTCAATGGCGGGAAAGCAACAGTGTGCATTCACAGGTTGAGTTTATTTAATGTTTTGTTTTCTGTTTCCTCGTAAATGTGTTAAAAAACGTCGTACGATATACGTGCGTATTGGTTATAACATGCTCGGCTCAATTACGCCCTTGCCTTCGGCTCGGGCTGAAATTCCGCCTCGCATGTTATAACCATCTTTACGCACTAATATCGTAATGTACTATTACACTACAGTACTCTCAAAGACTGTAGCTTCCTGTTAGCGAAATATTTTTGGATTGAACCTTGCTTTCGGAGATTACTCCATACTTACTTACATATTACAAACTTCACCTCTTATTAATAAGCTTTTCAATGACAGTATGATGGTATGATGAATTTATTAATAAAGCAATTTACAAAAGTTTCTTTTAAAAATTAACACAAATAATTCAATCTTAAATAATTACCGTCTTCTAAATAATGAATCCTTTGCTTAGTAATACAATAAAGCGAGAAGTTATACATTACATACTTTGAATAATATATCATGTTGGTTGGTAAACAAAAGTTATGACCAAGTTTTCGCGAAGCCCGCGGGGAATTAACGTCGTGCTCTAAGTCAGAGAACTCGAGAGTTATCTGTTATTGACTTCTACCATAGTTCACTAACATCTGTGCCAATTCTATTGCGTCACAAACTAAACTAAAATGTAACCAGCTGTGGAGTAATGTGGTTTAGAGGCTATTATAAGGATTATTGCACAGACACAGACATACTAGATGGTAGGTTGACGTTTAAAATTGAGGACAAGTAACTTTAGCCCACTCACACGGAGATGGGGTGGTGACACTTGTATTCTTAATCAAGAATACAAGTGTCACCACCCCATCTCCCCCCAAGGGTGCTCAAAAAGTCAGCTAAGGGATATTCCACACAGATAACATGATCTGTTAGAGACGGAAATCTCGAAAATAAACCCTATGGCAACACGCCTGGTCAGCGCGGAACAGTAGACCATAATCCCTCCCAAAGTGGAGGAGGCCTGTGCCCAACAGTGGGACGTAAATGGGCTGGAGAGAGAGAACTTTAGCCTGGCTAAATCGTACTTCATAGAATAATGAAGTTTCATATGACGTATAGCCTGTATCATAGACACACATGGATACATTGTTACGCACACATATATGTGTAAGTGGCGTCAAGCCGACTGAGTGATGTAGCTATAGACACTACATTTGTTAAATCTGTGGATCATTGTATATTTTCTAAAACTATCATGTATTTGTGTTTGTAGCTCTGTTGTTAAGGAGTCAAATTTTTCATGAATGCTTCTCGTACTTTTGTGAGAATTAAGGACGATTTTGTATTTTTTTTAATTTATTAATTGTATAATACTAAAATTAATTACATCACTAGTATTAAATTAAGCTCATCCAAGAGTTCTACAATCGAAAATCAAATGAAACAGTTTTAAAAGCTTCATTACAAATTTAAAGTACTATTTTAGCTGCAAAGCTCATTTATCCAGTTAAGGTTTACCTCAAATGAATGATTTTCAGTCCGAGACTAAGAGAGTTTACTCTAATTGTCTTAGAGTAATAAACCAAGAGGAGCAGCTTCACACATAATAATATGTTTTCTATGACAAATATACTGCTGCATCGGTAGGCTGCTGAGGTAGCGCTCACAAACTAAATAACTTAATTTCATTGGTCGGTACGCAAATTACCTTACACACACTAAGAGACGAGTGTCCGTAGTTCCGTACACCATGGTACCAATTCTACGCGCACAACTAAACTTAATTTAACATAAAAATGAAAACAACTATTGCTGTATTTTTATTATTTAGCTATTTTATTGTTCACATTTACATAAATTAAAATCTTTGGTCATTAATAAATAGTTTTTATAACAATGAAGTTTAGTTAACACCATCAAAATTTATATTTTAGTTAAGTTTAGTTTAGTTGTGCGTGTAAAAGGGGTACCATTGATTGAGCATGGTCATTGTCCTCGTTCATTTTTCAGCGGGGATTGCCTTATAATGTAAACTCCTCTTAGATTAATGCTCTAAGCCAGTTGTAAATAAGTGAACCGCGAGCTATACTCAAACGACGGATGGGTTATCTCAACTTAAACTAAAAGCGCCCGACTACTTGAAACTAGATAGCTTTGATTGTTTACTAAAGAATGTTTGGGAAACTGAAAGGAATGTCTGGAATAAATTGGCAAATAATATTTTTTATAATAATACTAGTAATCGCGCTGCTTCGCACGTATAACGTTTTTTTATCAAACAAAATATATAGCCTATGTTTATCGGGCTAACAATCCAGTTTGTCAAATGTATATTGTTGATATAGATTTCATAAATGCAGTTACCAAGAGTTAAGCAATAACCTTCCAAAGCAAACACTATCGGTTTGACTTAACGATTGATGCAAAGAAAATAGTGAAAAGATATCTGCGAAATTATAAATAAAAAATTTTTTTTTTTTATTTTTTTATTTAAAAGGCTTGTTCGCTTTGCGACTATATCGCCCTAAAAATAATTTAAACCTGATAGTGTAAGCGACAAAAAAATTATCGTAAAGTACAAAATGTAGACCTTTATCCAAGAGAGAATATCTTTTAGATAGAATGATATATTGAAGTTAAAATACAAATCCTTTCAATTTTGCAAATGAAGCAGTATACAAATAAAAATTCATATACAATTGGCCAGACTACAAGGCGGCCCCGTTATCCTGAATAATAAAAAAAGTTTCTAAGCAAAAGAAAAGTCATAAAACATAAAGTTGAGAGTATTTGATATTATTAAAAGTTTCATCTGTCACTTAACTTTATTATTTTATTCGGCAACCAATTATTTTCTCCATAATATTGCTAACGGAAAATCTCTCATGTTTTTCTTGTTTTCAATGCAATTTTCCATTAAATAATTATAGACACATTACTAAGGTCTGTAAGAAATCGCATTGTGTGTTAAGATGCCTATTGTAGAAGACTACGAATATTACCTACTATATAAATGAATTTTATTATGTGTGATAACTTGCTGTACAATTAAGAGTATAATAAATAAATAAATTAAATAAAAGTATCTTATTGGATACATGAGAATCGATCTTGTCATTCCTAACTTAAGCGCTCTGATATATAACAAAATAAACAACACACTTAACATACATAATTTAAACTCACAGGAATGTAAGTCCAAACTAAAAGCTTATTTATTAACATTAAATTATGAGGATTCCGAAAAACTTTTGGATCCCATGCACCATTATTAAATCATTACACCGATATATATTTATGTACACACGAGAATAATATTTATGATACGAACACCACACACACAAACATACACACATTAATTTTAAATAGTATATGAAACCTAAAATAGAATATATTATGTAGCAAGACTTATTAAAATAAAAAAAAATTGTAAATGTTTCATAACGGACGAATACATTTTCTTGACTCCTTTATCACAGGATTTCTTTCCTAGCTTAGGAGTCAATGGTCATATATCTTACTCTGTTTATGTCTGTATCACCTTGTACTTAATTTAAGTGTATTGTAATTTGATGCGAGTTTGAAATAAATAAATAAATAAAAATAAAAAACATAAGCTATATTAACTAGGAAGTAGCACAAACTAGTAATACATTTGCGTGTTTGATTTGTTGACGTGCTTGCGAAAAAATTAAACATGTGGGTTGACGTTTAAAATTTAGGACAAGTAACTTTCGCGTGGCTAAATCGTACTTCATAGAATAATGACGTTTCATATGACGTATAGCCTGTATCATTGACTTACTTAAATACATTTTCACGCACACGTAGACATGTAAGTGGCTTCAAGACGACTGAGTGATATAGCCATAGGCAATTTCATCTGGTGGTCAAGTCTACTATTTTGGAACAATTGTCATACCGACACGATGCAACTGCAAATCCGTTGCAATTGAAGTCAAATGTCCGTAGTCTGCTATATGAGTTCATAATGGTCGTTCAATGGTAATTGAATTGTCGATCTCTTTTATCTATGCAATGAATTTTCGGTCTCTTTTATCTATGAATTGTGTTAGAATGGCATGTATGTGTTGCCGTTTCTAAAAAATGCGTTAGTCGAAGTGATTTTCGAAAAACTACTAATAAATTTAAACATTTAATCAGGCTAGACTTCGTTTAGATATATTTGTATATTTATTAGTATAAAAAGCAATGTGAAGTTTAGGAGATTAGTAAATTTCAATATATTACAAAGAACAATTTCTAATATTTCTATCTATCTATTTTTTATTTATGGCAATCTGTCGACACAGGACAAAATATTACTGTCAAATTCAAAATAGCAGACTACCGAAACATTTCAGTCATTGAGTTGCAATTGTGAAGCAATTGTGTACGAGACTAGCAATTTATGTCACTTTCACAATTGTAAGTCAATGATGAAGTCGTAATGGGACCACTATGACAAGACATTAATAGTAGACTACCAAAAACTTTACAATTGCACCATAATGGTACCATTGTGGTACAATTGTGGTACAATTGTGACACCATTGAAATACCCGACTCGGGGCCCTGGTATATTGTGGGTTGGTACACACACATCCAGACACAAAAAATATTCGCAGGCTCTATTTTCAATTTCTGACAATAATTTGTGAAATTGTAGATAGCTATATAAAACGGCAAATAAATAATGTCTTTAAAAAAGTAGCTTTTTGTGATATTAGTTGACCTAACCAAAAATAAAGTTCAATTCATAACATTTACCAGAGAGAAAGGCCTTGCAAAGCACAAAGGAACTAATTTTCTTAACAGGACAACCTCATCTCTATTTATCTTCCATGGATGTTGGTCCTATGAATGATATTCGAAGCCATTAATTTTAAAGTTAACAAGCTTATTGTTTTGTGAAACTAAGACAAAATCGCTTCGTTGGCATGGAGCAATGTAATTTATGATTGATGTTCGTTTCAGAGCAATTACTTTACTAACTGACAAGTATTATGACACTCTATTGTCAGCCCATTATTATTATAAGGCTATCTTTTATTTGTTTTAAAGTTAACAAGATATACCGTAGTTGTTACAAAATTTTGGGACTGTAATTTATTTGTTGTAAAATAAATACTGAATTAAAAAAAAAAATGAAACAGAAAAAATCCATGGAGTTTCTTGTCTGTTTTTCTCCATAGGATTCACTTTTGGAACAGATACCTAGCTTCTAACTTTTTAAAGTGCTTGTATGTTATGCCTACTTAAAAAAAAATCTTTGAGTTTTATTTCTAGGGATCTAGTACCAAAAGGCAAAACAGAACTTTATTATTGAGACTTCGGTGGCCGTCCGTCTGTCACCAGGCTGGTATCTCATGAACGGTGGTAGATAGACAGTTGAAATTTTCACAGGTGTTGGTAATTCTGTTGCCGCTATAACAAGAAATCTATAAAATCAGAGTCAAATATTTAAGGAGAGTACAAAAACATGATTGTGACGACTTAGTTAAAGGAATAATTTTTTCGTACATTAGTTAGATAAAAAGAGATACATTAAATAAGGTTTTAAAAATAATTTTCTTCATATCTACAAACAGTAAAAGAAAACTGAGCCATTTCTGGTCTTTCCAAAAAAAAAGCAGCAAGAGAAAGGTATATAAATCTTAAAACATAATTTATTTCTTTATAAAAACAGTGCAAATATTTCATCCTTAGTTTAGCACTAAACATTGAGTTTAACATTATTTCAGAAGCATTCTAAGCAGTTTGTCCCAGTTTCCATTTTATGGGGCCGGCGTTAAATCTGCTTAGAGTATGTAGCTTATATATTTCTGCAGCTGGACGCCAGGCCGCACGTCTGCCACCATAAAATGGACAATTAAATATATTTTGCAGTAAAATCTGTCGTAAATTGATTTGTTTACAAACAGCAATAGTTATTGAGACCTATTTGGGAAGGGAACATTAGAAATATAAATGAGCGGCTCATTGTTTATGTATTTAACTATAATTTACAGGCGTATAATTACATAAAGTAATTTACTGGTGACATATTGGTTGCAATGTTAATTGCTATTTACCAACAGCCGTCACAGGTCCGTTCAATATCCAATATTAAAATTATAATATTTACAGTCCGGTTTTAAAGTAGCCTATCCTTCATCCTCAGTACGTATATATGAATATCTGTGCACTTCATATAATTTCAGTTGCTTCTGTAGTTTTGACGTGAAAGAGGGACAGACACACAGAGTTATTACCACATTTATAATGTTAGTATGAATTTAAAATGGTGGGAATATGTATATACAAATTATCCAAATTATTATACCAATTAAAATTTCAATCAATCTTGTTGTGTACAAAGAAGTGAATGAATCAATCTGTTCATTAGACAACCCAAGTTTTTGCCCACAGTACAAAAAGTTGGTGAAAACGGTTAATGAAAGTGGAATGTATTACCAGTTTCTTTGAAGTTTTGCTTAGTAATTATTTAGTTTGAAATCTAACAACGACGGCTTTATTTCACGAAAATAAAATAAATAAAATAATGCTTTAATAAAATAATAAAATAAAATAAAATAATGCTGAAAAATCCTGATATCTTATTTAATTATGACATTGTTATCGTGTGCAATAATTCAGATAACACATTTGGAAATAAGTGAAAATTACCTTTAGAAATTCCTTTATAGGTGACATAAGACATAGCTTAATAGTTAGATAGGTACATTTATTTATTTATTACATCGTAACAATTACCAAAAAATAACAAGCATAAAACGCTGTTAAAACAGCAACAAAACATGTAGATCTCTGGTGACCGTGATAAGATTGAACTTGTGTTACGGCCACCAGGAATCAATTACAATTTTATTTTAGTACAAGTTAATTACAAACTAATTTAAAAAAGAAGAAGGACAATTAGGTATAAGGGATTGTGTGTGTTAGTATGTAATGTGTGTATTAGTGTGTTTAGGGTGTATGGATGTGTGAGAGTTATACAGCTTGAAGGAATTGTGTATTGAGAACATACACAAATATACATTATGTACTTATTTTTAATAGGTTTTCAGTATATCTATAGTTTAACTCCATAAGCCAATTACTCTTATTCTTTTTACAGATACAAATGAAGATGATAAAAGCATTAATTGACAGATCTTGTAAAACTTTTATCTGTTTTGTATAGACGTAGTCTAAACAAACGGAGTGCATTCTCAATCCCTGGAGTGCCGTAAGAACTATTGAGTAATTATGTTAGAAGGAAACCTAACCGTAATAAATTAACTTGAGCATGTATGTAGTACCTACATCACTTGCAAGTTTCTTGTAGAGATCTCGATAAAAAGTTATGTTCGTTCTATAACAAAGAAGATTAGATTTGTAACTAAACATAGTAGTTTGTCTTTAGTTATTTAATTTTCTAAATACAATTAAAATGTTATAGTACGCCATCAGAATTATATTTACATATTTTTCTTTACGTTGGGTAAACAAACTCGTAATATGTTTTGCGGTATATTATTTACTAGCTGTCGCCCACAACTTCGTAAGTTCGGAATTTAAAAATAAAAATTGGTCAAGTGCGAGTCGGACTCGCGCACGAAGGGTTCCGTACCATTATCTATGCAACATAAGGCAACGTTATTAGTATCGAGCAAGAAACGGTAAAAAAATCATGTTTGTTGTATGGGAGCCCCCCCTTAAATCTTTATTTTATTTTATTTTTAGTATTTGTTGTTATAGCGGCAATAGAAATACATCATCTGTGAAAATTTCAACTGACTAGCTATCACCGTTCTTGAGATACAGCCTGGTGACAGACGGACGGACGGACGGACGCAGCGAAGTCTCAGTAATAGGGTCCCGTTTATACCCTTTGGGTACGGAACCCTAAAAACATCAAATTATACAAAAGCTTGAATGAAATATATTAATAATTGGTCAAGTGCGAGTCGGACTCGCGCACGAAGGGTTCCGTACCATTATCTATGCAACATAAGGCAACGTTATTAGTATCGAGCAAGAAACGGTAAAAAAATCATGTTTGTTGTATGGGAGCCCCCCTTAAATATTTATTTTATTTTATTTTTAGTATTTGTTGTTATAGCGGCAATAGAAATACATCATCTGTGAAAATTTCAACTCTCTAGCTATCACCGTTCTTGAGATACAGCCTGGTGACAGACGGACGGACGGACGGACGGACGGACAGCGAAGTCTCAGTAATAGGGTCCCGTTTTTACCCTTTGGGTACGGAACCCTAAAAACTACATCGAAATCTGTCGCTCAATTTTGAAGATATAAGCTCACTTAGGAACATAATAATATATACAAGAATAACGACTTGGTTTTGTAATAAGTAAAGATCTGTTCTGATCTGTACTGTTAGCGCTATGCACCTACCTTTTCCGTTTTCCGTTTTCCACACTGCCCAATGGTTGACTGGAAGAGAATGCTTTTAGCATTAAGCCCGCCATTGTACATATCAACTTTGTACAAGAAGTTTGAAAATAAATAATAAATAAATAAATAAAGATAACATATATTATATATTGTATTATATATTATATTCATGTAACTTTGGGTATTGGTTCCGTACTCTAGTAACCATAACACAAGCATAGTTACAAAGCCTAATCTGGGAGCAGATGACGTTATATGAAATGTACTTCAATATTTATTTTAGAATGTATTTTTATCTAAGAATAATATTAAAAAAGTAAAAGGTTAACTTTCCTCAAGTTTCAATTTCATTGTGTGTTTAAACACAGGTTGTTGTGTATGCGCGCCACAAGGTAGTCTGCAGGGCGGCGTACAAGGGGGTGCGCAGGTGCCTCCAGGGGTGCCGCACTCAACCGCCCCTCCAGCCGGCGTCGGCGGAGTACGAAGGTACCGTGCCGTTTATTTAATCTTACTTTAAATCATTCAAGTGCCCGTACTCTTATGGCATACAGAAAACTGCTATCAACTAAAATATGGGTCATTTTAAAACATCATTCGCAATGCAATTGCGTAAAAAGTAAAAATAAAACTGCATTGTGCGCGCCAATAAAGTTTATTCGGAAGCAAAATGCGGTTTTATACTATCATTAATCTTTAAAGTTATAAAATATTTTTATATTTACAATTAAGCTTTAATATAAAGGAAAATAATAGGATAAATAAAAAAATATATAAAAGGAGATTTTTTGCAGGTATTTGAAGCTTATTACGAAGTATTTTGTAGTTAGACTGTCATACATAGTGTTTTAAAGTAGGGATTAAACGGAATAATACTTAAAAGTAGGAAGGAAGATTTCTTGTGTGTATGGGTGATAAACGTGTAGAGCAGTAGTCCAACGATCTAGGTAAGATTAATTCTAATGAACGATTGTAAAATAAAAGCAAAAAGCTTATTTAAATTACATAACAATAATAAATCGAATTATAGTGAAAAAACATATCACCATGAGCGGAACTTGAATCCACGACCTCGGAATATGGATACGTCGCTCTACCGACAGAGAGACTGAACACTATAATTAGATTTATTAAGTAAAAGCATAGCAAGTCGATTGAAAAAATTAATAAATTAGTACGTAATAATAAGTAATGATTCCAATACTAAATTTATTCAAAATATGCACCATTTCTTTTTAATTTATATATGTATTTATTGCCGTAATCAATTACGCCAATTACGATAGAACAAGTAATATTAAGCACCGGCACGTAAGTGCACTTGAATAGCATTTTATTCAACTCACTGATAATATTCAATAAAATTCTATTGTATTTATTAAATTCATAAATGTTTGTGAATATAAATTAGCACATTACTGTAAATTTAATGAAGTAGCAATTTAAATCGCAATGCTATCACCTAGTGGTATAGGCCTTTGTTTAAGATATTTTGTTGTATCGACAAATACTGCTACTGAAACCTTAAAACATACCTATGTCATAAAGCAACACAATATTTCATATATATTTTGTTCTGGACATCTGTTCATAGAGACACTTAAGAGGGTACTGTACTCCTAATTTAGGTATTCGCCTTAGGTATTGCTATCCCTATTCCCGAACACCGTGCTGAAAGAGACAAATATAGCTGAAGCAGATTTTACCTACAAATTCTTTGGAAAAAAGACGTTTCGTAGTCCCCTTTTTTCTTCGCGAAAGTTAAACCGATTTTGATTGTTTTTCGTTATATTATAGATGAAGACTATATCTATGCTTGTATCGCTTTCTTTTTTTGTAAAGCATTACCAAATATGTGTGATAGAAGCTGCAACTTTACCTAAAGAAAACCGAAAAAAAAAACGGGATTTTCGGATGGTCATATTTCTTTTAGTTATTATGTATTAAAAAAAAGAAAGTGACAAAAGCATAGATATACTCTTCATCTATAATATAAATAAATAAATAAATATAAAAATATAAGTAAATATAGCGTAGAAATAAATCGATTTAACTTTCGCGAAGAAAAAAGGGAAGTACGATACCCATATTTTTGTATGGAGCATAATTTGGTATCGTGCCCTCTTCCACGATGGCTGAATGGTCTCCAAAATTTCGGACTGGATTTAATACATAACATACGCATCTACGTATTAGATTGTCCATGTACTGACGGATTATGAATACAAGCGTCACCACCTTATCCCCTCTCCAGGGTGCTATACAAGCCAGCTAAGCTATTATAAGCAGATAACACGCAGAACATCCTTTGTGAAAGACGGAAGACTCGAAAATAAACCTTGTGTCCACACACCTGGTCAGCGCGGCACAGTAGACCAAAATGAAGGACGCTCGTTCCCATCAGTGGGAGAGAGAGAACGAGAGAGACGTGTCTAAATCTTTAGAAAGTGGTTTTATTTGAACAGTTTTAGTAGTACATGTTAGAAGTACTGTAAAATATAAAGTACATGAACAAGAAGTAGCTATTATTACCGCACGTAAAATTTTAACGACGCTGTTAATCTTACCTGAATATTTGTTTCAAATTGCTCTTGACATAATGTCCGTACTTACAATAGAATAATTAAATTATAACATCAGTTCTACATAGTTAATGTAAATGTAAAATAATCAAAAAACAGCTTGACCGATTCTTATGGAATTATGTATGTTCAGTAAGTCTGTAAATACGATATAAACTATTTTTAGACCTGTTTGTTTCATATTTCCTGATCAGAATTACACATAAATAAATAAATAATAAATAAATATTCATGGACATTTCACACAACGTCTTCTGGTCCCAACCTAAGCTTATATGCTTGTGTTATGGGTACCAGAATACGGATAGAATACATATACTACTTTTTTTTGTAAATACATACTTATAATACATAGGAACACCCAGACGCAGTACAAACATTTATATGAAAGTTAGAAAAATCACACAAATGATTGTCCCGAGCGGGAATCGAACCCGCGACCTCTTGATCGGCAGTCCGTTACATGAACCACTCAACCACGAGGCTCGTCAACACACAAGTGAAGTTACGAGGAACATCTAGTTTATTTATTTATTTAATATACTACTGACTGCACTTACACAAGACGTGCAGTAAGCTAAATACATTTATTACACCTTTACATTGCATTTAGTTAGCTTATAACGTCGCGCGTCGGTTAAACTTAAAACAATGTTTCTAGAAAAGTAGTTTATGTAGTATATCCGAATTCTGGTACCCATAACACAAGCATATAAGCTAAGCTTGGGACCAGAGGACGTTGTGTGAAATGTCCATGAATATTTATTTATTTTATTTATTTATTCTACAGCAATTTAGAACTAGCAAAAATGTAGAGCAGCTACATATTTTGCTAGTTTTAAGTCAACATCGAATGTTAGGTATAAACAATTGATTTGTTCATATTATAAAATAATATGAACAAATCAATTGTTTAAGTTGTCATATAATGGTGTGGTGACGGACTAAGAATACAAGTGTCACCAACCCATCTCCTCCCCAGGGTGCTGTAAAAGCCAGCTAAAGGATATTTTACACAGTTGACATCCTCTGTGAGAGATGGAAAACTCGAAAGTAAACCCTGTGCCAACAAGCCTGGTCAGCGCGGCACAGTAGACCATAATCCCTCCGAAAATGGAGGAGGCCCGTGCCCAACAGTGGGACGTTAATGGACTGGAGAGAGTGAGAGGGAGAGAGAGACATATAATATTAAGTAAATTCCTAAAAAAATAAGCGTAAAAAATAATATTAGGTACCTACCCTATAAAACTCTTAAAAGTAAATGTAGCCTTGGCATAGTCTAATTGTTGGGATAATAAAACCAAAGGTTAGTCGGTTGTCAATACTATCACTTCTATAAAAACTTCTTTGTTTATTTTCCGTTTTATATTTGCACGATTAGGGTGCATCCACTTTTACAATGCGTTCGAAAGAAGAGAGATTGACGGGACAGCCGTATATATAACTGTACATTTGCATAGAGTAACGCATATATATTCAGATTGATTTATGTAGCATGTCAACACTAATAACCGAAAACGTTCAAATAATCTCTATCTTTGTTGAATAATAGCAAAATGAAAGCACTAAGGCACTAAAGTGTTATTAAAGTTTTAAGTAGAAAAGCGGAATATGTGTACAACACAGATGTGCTCTAACTTAAGACGTTAGACTATTTATTACCTGAATTTATATCTCTTGTAATAAATATAAAAGCGTGTTTATTTGTAATAAATTAACTTGAGTAGTCGAAGCAAAGTAATGGCTCTTAGCGATCTATATATCAAGAGATATTCAGTATATTTCAAAAGTATTGGAAGAGTTTCTGTAGAAATCTAGCTATTTAACACATCAAATATATGAGTTTATCTTTACTCACTATTAAAAATACAACTCTTTTTATCGCTCTTTTACGCTAAGACTAATGCACCGATTTGGATGAAATTAGGTCACAAATAAGGAAGCTGAGAAAGGGTTAGGCTGCTTTCGATGCGAAAAAAGGGTGCTGTGATTCCAAATTCCATTTGTATGAAGTCGCGGGCAACAGCTGGTAAATTGTAACGGAATTCAATATCCGTAATTTTTTTATTAAGTACTTTGTTGACATTTTATTTTACTGAAGATTATCTAGGCCCAGGTTAGTAAAAATCTTGTAGATACTACGAGTAGTAAAAAGACGTCGTCCAAAAATTATGTATTTTCGTTAAATACAAATACTATATAATACAAATATAACATCCTAACTATCCACCTAAGCATCGCAAGAAAATGCTTACGAAGGAATCAATAACATGAGTTCAAATTTCAACCATTTGCAAAACTTTACTTTTCTCTTTATTTTATTTTGTAACATCATAAATTAAACTACACATTTTTCAATTTACATTACAGCCATGAAAGGTTAACTTAGTGAACACGTGTTTGGTGAAAGGTTTATCATAATATACATGAACTTTACGATAGGTCGGTAGGTGTCTCATAAAAATTGCTTTTATGACACTGTCCTACCTTTTGCTGTCACCAAGTATCTATAAATACAAACGACTGGGTACATTTTGTTATGAAAAATCTTTTGATAAAAACGAATGCAAACGTTGGTGTATCTTAACTATATAATTATCATATTATTTTGGAGATGCTACCACTACATACCTACATTTAATTAAAATTTCAGATGACAATGTTTTTATTATTTAGTTTAAGTTTATAGGTTATTTTCTTTTTGTAGGACCTGTTCGACGGTATGTATGTATAAATCAATAAAACCTTAGAACATAAATTTAAACACGTAGAGCTATTTACCAAAATTCTTTGTCATATTCGTCAACTTTATTACTTTTCCATTACTTATCCAAAACATTTAGAAAATGCTCTTTTATACGGATAATTAAGTAAATTTGTGCCTAAATAGAACGTGTATGTATATTTATTATTTTATTATCCGCTACAATACCGGTGCGACGAGATAATGTAAGTCCTTTGTTATTAAGAGTGTTTAAAAATTTTACTTTTTTAAATTAACTATAAGCCAAAGGCATATTTTATTTTTGTAAGCCATCACTTGTATCCAATTAATGGAACATATTCGCTGCATGACAATAACATTACATGGTTTACATATTGCACGTTTAAATCACTAGTAGCATCTATGATGAGAGATTTAGGACCATGATCCTAAATTACAATTATGTATACCGCTAGTAATGAAACGTATTTAACACGAAGTAGGTATTTTTGCTACTTATTGGTAATGGCGAATCTTTTATTCTTAGACCGAATGATAAGTATGATAATGTATCCATAACACAAAGAAACATTCCCTGTCAACACCTGAACACAACGTTAACTCCTATTAGAATCCCAATATAAAACAATAAGTCCTTTATGTGCTGCGAAATTGAATTGTTTGAATCGACAATGAATTTTTATCGGCACTAAATTCAACTCAAATTCGACTGCATCTTTGTCCAATTCCACACCCAACTCCATAATAGTCTTTGGTTTTTGAACTAATACAACAAACTTTATTCGCTTTAGTAACTATAGTTTCATAATATGTATTATCTTATTGTCACGGTAGTTACGACTGCATTCGCATGTACCACTTATTTACATTAGGCATATGCACGAACTGGAACGTAAATATCCTATGGACGGAATAGGGTAACAATTCAATTTCGCTTTTTTGCTACAGTCAGTATTATAGTATAATTTGTACAAAGAGTAAGCTTTAGCATTGAAGGCTTGGCTTTGCGCCAACTTTGCGATCAAAGCACCTTCTGCAGCTTTGCTGTCTCATTACGATCAGTGGTGTGACATTATTTTATTAAGGTAGACCTATTTAGTACTTTATCTCTGAGTAATCATTTAATGGGCATTGAAGTAATATATCTTAGCTATACGTAGGTGTAGTGGGGGTTACATTATGCTGATTAAATTACAACATTATGTATACATTTCACAGATTCAGCCAATATTCCAGAGGGCGAGGATATCGCGACTGGCGCACTCGTGGCGATCCTATGCTCATAAATTCACTGTGGCGCAGTCGACAGCCTTTAGGAATACGAAAGCAACTAGGTAAAATCTTTAGTGCTAAAGAAATGTATTTATGAGATTTAGTCGAATGGTGTATTTTACTTGATATTATATTGTTTTAGGAAACGCCGAAGTGTACATAATACTAGCCCTGCTGATCGGGTTCGTGACTGTGGTAGTGGGGTGCTGGCTGTCAGACAACTGCTGGTCACCCGAGCCGGAGGACGTGCTGGCGGGCGGGTGACCCGTGGCGGCGGGCGCGTGCACGCACGTGTAGCGCCCGCCGTCCGCGGCCGCCGAGCGGGACAGTCCCTCGGGCGCGGGCTCACTGTCACCCGTGCTGCCGCCCACTGCGCCGCCTCCAGCACGCGCGCCCGCTTTCCTCCACGCTGCGAGACACCTCTGCCGCGGAAACTGTCTCCCACTACCCTGCGACAGGAGACAGCCACCTCCAGTTTTTTGACAGGAGCCTTCGCATCACTCATGCCGCATTCATGAAAAGACTAACGGGAACCATATCCCTACTATTGCAAATGGCGGAGTGTGCGATAATTAATTCGTGATATTGAAAGATAATATAGGTATGATTGTCACTGTTTTTCGTGTTATATGTGAATTGTTTCCTGGAAAGTGTTCTTTAACTATTTGTGAAATGTGGTGATACAGTGCAGGTAAAACTTTTAACGGACTCTAAGAGCTTTTATTTAATTTTATATGAATTAACAGTATGATAAGACGTTGTAGGTTAACTTGTATGATTGTACACGTCGTCGCGTCGGTGTACCGTGTATCAGTAGCCGAGCGCTCGGGATTAGTAAACTAGAAGGTTCGAAGGTAATACTCGATATTACTGAACGTATCGTAGGCTACGCTTGTAGCGGTCGCTCTGATTTCAACTCATCTGACGTAACCTTACCTGATGGTGGCGCGGTTATGTTTTCCATCCGCACCACCTTACTATTATTTCTAAAAGTATGTGCCTTGAAACGCTTTCCTTGACTTGACTCGTAGTTTAGAGCGTGTTTTGAACCATTTAGAAGAAATTTCTTCTCTCTGTCTGTACGGACAAGTAATCCCATAAGTGCAATACACATCATGACCGTGCCTTTACCGTTCTATAGACTTTGAGAGGGACGTAATTAACAATAGGTTTTTAAAATACGCTTTCCTCAATGCATAATCAACTTACCAACGATTACTTTTGTATTTTTGTAAAATATCCAGCTTATTTTGTTGTTTTTGGGTAATTTAAGACGCAGTTGGTAGTAATAGAGGGAAGTGAAATAGGACCAAGATGTCAAAATAAACGAGCGTCAATTGAGTAATAATAATAATCTATTCGAAATTTCCATCACAATAGGATAAGATACAACTTCGTGAGACAACGATTTGGGTATATTAAAGTAGATTTTTGTATTAATTTCGCAGTTTGTGCATATTTTTATTACTACAAATTTATGGTACAGCCAAGTTATATAATAAAATCAGACTTAGTTCCTCATGATTCCTTTGTCATACCAAAAAAAACTAGATAAATAGTCCATCGTAACTGAAGCATAGATATAATAAATTGAAACGAGCCCAAAATAACAATGAAATCATGAAACTGCGAGAAAAGTTCGCGTGTCCTTCTTAATGGTGTAGCTGAATAATGGGGAGAGTATTCACAATAAAAACGCATCAACAACACACATAGGACTATTGTTCAATAGCCAAATAGGTTTTTAAGATTCCCATATACGGCACGATCCGTCTCTACGATCTTTTGAATGAATGAATGAATTAAAACTCTTTATTGTACGCCAGAAATTAACTTACAAATATTAATAACAATAAATCTTATATTAGGTACAAAAAGCGGTTTTATCACAAATATGTATTACAATCTCTTACAGACAACCGTAAAATGGAGTCAATTAAATTTAAGAGAGGGTATATCTTTTGTTTCAGACTGATCGAATCAATAGAGGTACTACTACTGGTATCATTTGTGCTTTTTGCACAAATAATTCCTCTATACATGATTTATCGAACGAAAAGTCGTTCGATAAAACTCCAGTTTTTTCGTTACGGTTTATCGTCACATATGTAAGGGGCATAAGCTGGAAAAAAACTAAAACTACAACAACATAACTGCCATTATAACAAACTTTAAGTAAGTTCAGAATTGACACCATATACTTGATCGAAGGTGATAATAATTAAAAATCATGAATATGATAACTGTGAATTTTTGCAATCCATGTTTCGATTTACGCCCAGTCTTGTCCGCCACATGCACATTTGTACGCGAATTAGTCAAATTGTGCATCAGTAGCATATTTGATACCTTAGAAACTTGTGTTTAAAGATCTTTATTACCTCAAGAACATTAAGTCCACATAAAGAGTATAGTGACATTATATGAATAAGTAAAAATAATTTGCATTGGTTCTATAACAGATTCAATGACTCAAAGAAGAAAAAAATTGTTTTAATCATCAATTTGTTACATTGATTGATTGTACCGAAGGATCGTAGCGTATATGGGTTACTTTAGTAGTTATGAAGATCTATGCCATGGTATAATATGGTAGCTACGGTTCTCACAGTTCATGTGACATAGTAGTTTTCACATACTACAAACTTCACTTCTACAAGCTATAAACAAGTATGTCATAGAGAAGAGAAGATCTGTTTTTTTAGACTATGTACCATATTTGTCATTGTGTTTAGAGCTTAAGGGCGTGGCGCAAACTTTTAGCTAACAGCAAAGCCCATCTATTTAATTCTTCTCTTATTTAGTTTACCTTTTCTATACCAACCCAACTTAATACTATCTTGTACAATGTATAGATGTAAGTTACATACACTTGTATTAGTAAATATTGGACTAAAATTGGTAGGAGTTTTAGAAGCTTTTGCTATATCACTGCATTTCTGTTATTGTATATATGTAAGCACTATATTATAATATGAATGCCAAAAAATATTAATTAAAACGAATTACCAAAATTTTGATTGTAATAATTATAAATATTTAGTAAAACACTTTGTTAAATATTTCTACTTTCCGTCAAAGTCTGCCGTTTTTGTATGTCAATGTAAATTTAATGTAATCGGATTTTTTTTAATTTGTACCAAAGTTGAGTCAGATGTGCTACGATTTTTGTTGTTAATTAAATTAATTACCTTACCTTATAAATAATAACAAAAGTCAATAATAATTTCCATTACATAAATAAATCACTGTATATACTTTTAAAATTCATATTTCATCATAGTTATTAAATGTCACTTAAAATAATAATTTTTTTAAAGTGTATTAATTGAATCATTTATTATTTAACCATATTACGAGGACTTTATAGTTATAAGACACATTATAAATAATATGTGTGTTAAATGGGTTAAAGTTAAATTATTTGTCGTAGAGTTAAGGACCCCGACTGAATAGTCAAAATTTTTAAGCATTGTGTAAATTGTAGTTAGGCTATAGTAGGATAGATTTTAGGTACTTGATGATTGTGAACGAATAACAGAAATATTCAATAAAAGCTTCCATTTCAAAATGCAGAAATCTTGATTAAATATGGACACAACAAGCTCATAAACTGAAAAACACAATAAGTATCTTATTAAGCACAATAAGTATCTTATTAAATAAAAAGTTATCACCGAAAGCGGCGTTCAAACAGTCCATCCATCTTTTCTTTGGCCTTCCACTGCTTTAATTATATTATTAGTAACACATATGTCTTTAAAGTTGTATATTTGTTATAATTATAATTTAGCAAAAACGACAACCTAAAAGTTTATTTTATATTCGTAATGGCTAATAGAGAAACATCACAGTCAACTTAATTTAATATTCATTTGTGTTTAAGTGTTGAAGTTTTGAGAGTTAAATAAAATATGTTAGATATAAAAGCCAAATATGATTGCCAAATTAATGTAAAAATAGTAATAATGCAGAATTACCGTTTATTAAATTGCTACTCCACATGTTATGATGTCCAATTAAAAAGTACATTTGATGATACCATACCAGATATTTATTAAGAAGAGCTGACATATTTTTTAATAGTTAACTATAAAATCTTTTACGTTATATTACAAGTATCATTATTTGCAGTATGCAGTAACAAGTAATAAAATAGAAAACAGGTTTTTATAAACGATTTATTAAAACTACTTCTACATAGAGATTCGAGAGTTTATTAAAAATTATAATTAATTTACAAAGCATAATAATTGAATATTATTTTTAATATTATAAAACTACCATTGATTCTAACTGGATTTTGTGGTATCAGATCGTTATTTAATAATTTGTGTAGGTACATTTTGAACGATGATAAGCTTAATAATGCAAATAATTTTACCTAAATTCATGACCTCACCCGGACCGGATCAGACCGGACGTATCTCATCAATAAATTATGTAGCAAACTATAAATCACTTTAACATTTTGGAAACACAGTGTACCTAGTGATAGCATTGTGTACGACTGAGTTCACATTACTTATGTATACATTGAAAATAATACAAAAAAACACGTTGTATTCTAAATATTATTAATATGCGATTGTTCGGGTATGATAAAGGGCTTGGCTGATTTAGGAATTGAGAGAACTTGTAAGCTCAATAAATAATACTAAGTAAAATAAATAAATTTGGTGTAGGTATTGTCACTATTTGTCACGAATCAATTAAAATAAATGTATTAAACGTATCATTGTGTTTTATTTTAATCTTTTAGATGCATGAGTCCGCTTAGTTTGCTTTAAGATACTTTTTTTAAGTTGAAAGAATCTTTTAGCAAACAGTTTTCATAGAAATATAGGGCATAGCGCTTGCCGCACAGCGAGGGGTGACACAGAAAGGCTTTCTCGCTTCTCACTTGACACTCCTATATTACGACTCGGTAGTAACAGTATGTTCATCTGTGATATTAAAAATCTTTCATTTGAACCACGCTCGTAATAAAAAAGGAATATTCATTTTAAATATTCTCAGATCATCCTTAAGACTAAATATAAAATGAAATGATATGACGTATGTATGGTATAACGTACAAAATTAACTATGTGAGGTAAGTAGAAAAGGGCAGTAGTAGGTAACTTTTAGAAAAAGCTTTTAAATTTGATTAAATCACTGTTAAGAGCTTGACCTTTAATGTTCTAAAACAAATTCCCACACCAGGTCTCATTATCATCATATCAGTCTGTTTGCGGCAAAGTATTGAATGGATTTTCATGAAACTTCAGTAATTAATAGAGTGGTTCTTGACACCTGTCTCAGGAGTAATTCTCTCTACATTGACTCTATACAAAATATTTAAACAATTTGCTTACAAAAATAGATATATCATTGTAAATAAAATGCAGAAAGTTAAGTGATACTTACTCTCTTCTCTTCTCTAGCCCATTTACGTCCCACTGTTGGGCACGGGCATCCTCCAATTTGGAGGGATTATGGTCTACTGTCCCGCGCTGACCAGGCGTGTTTGCACAGGGTTTATTTTCGAGTTTTCCGTCTCTCACAGAGGGTGTTATCTGTATGCAATATCCCTTAGCTGACTTTTACAGTACCCTTGGGAGGAGATGGGATGGCGACACTTGTATTCTCAGTCCGTCACCACTTTTAAGTGATGCTTAAAAGTTGTTTATTAAAAAGTAATTAAATCTAAACAACATACCCACTGCAAAGATTCCACCAAACGGCCGCAAACAAAACACAGGCGAAAATTCTTCCCGAAATCAAATCCTGGTTACGAATTTAACATTGTGTGAATCTAAGGTTACAGAAACACTTTAGGAATATTTTGTATACACCTGCCGAATACATCATTAGTGTCACAGTTAGTGGCAACAATTAAAATAAAAACTGCCTTATTATGCCTTTTGTCTCATTTGAAGAGTCTTAAGTCGATTGCTCTAAGCGGGAGAGGCTTGTTAAGCGACTGAGAATGGTTGTGGCTTAAACGACCACTTTTTTTACACAAAAAATTAAGCACAAAAATATCTAAGCTATCAGATCTATAGGTGATCAAATTAGCTCACATTGTGATTTGTACGAAGCCCTAAAAAGGTAAAACTCTGAGATATCATTTACTAAAATGACATTGGGGCCATGTGTGTTACTTCTTTAGAATTGTGCAAAAAAAAGAAAACCAAACGGACGATTTCTTAATTAGCTGTAAAATGGCATTATTGTTAGTTCATTTAATTTTTCGTTTCTAAATTCCACGCGTACGAAGTCGCGGGCACTGCTAGTACATAATATTTCGTCTATATTCGGCTTATATTTTGTTGGTATATCGATTTAAATAACCGATTAAAATAGGACTTGTGTGCCTACATGATGCGTCAAAGTATTTTCGTTGTCATATTTGTATTGATTAATAACAAAAATATAGCAACGAAAATAGAAATACTTTACCCATCGTGTTATAATTTTATCCCTCACCTTCATGCCATAACCATACCGATGTTCGATGCTCATGCTCGGATTTTCAAATGGATTTGACCTAATAAATATTAAACACTAGCTGTTGTCCACGACTTCGTACGCGTACAATTTAGAAAATTTTCCTCAACAATATTTTTTACTAATGCTTCGCTCCTATTGGTCGCAGCGTGATGTTATGTAGCCTTCCGCGATAAATGTATTATCCAAAACTGAAAGAACGTTTTAAATTAGACCAATAGTTCCTGAGATTAGCGCGTTCAAACAAACAAATTCTTCAGCTTTATAATATAGATGGATAAGAACAATTCGTAGGTAAATCTGGACTAAAATAATAAATTTTAACAGCATGCTCATTGCTCACAGCATATAGGTATCAATCGCATTATGTCATACAGTTTTGATTACAGTAAGAATATTCAGTTAATATTACATAGCATCGATATTCTCTGTGTGGTGATGGATTAAGAATACAAATGTCACCACCCCATCTCCTCCAAAGGGTGCTGTAAAAGACAGATAAGGGATATTGCACACAGATTTATAACATTCTAGGTAAGCGCGGCACAGACGACCGTAATCTCTCCCTAAGTTGAGGATGCCCGTGCCCAACAGAGGGATGTAAATGGGGCGGAGAAAGAGAGCATCGAAATAGCTTTTTTATATAAGAAAGAAAAGCATTAAGCTCACGCATATAGATGTACACATTATTTGTACAAAAAATTTAATAGATGAAATAAATAAAAGTGTACATAAAACCGTAAGAATACTAAAAGTGTAATATTATGAATTTTCCGGGTAAAATAAGTATATTCTGAGATACATTATAAATTAGATAACAGCCAATTAAGGTAGTAGAAACTACGGACCCCACAGCTCAATTAATTATACTACAATTCTCTTCAATAATAAATTCACTAAACCTCAAGCTAACCATCTTTAACGTTGTTCGTCTCATTCCTATGAAAATTTACTACAATATTAAAATACAGTGATTTATTCCATACCCTTATTTGCAGACTTTAAAGATATTACCAAGGAATAAGAGATCATTTTATCTTTTTCGAGTTCATATGTTCGAATGACAAATAAGTGTACGCCCGAATTTCATTTACGTTGGTGACACTGAATCATTAGAAATTTCAAGAAACGGAAGATTTTAAGATTATTTTTATAACAAGTGTAATGTTGTATGAAAAATCTTTCCATTATGTAATTTACTTAAGGTTAATTTTATATTTTAGTTATAGAATTGTTTCTATATGAAATTTCGCTTCAATATTCAATTACTACGGTGCAATACTGTCTACAATACTGGCAGTAGTCCAAACCAAAACAAGTAACTACTTAATAAATCACCTAGAGTCAATCAAAACAAATCGTTAAAAAATACCCGTAATAAGCGTATTAGGTGGGTTATTTAAGGTACTCTTATAAATGAAACTTAATTTAATTTAATAAAACAATGACTTAAATATTAAACTGAATTCAAATAACCACAAATCACAATGTAAATTAATAATTCTACTTAGAACAGCGTAACGACGCTATTCACAGCGTAACGACGCTAATAACAGCGTAACGACGCTAATGACAGCGTAACGACGCTAATAACAGCGTAACGACGTTGATAACAGTGTTAACTCGATGAAGACAACCGGCAGACTGGTTTTGTCCGTACAGCTCGCTTCGTTTTTATACCCCCACTCGCAACGGCGTGGTGTGGGTAGTAGTAACATCTAACAGTACAATATTAGTTGACCATGACTGAAAATATATTCAGGAAACACGGTTGAAAATCCTGAATATTTTTTTTTAATTACTGCATTGTCAACGGGCCTTAATAACGTGCAAAATTTTAGATCAATCCGACTACTGCAAATAGGTGAAAATTACTTTCAAAGATTCTTATAATTAAATGAATTCATTGCTAGACCGAAGTAATAAAAGGGTAATAATTAAAAAACAAGACTGAAATTGTAAGAAAAATAATTTAAAGGAGAAAATCACTTGGTCATTGTTAAGTTAGACATGCAATACAGTTCAAAACTAATACAGTCACAGCTGCTGCAAATGTAAACTAACAGTAACACAGTGTTGGCAAATATGAACTCATTCAAACTTATTCTCGCTATCTTATTGTATTATGCAATTAGTAGTGTCTAGTCTAGTACCCTCTCTAAAGCTGTAATATTAGTTGGACGTTTTTTACGGTTCCGTACCAAAAGGTAAACGAGGACCCTATTTCTGAGACTTCGCTATCCGTCCGTCTGCCAACAGGCTGTATCTCTGGAACGGTGATGGCGGTGAGCTGAAAATTTCACAGTTGGTGTATATCAGTTGATTTTACAACAAGAAAACATCCTTATTATTACATAAAATAACAGGACCCCTAACAGCCATTGCTATTTTGTGTTATTTGGGTTCAGTATAACCACAGATAATTTAGTCTATCCAATATATTATAATAATAACGGAAGGGTTCTGCCCTTTGTACGCGAATCTAACTCGTACTTGACCGGTTTTTAAATTGAATATGACGAAAAATGTTTTCTTTTCAACCTATGATGATTTCTATTCCCTTTGCTATAAGAAGAAGAAAAAGGCCTTGCCACTTATTACTATTCACACTTATTTTTCTTCTTCTTCTTCTCCAGCCCATTTACGTCCCACTGCTGGGCACTAGCCTCCTTCACTTTGGGAGGGTTTATGGTCTACTGTGCCGCGCTGACCAGGCGTGTTGGCACAGGGTTTTTTGTCGAGTTTTCCGTCTCTCACAGAGGATGTTATATGTGTGCAATATCCCTTAGCTGACTTTTACAGCACCCTTGGGAGGAGGTGGGGTGGTGACACTTGTATTCTTAATCCGTCACCACACGAAGAGCGGCAAGCTAGCAAGGCCTTAGAGAGTATTTAATGTTACCAGTTGATTAGACGTGTTGGAATATTGTTTGGTTCAAAGATATCTGTTTATACCATCCCTTGACTGATTCTTACATGACACAAGAGGTAAAGATAGCGCAACCCTTATAAAAAACTTTATGATTAATAAATCACTTAAAATATGCTTCAATGATTTTATGTTGAAGGTTGAGCTATTCTGGATGATGCTAGGCTATAAGCGTGATGACCCGTTTCGAGCCTTTACGTAGACGTTTTGTATCGTCAGGACTTGTTAATAATACATACTATATGAGATATCTTTTAAGTATATTTGTAATGTTATATAAGTTTTTATTATACAAAGTGTACCTTGCAGTCTAGAAAAGAATCTTCAGAAGAGAAAGTTTTAAAAGATGGGTGAAATTATTTATTAAGTTATTTATTTAACACTTTAATGCTATTACATGCATAGGCAATATATATATAATAAATTACTATGGATCCAAGTAGGGCATCACTAAAAAACAGCGTTGGAGCGATTACTAAGTCTCCGCTACAAATGCTGAGTTACGAGTATGTCCTATTTCGGTCACTGAGAACGTTTGGCTTTATTTCTTACTTCCTTTCTTTATATTTTCTTAATTTCTTAAATTTCCGTCAGTGTTTATTGTCATTCTATATTGAAACTGCTTGCCTGAATCCTAATTTTCGAAAATTTTGTGTGTGTATTTTCAGGTATATTTAGTATGTCAGAACACGTTTTTATTTTTTACATCCCTAGTTGAAAATCCTTAAAACTAGAGAAAAATTTGTGCAAAGTCTTTTCAAATTATATAGGTATTTTTACTTTATAGTAAATAAAGTTATAAATAAAATACACAGAGATATTCTTAGAATCAGATCTATGGCAATAAAGGTAATAACAGCAAGGCGCCCGGCTGGCCGCTGAATTATACTTCAATTTACCTGAATAATAAATTCAGTAGACCTCGAGCCTACCGTCTTAAGTAAACAATTCGTTCTTGTCATTCTTACACTAATCTGTACTAAAAACTTTTGCTGGTAATTGCTGAGAAATATGAACAAATGCAATGAAGCTTTACAAATGCAATGAAGCTTTACAGTATCAATCATTTTTGCGGCATTTCTCTGTACACTGTTGGTCGTAGACATGATGACAGACCTATAGTTCTGTCTCGCCTGCATCAAGCGATTCCCTGTGACTGTTTCGTCGTTCAACTGCCACGTGAAGTAAATGTAGGTAGTAGATGTACCTAATTACTATAGTACGCTTTCTACGTACGAGCATTGAGACAATTGCCAATTGAGAAAAATGCGTGCTAAAATATTAGGCCATTTCATATACATCCGTTCTACCGCAGTTTTCCGTTTTTACTCAGGTAAAAAGTAAATACCGAATATTATTACCGTATATTTTCTGGAATCTATAATAACTGTTAGTATATTTTTAACCAACTACATAATTATTTATAACATACATATATGGATATCATAAACAACAAAGACGTAGATACATTTATCCTCATGAAATGTTTGTATTTTAAAAGCAAACGACTGCGGTGTTGTGGCCTGAGGATTTAGTCCCCAGGCAATCACTGCACACCGACCATTGTATCTGAATATTTAACAGCATACTACTACACTACAGTAATCACTGAGTTATATGCAATTGCCAATTAAAAACCAAAAGGAACTGAAATAATGTCACATGCATTATTAAAGCTTGAAATTGGAGTTTTAATACGCTTTATTAGTTTGGTGCATATCTATCAATGTATCTATATCTTATATATAAAAATCAATTACTGTTCGTTAGTCTCGCTAAAACTCGAGAACGGCTGGCCCCATTTTGGTGATTTTGGTCTTGAAATATTCGTGAAGGTTCAGGGAAGGTTTAAAAGGTGACAAAATATATGGGAATCTAAAATTCCACGCGTACGGAGTAGCGGGCATCAGCTAGTTAATATTATAAAGCTGAAGAGTTTGTTTGTTTGAACGCGTTAATCTCAGGAACCACTGGTCTGATTTTAAAAAATCTTTCAGTGTTTGGATAAAATCACCACACAGAACTTTAATTTACCTTTTATAATATACTCTTACTTCAGTACCATCTCACAGGTTAATAAAAGCTAGCAGTACAGTCTAAAAAAAACATAAGGTACCGATTTGCTTTTACATCTAAGGGAACAATGTTTTATTCAAGAAATAAGACTAGCCTTTGTGTTACTTGGTTGAAACAGAAATAAATTATTAAAAGCAACGTAATCACTCCGTTTGCCAAGAACTGAAAGACTTTTCTGTACATACTACATAGTAAAACATGTGCTTTATAAAACATGTTAAATATTTTATGAATTTGTTAATCATTTATATGTTATATGTGTATATTTATGCACGGGTATTGACGTGAATTTATATTCTTGGCTTTATTTTTGTGGAAAGAGATGTTTTAAGGCTTTTTGTAATTTTTCATTAAGGTAAGGTGGTGTTAGATTGCGCAATTTAAAATCGATACCTCATAAAATAAAAAGTGTGAGTGTATGATAGTTATAAGCAAGGATATCTGGATACATTACGTTTGATTACGGTGACTAACATTACATTGTTGTACGTGTGCTAATGGAATCAGGTATCACCACGGCATTTTCTCTCCAGGGTGCTATAAGACTTTCCTATGCTTGCTAAATAAAAAATGTAAATTCGAAAATTTTAATACGTTAGAAGCGTATTCTCCGTGTGGTGACGGATTAAGAATACAAGTGTCACCACCCCATCTCCTCCCCAGGGTGGTGTAAAAGTCAGCTAAGGGATATTGCACACAGATAATATCCTCTGTGAGAGACGGAAAACTCGAAAATAAACCCTGTGCCAACACGCCTGGTCAGCGTGACACAGTAGACCATAATCCCTCCAAAGAGGAGGAGGCCCGTGCCTAACAGTGAAACGTAAGTGGGCTGGAGAGAGAGAGAGAAGCGTACTTCTAAGATTTTATTTGCATGATCAATATTTTTTTATATTTTTTTTTACATTTCACACAACGTCCTCTGGTCCCAAGCTAAGCTTATATGCTTGTGTTATGGGTACCAGAATACGAATATACTACATAAACTACTTTTTTTTGTAAATACATAGTACATATAATACATAGAAAACACCCAGACGCAGTACAAACATTTGTATGACATTTATGGATATCACACAAATGATTGTCCTGACCGGGAATCGAACCCGAGACCTCGTGATCGGCAGTCCATTACATAAACCACTCCACCACGAAGCCCGTCAATATTGTCGGAATATGATTAATATTACAACAGGAATAATTTTGTTATTAAATCAATTTCTTAGTTTTGTTAAAATGAATAATCTCTTGTGAAATATGTGTACAAAATTGTTTATGATGTAGGGAATCTACAATCAAACAGGAACTCATTTAATTTGATAACGGTTCCGACATACACAAGAACTTGAGTGCGGTCCATCGTTCACGGAAATATTTTAATTAAAATTAACACGACAGATATTACATTAAAGGTCAAGACAACAAAAAACAAGGCCTAATTTAAGCAGTGGCTATTACTCTTTGGATATTTGTTTATTTTGTAAAATTAAATTCATCTCCTCTTCTGTAGTTACGGCCGTTTTCAATATTTTTTCTATCGGTCGATTCTTGCTGACAAAGTCAGACTTATTTAAACTTTTCTCCTTACTTGCGTATCAATCAAGGAATTTTAATATGTAAGAATATATCGTAATTTTATGGTATCAATATACTACTGATGACAACATTCTCTATTGAAAATTTGACAGAACATAGAAACGTCTAACTGATAAACGAGCATTACAATCTATCCGTAATCGTAGATTGACCATTTTAAATGGAAAAACAAACAGTCAGTTACTTTTTAGGGTTCCGTACCCAAAGGGTAAAAACGGGACCCTATTACTGAGACTTCGCTGTCCGTCCGTCCGTCCGTCCGTCCGTCCGTCTGTCCGTCGGTCCGTCTGTCACCAGGCTGTATCTCAAGAACGGTGATAGCGAGTGAAATTTGAAGAGATGATGTATTTCTATTGCCGCTATAACAACAAATACTAAAAATAAAATAAAATAAATATTTAAGGGGGGCTCCCATACAACAAACATGATTTTTTTACCGTTTCTTGCTCGATACTAATAACGTTGCCTTATGTTGCATAGATAATGGTACGGAACCCTTCGTGCGCGAGTCCGACTCGCACTTGACCAATTTTTAAATAAGTAGGCATAGCTTGTATTTACCTGGATGTGTATTTAAAACCCAACCATAAACAGAATAAGCAATTTTAAGTTTCAAACTCAACAGAGGTCGTATTGTTATATTATAAGATAATTTTTTTTTATATTTACTTCACTAAAGTTTTATTCAAAAACCAGTAAACTCGGTAATTTAAATTTCTTACCTTAATTTTTATTAGCAGCATTTAGCATTTTCAATTAATCTCAACAATGAGACATAAAAATTTCAGAATAACGTAAAACAATTTCAGGATTAATATAAAATACGTAATATTTGCTGCTCAAAGCTGCAACCAATAAATATCTTGACGAAGCTTTGTGAAATTGCGTTTCACGGTTCAATTACCGCGGTACGATATTTGCTTTCAAGTTCTGGCTGATTTCCAAAACACCTGTAACAAAGGAAATGCATTTTATCAAATTTTTCACTCAATTAAATTGTATAACTTATACTTTCCGTATAGTGACTAATTAAGAATACAAGTGCCACCACCCCATTTCCACCCCGGGGTGCTGTGAAAGCTAGTTGAGTGAGAGCTAAATAATTATTTGTACGGAAATTCTACTCTAATAAATACAGACACTGACAAATTAATTAGGTTGTTTGTTGGCATTCACAGCCGCTACAAGATCTATAATAAGTCTAATAATGATTTACGAACTTGTAGAATAAAGCTTTTAATAATTTAGTTTATGATTTAGACTTTGAATGATTTGATTGTCTTGGATTGAATTTGAGTACATTTATGAGACAAACATACAGACAGACTTTCTTTCGCATTTGTAGCATTAGTTCTCACTCTCTCTCTCTCCAGGTCGAGCTATCCTTGGGCACAAGCTTCCACTACGTCTTTCTTTCTCTTTCGCCGTGACCAGAGGTGCTGGCACAGGGTTTATTTTTAAGATTTCCGTCTCTCACAGAGAATGTTATCTGTGTACAATAACTGTTAGCTGGCTTTTACAGCACCCTAGGGAGGAAATGAGGTGGTGACACTTGTATTCTTAATCCGTCACCACAAAGACATATCGAGTACTATTGAAGTGTATAAAAAGAATATTTTATCCAAGATTTTTCATACAAGATTTATGTGATATCTTAATATATTCCTCACAGTGACTTTTTTCTTTGAGTAAAGTATGTTCCAGTAACTGTCGCGTTATCCAAAAGTACTTTGTAACATTCAAAGCTTCTCTATTATCGGAGACATAAATGTTATCAAGCCTACCAGCTCAGCTTAATTATCTAGCGTTTAACCATATCTCTGAGTATGAGACATTTATTTGCATACTTATTCAGTTTATTACCTACACGTTTGTACCTATGAGATTTTTATAGTGTATTAGTAGACTTCTTATTTACTCATATATTTATAGCATTCTAAGTTAATCAGTCTATTGATAAAAATCCTGTAAAACTTAATCTTTTCACTTCATTGATCTTTTTCAGGCAAAAGAATATTTTTTGTATTATTTGTTTGTTTAATCAATTAATTAAAATTCTCAGTTATTCATAGCAATATCTTGTACTTATAACTATACAGAATAATTAAGAATATCAAAAACTTTATGCTTCGAATAAACGAAACAGAGCGGTTATGTCAATTTACCTAACCATTACTCTGTTTCATGCAATAATGAATAAAAGCCTCTTCCATAGAAATTCTAATCAGTTCTGAAGTTCAGGAGCTTCGATCACACAGATACATAGACATACATTAAACTAAGACCGGCCTTTAGGCTAAGCGTTTGCTGAGACGCAGGCGACGCAAACACGTGTCTGCTCTGCTCTGCGCCCCGCTCTGTCTCTCTTAGTATACGCTCGAGGCCTATGTCTGTCTCGCCTGCCCTGCGTTGCTAAATCTGTGCTGTGCTGCGCTGCGTCCCAGCATACGCCTAGCCTTATTGTCGTTGAAAGTTAAACATTACGCCATCGATAAGATATACATCTGACCACAATGTGGAGGAGCTCGTGCACAACTGTGGGGCGTTAACGGGCTGGAGAGAGAGTGAAAGAGTCATTATGGTCTACTAAGCCGCGCTGACCAAGCGTGTAGTCACAAGGTTTAGTTTCTAGTTTTCGTCTCTAACAGAGGATGTTATCTGTGAACAATAACCCTTAGCTGACTTTTACAGCATCCTGGGGAAGGAAACGGGGTAGTGACACTTGTATTCTTAATCCGTCACCACACGGACAAAATATCCTACTGATATTATAAATGTGAAAGTTAGTGAGTATGGATGTTTGGATGTTTGTTACTATTTTACGCAAAACTATTGAATGGATTTTAATGAAACTTTCCAATAATGTAGCTTATACATCAGAATAACATAATATTATATAGTCTACTTTTTATTCCAAAAGAATGCAATGTTCCCGTGAGATTTTAAAAACGAACAAATATTTTATCCTTTTTACCGCGGGTAACACCGCAGGGCACAGCTAGTTACGTAATAAAACTGTGCACAAATAACTCATAGCAGAAAAAAGCAAACTCATTTACAAATACTTTGAATATATATGCAGAATTAAGCTCGAAACAGCTACTGACAATAATGTCATGAAATTGTATAAATTATGGAGTGCAAAACCTGAGAAAAGAAGGACATCCTTTCTACAAGACAAGTGTCATTAACATCGCGTTAACCTTAATAGATGCTTGCTACCTTTTGCAAAATATACTTAAAAGCTGTTGCCACAAATTCGTACGCCTGGAATTTAGATTAAAAAAAAACTCTTAGCAAATTATACAAAAAAGCCATCCTCTTGAACCTATCTCTCTATTAAAAAAACCGCATTAAAATCTGTTTCGTAGTTTTGAAGATATATACTCATAGGGACACACAAAAATAACGACTTTACTTAAGTCCTAAAATAACTCGTATTCTTCATATAAGAATATCACATTTTAACGGACTTCAAAAAAGGAGGAGGATCTCAACTCGTCTGTACGCATTTTATTTATGTTTGTTACCTCATAACTTTTAACTGGGCGAAGCGATTCTAATGATTCTTTTTTATTTGAAAGTTGATGGTTCCCGTCTGATCCCATTGGTACCAGGACAGGATCTGTGGTTATCTCCTGAGAAATCGAAGAAAATCCTCAAATTTCAAAGGCACAGGCACATTTTTAAAGTCTCATATTATTGACATTTGCAATACTATAATAATAATAAAATCATTTATTCAGATAACTAGTGATCCATCATTTGTTAGTATTACATGTTACTTAATATCTATGTTAGTATTACAGTCTTTATTTATTTATTTAACTAATACTAAGTATATATTCTCTGGCCTCTTAGAACTGTCATTGTGTCTAGATGTACATGTTTTTTGATACAGTGGTTTATGTATTGACAGTCTAAGCGGCCAGCTATCATCGCTAGAACGCTGTTGCGACTGGCTCGCACTCTGCTTAGCATGGCATTGTTCATATTTTTTCAAAAACTCTTAAGTCAAAAACCATTTCGGGGAATAGAGTTTCTGATCATGATCCATTAGTTTTTTTTTCGGAAAATTTGCTATATTAACGATTATTTTTCCAAAAAAGCAAATGATCTCTATTTGCCCTTGAAATGAAGGACTGAAAATATTAAGGCGTTCTGAGGGATATACTACTCTGTGGTGGAGGTGAAATTGGTCTATTATATGAACTTGGCAACTTTGAAAAGATTTATTGCAATCTGTCTTAAGTCTATCAGCAAAAGTCACTACACAGATTGCATACAACGATGACGTCACAACATTTAAAATAATATCTTTAGTATTTTATTAAAATTCTATATATAGTGAATATTTCAATAATATTGAAATGAGTGGCTTAAAATAGTCTATATTTTCTAAAAAAATATATTAAAACAGCAGGTCAAAAATTATGAACAATGCCAATAGGGCGATAATATGGTAGGTATATTAACAAAATACAGGACAGTAAAAGTTTCTATGCTTAACAAATTTTGCAGAAAGAAACTTTCTGCTTCTTTGCCTGCGTGACGTAACTCGAGTCTATGTATATGTAATGAGTAGGAGGCTAGCACTGTAACGAAGATATACGTACTCTCTCAAAAACGCTTACAAATACCTTATAGAAGCTATTTACTTCATATTTTATTGTTTAATGACAATCTTCTATTAAAGTAAGCAGTTATTTAAGAATTTATTTACTGCTTTAACAGTAATGTGATGCCCTCGGTGTATCTATAAAGTTCAGCAATACCCTGTACTATATTTTAAGAAGCCATGTTTGTAATCGACCCCTTTTAATGTATCTTTGTAAGGAAATAGGTGTTCGATTTAATATATTTAAAAAAAAACTAAAATTGGTGTCGCTGGACACCAGGTAGGAACGAAGTTCCTTCAGCTAAGGTACAATCGACACAATTTGCAAAAAAATAAATAAATAAATAAATAAAAAATAATAATAACAGTCATCCCATAGACTATACATTAGACAGTGTATAGCCACCATACATAGACTATACATAAAAAGGTTACGATTTTTCATCGCGTTACGGACGTTTTTTGCCGGCTAGGGTACCCCTCCGCAACGCGCCATAAGGAACTTCGTTCCAAAAAAACACTACAAATAAATAGTTGTATGTGACCTACAGGTACTAAAAATAAGATTTAAATTTTATTGTGGATACAGTATCTAGTACATATCCTTTGTAATTTGTAAAAGTCAATACGAGTCCTGCAGAAGACTGCGGAGTCAATAAGAAGAGTGTAACAGTGGTTCTTAAATGTGTTCCTCTTATTTAAAACGATGTGAGTTTCAAACACGTTAATGCACCATGTGGTACTTATGCAATTTTCAACGTTCGTATAAACAGCATAAATTATGAATTTTACAATGTTTAATAATGGGGACGCCGGACGTGATGTTCTACATAATACCGGTTTTAGTTTTACCGTGACTCTGTTATAATATAAGCTATAGAATAATAATATGATATTTTATAATATAGAGCAAACGGAAATTAAATTACAAAAATAATTCTATGTATCTAGACTAGCAGTTCCTTAATTTATTTTTTGAGACTTCTTATCCTTTTACAGTAAATTATTTTTTAGCACCCCTATTTATTCACCTACTTGAAAACCACTCTAAACCCCCTTTTTATCCTGCATCACCCACAAGGGGGCATTATCGCCTTCTTTTGGGAAAGGCTGGTCTAAAGAGATTTTGAATAAATATTTTATCAGACAGCAGAATAACAAAAATTGACAGTTATAAAATTATAGTTAGTATTTTATGTGTTCTCAACAAAAAGCTAAATAAAACAATGTTCTAACTAGGTACCTACGCTACCAAATAGAGCCCGGAGCTATGAATTCACAGGGACATTTTGCAACCGACTACACACACCGTACTATGACTTTTGTTTATATATGTTATAAAAAACGGACTAAAATTGGTTATAATGATAAAAGGTATAAATTATCCGCTTTATTTGTACAAAACAAATATAAGTTTCTACCCTAATTAGTTCAAGCCTTCTACAGTTTCACTTGTTACAAAGAAAAGTTAGCTAAACTTAGTGGGCTTAACAAAAACCCTCACTAAAAGGCTAGTCTATTTTGTGCGTATTGCGTGATAAAAACTTTTATTTCCACTAATTGAAATGTAACGCTATTTTTACGTAGACACGACATATTTCACCTGTCTTCAATCAATATACGTCTCACTGCACTGTTGCTTTGTATTACAATAGTTCTTAGGCCATCTTCGCACGAAACGATTACATTCTTGGTTAATAATAATTTATATAACAAAGGTATTTTCATTTCTCTTTACCGTCAAGTAGCAGTATTGTATTCAAAACACCTGAGTCTACATTTCCTGACTGTGAAAGTTACGGATTATAAACTCTTCACTAGACCTCTTTTGACGCGATCAAGTTTCAGCGATTGTAATTTTGTTGGAAAGTTTAACGACCTTGTAAGTGAGATAATTAACTGGGAATTCTGTTCCTGGGTGCCTCATACTTATAAGACAAAAATTATTTAGCTCGCAATATGACTAACTGTTTCTACGTTTAGTTATTGGACAAATTGTGTTCTGACAAATTAGAAAACTATATACCTATTTATTTGCCACAACACAAAGTTATGAAAGTAACATTATATAACTTTGGTAACACAATGTATTTTCTTATTGGCAGAACAGTTTTGTAACTATTCGAAAAGTACGTGACCAGTTTTGAGATCGTCTAATAGTAGATAAAGTAAACAAATTTTTGCTAAAAAGAAGCTTATATATTTTATCCGTGTGAAAAACCATTGTCAATAAATTTATGGAAAACACGATATTATAAGTGTACGTATATTTTCGTGCAAAATACTAGAAAACTCCAGAGAAGTATTCCCTGACTATAATTGCAGCATTATTTTTATAATTATCGATAACACTAAAGAATAGCTCATAGTTGGATAGACATATACTTAGTTGTCGGATAGTTACTTCAGTAATTGTCTTTTATTATTTTATTTTATCATAAATTAAATGTGCTTATTTTTATGTATGTATGTCAACAAACATGTATGTCTCTATGTGAGCTAAAATCTTCAAAACTACGCAACGGATTTTGATGTGGTTTTATAACAGAGTAGTTCAAGAGAATGGCTTTTTGGATAATTAGTTAAGGTATGGTGGATATTAGGAAAGGGAAGTTCAATAACTTATAATAGACTCAATACATTAGGTACATATAGATACTTATATTTTATTAAAATAAATAAATATTAAATATAGGAACACTGCCACTAGATACTTATTATGTGTGTGTGTTTTTTTTTGTATGGTTTAATATAAGAACTCCTGATTACACCGACGTAATTTTATATTCATTTTCTGACTAGCTAGCTTGGTGGAACAATTGTACGTACTATAATTGTCATTAAATTTTAATGTAAATCTTAGCGATCGATATACCTACTCGAATTTTCGCGAATTGCAACTTTTAAAGTAAACACTTCGTATACTTGAAAGTGCCAACACGTCTGGTCAGTGCGGCACAGTATACAACAAACTCTTCTAAAGTGGAGGAGGCCCCTACCCAACAGTAGAACTTTAATGGGCTAGAGAGAGAGATACTTGAAAGTATATTGTCTCAGGCAATCATAATTAATCACTTAACTTTATGCCAAATAACAGCGGAACAAATTGTAGAAGCGTAAAAAGCATAGTAATTTTGATATTTTACACAATTTTTGATGTTGCCTATAATTACGTATTTAAAAACTAAACTAACCATTTATGCAAAAAAGCCAATTAAGATCCACTCTATTTATGGCAAAAACCGCATCAAAATCTGTTGCGTATTTTTGAAGATATAGGCTCACATAGAGACTTGCATACAAAAATACCAACTTTGTATTATAATAAGTAAAGACAAAGAATCCCGCTTGCACTTTTTCCACCATAATTCAATTTATTAAGTAAAATGCAAAGCATGTCAATGGCAAAATTAATAAATTACTTTAGTAAAGACAAAGAAACTAAACCATTCAACTGGTTACAATAAAATAAGAATAACCTTTCTCATTCTCATCACTATTAAGGAAAATGATTTGATATAATGTTTCAATAATCTAAACTTTATAAAGTGCAGACAATAACAAAGTTATGAAAGGTCTGCTTTGTCGACATTTGCAGGTTGAAGAACCGTAATTGAAAAAGTTTTACGTCGCTAATTAATACCCTCTGAGCGTATTAATATTACTTTAATATATACTTAAAACTTCCATTTCTGTTAAGTTTTTAGGATTGCGCATAAAAGGTCAAACAGGACCATATTACTAAGACTTCGCTGTCCGTCCATCCGACTGTCACCAGCCTATGTGTCTTTGAAACAGTGAAAGCTAGAGAGCTAGAAACTTTACAATTTATGCATATCATCAAACATCTTCCATGAATTTGAAAACCAGCATGAATTTGTACCTAGTCGAAATATAATTATGATGACATAATGCCTTAAGATTGATGCTCTAAGCTTTCCTTTTTAATTAAAATTTAATCTATAATTTAACAATATTTTCTGTATATTATGAATGAGAATCTTAAGTCTGTATATTGATTTCAGTTCATTTAATTTTTTTAAGTAGCAAGGTAAGTATTCTGAGCTAGCAACTAACAAAGCGTAACAAAAACACTTGTTAATGAAATAGTTATTAAAAAACAACTAGCTGTGAGCGAAGTCTCAGTGATAGGGTACCAGTTTAACCCTTTACCACGGAACCCTAAAAACGATTCTGCATGGGATTTTCAACAAATTTTCCTTGCTGGACTATCAAATTTAAGTGAGCAATTTGTTAAGTTTTGTGTAAATTGGTTAAAATATGACTATAATTATTTCGAATGTCAGAAAACTGCAACTGTGTTATTGCGGGTCTCGGTGTATATTTCCAAAAATATTAAATAAATGGAATATTTTTGGAAATAATTAATCTCTCCGCTTAATACCTTGTTAATCTTGTTTTAAGTATTTATTGTTGTACTGGCAACATGAATACATCATCTGTTTGTTCAACTGTCTAGCTATCACCGCTCGTGGTTCATGAGATACTGAACATTGTCAGACGGCAAAACGTATGGACGGACTGACAGCAGACCATCAGTGTCAAGGTCTCCTTTTACCTTTTTATATAGAACCTCAAAAATATGTACCAGTGTACCTACTAGCTGTTGCCCGCGAATTCGTACACTTGGAATTTAGACATTTTTTCCCGTGTTAGCAACATTTTTCACTACCGCTTTGCTCCTTTTGCTCGCAGCATGATGTTATATAGCCTACAGCCTTCCTCGATAAATGTGCTATCCAACACTGAAAGATTTTTTCATATCGGACTCGGTGGTTCCTGAGATTAGTGCGTTCAAACAAACAAACAAACTCTTCAGCATTGTAATATTAGTATTGATAACAGAACATATATCATATATACATAACATTTATTTATTTACAATAACTATTAATGGACATTTTATTATTTCTAAGTTACATTGAGTTTGTAAAATATATCGAAATAAGAGTTAAGACCCAAATACCTATGACATGAAATGCAACTCAACGAAAGCACTTCACCATTTAATCGTTAATACCCCATTGTACTTAAGTATCACTAAAATATAATGTCAAAAGTGCTGACAATAGTATTTCTGTGTTATCTAGATTGGACCAGAATTTGATGTTAGCGAAAAATATTTACAACTTTATTATTTTTGGGTCATAGATTCATGACATCATAATAAAATAGTATTTTTGTGAATTTCTCTTTCTCTCCAGCCCATTTACGTCCCACTGTTGGGCACGGGCCTTCTCCATCTTGGGTGGGATTATGATCTACTGTGCTGCGCTGACCAGGCGTGTTGACACACGGTTTATTTTCGAGTTTTCTGTCTCAATATATTGGAAAAAAAAATTAAACATTAATTAGTACCTGTACTAATCTATAATCATAATGTACCTACAATTGGCGGTCTTATCGCATTTACCGATAAAAAAATAAGAAATATTTAAATTCTAAAAGTAAATTGATATTTTCACATTTTTCACAATGCTTATCTCAGAGAAGTATTGGCATCCTCTGAGACGCAAAGCACCCAGGTGCTCAAGTCTACTATTTTGGAACAATTGTCATACCGGCACAATACCGGCACGATACCGTTGCAATTGAAGTCAAATATCCGTAGTCTGCTATATGCCGTCATAACGGTCGTTCAATGGTAATAGAATTGTCGATCTCTTTTATCTATGCATTGAATTTTCGGTCTCTTTTATCTATGGATTGTGTTAGAATGGTATGAATGTGTTGCCGTTTTTAAAAAATGCGTTAGTTGACGTGATTTTCGAAAAACTACTAATAAATTTAAACATTTAATCATGCTAGACTTCGTTTAGATATATTTGTACATACTATTTATTAGTATAAAAAGCAATGTGAAGTTTAGGAGATTAGTAAATTGTAATAAATTACAAAGAACAATTTCTAATATTTCTATCTATCTATTTTTTATTTATGGCAATCTGTCGACACAGGACAATTTAAAAATATTACTGTCAAATTCAAAATAGCAGACTACCGAAACATTTCAGTCATTGAATTGCAATTGTGAAGCAGTTGTGTACGAGACTAGCAATTTATGTCACTTTGACAATTGTAAGTCAATGATGAAGTCGTTATGACGACACAATAATAGTAGACTACCAAAAACTTTACTATTGCACCATAATGGTACAATAATGGTACAGTTGTGACACCGTTGAAATACCCGACTCAGGGCCCAGATCTCACAACGGGCTTCTATCTATCTAGTCTTGAACGGGAGCGTAATCGACGAATTTTATTTAAAAAAACAAATTACACATTTGTAGTGATAGTATTTTACATTAGGAAGTGTGATTATTTGTGTTAATTTCAATATGAATATGACCCTCTGCGCGTCTGAGAAAAAAAAGGAAAAGAGTCTATTTTTTTTTTCAGATACAGACTGATGGGCCGTGAAATAGTATTGTTTTAGAACACTTTTCTTTGATTATACTAACTTCGTATGCATCAAAAAATAAAAGTGTAACAATTATCTGCCTAAAGCAGCTCAGCCTAATGTTGAATCATTAGGCCGAACTGCATATCTGTCAATTTTTTTAAATTAAAACCCTGTTATGTATTTTGAAATTTATGAATCTACAATGGGGAAGTAAATGAAAGTTGCGTAGCAATCACTATTTTACTACTGTGGAAAATCTGTATAAAATACATCAATAAAGAAGAGTAACAGACAAAAACTGTGTATATAGTTATACGCTGTAACGAATAATTATTGTGACAAATTTTTGTGGAACACCTCTTTACCGCTTAACTACCGCGATGCGACATTGCTTTCAGGTCTGGCACTCCTCCAAAACACACCTTAACCAGAAGCAATTAATTCTGGCACTCGAATATTTAATTTTAAATTAAAATCAAAATAATATAAGTTTTAAAAATATATATGCTACGTTAGTTACCCTTAATACAGGGTAAGGGTGCCCAAAATAGCGTTCGAAAAAAAATAAAACAAAATCAATACTTCTCGAAAAAATCAAGTTTTAAAAGGTCAAACTTACTTATATTGAATAACTTAGGAGACTTGAATAATCTCACAATTTCGTTATTTCTTTTACACTACATCAAACCCATTTCAACTAACATATTGCACAACTATAGGTATGCTATTACTCTTCCATTTTGTTTTCGTATTGATAACTTTATGCGTTAGGCGGGCCTAACGTCACCCATGGGATACGAGTACTAAATAAGTATATCATGCTTTCCTACGATGTTTTCCACTGAGATCAAGTGGATTTAATAAACAAAACTTTTGCTGTAAAATATTTAGGATCTTACAATTACTAGATTATCTTCATAAGTATAAAAATCAACTGCTGTTCGTTATTCTCGCTAAAACTCGAGAACGGCTGGGCCGATTTTGGTGGTTTAGGTGTTGAAATATTCATGAAACTTCAGGGAAGGTTCAAACAGTCTAAAATTCCACTCGTATGGAGTAGCGGGCATCATCTAGTACATAAATAAATCATTGGTTTATTTACAGTGTAAGCATAAAGAATAGACAGCCAATATACTAAATCGAAACTATCTTTAAAGCAATTTGACAGCAGCCAGTTAAAGTTCTAGCAAATTGAAATCCGTTTTAGAGCTAGAACTATACTACTATTACAATATTACGTAGTATGTATATGTAGTATAGTAGAGATAAGTAAAGACAGCTGGCAATTAATATGCATACGATCACACATATGTACATTCTGTAAAGTTTCCGTTTATATCTGGTGAGGACATATAACTAATTTAGGATATGCAACAGAACCAACCAAAAACCTTGAAGGGGTGAGGTAAATACGATGATATTTTCCTTCTCCGTGGTAAGTAGTTAAGAAGGAAGAACACCGTGACCGATTTATGGAGGAAAACTTTGCGGACCGCAAGGAGGTATAAAGCAGGAGGCACCTCACAAAAATGGATATGCACTTGAAGACACTTAGGACTTAGATGCTTGACCATTCAAAGTTTTACTGCTATCCACGCTCAGTTCGTCACTTAAATTGCACGGTATCTCTCAGTGGAAGGTGTGAAATGCGGCGCAGTGTATGGACACTGCGCCGTAGTTGCTACTAGTTTTTCCAAGAGTATGGACTCTTTGAAAAACTAGTAGCAACTACTATCTAATTATTTACATGGAAATTAATCATAGTAAGCGTTAATTTATTAATTATTGCAATTGTCTTGCTATGCTTTTACTAAATAAACTGCAAAAATTAATAAATTAATGTAGAAATACATGTACAGTCATTATTTCGGTCCAATTACAGAATAGTAAAGAATACTAAGTGATCGATTGATCGAGTTGGTGCAAACCGCTCAATAGACGGCGTTGTACAAAAAACATCGCACGATGTTTAACTCACATTGAGAAGATTGTAGTGGAAGATTTGGTAAACATATGCGGGACCCATGATAGCTCAGATGGGAGAGCAACGGAACGGTATTCCGAGGTCGTGGGTTCAATTCCCGCTCATGGTTATCATTTTTTCCACTATAATTTTGTTTACATAGTAAGCGTGTTAGAACACAATTTATAATGCTAGTAAAACATAACGTTCTAAACAATATTAGTAAATATGTTACGGTGCTAATGGTCGGTTAGTAGCCACAATTCAATTATACAAGGGAACTATTCGTTCCAGGCTGTAGTTGCATTTTGCGCCAGGTACAATAACGAGGCGATTATAATTTTGACATGAGTATCTAGGCAGAGATATATGTATTGTATCTAATAAATCATAAATATTCATGTGTAGTATTAAGTTTAATTCCGTACCTACCTTTTTTAAATAATAAATTCAATTTCTTCGTATGTGTCTGAAACAAACTGTTACGAGTACTTTTTTTGTTTTTCTAGTAGTTATTTAGAAAGAAAATAAGAGATTAATAATGCTTACAATACCACAGCCAATGCATAACATAGAACTAAATGTAACTTGCACAAAAATGCTTGTAGTTATGATATCATTGGTTTTTATTAATGGATTTATTCAATAAACGCTTAAATGTAGAGTTGGCTGAACTTTCATATAATATATATAGTCAATTAGTCACATTAAAACATAAGTTTGATGTTACCACAAACAACATCTCTCAAACAACTTGTACGTGACGCAGTTCTTTAACCCGCTATACGAGCTCCTTTTCCACAATCAGAGTAATTAAATAAAGTTTGAGACTCGACGTCTGCCAGAAAAGTTGCTTAAATTTGTAATTATCGCTACTTAAAAACTTTTGACTCTTTGCTTCCCTAATAAAATTAGTCATAATAATTTGGAACGTTGCTTTAATTTTATGAACTCAAGATTATTTATAGGATAAAAAAGCATTTTAAAAAATGTGAACCTAAGTATATTATTTAAACGGGTTTAATTTTAACGGTTTTGTTCAAAGTTGAAGTAAATAACAAGTCTTATCTTGAATTGCTTACATAAAATAATAGAGTTAAACACCCCTTTAAATTATTTTAAACTTAGGTTTTTTTTTTATTAACATAGGTACCTGGGTGTCATTATTTTAATAATCTCACTCTGTGCCTAATTAGTCATTATTAACTTTTTATTAAACCCATTAATCTGTACAATAACATAAATATCAGCGATCACAAGTTAGGAAAGGAAAGTTTCATCTTTGTCTTAGAGAAACCTATCTATTGCATTTACAAAACCATTACCAAATCCTTATGCTGTTAAACTAAGCTGAAAGAAATAAATATCTTGACGAAGCTTTGTGAAATTGCATTTCACCGTTCAATTACAGCAACGTAATATTGCTTTTTGGTCTGGCAGTAATCCAAAACACAATTGCATCAGACAAAATGAATTTGTGTTACTTTTTTTACTCTATTAGCATGAAATACTTCAAATTAACCTTAAATATTTCAGCTGAAAGTACTCTTTTGAGATTTGTGACTTTATTTCTTTAGAAGAAATGATGAGAGTAAATTTTTACGACACGCCGTCATTAAAGACCGGCACCATGAGGTTAGTTATAAACATTTATATGGTCTTATTCATAATTACTTATCGGAGGTTTAAACGGAGATGTCCGTATGGTGACGGATGTCCGTGTGGTGACGGATTAAGAATACAAGTGTCACCACCCCATGTCCTCCCAAGGGTGCTGTAAAAGTCAGCTAAGCACATAGATAAAATCCTCTGTGAGAGACGGAAAACTCGAAAATAAACCCTGTGCCAACGCGCCTGGTCAGCGCGGCACAGTAGACCATAATCCCTCGAGGAGGAGGCCCGTGCCCAACAGTGGGACGTAAATGGACTGGAGAGAGAGAGAGAAACGGAGATTTTATCGGAGACATAATAAACGTAATATATATATCGTATCGTAAAAAGACTATTATGAATAACATGTAGCAAACTTTTAAACCCCCGATAAGTCATTATGAATAAGACCATTAGTCTAAAGTGAAGGATAAACAAATAAGTATAATAACTTCTTGCGTAAATATTTTCTTTCTTTCTTCTTTATATTTTTTAATTCAAGGAAATTATTTTAGGGTCACGTAACAAAAAGTAAACGGGACCTTGTTACTGAGACTAACGTCCGTCCGGTCGTCCCTCTGTTACCGGGCTCTGTCTTAGGAACGGTGATAACTACAGAGTTTAAATTTTACAGACAACCTGTGCATGCAATTAATACAACAAATTCGAAAAATATTTAACGGGACTCCGTAAACGCAACTGCACAACTACAACACCAGACGTATCAAACTTTGAAATATTTTCACTCCTTTCTGATGAACCCCATGCCTTAATATGTTATAATATTTTATGCACTCTATACAAATAGAGACAGATGGACCAAAAAATTATTCCTTTTTGCATGGCACCCTAATAACGACTGGCTATAAAGCAAATGGAACCAGTGATGCTTCAACGTTTAACATAAAAATATAGCAGTTGGTGTCGTGTAAGTAATGCACGGATGCGAAAAAACATGATAAATGACATAGACTTAAATCATTTTTCACGCTGTTCTTAGGTTTAACGGATTAAAACGTATAATATGACGTAATCTTAACTTATTGCCTTGCTTGTATACAAGGTAAGAAAAAGTTAGGACGACGAAGAAATTCGAGTTTTTATATATTTTGTAGTAGATAATATACAACTGTTAGAATTCCCCCAATTTCAAGGTTTCGGGGGCTCAAACCTGTCAATATTTCACCATAATGTAGTAGACCAAGAGTAGACCAGACACAGTTCACACTAAACACATAAACTTTTATATAAGTCTCTCTCTTTCTTTCTTTCCAGTCCATTTATGTCCCACTGTTAGGCACAGTCCTCCCACACCCAAGCAGGTTATAAGTACGGAGGAACAACTTGGGAACATATTGGAGTAGGGAGGAATAACATGTTTACGGTTTAAAAGTAAAATAGTAGCCTTGCCTTCTCTTTTCTTCTTACTAGCTTTCTGTTTTACTCCATCTCAAAAAGAAAGAGTTATAAAGGCTACTAAATAGGCTCTTTGTCATTTTTTTTTAATGTGTTTAACTAAAAAAAGAAGCAGGCCGGATTTGTTTTACTGAGTATTACGTCTAGATCTATATCGTAAGTCTATGCCCACACCATGTAGGGATACTCTATGGTCTACTATGCCGCGCTGACTAGACGTGTTGGCCAAGGTTTTAGTTTCAAGTTTTCCGTCTCTCACTGAGGACGTTACCTATGTACTTACGTACGTAATATTCCGTAGCTGTCCCTTAAGCGCTCCTAGAAATGGAGTGGTTTAAATAGGTATAACTTTTGAATCAGATGCTTCCGTTTAAATAATTTTTAATATCTTACTAAACTAAGTTGCCTGCAAGATATTACATTTCGCGATAAGGCCGCCCTTTGTACATTTGTCATTGTAATCAACTTATTTATATGAAATAGCTGACCCGGCAAACGTTGTATTGCCATACCAAAAAAATATTTTAAAAAAAATTAAAAAAAATGAACTATAAACCTCACAGAGCCCGAGACCTTTCCAACGAATGCAAAACCGTGGAAATCGGTCCGTGCGTTCTGGAGTTATAGCGTCAGGAAGGAAAACCCGACTTATTTTTATATAGTAGAAGAGAAGATGTAAATCATTAATGTGCAAATAAAGTGTTATTTATCTATCTAAACTAATAGCTTCCTCTAATTTATAGACGAAAACTAACATTTAGAATTAACCTAATATTTTACCTAGTACATAAAATTGGGATATCTATGTATTAAAACATTTATGAAAAGCTTTTAACCTAAAATTGTCTAGAAAATTTAATATACGACTTTGGTCGTAAGCTAAATTTAAGGTCATATCTATTTAAATGTGTCCTTATATTACACGGTCAATTTGATCAATCGACGTATTTAAAATGTCTACTTTTATTATTCTTTTTATGTATTTTTCTTCTTTAATTTTATGTAATCTATGTATTCTGTGCTCATCTCTTTTTCTTTCATAACCAACAAATAGTTACATACAATGTTTAATATGAAAATTTACTTATATATGAGCTCTTAATTGCAGACGTTGAAGATCCTAAACAAAGAATAATAGCACAATTACTCTTTGTCGTTTACACACAAAGAGTGAAAATTATGTTTGTGCAAAGTTTTCATTTATAAATGTATTTAAAAGTTTACAGTACGGTTTAAAATTTTGTTACAATCTTTGTGATGTTAACATATTTTTGTGATAATAATAAACTCTATTTTTCTAGAGATACAATAATCAGTTAAAAATCATATTAAAAATACTTTTTTACTTTAGTTAAAACTACAAGCACACGCACATGCAGACACTCTCTCTCACACTCACACACACACACACACACACACACACACACACACACACATAGTCAGACATTCATCCCACTCATTCAAATTTTATTATTGTTATGCATGCTATGCTATATTATTCTTTTTAACACCCTTGCTTGTAAAGCTGATGTAATTCCACCGGTTTTAAATATGTAAAGCGGGTCATAAAAAACGCGTATGTTACCAAAGCAAATAGTTAAGTTATAGTCCATACAAATTTCATAACAGTATTATTTGCCATTTCAAATATGGAACTGATCGCCGCCACACGACTCGAGCAGCGCGCTGTTGCTACTCAAATTTCGAACTGCCGTGCGGCGTGCGGCGCCAGTCAGTAGGCAGCGCTAGCGCGCTGTTAAAATGGCGGGAAAGCAACAGTGTGCATTCACAGATTGAGTTTATTTAAATGTTTTTTTTTTCTGTTTCCTCGCAAATGTGTTAAAAAACGGCGTACGATATACGTGCGTATTGGTTATAACATGCTCGGCTCAATTTCCCCCTCGCCTTCGGCACGGGCTGAAATTCCGCCTCCCATGTTATAACCATCTTAACGCACTAATATCGTAATGTACTATTACGAATAAGGTAATTAACTGTAATTTAATCTTGTTCACCCGCTTACCTGTGTTCTATAATTTGTTGATATTGTAGTAAGGCACTGGTTCTTATAACACAGCTCATACTAGTGCAGTAACCAGAGTAGTATTTAAGCAAAATGTAACATTTTATGCGTGAAAATAAAGATTGATTTATTTACTTTACACAACATCGTTAGAGTAGAAGAAAATAATAGTAGACGGTAGGAAAGAGGATATTCAAGAAAAGAGGATTTGAGAATAAAATAGATATGACGTCAGACAGAAGAGCGTGAAAGAAGTTGACCCTAACAAATAGGATAAAGGCAGGGCAATGGCAAAGATCCTCTAGTCAGCCTACAACTTACTGCATAGCAGGCAGCTTTGTTATCGCTACTCCTACGCCACAATGCCCACTTGAAAATAAATATGTATTTATCTTTCCTAACGTCTGAAGATTAAAATGAGAATGTATTTTCCCACACCCACATAAGATTTTGTGAGAAGATTGAATTTGAATCATTTAGTTGTTATCTCTAAAAATCTTTCTTAGAATTATCTGAGTATACTTTTTCCAGTTTATCTTTTCATCGTTAAAAATATATTAAATGTATGGAGAATTCTTAGAAATATTTCCTTTACATTATTTTTACATACATTATATTTACATAACATTAATGACATGACGTCGTATATCGTAAGGACTTATCATTTTATTCAGAAAAGTAATTATAAAACATTTATGATCGTTACAACAAAAGAGTTTTGGCGATTTCTTTATTTCTAGGAATATTTCTATTGGGTAACAGTGGGCCTATAATTTATATAATGCTAACGCCATAAATATAGGAACTATTCTTGTACTAAATGACCCATCAAAAGCTCTCATCAATAAAGCAAACATTTCTAAAAAATATCTCAGCAATTCATAAAAGTCATCAAACACGCAAATTACAAAGTAACCTCAGCCACCGCATAAAGAAACATCCCATACCCAATACCCATTTATGAAAACCATTTGGAAGTTTTTTTTGTTTATTACGAATAGACAGATAGGACGATTAACATCGTTTTGATAATCTGTATATGTGCTTGTACAAAATTACATATTATTAGTTTACACATTTATGGTCTTATTTATAATGATTTATCAAAGGTTTAAACTATAAAATAATCGGAGAGATAATAAACATTTTAGCGTAAAAAGACTATTATGAATAACAATTTTCGAAAATTTTAGCAAACCGAATTTAGCGAAATTTTTAACCTCCAATAAGTCATTATAAATAAGACCATTAATGTATAAACGAGTAATAGACTTCAACACTACATATAACAAACACTTGTCTGCAAAATTATCTTTGTGATATGTTTATGCGACGGTGCAGACTGTTGTGTGTAGCTAAGGACATCGACCCTATACATACAATCACTGCACACTAACCGCTCTCAGTGAATATTTAACTAGATAAATCCAGACGAGAGATTTGATATTAATTTAAGAAAAAATTGGTCAAGTGCGAGTCGGACTCGCGCACGAAGGGTTCCGTACCATTATATATGCAACATAAGGCAACGTTATTTACTTTACAGTATCGAGCAAGAAACGGTAAAAAAATCATGTTTGTTGTATGGGAGCCCCCCTTAAATATTTATTTTATTTTATTTTTAGTATTTGTTGTTATAGCGGCAATAGAAATACATCATCTGTGAAAATTTCAACTCTCTAGCTATCACCGTTCTTGAGATACAGCCTGGTGACAGACGGACGGACGGACGGACGGACGGACAGCGAAGTCTCAGTAATAGGGTCCCGTTTTTACCCTTTGGGTACGGAACCCTAAAAATAATGAATTACAAGAACATGAAAAATATTTTATTAATTTAGTTAGCACTTGTCGTCAATATCCGAAAACGTACCCACAAAAATTCTTTTCGAAAGCTGAATTCTACTAAAAACATAATTGCTTATTGCCTTTCTACCACAGATATACTGGATGGTGGGTTGACGTTTAAAATTGAGTACAAGTAATTAGGCCTGGCTAAATCCACATATGACTTATAGCCTGTATCATATACACACATAGTTACATTTTTTACGTAATTACTACCGTAATTACGGTAATTTGGCACTAAGACCTAACAATATAGTATTTGATCTAGTATACTACATTAAACCTACAGTAAAACCACAGAACAGGTTAGTACTTAACCGCGAAAGATAGAACCGTCTACGTTAATAGTATGTAACAAAGAGAATTAAACGCAAATTACCTGCCAGCTATACTTAAACTTCAACAAACACAGCTCCACGCGTCCGGAAAGTGTGGACTTGTGTATGTGTATCTCGTTAATTCCGAGAGAGATCCGAAAACGTTGTGCAGTACACGGTTAACATAAAATTTGCAACGTCCGTATATGCACAGTTCAACCTGCTGTTTTAGGCTTAGAGCAATAATCAAACAGGAGTGTGTACTGCCAGGTCAGCACTGTTGAGAGTGGTTTATGAGCAATACTCATAATAATATTTTTTTTTATTATTAATCTTATATTTGAAAAGGGTTTAGTTTGATTGACCCCTATAGGTTTTCAAACAGATATTAAATTACCTAGTCAGACAAGAGATTAGTGCCACCATTCAAACTTTTATCCACCATCTTGTATATTAATTTCGCTTGGTCATAGTCTGGCTTGGCAAAAATGCTATTACATTTATCGACATCGTAACTTCTTAACTTCAAGTCACCATAGGCGTATTTACCGGACCATAGGGAACAAGGCCCGGGGCGGTCAGGCTGAGAAGGGCGGCGATACCCTTCAAGTTTAAAATTTCACTCTATCTCTATTAATTTATGGGGTGGTTAAATCAATTGGCCCGGGGCGTCAAATCAACTATATAATATCATAGTATAGTGTACAGGCAGTGTCATCTCTTAAAATTTATGTGCCGATTTTGCGTGTGCGTGTGTAGTAACAAACCAAAATATGTTGTGCGTTACAACATCGACACCTCATCGACCTGGCAGTAAGTATGAAAACAGAATATGTAAACTACTCCTGTTGGCTTGATGCTCGAAAGGATCTGGGACACAGTTTAGTCCGTGTAGTGTTAAAAGCCGAGTAACGAAACTATTTTGTTCATTAGCTACTGAGTTCCTATGATCTTATGACAAAACATTACACTGATATGGGTGTTTAACTAAATAGAATACTTTCTTAGTATTATGTATACAAAAGAAATGTGTAAGATAAAGAGATTTTTACTAATTTCAGTGAAATACTTAATGGTTCATAGCAATTCCAAGTTCATAAGTAAAGCAGCTGTTTTGTACATTATTTATTTATTTATTTATTCTTTATTGTACACCATACGTTTATCTTAAAATTAGCTTAAGCTAAAAAATCAAGTACAATGGGCGGCCTTATCGCTTAAAGCGATTTCTTTCAGGCAACCTGAGCATGGACATTTTACAGAAGTAAGTGGAAGTTGTAGGTTCACGTTAAAATATACTAATAATAGACACACACATATACTTTTTAAATACACATACACACAATTACATAATAGATAAATTTACTAGGTACTATAATAAAAAGTATTTATAATTACATAGATAATTCCAAATAGCTAATATAGCTAATAGCTAAATAGCTTTAGCAACAACTTAAACAATTTTAAAGTCTTAGCTTGGCGAATAGCTAAGGGCAAAGCATTCCACAATTTCGTAGCTGTGATGGTAAACGACTTGTGGAAGAACGATGTGGAATGCTGTGACATCTTCAGTCGCAGCCTGTATGATGACCTAACACTTCTGGCTATGGTAGCATCTAAGTACTCGAAGCGTGACTTAAGATAGGGAGGGTATGACGGATTAAACAGAATGTTATAAAGAAGATGGAGTATATGAGCATTCCGGCGATGGCGTATTGATAACCACTTGAGTTGTTTTCTAAACTGCGAGACGTGATCATATTTGCGTAGGCCAAATATAAACCTTATGCCGAAATTTTGGAGACGCTCAAGTTTATTTAGTTGGTATTCTATGAGATCTAGATAGCTGACGTCCACGTAATCAAGAATAGGCAAGAGAACAGAGCTAGCCAGTGCAATTTTAGTGACAGTGTTACATTATTAAACAAAAACTGAAAGCGCGCGCTTTATATTAATACCAAAAACCTATTGATATGACAATAACTTATGAAATTCAGTACCTAAGTTAAAGTTTGTTGTGTTTTTAGTTTTTAAGTTACTGTATGGACTTTGTCTGAAAATAAAGAATCATTATTATTATTAAAGTCAAGTTATAGCACTTATGTGTTACAAGTGTTATAATTTAACTCGATTGGCACGTTAGTACTTTAGTGCGAAAAATTTTGTATGTAAACGAAATACAAGAAACAAATAAATAACAAAATTGCAAGATCAAACCGCTTGAAACTGTAAACTATCTAAAGACCAATGAAGATTTATAATTCAGCTATGTAGATAAGAAAAACAGAAGAAAACAAATTGCTCTCAATTCACACAACCAGTATTTTCAGTGAAAAGATCCGCCTGTAAAAGCAATAATAATGTATGTATTCTACTTGAACTTTACCTATGAAACTAGGCTATAAATATTTAAGAAATATTTGTTCTTACGTATCTAAATATACGACTAGCTGATGCCCGCGGTTTTGTACGCGTGGATTTCAAAAAATTCTCCCCGTTCCTGCAAAATTTTTCACTGATTATTTGCTCCTATAAATCGCAGCTTTAATGTCATACAGCATAAAGCATTCCTCCATAAATGTACGTACTATCCTACACAGAAAGAAATTTTCAAATCGGACCAGAGTGGTTCCTGAAATTAGCGTGTTTAAATAAACAAACACTCCAGTTTTATAATATTAGCATATATGGCGATAGAAAATAGAGCACTGAGTACTTTGATATATATTTAGCTTTTTATTATTAGCATTTAATTTTTTAGTATTTATTGGATTCCTACACGCGTTACTTGTTATAAATAAAAGCATAGGGCTATATCATACTATCATACTTCCAAAAATATGGGAATTATCTGTAGGTACCACGTGGCATTTGAAATTTATATTGAATATCTGCCTGAATAATAGAGACAAATTTCATGAGACCACCGGCAATACTTTCAGGCAATTTTAAATGTTCTTGTAGCGTTAACAATTGTAATCTACTATTGAAATGTAGTTATATAATTTATATACCTAATATAATTTCAACAATTCTTATTTACAAAGCATTGTGTAATTTAGAAGTACCTAAATAATTAAGGTACTTGACACACACAAGTTTTGTACAAAGCTTCGGAAACACGCAGATTTGATTTCCGCCTGCAAACTTAAGATTTAAAAATGTACATCTAATCAACATGAATATTTTTACATCTATACTATCTATACTAATATTATAAAGCGGAAGAGACTGTTTCTTTGTTTGTTTGTTTGTTTAATCGCGCTAATCTCAGGAACTACTGGTCCGATTTGAATAATAATTTTTTTGTTGGTTAGTCCATTTATGCGGCCCCCGACAAGGTGGAGCGACGATATCGTCAAGGTCGCGGGGAAACATTGGATGCAGGCGGCACAGGACCGCGCGTTGTGGCGTTCTATGGGGGGCCTATGTCCAACAGTGGACGGAGAGAGGCTGAAGAAGAAGAAGAAAAAGTCCATTTATAGGGGAAGGCTATAGACTATATAACATCACGCTGTCACCAATAGGAGCGTAGCAATAGTGAAAAATGTTGCAAAAACGGGAAAAAAGTTCTAAATTCGATGCGTACGCAGTCGCGGGCAATAGCTAGTAATATTATAAAGCTGAAGAGTTTGTTTGTTTGTTTGAACGCGCTAATCTCAGGAACCACAGTGATTATTTGAAAAATTCTTTCAGTGTTAGAAAGGGCATTTATCGAGGAAGTCTTTAGGCTATATAACATCACGCTACGTACAGTAGAAGCGAAGCAGTAGTGAAAAATGTTGCAAAAACGGGCAAAATTTTCTAAATTCCACGTGGACGGAGTGGCGGACAACAGCTAGTTTTGTAATATGTAGGTATTCTGGCTATTTTGTATTATTATTAATTAACAATCTTTTATTAGCTTGGTAGGTATCAATCAATCAACGTATTAATCTATGCAACGGAATCTTTGAAAGTAATTCTCACCCATTTTCAGTCGTCAGATTGATCTGAATTTGCATACATAATAAGGACCAATGATATGAAACTCAGATTTTCAAGCATGCCTTTTAGTTTTTAAACAGAAAATTAATTTACTGTAGATACTACGAGTACAAACATTACTTTACATTAATGAAAAGACAAAGCAGATTTACATTCAGTAAACATTTTCACGGTCTGTAAGCAAGATTATTCAAGTGATAAGCTAGTGTCCGACCGAAAGTTCGGTTTCGGTTTCGGTTGGCTTGGCCGAAAGTTTCGGCTAAAAATCAAGATTCGGTGGCAGTTTCGGTTTCGGCCAAAATTGGCCGAAACTTTTGCCGAAACCGCAACTTGTGTCACAGTTCACGCACACCCATGTTCGCCTAACTTCGTTTCCTGCGGCAACGCTTTGACGGCCCTGTTCGAGAATTATTAGAACATAATTAAAAAAAAAAAAATTATTCATATTTTTTATTAATTATATTAAATAAATGATTCCAACGAACTTAATATACTGTGTCTCCATTTCATGCCCTAATTAATGCAAAATAATAGGTAAAATGCACCAAATGCACCAAATTACAGTATTATTAATATTAATTATTAATTAATAAGACGGGCCTCGTGGTGTAGTGGTTCTGGCAACGGACTGCCGATCAAGAGGTCGCGGGTTCGATTCCCGTTCGGGACAATCATTTGTGTGATTCTTCTAATTGTCATACAAATGTTTGTACTGCGGCTAGGTGTTTCTATGTATTATAAAAATGTATTTACAAAAAAAAAGAGGTATATGTATTCTATCCGTATTCTGGTACCCATAACACAAGCATATAAGCTTAGCTTGGGACCAGAGGACGTTGTGTGAAATGTCCATGAATATTTATTTATTTATTATTATAAGACATTTTATACTTGACTACGTGAGTTTGGGTTTCGGTCGAAACTAAAGCCACGGCCGAACATTCGGTTTCGGTTTCGCTCGGAAAATCAGTTTCCGTCGGCCACTAGTGATAAACAAGTCGGGAAAGCAGCATGTTACTTTAACTAGACGAGTAGCAAATAAAGGCTTATTTGAGAGTGTTGGCGACTGATGCAGAGGCATGTCTCTCTTAGTATTAGGAACTTATGTACGAGTATGTAAGTAGGTCATTCATGTCTACTTTAAAACAAGATGTCCCGCCGCTGTCTATTTTATTTTGCATTAAACCTATAATTATCTACTAAACTTGTTTTCGTAACGCCAATTAGATAGAACGATTTATAAGAAAGGTTTAGGGGTTTATTATGTTGAAATTTTCTTTATATTGATTAAAATATCAATATTTGTAGAGTAATTTATAGTTAAATATGGTATTGAACGCTATCTGTGTAAATCTGGAATGGGTTGCTGAATTTAAGTACGATAAAGTGAAATGACATGTATTACTCGTAGTAGTACAATTATATAAAACAGATAAAATATTTATAATTATATTAATGTTAAAAAATATAAAACTTAGAAAGACTGTCTCATAAATAAACGAGATAAGTTATTTAGGGCTTCTTACCAAAAAGTAAAAGGAAACTTTATTGCTAAGACATTTAAGAGGATAGCAAAATAGCTTCGTGGGAATTTTGTACGTACGAAGTTTTCATTGTTTCTTTAGATTGAATGGCTAGAACTCTAATTTTTAAGTATATGTTTTTTCAATATATGATCTAGGATCGCATGAACTCAGAAACGCGAGTGAAAAAAGTTTTCTCGATAGAAAATCTTAGCGAAACAACCTCTCTCATTTTTTATTTTTTTCATTTGTCGGTCTATTATCGCGTATTAACTAATGAAATAAGTTTAAAAACATAAGTAACTATTATATATAGAAACACGTAAATCAGAATTAAAATATATTTAGTAGATTTTGAGTAAACAAAAAAAAATACCCTAATTCTTCATTTTCTATACCTACTAGCTGTGTTAATATGTACATGTCGACGATAATATTGATGTAGGCGCTTAACCATACAGTGAAAACGCATAAACAATAACAATGATTATAATCTTTAGTTCAATACAATTTACAGAATAACTACGACAAATTTGTGTGACGGTCACATTTATAGCATAGCATAAAACATAGCTTAAAACCTCAACTCAACTATTGAAATCATAGAATTACGACATACCTATATAACCTATATTTAAGAAGCAAATAAATTCCGAGTAATAACTCGGAATTTATTGGCTTTATTTATATTTCAATAATAAAACAATACGTTATGAAATTGTCATTATTTACTAAAAACAATGTTAGCAGACATGTAGTACCTATATGACAAAGAACCCGTGGTTTTCAACGAAATAATTATGTAGGTATAACCATTCCAAATCTCTCCAATTGGGGAATTTCTACCGTTTACGTTTCCCCCTCAGTAAGAAAGAATGATTTATTCAAATGATAAGGACTGGCCTTTGCCGTACTTGTCAGATGTTAAATAAAATATTTATGGAAATGTAATCTTTGTGTTTGTGAAAAACATACAATAGCATACAGGATTATATAAAAAAATTTAAACGTCTTTGTAACTTGGGGTAAATACAACATTGGTGTTATTCATAATGACTTATCGGAGGTTTAAAAGTTCGCTAAATTTGGTTCGCTAAAATTGTCAAAAATCATTATTCATAATCATAATACAAAGTAAAAAATACATAGTCTTTTAACGCTAAAATGTTTATTATCTCTCCGATTATTTTATTGTTTAAAATCCGTTAAGTCATTAATTCATCTATCTATACTTATAATAAATCTGTAGAGAGGTCCATTCTGTAGGTACATGAAATATATTTTCAAAATAACTATCAGGGGATGATTAGTGATCGATACTGATGCCAAAAATGCAATCAGTGAAATTTTTGTCTGTCTGTCTGTCCGTCTGTATGTTCCTTATAGAAACAAAAACTACTCGACGGATGTTAACGAAACTTGGTACAATTATTCTTCATACTCCTGGGCAGGTTATAGTATACTTTTCATCACGCTACAATCAATAGGAGCAGAGTAGTGAAGGGAAATGTTGGGGACACGGGAGAAGTTACTCCATTTTTTAAGCTTCCGTCGCGTGTGCAGCCTTAATGGTTAAAGTTACATAGAAATCATGTATGACGGAAATATTCTACATAAAATTGTCTAAAAAATATCCCGGAAAAGCATATATCTATATTTTATGGTTGTAAAAACGGGAAAAATTTCCTAAATTTTACGCGGACGGAGTCAAGGGCACCAGCTAGTTATAAATAAGACCAAATAACTTTACATCTAAATAAATTAAGGAAGATTAATAATGTCTATCCTGAAGGATTACGAATACACGACATGTCATGTTACCGCCGCAGAGCCAGTTTTGCTAGAGACAGAGATCTTTATATTAATAAACTAATTTTATCAAAAGATGCTACAACTTCTGTATTATCAAAGACAATATTAGCTACCGCCGAATACGCTAGAATCAGTACAATTGTACTAGATAAAAAAACTAGTGTTAGTTTAGAGAATTTCAAGAATATTTTAATGATTACTCTGTTTAGCCGTCACGGTGCCGTTTATATGCGCGTTATGTTACTGGAGCAATATGTAATAACCGATAGATTAAGTACCTACTCTGTAAACCCATTCGGTATTGATTATTTTTACCGATGCGGTAGGTAATGTCATAAATTGTAATTTGACAGATTTGTGGTTATAAAACAAAATATTGAGGGCTATCGTAAGCGGTGATCTATCAAATGCGTATGAAATATATAACATGCTCCAACATTGCTTTTAAGGTGTTTAGAATTTAAATATGGAAGAGCCGTTTGAATTTAACTCATTGATTTTTATATACAGGGTGTGGCGTAATTAATGGATAAGCCTGTGCCTGTGGATAAGCCTCCTACTGCGCTATACGAATATGTATATTTTTAATTAATCCTATGTATGGTCTTGAAAAAAATGGCATAAGTCATGTTTTTCATAAAATGACTACTTTCACTAACCAATTATGCTACTGTTGCACAATTTTCAAAAATTTTGCATTCTGTTTTTTTTATAAAACAGCTTAAGAGGTGAGCTATTGAAAGCAATAAAGAATTCCCTATTCGTAATACAAATTTTGGGAAAAAATACATGAGATATCAAAAAAGTGTTATTGATTATTCAATTTGTTGACTTTGTACATCGTCTAGCTTAAAAAATCTTTATGGGAGTTGATTTGCCCAATATCTTAAAAACATGCTTGTTTTATGCAGTTTCCGAAATGGTATAATACTTATTACATTTCACGAGGTTTTAAAAAAAAACGACAGTTGTAAAAAAATACCCTAATTTTCTTTAACAGAATTATTAATTTATCTTAAACATGTCTTTGTAAACAGTTTGAATGGACCCTTTTTTGTGTGCTCCGGAGCAGGTAGTCATTCACAATGGACCCTTTTTTGGGTGCTCGGGAGCAGGTAGTCATCCACCATGAATAGGGTAAGCAGATAACGACTCTAAGTCAACTACTTGTGGTTGTTTATCGCACGGCAAATCCAGACGGTTAGTCTTATCATAAGACAGAGACAAAGCATTTTGATGTCAGGTAAATAACAGTTGTGCGACAGAGATAGATTTTTATTATCGATATTATCGACGACTTCTACATATCCCTGGACTACTGATCATGCCGCGTCATACGTACACTCCTCAAGAGTATGCAAATATGCATCTTATTTACGGCCTGTGTAACTGCAATGCAAATGAAGCTGCACGCGAATATCGTCGAAGATACCCCGATTTGCGACACCCAGACTACCGGGTGTTTACACGTGTGCACATCGCTTTTAGCGAAGGGCGAATGCCTGGTACCGGTGTTGGTGGTGCTTCGGAAGGCAGACCTCGACGACATCGTGATGACGAAGTTCTAGAAGCTGTGCGTGCTAATCCAGAGTTATCAATTCGTGAGTTAAGTAGAGGAACCGGTGTAGATACGCGTACTGTGGGCAGAATTCTGCACAGGCATGAGCTTCACCCGTATCACTATCAAAGGGTGCAAACACTAATGACACGAGACTATGAGCCTAGAGTCCAATTTTGTCGCGTCATGTTGCGAAAAATACGCGAAGATTCGGCGTTTTTTGACAAAATACTGTGGAGCGATGAGTCATCATGTAAAAGAAATGGCTACGTCAACATGCACAATCTTCATAGTTGGCAGGCAACCAATCCGAGAAACATAAGGCAAGACCGAGCTCAAGTCCAGTTTAAAGTGAACCTTTGGACAGGAATTTTAAATGGACAAATAGTTGGGCCCGTCGAACTATCCGAGACACTAACAGGTCCCAATTATTTAAATTTTCTGCAAAATACGTTGCCGGAACTATTACAAAGTTTAAATGTGCCAGAAAACTACTGGTTACAAAATGATGGTTGTCCCGCTCACTACGCACGAATTGTACGGAACTACCTCAATGATGAGTACAATGAGAGGTGGATAGGTCGTTTGGGTCCCATTTTGTGGCCACCAAGGTCCCCTGATTTGAACCCTCTAGACTTTTTTTACTGGGGGTGTTTAAAAGAAAAAGTGTATAAAAAAGAAATAGCATCCCTGGAACAACTAAAGGCCCTGATTTTTGAAGCCGCTGATGAAATCAAGACCTCCGGCTTCATCCGACGCCTAAAGCGGTCATTTATCCGTCGATGCAGGGCCTGCATAGCCGCAGGTGGCCGCCATTTCGAACATTTTTTGTAAAATAAAATTTATGTAGTGTTTGCATCTTTAGAATAAAAAAAATAAAATAAGTTGTTATTTTTTTTCAACGACTAACATTCCCACTGGTAAACTCAGACAGATAAGTTAAAATACCACTGACAGTTTGTTTAAGTTAACAGTATTAATTTGATTAATTAAATCACAATAAGAACATTTTTTTACGAGTGTCATTTGGTTCTTTAATATCACATCAAACTTAATAAGTATTATAATAAGTATTATACCATTTCGGAAACTGCATAAAACAAGCATGTTTTTAAGATATTGGGCAAATCAACTCCCATAAAGATTTTTTAAGCTAGACGATGTACAAAGTCAACAAATTGAATAATCAATAACCCTTTTTTGATATTTCATGCATAATTTTCAAAAAATTTGTATTACGAATAGGGAATTCTTTATTGCTTGCAATAATTCAACTCTTAAGCTGTATTATAAAAAAAACAGAAAGCAAAACTTTTGAAAATTGTGGCAACAGTAGCAGAATTGGTTAGTGAAAGTAGTCATTTTATGAAAAACATGACTTATGCCATTTTTTTCAAGACCATACATAGGATTAATTAAAAATATACATATTCGTATAGCGCAGTAGGAGGCTTATCCACAGGCACAGGCTTATCCATTAATTACGCCACACCCTGTATAGTAGATAGAGAACATCTATCAAGACATAAAAATGACATGTCTGTTTTGAATATCCCAAGTGTTAGTATCATCAAAATAGCAATTAAAACGGTTTTGTTTGTCTGTTTATTTCTTTGAAGCCATAAGCTGCCCTGGATAATCTGGACTGAATATCATCTGACTTTCACTGGCATACACCTGTTACTATTATCACAGAGCCTCGGCTACTTTATTTTCACAAAAAGAATTAGAGTTCCATGAAAATATTCAAAACCTTATCCCTTTCATCAACATTACCCTATCGATTCTTTTTAAGTAGATTTTAAATTAAACGCATAGCTAGGTACATCAATATACAAAGATTTCAATATTATACTAAACGTTGCGTTAAGTTTAATAGTAAAATCTTCACGATAAATCGCGCATACAGCAATATGCATATTAAATTTTGTGTGATGAATAAAATATAAATTACAATACTGAAATTCATTTCTAGCGAAATCATACCCGAGCTTAAATCACCGGCGGACAACTGAGGATTCTAAATAACACTATGAATTTAGAGTTGCTTTATTAATATCTGAATCTGTATAATAATAATAAGCGTCTACTTAGATACCGCTGACAAATTGATATCATACATTTTGGAGTTTGAATTAAATAATTCGAAGAGAGATTTCACATTTACGGTTTATTATGCTCACGGGTTTCGTAGAACTCCTAATGAAAATGTAGCACTCATATTACTAAGTTACAAAAGTTTCACGTAAATGCATTTCATACGGTTAATACTCGTATTTTATGTCGATGTTATCATTATGGTTTATTAGCTCATTTACTACGAATCTGCTTTACTACTAAATCTGTATAAGTAGGTACCTACTAAGTAAAAATTCATTAGAGATATTGATTTATTTATAGATTTATTTACTTCTCACGAGGAATAGTGCTTCAAGAATACAATACACATCAGACCTTGTGAGAAAAATGATTTTAAAAGAATATTAACATTTTGCAGTCTTTTTCTAATTGTATACTGTATGGGATATTAGACTCTCCCAAATCTGCGCAATTTTCGTAACACGGGATCCAAGGATTTCGTTTTAGTTATGTAGATTGATAATACATACAGATCAATCAATATACTTATGTGGAAGGGAAAATGCGACTTTAAACTACGGATTTACCTAATTTAAAGGCTTTTTTAATCAATACAAAAACACTAATGTTATGTGGAGATTAAATATTAAGAAAGAAATGTATGGACAGCGCGTGATTCCCTATTTCAAAGAATTAAAAGTAATATTTCTTCATTTGACGCATTGTAGGCAAATTCTTAAAAAAAACTTTGTCAAATGGATGACCCGAGGGGGTGAAATATGGACCATTAAGATGGGATTTCTGAAGAAACTCTTCAAACCCTTAGTTAAAAGAATGGAAAGTCGTTTGTTTCATAATTTCGAATATTTTATCTCCCTTACTATGATTGATAGGTACGTAAATATGGGTATCTATAGTCTACTGTTCATGTTTTATTTTTGTCATCTTTTAAATTGAATATCTATAGGTACACGGCAACAGTGTTACCCTAAACAAAAAGAAATTGTCCATGGGATGTTATTCCAGATCTATGATGAGGTCTGGTCACCTCATCATAGGCCTTCTGGTGACCCTAAGTGCCAATACGACACCTGTGAGTGTGTGTGTTAACCCTACGTTTCGGTTGCTGTTATGTTAACTAGCTGTTGTCATCAACTTTATACGCATTAACTAAAAAATAAAGAAATTATACAAAACGCCATCCTCTTCAACCACTTTATCTTAAAAAAAGAAACGCATTGCAATCCGTTGTATAGTTTCGAAGATAATAAGCTCACATTGGGACATAAATACAAAAATAACGACTTTGTTTTTATAATAAGAAACTGGTAGAAGTTGCAAAGGCTTAAAAAAGTGGTTTAATATATAGGTGTAGGTATGCACCACAACTTACAATAATGGTTATTCTAGAATTCTAGAGGATTCAAAAGGAGTCACGAACTTCTCCAGTAATTATTGTAATAATTTCTAAGAGGAGACCATAATAATATGACATTCACAAAGTTAAGTATCTAATGTTCATCTCTCGCAAGCTTGTGACTGAAAATCTTTTATAACTTTGCATAGGTATTAGTAAATCAAATTATACCTAGTGGAAAAGAATTTTCTAATAGATACTAAATTTATTTAGGTTTTTTGTATTCGATTTAGATATAAAAGTATAAACCATTGTCAGTAACAAACAAAACAGTAAGTAATTATTCTAAAATTCCAAATCTATTGTGATATTGATATGGGTAGGTACATTTTAAATGAGTCATTTATTCGTAAGTAAGGTTAATTCTCAGCGTCAAAAAATAGCGTACGTAACTTATGAGGGCACGATACCAAATTATGCTCAATACAAAAATATGGGCATCGTAGTCCCCTTTTTTCTTTGCAAAAATTAAACCGATTTTAATTGTTTTTACGCTATAATATAGATCAAGAGTATATCTATGCTGCCATAATTTTCGTTTTTTCAAAACAAAATTACCAAAAGAAATATGATCTTCCGAAATTTCCCGTTTTTTTTTTCGATTTTCTTTAGATAAAGTTGCAGCGTTTATCACACATATTTGGTAAGGTTATACCAAAAAAGCAAATGATAGAAGCATAGATATAGGTAATCTTCATCTATTATATAGCGTAAAAAAAATCAAAACTGGTTTAACTTTCGCGAAGAAAAAAGGGGATTACTAAACGTCTTGTTTTTCAAAGAATTTGTAGGTAAAATTTGCTTCAGCTATATTTGTCCCTTTCTGCGCGGCGCTCGGGAATAGGGATAGCAATACCTAAGGCAAATACCTAAATTAGGAGTACAGTACCCTCTTAACTAAAATAAAAACAACTATGCTGTATTTTGATTAATTGGCTTTTTCGTTGTACACATTTGACGGGCCTCGTGGTCTAGTGGTTCAGACAACAGACTGCCGTTCACGAGGTCGCGGGTTCGATTCCCGCTCGGGACAATCATTTGTGTGACATTTATAATTCTCATACAAATGTTTGTCCTGCGTCTGGGTGTTTACTATGTATTATAAGTATGTATTTACAAAAGAAAAGTAGTATATGTATTATATCCGTATTAAGGTACCCATAATACAAGCATAATAAGTTTAGCTTGGGACCAGAGGACGTTGTGTGAAATGTCCATGAATATTTATTTATTTATTTACATTTATTATAATCTTAAGTCACTAATACACAGTGTTAAAATCGTTAACTTTCCCGTTATGTGTTATTGACACAATCAATGAAACTGTATAAGTTACGTTAATTTTAAAAAATTTTTCGAAACTCCCATAATTTACGTTCTCAGTCCTAAAGAGTCTAAGTGTCTAGTAAATGCATCTATTTAAAATTGTATATTATACAATAGTTACATAATTGGTACCTATTTATTATTTTTAACAAAAATAAAGGCTGAAAGAAAAATTCATTGCGGTTTACCAGCACTTTCTAAACTAACTTCAGTGTGAAATGCTTTAATCTCAGCTTATTATATTTTCCAGGGCAAAGTGCCAATTCCAGCTTTTATCTACAAAAAGTCAATTTACGGCTGGATCGATATATAATTGAATGTAGTTGGAAAGTTGAAATCCTTTCAAAACAGCACTCCGCTGAACTGCTGTGAATTTAAAAAAATATTAAGCTGATCGAGAGGAAACTATGAATTCAATTTATACAATAACTACATAATATATTATAAACAAATTCTCCTGTTATGTCTGTTTTTATGGTTTTTATGTTCGCACATAAGTGCACTTAAAAACTACTGAATGGATTTTTATGCAATATTGACCAATAGACAGAGCGATACATGAAAAAGGTTTAGATATTTTACGATGTGGCTAAAAGATAAAATTGGTTCAAATATGAAAACAATGAAATCAATTTAAATAATTGGTCAAGTGCGAGTCGGACTCGCGCACGAAGGGTTCCGTACCATTATCTATGCAACATAAGGCAACGTTATTAGTATCGAGCAAGAAACGGTAAAAAAATCATGTTTGTTGTATGGGAGCCCCCCTTAAATATTTATTTTATTTTATTTTTAGTATTTGTTGTTATAGCGGCAACAGAAATACATCATCTGTGAAAATTTCAACTGTCTAGCTATCACCGTTCTTGAGATACTGGGTACGGAACCCTAAAAATCATGTTTGTTGTATGGGAGCCCCCCTTAAATATTTATTTTATTTTATTTTTAGTATTTGTTGTTATAGCGGCAATAGAAATACATCATCTGTGAAAATTTCAACTGTCTAGCTATCACCGTTCTTGAGATACTGGGTACGGAACCCTAAAAATCATGTTTGTTGTATGGGAGCCCCCCTTAAATATTTATTTTATTTTATTTTTAGTATTTGTTGTTATAGCGGCAATAGAAATACATCATCTGTGAAAATTTCAACTCTCTAGCTATCACCGTTCTTGAGATACAGCCTGGTGACAGACGGACGGACGGACGGACGGACGGACGGACGGACGGACGGACAGCGAAGTCTCAGTAATAGGGTCCCGTTTTTACCCTTTGGGTACGGAACCCTAAAAATAATTAATGTATCCGTAAACTAAAAAAAAATATTGATGGGTGTGTTGATGGTGTAAATTCGGAAATGTCAGCTGAACTTTCTTATTATAAAAACCATTAATAAAAACTATGTATTATAGATTGTAAATAATATATTATTATGTGCATATTGAAATAGCCAATTAATAGAAATAACCATAGTTGTTTTCATTTTAGTCAAGTTGGGCGTGTAGAATTGGTATCATTACCTATTAATACCTATTATATTTTTGCATTAGCAGACACTGATTACTTTTACTGCCACAAAAGAATTTCAGTCTGGTGAATAAAATTAATCTCGGAGTCAGCGTCTAGCCAATTTGATTCAAATTGAAACGACTGTCGTTTGAGTTCAGCCAATATATTACATTATTATTTATGTATTTAGTACATACCTATCCAAATCGATTTTGAACCAATCATTACAACCAAGCTAAATTTTGCTGTGTTGTTAAAAAAATAGTGATGACTAAATTACAGAAAGCTTGCAAAACTAAAACATAATTTTGTTTTTCTTTCCTTCAAATCAGTTGTTAAATCATTAAAATGTTTTCTTAATTCATGCTGCAGGAACCTAATAACTAATAACCAACTTTTAAATTTTTCTTTCTACTTTCCTAGCTTGAAAAATATCTGGCGGGGTCTTTTAATAAAATTTGTATAGCGTCCGAGGGAAACTTAAACACTTCTTGTAAGACGTCGGCAATTTATGTGGTGGTGACAGCCCTACGCCCTACGCAGGAGACTCCTCACATCTCGTAGCCCAACGGATGTAAGCGTGAATGCTAGCCTTTAATACAAATCTCTACTCTATACTTAGTCTATGGATAATATTTGACAGAAACCGAGATTGGCATTTGTCAAAAGTCTCGTGTCTTCGGTGCCCGTTTCATTGAGGTTATTTTTATTGAATTTTATTGTTTTCGAATTAATTCGAACGATTTATTACCAAAATGGTGTCTATAAAACACAAAGCTCCACTAAAAAAACAGAAAACTAATATTCAGAAGGTGACTAAAATAGATATTAAGAAGAAAAGAAATAAAAAAGCTAATGTTGTTCAATTACCAGTAAAAAGTACCACACCTGAAAAGGAGATAAAACGTGTAGATGTAGTAGTTACAACAAATAAAAAACCAAAATATGTGATGCCTTCAAAAGCCGTGACGTCTGATCTAGTTAGTTCATCTTTAAATGCTTTACTTAAAGTGGTTGTTGCTGGAGATAAACAGAACACTTTATTTGATGATGAAAAGCCTATATTTGCAGAGATTCACTGCATTAAAATACAAAATACTAAAGGCAACGTCACATTGTGAGTATTCACTACATTATTTGCAGATTACATCCTTTTTGAAATAATATATAAATAGATTTATATCTCCACAAAATTTAATAACCTTTGTGTACTAGCTTTTAATATAATATGGTGATAATTCAGGTTTGTATTAAATTAGCTATGAGTGATAGAGATTTTGTATTTGACTTAATGTATTTATAAATGTTAATCTAACAATTTATTTTCAGCCAATTGCCTCATAGTACAATTCCCACCACTGGAGAAGTATGTTTAATTACTCCAGACATAAAGAAAGGCAGAAAACCTGATCATGAACCGACCATTGACCGCTGGGAAGATATTCTTAAAAAGGCTGGAGTAACTGAGGTAAATATTTAAATAGATTTTAAAATTGACTATAATCAATACTAATTTTTATAACTACATAATTAACTTTTATTTCAGGTAAAGACTATATTGCCAATGAGACAATTAAGGGTAGAATATGATCAGTTTGAATTAAAACGCAGACTGTTAACGCAACATGACTTTATAATGGTAGATACAAGAGTACTTAACCATGTCTCACATCTCTTAGGCAAAATGTTTTTCAAAAAACATAACATGCTTATACCTGTACGGATGTATGAAGAGAAAGATGTAAAGAAATCTATTGACGCAGGCCTAAGGACAGCAGTCATGCGTTTAGGTGAAGGGGAAACGGCAACAGTAACTATAGGACATACAGCTATGCCTCAAGAAAAATTAAAAGAAAATATTCTGGCTTTAGTTGAACAACTAAAATCTAAATACCCAGGAGGAGAAGCTAATATAAGAGCTATATTTATAAAGTTACCATTGTCAATATCACTGCCATTATATCTTACTTTACGTAAGTATCTAGTAACATTTTATATGCATTTGATTTTATCAGTTGCTTTTTTTTTTGGACCTTATGCACAAACAAAGTACAATGGCAGGCTTAATGCCTTAGGCATCATCTACCAGCCAACCGGTAATAGTACAGAGATAAAAGTGTGGGTACAGACTGGTTATTTTTGAGTTTACATTATGGGTATTAAGTTATCATACATAATAAACATTTTACAGTAGTTAGTTCTAAACTTCAAATATTTTTCCTCCTAGTTTCTAATTGCTTTTTTTTGTAGGTCCATCTAATACTATAAAACCACCTAAACTTACTAAGAAGAGACCAAAACAATATGCTGTTTTGGAGGATGAGTTATCCACAATGCCTGATAGAAAGGTCCGAGTTGCACCTGATGGTACTGTCAAGTTGGTAAAGCAACAGAAGAAACCTAAAATCAGGTAATTTTGACCAATGATTATTATATTATTTCAATTCAAATTTACATTGTAATAAACAAACAAAATAACTTCTATAGTTTCATCCTTATTCATGATTGTTTTGTATTTAGTTTGGTGGTAAATAATCTATAATTATTCTAAATATATTTATTAGTTCCAGTCAGCCATTCTAGATTATACATAATAGGTACATATTGAAATATTTGTTATTATGTATCAAAAAATTGAAGGCATTAAATCTAATGCTGCATTTGTATTGAGAATGCATTGTACTATCATGAGGAGAAAGTTTATGGTATTCATATACCACCTTATTACAAAACGTGGACTAAGTTTAAGCCACAGTTTAAGACTGGCTTTTTAAACACTTCAATTGCGCATTTCAAGCAGATTTTTCTCAAATCCTAGATCTAACAACGACCTTAGTCTTAAACCGACGCCAAACTAGTGTCAGAGCGGGTCTAACTATCCAATTCCTCGTAAATAAATTTTGTTAAACCCGGATTTAACGTTGAGCCGTGTTTTGTAATAAGGGGGATTGAGTTTATTTATACATCCATTCCATTAAACAAAAACAAATCTTTACAGTAAAAAGGCAGAAACAGTCACAGAGGAAGAAACAGATGATGAAGAATCAGAATCAGAACAAGAAGAAGATTCAGATTCAGAATAATCATTTTATTAAACATATTTATGTAAAATAACATGGTAATCATTAAAAAATCATTTTCAAAATTGAGTTTGTTATTTAAAAAGCAACTGAATATGTACTTGATGTTTCAATCAAATCTGCAACATTTGATGTCTCTTGTACTTGCTTATTAATGGGCCATACTTTCTTAAATTTCTTGAAATTCTTTACTTGGGAACCAGTGTAGTTATCTAATGGCTCTTTTTTAACAACCAAATTACTACAAATTGTTACTATAGTATTACCCAAATTAAGACTATTCATTCTATCTTCAAGATCCTCGTTTTCTTGTTTGATACTATACTCTTGTGTGTTTAACATCTTGTTGCTTTCCATTAATTCTTTGAGCTTAACACCTCTCATGGCTGATATATCTTCAGGTGTAACTGACACGTTATTCTTTACATTAGAACTATTTACACTATCCACTTTCTGAAGTTTATGAGTTGTAAAAAGACTTTTAGATGACTCTTCTTCCGATTCATTATGATTGTCATCTGTTTGTACAAAATTAAACAAATCTCCTTCATTAGAAGTACTAGGCTTTCTTTTCTGTGGTCTTGATAGATTAAGTTTCTTCGCTTTATTCTCATTGTTGTTCTGTGCTTCACTGATAAAATTGAACATGTCATTGGACTTGCTAGTTGATATGTCTTCAGAGGAATTTGATGTTGTTTGACAAATGTTTTCTTTTTCTATAGTCATCTTCTTAGATGGATTAAGTGACAAATCATCATCTGAAAGTCTTCTTTTAATTGCCTCATTAGTAACACCTGCTAAGTGGCAAGAATTAGCAACCTTTTTATTAGGATTACATTGTTCATCACCTGAAAAATCACTTAACTTCCTTTTGATTCCCGTCTCTCCATTTAACTCTAAATTACTTTTATCATCAGAACCATAAGTCTCATTTATTTTTAAGATTTTCTTGTCTTGTGTCACAGATGCAGGCTCTTGGGACTCCTGTGCCAATACTTTAGTTGTTTTAGAAACAGGTTCATTTTGTTTTACTACTTCAGAAGTAAAGCTGAAATTAGGATTACAGTATTTTTCAGTAGAACAATAAAGAATTGCAAGACCAATCTCTGCATCAGCTACAAGTCTTTTGCCTCTACTCTTCAAATGGTTGATTATGTCATTGATTTGAGTTTTCTGAACATTATTTTCCTGAGTACCAGATGCCACACTTTGTATCACAATAGTATTTTTTTCAACAAGCATAGACATAGTAAATTTGCATTCACTCAGCAACATTGGTGAGGCTCCACTTTTTATAAGAACTTGCTTATACATGTCATATTGACGTCTAGATAGGAATATAATTTTTTTGTCTTTGAACATTGATTTCCGTCGTTGATCAGGCAAAAAAGATACAACTTCTTTGTTAAGGGTAGATTCAATTACAGTAGGCATATAGTTTTTTGGATCGGGTATTTTTGCAAAGTTAGTGACACTCTGAAGACTGTTTGACCAATATTCTGGAGTGACAATATGAGACCCTTGAACCAAAGCAAGCACAACTTTTATTGTCAAAGTGATTGCAGGCATTGTTAAATAATTACACGTGTCATCCCATTCACCTTTTACTAAACCTCCAATTTTTGATAACGTTAGTTTTAACTTCTGTAAAATATCACCTTTTAAAGTAGAAGTACATGTATTCATAGTTACCGCATTGACTTTCCACACGCTATTCATCTTACCAAATTTTACGATGTCATTTACATTTAATTTGATATCCGTATTTGCTTCAACATTTTCAGCGGAATTATTAATAAAAGTGCCGTATCTAGAGCCCAAATCTTGTAACAATAAGGTGTTACCTCTCATGAATATAGATGCATGTTTTCTGCTGATAGAAGGATCATTAGGAATTGCAAAATTGCACTGCTGATTATCGACACTTCTCCCTATTACGATTTGTTGAGATTGTGGAATGATGTAAATAATACGATCATCACTATCCGATGTAAAATACCACATCGTGCACTAAACAATTCAAATAGAAAAACGATAGACTCAGTGAACGGCTTGCTTACAAAGAGTTCAATCAAAGAGCCGCTTTTTTAATTTTTTTTTTTTCTTTTTTGGTCGAACCCCGCTTTTTTAATTTCTCGTTGACATTAATGACATAGTTCACAGACTAGAAGCTAGGGTTTGACATTTTATCTATGTACTCTATGGGTGGTCTTGACCATGAAGGTACAGATAAAAGTGGAGTCCAGACTCTGAATACCTACTTGAAGCAAAAATGATGTATGGCTATCTCGCTCACTGTGGTCAAACCCTTTCTTTCTAAGTAGGGTAACCTTTATTGTATTTCTTCCAGGACAAAACTTCAAGTAGTTGTGTTCCATATAGTGTCAACAAAATGTTCACTTCTAAGACCTAGCCCGTATAGATTTTATATGTCGAGATACTTTATGTACTGTGCGTAAAAAAAATACTCAAAAAACAAACTGTTTGTTATCGCGTGAAAGTTTGGATAATTCTAGTTTTTTAACAGTAACTGGAGGTTCGGTTGTTAAATTTATTATTCTTTTTACATTTATAAACACGTAAAATTTCCTAGTTCGTATGTACGATGTACCTATAGAATATTGGTGGGAAATAGATAATTACTAGAACAAAGGTGTAGTTCCTACGGCAATACGAAATTAATGAATGATTGTGAGATCTGCTTGAGATAAAATAATGATAATTTACCTTTATTTCAGACCTAAATACATGTTACAAAGATACAGAAAAATGATTCCAACAAATTGAGAACCTCCTTTTTTGAAGCCGGTTAAAAATAACAAGGTGTTAGTAATTTCTTAGTAAACAAAACAAGTTACACAATAAAATCTATTTGGCATACCTAAGTGGAAACATAACTTTTTGTGTAGGTAGCGTAAAAACGAAAAGGGGTTATTGTACTCATATTTTTAAACATGTACTGTTATTAAGGGACCAACCATGAAATCGCAAAAGATATATGTTTCATTAATTTTGCAGATTAATTAAACATTATGAATACATACTGGACAATAGTTTTTCCTAGATTTCTGGGTTAGCCAATGTATTTCTATTTATTAATGTCAGTTAAAGGGCAAATTCGGTCAATAATACTTCTGAAAAAAAAAATACGTTACGTTGATTAAAATTAGTTTGTCGGAAAATCTGTAGTTAATAGTCATTTTAACTGACAATATGAATGTGGTTAAAAGTGGCTGACGGAAGAACGGAGAATCAGTCAAAATCAATTTTTACGTATATTTCTGTCTACAGCGTTTAAAGGAACCTATCATGAATGGCATGACGGGAGCTAAAAACCTAACCCACCCTTGTCGGGTTGCCCTTGGCTCCCTGTGCCTTGTGTTCCACTACTTGGCGCTAGGCAAGTCAGTTAAAATTACATTTAAACAGCTATATTGGGTAAAATTAGTTTTGAATAATTTCAGTCAAAAGTACTACTGTCGAGAGCTTACAGTCTATTGAGTGGTTATAAGTTTTGACTGTGACATATATCATAGGGGGCTATAATAGGAACGATAATAAAGTTACAAAAAAAGGGCAAAAAAGAAACAACAGCACTTTCCAAATTAAAATCATTTAATTTTAATAACTTTTCTTTTATACATGACTAAATATTATTGTTTTGTGTAATTTCTGTCTCTTACCACGTAAATCACTAAGTATATTTTCTGTATGACTCTTTAAGTGTTAAAAAATGAATTTGCAATTTTCTTAATTAATACGCTTTCATGCAAATCATTGCAATAAATTGAGTCCGTGATGGGATGCTTAAACATTTCTTGCAACAGAGGAGTAAAATGTTGTGATACAACATTAATTAATTTGTTTTCTATATTGTTTTCTCTGAGTTGGCCCATCAGAAAGGATTACTTTCATAAATGCCAGAGCTAGGATTTGGTACACCCAGAGTAGCTACTTGCCCCATAGACTCTTCCTGTAATGAACTGTCTATCTGAAAATTATAATATATTTTACAAAATATAGCCTTTTGCCATATATTCGAACTACTACATTTCTGAAACATAATAATAATGTAAGGCTCTCATTAGGCAGTCGGATCGGGGGGGGGGGGGGGCTGGTTCAGAAAGCAGCAATTATCTCTGGAGCCTTGAGCGCCGGTAGTTTGGAAAATGTTCCTGATACTGGTGGGGTATTTTTTTTCATACTAGTTTTTATATTCCTTATAAATTCAAATATTTAACATTGTATAACATGTGAGACAATTAAAGGAGTTTGTAAATAGATACTTGAAATTTTACCTTGCAAGGTGATACTGCTTCTTGATTTGTAATTATAGTAGGAACTGCTGTTTGTTTTAAAAAATCCTTGCACTTTCATAAAATTTCATTTTCAATGGTACAATGGATAACCATAATTTCCTCTGGGTACTATTTTTAGGAAATCTAAAAAAATAATATTGTAGGTAAGTATATTAATGTTGTAAATAATGTGAAATAAAAATTAAATGACTAAGCAAACATGTATAATTTAGTTCAGGTCCCACAGAAAGTCCTAGATATGTCCTCAGTATGGTCACACTATTTCAAAATTACTTCTTGTAAACAAGAAAGATAAAATTGCACTAAGTCCATGAAATTCAATGTAAGACTATTAGATCTTTACATCGTTATCAGTATAGTTAGTTAGAAGTATGCTGAAAACATTGTTTAATCATTTTATGAAGTATTTAATTGAAAATACAAAGAAATATGTTTGCAGTTATTCAATGCCAGAAATCACGATCTAAACACTTACGCGTGAAATTGTATATCACCTCCTGGACACCACGTACTACCGCAACCACGCACTACACAAGTTTGCACCATTTCTTTAATTATAAAAATAATTAGAGTCGAAAATTTGAAACGAAGCTGTGAACCGTAAAGTAAACAACCGACATATTGGCACAATTTTGTCGACAACTTGACATATGGTGACCAATGTTGCCAAATTACGAAATCCTTAGGAAATGGGGAAAATAATTCACTGATTCGTCAACCATGAAAAGCATCCGTGATCTACTATTTTATTATTTTTAATTTCATTCATCGTATTTCAACTAGTTATTTATAGTTACGATTAAACACTATCAAATGACAGTGTTTAACTTGTGATTTGATATGTGTGGTGACTCTTTTTAAGAATTTACTAGGAGATTTTAATAAGGAGATAGCAGTACTAAGGCCACACTAAAAAGAGAGGTCAGACCACAGAGAGTGAGATAGAGATACGTAGGTATTTGCCTCAAACCGATGTTCCAAGTATGGCCTCCTTTTTTTTATCTATACCTTCATGGTCTTGACTACACAGAATAACCCAAGCTTTTAGAGTACAAACATCGCTTGCCTTTAATTAATTTGAAGAAAAGTCAAAGTGAAATCCAGCTTATGTAAAATGCTGAACACTTAAAGAACCTAGTTTCCGTCAAAATATTTCCTAATTAATTTCTTTTGTAGGTCTAAGACTAAATTATTAAGAATTTGAAGATTAAATGAGATCAATTATATTTTGTCTATGATCTCATTTAATACAGACTAATGCTTGTTTTTTTTGTATTGCTTAGCCTGATCTCCATGGAAACAAAAACCCAAACAAAACAATAAATTTGGTAATTTGAATTTGCAGTTTTCTCAAAAATGGTTTACGAAATATATTTACTCTAATCAAGCGGCAACCTTAACATCCGTCATGACTTTATATATCGACACAAAACTTAGTTTTACTGACGAAAATGTCGTATCAACAGTTAGTTCTTGGCATCCATCCTTACCACTTTTGGCAGTAGGTTCTTTCAATCAAGATAAAGGCGGATTTGTTACTATATTTCAGGAAACAGTAAGTTCTATTTTAACAAATTATGCAGGCACGTAAATAAACAAATAGGTATTAAAATATGTTGTTATGTTTTAGGGCTTGCCGCTAGAGGGATGTGAATGGCCAATATTGTTATCAAACCAAGCAACGGCTCTTGCATGGCATCCGACAAGACGGCTCCTAGTTGTTGGCTGGGATGGAGGTGAACTCTATATATGGCTAGAATATTCATGGGCTCGCTTAGAAGCACCTCATAATGCTGCTTTAACCACAATTGCTTTTAGTCAAGGAGGAGGCAGATTGCTTGCCTCCGATGCTGCTGGTTCATTATCAGGTTGGCAGTCAGGTTCTGGGGCTCCTCTTACTTCTTTTCACCACCAACTAGGTGATGTAATTACCCATATAGCATTTTGTACTCCGAGAGCAAGTTCAGAAACCTCTATCAGGGGTTTGGCCAGAGCAGCAGTTGCTGGTGATGAGAATGCCTTAGATGCTCTTGCTGCATGGAGGCCACGAACTACTGCTAGAGTTAGAGAAGGTACTCATCCAGATAACCATTCATGTTATGCTGCCCAAGATGATGGTATAATTTTATTCATAGATCACAATGGGGCTTGCACAGAAGTACTTAATGCTCCAGGCACTATAATATTCATGGGTATTATAAGCAATATTTATCTCCTAATTGCTTGGGAATCTGGGGGAGCATTAAGCTTGACTAGATTTTTGATGTCAGATGATGGTACCTTAATGACAGATACTCATGTTAGAATGGCTGCTAGAAATGGCCAGTGTATAGAATTGGCAGGGAATTTCTATGTAGCTGTAATCACTGGAGATAATCTGATCAGAATATGGGACAGTGACACTGGTGATAATGATGTGCTGCCTAATGAGAAAGAGGAAATTGTTGCTGGTGGTGTTTTCACTAACATCAGTTACAGCAACTTAAGTGATACATTATGTTGTGGAACATCACAAGGCAATTTATATCTGTGGAGAAGAGATCATAGAAATAAATGGAAGCTTATAAGCAGCACATCTGTCAAAGGTACTGTGAAAGAAGTGAGTTGGGGATCAGAAGGGCTGATGAATCCTTTACTTCATGTGAACTGTATAACTAGTGCATTTGTACTCCGAGAACAACCGGTATGTTGGGGATACTCTCCTAGTATATGCATGGTACAGAAATCTGCTAATGAAGTTTCTGTTACCAATAAGAGTAACACTACTGTGATTAACACAACAATCACTATTAGAGCCTTTGCTTTCAAAGACCAATACATCGCCTTGGGAGATGGTAAGGAAGTGCAGGTAACATTTATTGCTATTTATTTAACATCTTTAGTATCTTAGAAGGCACATAAACTCAAAAGTCAATTAGTAAAATTCTTTTTAGATAATTGCATAATAATTTCTGTATTTCAGATTTGGATGCGCAGCAAGGATGATCTAAAATTTTCGCTCATTCGTACTTTTTCGTGGAAAACAGATGTTTTAATAATATACAATGACATTTTGGTTGGTGTTGTTAATCCCCACATTGAATGTTATTCTGTATCTGGTACTAACCTAGGAATCTTGCCAAGCACGGAAGGAGAGGGTGAACCAATTGGAGTAACAAACACAGGCAAATTTATTGTAATAGCAACTATGGATGGTACTCTAAAACTGGCAGAAATTACTAAGAAAGGCCTTAGGATGCCCTACCCTCAAAAAAATTGCTACCAGATGATTGAAGATTTTGGCGAAGTTATGAGAGCTTCAGTTAATTGTACCGGGCGTTATATTTGTCTTAGTGTAGCCAATGCTGGCCTAGCCCCAGATCCACGATTGTATCTTTGGGACGTAGCTAATGACGTTATTACCAATACCCTTATCTCTGACAGTGTGACCCCTCCATATCAGAGTGTTCCAATAGCTATACTATGGGACTGTAATGATCCAAGAATAGTTGCTGTCCACATGAGATCAGCAGACCTAGATCGTATTCACTTGTTTCTTTGTCATGAAGGAGTTCTTTATGAATATAAAAACTGGTGTTTGTTCTCAGAAGATTATTATTTAACAGATTTTATTTTATGTTTATTTCAAACTCCTTACGTTGTTATTTTGGCGCAACAAAATATTAGCAAAATTTTAATTCACGAATTTCAAGATGTCACTGAATTTGATTCAGGTACTGTAAAAGAAGTTTTGGATTTCATTTACTTCATGACTATAGGATACTTGGAAAAAGCTGTTGTTGTTGGAACTAATGTTTCTGGTGGCAGAAACTCTATAATTTGGGATAGTTTAGCTAAAATATGTGTAGCTCGCAAACGACCAGATGTTGGAGCTGTGTGCTTAGGCAAAATGGGAAATATAAAGGGAGCATTGATGATGCGCAAAGTTATGACTGACAACAGCATGGATGATACGTGCAAAGTAGCCGTACTCGCAGTCAATCTTGGTTTACTAAAAGAAGCTGAAGACCTATTTCGAGAAGCCCAAAGACCGGATTTAATCACGCGATTAATATCAGCAAAAGAGGGTGGGCTAAGTGAAATAACTACAGGGAGTCATGAAGGAGAAAATGTGTTACTTATAAAAAGTGCTCAACATAAATTGGCTAAGATGCTGTGGTCTAATGGAGAAACTGGTGCATCTCTAAAACTATTTGAGAGTGCAGGAACACTAGTACCACATGTACCTAGAATGTTAGTAGCACAAGGACAGTCTGCATTATTAGCTCAATACGTGGCCACTTCCCATGATAATAACTTAATTACCTGGTGGGGCCATTATTTAGAAAGTATTGGAGATTTGGATGGTGCATTAGACTCTTACGCAAAAGCAAATGATTTTGGCGAGCAAACACGACTTTTATGCCATATGGACAGGATTGAGGAAGCAGAAAAGCTTTGTCAGAAAAACCGTTCCTCATTATATCAAATGGCAAGGTATCTGGAAATGCAATCAGATAAAACTGAAAGTGCCGTAAAAGTTAGTGGTTTTACAAGAGTTGTGGCGTACAGTTAATTTTTTATTAAGATGTATTGAGGCAGTTACTCTTTTTTACAGATGTATATAAAATCTGGTGCCGTATCTTCAGCTATTCGAGTAGCAGCGGAGGCTAGTGCTTGGAACCTTGTATGGCGAGCAGGTTCTACTTCAGCAACTCATGCACTCCACGCAGCCAGTATTCTAGAAAACGCTGGTCAAACAGAACAAGCTATTGCACTCTACCAGAAAGCTGGTTAGCAAACGTAATATATTATGCACTGATTGCTATTATTATTTACTGATAGCTAACTTGTAAAATAACATTTATAATGTGTTCAATATTAAATTATTTTTATCTACAATCTAAATTTCGTGACTGACTGTTTTTTTAACAGACTTTTCATTTTTATATTGTCAAGATGTGAACTTTTTGAAAACATGATTTATTATTTGTCTTGCTTTGCGTAATCTAGGCATCATTATTTAACAGGTAAGGTGCATATGGCTTTAAAACTAGCCATCAGTTGTGGTGATACCAATGCTATAGTCGCAGCAGTAGAATCGCTTGGAGATCGCGTTGATCCTGAACTTGCCAATACATTGGCTGCTCATTTGCGTAAAGCAAACCATCATTCACATGCTGCCGCGTTATTGGCTACAGCAGGCAAGGTAGGCTGATCTTTCTAGATAAACACACCATTATAAAATGAAAGTAATTACGCAACATGTAATACAATTAAGTGAGAAATCTTTGGTATCGAATTCAATATGAAGTTTCAGTTATAAATAAGGTAGTATTTGTGTAATAGCGGCTTAAGAACGATTCGCATATTACGACCCTGTTTCTGGCTATCCTGCTGTAATGTAAGAGTCGGCTAGCTAACAAATCCGAAAAAAAACCAAAAAGGTCGGGTCAACGAGTTCACGTAGTCTTCTTGCTGTGTCGAAGTGAAGTGAGAAAAGTCGTTTTTACTGTCTTAATTTTAAACCTATTTCAGTACGAAGAAGCCTTGGACATAGTGGAACAACTGCCCACGTCACTAACCGAAGAGATGAGTGAGAGGCTAGCAGCACCAGTTGGGACGACGGGCCGCGATGCTCTTCTAAGAAGATTGGCAGATCTTTTAGGTGCTAGAGGATTGTACCATCAAGCTGCTAAACGACTTGCTCACGCTGGAGATAAAGTAAATAATTTTGTCTTTAAAGAATGTTTATTTTTAATTGCTTAATATGCCAGTTGCTTATATTTTTTATTGAAAAATTTGTCTGTGCCCTTTTCTATAGGTACATTTTATACGAGTTAAAAGGATAACTTGCTACCTGCGTACTTATTGGAATCATACTTTTATGACCAAGGATTCGAATCCGAGACTTGCGCGTTTTAAATTAAATTTCGGACCATACATGGCTCCAAAAATACCTACCTACTGAACCGACTTAAAAAATATTATTTCAGCGTAGGGGAGCTACCATATTCCCGGTGGATATGGGCAATTATTTTTTTTCATTCGCCAATAAAGTAAGCCGTAAAAAAAAATATTTTTATTCGTTAGGCAGGAGCAATGCGTTGGTTAATGCGGTCCGGTGATGTAGATCGGATCGCTACATTTGCAGCGGCTGCTCGTGACCGCACCGCTCAGCTAATGGCGGCTGATTATCTACGTAGACGATCCGACTGGCGGACCAGACCGGATCTTATGAGACACATTATACACTTCTATACAAGAGTCAAGGCGTATGGAAAATTAGCAGCTTTCTATGCCGAATGCGCTAAAGTGGAGGTGGATGAATATGATGTGAGTAATAACATAATTATTGTAACTCTCTCTCTTTTTTAAAATCCTTTGGAGCATAAATCGTCTCTATATCATTTTAATGACTTCTAATATTTATAGATAGACTTAGACAGTTTGGCAATCTTGTATTTTCTTATTCTATATCTTGTATTTATAATTCCAGTTTTTATATTAATTGCTACCCTCGTATACCAGTCCAGAGTCAGTGCGAATTATTTTGATTTCCATTTCATATTGGACATATCTACTAAATCTACTAATCCATTTACGGTTTCGCAACCACTTTATATCCCGCGAATTACAAGCTTAGGATATGCTTGCGAGTAAAGTATATGAAAAATCTGGTTTTTTGGCTCCATAGTTTACCATTTCAGAGGTTTGAAACCCTAAACCTAAATACATTTTGTATGTTCTTGTTTCAGAATTATGAAAAAGCTTTAGATGCGCTTAAAGAAGCGATACGATGTCTGTCAAAATCTTCAGACACAGATACAGCTGCACAAACGACTGCACTTCAGGAACAGAGCGCAATGGTGAAACGTTATCTGGATATTAAGAAATTTTTGGAATTGGGAGAAATTAATTCTGGTATGAAAACACACTATTCTTTGTTTGTGTGTGGCTGTGTGTTTAAATGTGTTACAGGCATGCATAGGTACACAATTTCCTTCGTGCTTCAACACCTCAATGGATTTCTATGAAATTGAAACCAATATAACTGAAATTATAAGCAGATTTTTTAAAATTATTAGAGTTAATTCGTAAAAATGTTTCAATCTCTCCAGGTGTAGTCACTGGTCAACAGCTGCTTAGAACCCTAAGTAATCGTCCTGGATTAATTAATGAAGAAAAGCTTTTGCGGTTGTTACTCCAACATGCTCCAAATCATGCTGAAGCTACTCGTAAGTGAATTATCGATATTTTGTCTCAAAGTCAAATCACAGATTACCAAAACAATATCCCACCCCCCTAGCCAAGAAAAGAATTCCGCGTGCAATACGATCAGTGCTCACCGAACAAATGTACTAATGGACAAATGTATGAAGTGGATGTATGACACCTCGGTGTCTCGGTTTCGCTGGTGCTTTATTTCATACCGCGCCTTCCTTCAACGTTGGCGAGTTTATTCGATAACACAAATTTCGTAATCCTTTATCTATTGGAGGTGATCTCACTGATCTCTGAGGCAAACCCACAACCAAGAAATGGGGAACATCATGTAGATTTCCAAACGACGCAACGATCTCCTATATTTATAATATACTTACAGGATTTGAGACTCAATTAAAGGCGCTACAAAAGCATCCTGAAGAAGAAAGTATCAGCCCAGAGTCGCCGGACCAAAGCATAGAAGAAATGATTTAACTTAACGAAAAACTACCTACAAAGACGATACTTTGGTTCAAACACAAAATTCAGTCAGTTACGTTTTAAATGAATTGCGCCGCCACCGCCGTCACCTTATTTGCTTTAGATGTGATAGCGGCAAAGAGAAAGGCGGGAGCGAGAACGTTACGGAAGCACCTTGCCCTCCCCGCAAGGCAAGTACAATACCCGTCCTTAAGATATATCCGTCCATAGCTATAAGATTTTACAAGTAAGATTTTCTATGCCGTCCATAGCTGTAAGTAATATAATGATATTATTAAAAAAATTCTACCACTATTGTGTTTCTTTCATCTAATCTTAGCCGGTACCATTATTTTAGGCTTAAAGTACCTTTTAGTAAAATGGTTATTTTGAATGCAATTATAAAATCGCCTGCTATAATTAGGTGTCATTAAAATAGGTAAAACTCCCCGTTTTCCAATCAGCGCACAATAGCGCATTATCCGGCACAATGCTCAACGTTGAGTGTTCCAATTACAGCATCGCATCGCACAATCGAGAACTCTCAAAAGTGATGCGTGCAATCCATACCAACTTCAGTGAAAAAAAATTAACAAGTATTTTTCCTTTTAATTGGCATTGATTGAAATTTTATTTATATACTAGCTGACCCGGCAAACGTTGTATTGCCATACTAAAAAAAAAATGTTTGAAAAATAGATGTTGGCCGATTTTCAGACCTACTGAATATGTATGCAAAATTTCATAAAAATCGGTCAAGCCGTTTCGGAGGAGTACGGTAACTAACACTGTGACACGTGAATTTTATATATTAGATTATCGTTAGTAATATTATTTATTGTTAAAAAAATTTTTAAGGCTTCCGTTTCGTCGGAGTTTTCTGGAAATAATCAAAGTTAATTCAAGCTGTGTTAAAAAAAAATATAAGTATGGATGAAGGTACAAACAATGACTTTTTTTATATTCCACACATACACTGACCTGTATTATATTCGCTGTATCTGTATTGTATATATGTCAGTGCACACATATAATGTGAATACAATGTTTATTTTAGAATTTTTTTTTTTTCAACAATTAACTTCGCGGATTCTGCTGGCGCATTTTAAAACTAATTCACGTTCCAATTAAGCGTCAGCATTGTGTGGCACTGACCCCGTTTTCCAATCAGCGCACAATAGCGCATTATGCGGCGCAATTCTCAACGTTGAGTGTTCCAATTACAGCATCGCATCGCACAATCGAGCACTCTCAAAAGTGATGCGTACAATCCATACCAACTTTAGCGACAGAAAATTAACAAGTATTTTTTCTTTAAATTGGCATTGATTGAAATTTTATCTATATATTATCGTTAGTAATATTATTTATTGTTAAAAAAAATTTAAGGCTTTCTTTTCGTCGGAGTTTTCTGGAAATATTCAAAGTTAATTCAAGCTGTGTTAAAAAATAAATAAATATAAGTATGGATGAAGGTTTAAACAATGACTTTTTTTATACATATAATGTGAATACAATGTTTATTTTAGATTTTTTTTTCAACACTGAACATAGCGCCCTCTGCTGGCGCATTATAAAACTAATTCACAAGTTTAACATTCCAATTAAGCGTCGGCATTGTGCGGCACTGAGTCGCATTATGCTCTGCCATTGGAAAACGGGGACTATTAGCATTCTCGAATATTTTGTATAGATTATAAAAATTATTTTCACAAAAGTCATTAACCTATGCAAGTTCCCATGTGACAGATCACGAAGTATAGATAGAAGGAGTCCGAACGTAATGTTGAACGAATGGTCTCAATTTAAGGGACAGATTTTTTGCCGGTAGAGCGCGCCATTTTTCAAGGAGTACTCGTTTGAACAACACCTTCCCATTTTATTTATTACAACTAATTTTAAATAAATAAATAAATAAAATAATATTATGTATTTAATTAAATTAAATTCAACATTCACGAGCCAGCGCGTGTTTACATGTAATAATAATAATAGCATCGGTACGCCCTGAACACTTGCGCAGCCAGTGGCAGAAAATAGAACTATGATCTGGGTTTATTAATGTGTACACGAAATATTATGGAAAAGCCTATACCGTTCGGACTCCTTCTATCTATACTTCGTGTGACAGATGATGGGTACTTCTCATAAGTTTAAGTTACTCTATGATTTGTTTTATAACCTCAAAGTTCGACTTGATTTACAAATATTTTAAAACTTATGTTTATATTATTCAAGTTTATTACTGCACGCTTAGATTATAATATCAAAAACTGCAATTATGTCTAATCAAAATACACAAATACTAATTATTGATTGAATTCTATGTAAATCAGGCGAAAAGCATAAAATTATTAATTTACGAAAGAAATAAAATGATTTAATGAAAAGCATGATACCGAGAATGTCTAGGATTATAAAAGGAGTAAATATCTCCTCGCTTATGCAGCAGACTAGATGGCCAAGGTACTATAACTTATTTTTATTTATAAACAAGATAATGTATAGTTGCTGATAAAATATTTATTTAAGTATACATTATTACAGCTATTTAGTAAGACGTTGGAATAACTCGGATGCGTCTAGTGATAGTTTAGATGTAAGGCGAATTAGAAACTTCAGTATAGTGGCGCATGTAGACCATGGGAAAAGCACTTTAGCTGACCGTTTATTGGAGATCACAGGGACTATCAAACCAGGTTCTGAACGGGCACAAGTGTTAGATCAATTGCAGGTAGGCTTGGAACAATTTTTATTACATTTCTATTTTATAACTGCAGGATCTTCTGGTTGTTGTAATGTTTGAAATAAATCAAAAGAAATAATTTTTGTTTTATAGCCATCTTTTATCCCCATACGATTCTAGTAAGAGTTTAAATATTAATGAAAGAATGTACCACCATACAATTTATTTTTATTTAGTTATTAAGGTAATATAATATTTAAACATTTCTATATTTGTAGGTTGAAAGAGAAAGAGGCATTACAGTTAAAGCAGTAACAGCATCACTAAACTACACATTTAATAATGAAAAATATCTATTAAACTTAATTGATACACCAGGACATGTGGATTTTTCCAATGAGGTAATATAATATATTCTTCTATATCTAGCATGAACTATTCTTGTGTCAGATGTATGTAACTATAGGCGTTGTATCTATTCTGCTATGGATATTGCATAAACGAAAGCTTAATTTATTTTTGTAGGTAGTCCGCAGTGTAACAGCTTGCCAAGGTGTGATAATGTTGGTAGATGCAAATGAAGGAGTACAGGCACAGACTGTGGCAGTCCATTCACTGGCAAAAAAAAATAATATGTACATAATACCAACATTAAACAAAGTCGACTTACCATTGGCTGATCCTGAAAGAGTCAAATCACAATTATATTCCGTTTTCAAAATTGAACCGGCCAGTGTTATGAGTATATCGGCTAAAAAGGGTTGGGGAGTTAAGGAGTTATTAGAATCAATTATTACTCGGATACCACCGCCATCTGTTGACACAGAAGCTCAATTTAAAGCTCATATAATAGATACTTGGCATGATAAATACAGAGGAGTGTTATGTTTGGCGTATATACACTCGGGCAAGGTTCAAGTTGGTCAAGCAGTGAAATGGAAATCTGATTCTAAAACTCATCAAGTGAAATTTCTTGCAATGTTGAGACCACATGAGGAGCCTACTGAAGAGGCTATTGCTGGTCAAGTTGTCATGGTGGGTGAGTGAGATAAAATAAATACAAAGACCAAAATTCATTGAATTTAAATTTTGTAATTTTGTCTATATTCATCTGCTGAATTAAATATCCTTTAATTACTTATCAACAAGCTACTGATGGTATGGTTGATGCGTATTGTAATATAGACTGTAATAAGTAAACATGTTTGGATTTGTGACAAAAATCTATGTATTTAAAATAATTATCGAAAACTTACTACTTACTTTATGACAGTTTGTGTGCATATCGTAAAATATTGCTGCCATCATCTTTCTCTAGGGCACAGAAAGAATAGGTATCTTCCCAACTGATCAATCACAGCATCTACAATGGAATGATGCTATCAAAAAGCTGGCTTTAAATGATTATGCTGTTACGGTCACTACTGATTCTAGGTAATTTGCAGTAAACATTTCAATTTACCGCTTCGAAATTCAATCCGTTTTATAATCCGAAACAAAACAATAACACTTCTCTTAAAATGGCATCCTAATTTTTTGGAATAGACATTTCCAAGTGAAATATCAGAAAACTCGAAAATAAACGAACACGCCCGGTCAGCCCGGCACAGTAGACCATAACCCCTCCCAAAGTGGAAGAGGCCCGTGCCTAACAGTGGGCGTTAACGGGCTTAGGAATGAAAAAGAAAATTTATTATTTATATTTATATGACTGCATTTTACCTTAAGGTTGTGGTCCGAGAGGTGGCGGTAAAGTAGGAGATCAACTTCTAGCTAAAGAACTGGCCGATAATGAAGATGTTAGTACAGTGCCACCTGTGAAACACATGGTGTACGCCGGTATCTTCCCAGCTGATCAATCACAGCATCTACAATTGAATGATGCTATCAAAAAACTGGCTTTGAATGATTATGCTGTGACGGTCACTCCTGATTCTAGGTAATTTATTATTTCATTATTTGAGGTAAATTTGTATTACCTCATGCGGATTAAGATCCTAATAAAACCCTTAATATCTAATCCAAAAAAGCTATCCTCTTGAACCACTTTATCAATTAAAGAAACCTAGTCTGCATCAAATTCTAGTCTGTGATTTTCAAGACGAGCTCAAATAGGCACATACATACCAAAATAATGACTTCATTTTATATTAAGGAGAGTTTTATTTTATGTTTTGTATACCCTCAAGTGTATAATTAATACAATTTAGAATTAAACAAAATTCACAATTTAGAATTAAGAGACACTGTATATATACATATGAGCGTTGTTCTAGATTTTTTTCAGCGGGAGTCATCTGATAATGCCTAGTCCTATTCAATTGACGAGCCTTGTGGTTGAGTGGTTCATGTAACGGTCTGCCGATCAAGAGGTCTCGGGTTCGATTCCCGCTCTGGACAATTATTTGTGTGATTTTTCTAATTCTACTCTAAAATACAAATGTATGTACTGCGTCTGGGTGTTTCTATGTATTATAAGTATGTATTTACAAAAGAAAAGTAGTATATGTATTCTATCCGTATTCTGATACCCATAACACTAGCATATAAGCTTAGCTTGGGACCAGAGGACGTTGTGTGAAATGTCCTTGAATATATATTATTACTAGCTGTCCCGGCAAACGTTGTTTTCTAATCCAAAAAAAAAATTTTTTCAAAAATAGATGTTGGCTGATTCTCAGACCTACTGAATATGCATGTAAAATTTCATAAAAATCGATCAAGCCGTTTCGGAGGAGTACGGTAACTAACATTGTGACATGGAAATTTTATATATTAGATTAATAACTAATGCTCGTCGCCATGCCATGCTCGTCATGTATAAATCAATTTACAAAAACATTAATGTTTTTTACAGCCCAGCATTGGGACAAGGTTGGCGTATCGGCTTCTTAGGATTGTTACACCTTGAAGTGTTTACTCAACGTTTGTTGCAAGAATATAAGGCTGAGGCTATATTAACAGCACCATCTGTACCTTATAAAGTAAAGTATGTGCTAGTTTTCCAATTGCAGAGCATAATGCGACTCAGTGCCGCACAATGCTGAACAATGCTGACGCTTAATTGGAACATGAATTAGTTTTCAAATGCACCAGCAGAGTGCGCCAAGTTCAGTGTTGAAAAAAAAAATACTAAAATAAAATTGTATTCACATTAAGAGTGTGGAATATAAAAAAGTCATTGTTTGTACCTTCATCCATACTTATATTTTTTTTTTAACACAGCTTGAATTATATTGATTATTTCCAGAAAACTCCGACGAAACGAAAGCCTTAAAATTTTTTTTAACAATAAATAATATTACTAACGATAATATATAAATAAAATTTCAATCAATGCCAATTTGAAGAAAAAATACTTGTTAATTTTCTGTTGCTGAAGTTGGTATGGATTGCACGTATCACTTTTGAGAGTGCTCGATTGTGCGATGCGTTGCTGTAGTTGGAACACTCAACGTTGAGCATTGTGCCGCTGGCCGCATAATGCGCTCTTGTGCTGTAATTGGAAAACCATCTGTATTATGAACAGTAGGTTAAATTAGTTTGTTGTCACCCGCGCAACTTTATACGCGTAAAATTGGAAATTATACACCAAACCTAAAGAAATTGTACAAAAAGCCATTTTATTGAACCATTCCGTCTATTAAAAAACCGCATCAAAATCCGTTGCGTAGCTTTGAAGATTTAAACGCGCATAGGAACATACATTACAAAAATAAAAACTTTGTTTTAAAATAAGTAAAGATTAGTCTTTTGACTTTGAAATTAAATTCTATACCAAATCCGACCAATAACACTTCTCTTACAATTAAAATGGCTTCCTCATTATTTGAAAAAGTAATTGCCAAGTGACAAAAATAATCTATATGAAAACGGCCATATTTTTGTTTTAAGGGCGTCACAAATGGCTTATTAATATACAGACAGAGACAAATATAAATAAAAAAGGCGAGGCGAGAAAGAGACAGATATATCTGTCGGTGTCTTTATAAGTTTAAATACATCTTGGTATACTAATATATTGGTACAGGGTTTATTTTCGAGTTATCCGTCTCTCACAGAGGATGTTATCTGTGCACAATATCCCTTAGCTGCCTTTTACTGCACCCTAGGAAGGAAAAGGGGTGGTGACTCTTGTATTCTTAGTCCGTCACTACACGGACATAAAATGCCTGGTCAGCGTGGCACAGTAGACCATAATCCCTCCCAAAGTGGAGGAGGTCTGTGCCCAACAGTGGGACGTTAGATGGGCTGGAGAGAGAGAAATACTAATAGATACCTGTCTCTTTCTCCCCTCGTCCTTTTCTATATACATCTGTCTCTTTCACGCTATATTGATATTTATAAATATGCCGTTTGCAGTGCTCTTATTTTTTTATTGCGTTTTCAGCATAAATACAATTATCTAATTTGCTGCTTGTAACAACATTTTCACAGAATCTGTTTTTAATTGTTGTGCTGTTATTGTCAATATAATATTGTTTTACACTTCTTATTTGGTTTTTTCTCTATCTACCTACATTTTAGAGTGAAAGGAGCCAAATCAATAAAACAGTACAAAGGAGAAGAAGTAATTGTGACGAATCCTTTACTGTTACCTGATGCTAAGAATATAGAAGAGTATTATGAACCATTTGTTATAGGTAAATACTGCAATCAAATATATATTTAGCCCAGTCTCCCACTTTAAGAAATTCCATTCATCATCATCTTTATCACCATCATCATGTGATGTTAATCTCTGTTTACCCCTATGGCATGAGGGTAGGCAGAAACTCGAATAGAGCGCCATCTGCTACGATTCAAAAATTCCGAAAATTATGGAAACTTTTATAAATTTAGGCCTTTTTAGAGTTCTATACTAAAAGATATAAAGGGACCCTATTAGTGAGACTTCGGTATCCGTACGTCCATCTGCCACCAGGCTGTATCTCTGGTGATGATATGTATGGCAGGTGTGGCCAACTTTTGTACATAAGATCTACTTTTTATTTTAAAATTGAGTCGCGATCGACCTATTTCTTAGGTAAGAAGGGGGACGTTTATGCAATGTGCTTTTATACCGACGTGCACTCTTGTGAGTTCCAGCAACATACATGAATATTTATTTAATGGGTTAAAAATATTTGTCTAGGGGAATTGAACTTGCGAGCGATCGACTTGTTGGCCACTTCTGATGTATGGTATGCTGATGATATGTTTGTGTATGATGGGTATGCTATAACAAAATATTCAATTCATCATCCTAGGAAACCCCAAAAAGGACTGATCCGTCACTTCACAGACAAACCAAACATAACTTATTTTTAATAAATTTAATAATTTGTTATTCCAGGTACTATAATAACCCCAATAGAATACATAGGTGCGGTATCATCTCTTTGTATAGATAGACGAGGTACTCCACTTCCATCCAGTGCTGTGGATGAGAATATGACAATGTTACAATACATTCTACCTTTGTCAGAAGTTGTTATTGATTTTCATGATACACTTAAAAGCATTACATCAGGATTTGCCAGTTTTGATTACCAAGATCATGGATTTCATCCAAGTCCATTAGCCAGGGTAAGTTCTTGAATAAATACTTATAAAGCTCGTGTTGTGATGAATTAAGAATACAAGTGTCACCGCTCTATTTCCTCTCTAAGGTGCTGTATTTAAGAGCCAGCTTAGGGATATTGCAATATTAAAAGATAACACCCAATGTGAGAGACGGAAAGCTCAAAAATAAACCTTGTGTCAACACGCCTGGTCGTCGCGGCACAGTAGATTATTTGATTAGACGCCCCGGGCCAATTTAATTAGCCGTCCTATAAATCAATACAGATAGAGATTTTTAACTTGAAGGCTTTCGCCGCCCTTTTCCGGTTGGCTGCCTCGGACCATGGCCCCTATGGCCCTAGGTTAAATACGCCTCTGGAGTAGGCCCGTATGCCGTGATGACGTTAATGGACTGGAGCTAAAGAGAACATTGTTAATGCGAAAGTAACTCTGTCTATCTGTTTGTCTTCATTTCATTGCAAAACTACTGAACTGAAAAAAAGAATACTCTTAAAGATCACAATATCAAATCGACAACAGTATATTTTATTTGTTTTTTAAAACTTTTGATTATAAATCATATTCCAGATTTAGCTATTTTATTTTTACTTTCAAAAGAATAATCTCAAAGTCAGAGAAGAGTGGTATTTTTTCCTAATTTCTATACAATTTTGGGTTCTAAATCACATTTGAGATTTGCCTTACATAGTTAATGTGAAATATTTTTATAATTATATTTTCAGATGGACATACTCATTAATGGTGTATTAGTTGACGAGTTGTCTACGATTGTGCATGTTAGCCGACTGGAATATAATGCTAGGAGGCTCACTGAAAAACTTAAAGAAATGATACCTCGACAAATGGTTCAGGTAATATGCTAACGTATCTACCGAGTTGGACTCGCACACGTCCGTACCATTATCCATATCATAATATATTCGTCATATTCCCAACACCAAATAACGGGATAAGAGCATGAGAATGATGATATATTTTATTGTATTTGTTGTTTTAGCATCAACTTATGTATACAAATTGTGAAATTTTATAGGTTTCTGGCTATCACCGTTCTAAAAATAAAGCCTGTTGACAGATGGACAGACGGGTTCCATTTTACTCTTTGTATCGAACGCTAAAGAGATACCTAATTGTTTGTGCATATATTTTATAATGTCGTAATTTTTTTCTTATTTATTGCTACGCTCATTTAGAGCAATTTTCACAACATTTTAATAACCAGAATTGTTAAATAGTCAGTGACGAAATGACATACAGTCATTTAATCAAATATTTTTTTCTTTGACATCACTATTTATTTGTAGGTCGCTATACAAGCTGTCGTGGGTGGTAAAGTATACGCAAGAGAAACTTTGAAAGCTTATAGAAAAGATGTCACCGCTAAATTGGTAAGAACATTTAATTAAATTTTATGTATCCTAAAAATTGAAAGAAAGAGGAGTTAGAGTTAGAAGAAAGAGAAACGAATGAAAGAAAGAGGAGTTGACACAGACATGACGGCTAATAGAAGACTGTGGAAGAAAAAGAAATGTTGCGCCGACCCCAAATAATGGGATAAGGACAGGAGGATTATGTATCCTAAAAATTATGTAGTTTAAATTATAATTTGTTTAATTAAAATTACAATACATTAGCTGTGGCCCTCGACTTAGTACGCGTGGAATTTACAAAATTTTGCCCGTTTTTAAAACATTATTTTTTTCTGATGCTTCACTCCTATTGGTCACAGCGTGATGTTATATTTGTTGTTATGTTATGTCTGCTATTCAGCATGGAAAGAATTTATCAATTTGAAACAGTGGTTTCTGAGATTAGCGCGTTTAAACAAACAAACTCTTATTAGTATAGAGGTATATACTGTATGCTAACATTTTATATTGTCAAATAGCTAATTTAATTAAATAGAGCAGGAGTGGCCAACAAGTCGATCGCGATCGACCGGTCGATCACGCGACTATTTTTGGTCGATCACTCGCAAGTTCCATGAGGGGACGCATGCAATGCCAAATGTTTCAAGTACTTGATACAGGAATGAACATGTACATAGCTCATGCTTCGAGTACGGAGACGTTCAGCGTGACCACTTTTAGTAGTTTTCTACTATTTTCAAGAGTGCACGGCGGTATAAAATCACTTTGCATAAGCGACCCCCTCCTTACCTAAGGAATAGGTCGATCGCGACTTAATTTTAAAATAAAAAGTATATCTTATGTGCACAAAAGTTGACCACACCAGAAATAGAGCACATAAAATATATTTTGAACTAAATAAGAAACACGTAAACATTTTTCATATGGTTATAATGAATTTTTCGTGTATTTAATCTCTATTTTTATAACTTTTTTGTTTTCGTTTTTCTTAAAGATTTCGGAAGTGATTGCCTTCCCTCTTTATACAAAAAGTTTTGAGGCGGTATGAAGTTTGCGGAGTCATTTAGCCAATTTATCTCATATTTAAATAAAAACTGACCGCATTTATTGTAATTATTTTTATTTTATTAAAATACCCTCAAGTTGCCATATGTGCCAAATGATCATGTTTGGTCCCTATACATAAATTTTTTAATATTCTTTTTTTTATTTCAGTATGGAGGTGACGTCACACGTAAAAAAAAATTACTAAAGCAACAAGCAGAGGGAAAGAAGAAAATGCGCAGTGTGGCTAATATTAGAATACCTAGAAATACTTTCATAGATGTTCTAAAGAGATAAATAGTTATTGATTGTTGTAAATAAATTTAGACATTTTATTATTTACAAAAGGTTTTTATTATAACCTCGCGATTTTATCCTCTTATACGTCAAAATTACTGTACCCATTTGAATGAAATATGGCACAAAAAAAATCTAGAGCCTGAGAAAAGACAGACTTAATGCAATATAATTTGTAGTGATTCCAAAGTCTGTGGTAGCAGTAGTGATATTATTTATAAATAAGACAAGGTGCTTAAAAAATAAACTTATTATATTTAAAAAAAAGTCTTGATTACAATTAAAGGACACTGTATGGATAATAAAGAGTATAAAATAATGGTTTAAAAATATATCGGTATTTAGTACAAGCTGCTAAAACATTATCAAACAATAATTTCAAAGGAATTCATATTTCTACAAATAAAGCTAAGTTAAAAATATTGGATTAACAGGACATTAAGAATACTTCATAGAATAAGCTACATATAACATTTAAAAACTAAAAGAATTACTATAATTAGGCTCTGTGGTTGACATTAATTCAATAAAAAGCCTTTACTATAAAAAGTACATATTTTGGCAAACCCATTTTTTTTTCATATAACCATAAACATAATTTTGACTAAAAAATTATTATAATAAAAGTTTTTCAACCAATTAAAGCAGTCCTGAGCCACGATTATCTATACCACTTTTTATTCAAGTGATTGGTAGGCATAAAATAATTATTAAATTTGAGGGTACCCAAACACTCATTTCAATAAACTTTGTTCTACATAGCAAGAGCCAAATTTTGGTTTAAAAATAATTTTACTTGGGGGCACAGTATTACCAGATAGTGGGTACGAGTTCAATCTTGAAGACACGTTACTTTGGCCTGGCTAAATAGTACTTCAGTGTAATAAAATGTGGTATTTAAGTAATATGTATTCCATCGGGAAGAGAAGACCAGTTTATGGTTCAAATTAACTTGTGGTATCATACACTATACACATACATTTGTGAAGTGGCGTAGCTTCAGCCTTCAGCCGAGTGGTATAGCCATCAGACTATCTGGTAATTATGTGTTAGAGGGTATTCTCTCTCTTTGCAGCCCATTTACGTCCCACTGTTGGATTATGTTCTACTGTGCCTCGCTGACCAGGCGTGTTGGCACAGGGTTTATTTTCGAATTTTCCGTCTCTTACAGAAGATATTATCTGTGTTCAATATCCCTTAGCTGACTTTTACAGCACCCTTGGGAGGACATGGGGTGGTGACACTTGTTTTCTTAATCCGTCACCACACGGATAAGGGTATTTGAGTGAATGAATTGAATGAGGGTATTCAAACTAATACTTTATTCCGGTCCATACCTTCATCGAGAGAATATGACTTTGGTTTTTTTTATTGAGGGTATATCCAAATTTTGATGTTTACAGCAGGCGGAATATAGGTATCATAACTTATTCTCTGTTAGTACTTGTTAAACTAACATTTATCCATTTCTTAGAGACCTCTCGAGTCGCAGTTAGTTGTTTTAATCACTAGCCTATCACAAACAAATATACATATTTTAATAATTTGAGATGAAAAACAATACTTCTAATTTATATAGTCGACAAAATACTTACAAAACTAGACACACTTATGATGATTAAAACATATATTCATAAGTCGCAACGAACAAAATACAAAAGTGGTTGAGATCATTCAAATATATAAAATTAAATTGTTTCATTATTTTAACAGAAAGCCAATTGGAATTGTTCATAACTTTTGACCTGTTGTTTTCATATTTTTTTTTAGAAAATATAGACTATTTTAATATTATTGAAATATTTCACAATATAGTTTTTTTTTTAAATACTTAGATATTATTTTAAATGTTGTGACGTCATCGTTGTACGCAATCTGTGTATTGCCTTTTCCTGAACGACTTACGACAGATTGCAATACATCTTTTCAAAGTTGCCAAGTTGATATAATAGACCAATTTAAACTCCACCAGAGAGTAGTATTTCCCTAAGCCCTAAGAACTTAATACTTTAAGTCCTTCATTTCAAGGGCAAATAGAGGTCATTTCCTCTTTTGAAAAAATAATCGTTAATATAGCAAATCCGAAAAAAAAACTAATGGAACTTGGATCAGAAACTTAATTCCCCGAAATGGTTTTCGAATTAAGAGTTTAGAAGTTTAGAGTTTAGTGAGTTATTAGAAAAATATGAATAATGGCAATCGTGGATGAAAGAGTGAAAACTATGCGAGCATTGTTTAAGATGAAAATTAAGTAGGTAGGTAATAAGTATTGACGTAGTAATCATATATGAGAGTAGGTATGTAACAGGTACCTAACAGAAAATTTCATCAGTTAAGTGTGTATGATGCAATTTTTGACTTTCCTATTTTTATTGTCGATAGCCAATATTTTCGTAAAAAATTTGAATAATAATGAAACATTTTAATTTACACAAATATATTGATAACTTTGTTATTACCATAGGTCTGAATTAGGTAGAGTTATTTATGTACTTGCATCGAAATGTTGATATTAATGTGGACCTTCCCGGGATTTCTAATAGACAATCCCGTGTGGCCAACAATATTACGAATAAATAATAACAAAAACCTCAGAAATAGACAAATAAAACAAAGATAATTAGCATACAATTTTTATTAGTTTACATTAATTTACAATACAAATTATTGATATCTTAAGCAAATTCTCATACGCATATTTCGCCTTTTTTATAAATACAAGCGAATACTTTTCTTACTGAATCAGTCGCTTTCAAATTTTTATTTGAAAAATCACGGGATTTTTTCTGCTCTTTAAAATTAATCTCGGGATTTGAGGCATATCCACTTTATTCTTTCGCTGTATGAAATCAGTGTAAGTACATAAATACCTCTACCTAATTCCGACCACTGGTTATTACAGCAGAACGATAATTTTGAATATTCAGCTAACAAGATACATAATAAAGTTTATGAACAATAGAAACCATGTTCTAATCGTAATAATAAACATACACAATAAATCTAAACTTCTATAATCTCTTACCATTTATGGATTTTTAACAGAGTTTAAATAATAGCATTCTTTTAAGTTTACATTTAAAAATACTATTTTTACTCGCATTCTTAAAAATTTACAAAATGTATCTAAAGTAACATTATAATAATAACTCTCCATGCCTTTTACGAACGGAGAGATTATAAAAATTTTAATATTATATATTTAAGTTGTGGTAAAATCGTTAGTACCTAACATCATAACATCACGCCTTTTTTTCCATGGGGGTAGGCAGAGACTATAGAGCGCCATCTGCTACGATCCATACATACTTTCTTGGCTTCATACATAACATATATGGCCTTATTCATGATGACTTATCGGTGGTTTAAAAGTTCGCGAAAATTTTCAAACTTGTTATCTATTAGTCTTTTTACGCTAAAACGTTTATTATCTCTCCGATAAAATCTCCGTTTAAACTTTCGATTAATCATTATGAATAAGACCGTTAGTCAGTAAATAACGAATTTATGCTCCTCTAAAGCTTTCCGATCGCCACAAACATAATATCAGAAACCAAAAACCTGCGCCTCTAAACCATTTAGCTCTCCATAGCTATATACCGGATAAAATTACACCCCTTAGACCCACATTCTCTGCCGTATCTGACAAAACTATGCGCTCTTAGATCGCTTGTTTATGCCATAACTCATAAAATAATTTTGAATTTACCTGCTATCCTAAATTATTTAGGCATTTAGGTCCAAATATTTTTCTAATAAAAAAGCAAGTTAGTTATTTTAAGCCAAGCAATATTTTTTGTGATGATATGTATTTTATGTTCACCATTTTGTACATTATACATTAAAGACTTAGTTTATGCAATTCTAGATCCAATGATCACTTTACAAAGAATGCACTTACTCAGAGCAACTAACTTTCAGGAGTAGCAAAATTATAGTTTTGAAAACGGGTGGCTAGTTTCTTCATTTGATTGTTTTTTTAGTAGTAGCAGTTATTTAAGAGACTTGGATAAATTCAATGTTTAGAGTTCAATTTTTAATATGAGAAGTATGTAGGTAGCTATTTCGTTAACTACCAAAATTTATGTTGAAATGTTTTCGCACTCCCAATTTTAATATCATAAAAACCATGCAATATTGGCATGGCTTTAGAAATATTTAATCAAATAATAACATTTTTATTATATCACAATTATATATTCAAAATTTTTCTAACACACTGTAATTGTAAATTTTGAAAATCCTCCGTAACTTCGTTCTGTATTAGAAACAAAAAATTTTTGCATAAAAATCTTTATAAAACGTGATCACAAAGGCGTATTAAGTCTTAAATTTTTACTAAAAAAAAAACTTCCATTTTTTAATATACAAAATAATAAAAATATATAGAATAAATCTTTACTCTGACTCATCCAACTACAAAACTAGAAAGTCTATAGGAGGCAACCTTAATTATATATCATTTTTGAGTCATAATGATGACATAATATTGTGTGACAAGTCATATCCTTTCCTTATGAAAATTCATTTATCTGTCCTCCGATGTTTCTAGGAACTGGGCATACACATCTCTAGTGCATTCGCCTTTTTCATTGAATTTGTATTTGTAGTAAGATCCATCAGCACAGATTACTGCAAAATAATCATAACAGATAAAATAACATGTACATTTAGTAATAACGTTAAAGTATTCGCAAAGGCGTATTTTGAAATTTAGCGCCCCAGGCCATTTGATTTGAAGTCCCGGCTCAATTTAATTAGCCACCTTATAAATTAATAGAGAGAGAGCAATATTTGGAACTTGAAGGCTTTCGCCGTCCTTCTCGTAAATACGCTTGAGTATACGACAGACTAAAATATTTGAAACAACCTGTATATAACCAGTCTCAACTTTTTAATTTACTTTAAAATTTAAAATTGGTCAAGTGCGAGCACGAAGGGTTCCGTACCATTATCTATGCAACATAAGGCAACGTTATTAGTATCGAGCAAGAAACGGTAAAAAAATCATGTTTGTTGTATGGGAGCCCCCCTTAAATATTTTTTTTTTTTTAGTATTTGTTGTTATAGCGGCAATAGAAATACATCATCTGTGAAAATCACCGTTCTTGAGATACAGCCTGGTGAGAGACGGACGGACAGACGGACGGACAGCGAAGTCTCAGTAATAGAGTCCCGTTTTTACCCTTTGGGTACGGAACCCTTAAAACAAAAAAACGTTTACTAAATTTGAATAATTTTGTGGTGATAAATAAATTAATTCTGTGTGAAAGAAAGATAAATACATAATTATCGTCCGACAACTGTCAGCGGCGGAGCATGGAAGAAAAAAGGCATGTTGCGCCGACCCCAAATAAAGGGACAAGGGCAGGGCAATGATGATGACTGTAATAAATACATTCAGTTATTGATAAAATAAAATGATGTACTTACCAATAATGGAACTCTTATCCACTCCAAATGCACAAATACAGGGTGGTCCATTTGGTATGGTGAATTTGCAGAAACTCCAATTACTTGAGAAATATTTAGGCAAAAAATTAACTGTTGCTAGGCTCGATTGTTTGTTGAGTTTATCATCTTCCAAACTGAATACGTGTACTGTACCGTGGTCTGACGTCACACATAAGTTGGTACTTGTGTGATTGAAGTTTATACAGTAAATTGTTGCCTGAAATTAAAGTAAAAAAATTATAGCGACTTTAGATGCATAAAATACCGCGAATTTTTAGCGACATTTTTGTCTCAACTCAGAAACGAAATGAAAAATTGCAAACCATTTGAAAACGAATAGAACGCCCATTGTACAAAAGACACCTCAGCTACCATGGTAGCTGAAAAGCCTTAAAATATCGGGATGGAATTAAAACAAAATATATGCGACGTGTCCGTGTGGTGACGGACTAAGAATACAAGTCTCACCACCCCATCTCCTCCCCAGGGTACTGTAAAAGCCAGTTGAGGGATATTTTACACAGATGACATCCTCTGTTACAGATGGAAAAATCTAAACTAAACTCTGTGCCAACACGCCTGGTCAGCGCGGCACAGTAGACCATAATCCATTCCAAAGTGGAGGAGGCCCATGCCCAACAATGGGACTCTAATAGGCTGGAAAGAGAAGAGATATGCGACCTAAGTTACAAATATATAATAAAAATAACCTGATGTGCTCCTCTTCTCAATTCCGCAAGTTTCTGTCCAGTAGCTGTATCAAATACTCGTATGAGAGTTCCTTTTGTAGAAGCAGTGGCTAACCTGGTGCCACCAACGTTGAGAGCCAAACAACTGAGTGGAGCTTCATGTGCTGTTATTAGATGCCCTTCTGGAGCTGTACTAGGTCCGGCATGACTGCTCAATTCTACTAACTGCAAAGTATTTTTGATATATTACGAATGTTTAAAATGATAGTGACTTAACTAAAAATACACTGGATTTATGCAAGGTGGCGTGTGTAACCGTAGGTAAATGCCATAAGTCAATTATTTATTAGACATTTGTACGATACTAAGCTCAATATTGTTTATTTTTTGAGTTGAGTCACTTTCGTCACATTTTGGTTCATAAATTATGCTTGAATATTATTTATAATAATTAACTGAAAGGAATCTCAGCTGACAATATTTTTAACAAAAAGAACTTTAGTCTTGACTCTTGACCAACATGCCTAGGATGTTTGTATACTACATACACCCTTAAAATGTGGAGTTTTACTTTTCTGCTTTTTAACTAAAGTAGTTTTTATGCATACGTTTTTGTTTCACCTGAGCAGTAACAAGCTAACTAAAATCAGGAAATTAAGCTTAATATTGATATTCTTTGTAGACCTTGAATTGTATTGTTGTTGAATCACAAACAAAAATTATAAATTTCAGTGTTATCACATTCTGATAAAAAAATATTAAAATGACTACAACAAATATGTTTACTGAAAAAGATAAGGAGACCACTGACAAAGTGCTTATAATATTAAAAGGCAATATGTATACATAACATAAACATGTTTAAATACATAGCACATTCACATTCTCTAACACTTGCGCGACTCATTTGTTAAAATAAAACTACGTTTTACGGATTTAGACTGTGTAGTCTCACCCGTAACCATGGTGACTGCAAAGTCTCTGAAACATTGGGCTAAAATTTAGACATGTGTGTATTTGTAAATTACAAATACACACATCTAAATCTGTAAAAAAAGTAGTTATATGTATATTTACAATAAAGTTAGCATAATTAAGCAATATAAGCTGTAGTTGGTAATGTGTGGACTCGAAAAGCAGGCAACAGAAACGAATGGGGACAGTTAGGGGTGGCCTTTGCCGAAAGGCTGACATACAATGCCATGGTTTTTATATGATTAGCTATGTAATTCACAATTAGTCTAAATAAAGGCTTATTTACTTTTTTTTACTTTACTTACATATTTAAGCTAAGTAAATAGTATATAGTTGATACATTTAGTGTTAACAAGAAGAAATAAGAAATTTGGTGTAATCTGTAAGCTTATATTCTTTTTCTAAATATAGATGTTCTAAAACAGCAAAATTGTTTAAGATGGTTTGTACAGTCAATGCCACCATAACTTAACAACTTTCTGTGCAGTTTATAGTTGGAAATATGTTAGATATTTTTACTATTTTTCTAATAATCACCCATCCTTAGAGTGCATGTCATTCTATAGTAACCACCACTTTACATTTGATATTTTGCATTTTATTACTCATCACATAAAACTTATATTATGTGAATTTATTCCTGCATTGTTTTGTATTTTATTGTTTTCTCTTCTCTCTTAGACGATGTGAAATATTTGTAAATATTAATTATGTAAAAAAAACTATTTTCATAAATATATTACCTGAACATGACCTGTTTTACGACTTGGATAAGCAAGCAATGCATTATTACTGTTAGGACAAACAACACACAGTCCACGGGTGTTCTGGCAAGTCTCAAACACATGTAACAATTGTGGCTGGGCTGTAAATGTGTATACCTTAATGAGGTTTTCTGAAAAAAAAAAACACATAATTAAAGAAACAGTTTCAGTGTTACTATACACAAAAATCTAATTAATTATGTGGTGAAAAAAAAAGTTTAACCAACAACTTAATGTAATGCTTATCTAAAGCAAATGTGTAAGAGTATCAGTTTTAATGGCTACCTCATTTTGTACTAAAATTATACTTTGTGCATTAGTGCACAAAGTATAATTTTCCATTCATTAGTTGAATAGTGACACATAGTTATTTATTATGTGTTGTAATTTAGCAAAGTAAATGTAGTATAGATGTAAGGCAAAAATATTTTACATAAATTGCATTTCATTAATACTATAGATTGGAAATAAGTTATAAGAGTAAGTTTAAAACATTCTAGATGAAAATCTCACCTAAAACCACAACAATGCGATCTCTTCTAAGTTTAACAGCTTTTACTGGACTATTAAAATCAAGTGAAATGGCAGAATCTTTTTTTAAATCATCCCATATTATTACTCTATTCGGAGGATACACGGGAGTTTTTCCACCACCGACTAGAGCCATATAGTTGCATCGAAATAACATTTCCACGTATGAAAGTCCGCCTTCAGCGAAATTTTGTCGTTCTTTCTCTTTAAGTGGGTCACTATTGAATACCCGAAATCCATTCTCTGTGCCGCACGCAAAACAACCTGCAGATTGTAAAATAAAACTCTCAATAATTTATACACACATTAAGTACAAGCAAATGAACAACAAAACAACAGTTCGCATACCTTGATCTTGATTAAATCCCACATATAAGAGTCCGTTGCCGAACGTATTATCTTCAGATATATTCATTGTAAAAACAAATTGCTCTTTACTTGGTATAAATATATGCGAAACAATAAAATTATTCTCAATAAACTTTACAGTTCACACACACAACACGGCGATTTGACAAGATAACACAGATTAATTAATATTATTTAATTTCACATTAATATATGTCGTAGGAGACTTGATTAAAATAGTTTACATGGATTTTTAGTTTTAACTTAGGATCCAAGATAGTGATGTGTGTCCTTAAATGGTGTGAATGGTGAGTAATTCGTTTATTTACTGTAGTTGGTGAGACTGAATGGTGACCCGTTGAAATTTCATAAAAGGATCCTTCCAAACCAGCTACACGTGTCGTAAGCCACGGATCAATCTCATCGTAGTACATAGAATGTTGTAGTTATCGTAGTTAGTTTATTCAGTATTACAATGTGTTTAGATGGATGACTGCTCTGGCTGTAACAACAGGTGATGTCTACGGTGATTTTCTCCGATTACAGAAGTGGGATCGAATAGTCGTTATTCGATTTTGTTTTGAAAAAAAAAATAAAACTAGAACGGTAAAATTAAACGTAACCGGCGTTTTAGTAAAAATTTAAAGATTTCGCAAAGTTTCTTTTTGGTAAAAAATTACTTTGATTATATTAACAAGCAAAGACTGATAATAACAAGTCATAGGTAATTAGTTAATTACCCTATAACAATAACTACGTAACAAAAATTAAATGACAATGATTTATTAGTAATTTTATTAATCTACAGTGTTCACTTGCTTAATTTATCTCGTGTATCAATAAATAAATAATAGTAAAATCGTTTTACTCGATTGCGAACAGAAATATAGTGTGGCTTTATGAACATTCAACACTTCGTTTTAAAGTGATCGGTTTCCTTTTTATAAAGTTGGTTCATGATTTTCTGCGCTTATTTATAGGCGTACTTGATAACTAAAACTTTAAAGAAAAACAAAGATTTAATCTCTGCCTTGTAATAATGTGTTTTTTTCATGTTCTAACCCATTACTAGACTTTGTTATTTGTGATTAGCAAATAAAATCGTAATAAACTTTCACCTAGATGAGAGGTAGTGAGAAGAAAATCTAAATCATGGTTGACTAAATGCTCGAGATTAGACCTACATGTAGTTACATGTAAAAGATAGAGTTGTGATAAAAAGAGATTGACGGAATAAGCGTTTTAAATTTTAAATTCTTTGACAGCGAAAAAAAGTTTAAGAGATCTATATACGTGCCAGTCGTTTTAGAAATCTTGTTTTGAAAAATCTTCTTACAATTATGTTCTCGTCTGTACTATTGACGTATGCAGACGTCTAGTGAGTCGTAAATAACATCCAACGCAACTTATTGTAGTGTACCTATAATATGCGGTTAAAATCCTTTCTGAAATATCTAGCTACAAATACGAACCTGACGGTGCCATTGACGTATGGAGACGTCTAGCAACCATTAATAATTATTAACATCACTTTTTGTGGTGTATAATAAGTTTTTGAAATCTTTAACTTACTGACGTGTGAGACGTCTAGTGAGCCATTAATAATATTAACCACATGCTTTATTGTAGCTTACTTACTTATAATCAGTTCGTGAAATCTCCTTTTTAAAACATCTACAACTATGATCTTGAATAATCTTGATAATGCAGAGACGTCTTGTAAACTATTAATAACATTAACCACACGCTTTATTGTGGTTTACCTATAGCATGTTTATAAAATTTTCATAGAGATGTCCAGTATAGCAGGTTCATCTTATTACAAATATTTAATTCCAAAATGCCTTTAACGCCCATACAATACTTCAGTTGTATTTTGATTTAAATCTATGCGACTAATAAGATTCTACTTGTTAATTAATTGTCTAATAAATTATTAAAGTAAGAATTATTTTTTTATTAATTGGTCTATGCAGGCTGAAAAAAAAATAATCACTAGCAATCTGCAACTGTTTCGCGTGGTTCTCTTTATAAATGAAGTCTACCGTTTGTTTTTAACTTTATTACTTTCCGTTTATTCGCGCATACGACCCTTATTACAAATTATCGAGGCGACAGGAGATCACCTCTGAGTATTCACGAGCATAACTTTTGACCTTATTTACTTGAACAAGAATCTGTTGTAGTGGATTGACTATAGCAGATCTACATACCGTAACAAATTATCTATCTCTTAAATTTTAATTTGCGAGCGTTTTTGGTGTACAGAGACGTTCAGTGAACTATTTATAGTATTAACAACGCAGTTTACCGTGGTGTATCCACGAGTAAACTAATTATTATTATTAAAAGAGCTGTTGGCGCGTGGAGCGTTACAGTAAGCCAAAAATAAAAGATGCTATTGTCGTGTGGAGCCGACCAATAAGCCAAAAAAAAAAAAAATTAAAATAAATCAATAAATAAAAGATGCTATATTGGCGTGTGGAGCCGACCAATATAAGCCACTATAACTATCCTATCCTGAAAGAATAATAGTCCCCTGTGTACGACGGCGAACAGGACCGCCTATGGCACAGCATCAACCTATCCTTTTATTCCTAGGGCCCTTGCCTACGCGGCAACGTCGACCTTTCCCTTACCTATCCTTCCCAAACCCTTTATCCTTCCTAAATCCTTAATCCTTTGTATCCTTCAGACGCTATACGCATAAATATACCACGTTACGATACTATGCACCAACGGTTACTATTCACGATTTAGGTGTTTAGTAGCAACAGCTAAAAGAGTTATGTAGGCTTAACTTCTACTTGAGCTACAAGTAGGAGGTAAAGTAACAGTGTTTATTCGTATGCCAATACGAAAATTCTAAATTCAACTTTTTATTCACTGATAGTTTAATCATTAGCATTTAAACTAAATTAGAAAATCATTCCTTTACTGTTGAATCCGTCTAGATCAGCAGGATAGGCCAAACGGAAACCCTTCTATTTTGTTTCAAGTAGATAGGGAACACACGAGGACGTGTGCCTTTGCAGAATGGCCGTGTGACAGTTAAGAAAAAGAAAACAAAGTAAAGAAAGGAAGGAAAAGAAAAGAAAGAAAAAGAAAAAAAAAAGAAAAAAAAAAAGAAAGAAAAAGAAAAAAAAAAAATTTTTTTTTTAATGTATTTGCCAACGTAGCTAAAAATCTTTTTCTGAGTAGTTTACGATTAATTAGCTAAATTCTAAATAATTCGTTATCAAATTACAGCCGAGTGGTTGTCTTTATGAAAACACAATTTTAATGTGTAGTGGATTTGATGATTAGAAACCATCTATTGAATGCTACAATTATATTGGTTCGATAAGTCGATACGAACCCACTACAACTTGAAAGTTCGTTAGCAAAAATGCGAAAAACCTGACAACTAGAGCAGTCAGTATTATACAGGTCGTAACGCTGCCCAGTTCTATAACTTAAACAATTAGAATATCCTCCAAAGTGTTATTGCTTAGTGTGTATTTGTGAGAACGTGCAAAGTAACGATAATGCGGAATTAATGTAACTGACTGAGTGTGAATGTTGAATTATTGTGGAAATTGTTGTAACTGACCGAGTGTATGGAAAAATCTTAGTTGTGGATATCTTTATTTTGCGACTTTATATTGGGTCAGAATTAGCCGAGCGGAAAAACTTAGTTCTATTGCAGATTTACACACGAGGACGTGTGTATTCGCAGAATGGCCGTGTCGTAGGAGACTTGATTAAAATAGTTTACTTAAGGATTTTTAGTTTTAACTTAGGATCCAAGATAGTGATGTGTGTCCTTAAATGGTGTGAATGGTGAGTAATTCGTTTATTTACTGTAGTTGGTGAGACTGAATGGTGACCCGTTGAAATTTCATAAAAGGATCCTTCCAAACCAGCTACACGTGTCGTAAGCCACGGATCAATCTCATCGTAGTACATAGAATGTTGTAGTTATCGTAGTTAGTTTATTCAGTATTACAATGTGTTTAGATGGATGACTGCTCTGGCTGTAACAACAGGTGATGTCTACGGTGATTTTCTCCGATATATAGTATATGTCAACAACAAAAAAACATCAACATAAAAATAGTCATAGACAAAATAATTACTGCTTCAAACAATAGTACTTAGAACGACCTCGGTTTTTACTAGGCCAAATTAACCTGCAAAATAGAAAGTCTGCTGTCATTAGTGTCACGTCAACGTCATTCACGTCATTGTCATTTTTGTTTTGACGGACTCATTTCAGGTCGAAGTGATTTCGAGTAAAATTTTCCCAAAAATTTTGTTTTAAAAGGTATAAATATGTTGAAGCCGAAAGCGTTAACTCAAGTATTAAGTCAGGCAAATACAGGAGGCGTCGAAAATACTCTGTATGTATTAGAAAATACAGTAACACAGACGACTTCACTTACGCTATAGTCCTTATGATAACTATGTACTATAATATTTATTTTAGGCTGCTGAACCATCAAGGAGCTTTATTGGCTTACTCAGGCTATAATGATAAAGATGCAAGAGTGACTGCAGCCATAGCTAGTAACGTTTGGTCCGCGTATGAGAAGCATGGCAGGAATGTATTCAAGGAAGATAAACTGCATCTAATTTTAGTCGATTGTTTGAATGGCAAAATAGCAATAACACAAGTGGCAAATTTGTTGTTATGTTTATATGCGAAAGAAACTGTTGGTTTTGGTATATTGAAAGAGAAAATTAATGCTATAGCACAATATCTTGAGGGACCTCTGAAGCAAGTTGCTAGTTCATAATATTTTCAGTTATTATCATTCCATAGATCAACTTGTGTATAAAGAAAATGGCGATCTTTATAAATATTTTTTATATTTTATACATACTGTATCTAAATATATAAAATTAAATGTGTAAATTTAAAATTAATTAGGTAAGAATTGTAAAATAAAACACTTATTCTACTATTTTTTTTTATTTCCAATATTATGTATCCATCATTATTTATTGTTATATCTCCTGAGCTTTAAAGAAATGTTGACAACTACTACATTTTTTTAATAAAGCTTTTATGATGACATTAAACATAACCAAATAAAAGAACTCTTGATTTTGTATCAACTGTAATTTATTGAGTTCACATTATATAATGTTCTTTTTGTATTGTTTTTCTATACACATATTTTATATCATCATGTCCTAATTACCTCATTTTCTTTTGTTTAATCAAGTAGTTTCTAAAGGCAACTTGTTTATCCTTGAAAGATCTCTTGATTTTGCCTTTAGCTTTATGTTTAACCATTTGGTAATTCTTGGTCTTTCGTTTCTCTCTATTTGTTTTAGAACAATGAATGTTCTTTCTTCTATCTTTATACCCAAATTTATCACGATCTTCTCTCCCTTTCATAACAGTTTCAAGTCTAGCATTATAATCATGTTTCTTTTTCTTATGAATATTTTCAATAGCAGCTAACTGAACCAGTTCACCTGATTCATCAGCTTCTTCTAAAACATTACTTTTCCTTTTTGGTCCACTCACACTCTTTTTAAGTTGAGCTGCTTCTATACGCTTGAAATCTTCATCAGTAAATATAGTTTCCATTGCTATTTCACGAGCATTCTTTACTTTTTCTTCTGCATCCATTTTATTTTCTTTCCTTTTTGCTTTTAATATTTTTCTTACTTTTGGATCCTTGTCCATTTCTTTACCTTCCTCTATAGACTCTTCAACAATGGTTTCCTCACTTTCTGAATCACTATTTTCTGCTTCTTCCTCATCATTACTTTCATCACTATCTGATATTTCTACTTCTGAATCAGAGGAAGCAACATCTACCCATTCATCATCAGAGTCATCTTTTTTCTTTTTACTACTTCCTACTTTTTTATTTGATTCTTTAATCTTTTCTTTTTCTAATAAAACTTCCGATCCAGGTATATAGTTTTTGATCTCCATTTCACCATATTTCTTAGTTTTTAATTCTACTGATGCTTCTGATGGACGACCTCTGTCTTTTTTGTGTAGCATTTCAGGCATAGACGACCTATATAGCTGGATTAATGATCGTGCAGCCATCATCACAGACTTTTCTTTATAATTTTTATATTGAACCAAATCTCTAAGTAGATCTTCACCTATAGCTAGTGGGCATCTAGAGCATATTTCTCTAACTGCATTTAGACCAACAGCCATTACATCTGTTGAGTTCCTTTCTGTTATGAAATTATTTGCAATAGCTTTCATAACTGGTTCCAAAACTTCAGGTGGTACTAGTTCATGAGAAGCTTGAGCAGCAAACAATAAAATTCTTGTTACTTCTCTTTGATGAGGTAAGAGCAGCCTTGCAATAAAAGGATAGTAGTTAAACAAAAATAAATTATGTAAACCTATCAGCCTAGATATGACATCTAGTAACATCAATTTAACTTCAAATCTATCATTTGATGATTCTAACTTCTTAAATAATTTCTCTGCAAATCCTTGTGGATTGTTAATAAGGTGTAGAGCAGAAAAATTAAAAGCAGGTGCTTTTTGTTTCTTTTTCTTCATTTTCTTGGCCTGCTTCTTAACTTTTTCAACCAATTTATCTCTTTTCCTTGTTTTCTTATTGAATTTGTTGGCTATCATAGTATCCCTGGGATCAATTTCATCTTCACTATCGGAGTTCTCTTGTTTTTCTTCCTCATCTCTTCCTAGGAAGAACTTCAGTGAAGCAACCACAACCTTGGTGATCTTAGAAAAACAACCAATATCAGCAATTATATTAACTGTTTTCTGATCATTCCAAACATTTTTGTGATATAATTCGGTCAGTACATCTAAAGACAATTTTGCCGCTTTAGGATGTGAATCTTTTAACATTGAGAACATAAAGTTCTGTAAAGTAGAGTTAAACTTTAGGTCTTTATGCTTAATATTTACATTTTTTATGTCTGTAATGATGTGGGTTTTTAAGAAGTCTCGTAAATATTTATCTTGGCATCTTAAAAGCAAGAAAAATAATTCCAGCAAATCAAATGTTGTGATAAAATTCTTGTTTCTCATTAATATTAGGCACTTGCATAGAGATAGACGCATATCATTATGTAGAATAGTGTTGTGTGTTTTTAAAACGTCGACAATCTTCTGAGGAAATAACTTCATCTCGTTTGAATAGCACTGTGCCACTTGGGCCAAAAACATAGCTTGTTCATCTAATTTTTTGTTATATTGTGTCGGATTTAAGTTGAAGATTTCCAAAGTAGTCTCGAAATGGGCAAGTTGTTGATGAAATTCTTCTTTGTAGGACTCAGGATCCCTCTTGATTAGATTTTGCAATTGTGTCAAGTTATTCGGCAATTGATTATTATGTCTCACCATTTTGGTTTCTTGTATTACACTCTTATTGAAGTATTTATTAAACTATTACACTAAATGTAACTTAGTAGCGAAGATTACAACCATTAAAACATAATTTTAACCTCAAATTATCTGCTTTCAACATTGTAACCTCAAATTGTTAAGAGTTTAAGACCACGATGTGCAGGATTCAGTTTTTAACCTCCTTGGTTGTGACTTGTGACATAGTTGTGACACAGCTGACACTGACATTGACAATATAAATAATAACCACATATTATCTATGGAGGGTAGAGGTAATATTATCACCTTCCGCACCACAGAGTGCCGCAGGCTACTACGAAATACAGATAATAAATGACTAAGCATGTAATAGTGCGACTTCATTAGCGTATAAGATAAAACTTTTTTAAGTCAATTATACACCATGAGATTTACTGATAGTAAGTAAAAATATGATAAGAAATATTCAGTGAAACCATGAGCCATTAGCTTAACCCGAAGAGATGCCTAAGCAGCTTCTATTACAGCTAGGCTAATTATTGAGAAATAATATGATAGAAAAGTACTAAATATTTTAAAAAGTGTATAATGTCTTTGGAAATGAGAGAGAAGGCAATGTACCCGTAGCAAGTATCTCATAAATCCATAACATTTTTAATTATATGACCCCCAACACTATTTTTATTTATTATCTATATTTCTCAATGTCACATAATAATATGTCATTTACGATGTCAGTCATTCAGCCACGTCATTTTTGCTTGAATGATACAGTGTACGCGGCATATCTGAGTTAAGCAATTAATTTCAATATGAATATTTTCCGTTTACTTGGTGATTTATCCCACCTTTTAGCTATAATAATATTGCTCCTTAAAATATGGAAAACAAGATCATGTGCGGGTAAGTCATGCCGACTAAAGTGATTCGGGCAACCGGCATATTCGCAATGTAATTGAAATATTCTCCACAATTCGCTTGTATTTCTAGGTATATCGGGAAAGTCTCAGATCCTCTTCTCGGTCGTGTACACTGCAAGATATTTGGATTTGCTCACCAACTATATCTCTGCATATAATACCATCATGAAAATGGTATTCATAATGGCTTCATATGCCACTGTTTACCTGATGTATGTCAAGTTCAAAGCGACGTATGACCATAATCACGACACATTCAGGATTGAGTTCTTGCTGATACCGTCGCTGATATTGGCTTTTTTGATAAACCATGAATTGACTGTCATGGAGGTGTGTATACACAATATTACTATAAACATATATCCTATTTATTTTTGATAATATATTTGTATGTTTATAATAATTGTTTACAGGTATTGTGGACTTTCTCAATTTATTTGGAATCTGTGGCCATCCTACCCCAATTATTCTTGGTTTCTAAAACTGGAGAGGCAGAAAGTATTACTTCCCATTATTTGTTTGCTCTTGGATCCTATAGAGGACTGTACCTCTTGAATTGGGTGAGAATTTTATTATTAATTTTTATTTTTTGAATATAATTTACTTATATGTATTGCCAAAAAAAATATAATGTAATTTTCTTGCAAGAAATATCAGCTATTTTTCTGTACTCAATAGGATTATAAGTTGAACTTAAAAACTCAAATAACCCACTGAACACATTTTATTGTTCTAAATGTTATTACTTTGGTATTCTAATATTCCTTTACAAAGATGCAGTAAAAATACCAATTACTATAAAATTTAATACAAGTAGTAATTTTATGTACACAGTGAATGATAATTTCTTGTAAATTTCTATGTGTTTTACACATACAAATTCATGAATATAAAATGAGCTAAATAACTGATAAGTTGAAATTTGTATATAGTAGTATAAACTTTGTTTCTCAATATTACTTTACTATTATTAATTATGAATTGATACAAAATTTAAAATATTAAACTTTATTAAAACTCTAGCTGTTTCTCTCGACTTTGTACTTCTGGAATTTAGAATTACTACATCCAGACAATAATTTTAAAGCCTATAGATATATATTACAAATTTTACCTTCTCATTGATAATTATAGACGACTGCACACTAACTTAAGGGCCTACATCAATATTATCGTATATCATCGCCGACACGTACATATTAACACAGCCAGTAGGCACAGAAAATGAAGAATTAGGGATACTTTTCCTTTTTACTCAAAATCTACTAAATATATTTTAATTCTGATTTACGTGTTTCTATATATAATAGTTACTTATGTTTTTAAAGTTATTTCATTAGTTAATACGCGATAATAGACCGACAAATGAAAAAAATAAAAAATTTGAGAGGTTGTTTCGCCAAGATTTTCTATCGAGAAAACTTTTTTCAATCGCGTTTCTGAGTTGATGCGATCCTAGATCATATATTGAAAAAACATATACTTAAAAATTAGAGCTCTAGCCATTCAATCTAAAGAAACAATGAAAACTTCGTACATAGAAAAATGCACGAAGCTATTTTGGTATCGTCTTAAGCTGTGTTTGTTGCAAGAATTTAGATTTTTTTTATCTTTGTATGATGTAATTATTCTTATAAATAATTAAATTGATTATGTTACATCTTGTGTAATAATACAAAATACATAATATGTATAACTACATAGGTTTTTAGGCTCCTACAATAAATTTCTAAACATAAATTTTTCTAAATTCCACGCGTATGAAGTTGCGGGTAACAGCTAGTCTATTCATAAAAATATACTTCCATAGTTTTTAATTAGTTTACCGAAGTGTTTTTAATCTGAACTCTAACTAAGTTTTCTACTCTTTGTTTTTTAATAAATTAATTCAAATAATGTGCATTTTATAAACTTCAAATTTAGGATATTTGCTTTGTTATTTAATTCATTTTTGTTTTAACAGTTGTTTTTTTTTTATATATTCTTGAAGCATTTGACATAGTTAAAACAAAATATGTTATTTAAGAAATTTTAAGAGATTAAAGTGAGTTATTAACAAACTAGCTGTAAAATTAAGATCAGTAAAACTGTTGTGAAATCTCTTTTACTTAATTCATAGTAGTTTAAGATTTTCCATATAAAATCAGCGATTTACTCGTATCAGTATCAGTGATCAGCATCCGAGGATTTAGTAAAAAATGCAACGTTTTCTTTTCAGGTATATCGCTATGTTGTAGAAGACCACTATGAACTGATTGCTATTGTATCTGGTGTTGTGCAGACTGTACTATACTGTGATTTCTTCTACCTCTACATTACTAAAGGTAAATAACTTATCTAACTAGCCTATGAACTTCCCATTACTTGGAGTGGCTTCCCTACATTTGGTATTTAGTCTGTTATGCCCTATTGACACTGGAATATCGTTTAGAGTTTTCTATCTCTTACAAGACATGACGTTACTTACATATCTATGCCTACTCATATAAGCAAGCACCTCTGGGATAAAAAAGTGTGATTATACAAAATTCTGAATTGGTCACCACAAGGAGGAATAAGTATGTATTAATTGCATAGCAGATTCAATATAACACAATTCTTTACTTCAAAAAATGGCTTTAAATTGACTTATGCAGTCTAAATCTATATACCAACAGGCTGTTTCTTTCGTAGGGTCTTTTTAATGCACTTTCATGTGTGTGTATCTTATAATAATGTGCTGATCAGAATTTGACATTGTTGCAGAGAATTTGGCATTTGTTATAGTGAAAACTAAATATAGATATTTGTTTGCTTGATAAGCATACTGTAATTTGTTACTTTAAGTGGGTATAAATGAACAACAAAAACAATTGTTAATTAGTCCCATAAAATTCCATATTTTGGGGAGAATTTTGAGTCCAAATTGCTCTTACATTCACAATATTTACTTACCACAGTAAAGGTTGTACATAATATTAAACCCTCTAGACAGAAATCTTCTCAGCCAATAAATACTATATGCTTAGAGCATTAAAACAAAAAGTTTAAAAGATTAACTACACACGCTATTTGCTTTGACTAAAATACTGCCGCGTTGCCGGGGTGCCGAGGTAACGCACATGAACACTAAAATGTCATTTTATTGGTCCCTATGCACGCCCGCCCAAAATCGCCTCAAGCTCACTAAGAAACGACAATGTCCGTACACAATGAGTATGATCATTGTTCTCGAACCTTTTTCGGCAGTAGTCGCCTTGTAGTGTTAACTCCTGTTGGATTCATGCTCGAAGGCTATATGCGTCGATATCATGAGATTTTTTCCACCTATTTGATACTCTTACCTTGTAGTATCCTAGGAAGTATTTAAAAAATATTATTTTTCTTTTTTCAGTATTAAAAGGAAAGAAATTGCAGTTGCCAGCTTAAGTCATACTTAGAAGATAGCATTAAAATAATTTCAGACATTAATGTCGGAATATTTGCGTGAACTAAATACATTACCTAAGATCTAGTTTGTATAAACATTAACTGTATTGTGAAAATGTTGATATACTAATGGCAATTATGTGTGATTGTGTCTTTCCATTAACTTGTACAGTCACAAGCAATAATAAATGGTATTTTACACTTTATATTGAGTTTCATATCTATACCAGGTTGATTTAAAACCACAATATATAGTGATGGCTAAATATCACATTAGTATGCCCAATTTTAAGAAATAATCTTTATTTATAAGTGTGGGTGTGTGTGTAATAGTAAAAACTGATCTTATAAGATTCCTTTGTCAAATTTAAAAGAAAAATTTTGCAATAAAAATGTTTTTTTTTTATATAACATGATTGTGTGCAATTGAAGTTAGGGTTACACCACTTTTTGATACATAATAATATGTTGACAAACTTCTTTAGTTAAATAAAAAAACTACATAATATTTGACAAAGGCACAAAATTATGCGGCGCGAAACTTGATTAAGTACCGAAAATTGGGACAAGTCTATGTTTAAACATTGTCTTTAAAATATTTATGTTAATTATGTGATCATCCGTTTTATTTTACTATTCAAATTTATTTAGTGAACTTTTTGTATAATAAATAATAATAAAAAAAATAAGTACTTCATTATGGTATTATTATTTAAATAAAATCATTCCAAGAAGTAAATATATTTTAATATTCATTGCAAAGGAAGCAACCCTTTGTGCTTTAGACAATAATTAAATGTCTTACTGTATTTAAAATAAGGCATGAAGTTAATCAATAGTAAACTGTGTTGACGCAATGTATGTAGTTATGATCAGACGTAGGGCAATTTGTGTATTTACGCCGATTTCATACAGCAAAATAAAAATGTGGGTATGCCCAAAATCTCGAAACCAATTCCATCAGCAATCCCGGGACGATTCATATTAATATTAACATTTCGAAGTATTATTATAAACATCACCTAATTCCGACCGCCTGGTTAAGAAGCGGGTGACGTAAAATTTTCCATTGAAAATATATTTACACTTTTAAACCAGTTCTTGTTGTTCGTGACTGTACTTAATTTTTATATATCATATATATTAATTTTTATATCTATAGTTATTGACCATATTATCAGTGCAATTTTATTTTAATAACCACATATTGTGACTGACTACTAAACGTTTTTAATGGGTTACGCGATTAAAATCCTGTTGAGGTTTTAAATTTACGGTTATCGTTTTTAAAGTGCGATAATCTTATTTTGGAAAAGAGGAGGGGGCGTTTCGTATAGTTTATAAGAAGATAAAGCAACAGAAATATACACAATTAACGATTTTTTATTCAACATGAATTTTAGGGTAATTCTTCTAATTTCAAAATTTTCTTTTATTCTATACTGTAGCTCTGTATTGTTTTTTTTTTTACATGAAGTTTGAGGTTTTAAGTCGATAAATTAAGATAAATGGTCATTATCATCAGGTAAGCTGTTTACTCTTATATGTACTTCGAGGCCATCGTACCTATTTATCTACAACCAGTGTTATAAGAAGGTGATATGTATGTAGAGTATATGTAGCCTATAAACGTAAATAATTATAAATTAAAACCTTGTATTTAGGATAAATATTTGGATTTACGTATGGATATCTCAACATCATTCTCCTGGTTCTATTTCAATTGCTAAGTTCATTTAATACGAAGTCACATTACAAAATTAACACCTAGGGATAGATGTTCAGTCTGCGATCAGATCACTTTTAAATATCTACTTTAAACTATATTACTACCCTACTAACTAATTTGTATCTTTCGACCAGTGAAATCTCTGTTGGTAGGTATCTCGCGGACATTGGTGTGGTCATGTCATGATTGAGGTTTGTTCATAGTAGATAGATAGATAACTCTTTATTTGCACAAACACAAATTTTACACAGAATTCTTAAAAGTCTTAAAAGCTATTGTACAAAGGGCGGCCTTATCACTAATGTGATTTTTCCAGGCAACCGTATAATGTATAGAATCTAGAATAGACCTCGCGGTGGTTGTTGGTGTATTCAACGTCATATATATTAAATTGAATATAAGAATAAATGCATACAAACACAACCTTTTCAGATATTTATTAATTAAGATAAGTAGTGTCGTTCTTTGAAGCCAAGAGTGAAAACTAACCGAAAACGTGAGCACCTATATGTACTTTATCTCATTTTAACCCATTAATAAACTTCATAGTGTTTTTAAAGTATCTACTGATAGGTATTTGTAGAGTTTACTGAAGGGTTTTTGCTAAAATACCTATCCAAATTGTTTTGCTAGTACACTTATTTTATATTTTGTTTAGCCTTGTTGGCATCTTTGCATGTTATGTCAATGTATGGGATGCTAATTATAATTCCATTACATTAAATCCTTCCATACATTGTTACACAAACATTAATTAAATATATTTTAGCGTATTTTTAACCAACAATTTAACGTATATGGCAACATTCAATTTTTTTTTCATCTTGGGTTCCTGCAATTGCAACGTAGCGTATTAGATCGTTATTACCTTTGAGCCCTTTACTTAGTAGGTATTTGCTATAGAATCATTGACACCTGCACCAATAATTTTTTTTTTTACGTTTGCCCTTAGCGAACTTGGGATGAGTACAGTTTCCGTTCGTTCTCGCAATGCAAGCTGTTCTATACAAATAGTTTACAATTATTTAGAAAGTTTCGTGAAAAGCAGATCCAACATTAAGTTTTGTACGGTTTAGTGTTAAGATCTAACTGTAATAATGTTATGATATAAGAATTTCTGAATAAATGAAATTTTAAAGTGAGTATTGTTTTAACTATCAATAATAATACAGGAGAGTCCACGAGTATGCCAAGTGCTTCTTACATACATACACAACAACCGCCGTTCGTGATTATCACTCGAGAAATTATTCCATAAGCGATGTGGCCTATGATATAAAAAATGCAGAAAATACAAGAAAACAAAGCCTTCAATTGTATCATAACACATCTATATTCTATTAGTAATAATATGTATATACAAACTAGTTTCATCATTTTTCAAATAACATCACTGCATATTTATGAAAATCAGATATGTGCACCTGTTCCTGAAAACAAAAGTCAGTTGAATAATATGTATTTTTAACACCCTTGCTCGTAAAGCTGATGTAATTCCACAGGTTTTAAATATGTAAAGCGGGTCATAAAAAACGCGTGTGTTACCAAAGCAAATAGTTAAGTTATAGTCCATACAAATTTCATAACAGTATTATTTGCTATTTCAAATATGGAACTGATCGCCGCCGCACGACTCGAGCAGCGCGCTGTTGCTATTCAAATTTCGAACTAATCGCCGCGCGGCGCCAGTCAGTAGGCAGCGCTAGCGCGCTGTTAAAATGGCGGGAAAGCAACAGTGTGCATTCACAGATTGAGTTTATTTACATGTTTTTTTTTTCTGTTTCCTCGCAAATGTGTTAAATAACGTCGTACGATATACGTGCGTATTGGTTATAACATGCTCGGCTCAATTACGCCCTCGCCTTCGGCTCGGGCTGAAATTCCGCCTCGCATGTTATAGCCATCTTAACGCACTAATATCGTAATGTACTATTACAAAATTAAACCAGAGTCTCATGCGCCACTTATATAAAACATTTTTGGGAAATAAAAAGGGGCGTGGCTTTAAAGGTTTTTCATTGGTAGAACAGTTGGAATACGTTGGCTATTTTCGGGAATCTTGGTATAAAAATGACTGAATAGTAATTTAAATTTGAAGGATTTATCATGTAATCGATGTAAGTACTATTCACATAACAAGCTTATTACTGATTTGTAATGAGAGATAAAGTATAAACAATTGCTTATCTTTACTTTGTTTGAATTTTGTTATCAATACGATTAAAAATACAAAGGTGGTATTAGTTGGCGTAATATTCGTTAAGGGCCTACAATGCCTACATCAATATTATCGTATATCATCGCCGACACGTACATATTAACACAGCCAGTAGGCACAGAAAATGAAGAATTAGGGATACTTTTCCTATTTACTCAAAATCTACTAAATATATTTTAATTCTGATTTACGTGTTTCTATATATAATAGTTACTTATGTTTTTAAAGTTATTTCATTAGTTAATACGCGATAATGGACCGACAAATGAAAAAAATAAAAAATGAGAGAGGTTGTTTCGCTAAGATTTTCTATCGAGAAAACTTTTTTCAATCGCGTTTCTGAGTTTATGCGATGATCCTAGATCATATATTGAAAAAACATATACTTAAAAATTAGAGCTCTAGCCATTCAATCTAAAGAAACAATGAAAACTTCGTACATAGAAAAATGCACGAAGCTATTTTGGTATCCTCTTAAAATAAATAAATAAATATTCATGGACATTTCACACCCTCTGGTCCCAAGCTAAGGTTATATGCTTGTGTTATGGGTACCAGAATACGAATAAAATAATACATATAAAATATTACATAAAAAAATAATACATATAGTAAAAAAAAATATGAAAAATTCAATTTACTATCTTTTCAATAATAACATGTATCACTATAATAAAAATACACTTACTCCTAACATAGTACTGCTGTTCATTAATTTGAATATTCCATTGTTAAGTGCATCATCACTCAATATAGCTGTATATGTAACACCCAAATGTAAATTTTCTTTTATCTGTAAATAAAATTTGCCATTTTTAGTTGGTTCTAATATTACTTTTTAGGGTTCCGTACCCAAAGGGTAAAAACGGGACCCTATTACTAAGACTTCGCTGTCCGTCCGTCCGTCCGTCCGTCCATCCGTCTGTCACCAGGCTGTATCTCAAGAACGGTGATAGCTAGAGAGTTGAAAATTTCACACATGATGTATTTCTATTGCCGCTATAACAACAAATACTAAAAATAAAATAAAATAAATATTTAAGGGGGGCTCCCATACAACAAACATGATTTTTAGGGTTCCATACCCAGTATCTCAAGAACGGTGATAGCTAGACAGTTGAAATTTTCACAGATGATGTATTTCTATTGCCGCTATAACAACAAATACTAAAAATAAAATAAAATAAATATTCAAGGGGGGCTCCCATACAACAAACATCATTTTTAGGGTTCCGTACCCAGTATCTCAAGAACGGTGATAGCTAGACAGTTGAAATTTTCACAGATGATGTATTTCTATTGCCGCTATAACAACAAATACTAAAAATAAAATAAATATTTAAGGGGGGCTCCCATACAACAAACATGATTTTTTTACCGTTTCTTGCTCGATACTAATAACGTTGCCTTATGTTGCATAGATAATGGTACGGAACCCATCGTGCGCGAGTCCGACTCGCACTTGACCAATTTTTTAGTATCACAGTGTAGTCCAAACCTAAAACCCTGAGATTTTAAAGTGGACCTCGCACACGATTTGTACCGTTATCATTATAATTATACTTGCTGTTGCCCGCGACTTCGTACGCATGAAATTTGGAAATCAAACCTTAAAACAGAAGTTTACTATAACACTCGATAGATGGCGTCGTACCGTTTTTTAAATCGCGCTATGGTTTCGTTACACACATTAACACTTAAACTCGTCAAAATTATTATTGTGTCATAATCCGGATCGCATTTATTAATTAGTAGGGATAAGGATTGGTCATAACTGACAATTGTGAAAACTATATAGGTACCTATAGAGTTACCATACTATAGATAGAATAAACATGTTATCAATGTTATCATCATCATTCATCTTATCAGGCAATGAAGTACAGTTTAGTCAGACTGAAGTAACATGTCTTCAATAATGAAGGAGAATCCACTATTTTTTTAATCTGTTTGAGTAGGAATGGAGGTAGGTTTTGCGGTCAGATGTCTTTTGGACATTTATGTTAAGGAAAGAGTAAAAAACTTACTTGTAATTCATAAGGCTGTGTAAAATCTGGCAACCAACTAGATATTTTATTTGACTGCAGTTTGTGATGTAAAACATTGGCAAGTTCTTCTAATGTATTCTTTTTGGCTGTATCTGAGTAGGGAAAAGTAAATAAAAAAAAGTTAAATTAAGAAATAGAAACAATAAATTAATATAATAACAAAAGCAGCTAGTTTTTGAAAGAGTAAATAAGATGTATAAATAGTTATTATATCTATAATCTAATTACAAAAAAGTATTAGTTTTAATTTTTACTGAGAGCAGTACTACAGTCTTCTTGCTATATATAAAAATTAGAGTTTAATTGAATGAAGTCAGAAGAAAAAGGCTAGTATCTACTAACATTGTTTTGGGTAAGTAATATGAAATCACCTGTTAAATCTAAAGCAAAAGAAATTTTGTAAGGGGCGATCATTCTATGTAGCCTTAAATATTCTTCTTTGCTATTATTAGTGAGTCCATCAAGTAGCAATACTTTTAAAGCATTTTCTAAACACATATTACAACTTAATTGTGAAGATTGGTCCTGTAACAAAATATGTACATATTAATGAACTAAATTATAGCTTTAAATGGAAGGGGAAATCGCTTCGTGACGTAACGCGTTACAGGCTGTAACACATTGCCCGCTGACGTTATAATTTTTTTAAATTGAAGTTGTGGCTGATCAGAAAATTTTTACGGCTAGCATCACTGCAACTAGATTGATTTATTGTGATAGCCATTTCCGATTCATGGTCTAGGACAAATGCCATAAGAATTTTATGATATTTTTGTTTCTGAGTTCTAGTCACTAGTCTGTGTGGCAATATTGAATACTTGATTTTAGACTATTTTTAAACTATCACTTCTGTAGTTTAAATCAGGATTTTCGGCTTGGATTTCAAACATATTATCACTAAGTTTAGGTTTCTAAAGCATGCTATACAACTTCATAATATAGTTTTGTATAGGTCAGAATTTATTCATGAGAAAAATTCGAAAAATGGTAGATAGTATGCTAAAGTTTCAATTAATAGGTTAGGGTAGTCTAGGGCCAAAAAATAATATGAATCAGTTTAGTTTTGTGTAGGTCAAAATTTCTTCATGAGAAACCTAAGAAAAACGGTAGATAGAATGCTGAAATAGCAATGGGTAAGTGAGGCTAGTCTAAGGCCTAAAATTAATATGATTTAGTTAGTGTTGAAATCTATTTTTTTTATATTCTTACGTCATTTTCGAAATTTATTGATACATTTTCCACAGTCTGTATTCCTTCTGGCAATTGTGCTACAATATCAACATTAGCGGTCTTCTCTTGATATTGTATATCATGAACATTAAATAAACTTGGAGTTGTGCTTATCTGAAAATAAAAATAAATTTTTACAGACATTTCACAGTTCTTAGACTTAAAATTATGTTGTTGTATATTCATTGATATTTTTCGGAAATACATGTACCTACATAATATTGTTGCGCTTTTTTCTCTTTAAGGTAGGCAGAGACTAGAGTGCCATCTGTTACACCCTTAACACACTACAATTGCATTCAATTTTAAAAGTCACATAAAATCAACAGTATTTTAAATACTATTTTCATTTTATTATCATCATGGATAATAGTTACACAAGATTATCCCGATTATAAATATTATTTATGGTCACCCCAATGTGTCTTTTTCTTCCATCAGACATATAAATATCTGAAAATATTAAACCACATTTAGAAAGATCTAATACTTACAGAACTCCACCAATACTTTCTGTATCTTTGCCATTTAATAAAATATTGCATAGCATCTTCTTTTGGAAAAACTAGACTTAGCTTTAATTCTGATTGACCAGCAGAATTAGTATTGTTTAAATCATATTTTAGTATTAAATTTTCATCATCATAGTTAGGCAAATTCTGTTCTATATAACCATAGATAATCGGTTTTGTTTCAAAGGTTTTATTCAAATATATCGGAAATTCTTTATGAGTTTTTGAATATGTATATTGCATCCAATTTAAATAAATATTTTTAATTAATTTTCTACTAGGTAGCTTCAAATTATACCCAATGCTGTTATTACATGATTGTACTATATTAAAAAAATATTTTAAATTCAATATTTTTTGTATATCAGTTTTCATCTTGTTTCTTTTCTAGAGTTTTATTATCTTCAATATCTACTTCATGTAATGGTATGTTCCCGATTGGAGCTACAAAATAATCATCTTCTTTTACTGCAGCATTCTTTAGTATTTCTTTTTGACAGTTTCCTTGAGTAACTTTATCTTCTCTTAACAATAAATTTCTGTAAAAACGAACAGGAGCAAGCATATTTAAAAAGCATACTAGATGTGGGAGCATATAAAAGGTATGGAGAGTTCTAAGATAATTCTTAGCCTACTTTAAAGCAACAAAATATAAAAGGGCCAACACACAAGCAAATACCATCTATCAATCGGTCTTACTCTGTTAATTGTCAGACATTCCTCATATGAGACTCTTATAGAACACAACACTTACATCTAATAATGACATTCAAGACTATGGGTAGTTTTTTTTTGTTTTTGTCATGACAACATAATTATTGTTTAGGTACATTAGGTATTACTTTAGAAGGTGCCAACAGTACTTTATTACTTTTCATTGTTTTAGAAATCAATGATGCTGTCATGCCTGACATGGGCATTACAAATATATTACGAAGCATAAAAAATTTTAAGGGAAAATATAATAGTGACGTTACTTCTCACCAGTCCATTAAAGTCCCACTGTTGAGCATTATGGTCTATAAAGCCGCAATGACCAGGCGTGTTGGCATAGGGTTTATTTTCGAATTTTCCGCCTGTGTACAATATACCTTAGCTGACCAGAGATATGGCGTGGTGATAATTGTATTCTTAATCCTACATGGAGATACAACAATACTTCACGTTGTTTGATAGAACTACATAGATACTGCAGTAATGTTAATAGATACTTACTGATGTTCTAAAACAGAATATAATGGTTCAACACCGTCAGTGTTTATGTGCAGAACTTTATTAGCAAATGTAACTGAGTCTTCTAATATTTGCACTCCCTCTGGGGTATCATATTTTACTAGAGATAATCTTTCTAAAAGTGATATAGTTTTTCTATCTATTTTTACTTTCGGATTAGGTTCATTAACTAAATTGGAATTAGGTGATGAAGGAATGTTTGAATTCAAATGCCTTATGAATATGTGCTTACAGTTCCAGGGTCTTACTGTACTCCTTATAATTTTTATAACCATATTACTAAAGTAAAATTAAAATATTTAACTATTATTCAATTACACTTTGTTGATTGACTAGTGGACTAGGTTAGGTTAGGTTAGGTTCACAGAATACACAGAATAGATAGAAGATACTAATAATAGAGATGTAGTAACTACTATCTATTCTGTGATATAGAATTAAATTAATGGTTAGGTTATGTATTGTACCCATGAAGGTATAGATAAAAATGGAGTGCAGACTCTGAATACCTACTTGAAGCAAAAATGATGTATGGCTATCTCGCTCACTGTGGTCAAACCCTTTCTTTCTAAGTAGGGTAACCTTTATTGTATTTCTTCCAGGACAAAACTTCAAGTAGTTGTGTTCCATATAGTGTCAACAAAATGTTCACTTCTAAGACCTAGCCCGTATAGATTTTATATTTCGAGATACTTTATGTACTGTGCGTAAAAAAATACTCAAAAAACAAACTGTTTGTTATCGCGTGAAAGTTTGGATAATTCTAGTTTTTTAACAGTAACTGGAGGTTCGGTTGTTAAATTTATTATTCTTTTTACATTTTTAAACACGTAAAATTTCCTAGTTTGTATGTACGATGTACCTATAGAATATTGGTGGGAAATAGATAATTACTAGAACAAAGGTGTAGTTCCTACGGCAATACGAAATTAATGAATGATTGTGAGATCTGCTTGAGATAAAATAATAATAATTTACCTTTATTTCAGACCTAAATACAGGTTACAAAGATACAGAAAAATGATTCCAACGAATTGAGAACCTCCTTTTTTGAAGCCGGTTAAAAATAACAAGGTGTTAGTAATTTCTTAGTAAACAAAACAAGTTACACAATAAAATCTATTTGGCATACCTAAGTGGAAACATAACTTTTTGTGTAGGTAGCGTAAAAACGAAAAAGGGTTATTGTACTCATATTTTTAAACATGTACTGTTATTAAGGGACCAACCATGAAATCGCAAAAGATATATGTTTCATTAATTTTGCAGATTAATTAAACATTATGAATACATACTGGACAATAGTTTTTCCTAGATTTCTGGGTTAGCCAATGTATTTCTATTTATTAATGTCAGTTAAAGGGCAAATTCGGTCAATAATATTTCTGAAAAAAAAAATACGTTACGTTGATTAAAATTAGTTTGTCGGAAAATCTGTAGTTAATAGTCATTTTAACTGACAATATGAATGTGGTTAAAAGTGGCTGACGGAAGAACGGAGAATCAGTCAAAATCAATTTTTACGTATATTTCTGTCTACAGCGTTTAAAGGAACCTATCATGAATGGCATGACGGGAGCTAAAAACCTAACCCACCCTTGTCGGGTTTCCCTTGGCTCCCTGTGCCTTGTGTTCCACTACTTGGCACTAGGCAAGTCAGTTAAAATTACATTTAAACAGCTATATTGGGTAAAATTAGTTTTGAATAATTTCAGTCAAAAGTACTACTGTCGAGAGCTTACAGTCTATTGAGTGGTTATAAGTTTTGACTGTGACATACGAGTATATCATAGGGGGCTATAATAGGAACGATAATAAAGTTACAAAAAAAGGGCAAAAAAGAAACAACAGCACTTTCCAAATTAAAATCATTTAATAACTTTTCTTTTATACTTGACTAAATATTATTGTTTTGTGTAATTTCTGTCTCTTACCACGTAAATCACTAAGTATATTTTCTGTATGACTCTTTAAGTGTTAAAAAATGAATTTGCAATTTTCTTAATTAATACGCTTTCATGCAAATCATTGCAATAAATTGAGTCCGTGATGGGATGCTTAAACATTTCTTGCAACAGAGGAGTAAAATGTTGTGATACAACATTAATTAATTTGTTTTCTATATTGTTTTCTCTGAGTTGGCCCATCAGGAAGGATTACTTTCATAAATGCCAGAGCTAGGATTTGGTACACCCAGAGTAGCTACTTGCCCCATAGACTCTTCCTGTAATGAACTGTCTATCTGAAAATTATAATATATTTTACAAAATATAGCCTTTTGCCATATATTCGAACTACTACATTTCTGAAACATAATAATAATGTAAGGCTCTCATTAGGCAGTCGGATCGGGGGGGGGGGGGCTGGTTCAGAAAGCAGCAATTATCTCTGGAGCCTTGAGCGCCGGTAGTTTGGAAAACGTTCCTGATACTGGTGGGGTATTTTTTTTCATACTAGTTTTTATATTCCTTATAAATTCAAATATTTAACATTGTATAACATGTGAGACAATTAAAGGAGTTTGTAAATAGATACTTGAAATTTTACCTTGCAAGGTGATACTGCTTCTTGATTTGTAATTATAGTAGGAACTGCTGTTTGTTTTAAAAAATCCTTGCACTTTCATAAAATTTCATTTTCAATGGTACAAAGGATAACCATAATTTCCTCTGGGTAATATTTTTAGGAAATCTAAAAAAATAATATTGTAGGTAAGTATATTAATGTTGTAAATAATGTGAAATAAAAATTAAATGACTAAGCAAACATGTATAATTTAGTTCAGGTCCCACAGAAAGTCCTAGATATGTCCTCAGTATGGTCACACTATTTCAAAATTACTTCTTGTAAACAAGAAAAATAAAATTGCACTAAGTCCATGAAATTCAATGTAAGACTATTAGATCTTTACATCGTTATCAGTATAGTTAGTTAGAAGTATGCTGAAAACATTGTTTAATCATTTTATGAAGTATTTAATTGAAAATACAAAGAAATATGTTTGCAGTTATTCAATGCCAGAAATCACGATCTAAACACTTACGCGTGAAATTGTATATCACCTCCTGGACACCACGTACTACCGCAACCACGCACTACACAAGTTTGCACCATTTCTTTAATTATAAAAATAATTAGAGTCGAAAATTTGAAACGAAGCTGTGAACCGTAAAGTAAACAACCGACATATTGGCACAATTTTGTCGACAACTTGACATATGGTGACCAATGTTGCCAAATTACGAAATCCTTAGGAAATGGGGAAAATAATTCACTGATTCGACAACCATGAAAAGCATCCGTGATCTACTATTTTATTATTTTTAATTTCATTCATCGTATTTCAACTAGTTATTTATAGTTACGATTAAACACTATCAAATGACAGTGTTTAACTTGTGATTTGATATGTGTGGTGACTCTTTTTAAGAATTTACTAGGAGATTTTAATAAGGAGATAGCAGTACTAAGGCCACACTAAAAAGAGAGGTCAGACCACAGAGAGTGAGATAGAGATACGTAGGTATTTGCCTCAAACCGATGTTCCAAGTATGGCCTCCTTTTTTTTATCTATACCTTCATGATTGTACCTTAAAGTCTTTTAAAGTGCTATTTTTTTTTCTCTTGTTGCTAAGCGGAATATTCCCACTGGCAACACCACTATTAACGTCAAATAGACAACTTGTCAAATAAGTGAATGTCAATAATGTCAACATTATCAACTTAACCTCAACTATTATGTTTTAATTCTGAGAAAATACATCGAATATTTAAAAATCAGGTAAAAATCTTAATCTTACTCTTATCTTACTGACGTATTTGTTAATAAGGTGACAATATATAAAACTTAAAAGTAATATTTTTTAAGTATTCTGAATGAATCTTCGTCTGTTGTTTGTATTGTCTACTGCGGCAATTATTTACTCCAATAAGTTTTCCCTTTCTTAATTTAATGTCATATATTTACTAGCTTTTTGTTTTAGACAACATGAAGAAGTACGCTCGTAACCAGTTATATGACAAGATACACCGAGGAGGTGTATTAGTATGCATTGGCTTAACAATATATGGATCGGTGCTTCTTACTGATCATTTCTATAAATACTACAAATATGTTAAACCACAGTTACAGGCGTCTAAAGAAGTTGCAGAAAAAGAACTTCTAGCAGAAGGCTCATCGGAGGGTTTAATGTAAAAGATGTATTTAGTATAGATAAGATGTTAATTTAATTTTGTTAGTAATGCTTTTAATAAATCAATAATTACCTAGTGTATAGATTTTTTTCTATCTATTTTATAGTCAATGTATATACCTTGTTATGGTAAATTTTATATTTTAAGACAGCACTGATATTTAGTTACAGTCATTTAAGAACTGCAGATAATAAATGGAACAATTTATAAACTCACATTATTTTTCTTAGACAAGCATTAGTTGCATGGAATTTGTACATAACTATGTTTTCAAATGTATTATGTATGTGCATTGTGAGAGAAATAAATTATTTATTTATTTGTATTGTATGTATTGTAGGCCCACAATTTTGGTGTTTCAAAATATTTTCATAATTATTATGTAGTACAGTTTCGAAAAAAATAACTGCAAGTACTGTTCTTATTCTGATCAGAATAATTACCTGAATTGTATCCCAAGTACTTTTCACTGAGAAAACAGTGGAATATGAAATGTCTTTTCAATATTTTATAGGCAAAATCAGGCTTATCTATAGCTGTACCTTTATGGGCGGCGATCGGGAACAGGGACAGCAATACTTAACACAATACATAAAATGTAAATTTGCCTGCTCTAAACCTGTGTTCGAAACAATTTCGGTCCGTCTAAACTTTAGATGGACCTATTGATCTAGTGGTTCAAGTAAAGCCAGTAAAGTACAGCCAAAGTACAGTGTTTGTGTGTTACGCAATTATATCTATTTAACCGAAACTTTGAAAAGGATTTTTTCCACTGGTGATCGTCGGATTCATCTGAAATTTTGCACATATCAATGACAGTGTATCTATCTACTAATCACAAAAAGTATTTACGATTTTCAAGCGTTTTTTAATTTTTTAAACTACATATTTAGAAGAGACCTCTGAATGGTTTGATGAATTTATATTTTATAAATAAATATGACACTACACAATGTCCTCGGGTCCCAAACTAAGCTTATTTGCTTGTGTTATGTGTACCAGAATAATGTTAAACTACATATCGTCAGTGGAAAGGCACAATTACTTGAGCGCCAAAACTACATTGCTGGGAAATGAATTTTAAAGGTTAATTTTTTTTTAAATTCGTGTACATTTTTATGTTCTGTATAACATACGGAATACAAAATTTTATACGAATTTTTTTCCGAAAAATAAAACTTTAAAATCTATTTTCCAATAATGCAGTTTTGGCGCTTAAGTAATTTTGCCTTTCCGCTGACGAATTATAATAATTTTCTAAGTATTATTATTAATTCACTAATGGATATAAGAACTTTTTGCTGCTTTCTTTACACGTTCACACAGTGCGCGATGAGACTACTAAACTATTAGCTAAAGATATAGTTAGAAGACGAGCTAGTAATAAATAGTCAGATAGGGCTGGTCACGTGCAGGTCGTCCCATTTATGCTTCTTGTGAACATTGAAGGAAGTACTGCAATTACTTGTGATGGATGGCGAGAGTTAGCTGCGACGGTATAAGGGTCGTACTATCCATATAACTTACTTATCTACATCTAAAAGGAAAGTTTATGACATCTTTATGAAAATCGAAATATATGGACGATCCTTGACATAAAATACCGACCCCGTACACTTAAAATCCGTCTTAAGATTTAGGGCTTGGCAATCTTGGCATATCTATGCTTATAATACTTATTTGACGACACAGTCTCAGCCTTACGGGTGTTAAAATGTATTCAATTTTTCATCTTTACATAATGTAAAACAAATTGGTTGTAGTTTGTAGGTATGTATGTTGCTATGTAAGCTTATATCGATTATATCGGGAATTTGACGTAATTTTTTTAAATTCATAAAAAAAAGTTTCTAAATTCCACGCGTACGAAGTTGCGGGCAACAGCTAGTATTTTCATGATTCACCGTAGCTTATTCTAAACGAACCGGTTTAATTACCTACATATTATAAAAAAAAAACATACAAACATAGAACATTTTCTACGGTATAAAGAGAGATATTTAGTAATTGAAGATTTATCTAGTGTCTTCTTTTTATAATGTTTTTATAGACCTTGTTTAAATTCTATTTTACAAATTATTGTCCGCCGTGATGTTTTTGTAGGCAAACAGTAAATCTACATTAAACTCTACATTTAATAATTCCTCTCGAGAACATTAGATGGCTAAGTAGATATTGCTACGGATCTGGTTTTATGACTTCAGCTACAAAATATTCAGATACTAAATATCTGCTGTAGATCCCGAAAAATTTAATGCCTAATTCTTTTATGTATCTTAGTAATATCTATATATATATACTATTTACAGGATTTCATTGCTTTTTTGTGTACTTTCATTTCACAACTGTTATTTATGTAATGTAATTAGTTTATTTCTTGTTTTGTTTACTTCACAGTTGTCAATTTGACATATTTTGCATTGTCTAGTCTACCACAGACTACATTTCAGTAAGTCGCACAGATTAGTCGAATCACAGATTAATGTCAGCGTTTTTACTTTTATTTTTATTACGTTTCGTTATACTTATTGTGTTTATTGTGTTCAAATGTACTTTTAGATATTACTCTTCATTCTATTGTGCTTGTGTTGGGTGGACTGGTGGGTGGTGCAGAGATGCACTTTGACTGAAGTTAATTTATTGACATATATTTTTGAAATCTATCTATCTTATATATTATATATCCATACACTATTAATTTATTTATTTCATGAGTTCTAATAATGATTCTTTTTATTCTGCTAACTCCTCATTTAGTACCGATAGCTTAAACTCTCCAACGGGTACGCTTGGGGACTGTTTGCGGCTAACTTTACAACAAAATACGCGTAATCATCTAAACGTATGTCACATTAATGCACAGAGTATACCCAGTCATTATTGCGATTTTTATGACACCTTCTCGAACTCCGACGTTCACGCCGTTCTAGTGTCAGAGACATGGCTCAAGCCGGATCTTCTTTCTACCACTTACCCGCTCCCTGGATTCGTTGCAATTCGCAATGACCGCGTCAATAGGAGAGGGGGTGGAGTAGCTATATACCTCCGTAGCGATTTCTCTTACAAAATAATTTTCTCATCTTCCCTTTCAAATTCTGCCAGTGCGGAGTTCCTGTTTCTAGAGGTATCTGTTAATGAAGTGAAAACCATTCTTGGCGTCGTTTACTGTCCCCCTAACATCGAGTATTTCTCTAGTATCGAACCAATACTGGAATCTATAGGTTCAGAATATTCACACCACATAATCATGGGCGATTTCAATACCGATCTCCTCTCTATCCATTCACCTCGTCCTCGAAGGCTGTTAGAAATTTTGAATTCTGTTAACTTACAAGTCTTACCACTACAAGCTACTCACCACAACCAAGATGGTAATGACACATGGCTAGATTTAATGATCACTTCTGCTCCCTCTCTTGTTCCCACACATGGCCAAATCCCCGCCCCCAGCTTTTCTCACCACGATCTTTTATACCTAACTTACATACTAAAACCTCCTAAACTTAAACCTAAATTTCGACACATGCGTTGTTTCGGTCGTTTGGATGCTGGTCGTCTTTGTAAAGACGCCGCTGCAATAGATTGGGATAAACTGGAAACAGCCTCATCGATAGACGATAAAATAACTTTTTTTAATGATTCCGTTCATCAGCTATACGACATCCATGCGCCTTTGAGAAGGGTGAAATTGAAGCGTCCTCCTGCCCCGTGGATGACTGAGGAGGTTCGGACAGCAATGAAACGAAGGGATAGAGCGTTCCGTCGTTACAAGAGCAACCGTACTAACGAAAATTGGTTAGGTTTTAAATCAGCAAGAAACCGATGTAACCAGGTGATACGAAACGCTAAACGCCGCCACATCTTAGAAAATATTACTTCTTCTTCTTCCAATAATGTTTGGAAATTTCTAAGCACCTTGGGTCTCGGCAACCAGCGTCAGTTAGGCTTGCGAACGGTAGTTAGTTTGGATGACATTAACTCATATTTCTCCTCAGCTACCACGTTGGACGTCCAGACTAAAAACCGCACCCTTAGTCATCTGTCTCAACTGCCTCGGCCTAATGTACAACCTTTTCGGCTTTCTCCGGTGACAGTGGATGACATTAGGCATATAATTCTCGCCATCAGATCGAATGCAGTTGGATGTGACAACATTAGCCGCCGTATGGTCATATTGGCCTTAGACTATTTTCTTCCAGCAATTACCCATGTTGTCAACTACTCTCTGGAATCCGGCAACTTTCCGTCGCAGTGGCGTAAAGCCCACGTCATCCCTTTACCCAAAGTACCTAATCCTTCGCTTCCTAATCACTTCCGTCCAATATCCATACTCCCTTTCCTTTCGAAAGTCCTGGAGGCTTGTGTACACAAACAGCTATCTGATTTCGTTTTCCAGAATAATCTCCTCAGTCCTTACCAGTCCGGATTTAGACCAGGCCACAGCACAACCTCCGCTCTCCTTAAAGTGACTGGCGATATTAGGGCAAATATGGAAGACACCAAATTGACGGTTCTAGCTTTAGTCGACTTTTCCAATGCTTTTAATACCGTCAGTCACGATATCCTTCTATCCATCCTCTCCCATATTATGATCTCACCTCAAGCTCTTAGTTGGTTCTCTAGCTACATTCGGGAACGTCAACAATGTGTCCGGATTGAAGATAATTCGTCGTCTTGGTGTAATCTTGAAGCTGGCGTCCCCCAGGGTGGTATCCTTTCTCCTCTGCTCTTTTCTATATTCATCAACCTCATCACTCAACATCTTCAGTGTTCGTATCACCTGTATGCCGACGATCTACAACTTTACTCACAGGCTAGCGTAGATTCAGTAGCCTCAGCCATTATTAATGTAAATAGCGACCTGGAATACATCCAGGACTGGTCCTCAAGATTTGGTTTGGTTGTGAATCCCTCAAAGTGCCAGGCTATCATCGTGGGGAGTCAACATTTCGTCGCGCGTCTGGACCTTGCATCACTGCCACCTGTTATATTTAACGGCGCCGTGGTTCCCTTGACATCGAACGTCAAGGACCTAGGTCTGCATATAGACTCCACTTTGAACTGGAGAACTCAGGTGGCTAACGTTAGTCAGAAGGTGACAGGTATTCTTCGTGTCCTCTATCGCCTGAAAAATTTCCTTCCAATAAAAACCAGGATAATGCTCGTTAAAACCCTAATCTTCCCTGTAATAGACTATGGTGATGTGTGTTATTTTGACCTAAACGCAGAACTCCTCAATAAACTCGACCGTCTTCTTAACAACTGCATTAGATTTATTTTCAACCTTCGTAAGTATGATCACATTTCTGCTTGTCGTTCCCAACTTAAATTCTTGCCCATTCGTCAGCGCCGTAGTATGCGTGCATTAACTTTGCTTTTCTCTGCTATGATGTCTCCTACTTCACCTGAATACCTGAAATCTTTCTTTCAATACTTAGGCGCTAGTCACTCTCTAAACCTTCGGTCATCTGACAACCGACTTCTTCTCTGTCCTTCACACTCTTCTGGATACATTCATTCTTCTTTCTTTATTCAGTCTATAACACTCTGGAACTCACTCCCTTCCTATATCAGATTGTGCAATAATCGCTCTAATTTCAAACTAAAAGTTCGACAACATCTATTAAATGAGCTGACCTAATATGGTATGATATAGTGTGTATATTTTGGAATTTAGTGTGTTTATAATTGTGTGTGTGTGTGTTTGTGTGGTTGTATTGTGTAATATTGTATTCTTTTGTATATATTTGTTGAGTATATGTATTGTATATCTTTCGCGTGGCCCCGAATATGTTTAAATTATGTGTATGTAGTAATTGTAGTATAATTTATCTATTTCTCGTTTTTTTTTTTATTTTACTCTGTATATGTAGGTATGTATTTATTATTTCCTATTTTAAATTGAGTCTCGCATTTTTTAATGTGCCTCCCTCAAATCCTCTCTGCATCACCCATGGTTGACTGTTAGAGAATGCCCAAGGCATTAAGTCCGCCATTGTATATTTTTATATGCATAAAGATAAATAAATAAATAAAATAAAATAATATCCAAAAAGATTTATACGCAGTCCATCACCATAAACGTGCATTATAGTTTGTTTTATATAAATAATTATGAAAAAGTTTGGTAACAATATAATCGCCTAGTCGAGTCCTAGTAGAGTTAGAACTTTTTTCCTGTTCTCAGCCTACGTAACTTACGTTCCACTTTTTGGCTTAGGTTTCCTCCTTAATGCCAGTGAGTTTGGTTTACTTTATCCGCGCTAAACAGATTTTGAGTCATAGATCCTTTATATACATTAATTAACACCGGTATAAATTCAAATGTATGGTATAAATTCTCATTCTCATAAGGTATAAATTCAAAGAATACCAGTGTCACCACCTCTAATTCTCAGGGTGCTGTTAGAGCCAGCTAAGTGTAAAGTTTAAGTCTGTGAGAGAGGGCAACCTCGAAAATAAACCATATGCCTGCCTACACGCCTGGTCAGCGCGGCACAGTAGACCATAATCCCTCCAAAATGGAGGAGGCTCGTGCACAACAGTGGGACGTTACTGGGCTGGAGCGAGATATACACTATTTAACTTTTAGTGAATTATGAGCAATACCTTTGATATGGTACCGATACTTACTCTCTTTCTACATAATCCTTGTATCGCTTGGATAAAACGATTGTCAGTACTAATGTTTTTGACAGGATTAGGTACATTTAATGCACTCTACACTGAATTCTTAGTTCTACAAGAAAAGGCAATAAAGATTCCGATCAAGAAAATGTCTCCCATTTTCTATTCACCTTATCATCTTTAGTCATCTACACACTGCTGTGTCAATTGTCTTTACTAACGTAAATGAATGAATGAATGAAAACTCTTTATTGTACGCCAGAAAATAACTTACAAATATTAATAACAATAAATGTTATAATAAGTACAAAAGGCGCTCTTATCGCAAATATTGCAATCTCTTACAGACAACCGTGAAATGGAGTCGATTGAATTTAAGAGAGGGTATAATTATTGTGGCGTACATAAAACTTAAAAACAAACTTACATTACATTACCTACTAAATAAAATATGTAGGTATATATATTTAAATATAGAGGTAAAACAATTTACATAAACGTATATACTACACATACATACATTCATATATAATACATAAATAACATACTTATTATAGCGACAGGTAGTTATGTGTTCTTTGAGATTTTTCTTAAACGATGCTTTAGTTTGCTTTAGTAAAGCTACTCCTGTGTTATTTTCAGACAATATTTAGGATAATTCCTGTATCAACTAATAACGAACAATAATTATTAAACTTCTACTTTATAAGGAATGTTGACCTCGTATTCCGGCTTTTATCGCCTCACCGCGTGTCAGTCAATAAACTATTACTAGTTTAGTGTGGATCGAGGTTGGAATTACGTGTCTCGTACTGAAGTACCTATATACTACCGCCTTTTGGGTTTGTACCTACGTATACACTTACACAAGACTATTTATCTCCAGCCGTCCTTGTTTGATTTATAGTTTGCTGTTAGGATTATTATACTATCCAATAAATATGTTGTATTCATATGTTTACAATAATTTAACTTAGTATTGTTGAGCTCTACTATTCGGTAGAGAACGGCTCTAAATTATTATGGTCTTATTCATAATGACTTATCAGAGGTTTAAACGGAGATTTTATCGAAGATATAATAAACGTTTTAGCGGGAACTTTCGGGAACCTATTTTAGCGAACTTTTAAACCTCCATTAAGTCATTATGAATAAGACCGTTAGTCATCATATCATGGCATAGTAATCGTCTATCGCTTACAAAGACGCTTTCTGTGTTTTTGATTATTTATTTTATTCTGATTTTTAGTAAGTATTTATTGTAATAGTTGCAACAGTAACACATCTTTTGTGAAAATTTCAACTGTCTTGCTAGTGGTGACAGACCGAAGAATGACGAGCGGAATCTCAATAATAGAGATAGTCCAGATTGTAGTCCAGATTTACCTTTTGTTACGGAACGCCAAGAAGACAGAAAACTGAGCTCTAACTAGATACTTACTAGTATCCATATAGCACTTGTACTTTAGCATAAATACATCATGTAATTTTGTAAATTGTAATTGCTTGTCAAAAATACTGAACAAAATTATTCAGTCGAATCATACTTTGATCTTAAAACAAGTAGAACGTGAAGCAGCCATCTAATATTTGAATTTATACCAAATTAATCACAAGTTAGTTGATGGCTCTTATAATAGCATTGGAAATGAGTTTGTTCAAGCAACTTTATTTAGTCCATTTTTAGCGCTAGGTTCGAGCTTTTCAGTAATTGTTTTACCTAGACGTACCTACATTACCAGTAGGTATATGCCATAGCTTTATATTAATAGTATCTATAGCTAAGTCCGTGCTTTACATTTATCTATAGCTTAGTCCGATTCGTGCTAGATTAATAACACAAATAGTCACTATTCTGTTTCCTCCCCAAGGTGTCAGACCCCGCTCAGGAAAAATTTATGTAGGTACCTAATAATATCCTCTGTAAGAGATAGAAAACGTAAAGCAAATACCTAAACCAACATGGCTGGTCATTGTGGCACAGTAGGAAAGAAGGCAAGCGCTCTAGAAGGGCCGAGATGATTATTAAAATTCAAATAAAATTCGTATTTAAATCCTTTATTTACCTACGAAGGAAACAGGGCATCTATGTTTTAAAATTCTTGAGTGTTGCTTATAGCGTTATACCGGATTGAGGTAAAATGCGTGACCCTTTTCTGTTAAGGATAAAATCGATACTTCGCAATGCTTTTTATGACAAGTGCCTAAAATATCCATCATAGAAATGTTTACTTTGCTTCAGACAGAAAAGCTGCAAAGATACTTTTGTTTGTAAATTTCTTAATTTGGGAAAGTATCTTATTCTTCAAATGAAAAGTTGTAGTGGACTTTACCAACCTGCTAAGAAAAACGTCGGGTAACGGATTAATACCTAAGCATGAAGGCATTAGGATGTTAGTTAAATATAATGACATTCATATGCTATATTGTACAGGGACATAATATTACCTATGTACTAAGCATAAAGTTTCATTTAAATGTTTCACTACACAAGTACAATTTAAAAATGCAACTATAAAAAATTACTACCTCAAATAAGTACGTAGCGAGGTTCAAAATATTTGGGCCACTGTGTATACATTTTTCACCTAACTTGGGAAATAATATTTCACAGAAACCAACTTTCTCTTTATTTCTCTTTCATATATATTTTCAGACGCGACTCTAATGAAGCGATGTTACACAGTACATATTCTTGATATATTTTGTTCGTAGATAAGAGAAAATATTCATTTCACTGTTACAATCGCCTCGAATAATGTAATAAAAGATTATTGTAAAACATTACCGCTCTGCAAAAGAACATTTTCCTCAAAAACATAATTGTCAATAAGGCAGATGTGATGGCGCGCGGGTCCCGACTGACGTAACCTTTTGGGATTATAATGCGCTTATTTCTTAAATTTCTTTTCTTAGAGATTCGGTCGAAGTATTATGTGTAAAGTTATATACTTTCTATGATTCAATTATGATATAATTCACACTATAGAGTTACGAAAACCTCTGTCTATGAATAATTATTTTGCCATGTGTATGTGCCTAAAGTCCTCCTAAACGGCTAGATCAATTCGAAAATAGAACAGATTTCTTTTGTTAAAACTGTTATTAATATTTTCTTGTCCAAGCCATTTACTAATATCCCACAGTTACTAATATCACAGACTTATACTAAAACATTGCTTGTATCGAGAATTTTTCTAGCAAAAAGTGGAATGCCAGAGGCAAAGAGCAAAAGACTTATCTATATGTATTTATCTATATACTTACCAAGAGTGATGTGACCTTGCACTTGGATAAGAATACTGATACCAGTATAATATAAACATGAGTATATAAATAAAAAAGTTATTTGATGTTTTGTTATTACAACATTTTGTAATAGTTGTGATAGTCGTCTTCTAAGAGCCATGTCGGTGACCGTGCCTCGTGTGAAGTTCAATAATGGACAGACTTGTCCTATTTTAGGACTAGGAACATGGCTGGTAAGAGAATCAGTTCTGAACCAATATTAGTTGCTGCCCGCGGCTATTACAATCGGCATTATTCTCACATCCCATAAAATTATAAAATAATAATAGGTATTAAAAAGATGAGAAGAAATAAAAACGAATCCATTGGGTTACTTGTATATTCTTTGCTTCTGACTTTTTAAAATAGCTTGTAAAAAATTCCAATTTGGAATAAAAAATTTTGACTTTGATTTCGTCAGCTTTAATAGAATTGTCATGCCGTTTGTTCGTAATAAAAAGTAGCTTATATTTTTTCTCAGGCTCTAGTTTCGACTCTTTGTGTACTAAATTTAAAAGACAGACAGACAGAGCTACTTTTGTAAACCTAATATTCATAAGAGTAGTGCCTGCTTTACAGTCACTGTAGCAACTTATTTTCACACCAAATTATTTCATAAATTGCTTGTATGTATACAGAAACTAGGGATTAACACGTTCTTTGTCGCATAAATAGTCCTCAAGTGTCTTTAGACATGCACTGTACCTTGACTTCACTTGATACGATGTTAGTCTGCTAGTAAATTGTCAAACGCTTCGAGAACTCTCCATGGAATATCTGGAGGCAAAGAGAGTGCTCCACTTAAGACTGTGTATAATCTCTTAATGGCTTTGTCTAAGGAATTAAAGGTGAAAGCATTTATTGTGCTTTAATCTCGTTTGCATTAGTCCATTTGAAGTTAATATAGATTAGTGATAACTGGTAGGACATCAGTTATTCTTATAGGTCTATGTATACCTATTTCTCACATAATGATGCTCCTAATAACTACGAGCTTTATATTGATGTTTCAATTTCTTCACAAATGTCTTAGTAAAGGAGAAAAATTATCTAATTGCAAAATACTTTGCGTAATTTTTACGTACCTAATAGGACGAACTATTCTTCATTGCTCTAAAACAAGGGCTCCCAAACTTATTTTGACTGCTGACCACTTAGAGAATCAATTGCGCCCCCATTTCTTCACCTACTTAAAAACTACTGTATCGCCATTTTTTCTTGATCCCTTACCGCCCCTTTTAGGCCTGCAGCACTCACAAGGGGGCGTTATTAGTGCACTTTGGGAAAGGCTGCACTAATAGATAAAGGTTTCTACCAGTTTCCATTTAGCAGTTCCAATAATTTCTTATGTTGTTCATTATATACATAATATATCTGTAAACTGAATGCAGATTAATTATGAACGTTCATGATTATTAACTTCTATTATTGCTTATAGTCAAATCCAGGTGAGGTGACCAAAGCAGTGTCAGATGCCATCGACATTGGATACCGTCACATAGATTGTGCACATCTATACTTAAACGAGCCAGAAGTCGGAAAGGCGATCAAGGATAAAATTGCACAGGGCGTGGTAAAAAGGTAATTTAAAAATTACTAGCTGTGCCCCGCAATGCACTTGCGTTGATAATTTGTGCTTCAAGTATTTTTAGACTCAAATATTAAAATAAAAACCTTGTTCTAAAAAAAAAAAAATTGGTTAAGTACGAGTTGGAGTCGCACACGAAGGGTTCCGTAGGTACCGTTATTATCATTATATTATTATATTCTTTACACTGACCCCAAATCACCTTAAATAACGCGAACCCAAATAATATGATAATGGCAGTAGAGTGGTGATCAGAGGCGTATTTTGAAAATTGGCGTCACGGGCCATTTGATTTGACGCCCAGGGCCTATATAATTAGCCGTCCTATAAATTTATAGAGATAAAGCAAAATTTGGTGCCTAAATGCATGATGGTGCCTAAAGCTTTACCATGACCCAGCGAAGGGTGGCCCCTTTTATCGGGGCCCGAGCCGACTGAGGTCCCCCTGTCGCGTTGCCGTGACCGACAGCCACATTTGCTGCGGCGGCGGGTCTCGGAAAGAGTATTTGTTTACTTTCTTATATGTAGGCATAACATTATTTTTATATGTAATCTACAGTTAAAGTTAGTAAAAACTTATGTTATATAAGTTTATTATATATCTATATTGCTATCTATACACCTATGACATTGTTACATAATATTTTATCATTACAATGACAAACTGGGCACTTATTAAATTATTAACACGCTTCTATTAGCTCGGTACGTATCTATTAATGTATTAATCTATGTAACGAAAACTATGAAAGTAATTTTTATAAGTGCGTAGTTTTATAATTTGCTTAGTTCAAAATATAAAAAAACACGTTTGAAAATCTCTTATTTTTTTTTTAATTATTGCATTGTCATCGGCCCATAATATGTGTGCAAAATTTCAGATCAGTACGACGATTACTGCAAGGGTGTGAAAATCACTTTCAAAGATTCCGTTATATAGATTGACTAGCTGTTGCCCGCGACTCCATCCGCGTGGAATTTAGAAAATTTTCCCCGTTTTTGCAACATTTTTCGCTACTGCTTCGCTTGTACTGGCTGAACCGTGATATTATATAGCCTAAAGCCTTCCTCGATAAATACCCTATATAACACTGAAAGAATTTTTCAAATCGGCGCAGTAGTTCCTGAGTTTAGCACGATTAAACAACCAAACAAATTCTTTTTATTTTATTATTTTATTTTATATCTATTAGTATAGATAAATACGTACCGAGCTAATAAAAGCGTGTTAAAAGCCAATAAATAAATAATACATAACACAACGTCTTCCGATTTCAAGCCAAGCATGTTGCTTGTGTTATGAGTACCTACTCGTACCAGATTACGGATAAATTATCATATTTATTTTTGTAAACACATTCTTAGAATAGATTGAAGACACACCCATATGCCGCACATATCTGTGTTAAAAATACAGATATTAGTCTCTTCTCCAACCAAAATAATCAAAACCATGACCTCGTAAACTGCGGTCCTTTAATCTAACAAGGATCACAAGGCCCATCCGATAATAATTACATGTTGTGTTAAGATTATTTTATTTATATACTATTATTTATTATCTTTGCAGGGAGGACCTTTTCATAACATCAAAGCTATGGAATACATTCCATAGGCCGGATTTAGTCGAGAAAGCTGTAAAGACCTCATTGTCCGATTTGGGATTGGATTACTTAGATCTGTATCTTATCCATTGGCCAATGGGTTATAAAGTAAGGATATATTATCAAAACAATGCTATAGTAATAATTCTCTCTCTTTTTTCAGCCCATTAACATTCTACTGTTGGGCAAGGAAGGGCTACCTCCACTTCGGGAGGGTTTGTGGTCTACTATGCCGCGCTGACCAGGCGTGTTGGCATAAGGTATAGTTTCGAGTTTTAAGTCTCTCACAGTAGATGTTAACTGCTTATAATGTTCCGTAGCTGGCTCTTACAGCATTAGTTACAACGTCCTTTAAGTTTATCGAACGTTCGATATTTTTTTTAATTCATAATCGTTTGATAAACCTTCAATAACTCATTACGAATAAGGCCATTAATGTAAGTCATTTCCATCAAACGCCTTGCAATTAAGTCTTCGTCCTAGATAGAACTATATATCAATATAATATTCACAAAAATAACATTTCCAGGAAGGGGATGATCCATTTCCATTAGACTCAAATGGTTTAGCGATTCCGTCTGAAGCTGACTACGTAGACACTTGGAAAGCTATGGAGAAGCTCGTCGAGAAAGGCTTTGTAAAAAGTATTGGAGTTAGCAATTTCAATTCAGTGCAACTTGCTCGGATCTTGAATGTAGCTAAGATAAAGCCAGTAACTAATCAGGTCAGTCTTTAATTTTTAATACCAGCTATTAATATATATTATTTTTCAGCAAGTCAAACAATATTATTTGGACGTTGCTGACAGCCAAATTGTATGGATGCATATAAAATAAAATCGACCTCCGAAGTGTATGGTACCTACTCGCATTACTCATAAACGACTGCACCACATTGACTAATTTCATTTTTGATGATTCCATCAATGTCACGATAAGATAAGATTAGTACCTATACAAGAAAACTATAAGAAAAATTCTTAACACATAAAGAAAAAACATGGCGCTACGAAGTACGACAAGTCAATTACAATACAATTTGTACAATTTGTAGTTTAATATGAAAGTATTTTTGTTTGGCTTTCAGCCTAATTTGGAAGTTATAAAGACTACTTAAGTGGAAATGTATTTTAGAATCCTAATTTCTTTAATTATTACAGGTAGAATGTCATCCATATTTGAATCAAGACAAACTGTTCAAATTTTGTCAATCTCGTGGTATTACACTAACTGCTTACACTCCTCTCGGTAACCCACAACGCCCATGGGCCAAGCCTGGTGATCCTATATTGCTTGAAGAGCCAAAAATCACATCGATTGCGAAAAGATTTAACAAAACACCTGCACAAATTTTGATCAGGTAATTTAATTTATCCATCAGATTGTTGATTGTTTGTTTGAAAAGAAAAGGCATTAAAACCGAACCTATTTAAAAACCGGTTTGTTTATAGGTAAACAGTTAGGGCAGACATGATCAGAATAGCTACGCTGTCGATATACAGAGTGCAAGCGATACGACAAAACGGTACTACTTTTACTGAAAATATTAGTTTCGGTATCTTTCGGTATGTTGACTTTGTGTCACGTTGACTTAAGTTCCACGTATATCAAATGTTCGGAGAAGTATTTGTGTCAGCGTTTCTTTGCTTTTGAATATTGATATCCAGTATCGAACAAGACGGAAAATTAACTGTTACAAGTATTTTTGTGACAAACGCTCGTTATTTGGATATCATCAAGTAGAAATGGTCTTGTTGTACTTGATTAAATCATCATTACTTAATTAAAGTTTATATAGTATGAACTGCTAGAGAGGGCTAAGTCAAGCGTTCCGGTGAGAGGCCACGCATACGAGATGGGGGGCCTAATGTCCATCGCACTGAGTGGGGCCCCGAATAACGGGGCCATCCATTTACCGGGTCATGGTCAGGCTCAGGCACTATACCATGGCCCGGTAAGAGCAAGGGAGAAAAAAAACTTTAGTATTTTGTTATATTATTACGACTGAATTATTAAAAACTTGTGACGTTGTGACTATAAGGTGACAATGTTGATAAAATAATTTCAAAGCTATTCTGAGCTCAAACTCAATTTAACTGCGTGAGTGATTTCAACGTATTGTGTTGTGTATAAAAAGAGAGTTTACCCTTGAGAATTGTTTTGGTCTATTTGTATAGATATGGCTATAAAATATGTATATTATTTGTGAATTTCACGTCATTTAGTATCTAACAATCCAAAGATAGCTTTAGATACGAAAAGAAAAGTAAATAAAAGAGATTTCCCAGGCAGCCTTTGTAGAGATAATTATATTAAAGCGGCCGAGTACAAGGTGGACTAACACACAAACAGTTCCGTATCGTAATTATACTAAATTAGTTTAAAATAAACACAAAATCTAAATAAATTATACAAAAAGCCATCCTTCATACATATAAAAAGAATTATTTTGTTTTATAATAAGTAAAGATTCATCATACCATCATAATTATGTCGTCTAAGAGTATAATCGAGTTACACCGAAAACGCTTATTGTATGGAAGCTCTCTTAAATATTTATTGTAATTTGGTAATTGGTGTTTATTGTTATAGCATCAAAAGATTTACAATACATCATCTGTAAAAATTTCAACTCTTTAGCTATCACTGTTCTTGAGATAGAGTCTGGTGGCAAACGGATAGCAAAGTCTCAGTAATAGGGTTCCGTTTTAGGGAATTCTAATAAGTAGCTCATGTATTTGATGTTCAATGTATAAAATACTAACAAAGATTGTCAAAAAAACTCGCAAGCCTCAAAAAATAAAGAAACATTTTTTATCAAAGGAAATTTATATGTCAGTGTACGTAGAATTCCTTTCAATAGTGATTTCTGATCGCTTATATGTTTTGACGTTGCGATCTAATAATATGCTATATTCTTTTGAAGCTTATGCTCACAATAAAATGATTTGCTTTTTTACTGCTTGGTTAGCATATTTCTATCTTTTATTAGCACCTACATACTGTTTATCAAGTTTATTTTTTCTTTTAATATTTTAATTAACGACTAGGTACGTATTTACGAAAGTTTATGGCAAAAAAATTATGCAGTACCTTCCAAAACATAAAATTGTTGTCATATCTTTATTTTTACTTACATATTATAAAACATAGTCGTTATTTTTGTATGTATGGCCCTATGTGTGCGAGAGATCTTTAAAAACACGCAACGGATTTTGACTTGGGTTTTTTAATAGAGATAGAATGGTTCAAGAGGCTGGGTTTTATTATATTTTTTATGGTTTTGTTTCTATATTCCACGCGTAGGTACGAAGTTGAGGACAACAGTTGGTTCTATAAAAAAAAAAGAAAAATCACAATTTCTTAACATTTGTTGACCACGCTGACGAGCTTTGTAATAAACGAGGCAGACACAATTAATAGCTGCTAATACGTTTGAGAACCACATACATCGTCTATAAACTCAAGTGCAGCATGAAGCATCTATAAGCCTGACTTGTACTACCAAGCCATATAAAAGCATAATGCTTGGTAAATCAAGCTCAAGCTGCACAACTGCGAGTAAAGATTCTCTCTTGCGTATATATATCTACTAGTATAAGTAAATTTTAAGATTAAAGATGGTATATATCGGAGAAACATCATAGACATCACCTGTATTTACAGCCAGAGCAGTCATAAAGGTCTTGTAATACTGGACAAACTAACTACGTTAACTACAACATTCTATTAACTACGATGAGATCGATCCGTGGCTTACGACACGTGTAACTGGTTTGGAAGGATCCTGTTATGAATATTTAACGGGTCACCATTCGAACTCATCAACTAATTATAGTAAATAAACAAATTACTCACCATTGACACAATTTGAGGATTTACTTCATAATCTTGGAAGCTAAGTCAAAACTAAAAATCCTTATGTAAACTATTTTAATCAAGTCTCCTACGACATACATGAATTACTTTTTTATGAGTAGCATGTTGTAACATCCGTGATAGACCAAAAGAATAAAAGTGCCACCTTCCCATGTCTTAACCGCGGGTTTCGTAAAAACAGACCGATAGAACCACGCAGCATAACACCTGCGCTCATGGAAGGTTGACATCAGGCAGGCGTCGTAAAAATCAGCCAAATTCTATTGCAAGATGAACAAATAGTGATGTTGCGCCGACCTCAAATAACGGAATAAGGGCAGGAAAATGATAATGGTTATCATGATTATTATAAATATTAGGTAAAGTCCTATAAGAAGTCTATATAGGAATGGACATTCTACTATGTTCGGTACGATACATACACGGCAAAAATAAAGCCCTATCGCATTTCGAGTAAAAATAGGGTAATAATACTAGAAAAATATACCCCTGCATCGTCGGAAACTATTAACAGACTTTAAATTCTCATTTCGAAAGGATTTTCTTGGTAATGCAGGCCGATTGGATACCGAGATACGTTGTATATTAGATAACTTAATATGACCGTAGATATCCCAAACATTAAGTGTCTTATTTATTAATTTAAATGAGTAAAATCAACGTAACGTTATTATTATTAACCCATTTTTTTTTCGTTTTATAGGTACCTACTGGGACTATTAGTGATTTTTTCTACTTTTGAGATAAAATATATGTAGAGAAATTGTTTATGGCAAATACTAATTGAAATTCATCCATTTATCGGTAAAAAGGCGAAGAGGACTTAATCTTTATCTTCTTTACTTCTTATAAAACAAAGTCGTAATTTTTGTATGTATGTCCCTATGTGAGCTTATATCTTCAAAAATACGCAACGGATCTTAATGCGGTTAAACTTTTTTAATAGATAGAATGGTTAAAGAGGATGGCTTTTTTTGTATAATTTGTTGGGGTTTGCTATATATTGGATAAGATATGATTAAATTTGCCGAGAAACTCGGACGCGTGCGAGCTATAAATGAAAACGCTGCCTTATCTATGTGAGGTACAACAAACTAATGTATGGAGGAATTGTTTTTGACTTATAGTTCTTCAAAAAAGTCCGCGAGGGCATATGTCTATCTTTTAAGGGAAACCCGTTGTACCCATAATAATGTCACAAAAATTATCAAATTCGATAGGGTGTTTTCTAAAGCTATTTATGTGTATATAGTAATCAGTTTTATCAAATTAAATACCTTAGTTAGCTTACACGTTTAATATAGATTATAACTGCTTTGTACAGCATGCAATTTAAATGAATATCTTAAGACATATGACGAAAAAAGAATTACGCACGGCGAAATAAAATACTTAAACTGTTGGCCGAGCAACGCGAACGTATCCTCGGTCTTCTATCCATACTCTAATATTTGGATGTTTGGTTAATGTTGGATTGCATGAATGTAAGGATGTTTGTTGTTCTTTCACGTAAAGACTACTGGACAGATTTTCATGAAACTTTCCTAAATTCCACGCGTACGGAGTCGCGGGCAACAGCTAGTTGAACATAATATACATATTATTATTATAGTCCAATATTTTATATACTAACTGGGCCAATTCTTAACACTTACAAGAAATTAATTATTTAGTGGATTGTATAAAGCTTAAATATTAACGTGAAATTTTAAAAAGAAATCCTGGACCACTTGCCAACTCTATCTTAAGGTTATAGCATCAGGATAAAACCGCGAGTGTAAGCGAAACTAAATCTCTGCAGGATACAGGCGATATTTGCTATAATAAGGTTATATTTCAGATATCAAATTGAACGGGGTGTAATTGTTATACCGAAGTCAACGACCAAACATCGTATTGAAGAAAATTTCAACGTTTTGGATTTCCAACTGTCAAAGCAAGATATCGAAGATATAAATAGCTTGAACCGCAATGCTCGTTTGATACCACAATCCGAGTAAGTCGTCTTATATTTGTTAAAATAAAAAACCGATATCGTTTAATACTATATTAGTTACATTTTGATTCGTGTTTTATATGTTTTTAGATCAAGGTATATAATCTACTAAGTAATATTTCGTTTGCCACGTTTGGAAAAATTATTGTGAATACATTTTTACAAGACGCGCTCATACCGACACAAAAGGCCTGCAATTAGTTATCTAGAAAAAGATGTTCCTTCTCTATTCACACGGCAAAGAAATTTAACTGCTTACTACTTATCAGATCGTATGTTTTGTGGTTAATTAAACCTAACTATTTCATGTTGAGTGACTGATACCTATAAAAATAAGTAATTAGGTAACTAAAATAACACAGAAATTATAAAGAAATAGAGAAGTTGCTCATAGGAAACGTTAATATAATCCAAAGAAATTTCCTCTCCTTTAGTTCAAATTAGTGAGATGCATCAGTTCACTGCATGCGATAATTTATCTGTCTACTATTATAATTTAATTGAACTAATTAAATATCCAGTGTATTCTTGTTAGTAGCAATTTTGCACTGGCGTCTTATTTTTTGTTGCAAAGGCATGCGTTAAAATGGAAAGAGTTGTACAATATACTTCGTAAAAGTTTGATTTTGTGGTAATAAGAAAACCCGCGAAAAATCTCTATGCCAACATTCCTGGTGAGCGTGGCATATGGCACCATAGTGTCCTTCTAAGGTAGAATAATCGGACGTTAATTCAATGCAATGTTCTTAAATTGATTTTCTTTTTCAGGGGTCGTGCGCACAAAGATCACCCATTTGCTAATCTAGATATTGAGTTTTAAATGAATCCATGACATAATAAAATATGAATACCTAGCATTTGTTTTAATTTTATTTATTTGTTTTAATTGTTTCTGCGCCGACATTCTTATTGACGCCGAGCCCATATTTATAATTGTTAAGTTTTTTTACCGAGAAAATAAAGTAGTGACATAGAAATATACTTACGACATAAAACAACAGATACACCACATGATGTGTATTCTTACATCTTTATCTTTACTCTATATAAAACAAAGTAGTTATTAAACGTATCCCTAACAATATAAAAGACTGTCTAAATGAATGTGGATATGAACAGACATTGGAATTTCTGAAAATGATTAATATGTATAAGTTAATTTAATTAATTAAATACTGTAATATTATAATATGCTGCCAATATGTTGGTCGTTAATGACTTTAGTTGTTAAATAATCTACTTAGTTCAAAAACTAAAAAAACTCGCTTAAAAATACTGAATATTTTTTTTAATTATTGCATTATCATCGGTCCTTGATATCAAGGACCGATGATAATGTCGGATTGTCGAATAAGTCGGATTGATCTGAAATAGTGCACATATATATGTGCACAATTTCAGATCAATCCGACTACTGCAAGTGGGTGAAAATCAGTTTCAAAGATTCCGTTACATAGATTAATACATTGATAGATACATACCGAAACCCTTAAATAAATAAATAAAAAAAAATGGCGTTATTTTTGCATGCAAGTCTCCATGTCAGCTTAAATCTTAAAAACTGCGTAACGGATTTGGATGCTGTTTATTTTAATAGATATAGTGGTATAAGAGGATGTCTTTTATATAATTTGTTTAGTTTAGGTGTTCATTTAAAATTCTACGCGTACGAAGCTGCGAGCGACAGAAGGTATTATATATTTCATGTGTCTAGATATAAATACAGTTTAGCCATCATAAATAGGTATGTCAGATATTCAATGGAATATACAAGTTGCTATATTTCAGTGCTTTAAATTCACTACTCAATTATTCATATTTGGATTCCATATAGATCTGCTTTGACAGTTCCGAACCGATAATTCGTCAGAGGCGCGCCGTGTGGCTATAAATAACGTAGCGGAAAGATTCAGTTGAGAACATACAAAGCTTTGAATGTACAACTACTAGCTTTGTCTCTATTTGTTAATTTTCAACACGTAAACCTAACTGTAATTGGAATAAAAAAATTGAAGGAAAACTCAACAAAAGCTTTTCTAGATTTACAGTGACACTTTGTAGAAGTATTTCTTGTGGTCTGGTAGTCAGTGTAGTATACAACGGACAAGTGAAGTGACCTTTGAAGTTTCAAGGCATTTCTTTATAACTATACTACCAATTTTCTCTCATCTTTAATCTACCGGGGGCGTAGAACAAGTAATTTAAAGGATACAGAGAGTATAAAGACTTGTCTATTTTTACACCCTTTTATTTTCTTCGTTCGTACCTATTTATTTACCTATTTATTTATTTATATCTATGCAACGGAATTTTTAAAAGTGGCTTGACAATGTAATAATAATAAAAAAGTTACCACGATCTTCAAGCGTGTTCTTTTGGTCATATTCATAATGACTTATCAGATGTTTAAAAGTTCGCGAAAATTGTCAAAACTTGTTATTCATAATAGTCTTTTTACGCTAAAACGTTTACTATCTCTCCGATAAAATCTCCGTTTAAACCTCCGACAAGTCATTATGAATAAGACTTTAAATAGTCTTTAACATAAGTCTTTAAACTAATCAAGTTCATTAATCCTCTTCACAAAGACACGGTAAATAAGCTTCTATTTACCGTGACTTTTAGTTATTGACTAATTACTATTGATGTATTATCCATCTCCCGTAAATCTCAGATTTACCTTGTACGAATCAAACGAAAGTGATTAACGGACCTTCTCAAGCCTATATAAAAAGCTTGTGTTGACTGATTGCCGTATAATCTCGGCTTGTGAATACCTAATTATAACCATCAAAACATTATTCATATTTAATAACAAGTGGGCTGTAAATAGAAATCATATTTCATATCAAAATAATGTTTAAAAAAAGTTGAATATTACTTAAATGTTCGTTGTCAATTAAAACTCGTAAACAACTTTGATTCCTATGAAATGAAAAAGATGCATTTTTTTAAATATTTTTCTTAGAATGTTTAATTCAAAAACTAAAAAACAGGTGTCAAAATCCTTAACACTTTAAAAAAATATTGCATTGTCATTTTATGTGTGCAAAATTTCAGATCAAACCGACTACTGCAAGTTGGTGAAATTCACTTGCAAAGATTCCGTTACATAGATTAAGACGATACCAAAATAGCTTCGTGCATTTTTCTATGTACGAAGTTTTCATTGTTTCTTTAGATTGAATGGCTAGAGCTCTAATTTTTAAGTATATGTTTTTTCAATATATGATCTAGAATCGCATCAACTCAGAAACACGATTGAAAAAAGTTTTCTCGATAGAAAATCTTGGCGAAACAACCTCTCAAAATTTTTATTTTTTTCATTTGTCGGTCTATTATCGCGTATCAACTAATGAAATAACTTTAAAAACATAAGTAACTATTATATATAGAAACACGTAAATCAGAATTAAAATATATTTAGTAGATTTTGAGTAAATAGGAAAAGTATCCCTAATTCTTCATTTTCTGTGCCTACTGGCTGTGTTAATATGTACGTGTCGGCGATGATATACGATAATATTGATGTAGGCCCTTAATACATTGATAGATATGTACGAAGCGTGTTAAAAACGTGTTAGTTAAAAAAGTAATCTCACTAGGCTGCTCCAGTGACTTATAGTATTGATGATGATTTAAATTATAATAATATCTAAGTTCGAGTTCAAGCGCATAAGCATTGCCATGGATCGCGATGAAGGGGCTAATATGCTCCCACCGGGTTGAGCCTTAAAGCACGTACTATGGCCTGATTAGGAATAAAAAAAACTATTACTTAGGAAGAAATTATTTGCTGCCACAATTTCGCGTTTTAATATTTACATCATATGTAATAGACCTCTACCAATGTCTTTGGGGAAATAAATATATAGAAAGTAACTCTACTAAAGTTAATAAAATATATAAGCCGTCTCCTTTGAGAGTGGGCTTCTAAAATGCTCAACTTTCTAAGAACAGCTGCTACAGAGACGTGACTAAATATTTAATTTCTAATACTATGTAAAAAAGAAGTCACACACGAATATTTACAACTTACACTATACTTTTTTGTGATTGGATGATAAGAAGACGAAATAAGTATATCTCCCATCTTTGGTCCCATACCTAATAAGTAGGTAAATATAACATAAGACATAGTTTTTACTTTTCTAAATAACTCAATAACTTTATCTCAATACAAAGTTCGAGATTTATGTAGGTACAATAGGTATATAAATGTAAAGGGTTTCAGCCCATTAATATGGGATATAATATGGGGACAATCTAGGTTGGAGGAGACCCGTATCCAGCCGTGAGACGTCAATGGGCTAGCGAGAGAATGTGGGATATTTTTGGGAGGCTTTTTTCACTTCGGGAGGGTATTTGGTCTATTTATACCACGCTGACCAGGCGTATTGGAACAGGAATTAGTTTCAGTTTTCTGTCTCTTACAGAAGATGATGTTATCTGCTTTTAATTTCCTTTATCTGACACGTACAGCAACCTGTGGGAAAAACAGGTATGTATCTATCAATGTATTAATCTATGTAACGGAATCTTTCAACGCGATTTTCACCTACTTGTATAGTCGGAATGATTTGAAATTTTGCATACATATCAAGAACTGTTGACAATGCAATTATTTAAAAAGATATTTAGGATTTTCAAGCGTGTGTTTTAGTTTTTGAACTATCTTAATATAAGAAATGACAGAGTGTACAAAAAGGTTAAGGAAATGTTATTTTAAAGAAATAGAATTTGGTATTACGAATAAATTCTTACCAACAATAATTCAACTTCAACTTTTAGAATTAATTATTGACAAAAGTAGCTCGGTGAGATACTAAGTAGGGTAACGAGTAATAACCAAAGAGACGAACATAAAAGGAACGGTAGTAATTACAAATGATGGATTGTTGAACTTTTCTTGGACAAAAATGTTCCAATGCTCATCGTGTTTCTTTAAAATCTTGAGTCATTTGTCATTAAGTAGCAGTTGGGGATGATCTTTGAAAACGGATTATAATTATTTATTGAATGATTTCTACTACTGAAGTACAATGCATAAAACGGATTTGAAAAAGAATGGGAAGTATCTATTTATAATATTATAATCACAAAGTTAATAGCATCTTTTCAACAGTTATTTTTTTAACTTTTGTTGTAGAAGTAGTTTTGAAGATGTATTAGAATCATAGTTGAAGAGGCAGGCTAATATCCACCTTCATTGTGTATATAACCAATACTATAAAAGATTGTATACCTATTAACAGTAACTCCTATATACATTCCTTGTGAAGGGCTTGCAATATTACAGAGTAACTTTTCTAGTTCAATTTGGTTAGACATTTTCATTGCGGAATTGATATGTAAAACCCACTAAAAATAGAAAAGGTTAATGTTTACATTTGCAGACTTGCGAACCAAATATTCAACATAGATCATACTGTCGTTGAGAGCATAACTTGTAGCTTTGAACGGCAACTGATTTGCTAACGAACCGAGCGTGAGTGAGTGCCTAACTATCCTAGTATACTTTTATAGATGCGCTATGTTCTTTTTGATATAAAACCTTTTTTTTAGTCAAGTTAACTGTGCCACGCACTTTTTAACACGCTTTTATTAGTTCAGTACGTATCTATCAATGTATTACTCTATGTAACGGAATCTTTGAAAGTAGAAAGCTGTAAAGTACTTGCAGTAGTCGGATTGTTTTGAGTTTAACGCACATATGAAGGACCGATGACAATACAATAATTTTAAAAAATATTCAGGAATTTCAAGCATGTTTGTACTTTCTTGAAATAAGTTGATTATCCTGGGTGTGCATATTACTGCACTCCACCTGACGTTAAATGGAGGTGTAGCCCAGACGTTAGGACGGCTAGTATGTTGTCAGAGCAATAGCCGCCCTCACCTCGCTAGCCTGCGCGATGCCTTTTTACTCCTCGCTTGAACGACTCATATTATAGGAGTAAGGAAATATGTTTGCAAGAAGGGATTTCCATTTCTTCCAAGTGTTCCAAAGAAAGCAGTTACCAAACTTTATACATACACAATCGTAAGAAATTTGTATAAATATTGAGACCAGCTATACTCGCGAACTCTATTTCGCCTTAAGTATATTAGATACCAATTGCAGAGTCACTACCAGGTCCAATAGTGAATACAAACTTTTCTTAGATCTACAGGAACACACACACAAAAAATTTAATTAAAATCGGTACAGCCTTATAGGAAGAGTTCAGTAACATACACACTTACAAAAGAAATTTACAAACTAAAGATTCAAGTGAATTTTTAAGTACAGGCACAAGTTAGCCGCCCGGTGGGATAAACATAACAATCAAGGTTTATTTTGTAATTAATTAATTACTTAGTAAATTATAATGTTAGGTTCTGTATTAATTAAGTATTAATTATTATTAATTGTAGTAATTAAGACGGTACGATACCAAATTATGCTCCATACAAAAGTATGGGTATCGTACTTCCGTTTTTTCTTCGCGAAAGTTAAACCGATTTTAATAGTTTTTGTATTATATTATAAATAAAGAGTATATCTATGCTTCTATCACTTTCTTTTTTTCAAAACATAAAAACTAAAAGAAATATGACGATCCGAAAATCCCACTTTTTTCGGTTTTCTTTAGATAAAGTTGCAGCGTCTATGACACAAATTTGGTAAAGTTTTACCTCAAAAGAAAGTGATAGAAGCATAGATATACTCTTTATCTATAATATAACGCAAAAACTATTAAAATCGGTTTAACTTTCGCGAAAAAAAAACGGAAGTACGAAACGTCTTTTTTCAAAGAATTTGTAGGTAAAATCCGCTTCATCTATATTTGTCCCTTTCAGCGCGGCGCGGCGCTTGGAAATAGGGATAGCAATACCTAAAGCAAATACCTAAATGAGAAGTACAGTACCCTCTTAAAGAGCTATAACAGTACTTATGAACGGGTGTGTTGTTAAGATAACACTTTTAATTAAATAATCTTCAACTAAGTCTAAACTAATTCCATAATTTTCATAAGTACTTCGTCGCTTTATATACTGGTTACTAGCTGTTGCCGGCGACTACGTACGCGTGGGATTTAGACAATTTTCCTCGTTGTTGCAACATTTTTCACTGGTGTTTCGCTTCTATTAGTCGCAGCGTGATGTTATTTATCCTATAGCCTTCCTCGATAAATATACTATCCAACTTTGACAGAATTTTTCAAAACCATGGTTCCTGAGATTAGCGCGTTCAAACAAACTAACTCTTCAGCTTTATATAGATTTGAATATTACAGTAGTTGCGGTTTCGGGTCGCCATTGTACTATTAATGTATTCAATTACTTTGCCTTTGTTTACTTTTAATTTATTAAAGTACATACACTGAACTAAAGTAACATTTGGTGCAATATTTTAAGGAGTCTCTGTGTAAGAATATTAAATTATATAACTATTTTTCTGTAGTTTTACAACATAAACTTAATGTTTGTTGATATAAAATTCTCTTCTGAAGTTATTAAATTTATTTAAAGTGAAAATCTCTTTGTGTGTCAGCTCTTCAAAAAAACTTGAGCCTTTAGAAATTATAGACTTGGTCTTATTCATAATGACTTATCGGAGGTTTAAACGGAGATTTTATCGGAGAGCTAATAAACGTTTTATCGTAAAAAGACTATTATGAATAACAAGTTTTGACAATTTCCGCGAACCAATTTTAGCGAACTTTTAAACCTCCGATAAGTCATTATGAATAAGACCATTATAGAATACAATTTAAACTACTCTTTATGCCCCTAATTCTTCTACTAAACACTCAAGTAACTAGGGAAGCAGAAAGATTTTTAAGGCAGTTTGAACATTGTTTTAGTTTGTACTTTTCTAATAAATGAAAACTGACAGATTTTGTGACATTCGATCCATATTACAATCATAATAGTACTTGAAACTTAAATTTAGATGCAAGAGTAGCCATACCTCTCATATCCACACGGTGGGAAAACTTCGTGCCTGAAATTTACATTACATAGGGTGTGAGCTAAGCCGGAAATTAGAAAAGCGATCACGGGGAAAAATATGTAAGGTGTGTTCGGAAGGTAATTTGAATATTATTATATTCGAACCCATCTATACGTTTTAGAATATTAATAGGATTCTAACCTGTATTTTAATATTTGACGAGCCTCGTGGTTGAGTGGTTCATATAATGGACTGCCAATCAAGAGGTCGTGGGTTCGATTCCCGCTCGGGACAATCATTTGTGTGATTTTTCTAATTGTCATACAAATGTTTGTACTGCGGCTGGGTGTTTCTATGTATTATAAGTATGTATTTACAAAAAAAAGTAGTATATGTATTATATCCGTATTCTGGTACCCATAACACAAGCATATAAGCTTAGCTTGGGACCAGAGGACGTTGTGTGAAATGTCCATGAATATTTATTTATTATTTATTTATTTAAAAAAAAATATTGGTTTAAAATTATTTTAGATTTTAGTGAGCGTTTTTGATTAGTAAGGTAAGATTCGAATATTTATTTCTTAATGTAAAATAATAACATATAGTAGAGCCTAATCTATGCACATAAATCACACGTTTCTAGTATTTTTCCACGCTACAGATAATCTGCAACGATTTGTGATCACATCAGATCGCTACGATATATCGTTACGTGTGTAGCAGGAATAGGACTTGAAGATCAAGGAACGGCGATAAAATTGCTTGTTAGTGACATCCGTTGATCATAAAAAGGTTCCTATAGAGTCGGCAACGCAATAGAGACAATACTGGTGTTGCAAACGTCCATAGACTACGACAACTGCTTACCATAGGCGGACAACAAACGCGCGGTTTATTTGCCACCATTATGTAGCATAAAAATACAAGTAACGAGGTATAGGCAAAAGTTATAATAAAGTTTACGAAACAAGTTCATTCAATAGCCTGCACGTACATGGGGGAAATGACCAATTCTCACATTACTTCCACAGAATCCCATATATATTATTGAAATAAACCTTTTTCCCCGTGCATTCGTTTAATTTACTAACGAACTTTATTATAGCCATATACGATTCTTGCATTGAAATGTTACATTATTTTGTACGCACTATTTGTAACTTTTATAGTTTTATGGATCACTTTCTTTATATTCCCTTTAATCAAGTGTGAATCCATCAACCAAATATACTAGCCATGCCATCTTATGATATAGATCAGACTATATCCCATTGATCAGCATCACCATTCTTCTGCTTATTTAGGTTCCGCGCAACATGTCTTTTTATTCCCTGATTCTTTTGTCAGACGTCATACCTGTGTTTACTTTTTTCTTTTAACTATGTCCTCTTTCGTTTGTCCATCTTTTTATTCCTTTGGTCTTATTTTAGACTTAATTCATACCACATTTGTTTCCAAAACACTCCTAACTATATTACTTTCCTTACGTTTCTTTACATGACCATACCAGAACAAAATACACAATTTAAACAATGTATTCACTACACTGTATGTATGTTCTCTGCAGATTTGTAAGAAATCTAGTTAAGAGTTTTGTACATCATTATATCTGATACAAATATTAAACAAGATACTAAGAAATATGACGAGTAATAATCAAAGGCAAGAATATGAAAGAAACGGTAGTAATTACAAATGATGGATTGTTGAACTTTTCTCGGACAAAAATGTTACGATGCGAAATATTCTTATGTTTCTTTCCTTTAGATATTGAGTAATTTGTCACTAAGCAACAGTTGCAGATGATATTTTCGGAATTAACCTTTTAATGGCACACATTTTATTTAGATCTTCCTAAAGTATACTTCTTTTGAGGCTTTAGATAATATATTGAGAGTAAATATCATGAACGTAGTCTGGATTTAGTTCCGGAACGGGTTTTCAATATTACATTATAAACACTGACATTGAAGGAAATACTAACAAATTTTTTTTGTTAGAATTTTAACACATCGTCACAAATAAGCAACATTATGAAGTTAATAACGTATATCGAAGATAATTACGCACACCGTCACTCTAAAATTATTTAAAAACGTAGGATAATGCGAACTACCTATAAATTATTAGGTACGTGCGTATTTTGGCATTAAATAAACACACGAATATTCTTCATACAAAAAGTTAATTGTGTAAAATATTTAAAGAAAAACGTCGCCCTTAAGGTTTTTAGAACATTATCAAAGTGGTAAAGGTTAATACCCCAACTGTTAATCCGGATTATAAGCTTAGGAAATTGTTGACAGCTACTCTTAAAGTACCTACTATAAAAATAATGTTTAGGGAATTTTAACATTTTATTTTATGTAACTACTAACTGTCGCATGCAACTTTGTCTGTGTGGATTTTAAAAACCCAACCCTGATAAGTTATACAAAATAAATCATCCTCTTGAGCCATTCTTCTCTATATACCACTCTTTCTATTTAAAAAAAACTGCATCAAAATCCGCTGCGTAATTTGGAAGATATACTCGTAAGCTCACATAATGACATACATACAATAATAATGACTATATTTTATGACAAGTATATAATATAAAAGGTCTAAAGTTAAAGATGGTAAAATACATTTAAATATACTTTCTAAGAATTAATTAATATAACAAAAAATTTAAAGTGTTTTTGACCTATTTGCAATAGCTTTGCATACATTATTATGGACCGATGATAATACAATAATTTCAATACACGGGATTTTTAAGTGCGTATTTAGTTTTTAATTAAATAAACTATTTAATTCTGAAAATAATGACAGCTAAGTTATCTAAAAATGTATTACGAAGCAAAAGTAAACGTAAAATTATTTGTAAGCCGCAGTGTTATAAACTTTATGAACAAATAGGACGATCATGTTATAAAGTTTCGAAGGATGCTTTAACTTGTTTCCACAACTTACAACAAAACTGCGAATCATTTATATGGGTCAAGGAATTGTCCTTGATCCATACCACTTTTACGACTATTCAATAAATGGGTGCAGTTCTCCTAGCTATATAACTATAAGGATGTAGAAGTGATACGAGATCTTTTTGTCTATTACTTCGTACGCGTAGAGTTTAGAAAATTTTCTCACTTTTTGCAACATTTTACACTTATGTTTCGCTCCTATTGGTTATAGCGTGATGTTATATAGCCTTCCTCGGTAAATGTGTTATCCAACGCTGCAAGAATTTTTCACATCAGACCTGTGGTTCCTGAAATTATCGCGTTCAAACAAACAAACTCTTCAGCTTTATTATATTAGTATACATGCTTATGTTTACCATGAATTTAGTGAAGTTTTCTTATTTTTTAGGGTTCCGTACCTCTTACTGAGACTTTGCTGTCCATCCGTCGCTATATAATAAAATAGTAAAGTGTGGGAATCGAACTTATAATCTCGTGAACGACAGTCCGCTATCAAACCATAGCAATACGGGGCCTGTCATAAAGTCTACAACTAAGTAGTATTTGAAACAATAATAATACCACAAGGTGAAATACAATCGAATTAATTTACAAAGTAACTTTGAACAAACCTACGAACTGGAAGGAGTTGTTTCCGTCACTCTAGATAAACAGACCGACACCCTTTTGAAATTAGTCACCACTCACTGAACACGAAATTTGAATTGTGAGTTGTGCTTCAAAGACCGTTCTCATTCTATTCATAGACAATTCCTTTCACCGTTTACTTAAGAATATCATATCTAAGACATCAAATCAACAATGATACTATCTTGTGATATTTAGTGACACTATACAAGTTTGTTGCAATTTATGTACCTAACTAGCTGTTGCCCGGGACTACAATCGTGTGAAGTTTTGAATGACTGGGCAATAATACACATAAAGCAGGTTTTCCCGAAGGAATCAGATATTATGATATTATTCCGGGATAAATAAAATTGTAGCCTATACTTTTACTACTATGTTATTTATGATTACGATAAACGTAGTTACATTCGTATAAAAAAAAAATCATGGACATTTCACACAACGTCCTCTGGTCCCAAGTTTAGCTAATTATGCTTGTGTTATGGGTACCAGAATATGGATGGACTACATATACTACTTTTCTTTTGTAAATACATACTTATGATACATAGAAACACCCAGTCGCAGTACAAACATTTGCATGACAATTAGAAAAAGCACACAAATGATTGTATGTAACGACATAAACCACTTAAGGGCCTACATCAATATTATCGTCGACATGTACATATTAACACAGCTAGTAGGTATAGAAAATGAAAAATTAGGGATATTTTGTTTTGTTTACTCAAAATCAACTAAATTTATTTTTATTCGGGTCTACGTGTTTCTATATATAATAGTTACTTATGTTTTGAAAGTTATTTCATTAGTTAATAAGCGATGATAGACCGACAAATGAAAAAAACAAAAATGAGAGAGGTTGTTTCGCTAAGATTTTCTATCGAGAAAACTTTTTCAATCGCGTTTCTGAGTTTATGCGATCCTAGATTATATATTGAAAAAACATATACATACTTAAAAATTAGAGCTTCAATCTAAAGAAAAAATGAAAACTTCGTACGTAGAAAAATGCACGAAGCTAGTTTGGTATCCTCTTAACTACGAGGCTCGTCTAAATAAATGTGTCTATCTATATATTAATTTTTAGAGACAGAATCTTTGAAGGTGACCTTCATCTACTTACAATAACGAAAAATAGAATGATTATAAAATCAGGGATTAAAAAACGACCGTTTTTTTTTGGTTTTGCGTGCGGTTTATTTTAAGGTAGTAGCGCTGTCCTTCGAGGAAGGAAAAGAGATGATGACACTAGTATTCTTTATACGTCACCTCATGGATATACACGAATGTAGTAAATACAACGATAAAATCCAAACATGGCTCTATAAAGTTTATAAAATAGTTTAATCCACACGTACCACAATATAATATATTACTGGATTGTTCGCAATATGTTGTATTAACCCAAGGCTTAGGGAATCGTAAAGCCCCCAGGGTTACCCTTAATAACACATCTTGACCTAATTCCTATTCAAGCTCGATTTCTGTAAATTATAACCTTTAGATTTTGTTTAAGATATATTTTGAACATTGCGTTTTATATTAAATACACACGCATTGTTTTAAATATAACAGTACAAATACTAAAGTTAATACTAAATTGGTGTACAATGAAGAGTAATCCATCTATCTAACATAAACCATTAAATTTTATTTCTCTTAATACCCAATTCAAGAATTTAATCATTTTCATAAGTTTAAAAATTGAAGAATGAGTGGCTGTTCTGGTATGGTCATTTAATGAGACAAAAGAAAAGTAATATCGTTAAGAGAGTTCTGCGATGAAATGTGGAAGGAAAAAAGTCTAGAGGAAGACCTAAGACAAGATGGATGGACTGTGTGAAAGAGGAGATGAAAGAAAGAAGAGTTAAGATATGACGGCTGAAAGAAGAGCATGGAAGAAAAACATGTTGCGTCGACTTCAAATAATGAGATAAGGGCAGAAGAATGTATAAATGTGTATGAAGAAAAATGATTTTATGAACAGACAGACTTAAATGTTTTTGACAATTAGCAGAAATAACAGCTATTTTATTTATATTTTTAACCAACTTCAAAAAGGAGGAGATTCTCAATTCGAATGTGAGTTTTCCTGAAAAAATATAATGATTGCATTATATATACGAGACTTAAGTATGAACCTTCAACAGAAAACCTTTGTTAAGAACACAACGCAACTCCCAACGCTTCTATACATAAACTAGAAAGAAAGAAGAAAGAAAGAAAGAAACGTACGTACCTTCATATTGTTGCAGGATGTGTGTACTTACATTTCATGACCGCTTACAACTTACAATGAAGTTTATTAAATATTCATCTCTTGGTTGAGAATAAAGTGACAACTTGCTTAAAATACAAAGTCAAGGTTTGTAAACCTGTTACATTTTTTAAAATAAGTAAAGAAGTATAAAATTGGTCACCTTATTAATACTAAAATGTACGAAAGTGAAAATAATTATACTTACATTAAGAGAATTTTCAACGAAACACTAGGTATACTACCGCATATCAGCAAATAATTTTAAGTACTTTTATCGCTTCATATATACACGTGGATAGAAATTACCTATCGCAAACAAAAAACTAACGAGACGGAAAATAAAATCAAGTGTTTGGTTTTGTTTTAATCTAGATTCAATTAATTCAGACTTGACACAATAAGCCGATACAAATATTGTTTTTAGAAATGCTATATGCATAAATGCATAAATCTACTAGGCGTGCAAAACTAGAGCAAATTTGGTACTTAATCTTTACTATTAAATAAAACAAATCGTTATTTTTTATGTATTTCCCTAGGTGAACTTATATCTTCAAAAATACACAACGGATTTTAAGACGGTTTGTTTGTAACAGATAGACTGGTTCAAGAGGATGGGCTATTTGTATAATTTGTTGAGGATTTGTTTTTATTCCCTTTGTTGTCCACGCATACGAAGTTGCAGGCAACAGCTCGTTCATAGATATAAAGAATAGCATCAAACCGTCAAGGGAACTGTAGGGTCTGTAATGATCTAATAAATGAGAAATGCTCTATTCAGTGTGTCCTATACTCCACCCAGCTACACATAAACGAAAAGGTTAAATGCCGTATTTTCTCGCCTTCCATATACATACGTAATTACGTTATTAGCTACCTAACTAGTTACCTTCGTAATATTAAGGATAAAGTATTATAATGGACGGTAATTGAGAAGATCTGGTATTAATTTTTGCTTTCTGGTGGCTAAGGAAAACTACTGATAGTTTGAGACAATAGATTAGGTTTTGCGGGAAATGGGAATCGCCTATACCTTCAACTGACTACATTTTAAGTAAATTGTTAATTGTTAGTTAAAACTTCTGAATGCAAAAAAAAATCCAGCTCCCATTTATTTTTCTGCGTCTAATTTCTATACCAATTAAATCGTCTTTTCCATAACTGTCTTCTACTTAAATAAAACTACTTTTTACCGATTTGGTCAGTCTCACCCGTGACCATGCTGACTGCAAAGTCTCCGAAATGTCGGGCCAAAATTTAAAACAAATATACGCGTCTAAATCCGTAAAAAGTAGTTTTATTTAAACAAATGACTCGCGCAAGTGTTAGAAAATATTATATCTTCTACTTTTTCTTTATTTATCCCACGTTTTTGAAGTAAATAATATCGGTGAAATACTGTACATAGTTAAATCAGGTGGCGCTGACAACGGATGTGTCCGAATAATTTGTCTACTATAATGTTTCAAGCAACACCTAGTTGCTAAACGTTTGGTTGTAAATGAAAATACATTAAATTAAATTTTTACTGTATTTATTTTAAATTAGGTAAAATATGTATAAGCTAGATACTACAAAACTTTGTTAACTTACGATCCTACTTACAGAACTACGTTTATCAACAAAGTTTAGTACTAAGCTGTGGTAAAGATAAAATAAAAACGGAGACGTTTACTTATTATGTTTTTTATTCTTATGAACTTAAATAACTTAGTAAGCAGATGTCTAATTAAATAATACGTGCATAATATAAAATTTAAGAATAAATTCCTTTTCAAAATAAAATAGAAACTTCGATTTTCATAAAAAAGTTTTCGAATCTTACTTTGGCGCCTAAAACAAGCGTGAATAAAACGCTTCATTAAAATAATACATCCGCAATTCAACTTTTAAATTCGAGCAATTTTTATTAAAATAAGTTCGGTAAATTAAAGCATCCGGTTTTGCATAATATTTTATGTATTCATAGAAAGAGCCATTCATAAAAGCAATAACATAAATCAATTCAGAATCACGGTAAGCTGCTGAACGGGAATATGAAATCCCAATAGACAGCTTTATTAAAATTCATCAGCGTTACGTATTTTATGCTATGAACAAAAACGTAGTCAAATGAGACATTATTATGGCCAAATCATACTTTTATCTTTTTCGTTACACGTTGAGACAAATTAGCTTTATATTTCTTGAGAATATTATTATTAGACCGAGTTTGGCGTTCTTTAGGGCTCGATGAAATGGTACTTTATACTTTATGTATTACAAAGTATTCTGTATGAAAATTATAATATACGTGTATTTTTCAGGGACTCTCAGGTTGCTCAATAAAATGTAGAATGTATTTGTAAAATGAGCTCAGCCACAATTAATTGGTTACAGACCACCAATCAGATTAAAATATTTATTGCCACCGAAAGCAATTTACAGAGTGCACCACAGCACAATACACGTCAGAAGCAGCATGGTTTTGCAATATCTGGCTGAAGTGGCACATTCTGTATATTTTGTTCCGATAATTCCAGTCAGACAATATTTTCTTTTAAGTCAAGCTCTCGCTCGCGATTTTGTGCACTTGGAATTTCGATTCACTACATATGGACAGAATAATATATAGCCTATAGGACTTTCAAACTTTTCTCCGTGTGGTGACGGATTAAGAATACAAGTGTCACTACCCCATTTCCTCCCAAGGGCGCTATAAAAGTCAGCTAAGGCATATTGCGCACAAATAACATGAAACATGACATACAATATATACAAATAACATGAAAACTCGAAAATAAACCCTGTGTGTGCCAACACGCCTGGTCAGCGCGACACAGTAGATCATAATCCCTCCCAAAGTGGAGGAGGCCCGAAGAGAAGAGGACTTTCAAAGACTGTGGCTTCCCATTAGGGATTTTTTTTAAAATCCGATAATTACTTTTGGAGATTACCCCTTACATACATATTACAAGCTATATTAATAGTATAGACATAGATTGAAGCCAGACGTAACCTTCATATTTCTGGATTTAAGTAAATCTAGGCCAACAGCAAGCCTAAAATAAATATAGTCTGAACTTGGATAGACACACCAATAAATAAATATTAATGCATATTTCACACAACGATCTCTGAACCCAAGCTAAGCTTATATTATGCTTGTGTTATGGGTATGAATAGGGATAGAATACATATAGTTTTCTTTTGTAAATACATATTTATAATACATAGAAAACACCCAGACGCAGTACAAACATTTGTATGACATTTATGAATATCACACAAATAATTGTCCCGTGCGGGAATCGAACCCGCGACCTCGTGGACGGCAGTCCGTTACATGAACCACTCGAGCACGAGGCTCGTCAAATTTCTACTATACTATACAAATTATAACTATATTTACTACTGTAAAATTCTTGGTGGTTTTAAACATTATAAGTTATAAATGCCTCGGCCTACACAAACGGCGTCTTGTTTCCTTGGTTTAATTAAGTTTAATAAATAATAGATTGTTGCTAAGCCAGTAGGTAGGTACGTGGGCGATAACACACAAGATATTTAACAATCTACTTTCTATTTTGCTATAAAATTATATTTTACAGAATAGATCTACTTATTAAAATTTGTATTTTTGGATATTTCTTGATGCCTTTATTACGCGTCGAAATTGTTATTGATATAAACTCTGTAAAATTGCGAATACAAATAAACATATTGGTACCTATGGACACTACATAGGTACCAATATAATATGAATTCAATGACGTCGTTAAATTCAACTAATTCAGAAACGGTCAACCATTAAAACGTTCACGAGAGTTTAACGCGTTGATCAACTAGTTCGCTAATTCAATGCTCGTCGCTACTAAACACTGACATATAAATGCAGAAGTAAAATACAACTTGTAAGTGTTATCCATTTTTTTTAGGAAACCGTACCAAAAAGTAAAATCAGATCCTATTACTTAGACTTCGCTGTCTGTCCATCATATATCTGGAACGGTGATAGCTAGAGAGCTAAATATTTCACAGTTCGTGTATATCAGTTGGTGCTCTATCAACAAATACTTACCACCATCGTCTAACTTGATTCTACTGCCTTTATCCCGTCAATTGGAGTTGGAGTATCCTTATCCTTCTTCCTCCAGCCTATTAACGTCCCACTGTTGGGCACGGGCCCCTCCACTTTGGGAGGGATTATAGTCTACTGTGCCGCGCTGACCAGGCATGTTGGCACAGGGTTTAGTTTCGTGTTTTCCGTCTCTCACAGAGGATGTTATCTGTGTGCAATATCCCTTAGCTGACTTTTACAGCACCCTTGGGGGGAGATGGGGTGGTGACACTTGTATTCTTAATCCGTCACCACACGGTCATCCTTATCCTTACTAATTTATAAATGTGAAAACGAGATGATGACAGCAAACATATTGACGATTTTAAGTGTTAATGTTTGGAACAAAACCATAGCGTGATTTAAAAACTGTGCAACGTCATCTATCGAGCGGAGTAATTAACTTCTGTTTGTTAAGGTTTGATTTCTTAATTTCATGCGTAAAAATTCGCGGGCAACAGCTAGTATTGTAATAATAACGGTACCTATTTGTACTCAACCGTCTTTCTTTCAACCTCTCTTCCTCTTCAGCCCATTAATGTTCCGCTACAGGGCACGGGTCTCCTCCTCTATAGGAAAAATTATGGTCTATTGTGTCGCGCTGACCAGGTGTGGTAGCGCAGGGTTTAGTTTCGAGTTTTCCGTCTCTCACAGCAGACGCTAACTGCTTATACTTATTATCCTTTAGCTGGCTCTTACAGCACCCTGGGAAAGGAATGGGGTGATGACACATGTACTCTTAATCCATCAACACACGGACAGATGGTTTCTTTCAACAAATAATGAAAATTTCTTCTTACTGGAATGTGTTAGTTTTCAGTATCTATACTATTAATATAAAGCGGAAGTGTTTGTTTGTTTGAACGCGCTAATCTCAGGAACCACTGGGCCGATTTGAAAAAAAATTTCAGTGTTAGATAGGGCATTTATCGAGGAAGGTTTTAGGCTACATAACATCACGCTACGATCAGTCGAAACGAAGCCGTAGTGAAAAATGTTGCAAAAAACGGGGAATATTTTATAAACTCGACAGAGTCGCGGGCAACAGCTAGGTAAAAATAAAGCAACGATGTAATAGTGAAATTGTTATTGTAAAAGCTTTACTAAACAAATGGTTATTTACACCAGTGTGTTTACTATCTAACGAAGTGAACACAGGTGCTTGAGACGAAAAGAGATAATAATGCTTAACGATGTCGCGATTATCGCTTTTACCTGTTAATATCCCTTTTTCCATCTCATTAAACTGGAATTTGTTCTCCTGAAATATTGCCGTTGTAAATTTTTATCCATTACAAAAGACAAACAAAAGCGCTCTGAATAAATGATAATTGTAAACATTAACAAAGTAATATAACAAATTTTATTGTGAAACCCTTTTAATTTTTTTTCAAAAAGGCCTTTTTTGAACAAAAAGCTTATTAATGTGTGTGTTTTAAACATTGCCCGTACATAAAAAAAACGGCCAAGTGTGAGTTGGACTTGCACACCTAGAGTTTCGTACCGTTTTATTATTATAATACGGTCGTCAAATCATCGTGATCATGTCGTATAAGGGTACCACCAAGTTACATTGAAAACCTTTGCAGTATGGGTGTCTACTCAAATATTTGTTGTATTCTGCTCATCATTCATGGCATCAACAGATACACTTAATACTTACATTATATGTGCAAATTTTAACTCTCTAACTATCACCGTTCCTGAAGTTATAGCCTGGTGACAAACAGACGGACGGACAGAGAAGTCTCAATACTAGGGTCCCTATTACCTTTTAGTACAGAACCTTGAATATTAAACAGTGTGGTGTCTTTTTTACCTCCGTGTGGTGACGGATTAAGAATACAAGTGTCACCACCCCATCTCCTTCCAAGGGTGCTGTAAAAGTCGGCTAAAGAATATTGCACGCAGATAACATCCTTTGTGAGAGACGGAAACTCGAAAATAAACCCTATGCCAACATGCCTGGTTAGCGCGGCACAGTTGACCATAATCCCTCCAAAGTAGCGGAGGCCCGTGCCCAACAGTGGGACGTAAATGGGCTGGAGAGGAGAGGAGAGGTGTCTTTGTTCAATATCCCCTCCTTATTTTAGGGGTGTATTTTGGTTTACTATACCATGCCGACCAGATATGTCGGTATAATAAAAGTCCCGTTTTATGTTTTGTTATGGAACCCTAAAAAGTGAATAGACAAATACAAGTATGAATTTAATGTCTCTCATATATATAACGTTTTTCTTTAAATAAACAAATTACCAAGTTTGTGAGGCTGATCGAACACGATTTTCTTACACCTTCCTTATTTCTGATTTTATAGAGTACCCTCGTCAAGATGGATTTGTTAAATGAAAAACAAAAGATATAGAATTCGGGTTTTATGTTTTGTAGCGTCACCTGGTAGACAGAAAAATAAAGTAAGCTTTTTTACATACAGAATAAAAATTGTTTCTTGTAGAAATACTGGAAACACCATAATAAAATAAACGTAGACATTATTCGGAACCACAAAACAGGGATTTTATTTAAAATCAACTGACCTGGCGAACTTTGTATTGCCATTTTTTTTTCTTTTCTTTTGATACCATGCAGACCACGTACTGATAAAAAAATGATATATGCAATTGTGGTGCAGTAGTTGAGAAGTTATGCGTAGAGACTCATTTCAGAGATCCATTTTATTTATATAAATGTCATAATTAAAATAATAAATATTAAATACCATTTAAGGAATAGACTATGGAAATATATATTGTATTTCTTTCTGTTAGTATTCTTAACTAGTATATTTTTCTTTTCGATGTTATTGTGTTTGAAAATATCAATAGCAGCATATACTCTGAAAATGTGTTTGAAGTACCACAATCGGCTTACTACTTATTACGTGGGCCGTAAAAAATTGTAGGTGTCACGATATTTACAACGCATTTATATAAACAGTTTATATATCATTTTTAAATAAGCATCTTTTACCTATAAATACATTTATTTAATACATTATATACCGAAAAAGAAACAATTTACTATAGAAACGTGTCGTATGTTTTTTGTAATTAGATACATACATTAATTTCAATAAAATAATTAAACTTTAGGTACCTTTTTAGGGATTTATATGCGATATTTTAAGTGATTTACATGCGATTTATATGCGACCTATTACTATAATATCTACTTATCAACATGACGGAGGTCATTGGAAATTTTCTGTTTTATAAAAAGTTTCGCGATAATAAGATAGTATACGTATATTTAAAAAGCTAAAATGTGAGGAAAATTCCCGTAAATGGTAGCGCTTTTACCACCGCTACAAACTTTTTATAGAGTCATAAACACAAGATTAAATTATAACCTAACGATCCAATAAACGGAAAAATTCGCTCCTTAATATAGGTAGCGGAAACCTGGGTGCTTGTTTGGCTTCTGAACACATATTATGATAAAAGACGAACACAGCCGGTTTTTGTAAGGAGAGCTACGTAAACATGCTATGAATTGAAAATTTTTATTGTAAGATCGCCTATTTTTCGAGACTTTCCCAATTGACAGAGATTTTAGTTAGGTAGAGATAATATTAAAAGTGTTCCTACTTTAGTAGTTCAGAGAACTTTTGGATTTTTTTCTTTTTTAAATTTTGGTTTTTTGTCAATAACATTTATAGCTTCATAATTTTCTAAGTGTAAGTCAAACAAACCGACATTTTACTTTATTTTTATAGATTGCTCCGTGACATGCAATCCATCTTTTATGGAACCCGGATTACCTGACCAAATCAGTCGAAGATAATTAATGGACTTTCAGGAGCGTATAAAACATTTACTTCAACCGATGACCGTGTAATTGCGGATTATTTTGCCACCCGTAATTTATATTTAACTGAACTTATTCGTGATCATATTAAAATGTCTAATTGATACATAACACTCTATAATTATGTACACTTCTTCAGTACCCACACAAGTATATAAATCTAAGAACTTCGTGAAGTCGTGAAATCTGAAAGCGTGATCAACAGATCAAAACATGCCAAAATAAATACATGCACACTCATGAAGGACGGAAGAAAAGCCGTTAATTAAAAATAGGCATCTTAATCAGAATCACCACGAAAAACATTCAAAACGCAAAGCATTTATAAAAAAAAAGTATTGGTTAGATAACAAGTATAAAAATGTGTTTTATCCCTTGCTACTAGTGTTATAGAAAAATACCTATATATAAAAAAATCTATGATAGTATCCATAAAAAACCGCATATTGGGCGTCAAAACGTCGAGTGATTCAAAACTTTAGCTATCCAAATAAATTTAAGAAGCTTCCTCTCCAGCTCATTTACGTCCCACTGTTGGACACGGGCTCCTCCACTTAGGAGGGATTATGGTCTACTGTGCCGCGCTGACCAGGCGTGTTGGCACAGGGTTTATTTTAGAGTTTTCCGTCTCTCACAGAGGATGCTATCGTGTGCAATATCCCTTAGCTGACTTTTACAGCACCCTGGGGAGGAAATGGGGTGGTGACACTTGTATTCTTACTCCGTCACCACACGGATAATATGAAACTTAAAAGGTGAAATTTTTAATTGCAATTCTAAAGTGTTTACGTTTCACGTTCAGTTTATACCTGTAACTAACCATTAAAATTTACGAATATAGTATTTGCCCACTATTTTCTGACACGAAAACTCTAAGATTGAGTCTACAACTGATTTACACAAGCCAATGGTAAATAGTGAGTCGATGTAGAGACTTTCAACTCTAACAGAATGCTGTTCATTTAAGTGGAGTAACTTTCTGTCTACTGAAAACTTTGTTTTAAATTCAGTCAGTGGTCGTTGCACAGTTTTAACAGAATAAATTTAATGAATGTTTTGTAAAAATAATAATTAAAATGTAACTTTAAGAATGTGTGTAAGATTACGAAGTTATAAATGCGTCTGGGTGTTTACTAGACAGAACATGTTGAGACGCAGTATATAATATATGTAACATCTTTTGTACACATGTTGAGACAAATAAATTTATCTTTATCTTTATCTTTATCTTTACTATGTATTATAAGTATGTATTTACAAAAGAAAAGTAGTTTATGTATTATATCCGTATTCTGGTACCCATAACACAAGCATATAAGCTTAGCTTGGGACCAGAGGACGTTGTGTGAAATGTCCATGAATATTTATTATTTATTATAAATAAATATAATGCACAAGTATATCAGTCAAGATTCGCGTAAAGAAATCTAACACTTTCTTCGTAGTCGGACAAATAGTACTTAAAACCAATACCAGTATTATAAAGTTGAAGAGTTTGTTTGTTTGAACGCGCTAATCCCAGAATCCCCTGGTACGATTTGAAAAATTCATTCAGTGTTGGGTAGTACATTTATCGAGGAAGCTATGAGGCTATATAACACCAAGTTTCGGTCAATATTAGCGAAGCATCAGTAAAAAATATTGCAAAAACGAGAGATTTTTTCTAAATTACAGGTCAAGTGAAATGAAACAACACCTTTGCTGTATTATTTATAGTACCATACTAAATGTTTAGTGGAAGACAAAAAAACAAAGTTTCGTTACAGAGCTGATACAATGACAATGATATACCTTAGTCCGGAAGCTGACTAGAGCTTCAGGCTCATAATTGTCACAGGACTTTGATTAACTCAAATTTGCGCTTTTGTTCAAAGTTTGTCAAAGTGCGAATCTTTGTAAGGATTGTCAAGATTTGGTTATATAAGATTTCAGAAACTCGTTAAAACTGTATAAAAGTTACACGAAGGATTCGGTTACTTATCTCATTACGTAAAAATTGTGAGAATTACAAGCATTTTATAGATAGAGAGTATCTATCGTAAGGTTCTTGTTTTTTACCAGACGAAAGCAGCAGTCGACAACGTAGGTACATTCTCATAGAGAAATTTTGGCTCAAGACTCTTATGTTCTTTCAAGTATCAAGTTCGTATATATGAATTATATTTTGCTGGCCATTTATATTTTACTATTGGATAAGATAGCTCAAGTGCACTTTAACCATGAGATGTTTCCGCATATATTGTATATCAATTTGAGCACATTCAGAGCACTTTTTGAGTCATCTTTAAGATTTCGTGTATTGTAATTTTATTCGCAACTAGGTCAAATTCAAAAGTAATCTATTTATAGAGATTTGAAAACTACAAATCAAATATAGATCTTATTCATGCATTATTACATTATTGATAAGGCCGCCCTTTGTACAATAGCTTTTAAGACTGTATTTTTAAAATTCTGTGTAAAATTGGTGTTTGTGCAAATAAAGAATTATCTATCTATCTATCTATCTATCTATTATTTTCTTGACGATGTCGACTGTCATTGGCCACTAGACAATAGTTAAAAGAGGAAGAGGGGGCAGTTGCGGTATACGATGACATGTAGATTATAAAGTATCAACATTATTTTATTTCATCTTTTCATATTTTGACAGAACTTTTTTCATAACGCCCTCAGTGGCACTAGAAGAATATGTCCTACAAAATATACTCTGGTGTGTTCAAATCTTCTAAAGGTGTACGTGTGTAACCTGGTGTTTACAATTACAGCCAAAGAAGTTTCAATCGTAGAGGATGGAGATCGCTGTATGTAGAGTCTATTCTCTACCTATGCCCATGGGAAAACGGCGTGACGTTATGTTTGTGAGTAATATTGACTAAATTTACAAATGCTAGTTATTAAAGTATACCAAAAAGACTATATTATTATTATGTAAGTATTCTATACTTATATTATAAAGCTGAACAGTTTGTTTGTTTGAACGCGCTAGTCTCAAAAACCACTGGGCTGATTTGAAAAATTCTATCAATGTTAGATAGCACATTTACCAAAAAAGATTAAGGCTATACAGCATCACGCTGTGACCAATAGGAGCGAAGCATCAGTGGAAAATGTTGCAAAAAAGGTTTTTTTTTTCTTAATTCCACGCGTACGAAGTCGCGTTCAACAACTATATCAACTAAATTTATAAATGCTACATACTAAAGTATACCAAAAGGGTTGTAGAGTAAGTTTTGTAAACAATTTGTGTGTTACAAAGGAGTTCACAGTTGCCTATGTACGTGACATATACAGAGTTTTGTTGAAGAAACTTAATAATGATACGAACATTTTCCAGTTTCCGTACTACGTTGCTTGTTTATTTTGTGGAACTATAAATCAAAGTTTATTTAATTTTACATTTATGTTATTATTTTAAAAGAATAAATAAATAAATAAAAATAAATATCAAAACTGTAGTTCTAAAGTTGAAAATAATGTAACGAAGATGAATAAAATCAACTAATAGTCTCAAATGAAGTATTCCGGGAGCCGCTGGATGCAGATAGCGCAGGATCGCGTGTTGTGGCGTTCTATAGTGGAGACCTATGTCCAGCAGTGGACTGAGAAAGGCTGATGGATAGATGGATATTATCCCTTCTTAGTAAGGATAGCCGTAAAACTACTTTTTCTGTCTGTCAATCTTTTACGTTAAAACGAATTTCGTAGGTACGTATTTCGTTTTAACGAACGAAAACGAAATACGTACCTACGAAATTCGTTGCGTAGTTTTGAAGATATAAGCTCACATAGAAACATATATACAAAAATACGGCTTTCTTTTGTAATAAGTAAATAAATGCAATAAAATATCTAAACTAGGGACTTTTTGTTGCGTAAAGTTATGGTGAAATAACCTATTTATAATATTATTATTTAAATTATTACTTGACTGTTCAAATTATTAAAATACAGATCAGCTAGGGAAATTACTTTGATAGAGCGTTTAGTTTTGTAGCCATGTCACTAACAATGACAAACCACATAGGAATAGTTGAATGGAATCAATAGTCCTCGCTCGTTACCAGTCCAATTGTGACGTGTCCCAGTTGCTGATGTCGTGATCTCTCAAGGGAGTTTGTCCATGGGATGGTAGCATTAATGATGCTCTTTGTTCACACATAGTGTAGGTACAAATGTGAGTTGTATATTAAAATTTTGTAGTAAAATACTAGCGTATTGCTGAAACAGCTGATGCCCTCAACTTCGTACGCGTAATATTTATTAACCAAACCTTAATAAATTATACAAAAAAAAGAAGTGTGTCACTCGGGGACTGCCGCGGTAAAGCTATTGCATAGTATTTTTTATCAACTTATACAATTATAATTATTTATTTATTTTATTTATGCAAGAATCTAAATACCGTAAACTAAAATAAGATTAATAATCCTTATTTACTGATGCTTACATCTGTCCACTGTTTATGGTAATTATGATAAAATAGAGATTGTCAATCAAATGTCAATAAAATAAAAACTAACGCCAAAACTGACGTGAGTCACCAGCGCGAAGAGCGAAACGGCGTTGTGTAAGGTTTTATACGCTATTTTCGTTACCTACTGAATTTTAATTTCGAATTTTGTGGATTCGGTCTCCACGCTCAAGGCCCGCGATAGAAGCTATGCAATAGCTTAAAAGCCATCCTGTTAAATCACTCTATCTATTAAAAAAATAGAATCAAAATCAGTTACATAGTTTTGAAGATATAAGTTCACATAGGGACATACAGTCAAAAATAACGACTTTGTTTTATAATAAGTAAAGATTATGACCGTTAAGTATAGTGTTTTACAAAAAGCGTCCAAGAGCACACAGCAATTCACAGCATACAACTTTCAAGCTACTTAAAATATTTGTTGTTAATATACACAGTTTCATAATGTTTTGATGCTCCAACAATTACTAATTTTATATTTAGTAATAAACTTTAAATATTTTACTGAAACTACTAACAATTTACAGTTCATGTTATAGAGTTATTATTCTGTAAAATAAGTTACCGTATCTTTCCCTCTCTCCAGCCTATTAACGTCCCCCAGTTGGGCACGGGCCTCCTCCACTTTGGGTGGGATAATGGTCTACTATGCCATGCTGACCAGGCGTGTTGGCATAGGGTTCATTATCGAGGTTTCCATTTCTCACAGAGAATGTTATCTGTATACAATATTCCTTGGCTGACTTTTACAGGGCTCTGGGGAGGAAATGGGGTAGTGAGTGACACTTGTATTCCTAATCGGTCACCACAACATGCCCGTGTGGTGGACGGTGGCGTTTATTTTAAACTGTTGACTGTAGAAGTTGTTACCGTATAAGTATTGTTAATAGAATTATTAATCTCGTAACTAAATTAAATTTTGTATGGAAAATATGTAAAAATAAATAAAATATGTAAGTAAAATGTGAAAAGATGAGAAAATTTGACCTCGAACAGGAAATTGGGATCGAGATATGATATCAAGGCTTAATTCTGAAGTCGTGGGTTAGAACAACGTTATTAGGATATTCCTCTACTATGTAATTTAAATTGTACGCATTATAATTAAATAAAGCTTATTTTTTTTTGTCTATTAATAAAACCACTAGCATTTTCCCGCGTCTACGTACGCTTGGAATTTGGAAAAAAAATCCCAGTTTTGCTACATTTTTCACTGATGCGTCGCTACTACTGGTCACAGCGTGATGTTTTATAGCCTAAAGCCTTCCTCGATAAATGGACAATCCAACACAAAAAAAAATTTCAATTCGAGCTAGTGTTCCTGAGATTAGCGAGTTCAAACAAACAAAAACACCCTAAAGAGACTGGCAGAGGTTCATCGTGTACCTAAACAAATTATTATAATATGATACTATTTTTAAGAATAACGTTAACAATCTTCTGTGTTACAAAAGTCTATACAAGCATCAAGACTTTGTGAAGTATAGTAAAATTTGTTAAATCTTTTAGAAGAACAGTCAAAGTTCATTTAACTTTGGCTAAAACATTTTTATGTAAAGACGTGAGCGGTGACCTAAAAATGTATTCGAACCTCAAACAAGCACGTCGCTCAAATGTTTTCAGTTTGTGTTTACTTTGTAAATTGTTTTATTTTTTGAGCCAAGTAGATAATTTATATTTGATATTACCTGTATTTTAAAATAAAAACTATGTATTACGTTGGTTAATACTACGTTTTCCACTTTGAATAACTGTAAAAATGACTGTAAGTGAGTTTTTTGCAAACATATAAAAAATAAAAAATAATTTTTTTTATTTAAATTGTTTTCTATTATCACGTATCTAAAATTTTAAGTATATATAAATAATTACGTACGATTAAAAAAATACTGTTAATAAACATTCAAATAAATTTAATCAACGTAAAAATAGCTATAAAAGCTTTTTGTAAAGCGTGACTTACTATGTATCTCAATTAAAAAGACATATTATTATTAGATCCCTAAGGATGTCTGGATGTTAAAAAGTTGATAGTGAATTAAATTTTATATTTTATTACAGTCTAGACACTGGTAAAAACTTATAGAGTACGTGATACTGGTAACGTGAAACTGCACAGAAACTTTAATTAAAAGAAAGTATTATGGCTTCGTTTCTGTATCTAAAATTCATATTTATTTATTTAAAATATTTTATCTGCTACTATAGTATATTCACTTATTTTTAGTACACCAAAAGTCGTCTATTCTGCCTCGGTCAAATCCATCTTATGATTGTCTGGGAGAGATCGCAGCTCGCGATAAGACCGCCCTTTGTACCTATGACATATCTGTTATAGCTTTGTAAATCATTATGGTGTGCAATAAAGAATATTTTACTTTTACTTTACTTTCATACATTTTCAAGAATTTATGTTCGCAAAATTGCTATTCGTTATTTGACAAACGCTTCTCTCCCTTTCACCAGACTATTAACGTCCCACTGTTGGGCACGGGAATTCTCCCGGAGATATTATGGTCTACTATGCCGCGCTGACCAGACGTGTTGGCACAAGGTTTATTTTCGAGGTTTTCGTCTCTCACATCAGATCTGTGTTATCTGTGTATAATATCCCGGCATCGAAAAAGGAATAGGGGTGGTGACACTAAATGTATTCTTAATCCGTCACTATATTGTGCTTCTTTGTTTGAGAAGCATAATTAATTACATGCGTATATGTATAATGAGATCAAGGAGGTTATAATGAGACACACACAAACACACACACATAAGCACACACAGAGATATCTCCTCTCCAGCCCATTTAAGTCCCACTGTTGGGCACGGGCCTCCTTCACTTTGGGAGGGATTATGGTCTAATGTGCCGCGCTGACCCGGCGTGTTGGCACAGGGTTTATTTTCGAGTTTTCCGTCTCTCACAGAGGATGTTATCTGAGTGCAATATCCCTTAGCTGATTTTTACAGCACCCTTGGGAGGAACTGGGGTGGTGACACTTGTATTCTTACTCCGTCACCACACGGAGATATGCACACTCTTTATTAATTCTTCACACTGTACTTTTAATTGTGTAATATTTTGTTTGATTATATTAAGATAGGTTCTATAATTACTCTTTATACATGTTTTAATATTTTGCCACAGTATTTTGCATTGCTTGCATCTTCGTAGTAGCTTTAACTTTCTAATTAATTGTGTTACAACAGTTTAAAATTTTGTAAGTGAAAATGCCAAGGCGAGATAAAGAATTTGTTGTGAGTTAAGAGGAGGCAATCGCTAAGGGGCTAATTACATTGTTACATGACAAAACTTTTGGGTCGAACAAAGTTTCTTTACGTTTCTTGCTCCAGCTTAAGCTCTGTTGAGACTAATAAAGTCACCTCCGTATCAAAGGAGTTACAATGCTATTGAACAACAGATTTTATATTATCTTTGGCAAATTAGTCCAGGGAGAAGGCCTGAGGAACAAATTTTACTTTGAAATACTGTTTTGTTTGAGCATCAAACCGACAGAGAAAGTACTACTTTTCAAAAATAGATCACTCATGCAGGGTCAACAATTTTATACACAGTCTACTAAGCCATGTGGAACAGCTAGTTAGTAAATAAAGCGAGTGTGTTTTAAGCATTTATGGTCTTATTCATAATGACTTATCGGAGGCTTAAAAGTTCGCTAAAATCGGTTCGCGAAAATTGTCAACACTTGTTATTCATGATTGTCTTTTTACGCTAAAACGTTTATTACCTCTCCCATAAAATCTCCGTTTAAACCTCCGATAAGTCATTATGAATAAGACTATTAACTTATACTATATAAACAAGCTATTGCCCGCGACTTCCAACGCATGGTATTTAGAAGATTTTCCCTTTTCGCAACATTTTTCACTGATGCTTTGCTCCTATTGGCCGCAGCCGTGATGTTATATAGCCTATAGCTTTCTTTATTAACTGTGCCATCCAACACTGAAAGAGTTTTTCAAATCGGACCAAGCGGTTTCTGAGGTTAGCGCATTCAAACAAAGAAACTCTTCAGCTTTATAATATTATAGTACAGATAGTATAACCTAACCTAACCTAAATACATAAGTTTTATTTTTTAATAAATGAAATATCAGTGTTGTAAACCTAACCAAGCAGGATTTACTCATATCTTCCTTATTTCTGATTTTATAGAGTACCCTCGTCAAGATGGATTTGTTAAATGAAAAACAAAAGATGTAGAATACGGTTTTTACGTTTTATTGTGTCACCATGTAAAATAAAGAAAAGTTTGTGCATCTACCAGAAATAAATATATGTATTTTATACTCTACTACTTTCATACGCTAATCTCAGGCACCGCTCTGGTTCAATTTGAAAAAAAAACTTTCAGTGTCGGGTAGTACTTTTATCGAAGAAGGCTATAGACTATTTAACATCCAAATCCCTTTGGATTTGACTAATTTTTACCACCGGTCGCCTGCCTGACGTTAACCGTTCTTGGTAGTGGTAATTACACTAATCTCGCTGCAACCAATAAGAGCAAAAGCATCGAAATTTTTTTGCAAAAACGGAAAAAATTATCTAAATTCCACGCGTACGAAGTCGTAGACAAGAGCTTCTATTTTATATATCGATATAAGGAAATCTATTTTAATATTTTTTATTACAAGTTATTAATAAACGACCATGAATCATGACCATCATCACTTTTTCTAGCGTAATCAAAAGATAGTGACATTCTGTTTTTAGCAACGGTATTTCAATAGACCGATCCGTGACATGCTATCCATCTTATGTGGATCCCGGATTACCTGACCAAATCAACCGAAGGTGATTAATGGATCCTTAGAAGCGTATACAATATTTGCTTCGTCCGATGACCGTGTAATAGAGGATTGTTACGGCTATTCGATTTTTTTATTTAACTCAACTCATTAGTCATGATCTAGCAAGTTTAATACTCTGGCAGGGTTTAATGATATACCTGTATATATTATATTATCCGTGTCGTGACGGATTAATAGTATAAAGTGTCACCACCCTATTTCTATCCTAGGGTGCTGTGAAAACCAGCAAAGGCAAAATCTATGTAATATATAGATATCATTCTCTGTGAGTGACGGAAAATTCGCAAAATAAACCTCATGCCAACACGCTTGGTCTGCGCAGCACAGTAAACCATAATTCCTTCCTAAGTGCAGGAGCTCGTGGGATGTTACTGGGCTGGAGAGAGAGAGAATGATATAGCTAAGTTTAACCTCGGAAATCAGTAGTGGTTAATTCTATAGTTTTTCTGAAATTGTCATTCAGCATAGACAGTAAACATAGGTATTACGAAGAACTTTGCTTAGCAAATAAATATGACAAATAATGTATATTTATGACAGCTATGATAGTTATTTATTAGTCGCAAAAAGTGTTGTAACAATTAGCAAGAGCTTGTTTTTAAAACAAATTTTGTAATTCGTTGAATGAGGAAGTAATAAGGTTAGAAGATCTCTATTCTGTGTACCACACCGAACGAAAGAACTAAAATAACTACTTAACTACTAACTAAGTGTGCTTCCAAGATGCTGAAATACATGAAAAGTGCTTTTGACTTAAGCCTTTTACAGGTTTTACACTTACAGGTCTTACACTTACTGGTTTCTTAATTAACATTTGTGAGTCGTATGTTTAAAACTAAGACTGGTTTATACAATTGGTTAGTTAACTAAATAGTGAATTGAAGTGAGATCCTTCATCTCCAACAGAAAGCTGTTCATTTAAGTAGGAGAACTTTCTGTCTATTGAAAACTTTGCTTTAGTCAGTAGGTAGTCATCGTAAACTTTTAACTTAAAACGATGAATGAAAGCTTCATTCAGCTTTACTCATTATTTTACAGTTTGGTTTAAGCCGCTAGTATTAAGTCGTATAAAGTTAAAAACAATCACATTTATGATGTTGTTTAAAAGTGTTAAAATTTAACATTTTACAAAAGTCTTCTAATTAAAAAAGAATGATACTGTATTAAAATATTTATAAAAATCTACCATTTAATTTTGGTTGTATCATAAACAAACAATATTGGTGTGCGTAGAGCGACTGTAGCACTTACCTAATACGCGTAGACCTAAGCTACGCCACTACGGGTTACGTTTACGTCTACGCATTAAAATACATTTTGTAAAATGCTACGTAGCAATAACTGCGAATAGACAAATCCAGGGAATTTAGTTGGATAAATCAATCTACGATTATGCGTAGATTATTATCCTCGTTTATCAGTAAGCGATTTGTATCTGTCTAAGTTTCAATAGAGGATGCTGTTATCAGTAGCTTATTGATATGTAAGTAACAAGGCAAATAAGGACAATAGATTAGTCAAACTATGAAAACAAAATTTGAAGATAAATGAAATATTGAACAGCTATTAGTGGCCGGATTAAGAATACAATTGTTACCACCCCATCTCCTCCCAAGGGTACTGTAAAAGTCAACTAAGGGACATTGCACACAGGTTGCGCTTGCGTCCTCTGTGAAAGATGAAAAACTCGAAAATAAACCCTGTGCCAACACGCCTGGTCAGCGCAGTAGATCATAATTCCTCCCACAGTAGAGGAGGCCCGTGCCCAATAGTGGGACGTAAATGGGCTGGAGAGAGATTAGTGGCTAAGATATCGCTACGTGTACGTGTACGCTAATGAAGCCTAAACATTATTTTAGAAGATAAGTTTCAAGCCATAGAGATTGCGTTATATGCAAGTTTACGTAAACGCGTCATGATTATGCCATTAAAAAAATAAGGGACACGAATATAAATCGAAAATTGAACAAATTAAAATAATCTAGATCTACATTCAAGGATAGGTATTACTACAGTTATATCACATAACAATAGTCTTATCTGTACGTGTTTCGTATTTCGTTGTTATGGCCTTTGTAACTTTCTATATCACTGTTAGTTTGCGCACCTGTTTCTGAACTTATTATACGTGCTTGGACACAATCTGGAAATTGTGTAACATAGTCAAGAGAAAATTATTGTTCATACGTGTATATACCGGCTTTTGTTGCTGTAATGGAAATTCTTTACAAACTGAATCAAGTGAACAGCAGGTGTCTTTCTCAATCGCATTCTTATCGGATTGTTTTATTGATACAAATATAAATCTTGAGCAGATAAATAAATTTAATGCATATATCATAGGCTTTTTCAAGCATAAACGGTGTAAGCTTTTTTGCAATAACTGAAAATCATTTTCATGAGTCTTATAGAATGTGTTTTTTAGACGTGTTTAATTTTATTTATTTTATTTGGTTTGCCAAACTGTATGTACTTATACTTTTATGAAAAATATGAGCAGTAAATGTCCTTATGTTCCTTGGGTATACAGTATGAACAATAGTATTTAAGACGCTTATATTAGTTCGGAAGGTATCTATCAATGTATTAATGTATGCACCGGCATTTTTTTAAATGCTTTTCACCTACTTACAGTTGTCACTTCGATCTGAATCATTGCACACATATTAAGTACCGATGACACTGTAATAATTAAAAAAAAAAATTTTTAGTTTAAATAAAACTACTCTTTTCACGGATGAGAGTCTCATCCGTGACCATGGTGACTGCAAAGTCTCCAGAACGTCGGTCCAAAATTTAAAACAAATATACGCGTCTAAATCCGTAACGAGTAGTATTATTTAAACAAATAAGTCGCGCAAAGCGCGTGTTAGAATTTTTTTTTTTCAGTTTTTGAACTAAGTAGATTAATTTACTAATTTGACGGGCTTCGTGGTGTAGTGGTTTATATAGCGGACTGCCGATCACGAGGTCGCGGGTTCGATTCCCGCCTCAGACAATCATTTGTGTGATGTTTATAAATGTCATACATATGTTTGTTCTGCGTCTGGGTGTTTCTATGTATTATAAGTATGTATTTACAAAAGAAAAGTAGTTTATGTATTCTATCCGTATTCTGGTACCCATAACACAAGCATAAAAAGCTTAGCTTGGGACCAGAGGACGTTGTGTGAAATGTCTGTGAATATTTATTATTATTATTTATTAATTAGTTTTGTCTGACTTTTGTAGCAATAGCTATAGATACCGATTCGGGCCCCGAGTAATGAGGCCATCTCTTTGCCGGGTCATGGTCAGGCTCAAGGCCCTATACCATGGTACGGCAGGGGCACGGGTGAATAAAAAAAAAAAATTGGTCAAGTGCGAGTCGGACTCGCGCACGAAGGGTTCCGTACCATTATCTATGCAACATAAGGCAACGTTAGTAGTATGGAGCAAGAAACGGTAAAAAAATCATGTTTGTTGTATGGGAGCCCCCCTTAAATATTTATTTTATTTTTAGTATTTGTTGTTATAGTGGCAATAGAAATACATCATCTGTGAAAATTTCAACTGTCTAGCTATCACCGTTCTGGAGATACAGCCTGGTGACAGACGGACGGACGGACGGACGGACAGCGAAGTCTCAGTAATAGGGTGCCGTTTTTACCCTTTGGGTACGGAACCCTAAAAAATATCACTTGCGGATAGATAAAATAGTAAAATCAGCCGTAAATCATCTTTAACCGACAGCAACAGAATATTTAAATATGAATGTTATAAAAAAAAACCTAAAACAATTTAAATATTGCATTCTTGTAAAGGAAGTAATATTAGGTAGGTACAGTAAGTAGGTAGGCAGAAAAATGTATATGCAATAAAGAAAGGTTTTCTGCTTCAAAGCTGTGTTGACGAGGGTCGCTCCATGTTATTTAGGATCGAAAAGAAATGAAGGATAAAAAGTTAATTAAATGCTAATTGAAGGATTCAACGAGGGTAGGGGCAGAGATCCTATGGTATCGTGCGCTTTTGCAACATTATCGGGTTGTAAAATGTTATTACATTTTACAGCTGCTGTTACTATGTTCTATAACTTGAAATACATTTTGAGAATTGCTACAGATGTTTAGAGCTTCTGTTTAATAGATGTATAGTTACTAGTGGAAACATAGGTATAGTCTATTTATGTTTAGACAGAAATACACAGTAACGAAGGGTTAGCACGCTGAAATAGCAATGGGCAGGCCACTTCGCTCGTAGGACTGATGATTGTTAAGCAACGTTCTAGAGTGGCAACTACGGACCGGACGACGCAGTATAGGCCCCCACCCACAAGGTGGAGTAACAATAACGTTAAGGTCGCGGGGAACCATTGGATGCAAGCGGCATAAGACCGCGCGTTGTGGTGTTTTATGGAGGAGGCCTATGTCACATAGTGGACGAAGAAAGGTTGATTGGATGGATGGATGGATACAGCAACCTTCACGACCAATTCCAAAACTGTTGGTAGGTAAGTAATTTAATTTAAAATTTATCAGTACCTTTTTACGGATTTAGACGCGTATATTTGTTTCAAATTTTGGCCCGACGTTTCGGAGACTTTGCAGTCACCATGGTCACGGGTGAGACTGAGCTGTAATGTGTCTTCTACGATCAGTTATTACAGGGTTTACCCATATTCGCGTTCATATACGCGTCTAAATCCGTAAAAAGTAGTTTTATTTATACAGATGAGTCGCGCAAGTGTTAGAAAATATTAGGTCAGTACCTATTAATTCGGCAACCAGCATACTAAGATGTGACATTTCATAGAAGTTGTAAGAATTAGAACAAAACTTTTGATTAAGGAAAGTGTTGGCGAGAAAATAAAATAAAAGAAATATGTACGTTAAAAACTGAAAGTTTTCGGTATAGTGGGTGATAATAGTTCGAATCTACCACTTAAATATTTTGTAGTTCTTTTGTAAACGTTTGTCAAAATATGTTAGATATTTTTATAATTTTGCCATGATTTCGCTAACTTGACAGAAACGTATAGCAAAAAAAGACTAGACTACTAACACGTACTTTTAAACTAATATTCTTACAACTAAGGTTATATTACTTATATATACACATATGAGTCTAGAAACACTCTGTCACGTACTAAAGCAATTATTATCGACACTATGTAATGACGTCACCACGTCCCAGTTCCCGCATACTTAATGCCAGGTCATCAATCTTAGCAGGATCAAGTAGATGTATAGTCTGGGCTTATACCCCACTCGCTATTATATTACACCATTCAGGTTCAACTTTATTATTATTAATTTCTTCAATTATCAATATCTTTCAAAAATATATTAAATTTTATTACTGCCAGTGTTTTTTTTCCACGTGATTTGAAATTCGAACGCTTTTATATTCATTTGTCAATTTGACACTTTTGCAGTAATTTTGCATTAGTTTATTTGTGTTAAATTATGTTTTCTTTAAAATAATACAATATATTAACAGTAAATACTGATGAAGTGTAGTAGCCTGACCATCTAAGATAGTTAAAGAAGTGAATATTCTTCTCTGCAAACTTCTTTGTAAATAAATGAACAGGCGTGATGTATGAGTGACATAATTTTTTCTTTTTAGTAGACTTCAAAAGAAGCGGGTTATTATATTTGTGGACATTTCAAACAAAGTTCTCTGGTCCTAAATTAATTGAATTATGTATGAACTAGTACTTTAAAATATACTGTAACTTTTGCTACGAATATAACAAGTAACACAATACGAGCTTTATTAAATTACACAGAAGTTGTGTAGCGAGACTAATGTTCCGTTGATGAATTAGTTAAGTGATAAATTAGATAGTTATTATGAAGTATAATTTATTGTCCTATTACATACATAATAGTCGCCGACTTGCTATTGACGCTGAGCCTCTCGAGGGGTTCTCACAACACCTAGAGAGGCTCGGTTCTTTGGGACCATATCGTTCACCGATACAAATATCGTGATTATTTCTGTCGATAACACCCTCCACATGTCTTTAACCTCATTATACAATAATATTATTATCTTCTAAGATTTTAAACATGATTACAATTTTTAACCTTAAAGAAATTTTTGCTTTCGGAATAAATAAAACTATCAGAAAGAATGAGTCACGCAAATTTCAGAAAGTATAACTTTAAACCAATTGCAATGATTGGATTATAACTGGTTTTTACACAAGACTCCAACACGCTGTCAAAGGAATCTTAAATTAGAGTTATCGGGTAAATTTACTTTACTTTAGCTTGTGCAAATATTTTGTTACCTATTCGTGTATTTTCTAAAGTAGATAAGACGTGGTTGAGGAATGTAAACAATTTACCGAAATCAAGATCCTGACAGGTTTGCTGGAAGCTAACGCTTTGAGTGTTTAGCCGGATATTACACTCCGCTTCAATAGAAGGTTCCTTTATATTGTTACCCTTGTCGAAAATATTACTGGCAATACGAATTAAATTTTGCAGACAATCAACATAAATGGCAAATACATGATCCATCTTCTGTTCTCACATGATATATTTACCATGACAGAATCTTTCAAGTATAAATAAATAAATATTCATGGACATTTCACACAGCGTCCTCTAGTCACAAGCTAAGCTTATATGCTTGTGTTATGGGTATTAGAATACGGATATACTACATATACTACTTTTTATTTTGTAAATACATACATATAATACATAGTAAACACTCAGACGCAGTACAAACATTTGTATGACATTTATAAATATCACACAAATGATTGTCCCAAGCGGGAAAGCGAACCCGCGACCTCGTGAACGGCAGTCCGTTACATGAACCACTCCACCACGAAGCCTGTCACGTCAAGTATGAATCATTTGTGTAGTTCAGTTTTTAGTAAGTCTTTGGACAAAATATAAGTGGATTTAAGAATAAATGAATGAATGAATGAATTTTTTTTACGGGAATTTTATGCTTTTGTGTGCTTTTAAAGACTTAAAAATACACTGACGTAACACAAATGACCAGACGCATAAAATATATAATACGAAAATATTGATATATATGAAATGAAAATAGGATCAAAAGGAAACCTTTTTTTTTTTTTTTTTGGTTGTAGCGGCTATTCAGGCTATATTACGCCTAGTATCACTGCGACCAGATTGATCTATTGTGATCGCCACTTTTTACAGTTCTCGGTCCAAGCCTGTTGCCATAAAGAACTCCAGGATCTTTTTGGCTCCGAGAAGTTTAGTCTCTTCTGGGTGCATGGTGTAATTGCCCAGAGAGGAACATCGCATGTGCATCACTGAAGGGCAATCAGTGAGAATGTGAATGGGCGTTTCCTCCGCCAAATGACAGAGTCTACACGTCCCATTGTCAATCAGCCCTATTGTCTGCGCATGCTTATTAAGGCAGCAATGCCCAGTAAGTATTCTTACTAGCATTCGCAGATTGTTCCTACTTAATGCCAGAGCTTCAGAAGCAGCCTTTAAATTAAAGGGTCTTATGAGAGCTTTGGACTGTCTCAATCCGGGATTTGTTCTCCAGAGTTGAATTGTTGAGCGCATGCAGTCTGCCTTCAGGGTCAGTCTGGCCAGGCTTTTGGGTATTCCACAAAAAGGTTCAGGACCAAACCGAACGCCTTTAGCTCCTGCCCGCGCTAATTCGTCGGCTTTTTCATTGCCTTCGATCCCAGCATGTCCTGGGACCCAACGTAATATTACTCTGTTTTTTACACCCAGAGTATTTAATAGTTGCCTGCAGTTCATGACCAACTTCGAGCTAATAGCATCCGAAGACAAGGCCAAGAGAGCCGCCTGGCTATCAGAGTGTATGTAGATTGTATGATTGAGGTAGTTACTTTGCAGATTAGCTACTGCACATTCAATGATGGCGTACACTTCTGCTTGAAATATAGATGCGTATGTTCCTAGGTTCACACTGAGCGCCCTCTTGGGAACTTCACCATATATTCCGCAACCTACCTCCATTCCGGACTTGGAGCCATCAGTGAACCACTTCAGGCTTCCTGGTTCCCATTTTATTTGACTGTTTAACCAGTCTTCCCTAGCGGGTAATTCGATAGAATAAGATTTCTGTGAACAGTGTGTAAGGGGTAAGGCATCGGTGGGCATCCCTAGCACATAGATATCGTTTAGTGTATCCCTTAGTGCGTTAAGGGATTTCGAGAGCCAGTTTCCTTTCCTATCGCCCGAGATTCTATACATGCTGGACTTCGCCTCCATCCTCAGATGAAGGTGTAGGGGCGGTAAGTTCAGTATAGCTTCTAGGGCGGTTGTTGGAGAGGTTGACATGGCTCCAGTAGCGATAATACAAGCAGTTCTTTGCAGGCTGCTGAGTTTTGTTATTATTGTTTTCTGTGTCGTTTTTCTACACCATACCACCGAGGCATAAGATACCATCGGTCTTACTATGGATGTGTAGAGCCACAGGGCCATTTTGGGTTTTAGTCCCCATCTGTTCCCTGCTAGCCGACAGCAGATAGCCAGTGCTGCCTTTGCTTTCTGGAGAGTGGCAGTCACATGTATGTTCCAGGTAAGTTTCTGGTCTAATGTAACCCCTAGATACTTAACCTCGGAGGAGAACGGAATAGTTTTTCCATTCATGGTAGGCGGCCTTAAAACTTCAAGATTCCGCTTCTTTGTGAAGGGCACTATGACAGTTTTTTCCGCATTTATGGACAGTTCATTTTGTCTGCACCACTCGTTTATTGTATTTAAGGCCTTCTGCATTAGGTACGATAGTGTTCTTTGGCAGCCACCTCGCACAATAACTACTAGATCATCAGCGTAACCTTGAGCATCTATGCGAAGTTCTGCCATCTTATGCAGGAGTCCATCAACAGCAAGAGTCCAGAGCAGTGGGGACAGAACACCTCCTTGTGGGCAACCTCTTGCTGTACTTACCTCTAGTATGCTGTTGTGTAGCTCTAGCTTCACTATTCGACTGTTAAGCATCCTCTGTACCCATCTCACAGTGGTAGAGTCTACGTCTTTGTTGACCAGGCCTCCTACCAGGGTGTGAGTGGGGGTGTTATCAAAGGCGCCTTCAATGTCGAGAAAAGCCGAAAGCGCGATTTCTTTGTCCTCTAGCGCTTTCTCTATTTTGTCAACAAGCTCGAGTAGGGCAGTCTCAGTTGATCTTCCTCTACGGTAAGCATGTTGAGTGTGGTGAATAGGTTTTTCTATTAAATAGACCCCCCTAATATATTTATCTAATACCTTTTCCATTGTTTTTAGTAGAAATGATGTTAGACTAATGGGCCTAAAGGATTTTGGCGCTGCGTAATCCTTTTTCCCAGTCTTAGGTATGAATAATACCTTCACCTTCGTCCAGGGTTCGGGTATGTGACCTAGAGCAAAACTTGCTCTAAAAATCTTTACTAGGTGAGGGATTAGGACGTCTGCGCCCCGTTGAATCATAACTGGGCGTATACCGTCCACTCCCGCACTTTTGTAAGGTTTAAAGGAATCTATTGCCCACTTCACTATACCTGGTCTTACTATTATAGCTGCTCGTCTCCAGTCCTCGGAGCGCGGTCTGTTCGACTCACTCTCGTCATTGGTCCTGTTTGACACCACAGCCCCCGGGAAGTGTGTGTGAGCTAATAGTTCCAAGGTTTCCAACTCATTAGTTGTGAATGATCCGTTGGGTTGTCTAAGCAACCCAATTTGGTTAGGTGCCGTTTTTGCGAGTACTTTATGAAGTCTTGCTCCATGAGACGTGCTTTCAACCTCCTCACAGAACTTCCTCCATGACTCGCGTTTTGCTTTCCTAATTTGTTTACTATATTCATTTAGGGCTTTCCGATATATCTCCCACTCATTCGTTCTGTTAGCCCTATTAAAAAGTTTCCGTGTTTTGTCTCTAAGTTTTTTCAGCTTAGAGTTCCACCATGGAACCGAACGCTTGGTGGAAACCTTAATATAACGGAAAAAAAAATATGATCGCAAGCGTTACCGAAAAATCAAAGTAATTTTAGAGAGTGAGCGAGCCTCTTTGAACCTTAGCAGTATGGTTGATATTAAATTTATACATTAAAATGGTTTCAAGTTAGATGTCATATAGAAACAATGTTTATCGAATCAATTTATTTACTTGAGAAAACACTGTTGTCGATACGTATCCACTATTTTTGCGAAAATGTTGTCGTACTTTTTGTTACTACAACATGTAGGATTGTGACTTGTGAGACAAAATATGTACTAATATTATAAAGCTGTAGAGTTAGTTTGTTTGTTTGTTTGACCGCGCTATTCTCAGGGACTATTGATACGAATTAAAAAAATATTTTGTGTTGGATTGTCCATGTATCGAGAAAACCTATAGGCTATACATATAAAATCACGCTTCTCCAATAGGACCGAAGCATTAGCGAAAAAATGTTACAAAAACGTGGAAAAATTCCTTAATTCTACGCGTATGGAGTCGCAAGCAACAGCTAGTCTCCAAAATAAGTATCAGAATCTATAGGCTAGCCTATAGATTCTGATACTGATTCGTAGGAATAGTCATATTCCTAGGAATATGACTATTCCAACGAATCAGTTCAGATAGGGTCTGTTAGAAATGCGTTCCACCCTAATTCTATACTTCGTATTTTTACCTACTTGTAGGTATATTTTCTTTTGTCTAGTTAAGTGGTTAGTAATTTTGAATGCTGAATAAGCACAGCCATCAGCCCACTAATGTCCCACTGTTGGTTGCGGGCCTCCTCTACTTCTGGAGAGTATTTGACCTACTATACCACGTTAACATTGCGTGTTGGCTTAGGGAGTCCTATTCTAATCAGGAAAGCAGTTAGGAGGTGAAGTTGCATTTATTTCAACTCACGTTAGGTATATATATATGAATATAAGAAAGCTATTTCTTTAAAGATGTTTCCGAATTTTCTTATAAGAAGATAAACAGGAATAAAACACTGCAATGGTGCAATAAAAATGCCTTCCGATATTAATAGATAAAGCAATTTATCTCTAAAACTTTCAGGACAGGATCTTTACGATCACTTCCAACTCTCTCTATCCATCACAGGTAATTGCAGTAGTACCTTCAATGTTCGCGAGAAGCGTAACTGGGACGATGTGCACGTGATTGCTTAAGAATTCTGAATTATTACATATTATAATTAACATTTTCGCGATCTCGTTACATACTATATACGGAAAGATGTTAAGAAACCACAAGTGGTAAAAATGAAGCCTAAAAAATATTGAAGTCATCTAAATGTGTGGAATGATTTAATTAAGTTATATAGTATCTTTGCATCGTAAATAGAAAAGAAAACTTAATGAAATCTGTATTTTAACTAATACTAGCTGTCCCAGCAAACGTTATTTTGCCATACTAAAAAAAAAGGTTGGAAAAATAGATGTTGGCCGATTCGCAGACCTACTGAATGAATATGCTTGTAAAATTTCATAAAAATCGGTCAAGCCGTTTCGGAGGAGTACGGTAACTAACACTGTGACACGTGAATTTTATTTAAAAGATTTTTCAATAAGTGAGCTGTAAGTTGTTTGAGTTATTGTGCTTACAACAAATTTATAACCATTATGTTATATTTTTCGAAGTATTTGTCTTTTCTTGTTTTAGCCACAGCAGCCACATAGTATTTATAAGATAAAACAGCTGTGTAACCAATGATTTGCTTTGAATTTCTACAACAATGAACTTTAATAAAGTAAACAGTTTTCTTTGAGTTTCGTGCGGGGATTAGATATAATGTTTCCCAAATATTCCAGAGAGAAATCTCAATGAGAATTATTATTTAAGTAGGTTGGGCGCTCACAGCTGAAATCACAAAGCCACGCTTTTGACAAAATAAACCATGCATAATTATAAAAGGCAATGAATATTTTAATAGATGCGTGCGATTATTTTAATTAGAATTGTATGAGATGTTAGCACTAATTTAACTATCAATCAAGAACCCACTTCAAAATCGCTTGTCTGATCTTTGACTAATAGATAGTACTTTTGTAGGAGTATACACTATACATACAGCGTGGTGTAGTCAAACCAAGACATTTTCTTTGTACAGAAGGACCGTGCTTTACTTATTAGTAGAAAGATTATGAGTTAAGAATCCCGAGAAGAAGCATTATGTATCGACAAAGCTACGTGTTCTTCTTCTCCTTCTTCTCCAGCCCATTTACGTCCCACTGTTGGGCACGGGGCCTCCTCCAGTTTGGGAGGGATTATGGGCTACTGTGCCGCGCTGACCAAGCGTGTTGGCACAGGTTTCTTTTCGAGTTTTCTGTCTCTCACAGAAGATGTTATCTCTGTGCGATATCCCTTAACTGACTTTTACAGCACCCTTGGGAGGAGATGGGGTGGTGACACTTGTATTCTTAATCTGTCACCACACGGAGGTATACGTGTTCTTAGCTTAAATTAATATCGTGTTCAAATACGTACATCTAATACCACTACAGTTGCAGTCTTTAGAGTAGAGCATAAATAAATGACTATGAGCACTGTAAACCTCGAATCACCGAATCGCTTAGGTTTGGATTTTATTGGCAAAAAATTAGGCTTTAGGGTGTTTCCTTGATTTCATTTTTTAAAGCATATTTTACTTTTGTATATATTCTGCTACGAGTATCGTATATTGTAGTATTTTTACAACAAAATACTTTTGTATCGTAAAATATCAAATATTTATGTTAATGTCTAAAAGAAAGCTATGAAAAATAAATTAGAATTTAATGACTACAAATTTCTCCACTGGGTATGTAACTGTGTGGCTCTGTAATTTAATATAATACACTTTAGTGAACTGAAGCCATGAAACTGAACCAATTATCACAAAGGACTTCATATTTCTACTCTTGGGAGACATTGTATTACAAAAAGTATCCATAAAAATGATTTTAAAGCTTTCCGATTCAACGCAGCTCCTCAACTTGTATTGTTAAGAAAAATAAGATAAAGATATATCCAAGAAATCATATTAATGTTAATAAGAAGGTAAACTTTGTTGGTCTTATTTATAATGACTTATAGGAGGTTTAAACAATAAAATAATGTAAGTTTATCGGAGAGATAATAAACATTACAGCGTAAAAAGACTTTAGCGACCTTTTAAATCTCCGATAACTCATTATGAATAAGACCATGTATGTTTACATGGAGTAATCTCCAAAAATAATGGTAAGAGTCTTAATTTTATCGACCAGTAACTCACAGCTCAGTTATTTGTTATCTATAACAACATACCTTATTTCTCAATAAATTTTTTTTTTTTTTTTTTTTTATCCTGCAATCAGTCATAACGACTATAAACAGATAGGATGCAGTAAGTGTCAGCATCGACCAGACTCCCATTGGAGCTGGAACCTATTTTTTGTTTCTTATTATTAATATTTCTTTTTAGTTCAGATTAATCGGAGTCGAACATATCACGTCGCTTTTTTAGTCGACGTATGGTTTCTGAGCTTGTGAGCTGGGAAGCGAGATCGTTAGGGTGTTTTTGCAAGCGTGTTTTGTACTTGGAGCAATAATTTAGTATTTCATCTTTAACTGTAGGCACATTGAGGATTTCATGGACCTCATTTGTTCTGATAAACCATGGCGCATTACAGATTTGTTTAAGGATACTATTCTGTACCCTCTGCACTGTAGTGATGTTGGATTTACTTGCTGAACTCCAAAGCTGTACTCCATATAACCAAATTGGCTTGAGTATTGTTTTATAAATTAAAATTTTTTTGTCCAAAGCTAGTTTAGAGTTTCTCCCTAGCAGCCAGTATAAGCCTTTGTATTTTAGGTTGATCTCGTCTCTTTTGCTTCGTATATGTGTCTTCCAAGTAAGTCTACGGTCTAAATGCATTCCCAAATATTTGACCTTGTCACAGTGTGGGAGTTGCGTTCCATTTAGCGTAACTGGTGAGCAATCTTCTCTGCGGAGCGCAAACGTCACATGTACCGATTTAGTTGCGCTGGCAGCGATCCTCCATTTAGTCAACCACTCTCCCATATCCTTTAGGCTGTTTTGTAGGATTTTAGAAGCCTCGATGGGACATCTGTTCGTAGCCAGCAGAGCCGTATCATCTGCGAATGTTGCAACTGTGACCCCTGGAGTTTGTGGTAAATCTGATGTATAAATTGTGTACAGCACGGGGCCGAGTACAGAACCCTGTGGTACTCCTGCTGAGATGTTGAAAAAACTTGATGTACTATCATTTTCTCTTACTTGGAATATTCTGTTGGTAAGATATGATTTTATGACTCCAAAGAACACATGAGGTAATAAGGACTTGATTTTATACAGTAGCCCCTTGTGCCATACCTTGTCAAATGCTTGTTGTATATCAAGGAATGCTGCCGAACAATACTCCTTCTTTTCAAATGACTTTCTAATGACCCTGCTCACTCTATGGACTTGCTCTATTGTAGCATGTTCTTGGCGAAAGCCAAATTGGTGATCAGGTATTATGAATCTTTCTTTCAAAACTTTATTAAGTCTAGGTAGCAGGGTTTTCTCAAACAACTTCGACAGTACTGGCAGTAGGCTAATTGGCCTGTACGATGTAATTTCGTGGGCTGGTTTCCCATGCTTATGTATCATAATAATTTGGGAAACTTTCCATAGTTCTGGGAAGTGAGCCAGCCTCATGATGGCATTAAACAGGTAAGTGAGATATACTAGCGCTTTTTTAGGCAGTTCTTTAAGTACTTTACTATCTATTAGGTCGTATCCTGGCGCCTTGTTGCTGTCCATGAATTTAATATTTCTAGAAATCTCTCCAGGTGTGACAGGTCGCAGAGGCAGATCCATTTGTATATCCTGATCAATGACAACATCGATGTCAGATTCGTTTCCGTTCGGGATTGCAGATTGATTGGGTTTGAAAACTTGACTGAGATGGCAAGCAAATGTATGGTAATCGTAATGGTATCGTAATGGTGGTTTGTGGTACAATGGTCTGTCAAAATTTTTGCAAGCCTTCCAGAGTGAGTAGTTGGAACTCTTGGTAGCTGTGAGGCCCTCCAGGTAGGTTTCTAGTGCGACTTCATTAGCTTCTCGTACGAGGTCCTTCAGTTCGCGGATAGCTCTATTGAGAGCTTTTTTGTCGCATGCGTGTCTACTAACGTGCCATTTCCGACGGAGTCTTCTTTTTTCCAATATTTTTGAGCGTATAGTTTCTGAGTACACTTTACTTTGCTTTGGCCGATCAGAGAGCTCCGGCGTAGTACTCCAACAGCAGTCCTGTATTGTTGAGGTTATTAATTTGGCGGCTTCATCTATATCTGACCCTGTTTTTAAGGACACTCTGAGATCAAGTCTTTCCTGGATCAGTCTTCTAAATGAGTCCCAATCTGTCAGTCTGTTGTATAGCTTTGGGGTCTTCTCCATGCCAAGAACAGTCGTACCGATCGTAAGAATGACAGGAACGTGGTTGGAATGGGCATCTGGGCATGTTTTTATATGGTGGAAAAGTCTCGACAGGCTCTTTACAACGAAGAAGTCAATTACGTCGGGTAACCTGTTTCGATCCGTTGGCCAGTTTGTAGGATCAGGTGTGGATATTGTGGCAAGCCTATTTTTGTCTACGCTTTTCTTGAGCATTCTGCCCCTAGTATTGCTTAACCTAGAGCCCCAGTGAATATGCTTGGCGTTCCAGTCGCCTCCTGCAATAAAACGCGAACCAAGTGCATTAAATAGATCATCGTATTGCTCCTCCGTTATTTTGTGTTTCGGCGGGCAATATATAGCGCAGACTTTAAATGTTCCACTTTTGTCGTCAATGGCTATAGTGGCTCCTTGTATGTGGGCTTTTGCAAACCGTGACTGTTCGTAATGTTTAACACTAGATTTAACAATAACAGCTGCCCCAGCATGCGCAGTGCCATCCGGGTGATTAGTGGCGTAGACATCGTAGTTTTGTCATCTTTATTTGGAGCTAAGCCGTCTTGGTTCCAGGTAGCAATTTTGAGAGAAGTCATTTTGTAAGTTTGTCAATCAAGGTTGTTATGAGACTGATTAAGGTACTCATTTGTTGAAGTATAACGTCAAACTTTTCTCCTTGTTTTATAAGCATCTGTTCAACAGTTGTTGTTGGGGTTGAAGTGTCTGTATCTATCCTATTTCTACTAGTTTTTAAGATGTCGGCATATTTTGGTCTTTGTTTGGATTCTAGACTTGGTTCAACATTTTCAGTCAGAGTAGATGGTTGAGGTTCTATGTTGATATTGGTATTTATACTAGTCTTTTCTCTATTATTGTTGTGAGGTTGCTTACTATATTTCCTAGTTAATATCTCTCTGTAAACTTCGCAGCCTTTATAGTTTGCAGGGTGGGCTCCAAGACAGAGTGCACATGTGGCTGGTGTACTGCGATCAGTCTTGGAGCATTCTGATGTCTTATGGGACTCCGCACACTTGACACAGCGATATGGCCTCATACAGTAGTTTTTTGAATGGCCATATTGCTGGCACCTCTGACATTGTACTACTGAGTTTCGCTTGCGAGGGTCTTCTATGATGATTGACTGGTGATAGATAAATTTAATATTTTTGACAGCCTTGTTTTGTGGACCTTGAGCTAAATTGACAAAAAATGTTGAAGTCGCTTTCTTTTCGGGTCCGTACTTGGCATTAATTATTTCTCCCTCCACTTTATTACCCGACTCTTCTAGTGCTTCTTTTATTATGTTTAATGGTGTTGTGGGGTGAAGATTTCTAATCACAATTCTGTATGGTCTTTGATTTTTTATATTGAAAGTATGACCAATTAGACCCTTCTTCCTTACTATGTCAATTACTTTTTTGTATACTTCAACGTTGGTGCAGCTAATCCGTAATTGATTTTGGTTAATAATTTTGTACATAAAGTCTACTTTGTTTGCAACACTTTCCAGAAGTTCAGTAAGTTTATTAACATTTTCGATGCCATAGAGAATTATAGGTGGAGGTTTGGTGGTTTTTATAATAGTACTGCTCAGTTGTGAGGCAGTGCCTTCTTGTTGATCTACTGGAAGATCACTGAATTTATTAGTAAGATCTATTCTTTCAGGTGAAGGTGAGTTAACTTTTTTTCTTTTGGCATTTCTTAGTGTTGGCACCCTTTGCCAAGAGGGCGGCTGGGTTTCACTGAGATCCATAGCATCTGGTGTGCTTGAGTTGTGTGTGTCCTTTGTTTCTGGGGTAGTTTGTGTCCCAATGTTGGCATCTATTGAACTAAGTGATGCACTTTTAGTCCTAGTCATGAACAAACCAGGATGAAAAGCTTGCTGAACTAGCTTCTTATTCTCAATTAATTAATGCTTGTCCGTGTGGTGACGGATTAAGAATACGAGTGTCGTCACCCCTTTTCCTTCCTGGGTTGCTGTAAAAGCCAGCTAAGGGATATTATACCAACATGTTGTACCAACATCATGAAATCCGAATCTGCTAAGTATTTAGGAGTAACATTGGACCATACTTTGAATTGGTCTCAGCATGTTGCTATTACATCGGCAAGAATACGTAAATTGGCTTATATTTTTAGAACCATGCGATCATTTACAGATTTACCAATTATGAAAATGGTTTACTACGCCTTGGCTCAATCTATACTTAATTATTGTATTGTACCTTGGGGTAGCTGTGGTAAGAGTCTTTTACTTAAATTGGAACGTGCTCAGAGGTTAATCTTAAAAGTGATTTTTTCCAAACCCTTTAGATTTCCCACGAAAGATCTTTATAATATAGCCAAAATTTTAACTGTTCGTCAATTATTTATCTTAAAAACGATTCTTCGTAAGCATTCCGAACTAACATACAAACCAGACGTACCAAACCAGCGCACATCCTATCGGGTCTGTGATCTTACTAAACATCGCACCTCACTTGCAAGTCGACAGTTCTATTGCCTTGGCCCCCAACTATATAATAAAGTAAATCGCATTCTGAACATATTCCAATTGACTAAAAAATCTGCCAAAAAACAATTAATCCTTTGGTTGATAGGACTTGACTATGAAGAAACTGAACTTCTTCTAGCCAATTTTAAATAAGAAGCTCATATGCATAAAATACTTCACGCACGCGTTTTCGTTTTTACGCACACATCACATACACACAAACACACCCACACTCCACAAACTCACGCTGTACACTTATCTTTCACCTGCATGCTTTTTATAAAGAATAACTTTTCTGTTTACTTACCTGATTTATTGTGTAGTTCTCTTCAGTATATATAATAATTCTATCATCTCATTGTATTAATATCTACTTAATTTCTTTATGTTATTGTACCTAATTTAAAAACCATCACTGGATGTATACACCTACTTGTGAAGGGCAATAATGATTGCGATACAGTTCATACTAGTGCAGTCATTATTGTGCTCAATTATTTTTAAGGTTACTTTGAAAATGTATCAAATAAATAAATAAATAAATAAATTATACACAGATAACACCTGTAAAAGACAAACATCTCGAAAATAAGTCTTGTGCCATTACGTCTGGTTAGCGCCACACAGTAGACCATAATCGCTTCCAAAGTGGAGGAGAACATTTCGAACAGTAGGACGTTAATGGGCTGGAGAGAGAGATACATATTTCAATAATTTAATTTAAAAAAATGAGACTGTAATGTTCAGACTTAACAATTTTCGGTATTTAATCATGCAAATTGGGTTATATTAGAATAAGTAAATAATTTTAGGATTCCTTTTAATTTTAATAAAATGGACAAAGCTTACAGAATGTAAATTATGTAAAGAGGACAAATCTTTCGGTATGAATATTAATAACAGGAAAAGGGTAATCTCATATTTGTAGATAATTACAGTGTAATGTGGGACTACACTGTAAATACCCACTACTAAGATTATAACCGTAAAAAGTAAGTATGTAACGATGTCAGTTGATCTTTCACGCAAAAGTTACTGAATAGATTTTAATACCTAAAATGTTGCAGAAAGATAGCTTAAACACCAGAATTAGACATAGTCTGTATATCATTACGCTAAAAGCAAACGAACAAGACAATAAGTATAAAAGCGGATATAATCACGGGCCAAAGCTAGTTTCACTTGTGAACTTACTAGAACCACCCATATGTATACATTAGTAATACAGTTCAATGCATATGTATAGCCTAGAGGTAGATATGACAAATAGATGTTGACTGATTCTTAGACGTGATCCATTTGCACTCAAAGTATCACAAAATTTAATCAAGCCATTTCGGAGGAATTTGTTAATAAACACACAGCGACATGGGAACTTAAGTAATTTATTAATTTTGCAATTGACTTGCTATGCTTTTACTTAATGAACGTGACACGAGAACTTCTTATTATGAAGAATAAATAAAACCACTTTTTACAGATTTCGATGCGTGCATTTGTTTTAAATTGTAGCCCGACGTTTCGGAGACTTTGCACTCACCATGGTCACGGGTAAGATTGAGAGATTTGAACGGCTGAGTGGCGCAAGTGTTCGAGAATATTAAGAAAATCTTATTTAAAAACTTCTTAAATAAGATCTTTCTCTATATACACTGTTTATTACATTCTAATTAAATAGACCAATAGCTTGGCAAAGGCTTAATAATGCCAATTAATATTGAGTACCCAAGGCAGTCTGAATATTAAAAAGTTTAGAGTGCATTAAAATTATATTTTATTATAGTCTGACTCTAGACACTGGCAGACATTTATATCGTACGTGGAGCCGAGTAACGAGATGCTGCAGGGACCCTTTATTTTAATTAAAGGAAAGAGTTTTGTAAGTTGTAAATAAGGATAACAAATACAATCAATTAGTAAAATGAATAACAATTTAGAATGAAATAAAAATAATCAAGTGCGAGTGGGACTCGCGCACGAAGGGTTCCGTACCATTATCTATGCAAAATAAGGCAACGTTATTAGTATCGAGCAAGAAACGGTAAAAAAATCAGTTTTTTGTATGGGAGCCCCCCTTAAATATTTATTTTATTTTATTTTTAGTATTTGTTGTTATAGCGGCAATAGAAATACATCATCTGTGAAAATTTCAACTGTCTAGCTATCACCGTTCTTGAGATACAGCCTGGTGACAGACGGACGGACGGACGGACAGACGGACGGACGGACGGACAGCGAAGTCTCAGTAATAGGGTTTCCGGTTTTACCCTTTGGGTACGGAACCCTAAAAATGAACAAAATGTATCAACGAATCTTTATACTTATTATAAAACAAAGTTATTTTGTATGTATGTCCCATTGGAGCTTATATATCTCATAAACTACGCAACGGATTTTACTTCTACTTCGGCGGGGTGCCGAGGGAAAAGTGGTGTTCTTTTCCCTGACATAAATTTTAATCGCGTCACGCACACTAAGACAGGTCATTGTACACAATCAGTATGAGCGTTGCTCTTGTGCCTTTTTCAATTTTTGCATTGCCATTTTCTAAAAAACGAACATTATTTATTAGTCAGTTTTAAACAGAACACAATAAAAATAAAAACAATATGGCTGACAGTAATTTCGGTTATTGTCTTTTTTATCACGAGCCTCGAATGGCGTAATCGGGACTAACGGCGGCAAAATAACATTACATGTTTGTTAAAAAGCTTTCTCAATGATTAAATTTGTTTATAACTTTAAAAAATGCTAATAGACTACAATCAGACAAAGAAATGACGACATAGCGCCCAGAAATATTTTATGATAGGTATAGTAACAGCATCCTAAGCATAAATCACGTTGGATCATTTCACAAGTTGATTTTTTTCATGGGTTTATAGTCTATAAGTAATACTAGCCGTGCCCACGACTCCGTCCGCGTGGAACGATTATTTTTCGATCGACCCAATCAATTTTTTGATTCTTTTTTTACGCGCTGGATGGCGTTGCAAGTACCTAATCAAATTGAGAAATTTCGTATTATGTAAATATCTCTTGATTGAGTGGACCGATTGCGATGAAAATAATGACTAAGTAATACCTTGACTTGTGTACAATTTTTACGTTTTATATTTTTAAGCGTTGTACATTTTACGTGATGCGTGCACAGACAAACATCTAAACAGACCAAAATTTCAAAAATGCTGGAAACGGATTCTTTTGGTTGTCCTTTAACCATCTGACTATTTTTTTTTTAAATATATTCAATGTACAAAAATTTGTTTTCTACAGTTTTATTATACTTATGTATAGATAGGTAATAAAACAAGACGATCTTTGGAGTGTTTTGTCTTTGATCCTAATATTATACCTGTTACGTCATATACGTAGGGACTTTTACGGTTCCGTAACAAAAGGTAAGACAGGACTCTGTTACTGAGACTTCGATGTCCGTCCCCTTGTCACCAGGCTGTAATTCTGGACAGTGATAGCAAGAGAGCTGAAAATTACACAGTTTATTTACCTATCAATATCAGTTGATGCTATACGATACCACAAATACACATCTTCATCATCTTTCTACTGTCTAACAGGATAAGCCCGAATGAATTTTTTTTTTAAATATTTATGGACATTTCACATAACGTCCTCTGGTCCCAAGCTAAGCCTATATGCTTGTGTTATGGGTACCAGAATACGGATAGACTACATATTATACTGCTTTTATTTTGTGAATACATACTTATAATACATAGAAACACCCAGATTCAGTACAAACATTTCGCAGTCCGCTACATGAACCACTCGACCACGAGGCTCGTCAAATAATACGAATAAATAAGTTCCGTTATTTGGGGTTATTTGGGGTTGGTATGACAAATATATTAAGATAATTACGGTACGGAACCCTTTGTGTGCAAGCGCAACTCGTACAATTTTTTTTTAAATACAAAGATAAAGTAAGGACATAGACTCTATTGTTGAATACATAATATGTATTATTTGAATGAATAGGAAACAATATTTCAGTGGCAGGTTCTCATAACTAAACTAGAAGCAATAAATTGCTTCGTAGTTTTGTGATATATGATACATTTTCGTTTCGGTTCAACACCAATATGTATTGAGGACTCTCAACAATATATATTAAATGCCAGTTAAATGTATATCACATAGTATTTAGTCTATAAGTAATGACAGATATTTTATATATTCTTAGATATTTTACACAACGTCCTCTGGTCCCAAGCTAAGCCCACATGCTTGTGTTGTATGTACCAGGATACAGATGTACCTACTACTAATAAGGTTATTGATTTTTTGGTACATATAATATTAATTTAATTAAAATGAGATAATACTTTTGATCTAATAATTATTTAGTTGCAATATGAAAGAACGATCTATAAATATCTGAAAGAAATGCTCTAAATGGGTCTTACTTGAAACAGGCCGCCGCAGGCGGGTGTGCATGCGGTTCGTCCTGGAGGGCGGTAAATCGGTAATCGACTTATCACGTAATTAAGACTATTGTCACAATACTTATCACATCTTATACATGTATAAGAAATATCAAGTCTTGAAATAAATCTAGCTGAAAGGAGAAAGTGCAGATGATTATATTTCGCGTATTTGCCTTTTGGCAAATAACTACTGATAAGATTTAGTGGCAGCGCTTAAAAGTGCGAAAATACGTACTAATAATCTACTTACTCGTAGTTTAAAACTGTTTCAGCTGGTATTATATTGTCAAGATTATTCAAAGACTGAGTTCTAGGTTGATGGAATAAGGATTTGTGGAATATTTGTTGAGTATAAACTTTGTTATTAGGTTTTTCAGATTGAGAGTGTGTGTTTGTTTTTTCTTTACTTTCCATAATGTTCCCACGAGTAGGGTCGATTTCAACAGGTCGCACACAGGGTAACGCCCATTCCCATGTGAAGGCACTATACAACAATGTGAGCCGGGTCCATTGAGGTTGGCGCTGTCGGCTGATAACCCATCAGTCATTCATTCTTTTGGCGCGTATCCCACCGTAGGATTAGGGGTAAATTTTTATGGAGGCTTTCTACCTCTTGGTCCGGGCGGTTAAGCCAAAGCCTCCGATTTCGTTTAAAATTTTCAGTAGAAACGAAGTTGCGGGCTGTGGTCTTCGCATGTTTTTTACGAAGACTGAAGATTGGGTCTTACTCATGATACTTTCTCAAGGTACTATGGTCACACTTTTAGGAGGGATTTAATCCTCCAGGGCTCGTGATTGCCTCGTATTAAGAACAGGTTACTTAACTGCCGCCTGTTGCTCGGCATTGCTGCTCGTTTAGCACCATCCGGGGGACAAGTGTAGGGTGAGCCTTAGGAAAAGGTGGTAAGTCCTACGGACGCGAGCAGCTTTCGTCCCCACATGGCCACACGAGAAAATACTGCTACAGGAAACCTAAATGCATAAAATGTGCTGGAGACCATGTATCATCCAACTGCGAACGAAAAGAAAGATCTGACGCAGTTAAAGCAGTTAACATGCTTATATATCCTGAATATTTTTTAAATGATTGCATTGTCTCAATTCTATGCTACCTACTTACAAAACGTTGACAGTTTATGTTGTCAGAGACATAAGTTTCTGTTGTCACATGTTGTCACAATCGTAGTAAACACAAGTAAACAATTATGATATTTTTACCTGATTCTATAAACAAAGCGTTTTTATGTGAAATTATCTGATTGTATATGAAAGGCATACGTAGAAACACTATAATCTTGGTGAGTCTACTCATATACAATTAAACTATTACGTGTATAATTTAAAATAAAAATGTGGTCATAGTGATACTTCAACATGCTATTCTAGTAATTCTGATCAAGGAATTGGGATTATTCTTTTAAATTATTGCATTGTCATCGGTCCTTGTTAGGTTTGCAAAATTTCAGATCAACCCGTCTTTTGCAAGTGGCTGAAAATCGCTTTCAAAGATTCCGTTACACAGATTAATACATTGATAGATATATACCAAACTTATAAAAGCGTGTTAATAATATAATAATATTCATAGCATTTAGAAAGCACCCTTCAAAGCTATCATTAAAAACATAATTAACATAAAATTATAATACAACTATAATTTAAACGATTATATCTAATATATAATGTTCTATGTATATAATGTTGCTTCAATGTTCAATTTGTGTATCTGCGTGTTCTATTTATCAGATATAAATCAGACTTTGTTATAATCTGCTGACATCGAAATCTATTGAACGATAATGGATTTTTAACGTCTGTTGCGTGCTGTTCGGGCAAGCACATGTAGTGTTTCTCACAACTATATAAATGAATACAACTTATTCCATATAGCTATCAAAAGCTTAAACGAATATTATCTATGTAAATAGCTATTATCACAATTATTTCTATTAAAAAGGCTTTCCAGAAATTAATATTTAATGAGCAATTTTGTGTGATCAAGTAAGCTTTCCCGTGTGGTGATGGATCAAGAATACAACTCTCACTACCCCATCTCCTCCCAAGGGTGCTGTAAAAGTCAGCTAAGGGATATTTCACACAGATAATTCTTCTGTGAGAGACGGAAAACTCGAAAATAAACCCTGTGCCAACACGCCTGGTCAGCGCGGTACAGTAGACCATAATCCCTCCAAAGTGGAGGAGGCCCGTGCCCAACAGTGGGACGTAAATTGGCTGGAGAAGAAAAGAGTAAGCTAACTATCCTATATAAATACTACTATACAAATGTTATAATAATTAATTAATTCAGTAGTTTTTGCGTGAAAGACTAACAAACATCCAAATATCCATACTCACAAACTTTCACATTTATAATATGAAAGTAGGATATAGGTAGGATATAGTAAGAGCGAATCAGCACAAATGTGTATTCAGATACATTATGCTACACATGGGGATGAATTCAAGAGTGTGGCTACTAATTAACTCAAACATATTGTGTGCCTAAAATATACCAAGTAAAATTCTTCATATTGTTTGGACAGAAAATACCAAAAGAGGCGTCCCACAGATATTAACCTTGTTTTAAATTACTGACCCTACAATGTAATTAAACACCCAATCAACGTGCCTTGGTATACACACGTTGTGACAATGATGAAAGGAGCTGTTCTTTAGAAATATTTTAATTATTTTAAACTAACAAGAAAAGTCCAATTGGAATAATAGGTATAATGTGGAAGTTACGCATATCTAAAGCGACCTTAATTTAAATTTATTACATAGAACACACTAATGTCGCGAATTTTTTATAAGCAATCCTGTGTATCATTAACTTTTTACTGCACTGTTTGTTAGCCGTTTGAGGCCATTGGTGGCATAACATAGATTTTTCATAACTTATAATTTTTAACGGTACAATTTTGCTTGGGTAGGTGATGATTGATTCAATTCTTTTATAGCCAGAATGTTGCAGTACCTCTGGTTACATTATTCCAATTTAGGTGAGCGTATATTTTTTAAATAAAAGTCCATATTCATTTTCAATAGTCCATGTACCTACACCAGCAACAGGGCAGCTTCCTGGCAGTGAAATTTCTAAATGGTTTAAATTTCAATAATGTCATAAAATAGCAGTTAAAACAGAGCTATTAATTATAAATTCATCTCAAGGATTACCTCAAAGGGTTTTCTACAAATAATTAAACGTTTGTAGTTGTAGAGATACTTATCTATTGTATAAGGCAATATTGTTTGACAGAGAACCTTCATCTGTTAGGCCTGAATCAATACGTTAATGACACTAGCCACTCACCGCAAGGATCTTCAAAGTTATTTGCATTGTCTTTATTCAATACCTACATGGGTAAATGGAAATTAACGGTCCACTAAATCAGTTATTATAATGATAACTAACTTGTTATTCCGAATAGCTATTAATTTTTAATTGAAGCCTGTTCTTTCTATAACAGAGCTATTATACAATATATAAATAAAGGATTCTTCTATAATAGCTCTGTTATAGACAGAACAGGCTTAATGAAATAATTTAAATATTGAATTCTATTTGTAGGCGTAACTTGATAGTCATTCATTGTAACTCTGAAATGCGGTGAAAAAATGAGTCGGAATACATCCGACCAATTTTTTCACCGCTTTTCAGAGTTCATTTTTTGTGAGAAATCAAGCTTATTACTTAATTGTTTATTAAATTAAATCTATTTGATTTCATATTATTTACTGTTGGATTATACTAATTGCAAGCGTATGTTCCCACTTATTATCAAGTTACATAGCACTCCTAAAACACCAAGGACATAAAAATTACGCTAATGACATGAATGAACTCTATTCCGTAGCATTGCAAGCTAGGTACATTGTAATATCTTGTTATATATAAACGTACAAACAAATATCTAGATAATATTATAATAAATGCCTTTTCTAGTTAACAAAAAGAGCAAATAACTAACTTTTCCTTCCCTATTGTAATAAAATAAATAGAGCAATTACGTCAGACCAGTTGGAAAGTCGAGTGCTCCAATATTTTCCGGAACAATACAAATAATTATAAGAAAACGAAAGTCATCGGTCGTTAATTTCCTTCTGTTTCCGCACCATCAGTTTTAGTGGAGGCGAAAGGAGCTGATGTTACAAAACGGATACTTACAATAGTTACTCTAGTTTTACTTTGTAATAATATTATTATCTTCGTAGAATAAATATTGCACTTTATCCTTTTAAACCCATTTGTGAGTTGTTACTAATTATTGTACTTACTTCAACTTCTTTTAGTTTATGTATTGGTTAATATTACCTGACATTATCGGCGTTACTGCGCAAGCGTAATCCCCTCTTCGCCCCGCAATTTATTTCATCCTGTTGATACCAAGGGTAAGCGCCTTCGTCACATTAAGGGCCTACATCAATATTATAGTCGACATGTACCTTTTAACACAGCTAGTAGGTATAGAAAATGAAGAATTAGGGATATTTTTATTATTTACTCAAAATCTACTAAATATATTTTAATTCTTGTTTACGTGTTTCTATATATAATAGTTACTTATGTTTTTAAAGTTATTTCATTAGTTAATACGCGATAATAGACCGACAAATGAAAAAAATAAAAAATGAGAGAGGTTGTTTCGCTAAGATTTTCTATCCAGAAAACTTTTTTCAATCGCGTTTCTGAGTTTATGCGATCCTAGATTATATATTGAAAAAATATATACTTAAAAATTAGAGCTCTAGCTATTCAATCTAAAGAAAAAATGAAAACTTCGTACATAGAAAAATGCACGAAGCTATTTTGGTATCCTCTTAAACAGCGTATAAAACTAAGGATTTTGAATTGTCAACATATATCCTAAATATTCTGATAACAGCGTATTTTAGATTTTAATAATGTAAATTAATGTTTATTTTACTTTATTGACATTTTATTGACAATCGCTATTTTATCATAACTACCATAAACAATGGACGGATGTAAGCATCAGTAAATAAGGATTATTAATCTTATTTTAGTTTATGGTATTTAGATTCTTGCATAAATAAATAAAATAAATAATAATAAATGCATAAGTTAAAAAAAAATGTCTCCCCGAGTTCCACACGTCTTTTTAGGGTTCCGTACCCAAAGGGTAAAAACGGGACCCTATTACTGAGACTTCGCTGTCCATCCGTCCGTCCGTCCGTCTGTCACCAGGCTGTATCTCAAGAACGGTGATAGCTAGACAGTTGAAATTTTCACAGATGTTGTATTTCTATTGCCGCTATACCAACAAATACTAAAAATAAAGTAAAATAAATATTTAAGGGGGGCTCCCATACAACAAACATGATTTTTTTACCGTTTCTTGCTCGATACTAATAACGTTGCCTTATGTTGTATAGATAATGGTACGAAACCCTTCGTGCGCGGACTCGCGCTTGACCAATTTTTTATTATTATTACTCATTTATATTGACATTATATGGTTAACCCTAGCTACATTCTCAGTTTCCAAAATTAAGCTTGATGTGCTTGTGTTAAGAATATCTTGATTTAATCAAATTTATAAAATTCTCCTGTCACGGTGTTTGTAATTATACTCCTCCGAAATGGCTCGACCGATTTTCGTGAAATTTTGTGCACATCTCCGTTAGGTCAGAATCAGACAACATCTATTTTTCATCCCCCTAAATGTTAAGGGTGGTCCACTCCTAACATTTATATATATATGAGTAGCCACTATGTGCTTGTGTTATGACTACTAGATGTCGATTATGATATGTATCTGTATCTACATATACAAATATGAAAATATTTGTATAACTGAAAATTTTATAGATGTATAATACTAAAAACACTGACGCAATACAAAAAAAAATTGTTTCTGTCACACAAATTATTCTGAATGAGAGTCGAATCTACCACCTACACAGCAAGAAACGTTATTTTTAACGCGCCATGAAGCCCGTCAATATTGAGGGAACATTTTCGAAACAAAGTCTCTAATAGACATTTGTTTTCTTGGAAACGCTCACCGCTCTGAGTATTTGGGAGTTTCCAATAATTGAACATACGTACGTTTCCATCAAACACAAAGGTAAAACAATGTAAATCTAGATGTTATTGTGTTTGTATTATTGTTGGTTGCGAATTTGTATTTATGTTCCGTAAAATCAACAGATTGTGTTCAATTTTTGGATTGCGCAAATATGTTATTCTATCTTTTATTAAAAAATTCTCAGTATTGTAACACAGTGCTCGTTAAAGTTGTGCAAAATATAAATAAATGTGCCTACATTTTCCACGAAAGCAATTTTTTACTGTCGTGGATTTTTTCTTTATCGTGTAACGGATTCATTGCTAGTACCAAAATAATAATTAATTGTTTACTATTAAATTATCCATCATCGACGGGCTTCATGGTCTTGTAGTTCCGGTAACGGACTGGGTTCGATTCCCGCTCGGGACAATCATTTGTGTAATGTTTGAAATAGTCATACAAATGTTTGTACTATGTCTGAGTATTTCTATTATCTAATATATAAAATTCACGTGTCACAGTGTTAGTTACCGTACTCCTCCGAAACGGCTTGACCGATTTTCCTGAAATTTTGTGTACATATCCTCTAGGTCTGAGAATCGGCCAACATCTATTTTTCAAACCTTTTTTTTTAGTATGGCAAAACAACGTTTGCCGGGACAGCTAGTCTTATATATAAAATTCACGTGTCACAGTGTTAGTTACCGTACTCCTCCGAAACGGCTTGACCGATTTTTATGAAATTTTATATGTATATTCAGTAGGTCTGAGAATCGGCCAACATCTATTTTTCAAACTTTTTTTTAGTATGTCAAAACAACGTTTGGCGGATCAGCTAGTAAGTATGTATTTACAAAATAAAAGTAGTACATATATGTATTCAATAGGTATTCTGGTACCTACCCATAACACAAGTATATACACTTAGCTTGGGACCAGAGGATGTTGTGTGAAATGTCCATGAATATTTTTATTTTTATTTATATCCATCAGGACCGTAGCTACCATCGTTTTAGTCGTATTAACTACACAGCATTATACCAGGCCAGGAGCGGCCTCAGAATAAAAAAAAACATTCCTATTTTTTTTTACCTTTGCGTCTCTTAAAACATTTACCATCAGGTCCATATAAAGTAAACTACGCTAATCTCCCCCATAGAAGGAACTGACATGGTAATATCATGTATATTCCAAAACTATTACAATATAATCCCAACCCAACAGAATCCCTAAAATAGTTAAAAATAGAATGTATTTTAAAATGTTCCTAATCAAAGTAATCAATCACGTACCTACTTATAATTTTATTTTCCTCTCCTCTCTCTCTCCAGCCCAGTAACGTCCCACTGTTGGGCACGGGCCGCCTCCACTTTGGGAGGGATTATGGTCTATTGTACCAGTCGTGTTTACACAGGGTTTAGTTTCGAGTTTTCTGTCTCTCCCAGTAGATGTTAACTCCTTGTATTGTCCTATAGCTGGCTGACTTGTATCCTTAATCCGTCACCACACGGACCATTTTTTCTTAATCCCCATTTATTTTTGTACTTATCTATACGTCGGAATCGACTGAATAGATTTACCTCACTCGTGGACAATAACATACTTTTTATAAGACTACTGTCGCTACAACTACATTATTTTGAACTTCAATAAAAAGCTTTTCTATCGATAAATGTACGATCAGTAATGTTTTTTGCCAAGTACTCGTAATATGACGTTAAGTATTATGTAGTATTTTGATGTTCTCGTGAAATATCTTTTGGTTTCTTAAATCTTTTCTTTTTGTTATTATTCTTTAAGTACCTAAGATATCCATGCAAGTTTATGAATTACTAGATATTTTCAAAAATAAGCACTAACTGCTCCGTACCACAATTACTTAATTAACCCTACCATAAATTTAGTCATATTATTCTAAGAGAAATGTTGAAGAAGTTAATTATTTATAAATTTAATAAAATATTTTCTGCTTCGTAACAATTGCCTAATTTTCTCACAGTAAAATTTTAACTGACAGCGTATCAGATACGATTTAAACATTTGTATTGTAAACCAGAATCAATTGAAATTACAAATTTAAATATTATACAGTATTTTGTAGATAATGCTTAGTTCTGTATTGTCTCCTAATTAAAAGAACAATATAGCGCTATTTGATGATAAACAATCTATACTTATTGCAAAAGAATGAAAAAAATATTTATTTTTATTTATCATCATAACATCACGCCTTTTTCCTATGGGGGTTGGCAGAGACTATAGAGCGCTATCTGCTACGATCGATACCTAAACATAATATTTATTCTACTTCAAAAAAGAGCTTCTATATTTAAATTCCCGAATAAATGTTTTATCATAACTTGTAGAAATTTCAATTCGTATGCGAGTCCAACTTGTATTTGACAACGGGTTAAGTACGAATTGTTTTCTTTTTTAATATTTTTTATTTTTTACTAGCTATTGCCCGAGATGCCGTATGCGTGGAATTTTAAAAAAATTCCTCTTTTCTGCAACATTTTTCACTATTTTTTCGCTTCTATAGGTCGCCGCGTGAAGTTATAAGCTTATAGCCTTCTTCGATAAACGTGAAATGAAATGAAATGAAATGAAATGAAATGAAAAATCATTTAATCAAGTAGACACAATTTTTTAGAAAAATTATGTGCTTATGACATGTCCAATTTTTTTCCCTACCACCGGTTCAGGACGCAATCTGCTGAGAAGAACCGGCGTAAGAAACTCAGCAGAGCTTTTAATCAAATCAATATTTTTAAATTAAATGTCAATTATACTTACAATGCTAATAACTTTACAATATAGAATATATATTGCTCCAGAGCAACCTACTCCCAAGCTTTATCATCTTTAATATAATCAGAAATTTTATAATACGCCTTTTTACATAATTTAGTTTTAATGAATTTTTTAAATTTAGAATTATTTAATTCTCTTACATCAATAGGGAGTTTATTATAAAATCGTATACAATGACCCATGAAAGAGTTACATATTTTGTGGAGACGGGTTACATGCATCACAAGATTGTGTTTATGCCTTGTATTAACATTATGGTGGTCGCTTTTTTTTGTAAAATTATGAATATTTTTATGAACATACAATAAATTTTCATATATATATTGCGAAGCGACCGTTAAAATATTTATGTCTTTGAATTTCTCCCTTAGAGAATCCCGCGGACCTAGGTTATATATAGCTCTAACAGCGCGTTTCTGGAGCACAAATATCCGATTAATGTCCGCACAGCTTCCCCAAAGAAGAATTCCATAGCACATTACACTGTGAAAATAACTAAAGTAAACCATTCTAGCCGTATCTACATCCGTAAGTCGTCTAATTGTTTTCACCGCATATGCCGCAGAGCTAAGTTTGCCAGACATTTTTTCAATTTGTGGGCCCCACTGTAATTTCGAATCAATAGTGATTCCTAAAAATATAGTTGAATGTACTGGTTCCAATTTCGCACCACTCAAATGTACATTGGTTTCTACTTGGGTAACATTTGGCATGGAGAATTTTATTACTTTTGTTTTCTTAGAGTTTAACAATAAGTTATTAACATTAAACCATTGTACAAGTTTTGAGAGTGCACTGTTTACTTCGTCATAATCACGCATTTGTCTATTAATTTTAAAAGTCAAGGAAGTATCATCAGCAAACAGAACAATCTCTTGATCGTTCCCAACATAGTACGGTAAGTCATTAATATAAGTAAGGAAAAGGAATGGACCGAGAATGGAGCCCTGTGGGACGCCCAATGTAACAGCAGCTCCTGGAGATCGTTTACCGTTAACATCAACTTTCTGAATTCTGTTGTCTAAATAAGAGTTTAAAAGATCGAGTGCTTTATTTCTGATACCATAATGATGTAGTTTCCTAACTAAGGTTTCATGTTGTACACAGTCAAAAGCTTTGGACAAATCGCAAAAAACACCTAACGAATCTTGCGAGTTCTCCCAGGCCGAGAATATACCTTTTAACAGTTCAACCGCTGCATCTGTAGTTGAACATCCTTTCGTAAATCCAAACTGTTTCTTATGTAATAATTTATTGTCATTAAAGTGCTTGAGGAGCTGATTTAGAATAATTTTTTCAAATATTTTACTTAAAGAAGGAAGTATAGAAACAGGTCGGAAATTCGTTGGATCCGAAGAATCACCTGACTTAAATAAAGGTATTACTTTGCTGTGTTTCATGAGATCTGGAAACACACCTAAATCAATACAACAATTAAAAATTTCAGCCAGGCAAGGGGCAATTATTCCTATAATATTTTCAACAGTTTTAACAGACAATCCCCATAGGTCTATGGTTTTCTTTTTATCAATTGTTTTGAAAGTACTTATAATATCTATGTCATTAACTGCAGTAAACGAAAACTCGGTGATACATTCTGTAACATTTTGTTTGAGGAGCTCTTCGGCTGAGATGGGAGAGGACTTGAGTGAACTGGTTGTTAATATAGGAATGTTAGAAAAATAATGTTCAAACTCAGTCGCTACTTCCATATCCGCCGTTATATTTACATTATTTATTTTTATATTAAAGTCGCGGCTACGAGCTGTAGCCCTACCAGTTTCACTATTTATGATATCCCAAGTAGTTTTAATTTTGTTTGAAGAAGTTTTTATTTTATTTTTTAAGTAAATCTGTTAAGTAAATAGTGTTATCCAACACAAGAGTTGTGCAACTCGGACCAGTGGTTCCTGAGATTAGCGCGTTCCAACAAATAAACTCTTCCGCTTTATATTACTAGCATAGATAGCTGCAGTCTTCGCAACCAATAACATACGTATATGGACGTTTTTGTTTTCGATTAATCTAGCTTCGGTCTATCAATCTTGTGTCGTGCTCGGATTACCTGACTGATTCAACCGCGAGTGATTAACGGCATTGCTTATAAAATGCTGGACAGATGACCTTTTGTCCTTTTTATCACGGTCATTCGTTTAATATAAAATTGTTGACTAAACGACCAATCAATAGTGGCTTTGATTTTTACGTTATTTTTAGATTTTTTTTTGTTATGTATGAAATAGGGTGACGCATAGAAAGAATACAAGTGTCATCTGTCCATTTCTTGCCGGTTGAGGTCGTACTACTAAAAACCGACCGAGGAAACCATGTCATCGTATGTCGCCTGCGCCCATACCCAGGGAGGATTGACGGCAGGTAGGCGGCCGATCGTAAAGTCAGGCAAACATTGCAATATGAACAAGGAGTCATGTCGAACCCCAATAACGGGATAAGGGCAGGAGTATGATGATGTTATGAGTATGTACTATGTATGAAACAAACTGATAAATATGAATCAAATAAATTGACAAAGATCATATAAAACAGACTACCTAAGACACCAGAAGGTAAAATGGGACCCTATTACTATCCCTGTCAGTCCGTCCGTTCATCTGTACAGTGTACCTATCTCACAAACGGTGATAGCCATACAGTAGGAATATTCAGCGATGATGTAAGTTTATTTTAATTTTCGTAAATGTCAAGTTACTAAAATCCTCTTAAACTAAATTCGTTTTTTTATCAGCTCCGGTCAACTGTCTTTTTATGAGGGGCTCAGTTTTATTATTTTCATAAGATGTCCGTGGGTTAAGGACTGATGAAGGATAGAAAATTCTTATTAGAAAAAATAATTAGAAGCAGCCTTTGTCTCTTTCTCCAGCATATTAACGTCCTCTCCGCTTTGGTAGGGAGCGCTGACCAGGCGTGGTGGCATAAGGTTTATTCTAGAAATTTCCATACCTTACAGAGGATGTTGATGATGAAATGGTGTGGTGAAACTGGTTATCTTAATCCGTCACCACACGGACTTGGATCCACTTAAATGTATAATTATTTTAGGTTACGGCATCTCTGAATACCGATAAGGACATGGCGGAGGCGCCGCGAGTACGCTCGTCTCCCCCCACCGTCTTAACGTGTTGCGACACCGGGTGTTGTGCCGCCAGGCTAACGTCGGGGCGTCAGAGAGACTCCAGAACAGGGAACTTCTGGCGCTCCAGAAAGACGTGGAGAGCGCCGCAGTTAGGTTTAGTAACTACCCACTCCTACCATGGCAGTGGTTTGACCGAGGTGACAGAAGTGGGTGTGCGTAAATGCATTCCCCTGCGAAAAAAAAAATCTCTGAATACCGAAAATTGATCTAACCTCTATTACCGTAATTATGGACTTATACACTTTTACTTAACTTTCATAAAAAAGTACTCGTATAATAAAGTGTTACGATTTTATAATAAAAGTGACTTTAAAATATTGCCAAAAACCATTAGCTACATTAATAAATTTCTGATCTATGTTTTACTATCATGTAATAAATTTTAACTAGAATATCCATATAACCATTAAATATGATTTAAAGGTCCCTAATTCAAAGAGAATTGATATTCGGAAGTTACATGAAAAGGACATTTCCTCCTTACTAAGAACGGCTCTATTAAAATATACTGTAAGTGGGTACTACATTGTCTTGGATAGACAATTGGCATTGTTCATATTTTTTTAAAACTCTTAATTCAAAAACCATTTCGGGGAATAGAGTTTCTGATCATGATCCATTAGTTTTTTTCGGAAAATTTGCTATATTAACGATTATTTTTCCAAAAACCAAATGATCTCTATTTGCCCTTGAAATGAAGGACTTAAAATATTAATGCGTTCTGAGGGATATACTACTCTGTGGTGGAGTTGAAATTGGTCTATTATATCACCTTGGCAACTTTAAAAAGATTTATTGCAATTTGTCTTAAGTCTATCAGGAAAAGTCAATACACAGATTGCGTACAACGATGACGTCACAACATTTAAAATAATATCTTTAAGTATTTTTTAAAAATTCTATTTACTGAATAATTCAATAATATTGAAATTAGTTGCTTAAAATAGTCTATATTTTCTAAAAATAATATAAAAACAGCAGGTCAAAAATTATGAACAATGCCAATTATCTTGTCACGGTGTTTGTCACGTTTTCTCTATATACATTAGATTTCTATGAAATTTCTGCTGTCTCCAAGTTATGGTAGTTTTTATGAATCCATGTAAAACTGAGACTGTTTTTTTTTTAAATATTTATAAATATATGACACTAGCTGTTACTCGCGAGTTCGTACGCGTGATTTTTTTTTTTATTAATCTGCGATCAGTCGTAGACTTTTAGCAGATGCGGTGGGTGTTATCACTCTCGTTTCGGGAAGACATCCCTGTGGAGGCTTTCCCCTATCATTGACGTACATCTAGGTTCTGGACGTCATGGCGTTTTAAGCGTTTATGGTAACGGATGTCAATGAGTTCAGCAGCCAAAGCGTTTGGATGATTCCTGAGCCTGTCTTTGTATTTTTCGGAGTATGCGTTTATCTCCTGTTTGACTGAATAAATATTCAAAGCAGTGTGGATTTCGTTGTTAGTCACAAACCAGGGTACCCCAGCTATGTTCCTTAGTATTCCATTTTGCAATCTTTGCATTATATTTATATTTGAGTCGCAAGCGCATCCCCATAGTTGTAGTCCGTAGGTCCATATAGGCTTAAGGATGGTCTTATATATAAGTAGCTTATTATCAGTCGATAGTAGTGAGTTTCTCGCCATCAGCCAGTTCATGCTTCTAAATCTTATATTAATTTCGTCCCGTTTCGATTTGATATGCTTTTTCCAAGTAAGTCTTCTGTCCAGATGAATGCCGAGGTATTTAACGCAGTCTCTTTGGGGTAGGGGGCAGCTTCCCAGACTTACCGTGGGGCAGTCTCCCTTTCTCAATGTGAAGGTAATGTGCAAAGATTTCGTCGCACTCGCTTTTATGCGCCATTTTTTGAGCCAGAGATCCATCGCATCAAGGCCTGTCTGCAACAAGCTGGAAGCTAGGTTCGGATCCTTGTTACTTGCAAGGAGAGCAGTGTCGTCAGCGAATGTCGCTGTGGTTAGATTTTCAATGTCGGGTAGGTCATGAGTATATAGGGAGTACAAGATGGGTCCGAGCACAGAGCCCTGAGGCACCCCAGCCGTGATGTCATAGAAATCGGAGCTGCTTCCATCCACCCGCACCTGGAATATTCGGTCTGACAGATATGACTTGATTAGCACGTAGCACACAGCTGTGTGGAAGAGTATGCTTTATCTTGAATAGCAATCCTTCGTGCCACACCTTATCAAACGCCTGTTGGATGTCCAAGAAAACCGCCGAGCAGTATTCTTTGGCTTCAAGAGATTGCCGAATTTTCTCGTATACTCTATGTACCTGCTCTATCGTTGAGTGTTCATGTCTAAATCCGAATTGATGTTTAGGAATAGTTTGATTTGCATCTAGTATTGCGGATATTCTTTTCAGTACTATTTTTTCAAACACTTTAGACAGAATCACCAATAGACTAATAGGTCTGTATGAAGATACGTCGTCTAGCGGTTTTCCAGCTTTGTGGATCATCGTAATCACAGAGATTTTCCACAACCGCGGAAAGTATTGGACTCTCAGCATTGCGTTGAAAAGCATGGTAAGGTAAGTTAGGGCCTTATTGGGTAAATACTCTAGAATTTCCTTCGTTATGAGGTCAAACCCAGGAGCTTTTTTGTTTTGGAGGCTTTTTATGGTTTTTCTAAGCTCGGCGACTGTAACTGACTTAGGAGGAAGAGACATCTGAAAGTCTTGTGACAGGCTATCTTCAACTTCCTTTAGGAATTGTTCGTTGAGAACTTCGTTTGGTTTGAAGACTTCAGATAGATGTCGGGCAAATGCATTAGCCTTTTCTCTACTTGTTCGTGCCCAGCAGCCATTAACTTTTACAGGGTATTTCGACTCTTGTGGTTGGTGAAGCGATTTGGTGATTTTCCAGAGCGAGTAATTTGTTGAAGCATCAGCAGTAAGGTTTCGTAATTTTTCATGTAGAGAAGTGTTTTTTGAGTGTTCTATAAGTTCCCTAAGCTCTTTAATAGCCTTGTTTAACTTGGTTTTGTCACTACTAAGCCTTGTCTGGTGCCAGAATCTTCGAAGTCGCCGTTTTTCGAGGACTTTCTGCTTGATTTCCAGTGGTAGATTCGTGGCTCTTAATCTTTTTTGCAGTTCAGAAGTGTTTTTCCAGCAAGCAGTCTGTATTAGGTTTGTTATGTGACCCGTAGCATCCTCTATATCGTCAGCAGTTTTCAGAGAAATTTCTAGATTGATATGTTCCTCTATATACTCCGTGAAGCCATTCCAATCCGTGAGTTTGTTGCTTAGGGTGTCGGGCATATCATATGAAATAACGGTGGTACTGATTGTCAGAAGGACTGGTGTGTGATCAGAGCTGCTGTCATGACAAGATTCGCACTTCAGATAGTGCTTTGATAGCCCCTTCGTAACAAAAAAATCCAGAAGATCCGGTTTTTTATTAGGGTCCGATGGCCAGTATGTTGGTTCTCCAGACGCGCTTGTAAACAGGTTGTTTCTGTCTAGGGACGTTTTTAGTTGTCTTCCCCTTGTTGTTGTTAGCCTGGAGCCCCAGTAAACATTTTTGGAGTTCCAATCGCCTCCTGCGACAAATCTGTTGCCTAGAGTAGAAAAGAACTCTGTAAAGTCCACACAGCTGATGGAATGTCTAGGTGGACAGTAGACTGCTGAAAGATAAAAATAACCACATTTGTCTTTTATGGCAATAGTAGTTGCTTGTATTTTGTCCGTTTTGTATTCTGGCAATAAATGATGTTTTATGGACTTCCGTATGACTATGGCAGTTCCGGCGTGACCTCTACCATCCGGATGGTAAGTAACATATGTATTGCAATCCTTGAAAATGATGTTACTCTTATTTATGCAGTGGGCTTCGGATATTAATGCAACGTCTAGCTTGTGATTGGCAAAGAGCAGTTCCAATTCTAATTTGTTCGGAGCAAGTCCATTTATGTTCCATGTCACAACTCTAAGAGCCATTAACTTATTTTATTTATGAGCGTGGTTAATAGACTCATGAGTGTACTCATTTGTTGTAAGATTACGTCAAACTTCTCCGATTGCAAGCAATCGGAGAAGTTTAAATAGCAATCGGAAACTAAAAGTATTTCTATCATGTTGTTGGATGGTGCGGGTTCTTGTGTTTTTGTTTAACTTTATCTGAGTAGAGTACATTTCTCTTTGTGCTAGGAAATCTTTCTGTGTCTTGGGTCATTCTTGCAGGAGACTGTTGGTTGTTTTGAGTTGATATCTTAGGTTCTGGTGGTTTGACAGCCGGACCAAGTCTTCTGGGCATTTTCCTAGCCAAGATCTCTTTGTATACGCTACATCCTTTATAATTAGCCGGATGTGCACCCTGACATAAGGCACATTGTGCTGGCGTATTACGGTCTGTTTTAGGACAGTCTGAGGTTTTGTGTGATTGAGCACATTTAACACAGCGGTACGGTCGCATGCAGTAATTTTTTGAATGCCCGTACTGCTGGCATCTCTGGCATTGTGGAATTGTATTTCTTTTTTTAGGATCTTCTATAACAACAGATTGGTGATAGATTTTTGATATCTGTTTTACAGCTTTATTATTGGGCCCTGGTTGAATGTTGACAAAGAATGTCGAGGTGGTGAAATTTAGAAATTAAACCTTATCAAACAGAAGCTTACTATGACAATCGATAGATGGCGTTGTACCGATTTTTTAAATCGCGCTGTAGTTTCGTTCGACGCATTAACACTTAAGCTCGTCAAAATTTCTATAGTGTCATCAACTCGTTTTCGCATTTAAAAATTAGTTGGATTTCGTCATGTTTATTGAATTGATCAATTAGCTGTTGACCACAACTTCGTACGCGTGGAATTTAGAAATCAAACCGTAACAAATTATACCAAAAAGCCAAAAGCTTGGAAACTTGAAACACTTCTACATTATAAAAAAAACTGCATTAAAATCCGTTGCGTAGTTTTAAAGATATAAGCTCACATAGGGACATACATACAAAAATAACGACTTTGTTTTATAATAAGTAAAGATTTTAATGATCCAGCTATTTACAGATTTGAAAAAAAATTAATAAAACTATGGCAGCACATTTAAATCACTTGATATAAAAATTATGCATGAAAATCTCGTAAACATTATATAAGTATATGATGTAAACCATTTAATGTATACAAGTGCCATGCAAAGAAGTTAAAAAAAAAAATTAAAAAATAAAAAATATATATAAAATATAAAAAAATTTTATAATAAAATTTTAAAAAATTTATCTAATAATTAAAAAAATAAAGAAATTATAATATATAAAATCTTTGGTGCCATGACATAAAAAGTAGCACAGAGTAATGAAACATCACATTGACGGGCTTCGTGGTGGAGTGGTTTATGTAATGGACTGCCGATCACGAGGTCGCGGGTTCGATTCCCGCTTGGGACAATCATTTGTGTGATATCCATAAATGGCATACAAATGTTTGTACTGCGTCTGGGTGTTTTCTATGTATTATAAGTATGTATTTACAAAAGAAAAGTAGTATTATGTAGTCTATCCGTATCTGGTACCCATAATACAAGCATAGAAATATAGCTTACTTTGGGACCAGAGGACGTTGTGTGACAGTCCTGAATATTTATTTATTATTATTATATTATTATCACATAAACACAATCTGCTAATGCAGATAAAATCTTGCTCGTGTGAAATAAATATTTATATGTGCTCCACATTCCTCTGAAATACAAAATATTTAGAGAGTAACTCTGTACCATGTTAGGAACGTTGTACAATAAATAAATTTGAATAAGCAAACTTGGTAGACAAATGTCTTTTAGCGTATGTATAGTAAGTATACTTTGTTAAATAAATTCACCATAGTCATTATTTAATTGGCTGTAATTATAATGAGGAAAGAATAATACAAAACAACATAATATTTTCTACATTATTTATTATATATAATTATACAAAACAACATTTAATAAAGAGGAGGAGTTTAAACTAATCTAAGTTGAATCTATATATTATCACTAAACAGAAAGAAAACGTAACGCGTTACGTAACGAAACCGTTGAGGCTTCCGTAAGAAGGCGTCGCTTCGAAAATATTTTTGGCAATTTACTTCAGTTTTGTTATATTCATCCTGATTTGAAGGTGGCTACACTTTAAAATCAGGATGTGATGTAATGAATCCAGGGATTTTTTTAAATTTTGTATTATTTATCGATTTGTGAATATTTTCTGATAGTGATGCTATAAAAGCATGCTTTTTTACTGCTTGATGTATACACGCCGTCACGTCTTTTTAAATTAGAAGCAGAGGAGCGCCATTAACAATACTCCATTTACGTTGGCTGCTCGAAGTGGTTTAATCCAGAAGGAATAAAACTCTTCAAATCACATGTAAATGCGCTACTAAAATTTACAAATTCCTGCTACATTAAAGTAAATATAAACAAAAGGTACCGAATTATGTAGGAAATATACATACATACACAGGCAACACAGGTATGTCATATGTAGTCATAATAGAACTTCTGTCTGTTATAATAGGTTATAATATGTAGCGGGCCTCGTATAGGTCCCGGCGCAAATCTTGAGCACTCGATGGTAAAGTGGGGATCGCTTTGCGCATCGTATACATTACAAAAAAATGGAGATTATTTACTTTAATATATTTATATTCCGAAATTTTTTTTTACATAATACAATACATGTTGATGCTTGACTACATTCCACCTGATGGTAAGCGGTAATTAAATTAAATTAAAATACTTGTGTTATTGTCTATTATTTATATAATTTTAGGGATAATAATTGTTTCTAACTAAGAGTAAAAAATTTTTTGCGGACATTTCACACAACGTCCACTGGTTCCAAACTAAGCGTAATAATACTTGTGATATGGATACCAGATTACGGATATAATACATATACTACTTTATTTTTGTAAATATATACTTATAATAGATAGAAAATACCCAGACGTAGTACAAATATCTGTGTTCATAACACAAATAATTGTCTTGTGCGGGAATCAAACCCGTGACCTCGCAATCGTAAGTCGGCTACATAGCCTCTACGCCACGAGGCCCGTCAATAATAACAAACAAATATAAAAAATTTAATTTTAAAAGCTTCAGTTCAATAATTTATAATTATGTATCAATTTAATTGTCTTGAAGTGTACTCGTAGTCGTAAGGAAAGTGCATCTTATATGCAGCATAGAGAACGAATCACGAGTGGCAGATATGACGCGACGCGCAGCAGGCCAATCACATACGATGATTTGATTTAACCGCTCCCGCGCTTCACCTCCTACCTCCAAATAGACCCAATAATTCACTTCTGCGCAGGTAAAGACCAGCGCTCAAGATTCGTGCCGATACCTATATCGTTAACCAACATACTCGTATTTATGAGGTTAGTAATGTAAAACAATAAAACTTCTATTTTATTTATAAATCTTGTAAATGCTAGCATAAAATTGCCTTTTTAATTTATAATCGCCTACAAAGGGCAAACAACAAGTCGTTGAGAACAATTTATTTTTGAAATTATTAACAAACTGACATTTCGTATTTTATTGGGAAACCGTTTCTGTAAACAAAATTATGTGTTTCTAGAAATCACATTATGCGTATTTTATAAGAAAACAACACACTGTGCTGCTCGCCAGTTCTGCACTTTAAGGCCCATAGCACACGGCGTATTTTAAACGTGCAGACAACGCGCGTTTCAGGAACGCGCTTCTTCGGCGCCGTAAACGCTGATTGTTGCGTTTGCATTGATAATAGAAACGCACGCATGAAGCGCGTATACGCGCATTTGAAGCGAGACAAACGCGCGTACAAAGGAGCGGGGTACGGGCAGAGGGGGGCTGGGATGCTCACGCCACCACTGCGCCCGCGCCTCTGAGTCTCTGATGGTAATTCGACTACAGCGCGTCTGTACAGCTGTACCTGCGCGTATACGCGCAGTAGAGGCGCGTTTTACAATCGCCCCGTGTGCTTAAGTTACAAGGTTGCGATCAAATCTCGTTTAAACCACGTATACGCGCGTCGTCTGCGCGTTTAAAATACGCCGTGTGCTATGGGCCTAAACGCTGATTGTTGCGTTTGCATTGATAATAGAAACGCGCGCATGAAGCGCGTATACGCGCATTTGAAGCGATACAAACGCGCGTACAGCGGGGTACGGGCAGAGGGGGGCTGGGATGCTCACGCCACCAGTCACCACTGCGCCCGCGCCTCTGAGTCTCTGATCGAAACGCAAAAACTACGAGTGACTACAACGCGTCTGTACAGCTGTACCTGCGCGTATACGCGCAGTAGAGGCGCGTTTTACAATCGCCCTGTGTGCTTAAGTTACAAGGTTGCGATCAAATCTCGTTTAAACCACGAATACGCGCGTCGTCTGCGCGTTTAAAATACGCCGTGTGCTATGGGCCTAACTTGGCTTGACAAGCTGCGGAGTGTCTAGTTACCTACGTAGTTATTATACTTATCGTTTATCATACACAAATATAGAAAAAAGCTCATAGATATAAACTAATATTATTAAGCAAATAAACTAATATTATTAAAAAATTTATTAAGCAAAAACATTGTACTTTCTTCATATTTAAGCAAATAACTAACAACATAACATCACAAATTTGTACTTTAAATTAAACAAAATTTGTCAAAGCGTCGCTCCTCGCAATAATCTCTGAGTATCCTTCATACTTAATTATCTCATTCTTAACAGTTTAAAAGGCGGTGAATCTAGTCGCAACCGCCACCAATTTAACATTTTATGACAAAGAAAAGAAACGTTTTCCTTTTTAATTATTCAACATCAAAAATCTAATCAATTTTTTTGGTTATGTAAATTAAAAGGCGACTGAAGTGCGAGTTTTTGTTCAGTTTATATATTTTTCTCTCCAGCCCATAAACATTCCATTGTTGGGCACGGGCCTCCTCTGCTTGGGCGTACTGTGCCGCACCGAGGAGCGTTGCTATAGGACTTAGTTTCGAGTTTTCAGTGTCTATAATGTTTAATATTTCATGTACTTTCCTCGTGGCAAGTATTAAATGTACCTAATTTTCTCCTTATGGTACTCAATCCATGCACAAAAATGTACAAATTTTCCTCGAAAAAGTGTAAATTATTTAGAATGAATTTTGAGATGGCTGATTTACATTTAACGAGGTGAAAAATGTGGTCGTTGTAGTTGTAAATGCGTTACAGCCCTAATTAGGCGTTTGGGCGGCAAATCCGAGTCTCCGGCCCATTATTGCGGTCTTGGGTATTTTTTTCCAACATCTGTTACCCTTTCTAATTAAAGTACTAACTAGGAATGTATTTTTAGCTTTCATATTGAGAATTCAAGAAAAAAATCGCTTTTTAAATGTTTCAAAAGCTTAAAAGGACGAAGGTAAAATTTTCTAAATAGCTTTTCATAGACTGAACTATTTGTTGCCTGCCACTTCGCACTTACGTTTTTGCTACATTTTTCACTGATACATCGCTCCTATTAGTTGCAGCGTGATGTTTTTTTTGATACTGTAGCCTTCCTCGATAAAAATACTATCTAACACTGAAATCGGACAAGTGGTCCCTGAGATTAGCACGTTCTAACAGACAAACAAACAAACTCTTCAGCTTTGTAATTTTAGCATAGATTAGTTAAGCAGCGGTAGTGTCAATACTTTTTTGTATCGGCTACAATATAATCTCAATCAGTAAGAATGTGACATTTTCTGAAATAATATACTGAAAATGACTGTAAGATATACTTAATGTAAAGTTTATATTACCAGATTTAGTTCCAGTTTCAGAAATACTTTGACAGACGGAATCCATTTGCTGAGCAGCAGGTGTCCTTCGTAATCCCATCGTCAGCGGATTACTTTAGTGTACGGATATAAATCTCTCCCGGACAAAGAAGGCCATTGCTTACTTCGTCTTTTTAGACGCACCTGAATTGTAACTATTGTATCTGTCTCCTATAATAATCGACAAAAACAATTCCTTTTATATCTCCCGAGATTGCTTGTGTGTGTCAAATAAATTGATTACAATAACAATGTTTATGTAGGCATTATTCATAACATTATTGCTAAGAACATTGCCTCTTTGAATATATTTTACGACCCGACGACGGGCCTCGTGGTCGAGTGGTTCATGTAACGGACTGCCGTTCACGAGGTCGCGAGTTCGATTCCCGCACTGGTAAATCATTTGTGTGATATTTTTTTTACAATAAGCAAGGTCAGTTTCCATGGGCGAGTTGTGTTATTTACACTCGCTCTCTCCAGCCCATTTACGTCCCACTGTTGGGCACGGACCTCCTCCACTTTGGGAGGGATTATGGTCTACTACTCCGCGCTGACTAGGCGTTTTGGCACAGGGTTGTTTTCGAGTTTTCCGTCTCTCACAGAGGATGTTATCTGTGTGCAATATCCCTTAGCTGACTTTTACAGCACCCTTGGGAGGAGATGGGGTGGTGACACTTGTATTCTTAATCCGTCACCACACGGAGGATATTTACACTGTCAATGTGTAATTCTTTAGTTATGCTTAGTTGGGCAGGTAGAATTAATACCATTGTTTACACATTGAATTTCTATCTCAGTGCTCTAAATCTATTATTATTTTATTTGGTTCCAAATCATATTTATCTTGGCGTACTCAAAGAGAAATATTATTTTCTAGAAAATTCTAATATCATTTCGATTCAGGAATGTAAATGAGTTTCAAAAAGACAGAGTCTATGTTACGATATTAATTTATTCAGTGGCCCTTTCACGGGGGTGGCAAACTTGGTCCGAGAAATATTAGGTTAAGCTTGACAGTCTAAAATGGTATTGTGATTTTAATATTTTTTCTGGTTTAGATAGTCTAACAATTTTCTTTTCACTTATTTTATTTCATTTATTTTATTTGGGTTATGAATACTTATTATCATGTCCTTAATATATTTTTTTCTACTAAGCGCAAAACTCAATTGATTAGGTGTTATTTTATCTTTCTAAGCATAAATTATACATTTTTCTTGTTCCATGCTTTTATATTATTTGTCTATGATGTCTACTTTAATTATATATTGAAACAGAAATTTTAGATTGAATGTTTTTGAACTAGCAAGAAAAAATTGTCGTAAAAACTACAGCATTAAAACTATTGCAGGGGCTTTAAAATTTTCTATTTCGCAGAACAATTTTTTCAACCCCCTCATTTTTCATATATCATTAATTCAGTTAGTCATTAATACAGTTGAGTACTAACGAACATTAAAGACTAACAGTCTTATTCATATTGAAACGCTTATTGAAGGCATATTCCTATATTAGTTAAAACGTCTTTTAGGCTTATCAGATGTCAGATAAAAATCCTTATTCATATTCGTCTATTATACTTCCGATAACTATAAAATGTCTTTGTTGCCATTTTGTAGAAAAATGGTGAAATATGAATGGTAGCATTTTTCTACCATTCAAATTTGTTATGAGTTTTATCCCTGGTTTTGATACAAGTTAACAAAATGCATCTTTGACGCTGTTTGTAAATGTAAACAAACTTATTTGTTAATAATCTTATTATTATAAACTATTATTAGTTTTGATTTTCATTCATTACATTAGTTTTTCTGTTTCTTCTTTTTTTTTCTTGATTTATTTCTTTTTAGTATATTTTTTTATTTTCTCACTTAGTTATTTTAGTTTTATGAATCATTTAGGTGGTATATTTCTTCCAAATTACAAAGCCATAAAAATTTCTCCGTGTAGTGACGGATTAAGATACAAGTGTCACCACCCCATCTCCTCCCAAGGGTGCTGTAAGAGTCAGCTAAGGGATATTGCACGCAGATAACATCTTCTGTGAGAGACGGAAAACTCGAAAATAAACCCTGTGCCAACACGTCTGGTCAGCGTGGCACAGTAGACCATAATTCCTCCCAAAGTGGAGGAGGCCCGTGCCCAACAGTGGGACTTAAATGGGCTGGACAGAGGGAAAGCCATAAAATAAGAAGAAGAATTTGTAGTTTCGTAAACGTAACGTTCACTTTTCTGCGCGGATTAAAAGCAAGACTTTCAATCACCGCAATTGGCATTGTTCATATTTTTTAAAAACTCTTTATCCGAAAACCATTTCGGGGATCGAGTTTCTGATCATGATCCACAATTTTTTTTTCGGAAAATTTGCTATATTAGCTATTATTTTTCCAAAAAAGGAAATGATCTCTATTTGCCCTTGAAATGAAGGACTTAAATTGTTAAGGCGTTCTTAGGGATATCCTACTCTGGGGTGGAGTTGAAATTGGTCTATTATTTCAACATGGCAACTTTGAAAAGATGTATTGCAATCTGTCTTAAGTGTATCAGGAAAAGGCAACACAAAGACTGCGTATAACGATGACGTCACAACATTTAAAATAATATCTTTAAGCATTTAAAAAAAAACTATTTAGCGAATATTTCAATAATATTGAAATTAGTTACTTAAAATAGACTATATTTTCTAAAAAAAATATAAAAACAGCAGGTCAAAAATTATGAACAATCCCAATACTGTGTAGGATTTGTAAGGCTTGATATTTAAGAATTATAATTGAATGTAACAATTTTAATGGCTTTTCTTTTCAACTTCTTTGCAAACATCAATAACTAGATGATGAAGATCAGCATAATCAAAAATTAAAGCATAATCCTATATTAGTTAAAAAGTCTTTTAAGCTTATCAGATGTCAGATAAAAATCCTAATTAATATTCGTTTAAAAAACTTCCGATAGCTAAAATGTCTCTAATTTACAGAATGTTACCATTTCGTAGAAACATGGTGAAATATGGATGGTAGAAAAAAAAAATCTTACTAGTTGTCAAACTTGACATAGCATTTATAAAGAAACATTGTAATTTACACAATATTCGAGAAGTGTTATTGTAGTAAATAAACTACAGCAGGAAAGTGAAAATCAGGTAATCTTTAATGTATGATACAGTAGAGGCACCAGCTCATCCAACACCTGCAGATTTGCTGGATCCACTAATGTCTTGAGATTCGCAAGCGCTGGGTCCAAAACCTACAAACATAATAGCTATGATGAGAATAAAAAATCTGAAAATTTTAAGTTGGAGCAAGAATCACTCAAATATAAAATAGAATATCTACACCCCAAGCCACTCACACCGGTGTTCTTCGATGTTCAAGTTACGGGCTATTTCTATTAAAGAATTTCTTCTTTAATAGAAATAGCCCGTAACTCGGTACATGAAAAACAATAAATTTATTAAATCAATCATTTTATTTTGTTTTATTTACTTGCAAGTAGGGTGAACTTTGTTCATTACAAGGCCTTGCAATAAAAGTTTTCAAGATTGCGGCATTTCTACCTCACATATGGTTTGCATTTACTTTAATTGGCTGTTCCATTAGCCCTTCTATAATGGGCTCATTGTCCTCCATCGCATTGTAAACTACCACTTTCAGAATTCCTCATCTTCCAAAGAAAATATCTTACTTCTTTAGCGGTACACTTTTCTTCGCCGATTGTTAACAAGATTGCTAATGCCGCAATGCTTTGCAGGGTTCATAAGACATGTATAATTAAGCAAATTCCGAGTCGGATATTTATCGTGATTTATGCACGTATCACTGTAATATAAAACCTCGTTAGTTTAATAACTTTTTGGTTAATTATTGTGACTCTATGAACAACACCTTTGCAAATGACGGGGCAAACGTCAATATAAATATTCAGCTGATGAATATATACGCCATTTTTTTCACTAATATAGGCCTAAAGTAGGGTCGGAGCTTGTTTAAAATAATGTCACTTTATGGGATAGTTATAGAACGCTTTAGTGTAAAAAAGCTATTATGAATTACATTTTTGACAATCCGCTTATAGCTAACTTTTAAGCCTCTGACCGTAACGGTCTAATTCATAATGACTTATAGGAGGCTTAAAATTTCGTTAAAAGCGCATTGTCAAAAATTGTAATTCATAATAGTTATTTACGCTAAAACGTTCTATATCTATCCGATAAAGTGACATTATTCCGACTACGGTCTTATTCGTAATGACTTATCAGAGGCTTAAAAGTTAGCTATAAGCGGATTCTCAAAAATGTAATTCATAATAGCTTTTTTACACTAAAGCGTTCTATAACTATCCCATAAAGTGACATTATTTTAAACAAGCTCCGACCCTACTTTAAGCCTATATTAGTGAAAAAAATGGCGTATATATTCATCAGCTGATTATTTATATTGACGTTTGCCCCGTCATTTGCAAAGGTGTTGTTCATAGAGTCACAATAATTAACCAAAAAGTTATTAAACTAACGAGGTTTTATATTATAGTGATACGTGCATAAATCACGATAAATATCCGACACGGAATTTGCTTAATTATACATGTCTTATGAACCCTGCAAAGCATTGCGGCATTAGCAATCTTGTTAACAATCGGCGAAGAAAAGTGTACCGCTAAAGAAGTAAGATATTTTCTTTGGAAGATGAGGAATTCTGAAAGTGGTAGTTTACAATGCGATGGAGGACAATGAGCCCATTATAGAAGGGCTAATGGAACAGCCAATTAAAGTAAATGCAAACCATATGTGAGGTAGAAATGCCGCAATCTTGAAAACTTTTATTGCAAGGCCTTGTAATGAACAAAGTTCACCCTACTTGCAAGTAAATAAAACAAAATAAAATGATTGATTTAATAAATTTATTGTTTTTCATGTACCGAGTTACGGGCTATTTCTATTAAAGAAGAAATTCTTTAATAGAAATAGCCCGTAACTTGAACATCGAAGAACACCGGTGTGAGTGGCTTGGGGTGTAGATATTCTATTTTATATTTGAGTGATTCTTGCTCCAACTTAAAATTTTCAGATTTTTTATTCTCATCATAGCTATTATGTTTGTAGGTTTTGGACCCAGCGCTTGCGAATCTCAAGACATTAGTGGATCCAGCAAATCTGCAGGTGTTGGATGAGCTGGTGCCTCTACTGTATCATACATTAAAGATTACCTGATTTTCACTTTCCTGCTGTAGTTTATTTACTACAATAACACTTCTCGAATATTGTGTAAATTACAATGTTTCTTTATAAATGCTATGTCAAGTTTGACAACTAGTAAGATTTTTTTTTTCTACCATCCATATTTCACCATGTTTCTACGAAATGGTAACATTCTGTAAATTAGAGACATTTTAGCTATCGGAAGTTTTTTAAACGAATATTAATTAGGATTTTTATCTGACATCTGATAAGCTTAAAAGACTTTTTAACTAATATAGGATTATGCTTTAATTTTTGATTATGCTGATCTTCATCATCTAGTTATTGATGTTTGCAAAGAAGTTGAAAAGAAAAGCCATTAAAATTGTTACATTCAATTATAATTCTTAAATATCAAGCCTTACAAATCCTACACAGTATTGGGATTGTTCATAATTTTTGACCTGCTGTTTTTATATTTTTTTTAGAAAATATAGTCTATTTTAAGTAACTAATTTCAATATTATTGAAATATTCGCTAAATAGTTTTTTTTTAAATGCTTAAAGATATTATTTTAAATGTTGTGACGTCATCGTTATACGCAGTCTTTGTGTTGCCTTTTCCTGATACACTTAAGACAGATTGCAATACATCTTTTCAAAGTTGCCATGTTGAAATAATAGACCAATTTCAACTCCACCCCAGAGTAGGATATCCCTAAGAACGCCTTAACAATTTAAGTCCTTCATTTCAAGGGCAAATAGAGATCATTTCCTTTTTTGGAAAAATAATAGCTAATATAGCAAATTTTCCGAAAAAAAAATTGTGGATCATGATCAGAAACTCGATCCCCGAAATGGTTTTCGGATAAAGAGTTTTTAAAAAATATGAACAATGCCAATTGCGGTGATTGAAAGTCTTGCTTTTAATCCGCGCAGAAAAGTGAACGTTACGTTTACGAAACTACAAATTCTTCTTCTTATTTTATGGCTTTCCCTCTGTCCAGCCCATTTAAGTCCCACTGTTGGGCACGGGCCTCCTCCACTTTGGGAGGAATTATGGTCTACTGTGCCACGCTGACCAGGCGTGTTGGCACAGGGTTTATTTTCGAGTTTTCCGTCTCTCACAGAAGATGTTATCTGCGTGCAATATCCCTTAGCTGACTCTTACAGCACCCTTGGGAGGAGATGGGGTGGTGACACTTGTATCTTAATCCGTCACTACACGGAGAAATTTTTATGGCTTTGTAATTTGGAAGAAACATACCACCTAAATGATTCATAAAACTAAAATAACTAAGTGAGAAAATAAAAAAATATACTAAAAAGAAATAAATCAAGAAAAAAAAAGAAGAAACAGAAAAACTAATGTAATGAATGAAAATCAAAACTAATAATAGTTTATAATAATAAGATTATTAACAAATAAGTTTGTTTACATTTACAACACATTTTTGAGAATCCGCTTATAGCTAACTTTTAAGCCTCTGATAAGTCATTACGAATAAGACCGTAGTCGGAATAATGTCACTTTATCGGATAGATATAGAACGTTTTAGCGTAAATAACTATTATGAATTACAATTTTTGACAATCCGCTTTTAACGAAATTTTAAGCCTCCTATAAGTCATTATGAATTAGACCGTTACGGTCAGAGGCTTAAAAGTTAGCTATAAGCGGATTGTCAAAAATGTAATTCATAATAGCTTTTTTACACTAAAGCGTTCTATAACTATCCCATAAAGTGACATTATTTTAAACAAGCTCCGACCCTACTTTAGGCCTATATTAGTGAAAAAAATGGCGTATATATTCATCAGCTGAATATTTATATTGACGTTTGCCCCGTCATTTGCAAAGGTGTTGTTCATAGAGTCACAATAATTAACCAAAAAGTTATTAAACTAACGAGGTTTTATATTACAGTGATACGTGCATAAATCACGATAAATATCCGACTCGGAATTTGCTTAATTATACATGTCTTATGAACCCTGCAAAGCATTGCGGCATTAACAATCTTGTTAACAATCGGCGAAGAAAAGTGTAGCGCTAAAGAAGTAAGATATTTTCTTTGGAAGATGAGGAATTCTGAAAGTGGTAGTTTACAATGCGATGGAGGACAATGAGCCCATTATAGAAGGGCTAATGGAACAGCCAATTAAAGTAAATGCAAACCATATGTGAGGTAGAAATGCCGCAATCTTGAAAACTTTTATTGCTAGGCCTTGTAATGAACAAAGTTCACCCTACTTGCAAGTAAATAAAACAAAATAAAATGATTGATTTAATAAATTTATTGTTTTTCATTTACCGAGTTACGGGCTATTTCTATTAAAGAAGAAATTATTTAATGGAAATAGCCCGCAACTTGAACATCGAAGAACACTGGTGTGAGTGGCTTGGGGTGTAGATCTTCTATTTTATATTTGAGTGATTCTTGCTCCAACTTAAAATTTTCAGATTTTTTATTCTCATCATAGCTATTATGTTTGTAGGTTTTGGACCCAGCGCTTGCGAATCTCAAGACATTAGTGGATCCAGCAAATCTGCAGGTGTTGGATGAGATGGTGCCTCTACTGTATCATACATTAAAGATTACCTGATTTTCACTTTCCTGCTGTAGTTTATTTACTACAATAACACTTCTCGAATATTGTGTAAATTACAATGTTTGTTTATAAACGCTATGTCAAGTTTGACAACTAGTAAGATTTTTTTTTTCTACCATCCATATTTCACCATGTTTCTACGAAATGGTAACATTCTGTAAATTAGAGACATTTTAGCTATCGGAAGTTTTTTAAACGAATATGAATTACGATTTTTATCTGACATCTGATAAGCTTAAAAGACTTTTTAACTAATATAGGATTATGCTTTAATTTTTGAATATGCTGATCTTCATCATCTAGTTATTGATGTTTGCAAAGAAGTTGAAAAGAAAAGCCATTAAAATTGTTACATTCAATTAAAATTCTTAAATATCAAGCCTTACAAATCCTACACAGTATTGGGATTGTTCATAATTTTTGACCTGCTGTTTTTATAATTTTTTTAGAAAATATAGACTATTTTAAGTAACTAATTTCAATATTATTGAAATATTCGCTATATAGTTTTTTGTTAAATGCTTAAAGATATTATTTTAAATGTTGTGACGTCATCGTTATACGCAGTCTTTGTGTTGCCTTTTCCTGATACACTTAAGACAGATTGCAATACATCTTTTCAAAGTTGCCATGTTGAAATAATAGACCAATTTCAACTCCACCCCAGAGTAGTATATCCCTAAGAACGCCTTAACAATTTAAGTCCTTTATGATTATAATTTCCTATAAGACGGGCCTCGTGGTCTAGTGGTTCATATAACGGACTGCCGTTCACGAGGTCTCGGGTTCGATTCCCGGTCAGGACAAATATTTGTGTGATGTTTTTAATTGTCATACAAATGTTTGTTCTGCGTCTGGGTGTTTCTATGTATTATAAGTATGTATTTACAAAAGAAAAGTAGTATATGTATTATATCCGTATTCTGGTACCCATAACACAAGCATATAAAGCTTAGCTTGGGACCAGAGGACGTTGTGTGAAATGTCCATGAATATTTATTATTATTATTATTATTTATTTCAAGGGCAAATAGAGATCATTTCCTTTTTTGGTAAAATAATAGCTAATATAGCAAATTTTCCGAAAAAAAAATTGTGGTACATGATCAGAAACTCGATTCCCCGAAATGGTTTTCGGATAAAGAGTTTTAAAAAAAAATGAACAATGCCAATTGCGGTGATTGAAAGTCTTGCTTTTAATCCGCGCAGAAAAGTGAACGTTACGTTTACGAAACTACAAATTCTTCTTCTTATTTTATGGCTTTCCCTCTGTCCAGCCCATTTACGTCCCACTGTTGGGCACGGGCCTCCTCCACTTTGGGAGGAATTATGGTCTACTGTGCCACGCTGACCAGGCGTGTTGGCACAGGGTTTATTTTCGAGCTTTCCGTCTCTCACAGAAGATGTTATCTGCGTGCAATATCCCTTAGCTGACTCTTACAGCACCCTTGGGAAGAGATGGGGTGGTGACACTTGTATCTTAATCCGTCACTACACGGAGAAATTTTTATGGCTTTGTAATTTGGAAGAAACATACCACCAAAATGATTCATAAAACTAAAATAACTAAGTGAGAAAATAAAAAATTATACTAAAAAGAAATAAATCAAGAAAAAAAAATAAGAAACAGAAAACTAATGTAATGAATGAAAATCAAAACTAATAATAGTTTATAATAATAAGATTATTAACAAATAAGTTGTAATGAAACAAAAAAAAGTGAAAGAAAGTTTAATTTATTGGTCCCTGAATCACTATTGTCCCTAAATCACTGCTGTCACTATGAAGAAAACTGCACAAACAAATAAAGTACTTTAAAAGTCACTCCACTCGCGAGTTACGAAAGAAAAGGGAAAAGGAAAACACTTAGTTCTCCGTGGAAGAGTTGGCCGTGCTTTGACGGCCGCAACAGGAGACCGGTCACCAGGTCAGGACTGTCCCTCCAAGTCCGGTAGGTGGAATCTGTATAATAATATACTTGAGTTTATAAATTATTTTAGGCCTGGTCGGCGAACTCGGCGACTCCAATTTATTAGATGAGATCTTGGATCACACTTAGGCGTAAAAGATTTTCAGATAATCTTGCCAGCAACTACCACTCGATCCTCGACCCAGACCAAACTCGAACTGTCGCCTTCTCCATTTTTTACGTCTTCCATCTATAAATTTAAATAATTTAAAAATAAACATCGATACTAGAATATTCTAGCAATCAGCCAGTATCTTAGGTAAAATGATTCATAGTACTTAGAAACTCCGTAGTTTTACATAGAGTAAAGAAATAACATTAAATTTATGACAATTGACAAACATCAAAATTTTGACATGTTTACTTAAACATATTAAATATATTTCATTACATATCAATTATCAATCCAGGATATGTACAAGGATATTAGAAAACGAATAATTGCAAAATAAATAAAGAATAAACGTAAAAGGAATTATGTAAAGTTAATAAAGATATTATGGAAATGTCACCATGGACGGTATCAGGTATAATATTAATTTATGAGAACAAATCATATTTATTCTGGAATTAAAATAATTATAAAGTTACAAGCGTTTCATTTATGAGAAGAAATAGATTTATCGTATCCTTACATTTCCCCAATAACCCGGCAAAAAAAAATTAAAATGTCCTCACAACATTTTGATTTTTTTTTTTAGAAGAAATACCTATCAGCAGGCTTAGCATACCTAGCAGTAGGCCTAGTTTACCTCATAGCTCCGATGGCTACAAGATCCTAAGAGACAAATAGAAAAATTACAGACACCTAGGGTCTTTATGTAGTAAGTACTCCCCTTAAAGCTTGGTATAACAAATAGTGACACGTTAAAGGTTAATGGCTATCACATTCATTATTCATCTTTCATTCCTATAATAATATTTAAAGATAGATATATATTTATATACTGCATTCATCACCATTAAAAAAAAGCGAGGTAGTTACTCACATCCAATGGCAACTACACTCTAACCATACCTGAACCGCCTGCACTATATTGTAAACCTATACCTAAAGTAAGTCTAAATATAATGGCCCTATAACATCCATAAAAGAAATACAAAAAAATATAATATGTAAGGATAAGATAAAATTGGTTCAGTATATTTAGGCAATAATTGTACATATCCCTTCGCAACTAAAATTAACTAAGTATTAAATTTAGGAACAACAGCATCGATACCTATTTAGAGCTTGAAAGTTAGTGACATCTGTCCACTAGAGTTAATTTTAATGAAATTTGAAAACATACCTTTTTTAGCTTTATTATATACTTAGATGTGGACAGATCTCATAGTTACAAGCTCCCTCTCTCCATTACTTATCTGTAAAACACAATAAGTTAAAGTACATTTTTACTAATATAAAATTAACAGAAATATTTGATAAAAAAAAAAAAAAAATTATACATGAGTATTATAAAAGTAAAAGTAGTTACAGAGTTACAATTTTAAGTCCTTAATATGCCATTTTGACTTTGCACCTTTACTGTCCCGCAATATATAGACGAGTGGAGAAAGTTTTTCTACAACTGTGCATTTGATAAATTTTGGTGCTAATTTTGCACTGAAATAGAATCCTGCCATGTCTCACAGGTTAAGGTATTTAGTTCAAACTGCGATTTATAAGTTGTAGCGTAGTATTTTATTACTTTTCGCTGCAAAACCGCACAAGCTGCACAGTCACACGACAGACTTCTCCCCTGCCAGATTACCACCGGACAGTTAAGATTAGAGTCTGAAATTACAAAAGAAAATATCTATTTCAAAATAATATTTATCGACACAATGTTATTAATAGAATGATAGATGAGAGTTAAACAAATTAAAAATGTCAAATACGATGCCAAAAAAATAACACCAGGCTTGAGCAAGCCGAAATTTGGAATTTTGAGAGTTGGGGTGAGTTCACCCAGTTGAGGCGCCACTGTAATGAAACAAAAAAAAGTGAAAGAAAGTTTAATTTATTGGTCCCTGAATCACTATTGTCCCTAAATCACTGCTGTCACTATGAAGAAAACTGCACAAACAAATAAAGTACTTTAAAAGTCACTCCACTCGCGAGTTACGAAAGAAAAGGGAAAAGGAAAACACTTAGTTCTCCGTGGAAGAGTTGGCCGTGCTTTGACGGCCGCAACAGGAGACCGGTCACCAGGTCAGGACTGTCCCTCCAAGTCCGGTAGGTGGAATCTGTATAATAATATACTTGAGTTTATAAATTATTTTAGGCCTGGTCGGCGAACTCGGCGACTCCAATTTATTAGATGAGATCTTGGATCACACTTAGGCGTAAAAGATTTTCAGATAATCTTGCCAGCAACTACCACTCGATCCTCGACCCAGACCAAACTCGAACTGTCGCCTTCTCCATTTTTTACGTCTTCCATCTATAAATTTAAATAATTTAAAAATAAACATCGATACTAGAATATTCTAGCAATCAGCCAGTATCTTAGGTAAAATGATTCATAGTACTTAGAAACTCCGTAGTTTTACATAGAGTAAAGAAATAACATTAAATTTATGACAATTGACAAACATCAAAATTTTGACATGTTTACTTAAACATATTAAATATATTTCATTACATATCAATTATCAATCCAGGATATGTACAAGGATATTAGAAAACGAATAATTGCAAAATAAATAAAGAATAAACGTAAAAGGAATTATGTAAAGTTAATAAAGATATTATGGAAATGTCACCATGGACGGTATCAGGTATAATATTAATTTATGAGAACAAATCATATTTATTCTGGAATTAAAATAATTATAAAGTTACAAGCGTTTCATTTATGAGAAGAAATAGATTTATCGTATCCTTACAAAGTTTGTTTACATTTACAAACAGCGTCAAAGATGCATTTTGTTAACTTGTATCAAAACCAGGGATAAAACTCATAACAAATTTGAATGGTAGAAAAATGCTACCATTCATATTTCACCATTTTGCTACAAAATGGCAACAAAGACATTTTATAGTTATCGGAAGTATAATAGACGAATATGAATAAGGATTTTTATCTGACATCTGATAAGCCTAAAAGACGTTTTAACTAATATAGGAATATGCCTTCAATAAGCGTTTCAATATGAATAAGACTGTTAATCTATTTACTTACGATTTAAATGCAATATAATATAATCCAGTAGCCTGCAGATAACATAAAATTGGTAGTAATTGAGTTGAGAAAAGCGAACAGTATTACCAGACAGCGCCGTTCTGCCGAACATCTATTAAATTTTCATTATCGTGGTTATGTTGCGTATTACCTACTACGAATAGACTAAAAGCCTGTTGTACTATAGACACGGGTAGGTAAAGTGTAAATTGTAAAATTACAACATTCTATTTATTTTTGAAAAGATTTTTGCAATAGATTCAGGTGCAATCTGTACTAATATTATAAAGCGGAAGAGTTTGTTTGTTTGTTTGAACGCGCTAATCTCAGGAACCACTGGGCCGATTTGAAAATTTGGCTATATAGTATCACGCTACGTCCAGTAGAAGCGAAGTACTAGTGAAAAATGTTGCACAAACGGGGAAAATTTTCTAAACTCCACGCGGACAGAGTCGCGGGCAACAGCTATGTTTAATATTTTATTCAATGAAATATATTGCAATTGTTTTAGCGGTGGAGCGTTAGAACTAGAACCCAGGTAAGTTTGCTTTATTATTTTGCCACTCATGGTGGCAATAGATGGCGTTGTACACAAAAACATCGCACGATGTTTAACTCACATTGAGAAATATTGTGTGGAAAATTTTGTTATCATGTACTGGTCCCATGGTAGCTCAGTCGGCAGACCAACGGTATTCCGAAGTCGTGGATTCAACTCCCGCTCATGGTGATAATTTTTTCCAGTATAATTTTATTTATTAAGTAAAAGCATAGAAAGTCTATAATGTATCTATCTGTAAATATAATAAAAAGTAACTTGTATAAACGATTAGGCATATTCTCAGAATATATTCACAAGACACTGTACAATAACAAATAATGAAGATTAAAATTGTCTTTACAATACTTTGTTCTAAAAGTAGATACTTACATGTATTGGTTCTTTATGCTTTCTTTGAAAACAATTAGCAAAGAACATCAACAATATTAACTGAAGTTTGATTGAAGTTTATCTGGAGTTTTGTTTACGAGTAAAACAAGCGGGCCTTTTTAAAGGTATTTTCTTTTGGTATTTTTTGTACGCTAAAGTTACTTTATTGTTAAACACCGTTTTTAAATAATCAAGCTTAAACTTTATACAGCTCTTCCTGCTTCACGCTATTTTACAGTACACTAGCCTGGGTAACTTTACGTAATCTAAGAACTATTTAATTATATATTTAGGGGCACAATTATTTATATGTATATTGCAACGTTGCATTTATGTCTCTCTTTCTATCTATAAGTGCGCTTACTCGCTAACTAAAGTTACTCTCGTATTATGTACATATACTGTGGTCTTAAAATACAAAACAAACTACATTCTAACCGCCTTATTCATAATGACTTATCGGAGGTTTAAAAGTTCGCTAAAATTAATTCGCGAAAATTGTCAAAACTTGTTATTCATAATGGTCTTTTTACGCTAAAACATTTATTATATCTCTCCGATAAAATTTCTGTATAAACCTCCGATAAGTTATTATGAATAAGATCGTAAGACTGTGGCGCAAAAAAACCGTCCTATGCGTTCTATTTTATCTCCTGTCAGCGATATCCATTTATAAGGGACAACACCCAAAAGTAGTGTTATACATTTAAATAAATATATATTGTTACGAACACACAAAACACAAAGGAGCTAGCGCCATCTAGCAGCAACTAGTAAAACCAATTAAAGAACCGAGCAGAGTGAAACCCCTATTAGATACTAGATGGCGTTAGAGGAACTACCGTACATGCTCGAACCTTCTAGAAACATTCGTTCCGGGCGATCACGTTCGCGCACAGTCGGGAACATTCTGGAATAGTCTGGAACTCGTCTCGGCGCATATAAATAGCGGCAGGGAGGCGAGCCCGGGCAGTTCAGTTCGAGCTACGATAAAGGCGACTTCGAGAGCGAAAACAAGTGATCAAGAGTGATACCAGTGAAACCTACAACTTGGCTACGATCTAGGACATTGATAGTGCTTAGTGTGTAACTAGTGCTAGTGAATAAAGTCTTCAAAAAGAGTCAGCAGGTCTTTCTCTCCAAATCCTTCGAACCCTAACACGTAACAACTGGTGTCAGAAGTGGGATTTGGAGATGCCATTGACTCCGAGAGAGGACTTCGAGGGCGTCAGGACAAGGGCACAACGAGCTGCGGAGGCCACGCCCGCTGTGGACCAAGCCCCGCCCACTGGCCCCACCTACCAGGCCCCGCCCACCGACCACGCCCCCTTAGACCCGCCCACTGGCCACGCCCACCATGCCACGCCCACCGACCACGCCCACCGGGCTCCGCCCACCCAGGCCCAGGCTCCGCCCACTCAGACTCAAGCCCCGCCCACTGGCCCCGCCCACCTTGCCACGCCCACCACACCGGCCACGCCCACTAGACAAGCCACGCCCACCAGCGGCACCGTAGCGTCAGTTCCTCAAGTAGCACTTCAATTAGGAAGTTTAATTGAACTGATAGAACGCAAGTTCGGCGCTTTGCAGGAGTCACAAGAACGCAAGCTCAGCGCTTTGCAAGAGTCACAAGAACGCAAGTTCGAGTCACAAGAACGCAAGCTCGGCGCTTTGCAAGAATCACAAGAACGCAAGCTCGAGTCACAAGAACGCAAGCTCGGCGCTTTGCAAGAGTCACAAGAACGCAAGCTCGGCGCTTTGCAAGAATCACAAGAAAAAGTGCTTTGTGCTATAAATGATGTCAGTAACACGGTGATTAAGCTTCGAAAAGATGTCGACGTAATGGAAGAACGAGTTACCGGGTTAGGATTGGATGTCGAAAATGTGAAAACCGGCCTCATTGAACTACAGAAGAAAGTAGTGCGCCTTGAAACCACGGGAGTTGCGATCTCTAGTGGAACTATCGGAGTGGCACAAGGACCAAGAGTGAAAGTTCCGCCATACGACGGCACTACTTCCTGGAACGCTTATCGTCAGCAATTCCAGACGGTTGCTACTGCCAACGGATGGACGGAAGAACAATGCTTGACCGCTCTCACTGTTGCGCTCAGAGGGCAAGCTTTGTCGGTCCTAGAAGCACTGCCACATACAGGAAATGGGTTCCAAGACCTGATGGAGGCACTTGAATCCAGATACGGGGAGCGACACCTGGAGCACGTGTTCCGTGCCCAACTGCGTGACAGAGTCCAACGCTCAGGAGAAGGACTACAACAATGGGCGTTGGAAATTGAAAAACTCGTCAGAAAGGCACACCCAGGAGCCGACACCAAGATGGTAGACACGAATATTGTTCAAGCATTTGTCGACGGAATCAAAGACCTGGAGGTCAGAGCTGCAGTGAGGCTTCGTCACCATACCTCGCTAAAGGAAGCATTAGCGCATGCTTTGGAGGTCGAGGCTGTTCGTTATGACATACGGCATACCCATAAGATCCGCGAGGTCTCTGAGGAAGTCAAGGAGGTTAAGGCCCCTACGAAGAAAAGTTCTGGAGTCATGTGCTACAAGTGCGGCGAGAGGGGCCATCTTCAGCTCAACTGCCCGCAGAGGGAAACCCAGATGGAAAGGATGAAAAGGATCGAGGAACAAATAGAGGTTCTGAAGAAGCAGGGGGCTTTGTCCCTTGCCCGGGATCAGGGAAACAGGACTAAGGGGCGAGTGCCGGCTGACGCGGAGGGAGCCCCGATAACTGTTATCTCCCAGGCATGCAGCGGGAATAGTCTTGCGATTCAGGGGACTATTAACGGGACGGATTGCAAAATGACTCTGGACACAGGAGCCTCTAGAACAATAGTGAACCCAAGTCTGGTAAAAACCGCAACGGGACACAAGAGGAGAATTAACTGTCGGCTTCTTACTGCCTCCGGTCAGCCAATACCCGTCCTGGGAGAAACGTCGGTTACGATGTATGTAGGGGGGTCCTCATACTCTCATAACGTAATCGTGGCTGAGATTGTGGATGATTGCATCTTGGGTTTGGATTTCATGAAGAAACACAACTGCAGAATTAATGTCGCTGACGGAGTTTTCAAGTGTGGTGAAGAAGAAATCTTCATTCTTGGAGGCGCCTGCGGGAAAGTCACATGTGTAAAGAAAGTCATCATACCTGGACGAGCGGAAGCTCAGGTACTGGTGGAACTGCCGCCAGCTGGAAAGAAAAAGTCAAACAGATGCGTGCTGATCGAAGACACACCTACCAAGACATCGTCACAAAAACTGATGACGGCGAGAACCCTTGTTAGTGGAAGCAGAAACGCTGTGGTCAGGGTTTTGAATCTTGGTGATCGCGAGATCTGCTTGAACAAAGGTGATGTCATCGGAAAGTGCGAGGAAGTTGTCTGGATGAAAAAGTGTAGTTCGATGACAGGCGCAGACTCAGCAAACAGCAATAACTACGGTTTAGTGACTAAGCTACTCGATGACTGTAAGAGTAATCTGACTTATTCGCAGAGCATGAAAGCTAAGACGTTTTTGCAGCGCTACGCGAATATCTTCTCCAGTCAAGAAGGGGACCTTGGAAGAACGTCGATGGTTCAGCACAGGATAGATACCGGAAGCGAGAGACCAATTCGTCAACGAGCAAGACGGATACCAATTGCAAAGGAAAAAGAAGTTGAAGGCCTTTTGGAGGACATGAGAAGGAATAAGATTATTGAACCGTCTACAAGTCCGTGGTGCTCACCTGTTGTATTAGTGAAGAAGAAAGATGGTAGCACGAGATTTTGTGTGGACTATAGGCGTCTCAATGATGTGACTAAGAAGGACAGTTACCCGTTACCACGAATCGACGACACTTTAGATACCCTGAGTGGCATGAAATGGTTCTCGACCCTAGACCTGAAATCTGGCTACTGGCAGATGGAAATTCATCCAAAAGACAAGGAGAAGACAGCTTTCTCGACCGGTAAAGGTTTATGGCAATTTAACGTCATGCCCTTCGGATTGTGCAACGCACCTGCCACATTTGAGCGACTCATGGAGTGTGTACTGGCAGGCTTAGTTGGAGAGGCTTGCTTAGTCTACTTGGATGACGTCATCATCGTCGGCCGCGACTTCGAGGACCATTTGCGAAACTTGGAGCGAGTTTTCGCCAAAATAGAGGGAGCCAAATTAAAGTTGAACCCGGAAAAGTGTCATTTATTCAGGAGCAAGGTCAACTATCTCGGCCATATTATCTCCAGTGATGGAATCCAGACAGACCCGGAGAAACTGGAAGCAGTTCAAAAATGGCCTACCCCTAAGGACAAAACCGAAGTGCGGGCATTCCTCGGCCTATGCTCATACTACAGGCGTTTTGTTAAGGGATTCGCAGAGATAGCCAAGCCACTACATCGGCTGACAGAAGATAAACGACAATTTAGTTGGGATGAGACTTGTGAAGATTCTTTTCAGAAACTGAAGAAACATCTGTGTGAAACACCAATCCTGGGGTATCCACAAACTGAAGGTCTGTTTATAGTTGACACGGATGCAAGCAACACGGCCATTGGAGGGGTGTTATCTCAAAAACAGGGTGAAAGAGAAGTTGTTATTGCATATTTCAGCAAATCTTTATCCAAGCCAGAGAGAAACTACTGTGTGACAAGACGAGAACTCTTGGCTGTTGTAAAGACGCTACAACATTTCAACAAATATCTCATCGGCAGACAGTTTTTACTACGAACTGACCACGCAGCCTTGAAGTGGCTACTGCAATTCAAGAACCCAGAAGGTCAAGTAGCTCGATGGATTGAACAGCTCCAGGAGTATGACTTCAAGACGGAACACCGCAGCGGAAAGACACATGGGAATGCCGACGCACTCTCACGAAGGCCGTGTTCGGAGGACTGCAAACATTGTGTTAAGCAGGAATGCAATGAAGAAACATTAAAACTAACGAGAACAGATCCTTTGAGTCTCTGGGAGAATGATGCTATGAGGGAGGCTCAAGAAAAAGATGACGACCTTCGGCACATCATCACATGGAAGAAACGGGGTGACGTAAAACCAATATGGAGTGAGGTTGCACCCACTGGCGCTGTCACTAAGGCGTACTGGGCGCAATGGGACAGTCTGATACTCCAAAACGGAATACTCTACCGGAAATGGGAGAAGACTAACGGCAGAGAGTTCCATCTTCAGATAGTTGTCCCAAGAACGAGAGTACCAGATGTTCTCCGTGAAATACATGATGGCGTATCAGGAGGGCATCTAGGTGTCAAGAGGACGTTAACAAAAGTGCGAGAACGATTCTACTGGTTGCATTGTCGAGATGATGTACAGGATTGGTGCCGCAAATGTACTACTTGCGCTGCTGTAAAAGGACCACAGACCAGGAGCCGTGGGAACCTGCGGTTGTATAACGTCGGTGCACCGTGGGAACGAATTGCAGTTGACGTAGCTGGGCCATTTCCTGTAACGGATTCGGGAAACAAGTATTTTATGGTCGTCATTGACTACTTCACCAAATGGCCCGAAGTGTTCGCCATACCAAACCAAGAAGCCACAACAGTCGCTTCTAAGTTAGTCGAAGAAGTTATATGTCGCTTTGGTGTGCCTCTGGAAATCCATTCTGATCAGGGCAGGAACTTCGAATCGCAGGTGTTCCAGGAAGTGTGCAGAATTTTGGGCATGCATAAGACGAGGACCACCGCGTATCATCCACAGTCTGATGGAATGGTTGAGAGATTTAACCAGACCCTTGAGCGGCATTTGGCGAAATTGGTAGATGACAAACAAAAGGATTGGGACAAGTATATACCACTCTTCCTTCTGTCTTACCGAACCGCCGAGCATGAGAGCATAAAAGCTACCCCGGCGTATGTCAATTTCGGTAGAGAACTACGAATACCAGTAGACCTATTGACAGGAGGGTCACCGGAGGGACCAAAGACTGTACAAGACTATGTCTGCGATTTAAGGGAAAAGATGCGCTATATACACGCCTTGGTTCGGGAAAATGGGTTACAGTCAAGTGAGAACATGAAAACCAGATACGACCGGAAATCGAACACGAGCGGCTTCGAGGAAGGGTCACTGGTGTGGCTGCATAACCCAACTCGCCGGAAAGGGAAATCTCCAAAGTTACAGAACCAGTGGGACGGTCCATACAAAGTGGTTACCCGACTGAATGATGTGACCTATAGGATTCAAAAGCAACCAAGAGGGACATTCAAAGTGGTACACATAGACCGTCTGGCGCGTTACCATGGTAGTAACAACGATGCTCGGGACGAGCATCTCTAAGAGGGGAGTAGTGTTACGAACACACAAAACACAAAGGAGCTAGCGCCATCTAGCAGCAACTAGTAAAACCAATTAAAGAACCGAGCAGAGTGAAACCCCTATTAGATACTAGATGGCGTTAGAGGAACTACCGTACATGCTCGAACCTTCTAGAAACATTCGTTCCGGGCGATCACGTTCGCGCACAGTCGGGAACATTCTGGAATAGTCTGGAACTCGTCTCGGCGCATATAAATAGCGGCAGGGAGGCGAGCCCGGGCAGTTCAGTTCGAGCTACGATAAAGGCGACTTCGAGAGCGAAAACAAGTGATCAAGAGTGATACCAGTGAAACCTACAACTTGGCTACGATCTAGGACATTGATAGTGCTTAGTGTGTAACTAGTGCTAGTGAATAAAGTCTTCAAAAAGAGTCAGCAGGTCTTTCTCTCCAAATCCTTCGAACCCTAGCACGTAACAACTGGTGTCAGAAGTGGGATTTGGAGAGAAAGACCTGCTGACTCTTTTAGAAGACTTTATTCACTAGCACTAGTTACACACTAAGCACTAGGTCCAAACACTAAGCACTAGGTCCAAACAATAAGCACTAGGTCCAAACAGTAAGCACTAACAATGTCCTAGATCGTAGCCAAGTTGTAGGTTTCACTGGTATCACTCTTGATCACTTGTTTTCGCTCTCGAAGTCGCCTGTATCGTAGCTCGAACTGAACTGCCCGGGCTCGCCTCCCTGCCGCTATTTATATGCGCCGAGACGAGTTCCAGACTATTCCAGAATGTTCCCGACTGTGCGCGAACGTGATCGCCCGGAACGAATGTTTCTAGAAGATTCGCGCATGTACGGTAGTTCCTCTAACGCCATCTAGTATCTAATAGGGGTTTCACTCTGTTCGGTTCTTTAATTGGTTTTACTAGTTGCTGCTAGATGGCGCTAGCTCCTTTGTGTTTTGTGTGTTCGTAACACTACTCCCCTCTTAGAGATGCTCGTCCCGAGCATCGTTGTTACTACCATGGTAACGCGCCAGACGGTCTATGTGTACCACTTTGAATGTCCCTCTTGGTTGCTTTTGAATCCTATAGGTTACATCATTCAATCGGGTAACCACTTTGTATGGACCGTCCCACTTGCTCTGCAACTTTGGAGATTTCCCTTTCCGGCGAGTTGGGTTATGTAGCCACACCAGTGTCCCTTCCTCGAAGCCGTTCGTGTTCGATTTCCGGTCGTATCTGGTTTTCATGTTCTCACTTGACTGTAACCCATTTTCCCGAACCAAGGCGTGTATATAGCGCATCTTTTCCCTTAAATCGCAGACATAGTCTTGTACAGTCTTTGGTTCCTCCGGTGACCCTCCTGTCAATAGGTCTACTGGTATTCGTAGTTCTCTACCGAAATTGACATACGCCGGGGTAGCTTTTATGCTCTCATGCTCGGCGGTTCGGTAAGACAGAAGGAAGAGTGGTATATACTTGTCCCAATCCTTTTGTTTGTCATCTACCAATTTCGCCAAATGCCTCTCAAGGGTCTGGTTAAATCTCTCAACCATTCCATCAGACTGCGGATGGTACGCGGTGGTCCTCGTCTTATGCATGCCCAAAATTCTGCACACTTCCTGGAACACCTGCGATTCGAAGTTCCTGCCCTGATCAGAATGGATTTCCAGAGGCACACCAAAGCGACATATCACTTCTTCGACTAACTTGGAAGCGACTGTTGTGGCTTCTTGGTTTGGTATGGCGAACACTTCGGGCCATTTGGTGAAGTAGTCAATGACGACCATAAAATACTTGTTTCCCGAATCCGTTACAGGAAATGGCCCAGCTACGTCAACTGCAATTCGTTCCCACGGTGCACCGACGTTATACAACAGCAGGTTCCCACGGCTCCTGGTCTGTGGTCCTTTTACAGCAGCGCAAGTAGTACATTTGCGGCACCAATCCTGTACATCATCTCGACAATGCAACCAGTAGAATCGTTCTCTCACTTTTGTTAACGTCCTCTTGACACCTAGATGACCTCCTGATACGCCATCATGTATTTCACGGAGAACATCTGGTACTCTCGTTCTTGGGACAATTATCTGAAGATGGAACTCTCTGCCGTTAGTCTTCTCCCATTTCCGGTAGAGTATTCCGTTTTGGAGTATCAGACTGTCCCATTGCGCCCAGTACGCCTTAGTGACAGCGCCAGTGGGTGCAACCTCACTCCATATTGGTTTTACGTCACCCCGTTTCTTCCATGTGATGATGTGCCGAAGGTCGTCATCTTTTTCTTGAGCCTCCCTCATAGCATCATTCTCCCAGAGACTCAAAGGATCTGTTCTCGTTAGTTTTAATGTTTCTTCATTGCATTCCTGCTTAACACAATGTTTGCAGTCCTCCGAACACGGCCTTCGTGAGAGTGCGTCGGCATTCCCATGTGTCTTTCCGCTGCGGTGTTCCGTCTTGAAGTCATACTCCTGGAGCTGTTCAATCCATCGAGCTACTTGACCTTCTGGGTTCTTGAATTGCAGTAGCCACTTCAAGGCTGCGTGGTCAGTTCGTAGTAAAAACTGTCTGCCGATGAGATATTTGTTGAAATGTTGTAGCGTCTTTACAACAGCCAAGAGTTCTCGTCTTGTCACACAGTAGTTTCTCTCTGGCTTGGATAAAGATTTGCTGAAATATGCAATAACAACTTCTCTTTCGCCCTGTTTTTGAGATAACACCCCTCCAATGGCCGTGTTGCTTGCATCCGTGTCAACTATAAACTGACCTTCAGTTTGTGGATACCCCAGGATTGGTGTTTCACACAGATGTTTCTTCAGTTTCTGAAAAGAATCTTCACAAGTCTCATCCCAACTAAATTGTCGTTTATCTTCTGTCAGCCGATGTAATGGCTTGGCTATCTCTGCGAATCCCTTAACAAAACGCCTGTAGTATGAGCATAGGCCGAGGAATGCCCGCACTTCGGTTTTGTCCTTAGGGGTAGGCCATTTTTGAACTGCTTCCAGTTTCTCCGGGTCTGTTTGGATTCCATCACTGGAGATAATATGGCCGAGATAGTTGACCTTGCTCCTGAATAAACGACACTTTTCCGGGTTCAACTTTAACTTGGCTCCCTCTATTTTGGCGAAAACTCGCTCCAAGTTTCGCAAATGGTCCTCGAAGTCGCGTCCGACAATGATGACGTCATCCAAGTAGACTAAGCAAGCCTCTCCAACTAAGCCTGCCAGTACACATTCCATGAGTCGCTCAAATGTGGCAGGTGCGTTGCACAATCCGAAGGGCATAACGTTAAATTGCCATAAACCTTTACCGGTCGAGAAAGCTGTCTTCTCCTTGTCTTTTGGGTGAATTTCCACCTGCCAATAGCCAGATTTCAGGTCTAGGGTCGAGAACCATTTCATGCCACTCAGGGTATCTAAAGTGTCGTCGATTCGTGGTAACGGGTAACTGTCCTTCTTAGTGACATCATTGAGACGCCTATAGTCCACACAAAATCTCGTGCTACCATCTTTCTTCTTCACTAATACAACAGGTGAGCACCACGGACTTGTAGACGGTTCAATAATCTTATTCCTTCTCATGTCCTCCAAAAGGCCTTCAACTTCTTTTTCCTTTGCAATTGGTATCCGTCTTGCTCGTTGACGAATTGGTCTCTCGCTTCCGGTATCTATCCTGTGCTGAACCATCGACGTTCTTCCAAGGTCCCCTTCTTGACTGGAGAAGATATTCGCGTAGCGCTGCAAAAACTTCTTAGCTTTCATGCTCTGCGAATAAGTCAGATTACTCTTACAGTCATCGAGTAGCTTAGTCACTAAACCGTAGTTATTGCTGTTTGCTGAGTCTGCGCCTGTTATCGAACTACACTTTTTCATCCAGACAACTTCCTCGCACTTTCCGATGACGTCACCTTTGTTCAAGCAGATCTCGCGATCACCAAGATTCAAAACCCTGACCACAGCGTTACTGCTTCCACTAACAAGGGTTCTCGCCGTCATCAGTTTTAGTGACGATGTCTTGGTAGGTGTGTCTTCGATCAACACGCATCTGTTTGACTTTTTCTTTCCAGCTGGCGGCAGTTCCACCAGTACCTGAGCTTCTGCTCGTCCAGGTATGATGACTTTCTGTACACATGCGACTTTCCCGCAGGCGCCTCCAAGAATGAAGATTTCTTCTTCACCACACTTGAAAACTCCGTCAGCGACATTAATTCTGCAGTTGTGTTTCTTCATGAAATCCAAACCCAAGATGCAATCATCCACAATCTCAGCCACGATTACGTTATGAGAGTATGAGGACCCCCCTACATACATCGTAACTGACGTTTCTCCCAGGACGGGTATTGGCTGACCGGAGGCAGTAAGAAGCCGACAGTTAATTCTCCTCTTGTGTCCCGTTGCGGTTTTTACCAGACTTGGGTTCACTATTGTTCTAGAGGCTCCTGTGTCCAGAGTCATTTTGCAATCCGTCCCGTTAATAGTCCCCTGAATCGCAAGACTATTCCCGCTGCATGCCTGGGAGATAACAGTTATCGGGGCTCCCTCCGCGTCAGCCGGCACTCGCCCCTTAGTCCCGTTTCCCTGATCCCGGGCAAGGGACAAAGCCCCCTGCTTCTTCAGAACCTCTATTTGTTCCTCGATCCTTTTCATCCTTTCCATCTGGGTTTCCCTCTGCGGGCAGTTGAGCTGAAGATGGCCCCTCTCGCCGCACTTGTAGCACATGACTCCAGAACTTTTCTTCGTAGGGGCCTTAACCTCCTTGAATTCCTCAGAGACCTCGCGGATCTTATGGGTATGCCGTATGTCATAACGAACAGCCTCGACCTCCAAAGCATGCGCTAATGCTTCCTTTAGCGAGGTATGGTGACGAAGCCTCACTGCAGCTCTGACCTCCAGGTCTTTGATTCCGTCGACAAATGCTTGAACAATATTCGTGTCTACCATCTTGGTGTCGGCTCCTGGGTGTGCCTTTCTGACGAGTTTTTCAATTTCCAACGCCCATTGTTGTAGTCCTTCTCCTGAGCGTTGGACTCTGTCACGCAGTTGGGCACGGAACACGTGCTCCAGGTGTCGCTCCCCGTATCTGGATTCAAGTGCCTCCATCAGGTCTTGGAATCCATTTCCTGTATGTGGCAGTGCTTCCAGGACCGACAAAGCTTGCCCTCTGAGCGCAACAGTGAGAGCGGTCAAGCATTGTTCTTCCGTCCATCCGTTGGCAGTAGCAACCGTCTGGAATTGCTGACGATAAGCGTTCCAGGAAGTAGTGCCGTCGTATGGCGGAACTTTCACTCTTGGTCCTTGTGCCACTCCGATAGTTCCACTAGAGATCGCAACTCCCGTGGTTTCAAGGCGCACTACTTTCTTCTGTAGTTCAATGAGGCCGGTTTTCACATTTTCGACATCCAATCCTAACCCGGTAACTCGTTCTTCCACTACGTCGACATCTTTTCGAAGCTTAATCACCGTGTTACTGACATCATTTATAGCACAAAGCACTTTTTCTTGTGATTCTTGCAAAGCGCCGAGCTTGCGTTCTTGTGACTCTTGCAAAGCGCCGAGCTTGCGTTCTTGTGACTCGAGCTTGCGTTCTTGTGATTCTTGCAAAGCGCCGAGCTTGCGTTCTTGTGACTCGAACTTGCGTTCTTGTGACTCTTGCAAAGCGCTGAGCTTGCGTTCTTGTGACTCCTGCAAAGCGCCGAACTTGCGTTCTATCAGTTCAATTAAACTTCCTAATTGAAGTGCTACTTGAGGAACTGACGCTACGGTGCCGCTGGTGGGCGTGGCTTGTCTAGTGGGCGTGGCCTGTGTGGTGGGTGTGGCAAGGTGGGCGGAGCCAGTGGGCGGAGCTTGTCCAGTGGGCGTGGCCGGTGTGGTGGGCGTGGCAAGGTGGGCGGGGCCAGTGGGCGGGGCTTGTCTAGTGGGCGTGGCTGGTGTGGTGGGCGTGGCAAGGTGGGCGGAGCCAGTGGGCGTGGCTTGAGTCTGAGTAGGCGGAGCCTGGGCCTGGATGGGCGGATCCCGGTGGGCGTGGCCTGTGGGCGGGTCTAAGGGGGCGTGGTCGGTGGGCGGGGCCTGGTAGGTGTGGCCAGTGGGCGGGGCTTGGTCCACAGCGGGCGTGGCCTCCGCAGCTCGTTGTGCCCTTGTCCTGACGCCCTCGAAGTCCTCTCTCGGAGTCAATGGCATCTCCAAACCTCACTTCCGACACCAGTTGTTACGTGTTAGGGTTCGAAGGATTTGGAGAGAAAGACCTGCTGACTCTTTTAGAAGACTTTATTCACTAGCACTAGTTACACACTAAGCACTAGGTCCAAACACTAAGCACTAGGTCCAAACAGTAAGCACTAGGTCCAAACAGTAAGCACTAACAATGTCCTAGATCGTAGCCAAGTTGTAGGTTTCACTGGTATCACTCTTGATCACTTGTTTTCGCTCTCGAAGTCGCCTGTATCGTAGCTCGAACTGAACTGCCCGGGCTCGCCTCCCTGCCGCTATTTATATGCGCCGAGACGAGTTCCAGACTATTCCAGAATGTTCCCGACTGTGCGCGAACGTGATCGCCCGGAACGAATGTTTCTAGAAGATTCGCGCATGTACGGTAGTTCCTCTAACGCCATCTAGTATCTAATAGGGGTTTCACTCTGTTCGGTTCTTTAATTGGTTTTACTAGTTGCTGCTAGATGGCGCTAGCTCCTTTGTGTTTTGTGTGTTCGTAACAATATTACTTTCTACGGATTCAAACGCGTGTATTTGTTTTAAATTTTAGCCCGACGTTTCGGAGACTTTGCAGTCACCATGGTCCCGGGTGAGAGTGACTGGTTTTTTTTGAGCAAATGGGTCGCGCAAGTGTTAGAAAATATTAATAACTAAATATTTTTAGACATTTTATACACCGTGTTGCAGAAAGGTGTAGTCATATTTGACCATCGTTACACATGGCCGGTGACTAGGCACTAGGCATGGATGTAATTACAAATACTAGTTATATTATGTCATTTATGTGTTCATACAAATTTAATTAATTTATTAAATTAATCGATCTTGTTTAATTACAACTCTACTATAAGGTCATCTTTTATCGTAGGTTCAATCGCATTCAATAAATTGAAAACATCTCGTAATTGATGCGCTCCTGGTAGTTATTTAATATTAGACTATAACCAACAAAAAACTTACCAACTGTATTTTCTATGTGTAACTGTAATATTTATAATATTTAAGGCCTATCCAATGCGACCTTAAAATATGACTACACCATTCTGCAACACGTTGTATAACGTCATCTGGTCCAAAGCTAAGCTTATGCTTGTATTGTGGGTACCAGAATACGGATATACTACGTAAACGTAATAGGTACATAGAAACACCCAAACCCAGTACAAACATTTGTATGACATTTATAAATAATATACAAAATATGATTGTCCCGTGCGGTAATGGTACCCGCGACCTTGTGAACGGCAGTTCGTTACATGAACCACTAGACCACGAAGCCTTGCGTTATAATAATGTTCTTTGGCATTTGAAGTCTTTGGAAGGCGTGAATGATATGGTAGAGAGACGTATAAGTTGAGGGACAACCTCTCACCAATGTAAAGAGAAACGGAATTAGTCGTGCCTGAATTTAAATAAAAGCTGTTGGTTTTATTAGACAAAGTTCTGATAGAAGTTTAGCTGGTTTATCGAAAAAGTTCAAGATAAAAAGGTACTTTTATTCAGTATACGTAGAAAAGAAAAATAATTAAAACGAAACTGTTAAAAGAGACGTAATATGGCAATTGATTATTCAAATTATATGTTCTTTTAACATAATTTTATTAAATTCAATTTATATAACTAACTGGCTAAAGAAATACTTGAATGTTATTTGACTTTAATAACATCGAATGATTATAATTCTATAAAAAAACGGCCTTGTCCTTGTGGTAACAGATTAAGAATACAAGCGTCACCACTCATTTTCCTTCTCAGAGAGCTGAAAAAGCCAGCTAAGGAATAATTGTATACAGATAACATCTTCTGTGAGTGATGGAAAACTCGAAAATAAACCCTATGCCAACACGCCTGGTCAGCGCAGTATAGTAGACCATAATCACTCCCAAAGTAGAGAAGGTTTTAACCCAACAGTGGGACGCTATTGGGCTGGCGATAGATAAAAACCAGTGAAGTACGAGTTATACGCGCACATGAAGGGTTATCATAATATTATATGTATATATAAAAAAAAAATTAAAAAATTAAAAGAAATGAAGAGAATAGAAAAAAAAATCCATGGAGTTTCTTGTCTGTTCTTCTCCATAGGATTCGCGTTTGGAACAGACACCTAGTTTCTGACGCGATGACGTTTCAAAAGAGCCTGTAAAACATGCCAACTTGAAATAAAAAATTTTGACTTTGACTTTGTCTTTGACTATGGATTTGTCATATCGATCCCAAATTACTCCAAATGACCCCAAACTTAAAAAAAATATTAGTAAAATTTTTAGCATTCCAGCTATCACCGTGCCAGAGATACAGCCTGGTGATAAACAGACAGATGGACGGACAGAACTTACTTAGGGTCTCGTTTTAACTTTTGGTACGAAACCCTAAATAACATAACTCTTCCTAGAAAATCAGGATAAAACAGAAGGATGTTGCAACTTCACTGTGCCATTAAACTTTCCTGGTATAAAAGCAAGGTAAAGTATGCTTTGAATAATTTAGTTCAGCTCGGAACATAGAATCGCATGGCTTGTTATCTAAAGAATATTTTTCGCAAAGGCATGGAACAATATGCCTGGATTGGCTGGCATAAATAACGATGTGACAGAGTGATCAGTCCGCGTAGGCTATTGGTTAGACAAGCGTGTGTTTTGAGCTGAACGTTAACAAACAAAGCGAATAGTTTGCATTTCAGTAAATGCACACGTTCGTTTGCGTTCACTTGATTGCAAATTTTTATTTGTACAATGATTTAACATTTTCTTTTCTGATCCGTTCAATTGGAATATAATGATATAGTTTTTTTTTTATAGATAGATAACTCTTTATTGTACACTTTACAAACATTGAAGTAAAGCCAAGATTCTTAAGACTAGATACAAATGGCGGCCGTATCACATAAAGTGTTAAATTGTTTTTTTTTAACAAATTTTGTAACTTAATCGAGTTAAATGTTAAAAAAATTTATTTCTCGCTATTATCGTTTCTGAGATATAGTCTGGAGACAGACGGATGGACGAACAGCGAAGTCTCAGCAATAAGTTTCCGTTTTACATTTTGGCACGGAACCCAAAAAATAAGATATTATTTATTATCTAATATATAAAATTCACGTGTCACAGTGTTAGTTACCGTACTCCTCTGAAACGGCTAGACCGATTCTTCTCAAATTTTACATACATATTCAGTAGGTCTGAGAATCGGCCAACATCTATTTTTCAAACCTTTTTGGTTTTTTTTGTATGGCAAAACAACGTTTGCCGGGTCAGCTAGTATTTTATAGATTTATAAATCCATGCTTAAATATCTTCTAATATATAAAATTCCCGTGTCACAGTGTTAGTTACCGTACTCCTCCGAAACGGCTTGACCGATTCTTATGAAATTTTACATGCATATTTAGTAGGTCTGAGAATCGGCCAACATCTATTTTTGAAACTTTTTTTTTTAGCTTGGCAAAACAACGTTTGCCGGGTCAGCTAGTATTATTATATATTTCAAATAATTCAGTCGATTAATTGTATTAACATTGAGAACAAAACGCTATTGTTCATGTACGATAACATAATTTGACCTTATCTATGTGAAGAACAGTGCCTGGGCGTGCCTTGGGTATTCAGCAGGCTAAGGCAGTAAAAGATTCGAGGCCTTGACATTTTTCTTATTTCATACATAATCCGGTATGTTTTTAAAAATTAAAATATTTTGATATGCCTGAACTCTTGCATTGATTTACAAGCGATATAGATATTTAATTAAATAACACTAACCATTCTAACATAGACAAAAGTGTTTTTATTCGGTCTGTTACTTTTTCACGGAAAAATAGTAAACTTATTGAAATAAAAAATTGTACACAGAAAGCTTTGTGATGAGATAAGATTCCAAACACCGCGCTTACGGAGTCACAAGCTTTTGTTAGTAATAAATAAACAAAATTGTATTGAAATATTAATTTCCTTAGTTCAAAAACTAAGAAACGCGCTTAAAAATCCTGAATATATTTTTTAATAATTGCATTGTCATCGGTCCTTGATATCTATGCAAAATTTCAAATCAATCGAACTATTGTAAGTGGGTGAAAATCGCGGTCAAAGATTCCGTTACAAAGATCAATAGATTGATAGATACATACCGAACTTATAAAAGCGTGTTAAAAATTACCATTGTGTAATAAGAATTTATAGTGAAAAATACCGTTAAACGATTTTGAATGACCACATCAAATATCACTCGGCAACAATGGAGGCCGTGATGAAATATAAATTTTCTCTTTGTCCCACACCAAACAAAAACTCGATGATTGTTTATACCTGGGGAGCACGTTATCTTGTCATTGATATATTACCATTATTTGTTCACGTGTGTAACATTTGTGTGAGTGGCTATCATTCGATTGCTGATGACTGACATCAGCTAGATAAGAAACTTATCTATTGTTTAATAATAACTTATATCCTCCAGCGCAGGGATTTTGGAGTCTTTTCAAATAATTTGTTCCTGTGGCTTGATTTAAGGAAGCAGGGTGTCAATTTTTTGTAATGATTAGCGTCTCTTACAAAAAAAATACACCAACACCATGAAATTAGTAACAAACTAGGTATTCACGTTGAACGATAAACAAGGAAGTGAAAGAACTGTGAAATTTTCAGCTCCTTAGTTATCACTGTTCTAGAATTACAGCCCGGTGACAGATAGACGGACGGACAGTGAAGGCTCAGTAATACTTTTTGTCCGGAACCCTAACTAGCACGCATACGTAAGTAGAAACACACTTTTTTCGTATAATTACCATAGATATTATAAAAGGATCCTAAATAAACTCAACGTTATGTATGATTACATAACCTTTGGGCGGAAGAGGGCTCCTTTTGGATTCGACAATTAAATTGACCCAATTTGCTATGTGAATGAGTAAATACATGAATATCAGAGCTTTGCATTTTACTGTCGTATTTTTGTAATTATATTATAAAAAATATTAATCATCTGTTGTGCCAGTTTAAAAATAAAATGAATAAAACCTAAATTTAGTTTTGCATGTGCCCAATTAGTTACTCATGTTTATTGTACGAACGAACAAATGATAACTGTTTGTCCACTTACATGCATACAGTTATACATTTTCTAATAATTAAATATTATAAAAAAAAGTCCAAGCTTCATGTGCCTTTAAAGTTTGAGGACCTGGTGACAATGGACAACAGGGGAACTACCAGCTTTTAAATAAAAAAAGAATCATTAAAATCGCTCGTCGAGTTAAAAGTATGTAATGAGGTAACAAACATAAAAAATAAAATTAAAAATTATATGCAAACGAATTGAGAACCTCCTTTTTTGAAGTGGGTTATGAGCTAAAAAGAATTTGTAAAAGCTTTCGTCTAACTATATCAGTTACTAGTAACCAAAATTCAGTAATTATGGACTAGATACTACAAATTACTTTACGTGTGATGACAGATTAGGAATACAAGTGTAATTACCCCATTTCCTTCACAGGAAGGTGAAAGAGTCAGCTGAAGGACAGTATAAGTCGAAAACTACTTCTATGAGAGAACGAAACCTGAATAAAATACCTGGTCCTTGGTATTATGTAGACCAGAACCAGAAGTGAGGGAGACCCGTATCAAAAGTTAGAAATTAATAGGCTGAGGAGGATATTCAAAGTATTCTAGAACCAAATGATTGACATCACTTTTTGTACTACATTTTATTAGTACAAGCTATCCATGTTTATCTTGCCTTTAAATCTAATTCCTAAAATTTATAAGTTTATTTCAATTCAGCACGTCTAAATCCTTGTGAACGAGAGAAAATTGGGTAACTTAATTTAATCTCGCTGCTCCTGTAATTCTATAAACTTGATTTGATAACGAAATCGGAACAAAGTGAACTTGCAAATATAAGTATATTTTAAAGGTACTCTCGAATATAATAGTAAAATGTATAATTTAAATTATCATCTGCTATATTCAATGCGCCTCTTCGTAAGCCTGTATAGCATAACATAATGTTAAAGTTAAACAACTTTGGAAGGAAAATGACAGAATATTTGAAAAGGAAATTGGAATAGAACATAAATGCTCACAAATCCATCTGATTTTATGGTTCCATTCATTATAGAATGCTGATAAAAATATAAACTTACATCTCTGCAGCTGCAAAATTGACAGACTAAACATTCTAATATAGGTATAGAAATCAAAATCTCTTGATTAATTTCCATTGAATTCTTATCCATCTAGCTGTTAATAGCTAATGTCATTTCTAACACTTTATGTTATCTGTGTACCAAATTTTATTAGGTTGTAATCATTAAACAATAATCTAGATTAAAATTCTTATTTTATTCCTCATTTAATCTAATTGTACAAACTAAATGTCATACAAATGTTTGTACTGCGTCTGGGTGTTTACTATGTATTATATGTATGTATTTACAAAAGAAAAGTAGTTTATGTATTATATCCACATTATATCCGTATTCTGGAACCCATAACACAAGCATATAAGCTTAGCTTGGGACCAGAGGACGTTGTGTGATATGTCCATGAATATTTATTTATTTATTATTTATTATTATTTTATTATTTAAATAGTCGCACGAAAATAAAACATGATAATGGTTTTATCTTTATTTTAATATTCGAAAGAGGAAAACTGACTAGAACAGGTTTTAATATGATTACTTTTCCATGTTATTTCGCTTTATGGAAATAACACACGAATATAACATCTCTAAAATGACAACTGTCTCCACCGTATTATTCTCAATTGTTCTATAATGCAGAAATTATGTTATTATGTTATTTTCTAAAGACTTATGTTACTTATTACGTGGATATTATAAATAAAACTCAACATATAGGAAATATGTTGCCCAGCCCATTTATGTCCCACAGGGCACGGGCCTCCTATTTTTGGGAGGGTTTTTGTCTAATATACCCCGCTGATCTGGCATAGGATTTAGTTTCGAGTATTATGATTCTCACAGATGATGTAATCTGCTTATCCCTTAGCTGGCTTGACAGCATCTTGCAAAGGAGGTGGGGAGGTGACACTTATTTTCTTAATCATAACAATGTTGCAATGCACCAACGTCTGGTATCCATTATCACAAACCTAACTCCCATAAGTTATGTTTCTTTCTTTGTATTGAGTATACTGAAATATCGAGCGATTCAATATGAAAGTACATTAAAGCTTTGTCCATTGAAAATCAAGTTAAATGAACCTCTATGATTTGTATTAGAACAATGGTACTAATCTAGTGGTATGTTGAATGAGGATTGCTTTTGTCAGGCAGAAGTTTCTAAATTTATCAATCTATTGGCTTTTACCCTAGCCCCATAATTCGTTGGTCATTAACTACGAACGCTTGCATGAACTCGATAAGGCTATAATAGGATTCTACTGAATACACAAAATGCTGCATGAGAACGCCTTTTCTGTTCTATAAGTATTTCCATATTTAGACTTCCGTACCAAAAAGTAAAACGGGAGCTTATTACTGGGACTTCACTATTCGACCATCTGTTACCAGGCTATAACTAGGGAATGGCGATAGTTAGGGAGCTGAAAATTTTACAGTTTTATATATCAGTTGATGCTACAACAACAAATACTCGTCAAATTCTTTCTTCTGCCCCTATTTTGTTATTAGGGTTCGATATGACGTATGTCACGTATGTATAATGACAATAACGGTACGTAACTCTCCGTGTGCAAGCCCAACTCGTACTTGATCGGCTTTTACTATTACCCTATTACCACAAAATATAATATATTGATTAAATCTGGTCTTAAAACGAAACAGAAATTTAATTCTCCAACACTTACGTAAGTCATTTGTTTGAGTAAAACTATTTATGAATTCAGACTTGTATATTAAAATTTTTCCCGATATTTTGGTCTTTCAAGTCGTCGTTAAATCGAATTTGGGTAATACTGATCGTAGAGGACACTTTAAAGTTCAGTCTATGATGACCGCAAAGTCTCCGAAACGTCGGGCTAAAATTTAAAACAAATACACGCATCTAAATCCATCTTATTCTATTCACACGAAATATCATCGAAATAAATATTCTTAACTGAAATTATTTTAAACAATTTGCTTGAAACGCAATCTTAATCTTTAATTACATGTAAGAAAATTGAGTTTCATGTCGGCGGTGTCTTAATCAGTTCTTCCAAAATACGAATCTCAAGAGAACTGTACTAATTACAAATGATGGATTGTGGAAATTTTCTTTCTTAAATTGTAATGACATGTCATATTTTAAGAGGATACCAAAGTAGCTTTATGGATTTTTCTACGTACGAAATTTTCATTTTTTCTTTAGATTGAATGGCTAGAGCTCAAATTTTTAAGTATATGTTTTTTCAATATATAATCTGGCATCGCATAAACTCAGAAACGCGATTGAAAAAAGTTTTCTCGATAGAAAATCTTAGCGAAACAACCTCTCTCATTTTTATTTTTTTCATTTTTCGGTCTATTATCGCGTATTAACTAATGAAATAACTGTAAAAACATAAGTAACTATTATATATAGAAACAAGTAAGCCGGAATTAAAATATATTTAGTAGATTTTGAGTAAACTAAAAAAATATCCCTAATTCTTCATTTTCTATACCTACTAGCTGTGTTAATAGGTACATGTCGACGATAATATTGATGTAGGCCCTTATGATCGTTATTTAAAGAATGACTGAAGTTAGAATGGTACAATATTTCTCGCGTTTTGCTCGACATGAGGTTGCGTGTGCGATTCCTGCACGGGACAATCATATTTTGTATGTTATTTTTAAAATGTTTGTACCGCGTCTGGGTGTTTTCTATGTATTATAAATATGTATTTACAAAAGAAACGTACCTAGTATATATTGTAGTCTATCCGTATTCTAGTACCGATAACACTAGTATATAAGCTTAGCTTGGGACCAGTTGACGTTGTGTGAAATGTCCATGATTATTTATTTATTTTCTTTAAATAAAATATAATGGATAAATATTGCAGCAAGTATTTTTATTAAGCTTGTTGTAACTTAATATCATTTTCCTAATACAGTAGACACAAAGATTGAAACAAACAAAAAAATCTCTTCAGGTTTATTACATTAATACAGATAATATTACTGCAATAGAAGAACACAAAACCCTCGAGGACTGAACTCTTATCGTTGTCCGTATACAGCCCGCATTACATTACAAGACATGCGTATGCTTAGGGCAATCATGTTGCTTATCTGGTAAGATAACCATATCGAATAACGTATTAAGATACACGAAAATAATGTTTTCACATTTATAATATTTGTTTGAAAAAGTATCTAAAAATACCCTTGATTCTTGTATACTATGGACTTAAGAGTACTTATGTCTGGTATCTAAATAAAACAGTGAGTGACTTAGGGCCTCGTTCACCATCTTCAAGTAAAGCGTTGATTAGTTACTTATCGATTAGCGTTAATTGTCAAGTAATAGTTACGAGTATCTTCTGTCAATTTCAATTTTTTAATCTTAAGATTACTGCTACTCGAACGTCGTGAACGTCGCACGTGTAGTTACTGGTGACTTTAACTAGCGATTAGTCTACTTGGCGCTTTACTTGAGAATGGTGAAAGAGGCCCTTAGACTGGTGATGGACCTAACTAATAACATGAAAGAAGATTCAGTACCATCTGATCAGATTGTCTAAAGACACTACGTGGTAGAAACCTAAAAATAAAATATATACCTTTCGCGGAAGCGGTCCAATTGAGAAACCTCTTTTATTTAAAGTCGGTTAAAAAAGGAGTTATTAGTAAAGGTATAGAATAATGACAATGAAAAGTGTTCAAAATAAGTATTGTTTTCTCCCTAAGCCTTGTAACAAATTTGTTTTGTGTTTTCAGTATCGAAATGGATTGAAGGATAAAAAGTTATTTAAATGTTAATTGAGAGATTCAATTGAGTCAGCGGACCGGATGCGATCGTGTACTTAATAACTAAACTATGCAAATGAACATCCTCCGGTCCCTCGTAAATAAGGAACATTTAGATCCTTGCCAGTTTACCGTTCCTTATAAGCTCTGTTATATGTAACTAGTTTAGACAAATAATTGCATAAATATAGTGTTAGAGCCTCAGCTTTAGTTAGTTTTGGCTCTGTTTTGTCTTAGTTCTAAAGGCAATAAAACATTTCATTTAATTGTGTTGTCTTAAAAGTATACGATATAGGTAGATTCGTTATTATAACGTGATTGCGATTATATATTATTGTCTTAGTTATATTATTGTATTGTCTTATTAATCTAGTTAGTTCAAAAACTAAAAAACACGCTTGAAACTCCTAAATATTTTTTTTAAATTATTGCATTGTCATCGGTCCTTGATATATGTGCAAAATTTCAGATCAATCTAACTACTGCAAGTGGATGAAAATCACTTTCAAAGATTCCGTTACATAGATTAATACATTCATAGATACATACCGCATTTGTAGAGCGTGTTAAAAATAGACACATTCACAAATATAATAATAGTGAACTTAGAATATTATAGAGTATATCTATCTATCTCTATTCACATATTATAAAACTGTAATAGACAAATGTTTGTTCGTACTAATTTTAGAAACTATGGCATGGAATAAAAAATAAATATTTTGTGTTAGATATTCTATTTATATAGGAAGGTTAAAAATAACAACTGATCGTAGAGGACACTTTACATCTCAGTCTCACCTGTGACCATGGCGGCTGCAAAGTCTCTGAAACGTCGGGCCAAAATTTAAAACAAATACACGCGTCTAAATCCGTAAAAAGTGGTTTTATCTTAAAGAATGAGTAAAGCAACTGTTAGAGAATATTAAGATTAAACATGACTAATAGAAGTGTAGCACAAGATATGCTACCCAAAGTTATTAATCCATGTGGACAATGTCATAGACATAGGTATTATATAATAAATAATAAAGATTTACCTAAAATTGTTTTAAAAACAACAATAATGTAACCAAAAGTAAGTTATAAAAAATTGGTCAAGTGCGAGTCGGACTCGCGCACGAAGGGTTCCGTACCATTATCTATGCAACATAAGGCACGTTATTAATAAATGAGCAAACAACACACACAATACTTAATTAATCACGTTTGTTGTATGAGAGCAAGAAACGGTAAAAAAATCATGTTTGTTGTATGGGAGCCCCCCTTAAATATTTATTTTATTTTATTTTTAGTATTTGTTGTTATAGCGGCAATAGAAATACATCATCTGTGAAAATTTCAACTCTCTAGCTATCACCGTTCTTGAGATACAGCCTGGTGACAGACGGACGGACGGACAGCGAAGTCTCAGTAATAGGGTCCCGTTTTTACCCTTTGGGTACGGAACCCTAAAAAAACAACAATAAAATGTGAGTGTTGTTATTGTCACCTCGCCCTAAAAGTAGCGTTCCAAGTCGATCACAAATAAATGTGAAAGTGTAAATGGGAAGAATTTATAGCAGTTTTTATATCCTACAATAATTTTACACCCCTATTCTTACAAATCGTCATTTTACGCCCGATATAAAATGAAATAGTTAATTTTTGCCAAGATTATAAAAGGTAGAGCCAATTCATAAAAAAAGTTTATGGTTATTTTAAGTTTAATTTAGGTGTAATGAATAGATATGACTAAGATAATGACAGTGAATTACGAGATTAACTCTGGATCATAATTTTTATCTTGTTCAACGATGAGTAAGAATTTATTAAGAATACATACTTGGTTTTCTAAGTTTTGTTTTTGCTACTACTTTCCTCTATTCCTTACTCTCCAGCCCATTAGAGTCCCACTGCTGGGCACAGGCCTCTTCTACTTTCGGAGGGAGTATGGTCTTCCGTTCCGCGCTGATCAGGCGTGTTGGCACAGGGTTTTGTTTCGAGTTTCTGTCTCTCACAGTACACGATTACTGCTTATATTGTCCCTTAGCTGGGTCTTACAGCACCCTGGGAAACAAATGGGGCAGTGACACTCGTTTTCTTAATCCGTCACCATATGGATACCTACCTGCTACTTTACTCAGGTGTTATTCTAATCTATACTTATTATATCTTACTAGATCTAGTGCTTCTTAAGAGTATCTATTGAGTCTTCTAAACATGACAGACAGGCCTACAACTAGTCTTAGCTAACTATCAAGTTTGTTTTAATGAAACTTTTGGACCACCTGTCCTACTCGTAACCATGGTGACTGCAAAGTCTCCGAAACGTCGTCTTTATAACTAGCATACAACGTTATATTTACTCGTATATAAGAACCATGGCAGCTCACGATCGGTAAAATTTTAAGCCTGCGAGTATTACAAAATAAAGCCGTAGAAAGTGGGAGAGGCATGGTATTAAAAAGGAATGCTTTGTGACGATATTAAAAATGGAACATAATTGTAGTAGTGTAAAAAGTAAACCTATAATATATTATAGGTAATGATCATGATGAATGATCATGTAATCTAATATATAAAATTCACATATCACAGTGTTAGGTACCGTACTCCTCCGTAACGGCTTGACCGATTTTTATGCAATTTTATATGCATCTTCAAGGTCTGAGAATCGGCTAACATCTATTTTTCAAACCTTTTTTTTTTTAGTATGGTAAACAACGTTTGCCGGGTCATCTAGTATTTCCTATAAAATTTGGCTTTGAACAGGCATTCTAAGCCAAATATTAATAAGAGTATAATTTTATCTTTTGACGGGCCTCGTGGTCGGATGGGGTCATGTAACGGACTGTCGTCGAGGTCGCGGATTCGATTTCCGCTCGGGACAATCACTTGTGTGATATTTATAATAGTCATACAAATGTTTGTACTGCGTCTGGGTGTTTCTATGTATTATACTTAAGTATGTATTTACAAAAGAAAAGTAGTATATGTTTCTATCCTTATTCTGGTATCCATAACACAAGTATTATAAGCTTAGCTTGGGACCAGAAGACGTTGTGTGAAACGTCCATGAATATTTATTTATTTATGTAGGTATCTTATGTGCGTATTTGTTTACTCGACATTTGAAAATTGTATTAGAAATGGTAAAATTTTCCATAATATTTGTTTAGGTATATAGGTATAAGCACATTTACGTTTTTTTTTTGTAGGATATAATTTGAATATGTTGTGATTCTTAAAGAAAGCCTACCTAAGACAAATACTTAGTCAGTGAGATATATAAATCCAATTTCGAGAGAGGTTAACTGATATGATGCATTGATTGAAATTCTGTGTGTTGCCGATGACATAGGAAACTGGAATATGTGTCTTGAATGTTAGCATTGCTAAGTTCAGTCACAACTACGAGTATCAAGAAGGCTTTGGTTAGTATTCTTCCATTTCTAACAATAGAAAAGGCTGTATTAAATTAAATAATTTTTTAATTTTCTTTTCTTCTCTAAACCCCTCAAAATGTGATATTACACTTTCGTGTTTAATCTTTACTTTTTATGTAACAAAAACCCACAATTTTTGTATGTATGTCCCTATGTGAGCTTATATCTTCAAAACTTCGGAACGGATTTTGATGCGGTTTTTTAATAGATAGAGAGATTTAAAAGGACGGCGTTTTTATATAATTTTGTACGGTGTTATTTAAATCTACGCGTCCGAAGTTGCGGGGAACGGCTAGTTAATGTACAAGTATAATTTGTTTAGTTCAAAAACAAAAAAAAAACACGCTTGACAATACTAAATATTTTTATAAATAAAATTATTGCATTGTCATCGGTCCAATCGGCAAAATTTCAGAACAATCCAACTCCTTTAAGTGTGTTAAAATCACTTTCAAAGAATCCGTTACATAAATTAATACATTGATAGATTCATTACAATTTAAAATTTTAAATTCATTTCATTAAATTCATTACAATATAAAATTTATATTTATTTTTCCGACATAACAGGGAGACCGAAAATATTTTGTCTAATCAAATATAGGTGAAACTTCTTTTATCCTTACGTCCTTGCTATCCCTAAGGAGCTGTGTTTACACCCAACTATATTTCATTGCCTGTTTTTTGGTCACACGTATCTGGGATTATCCTATAACCGACCCTTGGGCATATTTCCGGATTTCGTGTCGTTATTGAGTATTCTCTGTTAGTAACCACAGTAACACGCCTTACTTTTATTACTCTACTGTACAGAATGTACTCGCAGTTGAGAAGGAGTAAATTTTATGAGAAAAGTATAAGTTAGCCATTAATCTATACTAATATTATAAAGCTGGAGAGTTTGTTTGTTTGAACGTTCTAATCTCAGGAATTTTTATTTCGAATATAAAAATTATTTTCGTATTGGATAGTCTATTTATGGACGAACACTTTAGGTTATATAACATCACGCTGCGGCTATTAGCGGCGAAGCATCATTGAGAAATGTTACGGAGACGGGGAAAATTTCCTAAATTCCGCGCGTACGAAATTACAATTAGTACCAAAAGTAGTTTTCTTTAAGTAAGTGAGGCGCGCAAGTGTTTGAAAATATCATAAAATAAACTTACAGGTAGTAAATATGTACATAAATTATATTTTTCAGAGCCTCAGTCTGTTATTTTAAAATGTTTAAGGCCCCAATAGTCCAACAAACCAATATTCGAAGTTAAATAAATAATATTTTAGGGGCGGTAGTCCAATGATCCCTGATAAATAGATATCAATATGCTGACTGTCTGTTAATCTCCGAAATAGTTTCAATGTATTGTCTAGTGACACTGCGTCTTCTGCACTACTGTAAAATTAGTAGGTCTACTACATCCACCATACCAAGCTTAAAGTGACGGTTAGAGGTTTAGCTTCAAGCTTTGAGGCAGTCACAGATTGTAAAGTCAAAATATGCCAAAGTTATGCACGTTCTAGTCTAAATTAGTTAAATAAGTTATTAGTAATTCAGTATATATGAAAAAATTGTGCTGAGTTTTTACTAAAAATAAAAGTAAATACATGATATTTATTTCCGTGTAAAATGTCCGCTTTCGTATTCTTCTTTTATTGGCCCTTATGTGACTAACTTAAGTTAAGTCACTTTCCGCCAGTGTTTTGTGTTTAACTTCAGAGAAAAACATGCTAGTATCATGAATCATGATCCATGGACAGATAAAAAAAATTGACCAAAACAAATGAAAAAGTTAAATAACAAACTGATAACTGATTATTCCTGGGAAAAATAATAGATACTATAACAAATAAGTAATGCTAAATATGTACAAGTAATATAGAAATTAAATACATAAATATGAATGCAAAATGTCCGCTTGTGATACATCTTGTCAGATTTGCGACCCTAAATCCCTTGCAACTGTCTGCCACTGTCATTTCAATATATCTCTATTGAGATAAGACCAGAAAGTCACTTTGAGCTATTTCGTCAAAAATAATTTTAAATGGTTATAATACATAGATCTACAACAGATTGTTTGAATATTGCAAGCTCATAACGATTTTACAAAAGTTAGATGCTCATGGATCCAACTAAGTACTCTAGGTAAAATAACCACGGAGGCAAGTAACTCAGCAACCAATACACGTTCCTGTTGATAAAGACAGTCGAAATATCGATAGTAGACAGTGGCATCAGGATAGCGGCTGCGGACACTTAAGGCAAATGCCATTGGGGACACACTCTGCTTAACAAGAGCCGTCGTGCACCAATTTTTTATTTGCGTAGTATGAGCTTTTAGTCGAGGCTTTATAAGAAGTAAGTTCGTTGATTTTAGTAAGTATTCAGATGCCACTTAGACCATAGCAATAGTAGCAAGCCTTATATATTTTGTTTACATCGACACCGTGCCGGCTATAAGTCGATGTGTAAATAGCATATGACAAAATTAAACATGAAAACCCTAAATTAAATAGGCTATTAGATTTATTTATGTCCATAATTTATTACAAATGAATACATTGGCTAATATTTAAATGTGGGAATATTGGTATACGGTAATGAGTCGCGCGAACAATAATATTATTCACATTCATATATATTACAGATATTAATAACCAACGTTGGTAGGTATTTGTTTTAGATACTGTTGACAATTATTCATGTGCTACGTAAACTAATTCGCAGGCAGTAAAAGGCGAATGTAAAAATGAGCCGCAACTCATACAAACAGAACCAATGTCATGAACCAAAAATAGGGGTTTATAACTACAAGATCAAGTGAGATTTTGAATTTAGTAAATCCAACTAACCATGACGGGATGGCGTTTAAAATTGAGGACCTCTCAACTAAGTAACTTTAGCCTGGCTAAGTCGTACTTTATAGAATAATGACGTTTCATATGATGTATTGCCTTTATTATAGACATACATACCTACATACATTTTCACGCAGAGATAGATATATAAGTGGTTTTAAATCGACCGAATATTGTAGCCATAGACTTTACATTTGGTAGGTAAATCTGTGGCGAATTTATTAATATTCTGTATTTGATAAACATAAGCAAACATGGAAGTAACTAAAATGTATGAGATTTTTGTGTGAAAATCGGTTAGGTCTGGGAATCGTTCAATACCTATTTTATACTTCCAAGTTAGCAATGAGAACTACGGACCACAGTTAGCAACCTGGGTATATATTTAGTAAAACATAATCATACCTAAAAGAAGATATATTTTGTTATCAAACAGAAAACATACACACATAAAGTCGATTATAAGCTATGATAATATGATACCGGCTTTTGGTACCCAACGATCACACACATCTTAAATAATCGGCCAGTGAATATAGTAACAAAATGTCGTAAAGTCTTCCTCAGTTAGTTAAGAATTTTGTCGTAAAAGAGTCGCCAATTTAGGTCCGTGTCACTTAATACAAGCTCAGGATGTAAGCAATTTCATCATAGTATGATTGACACAGATAGGTACTTAATTATCCCAACAGGAACAAATTTTATGATCTCGAAGACAGTCAAGGAATTGATTCAGAGCAAAGACTATTTAGAATGTAAGTTCAAGTTGATGGACTTTTATGGACTTTTCATACAGCTTCCTCTGGTCCCAAGGTAAGCTTATATGTTTGTGTTATGTAGGGGTACTAGAATACGCATAGACTACTTTTCTTTTGTAAATACAAACTTATAATACATAGAAGACACTCATATGCAGTACATAATAATATATATCAGGAACTTCAAAAATAGCTATTGGCTATTATACATCAAGATAAAATGTTGGATAGATATATCTATCCAAAATTTTATTGTTATATTATATGTACTATGTTTGACATTCTTAAATATCACACAAATAATTGTCCCGTGCGGGATTCGAGCTCGCGACACCGTGAATGGCAGTCCGTTACATGAACCACTTGACCACGAGGTTCGTTCAAGTAGTTAGTTTAGGTACCTGTATGTAAAATTGGTAAAATCATAATAAAAAATTAATGCTGGATTGGAGTGCGTTTAGTTTATTTACATTTATTTGTGTAGAAATTTATTTTACTTGTTATTCTTTCTTTTCTATCGTCGTTTTATTTGAGATCTCGTACAGCCAATAAAGTCCATAAAAACAAAATTATATAATAATAATATATTCATGGACATTTCACTCAACGTCCTCTGGTCCCAAGCTAAGCTTATATGCTTGTGTTATGACTACCAGAATACGGATAGAATAAATATACTACTTTTCTTTTGTAAATACATACTTATAATACATAGAAACACCCAGACGCAGTACAAACATTTGTATGACAATAAGAACAATCACACAAATGATTGTCCCGAGCGGGAATCGAACCCGCGACCTCTTGATCGGCAGTCCGTTACATAAACCACTCAACCACGAGGCTCGTCAAATAAAATTAATTAAAACATTTATATTCAGCATTTATAAAACAATTTTTTTAATTTATTTATATCCTGAAATCTTAATATTAAAATTTAAAGTATAAAGAAAAGAAGTTGGAATTCCAAACATTGATATAACGTAAATGTTTCAAAGTTATTTCCAATAACACGCACCTAAGTACTTTATAAGTGAATATTTTAAAGATAAGTGCTCCAAATGCATTACAGAATTGACGGTTAATCTTAATACACTCTGAAAATTTTTAGAAGATTACTTTTAATGTCAAAATCCCTACGAAGACTTATTAAGGCTTCAAGTGCCTTAAAACAATTTCTTATTGTTTTATTCAGAGTCACGGACTCCGTCTTTCTTAACTTCTTTTGTTATATGGTTTATTATTTCTTTCTTATATTACGTTCCCCAGTGCCTAATGTTTCAATTATAGTATAAGTGAAAAGCCCCTAGACATCATTGCAAAAGAAAAATGCTTATTCACTTGAGAATATAAAAGCAATGATTTAACTAAAAAAAAACAATAAAAGAATTGTTTTGTTAATTTAATTTAAACAACATTTAAATTAAGATATTCATATTTTTATCGGCTTTTTGAAATCATTTACATTTAGTTGCAGGTTTAGGTATTATCTATTAGAAAAGGACTGTATCCGTAATCGGAGGGCAAATTGTGTGCATTTTGCTATTAAGTTGAAACTTGGTAAACAAAGGTAGATTCGTATAGTGTTTTGTTTTCAAGTTTCCACAATTATATGTCCAAGTGATAGCTAAGCTACTACCTAAGTTATACAATTATTGGTTAAAAAAGTAAATGGAAAAGTTGGTAGTTATCTGTAATAATATGGTACTAAGCCACAGAGGAAATAGAAAGATACGCACGAGTAGGTACTAATTTAATTCGTCGTGATGCCTTGTGGTATCGGATTACAGACATGTCACCATTCTTTTTCTTCAAACTCTAAGCATGTAAATGTTGTATTAATCTATGTTAAATAAGTTGTATTACTCTATCTAAGTTTAAGCAATTATGGTTATCTGTGCTCACTTGCCTTTCCGTGTAAGACCCATGCAAGACATATTTCTAATAAAAAGGACTCAAAAAGGATTTCGTAAAAAAATGAAATAAAAGTTCTTTGTGTTTTGATTACAAAAATACAAATAAACTAGAATAAACTATAATAGACTCCATAAACTTAAAACTAAATCGGATACCACCGCGCCTAATAATCGTGGTTAGTTAGACAGTTTGCACTCGTATGAGGCACTTCGTGCATAATAGTAACTCGTTAGAGCTAAGAAGACGACTAATTTACTTACGACTACTCCTGAATATTCACTTGATTTAAAGTAAATTAAGTTATTTATTATATTAAACAATCTTATTTCGACACTTAAGAATGATTAGGTGACAACAAAATTTCTTCGGCATTTTTACTCCCAACATTATTATTAAAATAATGTAAGAGTTTACGGTTCCACACGTGGTTGTAAAATGTTGTGTATCATGGTTTATAAAAACATCCTTTTATATAAAATGGTTTGTGAAAGTAAAGTTGGCGTTTAATGTCGATAAAAGCTTTGTCAAGTCTTTGTAAAAATTGCCATGTTATTTAAAACTGTCGTTTGAAGTTACGTTATAATTTTTATTTATTATTACGCATATAGTTTTCAATATTTAAGAATATACGTAACATATAACATACGTATTATCATTATAATTCATAATTGCACTGCCCCCATCCCTTTCTTTGGGGTCGGCGCAACATGCCATTTTCTTCTATGCTCTTTTATCAGACTTCATTTCTGTATTTACACCTCTTTCTTTCATATTCTTTTTTGCACAATCCATCCATCGTTTCTTCGGTCTTCCTCTACTTTTGCTTCCTGCTACATATTTACATTTTCCATAATATATGATAATATTCCCCATTAAAACGATACTAAAATTCCAGTATGTGAATCTTATCTATATTATACATATAAAGAGTTATTGCTCTGCTTTGAAGAATTCTTTCAGTGTTGGATAGGTTATTTATCGAGGTAGGCAACAGGCTGTATAACACCACGCTGCGGCCAATAGGAGGAAGCATCAGTGAAAAATGTTGCAAACACGGGGAAATTTTTTGAATACCACGCGTACGAAGTCGCAGGCATAAGTCGCTAGTGCATAGATATATTATCATATCATACTGTTTGTTATGTACGTTTTAAAACGACGAACGGACGAACCCTCAAATATATCCAGTGTCAATTAAAATAATTGCGTCTATAGGGGAGGCTCATGCCGTAAAATAAACGGAAGCCTGATAAACGAATAAATATAATTACTAAAGAATCTACAGTACCTATCATAATTAACTTACAGTTTTAGTTAATCATACTTAAACTGAGTACTTTAAACAAATTGACAATATTTGAGTATTTTTAAATTCATGGGCCTTTAAAATTTGAGGGTTTTCCTCGATTTCTCAAGAGATAACCATTAGATCCTGACCTGGTGCCAATGGGACCAAACGCGAAATGTCAGCTATCAAATAAAAAAAGAATCATTAAAATAGTTTTACTCAGTTAGAATTGAGAACCTTTTTTTGAAGTCGGTTAAAAATAACACGACACCTTAAAAATTCTTCTGCTGAACCATTGTTCAATTCATTCGAAGTGTGATTGCAAGCTGCATTCATTTTATCCATTACGTTAATGAACCACATGTCAACAGATTCATTAGAATAATGTTCTTTCCAACGTGCTGCATAGCTGTTAACTATAATTAAACTTTTTAATTTAATTTACTATTTCTTCTATTACTCATAATATAGCGGAGATATAACATGCTAGCTATTTATTTTTCTATTTAATTTAATTTTTTATTCTATTATTTTATTTATTCTATTTATATTTAATTTTCTAAATAACACGCGTATAAAGTCGCTTGTAACAACAAGCGACTTTGTACGCGTGTTATTTAGAAAATTTTTCCAAGTATTGCAGCATTTTTTACTAATGCTTCTCTCCTGTTGGTCGCATCGTGGTATTATATAGCCTATAGCCTTCCTCGATAAATATACTATCCAAAACAATAAGAATTTATCAATTTCAACCTGAGATTAGCGCGTTCAAATAAACAAACAAACAAGCTCTTTAGCTTTATAATATTAGAATAGAAAGATATAGATTTAATTTTCTGTATTGCTCTTTGTTAAATTTAGTATTTCGTTACGTAATTTTAGTGTTCGTTGAGTTGCTTAATACCGATTTCCATAGCTCCATATTTAAAGTTATTGTCCTGAATAGGCATTGACACTATGACCTTGTGCACGGAAGTCAACAACATAGAAAGATTCACCATGATATCTAATCTAAATTCTTAAACAAACATAAATGCTATTATTTTAATATTCACTAACTGCTATCTATTAAATAAAACCACTTTTTTACGGATTCCGTATCAAATCATCAGGGTAAGCTCTGTAACAACTGATCGTAGAAGACACTTTACAGCTCAGTCCCACCCGTGACCATGGTGACTGCAAACTCTCTGAAAAGTCAGGCTAAAATTTAAAACAAATACACGCATCTAGATCAGTAACAGTAAAAAGTGATTTTATTTTAACGGATAACTCGCGCAAATGATAGAGAATATTATACTATCTATTATTTTACAAATCATTTGTAATTATTTTGTTAAATCTCTATTGGATTCTAAAAAGTCACATAAATCTTACAGGGAATTTGCAATTATTTGATGTAAAAGATTTTGTATATTTGAGAGTAAATATTTTAGACTAACAGTAAGTGGTCCCAGGTGCCAACCTCACCTCTTTGTTGGCATTCAGCCAATAATACGTTGCAGGCTTCGACACAAAGCTGCAGCTTTTGATCTTAGTGGTAGTATTATATTTTTTTCATTTTTGAAATAGAATTAGAAGATTAAAGTATACTTGGCTTGTATTTTTATAATGTATGTTAGTATAGAAGGTTTTTTATTCATCAGTAGTATTTACAATATTATTTACAAAACATAAAATAGGGTTACAAAAAATTGTAATAAAAAAATTGGTCAAGTGCGAGTCGGACTCGCGCACGAAGGGTTCCGTACCATTATCTATGCAACATAAGGCAACGTTATTCGTATCGAGGAAGAAACGGTAAAAAAATCATGTTTGTTGTATGGGAGCCCCCCTTAAATATTTATTTTATTTTATTTTTAGTATTTGTTGTTATAGCGGCAATAGAAATACATCATCTGTGTTTCACAGAATTTCACAGAATTTCAACTGTCTAGCTGTCACCGTTCTTGAGATACAGCCTGGTGACAGACGGACGGACGGACGGACGGACGGACGGACAGCGAAATCTCAGTAATAGGGTCCCGTTTTTACCCTTTGGGTACGGAACCCTAAAAAAGGGGAGGAATCTAAAATATATTTCACGCTAATTTATTAATTTATTAATATTTTGCGATTGACTCGCTATGCTTTTTACTAAATAAACTAAATTATAATGGAAAAAATGATAACCATAAGCGGGACTTGAACCCGCGACCTCGGAATGCCGTTCCGTCACTCTTTATTAATTTAGTATATTTCACGCATCAAAAAACTCCTCCGCATCCTTCTGGGCACGTTGCCCATAGACAATGGGCAACGTGCCCAGAAGGCTGGCCGCATTACCACGCTGGATAGCAATTGCTATCCTTTGTGCCAAGTACAGACCAGCCTTCTGGTCACGTGTGCGGTCGACTAATTTTTTGGAAATCTCTCCATAAAGAGATTTAGCACTCGGACCCCATGAACCCAGCGTCTCGATCCCAAACGGCTCAAAAAAATAATCTCCAACAATATTATGATATTTGCGCCGTGTGAGTGTCTCTGCTGCCGCAGCAGCAGCGCCAGGGCATATATACGTGCTTGGAACATGAGATGGCGCGAGGGTATCGGCGCAGGTGGCGTCCCATACCAAAGGCCGACCCAACTTCCAAGGCAACAATGACATACCGTCCGGTCTCTTCCCGTCGTCGCGTACCAGACCATTGGGTTCAAGTACATCTGGTACCTCAGCGGCGACAAGAGCACGACGAAGAATGTCATTTACACTGGCGTGACGCGATATGCGCCCGGCGCTTCTGTTGCAACTTAGGCCAGAGACACTTAGGTCTTAGGAGAGAACTTAGGTCTGAGACTGTCGACCGAATCACCACAATGGCATCGATGCGGAGAAATGCACGATGCTCCCAAACGGAGGAAGAAGGTTTTTGTATATTTATTACATACTAGTTGTGCCTGTTGTTCTTATTCTTTATTATAACCATAAAATACACTTACAACGTTTGAAATCAATCATTTGTGTAGTACTGGAAGGCACTGTGTTTATAATACACACGATCTCATCCTAGTTTAAACACAGTTAACCTTGTTTTTGTACTTGGCCAAAATTACTCTTTTTATACTCTGTATTTGAACTACTAACATTAAGTTAAGTAACTATTGTAGTTTAGGTTAAGATTATTCTGTTCAATAAAGATTATTATTATTATTTTTAATTTGTCATACAAATGTTTGTACTGTGTTTGGGTGTTTCTATGTATTATATGTGTTTCTATATAATATGTATATATTATGTATGTATTTACAAAAGAAAAGTCGTATTATGTATTCTATCAGTATTCTGATACCCATAACACAAGCATATGTATAAGCTTAGCTTGAAACCAGAGGACGTTGTGTGAAATGTTCGTGAATATATATTTATTATATTAATTTATTTGAAATTATGTAAGTCTAAGAAATAATTTATAATAATTGATAAATTGTTTGGTTTTACTGTGTTCTACGCAACCTTTCACTGGTTTTTAGCGTATGTATTATTAATATTTAAGGTTGTTTTCAGACAAAAACTACCTAAAAACAATAAAGTAATAGACGCACTCAAATCTTGAATTAAAAAATCATAGTAACACTTTTTTCATTTGACCACAAAATTATCCAAGGTCTCTGTGAGTATCCAGATTAAGAAAAAGGCTAGATAAATAGGATGAATGAAATAAATTACAATATAATTATAACACTAAAACAATTATTTCTCTATATCTTATGTAAACATAAACATAACGCTATAATAATTGCATTGCACAAGGGTAAAATTACAGTAACCAACGACAATAAAATATGTGGTTTTATAATACGATACGGCGGCATCTGCAAGGTTACTGATTGCTCTAAAATTATACAGTTTGCAATATATTATGTACCTTTATGTAATTAGATATCTAAACAATGCACAAATAATAATACCTTTACTCCTATATTTTGGTTTCATTTGAAATTGACTTGCAGTTAGGAAAGTTAAACGATACCAAATCCTAGGTTCTGAATTGCGTGAACTTAAAAACTAAAAAAATGTTTCTTTCAGCCGATTTTACAATGACACAAAGAAACGCTCATTCAACATTAACAGTTTTCGAAAAGAGCATCCACGTTTTTGATTTGCTTTGCGTTTTTCATCGCTTAGTATCTGACATGGAAATTTTATGTATTAGAGATATTCATAATGTTTTTTTCGATTTTGGTTCATAAATTCCTGGGTGGGATTTTTAATGTCATGGATTTAGTAACATCTTCATAACATTAACTTCCTGAGTGACCAACTTCTACAAGGTAGGTTTAATATTAATGTTTGATCTTAATTTAAGCTCGTTACCCACATGAGTTTACCTTGAGATTAATGCTTTGCTGGAGTTAGTAAAGTTCCTACAACATGAATTCCTGAGATTGTTAGTAGCGGCTTTAGGTATTATAGAGATTGTAGATTTTGAAATGAGGAACTGGAATTGTAAATGTAGGTTAGTTTTAAGTGTTGGTATTGCTTAGTACTTTGTGATAGAATACAATTGGTCACTTAAAATATCACAAGCTTACGTTAACAATTTTTAACTTTAACTTTGTCTAGGCGTTATATAGGTAGGGTAAATAAAGTAATTCAATAATTTTGCTATTAACTTGCTATGTTTTTACTTAATAAATTAAATTGTAGTGGAAAAAGTGATCACCGCAAGCGGGAATTAAACCCACTACCTCGGAATACCTACAAGAACTACGGAGCTACAGAACGGTATTCCGAGGTTGTGGGTTTTAGTCCCGCGTGCGGTGATCACTTTTCCACTACAATTTCATTTATTAGGTAGGTTAAATAGTTAGATAACATCAAGGGAATATAAATTTACCACCAGCGAGCGGCTTGAATCAAAACTATGATGCAGCAGTACGCGAAATAACAGCACCAGCAATGTTAAAGAGTTTCCTGATAAATGCATTAGTCTATCATGTTACAGTAACATAAAGACTATAAAATAAGACTATATTACGGCAGTGGTGAAGTTTCTTTCTAATATCAATGAAAATCAAATAAAATTTTCAAAATCAATATTAAAACAATAAAACGAGAAATGTATTACTTGTTACATTGTTACTTGTTATTGTAGGTATAAGTTTTTATCTCAACTTATACCTACATCTTGATAGCTTGAACTATGTGGGACCGAGTTCATAATTTTATCTTCTCTACATAAAAGTACTGTATTTTAAGCTTAACGAACATAATGTAAATAATATTACATTAGATGAGACACGGTCTCTTTATAAACACATAAAAAACATCTATAATACAAACATCTATAATACAATGTTCAGATTAATATTTTATACGCTTTGGTACTTTTACCTATGGTTAAAATATAGAACCAAGAATAATCAACTAATGTTTTCTTATAATTCTACACATTTGTTGGTAATTAATTAGATTAAAAACTAAAAGACTGGGCTATAGAAATTACCTGTATAATTAACTACAAATAATTATACAGAGTGAAGGTCCATGAAGCATAATAGTACTCTAATTAACACAAGTTCCATATTATTCGTATTATAATGAATGATTTAAAAAATATGTTGTATGGGAATAACTACAAGGTACGCGATAATAATTACACAGGAATAATTTTAGCTTTTCTCACACCCCTTATTAAATACCATATATAAAGTGGGGACTCAATATTTAGGTGAAATGCGTCATTGCCTTATGCATGGTAGAGTATGTAAGTAACTACAGGGCAAGCGTTTTCAAGTCATCACTCAGTCATTCTCATGCCCTATCCTGTTATTCGGAGTCTACATAATTCCTTAATTATGTTACATTGGGTTTTCGGTGACTTTACGACTTATCACCTGCCTAACACCAATCCTAAGTCTAAGACGTATGTTACGTGTAATATTACACATGGTGCTGCCCGCCAGTTCTGCACTTGAACTTAGCAAAACACGTCGTCGCGTCTTTACGACGTACGCCTGCTGGCAAGCCATGGGGAGGTGATACTTGTATTCCATTTGTTCGTTAATACATACAATCACACATACAAGCGATAATAACACACTTTAGAAACAGCTTTGATGATTTTTAAATAATTATGTAGTCTTACTACATACATAATTATTAAAAGTAAATTAAGATATGTCATAATATAGCTAAATGTGTTGCTTATGACAACACGAGTTATTTCATAAGATAAGATAAATCCTTCACGTAAATATTCATATTTTACTGACGAAGAAGAACAAAATTATTTCACGTCTGTCAGGTGTCACTCGTGTCAACCACCTGAATTCATCTCTGTTACAGCAGGTGCACGAAAACGACGTTTTTAATCCTACATTACCTACCAGTATTCTCGTTTTATACACAGTTTATAACATTATATAATGTTATAAACTGTGTACAAAACATAAGACAAAGGACGAAGACTAAATAAAGGGAAATGCCCATTCTCCTTAGCGTCTGGGGCCACTCATGGACAGCAAATACTGATATATTTGTTATGCATTTCAAAATCTTAAATATATCAGATATCTGAAAAACATATTTAAAATGCCGCTATTACTTTAAAATAAGTAGAAAATAAATAAACAGTTTTAGGTTTAATAATGTGCCTGGCAGCAAGGAAAATCAAGTATTAATTTATTTTTATGCTTGTTAAGTAAAACATGGTAAGAAATGTATTTTCATCATCTTTTATTTAATTATACACATGGGATAAACATGAAAATAAGCAGTTTTTATGTCAAATATCTATATTTTCATCACTTTCATATATGATCAAAATATCATCCAGGATTGTGGTAGAAGGTGTTATGTTGGGTTCGTATCTTACCTACGAGTATATACCTGAGCAATGTCATAATGTAGGCACAACCACCTACGGCGCGTGTCCCAACTATGCAAATAGAACAATATTGTTGTATAGCATTTCGGCCATTACAATAAAATTATTGTTTATTAAAACATAAACAAAATATACCTTCGGAGTAAATATATACGTTCAGTCAAACGTGTAAATCATAATCAAGTTCATATAACAAAGCCAGGCCGTAATATATCAGAAAATAATAGAAACACTGTATGCACATGTACAAGTACCCTCACTTGCGACAAGTGAAGTTGACTGTTTGACATTACATTTGTTATGCATTTGATTTACTTTTTTCTTTTAAAAATATTTATAACCACATTATTAATTACGAAATGCATATTTTATGCATGCATATAAATATTTTATAATGATAGGAAACTCAGGATAAAGTTTTAAGCACTAACAATATTTTGCTACGCGACTTTTGTAAGGATTTTCAAACAAAAATACTTTTTTTATACGAAGTATAAATTGTTTTAGTGGCCGGTGTTTAAATATACGTAAAATTCATATTATTAAATAACAAAATTAATATACCATATCTTTTCTTGCTAAAGTGGTGTTTATAGGTGGCCTAAAGTTGGCTATGCCCTTTCTGTATTCATTCATTCTCCTTGCCATTTTTTCTTTGGGGTCGGGGCAACATGTATTTTTCTTTTATACTCTTCTGTTAGACGTCATGTCTGTGTTAACTCCTCTTTCTTCCATATCCTCATTCATGCAGTTCATACATCTTTCCTTTTCTCTGTTTTATTCGCTCAATTTGTTAAAAACTGCTGGGTTGGTTGAACGCAAACAACAAACGTTCAAGCACTGTGATTAATTGAGGGAAGTTTATGTCACATAATAAACTGAAGATAAGTAAAATAAGACATGTTACAACTCAGTCCCACCCATGACGAAAAAGAGTGTCAAATCTCTAAACTAAACTTCTAAACTTCGGGCAAAATTTAACATTTACGCGATTATCTATAAAAATGATATAAGTTAATTCCTTAATAATTTTTGTTGTGGTTTTACATTATTTATTATTTTTTGCAATTGACTTGCTATGCTTCAAGCAGGATTCAAGTCCCGCTCATGGTTATAATTTTTTCCACTATAATTTAGTTTATTATGGTAGGTTTTGTTGAAAAGCTGTAAATATTCCATCGTAATTGTTACAAACTCTTACGTACGATACGATATTCGATACTTACCGAGCTAATACATAATCGATACGTTTCCCTCAATGTATTAATCTATGTAACGGAATTGACAGTACTTTTCACCTACTTGCAGTAGTCAGATTGATCTAAAATTTTGCACACATATTAAAGACCAATGACAATGCAATAAAAAAAAAATAGTATTCAAAATTTCCAAGCGTGTTATTTAGTTTTTGAAGTACGAGGTGATAATGAAATATTTTAAGTTGTAAATGCAATATGTTTCATTAATAGTGTAGGTACAGACGTAGTGTCGACGCTTATATGTAAAGTTAGAATGCCATCGCTAAATGTTTTTTAAATGAAATGAAATGAAAATGAAATGAAATGAAATGAAAAATCATTTCATCACGTAGATACAATTTTTCAGAAAAATTATGTGCTTATGACATGTTCAATTTTTTTCCCTACCACCGGTTCAGGACGCAATCTGCTGAGAAGAACCGACGTAAGAAACTCAGCAGAGCTTTTAATCAAATCAATATTTTTAAATTAAATGTCAATTATACTTACAATGCTAATAACTTTACAATATAGAATATGTATTGCTCCAGAGCAACCTACTCCCAAGCTTTATCATCTTTAATATAATCAGAAATTTTATAATACGCCTTTTTACATAATATAGTTTTAATGAATTTTTTAAATTTAGAATTATTTAATTCTCTTACATCAATAGGGAGTTTATTATAAAATCGTATACAATGACCCATGAAAGAGTTACATATTTTGTGGAGACGGGTTACATGCATCACAAGATTGTGTTTATGCCTTGTATTAACATTACGGTGGTCGCTTTTTTTTTGTAAAATTATGAATATTTTTATGAACATACAATAAATTTTCATATATATATTGCGAAGCGACCGTTAAAATATTTATGTCTTTGAATTTCTCCCTTAGAGAATCCCGCGGACCTAGGTTATATATAGCTAAAAGCGCGTTTCTGGAGCACTAATATCCGATTAATGTCCGCACAGCTTCCCCAAAGAAGAATTCCATAGCACATTACACTGTGAAAATAACTAAAGTAAACCATTCTAGCCGTATCTACATCCGTAAGTCTTCTAATTGTTTTCACCGCATATGCCGCAGAGCTAAGTTTGCCAGACATTTTTTCAATTTGTGGGCCCCACTGTAATTTCGAATCAATAGTGATTCCCAAAAATATAGTTGACTGTACAACCAGTACAGTCAACTATATCTCCAATCTCGCACCACTCAAATGTACATTGGTTTCTACTTGGGTAACATTTGGCATGGAGAATTTTATTACTTTTGTTTTCTTAGAGTTTAATAATAAGTTATTAACATTAAACCATTGTACAAGTTTTGAGAGGGCACTGTTTACTTCGTCATAATCACGCATTTGTCTATTAATTTTAAAAGTCAAGGAAGTATCATCAGCAACAAAGCAAAATGTTAGACTAAGGTCATAATTCAGTTCATTGAAACATTCTAATCGTTTCTAATGATAACATTTTATTTTTATAACCTTTAACTTTCAGCCCTAATTACGACGTAGGCTTCTTTCTACGAATAAGGTTAAAAAATCAATTTTTTTCTAAATTTTAAAATCACGTTAGAAAATCCTGAATATTAATTTTACATTATTGTATTGTCATCTGTCCTTAATATGTGAGCAAAATTTCAGATTAGTCCAACTACAGCAAGTGTCAAATTACTTTTAAAAATTCCGTTACATAGCTTCGTACATTAAATATATACGTCCTAAGCTAATACAAGCGTAAAAATAACATAAAGTTGTATGTATCTCAGGCCTAATTTATTAAAAGAACACAGCTGAAAATTAATTTTACCGGATGCGATGGATTCGATGGATTTATAAAAAGGGAAGTGAAAGATGAACAAGATGTAATAAAAGTGGATCAGATCTTTTACGGTGAAGTATAATTTCGTGTATACATTTGGATAAGTAATCCATTAAGAAATGCCCATCATCCCTTAAGAGATTTTATTAAGTTGAAATTTTACAACGGAAGCTGTTAGCCTTAAGACAAATTTTAAAGAAATTTGAATAAACAGTCTGTCAGTGTCTCAACAGTGTATTTTATTACGTATAGTAAGAATTTGCTTTATTGCTGCTATGTTTAGAATTTTCTTAATAGTAAGCTGTAATTATAATTTAAGAATTAAAGAATACAAGTTTTACCTTTCTTCCTAGTATGCTGTAGAAGCTAGCTAAGAGATATTATTTACGGCTAACATTCTCTAGTCTGTGAGAGTCTGAACAATTTATCTAAGTCTCTTTTCTGTAAAAATTTATCTAAATCTGTTCTCTTCTTAGTACCAAGTGGAATGATCATTACAATAAGAATTTTCTTTCTATATTTATTTCTGTAAAATAAAAATACCTAAAATAAAATCAAATCAAATCAAATTTAATTTATTGTGGTCATAGGTAAAAGAGGTACAAAAATATAAAATACATTATCACTATGTCCTGCTTAAAGAGCATACAATATTTAAAAACAAAAATTAAAGATATACACTGTAGCCACACTCCAGTACCGATCTCTATCTTATGAACTGCAATAAATTCGTAACTAATAATGATAAAAGTGTGAGAACGAAATGTTAGACAAAAAACTAAATGTTTAAGTTGGTCCATAAGTGGCTATGCATAAACTAGGGTAATAATGTTACAAATTTATTGCAGTTCTTAAGATAGAGATCGGTACTGGAGTGTGGCTACAGTCAGGCAGCTCCTTATTGCAGTTCTTAAGATAGAGATCGGTACTGGAGTGTGGCTACAGTCAGGCAGCTACTTATTGCAGTTCTTAAGATAGAGATCGGTACTGGAGTGTGGCTACAGTCAGGCAGCTCCTTATTGCAGTTCTTAAGATAGAGATCGGTACTGGAGTGTGGCTACAGTCAGGCAGCTCCTTATTGCAGTTCTTAAGATAGAGATCGGTACTGGAGTGTGGCTACAGTCAGGCAGCTCCTTATTGCAGTTCTTAAGATAGAGATCGGTACTGGAACACTCCTTAGCCACACGGCTACAACACAATTAATATTATTATTATCATTAATTTATTAAACTATTAATTAATAATCGCTCGATCAGGTTTGTAAAATAGTTCGTGGTAATTTAATAAAGATTTTCGATGCCATACCAAAAAAACCTTTATCAAATTTATGAGGTATCGCTGCAATGTGTAATGCATTTCTCCTCGAATTGAGTTTTTCAAAAAGAGTTTTGTTGGTTTTTATAAAAACACTAATTTCGAAAATGTAGATTGATGTAAAATCAAAATATTTAATTTTCTAAAATATGGTTTAATTGAACTAGGTAACATGGTTGTGTTTGAATGTAAAAGGAAATATAAAGGTCACATTAAAATATTTACATGAGCTTTCTAAATAAACCTACCTTTTTACGGATTATTTCGCTCACATTTTTAATCTAAACTATCCTGATATTTTAGCAACTTTTCAGTTTTAAAGATCAAAAAGACTAAGCTGTATTTATGTAACACTTATAAAAGCCATACATAATTTATTTGCGTTTAAATAAATTCAGAACAAGCGGCGCTTAGCACTTTTAAAAGAGCGGGAGCTTATTTTATTTGCTTACAAATGAGGACAATAGGTACATATTTATAAATTGAAATAATTAATTAGGTGTTTATGATACAAAATATTAATATGGTTATCCTAAAGATTACCTACAAATAAATAAATAAATAAATAAAAATATTCACGGACATTTCACACAACGTCCTCTGGTCCCAAACTAAGCTTAATAAGCTTGTGTTATGGGTACCAGAATACGGATATCTATACTTATAATAAATCTGTAGAGAGGTCAATTCTGTACATGAAATATATTTTCAAAATAACTATCAGGGGGTGATTAGTGATCGATACTGATGCCAAAAATGCAATCAGTAAAATTTTTGTCTGTCTGTCTGTCTGTCTGTCCGTCTGTATGTTCCTTATAGAAACAAAAACTACTCGACGGATTTTAACGAAACTTGGAACAATTATTCTTCATACTCCTGGGCAGGTTATAGTATACGTTTCATCACGCTACAATCAATAGGAGCAGAGTAGTGAAGGGAAATGTTGGGAAAACGGGAGAAGTTACTCCATTTTTTAAGCTTCTGTCGCGTGTGCAGCCTTAATGGTTAAAGTTACATAGAACTCCATGTATGATGGCATATTCTACATAAAATTGTCTAAAAAATATCCCGCAACAGAATATATCTATATTTTATGGTTGACTCACAATAACACGTGTAACTCCTGATAGCTTAGCAGTTCGTTCATTCTGATTATATTTGTTTACTCTTACGTTTATAATACTCTCACTCAAGCAGTAGTTAAAAATGTTGCAAAAACGGGGAAAATTTCCTAAATTTTACGCGGATGGAGTCGAGGGCAACAGCTAGTAATACATAAACTACTTTTCTTTTGTAAATACATACTTATAATACATAGAAACACCCAGACGTAGTACAAATATTTGTATGACATTTATGGATATCACACAAATGATTGTCCCAAGCGGGAATCGAACCCGCGACCTTGTGAACGGCAGTCCATTACATGAACCACTACGCCACGAAGCCCGTCACGTACAGTCAAGCAAGTGGGCATTATAAAGATTAATAGCTATTTACTGTATCCAATTTTCTCCAAAATATGCAAGGGTTAGAAAATTAATATTTATTAAATTAACTGATTTATGATAAGATAACTACTCGCGTTGGTGCATACCGCTCGATAGATGGCGTTGTATAAAAACATCGATGCGATGTTTAACTCACATTTAGAAAATTGATAGTGGAAGATTTGGTAAACATGTCCAGGAACCATTATAGCTTAGTCGGTAGAACGACGGAACGGTATTCTAAGGTCGTGGGTTCAAGTCCCGCGCATGGCGATCATTTTTTCCACTATAATTTAGTTTAGTAAGTAAAAAGCATAGCAAGTGAATTGCAAAAATTAATAAAATAATGTTAACTTTAGTATTTTTAATTATAATTTTGTTATTTACATATTATTAACATTGATCTACCTTTTCCCCCTTACATGGACAGTTACATGCCTTTTTCTTCCATAATCTTCTATCTGACATCATATCTTTTTCATATCCTTTTTTATCAATCCATCTTTTATTCGGTCTTATAGTGGATTATTTAAAAGTTATAATATATTTAAAGGTACAGAGTTATTTACTTTGAAATTTCATTGTCATACCAAAAAAAAAATCAAAAAGATTTCTCCACAATTTTGTTAAATTACCCAAGTTATCTTTATGTAACAAACATATTTACATTTAAGTCATTTCTAACATTATTAACATAATATTCACAGATGTTGTTACCGAATTATGTTTATCCTAAGAAACACAGCTGTTGTCTAGCGATATACCTATAATCTCCATGGTCACGGGTGAGACTCGTCTAAATCGGTAAAACGACGTTTTATTTGGACAAATGAGTAGTGCAAGTGTTAGAGAATATTATCGTTGATTCATTTACGATACCTATCAGAATTGTCTTTTAATACAAGAATTTTATTGTTTTCCATACAATGAATGTGTTTCATCATAATTGTACGATCACGCCTTCTTTATTGTGTTAGGCAGAGACTATTGGGCGCGGTGTGTATCATGTATTCTATTTATTTTTGAACTTGAAATTTTCAGTGATAAAATAATATATAATATAATAATATATATAATATATTCATGGACATTTCACACAACGTCCTCTGGTCCCAAGCTAAGCTTATATGCTTGTGTGTGGTACCAGAGTACGGATACAATACATAAACTACTTTTCTTTTGTAAATACATACTTATAATACATAGTAAACACCCAGACGCAGTACAAACATTTGTATGACAATTAAACACATCACATAAATGATTGTCCTGACCGGGAATCGAACACGAGACCTCATGGTCGGTAGTCCGTTATAGGAACCACTACACCACGAGGCCCGTCAATCAAATGAAGACACAAATAAATATATTATGTAGTTCATAAAAAATAAATGATCCTTTATTTATAACCGAAAGAATTTTATATTTGCACGATGCGCGATGGTAAATAATAAACAATGGATTTATTTTTCATAATTTCTCTACAAAAACAATAATATCACCGTAAAACATCCACAAAACATTTCTTTTACGTAACCAACTTTTAACAAAACAACTAAGTAAAACCAAACAACTTGAAAGAAATTCTTTCTATAATGTTACTTGTGAAAATAATATTAAAAACAGTATTTTACTTTTTGTAATATAAAGCGTAGCTTAATATTTCCCAAACCAACTTTGACGACTCGGTATAAGTCACTGAATAAAATTAATACCAAAACAGCTACGATTGGAGTTTGCGAAACTTAATTTACATACTTGAATCCAAATATTGTAACTGTGTTGAACCAACTAATATTGCCTTGTTTAAATACTTTCAATATAATGGACTGACGTTGTTTCAATGTAGTGTATTGTATATGAGTGGGCGATCCACATTATTTAAGACATATGGATATCAACAATATACAATCATAATATTTTATTTAAGGGCCTACATCAATATTGTCGTCGACATGTACATATTAACACAGCTAGTAGGTATAGAAAATGAAGAATTAGGGCTATTTTTTTTTTACTCAAAATCTACTAAATATATTTTAATTCTGATTTACGTGTTTCTATATATATTAGTTACTTATGTTTTTAAAGTTATTTCATTAGTTAACGTTTTATTAGTTAACATTAGTTAACGCGATAATAGACCACAAATGAAAAAAAATAAAAATGAGAGAGGTTGTTTCGCTAAGATTTTCTATCGAGAAAACTTTTTTCAATCGTGTTTCTGAGTTTATGCGATCCTAGATTATATATTGAAAAAACATATACTTAAAAATTAGAGCTCTAGCCATTCAATCTAATGAAACAATGAAAACTTCGTACGTAGAAAAATGCACGAAGAATTTTGGTATCCTCTTAACACACAAATAAACTTATGTAATTTGTCTTGTACTCGTACCCTACATAATATATCGAAGCATGAACAGACATACGAATATACAAAAAGAAATCAGTTGAGCCTGTTCGGAGGAAAAGTTTGTTTGTATGTTTAAATGCGCTGAACTCAGGAACCACTGGTCCGATTTGAAAACTTCTTGTAGTATATAAGAAAACTAATACCGCGCCATAACAATTTTATGTAAAAGATGATTATGTATAATAATTCCAAAGCCATTCATGAAAGCAATAACATAAATCAATTCAGAATCATGGTAAGCTTCTCAACGTGAATACGCAATCGCAATAGACAGGCTTATTAAAATTCATCAGCCCTACATAACTCACGCTTTGAACAAAAATATAGTCAATTGAGTCGTTATTATATAAAAGCCGATTTACACTTTTATCTTTTTATTATTATTATTTTCTTTCCCTCTCTCCAGCCCATTCACGTTGGGCACGGGTCTCCTCCACTTTGGAAGGAACTATGGCGCCGATGACCGGGCGTGTTGGCATAGAGTTTATTATCGAGTTTTTCATCTCTCACAGAGATTTTTATCTGTATACAATACCTCTTAGCTGCCATCACTTTGGAGAGGTGGTGACACTCGTATGCTTTATCCACACGGACAGACATGATAATAACAGCTACTAATTCTATGGTTCGGGTCAACAGCGCACATGTCAGAAATCTCGTGACCTATCTCTAATACTGATAGCATCTGATTTATTGTTATAATTATTAACATAAATACTGTTCCATCAATACTACATCTATACATATTATAAAACAAAGTCATTATTTTTGTATGTATGTCCTTATGTGAGTTTATATATTCAAAAATAAGCAACGGATTTTCAGGCGGTTTTTTTTAATAGATAGAGTGGTTCAAGAGGATGGCTTTTTTGTACAATGTATTAAGGTTTGGTGTACATTTAGGCCGCGGAAGGGCACAATAAGAATAAACGGGGATGAAATCGCGGGCCTTAGCTAGTTATTAATTTTATAAAGCTACAAACTTTGTTTGTTTGAACGCGCCAATCTCAGAACCCATACTCGCTGGCCCTTTTAAAAAATTCTTTCAGTCTTCGTATAGTTTAGCTATCGAGGAAGGCTTTAGGCAATATGACATCACGCTGCGACCAATAGGAGCGAAGCATCAGTGAAAAATGTTTTAAAAAGAGGAAAATTCTCTAAATTCTACACGTACGAAGTCGCGGGTAACAGGTTGTTTTTAATACAGCTTGAGAGTAGTCATGATAAATGTTTCAAATTGTATGCGGGCTCATAATATGATTATTTATTATCTTGTTATAATCATAAGGTAAGTAATATAATATACATTTATTATGCTAAAGATTAATGTTTAATGTTTAAACAGTTTTTATGTAATACTTTGAATACTGACTTTATATTACCCTTTAAAATTAACTAAACCATTTTTAAAAGGCATGGTACCGATCCTGCGGGCACTACAAAGCTTAACTAAAAATGATAATTGATAGTGTGAAAACACAATTCGGCAATGTTAGCACAACTTTTTTATTAGAAAATCTGTGTATTATAGACTAACGGTCTTATTTATAATGACTTATCGGAGGTTTAAACGGAAATTTTATCAAATTTTTGACAATTTTCGCGAACCTATTTTAGCGAACTTTTAAACCTCCGATAAGTCATTATGAATAAGACCATAAAGATTTAAATTAATAAAAATGTGCACATTGAAATAGCCAATTAATCAAAATACACCATAGTTGTTTTATTTTTTAGTTAAGTTTATTTAAGTTGTGCATGTAGAATTGGTACCAATACGAGTTTATTGTATTTTAGTCACGATTTGTATGATGTTCTTGACTTTAATTTTCAATTCGAGCTAAAAGATTTTACCATTTTTTTTAAATAAACATTTACTAAGGTATTTGTAAAAGCAATATATCGATCAATTCAAATTCATTTAAGATTTCTCTTCGTGAATTTAAAATCCTAAAAAAATATTTTTTTGTATTTTCTAACACTTGCGCGACTCATTTGTTTAGATAAAATTACTTTTTACGGATTTAGACGCGTATATATTTGTTTCAAATTTTGGCTAGACGTTTCGGAGACTTTGCAGTCACCAAGGTCACGGGTGAGTACGCGTCTAAATCCGTAAAAAGTAGTTTTATTTAAATATTTTGTAGGATTTACCTGAAGGCGGAAACTTTTGTTGTTATAAATTTAAAATTTCCTAATGGTTATTTTAAATTATAAATAAAATTAAAACCATCGATTACAACGTGTCCGATTCACACCTGCAACTTTTGAAATAGTTGAGTTTATAAATTCCACACGTGCGAAGCTGCGGGTAGCTATATAATTAAAAAAGACGTGTGGCACTCGGGGATTGCCGCGGTAAAGCTATTGCATAGTATTTTTTATCAACTTATGCAATTATAATTATTTATTTATTTTATTTATGCAATAATCTAAATACCATAAACTAAAATAAGATTAATAATCCTTATTTACTGATGCTTACATCTGTCCATTGTTAATGGTAATTATGATAAAATAGCTATTGGTACCAATTCTATATGCACAACTAAACTTAACTTAACTAAAAAATGAAAATTGATAGTGTCAATAACACAATTCCGTAATATTAACTGAACTTTCTTGTTATTAAAACTGTTTATTATAGACTAACGATTATAATTAATATAAAAGTTCACAACAAAATAGCCAAATAAATAAGAAACAACAATAGTTGTTTTCATTTTTTAGTTAAGTAAAGTTTAGTTGTGCACGTAGAATCGGCACCATTGTCAATCAAATGTCAATACAATAATAATTGGTAAAGTGCGAGTCGGACTTGCGCACGAAGGGTTCCGTACCATTATCTATGCAACATAAGGCAACGTTATTAGTATCGAGCAAGAAACGGTAAAAAAATCATGTTTGTTGTATGGGAGCCCCCCTTAAATATTTATTTTATTTTATTTTTAGTATTTGTTGTTATAGCGGCAATAGAAATACATCATCTGTGAAAATTTCAACTGTCTAGCTATCACCGTTCTTGAGATATTGGGTACGGAACCCTAAAAATCATGTTTGTTGTATGGGAGCCCCCCTTAAATATTTATTTTATTTTATTTTTAGTATTTGTTGTTATAGCGGCAATAGAAATACATCATCTGTGAAAATTTCAACTCTCTAGCTATCACCGTTCTTGAGATACAGCCTGGTGACAGACGGACGGACGGACGGACGGACGGACGGACGGACGGACGGACGGACGGACGGACGGACGGACGGACGGACGGACGGACGGACAGCGAAGTCTCAGTAATAGGGTCCCGTTTTTACCCTTTGGGTACGGAACCCTAATAACGCCAAAGCTGACATGAGTCACCAGCGTGAACAGTGAAGTGTGTAGTATTAGGGTTCCGTACCCAAAGGGTAAAAACGGGACCCTATTACTGAGACTTCGCTGTCCGTCCGTCCGTCCGTCCGTACGTCCGTCCGTCCGTCCGTCCGTCCGTCCGTCCGTCTGTCACCAGGCTGTATCTCAAGAACGGTGATAGCTAGAGAGTTGAAATTTTCACAGATGATGTATTTCTATTGCCGCTATAACAACAAATACTAAAAATAAAATAAAATAAATATTTAAGGGGGGCTCCCATACAACAAACATGATTTTTAGGGTTCCGTACCCAGTATCTCAAGAACGGTGATAGCTAGACAGTTGAAATTTTCACAGATGATGTATTTCTATTGCCGCTATAACAACAAATACTAAAAATAAAATAAAATAAATATTTAAGGGGGGCTCCCATACAACAAACATGATTTTTAGGGTTCCGTACGCAGTATCTCAAGAACGGTGATAGCTAGACAGTTGAAATTTTCACAGATGATGTATTTCTATTGCCGCTATAACAACAAATACTAAAAATAAAATAAAATAAATATTTAAGGGGGGCTCCCATACAACAAACATGATTTTTTTACCGTTTCTTGCTCGATACTAATAACGTTGCCTTATGTTGCATAGATAATGGTACGGAACCCTTCGTGCGCGAGTCCAACTCGCACTTGACCAATTATTTTTTAGTTACGCTATCTTTGTTACGGAATTTAAATTTCGAATTTTGTGCATTTAGTCTCCACGCTCAAGGCACGCGATAGAAGCTATGCAATAGCTTGATAAAATTCCGGCTTAGTTTGGGACCGGAAGACGTTTTGTAAATTATTTCGAATGTTTATTTAATTTTATTTAAATCTGTTCAATGCTTAATATAGGTCCGTTTGGTAACGTATCAATAATACACGTGTCACGATTTTTATTTCAGAGTGCTGTAAAATCCAGCTGAGGACGTTTATGGGCTAGGAAAAATGCTTATTAATACAAATTTAAAGCAAATAACATTCTAAATTGAACTGTTGACATAATACAATCGAATTTTGAGTGGAAATTGATCGAAAATGCCAGTAATTAAATGTTTGGTTTGTTTAGCACAGTCTATTGTGGCGTACTCGATTGCAAGCTACGGTCACAGTTTAGTAGTAATGAGTTATTGAGTTAGCTGTCAGTCTGAAGTTTAAAAGCAAGAACAGTTTAGAAATCCTTAGTTAGGTACTAATATTCTCTCTCTGTTGGGCACGAACCTCCTCCGCTCTGGGAGGGATTATGGTATACTGTATCTCCGTATTCTGCGAACGAATTTCTTAGCTAGCTTTTACAGCACCCAGGGAAGGAAAAGAGACTTATATTCTTAATCCGTCGCCACATGGACAGGGGTTAGTAATATTCTTTCTCTCTCCAGCCTCTCTTATGGTCTACTGTGCCACGCTGATCAGGCGTGTTGGCACAGGGTTTACTTTCGAGTTTTCCATCTCTCACAGAGGATGTCATCTATGTGAAATATCCCTCAGCTGGCTTTTACAGCACCCTAGGGAGGAGATGGGGTGGTGACACTTGTATTCTTAGTCCGTCATCACACGGAGAAAACTTAACTTGACGTTAGTAATATTATAAATGCGAAATTTACTCTTTTTGTATGCCGCTATTTCACGTTAAGTCACTGAAGTGATTAAAACGAAACTTGGTAGGTACACATGTATTGTAAAGCCTAAGAAATGCTACTTTTTGGTGTAATAAATACTATGTAGTTAACGAAACTATAATATAATACTTTTTTACACTGATTTTAAGTATAAAAATGAATGTTCACAGTTTAGGTATTGATTTTTTAACCGACTTCATTAAAACGAGGAGGTTCTCAATTCGTATGTGTTTTTTTATTTATTTATTTATTTAATTTATAAATTTATGCACACAGTACAGAGCATTATGAAACAACATTGGACAAGTAATGGCTGTACAAAGGAAAGGATTTTATGTTTGTTTAACTGGGGCGAAGCGATTTTAATGATTCTTTTTTATTTGAATGCTGGTTGTTCCCGTCTAGTCCCATTGGCACCAGGTCAAGATCTGATGGTTATATCTGAAAAAACGAGGAAAACTCTGAAATTTTAAAGCCACATATAGCCGGTTGAACTTTTTTTTTTAAATACTCATTTATTGAATTTTTTAAATAATTTCACTACTTATTATATACTTGTTGCTGCCCGCAACTTCGTACGCGTAGAGTTATAACCAAATCTAAATAAATATACAAATTATACAATTTTGAACCACTCTATCATTTAAAAAATCGCATCAAAATCCGTTACATAATTATGAAGATATAATCTCACATAGGGACATACATACAAATATAACAACTTTGTTTTATACTAAGTAAAGACTTATGGTCTTATTCATAATGACTTATCGGAGGTTTAAAGGTTCACTAAAATAGATTCGCGAAAATTGTCAAAAATTGTTATTCATAATATGTAGTCTTTTTACGCTAAAACGTTTATTATCTCTCCGATAAAATCTCCGTTTAAACCTCCGATAAGTCATTATGAATAAGACCGTAAATAAATAAAAAGGTTTTCTAACGTTACAATGCAATTTGTTTAGATATTTTCCTTCCTCATTACATTTTATGATTCTTCCCATACAAACTGGCTGCGCTTAGAGACTTAAGTAGACCGCTTTTAAGATACGATCATGTGCTTTTAATTTTTGTATTCACTTCTACGTATCTTCTATCTCTTTTAAATTTCTGTTGCTTTAGAGTTAACATTTTCTTTCACATTTATCAAAATAAGTTGTGTTAAAAGTCACAATAATTAAGATGTTTGATTTTAATTTAACCAGTTCGTGTTGCTACATTAGTATTGTACTGCATTGCTTGTGTACTGTATTTCATAGTTAAATATAAAGTAAAACCTAATTAATTTTATTTTATATATAGGTACAGTGTCCGTGTAGAAATGCGCTCTTTAAGAAGTATGTGTGTTGTGACTTTGAAAGATAGATTATGAAATTAAGTTATAAGAGAACGTTGCGGACTAAGGTGGAGAAAAGTATGCTTAGGTGGTTTGGTCATGAGGAGAGACGCTTAACGAAAGGCATATACACGGCGGAGATAAGTCGAAATCCTGGGAGAGGACGCCCGAGAAAAATATACTCCGATGTCATCGCCGGCATACTCCAAAAGAGGCAAGTGCGTAGCACTTACAACCGTCGGGCATGTATGACCAGATGTATGAGTGTGGATGAAGCCAAGGAAGTATGTTAGTAAGCAGATGGCGCTCTATTCCTGCCTACCCCCATGGGAAAAAGGCGTGATGCTATGATGATGATGAGTATCTGTGTGGTGACGGATTAAGAATACAAGTGTCACCACCCCGCTGCCTTCCCAGGGCGCTGTAACACAGTAGGCCATAATCCCTCCCAAAGTGGAGGAGGCCTGTGCCAAATAGTGGGACATAATGGGCCGGAAAGAGAGAGAGATATTGGTACATACATACAATAAAAATGTAAATGCAAAGGCAGCGCCCCGTAATTTCATTATCAGACTTTGCTAAAAAAGATTCTCAAAAAAAGGAAAAAAAAATTTTTGAATGTTTTGGTGGAGCAATTCCTCAATTATAATCTTATATATAAAAATCAATTGCTGTTCGTTAGTCTCGCTAAAACTCGAGAACGGCTGGGCCGATTTTGGTGATTTTGGTCTTGAAATATTCGTGAAAGTCCAGGGAAGGTTTATACGGTGACAAAATATATGGGAATTTAAAATTCCACGCGTACGGAGTAGCGGGCATCAGCTAGTCTTATATATAAAAATCAATTGCTGTTCGTTAGTCTCGCTAAAACTCGAGAACGTCTGGGCCGATTTTGGTGATTTTGGTCTTAAAATATTCGTAAAAGTCCAGGGAAGGTTTAAACGGTCCAAATATATAGGGATCTAAAATTCCACGCGTACGGAGTAGCGGGCATCAGCTAGTAAGGAATACAATTTTGTACGAAACACTCAGCATGTCATGATTTTAAGGAACAAGCTATTCAATATTCTTGTAAATTTATTTACTTGATATTTTGACGGGCTTCGTGGTCTAGTGGTTTATGTAACAGACTGCCGATCAGGAGGTCTCGGGTTCGATTCCCGGTCAGGTCAATACTTTGTGTGATGTTTATATTTGTCATACAAATGTTTGTACTGCGTCTGGGTGTTTATATGTATTATAAGTATGTATTTACAAAAGAAAAGTAGTATATGTATTCTATCCGTATTCTGGTACCCATAACACAAGCATATAAGCTTAGCTTGGGACCAGAGGACGCTGTGTGAAATGTCCATGAATATTTATTTATTATTATTTATTTCAAAGAGACGTAAATTTAAAAACAACAAACAGTGGGAAACACCAATGTTTGTCTACTATGAAGTCGTATAATTTATAAATCTGAATAACATATAGTTTTACAGAAAAAGCGCAAAGCAAATGAGCGGCGCCGCAGCTGCATTAGCTAGTTTATACAAGGTGTCAAAAAATTAACTTGTCATATTTTTAGGAGTTGTTTTGAATAATATATCATGAATAATCGCGGTGAAAAAGTTAAGAAAAACGTTACCGTTTTGAAGATTTGTAATGATTTACATTACGCGTAAATGTTATGCGCACTGTACCACAATACACTCGCTGTCGTCAGCTGCGAGCTGCGACAATGTAGATAGGTACTCGTAGGTACTTTATAGGGGTCGGTCGGCGCAAGCGACTGCCGACGAGTGAGACTGAACGGCATAGTACCTACATTATTTTGTAGGTAAGATACGCATAAAAATATTTGATGAAATCCTTTTATTACGTGAAAAAATGAAATGCTCAAAAAAATTTTATTTTATTTTTAGCGTGTTTATTTTTCGATACCAACTATCCTCACAAAATTTGACAAGTTGATTTATTTACACCTTATATATATATATACCTAAAATTGCATGAATTAATATCAATTAATCATCATCCTCCTGCCCTTATCGCATTATTTGGGGTCGGCGCAACATGTATTTTTCTTCCATAGTCTTCTATTAGCCGTCATGTCTGTGTTAACTCCTCTTTCTTTCATGTCCTCTTTCACACAGTCCATCCATCTTTTCTTAGGTCTTCCTCTAGACTTTTTTCCTTCTATTTCCATTCATTTCCTGAATTAATATCAATTAATACATTGCATTAATAAATACACTACAAAGGCAAGGGCATAGATGAATAATTGTAATACAATATGCAAATGTAGTTAGAATACTAAAACGGAGAAATTTGAAGTAATAAACACAAAGGACGAACTTGAGTTAATTAAAATCCTATGTTGGTATTTTAGCTCTGTGTCAAGGATTCACATCAGCTTATACAACAACTAGTGGTTGCCCACAACTTCGTACGGGTTAAATTTTAAAACCAAACCCTAACAAATAATCTCTTGAACCACTCCATCTATTTATCAATCCGCATTAAAATCCATTCCGTAGTTTTGAAGATTCAAGCTCATACAAGGACATACATACAAAAATAAAGACTTTCTTTTATAATAAGTAAAGAAGTAAAGCCTTATCATTGTGCTAATTGTGTGACGCACGCCACATTGAGACGTTGTCGAAGATTAATGCCTCTCTAATGAATCAGCTACCGTGACAAATCAGGCCTAGGTAATGGATAATACCTCTGGAAAAGCTTTTTGTGTTATTAATGGAGGTGGGAAATTTTTTATTACTTTTATTTTAAAGATTTTATAATAATGATGTAAACGTGGCATCCATGTTGGCTGTAGTATCTTCTGTGCTACAAGACTTGCGTTGTTTTAGTATCACATGGTCTCATATTGACTACTATTAACAAAAGTACGTAATTATCTATTAGTTTTAATAGAAAGGAACTCTCACTCAGAAAATAATAACTATTGTTTCCATGTATAAACTAATATTATAAAGCTGAAGAGTTTGCTTTTTTGTTTTAACGCGCTAACTTCCGTAACCACTGTAGTACAAGCACTGCAGTGCAGTGCTTGTACTACAGTGATGACTGCACTGATTCGATTTGCAAACTTCTTGTAGTGTTGGATAGGGCATTTATCGAAGAAAAGTCCTCACTAATTTATAAATGTGAAAATCAAATTAATAACCAAAAAATTGGACGAGCTTAAGTATTAATGTGTGTAGCCAAACCATAGTGCGATTTAAAAACTGTACAACGCCATCTATTGAGCGGCATAGGAAACTTTTATTTGTTTAGGTTTGATTTCTAAATTCCACGCGTTTATAGACACGGGCAACAGCTAGTTAAATATTAAAAACAAAAATTAGAATTGTTTTGTCGAATCAAGAAGATAATATTTCTATTTGTTGTAATAATTTAACAACTTGAAGCGCCTAATTATAAGAAAATTATTCTCACGTATTGATTATTTTTTAATGACTTAAAACAAATTATATCACAACATAGCAACAATATGACTAAATTGGATGCAAATTAAATCCATCTCGTAACAGTATTCCCAAACTCGTAAAAGCCTCGTTGCTCCGTAAATTATATGCTACCCTGTAGATTGTGTTTTACAGCGATATAAATGTAAAGATATTATCCTAAGCAAATTATCTTTACCAAATTCAAATTATATAAAAATACAAGTCTGTGGTGACGGACTAAGAGTACAAGTGTCACCACCCCATCTCCTCCTCAGGGTGCTGTAAGAGCCAGTTAAGGTATATTTTACACAGATGACATCCTCTGTGAGAAACGGAAAACTCGAAAGTAAGCCCTGTGCCAACACGCCTGGTCAGCGTTGCACAGTAGACCATAATCCCTCCCAAAGTGGAGGAGGCCTGTGCCCAACAGTGGGAGGTTAATGGGCTGGAGAGAGAGAGAGAAATACAAATTACTTACATTAAACTCACACAGCTTTTGTCGCTTGATATACTAAAGTACTTAAGAACGAACATAAAAAGTTATACTTCCTTGTTTATCCTTCGTTGGTAATTAGTTACCAACGAAGGATAAACAAGGAAGTATAACTTTAGTTCAGAGTGACTCGAGTGAAATAAATATTGTAAGGGAATCGAAAATATGAAAATATTGTAAAGAACAACTGTTTTAGTTTTCCATCTCATCTGTCAAAACAAGACGCAACTAAAACTGCAGGGCACGGCTAGTCTCTTTCTCTTATGTATAAAAGTAAGATTGCTATTCGTTAGTCTCGCTAAAACTCGCTAAAAAACTACTTGGTCGATTTAGCTGATCTTATTTTTGAAAAGTTTATGGCAGTACACGGAAGATTTAATCGCAAAGAAAATATCGAAAAATTGCGAATGAAGTAAAACAATTGTTTATTAATTGTAAGTGGGCAAGTAAAACTGCAGGACACATCTAGGGTGAAAAAGTTAACTTCAAAAATATGCAACCGAAGATAGTATCTACTTCCCCTGTTTTGAAGTCGGTTGAAAAGTTTTAGCATTTCTTGTGAATATCTAAGTAATGAACTAAACTTCGTATGTAGGTGTACCGATATATGTAATAGGTAGATAATGCGCTTTGATCACGTAATGGAATTACTTTTACAAGCTGTGTTAGTGAACAGCAGGTGTGTTATACAATTCTATTGTCGAGGGATTACTTCGCACTTGTACAGATAAAAATAAAATAAAAAAAAATATTCTCAAACGAGGTTTTGTAACAGTAAAACTACTTTATACGGTATTTTTAACCGACGTCATGTATTACGTTTTTTACAGCGTTCTCAGTTAGATAATTTGATAGAATTTGATAGAGACTATAGAAAGGGACTTCATAGTAAAGATGGACTAAAATAATGACTGACTAAGTTCTAACATGTAATTTGTGATCAGTCTTCAAGAAAATGGAATTTGCATGCATTTTATCAAAAAAAGTTATTCACCATTAAATAAAACATACTTATTGTTCGTGAAATATGTAACGATAACATAATATTACTATGAAATATGAGTAGAATCTCTTATTTTAAAAGCCCCTAAATAGTTTTAAAATAATTGCATTGTCTGCGGTCTAAGTATAAACAATTTCAAATTAATCCTGTTTACTATTGAAAGTGGGTGAAAATCACATTATAAATTTTCAATTTATGCACATAAAAAAGTATAATGGCGGACTAAATGCCTTTGGTATAATCTACCAACTAACGAAATAGCAGTGCAGAGATAAAGTAGTGTGGGTTTTTTTTTTACCTCTCCGCCTTCTACCCTGCTGGGCCATGATGGTGCCTTGAGCTTTACCATGACCCAACGAGGGGTGGCCCCGTTAATCGGGGCCCAACCCAACAGGGGAAGCATTAGGTCCCCCTGTCGCGTGGCCAGCAGCCACATTTGCCGCGGCAGGTCTCTGAAAAGTAATGTGGGTGATAAATTCAGAAAAGTATTCTTTTGAATCAAATAATGAATTTCGCGTTACATAATTTAATACATAGTTACAGCAAATATACATTGTGCTTATCTTATAGCATGTTATGCATAACCGTCTAATAGGTTCTCTGTTTATAGGTGTCCTGTAAAGCCCGGGTGCTAAGGTTGTGCTCGAACATGATAGTTCTCTATAGATATTTGATCACACATGTCTACATATGTAATCAAATAGCTCCACAGAATTAATTAGCACATAAATTACCTACTATTAATTGCTGCTAATATAACTACGATATTGATTTATAGGTGTTTATAAAATATCCTACAAACATTGTGTTATCCTTTATCACAAAAACGGTATAATTTAAATTTTTTAAGGAGTAATTGCATTATTTATATGACATTTTAGACACTTTCACTTGTAGGCATGTACATATTATCCCTACTAATATTATAAATGCGAAAGTAACTCTGTCTGTCTGTCTGTTACGCTTTCTCGCTTAAAACTCTCAACCGATTTTGATGAAATTTGGCACAGACAATCTTTAGACCCTGAGAAAGGACATAGGCTACCTTTTATTGCGAAAAAAAAAAAATTCCAAATTCCACGCGAACGGAGTCGCGGGCAACAGTTAGTTATGTATATAGCCATATCAATAAAATGTTTCACAAACATTTTGACATCCCATCACAAAAAAATATAAGTTTTAAATATTGCAAGTAGAAACTGCATTTCATCTGCAAACAGGGTTGACCGAGTTTAGTGCCGTTAATCAAATGCCATTCAGTAATTTTTACGTGAAAATACAACAAACTTCCTTATATCCATCCATACAGACATCAGTACATATTTACAAACTTTCGCATTTAATAATATTATTATAATATTAGAAATTATAATATTAGAAGGCAGTAGGATGCAACGAGAGAGAGAGAGAGAGATCTTTACTTATTATAAAACAAAGTCACTATTTTTGTGAGCTTACATCTTCAAAAATACTCAATGAATTTTGATGCGGTTTTTTTATTAGATAGAATGGTTCTAGTGGATGGATTTTTTCTATATTTTATTAGGGTTTTGTTTTTAAATTCCAGCCGTACGAATTCGCAGACAACAGCTAGTAATTTACTTATACAGTAACATCCAAACAAGTACACTAATAACGTATAATCATACTAACATGAAAGGGTTGTCGTGTAAGTCTTGTAAACATATTCGTTTCTGCAAAGAGCTCTGTGTTGCAAATGTACGTGACTGATACTAACTTTTGTCACAAAAATATAATAAGGATAACAATATTTTTTGAGTTATCTTATGGTAGTTTTCTTTTATCTTATACGATTTTAGATTTCTGTTTAGTAGATAGCAACGTTTTTTTTTCAGTTGCATTTATTTCATTGTTCTGTCTGTTTATTTTTCTTGTTTATTCTTATTAATGTACTTCTTGATGTAGGTAGGTATAAGTACTATAATAATTTGTTTTTTATTTTTTCTTTTCATAAAATTGTATCTAGACTATACATAGGCTTAATACCTTAACAGAAAATACGTTTTCGTACAAAACAAATATTTAAGTACTAGATATACAATATGTTCTATGTTCTAAGAACCAAAAGTTATTACGGTTATTTTTAGTTTTTATTGTAGTTATTAAATTGGACGAAATATCTTAACTATTGATAAGTTCATGGTAAAAAAATAAGGAAACATCTATTTCAAGTTTTAATGCGTTTAATGCTCAAGAGAGTTGATTTTGTTATGTTGTTTGTTAACCGTTGGGGTTTGGCAGTGATATGAGAGCGCAAGCGTCTTTCTCAAGTTTTTGATGACGTAAAGACAGAAGTAATCATTATTTTTATGGTTTATGTAAGCTTAAGGATCGATAGCAATAAATCATTTTTATATGACGAGCTTCGTGGTTGACTGGTTCATGTCACGGACTGTCAATCACGAGCTCGCAGGTTCGATGTATTCATAAAAGAAAAGTAGTATTATGTATACTATCCGTATTCTGCTACCCACAATACAAGCATATAAGCTTAGCTTGGGACCAGAGGACGTTGGGTGAAGTTTCCATGAATATTTATTTATTTTTGTCTACACATAGAGAATTAATGAAGCCATGAATGCAATACCAGAAAAATATAGTCTTATACATAATATCATGTTTGTATTTTGGGTAATCTTTTTTCTTCACACTTCAATGAACGCAATTTCTAAACTAAGTAAGTAAGTAAATGCTACAAATCGAGTTCAGAGAATGAGCCTGGAACATACTCGTGTGTTTAGATTTTTAAGAGAGTGTAATAGTTATTTAGTTATATTTTAACTATTGCCAATATTAATTAATAGTTTGTTAGGTTATGCTAATGCTTAAATATTTTTTTAAGTTCCATTATTTATTGACGCGCTTCGTGGTGGAGTAGTTTATGTAATGCACTGCCGATCACGAGGTCTCGGGTTCGATTCCCGGTCAGGACAATCATTTGTGTGATATCCATAAATGTCATACAAATGTTTGTACTGCGTCTGGGTGTTTACTATGTATTATAAGTATGTATTTACAAAAGAAAAGTAGTATATGTATTATATCCGTATTCTGGTACCCATAACACAAGCATATAAGCTTAGCTTGGGACCAGAGGACGTTGTGTGAAATGTCCGTGAATATTTATTTATTTATTTATTTAAATAATGTTTTTTTTATGATACCACTAACAATAATTCATTTGTAAATCATAGCATAGCTTGGGTTTTGAATTTTATTATATTAGATACTAGCTAATGTCCGCGGTTTCACTCGCATTTATAGTTTTTGAGCCACGTATTCAACTAACCTTAACAAATTAGACAAAAAAGCCTTCCTCTTGAACCACTCTATCTATTAAAACAGACTACATAAAAATCCGTTGTGTTATTTTAAAGAATAGAACTCATATAAGTAAGGATCTTGTTATGTACTGCAGAAAATAGTAGGTAATATTAACTCTCAGTAATTTTACTGCACAGTAACAAACAAGTAAAGTAAGTAAATAAAGAGACTCCAAGTAGAGCTGCAACTCCAACAATAAGCTGTTCCTCAAAAAGCTGTGAAACTCCTAGTTTCTGCAAAGTTTATCTTAGAGGAAATGAACAGCCGGTGTAAGTAAGAAAATTATTCTGATGACATTTCATTTCCTTTGAGATGTTTATGTAAATTAAAATTTAAACGTTCGCACATCACACGATGTTTATATCCGTTTAGTTTCGTGTTATTCTTAGAATAACTACTTACAGTGGTATATTATATCAACATTCCTAATGAAAGGGTAAAGTTTGTAATGTAGGGTAATTAATATTACGACCCTAAAAATTTTTTACTAATATGAAGTTACAGTCTCCGAGAGTGCTGTATGGTATCATATCTATAATCAACTATAATGTAGTGGTTCAACGTTCCGGTCGTATATAATTAACTATAATGTAGTGGTTCAACATTCCGGTCGTATATAATTAACTATAATGTAGTGGTTCAACATTCCGGTCGTATATAATCGACTATAATGCAGTGGTTTCACATTCCAGTCGTACAAAGTTGCGGGCAACAGCTAGTTTTAATAATTGAGTATTTTTTAAAAGAAAGCTCAATAGACTTTATGTGCCTTTGATATTTGAAGGTTTTCCTTGATTTCTCAGGAGATAACCATCTGATCTTGACCTGGTGCTAATGGGAACACACAGGAACCTCTAGCTTTCAAACAAAAAAAGAATCATTTAAATCGCTTGCCCCAGTAATAAGGTAACAAATAAAAATAAAACATTTTTTACATGGTTTAAAAATTAAGAAACACACCTGAAAATCTTCAATTGTGAAAATCGCATTTCCTTTTTTTGTAAATTTTTAAATATTCTCATCTTTGTGCAATTTTAGATAAATCTTTCTATTGCAAGTAGGTGAAAATCACTTTTAAAGATTCAGTTAAATAGATTAACCAGCTGTTAGTAGTAGCTGTAAAAAAAATTACATACTATAGAAAAAAAAACCATCCTCTTGGACCCCTCAACGCAACCTATTAAAAAAACCGCATCAAAATCCGTTGCGTAGTTTTCAATTCCCGCTTGGGACAATCATTTGTGTGATATTCATAAAATTCATAAATGTCATACAAATGTTTGTACTACGTCTAGGTGTTTTCTATGTATTATAAGTATGTATTTACAAAAGAAAAGTAGTTTATGTATTATATCCGTATTCTGGTACCCATAACACAAGCATAATAAGCTTAGCTTGGGACCAGAGGACGTTGTGTGAAATATCCATGAATATTTATTTTATTATTATTATTAGTTTTGAAAATTTATGCTCACATAGGGACATACAATACATACAAAAGTTACGACATCCTTTTATAATAAGTGAAGATAATAAAAAGCAATGTAATACAATTTTTCTCTTCTTATTCTTCTAATCTTAGTACTTTTTTGGTAAATTAACAATCGTGATTACAATTTCATTGCCAACATTTTACCGCGGTACACTGCAGTACTATTCCAAGATCAATGTTCACTTAATGAACTTCTTATGTTATAAATTTATCAGTACAGCTACTTAGTTCTAAGGCTTGTCGCTGCTGACTTGCAAAATGAAGGCGCACTTAATTATACAATCGTTATTTTGTTTAAGTTATTGTGAACATTGTAAATGAAATTCTAATAAAACTAGCAGTAAAAATAAGTTTATTATTTACATTTATTCGACGGGTTACGTGATGGAGTAGTTCATGTAACGGACGGGTTCAATTCCCGCTCGGGAGAATCATTCGTGAGATATTCATAAATGTCATACAAATGTTTGTACTGCTTCTGGGTGTTTTCTATGTACTATAAGTATGTATTTACAAAAGAAAAGTAGTATATGTATTCTATCCGTATTCTCGTACACATAACACAAGCGTATAAGCTTTACTTTGGTACCAGAGGTCATTGTGTGAAATGTCCATGAATATTTATTTATTTATTTTCAAATTTAGTAAAGTATTAAGATAGTATTACGTATTACAATTTAGATCTCATTGTTTCACTATTCCTATTATTAATGCAAGGCAGTCTTTTTTGTAATTATCTTTACTTATTCTAAAACATAGAATAAGGAAAGATAATTACAAAAAAGACTGCTACTACTATTGTTTTAGAATAAGTAAAGATAATTACAAATAAACCTGTCAAGAGCGAGGCAAACTCGCACACTTAGGGTTTCGTACATACTAGACATATAAACATAAGTAACTGCATTCAAATAATCAGTTAATTATACTCAAAACAACTCACCAACTTAATTTTGTAGTTGAAAAATAGGGAATCCTTCAACAAGGTGGACTGACGATATCGTCAAATATGCTGGGGGCCGCTGGTTGCAGTTAGCGAGGACCTCACGTTGCGGCGTTCTATGGGGAAAGTCTACGTCCAGCAGTGGACGGAAAAAAGTTGATGGATGGGATAAATTAATTTGCTTATATGATCCGTGATTAAATATACCTTTCTTGTAAAGGATAGAGGGGAAGATAAGAACGTCACAACGTGCGGTCCTGCGCCGCTTGCATTCAATGCCACCCCGCGACCTTAACAATATCGTTGGTCCACCTTGTTGGGGCCCGCCCCAAGCTGCGTCGTCCAGTCCGTGGTCGCCACTCTAGAACCATTCGTCCCCAACTATAACTCTATAGTCTGCTAAGATTTCAAATCACATACACTGAGCATATTAGCTACAGGCTACAGGCCAACTTTATAACGAGAAGACGTTTGACCTACTTTATATAGTTAATGAAACGAATAGATACCAAGATTTAAAGATTTCTCTCTCAATATAGAGCTTCTTATATCTTACACTTGCTGTTGCCTATAACTTCGTGCGGGTGGAATTTAGAAACCAAACATTACCGAATTGTACAAAAAAGCCATCCTCTGGTACCACTTTATCTAATAAAAAAACCGCATCGACATCCGTTGCGTAATTTTGAACATACAAGAAAAGTAACGACTTCATTATATTTCACTAATCCTATTATTAATGCAAGGCAGTCTTTTTAGGGTTTCGTACAAACCCTTATAAGATCACTCCGGTGTCTGTCTGTCTGTCTGTCAAACTATTTTTACTCAGCAACGGCTGAAGGTATCAACTTGAAACTAATACCAAATGTAGATCTACGCGCTCCCTTGCTGTAAAAAATACAATCAACCTTTTACCTCTACGCATATAAAAGATATAACCGAATTACGACCATTTTTAAGAATTTTTGATTTATGCTAGGGAATCAAAATTCACAGGATACTTCCCGTTGCCTTAGAGCCTTGAATTTTGGCATAGATCAACTCTATATAGTGCTCATACAGGGAAAAATCCAAAAACTTAGAATTTGTCATCACATCACAAGAAAAAAGTGTTTATACTAATCTTAAAACTTATGAAGTTGCTGAAATACATTTCAGCAACTTCATAAGTTGGTATTAGTATAAGTAAAGATAATTACAAATAAACCTGTCAAGAGCGAGGCAAACTCGCACACTTAGGGTTTCGTACATACTAGACATATAAACATAAGTAACTGCATTCAAATAATCAGTTAATTATACTCAAAACAACTCACCAACTTAATTTTGTAGTTGAAAAATAGGGAATCGTCTGTAGACGATTCCCTATATTTCAACTACTTTAGTACTTTAGTTACTTATGTTTATATGTCTAGTATGTACGAAACCCTAAGTGTGCGAGTTTGCCTCGCTCTTGACAGGTTTATTTGTAATTATCTTTACTTATACTAATACCAACTTATGAAGTTGCTGAAATGTATTTCAGCAACTTCATAAGTTTTAAGATTAGTATAAACACTTTTTTCTTGTGATGTGATGACAAATTCTAAGTTTTTGGATTTTTCCCTGTATGAGCACTATATAGAGTTGATCTATGCCAAAATTCAAGGCTCTAAGGCAACGGGAAGTACCCTGTGAATTTTGATTCCCTAGCATAAATCGAAAATTCTTAAAAATGGTCGTAATTCGGTTATATCTTTTATATGCGTAGAGGTAAAAGGTTGATTGTATTTTTTACAGCAAGGGAGCGCGTAGATCTACATTTGGTATTAGTTTCAAGTTGATACCTTCAGCCGTTGCTGAGTAAAAATAGTTTGACAGACAGACAGACAGACACCGGAGTGATCTTATAAGGGTTTGTACGAAACCCTAAAAAGACTGCCTTGCATTAATAATAGGATTAGTGAAATATAATGAAGTCGTTACTTTTCTTGTATGTTCAAAATTACGCAACGGATGTCGATGCGGTTTTTTTATTAGATAAAGTGGTACCAGAGGATGGCTTTTTTGTACAATTCGGTAATGTTTGGTTTCTAAATTCCACCCGCACGAAGTTATAGGCAACAGCAAGTGTAAGATATAAGAAGCTCTATATTGAGAGAGAAATCTTTAAATCTTGGTATCTATTCGTTTCATTAACTATATAAAGTAGGTCAAACGTCTTCTCGTTATAAAGTTGGCCTGTAGCCTGTAGCTAATATGCTCAGTGTATGTGATTTGAAATCTTAGCAGACTATAGAGTTATAGTTGGGGACGAATGGTTCTAGAGTGGCGACCACGGACTGGACGACGCAGCTTGGGGCGGGCCCCAACAAGGTGGACCAACGATATTGTTAAGGTCGCGGGGTGGCATTGAATGCAAGCGGCGCAGGACCGCACGTTGTGACGTTCTTATCTTCCCCTCTATCCTTTACAAGAAAGGTATATTTAATCACGGATCATATAAGCAAATTAATTTATCCCATCCATCAACTTTTTTCCGTCCACTGCTGGACGTAGACTTTCCCCATAGAACGCCGCAACGTGAGGTCCTCGCTAACTGCAACCAGCGGCCCCCAGCATATTTGACGATATCGTCAGTCCACCTTGTTGAAGGCTGCCTCACGCTGCGAGGTTCGGTGCGTGGTCGCCACTCGAAGACCTTCCCAACGGTCATCAGATCGTCGAGCCACTTTGCCACTTCAGCGTGCTAACTCTTCGGGCTATGTCGTACACACCTTCTATAGATCTCCGCATTCCAATTTAATTATTATACCTTATTAAATGATATCCAACATAGCCACGAAAGTAAATGATCTAATCCAATCCCCGATTTAATTGAATCTGACAATTGTCGTATATTTCAGTTTTCATTGTTCTTTTAATTTTCTGACTAACACAGCGTTAGAATATCCTTGTTAGAAGGGCTATCAAAGGAATACGCTCTGATTATTATTTTTTCTTCTTTGTACGTCATATAAACTTAATATAAACAATGTAAAGTTATCATAAATATACGTGCTAAATAAGTGTAGTGGTTAGTGAAATAGAATATTATTATGACCTACGAGGTCATGGGTTGGACATTCCTTTTGTAATCCCACACAGATGTTTGTACTGCTTTTATATTAAATAAATAAATAATTATTCATGGACATTTCATGCAACGTCCTCTGGTCCCAAGCTAAGCTTATATGCTTGTGTTATGGGTACCAGAATACGGATAGAATACATATACTACTTTTCTTTTGTAAACACATACTTATAATACATAGAAACACCCAAACGTAGTACAAACATTTGTATGACAATTAGAAAAATCACACAAATGATTGTCACGAGCGGGAATCGAACACGAGACCTCATGATCGGCAGTCCGTTATATGAACCACTACACCACGAGGCCCGTCTTATGTCGTATTATGCAGGCTTAGGGTATTAAATCAACAGGAATTGTACACACACCGTTTTTGTCAAATATTCTGTCTGGTAGGCAGGGTGCTGTTGCAACGCACAACGTACGCACGCGTAACGTAATTACGCTTACGTAATTACGTTACGCTCGCCACGACCAATATCACCTTACGCTCCCTGTGAGACGGCAATATCCGTAGCGTCCACAATGAATATGATCATTTCTCTCGTACCGTAGAATGCCGTCTCCTCTTGGATAAAAGCTCTAAGTAGGTATAAAAATTATAAAGCCAGCGATATTAAGTATATATGTACAAAACAGAAATTGCAAACTGCTAAGCTATGCTATGCGCTGAAATGGTATCCTATACTTATTTTATTTAGATAAGATAAAAACGTTCTTTTATAATCCTGCCTAAAATAAGTAGGTATTCATTTTATAGGAGACATAAAAACGACAATTTGTAAGAATAGTAGAATATAATTAGGATATAAAACTACTATAAATTTTCTAATTTACACGGGACATTACGTCTTTGCATAATATAGGATCCATGTTTATTACATTTCATATAATTTGCGATTTTTCTTTTAGAAATTGAATGCAGTTTTTAGTCGATATTAGAAAGACAATGGTACTAATTCTACGTGTACTACAAAATTTAATTAAATAGTTCAAAAAATAAAAAACACGCTTGAAAATCCTGAATTTTTTTTTTAATTATTGCATTGTCAGCGGTCCTTGATACATGTGAAAATTTCAGATCAATCTAACTAAAGCAAGTGGGTTAAAATCACTTTCAAAGATTCCGTTACATAGATTAATGCATTGATAGATACATACTGAACTTATATATATATAAGCGTGTAAAAATGAAAACATCTGTAGTGTATTTTGATAAATTGGCCATTTAGTTGTGTACATTTTAATTAATTTAAATCATTAGACACATAAACACAGTTTTTTATTAAGAAAGTTCAGTTAATGAGGCCGAATTGTGTTATTCAAACTATTCGTTTTTATTGACGGGCTTCGTGGTCTAGTGGTTTATGTAACGGACTGCAATTCACGAGGTCGCAGGTTCGATTCCCGCCTCGGACAATCGTTTGTGTGATGTTTATAATTGTCATACAAATGTTTGTACTGCGTCTGGGTGTGTTCTATGTATTATAAGTATGTATTTACAAAAGAAAAGTAGTATATGTATTATATTCGTATTCTGGTACCCATAACACAAGCATAGAAATATAGCTTACTTTGGAATCAGTAATAAGATCCAAAATACGGAATTTTGTATTTTTGATAAATATGTAGTAGGTATACCTATTGTACATGTTTCAGAGTTGACTGTAAATTTGTACATGTATTAATACGGACCAGAATAATATTTTTGCTTTCTTGTGAGTGGAAAAATATTGTGTTCAGGACCGATGTGTGAACACAATATTTTAACGTTCCATCTAAAAATATAGATGAAGAAGGAAATAAAGAGGAAGTTATTTCATATGGAACATTATTTCCTTCGTGAGTGGAGACGTGCCATAAATAGCTATAAGGGTATGTTGCTTACCTAAATACATACATACAACGTTTTATATAGAATAGAAACTAATAGAAGAAAGAACTAAAGAAAATAATTTTATTTAATCTTACAAAGAGGTTACAATCCTTACTAATTTATAAATGCGAAAACGACATGATGACATAGTAAAAAATATTGACGAGTTTAAGTGTTAATGTGTGGAACAAAATCATAGCCCGATTTAAAAACTGTACAATGCCATCTATCGAGCGGAGTAGTTAACTTCTGTTTGTTAAGGTTTGATTTCTTAATTTGAAGCGTACGAAGTTGCGGGCAACAGCTAGTTATCTTATAATATTTTTAACACCCTTGCTCGTAAAGCTGATGTAATTCCACCGGTTTTAAATATGTAAAGCGGGTCATAAAAACGCGTGTGTTACCAAAGCAAATAGTTAAGTTATAGTCTATACAAATTTCATAACAGTATTATTTGCCATTTCAAATATGGAACTGATTGCCGCCGCACAACTCGAGCAGCGTGCTGTTGCTATTCAAATTATGAACTAATCGCCGCGCGGCGTCACTCAGTAGGCAGCGCTAGCGCGCTGTTAAAATGGCGGGAAAGCAACAATGTGCATTCTCAGATTGAGTTTATTTAATGTTTTTTTTTTGTTTCCTCGCAAATGTGTTAAAAAACGTCGTACGATATACGTGCGTATTGGTTATAACATGCTCGGCTCAATTACGCCCTCGCCTTCTGCTCGGACTGAAATTCCGCCTCGCATGTTATAACCATCTTTACGCACTAATATCGTAATGTACTATAACACATAACACATAACACAACTAAAAAATAAAACAATATACATTTACAACCCCAGTGTAAGCGAAACAAGGCTGCTACTCAGCATAATGTTGTGAAATCTAAGTGATTTCACAACGCTGATTTTCTGTAGCAGCCCTTGAGACGTTACGTTTGATAGTTGGGTCTTTTGTGCGATGTATTTAGAGATTTTGCTGTCCGTCCGTCCGTCCGACTGTCACCAGGCTGTATCTTAGGAACAGTAATAGCTAGAGAGTTAAAATTTTCACAGATGATGTTTATCAGTTGATGCTAAAACAACGAATACTCATCATCATCATTTTCCTGCCCTTAGCCCGATTTTTGGGGTTGGGAATATAGCGAATGTATTATGATAATAACGATACAGAACCTCTCATGTGTAAGTCCAACGCGTACTTAATCGAGTTTTCTTTATTCCAACTCGCAATTATTGTTTTGTGTATCTTTAATTCTTATAAAACAAAGTTGTAATTTTTGTATGTATGTCCCTATGTGAGCTTATATCTTCAAAAATACGCAACGGATTTGGTGCGGTTTTTTTTAATAGATAGAATGGTTCAAGAGGATGGCTTTTTTTGCATAATTTGTTGGGGTTTGCTGTATATTGGATGAGATATGATTAAATTTGCCGAGTAACTCGGACGCGCGCGAGCTATAAATGAAAACGCTGCCTTATCTATGTGAGGTGCAACAAACTAATGTATGGAGGAATTGTTTGTTACCTATAGTTCTTCAAAAAAGTTTGCAAAGTCATATAGTATATGCATAGTCTATCTTTTAAGGGAATCTTTTGGGGAATTGTAAAAATTTTTGCTCAATAAAGTTAAAGTTAAAGTTAAATCCCGCTGTACCCATAATAATGTCGAAAAAATTTTCAAATTCAATAGGGTGTTTTCAAAAGCTGTTTATATGTATATAGTAATATTTTTTATCAAATTAAATAGCTTAGTTAGCTTACACAATTAATTTAGATTATAACTGCTCTTTACAGCATGCAATTTAAATGAATATCTTAGGAGATATGACGAAAAAAGAATTACGCGCTATAAAATAAAATACTTCAACTGTTGGCTGAGCAACGCGAACGTTTCCTCGGTCTTCTATCCATACCCCAATGTTTGGACGTCTATTGTGCTTTCACGTAAAGACTACTGGATGGATTTTCATGAAACTTTCCAAAGGAAAATGGAATAGAAAATGAACTTATATTTTATCCTTTTCACCACGGGTAACACCGCGGGGCACAGCTAGTTAATAATAAACTCGAAAATAAACCCTGTGTCAACACGCCTGCTCAGCGTGGCACAGTAGACCATAATCCCTCCCAAAGTGGAGGAGGCCCGTGCCCAATAGTGGGACGTAAATTGGCTGGAGAAGAATAATTGATATTTTGTTGTATTCTTAGTGATAAATAAATCTGTAATAAATACCTGCAAAAAACGGCCTGCACGAAGGTCATTGACATCTATCTTTTTTTTTTACAAAATTAATACAACATTACATAATATGATTTTTATTTTCAAACATATAGCGTATGTTTCAGTATTTAAATATTCAGCCCTTCAATATGTGGCGTAAAAATTTGCTTCACCATCTGTTACTTTCAAATTTACATTAACAAACCAATGTTGTATTTGATTCTATTATAAAAAAATCAATGAGACCCTTTTATTCCATGTGTAAATAAAAATATGACAAAAAATCATCTAGAACATATAAATAAAAAAATTAAATTGTTGATTGCACTAATTAATAATAATTTACATTTTTATTACCTACTCTTATAACAATTTTTGATTTAGAAATTACATTATATACCTACTGACATCATTACAATATACAAATCTAATATTAAGTACTTATTAGCTATCAACAGTCTTCTGTGTTGTGGGGAACTAAGAATATAAGTGTCACCACCCCATTTCTTTCCCCGGGTGTTGTGGAGGGATATTATAAGCAGTTAACTTCAACTCAGGGACGAAAACCGCAAAACTAATCCCTTTGGCAACACATCTGGTCAGCGTGGCATAGTAGACTAAATACAAATGGAGAAGGCTAGTGTCCAACAGTAGGACTTAAATGGGAGCGAAGACATCAAGACCAAACGATAACATTTAAAAAAATTTCAAGTTAAGCAAATAAATGAAACATTTCAATCAAGTGAATGCAAACGAACGTATACATTAACTGGAATACAAACTTTTCTCTTTGTATAGAAAGTGTTCAGCTCAAAACGCACGCTCTTCTACCCAATATCGTTCGTAGACGAACAATGAATCGCATGTGTATTCATGCGACCGACTCGTTGCATGGTTGTGCCAAGCCTGTACGCGGTATACGCTTCAGATAACAAACTGTGCTACCGCCAAGCTCATTGTTGCTTATTCTGTTTCTATAGTTATTGTCTGCTCATAATCATTTAAAGCAAATGTTATTTTGTATATACATTCATACTTTTATAGACACATCATTCAGTAACGCTCGTGTTAATAAAAGTGACTTTCGGTAGGTATATACTTCGATATCTATCCCTTCATCAAATCTAATCTAGATAGATAATAAAGGTAAAATCTTTTTTATATACTCCTTCGTCCTACCAGGCCATAGAGGTGCCTTGAGCATTACCATAACCCAGCAAGGGTAGCCCCTTTATCTGGGGCCCGACTCGATTGGAGCACTTTGGGGCTCAAGTCGCGTGGCCATCTGTCACAATATAGGTAGTGTTAGATTTTGATTTACTCTTTCTAGTAGATAACTAATATATACTCGTAAGTTACATTGCGCCTTTGTAAATGTAAATAAATCTCTCAGGAAGGACAAGGATTAATTACAGAAACACATCTTAAGGCAAAAGTCATCTTGTTACATGAAATTATTATGCTAAAGTTTCTAAAGTCACATAACTTTGTTAGTAATGTCACCCTCAGGATATTATCTATGTGACGTCTTGACACGAACGCTGAAGAATATTTAATAATTGACACTGGTTTAGTGTGGGTAAACTGTAAAGGCCCCTAATTAAGTAGTACAAGTACGTGCTCATAACCAAGTTGTTGATCCCTAACTGTATATTTAAATATTCTCATACCAGCGGCTGAGGCTTGTGAATGCCTCTGCCAAGAGGGAAATCTCACCCATTACGAATACAAGTGTCACCACCTCATTTCTTTCCCAGAATGTTGTAAGAGTTAGAGGATCTTATAAGCAGCAAAAATTATACTGTGAGAGACGGAAAACTTAATAGAAAACCCTATGCCATCACACCTGATCAGCGCGAAAAGTAGACCAATAGCTCTCCCAACTACTGCTGGGAGAGCTATTGGTACCTCTTCCCAATCCATTAATGTCCTACTGGACATTAATGGATTGGGAAGAGGTGGGAAAACTGCGACAATATTGTCCTAGTGTTTATACTGAAAAGATTGGTATTTACAGTACAATCAGTAATCATTATAATCAATCAGTAATCATTATATTCACTGTTTATTGTGACTTGACTATGTGGCGACTGGATGGTAATTTGTCTGTTCATGGAAGTGTCAAAAATTAAAATGACGATGATTGTTTCAAATTGCATATTTTAGTAAAATAAGTTAGATACAAGCTATTTCATATTGCTCGTGGGATGACGGACAAAAAGAATACAAGTGTCACCTCCCCATGGCTTGCCCAAGTGGGTCGTAACAACCGACCGAGGGAACCACGAAGGAGAGTTGACATCAGGCAGGCGACCAGTCGTAATAATCTCCCAAATCTCATTGCAACATGAAGAAGTAGGAAGAAGTGAGTTATGTTGGACGTTAAACGTCATTAGATAAATTATTTTATTCATGAAAGTTTTTAAAAACTGAACTTTATAATATGTTTTATAAACAACACAAGCTTTTAGAATGAATATCAATACTGGGCGTCAGAGCGAAATTAATTTTCACAAACTAGGTGACCCATATTTTATTCAAAATTCAGTATAAATATTAAATTTACATTTCTACTGACGCCTCCACCTAATTGGGTATTAAAATATGAATACACAAGATTGATTCCCCCGTCATTTCATTCTATCTGAATATGCAAGTGTAAGCATAGAATGGCCTCCTATCAATTGGTTTGCTTAATTTATTCGGGTTGAATGGAGTCGTTGGATGCTAACGCTATAGCACTAAGTGCTATCATTCTTTGGAAAAGGTTATAGGTTCAATAGCGGATGGAAAAATGAAATAGGCTGATAGATGGATGAATATGTAAGCACACTACCAGTCAGTGTAAATATCCAATTCTTTTTAATTCTGATATAAGCATAGAAATGAAGTGGGAAACTTAATAATTATAAAGCAGGATAAAATGTCAACAATATTTATGATAGTTCAGAAAGTTGATACTAACTGCCTTATTCATAATGACTAATCGGAGGTTTAAACGGAGATTTTATCGAAGAGATGATAAATGTTTTAACATAAAAAAAGTATTATGAATAACAAGTTTTGACAATTTTCGCAAGCCGAGTTTAGCGAACTTTTAAACCTCCGATAAGTCATTATGAATAAGACCATACATCTTTACAAGCCTATTGTGTGAGTCAAAAGTGCCAAAACACGCCAAAATGAGTTTTCAAAGTAAATAAAATAAAACTACAAATAAACGCAATAAATCAAAACTGAAATAAAACATACTTAATCTTACATAAATGGTTGACTTATTATTTACATAATTTAATTACAGTCAACATAAAACCGTACCTTAGTCGTTGTTACCGATGTGTACATATGCTAACAGACATTTGTCTTGCTACATTGTATACGTGAATATACTTATTGTACAATGTTCGAGGCACAATTGTTCCTCGCTTAATATTTTGTGTGTCAGAGGAATGCGGAACACCGAATAAATATTTAAATCAAACAGGATTTTATGTGTATTGCTAGATTATGTTTATGTAATATTTTTATTTTGTGTTATTATTGAAGTTGTAGCTATTTTTATGCGTTGAGGAAAATGATGGGAGGAAATTTCTACAATGTGCGCGCACTGTCAAAAAAACACAACGTTCTAAAGTTAGTACAGACGTAGGAACGATGACGCGAAATATAGAACACTGAAAAAACTTCAAATCGGACCTGCGATTCCTGAGATTATGGCGTTCAAATAAACAAACTCTTCAGATTTATAATATTAACTATAGATGTGTATTGTATTTGTTTTCCATTTAAAACCAACGCTTTATTAAATTTCTATAGAATCTAACATTTGGTACAGTCAGAATTCTAGTACATCACAGTACCTCATAATAAATTATTAAAAAGTATAAATTTGTTTAAACAAAATTAATAGAAATACTAAATCTATCGACCATAAGTCATAGGGAAATGCAGGCAATGGTAATAGGTACTAATTTAAACATTGCATTACAAATAATTGCTCAAATAAAATTATTCAAACAAGTAAATCCTTGACTACTACTCCTGTTAGGATTACTATTAATCACGTCAAGATGTTTACCCTCATCCTGCGTCAGTTTGGTGAGAATTATCTTAGTCGAGATAAATAGAGGCGTCGTTGTCTCAAACCATTCACTCTCATTTAGAAGCTATTTGAAAATCCTTTGGGTTTGTAGTAAGTAATTCTATTGTGTTGTTAATTAAGTAATAAAATCCCCGCTTTATAGAAATGAAGCAGTTATCGGTTTATAAATAAATATTATGATCAGATCAAGTTCAGATAGTTTACCAATTCCGAAGTCTGTGTTTGGGCGCATGAGTGTTTGTGTAAGCACAGATTAAAAAAATTTAAAAACACGAGTAAATATTTTGGATATTTTTTTAAATAATTGCGTATTCATCAGTCCTTAATATGAGTGCAGAATTTCAGATCATTTCAACTACTGCAAGAGGGTGAAAGTCACTTAAAGGATTCTGTTAAATGGATTAATACATACATACATTCGAAGCTAATATAAGCGTATTAAAATAGACTTGAAAGAACTGGGTATATAAACACTTCAAAAGTTACATTTCTTTTACATTTGAGTTACATTTCTTTTACATTTTACAGTTGCATATCCTTTGAGTTTATCACTAACTTCTGAAAGACGGTTCGCGTGCGTGACTTCTACGTTTGTAAGCTTCATGGTGTCACATGTCGCCAAAATATGATATAAAGTCGGAAAACTATTTAGGTTATCTATATATTTACTTTCGGTTGCGAAATATTTGCTTCTATTGTTCCAACTAAAACTAATGGTGCGGAAAAAGAAAGAAATTAACAACCAATGACTTTCCTTTTCTTGTAATTCTTTGTTTTGTTCCGGAAAATATTAGAACACTCGACTTGCGAGTTATTTCGAAAACTAAGTTATAAACAAGAAAAAATTATCATTAAATCTATTTTCTAATTTTATGGCTTATATAATTATAAGGAAGAAAAGATAAAAAAGTAAGTAGTTACCTAAATTATTTCCAGGCATATTTGCTAGGTAGTTTTAAAAAAAATTGTCTATACTAATATTAAGAAAAGGAAAGATTTTAAAGTTTGTTTGAAATGGTTGGGTTCCGAAAGTTTAAGACTGATTAAAAAAGCGTGACCATCCTGAAGTTACTGTATTTCTGGTGAATATAGGCTACATTGTTCTTTCATTCGCCAATAGAGCTTCCCGTGCGAAGTCAGGAAAATGACTATTTTATATCTTTAAAACAAAGCCATAATTTTTATAATGTATGTCCCTATGTGAGCTTATATCTTCTTAACTACGCAATGGATTATTTATATATTGTATGTCCCTATGTGAGCTTATATCTTCTTAACTACGCAACAGATTATTTATATAATGTATGTCCCTATGTGAGCTTATATCTTCTAAACTACGCAACGGATTATTTATATAATGTATGTCCCTATGTGAGCTTATATCTTCTTAACTACGCAATGGATTATTTATATAATGTATGTCCCTATGTGAGCTTATATCTTCTTAACTACGCAACGGATTATTTATATAATGTATGTTCCTATGTGAGCTTATATCTTCTAGACTACGCAACGGATTATTTATATAATGTATGTGCCTATGTGAGCTTATATCTTCTTAACTACGCAACGGATTATTTATATAATGTATGTCCCTATGTGAGCTTATATCTTCTTAACTACGCAACGGATTGTAAGCGATGTTTTTGATAGCTAGTGGTTCAAGTGAATGGCATTTTTGTATAGTTTGTTCAGGTTCAGTTTTTTTCTCGCGAATGTAGTTGCTAGTACCTACTTAATCTTATAAACATTTCTGTGGCTATAATATAACCAAAAATTTTCGGATATAGCAGCTACTAAAGAAAAAGCGTACCATAATATTAAAACTCTAAATCTAATCTACTAAGTTGGCAGTTGTTAGTTAATATCAAAGTTTTAATCTGATTAATTTTTAGCTATTTTACAAAATTACTTTATTTTGTTACGTTGACGAGTATTATTGATAAGTCTAATGTAGTCGTAATGAATAATATCGTGAAAACATAGAGTAGGTATTCCTCGGCCTGTTTTTTACTTCGGTTATTATAGTAGCTGTTGTCTGCGACTTCTTACGCGTGGAATTTAGAAAATTTTCCCCTTTTCTGCACCTTTTCACACTGATGCACTGTCGCTGCGTGACGTGAGCCTTCTTCAATAAATGAAAGAGTTTTCCAAATCGGACCAGAGTGGTTCCTAAGATTAGCACGTTCAAACAAACAAACAAACTCTTCAGCTTTATAATATTAGTAGAGATTCGTAGATATTGTGCTCAGCCGTCTGTTTTGTATAGTGAGTTGCAAGGCATTCTCTAGAATTTCATACTACAGGGTCGACAAGACTTTGTTGAAACAAGTCAGCGAAACGAATTTCATGTATACTATTCAATGTCGACATTTCACAAAATATTTTTCTTGAATATTCATGTCTTAAACTAAATTATGTCTGTGTAGTGACGAATTCAGTCAGCTAAGAAACAATATAAGCAGTTAACGTCTTCTGTGAGAGACGAAAAACTTGAAACTAAGCCGCGCCAACACGCCTGATCAGCGCGGCACAGTAGACCATAATTCCTCTCAAAGTGGAGGAGGCCTGTGCCAACAGTTGGACGTTAATAGGCTAGAAACAGAGATGGGTAAATCATAGGTACATGATTATCTCACATTTATTGGACCGATCATTTTCACTAAAGTTAATATTGAATAAAGTCAATAAATATAACTTTGAAGATCTTTGTGGCGAGTTGCCAATGTCATTAACGTGTTGATTTAGGCTTAACAGCCGAAGGCTCTCGAACAAACAACATTGCCCGATCCGAATGATTAGAATTTTTGGGCCACAGCTATTAATTATTTATAAAATGACCTTGAAGGTACATTTACTAGGTATTTTTCTTTGGTAAAATTTGTATGTAGTTATAATATTGCAAGAACATAAATAAATAAATATTCATGGACATTTCACACAACGTCCTCTGGTCCCAAGCTAAGCTTATTATGCTTGTGTTATGGCTACCAGAATACGGATATAATACATAAACTACTTTTCTTTTGTAAATACATATGTACTTATAATACATAGTAAACACCCAGACGCAGGTCAAACATTGTATGACAATTATAAATATCACACATATTAATGTCCCGAGCGGGAATCGAACCCGCGACCTCCTGAACGGCAGTCTGTTACCTGAACCACTTGACCACGAGGCCCGTCTTCTATTCGTACATAGTATTCGAAAAATAAAAAGAAATCCTAAAATGACATATTATACTTTTCATTGCCTAAGCTTATTATTTTCACTTTTACTGCAAAAACGTAAAAATAAATAAATAAATAAATAAATATTCATGGACATTTCACACAACGTCCTCTGGTCCCAAGCTAAGCTTATGTGCTTGTGTTATGGGTACCAGAATACGGATATAATACATAAACTACTTTTCTTTTGTAAATACATACTTATAATACATAGTAAACACCCAGACGCAGTACAAACATTTGTATGAAATTTATGGATATCACACAAATGTTTGTCCTGACCGGGAATCGAACCCGAGACCTCGTGATCGGCAGTCCATTACATAAACCACTCCACCACGAAGCCCGAAAAAATATAAAGAACTAGTTGTAGCTCATGATTTTGTGTGCGCGTGGAGTTTACAATTATACCTATATAAAATCCTATTGAAAACTCTATTTTTTAAAAGGAGCCGCATACATTTTCGTTTGTTTTTTTAAAGATTTAGGCTCACATAGATTTAAACAAAAATATGACTTCATTTTTTAAGAAGTAAAGTATATCTTTACTTCGAACGATAGAAAATAATAAATTTATACAGAAAAAAGTCTTGAAAATTAGGAAATCTTAAAGTTTTTGATGAAAATAAGGTTTGTTTAGAAATCACCAATGTTGTCTCACTAAAGACTTGATTAAAGACTTATCGAAAATAAGAAAGGGTTATTCTAAAATGATCGTTCGTTCATTGTTGAACAGAGGTGTAAATGTATAATATACATAGTTAATATTTCTGCTAACAAAACACATGCAATACTATCGTTGTGTTACAGATATAATGTGATACAAACAAACAAATAAAATTGATTGTGCAAGTTAGTAAATAGCAGAAAGTCGTAACAATATTTTAGTCGCAATATTACAAGTAATTAGAAGAGCTATCGAAAGTTATGTTCTTACTTATAATATGTTATCTGTAATATCTGTTCATGTTGCTTACAATAAAAGCTAATGGTTCGGAAAAGAATGAAAGGGGCGATAAATTTCTCTTTCTTAAATATAACTCTTAGTATTGTACTGAAGAATAGAACGTTTGAATTGATATCTGAATTAGGAAACGTGTTTCCAAACTTTGATCCCACAGTCAAACCGATCACACGGTTTTGTGGGGCTATGTTTTAATTATAAGCAAACTAGCTGTGCCCCGCGGTGTTACCCGCGGTAAAAAGGATAAAAAATCTGTTCATTTTCTATTCCATTTTCCATTGGAAAGTTTCATGAAAATCCATCCAGTAGTCTTTACGTGAAAGCACAATAAACATCCATAAATATCCATATGGATAGTAGACCGAGGAACGTTCGCGTTGCTCAGCCAACAGTTTAAGTATTTTATTTTGTAACGCGTAATTCTTTTTTCGTCATATCTCCTAAGATATTCATTTAAATTGCATGCTGTAAAGAGCAGTTATAATCTATATTAATTGCGTAAGCTAACTAAGCTATTTAATTTGATAAAAAGTATTACTATATACACATAAATAGCTTTTGAAAACACCCTATTGAATTTGATAATTTTTTTGACATTATTATGAGTACAACGGGTTTCCGTTAAAAGATAGACATATGCCCTCGCGGACTTTTTTGAAGAACTATAGGTAGCAAACAATTCATCCATACATTAGTTTGTTGTACCTCACATAGATAAGGCAGCGTTTTCATTTATAGCTCGCGCGCGTCCGAATTTTTCGGCAAATTTAATCATATCTCATCCAATATACAGTAAACCCCAATAAATTATGCTAAAAAAGCCATCCTCTTGAACCATTCTATGTATTAAAAAAAACCGCATCAAGATACGTTGCGGATTTCTGAAGATATAAGCTCACATAGGGACATACATACAAAATTTACGACTTTGTTTTATAAGAAGTAAAGATAAAGATAAAGAAGATAAAGATAAAGATGAATAATAATAATCAGAATAATCAGAATAATCAATTTATTGGTAAATATTAGTTTACAAGTCCTATTTACAAAATTTTATAATTAAATAATAATTTCACATTCAATGAATTGCATTATATGATTTATTACAATTTTGCTAAATTAAAATTATTAAATTATGTTATTAAACATGATTATATTATAATATATTCATAGTATTTTAGGTACAAATTCGTCAACAGTATAGAACGCCTTCCCAACGAGCCAGGATTTAAGTTTAATCTTAAACGAAGCAAAGCTAGGTGCGTCCTTAATGTGTTCTGGCAGTTGGTTATACAGGGTAGGACCCAATATGTGTGTGAGTCATTGTGATGACATTGTATAATAATAATTTAATAAATAAATAAACAATAAACTATAAAATCCAGAGGACCAGAGGGAATATAAATTATCGAGTTTTTGCGGTGTATATTAATTTATTAAGAAAAAGTACAGTACGATCTTTGATAGACTATGTAGAGAATTAATTTGATAAATTAATGTGGCGCAGAAATTGTATACTTTCGATGTATGATATTATTAATAGAATAAGTTATATATGTATGAAGGGCCTCGTGGTCTTGCGGTTCAAATAACGGATTGCCGTTCACGAGGTCTCGGGTTTTCTAACCTAACCTAACATAACCTAACCTAACAAGGCCCGCCCCCGACGAGGTCGCTCGCTGGAGAGGCGAATTCCGCGACGACCTCTTCGGGAGGTGGGCCACTAAATTAGAAGTGAGCAGGGTGAGCGCGCGGCTTCTCACGGCCGTGCGCCCGGTATTGCGTCAGTGGGTCGAGGCGCCGCACAGGGTGCCGACCTACCATCTGACCCAGCTCCTCACAGGTCACGGCTGCTTTGCCAAGTACCTGTGGGAGCTGGTGGGAGTAGAGTCGGCGCCCGACTGCAAGAGTTGTGCGACCGGAGCCGTGGACACGGCCGAGCATACGCTGGCCGTGTGCACGGCCGAGCATACGCTGGCCGTGTGCACGGCCTGGTCCGCTCAGCGCGTCAGGCTCACTGACGCCATAGGCGTAAATTTGTCGCTGCCGGCCGTCATCGCCTCGATGGCCGGCAGCAGAGAGTGCTGGGCCGCCGTCGCCTCGTTTGCGTCCGAGGTGATGGCGGCCAAGAGAGAGGCCCTGCGGGAGCGCGAACGCGCGGGCCTAACATTGCCCCCCCGCAGGGCCGCGGGTAGGGGTCGTCGGCGTGCAATAGCCGACGGCGCCGGCCCGCGAGGAGGCCACGCGCGACGGGTCAGGGGACCCGTCGCGCCCAATGTGGCGGATGGACTCACCAAGATTATTGTGTTTCTACGTATGTCATATAGGTACAATCAGATAATTTCACATAAAACGCTTTGTTTATAGAATCAAGTAAAAATATCATAATTGTTTACTTGTGTTTACTACGATTGTGACAACATGTGACAACAGAAACTTATGTCTCTGACAACATAAACTGTCAACGTTTTGTAAGTAGGTAGCATAGAATTGAGTATTGATGACAATGCAATCATTAAAAAAATATTCAGGATATTTAAGCAGGAAATTTTGACGGGCTTCGTGGTGGAATGGTTTATGTAATGGACTGCCGATCGCGCGGTCTCGGGTTCGATTCCCGGTCAGGACAATCATTTGTGTGATATCCATAAATGTCATGCAAATGTTTGTACTGCGTCTGGGTGTTTACTATGTATTATAAGTATGTATTTACAAAAGAAAAGTAGTATAAGTATTATATCCGTATTCTGGTACCCATAACACAAGCATATAATTTAGCTTGAGACCAGAGGACGTTGTGTGAAATGACCATGAATATTTCCTTTTTTTTAATGTAAAATACTAGTATATATTAATCTTAAGTAAATAGTTATTACTCACAGGCTTAAGCTTAATTTTGTACAAAACTACTTCTGAAGTTTGTTAAGCTCTTATAGAATATTTTGGCAAAGTTGTTAGCCTGTTCGTAAGTTTATTTTAGAGGCTGTTAGAGTTAAACTTAAGAATGTTTACTAGCTTTGAAGGCAGTGCGCAAACATCGTATTTTGTACAAACTGTGGATCATAGAGAAGTATCGTGTTTGTGAGTAGGCAATTAAATACAAGGTGTGGTATCATTTAACTGAATATGGTGTGAAATGAAAATACTGAAAATAACGATGTAAATACAGATGTAAACTAGAGAGTAAAACAATGGTAATTACTTTACTTTTTACTTTTGCTATGTAAGAAGTAGCATTTATTTTTTAAGCTATTGCATAGCTTCTATCGCGGGCCTTGAGCGTGGAGACCGAATCCAGAAATTACGAAAACAACGTAACCTAAAATTATCGGCGTTACTGCGAACCCTTCGTGCGCGAGTCCGACTCGCACTTGACCAATTTTTTTAGTTAGTATTCTCTAGCACTTACCCGACATTTCTTTAAATAAAACCACTTTTGACCATGCAAAGTCTCCGAAACTTTGGCCTTATACACGTCTAAATCCGTAAAACGTGGGCTTATTTGTATTTTGAAACTATTTTATCAATCTCACATAATGAATAAAATTGGTCAAGTGCGAGTCGGACTCGCGCACGAAGGGTTCCGTACCATTATCTATGCAACATCAGGCAACGTTATTAGTATCGAGCAAGAAACGGTAAAAAAATCATGTTTGTTGTATGGGAGCCCCCCTTAAATATTTATTTTATTTTATTTTTAGTATTTGTTGTTATAGCGGCAATAGAAATACATCATCTGTGAAAATTTCAACTCTCTAGCTATCACCGTTCTTGAGATACAGCCTGGTGACAGACGGACGGACGGACGGACGGACGGACGGACAGCGAAGTCTCAGTAATAGGGTCCCGTTTTTACCCTTTGGGTACGGAACCCTAAAAATAGCTTTTGAATAACGTTTAACACAACAAAGAGTAGGTACCTATTTCACTAATATTATACCTTTACGTAAGTATCTGTTTTAAAATATTTATATGGCACTAAATACAATTTACTAAATAAACGCGAACTAAAATATTTGAGCGACGTGCTTGTTTGAAGTCTAAATACGTTTTTGGGTCACCGCTCACGTCTGCACACAGAAATGTTTCAACCGAAATTTGCTTTGATTTTTTATCTGAAATACTTAAGGGCCTACATCAATATTATCGTATATCATCGCCGACACGTACATATTAACACAGCCAGTAGGCACAGAAAATGAAAAATTAGGGATACTTTTCCTATTTACTTAAAATCTACTAAATATATTTTAATTCTGATTTACGTGTTTCTATATATAATAGTTACTTATGTTTTTAAAGTTATTTCATTAGTTAATACGCGATAATAGACCGACAAATGAAAAAAATAAAAAATTAGAGAGGTGGTTTCGCTAAGATTTTCTATCGAGAAAACTTTTTTCAATCGCGTTTCTGAGTTTATGCGATCCTAGATTATATATTGAAAAAACATATACTTAAAAATTAGAGCTCTAGCCATTCAATCTAAAGAAACAATGAAAACTTCGTACGTAGAAAAATGCACGAAGCTATTTTGGTATCCTCTTAATAAAATATATCTACCTTTTTCAACGTTCTAATGCTTGTGAAGTAATACTATTAGATATGACATGTTAAATTGTGTTTTTACTTGATTAATTTCGACACAAAAATACTACAGATTTTTTATTGAATTTATCATTATAATCATCACACCTTCACGCCCTTGTCCCATAGCACCCCCATGAGAAAAGGCCGTGATGGTATAAGTTTCCACTGTGGTCACAAATCGTAAATACACCTTCGGGGTAAATAATGAATAAATTTTTAGTTATTTTTTTTTTGGGACATTTTTTATTGATGCTTTCTTCCTATTAGTCGCAGCGTGATGTTATGCCTATAGATTTCCTCAATAGATGTGTTATCTAACAGGAGAATGTACATCCAGGCGGTTTATAAAATTAGCGCGTTGAAACAGACAGCTTTATGATATTAGTATAGATTTTACTGTATGTTTATTCTCCCTTTATTTAAATGCTTTAAATATGATTACGTTCCATTTCTATACACCTTAAAAATGCCGTTTGTATAACAGAATTGTCTCATGAATAGAGTCATAGTATAATGCATGGTTATTCTTTCAGATTCACACTCTAAATGGAATAATGTAAACCAAGTTCGTAAAATAAAAACACAAGTTAGACTACGACTAATCAAAATTACGACTAAAGTTGATAAAACTCTTGCATTTGTTTGTATAAAATTAATTAACTAACTTTAAAATCTATTAATCCCCGAGTTCTGTCAGTGAAATCGTGGTAACTGAATTCTCATTCAAAAGAAATATTTATATTTGTTTTTAACTTGACTTTTAATTAAAATTCTTGGAGTTTTAAAGTTTCAAAATACAAAATTTTACTGAATTACATTTTATTGTAGTAAAATAGCGACTGTGACTAATGTTTGCGATCCAATCTGTGCATTTCTGCCTGCGTTTAGAAACGCTTATATTTAGTTGTTGTAGTTCTAGTCGCGACCATACTGTAACAGAAGTTTAAATTAGTAGATAACTAACTCGACTTCAAGATTTAGCTACGTCTTAAAATTTTAGATTAAAACTTGCATTAGATTACAAAGCTACATTCTGTTCCTTAATTAAATACTTTTATTTTATTTTTAATGCATTTCTCTCTCCAGCTCATTCACGTCCCACTGTTGGGCACGTGCCTTCCCCACTTTGTGAGGGATTATGGTCTACTGTGCCGCGCTGACAAGGCGTGTTCGCCCAGGGTTAATTTTCGAGATTTCCGTCTCTTACAGAGGATGCTATCTGTGTACAATATACCTCAGCTGACTTTTACAGCACCCATGTGAGGCGATGGGATGGTGCCACTTTTATTCTTAATCCGTCACCACACGGACAACTTTTTATGCATTAATGCGTTAAAATTTTCGTCGAGTACTTAAAACTAATAATTATAATATCATCATCATCATAACGTCACCCCTTTTTCTCATGTGGGTAGGCAGAGATTACAGAGCGCCATCTGCTCATTTAAACGCACTTCCTTATTAATTATAGTGTTTAAATCTTAGGAGACGCTTTTATACGTAACAAACGCTATTTTGTTAAGTTTTATGTAAGTTGAAAATATGATTTTTATCCTTTCAGTGACGTACCTATACTTAAAAAGCACAGAATACTTGAAAACTGTGTGCTGTCTTATTTCACTTATTTTCAACAATCGACATAGTTTGCGTCCATTGAATAAAAAAAAAATTTTTCCTTGCACCGGATCCACTTGAGACTTCTTGACTTGTCGTATTCTTTGTTATGGGTTTATTTTATCACTTTTATTTTTAATCATGTTTATTTTGAAGGTTTACGGAGTGAGGGTAATTCTTTTCCTTTCACTCTCTCTCCAACCCGTCAACGTCCCACTGTTAAATAAGGGCCTCTTCCACTTTGGAAGGAATTACGGTCTACTGTGCCGCACTGAACAGGGATATTGGCACACGGTTTATTTTAGAGATTTCGGTCTCTCATAGAGGATGTTACTAGTGTGCAATATCCATTAGCTAGCTTTTACAGCACCCTGGGAAGGAAAAAGGTGTGGTAACACTTATATTTTTAATCCGTCACCATGAGGACAATATTCCTATTTATAAATCTCTAAATAGACGCATATATCCGTAGCAGAGTAGCAGTACAATATTAACTATAATAACTCCTTTATAAAACGGAAACGTAAAAAATATGCATAGAACCTTAGAACGTCTTCCTTTTTTTGAAGTCGATTAAAAACGTAGATGTAGCAGTTTCTTACAAAATGATGACGATTTTGTTAAAAATACTTATGTACAATTATGTTTAATTAGAGTTTTTCCATCCTTTTTTCTATTGAATATAAAACAAAGTCGTTATTTTTGTAAGTATGTCCTTATGTGAACTTATTTTTCAAATTACTCAACGGATTTTGATGTGTTTTTTTTCATAGACACTGTGGTTCAATAAGATGGTTTTCTGCATAACTTGTTAGCGTTTGGTTTTTATATTCTACGTGTACGAAATTGCAGGCAAAAGCTAGTATACTCTATTTTAAGTACGTGTATCTTTATAACAAAGTGGTAAACTAATTTCAAACAACTAAAACTACTTACAGGTGCGATATGATGATAAAACTTTTAAGTAAATAATCCTCCCGATAAGTTCCAACTATGTTTACTATTCTGTTTCTGAATATATACACGCGTACGTTTTTCAATATAATTATTTGTTATTGTATCCACACCTTTTTTGTTATTGTGTTAATACCTTTTTATCACCCTTTGATTATATTCGCATAATATGTAAGGTACAGATCACAATATAAATAACCGTTTAAAAAAATCTGCTTATGGTGATTTGCTTTTTTCGTAGAATTAGTGTATATATTAATCCTCCTAGGCTTTTTCAGGATTAGTTTGTCTGATTATGGTACCAATTCTACTAAACTAAAACTAAACTTAAGTAAAAAATGAAAACAACTGTGGCGTATTTTGATTATTTGGTTATTTTGTTGTGCACATTTTTATTAATTATAATCGTTAGTAAAATTAGTTCAAATTTTGATAATAGAAAAGTTCTGTTAACATTACCGAATTGTATTATTGGCACTAACAATTTTAATTTTTTTGTTCAGTTTAGTTGTGCACGTGGAATCGTTACTCATGTGTAATGTTCTGGTTTAAGCTGACAACCGAAACTATTTAAACTAAAGAGTAAATTAAGAGAATCTAGTTTTCCTAATGAGGTTAAATCTATACTTATAATATAAAGAGGAAAGATTTGTATTTTTGTATGTAACGAATAAACTCAAAAACTACTGTGCCTATTTCAAAAATTGTTTCACCATTGGAAAGCTACATTCACCCTTAGTAACATAGGCTAAAAAATAATATTATTTCTACCCGTGCGAAGCCGTGACGGGCAGCTATTAATAATAAAATATTAAACTTTTAGTACCAAGTTAGCTATAGTAAATACAGTTTAATTTATTTACTAAGCACAGTTACAAAATATAGATAAAAATCAGCAATTTTTTAAAACATGAAAGTTCCGCTAGCTGTTAAATGACTGAGGTAATTAGGTATGATGGATATTCCGAGTTTATCTCTAGTGACACTGACGTGGATGGACCTCTAGGAACTTTCTTATCTTCCTTTTAACGAACTTTAAGCGGTGTTGTTATACTTAGTAATATACAGTTTAAAGTGCTCAGCTTTTGTGTACCTAAATCCGTTCCAGTACAGATTGTGTTTATACTAATGCGTGTATAAACACAATTTGTACTTATTATAAAACAAAGTCGTTATTTTTGTATATGAGCTTATATCTTCAAAACTACGCAACGGATTTCGATGCGGTTTTTTTAATTGTTAGAGTGATTCTAGAGGATGTTTTTGTTGTATAATTTTTTAGGGTTTGGTTTTTCAATTCTACACGTACGAAGTTGCAGGCAACAGAGTATTGATATAAACGAGACTCAATAAAGTGTACGTGGGGTGACGGACAAAAAGAACACAAGTGTCACCTGCCCACGTCTTGCCCGCGGGGCTTAAGGTCTGATCGAGTGAACCACGTTACTTGACACCTGCACATATACCCAAGGACGGTTGACGTAAGTCAGGCGGTCGGTCGTCAAAATAAGCCAAAATCAAAACCCTCTGCAATATAAACAACTAGTCTTGTTGCGCTGACTCGACATAATGGGATAAGGGCAGAAGAATGATAACCCAATACAATGTTCTTATTAATTATCTTTTTATCAATAAAGGTTCAACTTCTAAGTACAACACCCCTCCACATAGGGAGGGTCATACCATACTGATTTTTACGATATTTTGTTTTACGTTACACCCCAGCGGTCAATATCAGTGTAAATTTGAACGACGCCATAAGATCTGACCCTGCCAGCGTAAAATCCTCCAATTAGCATTTAATTTAGTTTTTATCCTTCATTTCTTTCCAATCCTGAATAACACCGAGCGACCCTCGTCAACGCGGCTTTGTAGCAAAAAAAATTTTACGTTATTTTATTTTTTTTCGAGTGAAATACACCTACTAACATAATATTAGTTTCAGTAAATAAGAATCAAATTTTCGACCAAAGGCAAAAGCAGTTATTTAGGATCATAGTGGCACGGACAGATAATTTTCGTATTCTTAAGCACAATATGGATACCCATCCAACCTGATTACTATATTCACTTGAAAAGTAAATTAAGATATCGATTTTAAATATATCAGATTCTTTAAAAGTTATTAAACTTCTTTCTCCAGCCCATTTACGTCCCACTGTTGGGCACGGGCCTCCTCCACTTTAGGAGGGATTATGGTCTAGGAACTGTACCGTGCTGACCAGGCGTGTTGGCACAATGTTTATTTTCGAGTTTTCTATGTGATATTATCTATGTGCAATATCCCTTAGCTGACTTTTACAGTACCGTTGGGAGGAGATGTGGTGGTGACACTAGTATTCTTAATCCGTCACCACACGGAGAGATATTAAATTATTAAACCTACGACCAACAAAATAAAGAATTTCATATTTTTTTCAAGAATTGTATTTAAAATTTTTATTATTTTTGAAAGTTATTGGAGCGGAGTAATAGGAGTGTATCGCGATAACTTTTAATTATTTTGTTAATGTTCTCGTGATTAAATAAACCATAGAGCTTTCGCTTGTTTTTGTAAGAGATAAATATTTATGATATCTACATTTTAACAGAGATATTCAAATTTTATGAGATGGTAAGGGGAATATTATCGATAATGCGCTATGCTTTAATTGTTTTAAAAGGTAGGTTGACATCACACCATTTCATGTAATTTTATTTGTTTTTGAAGTATTTTATTATAAGTGTATTTTATTACAAAATATCTAAGTATTTAACACGTAATCTACGTTATCTTGGCAGTATTTCAGAAGTTGTTTCGGAACCCAGGGTCTCTTCTCTGACGTCATCTGGTCTATATAGCATAGTCTTTTGTATCGCTAATTGTGAGCACATGGCGACATGACAGACTTTAAAGAAAGACTATTTGCTTCACAGCTAAATCATTACTGAAATCTTTACTAATTTAAAATTGTGAAAATAAAACCATATAGCGAAACCATAGTGCTATTCAGGAAGGCAGTACAACGCCATCTATCGACCAATTAAGTAAACTTATGTTTCTTAAGTTATGGTTTCTAAATTCCATGCCCACGAAGTATTGGGCAATAGCTAGAAATTCTATAAGAATTACTCTATAACTTTTTTGTACGTATTCCCAACAATTTAAGTGAAAAACCACAGTTTTCCTAACATTTAAACCCGTCGATATTTATTTAGGTAAGGATAATAATATAATTGGTATTAACTATAACCTTTTCCGGTCCAATATTGGTACTAAAATAACAGTATAAAGTTGAAAGTTCAATTTCAAATAAAATCTAATAACAGAGTGGATTTATCGAGATGAAATGTGCAGCATATTCTACTTCAACTAGATATTGCAACGCTGCTTCTGACATGTATTGTTCGTCACGAAAAGCAATTTGTGGAATAGTGAATATTCCACAAATTGCTTTTCGTGACGAAAAATACTTTAATCTTAGTACTATAATTAAGTACACTTGCGTATATTCTATTAAAATAAATTGAGTCTATTGTAAAGGTTGTGATCATTGAATATAACCTATACAATGATACAGGCCACTTAAGATTTGTTTTTAAAAAAGGAATAAAAAATTTAAAATTTGAAAATAAAAAGAAAAGATTTAGGAGTTGAGAATAGGACATGAATAGAGGATGTTGAAAATGATTGTAAAATAGTTTTTCTATATTATAAAAAATATAACAAATTAATTATGATAAAGTTTTTTAATTGTAAAGAAGTTATGGTTAAAATTTTCAAACTCATATTCTCTCTTTCTTTTCACACGAACTATTAAAATATTAATGGTCTTATTCATAATGACTTATCGGAAAATCGGTTTAAAAGTTCGCTAAAATCGGTTCGCGAAAATTGTCAAAACTTGTTATTCATAATATTCTTTTTACGCTAAAACGTTTATTATCACTCCGATAAAATCTCCGTTTAAACCTCCGATTAGTCGTTACGAATAAGACCATATGTGTTTACTGTTTTTGTATGCCACATAAATGTCCGTACTACGTCCGCTTGTAACCATTTAACGACACTAACTGATTTTAATAAACATAATTTCTTGCGCTGAAGGGAATTCAAGGAATTTCCTTTACTTGTTTTAACTTTGCATTATCAAACACTATACATAAGAATGTTACAACAGTATAAAAAAATATTCTTGTAAATTGGAAAATGAGAATTCTTGCAGACCATTCATATAACACTGACTAAATTAAGTAGGTACATTTTCGTTCACATCGTGGATTAGGCAACGTTAAGTAAAAAGTGAATTGGACATTCATTTAATATTGACTAAATTAACTTCATTTTTGTTCACAGTATAAAATTATGTAGCATTGGTGAATTTTAATAAGTCCGTATAGAAGTATACCGAAATCATATTGAGCAGTACTATGATTTTGAATCAATGTTATTGCTTATACAAATGGTTTTTTTTATAGAGACATAAAATTATTAATGTCTTTCCAATATATTTTGCCAATATGTCTGTGAATTTGAATAACGCTTTCTGTGGTATGTGATAATATAGGTAGTCAAAATATAATAATTTTAGAAATAATTGTAGTAAGTATAGTTTTCTGTTTTAGCTAGTAGACTTAACCTATCTCCTGACTAATATCGTTATTGCTATTACATTGAACTGAAAAAGAATTGCGTGTTTATTACAATTTATGAATTTATGTTGTGTAGGTGCGAAATGTCTCTTAAATAAATGTTTTGGGCACTATGTACCTACTACATATTCAATCTTCTTCTTTTTAACACGCCTTTATTAGCTTCTAACGTACTTAACTATCTATCTATGTATTAACTTCCAGTAGGCGAAATGATCTAAAGTTTTCCGTAATTTGATATTACGGAAAATTTTGGACGATTTACGGATCGATATGCCAATGCAATTTTCAAGCGTGTTTTTCCAGTTTTTGCACTAAGCAAGATATTTAGCCCATTAATGCCACACTTTTGGACATGGACAGTTTTCTATCTCTTACTGTAAGCTATCTGTTTGTTAATTCTTTACCTGGCTTTTACAGCACCTTGGGGAGGAACATTAATGAATGAAATGTATTCTTGATCCGGCACTACACGAATATTACATAGTGATAAACATAATATAGTACAACCAGGATATAACGAAGTTCAATTTGACGAATTCCTGGATTTAACAATTTTTTTGTAATGTCTTGATTTGTCCTTAAGAATCAGTACAAAAAGTAAGTAAGGTTACGAACATCATCCTCTATTTAGTTGTGACTATTTATTTACTTCTATATAACAAATTTTAGACCTACCGTACTTCTATATAACAAACCTCAGATTAATGAATTGCTTGATATGACGAATATTTGGGAGTTCCCTATAAATTCGTCTTATTGAGGTTGCACTGTATTGTTGTGTGGCTGTATCGTGTATCACAATAGTTGTGCATCAAGATTAACATTCACGCAATGAATTATTAACGTAACAAGTAATGGATACAATAATTAATATGCTATTGTGGAACGTATGTTTCACTCAGCAATATACGTATATTATGTTATCCTATAGTGATATGTGGTACTTGAGCAGCGATAAAAAATAACAAACTATTATTTGCTAAGTTTTTAATGGTAATTAGGCTATGTTGTCCGGGTGGTGACAGATTAAGAATACAATTTTTACCTCTTTTCTTCATCCCAGGGTTCAGTGAAAGCTAAATTAGGCATATTGTATACAGATAACATCCTCTGTGAGAGACGGAAATCTCGAAAAACAACCTATTGCCAGATGGAAGGAGACCTGGGCCGAAAAGAGTTTATGGCTATTTTATTTCATGTATACTGCCTCGTATCTAATCAAATGATACTAGCACTGTCTTATACTAACATATAATAGACATCTGGAAGTTTTACGAATCTATAAACTTACAATGACGAGAAAAGATGACAGTATTAGTTAGAGTATTTAGATGTTACGTACTGAAGTTATTCTTGTTTATACTACTGGGTGACAAACAAGCATACTACTCGCCTTATGATAAGCCATTACGGTAGCCTATTTATTTATTGTTAGAGATGCCAGCAAATGATACACATAACAATTCAAATAGAGTACAATCAAGGTTACATTTCTGCTGCACATTTGGTTTTTGCAACAATTTTCGCTGATTAATGCTTCGCTCCTTTTGGTCGCAGCGTGATGTTATATAGCCTATAGCCTTTATCGATAGATATAGTATCCAACACTGAACGAATTTTTCGAATCAGTCTATCACTTCCTGAGATTAGCGCGTTAAAACAAACAAACAAACTCTACAGCTTTATAATGCTAGTATAGATAATAAAATTCGCTAAAGGGATTATCTATCCTGGCTAGAGGCCTGATTTGTCATGGTACTTGATTAATTAGAGGGACAGTTATCTGTGACACCGACTCAAGCTTGGGTTGTGTCACACAATTAGTGGAGTGATAAGGCTTTACTTTGTTCAACAAGCCATCTCAAATCCTTGTCGCTGAGCAACAATGGAATGAAATTAACTGAAATTTGTCATTTTAGATAACGATATATTATTATAGCATTCGAGATTAATAGTAGAATGAGTTACTGGTGAAAGAATAATTGGCTTAATTGTAGACATTTACATATTTAATTTTGTAGCATAATATGGAAAACGTATCATTACTTATCACTTAATACGTACTAAATATGTGTATAGATGTCATATCATCAGGCTTTCTTCACTGATACATAAATTATATATTGATACATAAATTATTTATGATATAACATAAATTAAAATGAAATAATGACTAGATCATATTGATATCTTACACAGCGTTTTTTAACACACTTATATTAGTTCGGAACTTATCTATCAATGTAGGTATTAATCTATGTAACAGCATCTTTGGAAGTGATTTTCATCCTCTTGTAGTGGTCGCATTGATCTGAAATTTTAAACACATATTAAGGACCGATGACAATACAATAATTTAAAAAAATATGCATGACTTTTAGTTTGCGTGTTTTTTTAGTTTTTGAATTAAGCAAATTATTATATTAAGTACAAGATACATTTTGGGCAGCTCACGAATTACGCCCAAACAATGCTTATGAGATTAAAAGCCCCGCGTTTGTCATGTATGTTTCTCTATAGTTTTCTATAGACTGCCTACCTGCATGGAAAGAAGGCGTGCCAGTATGATGATGATGACATAAAAATGTGATTTCATTTGAAACGGTACTTCTAATATCTAGCTTGTGTTTGTCGAGTAACGTAAAAAATGAGATTTTATTAAAGTATCACCCGTATTCACAAACAATATTTACTTAAGTAAGCACTTAAGTGTTGATGCACTGTGCAAAGGGTAACACTTATCAGTGCGTTTCGTTCATCGAGCCTTTGTATTCATAGACAAAACTTAGCTATGCGTTCAGTTTAACAAACGCATAGTGCGCTTCACCACTTAAGTATTGTTTGTGAAATGATTTTGCTACCCCTGTGCGTCCATGCCTACTATGAGACCTCACAGTAACGTTTGTGAATACGGCTGTAAATATACAGCAGCGAATAATTCTTGGTACTAACAAGTAACTTGATCTTTAACACCATGTCAATAGACATTGTAGGACCTCTTTAAAAATCAGGCGCTGGAAAATTATATTCCAATCCTTACTTCTTATGTACTACAAACTGGAATATAAAAAGCTTTTTGAAGAGAAATCTGTTATGTCGAAAATTTTGACGAGCCTCGTGGTCTAGTGGTTCAGATAACGGACTTCCGTTCACGAGGTCGCGGGTTCGATTCCCGCTCGGGACAATCATTTGTGTGATATTTATAATTGTCATAAAAATGTTTGTCCTGCGTCTGGGTGTTTTATATGTATTATAAGTAAAAAATTAAATCCTACTTCCTTCAATGAGTACCGTCCGATTTCTATCCTACCCTAGATAGGTTCAAGGACCTTAGTCCTTGAACGACCTTAAAAAGACCTTAAAAGACCTTTAAAGACCTTAGTCGTTCAAGGACCTTAGATAGATATCTAAGGTCCTTGAACGACTCATTCATAACCAAATAAATCCTTTCCTTACCAGTAATCTTCTCTTAAATCCTTTCCAATCTGGCTTCCGATCCGGATGCAGTACCACATCTGCCCTAGTTCATATTACGGATGACATAAGGTCTGGGATGGATAGGGGTGACGGTGTTTGCGCTGCTCGATTTCAGCAATGCATTCAATACCGCCAATTTCGATATCTTACTGGGTATTATGCGTTCTCTTAACATATCTCCTACCGTGACTGACTGGTTTTCTTCCCAATTTACATAAACTCTATCTCTAATCAACTTCAATCGTCCTATCACCTTTATGCAGATGATTTACAAATTTACACCCACATCACACTGGAACGTCTCCCGGAAGCTATCTCTGCAATCAATAAAGATCTAGAGCGGATCAGGTATTGGAGTAGATCTCATGGATTAACAGTGAACCCTTTGAAAACGCAGGTAACAATTGTGGGGAGCTCAAGGACTGTATCCAAAATCAACTGGTCTGCAATACCTCACGTTGTATTCGATGGTATCAATATTCCTTACAGCGACGTTGTGAAAAACTTAGGAATATATATAGATAAGGAACCTCCTGGGGTGCTCAATTGCAGGAAACCAGCCGCAAACTGTTTGCTTCTGTGGGGTCCCTGCGAAGGTTACGCAATCTTCTTCCTCTCACTACGAAAACTGCACTTGCAGAATCCCTTCTTCTACCCATTCTTGATTATGCCGACGTCAGCTATCTCAATCTTACCGAGGACCAATTAAATAAACCAGAGCATCTCCAAAATGTTTGCATTAGGTTCATATTTGGATTACACAAATATGACCACGTCTCAGAATTTCCAAATAAGCTCAAGAGAGAACGTGAGCATTCCGGCGAAGGCGTATAGGTAATACGCCTTCGCCGGAATGCTCACGTTCTCTCTTTGTTATACAATACACTATTTATCCCGAATTCCCCTTTCTATTTTAAAGACCGTTTTGACTTCTTATACAATTCCAACCCAAGGTCTCTACGATCGTCAGAGAATCTCATGTTAAAAATACCGAGGCATTCTACTACATTTATGTCCAAGTCGTTCTCCGTGTAGGCTGTCCGACTGTGGAACCAACTGGCGCAGTTTATCAGATGTGCTAAAACATCAAAATCTTCTAAAAACCTTGTATAAGAGCACTATCTATCCATTAGCTGATAAATATAGTTACTCTCCATATTTTGTATATTAAGTTTATTTACTGTGTATTTACTATGCATTTGTAGGTATATATGAAATTACACAATAATTTGTTCTTGAATGACTATCTATGTAATTGTATTATTTATTTTCTTCTTTCACTAACTGTACACTGCAACCCCATCTTATTTTATTTACTTCTCTTTCCATCCTATGGTTGCCTGGAAGAGATCACTTTATGTGATAAGACCGCCGTTAAGAACCTTGTCTTTATTTCAATGTCTGTAAAGTGTACAATAAAGAGTTATCTATCTATCTATCTATCTATCTATCTATCTATAAGTATGTATTTACAAAAGAAAAGTAGTATATGTATTATATCCGTATTCTGGTACCCATATCACAAGCATAATAAGTTTAGCTTGGCACCAGAGGACGTTGTGCGAAATTTCCATGAATATTTATTTATTTATTTAATGACGCTATTAATAATTTACAGTGATAATAGATATCTACATATCACTGTTAGAGTATTATAGAGTAAGTAGTGACTGTTCGTGTGTAGACGGATTAAGAATACAAGTGTTACCACGCCATTACCTTCACAGAGTGCTGTAAAAGCCAGCTAAGAAATATTGTACACAGATTACATCCTCTATGCAAGGCGAAAATCTCGAAAATAAACCATGTGCCAACAAGTCCGGTCAGCGCGTCACAATAGACCATAATCCATTTCAAAGCGGAGAAGGCCCGTCCTTAACAGTGGCACGTTATGCTCGTTATGCATGGGCTGGAGAGAAAGGTAAAGACATAAGACATATCTCAATTCACGATCGTTAAAATATATTAATATAAATTTACGTTCCTGCTAATAAAGGTATGGTTACAAAATATACAAATTTGATACATCTAAGCACTAGACTAACAGTCTTATTCATAATGACTTATCGGAGGTTTATACAGATATTTTATCGGAGAGATAATAAACGTTTTAGCGTAATAAGACTATTATGAATAACAAGTTTTGACAATTTTCGCGAACCTATTTTAGCGAACTTTTAAACCTCCGATAAGTCATTACGAATAAGACCGTAAAAGTTTAAATCTAAAATAACAATAAAGCACTAATCTGTATAAAATAATTTAGGCCGTAATACTAATATTAATATTCAAAGCACAGTCTAACTTCGCATTAACTGGAGACGGATATAATCTAATTGGTTATATTCCCAAATAGTCATCAACTATAATCTATGAACAGATTCAAATGTGTACATAAGATCTTCCCCTCTAACCTATTCTTAGACCTATTCGAGAATGTATAATTAAAAAAAAAAGCTTCGTAAGAATATAGTAACAAACAGCGTGGGTCAAGAATTTTATATGTTAAATGTGTATATAAATACTTTTTCGTTGAGAAAAATAAAAAAATATAATAAGCATCGATAAATTATATTTTCACAATACGCGTTTGGTCTACTCTGCTAAAATCAAACTATAAGAATTCAAATCAAAGGAAATTTACAAAAAGTCCTAATTATTTAATATTAGCTTAATTATTAATATTAGGTCATACTTATCTTTTTTTTTATAAATATTTACGGACATTTCACACAACGTCCTCTGGTCCCAAGCTAAGCTTATATGCTTGTGTTATTGGTACTAGAATACGCATGTACTATATATACTACTTTTCTTTTGTAATTACATACTTATAATACATAGAAACACCCAGACGCAGTACGAACATTTGTATGAAAATTATAAATATCACAATTGATTGTCCCGAGCGGGAATCGAACCCCCGACCTTTTGAACGGCAGTCCACTACATGATCCACTCTATCACAAGACTCGTCTATTTACGTCTTGATCAATGCATTAATAAACAAATAAATATTCATGGATATTTCACACAACGTCCACTGGTCCCAAGCTAAGCTTATTATGCTTGTGTTATGGGTACCAGAATACGGATATAATACATAAACTGCTTTTCTACTGTGAAGACTAATGCATACTTATAATACATAGTAAACACCCAAACGCAGTACAAACGTTTGTATAACAAATTCGAATTCAATTCGGGAATCGAACCCGCGAACTCGTGAAAGGCAGTCCGTTACCTGAACCATTAGACTACGATGCCCATCAGATGTGTAATGTATGTGATGTTTGAAAGTGATTTTCACCCCAAGTTTTCAAAACAATTTGGTTTTATTTTGATCCTAAATTCTTTTGAAAATAAAGTTACATAAAAACAGCAAAAATGATAATTTCATGTGTTGTTTAGTAGTACTTAACGTATAAGTTTCACAACAATCGCGATCCTCAAGGGGTTAATAATAACCATATTAGTAAAGTATACGAGCCTTTTGGCGTAATTAGTTACCAACCAAAATTTGTGCATCGAAATTCGAAATTAATTTTGCAATACCCTAATCATGTAGCGATTTGCCCTAATTTCATAACAGTTTCATATAATTGCCCTAATTTCATTACAGTTTCATATAATTTATATTTTGTGAGTTTACACTATAGTGTGTAAACTCACAAAATATAAATTATAACAATAGGGGGAGTGCGTTGCTTTGAACTATAGTATTTTATAAATAATTTTTGGATTGCCTATACATACTTTGTATATGCATGTAGCTAGACTATAGTTTACGAACAATAATAATTGTGTGTTTTAAAAAAAAGTTCGATCTACTTCATGTGCCTTTAAAATTCGAGATAACTAGCAGACCCTGACCTGGTGCCAATAAGACCACACGGGAAACACCAGCTTTCAAATAAAAAAGAATCATTAAAATCGCTTCGCCCCATTTAAAGTTATACGGTAACAAGCATAAACAAACATACAGAGAATTAAGAACCTCCTCCTTTTTGAACTTGGCTAACATTACTTCTATGGTCCGCTGCGTTTGGTATTTTTACACGCTTTATATTAGCTTCACTTGTATGTTTGTTTGTATGTTTGTTTGTATATTTGTTTGTATGTTTGTATGTTTGTAACCGACTCCTTTGGACGCTATTTTGACCCACTTTAAACGGTCAGATTCTATTCAAATTTTGCACACCTGTCAAAGACCGATGACAATGCAATAATTCGATTAAATAAAGCGTGTTTTTTAGTTTTTTTAAACTAGGTATTTTTATTTAATCTATAATGGTTATCTCAACAATTACGTATTTCAAAAAATGGTAGGTACTTCAAGCTTAGCTTGGGACTAAACGACATTGTGTTAAATATTCGATAAGATTTATTGCCTAAATTGTTATAATGTCATTTTATCTATTTTACTTATAGTTTCTAGGAAACTACAATGTCTTAAAAACTAAAAACAACTTAAACTAAAATACAAAAAATTTATAAACTAAATTCATAATTTAACTGCTTGTACACTTTAGTTTATAGTACATTTATTTAGCTTTGATGTCAGATATTTGTGTATGGAGCAGAACTTGCTTTCAATGCCTTGTTAATGAGTAGTTAATCGAGTACTATAGCCACGTTAATGAGAACTTAATAGGTGTTTCGCACAATGGCGCTCTGTGAGCATATAATTTGTCTTTTCCAGTTCCATTTATCGATAAATGTTAGTTATTCAAACGTTATCGTTGTTTTATATAACAGAGCACAGTAAATTGAGACGTTGTAATTCCACGCGAACAGTCGCTGACAGCAGCTACTTGGCGATAAAATGTGTGATTTTTCTTCCTATTACCAGGTTATTAACGTCACACTCTTGAGCCTCTTTTTTTGGGAAGATTTTGGTCTACTATGTCACGGTAACCAGTTAGCATAGGGCTAGAGGTTTTCGTCTCTTATAGTTTATGTCAACTGCTTATATTATCATCTTTCAGCAGAAACTGGTGACACTCATATTTTCAATTACAAGTTTGTATGACTAGAAAACAGATTTTAAAAACAAGTTATATTGATGTCTAAATATAAGTTCTGTGAATTGCAAAAGTTAAAATAAGAATTGGAAAAATTTTATAAGTAATTTAAAAACCGCATACACCTATTCAACAATTTTACATCAAATATCTGTAGATTTTCACAAAAACACTCGAGTTGGAATCAAATCTGTGATCTCCTAAACAGGGAACTTCACTAGCATTGAACCGTTTGTTTTGTTTTTAATTTAGTAACTTTGTCTATCGCAATCACGAAAAAGACTATTGTTTGTGGCTTCCTTTTTACATGGAATTAGAAATTAACTATTAAGTCACGTCGCTGTAGCAGCTGTTGAATAAGAAAAGTGGACCTTTTAGATACCTACCCACTCTCAGAGGACGCACTGTTTATACTTTATTACTTTTAGTAAAAAATGTTTTAAGACAAATTATGGACATTACACAGGACGTCCTCCGGTCCCAAAGTAAGCTATATTTTCATGCTTGTGTTATGGGTAGATACCAGATACGTATATACTACATTTATACTATTCTTTGTAAATACATACTTAAAATACATAGAAACATCCGGACTAAGTACAATTATTTGTATAACTTTTATAAATATGACACAGATGATTATCCCGTGTGGTAATCGAACCCGTGGCCTCGTGAATAGCACAGTCCGTTATATGACCACTAGAGCAAAAGGCCTGACCACGAATAACTTGTGAATTTTTTTATGAATAAGTGTAATGTGATTTTGCTCGTGCAGTGACGATTAAGACTGCTTGTAACCAATCCATTTCCTTCCACAGGGTGCTGTAAAAAACCAGCCACGGGATAATAAATAAGCAGATAGCATTTCTGACAGGCGGAAAACTTAAAAACAAGCCTAAAGTTTGTCTTAGACTTGTTTTCGAGATTGGTACCGATTCTAAATGATTGACATAACAATTTTCATTTTTTAGTTAAGTTTAGTTGTGCACGTAGAATCGGTACCATTGCTAATTCATTATTTTTCCATCGTTTTGAAAGTATTTGGTAATTAAAACAGTGAAATAAGATTTTTATATATTAATGGATAAAATAAGGAATGAATATATTAGAGGAAGTCTGAAAGTGATATCAGTGACTGAAAAATTGAAGAATGAGCGGATGTCCTGGTATGAGACGAGAGGAAAGTAATGTCGTTAGGAGAGTTCTGAGTATGAATGTGGAAGGAAAAAAGTCTAGAGGAAGACCTAAGAAAAGATGAATGGACTGTGTGAAAGAGGACATGAAAGAAAGAGGGGTTAACACAGACATGACGGCTAATAGAAGACTATGGAAGAAAAAGACATCTTGCGCCGACCCGAAATAATGAGATAAGGGCAGGAAAATGATGAGTTGTTACATTAAATACATACCTGTACATAGATTGTTATTTTCTTAAATAACATGTTTGTATTTAGAACACTTATGTGTCTTCATTTATGTGATTAAATAATTATTACGACCGAAAAATTATACAGTACCTAGCTATTCATTTTCGGTCACAGGCAATAATTATTCAATCACGTATTATTAAAAACAATGTCTTATAGCACACAGATATATCAAATAGCGGGTCGACGTTTGAAATTGAGGACAAGTAACTTTAGCCTGGCTAAATCGTACTTAATAGAATAATGACTTTTCATTATGACTTAAAAGCCTGTATCATAGACACACATACATACATTTTAATCTACACATAGTTATGTAAGTGGCTTCAAGCCCACTGAGTGATGTAGTTCATGTAGTCACTACATCTGATAAATCAGTGTTATTGTAGATACAAATTGTTTAGAGACTAATAAAATTAAGAATACAAGTTACATTATGTCAACATTTCCCTCGAAGACGAAACAATAACCAGATAAAGGATAAAATAAGCAGGCTAGGTATTTTGTGATTAAGAATACTATGTCACCACCCCGTTTCCTCGTCAGTGTGTTGTAAAAGCCAGCTAAGGAATATTGTACACAGATAACATCCTCTGTTAGAGATGGGCATCGCGAACTAAACCCTGTGCCAACGCGCTTTGTCAGCGTGACGAAGTAGTGCATAATCCCTCTTAAAGTGAAGGAAGCCCGTTCCTACCAGTGGGACGCTAATAAGCTGGAGGGAGAGAGATATTATTATGTTTTGTGAGATGAGTGAACATTTCGAAACTAAGTCCTATGTCAACACGTCTGTGTGCTAAAGTAGATCAATGCTATAAGTTAATGAACGTTTAAATCTTTCAGAACAATATTCAAAAAGGCTATAATATATTTAATAAATTAAATTATAGTGGAAAAAGTGATCACCCCAAGCGGGACTTGAACCCACGAGTGACGTTCTGTAACTGAGCTTATTGCGGTCGTGCTAACAGTAACCAATTCGACCACCACAATGTTCCTCGATCGAGTCTACATCGCATTTTTGATGTGCAACGGTTGAGATTGTTGCAAATCATTCTCGATAGATGGCGTTGCACATGCATGTGAGTATTGGAATATTATGTCATTAGATCTTACAAACATAACGTGTATTTTTTACCTGACTGCCCGACTCAAAGGATTGGTAATTGCCCGATTGTCAAAAAAGAGTTATGTCATATACCTAACTAGCTGTTGTCCACGATTTCGTACACCTGGAATTTAGAAAATGTTACCCGTTTTTACAACATGTTTTACTGATTCTTCGCTCCTATTAGTTGCAGATAAATGTACTATCCTAAACTGAAAGAATTTTTCTTATCGGACCAGGGGTTCCTGAGATTAGTGCGTTTAAACAAAATCTTCAGCTTTAAAATATCAGTATATAGATTAATTTCACAAGTTGAAAAAATGTATAAATATATTTACAACCATATTACAATCTACAATATTAAAAGTTAGAAAATAACGTCGAAGGATGTATTTGAGCAAACACAATGTATTATTTCACACGAATAAAGAAATCGGAAACATGTGCTCATTACTAAATCAGAAGCCATAAATTACTGCGTATTTTTGTGAAATATATATCCTCATTTCTATTTAACACCAGTATTTTATTGTATGCTTGTGAATACATATTATTATTACAGTGTTATAGAGCTAAAGAGTTTGTTTGTTTGAACGCACTAATCTCAGGCACCACTGGTCTGATTTGAATAAATAATAATGCCAATATTAGCTTTATTAGAGTGTATTAGAAGTTAGAATATTGCAATTCATATCAATCACTTTTGAGTATGAGGAGTACCGAGAGTAAATGAGCTAAAACAATGTATAAGACTAGCTGTTGCCCGCGACTTCGTACGCGTGAAATTTAGAAACGAAACCTTAATGAACAGAAGTTTACTATGCCACTCGATAGATGGCGTTGATAGGCTTTTAAATCGCGCTATAGTTTCGTTCCACACATTAACACTTATGCTCGTCAATATTTTTATTGTGTCATCAGTTCGCTTTTATTATTAGGATTAGGATGTATAGAAATTCTTATGACAATACACCACTCCTTCGTATCTATATTATTTGTACAATTTAAAATATTGTTGTCAAGTAGTACTCAATACTCGTTTAAGTAACGCGGTTTTTAGAGATATTAGTACAAACACTACAAACTCTACGTGCACAACTAATATTAACAAAAAAATTAAAATTGATGGTGTCATTATGTCGATTATTTTCTATTTCGTTGTATGACGGGCTTCGTGGTCTAGTAGTTCATGTAACGGACTGCCGTTCACAATGTCGCGGGTTCTATTCCCGCTCGGGACAATAATTTGTGTGATGTTTATATTTGTCATACAAATGTTTGTACTGCGTCTGGGTGTGTTTCTATGTATTATAAGTATGTATTTACAAAAGAATTGTAGTTTATGTATTATAACCGTATTCTGGTATCCACAACACAAGCATAGAAATATAGCTTACTTTGGGACCAGAGGACGCGTGTGAAATGTCCAAAAATATTTATATTTATTTATTTATACATTTGTATTAATTAAAATCATTAGTCGTTATATATGTGTCCGTGTGGTGACGGATTAAGAATACAAGTGGTACCACCCCATTTTTTCCCAGGGTGCTGTAAGAGCCAGCTAAGGAAAAATATAAGCAGTTAACGTTTACTGTGAGAGACTGAAATCTCGAAACTCAACCCTGTGCCAATACGTCTGGTTATCGCAGCACGGTGGACCAAAATGCCTCCCAAAGTGGAGGAGGCCTGTGCCCAACAGTGGGACGTTAATGGGCTGGAGAAAGAGTCTATAAATACATAGTTTTATAATAAGAAGATTCAGTTAACCTTACCGAATTGTGATATTCACACTATCAATTTTAATTTTTTAGTTAAGTTTAGTCGTGCTCGTAGAATTGGTATCATTGAGGTCAATTCTGATGCGTCAATGACTTAACTTGACTAAACTAAAATGGTATTTTTTTTTTCAATTAACATAGATAGATAGATAACTCTTTATTTGTACACCTTTTTACATAATCATTAATTACATTAGGATTAAGTCATTACGTGCTAGTACAAAATGGCGGCCTTATCGCTAGTGCAATTTCTTACATGCAACCTTGGATGGATACGAGAGTGTCTGACCTGATGAGGTACTCGTAGTTAGTTATATTACTATACCCCATGTTATTCCATCTCTGTTCAAAGATTTATTTTGGGTTCAAAGATACGAGTATGTTGACGAAGGTCCCTCAATGTTAATCAGAATCATAATGAAATGGAAAATAATCACAAAATTAAAATGCAAATTGGTAGATTTAACACAAGCAGGTAAAACACAGTATTATAATTAATTTAAATTGACTTGTAATTACAATAGGATGGCAATTACACTTTGTAGGTACATAATATATTATTTAAATTTGACTGTGTTTTATAGGTAGTACTAAAAGCCAAGGAGCCATGGAGCCAAGTTATACCTCGTAATGACCTACGTCAAGTCCATAACAAAGATATTGATTCAATTACTAGCTGTGGCCCGTATCTTTCTACGCGTTATGTATATATTGAAACCGGAAGCCGGGGATTTAGAAACGCAACGAAGGCAAGGTCTTTACAGCTATGTTTGCTTACATATAAGATTTGAGCACGTTAATAAGTTGCTCAGAATAAAAAACATCGCCAATAAAGTTAAATGTATGCCAGAATTACGCTTTCTTTATCTAATTTAGTAGAAAATGGTACCGATTCTACGTGCACAACTAAACTTAACTAAAAAATGAAAATTGATAGTGTCAATAACACAATTCGGAAATGTTAACAGAACTTTTTTATTAGATTTTTTTATTAGAAGTAGCTGTTGAATAAGAAAAGTGTATGTACCTTTTAGATTCTCGTTCTCGCGAGAGCCTGTATTTATATTTTAGTAGTTTTAGTGGAAACTACTTTTTTTTTTGGAAAATGCAAACCGTAAAATGACTATGGTATTTTGCATTTCTACTAGCTGTTACCTTCGTACTCGTGGGATTTAGGAACCATATATATAAGGTTATCGAATCCTCTTGAATCACTCTATCGATTAAAAGAAACCACATTCATATCCGTTTTGTGGTTTTGAAAATATAAGCTTACATGTGGGCATACATACACAAACAACGACTTTGTTTTTATATAATAAGTATAGATAAGGCTTTTTAAATATTAGTGAAATCTTAAATTATCATCAGAGGCATATACTATAGGCAGAGACTATAGAGCGCCTTCGCTACAGTCTAAACAACATTCCTTAGTTTCATTTACACTCATACATCTAGTTATACATGCACGGTAATTGTATAAATAGCACAACTAAACTTAACTAAAAAATGAAAATTGATAGTGTCGATAACACAATTCGGAAATGTTAACAGAACTTTTTTATTAGAAAATCTGTATATTATGGATTAACGATTTAAATTAATAAAAATGTACACAACAAAATACCAAATTAATCAAAATATGCCATAGTTGTTTTTATTTTTTAGTTAAGCTTAGTTGTGCAGTGCACGTCGAATTGGTACCATTGTCCATGAACTGTATTTGATTCGTTAAGTAGTTACACATAAGCGGTACATAGTGTTTACTCACCACCCGCATACTAGCAAACAGTCTCAAGTTAAACCTTCCCAAGCTTAGAAATAAACAACCAACGGGGCCACGATCTTTGCAACTCCTTGAGAGCTTTACTAACTTCAGCAGAGGATTAATCTGGACTTAAATTTATCTCATGTATGTTACTAATCATTGCCCTTTTTTTTCTGGCACGTCAAATATGTTCTTAACAACACACCCCATTGTCCGGGGAGAAATAGTGGAGCAGTATGGGGCCCTTGCCGCACTAGGACGTCACTCTGTCCGTGGTGAGCCTTATCGCAGGTGGACGGATTTTGATCATCATTGTCCTGTTTTTACCCAGTTACTTGGGGGTCACTGTACATTCTTAAGTGTGAAATTTCGTTGTTGTAGTTTTACCGTACCGTATAGATAGAACCATTTTGGCATCTATAATATTACCTAGTGGGGATTCAATAAAAAGTTAAATATAAAAAAATTTTTTGAACATCGTGGTAGCCCTTTATTTCTTCTTTCCCTACTCCCTTTTTAGGACATTCATAATTCAGTTACTGAAAAGCTAAATATGAGGTACAAGGCAATGATCATGATATGATTAGGCTTACTTCATTCCGGAGTAACAAGGAACTAGTATTGAATAGTTATTATATATTATGTATATCTAAAAGTCAATTATACTGAATAATTCAAAGCACACTGACGAAGGTAAAGGCTTCTGAATATTCATAACAAAGTAAATAGACACAGGCCAGGCTTGTATTACTAATTCATTCATTTATTTCAGAATCAGAAGGTTTATTGTGATATTATTCTTTCGAATTATAGTCTCTTTGTATATGATGGGTTCGATATTGTTACATAAAACAGGACAATACCGCTCTGGTGGCTACGTCCATAAAATTATAACTAACTAACAGTTCCCCACGACTTTGTTCCCGTGAAATTTAGAAAATTTGATCATGCTTCAGATGCTTCGCTCCTATTGGCGCAGGGTGATGTTATATCGCCTTCCTCGATACCTGGACGATAGACACTGGAAAAATTTATCGAATCGGACCGGGTGACTTATGACATTACCGCGTTCAATCAAACAAGCAAACAGACTCTTCAGCTTTATGATATTAGTATAGATAAACAAAGGTTAATAATGATTGTGATTATACTAAACTTATTATTAAGATCGCAAATGTGCATGTGCAAATTTTATTATTTACATTTACACTGCGATATTTTCACATCGTCTGAGTATTTTATACCATATTAAAGTAATTTTCTACAAAAGGTATGTCATATATTGGTATTCTGGTACCCAATAACACAAGCGATGAGTTTAGCGTCGGACCGGAGGAGGATGTGTGAAAGTCCATTTATTATGTCCACACATTCAGGTCGTTTTACCCTAGGACTTCATATGTCTAAACATTCATAATCTATTTGTTAAGAACATATAAAAGTTAATTAAAATTACGAATGTTTAAAACATTACAAACGTGACATGTCCCTCACAAATACAGTTCCTACATTCAGGCTGTTGTATGCAGGTTCTTGCAATTACACAGAACACAAGTGCCAGCTTATAGGATTATGAGCTTTCGCTCAGATTGTGTATGGTTGAGAAATTTTTATTTAATTCTCGTTAGTTGTTATACGAGAATGTCATATAGGTATTTAAATAAATACTCAGAGTATTAAATTAACAGAAACTATAATTATGCACGCTGTTTGCTTTGTGCTGAGATAACGCACACAAACACGACATTTTTTTAGTCGCTACGCACGCCTATCCCAAAATCACCTATCGCACACTAAGACACGACAGTGTACACACATAATGAGTATGATCATTGTTTGTCGTACTTTATTTAGCAATATAGGTAACTATATTTTTAAAACTATACTAGCTGATTCCCGATACTCCGCGCGGAATTTTAGATCCCCATGTATTTTGTCACCGATTAAACCTTCCCTGGACTTTCACGAATATTTCAAGACCAAAATCACCAAAATCCGCTTTAACACCTAATACCTCATATACATAACACCTAATTATATTAGGTGAGTACTTAGTTAATAACTTGAAGCATCTTTAAATTGGTGCTCTCGTACACTACACAACATTTCCACTAGTCACTCAATATTTGTGATCATTGCACGAATAATTTTCCTGTATTCTAATTCTAATCCCAACGCTTAATAAATATTTATATTTGATTTCAATATTCATCTTGGTAGTTATATTTATTAATTTAGAATATGTTTCGCCTAAAATAATTTCTAATAGTATAAATATTTTAATCTACTCTTTGCACAACTTTTATTTACTTTTTACACAGTTGTTTTATTTATTTTTGTTTAGTGTGTGTAGTCCTTTAAAATATTAAACAGATACAAAGTTGTCCTCGCAATCTCTTAAATAAACATGTACCAAGGCCACAACTAACTACTCAAGAAATTCAAACTATGAGACTATTAGTTTAGATTAATCCTAACTTAAACTCCTGTGGGAAACGAACTTAAATGAAGATTAAATATTGATAATAAGAGTTCCTCTACTTGTTTTATGTGACGATACAAACTGTATCTATCCATCCATTTTTACAATTACAGATCAATGATATTCTGCGTTCACTCTTGTATAACATGCTACAGGACAATCTTAGGTACAGATTGCATTCGCAATATTTTCTTTAATTTAAATTAAACTAGCTGTTGATGAAAACAGTATTCAATTTCATGCAGTAATTTTAGCATGATGTGCGTACAAAAATACAGACAGACAGACAGACAAATATTCTACAAACCATTGTTTTGACTTCTATTACGAACTATAAATACAGGTGATATTTAAATCCAATAGTTTTTTTTCAATATCTACAAAGTACAGACATCAACTTTTTAGATAGATATAATTTTGACGGGCTTCGTGGGATAGTGCAGTAGTGCAGTTCATGTAACGGACTGCCGTTCAAGAGGTTGCGGGTTCGATTCCCGCACGGGACAATCATTTGTGTGATGTTTATAAATGTCATACAAATGTTTGTTCTGCGTCTGGGTGTTTACTATGTATTATATGTATATATTTACAAAAGAAAAGTAGTATATGTATTCCTTCCGTATTCTGGTACCCATAACACTAGCATATAAGCTTAGCTTGGGACCAGAGGACGTTGTGTGAAATGTTCTGGCAGTGATTTTGAACGTCAATAGAATTTACCAGCAAAGCAAAATAAAAGCTCGTACAAAATAATTTCGTTATGATCTCTGCATTAATATTCAGGGCACTCTCACAATTCACTTGGGTTGTGAACGAAATAGCCAATTCGTTACATTTATATTTATTTATTTTCTCTCCACAGTGAAATTTATTTATTTTCTAATGCATTACGAAAATGTTTTCTAATGTTGGGAGTGAGGTACATTTTTAGTTTTTATGAAAAAAAATTCCAAGGTTTAACAGTTTTTTAATTTAATGCTACTGTGGCAAGTCTCTGTCATTAACCACTAGTAGTTTTATTCATAACTAGCTGTTGCCCGCGACTCCGTACGCGTGCAATTTAGGAAAGTTTCATGAAAATCCATCCAGTAGTCTTTACGTGAAAGAACAACAAACATCCTTACATTCATACAATCCAACATTAACCAAACATCCAAATATTAGAGTATGGATAGAAGACCGAGGAAACGTTCGCGTTGCTCGGCCAACAGTTTAAAGTATTTTATTTTGTCGCGCGTAATACTTTTTTCGTCATATCTCCTAAGATATTAAATTAAATTGCATGCTGTAAAAGCAGTTATAATCTACATTAAACGTATGAGCTAACTAAGGTATTTAATTTGAAAAAAAAAATTACTATATACACATAAATAGCGTTTGAAAACACCCTATTGAATTGGATAATTTTTGCGACATTATTATGGGTACAGTGGGTTTCCCTTAAAATATAGACATATCGCGGACTTTTTTAAAGAACTATAGGTAACAAACAATTCCTCCATACATTAGTTTGTTGTACCTCACATAGATAAGGCAGCGTTTTCATTTACAGCTCGCACGCGTCCGAGTTTCTCGGCAAATTTAATCATATCTCATCCAATATACAGCAAACCCTTAACAAATTATGCAAAAAAGCCATCCTCTTGAACCATTCTATCTATTAAAAAAAACCGCATCAAGATCCGTTTCGTATTTTTGAAGATATAAGCTCACATAGGGACATACATACAAAAATGACGACTTTGTTTTATTAGAAGTAATAATAATAATAATAAAGAAGATAAAGATAAAAAAGATAAAGATGACTTTTCGGAGGTTTAATAGTTCGCTAAAATCGGTTCGCGAAAATTGTCAAAACTTGTTATTCACAATAGTCTTTTTACGCTAAAACGTCTATTATCTCTCCGATAATATCTCCGTTTAAACCTCCGATAAGTCATTATGAATAAGACCATTAGTGTACAAGAAATAAATTATGAGTAAGACAAAAAAACGGGTTAAGTACGAGTTGGACTCGCACACGAAGTGTTCTGTGCCGTTATTATCATAATAGATTCGTCATATCCACCCACATCAAATTATGGAACTCCAAAAATGGGATAAGAGCAGAAGAATGATGATAATGAGTATTTGTTGCTGTAGCATCGACATATTTTTAGCTTTCAATTGTTCTAGGGATATAACCTGGTGACAGACGGATGAAAATACGGACAACGAAGTCTCAAAATTAAATAGGGTCCCGTTATACCTTTTCGTACTACTAAAAAGGTTAAATGACGTTTTTATTTAGATAAATTTTTATGTAGTTGCCATTGACGTACTCCCATTGATATTCAGAATCGCCGCCATGTATAATTAAGCTTTGTGACTAAGATAATCTTAAAAGGCGGTAACCCTGTAAGATTATCATATTGTAAAACAAAATTCAACAGAGATACATTACTTAAAACTTTTTAATTTAAGTTTATGCCATCTATCTAATTAATACAACAACATTTCTCTAGGGAGTGACATAAATACGTAATTTTCGCATTATGTACGGGGTATACACACTCAATTGTTATACTCCTGGGGTACATTATATTGCATATGAAGTCACCGTAAAACGAGCATAACATGGAAAAGTAATCATATTAAAACCTGCCCGTTTCAAATTTCCTAACAAGTATCATATGATAAGGGCCTTGACGTAACGTTTCCCATGCAACAGTAGCTTTTACAGTACAGTGCTATTTGACATTCAAATTACTTTTTTGACATCCTCGTAATAATAATTTTGACTTTATTTAAGTAGTACACAGAAAGGGTTTTCTATAGGTATACACACAGAAGTACGGTATACACATTTGATAAAAATCTAAAAAGTCTATGTCTGACTTTGAAGTTATTGAAAAAAAAATGGACAGGTGAAAATGAGAAGAGGAGAGAGTGTGCCGCCTTGTGGGACGCCGACATCTACATTGCACCAACTTGAATTGCTATCTTTTACCCGTACTGATTGTTGGCGTCCTTGAAGATATGAAAAGGACCATCTCAGAGCATCAGAGGAGACATTGAGATGGGAGTGGGAGTTTAGTGTCAAGCTGGTCTAAAATGCTCCATTCAAGTATTTATTTTCTATTTATATTTTTGTCAGCAAAGCTATTAAATTTTATTCATTCAGTTAACATAAAATTTGATATTGGTTTCGGACCTTCCATTTAATCTTATTGCGCCTTGGACAATCCATGAATATGTATTTATTTAAGAAATGACATAAAAATCTACAAAGTCATCATTAAGAGCCATATAAACCCTGCTAATTCCTAAATTGTGTTAAGTAGGTATTGTAAGTATCCCTATTTTGGGGCGCCCGCGCCGCGCCGAATCGGACAACTATATTTGAGCCAGAATTTACTAGTAAAATCTTTTAAAAAAAGACATTGAGTAGTCCACTGTTTCCTTATATGAAAAATTTTGACTATATACAATGAAGAGAATATTATTATCTGTGCTTCTATTAGTTTTTTTTGGAAAAACCTTATCAAATTTGTGTGATAGACGCTGCAAGTTTCTCTAGAAACAACCGTAAAACGGGTTTCTTATTTCTTTTAGTTATCATGTTTTAAAAAAAGAAATAAATAGAAGCATAGATATTTAAGACCATGATACTGTGAAAAAAGTCGTTGCTCTAGAGGCAATATCCATGAAGAAAATGGCGGATTACGATGTTCATATTTTCGTATGGAGCAATCTTCTAAATATAACTGTAACACAAAAATTATTACTTTTAAATCATTTTATGATTATATAGTTTTTGGATAATGCAGCTATTCACACCTTTTTAGACAAATATGCCTTAGAATACCATAAAAACGGAAGATAAAACTACAATTTTATAACAACATTGTGTATCAAATATTGTGGGTATGTATATGTGTATGTGAAACGACACAGTCACATATAGGTTTAGTTTGGGATCAGAAAGCCTTGTGTAAGAATTTCACGAATATTGATTTGTTATACCGATTAGTATCTACTTACGGAAATTGGGCGGACTGAGGTAGTGGGAACAAACATTGTTTGTTAAATGAATAAAAACCAAAAAGACAGTTTTGATATTCATAAAATCGTGAGAATGAATACATATGGTTCTTTGAACAACACGCAACAAACATTAAAACCTATTGTGTTCTTTCTACAGATTTTGATATACGAGCAGGAAAAACAACTAAAGTATAACTGTTTTTATTTACTTTTAGTTGTATTATAAACCCAAGCAAATATAATAATTTGCTGAGTTAAAAAAAATAAAAAACACACTTCATTCAGAATAATTTGGTCCTTAATGTGTATGTAAAATTTTAGATCAATCCGACTACAGCAAGTGAGTGAAAATTACTTTTAAAAATTCCGTTACATACATGAATACACTTTTGTGATTTTATGAGTTTCTTTAGTGTATGAAAAAAGAGATTTATATACCTACATATCTATGTGCGTGTGAATATATGTCTATGTGTGTCTCTGACACAGACTATACGTCATATGAAACATTGTTAGTCCATGAAATACGATTTAGCCAAGGTAAATTTACGTGACTTCAATAACGCGCACCCACTATCTAATAAATCTGTGTACGAAATCATATAAACGGAAAATCTTATGAAACCAATGTAATGACAAATCACGTCTTTGTGCCATGTCTTTGACAGATAATAACAAGCCAAATGCACTCTCTGTAATGTTATTTCATTTTCACTCAGTTCAGTAGATTCATAGAGCAATTAGGTGCAAGAACGTGGCTTGAATGGTAATAATTTAAATGGTATTTTATACCAGAACAAAGGAGTTAGGCTATGCTGTTTATTTTCAATACAGCTTCTTCTTTCTTTTTTTCTGTGTCTACTACTTAATTATACAGTATCACAAGTGGACGATAGATAATCTCCAATTCACATACAAATTGAATGAAATATTTGGTTAATATATTTAAAACAAATGATAGATAGTATTGTTCAAACCACTAACTCCTTTGCTACTAAACTTCTGTTAGGATTACTATTAATCACGTCAAGATGTTTACCTTCATCCTGCGTCACTTTGGTGAGAATTATCTTAGTCGAGATAAATAGCAGAGTCGTTTTCTCAAACTATTCACTTTGATTTAGCTGCTATTGAAAACTACTCTAAGCTTATAGAAAGAAATCTTGCTAGAAATATGCGCTTGCACGACTCATTTAAATTGCTTTTTATCGATTTTAAATTTGTATAGCTTATTTCTTGCTTATGTTATCAATCTCAAGTCTTTGAAGCCATTCAGGCATGATGGTTACTGGTATGATGACTGAATCTAAATTTCCTCTGTAAAATTATTTTTAAGTAACAAATGAACAGACTTCTGTATAGTGCACAGATCCCTAACTTGGATAGCCAATTGCAAAGAATGTTCTAAATTGATCTAAAAGTTATTAAGAAATTAAGGAATATGGACACGCTGGGAACGTGCTGTGTTGCTCGCTGATAGGCGTGTACAGAACGAGAGTCCATAGATACTCGTAAACACGTAGACTCTCGCTACCTTATTGATTTGTCGGACGTAGTAGACGCTCAGTACCTAGACTACATGATGTTAGGCACTGTTTGCGATGGTGTAGGGCGGCGCGAAGGATAGAGCCACGCGGCGTTAGACTCGGGCAGCGCTAGGGCGGCGCGACGGTTAGGGCGGCGGCATGGCGCTGAATTCGGGCAGCGCGATAGTTAGAGCGACGCGGCGCTGGACTCAGGCAGCGCTAGGGCGGCGCGACGGTAGCCACGTGGTGAGGAGGGAGTCAATGAAACTTCGGGTGATTTCACTGGACTGGTTTATTGTAGACATACATAGTTTATATAGTAGTTTCATTTATACACACATATGCAAAATACGTGACCGCGGAGAGTTACTAAAATAGAGCATAGAAGGAATTTGCTGATTATATTAATACGTGAGTTTATTCTTAAACGGAAGTTAGTTATTCAATATATATAACCTAGGGTGGACTTGTCCGTATGTATGTTCATACGTGAACATTCTGCCACTCTCCAGGCAGGGATTTCAACTCGCATATCTTGAAGACCTCACAAAGCCGCTCGTTGCTTTGCTTATGTTGCTTGTCTAAGTGTAATGATAATATTTGTACACGTAATCAACAATGCAACTTCTGTAGTATTGCCTTTTCTTCACTGCTGCGGACTTTAATCCCACTTCCTCGGGATCTGCTTCCATAGCTTCCAGTAGTAATTGTACTCCTCTTTTGGTGTTATTATTGTAGCAATGGTATTTATCTGTCTCTTCCTTCAAGACTACATTCTGTTTATACCAGAGTACTTAGTAGAGACTTTTAGTGTGTGTAAACTTTGTTTGTAGATTCGATGTATAGGTTCGAAACTATCTCCAACAACCTCTTCTTTGATAGCTGGTTCCATTACCAATTGCTCTTCCTGGCATTCTTCCATCTGCACGTTTTCATTCGTAAGGCATTCTATTGGTTCTGTTGTAGGTTCTGATACTGGTTCCAGTAATGGTAATGGCGGGAAAGGATAATCCTCGGTATCACTAGTTGGTGATACTGGTGGTAGCGGCGGAATGGCCGTTTCCTCCGTGACGTTGCAATCATCATGATGATAAGTTCTGACTGCACGCTTCTGTAAGGTTCATGCAGTGCCTGGATCTCTTCTTCTAAGTTTGAAGACTTTCTTCTGCCACTCTCCGGGGAAGGACTTCATTTCGTACAGCTTGGACACCCTGCGGCTGCACGTTGTCCTGCCTCGCGATGTCTCGCCGTGGATGTGGTGTCATCAGCGTCATGGTCACACCGGGGCTGTTCCAGTGGTGGGCTCCCTTGGCAACGTCCCCCGCTGTTATTTTTCAATAATTTTAGTATTGAATACAAACGTTAATAGTCTGATTTATGAAGAATAAGTTGTATATACTTGTGTTAATATACTTTAGTATATTAGTAACCGTGTAAATTGTTAGTATTGTATTAGTGTATCATGCAATGTATACTTAGATATCTCATACAATAAGTAGGAGTGAGTTTTCATGCAATATTCATATATAAAGATGTATTAAGTAGATATAGTGTTATAAAGTGTAAATAGTAATTTTCATTTCTTTATGGCCCGAGCCCAATCCTTCTTCTGTGAAATATTTTTCCCCAAGAAATATGTATTAGAATGGGTTATTTCTGTCTCACTTCATTAATGTTATTTTCAATCTCTGCATATTGTATTGCTCAGCTTCTTTATCTCGTATCCTTCATATACATATATATTTCTTTTTATATTTTCATCCTTCTTGTTAACAGTGGTCTAAAGTTGTCCAATTGTTATCCAACTCGAGTTATTGGTTTTGGTTAAATTTTCTTATTCTTTGTTTGGTATATTCTTAATAATTAATTATCATCATGTTGTTTCAGTTTACAGGTATTCAGTTTAGATGATGATATATTATATATACAAGAATATTGTGGTCCCTTTCACTGATTGTCAATAATGCAGTTATGTAAGATGGTGCATTATCTTCACCACCCCGCACATAAAACTTCTTCCTCAGGATATCCTTTTCTTAATGTACAGGTATGCAATGCTCTTGTCTTGTGACAAAATACATAAAAATGGAATTTCTCTTCGTTTCCCTGTTATTACAGGGACTTTCTGTTTATAGCAGCATTGCGACATGTTCACTGATTATTATCATTCTGACCAGCTGGATTGTTTTGTTACAATTATGATATACATATTGACTTCTCATTTTTGTCGATAGCTTCACTAGGTTTTGATAGAAGGTGTAAGCCGTAAAGCTCGATTTATTTATGCAATAACACATTTTTGACGCAAGTTCACTGACGTCCCTTTTTTACGAATAGTGCGATATGTGTTTGTGATTTGTATGTTTTCATTATTTCCTTTCTTCTTTACTTGATTGACTGGTTTCTGGAGGACTTTACATTATTGCATCAAATGTATTTTAGCAATGATCGCACTAAGCGTTATTTGAACTCTTGCCCGATTATTCCTTGGGTACTGGCATTAGAATTTTTTTTGTTGCATCGTATATTTAAGGAAGGCTGCTTTCCGTGCACGTTGTCAATGTTTCCACCACACTAGCTTCTTAAGCTTTGAACTGGTAAGACTTGCATAGCTTGATAGTATTTTTCCAGGCGACATGTTCATGTTTCTTATGTTCTGTACATTTAAATGGAGGACTTCTGGCACCGAGTGTCTTTAAATGTTTTTCAATGTTTTTAGACTTGGTTTGTTTGATGATTATATTTGAACTTCGATTTTCATAAAACTTTAATAAATGTCATTAGAGTGGCTTTATCGTTAAATGTGCCCGTTTTTGTCATCCGAACAATAATGTTTCAAATTCATCCCGTATTCCACATTAGTACACGCTTGGTGTCAATTTCATATTCTTGCTAGATCTAGCATCGTATAGATTTTTCGTTGATTTTCTGTTTTTCGTTGGACAGGTTTTTGTTTTGTGATAATTTGTTTGTATACAGTTCCGAGCGCTCGTAATTTTGATTATTTTACGTTTTTCTGTTATTTTAGTTTATTTGATAATGATAATAAGTATCTTTGGATGCAAATAGCGCACTACCGCGCGTTAAGGTGTCTTGTAGAGGAGGCCTATGTCCAGCAGTGGACGGAAAAGGGGCTGATGGATGGCTAGATGGAGAATAAGTATGTTTTGTGTTCATTACTTTGTACAATCATTTTTACAATTCTTGACAGGGAAATGTCTGGTAACTTTAGATCAACGTTATAAATGGCCATTAGAAGAGAAATACATACACAGATTGTCGACGTCGTATTGTCAGAGATAGAAATATGCCTCTAGTTCAATTGTTCATTAAGTGGCATTGTAGAATTGTTAGTGATTTGTTTCTTACGTTCAATAGCAGTGTTAAATATGCTCCCTTTAATTTCATTATTATGTTCCTTTATAGTACACCGGGTACGTTTAATAGTTTTATCTTAAATCCTTTGTTATTGCGTTGCGTCATTATTAAGTTTCTATAAATGTGATTCCATGTTTTATACTTCCTTTGGTGCCAATACCATATAGAAATAATTGCAAACGTATTTTAGTTTAAGGCACACGTACTATCTTCGGTATGTTATATTATCTGCGCAGATGTTTCTTCATTTTATCATTATTTACACGTAATTTCAGTCTTTATTGTGCCATTTTAGTATTTAGCTGCGATAACCTCGCGGTCAGTTCTTGAATGATTTATATCTGAGTCTTTTCGTGCTGTACTGTAAACTCTCGTAACCTCTTGTCAATTTATTGGTATACACTTCTTCACAAATGTGATATATATTTTTTTGCTTAAAGACTGTACATTTATATTTCCATAAGTATTTTTGTATGTCCTATATCGACATGATTGTGTGGTTAATAGATTTAGCCTATTTTCTTTAGATTGTATATTTCCACAGATATTTTCATGGCTTCCAACCCTTGTTTGCTTATTGCTTTTTTCAATGTAGGTACTTGCTTCCTACAGCCGTTTTTCTTCCATAATGGAGGTCTTTGTATACAAATTCTTTTTCTTATAAGTTGTGTCATACGATTGTTTGTATGTCCCTCGGTTATGAGTCCAAATGCATTATAGTAGTATTTTAAATTGACCACCCCATTAGATAGTTTTTGTTCAGAAATATGTTTACACATAAGTAACGACGTTGACGACTTCATTTCGATGTAAAAATTTTGATTGTATCATTTTCTCTCTATCTGATAGTGATAATATTTTCATGTATTGCTTTCATGAATGAGCCATGAAATTGTTTGCATAATCTAGGTATGGTAATAAAATATTGTTTTTTTTTTTATGTCTGGTGAGTTTCTTCTGGCTTCTTCAATATGTATTTAGGCGTTATATTCTTAGATGCAATTCCATAATCCTCGAATTGTATTTTCTTTCAATGTTTTCGAACACTTGTCTTAAAAATAGAAATAATCATTTGTGCAGTCTTCCTAGAGTAATTTGATTTTTCCTCCTTTTCCCATTTTCCATCCAAAAAAACTTTAGAAGCCGCTGCCTGATAGAATAATAGTGGTATATTTTGACCCGCTGTTTAAGTCTTATATTAGCAGACGTATATTAATTGGTTTCATTTTACACGCTTTATTAGCTTCACTTGTATGTTTGTTTGTATGTTTGTTTGTATGTTTGTAACCGACTCCTTTGGACGCTATTTTGACTCACTTTAAACGGTCAGATTCTATTCAAATTTTGCACACCTGTCAAAGTCCGATGACAATGCAATAATTCAATTAAAATATCCGATTATCCTGGTTAGATTCGCCAGGTTTCATTAATCTCTTTCCGGAGCCTTTGCATGAGAGTAAGAGAGAGGGCTAGTACGCGAACTACGCATGCGCGCATTTCCAGAGAAACTCTTTTTTCTATTTTTTAGTTGGGTTTTCTATATAAAGCGTGTTTTTTAGTTTTTTTTTTAAACTATTTTAACTTATTTATTTTACGGCAGTAGTAATGTTCTGATTTTTCTAACAATTTTGGGTCATGAATTCGTATTACGTAATTCCACAATTTTTTAGACCCCGTCCTAGCCTTGGTTGCCATCCTGGATAACTGACCTGATTATAAACTCCTCTGAACTTCTTGTATATTCTCGTTAATGCCTTAATTGCCATCTTCTTTTCTTCTGAATGATTAGTGATCAATATGGTAGAAACATGCCAAATTTATTATGTTACGGACTTTCTTCTAGACTGTTTGTCCTCAATTATCGCTTCATTATTAGTAACATGTGCCTGTATACATCATGATTTGTAGTGTCTGTTCATCTCACATGACGTTTTAGTTAAATTATACATTTCCTTTTCTTCTAATGCCCCGTGCCATTTTTACGTGTAATTCTCAGTCGTATGGATGTTGGTATGTGTATAAGTACGCATTTAGTGATTTTCCTTGTCATGTTATAATTTTCCGTGTCCACACACAGTCATATGGTCGAGTACTTGATATCTGTTTAGTATCATTATTTAGGACACTCGTAATACGGTAACTGATAATGTCAATTTCTCTTCTGTTGTTAGTTGGATCAGGGCGAGTTACCCTCGTTAGTAAAGTGTTGTCTTAATTATGCCGCCAACGAAATAGGTATTGTTTTCATTAGTGTGAAACGCAGATTTTCGAATTTGTTGCCCGAATATTGCTGATATTTGTATCCTCATAATGTGGTTAACTTGTTTTGCTTGTGTTCTAGCTGTTGATAAAATTGGTTGCAATGTGTGTCTTGGCGTCTCCTGGGTTGTTGCATGATTGCTTGAAATCCATGATAATATTAGTAAATTTGTAGGTCGTTTTGATTAATGTTTGTCCCTCCATTTATCTTTGTTGAGTCATTTGTTGTATAGAATCCAGGTGATAGACTTTTGCATGGTGGATTTATATTCTGTGCTGCTAACCATTTACGTTAACGCTATTCTCATCGTTTGGTTGTACCGGTAAAGGTATCTTTGTGTATATTGATCGTGTGTAAGTGATCCCGAACATCTTTTTAACGTTACTACTTTTGTTAATCCATCATTTCAAGTGTGTATTTCTTTCTTTTGCCAGTAGCCATTTGGCTAAGCGAATGTCTTCGTCCTTTATTATTATAATACTAAGGTACTCGTCTTTGAATTATCTTCTCTTGTTTTCCATCTATATCTATATTGTAGATGATGAATATAATCACTAGCCCAGCTTTCCCTTCTTCATTTTTTGTTGTTGTATGTAGGTTCTTAGTAGCAGGAGTTTCATTTCCAATTATGAAGTATGAAGTTTCAGTACCGTATTATCATTAATGTCCTCACATAGTACACATAGTAGTCTTGAGTATAACCACGCTTTTGTCTGATGTAAGAATGTAGAAATGCAATTCTGCACATGCAACTGTTTATGCGCCTATTACTCTGCGCAAATGACATTTCATTGAATTCATCCTATGTATTTATATTTTTTCGAAGTGCGGAGAGAATGGAGGTATAGTGCCCTTGTGTGCCCATGATGATTAGTGTTACCGTAATTCCAACGTGTTTGTGGCAATAACTTTTGTATGTGTGATACTCTGTTTACTCTCTTGCTTTGTGTTATTAGATTAATTTCGCTTATATTGTGCATTGACCGCCAACGTGCGTATTTCTGCTGATATAGCAGTAACTCGTTTACACAAATACGTGTTGTTTTAATTGTTTCACTCAATTGATAAACAAATTTGCGACGTAACGTCTATTTGATTTTTATTTTTATATTTCTCATTTGACTTGAATTAGGACTTGACCCATGACTTGCTTAATCACTTTGAGTTTCTGATTCTGATTTATTTCGTTCCTTGCGTATTCCTCAATTTGTGTATTTCTAGTTCTTGTTGAAATGGGATCCCATGTGACGATTTTAATCCATATTCCTTGCTTGTAATATTGTCTTAATGCATATGCAGCTGCTTAAAATTGATAAGGTTTATAACAAAGGTACCATATTCATGAGGTGCTAATATTAATTTACCCCTTTTAATTTATTTATATAGCGCTTTTATATGAACGTAAACACATCATGATGTCATAATTCCGTAGAGTACTAGTTATTTTGGCGAATTCGCATTTTTCTGTGCTAATAGCAATATCTTTTCATTAATAAAGTTCAATTCATGTCAATGTCACGATCACGACCAGTGTGACATTCGAATGCATTCGTCAGTGACTTTCTTTATGCGTATTCTTTTTGCGTAAGTCAGCAATTATTTTATTGAGCTCATTTTGCACTTGTAGACTAATTTCATTCTTGATTAACGTAATCTGTTTCATAAGTAGGTAGCTTCTTGGGCAGCAGATGTCTACGAGTTTCTGTTATTTCTTTTTAAAACTAATACGTATTATTCTGTTCCATTATTCTTTTCTTGTGATATCTTCTTGATATTTCTTCATTCCTCAATTTATGTCTTCTTGTATTTCCAATATCTCTTTTCCAGTGATGGTACTACTTGTAATTGGTAGATGTAAGACTAAACTTAGTTGCGCTCTCTTTTCCCGTTACGGTATAATACAATTACATACGACTTCTCGAGCATCGGGGCGACCCGCTTGTGGGAGACCGATGCCTGATTCGTTACCGCACGAAGGCAACTGAGTTATAAACAGCTTTCAACATATAACAGTACCAGTGAGTGTATAGGGCTCACCAGCCTGTGATTTAATAAGACACAAGTAGTAATAGAAAAGAGAAATGCTAGTTCTTACCTCGAAGGACCAAATGGACACGCTGGGAACGTGCTGTGTTGCTCGCTGATAGGCGTGTACAGAACGAGAGTCCATAGATACTCGTAAACACGTAGACTCTCGCTACCTTATTGATTTGTCGGACGTAGTAGACGCTCAGTACCTAGACTACATGATGTTAGGCACTGTTTGCGATGGTGTAGGGCGGCGCGAAGGATAGAGCCACGCGGCGTTAGACTCGGGCAGCGCTAGGGCGGCGCGACGGTTAGGGCGGCGGCATGGCGCTGAATTCGGGCAGCGCGATAGTTAGAGCGACGCGGCGCTGGACTCAGGCAGCGCTAGGGCGGCGCGACGGTAGCCACGTGGTGAGGAGGGAGTCAATGAAACTTCGGGTGATTTCACTGGACTGGTTTATTGTAGACATACATAGTTTATATAGTAGTTTCATTTATACACACATATGCAAAATACGTGACCGCGGAGAGTTACTAAAATAGAGCATAGAAGGAATTTGCTGATTATATTAATACGTGAGTTTATTCTTAAACGGAAGTTAGTTATTCAATATATATAACCTAGGGTGGACTTGTCCGTATGTATGTTCATACGTGAACAGAATATATAGAACAGTAAATGATATCAATAACTAGAGAACCTCCTACTACTAAAAGTCGGTTAAAAGTTTGATATTATTAGAGTTAAACTGTAGGTGCTAAATGTTTGCGAACTAAAACTATGTTGAGCACTAATGACACTAAAACAATGCTGTATAATGGGCGCTAACACAAGTTTGTCGTTCACGATTGCTCACGAACAATGAAACTGCTTTTCATGTAGATTTCAGCTTTGCGTTGGCTGCATTTAGATTCATTTTTTTAGTAGTATGTAAAATAGTTGATGAATGTAAAGATTACACCTTTCTGTAGCAATTACGAAATCGGAAATTTCTGTTTACGCGTAAGGTCAGTACGGTATAGTAGATTCAATACTCTCATTATATGGAGAACTAGCTGTTGTCCGCAATTTCGTAGGCGTGTAATTTATAAAACATACTAACCTTAACAGATTATACAAAAAACCTACCCTCTTGAAGCACTCTATCTATTAAAAACAAACCGTATCAAAATCCGTTTCGTACACAGAAGCACAACTTTTTATATAACACATTGTTATATGTATAACTCAATATTAAGTTTGTTGTAAAATTTAATACTGCTGTTTTTATTCTGAAATCACAACATATAAAATGAAACGATCACAAAATGTAACTGCTTGCACAGATATTAATTTACGAGGTCGAAGTGACATAATATATGTGTGACGTGAAATAATATGCTGCAGTACAATATGACATATTACCTTAACCGATGTCTGACAAAATGCCTTCAACAATAACTCTGAAACCATATTATTATATGAGTTAATGAAAATATGAGAAATGACGTCTGACAGAAGACTATGGAAGAAAATAAGAGCATTTAAAAAAAAAGTTCAACCGACTTAATGTGCCTTTGAAATTTGAGGGATTTCCTCGATTTCTCAGGCGATAACCTTCAGATCCTGACCTAGTGCCAATGGGACCACACGGGAACCATTAGCTTTCAAATAAAAAAAGAATAGTTAATATCTCTTTGCTCAGTTAAGTTATGAGGCAACAAATAGAAAAAAAAACATACAGACGAATTGAGAACCTCCTCCTTTTTTGGAAGTCGGTTAAAAAGACATGTTGCGCCGACTTTAAATAATAGGATAAGGGCAAAACATTACTTACCATTCGGAGTATCACAGATTATTTAAATTATGAGTGTCCATTACATGACCACGTGGCCAATCGAAAATATTTGATTGTAACATTTTATGTTCAAAGGAATTATTCGAACATATGACGAGCCTCGTGGTTCAGTGGTTCATGTAACGGACTGCACATCAAGAGGTCGCGGGTTCGATTCCCGCTCGGGACAATCATTTGTGTGATATTACTAATTGTCATACAAATGTTTGTACTGCGTCTGGGTGTTTCTATGTATTATAAGTATGTATTTACAAAAAAAAGTAGTATATGTATTCTATCCGTATTCTGGTAACTCCGTATTCGTATAACACAAGCATATAAGCTTAGCTTGGGACCAGAGGAGGTTGTGTGAAATGTCCATGAATATTATATAAAAGGAATTATTCATTCATTATCATTGTAATGAGGGAATGAGACTGCAATGGAGTGCACTCACTGTCTGTCTATTTTACTGTTTCTTAGCTCTTGCATTCATCTTGTGTGTAGACTGATGGTCTTATTCATAATGACTTATCGCAGGTTTAAACGAAGATTTTATCGGAGAGATAAAAAACGTTTTATTGTAAAAAGACTAATATGAATACCAAGTTTTGACAATTTTCGCGAACCAATTTAATAAGTCATTATGAATAAGACCATGAGTGTTTAGCTTATGGGAGCATTCCACTGTAGCCTCGATTACTGGTGACTGCTGGTCCAGATACCAATAAATAAATAAATAAAACATACCCTTAGCTATCACAATAACCAATGTAAGAGCATTAAACAGATAGCTTATTAAATAAACAGGCTGGAATAATATTCCAGTACATTCCTTTTTATCACAATTTTCATTTGTCGCAATCTGTTAATCGAAATCACTCCAATACTTAGAGTATTAAGCCGACAAGAGGTGTTACACACGACTTTTTTTTGACAATTATCATGTAAGCGGGGTGTAGAGGTAACCCACACAAACTCTCTTTCTCTCTCCGGTCCATTAACGTGTCACTGTTGGGCACGGGCTTCCTCCACTTGCGAGGGTTTGTGGTCTACTATGCAACGCTGACCAGGCGTGCTGTCATAGGGTTTAGTTTCGAGTTTTCAATCTCTCACGGAGGATGTTATTTGCTTACAATATCCCTTAGCTAGTTTTTACACCCTCGGGAAAAAATGGGGTGGTGACACTTGTATTCTTAATCTATCACAGTACAGATATACGCAAACACGATAACGTAATTCCATTGATCGCTACGCACGCTCCGATCAAAATTAGCTCGTGCACTCTAAAAGATGACTGTATCCGTACACAATGTGTATGAGCATTGCTTTCGTAACCTTTTCAGCAGGGGTCGCCTTATAACAACAACTCCTGTTGGAGAAATGCTCTAAGTGCCGACACAATTACGAAAGCAAGGCTGCAAAAATAATTGAATTGGTAATTTCCTTCCTAACGTACGGCCTATTGGATTTTTAAGTGAATTCATAACATTCAAGGAAGCGTAAAATATTCGAGCAGTTCTTTATAAGTACCAAGATTATTACTGGTAACTTAACGATTATTATATTTTCTCAGATGTAATTGGAGTAGTCTCTGTGGTGGGCGATTAAGAATACAAGTGTCACCACCCTAAAGCCAGCTAAGGGATATTGTACACAGATAACATCCTCTGTGAGAGATGGAAATCTCGAAAGGGGACTATTAACCCTCCCAAAAAGTGGAGGAGGCCTGTGCCCAACAGTAGGCCGTTAATGGGCGGGAGAGATATAGAGAATTGGTGTAGTTTATAATGTGTACACAACTAAAATGAATTTAAATAATACAAATATTTTATTTTATTTTATTTTTCTTTTAGAAATTAGGTATACTTATAATGATCAAAAGCGAAAGGCAATCGGCGATAAGGTATCGCCAGCGTGGACTTCTGGCGAGGTTAAGCATTCGATATCTTCTTTGGCCAATTACTTATGTGATGTCATCTATAAATCAAAGATAAGTCATGTATATGCTATTAATGTAGATAACAAGCCGAATCGTATGACTATTAACGTAAGGAACATCTCTATTTCTGGTATTGACTTCATTGATCAATGAATTCTAAGCAAATATTTAGAGACTTTTTTTTATACTAACAAGCTTACGGCTTGCCTGATGGTAAGCGATTACCGTAGCCTACCTTATTTCGTATGTATAATAGTATAACGTCTCTTGGTTTTAAATTAAGTGTAAAAATTTTAACAGAGCACACATCTGCCAAAATAACATCAGACCTTATTTTGAAAGTACTTTATGACCAGCAAATGTTCAGGGAAGTTTGTGTTTAAAATTGCTAAGTTCTAAACCTAAAAAACACGCTTGAAAATCCTGAACATCATTTTACATTATTGCATCGGTCCATAATATGTATGCAAAATTTTATATCAATCTTACTACTACCAGTGGATGAAAGTCACTTTCAAAGATTCTGTTACATATTAATACATTGATAGATACGTACTGAGCTAATAAAAACGGCTGAAAAATATTTTAAAATTAGGCGGAATTTATCGATCAATTTGATGTTTTGTGAAATGGATAGGGAGTTATTTAATTATTACTTAGTTATGATTATGCTATTGCCAGCAATATTACATTGTTGGTGACTCTGAAGAGCATAATTTGTTACTACAAATTGCTTAACAGATATCGCAAGTTAATATTATTTAACATAGAAAAAATATGTACTTAAAGAATCATTTTTACATTCCTTACTTATTTAGATGTGAAGGTGAATTGTCCTCGAGTGAATAATATTTCATACTTACAGTCTGGAAAAGGAAGTGATCATAAAAAGGCTGTCTTTCTCCATAAAAACTCCGTGATGTCCTCAGTGCCCGATTTACAGCAGTCGCCTCGCCGCCTATTGCTTGGGATATAAACGAAATGAAATAAATTGAAAGGTTTATTTTTTAAGAAATAACTCGTGTATGAAATAGGAGTTTATTTGAATAAACTTCACGAATATAAGGTATAATAAAAAAAATATTGCAATTAAACTTTTTATTGGAATAGGTTATCCAGATACGTACCTACTACCTAGTTATTTTGGATCTATAGAATTATATTTTCACTAGCTAATGCCCGCAGTTACACCCGCGTTTATAGTTATTGAGCCCAAAATACACACCGAAACTTTAACAAATTGTACAATGTCAATATCCGTTGCGTTGTTTTGAGGATGGTAGCTTACATCGGAACATACTCGTACATACAAAAATATCGACTTTGTTTTATAATAAACTAGCTGACCCGGCAAGCGTTGTTTTGCCATACTAAAAAAAAAGTTTGAAAAATAGATGTTGGCCGATTCTCAGACCTACTGAATATGCATGTAAAATTTCATAAAAATCGGTCAAGCCGTTTCGGGGGAGTACGGTAACTAACACTGTGACACGTGAATTTTATATATTAGATATATAAAATTCACGTGTCACAGTGTTAGTTACCGTACTCCTCCGAAACGGCTTGACCGATTCTTCTCAAATTTTACATACATATTCAGTAGGTCTGAGAATCGGCCAACATCTATTTTTCAAACCTTTTTGGGTTTTTTTTAGTATGGCAAAACAACGGTTGCCGGGTCAGCTAGTATTAGATAAAGATTAAGATTAATTTTGCCATTTTATCTGTAAAATAACCCTCTATAGGAAATAAAAATACATACATCACTTTATCATCGTTATTCCAATAATTGTGTTACAGTAATTTTATTCTAACGAACGATTGTCACAATGGAGGTTCGTAATATAAAGGGGAGTACTAAAACATCCCGACAGTCTTTTTATTTGTACTTTTTGTTGAATCACGTTGTGCATAAGTTTTTATACTATTTTTATGCTGATGCGTTAAAGTTTTTAGTAATTTTATTGTTTATCAACATCATCATCATCATAACATCACGCCTTTTTCCCATGGGGTAGGCAGAGACTATAGAGTGCCATCCTGTAAGATCCAAACATACTTCCTTGGCTTCATCCACACTCATACATCTGGTCATACATGCCATTTTATTGTTTATTTCTAATTTATTACAATTTTAAATCTCTCTAGATAATGCGTATTCCATCCCTAAAACTAAAAATATCGTGGTTAAAGTTGCTGACTAAATTCTTTTAAGTTTATATATAAATTTGGCTACTTTTAGCTATTTTCTATTATTTTAGACAAGTAGAGTGTAAAAGTGGACAAATTTTAAAAACAATTATAATTTTAAATAAATAATTATCTTGGACATTTCGTCCTCTGGTCCCAAGCTAAGCTTACCTATATGCTTGTGTTATGGGTACCAGAATACGGATAAAATACATATATGTACTACTTTCCTTTTGTAAATACAGAGTGGGAATTGAAAACGAAACCTCATGGATGGCACTCCGTTACACGAACCACTCCACCACGGGAGCCGCCAGTTTGAAGTTATACAAAAGGTAGCGCTTCAGTAGATGCTTTAATAATGGATACCCATTTCTCTATTGATAATATCGATAATATCATGGTAGCTGCTTCATTTAGAAGACATTAATCTTTCACAGTCGGCGATTGGAGACTTCGTCAAGGTCTAACCGGCGTAGTGATATAACATTTTATTTTACAAGTCGACTGAAATCCTTGACATGTAACTTTAGAGCATTAATCCAACAGGACTTGATATTAGAAGGCTACTCCCGTTTAAAAAGTTATCGAGAAAAATGATCATGGGCGATTTTACGTTACCTCGGCACTCCACCGACGCGGAATTTTTTTGTCAAAGTAAAGGGCGCCAGAAACGGCATATTAATATATATTAATACTAGCTTCTGCCCGTGGCTTCACACGCATTAGTGGCCAAATCGAATTTGAAATCAAACCTAAAATAAAAACTGAAATCTGAACTGAAATAATGAATAGATACGACAATCAATACTGAAATCCTAGCAAAAACCTCAATTAACAATCGATACAGAATACTATGTATATCTGCTAAAATCAAAGTTAATTACGATACCAAAATGACAACTACGATTGATACAAACCAAAACAAATAATAAGTTAAATTGTTATTAAAATTGTAAGAAAATATTAATTTTAAAGTGTAAATCTTCTTTCTGCAAAAATAAAAAAAATATCGACGTAGTACAGAATATAAATACTTAACTAACCAACCTACCAACCTCTTTAATGATCTCATTTAAAAAAAGTTGGAAATAAGTAACAAGGAGTTTCTATTCCGAGCTACCGCGTAAATTGCTAGTGTAAGTCTGGGATTAAAACCTACATGGCCAAATTAAAAAAATATCTATAAGTCGACGTATTCCAACTATGCTATGACAACTATAAAATAAACAACATGGCTGAACTATTATTTTATACCATATTTCACATGCGTTTATTATCTCGTATAGAGTTTTTAGCGAAATGGTATATAGCCTTTATTTCCAGGACTATAAGTTATCTCTATACCAATTTTCGTGCAATTCCATTTGGTAGATTTTGCGTAAAAGCGTCACAAAAAAACAAACAAACTCACTTTCAGTTTTATTTTTTTACATAAGTAAGGATAGCAGAAAGAGATTTATATAGAAAGAGGGCGAGGCGAAAAAGAGAAGGATTTATCTGTCGGTGACGTCTTAAGTATAGATACACCTCGGTATATTAATAAATATCTGTCTCTTTTCGCCTGGTCTTTTTTCTATATACATCTGTCTCTTTCTTGCTATATTAATAATATATTAATGTGCCGTTTGTGGTGCCTTTAAACAGCATGTGTAACAGCTCCTGTTGATATTGATACTCTAACTCGAGGAACTGAAATAGCAATATCGAAATTTAATTAAGTCAAGTATTTCTTATCGTATTTTTGTATACACAATATAATAATAACTAGCTGTTGGTCGCGACTCCGTACGCGTGAATTTTAGAACATCTTTTCCGTTCATGCAACATACACTACTGCTTTGCTCATATTGATTGCCGCGTGATGTTATGTAGGCTATAAGCCTTCTCCGATAAATGTACTTTTCAATACTGAAAGAATTTTCCATATCGTATCAGCGTTTCCTGAGATTTGCGACAAACTAATAGAGAAGCAAACAAACAAACTAGCTTTAGCTTTATAATATTAGTATAATATTCTTTATATCATATATTAAGGTATTTCAATATAAAAATAACTTGAAATTAGAATTATTTTGTGATGAATTTATTGTAATAAAATTATTCATTTATTGCTTTACTCAATCATTGTTTATTTATACTTTTGATATTTGGTCTAAAAAGATTTGGCAACTGGTCAAAAATAATTTTAAAAATAATGAGTGTTTATCTTAATAGGCTAGAATGAACTTGATTACCAATATTTATAAATAAAACTCTCCGTGTGGTGACGGATTAAGAATACAAGTGTCACCACCTGCCAAGGGTGCTGTAAAAGTCAGCTAAGGGATATTGCACATATATAACACCCTCCGTGAGAGACGGAAATCTCGAAAATAAACTGAAAATTTGAAATATTTTTTATAAAGATTCATAGAACCTGACTAAGGAAATCGATCATAAAAGAGTGTTAAAAATATATTTACCAAGAAAACCGCGGGAATGATGATGACTACTAATGATTACTACACATGTAACGATATATCGTCGCGATTTTTCGGCTAATTTACCCTTGCAGATTTCTTACTTCTGTCGCTGAACGATATTCTGCAACAATCTGAACACACACGATTGATAAAATTGCGTCAATAAGTTTGCATTGTTAACATATTGTTACGTCTGTAGCCAGCAAAAGACATATTTTTTACTTTTTAAGTTGACTGTGGTTTTGTTTACATTTAGAATCAGAAATTAAATATTAAGTCACGTCTCTGTTGTAGCTGTTGAATAAGAAAAGTGTACCTTTTAGATTCTCGTTCTCGCGAGAGCCTGTATTTATATTTTAGTAGCTTTAGTGGAAACTACTTTTTTTTTGTAAATATGCAAACCATATAATGACAATTGTATTTTATTGTGTTATAAAAAAGGAGTTGATGGGAATAAGACAGCTGATATAATGATTAAGAGATTGCAAGGAAAAAAATCGCGCCGCACGGCTCGCAACTATAGCAAAAAGTGTCGTTACAACATTTGGTAATAAGTCTTAATTTAGCCCCCTTTCGCAACGCACGATAAGAAACTTTGTTCCAAAATGTGCTGCACCGATCTCAAATAATTTGGGATAAGGGCAGGAAGAAGAGAAGACTCAGATGCACTAAAAATACATCTTTAAAAGCCTGCGCATGCGCTAATGCTGCCGTTCAATACTAAATATTCAGGTTATTTAATAATAGAGTTTTCCACACTAAAACTATATTTTTAGAAAAGTAATTGAGTCATTAATACGATTTCTAAAAAATGAGTGCTTTTAAATTCTGCCAAACATAAACGTAGGTTAATGAATCGCTAGCTTAAGGGCCTACATCAATATTATCTCCGACATGTACATATTAACACAGCTAGTAGGTATAGAAAATGAAGAATTAGGGATATTTTTTTTGTTTACTGAATATCTACTAAATATATTTTAACTCTGATTTACGTGTTTCTATATATAATAGTTACTTATGTTTTTAAAGTTATTTAGTTAATACGCGATAATAGACCGACAAACGAAAAAATGAGAGAGGTTGTTTCGATAAGATTTTCTATCGAGAAAACTTTTTTCAATAGCGTTTCTGAGTTTATGCGATCCTAGATCATATATTGAAAAAACATATACTTAAAAATTAGAGCTCTAGCCATTGAATCTAAAGAAACAATGAAAACTTCGTACGTAGAAAAATGCACGAAGCTATTTTGGTATCCTCTTAAAGGTATTTTTAGGTATCTACTTATCATTACGCGCGTTTATTCCTAAAGGTCTATTAGGAATTTACGCTATTTTTGTGATGTAAATACAAATGGCACTTATATTCAACCAAGTGTTAAGTGGTAGACATGTGTAAATTATTAACTAAAGAGTAACTATGTGATAAATTAAACTATTACGTGCTAAAGTTGTCCGTGTGGTGGCGGGTTAAGAAAACAAGTGTCACCACTTCATTTCCTTCCCAGGGTGCTGTAAAAGCTAGCTAAAGGATATTACATAGATAACATCTCTATCAGAGATGGAACACTCGATAGTAAATCCTAAAATAAAATAGAGAAAGTACTAAAACATATTTGGTTTCAATATTGATATCATAATTCTAGCCAAGAAAAAATTACATATACGATATTCTATTTAGAAAAGGCTTGAATTTGCCAACACATTAATAGGTCTTAAAATTAATATAGCTCTTCTAAACCTTAATTTCCATTGAAGTTCGCTATAAGTGTTTGTACATGTACTGTTTGACGTGAAAAGACTAATAAATATATAATATTATAAAGCGGAAGAGTTTTGTTTGTTTGTTTGTTTATTTGAACGCGCTAATCTCAGGAACCACTGGCTTGATTTGAAAAATTCTTTCAGTGTTAGATAGGGCATTTATTGAGGAAGGCTTTAGGCTATATAACATCATGCTACGACCAGTAGAAGCGAAGCAGTAGTGAAAAATGTTGCAAAAACAGGGAAAATTTTCTGAACTCTACGCGGATAGAGGCGCGGGCAACAGCGAGTAGACTAATACGCTAGAAGTTTTCATACGATGACTGGCAAGATTTAAAACCTTGATAACCTCATTCAAAGAACGAAATAACTCTATAATGTTACTGTTACTTCAAACAAAACGTTATGAAGGAAATATAAAATGTAAACGTGACTTATTTCTCGTAATATTAAGTGCATTTTCGAGTACTGTTGTAATTGGTATAAACACATAGAGGTAATCAAATTACACTGCGCTAGAGAGTCGTCGACTTTGAGCCAAAAGCTCTCACAGTTATTACTTGTTTTGAATGCCCATTATTTTATAACGACGGAGCATTAAGGTTTTGACGCATATAAGCCTAAAAGCTTATCTTGTTGACGTTCTATATTCCATTCAATCAACACTTCAATTTATTTTGATTATTTTGTAAAATACATTCCCTAGTGAATAAATCTCGTAAAATTTATAATAAACAGAATTAACTGCTACTATATTAATATACAGAGCCTTTCCGATAACTAATTTACTAAAATCTCTGTCTGGGTATTTTCTATCTAATAAAAGTATCAATCTATTTCTAAATAATATATAATAATATGTAGTATAGGTAGTCGTATTCTTGTACCCATAACACAAACAAATAAGAGATTGACTCCAGAGAACGTTGCGTGAAGTATCCAAAAATCTTATATACATATAAAATTCACGTATCACAGTGTTAGTTACCGTACTCCTCCGAAACGGCTTGACCAAACGGTCTGAGAATCGGACAACATCTATTTTTCAAACAACCCCCTGATATTTGTATAGCAAAACAACGTTTGCCGGGTCAGCTAGTATTCATATAAAAATCATTCCATTTGCTTGCATTTTAATCAATCTCGATTATATTGGCATCAAAACCTCTAAACATTACATAACAAACCTCATACTTAGATTACATTTAAACATAAAAATATGTGGAATGTAGTTATTTGCTTACCTTACTATCGGAGAGAATATAGATTTCGGCTATTCTTGGGTTGTGTATTGATTTGTTGCGACTTATTTCAGAGTTTATTTCTAAACCAACTCTACTTCGTTAATGGGTCGTTAAATTTTTATATTGTCTTGTAATAGGTAACACAGTAAATAAAATAAATAAACCAGAATAAAGCTAACAGTCACGGCAATCTTTGTATATGCTCTGAATATTAATACATATACCAAGTAAGGTTGACTGAATTAATACAAATGTGACTTCACTAGACTTTATTGAAAAATTCCTTTTGCATTTTATAATGAAACCACGATTTCTGATATCTTTAATTCATATCTTGCCTAGATTGATACTTTACTATGGATAAGTTTTTATTGAAAAGTCAACTAATTTTGGCTTATACTTAGGAAATTAGTTATTTTAATTTTGAAAACCAGTGGCTCTTTATCTGATCATTAATACCTACTGATTTAGACCAGATTACTCAGGCAGATTGCTATTAAAAAGAAAATTTTGGCTAGTTTGATTTTACAAAAACAGGGGTCTGTAAAAATAGAACTATTGGAATACGGGTAGTTGCTTGAATGGTTTCACTGATCTTGACTTCATACGATCTCGTAGGGTACACCAAGTCTTCAATATACTTATAGATTTGGACTGGATTCAATACTCAATTCCAAATTCCTCAATAGTCTGTGCCAAATTTCATCAAAATCGGTTGAGAGGTTTAAGCGGGAAAGCGTAACAGACAGACAGACAGAGTCACTTTCGCATTTATAATATTAAGTAGGGATTAATTTTACACGTCATTAATTGTATGAAATAAATTTCGGGGCGAAGAGGGATTATGCATGCGCAGTAATGCCGATAATGTAAGGTTTTTTCGTTACCTACGGAATTTAAATTTCGAATTTTGTGGATTTAGTCTCCACGCTCAAGGCTCGCGATAGAAGCTATGCTATTACAACAAGTCTAACTATTAAAATTTTTAAGCTATTGCTTAGATCTCTCTCGATCAGAATAACAAAAATTTCAGAGGTGTTTGTTTCAAAAGCCTATACAAAAGATAAGAAACTCTAGAGATTAGCATAACATTAGCGAACCTTCCTCGCAAGACTATTTATATTAAAATCACTATCGAGTTACTTAATGAATTAAAGATATAAAACGATCGAGGTTTTTAACTGACGCACGGATTTAATTTTAAATTATCATTTCAGTAAAATAGCGGTCGGACTGTTTGTATAAATTTATATCGTCCTAACGCGTTTTAAAATTCAGAACACAAATAAACATCGTTTTAACTGCTACCGGAAATATTTCAATTTATTAATCTAATATATAAAATTCACGTGTCACAGTGTTAGTTACCGTACTCCTCCGAAACGGCTTGACCGATTCTTCTTAAATTTTGCATACGTATTCAGTAGGTCTGAGAATCGGCCATCATCTATTTTTCAAACTTTTTTTTTTAGTATGGCAAAACAACGTTTGCCGGGTCAGCTAGTTTTTATATAAATTCAAGGGTCAATCATAAAAATTGTTTCTCTCTCTCCAGCCTATTGTCGTCCCACTGTTCACTAATCAATTATAAAAATCGATATGTACTACTGCGACTAAAGTACAAAATTCAGGCTTACTAATAATTTGTTATTCTATTTGTGGCAAGTTCGTTCCGATAATTAGTTATACTGAAAATCCGTTGTAACCTATTGTAATATTCGAACATAGAGAATTAACAAGGATTATAGGATTAAGTACTTTACTTACTAACTACTCGATATACAAGTATAATCCAGTATCGATCCTGTGATCCTGTAGTTAACATTAAACGGGTGGTAATAGAGTTGAGAGAAGCAAACAACATTACCAGCTTGCGCCATTTTGCCGAACATCTATTAAATTCTCATTCACTGGGCTCTATTGCGTTTTAAATACTTGCAATTTATTGCCGTTTTAAGCTTGATTTATCAAAACAGTACCACTATTGCTCTAAATATATTTATTTTCGTAAAACACCTATCCAATTTCAAAACAAACAATAAAGGGGCTACCATTCTACGTTTTCAGTGTAACTTGGTGATAAATAGTAAATAAATAATTATGAGCATTTCACACAATTTCCTCTGGCCCCAAGCTTAATTTAGTTTGCTTGGTTTATGATGATGATGTGTTGTGCTTATGTGCTTAGAATATATTAATTATAATTATTACGGTAACTATTATTATGACAATAATGGTACGGATCTCTTTATGCACGAGTCCATCTTTCATTTAAGCCGATTTCCTATGCTATACGTGTCACCTAAGTATGTTAAATAAGGTCTAGATTGTTGTCGCAAAAATGCTTTCATTATGAAAATTTCAGTACTATGCAATTCAGTTCTTACAGTTTACAATTTCCATAATACTACAGAATTTCTTACAGAATTACTTCATATGACTTTCAAATGTTTAAAATATTCAGTTGAGCCAGTTATATTCCTGAATATTTTCTATTCGCTTGCTATATTAAACTATGCGTAGCATTTCCTTTGCGTATGTAGATTTTCAATGTCTTGTGACATTCTGATTGGGATTTTTCATATTTTTTGACCTGCTGTTTCAATATTTTTTTTTAGAAAATTTAGACTATTTAGGCAGCTATTTACAATATTATTAAAATATTCACTATAAAGAATCTATGAAGGTACTACCTTTTTAACCTTAATAGTTTCGATTATCCCTACTAATATTATAAATACGAAAGTAACTCTGTCTGTCTGTCTGTTACGCTTTCCAGCTTAAACCTCTCAACCGATTTTGATGAAATTTGGCACAGACAATCTTTAGACCCTGAGAAAGGACATAGGCTAACTTTTATTTCGAAAAAAAAATTCCAAATTCCACGCAGATGGAGTCGCGGGCAACAGCTAGTATTCTATAAAACAGCTGGAAAACCTATTTTGATATGAGATCATGTTGTCCATACAAGGTCCTATATAAATTTAATAAAACTTTAAAGCAATACACCGTATATTATCGCCAACCGCAAAAGCAGTTCCGTAAACTATATCTTTAAGGTGACTCTGGTCGATTATCTGTAAGTAACCGAATTCCACTTAAACATGTCACAAAAGTGAACAAATAACAGTCATATATCTCTGACAGGATAATGTGTTCTCCAGGTATGATCATCTCGAGCTGTGGTTTAGTGTGTGTCAAGAAGAACGTTGACAATTTATCGGTGGCTGCCTTGTTGATTTATTTTTCATTATTCGAATTTACGGCCTATTTTTATACAGTCACTAGAATATAATGATTTACTGTAAAATATAAGCTTTCAACAGCTTTTGAAGTAATATTATTAAATTATACAGAAGAGTGATATGTAAATACTTAATACCACTCTCTAAATCTTCGGTCATCTGACAACCGACTTCTCCTCTGTCCTTCACACTCTTCTGGATACATTCATTCTTCTTTCTTTATTCAGTCTATAACACTCTGGAACTCACTCCCTCCCTATATCAGATTGTGCAATAATCGCTCTAATTTCAAACTAAAAGTTCGACAACATCTTTTAAATGAGCTGACCTAATATGGTATGATATAGTGTGTATATTTTGGAATTTAGTGTGTTTATAATTGTGTGTGTGTGTGTGTTTGTGTAGTTATATTATTATGGTTTGTATTATGTGTAATATTGTATTCTTTTGTATATATTTGTTGAGTATATGTATTGTATATCTTTCGCGTGGCCCCGAATATGTTTAAATTATGTGTATGTAGTAATTGTAGTATAATTTATCTATTTCTCTTTTTTTTTATTTTACTCTGTATATGTAGGTATGTATTTATTATTTCCTATTTTAAATTGTGTCTCGCATTTTTTAATGTGCCTCCTTCAAATCCTCTCTGCATTACCCATGGTTGACTGTTAGAGAATGCCCAAGGCATTAAGTCCGCCATTGTATATTTTTATATGCATAAAGATAAATAAATAAAATAAAATAAAATAAATAGAAGTTAAATATGTACATGAAACTTAGTAAAGTTGTATGCCGTACATCTAACTAATTTAAAAGCGGTTTAGCGGTCATTTTTAATAATCAATCTATAATTACGGATAGATTGTAATCTTCGTTAATCAAGAAGATATTGCTATCTCCTGTCAAATTTTCAATAAACAACGCTGTCATCGGTTCATTATTGAAATGCAAGTAAGTACATAAATAAGTTTGAATTTTACTGTCGTTGCAACATCTGGCGATAATAGAAAATTAAATTGAATTAAACTAGTCTAGAATTAAAGTAGTCTATCTCATTGTAAAATTAAATTGTTAATATTATAGATACTAACTTCTCGGTATACAGACAACGCGTTATTGCTGTTTAGATATTATTCGAATTTCTTATGACAATGACGATATTTTGTTTGATAATCCTTCGTGTGAAACTTCATATTTCACCGTTGAATAAGAACCCTATTATTTCATGTCAGACAGGTGTCACTTGCGTCAACCACCTAAATACATCTCTGTGCTAGCAGGTGTACGAAAACGATTCTCCTAATCCTACTCTGCCCTAGTTTCATTTTATAAGCTCCATCATTATAATAAATATGTTTTTATAAGGTTGTCTAAAACTGTGTCCAAATGTCAGTTATCTATACCATCTATACTAATACTAGCTGTCCCGGCAAACGTAGTTTTGCCATACAAAAAAAAATTGAAAAATAGATGTTGGCCGATTCTCAGACCTACTGAATATGCATGTAAAATTTCATAAAAATCGGTCTAGCCGTTTCGGAGGAGTACGGTAACTAACACTGTGACACGTGAATTTTATATATTAGACTAATATATATTTTTTATTTTTTTTATTTAAAGGGCTTGGTCGCTTTGCGGCTATATCGCCCTATCAGTACAAATCCTTAACCTTAACTAAATGAATAATGTGTAGTTACATTGTAAGTCTAATTTTAAATAACTATTAATATGTAAAAAAAATGTTCTTGCATGGGCTTGAGATTAAATTAATTAATTATCTTCGTTATAAATAAATTAGATTAGGGACTTGTAAAAATACTTTGTACTTTTAGCGTATGTAATTATAGTCATTAGATGCACATAAGACTTGTTTCAAACCTAGGAGAAACTGGCATCTAAGATACAGGTTCGGCCTAGTTTAGATGCTAGTGGCTATGTTAAGTAATGTTTTTATCTTAGAGTTACATATTGTTAAATTGTTTTTGAGATGTTCATTGTATTTTATTCAATAAAATTTATTATTATTATTATTAAAATACAAAAAAAAAATCGACCTTATCATAATAAGTCCGCTAAATTACATAACAATTTGGTTTTATCAGTTGAGGTGTCAGAAAGCGGTACTACGACCAATATCCATATCTGTCCAAGCACTGAAATGTGTATTGCGATAGACTACGTTCCTGGAACACTCCCACAAGATGTGGTCTACGTCCTCAATTACGCCATAAACTTCACAATTGGGAGAAGAGGTTTTACCCATAAGAAAAGAATTTTTTTTCGATGCAATATGACCAGCCGGCGTATTATGAGCTTTTTAAAATCATTCAAGTTCCAGGCGCGCCGTAAACTGCATGGCTAAATTAAGTATTATGGTAAAACTAAAACTTATAGTTGAAAATTTTTAGTTAGTACTTTAACCTTTAGTTGTACCTTCTCCTTAAACATATTAATGTATGACTGGTTTAGCGGACTGACTAACTAATAATTTGTTCATAATACGAATTTGCCAGACAGTTCAATTCACGGCGTAAACTGCCTGTAAATAAAAGCTCATAATACGGCCGCTGAGCGCAGTCTAAGGGCAGTCACTAATGTTTTCCTATTAAGGTTATACTAATATTATAAAGCTGAAGAGTTTGTTTGCTTGTTTCGTAAGCGTTAATCTCAGGAACCACTGGTCCGATTTGAAAAATTCTTTCAGTATTTGATAGTACATTTACCGAGGAAGGCTATAGGCTATATAACATCACGCTGCGACCAATAGGAATGAAGCAGCAACTAAAAATGTTGTAAAACGGGGTACATTTTCCAAATTCAACGTATACGAAGTCGCGGGCAACAGATAGTATATTATAACTAGCTGTCGCCCGCAACTTCGTACGCGTGGAATTCAGAAACTAAAACTTATCACAACTAAACGGACTGCCCGTTCACGAGGTCGCGGGTTCGATTCCCGTCGGGACAATAATTTGTGTGATGTTTATAAATGTCATACAAATGTTTGTATTGTGTCTGGGTGTTTCTATGTATTATAAGTATGTATTTACAAAAGAAAAGTACAAAAGTAGTATATGTATTCTATCCGGATTCTGGTACCCATAACACAAGCATATAAGCTTAGCTTGGGACCAGAGGACGTTGTGTGAAATGTTCGTGAATATTATTTATTATTATTATTAAAGAAATAATAAACTTATACTTAACATAAAGTTTTCTGGTTTCTGTAATACAGTTCACACTGGTACCTACAGGAACCAGAGTAGTTTTAACCAAAATGTAATATTTTATACATGACAATAAAGATTTATTTATCTATACATAAAAGACTTTCTCTTAAACCATTCCATCATTTTAAAAAATCGCATCATAATCCGTTGCGTAGTTTTGAAGATAATAAGCTCACATAGGGACATACATTAAAAAATAATGATTTTGTTTTATAATAAGTAAAGATTTGCATAGTTCAAAATAGAAAAAGAAACACCCATGAAAGTCCTGAAAATGCTTTTGAATTATAGTATTATTTTCAAAACAAATAATTCACCAAAATTCAAGGTTTCAATATACGTAATTGGTTTTCCATTGTGGTTGTGCGGTTTTGTATGCGATCCTGTTGTATACAACAAATCAGATAAAACATTGTAATGTCTGCTTTTAGACCATTTTTAGGTTTCCGTACTAAAGGGTAAACTGAGATACTATTACTGAGACTTGACTGTCCTAGTGTCTGTCAGCAGGCTGTTTCTTATGAACGGCAATAGACAGTTAGTAGTTAAAAAAAAAATATAATTACTAACTGTGGCCCGCGACTTCGTACGCGCGAAATTTAGAAATTAAACCTTATCAAACAGAAGTTTACTATGACAGTCGATAGATGGCATTGTATCGTTTTTTAAAATCGCGCTATAGTTTTGTTCGACACATTAACACTTAAGCTCGTCAAAATTCCGATAGTGCCATCAACTCGTTTTCACATTTATAGATTAGTTAGGATTAGGATGAAGTTATCGATTCCCTTCCCGTCCCCAGCCAATCCACGTTCCACCGTTGGGCACGGGCTTCCTCCACTTTGAGAGGGTTTTTGGTCTACTATATCACGATGACCAGGCGCGTTAGCATAGGGTATTCGTTTCGAATTGTCCATCTCACACAGTGATGTTAACTGCTTGTAATATCCCTTGGTTGGGTCATACGGCACCCTTGGGAAGAAATGGGGTAGTGAAACTTGTATTCTCAATCTGTCACCACACGGAAGTTATCGGTAATTTAAATTATTAATAGTCTTAAATTTTTCTTTTCCGTAATTTCCACATAATAGTCAACTAGGGAATATAATCTAATCGAAGTGAAAAGTTTGTGTTCAGAACGATAACAAAGTTATCTAGAGCGCTACCTTCTGCGATGAACTCGGAATATCTATCATAATTAATTATCTAACTTTTAAGCTGTATAAAAGACTGCGAACCTAGTTATACTTTCCCCATTATAACGTGATGATTCTGATAAAATTTTGTTTAAGGGCCTACATCAATATTATCGTATATCATCGCCGACACGTACATATTAACACAGCCAGTAGGCACAGAAAATGAAGAATCAGGGATACTTTTCCTATTTACTCAAAATCTACTAAATATATTTTAATTCTGATCCACGTGTTTCTATACATAATAGTTACCTATGTTTTTAAAGTTATTTCATTAGTTAATACGCGATGATAGACCGTCAAATGAAAAAATTTAAAAATTTGAGTGGTTGTTTCGCCAAGATTTTCTATCGAGAAAACTTTTTTCAATCGCGTTTCTGAGTTCATGCGATCCAAGATCATATATTGAAAAAACATATACTTAAAAATTAGAGCTCTAGCCATTCAATCTAAAGAAACAATGAAAACTTCGTACATAGAAAAATGCACGAAGCTATTTTGGTATCCTCTTAATCGATTTTATTATTTTTCTAACATGTTTTTGAAACATCAACTTTGTACAAACTTTTGATTGTCTACTTTAATTAGAATTTTCTGTACCAAGAACATCTATATTAGTAACTAGCTGTGCCCTGCGGTGCTACCCGCGGTAAAAAGGATAAAAAATCTGTTCGTTTTTTATTATTCCACATGAACATTGCATTCTTTTTGGATAAAAAGTAGGCTATATGTTATTCTGATGTATAAGTTACATTATAGTTGTTTCATTAAAATCCATACTGTATAAATAAAACTACTTTTTACGGATTTTGACGCGTATATTTGTCTTCAATTATGGCCCGACGTTTCGGAGACTTTGCAGTCACCATGGTCACGGGTGAGACTGAGCTGTAATGTGTCTTTTACGATCTGTTATTACATGATTTACCCACATTCAATTTAATTTTACATTGACCATAAAGATAGACTTTTACCATAAACTATATCATATTACATTGTGCTCAGACTCACCCGTGACCATGGTGACTGCAAAGTCTCTGAAACGTCGGGCCAAAATTTAAAACAAATATACGCATCTAAATCCGTAAAAAGTAGTTTTATTTAAAAGAATGAGCCGCGCAAGTGTTAGAGAATATTATCCATACTGTAGTTCAAACATCCAAACATCCACAAACTTTCACTTGTTTAATATTAGTAGGATATAAATAGGAAAAAATTGTAATATAATATCAAAGCGGTAACCTCCGAAAATAGAGGTTTGTTTGATCCTTAAACTGTTTTACTAATAAGAAACTACAGTGTTTTCTAAGTGTAATAGGCTATAGACTACTTAATAGGCGTACGAAATCGTGGTTATAATGACTTATCAGAGGTTTAAAAGTGCGCTAAAATAGGTTCGCGAAAATTGTCAAAACTTGTTATTCATAACAGTCTTATTACGCTAAAACGTTTATTATCTCTCCGATAAAATCTCCGTTTAAACCTCCGATAAGTCATTATGAATAAGACCGTTAATATATAAGTTTTTATCTGTACTAATATTATAAAACTGAACAGTTTGTTTGTTTGAACGCGCTAATCTCAGGTACCACTGATTCGATTTGAAAAAATCTGTCGGTGTTTGATAGTACATTTATCGACGAAGGCTATAGGCCATATGACATCACGCTGCGACTAATAGGAGCGAAGCATTAGAGATAAATGTTGCATAAAAGGGGAAAATCTTCTAAATTCCATGCGTACGGAGTCGCGGGCAACAGCTAGTTCATTAGATAAAAGACTAATAAAATACGTAAATAAAAAGGCCGTACAAATAACAAACGCGCAACAATCTTTCGAAGAAGTAAACAGTTAGCACTTGTGACTGACATGAGATAAATAATGGATGTGTGGAGTAAGGATACGATCTTCAGAACTGACAATTGTTACAAGTCTCCAATGTGGAAGTTAACTTATTACGTCACTTAACTTGCTAAATACTTTACTGGACGCCGTTTTCTTGCAGTTTAATGTAGGTGTCATGACAAAGTAATGAAACAAATTAAGGAACCCTCACGGTTCCACACATGCTCAAACGATTACAACAAACTAGCTGTTGCCGGTGACTTGGTACGCGTGAAATTAAGAAATTTTTTCCTGTATTTGCAAAATTTTTCAACGCTGCTTCACTCCTATTGGTCGCAACGTGATGTTATATTTCATTTAGCCTTCCTCGATATATAATATATAATCCTCCTCGACCGATTTCGGCCACGGCGACCTCTTCAACTCCGTTATTACTGTCGCTGGTGTGCTCGTATATGGCTGACGTAGCCGACTTTAGTGGTGAGAGTTTGTGCACAGTGTGGACAGGTGAGCACACCATTGTCATAGTTGTAATTGATTGCACAAGGTGGACGTGCCTTGAGTTCATCGCGACAGACATCTAGCATAGAGCAGCGATTACATTCATAGGTCTTGACTTTGGATTTCACCAGAGACCTCCATTCGGTTCGATTAGACGCTGTCTGTACCCACTTCGATGGTTCAATGCTGCACTTTTTCAGGTGGCGCTTAGTCACATCTTTATATCTAAGAAGTTGTCCGCCCTGCTTACGCTTGCCCTTCTCTAGTTCCGAGAAAAAGATGCACTTTGCCAGACGTTGATCTGTCATTCGAGACACGTGCCCACACCAACGGAGTTGTCGCCGCATGAGATAGGCCTCAATGCCCATTATATCAGCTCTCCGTAGCATCTCCGTATTCCGAACGTGATCAGACCAACGGATTTTGAGGATCTTCTGCAGGCATTTCAGGTGAAACCGGTCTAACGCGCGTATATGGCGACGATAAACCGTCCATGACTCCGAAGAGTATAGTATATTCGGCAACACCATCGCTTTGTAGATCGCAACCTTCGTGGTCAGTTTGAGGTCGTGTGAGCTGAAAACTCTACGATAGAGTTTTCCAAAAACAGCTGCTGATGATCCAATTCGACTGTTTATTTCAGTATCAAGGTCGCATTTGGATGTTATGGTACTCCCCAAGTACCGAAATGTATTGACCTGTTTCAGTATGTCACCATTGCGATTGATGGCTAATGTCTCATGGCCGTTAATATCTAAAGACATCACCTCTGTCTTTTTGACGCTGATCTTTAAGCTAAAACTACAACAGGACTCGTGAAAGGAGAGCACAAGCTGCTGCAGAGCGTCAGGAGAATCCGTCACAAAGCATAGATCGTCTGCGTATACAATCTCCGTGATGAATTTGTAGGACACCTTCGTTCGAGCCCTAAGTCTGTCCAAATCGAAAATAATGCCATTATTCCGGAAACGGATACGGATACCTTCATGAGATTTTTATAAGACTTCTTGGACCACAACCGCAAAATATAGCGCATACAGTGTTGGTGCGAGAACACATCCTTGCTTTACCCTACAAGTTACGGGAAAAAACTTGGACTGATTGCCTTTTACAGCGATACAGCACTGCATGTCGTCATGCAGGAGTCGTAAGAGTCTCACAAATTTATCCGTGCAACCAATTTTATGCAGTACTATCCAGAGGGCTTCTCGTGGCACGCTATGAAAAGCTTCTCAAGGTCCACAAAGCAGAGGTACATGTTACGACCCTGCTCTCTGCTTTTTTCTTGTATTTGGCGTAGTGAGAAGATTGCTTCACAAGTGCCACGGCCAGGTCGGAAGCCCAACTGGGATTCTGGCAGTATCCTTTCCGATAGGCCTCTAAGGCAGCTCTAAAGAACTCTGGCGAAGACTTTTCCGGCCACTGAGAGTAAAGAAACACCGCGGTAAGAATTACAATCAGCTCGATCACACTTGCTCTTATATAGGGTCCGTATAACAGAAACTTTAAAGATGTCAGGGATTCGTTCTTGTTCCCTTAAACTGACGACAAAAAGTTCCCACATCGCCGAGTGCAACTGCTCACCGCCGTATCTTAATAGTTCTCCAGGTAATGAGTCACCACCAGCCGCACGTTTGTTTTGTTGTTGCTTAATTGCACGAGTAATTTCATCGAGCGAGATGGGCTCGTCAAGCTCCAAGGCACAAGGTTTATTACCATATCAACTGCGCGATTTAGGTTAAGCAGGGTATTGAAATGCTCAGCCCATCTCTCAAGTATTTTCTCTCTGCTTTTAAGAAGCTCTTCGCCACTAGTCACTCTCAGTGGGACTGTTGACGTTGTAGAACTGAGACTTTGTAGTCTGTTGTGGGTGACTTTAATACTTGTCTGTTAAAGAAGGACTTTCGTGCATCCTCTTTACGCGCTATTTCTAACTCTTGTAATCTTTCTATCTTAGCTCTTGATTCTACCCACCATCTCCCCAACTGTTCCCCATCTCTTGTTGACCTTATCTTCGTATCTTCAAGAGATCGTATTGCTAAGCATGGGCAATGTCCTGCAGACGCCTTCTCCTATCACAACTTGCTCTTTCTCTCTTATAAGCTTCGTCCACCAAAGGCTAAACCCAAAATCCTAATGCAGCGCAATTTTGGTAGTATGTGCCTTGATAACTTGCACGACGATGCTAATAGCATAAACTGGACCACCGTCTTTGAGTCCTCTACAGTTGATGAGAAAGTAAATATCTTTACGAAACATCTTATTGATCTTTACGATAAACATGCACCTATTCGGGCAGTTAAAATAAAGCATCACCCTGCACCATGGAGAAATTAAACTTCTATTATCACAAAAGGCTGCTAGAAAGTTTAAATACAAAATACGACCTACCGAAGAAAATCTCAATAAATATGTATCAATACGAAATCGCTGCAATAAGGTGTGTAGGGACGCACAACGCCAACATATTCATAAATCAGTTCAAAGTGGAGATCCAGCAAAAGTCTGGAAATCTCTAAAGACATTGGGTGTGGGTAAGAAACGCCAAGAATCTATTTCAAGAAACTTAGATATTGAAGCACTCAATCAACACTTCTCTACCTCGTCTAATTTTAGTGATAATACTAAAGCGAATACAGTGAATTCTCTTTCATCTCTTCCTGCACCCACATACTCATCATTTCTGTTTAATTCTGTTACTGATTGTGATGTTAAAAATAACGTACTGTCAATTACATCAAATGCAGTAGGCTCAGACGATGTCAGCCGTAATATGATCCTTCCTATACTTGATGATATCTTGCCTGTGATCTCCCACATCCTCAATTTTTCACTTACCAGTGGCGTTTTTCCTTCCTTATGGAAAGACGCTCAGCTAATTCCTTTACCAAAAAAGTTAAATCCCGTAGTGTTTTCCGATTATCGTCCTATCTCTATATTACCTTTCCTCTCGAAAATCCTTGAACGCCTAGTTCATTCTCAAATTAGTAAATTCCTGTGTGAAAATCGTATCCTCAACCCTCTTCAATCCGGTTTCCGTCCCGGCTATAGCACCACCTCAGCCCTTGTCAATATTACGGATGACATCAGATATGGCATGGAATGCAAAAAATTAACTGTTCTCGCGCTTTTAGAGTTTAGCAATGCATTTAACACAGTAGACCCTGACGTTTTGGTCTGTATACTTCGTTCTCTTAACATATCTCCAACGGTAATCGATTGGTTTCGTAATTACCTGTGTGGACCAGTTTGCCAGGGTGGATCCACGTTGTTTTGTATTTGGCTGGTAATCTGAACATAGAGTTGGTAATCGCAAGATTTAATTGAGCGCATACACTAAGCAACAGTAGCCCATTGCTGTTCATATTACCAACTCCGTGTCTGCCCAAAACTTTAGTCCAGGCCTCAAAGTCACGTCCTACACGGGCATTAAAATCTCCCATAAGTAAAATTTTTTCTCTCGGTGGAATACGCTCTATACACCGCGTTAGTTCTTCATAGAATCTGTCCTTAATCTCATCAGACTTGTCTAGTGTAGGGGCATAGACACTGATGACATTAAGGACATTATCTTCTACCAGATAAAGGCGTAAAGTGGTAATGCGGTCGGAAATATGCACAGGGCACTCTTGCAGTTGTTTAGCAAGATTATTCTTGATAGCAAAGCCAACACCTGATCTTCGTGGCTCTGAAGAAGCGAGACCTTTCCAAAAGAAAGTATATCCACCACCGTGTTCTACCAGCTCTCCTTCATCGCGAAGATGTGTTTCGCTGAGTGCAGCCACATCGATATTATAGCGATGAAGTTCTCAAGCTACGATGGCGGTCTTTCTCTCAGGACAGATATTTGTCTCACGGTCAAGAAGTGTACGCACATTCCACGTGCCAAAAGTCATAGAAATTGGTGTTTTGTTATTTATTTTAATGTGTCGTCGACCGCGAATTTGAGATGCGGAGGCAACCGCGGTTGCTACCTTCCCTTTAGGTTGGGGTGAGCATTTGTTTGGGCACCATTTCTAGCCCCCTCCCCAGCTGAGTGAGGAAAGCAGTGCCTCCCTGAACAGGGCTGCTTTGTAGCTCTAGGTGCTGCTGAATTTACTCTGTCACCCGATGCAGAGCAAAAGCGACCACGATGTATGTTACATCCCCAGAACCGCCCACGTGCAGGAGCCAGACAAGACCCAACGAGCATCACGCCAAGCCTCTCTCTCCCATCGCCGTGGGGCTTAACTGAAAGCGGAGTCCTTATAAAGGAAGCGGTCAGTTGCGCAGGATATATTAACGTGCACAGATGTAGGCGCAGGACACAGGTGCACATACTTATCTTTGTCCTTCTGGATCCGGTGGAACGGAAACCGTTACGACCGGAGAAGGACTCCGATAGATGTTATAGATAATGGTGCGAAAAGTGACAAGGGTTCAGCACTTTTTCACACACCCCCTCAATCGCCTTCTACGATTCCCACAGGAAGATATGGGGTGGTAACATTCTACTCCGCCATCACCACACGGCAAAGCCTTTCTCGATAAATGTACTATGAAACACTGAAATAATTTTTCTAATCAGACCAGTGGTTTCTGAGATTAGCGCGTTCAAATCAACAAACAAACAAACTTTCCAGCTTTATAATATTAGTACAGAAATAATAGGCTGAAAAGCAGACAAAACAATTTTCAAAAAATGCATCTTCTATTTTTGTAGGAAAACGTTAGTTGCTCAATCGCTATCTATCTATAAACACGACAACTTACATGTTAGTTCTTAAAGTAAAATATGTTTAACTTAAGATTAATCCTCTACTAAAGTTAGTAATGCTTTCGTGGTCACAGTTGCTGAGGTCGTAGAGAAGTCGCTTGTATATTTTGGAGATTGTGAAGGTTTAACTTAAGACTGTTTGCTGGCTCGAGAGTGGAGTGTCAACACTGTTTCAAGATTATGTATAAAACTACTTATTAACTGTTATTCATCACTGAAACTGTAAACTTAGGTAGGTACCTATTATTATATACTACTAGCTGACTCGGCAAACGTTGTTTTGCCATACTAAAAAAACAAAAAAGAGGTTTGAAAAATAGATGTTGGCCGATTCTCAGACCTACTGAATATGCATATAAAATTTCATAAAAATCGGTCAAGCCGTTTCGGAGGAGTACGGTAACTAACACTGTGAGTACTGTGACACGTGAATTTTATATATAAGATGAAGGAATTTTCGTCCAAGGACGTTTTACAAATATCCGACAAAAATCTCATATCGTACCTATTTTTAACATTATGCGGTTCCAAAGAAAAAGCCAGGACTCTATTACAAAGGTTCCATTGACTGTCCATCTGTCTGTCTGTGATCAGGTAGTATCTATCTCATGAAACGTAGTACCTAGACAATTGAAATTATCCTAGATGTTGTATTTTAGTTGTCATTGTAACAACAAAAACAAAATAATATCTCAATAAAAACTTTAAACATAGGCCATATCGCGATCAAAAGTAACTAGAAAATAAAAAGCAAAATTGTACATATTTTTTACATTTGACAAATCCATCTTGACGAGGGTTCTTTGTTTTTCCTATATAAGTGGAAAAGGATAGGATAAAAACAAATACGACAGTAAAAAGTTGTTTATTTTAAATATAAGTTAGACAAAATACTTTTTAACTTCAATCAATGGTCTTATTAGTTAAATATAAATAAATAAATAAATATTCATGGACTTTTCACACAACGTCCTCCGTTTTCACATTTCACACAACATTTCACACAAAGTTAACCTAAGATTTTTGCTACGCCAAGTCTTGTGCATAAACTTAAGGAAATATATTTCGATTTTAAAAGACACTGCTGTGTAATGTCTTGAATTGAGATATGTAAATAATAATTTAATTCTATATCTTATATATAAATTGCTGTTCCTTAGTCTCGCTAACACTCGAGAAAGGCTGGGCCGATTTTGGTGATTTTGGGCTTGAAATATTTGTGAGTAAGTCGAATTCGTCCAGGGAAGGTTTAAACGGTGACAAAATAGCGGACATCAGCTAGTATGTTTATAAATTCCACTTATTGTTCCATTATGTAACTATTTGTAGCGGCTATGTAGCGAATGTAACTTATTTGAATGATACTGTGTAAAATTCTAGCGAATATTTTAGCCGCATAATCGTATTCAGGATAGTAATTATATTATTTAATAATTTATTTTAAGTTATTATACGCAATATAACTTATAATTAACCAGTTGACAGTAACTTGACGGGCCTCGTGGTCTAGTGGTTCTGGTAACGGACTGCCGATCAAGAGGTCGCGGGTTCGATTCCCGCTCGGGACAATCATTTGTGTTCTTTTTCTAATTGTCATACAAATGTTTGTCCTGTGTCTGGGTGTTTCTATGTATTATAAGTATGTATTTACAAAAAAAAAGTAGTATATGTATTCTATCCGTATTCTGGTACCCATAACACAAGCATATAAGCTTAGCTTGGAACCAGAGGACGTTGTGTGAAATGTCTATGAATATTTATTTATTATTATTATTATTTATAGTGTAATTCATACAAAGGAGGTTTATAATCCATTCGTTAATTTGAATCATAAACTTTATAATGATTAATTTTATGTTTACGTTTCAAGTACCTATTGTGAATAAAACAGGTTGTGGAATTATTAACTGATTTCAAAAAAAGTTAAATGTTTATATTTAGGTATTTCTTAATTCGTCTATATGTTTTTTATGTTTGTTACCTAATAACTTTTAACCGGGCGAAACGATTTTAATTATTATTTTTTGATTTGAAAGCTGGTTGTTCTCGTGTGGTGCCTTTGGAACCAGGTCAGTATCTAATGGTTATGGCCTAAGAAATCGAGGAAAGCCTTCCAAACTTCAAGGGATATGAAGTTGGTGAAACGTTTTTAAAAAAACGCCCAATTATTTTATTAATAAAAATCTATGTACATCTTAAGATATACATTGAAAGTGTTTTTCATTGCATTGTATATCTGTGTGCTTATCAATTATAGCTTTCAAACTTGAAACTAAGATGCCAATTTCGATGCGTCAAATCTATATTTGTATAAAAAAATACACTGGTAAGTGTATCTTAGAAGCATTCTTCACCATTGAGTGTATCGGTAAAATAAGGTTATTTCAGTAAGCGATTGCGTTGATTCTCGATTTAAGACATTTTACGGTTTCGACGAAACTCGTGTCTACATCCATTGCTGGGTCAATAGTAAAGCGAAGTTGAATGTTGCAACTCCAAGCAAACGTAGTACATTTAAAGAGCAAAGTAACTTTCCGACAATAGGAAACTTTAGCGTGATTCAATAGAAAGCTCGACGGTCTAACTAAAATTTTCTCGAACGCCTTATTTTCTATATAAAATGTGTAAAACATTTTAAAATTGGCTTTGATTTCTTTTAAATTACTTTGTATACGGTAGTAGTAATCAGCCAACATCCACTGCAAACAGAACCAATATGAGAATTGTTGCGCCGCGGGCTCCAAATAACTGGACAAGGGCTGGTGAATGATGATCTAAATAATATCTGATTATGTTATCTGCTTAGAGCAATAATCCGACAGGAGTTGGTATTTCAAGGCGACCTCCGCCGAAAAAGGTACAAGAACAATAATCATACGCTTTGTTTAAGGATACTGTCGTCTCTTAGTGTGTATAGTTTAATACTGTAAAGTTATCTGAGAAAAAATATATTTTATACCAATTAAAAAAATATATTCATAATCTACAAAAGTGGAAGTGGGCAAGCCACATCGTTCGACGATCCGACCGTAGGGGATGGATGGTGTTCAACTGGTGACCACGTACCGGACGACGCAGTATGGGGCGGCCCCCAACAAGGTGGAATGTCGACATCGTCAAATAGGTATGCTGAGGGCCTCTGGATGCAGTTAGCACAGGACCACGCGTTGTGGCTTTCTATGGGGAGGCCTTTGTCCAGCGGTGGACAGAAAAAGGTTGATGGATTGATGGATGTTTCATAATCATACCTATATCTTCAGAATTCTATTAAATTCTGTAATGTCTGATTGTAGTGAATCTAGAAAATGTCATATTCTTCACATACGTCATGCGATACTATCATTAACGTCGTCTGGATTTTCTATTTCTGAACGATGAAGACAGAGCAATATTGGTTTTAGATAATGTAGAAATAGCGTGTTAGAAACGAATTAGGGGCAAAGAACATTGCAATTTTCTAACTGTATTTTCTGTTAGAAACACTTGGATGTTATATAAAAACATCTTTCTGTAAAACAGTGATGAGTATTATAGTAATAATACTGTTGATAATGGTACCGATTCTGAGTGCAGGACTAAGCTTTACAAAATATCTGTTAGAATAAGGAAAGCTTTCTAATTTGATGGAGACATAACTTTAACTGTGTGAACTCATGGGAAGGTCACTCATAACAATATAATATAACCATTAAAAACACTCATATCTGACATACTCTGCTTAGCTGTTAACTTTAAAGTGACGTAGCAGATTGTAACTAATAAATATTCCTGTTTACGGGAATGAACAGAATTAAATATTAGCGATTAAACATCTATGTTAAAAGGGGACTGACAGATACATTGTAAGATTTCGTTCTATTAAGCAAAATATTGTATTCTTAATACATTAGTGTAAAACTTTACTTGCGCGATATCAAAACAACATTAAATATTAAATTTACAACAGATACAATGCTACAGAGAATAAGCTAAGCAACAAAACACGGTTTGTTATCAGGAGTGAGTTCCGCGTTCAGGCTTACGACAATCGTACCGCGTTTCACTCGGTTGAATACACAAGCGACACGATGCTCATTCTGCGGATATTGGCTAGACGGGCATACGGACACCGAACATTTTCCTTACAAAGCTAAAAGTTTGTACTCAACTAAATTCATATGAACATGGTGTGTGGCAAAGTAAAGTTTGACTTTGTGTATAATTTAACTAACATGTAAAATATAATCTCTTTCCAGCACATTTACGTCCCACTGTTGGGCACGGGTTTCCTTCGCTTTGGGACTTATACTTATGGTCTACTGTGCCACGCTTACCAGGCGTATCGGCACAGGGTTTATTTTTGAGTTTTCTGTCTCTCACAGAGGATGTTATCTATGTGCAATATACCTTTGCTGACTTTTACAACACCCTTGGCACAAGATGGGGTGGTGATACTTGTATTCTTAATCCGTCACCACATGGAGAGTAATATAATAATAAGATGATTTTAATTAAAGGGGGTTTAGCTCAGGAGTTTCCAAACTTAATTTGTCTACTGCCCACTTAGATAAATTATTTTTACACACTATAAACCCATTTTTTTCTAGGTCTATCGGCCCCCTTTAGGCCTGTAGCAACTGCAGTCCAGCAGTATGCTGGAGAGATTAGTCGCCTATAAGGGCGCACGACAGTCCTCCCCCTATAAGTCACGTCTCATTAAATAGCCGTAATGTCATAAAATGCCAAAGACCTTAATCATAGTTTAGAGTGAAAAACTTATTTATATCAGTCAAACCTCCAGAGAAAATTTTATGACTGCTTTTAATATGATTATTTTTCATTTATGGGGACTTTATAAATGATAAAATGTCTCCCTATTGACTACTTTATGTAATATGATTACTTGCTAATTAAATAAAACTAGTTGTTACTTGAGTGATATTGAGACCAATTCCACGTTCCTAAACATAACTACAAAATTAAAATTGATATTGTCAATAACCAATTAGACAATGTTAACTGACCTTCCGTATTATAAAAACAGTATTATGCTTATAACTAATATGTGTACAACAAAATACCCAAATAATTATATATATTATTATACTAGCTGTGCCCTGCGGTGTTGTTACCCGCGGTAAAAAGGATAAAAAATAAGTTCATTTTCTATTCAATTTTCCATTGGAAAGTTTCATGAAAATCCATCCAGTAGTCTTTAAGTGAAAGCACAATAAACATCCTTACCACAGATAATATAATACATATCTAAACATTGGAGTATGGATAGAAGACCGAGGAAACGTTGGCGTTGCTCAGCCAATAGTTTAAGTATTTTATTTTATAGCGCGTAATTCTTTTTTCGTCATATCTCCTAAGATATTCATTTAAATTGCATGCTGTAAAGAGCAGTTATAATCTATATTAATTGCGTAAGCTGATCAAGCTATTTAATTTAGTAAAAAATATTACTATATACACATAAATAGCTTTTGAAAACACGCTATTGAATTTGATAATTTTTCTGACATTATTATGGGTACAGCGGGTTTCCCTTAAAAGATAGAGATATTATGCCCTCGCGGACTTTTTGAAGAACTATAGGTAACAAACAATTCCTCCATATATTAGTTTGTTGTAACTCTCATAGATAAGGCAGCGTTTTCGTTTATAGCTCGCGCGCGTCCGAATTTCTCGGCAAATTTAATCATATCTCATCCAATATAGAGCAAACTCCAATAAATTATGCAAAAAAAGCCATCCTCTTGAACCATTCTATCTATTAAAAAAAAACCGAATCAAGATCCGTCACGTATTTTTGAAGATATAAGCTCACATAGGACATACATACATACATACAAAAATAACGACTTTGTTTTATAAGAAGTAAAGATAAAAATAAAGAAGATAAAGCTAGAGAAGATTATACCATAGTTGTTTTCACTTTTGTTAAGATAAGTTTAAGTTCTTGACGCTTTAGAATTTTATTGGTTTGAATCATTGTTGAGTTTTTATTGCATTCATAAAAATAAATTTGTAAAACATTGAGTTTAGGAAATCTTAGTAAAAGTACCAACCAAACTCCTCCTTTTTTAGAAGTCGGTTATTGAAAGGTGGATGAATTAGAGTTAATTAAATTAACATTCTTGTTCTTTTATAATATTTTCTTGTTCTTCCCAGTCTATTAACGTTCCACTATTTGACACGTGTCCCGTCTCCTCCGGGAGGATATTTGGTCTACTGCCCACACAATCCAAACGTGTTGGCATAAGCTTTAGTCACGAGTTTCCGGCCTCTCATCGTAAAAGTTTCCATTCTTCCAAACAGAAATTTATGTTTCATAATATTATATTTTACTCACATTTCGTGATTTATGTCAGGATTTTTGATAGACTTAGATTATATTATTATTCACATTATTATCTTACCATTACGCCTTCTTCCCATGGGAGTAAGCAGAGAGTATAGCGCGCCATCTGCTACGATCTAAACACACTTGTGGCTTAACGCCATAAACCTATCCAAAATAATTTATGATTTGAAATACTATAAAAATATTATGCGGGTTTTATTTCAGTTGATTTATATAATATAACTAGCTGGCCCGGCAAACGTTGTTTTGCCATACCAAAAAAATAGTAAAAAAAAATAAAAAAAATAAACTATAAACCTCACAGAGCCCGAGACCTTTCCAACGAATGCAAAACCGTGGAAATCGGTCCGTGCGTTCTGGAGTTATAGCGACAGGAAGGAAAACCCGACTTATTTTTATATAGTAGATTAAGCATATGCGTTAGCCTTTACTTTAGATTAAATTGATGTAATCTGTGTTGCCATATTCAAAACAATCAATTTAATTCCAGCGCTTTCACAGTAACTAAAGTACTCAATGAACCGATACAGAATAATGCCAATTCGGATATTAAATGTTTTCATTGACCACAGTTTGATTTACTACTGACGTCCACTAAATCTCCACAACTTTATTTGTATTTCAATAAATAATAATAAATAAATATTCACGGACATTTCACACAACGTCCTCTGATCCCAAGCTAAGCTTATATGCTTGTGTTATGGGTACCAGAATACGGATAGAATACATAAACTACTTTTCTTTTGTAACATGACAATCAGTTACATACTTATAATACATAGAAACACCCAGACGTAGTACAAACATTTGTATGACATTTATGGATATCACACAAATGATTGTCCCAAGCGGGAATCGAACCCGCGACCTTGTAAACGGCAGTCCATTACATGAGTGGTTCATGTAATGGACTGCCGTACGCCACGAAGCCCGTCAATGTATACATATAATTCAATGTATATAAATTGCTTTAATATTTTGATAGCGTTTGATTTTTATCTCGTAATCTATACTAATAGTAATCGTTGCCAGCGACTCCGTCCGCGTAAAATTTGGAAATATTTTTTTTTGCAATAAAAGGTAGCCTGTATCCTTTCTCAGGGTCTAAAGATGCCAAATTTCATCAAAATCGGTTGAGAGGTTTAAGCGGGAAAGCGTAACGGACAGACAGACAGAGTTACTTTCGCATTTATAATATTAGTAGGGATTTACTTATAATAAAAAAGTTATTTTTGTATGTATGTCCCAATGTGAGCTTATATCTTCAAAACTAAGCAAAAGATATCGATGCCGTTTTGTTTTTAATAGATAGAGTGGTTCAAAAGGATGGTTTTTTTTGTATAATTTGTTAAGGTTTGGTTTCTGAATCCTACGCGTAGGAAATTGCGGACAATAGCTAGTAATATTAAAAAGCTGTAGGGTTTGTTTGTTTGTTTGCGCTCCCATTAGAAAAATTCTTTCAGAGCTTTTTTTTTTTGAACCTGAAACTCTTACGTTACCACACGCTTAAGTACCTACAAGATAGTATGTGGTAATAGAGTAATTTAATAATACACGAAACCCTTCCTTGATAGTCGAGAAAAGTAATATGCTTATGTAACCTAAGGACAGAATGAAAATAAAACTCGTTTTTGTAAAAATATTTACTATATTACATATTTACAGGTTTATAAAGGAATTTTACAAAATTACTACAATATGGCCGCGACTGGATACATACGTTTAACGTATGTATATTACGTATATATTTATATATATACTATCGGTACTAAAATGAAATAATTAGCATAGTAAAAGATTATATAGTTATATAGTGTTAAAAATGGTCATATTTATGAGCAATCTATAATATTCATTCATCTATAATAAGCTAAAACCGTCAAAACGTATGTACACATTTACACACGGATTTTTCATTTGATTATCGGCCACATTCAATAAATATCTCCGTCCAAAATTTCGAAAAAGTTGGAGAGGTGAAAGAATAAAACGTTGATTGAAAAAATGTGGTGCTACATACATCTGACTATAGCAAAACTTAATATCAGATATATGACTGAAAATGGCTGTTAACATTAAATTAACTTAAGTCTTACAATAAATGGGATCGCTCTACTTATAAAAAAAAACATCGTAGTGTATAAAAGTTATCTACAGTCTGTTTGCAATCATAAAATTATGTGTTATTTAAACATATTTACATTGAATAGTGATTATTACAATACAATATTAGAACGAAGATCATCTAAGTAAAACGACCCATATAGTTGTTGCTACAGTATATACAACACGGGTATAATGTGGTTGCGCGTCGCTCGACAACGCACTAGCATGACACTCAGCCTCGTCAGCCCTTAGTTGTAATAAAGGCAAATGCTTTCCACTAGGATCTTTACATGTGCCACTTTGAACAGCACGTCGAAGTTCTGCTCCAGCTTCATTCTCCTGAAGCCAACGTCGAAACCAAGCGCCAAGCCACGCTAACTCACATTCACACCTTAATGGATTTCCAGTAAGTATCAGTCCTCCTATAAAACAACAAATAAGAATTAATTAATTATGTGTGGTGACCGATCAAGAGTATGGTCGCTACCCATTTTCCTTCTCTGGGTATTGTAAAACCCAGTTGAGGGACGTTGTACGCCAATATCGTCCTCTGTGAAAGACTAAAACACGCCTGGTCAGGCTGGCATGGTTAACCATAAACCCTCCCAAAGTAGAGGAGGCCCGGTCCCAACAGGGATGTTAACGGACTAGAGAGAGGAGAGAGAGGAGAGAGAGGAGAGAGAGGAGAGAGAAGAATTAGTAGAGTAATTAAGCTATATGCATTGTATGGAAACTTTTGAGTGGTATATTAAGAATTTAAACTCATTACAAAAAGTTCGCTCCACCTCATTCACAATGTTGAGAGGCTTAGTAAATTTTAATAAAACACTAACTGTTGCTTGTGGCTCACTCGCGTCCCTATTCATTTTTAATGACGTAAGCTGTACCGTTTTGGAGATATCACAGAATTAGAGATAAGCTTATTAAATATTTAAATTGTTATTAACGGAGGTTTAGTGCAACAAGTAAACAAAAATTTACAACCCATGAGAATTATGACTATTTTGTTTTAGGTGAATGATCTTCGTTATCATGAAGAAATATGATTACATGTCACCATTCCTTTTCATCTCGCCCGGTCATGGTAAAGCTCAAGGCACCATCGTGGCCCGGCAGGGCAGGACCCTTTTCATCCTGTAGGTTCTGTAAGAGTCAGCTAAAAAGACTCTATACATAGAACATCTACAAGAGACTAATCCAATAGGTACTATAGGTACTAACACGCCTAGTTGGCTTGTTAGATACGTTTATGTAGTGGTAGAGTGCAGTTACCTCATAGTTGAGTATTTACGGGCTGACAAGACAAGATGAATAAACTGTTTACTAAAGTAATTTATTGATTTTGCAATTGACATGCTATGCCTTACTTAACAAATCAAATTATGGTGGAAAAAATTGACTGCCGCAAGCGGGACTTGAACCCACGACCTCGGAATACCGTTCCGAAGCTCTTTCCAACTGAGCTAATTGCGGTCGTGCTAGCAACATTCAATTTAACCACCACATTTGTCACTCGACTGAGTTTATATATTTTTACGTACAACGCCATCTATCAAGATTGCTTTACAATGCTGTTTACTAAGTTTATTGTCAATACAATTACTAGAAGATTGTAGGCAACTTAGTCTTGTGTTCTTAAGCCATAAAGAAATTTTCTAACATACCTGATAGTAGTTTTGTTGCAACGTGGCTCCAGCTGGTAAAATTTGGGTAAAAAATGGCAGGACTAAGCGTCGTTAATTGGTTATAACTTAAATCAATTCCAAGCTGCGGCACTTGTCCCAAATGCTTCATAAATGCTGTCGGTAACTTTGTGAGAGATGTCTTTGTGATTCTAATAAATAATTCTTGACTATCAGCGAAAGGCTGGAAAGCTTCATCAGATATTTCTTTCAGTTTTAATCCTGTGATTTCCAAGTAACGAATGTTTCTTGCATTGACCCCATGTAATTGATTATCCATGAATTCATCTGTCCAATGTATAACTAATTTATACAATGATGGAAGGGAAGAGGTGAGATTGGAAATGCGGAACGTGGAATGATTTATACCGGACCACGATTGGATATGTAGGGATCGAAGTGATATTAAGGGACGGAAGGAATCTTGATCAATTATGTCTAAGTATTTCAGTCCATTTAAATTCAAATGAGATAAATTACTTAACCATTTAAAACTGTTTGGCGATATTCTAACTATAGGATTGAATGATAGGTCTAGAAAATTCAAATTATTTAAATGAATCCACATTTTTGGCACTAATGAGGTAAGACGATTATAACTTAAATCTAAATTGCGAAGACTCAGCAACCGTTTTACATCAATTTCTTTAATACCGTTAATATAATTCGATGTTAAATTGAGGCTAGTTAAGTTTATCAAAGGTAGATAAGGCACTGACTTTAAGCTTACATTTGCAAGATTCAAATGCCTCAAGTTCGGAACGTTATGAAACAGTTCCTTGAAGTTTGCTTTTATTGAATTTGAGCTGAGGTCTAACTGACGCAGGCCACCGAGACTTGAAAATGTATTATCAGATAGTACTGTTAATAGATTGTGACCTAAATTTAGATTTAATAGAAATAATGTGCTGCGAAAAATATTACTGTCTAGATATTCAATACGGTTATGTGATAAATCCAGGTATCTCAGAGTAAACCCTATCTGTGAAAGAGCAGTACCAGGAAATAACGACATGTCATTATAACTTAGGTCCAAATGTTCTATGATAGTGTTCTTAAAGACGTCTCTAGGCAACAACCTTATATGATTATGATCTAATTTTAAATACCTAAGCTTATTTAAGTTATAAAATTGCTCTACAGATAATTGAGAAATTTTGTTAAATGATAAATCCAATATTTGGAGTGAAACTAAATCTGTAAATGATTTCCTTTTTACATGTGAAATATTATTTTCATGTAAATCTAATATTTCTAAAAAATTTGCATTTCCAAAAGCTTCATTTGATATATAAATAATTTTGTTATGTGATAAAATAATATGTCGTATTGACGTTTCGATTGCAATGAAAAAATTATTTGGCACTTCATAAAAATCATTATAGGAACCGTCGAATATATTGATGGGGACGGCGGAATCTCCATCAATAAATTTTATATGATTTCTACTAACATTTAATGTAAATGTTATGTGTGTACTAGACACATTATAAAACGTATTTAAAGATAAATACGTAAAGTTATTTCCCTGGAGTTCCAATATTTCCAGTTTTGGTAAATTTGTAAACGTCTCCGCCTCCATCGAGTTGATTATATTACCCCCTAGAGATAAATATCTTAAGTTTGGTAAGTTTGTGAAAGTGTATTTTGTCAAGTTGTTGATCCTATTATAAGATAAATCTAAGTTTCTCAGCTCTGGCAGAAATATAAAACTTCTACTATGCAATGAATGCACAAAATTATAGGCAAGTCGTAGGTTGCTAAGAGATAAAGAAGCGTTATGATAGTCTTCATTTATTGACATGTCTACAATTCTATTGTAATCTAAATTTAGATATTTGAGATATGAAAAAGAAACTACATCAGATAATTTAATTATGTGGAAGTCATTATTATCAAAAGATAACCAACTAAGATTTTCTAATCCTTCTTCTATTTCGAATGGAAAATGTCCACTAAATAAAGTAGAAGACGATTCTAATAGGTGTAGAGAACTAGTCACATTCGAGAAAGATTCAGGATGCACGTAGTATAAGTCATTAAAACTTAGATTAATTTCTTTCAATGGCATGCTCACTGGAAATACATTCTTATAAATCTGTGCTATTCTATTGCCTCTTAAGTTAATTGTTCCAAGAGAAGTAGACCAGTCTAGAAAGTCATTCGGTAACAAGTTTGATATTTTATTATAACTTAAGTCGAGATAACGAATAGAACCCGGTTCGAGGGTTTGCAGTGCAGTAGGTATTGTAGTAAGAAAGTTGCCAGCAAGAGAAAGTGTTTGAATCCGACTCGGCAAAGCGGGCGATTCTTCTAAATAGTTGTATGCTAAAGATAAATGACGAAGTCGTATGACCTGAGATAGGCTGTCTGGTAAGTGAAATAGTTTATTGTGCTCCACTTCTAGATGTTCAAGTGAGTTTTTCAATGATAAAAATAAATCTCGACTGATGGAATTCAACATATTGTATGATACCGACAATTTTTCTATTCTATTGTTAGCAAATACTAACTTTGGTATCAAAGTTAATTCATTTAGATCTAAAATTATTTGCCTGATTTGAACTTCTTGTAGCAGAAGTATTTGATGGGTGTCACTTATTTTGTTATTACTCAAATCTAATTTTTCTATTCTTTTAGTTTTATTTATGGGACAAATATAGCTCTCACTAAAGGTAATAAAATTATGACGTAAATGTAAAGATTGTAACCTAGGCAGATTAAAAATTAAATCACAGGATAGTTCTCGTATAAAGTTATTAGATAATTTTAGGAGAGTTAGGGATGGTGGTAAGGAATCTGGAGTGATTGTCCTGAGGTGATTCCCTTCCAGATCGACCTGCAATAGGTGACTTAATGACGTCAATGAATGATCGCCCAAATGCATAATTTGATTGTTACTTAGAGATAAACTCGTTAAAGTGTCTTCTAAATGGTGCCACTTAATCTCAGGGCCTATGTACATAATATTGTTGCTAAAAGAAAACATAAATTATTTTAGATGAATCAAATTTAAAACAGGATTTTGTTAGAATTTATTTTAGAAACTTGTGCTTACTTCTGCAAATTAAGCCAGTTTAAAACTTTTAAATCTCTTAAACCCTGCTGTGGTATTTCAGTAAATTCGTTGTAACTGAGATCTAAAGACGCTAGTGAACCAGCCATGGAACTGAAAATGTACAAGTTTTAATTAAATTTTCTTTTTCATGTAACTCCTAATTAGAGTTGTTCAAGTTATTTGAAAATTTTAAAAGACATTACCTTAAAGCATGCATCTCAATGTAGTGTAATTTGTTAGCAACTAAGACTAATGTTTGCAGTCTCAATCCATCCAGTGCACTCTCTGTTAAAATTTCTAAATTAGACATACTTATATCTAGGTGTTGTAGTTCAATCCGTGGCCATTCTGTAACAAATATTTTAATTTAAATTATACCTACTAGGGAAAGTGACGTCTTATATTTTTTTATGTAATACAAATCAAATCTTTTATTATTTTTGCCGATCCTATAAGCAATTGACTGTTGTGTATACAATTTAATACACTCACATATTAAAAACAATTCCATGACCCATTGACATTTCCAGACTAACCCTTAGATACATGCTTATTATTACATGATAACTTTTGCAGCGTAAAATATGCAATAAGACAGTTCCTTAATGTGAAATTTAAACCTAAGACTATGTTCAAGTATAAAAATTGTGTGACTTTGATCAGAATTCTACAATGGTTAGACTCTCTCTTTCTCCAGCCCATTGACGTCCCACTGTTGGGTACGGGCCTCCTCCACTTTGGGAGGGATTATGGGAAGTGGGATTCGTTCTTTTAATTATATCTGTTTACAACTGAGACCTGAGTGAATTTTATATGCAGTGACCTAAAATTGCTTCAAAATAACTTAAGTAATGAATGATACAATAAATGATACATTGAATTTTCTTGGCAGCCCATTAACGTGTATTTTATCATTAATTAAATGGATGTTTTATTTATTTGTTATTTCACTAACAGAGGTAATTCGATCGGACGCTGTAGAGACCTCAACATGAGTTACACCTAAAGAGATTTCCCACTTAATCAGATCGATCAGGTCTAAACATTACTGTATTAATAAATATAGTATACCTGGAAATCTGTGTAGTGGCACTGCAATACAAGACATGTGAGTACTTCGGCAAGAGCACAATGGACTCCCAGTGCACGGCTCCATCCGTTCTGGTGCCATAGCTCCGACCAGGACGCAAGTCACTAGCACCGTCCAGTGCAGCGCCAGACGCGCGCAGTTAGACCCCAACACCATCACTAATGAACAAAACGTTTGAAGTAAATACTACTTAGCCAGTATTCTTATTTGAGGGGCCTTGTGATCAATTAGTCGCAGTGAGATCCCCGCACAGGACATTCATTTTTGGGATATTTATATCCGTCCCACAAATGTTTGTATCACGTCTGGGTGTTACTTATACTATTTATAATAAGTATACATTTACAAAAAATAACTACATTGTTTTTATGTAATATATCCGTATTCTGGTACCCAGAACACAAGCATAAAAATATGATGTCGTGTAAAATGGCCATATAATGTATTTAAATATTGTTTATCCTTTTTAGACTCATTTTAGTACGAGCGCTAAAAAGTACTGTTTTAGTAAGATATGTGCAGTTAGTCTTGCCGTGCTCAGTGGTTTTCTTCCTTCCATACTTTTGAAAAGGTACCTTAATTAAAATAGACTAAATAAGAATCAACCAGCCTATCATTTATCGTATTTTAAGAAAAATTTATTTTCAAATGTTTTTGAAAAATCTTATCCAAAGTTTACAGATCCGGGAAACTTACAAAATTATGGACATTTCACATTCTTAGGCTAATTTGTTCCAATAAACAATTACAGTTAGTCACCGAAAATGCGACTTAAAAACTGTTTTACATAATAGCCTTTGAACGAACTAACTATTAAAGCTAATATTTACACAGACAACAGATATGAAAAAGCGCTTGTGAATTTCAAAATAAATAAAAGTAGTTTTATAACGAAGAGGTCTTGAGGTCTCCCGGGATGTGGAAAAATTGGCAGTCGGATTTTACTGTCAGAACAAATATTGGCAGAAGCTCGAAAAATCTACCTTCCATTGCAGACGCATATAGATTTGGATACATAATGTATCTTTTAGACATTGCTAGCCCTATAAGAATAATTGAGTATTATTTAAAAAAAAATTGAACCGACTTTATGAGACCACCTCAGTAGTCTTCTCTTTGATTATTTAGATACATTACATGATATGTGGAAACAATGCGTGAGCATTTAAAATTTGAAGATTTTCCTCGGTTTCTCAAGAGATAACCATCAGATCCTGACCTAGTGCCAGTGGGACCACACGGGGAGACCTTACGCCAATCTTTATTTATAAAATAATAGATGAACACAAAATTTAAACATATGTTTTACAATAAAAAATTCTATGTCCATAAAGAGAATTCTGTTTTATTCTATCCACCTAACCGTATGTTTATGAATTTTGATGAAACCAAAACCCCACACTTTTAAAATAGAATTAATTTTTGCAATTATTAAATGGAACATTATGAAAACGAAAATCCAAGTTAGATTCATTTCATACGTGTCAATGACAGATCTAATTCGGTGATATTGTCGGACGGAAATATTATTTAGATAATTTATTGTATTGATGGATACATAACTGCCTTGCCTCAATAGGCGGCAGGATGCACTCCGACGAGGTTGGCAACAGTCGGCTGGAGTGGTGGAGCCTAATGGGAGAGGAAACGTCGAACTATACGGGCATTGCTGTATTTATTTTATTATTAAGGCAAAGTTTTTATTTAAATAAAAAATTAAATAATTGGTCAAGTGCGAGTCGGACTCGCGCACGAAGGGTTCCGTACCATTATCTATGCAACATAAGGCAACGTTATTAGTATCGAGCAAGAAACGGTAAAAAAATCATGTTTGTTGTATGGGAGCCCCCCTTAAATATTTATTTTATTTTATTTTTAGTATTTGTTGTTATAGCGGCAATAGAAATACATCATCTGTGAAAATTTCAACTGTCTAGCTATCACCGTTCTTGAGATACTGGGTACGGAACCCTAAAAATCATGTTTGTTGTATGGGAGCCCCCCTTAAATATTTATTTTATTTTATTTTTAGTATTTGTTGTTATAGCGGCAATAGAAATACATCATCTGTGAAAATTTCAACTCTCTAGCTATCACCGTTCTTGAGATACAGCCTGGTGACAGACGGACGGACGGACGGACGGACGGACGGACGGACGGACGGACAGCGAAGTCTCAGTAATAGGGTCCCGTTTTTACCCTTTGGGTACGGAACCCTAAAAAGGCAGCTTATTTGAAATAACGAAGCAACCCATCAAATCGTCAGTGCCGTGACTAAGGCGAGCGGTGGACCAAGACAGTTTGATCAATGACCTCAGAAGACTTTACCGAGGGTCTAAATATATATGAAACCAAAGTTACATTCAGTACCCATGGAATCCCAATGCCAGAATTTGTTGGAAATACGATTTTTCAAATGGCCGATCAATATGCCTAACTATAAATAGCGTAGTTTGCTAAATTTAATAAAAGAAAAGCTTTACTTTATCTCTAAATTAAGCAAACTACGCTATAAACGTACAACTACGCTAATAAATTCAATTAACAAGGGTAGAAATTTTTAACGTGGTCGAATATGGAATAGACCACATTAAAAAGACAACTCGACTATAGCATTGTGGCCGAAGAAAATGTCTTTGATTGGTGATGTGTAAATTTCTTTGGAATGGCCAATGGACAAATGCATATCATACCACATTTGTATAGGAGAGACTACATTTTTAGTTAATTTTGAAAACATTAGAAACAATAGCACTAATTCTATATTAACTTAACTATAAAAATAAATTATTAATGGTGTCAATAACACAATTCGGTAATGTTAACTGAACTTTATTATTACAAAAACTGTTTATTTTAGACCAATGATTTTAATTAATATAAATGTACATAACGAAATTACCAACTAATCAAAATACAACGTAGTTGTTTTAAATTTTTAGTTAAGTTAAGTTTAGTTGTGCACCTAAAGTTGGTACCACGGGCAAACCATAAAACTGTCAACTTAACCTAAAATCAGCTGAAACGGAATGAAAATAAATGAGTTATTTAGTTATACCAATTCTTATATATTAGCCATCGTTATCTAGTTCTATACTACGCTTACTTGTGCTAGGTGCACAAGTAAGGTAGGTACTTTTAGTAAGCTCTTAACATAAGTAGTTAAATATAATGAACGCCAATTACAAAAATTTTTATGGCGGTTAGACATCACTTTTTGTAGCAATAGTATTTCTAAATCATTCAGCTATAATTACTATACTCATTAAAGATAATTATGTTATGTATATTGTTTTAGTACTATATTTTAAAGTCAAATAGGTTTTAATTCTAAATTACTCTCTAAACATAGTAACTTGTTATAATATTCTCTAACACTTGCGCGAGTCATTCGTTTAAATAAATCCACTTTTTATGGATTTAGACGCGTGTAAACGTCGGGCTAAAATTAAAACAAGCTCTTGTCTAAATCCGTAAGAAGTGGTTTTATTTAAATTTGTTTTCATTAAGAGAATCTACTAAAAGAGTCTTAATGTAACATTTCTTAAAATAAATATCTATAATCTAATTGCTTATTTGTTTTTCTACTTACCGATCTTTAATAATAAAATAATAGTTAAATCGATTTTTAGGTCAATATACTATGGATGAAATTAATTTTAAGGACAACTCTTGTCTGACTTCAATTACAAAAAAAAATATTTACTTCCTTGGTCTTTAATATGTAAACGTTCTGGAATGGCCTTGTATATAAAGATGAAACACCCATTACCAGGTGGAGAAAACATTTGATAAAATCGCTAGCAATCGTTAGATTCTTGCGCCATTAGAACACTAAGAACATTTTTAACGGCGTAATTTTAAGAAAGGCGTGTACGTGCATATTTATGTTTAGAAAGCATAATCTATACTAATTACAAAGCTAAATAGTTTGTTTATTTGTTTGATCGCACTAATCTCAGAAACTACTGGTTTGATTTGAATTATTCTTATAGTAATAGATAGTATATTTATCGAGAAAGGCTATAGCAGGTGTGGCCAACTTTTGTGCACATAAGATCTACTTTTATTTTAAAATTGAGTCGCGATCGACCTATTTCTTAAGTAAGAAGGGGAACGTTTATGCAATGTGCTTTTATACCGCCGTGCACACTTGAAAATAGTAGAAAACTACTAAAAGTGGTCACGCTGATTCGTCTCCCTACTCGAAGCATGAGCTGCGTACATGTATGTTCATTCCTGTATCAAGTACTTGAAACATTTGGCATTGAATACGTCCCCTCATGGAACTTGCGAGTGATCGACAAAAATTGGTTGCGCGATCGACCGGTCGATCGCGATCGACTTATTGGGCATTCCTGGGCTATAGGCTATACAACATCATGCTGCGATTAATAGGAGCGAAGTGTAAGTGATAAATGTTACAAAAAGGGGGAAAATTTCTAAATTCCAACCGTACGCAATTCGGGGCAACGACTAGTTGCTTTACAAAAGTAGTCACGTTAATACATAAAAATAAAACAAGTCGATCTCACTTTTGAAGATATTAAAGTACTTATATATTAAAGAAATAACAATTCTAAGAATTTTTGTCTGTATCTTTGTTATTCGCATCACGCATAATCTACTGCATTATATTTAATGCAGTTTCACTAATATAAAATAAATAGTACAAACAGTTACGTACGGTAATTTCCAAACGACTGACATTAAAACTTTGAAATCTCGTTTCTGGAGAATAAGAATTCATTTTGGATGTATTTTGTAGCAATTCGTAGCAACGTAGCAGGCTACGACTACAGTAAAGGCTACGACGGAACAAACTATGTTAATAATACTGCTAGTATTCCAATAAAACAGTTCAGAGTTATGTAAAAATGGGAAACAGTCGGCGAAATTATTATTAAGACATTTCTGTTGGAAAAGTATTATGGAAATTTGCCAGATATCTATTCTTCACTTAGTAGGATTTATGAAATATTTAGTAATATTGAGTGGATTTGTTTGGCCTATAGAGGTAATTATATTTTTTTATTTCATAACATAACTTGACGATTGAATAAAATACAAGTGTTGCCAAATATATTCGGTACGATTTGCATTGCATGTGCTATAATGTATAATATTACAAAGCTGTACTAATATTATAAAGTAGAAAAGTTTGTTTGTTTTTTAGTTTGTTTTGTTAGAACCCGCTAATAGAGGAACCACTGCACTGCAGTGGTATTCAGTAAGAAAAAGTGAAGTGAATTTTCGGAGAATCTTGATCACGTGGCAGCGCTCTTCTATTTTTATTGGAGGAGCGCTGTCACGTGATCAAGATTCACCGAAAATTCACTTCCCTTTTTCTTACTGAATACCACTGCTGGTCTGATTTGAAAAAACTGTTTCAGTATTGGATAGTGCGTTTATTGAGGAAGGCTATAGGCTTTATGTCATCACACTATGAGAAATAGGAGCAAAGCATCAGTGAAAATTGTTGCAAAAACGAAGGAAATTTTCTAAATTCCACGCGTACGAAATCGCGGGCAACAGCTAGTATAAAAAACAATTTCTACGATGGTTTTTGTATTTCAGTTCCTCTCCAATAGTAAGTCACTTCAATTATTTTTGAAAGTACATTTCAACAATTCCAATGTTGTTAGAAAATCTTTAATCAATATTAATAACATTGTAGTTTTGTAAAAAAACCACAGTTTTAATTCCATCTGTTTTGCGAATAGCATCTTTTTAATTTAATTTATTTGCTGTTTTTTCTAGTACAATGTAAAAAAAAATATGTGATATTTTCAGTGCTATGCTAATCTAAGTATTTTGATGGCATTTTCTTCATATTTTATAGATAGTAGTAATTATAAATAAATGAATTGACTAACAACTATTTATACTAACTTATTTAAAGCCATATTTATCATAATACCGTGACACATTCTGCCCATGGGGCTAGGCTTACTGTATTTTTATTATATTTCCATTTAATCTAGAAGCAAAAGTATTTTAAAACACATCGCCTTTGAATTGGAATAACGTGCTAAGTTGTAATAAATAAACCTGCCAATACTGTTCTACAGGGACTATCTGGAATACATCAGAACGTTTGCAGATGAACAGTATGCTTTAAGAAGTGCTAGTTCAGCTCAATTATTCAATTCTTTGATTCTCGAGAGCGTTGTAAATCGTCTATGTGAAAAGATCAAGCAGAATCTGCACTAAAAGAGAACTCTATGTATACCCATTTAAAAACATTGCTTGTTGGTTTATTATATGCTCTAACTTAAAAATATAGATACCTGTAGGGATCACATTATAAATTGTACATTGTAAATAAGTTACAAACCCTATTGTAAGAACTGCAAACATAATAATTCTTTTGAACCTTTGTACTGTAATTTATAGCTGCGTAAGAATCAATGTGACCATTCTGTTTTTTTTACTTTAACATTAAGAATTCCTTGTTCTCAGACTGTTTAAAAATTAGTTAAGAATTTATTGTTTCTGTATAGAAATCAGTTAAGATTTATTGTGGGTTTGACAGGCGCATCGCGACCTAAATTTCTTGTAGAATGTAAGCATAGAAATAAGGTTAGTCGTTAATAAAGATTGTTCAAGGGAACACGCAACATCTTTCATTTATTAGTATAGGACATCTATACTAAGGTCCTACGCCTACACTAACATCTTCAAGTATAACCTAAAGAGGTATCACCAAAATACCTCCAAAGTAGTGGTAACATATATACCTCTAAAGTGGTATAACAAAGTTAAACCCCAAAATACCTATATACTAAATATCTATATAGATTGATTACATTTTGGGCATATATAGATATATGCCCAAAATGTAATAAAAAAAAAGTTGTTATAATTAAACTTTAATTTTCAATACACAATAAAAAAAAATGATTTCATAATTTACGAGACCAAGATATTTATATCTTACTAGCTGTTGCTCGCGTCTTCTTGCGCGTGGAATTTAAAAACCAAACCCTAAAAGTTATACAAAAAAGCTATCCTCTTAAACCACTATATTATATTAAAAAAATATCAAAATCCGTTGCGTAGTTTTGAAGATAGCTCACATAAGGACATACATACAAAATAAATGACTTGGTTTTATAATAAGTAAAGATGAAAAAAATTATATTCTAAACAACCGGGATTATAACACTATATTTTAGTTAAAAATGTGTTAGCCATTAGCTAAATTAAACTGACCATGTGCTAATAGGAAATGGTTAATATTAAATCGATTTACTTATCCGTATCAGAAGCTATGTACATAACTGTTTTGATATTAATAAAAACGTTTATAATTTTAATTAAATTTGAAAATGTACTTACGAATAGTTGCTTATTAAATAATCACATTGCAAAAAACACTACTATTTCAACAGTATTCCAAGTTTTATGTGCCGTTAATGGTTCAAATATTTTTAAACTTCATTATTCACTTTGATCCTTATTCATCACAGGTAACATTAATTGAGAGTTGGACATTTTAAAGTTGCGCGATTCGCCGTTGGAGGGGGTAAGAGTCGTTGAGGTCGAGCACTGACACAGCCGCTTGCCTCTGTACCCCAAGTCAGACTGAAAGCCTTTGCTGCGTGCAGGCGGGCTCGCGATCGACGCCGCTTCAAATTATACCTTTCAGGTATCCACCTTATCTCCCCCTCAAGGTCTTATCACATCAACTAATTAATGTGCGTGCTCTACTCACTTATTAGTTTTGGTTTCACATCTCACGTATTTGTATTCCTGTATTTCACTCGGTAAACATTCTTCCATTAAAGTGATTTGTAAGTTCTCGACGAGTTTATATTATAAAAATGTTTATGATTTTAACAATACGTATGTTATGTATGATGTTTTTTTTTAAATTGAATAAATAGACACGTAAATTGAGTTATTACTATGAAAATCGGCAAAAAAATGGATAGAAACAAATCTAGTTTTAACTTAAATCTGCTGTAACCTTGAAAAAGGGAACTATGATGCCCAAGTGGGATTTAAAAGTATTTTTATGTAAAGGTAAATTAGTATCAGCTTGTAGTTACGCGACCTGTAGGTATTTATGGGCCGAGTGGTAACAGATTAAGAAAGCTCGCGATTCTAATTCCTAACACTTGCGGCGTTAAAAATATACTTACAACAATAGTAAGAGATAAAAGGAATAGATAAGAAGTAGAGTTCACGTCATAAAGAGAAAAGTTAATAACTCTTCCACTTATATTTTACTTTTGTATTGGACAGACAGAAAGTTTATTTTAACAGTTTTATATTGGACTGTCTATTTTGGTACTGTCCTGGTTATTGTTTAACCAATTTATTAAAGGCCACAAGATAGCGTCATTTCAAATACTACATTCTCAATGTAGGCGTGACTTAAAGCTATAATCCTAAATAGCTGAACGCGTTCTAGTTAGTGTGCAAACAAGGATAATAGCTTTTGTGAATAAGGCATGTCTATCGTAGTAAGAGCGCTGTGAAAGCGTCTAGACTATATTGTAATGAAGGAACGCAAAGGATTGTATTCTGAGTCACGAAGAGTACTAAAAATCACTATTGTTTTTATTTGCATTAGTGTCCTGTTTTTTTAACAAAGTTAAAAAAGAAAATTTTAATTAGTTCTATATTCTATACTAATACTATAAAGGTAAAGAGTATGTTTGATTGTTTTAATCTCAGGAAACACTGGTCCAATATGAAAAACTCTTTTAATTTAGATAGTAAATTTATCAAGGAAGGCTATGATCAATATGAGTGAAGTATCAGTGAAAAATGTTACAAAAACGGCGAAAGTTTTCTAAATTCCACACGTACGAAGTCGCGGGCAGTTATAGTAATATATTCCTATTACGATACCCGTAAACTTTATTTTCACATCCAGTTTCAAAGAAATATCGACTATTCACTGTCACAAAATTATCCAAATATTGGTACATAAGCATTTATTTAGTTTCCATTTAGTGTAATAATAAATAAATATTCATGGATATTTCCACACAACGTCCTCTGGTCCCAAGCTAAGCTTATATGCTTGTGTTATGGGTACCAGAATACGTATAGAATACATATACTACTTTTTTTGTAAATACATACTTATAATACATAGAAACACCCAGACGCAGTACAAACATTTGTATGACAATTAGAAAAATCACACAAATGATTGTCCCGAGCGGGAATCGAACCCGCGACCTCTTGATCGGCAGTCCGTTACATAAAACACTCGACCACGAGGCTGGACATCAAATATATGGCTTTGTTTAATATTTATAAAACATTCATTTGCATACAAAATCACTTAGTAAATTACTTTTAAAACACAACGTTCTCATTTTAGCTGCATAAATATCTTTTCAATTTGGGAAATATTTTAATATCTTTTAAGTGGAAGAATTCTTTAATTTATTACAAATACCTACAGTTCTTCTTCTGTCCAGCCCGTTAATGTTCACTACTGGGCACGGGCCTCCTCCATAACGGGCGGGTATTTAGTCAACAATATAGCGCTGACCAGGCGCGTAGGTGTTGGGTTTTTTGTCTATTTCAAGATGTTTTCTATCCAAATTTGCCCATAGCTTACTCTTACAGCAACTTAGGGAAGATATGAGGAGGTGACATGTGTACTCTTAATGCGTCACCATACGGTCAGAAGAAGAAAGTTAAGTACCTATATAATCCACAACAAATATCAAAATGATTTAATAGAAAAGCGTAGATTAAAATTTTTGATTTTATTTGAATGTCGAATTCCTTAAAATTAAAAAAGTTAATTTCGTAAACCTAAACATAAACCTTCATCAATTATAAAACGAAATATACTGTTTACATACATTTATATCTTTATTTAAATCAATTGTAATTTAATTCGCGCAAATTAAACAAATCCCTGGTCAGTTCTGATTACGTGGGAGCAAACATTTGAGGTTACCATTTTGTTAGTATCATAGGGGCGCAGGTACATTTTGTACGTAATGATTGGTACCTACATTGTAGATAATAATAGTAGTTTGAACTTCTATTATAATAAAATTCTACTAAATAATATCAAAAACGTGAGAGCTTGCAACAATGTATGAATGTATGTTTGGTAGTTTTTAATCGACTTCAAAAAAGGAGGAGGTTCTCAATTCGTCTGTGTTTTTTTATTTACGTTTGTTACTTCATAACTTTTAACTGGGCGAAGCGATTTTAATTTGAAAGCTGGTGGTTCCCGTGTGGTCTTCTTGGCACCAAGTCAGAATCTGATGGTTATCTCCTGAGAAATTGAGGAAAACCCTTAAATTTTAAAGGCACATAAAGTCGGTTAAGTCGGCAAAATCTGAATGAGTTGTAATAAAATTTTACCGCTTTTTAGCTCATACATTATTTTTAAATTTAAATAAAATAAATAAATATAAATAAATAAATATTCATAGACATTTTACACAACGTCCTCTGGTCCCAAGCTAAGCTTATTATGCTTGTGTTATGGGTACCATAATACGGATAGAATACATAAACTACTTTTCTTTTGTAAATACATACTTATAATACATAGTAAACACCCAGACGCAGTACAAACATTTGTATGATAATTAAAAACATCACACAAATGATTGTCCTGACCGGGAATCGAACCCGAGACCTCATGATCAGCAGTCCGTTATATAAACCACTCCACCACGAGGCCCGTCTTGATTGACTATCTGACATATATATATAAATGACTATCTGGCATAACGTTAGTTATAAATAAAGAGGAGTAAATACAGAAATGACGTCTGACGGAAAAAGCACGGAAGACCACAGAAGAAAAAGGCATGTTACACCGACCCGAAACAATTGGATTAGGGCAGGGCAATGATGATGAATGACATATTATAAACTACTTACTACTAGTTTAATTGAACTTATATAGTATACTAGCTGACCCGGCAAACGTTGTTTTGCCATACTAAAAAAAAAAGTTTTGAAAAATAGATGTTGGCCGATTTTCAGACCTACTGAATATGCATGTAAAATTTAATAAAAATCGGTCAAGCCGTACGGTAACTAACACTGTGACACGTCCCCCCGTGTCGGGTCGTGGTAATACCTGAGTAACTACCATGGCCCGGCAACGGGCGAGGAGAACACCGTAGGTTTAGTGGGTAGGCTGGGTCGAGAATTTCTCCCCGGGAGTCCCACACGACGTCCACCGGCTGCCCCTGCAGTCGGGGGGTAAGCGCGTAAAAAGCATTCATACGAAAAAAAAAAAAAAAACACTGTGACACGTGAATTTTATATATAAGAATAATAGATCAGAATAATACATAGACTACATTACATGTCGTCATGCAAAAAGTTTACTCTATTGTTTTTTTTTTTGTCTTTTTTATTGTTTTTTTACCAGCTTATGTATGTGGATATAACCGCGGGCATTAGCTAGTATATATATATAAATATTCTTAAGAGCTTAGTGACTGTTACACTAAAACATATTATTATGGTGCCAACAGCGGTACAGTAACCCATTAATCTTACTTGAGTTTCACAAAAAGAGCGGTACAAAGAACAAAACACAGAGAGTAGTATGTTCAAGTTATAATTTGATACATTTGTTTTGTAATCCAAGTACTTTATTGGTACCAATTCTATGTGCAAAACCAAACTTACCTTAACTATAAAATGTAAATTGATAGTGTCAATAACATTGTCTTCCAATATTATAAGACTAGCATTTTGCCCACGATTTTTTTTATCTAAACGCTAATTTCTATAACATTAACTAAGTATATCACAAGAAAGTAGGTCTTCAGTAGTGAAAACAGTTTTACGATCGGACAATTACTTACAGAGAGTACCTCCTACATACATATTGAACTTTACTTATTTATAATCCAACTGAATGACTCACGTATCATTTATTTAATTTATTTAGGTTCACCAACAATTGTTAACATTAGATAAAGTAAAAATTACATTCAAAAACAAAACAAATGAACATGCAACAATTACTTATAGGCAAACACCGCTTGTGCAAACAAAAAAATCTCATAGTGAGTTCAAGAGTCACAAATGCCGCATTGGTCAAAAAATAACATTGGATAATAATTAAATAATCAAATTACAACAAAAAAGAGGTGAATAAAATTAATAATTACATACATGTACCCCCACACAAAATCGCAAATTATAATTATTATAGTTATGTACGTATGTATGTTTTTTATTGAAATAAAGTACAGGAGTTAATTTTCCATTGGAACACTAAAGCTCTAGTTTAGTTTAGTAGAGAATGACAACTTCAAGTAGTTTTTTGACTTAATTTACAGATTCAAATACTGTTGTTAAAGAAACTGTAATTTTGACTACATTTACAACCCTTTTAATGACGTTTTACGGGTACTGCTACTGGAGAGAACCAAAAGGTAAGAAAGTTAGTTTTTACGGTGCCATAACATTTAAGGTAAGTGTAATATTATTATGGTCCGTGTGGCAACGGAGTAAGAATAAATTTGTCACCACCCCTTTTCATTCTCAGAGTGCTGTGAAAGCCAGCCAGGGGATATTGTACACAGATAAGATCTTACGTGAGAAATGGAAAACTCTAAAACAAACCCTATGCCAAAACGTTTGGGGCCCAAGCCTGCTATTACAATATTGTCACAATGATCAGTCACTGACGCCATTATGGCGCCATAATGGCGTCGACTACCAAACTTGATAAAATTTGCCATTATGCAATCAGTTATCGCATTTGTTGATTGCATAATGGCGAATTTTATCAAGTTTGGTAGTCTACTCTTAATTTTTGTCACAAATGACGGCATAATGGCGTCAGTGATAGATCATTGTGACAACATTGTAATAGACCTGACGGGCTTCGTGGTGGAGGTCGCGGGTTCGATTCCCGCTTGGGACAATCATTTGTGTGATATTTATAAATATCATACAAATGTTTGTACTGCCCCAGACGCAGTACAAACATTTGTATGACATTTTTAGTTTACTATGTATTACATGTATGTATTTACAAAAGAAAAGTAGTACATGTAGTATATCCGTATTCTGGAACCCCTAACACAAGCATGTAAGCTTAGCTTGGGACCAGAGGACGTTGTGTGAAATGTCCATGAATATTTATTTATTTATAGCAGACTTGGCCTCCAGGTCAGCGCGGCATAGTGCACCATAATCTCCCTGAAATTGGAAGTGTGTGATAAGAGGAGTGAAAGTTTGTGTGAAAATCCGTAAATTTAATGCTTGGATTACCCTAAAATTACCACGCGGCTGAAAGCTATTTAACCATAGTTATAGTAGACGTTGACTTCCGCTAAGTACAGTCAAACTAAGTGCATATAATTGTCAAGGTGAGTGGTGTGCGGTACAGTCGCAATTATTTACCAGCGAGACATAGGGGAATGAAGAGTCTTGAGTTCTAGCCAAGAGCGCTCGCCGCCATCCACACCAACCGTGTTAAGAACCTTCTACCTATGTATTCATAAACTTTTATATGTATATGCCACTTAAGATTTTCTTGACGCGTTCTTTTTATTCAGACCACGGCTTTAATTTAATATCAATTATAAATTTTCTTTTTCATGGCTGCTTAGTTTGTCCAAGCAGTAAATGATATGCTACTGAATTTCATTTATATATTAAACCGTATTTTCTTTACATAAATTGTAGACGTTCAAAATTAGTACATTTCAAAATATAGGTTTGAGAATAATATGAGAGGCCTTTTAGTTAATATTTTATAGTTGTAGCTAGAAACTATGAGCTTTATCTTAATATCCTTCCATTTATAGATACTGCAAATGTGAGCTGCGACGTTCTAAAAGACAGGATAAAAATACAGCATTCCTAAGTAGTCCTGCAGCAGTCCGTGCCTAGAAATAAATTATTTAAAATTCATAGCTAGACAACACTAGACGCTTTATTAACCCGTTCCGCGTTTATGTGTTGATCATTAAGCGTCTTATATTACCATTGAGTACTTGGTTTTTCAGCACACTGCGCTGAAGAGGCGATGTGTAGGCCACAGCGCTTGAAGGACTGATGATGATGTTGAGGAAGAATGGTCAACAAGTGGCGGATGATAGCATTTGGCGGCCCCCGAAAAATTGGAGCGACGATATCGTCAAGATCGTGGGGAACCATTGGATGCAAGCGGCACAAGATCGCACGTTGTGGCATTTTGTGGGGGCGGTCTATGTCCATAAGTGGATGGAGAAAGGCTCATGGATGTGTGTGGATGGACCTGGTTTTTGACTGCTTATTCTAAAATAGTGCATGAGTATATCAACCTAACAAAATTTTTAAATTTATGCTAGAAGTATACAAAAACCGTGTTATTTACCCATTTTCTGAGTTGTTACAGCAACCATGTACAAAAAAAAACAAGGTAATTTTAACAACGTCGTGTTCGCTTTACCGAGGCAGTTATCAGTAAGAGCTATCAGTGTAATTGCATGCCTGTACTGTGCACGCTTTGCGCTCCTAAAATACCAATTTATTGGTCTAAAACAAAACCACCTAAAACAATTAAGATTATACAGGGTGTCCCAGAAAGAATGGATAACCTTGACACACCTCATAGCCGAGCTCATGGGTACTCAAAATATAAAATTAAAAAAAATATGTAGTACACATGTAGTACTCGAGTTATGGGCATTTTTTTAAAATAATGTTTTTTTTCACACTTCTGTGTCTCATTGTACACTGTGGCTACAAATAAACAAAATCTATGGGGTTTTTGGTGCTATAATATTCTCCATAGACTGTACCATTGGATACATAATAAATCACATGAGTAACTTATGTATTATAATTTTTTTAATAATTTTAATTTCAGTTTTAATTAGAAAATTTGTAATATTTTTATTTTTGTTTAAGATTGTGTGCCCTTGGTGAAAAAAAAATGTATGAAAGTTTAAGTGGCCAACCGTTTAAAAAATATGCGCATTTTATACACATTTTAAAATGGTATAATACATACCTATTGCTCGTTGTAAATATGAGGTTTTTGCTATTAATTTGCAGAGGGAGTAAATTCGGTTAGTAAAATTTACTTTCTAGTGTTAAAGGATTGCATAAAAAAAGAGGTTGTAGTTTTCAAATATTATTTATTTTATTTACGTTACAGTAAATGCTCAAACTGTCTACCATTAACTCGTACACAAGCGCGACATCTTCGGACAAAAGCTCTTTTGAGAAGTCGCGCATAACACCTTTGGGTTATTTTGGTAGCGGCTTGCTGTACACGGCTTCGTAACTCTTCTAAATGATCGTTGAGGAACAAAGGTAAAGTGGCGACCACGTACCGGACGACGAAGCGTTGGACGGCCCTCGACAATGTGGAGCGACGATATCGACAAGGTCGCAAGGAGCCACTGGATGCAAGCACCACAAGACCATGCGTTGTAGTGTTCTATGGGGTAGGCCTATATCCAACAGTGAACGGAGAAAGACTGATGGATGGATAGATGATTTTATATAATTTTTTACTAATAAAAGTTTTTGTATGATAGTTTTACTGAAGCAAAAATTGTCTAAGAAAAACTTTGGGTAACATTTATTCTCAGTAAAATATTTTAATTTAGCTCGAGGACATAAAAACTTGTGCAGTAGAAAGATAATAGCGACTCTTAAAACAAAGCTTTTGTGGCATTATTCTGTGTGACACGGGTATCGTACCACACTTGACGTCGCGACAAGTTCACATTCGGTTGCTCTACTTAACCCGAGCGGAAATATTGTACTGTTAAGCACTATTATTAAGAACTATGAAGTTGACGAATAACAATGTTCATTTTAACATCATCATAAAAGTAGGGTTAACCTTAAATACTGTAGTATATAACTTTATTACATCGTCATTAGCAACGACAGTGAAACTAGCAATGTTAAATAAATTAAACTCTTTGTTATTGTTTATTTAATGTTATTAATATTATGTAGTCTGAGCACAACGTAGTATAATATAGTTTACTAGCTGTTCCCCGCGGTGTTACCCGCGGTAAAATGGATAAAAAATAAGCTCATTTTCTATTCCATTTTACATTGGAAAGTTTCATCAAAATCCATCCTGTAGTCTTTACGTGAAAGCACAATAAACATCCTTACATATGCAAACATTGGAGTATGGATAGAAGACCGAGGAAACGTTCGCGTTGCTCGGCCAACAATAAAAGTATTTTATTTTTTGGCACGTAATGCTTTTTTCGTCATATCTCCTAAGATATTCATTTAAATTGCATGCTGTAAAGAGCAGTTATAACTTATATTAATTGCATAAGCTTACTAAGCTATTTAATTTGATAAAAAATATTAGTATATACATATAAATGAACAGCTTTTGAAAACACCTTATTGAATTTGATAATTTTATGATAATTTTGACAATAATATGGCTACAGCGGGTTTCCCTTTAAAGATAGATATATGCCCTCGCGGAGTTTTTTGAAGAACTATTGGTAACAAACAATTCCTTTATACATTAGTTGGTTGTACCTCACATAGATAGGGCAGCGTTTTCATTTATAGCACGCGCGCTTTCGAATTTCTCGGCAAATTTAATCATATCTCATCCAATATACAGCAAACCCCAACAAATTATGCAAAAAAGCCATCCTCTTGAACCATTCTATCTATTCTTTCTTTCAAAACATAATAACTAAAAGAAATATGACGATCCGAAAAACCAGATTTTTCGGTTTTCTTTAGATAAAGTTGCAGCGTCTATCACACAAATTTGGTAATGTTTTGCCACATAAGAAAGTGATAGAAGCATAGATATACTTTTTATCTATAATATAACGCAAAAACTATTAACATCGAATTAACTTTCGCGAAATAAAATCGGAAGTACGAAACGTCTTTTTTCAAAGAATTTGTAGGTAAAATCCGCTTCATCTATATTTGTCCCTTTCAACGCGGCACTCGGAAATAGGGATAGCAATACCTAAGGCAAATACCTAAATGAGGAGTACAGTACCCTCTTAACTTCATGGTGTCATTTTTTTCGCGCGCATCGTAAACTCTCATAACTGTACCAGTTTTCTGTGACGCACCATAGTCAAAAATAATTAACTTTCCCATTACAACTTGTTTTATCTAGTTGTTCTAAAACTTTATAGGTATTGCTTGTTTAAATAAAGGTACAATTTATAACCTAATTTTCAAATACCTGTAACTTGTTCATAAAATTATAAACTACAGTTTTACATATTTGAAAGTGTTGTAAAAATTAATAAGAGGCCATGTTTACTGAGTCGCATACACTGTTGTGTACTGTTTGGTATAGTAGATTAAATATTCACATTAACGAAATCGATTTTTACCCGACATCAAAAAAAAGGAGGAGGTTATCAATTCGTCTGTTTTTTTTCCTTTTTTGCCGGTTTGTTTCTTTATAACTTTTAACTAGACGAAGCGATTTAGACAAGTGTGTTTTGAATTTTAACTCGACGTTTCGGAGACTTTGCAGCCACCATGGTCACGGGTGAGACAAAATTAAAACAATTACACGCGTCTAAATCCGTAAAAAGTGGTATTATTTAAACAAATGAGTCGCGCAAATATTAGAAAATATTATGGGCAAGGCGATTTTAATTATTCTTTTTTTTTATTTTAAAGCCTGTGGTTCCCTTGTGGTCCCATTGGCACCAGGTCAGAATTTGATGGTTGTCTCCTGAGAAATCGATGACAACCCTCAAACTTTAAAGGCACAAAAGAATAGAAAAAAATATATAAATAATAGAATATATATATAATAGAAAAAAAGAAAAGAAAAAAGTACAAAAGTTGCGATCTCTTCCAGACAACCTTTGGATGGATTGCTAGAGAAGTATATTTTGGTTTGTTGAGATGTATATTTAAATACAGACATACCTAATTACATGCCTAGTTAGAAATACACAGACATACAAATGATATACAATACATATACACGTTTTATTCGTAACCTTCAAAAAACCGTTTAGTACTATTATTGTTTAAATTGAAATGACAAAAGACCTAAGTGTAAATTTACTACTGGCTAAATAAATGCCTACGTTTGACATCAAAGTCAAATAACACGTAGGTGTTGAAATGAAAAGCTTTGCAACCTCAAATTCTTGTGCGGTATTTAAGTTCTTCAAATAGGGACTGTTAAGTCCCACGAGCCTCTCAATGGTTTTTCACGCTTTTGATAAATTCTACGTATATGTATCGACCTTTATACACATGGTTTTTTACAATATGTATGAAGTTTCATCACATGTGTAGATAATAATAATCAATATACTTCTAAATAAATATAAATATCCACGGACATTTCACACAACGTCCTCTGGTCCCAAGGTAAGCTTATATGCTTGTGTTATGGGTACCAGAATACGGATATACTACATATACTACTTTTCTTTTACTCTAATAGTATAGTAAAAGAAAAGTAGTATATGTAGTATACCCGTATTCTGGTACCCATAACCATATAATCATTTGTATTATGTTTAAATATCATACAAATGTTTGTTCTGTGCCTGGGTGTTTCTATGTATTAAAAGTCTATACTTTTAATACATAGAAACACCCAGGCACAGAACAAACATTTGTATGATATTTAAACATAACACAAATGATTTTCCCGAGCGGGAATGACACCCGCGACCTTGTGATGGGCAGTCCGTTACTTGAACTACTAGAACATAGAGCCCGTCAAATTCAGAGATATATAGATAAAAGCTGGTAGGTATTCATTATTCTTCTAAAAATATTCCGCTATATTATGAGGCTAAAAATAAACAAACAGTTTAATGATTTTATTCTTCCTAGTAAAATATTTCTACAAATATTGTACGTGTACAAAAGTAATATTTCAAATATCAGCGTAAAACTTGCATACAGTTTTGAAATTGATAAACACGATATTATAGGCACGCTAGCACAATTTTCTGAATCACTTGGAAGTTAACCGATAGTAGCTGACAGCATATGAGCTTACCCTCCTCACGTGCTCACCTATAAACAGCTATAGTAGCAAATAATGTAGCCCTGCTATAAGAATTAGGTCAAATGGCATTGCGCTGTAGCGGGTGCATCGAGCTACGAGCCGTAGAGTTGGCAGAGCAGTCGTTGTTCTCAAAATAACGCGCAGCGGCTGTGCTATATTTGAAGTGTCTCCCTACTTGAATAATTTATAAGTTGAGCTCGTCTCAAAGTATACTGCACTTCCGTAGCACAGCTCGTATTACGACAAAGAATAAGTTCGTACTTAATTACAAGAGTAGAGTTCAAGAAAATTGTTCGTAACTTTATTTACTTGAAGTGAACTAACTTACAAACAGTTAAGGTTTTTCATTTACAAATCGGCATGTTTTTATATTACCGTCCTGTCCGCTACATAGATGGCGCTGATTTATTTGTGTGTGTGTGTGTGTGTGTGAGATACATATTTACCTACTATTTCAATACAAACAATTTTTTTTTAAGAGATGTTATATACAGAACATCCACAGAGAACTTTTATTTATCTGTAGATAAACACAAGATTTCTATAGCGTGCTATAAAGTTCCCTATATCGACATCTAGTATCGTTTATGCGTGTTTATTTCTTAGTTTACTTGCACTCTACGCTAGATGCAACTAGTTTCCATACAAATATTTTTTGAGCTCCAATGTTCCTTACTGTCACGCCCATTTTACAACCGTCAGGCATGTGTGGCCAGATGTATGGGTATGGGCGAAGCCAAGGAAGTGTGTTTGAATCATAACAGTTGGCGCTCTATAGTCTTTGGGTAACCCCATGGGAAAAACGCATGATGGCATAATGATGAATGACTTATTAAAACTATTTTACTAATTTAATTATTTATTTATTTTATGCGTCAAGATACTAAAGTTTGATAGATTAAATATTAAATATACGAAAAGGCATAAAGCAGTCCATTCAGTCAAAAATTAAAAATAATTCAATTACTTAACTAAAAATAGTAGAAGACATAATTATAATATAAGATCCCTCATCTGGTACTTATAATCTGAGACTCTTAACATAAAAATTAAGTTGAGTTTTACCAAAAGATGTTATGTAAAATATACTTAAATTTTTATTTATTTTTATGATCTTATTAATAAAATTACCAACGACCGATTATAAGAGCCATCTAATTTTAGTTTTTATATTAAAAGCGCATAGAACTAAAGAACAGAAAACAAATGACAGGGATTTAGCCATAATATCGTGCGTGTTACACAAAAGTACAATAATTAGAAGTTTGCGTGACTACCATAATTACCACTGTTTGTATATTTGTCATACTACACATTTCGCTAGGTAGCAAGCTTACGCTAATTATCCAATTTCACAATTTGTATACAATAGTCATTATAGCAAATTCAAAATTCACACTCAATTTGAATTTCTGTGTCAACTACTATTGGCTTGAATTATCATTTTATATTTAAAACATTAGCTGTAAAAAAATTTACATAAAATAATTGGTTAATAATTTACTTTTTGGTATTTATTTCATTAGCAATATGCGTCTGAAATATAATGGTCTAGTGTTATTTGAACTTAATGGAAGATACTGTACCCTTACTGCTTAACATATGCAATATCAAATTACTCTCTCTCTCTCTCGCTCTCTAGCCCACTTACACCGCACTGTTGGGCACGTGCCTCCCCTACTTCGGGAGGGATTATGGTCTACTGTGCCGCGTTGACCAGGCGTATTGGCACAAGGTTTATTTTTTGAGTTTTCCGTCTCTCACAGAGGATGTTATCTGTGTGCAATATCCCTTAGATGACTTTTACAACACCCTTGGGAGGAGATGGGTTGGTAACACTTGTGTTCTCAATCCGTCACCATACGGAGGATCAAATTACTAAGGCACTTTAATTTGAATTTTTGCTATTATCCTAAATATTATTAGAGTAATAACTTTATAAGACAACGGCATAAACCAATTGACATAGTTATATTAACTACTCCTGCTTTAACATTTCGTCGTCTTTCATTTGGTAATTTACTATTATTTCAGTATTGCATTGCATTATTGAATTATTAAAGGCTACCTGTTCAATGAAAGATAAACCAGCCACGTCATTTTTCAATAATATTATAACTTCCAATGACCTCCATTCTCCATAAAAACTAACAGCTACATGAGCCATATAAACGTGTTGCCTTTTGCGGATAAGAATTGATTCTTATTAGTTGAAAATGCTACCTGCAGCACGTTGAGTAGAAACCAAACGGTGAGACTGGCCATGTGACCACCACACCCGTGACCATGGTGACTGCAAAGTCTCCGAAACGTCGGGCCAAAATTTAAAACAAATATACGCGTCTGAATCCGTAAAAAGTAGTTTTATTTAAACAGATGAGTCGCGCAAGTGTTAGAAAATATCATAATAATATGCTTAAAATCTCGTGTCGCGTTGTTAGTTACCAAACAGAACACACTAAAGTTGAAGAGTTGGAGAGTCGGCCGACGTCTATCTCATACCTCTAGGTGATAAAGAACGGAGAGAAATTTCCACTAAGTATGCAAGTAAGGCTGTGGAATACAGCCAGTTTTATATTGAATATATTGAACATATTGGAAGATTATTTGACGGGCCTCGTGGTGGAGTGGTTTATATAACGGACTGCTGATCATGAGGTCTCGGGTTCGATTCCCGGTCAGGACAATCATTTGTGTGATGTTTTTAATTGTCATACAAATGTTTGTACTGCGTCTGGGTGTTTACTATGTATTATAAGTATGTATTTACAAAAGAAAAGTAGTTTATGTATTATATCCGTATTCTGGTACCCATAACACAAGCATAATAAGCTTAGCTTGGGACCAGAGCACGTTGTGTAAAAATGTCTATGAATATTTATTTATTTATTATTTATTTATTATGTCTGCAAATGGCCGGAAGCAAAAAAAAATTGCGACGAATTATTTATTGGTTATTAGTGTAATTACAAAAATTACAATTTATTTCGTTTCTCCTATATTTCAAAGAACATCTAAGTATTCAATACCTGTAAACACAGAAGAACGTAAACGACTATTTCCTAATTATATTAATTTAAGTGTTTTTAAAAGCCGAAGTTTTGTTCACTCCGGAAATCGGATAGAATATTTTTTCAGTTCTTCCTTTTTACTTAAGAGTTCTAAAACTTTTAACTAATTAAATTAATATTCGTAGACCGTTGATTATGATGCTCTGGAATGCTTTTAGCGTGAATACAAGTAAGGGAAAATTTTGGGGGAAAGAAGAAACAATTTGAACAAATATTTGGGAAAATTTCACTTTCAGTTTTGATCATTTCGGATATTTTAAGGTGTTGTTTGAACATTGGACATGGATGTTGGAATAAAATATCATATTTTGTAACAATTACGTGTACAATTACGTGACTTATTTAATAAATAAAAGCACTATTTACGGATTTAGAATCGTATATTTGTTTTAAATTCGAAATATATTATGAACAATGGTGCCAATTCACAACTAAACTTAACAGAACTTAAAAATTAACAACTATTTATGGATTTTTATTAATTAGTTATTTTATTGCGGACATTTATTAATTGAAATGAAAATGGCCGAATTGTGTTATCGGCACTCTCAAATTCATTTTTAGTTAATATATGTTTAGATATGCGCGTAGAATTGGTACCAATGAATGATTAGGAGAATCTACACCTTAGTTTATCTATGTTATTAGTTTATCGTAAAATTGCTAATACAAGAGAAAATTTACGAACGCGCTGCTAAGCGAAAGCGTGAATACTTTAACTACAGTAAAATTAAGATTGTAATTTAGTTGGATTTTTAAGTGGCGATATGTGATTGTTGCGTTTTGTTAGTCACCATAATATATTGCGGGCGTACGTGTTACGGTGATTCGTTCGATGTATCGCACTCACGTAGCCAATAGAACGAGCAGACAGGTTGCGTGACGCTATTTTATAGCCACTACGATCTCATAAATCCTCTCTTTATAAAATAAATTAAACCACAAATACTCCTTTTCAAATACATTGGAGAATTAAAGCTTAAACATTTTTACTCCCTTATTTATCCTTCGCATTATCCTACGTTTATAACTAACTTTTACAACCTAGGCAACCATGCGGCCCCAATAAGATGGACTAGTGACATCGTCAAACGTGTAGGGAGCCGGTGGATGTAAATAGCACAGGACTGCTCGTTCTGGCGTTCTATGGGGGAGGCCTACGACCAGCCGTGAACGTAGAAAGTCTCATGGGGGATGGAGAGATAACTAACTTCAGAGTGATATAGGTACAGTGAGCGTGCTTTTTTGGTACATTTAATTTGTAACTAACTTTATGTTGTCGGTCATTATAGTGCGGTAAGCGTACGAATCGAAACAAAAAATTCACGGACTTCTTCTCTCACGCTTTAAAAGAACTATATGTCAATAAAGAATGTATCTTACTGATGATGTAAGTATTATTAGAAATGTCAAAAGTACATTTTCATAAATAATGTGAACGCGGAACGAGAACGGGCGTTTCACAATAACGCGTGTTTCGCTTTCTACTTATTAATATTCAGAGGTTCACTGCCAACACCCATATATTTATCATAGTATATAAAAGGTACATTGTCTATTTTTATTACTATATTCTATTATTCAGCTTAGTATATCAACTATAACTTTTATCACAACCCGTTAATGATAACATATTTTGTGCACAACTAAATTTATTTCAAAAATGACAATTGATAGTTTCAATGACACAATTCTTAACAAGGTTAACTGAACTTTTTATTATAAAAACTGTGTATTATAGACTAAAAATTATAATTAATATAAATCTGCACAACAAAACAGCAAATTAATAAATATACACCGTAGTTGTTTTCATTTTTAGGGTTTCGTACAAAGCCTTATAATCTCACTACGGTGTCAGTCAGTCTGTCTGTCCGTCCGTCAAACTTTTTTTACTCAGTAACGGCTGAAGGTATCAACTTGGAACTCATACCAAATGTAGATCTATGCGGTCCCTTGCTGACAAAAATACAATCAATATTTTTAGAGCTACGCATTCAGAAGATATGACCGAATTACGGCCAATTTTCAGTATTTTCGACTTACGCTACGGAATCAAAATCTACAGGTCACTTTCCATTGCCCTAGAGACTTGAAATTTGGCATGTACCCAGCCTACATACCGATTATTTAGGAAAAAAATCCAAAAACTTCAATTTATTACCACATCACAAAAACGAATTGTTTACACTAATACCAACTTATGAAGTAGCTAAAATTTAGGCGATTTCCTATATTGCAATTACAAATTAAGTTGGTGAATTAATGCTCCCCCCGTCGGCCCGGGCCCCGAATAGCGGGGCCACCCCTCTTCGGGTCATGGTAAAGCTCAAAGCACCATCATGGCCCGGCAGGGCAAGGCAGAGAAAGAATAAAGAAAGGGTCATTCCCAGTCATCCACACCCCGTCGTCCACAGTGTGGAGGAATGGGAATAGTGTGGACGAATGGGAATAAAAAGGGTGTGAAGGGAAAGGTGCCGTTTATTCCCAGTCCTCCACACTAAAGTGGAGGAACCGATACTCGAAAAAGTTAACTTTAAAAAAAGATGAGTTGGACATCTAAATGTTTAATTAGGACTGTTTATGAGATATTAAGCCATCAAAATCTATCGTAAAAAAAGTTGCAAAGTTATACTGTCGGCTTTTAAATTGTTAGATTTACCAGGTGCTCTGTGTCTAGCCAACTGGAGTCGCCGATAAGAGATAACAATAGATGTGAAAGACAATAGAGTCGTAAAATCTTTTGAATCATAGCTAGACAAGAAAAACTCGTGGGACTGGGCTATTTTAAAGAATGTGGATTACCATTACCATCAGTAGATAAATTATAAATGATCAAACCGTATATGAAATTTATTTTATACTTGCCTAAAAATTTGTATGATTTTTCTTTAAAACATACTCGTAAAGATTCCTAAGAGCTTTATAATGATGCTTCTTGTCTAGCTATGATTCAATGGAGATAAGATTTTACGACTCTATTGTTTTTAAAATCTATTGTTATCTCTTATCGGCAACTCCGGTTTTATTTATTAATGTTAATAGTTTATACATTTAATTATGGTGAAAAAAAAGCTACGATTTGGTAGTACAAGAATTAATCTTAGTTTCAGAAAAAGCACTTTCCGTTAGATGCAGTTTGTAACTCTACATTTGTATACCAATTATTTGATTGTTTTACTAAATTCGTAAATTATCTTTAATTTTTAAGCTAAATTTGTATTATGAAAAATTAATTGTCATTATTTTTAAATAATGCATGTTGGCGCTTGATCCCATTCCACCTCATGGTAATAAATTCAAGCCTATTTGAAATATTGGTTATCCACATATGTATCTCCAATGGCCAGGTAACGAGTTCGCTAGTAAGTCCTTACTAGCGCCTACACAGCTAACTCATACCTCTATTTGTATCCTCATGAGCTATGGTTGAAATTCACCCATCGTTATCACCACCCTCATGCAAATTATTCACAAAGTACGCATGTAAAGCGTACTACACGCCAAACTAGCCACCAAAGCTAGCCACTTAAAATATTTACCTATGTAGATGATTTCCATAGAGTATTATAGGTTTATGCTATACCATGTAAGTTATAATTCTTAAAATAAAATGTGTATTCTTTTTGCATTTCACCACTTTAATTTGTAAAAATTAAATCATTTTGTTATTGTAGAGATATCACATAGCAAATGCTATTTTGTTAAATAATTTGAATGTAATTAATATATGATATTAGTTTTCATTGCGTTTTATTCCATAGAACTGTCGAGAATTGTGTATTTAAACACAACATAGTATAAATTTTGTTACTCATTAAAACAGTTTCAGGTGTTTCGAATATTGTATTATTTGTTAAAAGATTTACTCTTTATATTATAGAATTATGTTTTTATTTATATTTATGAAAATAATTATACCTAATATTATTTTTAGATCGTAAATGTAAATGTATCTCTGTCTGGCTGAGTCCCTTTCGCAATAAAACTACTGAACTAATAAAAATTTTTGGTACACAGATAGTATAGAGCACGAGAAAGAAAATAATCGATTCCAAATTCAATTTTCAAATAAAATGTAAAATTAATAAATTTTCATGGACATTTCACACAACGTCTTCTGGTACCAAGCTAAGCTTATAAATATGCTTGTATGTAGGTGGTTGTATGGTAGGCACCAGAATACGGATATCAAAAACATATACTACATTTCTTTTGTAAATACATACTTATAATATATAGAAACAACCAGATACAGTACAAAAATTTGTATGACAATTATAAATATCACACAAAAACCCGCGATATTATTTATCGTAAGTTCGATTCTCGCTAAATAAATATAATCCCTACTAATATGTATTTATTATAAATGCGAAAGTAACTCTGTCTGTTTGTCTGTTACGCTTTCCCGCTTAAACCTCTCAACCGATTTTGACAAAATTTGGCACAGACAATCTTTAGACTCTGAGAAAAGACATGGCTACCTTTTATTGCGAAAAAAAGGGATGAAAATTTTCTAAATTATACGTGAAGGGAGTCGCGGGCAACAGCTAGTAATAAATAATTCTTTAAAAGTTTGTGAACACTATACCTATCCTCTCTAATAAAACTAGCATTATTTAAGCTGCAAAAATACTTTAAATTAATTTTATCGACTATTGAAACTGCAATGAACAATCAATGTAACAAATTTGTTACTGATTATTGAGAACGGTCCATGTTTGAGTTTATGCAGCAATATTCGTGAAACAGCTTTATGAACATGAGCATAGGCAAATATTGGTTGAACGTGATCTCAGGAACAACGATGTATATACATGGCTCTGCACTCGACATACGGATTCTAAGTAAACTCAGATTGAATTTTGTCGAAGTAGTACAATACTGTTATATTTAATATAATAATTTGCTTTGAAAAGTATGTTTAAGTGAAAGAATATCGACAAGATCCGTTTTAAAAGTAAAGTAATCAGCAAAAGCCTTTATGAGATATGAATAAAGTAACTGTGATATTTTTTTCTCAACCTCCATCGAATCTGTAATGTACATGAATTAAACTGATGAACTTTTTGTTAATTTTCACTCAGTAAGTACTTAAGAATCTCTTTTTAATTGAAAGAATAAAAAAATAATCTTCGCTACCAGCCGGCTATAAAAATATGATAGATACTTTTTAGAACATAAATTAAGAAAATGTGCATATTTAGGCAAAAATAATTGCTAGACATCGTTAAAAGAATATAGTATTCAAATGAAAAGTTTTAAGACAAAGAGAATGTAAATTATAAATGTTGGGTCTGGCTGTTATCAAAGTTTGCAGGCCGGTGTGATTCTTGAGGATTCCATTATTCTAAATATTGTTTGTTTTTATTCTTTTTAATAGTGCTTTTATTTAAATGTACGCAAATACTTTTAATACCTAATCTTTATTTTTTAAAAATAATCTCTAAAAAGTTTTCTGTGGTTTATTTTCTGAACGTTGACTTGGATGCTTCTAAGTAATATTTAGATAAGGCCTATAAGAAGTTATCTCCAGGTAAATTAATTTATTATTTATATAAAATACTTCGTTAGGAGTTTTATGTTATTACGAGTAAATAGCCTTCGGAGGATTATATTACTTAACTAGCTGTTGCCCTCGACTCCGTCCGCGTAGAATTTAGGAAATTTTCCCCGTTTTTGCAACATTTTTGACTACTGCTTGAGTGAGAGTATTATAAACGTAAGAGTAAACAAATATAATCAGAATGAACGAACTGCTAAGCTATCAGGAGCTACACGTGTTATTGTGAGTCAACCATAAAATATAGATATGTGCTGTTTCGGGATATTTTTTAGACAATTTTATGTAGAATATTTTCGTCATACATGATTTCTATGTAACTTTAACCATAAAGGCTGCACACGCGACGGAAGCTTAAAAAATGAAGCACCTTTTCCCGTTTTCCCAACATTTCCCTTCACTACTCTGCTCCTATTGATTGTAGCGTGATGAAAAGTATACTATAACCTGCCCAGGAGTATGAAGAATAATTGTACCAAGTTTCGTTAAAATCCGTCGAGTAGTTTTTGTTTCTATAAGGAACATACAGACGGACAGACAGACAGACAGACAGACAAAAATTTAACTGATTGCATTTTTGGCATCAGTATCGATCACTAATCACCCCCTGATAGTTATTTTGAAAATATATTTCATGTACAGAATTGACCTCTCTACAGATTTATTATAAGTATAGATATTTGAATATTTTTGTAAAGTAAAACGAGGTTCCTTTTAAACATTATGAACGCATTAGTCTGGATATGAATATAGTTGAAATAATTTTTGTGGGAGAGGTAGGACCGTGTCACATTTCTCGAGAGTAATAGGTACCTACGAACGATAAAGCTGTGCCCTACAGAAATGTCTGCCACTGTAGTATACCATTTCCATTCTTAGGAGGGGACATTGGCCCGACAGTCAAAAAAAACCTGGTGGAAGGATTTTTTTATAAACCCAGTGTTGTATTATAAAAGTAACTTATTATCATTATTATATAGGACTTATAAGATAGTGGAAAAATTTATCACCGTAAGAACTTGAACTCGGAATACCGTTCCGTCGCTCTACCAACTGAGCTATTGCGGCCGTGCTAACAGTAACCAATTCACCACTACGATGTTACTCGATTGAGTCTACATCGCATTTTCATGTACAACGCCATCTATCGAGAATTATTATTATTATTATTTATAAAATATTTTTTCCACTGCAATTGAATTTATTAAGTAAAAGCATAGCAAATCAATTACAAAATTAATAAATTACTTATAAGATACTTATTTCTTGCAACATTGTTTAGAAATTTTCGACTGCTACTTTTTTTTAGCAATATTAATCAATCATAATAAGTAGTTATAATTACTTTATGATTTTACCGGCCTACATTGTATTTTCTTGTCTTGCATGTAGTATAATCATTAACATCATCATCTTTGTGAAATGGGAATGTTTGTTATCGCCTCTAAAGAGCATGTGACACACTGAAGTAATGCGAAGGCCGGAAGGTAGTAATATTAAATCCGATTAATTTGGAAGCCCTTTTAGGGTGACATGAGACAGTAATGTTTAAACACATTCCATTGTCAGTAATGACGTCTTATCAAACTGAGGAGCAATTAATTAAATGTATAATTTTTATTAAGGGCCTAAATCAATGTTATCGTCGACATGTACATATTAACACAGCTAGTAGGTATAGAAAATGAAGAATTAGGGATATTTGACGGGCCTCGTGGTGTAGTGGTTCATATAACGGACTGCCGATCATGAGGTCTCGGGTTCGATTCCCGGTCAGGACAATCATTTGTGTGATGTTTTTAATTGTCATACAAATGTTTGTACTGCGTCTGGGTGTTTACTATGTATTATAAGTATGTATTTACAAAAGAAAAGTAGTATATGTATTATATCCGTATTCTGGTACCCATAACACAAGCAATATAAGCTTAGCTTGGGACCAGAGGACGTTGTGTGAAATGTCCATGAATATTTATGTATTTATTTTATTTATTTTTTTTTTGTTTACTCAAAATCTACTAAATATATTTTAATTCTGATTTACGTGTTTCTATATATAATAGTTACTTATGTTTTTAAAGTAATTTCATGAGTTAATACGCGATAATAGACCGACAAATGAAAAAAATAAAAAATTAGAGAGGTTGTTTCGCTAATATTTTCTATCGAGAAAACTTTTTTCAATCGCGTTTCTGAGTTTATGCGATCCTAGATCATATATTGAAAAAACACATACATAAAAATTAGAGCTCTAGCCATTCAATCTAAAGAAACAATGAAAACTTCGTACGTAGAAAAATGCAGGAAGCTATTTTGGTATCCTCTTAAATACTCTTATTTGTTTGTTGTTTTATTTGTTTATTTAGTCCTTGGGGTGACCGAAAAAAGACTAGAAGTGTCACCGTGTCTCTCCCGCCGGATGAACCAAGTTGCCTGAAACCTGTTTACATGTCCAAGGAGGGTTGACGTTAGACAGGCGACATGACAGGTCGTAAAAATCAGCCAAATCTCATTGCAGCAGTCATACTGCGGCAATCTTAACGGAATAAGCACAGGAAAATGATCAAACGTATTTGTTTATTGCAAGGCTGTTTTACAGTTTAGTTATAAATGTAAATTACGTTAAATCTGCACTAAAAAGCTCTGACTAAATAAAATCTAATTTTAGTTTAAAATGTACTGCATAAGGTGCAGCAAAGTGCAAGCTCGAGAATCTAAACTGTTCGTACAATATTCATCAATAAACGTAAATGGTTGGGCCACGAAATGTGCGACTATAAAATTATGTATGTGCTTTACTGAACTGGCTGTTGCCTGCAACTTCGTACGCATGGGATTTAGAAACTTAACTTTATCTTATATCTAATATATAAAATTCACGTGTCACAGTGTTAGTTACCGTACTCCTCCGAAACGGCTTGACCGATTCTTCTCAAATTTTGCATACATATTCAGTAGGTCTGAGAATCGGCCAACATCTATTTTTCAAACCTTTTTTTTTTACCTATGGCAAAAAAACGTTTGCCGGGTCAGCTAGTAATAATATAGAAATCAATTACTGTTCGTTAGTCTCGCTAACGCTCAAGAATGAATACATATTCTATATTGTAACGTTTAATTAGCATTGTATGTATAAATTGACATTAAATTTAAAAAAATATTTTGATGTAATTTATTGATTTTGCAATTGATATGCTATGCTTTACTTAATAAACTAAATTATGGTACGTAGAAATACGATATAAACTCAATCGAGTAACGATTGTGGTGGTAAATTTGAATGCTACAAGCATGACCGCAATAAGCTCAGTTGGAAAGAGCTTCGGAACGGTATTCCGAGGTCGTGGGTTCAAGTCCCGCTTGCGGCAAAAATATATTGATTTAATTAAAAGCTCTGCTGAGTTTCTTACGCCGGTTCTTCTCAGCAGATTGCGTCCTGAACCGGTGGTAGGTAAAAAAATTGGACATGTCATAAGCATATAATTTAAAAAAAAGCCACGTATTTATCCATTGCGTGGTTTTGTTATCTACAAAACCACGCAATGGAAATAGCAATAGAGTATATATATATATATAGAAATAAGCAAATAGCGATATTCATACAAAAAAAAATTACTATCTTCTATAATATTACAAGGGTGGTCATCGCCACACAACTTTGTGTCTATTGCTATTCACTTGGCTTAATAACATCTACACAAACAAGAATAAACTAGGTGGCAGTAGTTTAATAAGAATTTTGTTTTAATTTTTTGTTATTACTAAAACGCTGTTTTTATGACTTGCTATTATCAGATACGTTCAAACCATTTAGCAAAACAATTAACAGGACCTTTAATGTAATAGCGTCTGTATGTGCTTATTGTTTTGTAATTAAAATATAGTAGGACACTTTTTACTCCTAGTACTTAATAACACAGCGTTAGTTTATTAATTTTTGCAATTGACTTGCTATGCTTTTACTTAACAAATTGAATTATGGTGCGGAACTCGGAACGGTATTCCGAGGTCGTGGGTTCAAGTCCCACTTGCGGTAATCACTTTTTCCACCATAATTCAATTTGTTAAGTAAAAGCATAGCATGTCAATTGCAAAATTAATAAATTACTTTAGTAATGAACGTCGCGTCATTATTTTCAGGTTTCGAGGTTGTTGCAAAGCAATCTTGATAGATGGCGTTGTACGTAAAAATATATAAACTCAATCGAGTGACGAATGTGGTGGCCTAATTTGATTACAAAAAGCGCGACCGCAATAAGCTCAGTTGGAAGAGCTACGGATCGGTATTCCGAGGTCGTGGGTTCAAGTCCCGCTTGCGGTAATCACTTTTTCCACCATAATTCAATTTGTTAAACAAAGCGTTAAGTTAACATAGTGATGAAATATTTTATTGATTCTATAACACTTGCATTTTTTATTTATTAAAATAAAACCACTTCTTATGGGTTTAGACACGTATAATTTGAATCAGGGCCAACGTTTTGGAGCCTTTTCAAAAAATAGACTTATGCATCTTAAGTCGAAAAATTTGTTTGAAAGGTGTGAAAAATAAGAGTAAGGCCCACCTGATGGTTAACAGTTGCTGTAGCTTATGGACTATATGCAACACCACGAGTCGCTCTTGCATAGACAACCCTGTAGGATACTTCATACACTCTCTTTTAAGTTTTATTTAAATATTAAAATGCCTAAAAAATCTCACAAATAAAAGTTAATAAAAGAATTTACTATCGTAGATAGCATTTATTCAATAGTAAGTTAAATATCATTGATTTCAGTCTACAAATTGACGCTTTGCAGGAATTGTGTGGTGTTAATGTGATGTTCGCAGAGCGGAAAAGTGCGACGGTAGTCGAGCACCATCCGTTCAATATTCATGAGCAAACTTAAATGATTTGGCCATGAAGTTTACTAGAGTTGTAATGTATTAAGTTCTTGGTAAAATTAATAGTATCAGGAAAAGTTAATTACGAGCTCAGGAGCTTTATGTTAAATTCTATGTGATTTTAAACATACCTATATTATTACTATTTTGAATACAGTATAAAGTCAAAAGTTTACTCCAGCACCATTCTCATTTTAATAATAGCATAAAAACTAAAATCTACTCATTATTTTGAAATGAATTGTAATGACTGCTATTATCGTTCCAGAGATACACCTGCTGACAGACGGACGGACAGCAAAGCCTCAGTATTAGGCTCCCGTTTTACTTATTGGTTCGGAATCCTATAAACACTAAAAGATAAATTTTACTTTACTTATTTGGCTCAGAGAATTAACACTGTAAAAAGTTTCAAAAGTAAAAAAAAACAAAAGGCGTCTTTTTGAAACAAAGTTGAAAGTTTGTATATAATAATATTATTAACGAAGTTGTTATTAGCTAAGACAAAGTCAGGTCAGACACTTCATTTTGAAATCATAATTAAACTTTTAAAAATGCACTTTCAATTATTTCAGCGTTTGAAAAATAAGTTTTAGTTTACCTTCTTATCATTTTCTAGGAAGGTATTAAGACTTGTGCTACGAGAAAATGTATTCAACAACTATCTACTCAGGTATTTTTATTCAGCGTTTTACTGCAGTTAAATGTAATTTAAAATTGCATAAATTATTTGCCTTAATTAAAACAAACATTACCCATTTGAATTCAGTTATATTTAGAAAATAAACTTTGTGATTGATTTAGTTACGGACTGCCGTTCACGAGGTCGCGGGTTCAATTCTCTCACGGGACAATTAATAATAATAAAATAAAATAAATATTCAGGACATTTCACACAACGTCCTCTGGTCCCAAAGTAAGCTATATTTCTATGCTTGTATTATGGGTACCAGATACGGATAGACTACATACCTATACTACTTTTCTTTTGTAAATACATACTTATAATACATAGAAAACACCCAGACGCAGTACAAACATTTGTATGACATTTATGGATATCACACAAATGATTGTCCCAAGCGGGAATCGAACCCGTAACCTCGTGATCGGCAGTCCATTACATACCACGAAGCCCGTCGAATTATTTGCGTGATATTTATAAATGAAATACAACGCGTCTGGGTGTTTTCTATGTATTATGCTTAAATATGTATTTACAAAAGAAAAGTATGTGTAGCCGATCCATATTCTGGTACCCATAATACAATATATAAGCTTAACTTGGGATCGGAGGACGTTGTATGTAATGTCCACGAATATGCGACACACTTTTTTACACACGCACACACACATCACACGCACACACACATCACACACAGACCTTCTAAACAGACACATATCTTAAAATTGGTCATGGCAAAATAATATTATGCACTTAAAAGAAACATTTTGGATGTTTATTATTTTATTATATTTTAACGTTTTTGGTGTAATCATGGAGTAAGTATAAAACAGATTTATAACTTAAGGGTATGAACTATAGCAAATTTTAAAGTGAAATTGACACAGATATGGGTCTTCTTGTCATAGGGATTGAACGTTCAATAAATTGCTAAAACTATTTCAACTTACCTTGGAAAGCATTCAGAAGTTATAAAAAAAAAATCTGACTAACTGCTTTTAATAAAATAAGTAGATATATTAACCCTAGACGCCTAACCTTAGTCGAATCGACTACTATAAAAAGTACCATATATGCGTTTTATATCTATGCGAACAGAACTTAGGTAAAAAATATGCAACTACAAACATTATGTCAAAATTAAACGAGATTGTTTTCTTGAATTGTGCGGACAGTGTTACAATCGTGGGAGATTTTATTATGAGCAATATTATTTGGACACGCGATAACGAGCCAAACTTTTTACCATCAAATATGGTTGGGCCGGATCAACGGAATTTTGTGGACGACCTCTTGTCTTTAAATCTCTGTCAATATAATGGTGTACTTAATAGTAATAGTGCACTCTCCAATGCTTAACTAACTTATGGTACCATTTCTAGGTGCACAACTAAACTAAGGTATTAAGTCCGCCTGTACAATTCTTCGTATGAAGTGTGTAAATAAATAATAAATAAATAAACAAAACTAAAAAATGAAAATTAATGGTGTCAATAACAAACATAATTAGGCAATATTAACTGAACTTTCTTATTTTAAAAACTGTGTACAAATATAAATGTGTACAATTAAATACCTAGGTACTTATTTTAACACCATAGTTTTTGTAATTTTCGTTACAACTTAATTAAAATGACAACTACAGTTAAGTTTAGGTTTACGTAAGGTTAAGCTTATGAGGCATCAGAATCGGCGTCAATATCTCATACAAGCTATAATTATACAACTGGTATAACTGAGTTCTAATCTCGAACCACACACTGTAAAAAGTTTGCTTATCGAGAATCGCACTTATGCAAAGAAATCGCTAGGTTACTGAATACACTGAGCAAGCATTTCAAAAAGTTGTATCTAACGGAGTTGTGAAACATTTAGTGGTAAAGGAATTAAGATATAAAATAATTTCTGTGTTCCTAAACCGAGGTTTATCTGTAAACACCATATTTAAAATTACTTGGATGAGCGCTGCGTAGCAAAAAGCGTTTCAATAATTAAAAAGCTACCAACGTTATCTTATTTCAAAGGAGTTGCGTTAGCCCTTTTAATCTCCTCAGTATTATGTAATTGAATTCTTTAACCGCAAGTATAAAGGAAATTCCATCGCTTTTATCTGAGTGTAGGATTTTGGATCACCTAATTGATTTGAGAGCAAGCCTTTATTATTGTTAGAGGTATAAAGTAAAATCAATAAATTTAATCCTTATTGTATACTTGGAGAGCAATAGTGGAACTTATCTTAAATGTAATCAAAAATTGAGATTTTGTGATCAACAAAGCGGTGATTTATTAATTTTTGAAATTGACTTACAATTTTTTTTGTAAATACGTTAATAGAAAACACCAAGATGCAGTACGAGATTTGTATAGAATTTATAAATATCACACAAATAATTGTGCTGTTCGAGGATCCAGCCCGCGACTTCGTAAACAGCAATCCGTTCCATGAACCACTATACCACTAGGGTATATGGCCCGTCGAATATAGATACATAATAAATCATATTTGATAAAACCAGCTATAAAAACGATAGACGGCGTTTTTGAGTGTTTTTTAAGGTACATTTTGGTTATGAAAATGGTTGCAGCTCATAAATCGCACCGGTTATGTGATAAAACCTGAAAAGTAATATATGCAAAGGCAAATCTCTTATATATCTTCGCATAAATTGTGAGTCAACACCTCCCCATTGACTATTATGAGTAGAGTTTCCGCAAAGTCACTTTCTACCAAGCCAAGGTACGGAGCCCTTTCATCAGAATATGATAATCATGCTGTCACCGTCTTTAGTTTGTGATAGTCATCGCCTTTACTACTGTGGTAAACTTGTATAATTTATCAAACGGTTGAATGATACATTGAAAGCATCCAATAATGAACATAATAATATGACGCTTACAATAATATGTATTAAATTTAAATACCGTAAAGTTTGCACATAGCATCCCTGTGGTGACACATTATCGAAATTAATTAAAAAAAATATTTTGGGAGGATAAAAATTGTATTTGCAAACTATTAAAGAAACAGCCTTGAATAATTTACTTTATAATTATTATCTGGTTTATAAAATAATATTGATCGTTTCGACGAGCCTCGTGGTCCAGTGGATCATGTAACTGCCATTCACCAGGTTGCGGTTTTGATTCCCACAAGGTGTAATCATTTATGTGATGTATATAATTGTCATAAAAATTTTTGTACTGCGTCGGGGGTTTACTATGTAATAAAAGTAGGTATTTGCAAAAGAAAAGTAGTATATGTAGTACGTAATAACACATAACGTAGAGGACATTGTGTGAAATGAACATGAATATTTATTTATTTATTTACTGCAAATACAGTTTTTTCTCTCTAACCTGAGGTGTTTAAAATTTTATGGTGCTCATATTTATGCACTCCTACGTGTTAACTTATCTCTACAATTTAAACTCGAAATTACAATAGATTTCTGTCAGATAAAACTTACCACAAACAAGTAAAAGTACCATGTTATGTTAAATTTTAAAATTCACTTTGTACAATGTTTTAGTGTTAACGTAATGTTCACAGAGTGGAACTAAAAGGTCGAACCCTCTCAGTTTAATATTCATGAGGCAACTTAAACTATTAACAAGAAAGTAAGCGGTGGTATGGTGATATTTTTGGTTTTCTGCTATTTGCTAAGCTGTTAGAGAGTCGCTCACTTGTAGTTCAGTTATCCTGAGCCTCGTTTAGTTACGAGACACGAGTCGATATTTTCCATAATAATCTGCTGAACGGTCTTGTTAGATAGTTGTAGTTTTCTCTTTTCTGACATCTTGTAGTCTTTTCTATCCTGGTGGATGACTGTTGCCAGTCGATCCTTCGCAGGTTGGTGGTAGATGAAACTTCCCTTCGTTTTCCATTATACAATTTCAGAATCTATTAAGAGTATTATAAAGCTATATAAGTACAACAGAATATTCGATTTAATATAATTAACAAAAGAAAAAATTAACACATTTTGAAAACAAAATAACGAATGCAAAATTCAAAATACGATACACAAATTGCTATTTATCTTATACAATGCTTCTTTGTACTTAAATGCAAACAATGAAATTACATATCTAATTCGTCTACTCAGTTTTTAATATTACAACATACAAATATACAGGTAAATAAAGATGCTAGTGACAGTGAAAATAAGGTTTTATCAATAGATTTTCGTGAAATACGCTTTCCTGCCTGTCGAATACCAAAAGATATTGAAAATTGAGGGACCACCCATTTTACCTTTTTTATTGGCAACATTTCACTTGTTCCGTGTTTGAATGAAACGGGTTGATTTGTCAAATTGCTGTGATGCTTCAGACGGCTCCTATATCCTATACGTTTCATTTACATTCTACGCAGGTTTATCATGTTGCGTCAGGATGTGGGTTTTATGTATCGCTTTTAGTAAATCTACACAAATTTTTTATTGATATTTAGGCTCTACTTATCATAAACCCTCGATATTTTTAAGAAGTCCGAAGCTGCTAATTAAAATTAAATATAAAAGTTTTATAATTCTATTTTCAAATCTGCTATCAAAATAAAAGCGAGGCGCTTCTCGAATATTCTATTTTCACTTCAGAACCATGTTTGATTGTAAGTTTACAACGTAAGACAAAAGAGATACGCTTCCACTCACTTTCGTAAAAATATGATGTTCATTTATGTCTTTACTTATTATAAAACAAGGTTGTTATTTTTTTACCAATGTATGTCGCTATATGAGCTATATTATAGTCGCTATTTTATATCTTTAAAACTACGCAACAGATTTTGACGCGGTTTTTTTAATCGATAGAGTTGTTCAAGAGAATGTCTTTTTTGTATAATTTGTTGAGGTTTGGTTTCTATATTCCACGATATGTACGATGTTGCAGGTATTGTTGTGTACAGGCTCGTATTGTTTATAAAGGAAATTTAAATTATTTGGTTCCTTACAAACATTTTAAATAAAATAAATATTATTACGTATAAAAGTATTTCTGGAACATTTGCGTATAAAAATAGGAAATAGCTTTTTACTCATATGAATAACCTCTAAAACGTTATTGAAAAACGGGCAGGCGATACATTTTACCTTTAGTACGTTCCGTTTATTCCGCATTATTGACCCATTTTTATTCAGCAAACAATGAACGACTGAGTTTTATAAAAAAAATATTTTGTTGTGGTAACGCTCGTTATAAATGCTCAATAGAGGACAATGATTGTAAAAGAGACAAAAGGAATATGACTGGGTTAGGTGAAGTTCTTTAGGGCTTTAAGTCTTTGTAATAACTCTATTAATTTACAATTTTGTGGCAATATGGTGCAATGTTCTCTCTATCTCTCTCCAGCCCATTATTGTCCCACTGTTGCGCCCGGACCGCCGAAAACCTAGGGATTATGTTTTTCTGTACCGCGCTGACCAGGCGTGTTGGTACAGGGCTTATTTTCGAGTTTCCATCTTTCACAGAGAATGTTATTTGTGTACAAAATCTCTTAGCTGATTCTTAGAGCCTTTTACCCTAAGGAAAAAATGAGGTGGTGACACTTGTATTGTTAATCCGTCATCACACGGACAGTGTTTAAATACAAATTGATGGTCAAATCTTTAAACCTGTAAGCAATTAAGAGATTTTGGCTTTGTATACTTCCAATCATAACATGTTAATTATTTATTCTTTACAAAAGACAACTTAATGCAATTCTATGAAATAAATTACGGGTTTTTATTTTTTTAATATTTGTTCTTTACAGGTTGGCGTCTTGCCAATTTTCATGGTGCATGCGACAAAGATGGTTGTATTTCGAACAGTGTCTAGCTGGAAAAGTCTATACTTAATATTATAAAGCTGAAGAGTTTGTTTGTTTGAACGCGCTATCCTCAGGAACTACTGGGTCTAATTGAACAGTTTTTGCATTTATCGAGAAAGCCTATATAACATCACACTGCGACCAATTGGAGCCAAGTATCAGTGAAAAATGTTGCAAAAACGCGTATTAAATAGCGGGGAACTGTTATAAGCCATATAAGCAGGTAAACGGTGGTTTATGTAGAAGAAATACTCTCTGAAGTGAACGAAGCGCCTTGTTCAGTAGTAAGACGTTAATCAGTCCATGTGGTGACATGTGACAAGTGACATACCTTCCTAGGGTGTTTACAGCACTCTACTAGCACAAGTTAATATCAAAGTTAGCTTTAGTCTGGAAGTAGCCGAGGCTTCGTACGCGTGGAATTTAATAACCAAACTTTAACCAATTACAAAAAAAAGCCATCATTTTGAATCACTCTGCCTATTAAAAGTAACCGTATCAAAATGTCTTGCGTAGTTTTGTAGATTTAAGGTCACGTGGGGACATGCATGCAAAAATAACGACTTCTTCTTCTAATACATAAATTCTCCTGTCACGGTGTTTGTAATTATACTTCTCCCAAACGGCTTGACCGATTTTCGTGAAATTTTGTGTACATATCCGTTAGGTCTGAGAATCGGACAACATCTATTTTTCATCCCCCTAAGTGATAAGTTCCCTCCCCTGACATTTGTATGGCAAAACAGCGTTTGTCGGGTCGGCTAGTTGTTTTATAATAAGTGGGTATGATACAGCAGATGACTGTTTATTTCAGTCGTAGACTATTTACTGTCGGATAAAATATATTTTAGGTTAAGTGGTAATATCATGTGCCCTATAAATGTTATTACTACAACTCAAATATTTAGATAAGAGGCCTGTGGGACAGGGTAGGGCACAAAAACCAACATTAATATAGGAAATTGTTTTTTGTTGCTAGCTCTTCAGTTAGTCATAGAGTTAAGAGGATACCAAAATAGCTTCGTGCATTTTTCTATGTACGAAGTTTTCATTGTTTCTTTAGATTGAATGGCTAGAGCTCTAATTTTTAAATATATGTTTTTTCAATATATGATATAGGATCGCATGAACTCATAAACGCGATTGAATAAAGTTTTCTCGATAGAAAATCTTGGCGAAACAACCTCTCAATTTTTTTATTTTTTTCATTTGTCGGTCTATTATCGCGTATTAACTAATGAAATAACTTTAAAAACATAGGTAATTATTATGTATAGAAACACGTGGATCAGAATTAAAATATATTTAGTAGATTTTGAGTAAATAGGAAAAGTATCCCTAATTCTTCATTTTCTGTGCCTACTGGCTGTGTTAATATGTACGTGTCGGCGATGATATACGATAATATTGATTAGGCCCTTAATAGCGCTCTGTATCTTTAAACACCGGAGGAAAAAAGAGGTCTGTTATTCTTGTAACTACTTGTATGAAGATGGATTTTTAAGATATTTACGTTTTTTAGATTACTCGGTGTTATCCGTTACTTTCTTCCTTTAAACACTGATTTTCATTATATTATTTTAAAACAATGAAGGAGACAGTAGCTTTCTATTACTGAAAAAATCGGATCATTCTTTTGATAACTATACCCTATAGCCCTATTGTATACATATTACAATATGGCCGCGTGATTATAGATTAAGAATATGAGTGTCACCACCCCATTTCTTTCCCAGGATGCTATAAGAGCTAGCTGAGGGACAATATAAGCAGTTAACGTCTACTGTTAGAGACGGAAAACTCGAAACTAAATCCTATGCCAGCGTGGCACAGTAGATCATAATCCCTCCCAAAGTGAAGGAGGCCCGTGCCCAGCAGTGGAACGATAATGGGCTGTAGAGAGAGACATCCATATTACAAATATTACTTCTTTATTTTAAGCAAAAAGTAATATTGTAAAAGTATAGAACAAATATTTCATCAGAGCTTTAACTTTTGTCCTAAAATGTTTTAAATTTTTATTAAATCCGTTATTATAAGATTTGCCTTTATTATTTATTTTGCTTATACAATTGTACAAATTTTATTTGAGGTAAACTAAACTAGAACAATTTCGTAATACCTAAGTGGAAACCAATGTTATACTGAATGGGGCGATATAGGTCCCTGTGGTATTAACAATGTTTCTATGTTGAAATTGACTTCAAATTATATATCTAAAACTCGGACTATATTTGAGTTTCAACTTTACATTTGGAGTGAGTACTTGCTGAGCAAAATATGTTTGGTAAAACTACGTGTATTTGTTTAATAAATAAATAATAAATAAATATTCACACAACGTCCTCTGGTCCCAAGATAAGCTTATATGCTTGTGTTATGGGTACCAGATTACGTATAGAATACAATACATATACTACTTTTTTAGGGTTCCGTACCCAAAGGGTAAAAACGGGACCCTATTACTGAGACTTCGCTGTCCGTCCGTCCGTCCGTCCGTCTGTCACCAGGCTGTATCTCAAGAACGGTGATAGCTAGAGAGTTGAAATTTTCACAGATGATGTATTTCTATTGCCGCTATAACAACAAATACTAAAAATAAAATAAATATATAAGGGGGGCTCCCATACAACAAACATGATTTTTTTACCGTTTCTTGCTCGATACTAATAACGTTGCCTTATGTTGCATAGATAATGGTACGTAACCCTTCGTGCGCGAGTCCGACTCGCACTTGACCAATTATTTTGTAAATACTTTCTTATAATACATAGAAAATTCCCAGACGCAGTACAAAAAATTTCTATGATAATTATAAATATCACACAATGATCGCTGCGAGCTAGTATCGGATCCGCGACCTCGTGACGGCAGTCCGTTACATGAACCACTCGACCACGAGGCCCGCCGTATGTAGTGCGGTTGTTCGCTAGCCTAATATATAAACCATCACCTTCCGATAGACGAGAACACGAAACAAATCATGTGAAACGTTACGTATGTACAATACACTGTTTCGTACATTCTTCGTCATAAATGTGAAAATAACTTTGTATGCCTGTATATTTCTCGCGCTAAAACAACTGAACCGATTTAAATGAAATTTGGTACACAGATATCTAAAATCATTTTAAATTCGTAAAAGGGACATCGTGGTTCTAGGTAGTTTTACGCGTGTGCAGTCACGTGCAGTAGCCAGTATCTTATAAACCATGTCTCCAATACTGTTAACAATAGATTAGCCTACTAATTTGGAACAAAAATATACAAAGAGAAAGTGATGTTGTATATGATCAAACCGTTCTAATTGATATAAAGCAAAATAACATATTGCCACAATGTCCAATATTGGCAACCTTAATAAAATGAAGACCTCATAAAATTCGAACAAAACAATTGTTCCAATTTTATGCTATTATTCGCTGTTATTGCTGTTCAGGTGTGCTCGCGTGATATATTGCGCTATTGTATTTTTACGCCAAAATAGGTTTGAACGTTACATTCTTTTAGATAGGTATTTTAGAATCTGTTTAGAACTATAAGCAAGACTATTTAGTAAAGTTAACCACTTTATAATTAGCAAAATACGAATATTACTAGCTGTTCGTTACGTTCCACTTACGTTATTACCTAGGGGGTTCAAATAAGAATAGATATTGACCGTGTCTCAGATGTGACCTGACATGTACCCAAAATTTTATAAAAGTCTTTAGATCCATTTCGGGGGAAGTTAATAAGTAACACGGTGACTTGCGATAAATAAGATTCTTTTACAAACTTACTATATACAATCTTATTTGTTATCATTTTCCTGTTCTTATCCCATTACTTGAGGGCTGATGCATCTTATCTTTTTCTTCTGTCATCTTTCAATAAATCTTATTTCTTTCTTTCTTTCTTTACTTATCACAAAACAAAGTCGTTATATTTGTATGTATGTCCCTGTGTGAGCTTATATCTATGCGGTTTTTTTATAGATAGAGTGGTCCAAGAGGAGGAAGAGACGAAGTTGCGGTCAACAGCTAGTATCAGATAAAAGAAAAAATTACGAGTATAAACTGTTTAACATAACCTTTGCCGACAATTTTAGTTTACTTGTTATGACGTTTATACTGCGTAAGAAATCAAAACGTTCTTTGAGATAAATAGGGGGAAAACGAAACCAAAATATACTGTGTAAAGAATATGAGCTTTTCAGGTGTATATAAATAAGCACTTGCGATTATTGTGATTCTCTAAAACGGGGCCATATTTACCGTATTCGCGCAGTAAGTGTGTGATGTGGGATAAAATAAGGAATGAATATATTAGAGGAAGTCTGAAAGTGATGGCAGTGACTGAAAAATTAAAGAATGAGCGAATGTTCATGTCATGGGACGAGAGGAAAGTAATGTCGTTAGGAGAGTTCTGAATATAAATGTGGAAGGAAAAAAGTCTAGAGGAAGACCCAAGAAAAGATGGATGGACTGTGTGAGCGAGGACATGAAAGAAAGAGGAGTTAGAAATAGAAATCTATTTAAATTTAATTAAAATTTAATACATTTATTGTCATAAAACATATGGATACACATTATTGAAATCCCTGATCCTTGAACTAACCTTAGTTGTGTTTCAAGGACCAGTTCCTCCCCCTGACTTACAATAGCTTAATGTATTTCTAAATTACATTCTTATCTTCAGACGGGCCTCGTGGTGTAGTGGTCCTGGTAACGGACTGCCGTTCAAGAGGTCGCGGGTTCGATTCCCGCTTGGGACAATCATATTTTGTGTGCTATTTATAATTGTCATACAAATGTTTGTACTGCGTCTGGGTGTTTCTATGTATTATAAGTATGTATTTACAAAAGAAAAGTAATATATGTATTCTATCCGTATTCTGGTACCCATAACACAAGCATATAAGCTTAGCTTGGGACCAGAGGACGTTGTGTGAAATGTCCATGAATATTATTTTATTTTTATTTTATTTTTATACATTGTGTGTGTGTGTTTGTGTGGTTTATTTGTATGTTGTAATTCATGTATGTTTGTACGTCTATTCCTAAATACTTATATGCTCATAAACATAAGGTTCTCAGTCATGTCGTAATAAAATTTCAGCAACCAATCAAGGACGGTTTTTAAACTTATTTTTGTTCATTGTTCTAACATTAGCTAATTTATCTAATTTATTATAATAAATTAGATAAATTAGCTAATGTTAAATATGCGGAGCCAGTTCTTTATATTGCTTTTGTGCAAACGATGTACTCGTATTAACTATAGGCAATGGACATCGAAATATACGCCTTGATATTGTTGGGAGGTAAGGCACAGTCTTTTGAGCATGTCAAATATGTAGGATTTTCTTACGGTCAAAACTTTAGTTCTCTCATATAGTTTGTAGGTAGGATAACGAAAAGGCAGGACTTCAGGAAAGGAGTTGGCACAGACATGACGGCTAATAGAAGACTATGGAAGAAAAAGACATGTTGCGCCGACCCCAAATAATGGCATAAGGGCAGGAGAATGATGATGATGCGCAGTAGGTGTGTGCCATCTTACATCCAGACTTACTATAGATACTTACAAAGCAAAATAGTACCTTCTGGCAAAATTATACAATTTTGATTGCAAGGGAATGACGACCGTCACAAACCCACGAAAGAGTGATAGTTATGACACTTTAACTTATAAAGGAATGCAGAACAACAAGAAAGAGAATACAATAATAAATAAATAAATAAATAAATATTCATGGACATTTCACACGACGTCCTCTGGTCCCAAGTTAAGCTTATTATGCTTGTGTTATGGGTACCAGAATACGGATATAATACATATACTACTTTTCTTTTGTAAATACATACTTATAATACATAGTAAACACCCAGACGCAGGACAAACATTTGTATGAGAATTATAAATGTCACACAAATGATTGTCCCGAGCGGGAATCGAACCCGCGACCTCGTGAACGGCAGTCCGTTATCTGAACCACTAGACCACGAGGCCCGTCAAATAATCAATCAATAAATAAATCAAATAATAATAAATCAAATCAAAAATAACAATAAATCAACGTCAAATAATAAATCAATCAATAAATAATCAAATAATCAATAATCTATAACTAACAAAAGTAAACAAAACCATCTAAAATATTGACGTGTTTTGTTTCTAAGCTTGCGGAATCTATTTGGGGGTAATCTGTGTACGACAAAAGAGTATCAATAAGTAATAAAACAAACATATATTAAACATATTAGAAAATTAGTAGTCCAAGTAAATAACAATCACGTTTCCTGTTCTATAACATAAAATGGCTTTAACTATAACTACAAAATTATTATTTGTTGATAAATAAATTTCCTTAATGTTCTATAATATATGGCTTGCAGGCATTTGTGGTACTGATAGCACTTTTACTATCTTAAATATTTATAGAATATAAATCCTTATGGAAAAAAGTTATTAAGATTTTGTCGTATCCCTGTATACTTATTTGAAAATAATGAAGTGATTCCGAAAATTACACGGTACAAAATCTGTAGATATGTATTAGTATAGAATTTTCAATTTGATGATTATCCATATGGTGCTAAGTAAGATTAGTTAAGTAAGTTATAGGCAGGGTTGGGCAGTATTTCAATTACATGTAATTGAAATACGTAATTGAAATACAATTACGTATTTTGTAATTGTATTTCAATTACTGCCTCAAAATGTAATTTGTAATTTGTATTTCAATTACCAGACGTCGAAGTAATTTGTAATTAGTATTTCAATTACTTGAGGCTTCAAAATACATTTTTAAAATACATTTAAGTACAACCGTCACTTTATGTAGCCAAAGTATCTATTGGAGTCTGCTTATAGAGTCCGTTATATAAGCTGTGCGCCAAAATTGTTTAACAAAACGCAAACTGTCAATGAGGTAACGGTGGCCCATCAAATTTTACTTTACCAATATTAGTTTGATGTCGGTGCCGAAAATGATCGTTTGCCACAAATAGGATAATCTCATAGGGGCTTATATTTTTGCGCTGTTTGGGGTAACTATAGTAAATTGATATACAGATATGAAGTTAATTGTAAAATCAATACCTATATTACTGTAAGTTAAACGAGTTAAAAAAATATTTTGGAACCATTGTAGCTTTTGATGAAAGTACTGATTGGTGGAAGGTAATGCTGCTAAAGGCTGGTAATATTTACGAATGGTGGTTTTTCACGCTGGTTCTCCGTGTGTTTACCGATTAAGAATACAAATGTCACCACCCCGGGAACACCGAAATATTCCGAAAAACTTTATTCCGAATTTAGAAATTCCGATTTTAATATAATACCGAAAAATTGTAATGTCTATTATTAAAAATCACGAAATATTTAATAAATTAAATTGTGGTGGAAAAAGTGATTACTGCAAGCGGGACTTGAACCCAAGACCTCGGAAAGCCGTTCCGTAGCTCTGCCAACTGCGCTTATTACGGCAGCAAGGATTCTCCAGCGTGTTCGCGCTCCCGCAGGGACTCCCTCTTTGCCGCTATCACCTCCCTGGCCAAGGAGGCGACGGCAGCACAACATTGTTCATTGAGGGTGACGAATCCTTGCCCAGAACGTCGACGGTCAACACGCTGGGTATCCCAGGCCATGCACACGGCAAGGGGGTGTTCTCTCGTGTCCACGGCCCCACTCCCACAATTGCGGCACTCAGGATCAAACTCATTACCAACCAGCTCCCACATGTACTTGGCGAAACCGTCATGACCCGTGAGGATCTGGATGAGGTGGTACGTCAGATCCTCCGTCGGTGCCTCGCCTCGACCCACTCCCGAGGACTAGGTGGACCGCCTTGGCGAGCCGCATGCTCGCGGAAGATGGGGGTACTGACGTTTGTATTCTTAATACTTCATCACGGACAATATTTTCAGAGATAATCCCTACATAAATATTAATATTCCAAAATTTATCTTCTTTCATATCATAGCTTTTAACAACAAAAAACCGACCTCAAACAGTGCCCTATGATTTTTAAAAGTTGCCATCTAATTCCCTGGACTGCCATCACGAAAACCTAATTTTCCTATCATAGAACCACCTCTGGAACATTTTCTTTCTAACAAAAAAAGAAGCATTAAAATCGATAAACGTCAAATTTATTCGTGAACAAACATTAAACCTCCTGTTTTTTAAAGCTGGGTAAAAATTATAGTATAAATATATTTTGTAATTTTTATTTTGTATTTCAATTACAAACAGCCAAAACACTGTATTTTGTAATTTGTATTTCAATTACTTGCAAAAGCAGTATTTTGTAATTTGTATTTCAATTACAACAAAGCATGTATTTTGCCCAGCCCTTGTTATAGGGTAGGGTTGTGTAACATTGCACATTTTATATCAAGGCTTGATAAAATAAAAAATGTACATCTTATCTGACATCAATTATTTATTGATCATACCTTGACAATCTGGGAACAGATTACTGTAATCATTGTAACACAAAATATACAATCTTCTTAGGAAATAAACAAAAATCTCAAATTGGGAAATGCGCAATAAATACACAACCTGGTATATAAGATTTCGCGCGGAAGTCGATAAAAGTACTTAGTCCTTTGTTTTAGGTTCTGGTAAGATAGACGAGCCTCGTGGTCTAGTGGTTCATATAACGGACTGCCGTTCACGAGGTCTCGGGTTCGATTCCCGGTCAAACAATTGTCATACAAATGTTTGTACTGCGTCTGGGTGTTTCTATGTATTATAAGTATGTATTTACAAAAGAAAAGTAGTATATGTATTATATCCGTATTCTGGTACCCATAACACAAGCATATAAAGCTTAGCTTGGGACCAGAGGACGTTGTGTGAAATGTCCATGAATATTTATTATTTATTTATCTTATTGCTAAAATTTTATGATGAAGCTTCCAATAACAATACTTGCTTAAATTCTATATAACTTTTAAGTTTTAAGTTGTGATGTCATAGCTACGTGCTTATGTATATACTATAGTAATTATAAATAAATAAATAAATAAATATTCATGGACATTTCACACAACGTCCTCTGGTCCCATGCTAAGCTTATATGCTTGTGTTATGGGTACCAGAATACGGATAGAATACATAAACTACTTTTTTTTTTGTAAATACATACTTATAATACATAGAAACACCCAGACTTTTTTTGAGATTGCATAATTTGTTTTAACCAAATAATATTCTATAAAATCTTAACATTCTATTACGCTATTATAAACACAACGATAATAAAGCCATTCTTTATAACACCTACTGAACATTAAGGGGAATTTAAGTCTAACTGTATTTATTACATCTACTTAAGGGGCTGGAAATAAGCTCTTTGGCAGCGTTAAATAGTTTCAAGCGTCGGGTTTCGTTTACCGGTTATTTAAAGTCCTCGGAGACGAAATATACAATGCATGTAACTTTTAAAACGCTTTTGTGTTAAAATGTTTAAGGTACTTATGCTTTATCTATACTTGTATAATAAAAAAAAGCTAAAGCTCAAGAGTTCGGGTTTTTGTGTGTATGTTTGTTCATTTAAACGCACTGGTACGATTTGAAAAATTCTTTCAGTACATTCATCGAAGAAGGTTATAGTAAATAAATAAATAAATATTCATGGACATTTCACACAGCGTCTTCTGGTCCCAAGCTAAGCTTATTATGCTTGTGTTATGGGTACCAGAATACGGATATAATACATAAACTACTTTTATTTTGTAAATATATACTTATAATACATAGAAAACACCCAGACGTAGTACAAATATTTGTATGACATTTATGAATATCACACAAATGATTGTCCCAAGCGGGAATCGAACCCGCGACCTTGTGAACGGCAGTCCATTACATGAACCACTACGCCACGAAGCCCGGTATAGACTATATAACATCATGCCGTGACCATTAAGAGCGAAGCTACAGTGAAAAATGTTGCGAAAACAGGATTTTTTTTTAAATTCCACTCGTAAGAAGTCACGAGCAACAGTTAGTTATATTCTAACACTGGCTTCTGCCCGCGGCTTCGCACGCATTCGTGGCAGAATCGAATTTGAAATCAAACCTAAAATAAAAACTGAAATCTGAACTATCATCACTGAAATCTGAACTGATTGTCACACAAATTATTGTCCCGAGTGGAAATCGAACCCGCGACCTCGTCAGTCGTGCAGTCTGTTACATGAATCACTCAACCACGAGGCTCGTCATATATACGAGTACATAAAGGTTGGTTTCGGTTCGGTTCGGTTTGTGATCGTGAACGTCATTACGTGTGCCAGTTGCACGTAATGGAGTTAAGTAATACACGATTATATCTCTGCTTTGGTGGAATAGCGCAAGCTTGTTGGTAATTATGTTCCCGAATTTGTTTTAGAACACTTGAGCACTGCAATACGAGTTGGAGTATGCGCTCACTTTGTAAAATGATAGCAACGGGACTGTTCACAGAATATGTCGCGTTACGTCTTTTGGGAATATGCAGCTGTTTTACATTGCACATAGAGAGAATTAAACGCTTTCAAAACTATAATAATTTGCCTTAAAACATTTACCGCGATATTTGACATAATCCCATATTAATTTATTATTACAATAATTTATAAATTTTTGCATTTGATTTGCTATGTTTTTACTTAATAAATCAATGCTGATCCCATGGTAGCTTAGAGCGAAGCTCCATTAGAGCGTTGCGCTGCGTTGCGTCGCGTTGTCGCAACGGAACGACGCATTGTATGCTACACCTGCGTTGCGTGGACGCTGCGACAAAGCAACGCAAAGAAAGTTCCGTTAACATTGCCGAATTGTGTTATTGACATTATCAATTTTATGTTTTAGATAAGTTTAGTTGTACTCATAGAATTGGTACCAATATCTACTATAATTATTTATATATCACACAGTTTTTAAATTTATAATTAAAATATAATGTCATAAAATAAATTACTTTTACTCTTTCTTGAAAGCAAAACAAAAAAACAATTTAATCTTTTTACATCAATAAGCCGTCGGTAAATTCAAGATGCATCTTTTAACCAATACTTTCCACGTCAAAGAACGATAAAACGTAAACAAAACAGAAAGGAAATTGTTTTTCGTGTAACAAAAGAACGTACAACATTGGAGAGTAAGATTTAATATATTTTTAAGATATTTCCTAGTAATTTATTGCTGTTGTATCCTCTAGGGAGACCACCAGCGTAAGTTGTTAACACACAACATTTCGGATCCGGAAATACTTCTACATGTGAACTTAAATTAGATCTTGTTGTTGACTTCAAATACTTTGAATAAATTGTAAAGCAGATAAAGTAAAGTAAAACAAGATGTCTTCAGTAGTTTATTAATTTTTGCCATTGACTTGCTATGCTATGCTTTTACTTATTAAAGCTAATTATGGACGGGCTTCGTGGTCTAGTGGTCCGTATAACGGACTGCCGATCATGAGGTCGTGGATTCGATTCCCGCTTGGGACAATCATTTGTGTGATGTTTATAAATGTCATACAAGTGTTTGTTCTGTGTCTGGGTCTTTCTATGTATTATAAGTATTTATTTACAAAAAAAAAGTAGTATAATATGTAGTAGGTATATCCGTATTCTGGTACCCATAAGACAAGCATATAAGCTTAGCTTGGAACAAGAGGACGTTGTATGAAATGGTCGTGAATAGTGGAAAAAATGATCACTGCAAGCGGGACTTGAACCTCGAAATATAAATTGTATTCCAAGGTTGTGGGTTCAGATCCCGCTCTAGCAAGATATGTTCACTAGTTGTTGCCCGCGATTTCGTACGCATGGAATTTAGAAAATTTTCCTCGTTTTTCCAATATTTTCCACTGATGCTTCGCTCCTATTGGTCCCAGCGTTAAATAGGCTATAGCCTTCCTAGATAAATATACTTTCCAATACTAAAACAATTTTTCAAACCTGTCTCGTGAATCCTGATATTAACACGTTCAAACATACAAACTCTTCAGCTTTATAATATTAGTATAGATATAGTACAGATTCTTCTAGTTTTCAGTTCATAATACGATATTTTATCCTTGCTATCTCTGTTAGCTACCACAATCGAGATTTTGAAATAGAAAATTATTGGGCGTCTCGTCATAATAAAGCTACTCACGGAAAATCAGCTTGATAGTAATCAAGTGAAAAAAATGTACTACGGATCCCGTACTATTCCTTTCACATTACTATTAAAATCTGCAACAAAATGTTGTAAAACGCATAGGTACCTACGTCATATTTTTCTGATTACCTGGCCAATGTGTTTTTGTTTTAGTTGCGTATTTTCATTTCCTTATAGTCTTATTCATAATGACTTATCGGAGGTTTAAACGGATATATTATCGGAGAGATAATAAACGTTTTAGGGTAAAAATACTATTATGAATAAGAAGTTTTGACAATTTTCGCGAACCGATTTATAAACTTTTAAACCTCCGATAAGTCATTATGAATAAGACCATTAATATATTATTTTTAGTTTCGTTCATTCAGCAGCTCGTTTATTTCTAATAGATATCAATTTATTCGTCACCTTCATAGTAGTAATTAACAGATTAGCCTAACAAGAAACTGCTAATTGATGAGCGTAATAAGGTAGTGGATATTTCAGTTTCAGTGACAAATTACGTACGTATTCATGTGCTAATTAAATATGTTATAGCTTTACCTCAAGGTAATTACAACAGTAAATTATTACTAATATGTATTAACCTTTAATCGGCATTATTCCTACGCTAATAATTAAACTAAATTATAAACTAAATTAAAGTGGAAAAAATGATAACCATGAGCAGGACTTGAAACCACGACCTCGGAATACCGTTCCGTTGCTCTCCCATCTGAGCTATCATGGTTCCCGCATATGTTTACCAAATCTTCCACTACATTCTTCTCAATGTGAGTTAAACATCGTGCTATGTTTTGTGTACAACGGTTGAACGGTGAGCGGTTTGCACCAACTCATGATACCCGCTCATGGTTATAATTTGTTTCACTATAATTTAGTTTATTTAGTAAAAACATAGCAAGTAAATTGCAAAAATTAATAAATTAATGTTCACTTCTGATGTTAAAAAGAACTTGTCCATGTCTTTTCTCAGGCTGTGGATAATCTGTCTAAAATATATTTAAATCGTTGTAGTCATTTTGGCGTTAATTAACGACATATAACCAGAAATACTTTTACATTTACAATGTTTTAATATGTAAGGATTGCTTGATAAATCTATATATCCTGCTGTTGACGCCTTGCTGGTACAAGTAAAAGTGGTGTATGTTACGTTGTTATGCGCTACATAGTACCTACAACTTACCGTCTGTGCCACCATTTGAATGCGTGAGAAAAAGCTTCTCTAGTTGAAATTGAATTTCATTTTATATTTTAACACGAGTTTCACATTCTAAAATGCAATTTTATTAAAACTTCCTGCTCTAACCACAAAGTTATGGAAAGTTTCAGTTTAATTTCAACAACTGCTGAAAGTAAATCGTGCTAATTATAATTGTATATCAGGCTGTCCAAAACGCTTTGTCTTACATCAAAAGTAATTTCATCAGATTTTATGTTTGTTACATTAATGTCCGTGTGGTGACGGACTAAGAATACAAGTGCCACCACCCCATCACCTCCCCAGGGTGCTGTAAAAGTCAGCTAAGGGATATTTTACACAGATGACATCCTCTGTGAGAGACGGAAAACTCGAAACTAAACCCTGTGCCAACACGCCTGGTCAGTGCGTCACAGTAGACCATGTCTCTCCCAAGGTGGAGGAGGACGGAGGACGTTAATGGGCTGGAGAGATAGAGATATCCTACAGCCTATGACATATTATATATGACATATTATATATACATATATATGGCATTTTTAATACCTCAGCTCATTAAGAACTTCCCTTACAAATACAAAATCGGAATAAAAACTAAAAATTTTGACGAGCTTAAGTGTTAATGTGTGTATCAAACCATAGCGCGATTTAAAAAAAAACCTGTCAAGAGCGAGGTAAACTCGCACACTTAGGGTTTCGTACCTACTAAACATAAGTAACTGCATTCAAATATTCAGCTAATTAAACTCTAAACAACACACCAACTTAATTTTGTAGTTGAAATGTAGGGAACCGCCTACATTTCAGCTACTTCATAAGTTGGTATTAGTATAAACACTTTTTTCTTGTGATGTGATAGCAAATTACAAGTTTTTGGATTTTTCCCTATATCAGCACTATATAGACTTGGTCTATGCCAAATTCGAGTACGAGTTTCAAGTTGATACCGTCAACCGTTGCTGAGTAAAAAAAGTTTGACAGACGGACAGACAGACACCGGAGTGATCCTATAAGGGTTTGTACGAAACCCTAAAAACTGTACAACGCCATCTATTGAGCGGCATAGGAAACGTTTGTTTGTTAAGGTTTGATTTCTAAATTTCACGCAGACGAAGTCGCGGGCAACAGCTAGTAATTTTATAAGCTACAGCATATTTTAGTGCATAAATTATGTAAATTGATTTTGACATGAAGTCTCAGTTACGCGTTTAGAAAGTGGAAAGCGTCGCGTTGCCATTACATAAATATTCAGTTTACGGACACTCCACTCGGCCGTCTTAAAGATGCGCTGATTTATACTAAACAAGACTCACTGAGTCTGGAAGTAAAATGAAGTCTGCATTTTATAGCTTAATTTTCCTCATAAACTTTGCACAGAAATTTCATGTTCGTGAAACGTGATTATAAGGTTATAAACCATTTTATTATTACAGCAGAGAGCTGCAAGTTTGCTTGACTGTTGATCTATCAGTCATTGGATCATTAAAGTAAAAGTTTTGGATCAAAGCACCCAATGCTTTGTACCAAAACTTTTTAAAGACATTGACTACTTCTAAATAAATAAAAAAACTAATTATTAGCCTAGCAGTTTGAATTTCACAATCTTTATTTTTTTTATTTGGTAGTCAGGTATCAAAGTATTTCGAGGTGTCTCTGTCGATTAATATAACATTTTGTATACATAACCGAATAGGTATAAGAATGTATGCATGTGTATAATTTTGTATGCCCCTAGGTCATAAGCGGTTTTATAGTATGTATTGTTACGAACACACAAAGCACAAAGGAGCTAGCGCCATCTAGCAGCAACCAGTAAAACCACTTAAAGAACCGAACGGAGTGAAACCCCTTTCCGATACTAGATGGCGTTCGAGGGACTACCGTACATGTGCGAACTTTCCAGACACATTCGTTCCGGGCGATCACGTTCGCGCACAGTCGGGAACTTTCTGGAACTCGTCTCGGCGCATATAAATAGCGGCAGGGAGGCGAGCCCGGGCAGTTCAGTTTGAGCTACGATCGAGGCGACTTCGAGAGCGAAAACAAGTGATCAAGAGTGATACCAGTGAAACCTACGACTTGGCTACGATCTAGGACATTGTTAGTGCTTAGTGTTGGGACCTAGTGCTTAGTGTGTAACTAGTGCTAGTGAATAAAGTCTTCTTGCAAGAGTCAGCAGGTCTTTCTCTCCAAATCCTTCGATCCCTAACACGTAACAGTATGTAAGTAACACTTCGGAATACAACTAGTATAATATTAAAATTAATTACCGCGAAAGTAGTCTTTTAAAGAAACGCAAAAATACAACATTAAATGCACATCTTAATATCAAGGAAACAAATCGACTTAAATCGTGCAATGTATGTATGACATCAGTTCGATTTAACAACAATCTCCTAGCGCAGTTAACTTGAACATATTTAATTTCCGTTCTCAATCTAACCATAAAGAGAAATCCCTGTTGCTTAAGTAGCTAGAGCTTATTTTATGTATCTTGATAAGCAAGCTTAAGCAGTACGATGAGATATTATACTTAATATTTTACGTAGGAAATAAAGAATATAGCTTCTTCTTAGAAATATATTAGTCCAGTCGTGGGAGATAATGACATGGATGTGGCTTGATGTACAGAATTTTTTTTTTCTAATTAGTCCGAAAAAATGTACAGAATCCGAAAATCAACCTGCTGCGTGGGGAAAATAATGGGAAGTTTGTTTAAATAAACGGAAACTGCAAAATGACTGATTTTGACTTGAAAAATCCGTTGTAACTTGAAAAGCAAGCCTGTTTTTTTTTTTTTTTTTTCAACCTTTTTTTTTTTTGTTGATTTTTCAAGTCAAAATCAGTCATTTTGCAGTTTCCGTTTATTTAAACAAACTTCCCATTATTTTCCCCACGCAGCAGGTTGATTTTCGGATTCTGTACATTTTTTCGGACCAATTAGAAAAAAAAAGTTCTGTACATCAAGCCACATCCATGCACCTATCTTTTTTTGGCTCCCACGACTGGACTATATCTGCTTTGATCTATAATGTATCTTAATATTGAATAGGTTGAACAATTAAAGTAGGTAAATAAAATATTATACATTAAATACAAAATTAAATGGCTGTCGTTGTGGAGAATGCTTGTGTTCAATAGTTAGATAATAATAATATATTTATTTGATTTTTCTTCCACAAAGGTTACAATAAATCAAGTACAATAATACATACAAGCTAGTACGGTACAGTTCCTTTGTGGGAGACTGGCATCTGAACTAGGATTACCTGTCATACAGATTACCAGGCCCCCATTCATCAACTAACAGTATGTTATTGAGTAGTGATAACAATCCAATGTTGAAGAGAAAAATAAAAAGTTTAGATACTACTAAGCTAAGATACAATACCTATAATTATATTTGCATGCAGGTGTCAGTAGTTGTGGTTGTGTGTGTGTGTGAGTGTGTGTGCGTGTATGTGTGTGTGTATAAGGTTCTATGTTTATGGAGTAATAGCGAGTTATCCTTGGTGTCTTACCTTGCCACAATCATAAATTGTTCCGTACCACCATATGTTTGGCGTAGTAGCCAAGAAACGATATTTTTTCTGCATTTACTTTTGGGAAGAGGATAAATTGAAAGAATATGATTAATTTTATTATAAAGATAGCTTCCAAGAAAGCAAAAATGCCGCTGTGCTAGGCTAGTTCTAAATAGATTGACTGTGCTAACTCTACTTTTTATGCGTTTATTTGTCAAGTTATCACGGTCAAATTTCAGCACAGAGTGCTGTCGCAATACTATGTCAAGGATAAATAACTGTCTAACTGTTAACGTCTGGCACTTGACATAAAGCTCGGTAGTGGGACTAAAGAAGGATATCCTGTACGCAGTTTTTAGTAAGGCTCTCTGAGCTCGTTCAAGCCTAAGCATGATCGTCTTTCCCGAGCCACCCCACGTTATGATGCAATAGCTTAGGGAAGATTGACACAAAGCGTAGTATACAGTTTTAATGACGTTCTCGTCTGCAATGTTGCGTAAGCTTTTGAAAATATAAATGAGTTTACGTATTCTAGAAGATAGTGAGTTAATATGGCTTTTAAAATTTAAGTTTTTATCTATTATGACGCCCAGGTACTTCATCTCATCGACTCTTACAAGTTCCCTACATGTACATAACACATTTGACATATTTGTGCAAGTATGAGCTTTAATATAAAAATCATCTTGTTTACTATAACTATAATTATTTAGATTGTACGCAATATATTTAGTTTTATCTATATTCAGTGATAGATGATTAAGGCTCAACCAACCAGATACGACATCAAATCCCCTTTGAGCATGTCGATACACTTCTTCCCAAGTGTCACCATAAAACAATAGGGCTGTATCATCAGCAAAAGTTACAATTTGTCCATTTTCTAGATCTAGTTGGCATAAGTCATTTATAAATATTAGAAACAGACTAGGCCCGAGTATACTTCCCTGAGGCACCCCATATGACACTTCACAATCATCACTCAACCAGTTCTCAATCTTAACACACTGGACCCGCCCTTGTAAGTAACTATTGAAGAGTTTAAGTTGGTCTCCCCTAATTCCAATGCATTCCAGTTTTTTGAGCATCAAAGGAACCGATACTGTGTCGAATGCCTTGGCTATATCTAAGAAAATTGTAAGAACTTTCTTCCTGCCATCCAATTTTGAAACTATCGAGTTCGTTAACTCGTGTACTGCATCACTTGTAGACCTAGCTACTCGAAATCCGTATTGGTTAGGAGATAAGAGATTTTTGTCCTCTAGATACTTCGTTAGTTGATTATTAATAAGTTTTTCTATAATTTTGGAGAAAGCAGGCAAGATCGAGATAGGACGATAGTTGTTTATACAGCGGCTATCGCCACTTTTATAAATCGGGCGAATAATTGATTTCTTTAAGCTTGCTGGAAATGTGTTAGTGGATAATGATAAGTTGCAGATATAAGAAATTGGTAACGCGAGTGTTTGAGAGTGTCTCTTCAATAAATTGCTAGGTAATCCGTCGTGACCTGCTGAAGGCTTGTCTTTTAAAGAATTGATTATGGTTGCAACTTCCTGTTCGTCAGTAGGTAGTAGTACAAAAGAATGTGGGTTTGTAGAATTATGTAGAGTATGTTCTGTGCAAGCAGAAGGTGGTAAAGGTATGGCTTGGGCCAGGGTTCTTCCGATGTTAGCGAAAAAATAATTAACGTCATTAACTGCCTGATATGGGTCTAGTGCATTAATCAAGTCCGAGGTAGGAATATTTTGTTTCGATGAGTACGTAATCTTTTTAACTGTATCCCAAAGTTGCCTGACATTGTGTTGATGCTTGGATATCTCTGACCTTTCGTAATCAGTCTTGGCCTTCTTCAATAGTGTATTACAGTAATTTCGGTAACGAGTATAAGTAACTTTAATAGTCTCATTGTTTGGATATTTTTTAACTTTAAGGTGTAAGTTGTCTCGATTGCGCATACATTGGACTAGACCTGAAGTGATCCATGGTTTGATAATTCTTTTGCGCCTCGCAATCTTTTTTATAGTTGAACACTCAGACAGACAGTTTTGTAGTTTATTAACTAAGAAGTTAGTAGCCTCATCTACGTTACTAATTGAGAACAGTTCAGAGATATCCATTAGTTTTATTCTTTCGCCAAGCAATGCATAATCAATATGTTTATAGGTTTTAGAACTCTTGTCCTGTAGCTGTACTGAAGATAAATTCAAGATCGTGGTGTAATGGTCAGTTACAGTAGTATGTGCAATGAAACATTTAGCTGCTACCTTGCATTTAATAATAATATGATCAAGACAGGTTCGAGTATGTGTAGGAATGTAGTATGCTGGTAACAAACCATGACTGGCCAATAAATTAAGATACTCATCAGCTCTATTGTCGGTTGAAGTTGTGGCTATATCAATGTTAATATCGCCACATAAGACTATATTTTTATAAGTCTTAATAGAAAGTAATAGCGCGTCAAGAGATTTCAGGAAATTCGTTACATTTCGTTCCGCGGGAGGGCGGTAAATAGCAAGAACAATAGTGTCACAATTAATATAAACAAGAAGGCAATTAGCGTCCGTTAAGGTGGGCTCAGTGATTGAGTACTTTCGTTTTAAAGGATAGTACACTGTGATACCTTCGTTTTGCGTTCTAATATTTTTAGTTGATGCTGACTGGTAACCGGGTAATAGTGGAATGCGTTGGTTTTTTGATAACCAGCATTCGGTCAATACAATAAGGTCCCATTCAATTCCAGATCTATTTAAAAGTATTTCAAAGTCATGAAAATTTCTGTTGATACTTCTTATATTTTGGTTAATTAAATTTAGAGATATTTTATTAGTGTAGGTTAATAATTTTGAGCAATCGTCAATTTTACAAACGTCTGTGGTAGCCACCGAGAGAGCATCCAATGCATCAGCTATATTTTCTTGCTGTGTTTGATCGAATTATAAATGTTAATATTAGCATGTACACGGTAGATTGCATGTAGCGTGAGCACACAGATAGCAGTTATGCCATGTGTATATACACGCACCATACAGTTGATAATAGTATATAAGATATGAGAACAGTAGCAAGATATGACCGATTGTTTTGTAAGGCTTAGTATATTTTGATTATTACAATAAGATGCGTGGATGCAATGAATCGGAACAAATTTAAAACATTTACTCACCAGCAATGCAGAGAAAATTCGAGAGCATAACATTAGATATGAGGCTAGAACAAATGATAATAGAAAGATATCTGTAAAGGTATGTTTTTGTTTAAGACATAGAACGTAAGTGTAAGCAATTGGATACTCTGTTTTATAAGAATAGTGTATCTGATAAAGTGTATAACTGAAGCGAAAGTGTGTACAGTGTGTATATAGTTGAGTATATAATTTAAAAATAGAGAATTTTAATGTATATAAAAACAAAACTATTGATAAAATTATTAACAAATTGTGAATTGAAACTACACGCAATACATAAAATAGTTTGGAGAATAGTCAATAGATTTCAGACTTCCTTTTTTCCAAATCCGCCTCTGAATGAATACGCAGGGGTGGGGCACCTTCCTTTTTACGGAGAAATATTTTGCCATTTGACAGCCAGCAGTAGTTGAAATCGTTACATTTTGCATATTCGCGGGCCTGGTAGAACAGCTTTCTTGTTTTCGCGGTGATATACTCCGTTATGAAAATAGGTTTTTCAGGACCGGTAATATGAATGTGAGACGTATTAAATTTATTGATTAGGTTATCCCTATTAAATTGTTTTAAGTGAGAAATGATTTTCTCCTTTAACAAAACAGTTGTAAAATCAATGATAATAGGTTTAATATGCTCATTTTTGGTTTTGATACGAAATATATCTCGAATATCACTATCCGATATCTTTAATTTAAGTACCTGTGAGATATTGCTCACAATCTCTATAAGTTCCTCTTTAGTTTCGCCTTTTTTCACTGGAACATTTTTTATTTCAATACAAGAGGACTTCTGAGATTTTTCCAAAAATTCTATTTTAACTTCCAATCGCGAAATTTGAGTTATTAAGGTTTTCTTTTCCGAATTAAGATCCGCAATTTTTTGTTCCATGTCATCGTATTGAGCGCTGAAAAAATCGATCGACTTTTTTAATTCTTTGTTCTGTTCCTTTATCGCATCCAATGAGCTTAGTAAAGTATTGTATTTATAATCCTGGTGACTTTTAAAATTCTCAAATAGCTCCTTCATTTCACGCATAAAAGTAGTAAACTCATCATCATGGTGCCGCTTACGTACACGCGATCGGTTGTATGAAACAATATTATTATTGCTTTCATTATCCGTATCCGTAGGTACAATTGAATTAGTGTCCGATCCACTAATTACTTGTGTTGGTGGTGGTGGCGGCGGAGGCGGCGAGGTAGGGATTGAGGACATTTTATATCTTTTTGTTTTAAATTAAATTAGCTAGTCTTCAAAAAAGTGCAAAAAGTATAATCATAAAATTATACTGTGCCAAGAAATAAAAAATCTTCAGAAAATAATGTAATAGCTAGTGAGGCTCGAACCTCAACCTCTTAGCGGTTCACTACTATGTAATCGGGCTCTTATGCACTACGCCAAGTGAACTTATTCACTAAGATTCAAATAAAGCAGTACAATAACAAATTGCACATTTATTTATTTTCTGCTACCCGAGTTCAATTTACATCTATTCACAAGTTACGGCACTATGATTCTTTATGATTTACATTCACTCAAGGAATTTAAGGTAATTTTTACGTTGCACTGTTATTAATAACACTATAATGTTAACCACTGATTACCAAAACACTTTAGTTCACTTTACGCAAACTTAGTAGACCTTTTTAATGTTTAAAACGCTTTTTAACAATTGAAAAACACGGAGCAAACAAAAACACGTCTACTCGCTTCAAAGTATCGAGGAGGGGGGTTGATGTTTATAATATGCTGCGAAGAAGTTGATTTTGTATTCATCATCATCAAACTGTCACGCTTTTTTCGTATTGGTATAAGTAGAGACTATAAAGCGCTATCTACTACGAATTAAACACTTCCTTGGCATCATTGGTCATTCACGCCCGACGGTTATAAGCACTACGTAATTGGCACTTTTTGAATTATTTTCTAAGGAAACGAAATTATTATTATGTTATAAATTATCAGGTAATAAATACTGAGATAAGATACTAAGGTAAGGTACCTTTAAACTTTCAAAACAAGTTCACAAATAGGTGAAATTTGAAGCACAAAAAAGTGAGTGTAACAACAGTATACGCTGGCAGCCTTCCCCGAGGACGCAGCCACAACAAATTACTGGCAAACAACTTCGAAATAAATTAACTCCCAACTTTCAAGCGTTTTACTTTTTTTATACTACAACAATTTCTTTCGTGTTTTGTTTTGTTCTGAAGGTAGTGTGATGATAAAAATAAAACCTTTCAGGCGGCCTGTGCTGTAGCGATTTTCGTACGATTCGATTTCCGCTCACTTTTCTATCTATGTAGAAAAAAAAAGGCCCAAGAATTTTAATTAATCTTTACTTATTATAAAACAACGTCGTTATTTTTGTATGTATGTCCCTATGTGAGCGTATATCTTTAACACTACGCAACGGATTTTAATGCATTTTTTTAACACATACCTAGAGTGATTGACATAAATGGCTTTTTTGTTTAATTTGTTAAGATTTTTTATTTCTTAAATTCCACGCGTACGTAACGTACGTAACGTTAAGTTGCGTACGTAACGTTAAGTTGCGGGCAATGGCTAGTTTATTTAATAAAATAAGTTTTATGTTTAAAATACCTAGCTTATTTCTGTAATGATGTGTCTATTATAGTATTTGGATGACCGAGAGTTTTATTCGGTGATTTTTGTAGAAATAAAAACGTTCGAACGAAAAAAAAAGAAATAAAAAGATCAATTATTAGCTTCTGAAACCCGAAATGGAAATTCAGTTCAATAAAAGAAAAAAAAATACAACCAATTCCTCATTAGAATATATTAAATTTAATTCATGACGTAATTCCGTTAACTATTAAAATATTCCTTGTTCAAATTGACTTTAAACATAACTGTGGCATACTACACAATTGCACTTTATTGTCAGAGGGACCAACTTGGCTGGAACATTTCTTTGACCGCAAAGGACTGCCTTTATGGACAAAGTTTTAAAATGTTGCACTTGCCATTTCCAAAACTTGTTCACTCATTGCTCGCTAAACTGTTATCGCCTTTAATGCAGTTATCTTTACTAAAGTAGTTTAAAGTTATTTGTGAACTTGAAATACTACCATAGAGGTATAGTATATTGTAGACGTATTTATTTATTTATTATACTCTTTATTCTACACCATGAATAAAATTTACAATAAATTTTAATTATAAATATAGTTCAATGGGCTCGCTAATGAATGCTAAAAAATGGCAATCGCTAAAAGCAATACGTAGTTCAGATATAGTGAAAATGCCTAAATATTTTAAAGAGTTTACTATCTCTAGCCTTATGGTAAACCACACAAATATAAGCCCTATCGAAAAAGTCAAAAGTACTCCGAAAATTGTGTATAGAAAATGTGATTCATAGATTTTTTTTAGACGGACTTCGTTGTCTAGTGGTTCATGCAACGGACTGCCGTTCACGAGGTCGTGGGTTCGATTCCCGCTTGGGACAATCATATTTTGTGTGCTATTTATAATTGTCATACAAATGTTTGTACTGCGTCTGGGTGTTTCTATGTATTATAAGTATGTATTTACAAAAGAAAAGTAGTTTATGTATTATATCCGTATTCTGGTACCCATAACACAAGGATATAAGCTTAGCTTGGGACCAGAGGACGTTGTATGAAATGTCCATGAATATTTATTTATTCATTTTTAAATAGCTCAAAATAAATAAAAAATTATCAAAATAATTTAACAAATTGGTGTGAGAAGATTTTTAATAGGGAACGTTATAGAACATTGTTTTTGCCAACTTGTAAATAATTTTTATTAGCGAAGTAATTGTTTTAGAAACAGCTAAAACTAATTCTGACACGCGTCTAAGATAATTCAAAAGCCGAAGTTCCGATACAAAGGGAATTGTCGAATTGAATTTCCTTTATTTACTCGTAAAAGAATTCAATTACATCATAGACTAAAGAGATTAAAAGGGCTAACACAATTCCTTTGAAATAAGATAAGGTTTGTAACAGTTTAATTATTAACAAGATTTTCCTAACGCTACGTACAGATTAGAGATTATTAAGATTATTTAAAATTTAAATCATACCTGATTTTCCTTTCGCAAATTATTATTAAGTTATTGATAAAGTGCATAGCTAGTTAGCAAACTTTAATAAATAAGGCTAATAAGACGTAATAGGCATTAGTGGCGTGCACCATTCGAAAAGTCACAAAAAATGTTATAATGGATTATTTGCTACCAGCTGTTCACAACTTCGTTCGAATTTAAGTAAATAAATAAATATTCATGGACATTTCACACAACGTCTTCTGGCCCCAAGCTAAGCTTATTTTAGTTGTGTTATGGGTACCAGAATACGGATATAATACATAAACTACTTTTTTTTTGTAAATACATGCATATAATACATAGAAAACACCCAGACTTAGTACAAATATTTGTAGTACATTTATGAATATCACACAAATAATTGTCCTAGGCGGGAATCCAAACCGCGACCTTGTAAACGGCAGTCCATTACATGAACCACTACACCACAAAGCCCGTCAAAACTCGTCATTAAATAACTCGTCATTTAATAACGAAACCCTAACAAACTATACCAAAAACCACCTTCTTGAATCACTCTATTTATTACATTCGAAATCCGTTCCCCAGTTTTAAAGATATAAGCTCACGTAAGGACATACATTCAAAAATAACGACTTTGTTTTATAATATCTAAAGAAGATAAATACTACAAGACATAAAAGACTAAATAAAGATCATTATTACTTCTTTTTAAGGATTTTTAGGGTTTCGTACAAACCCTTATAGGATCACTCCGGTGTATGTCTGTCCGTCTGTCAAACTTTTTTTACTCAGCAACGGCTGAAGGTATCAACTTGAAACTCATATCAAATGTAGATCTACGCGGTCCCTTGCTTCAAAAAATACAATCAACCTTTTACCTCTACGCATTTAAAAGATATAACCGAATTACGACCATTTTTAAGAATTTTCGACTTATGCTAGGGAATCAAAATTCACAGGTTACTTCCCGTTGCCCTAGAGCCTTGAAATTTGGCATTGATCAAGTCTATAGAGCACTATGCTCATATAGGGAAAAATCCAAAAACTTATAATTATATATATATAATAATATAATAAATATATATATATAATAAATAAATAAATATTCATGGACATTTCACACAACGTCCTCTGGTCCCAAGCTAAGCTTATATGCTTGTGTTATGGGTACCAGAATACGGATATAATACATAAACTACTTTTCTTTTGGAAATACATACTTATAATACATAGTAAACACCCAGACGCAGTACAAACATTTGTATGACATTTATGGATATCACACAAATGATTGTCCCAACCGGGAATCGAACCCGAGACCTCGTGATCGGCAGTCCATTACATAAACCACTCCACCACGAAGCCCGTCATTTGTCATCACATTTGTCATCACATTACAAGAAAAAAGTGTTTATGCTAATACCAACTTATAAAGTAGCTGAAATGTAGGCGATTCCCTATATTTCAACTACAAAATTAAGATGGTGAGTTGTTTTCAGTTTAAATAAATGATTATTTGAATGCAGTTACTTATGTTTATGTGTCTAATAGGTACGAAACCCTAAGTGTGCGAGTTTACATCGCTCTTGACAGGTTTTTTTTTAATTTGAGGATTTTTCATTATTTAAAATCAATCACCACGATCAGGACGTGATCCTACAACCGATCCATATCTATAACACCTGAGCTATCATGAATTTTATTCATAAATACTGACTAATTTATTTGCTGTATTATTTTAAAATCTTATGATGCGAATTATTAAAGCTGTGTTAAAAATTTCAATGCAAGTGAACGCAACTAACTACTACTAGTAAATTGCTAAAACGATATTCAATTCAAATCCCGCTTCCATCGTCCCGAAATTTTTCATCAATATAATTTCAGTTCAGGAGTTTTCGAGTTTATTCGTTACAAATAAACAAATTTCACTTCATAATATTGTATTCTTGACTTTTCTTCTTTATTAAGCCGACCGTAATATTAATTTTGCACTAATTGCTCAACCCTTAAACTGTGATATTCAAATTGTAAAGAGGTTCATATCACAAAGGCTTTATATAACTGGCTTACATTCCTCGTGACCTTATGCGATTGTTTGATAAGGAAAAATCTGTGTTTGAGATAATAATTGTACAAATACTGTTATCTCCCTTATTTCCTTTGTACTTCTAAGAGAGATGTATTATACTTACGTCATTCTGTTACATACTCGTATTAGGCCCCTTTTAGCGATGTATATCGCAACATGTGTTTCTTTTAGCCTTTGTCGAAATGAAATGGATTAAAGATAGGGAGAATAAATTATTTGTGTAAATTTTTTGACTAAAATGTAATGTCAATCAAATTTAAAGAATGCTATTAATATCTGCGATGTTATTGTGTTTAACATGGCAGATACTATAGTCTTTTATAACAAAGAATGCAAGCTGCTGTACGCTACTCCTGCGATACTCCTGCGCTTAATCTATCTGCACATAGAATCAACGCAGGAGTATAGAACTAGACTGCGCTTTAGTCATCAAAGTAAAAGTCAAATATTTTTATTTCAAATAAGCAAGATAATCATGCTCTTTTAAAAAGTCAGAGGCTATGAGTCTGTTCCAAAAGGGAATCTTATGGAGAAGAACAGACAAGAAAGTCCATGGATTTTTTTATGTTATTGCATAGCTTCTATCGCGGGCCTTGAGCGTAGAAACTAAATCCACAAAATTCGAAATTTAAATTCTGTAGATAACGAAAAAACCTTACACTATCGGCGTTACTGCGCATGCGTAATCCCCTCCTCGCCCCGCAATTTATTTCATACTGTTGATACCAAGGGTAAACGCCTTCCTCAAATTAAACAACGTATTAAAATAAGGATTTTGAATCAACAACATAATTAGGTATATTCTAAATGTTTTTTTTTCCAATTCAATTTATATTTTACAACACAAAAGGGGTGTAAGAATCGTATCGTAGGGTAGGAAACTTATATGTTTCCAAAATAATAGTAGACTTGGTCGTAGAATATTCAATACGGTCATGTCTCCGCAGGTGTAAAGAAATGCGTCCCTTCTGTGTATAGATATGTTTTCCTGTGAAATGCGTCGGAAAAGAGTTCAAAGTATATAGAGATCAAAAAACTGATTTTGGGCGCCATTTTTTCAATATGGCGGCGCTAACGGGCAACATACGAGGTGGCAAAGTTGAAATTCGGAAAGAGCACAACAAAATCTATAAAATTGCCAATTTTCAAAACTCCCGGAAAACTTTCCAGGCAACCCTTTATTTTTTCGACCAAATGACTGAATTATAATTAAATTTGCTAAATCTTATAACAATTTAAGTTTCGAATGTCTTTCATGTCTGTACTTAAACACTCACCATTTAAAATATTTTTTCATCTCATTCTAAGGATAAGGAAAACTTCTTAAAACGTTATATGAAATGGAACAATACGGAATAATGAGACACGAAAAGAGTGTACACAAGCAAAAGAAGTTGAAATCAAATAAACATTATGAAGATAGATAAACGTAAATTAAAGACTCTCTGTGAAAATAAACAACAAATCTTTCTCGAAGTCATTTTCTTGAATTTTATTCATGTATACCGTTACTTAGTAATTTGAATGTTAAGATGCAGAAGGAAATTTAATTTGAGTATGTTTTATACTTTTCTAAATTGCAAGTTATTTTTGTAAGAGATCAATTTTAAACACGATGAGTACTTACGCCATATTACTTGTTTTTATCGTTTATTGTAAATCTTATTTTATATCGTAGGATTATGTAACTTATTATAACTTAGATTCACATAAATTGTTTAGTCGCATATTTCTTTATTTTAGAAATACTATTTTACCGGCTAACACTCACAGTTTTGGGATCGAAGATGTCGACCCAGGTTTCGAGCAAATACGATGAAAAAAAAAAATTCAATACGAAAATTTCTTTATTTTTCATTTTTATTATCTTTATTCTTTAGTTCCTTAAAGCGTTAATGCTTTTTTTTGCTATTATATGAAATCATTGGTATTTTTCCACGTTACTGCTGTTCAGGTGCACTCGCATGATAAATCGCTCTATTGTAACATTTTCGTAACAACGAAGCTTCCATAAAAATATTGCGTATTCTAGCATTTTAGAAACGTATTTTAGTGCTTAAATTTTTTTTATGCAATTCCTTGCTTAGAAAACTTTCGAAGATGTTAATAATAACTTGCTGTTACCCGCTACTTCATGCAGACAGAATCGATAGCCAAAGCCTAACAATTTTTTTTAAAAGCCATCCTCTTCAACCACTCTGTCTGTTAAAAAAACGCATTACAATCCGTTGCGTAGATTTAAAGATTTATGCTCACATAGAGACATACATTCAAAAATAACGACTTTGTTTTAAAATAAGATTATTAAGGGCCTACATCAATATTATCGTCGACATGTACCAATTAATTATCTAGTAGGTATAGAAAATGAAGAATTAGGGATATTTTTTTTGTTTACTCAAAATCTATTAAATATATTTTAATTCTGATTTACGTGTTTCTATATATAATAGTTACTTATGTTGTATGTAAAGTTATTTCATTAGTTAATACACGATAATAGACCGACAAATGAAAAAAATAAAAAATTAGAGAGGTTGTTTCGCTAAGATTATCTATCGAGAAAACTTTTTTCAATCGCGTTTCTGAGTTTATGCGATCCTAGATCATATATTGAAAAAACATATACATAAAAATTAGAGCTCTAGCCATTCAATCTAACGAAAAAATGAAAACTTCGTACGTAGAAAAATGCACGAAGCTATTTTGGTATCCTCTTAAATAAATAAGTTTTTGATTGAGATTTTGATTGATGAAAGAGACTAAGATGAGATTAAGAATACAAGTGTCACTACTCTATCTCCTCCCAAGGGTGCTGTAAAAGTCGGCTAAAGGATATTGCACACAGATAACATCCTCTGTGAGAGACGGAAAACTTGAAAATAAACCCTGTGCCAACACGCCTGGTCAGCGCGGCACAGTAGACCATAATCCCTTCCAATGTGGAGGAGGCCCGTACCCAACAGTGGGACGTAATGGATTGAAGAGAAGAAGAGAGAAGTTTTTGATTGAAATAAAGTACCTCATTGACGACAGTTACTGTAATATGCTGCGCAGATCCCATATAATTTGGAATAAAGATTGGAAAAATAATAGTTACTGTTACTGTCGTTATCTAACTTTCATTTAATTTCTAGACTAATATCTTCTTCTAATATATAAAATTCACGTGTCACAGTGTTAGTTACCGTACTCCTCCGAAACGGCTTGACCGATGTTTATGAAATTTTACATGCATATTCAGTAGGTCTGAGAATCGGACAACATCTATTTTTGAAACCCCTCCCCCCACTGACATTTGTATGGCAAAACAACGTTTGCCGGGTCAGCTAGTATTATATAAAGTTTGTTTGAAAGCGCTTTCTCAGGAACCAATAATCCGATTTCAAAAAATACTTTCGATTTATGATAGTACATTTATTGAGGAAGGCTATAGGCTATGTAACATAACGCTGCGATGAATAGGAGCGAAGCATTAGTGAAAAATGTTGTTAAAACGGGGAAAATTTTCTAAAATTCCATGCATACGAAATCGCGGGCAACAGCTAGTATCTAACAAAATATTTCTACGTAACTATTATCGCAAAATATCTTTCAGTTTATTCAATAGAAATAGTTTACTATCAATTCTGCAACAAGGTTTTCGAGATAGTCAATATGTTAAAATCAAGTTGTTAACAACGACGTCCATGTGGTGTATTGTTACTCTGTAGTGTAAGGTCAAATCTCGTAGCATACGGGTGACCTGCCTGCTACGATGTCGATAAATCTTCACACAAAGTTTGTGTAAAATACCACTGCACTGCGTTATACATTACAATTTATATGCTCGATAAAATTTGCCTTAATTTATTTACTTCTCATAATAATTACATTTTTAAATACAAAATCATGAATAAAAATACATTTAAAAATATAAAAAATATAAATCACCGACCGGCAGTGGGCATAGGCATCAAGTTACCAGTAGTTAAGCCCGGTTTCCACCGCGAGCGGAACGGACCCATTAATGACTTCGTTAAACTCGCAAACGCAAACTGCATACTTGTATTTCCACCAACAAATAGTCGGACGGAAAGAGCCGAGCGTGTAGAAAGAGTAGAAATGAGCTCGCTCAGTTCTAGGGAGCACCAACTCTTCGTTGGTGGAAACTCAAACCTATTTAATTAAAAAGGAGTCCGTTCCGCTTAACCATTTTCCGCACATTACCCTTTCGCAGTGGAAACCGGGCTTTAAGGTTCCAAAAAGAGGAACCTCCTCACAATACGGGCCGTGTTTAGGTGTTACGACTTTCTGCATCAGACTCTTGACCCAACGACCTAATGCGAGCCTCTCTAGGTGACGGTGGAGGCTCTTGGCTCTTATATTGTCTTTATTAATGACATTTTGTAATAAATTTTAAAGAGACATTGTTTGTAATATGCATATAGAGGTTTAGTTCCTAAAATGATGGTGAGACTTTAATTTTTTTTTAATAAGAACTTTTTACTGATTAAAACGCGTATATTTGTTTTATATTTTAGCCTGACGTTAAGCTTACACAGTGACATACATACAAAAATCACGACAACGTTGTATAATTAGTAGAGATAAAGATTATAATAACTACGCTGTAAATTACATACCTATATTTCTTATTCAATCTCGATAACCACATATTTGAACAAAATCAGATATTATTTAACAAGGTATGAGATTTTTACTGGCCTTACTAAATAAATCACATTTATATCCAACTGAACGAGTTTTTACTAAATTTGGTTCGGTCTTATTATATGAAGGCAACCAATTTTTCGTCTCAACGTTTTTAAAGGACGAACAAATTTTCCTTACCAAGAAAATATAGGCGGATGTAATCAATCAACTAATAATCCATTTAAAGTACAATTTTGTTGGACTGTAATTTAAAATTTCTTAGAAAATATTTAACAAACATTGCAATATTATAAGGCTGAAGAGTTTGTTTGTTTGTTAGAGCGCGCTATTCTCAGGAACCGCTAGTCCGATTTATAAAATTATTTCAGTTTTGAATAGTACACTTATTGAGAAAAGCTTTATGCTATATATAATCACGCTGTGACCAATAGGAGCGAAGCAACTATGAAAAATGTTGCAAAAACGGGGAAAAAAATTGTTTCTAAATTCCACGCGTACGAACTAGCAGGCAACAGCTAGTATACATAATCACTAAACATTAATCATTAAATTTTACTTTATAACACTGACAAAAAACTTTAAAAAATAAATTGGGTTATAATTCCGTGATTCTTCTTTCCTTTCGCTTCCTTCCGTCCTACTAGTTGAGATACCTAGGAGTATAGAGATCTACGACTATTTTTGATAATTAATCTACGATTACGGATAGATTGTTATCCTCATTTATCAGTAAGATATTTCCAACTCCAGCCAAAATTTTAAAAGAGAATGCTGCCATCAGTAAATAACTTTTGATATGCGAGTAAGGACAAAAGTTTAGATTTGTACCTATAACTTTGACAACAAGAATCGAGGATAGATAAAATATTGAAAACGGCCGTTAAACAGTCTTAACTAATCGAAAAAAAAATTCAAACCCTTTTTGCGGGTTCAAACGCGTTGTTGTTGTTTTAAAATTTTTTGCCCGACTTTTCGAAGATTTGGGGTGCCAGCAAAGTCTTACCCGTTACCATTCACGACCACAGACATCTCCGAAGTCCAGGCAAAAAAAAAATTTTAACAAATACACGCGTCTAAATCCGTAAATAGTGGTTTTATTTAAACAAATGAGTCGCGCAAGTGTTAGAGAATATTCCTAAAAATAAAACTTTCAATTTAGTAAAAACACATAAATGTTACTAAATATATTCGGATATGACTGTGAATGTATAAAGGTTTATTGAAGTGACTCTGATGTTTACACATATATTTTGAGTCAAAATAAACCGCAAGTAACAAACCCTATGCAAATTTTATGGCGACTATATACTTTATGGCGTATCTCGTAGAAACCATCCCCCGTATTCAACCATTTGGAAGAGGTCTTGTCACGTTCATGAGAAAATCATACAAGTGGTATAAAACGTACAATTCAATGCTCCTGGCTGTATAAACAATTAATAATTGAATTTTTGAATAAGGAATTCCTTTTAAATATATATATAGGACTCTTCCGTGTGGTGACGGACCAAGAATACAAGTGTCATCTCCTCCTCAGGGTGCTGTAAAAGTCGGCTAAGGGATACTGCACACAGATAACGTCCTCTGTGACAGACGGAAAACTCGAAAATAAACCCTGTGCCAACACGCCTGGTCAGCGCGGCACAGTAGACCATAATCCCTCCCAAAGTGGAGGAGGCGCGTGCCCAACAGTGGGACGCTAATGGGCTGGAGAGAGAGAGAGAGAGAGAGAGCTAATGCGCGCTATTTCTTTGTTAACTCTTACGCGAAAAATGCGATATGCATGTATGTACTCGTATGTATTAGCATTAAAGAAAAGTCTAGACTATATATTGTAGCTGTGAAATTCAAATGTATTCAAGACAAGAACCTTTTCATGCAACATGTAAATTATGAAATATTCTTGGCTTGCCTCATGTGTGTTATCCTTTCTTATTTTTATATTTCTAGTTCTATAAATCTACAGTAAAATAAACTGTTGGTTTGTATTAATGGGGTGAGCAGAATAAGAATAAAAGATATAGTTAAACTTATAAAAAAGGCTAAGTATGAGTTGTACTCGCACACAATACAGAATAAGATAATATAATTATACAACGTGTTGCAGAAAGGTGTAGTCATAATTTAAAGTTGCATTAGATAGGCCTTAAATATTATAAATATTACAGTTACACATAGAAAAATACAGTTGGTAAGTTGGTAGAAACGCATCAATTATGAGATGTATACGGTTTATTGAATGCGATTGAACCTTACGATAAAAGATGACCTCATAGTAGTGTTGTATTTAAAGAAGATCGATTAATTTAATAAATTAATTAAACTTTTATGAACACATAAATGTCATAATATAATTCATCCATGCCTAGTGCCTAGTCACCGGCCATGTGTAACGATGGTCAAATATGACTACACCTTTCTGAAACACGTTGTATATTATCTTATTAATTAAGATAATATATTTATAATATACAGTAAGTACAATAAAGAATAAATGAAATGAAAATGAAGCTACCTATTGAGGCTATACATTGGTATAGCCTATATCTCTCTAGAAGATTGCCGAGAGTACTATAGGCTACGCATTAGATCTAGATTTTTCGCATATCGGAGAAGTAACGGGCTACTTAAATATTATGAACAAAATGGCCACACACCACACAAATTACTATTGTTCGCTTTTTGTAAAAGACTTATTCTATAATAAAAATAATCTACTTAGTTTAAAAACTAAAAAACACGCTTAAATATCCTGAATATTTTTTAAATGATTGCATTGTCATCAATACTCAATTCTATGCTACCTACTTACAAAACGTTGACAGTTTATATTGTCAGAGACATAAGTTTCTGTTGTCACATGTTGTCAAAATCGTAGTAAACACAAGTAAACAATTATTATAATTTTACCTGTTTCTATAAACAAAGCGTTTTTATGTGAAATTATCTGATTGTATATGAAAGGCATACGTAGAAACACAATAATATAGGTGAGTCTACTCATATACAATAAAACTATTACGTGTATGATTAAAAATACAAGTGTGGTCATGGTGATACTTCAACATGCTATTCTAGTAATTCTGATCAAGGAATTGGGATTATTCTTTTATATTATTGCATTGTCATCGGTCCTTGTTAGGTGTGGAAAATTTCAGATCAATCCGTCTACTGCAAGTGGCTGAAAATCGCTTTCAAAGATTCCGTTACACAGATTAATACATTGATAGCACAGATTGATAGTTACATACCAAACTTATAAAAGCGTTATAAAAAGCAAACAATTTCTTGAGTAAGCAAACGTTGCCTTTAATATCATATTATAAGATTAATGTGACTACGTAACCCTTCTCAGTCAAACCTTCCACAATGTAGGACGAATGACGTACATAATATGAACAAAATGGATCAAATAGGTAGCCTCTGGCCTGATGTTCAAAAACATACGCCAGTCGGCAATAAAAAAAAATCTAATAAAAAATTTAAAGATTGGGCTACAATAGTGAAAATCTAATTTCTAAACATTTAGATGTCCCGTTGATTGGCCTATTGTGGTTTTAGTTGCAGGATACTGATAGCAACATATTATCGAATGAACATATGGAACCGCAACTTTCGTACTCATGCTAGAAGCCATTCATCCGGTTTGCTGTGGTGACTCTTTGATCAATTATAATTTCCCGATACTCACTTAATATAATGTAGTTCACTTAGTTATCATTACAATTATAAGATCAACTATTTTGAAATTAATAAAATATGTGGTTTCCATTTTCCACTGAAAACAGAAAGTTTACGCTTGCTGATAAATACGCTATAGCAACAGCATAAAATCAATTAGCTAGTAATAGTAGGCATTAGATTTTTATTGATAGCATGGAGTCGAATACAACTCCCATCATCATCAATATAGCTAAAGAGTTTGTTTGTTTGTTTGAATGCAATAATCTCAGGAACCACTGGTCCGATTTGAAAAATGTTTTCAGTGTTGGCTAGTACATTTATTGAGGAAGGCTATAGGCTATATAACATCATACTGCGACTAATAGGGGCGAAGCAGCAGTGAGAAATGTTGCAAAACGGAATAACTTTTCTAAATTCCACGCGTAGGAAGTCGCGGGCAACAGCTAGTTTTGTTAATATAATGATTTAAGGAGTTGTCCTGCGTGTGGTGACGGATTAAGAATACAAGTATCACCACCCCATCTCCTCCCAAGGGTGCTGTAAAAGTCAGCTAAGGGATATTGCACACAGGTAACGAGAGTAACGGTATGAGAGACGGACAACTTGAAAATAAACACTGTCCCAACACGCTTGGTCAACGCGGCTCAGTAGACCATAATCCCTCCAAAGTGGAGGAGGCCCGTGTCCAACAGTGGGACGTCAATGGGCTGGAGAGGAGAGGAAGGAGTTGTCATCGGTTGATAACGTTACGGTGTTTACGACATAAATATACAATTTTTTATTTTTATTAATACCTAATCAGATATTTGGTGGCCACAAGGTTAGAAAAATAAATATACATGCATAAATATTCACACCTTAACATCGGGTAATTATAAGGGGAATTAGTATAAGGTTTAATCCCTGCCAATGTATACAACGAACGGTGACATCCATTAATTAAGGTCATTATACGTGCCGATATTCAGCTTCGTATGATAGATGATAAATTTGGCAAAGGTGGACTTATAAAAGGTTATTGCACACATGCGGGTACAATAAACAATTATCAATACTCTCTTTACACATGAATAAAAGAAAGAGGGTTGAATCTATTAAATAATAATATCTCCTTATTTTAATAATTTGCTTAGTTCAAAAACTAAAAAAAACGTGATTGTATATCCTGTTTTTAGGGTTCCGTACCCAAAGGGTAAAAACGGGACCCTATTACTGAGACTTCGCTGTCCGTCCGTCCGTCTGTCACCAGGCTGTATCTCAAGAACGGTGATAGCTAGACAGTTGAAATTTTCACAGATGATGTATTTCTATTGCCGCTATAACAACAAATACTAAAAATAAAATAAAATAAATGCCTTATGTTGCATAGATAATGGTACGGAACCCTTCGTGCGCGAGTCCGACTCGCGCTTGACCAATTTTTTTTATATTGTATTATGATTTACCAGCTAATCCGCTCTCCCAAAGACATTGGGACGGTCCTCTCTGCAGTGCTGCTAGACAAAATCTCATTAATACCGCTAGCGGTGCTGCCGAGCGGGCACGTTTGTTGGCTGTGGGAGAGTGGGAGTCTGGTGTTTGGTTACAGGCGCTCCCTTCACCTAATTTAGGTACTTTCCTGGATAACACCACATTCCGTATCGCCACTTGCCTACGCATAGGGGCTCGTTGTGTCACTCCTCATCGCTGTCAATGCGGCGAGGCTGTTGACGGTCTCGGGCACCATGGCTTGTCATGCAGCAGAAGTTCCGGACGCATATCTCGCCATGCAAGTATCAATGACATTATCCGTCGTGCTCTTGTCACCGCCGGAGTACCAGCCGTGCTAGAACCCAATGGCTTGGTGCGTGACGATGGGAAGAGACCAGATGGTATGTCACTGTTGCCTTGGAAAATGGGCAGGGCTTTGGTGTGGGACGCTACTTGCGTCGACACCCTTGCGCCATCACATCTTCCAAATACCGTGTGTGCGGCCGGTGCTGCTGCTGCCTATGCGGAGTCCATCAAGCGGCGCAAATACAATAATCTCTTAGGGGATTATATTTTTGCGCCGTTTGGGGTCGAAACGCTAGGCTCATGGGGCCCGAGTGCCCGAAATCTTTATAAAGATTTAGCGGGCCGACTGATCGACGCCTCTCGTGACCAGAAGGCTGGCCTTTATTTTGTACAGAAAATAAGCATTGCCATACAACGTGGCAATGCCGCCAGCCTTCTGGGCACACTTCCGGTCGACAGCGATGGGGAGGAATACTTTGATGCCTAGTCTATTTATACATATAATTTTAATTTATTTTATAATGTACATATTTTTTATATTTAATTGTATATTAATGTAAAATTTAATTAATTAGTATTTAAATAAATAAATAATAATAAATATTCATGGACATTTCACACAACGTCCTCTGGTCCCAAGCTAAGCTTTATATGCTTGTGTTATGGGTACCAGAATACGGATAGAATACATATACTACTTTTTTTTTTTTTTTGTAAATACATACTTATAATACATAGAAACACCCAGACGCAGTACAAACATTCGTATGACAATTAGAAAAATCACACAAATGATTGTCCCGAGCGGGAATCGAACCCGCGACCTCTTGATCGGCAGTCCGTTACATGAACCACTACACCACGAGGCCCGTCAAAATTAATTATATTATATTATTATATATTATAATTAATTATTATATATAATTAATAATTTTATTATATATAATAATTATATATAATTATAATTTATATTTAATAATTAATAATTTTAATTATTAAATATAAATTAACTAACTACTATATAAATTAAACAAACAAACTCTTCAGCTTTATAATATTTGTACACAACAAATAGCGAAATAATCAAAATACAGCAATAGTTTTTTTTTCATTTGGTACCATTTTATGTTAAACCCTCAGTTAAATAAAATTTCAAGTGTATCAAACACAGCAATTCAATACATTCTTACAAAACTAGTGTCTATGTTAATTTATAAAATAGTCCTCATATAAAGCTGTATACGTGTACCATTAATTGCTCCTGTACGGAAATGCTGACGGAGGTCGTTTATCTGTTTAATCAGTTCACTTATCTGTTTACTGTTTTCCATATGTCGCATGCTAAGCAAAATGAAGCGGTTACCAACAAACTAGCTTAATTAAGGAAAGGTTTTTTGTTCATTATATAAATACATGAAATGCAAATGGCTAGATGCAGATGGCGCAGGACCGCTCGTTGTACCGTTCTTTATGGAAGGCCTATGTCCAACAGTAGAAGTAAAAAGACTGATAGATGAATAGATATATAAGATATATTCGTCTTTAAACTAGGTGTAGCCTGCGTATCGGTCTGCATAATATTAAGATGTTGATCTTAATTCTAAGTTACTGGAAACCATTTGAAAAACTTCTAAAAAATTTTATATTTTTTCTTGAAACTGTATTTTTAAAATCGAAGTAAAGTGAAAGTTGGGTATTAATAGGTCAAGCTGTTCGGATAAGTTTTAATCAATTAGCGACAACCGTCCGTATGATGAAGGGTTAAGAACACAAATGTCACCACTCCTTTTCATTCCTAGGGTGCTGTAAAAGCCAGCTAAGGGATATTTTACTGCACACAAACAACATCCTCCGTAAGAGATGGAAAAGTTGAAAATAAACCCTGCACCAACAACGCTGGTCAGGGCGGCATGTTAGACCACAAACCATCCCTTAATGTGAAGGCCTCTGCCCAACAGTGGGACGTTAATGGGCTGGGAAAGGAGAGAGAGAGAGAAAGAGAGACTACCAACACTGTAATATAATACGGTTAACGTTGTAAAATTTTAATTAGATGAATAATTAAATATAAACAGTTTCCACCTACACAGTAAAAGGAAGTCAGAAACGGACATTTAACTTGAAGGTACAACAAAGTACAAAAGTTTAAAGTGATGTTGACATATATTTGGGTCTCGGTCTCAAAGGTCGGTCATTTGCGTATATCGATTTTACTTCGTATTAGTTGTGAGCTGGGGAATATAAGTTTGTTCTTTAGATATTACAAATTGTTCAGTCGTTTTATTTACATAGGTAGACGTTCGATTTCAGATCTTTTACAAATTATTTACCTCTTTCAATTTGTAGACCTATCTTATGGGTAACAAAACAAATTACATATTCTTAATTTTACGGGACATATACACAAATTTAGAAAAATCCCTCGAGTTAAATCGGAAAAATTTGCAAACAAACACCGCGAAATAGAAATTTTTTTTAAGTAACTACTAGTTGCCGCCCACAACTTCATACGGGTAAAATTTAAAATGTACTAAACTCAAACAAATTATTTAAAAAGCACTGTATCTTAAATAAATGAAATTGTAGTGGAAAAAGTGATAACCGCAAGCGGGACTTAAGCCCACGACCTCGGAATACCATTCCGTAGCTCTGCCAACTGAGCTTATTGCGGTCGTGCTAACAGTAACCAATTTGACGACCACCGCGGTGATCAATTTTTCCACTACAATTTAATTTATTAAGTAAAAGCATAGCAAGTCAATTACAAAATTAATAAATTACTTTAGCTACTTTAGAAACTATATTTTTAGGAATCACTATTGATTCGAAATTACAGTGGGGCCCACAAATTGAAAAAATGTCTGGCAAACTTAGCTCTGCGGCATATGCGGTGAAAACAATTAGAAGACTTACGGATGTAGATACAGCTAGAATGGTTTACTTTACTTATTTTCACAGTGTAATGTGCTATGGAATTCTTCTTTGGGGAAGCTGTGCGGACATTAATCGGATATTTGTGCTCCAGAAACGCGCTGTTAGAGCTATATATAACCTAGGTCCTCGGGATTCTCTAAGGAAGAAATTCAAAGACATAAATATTTTAACGGTCGCTTCGCAATATATATATGAAAATTTATTGTATGTTAATAAAATTATTCATAATTTTACAAAAAAAAAGAGACCACCATAATGTTAATACAAGGCATTAACATAATTTTGTAATGCATGTAACCCGTCGCCACAAAATATGTAACTCTTTCATGGGTCATTGTATATGATTTTATAATAAACTCCCTATTGATGTAAGAGAATTTAATAATTCTAAATTTAAAAAATTCATAAAAACTAAATTATGTAAAAAGGCGTATTATAAAATTTCTGATCATATTAAAGATGATAAAGCTTGGGAGTAAGTTGCTCTGGAGAAATACATATTCTATATTGTAAAGTTTTATTAGCATTGTAAGTATAATTGACATATAATTAAAAAAAATATTGATTTGATTAAAAGCTCTGCTGAGTTTTGCACATTGCGTCCTGAACCGGTGGTAGGGAAAAAGAAATTTGGACATGTCATAAGCACATAATTTTTCTGAAAAATTGTGTCTACTTGATTAAATGATTTTTCATTTCATTTCATTTCATTTCATAGCACTTTTTCTACTAAAAAAAAACCGCATAAAAGTCCGATGCATAGTTTTAAAGATATAAGCTCGCATAGGGTCATACATACAAAAATAATGACTTTGTTTTATAATTAGTAAAGATGACTGAATCACCCAATACTATTTTCAATTTACTTCTATCAGTAAAGTTAATCTCTTTAGTATTATATAATTGAATTCTTTTAACCGCACGTATAAAGGAAATTTCATTGGTTTTATTCGAGGGAAGGGATCTGGTTTACTTAATTGATTTGTATGTGTCCTTTGTAGCTGTTCGAGTTACATTTAATGTCATTCTAATAAACTAAATTACTATAGGTATGTTCGTTACCGCTTTGATTAATAGAGCTAGCGAATCCCAGCGGTTTCACTCGCGGTTTTGGTCACCGCCCCTCTCCTCCGCTTCTAGTGTATAAGCTTGTAAGTTGTTGTAGTATAATGCTGTAAAGTTATATTAAAATCCATGCAGTAGTTTATGCGTAGAGAAACATCAATCATCTCTATATCCACACATTTATCCATTCGTATATTAAAAAATTCTTTATACTCTCTCAGATTACTCGACATTCAGATAAAATTTTACTTAAACTGTGACTTTTTTCTGAGCAACGCACGTTCCCGTTCACGTTCACGTGCACGTTGCCTGTGCAGCCAAGATTATGGAGTCTACCACCTACGTGCAAATGCTTTATGTGGATATTATATTAGGGTAGCATATAAATGACTGTGACAAAACATTATTTTTAATTTTTTTGCCCCCCTTTATTAAAAAAAACAATATTTGTAAATGAGCCATCCGTGGGTCATGCACGTATGAGCTCTTTACTCCATGATTCATCCGTGGGTCATGCACTTATGAGCTCTTGTCGCCATGTCCCACATAAACGTCATACGCGTTTGACAGGAAAAAAAAAATTGAATCTGTCTACTGCCAGTGTCTACTTTGTTTTTCAATATCAGTGTCAAATTTCTAATGTCAAGGTGACCCAAAAAAAATACAGAGAAAACGTTGCACTGGCTGCTACAAAATGTTGGTAGAAGAAGGCCAAATACCAGTTGAAGCAGCCCGTAAGTCTAAAAAAACGGACATGGAGTGCTTGAAGTGCCGAAAAGCTTTTTGCCTCAATTGTTATAACCTTGTTCATTAAATAATACTAAGAATAAATAAATAATATATAATGCATTTTTATTTTATATTTACCCATAATACTTTCACTTTTGATGGTAGGATACTGGCAACCCTAAATGAAAAGTCCACCGGTTTTCTTGTCAATTTAAATTTTAGTTTATTGGCTACACGTGTATGCGGATAAAAGTGGATAAACTCATACGTGTACATTTTTACGAGCCTTTAAACTTGCAAGGGCTCTTGCCCCATATGTGTGTCATGCACGTACGATCAGAACTTCAATATGCACCACCGATGGGTCATACACAGGGAACGTGTTTTACAAAATCAATTGCAATGTTAATTTGCTTTATATAATGTTCATTGCGATAACAACGCCTTCCCTAAGTAACACCATTAGTCGTATCGTGTTCCATTCCAACATTCCAGTTGTGACGCAACGTAACGGCTTTGTACGTGATTGTACACCGGGATCCGATGGAATGTCATTATTAGTACTGAAACATCACACAACGTATTTCCATGTACTAACTTTATTTGAATTTATAAAGCATTTATACCTTACTCATATTAATAATTAATTAATTAATTAGGTAGTATTTTATTTATTTAGCATGGATAACCAGATGTATGAGTGTAAGCAAAGCCAAGGAAGTATGTTTGGTTCGTAGCAGATGGCGTTCTATAGTGTCTGCCTACCTCCATGGGAATAAGACGTGATGTTATGATGATAGTATTTTTTTTAAATTTTAAGGCGTTAGATAAGCCAATGGCCCACCTGATGGTAAGCGTTTACTACGTTTAACTAAGTCTATGTACGCCAATAACAGCATAGATGTCACTTGCTTCTTCGCCTTTCTGGCCTTATCCCAAATTATTTGGGGTCAGCGTATCATGTTCTGTTTTCAGGCTTTCCTAACACTCTAGGTGATCAGATGAGGTGTTTTAAATCGTAGCAAGTCACGCTCTGTAGTCTTCGCCTACGCCTTGGAAAGATGGCGTGATGGTATGTATATGGCATAAGATTTTGATGACTGTGAACACCCTGTTACGTTATTAAGCAATCATTTGTGAGGCAAATAAGCCGCCTCTGTGAGAGATAGAAAATTAAAAAAAGTAAACCATAAACCACGCCTATTCAGCGCAGCGCAGTAGACCATAATCCTTCACAAAGTAGAGGAAGCCCGTGCCCAACAGTGGAACGTTAATAGGCTGCAGAGAGTAAGTAGCTAATTGAAATAAGGGAGAATTCTTGTCCTTAAATTCTAATACCTGCCTAATATAATTTTATTAGGTATGTTCTTTTATGTCCTTAATAACTTAACTTAACTAATTATCTACTTAAAATGTAATTAATAATAAGAATCTTATAAATCTGAACCAAATCTGTTACTTATTGAAAGTTTTTTAAGATATTTATTGTAATCCCCAAATCAATGGGCATTGTTCATATTTTTTTTAAACTCTTAATTCGAAAACCATTTCGCGGAATAGAGTTTCTGATCATGATCCATTCGTTTTTTTCGGAAAATTTGCTATATTAACGATTATTTTTCCAAAAAAGCAAATGATCTCTATTTGCCCTTGAAATGAAGGACTTAAAATATTAAGGCGTTTTTAGGGATATACTACTCTGAAGTGGAGTTGAAATTGGTCTATTATATCAACTTGTAAACTTTGAAAAGATAAAGTACAATCTGTATTAAGTCTATCAAGAAAAGTTTATACACAGATTGCGTAAAACGATGACGTCACAACATTTAAAGTAATATCTTCAAGAATTTTTAAAAAATTCTGTATAGTGAATAATTCAATAATATTGAAATTGGTTTCTTAAAAAGGTCTATATTTTCTAAAAAAAATATAAAAACAGCAGGTCAAAAATTATGAACAATGCCAATTAATACATATTTCTTCGAATTGAAATTTTTGTGAGTTTGAGTCATTTTAGAAATACGACTCAGGACGAGTGCGCAGCGGCGTCTGCGACCTTCCGGCGTGCACTGAAGATGAGCATCGGATATGCTCGAAACCTGGGTCGACATCTTCGATCCCAAAACTGTGAGTGTTAGCCGGTAATATAGTATTTCTAATACATATTTCTTGTTGAAATAAATTTTCATAAATCTTGATACTTTTTTTAATAAAAATACTTTAATTTTAGAAACTTTTACATAAATATCTATACTAATATTATAAAGCTGAGTTTGTTTGTTTGTGTGCTTGCTTGAACGCGCTAACCTCAGTAACTACAGAGTTGATTTTAAAAAATCTTTTTTGTTGGATAGTCAATTTATTAAATAGGCTATGGGCTATATAACATCCAACTGTGACCAATAGGAGTGAAACAATAGTGAAAATTGTTGCACAAACATGAAAATTTCATGCGTAAGGAGTCGCGGGCAACTGCTAGTTGAAAATATCAACTTTTACAAGTTCTACAGTGTGTATCTTAAACCGTATGCAACCAAAGAATCTCCGCGAAGTTGACCCTCCAATATTACAAGTATGTCGTCCGGTTCGTAGTTGCCAATCAAGAAATTTTCAAATCTGAAAAAATAAATTTAATGTTAATGTCTATTGTACTTACTGTCTCAGTTATAGTTTATTCCTGTGAGATTTTTGGTGTACAATTTTATTAAGGGCCTACATCAATATTATCGTATATCATCGCCGACACGTACATATTAACACAGCCAGTAGGCACAGAAAATGAAGAATTAGGGATACTTTTCCTATTTACTCAAAATCTACTAAATATATTTTAATTCTGATTTACGTGTTTCTATATATAATAGTTACTTATGTTTTTAAAGTTATTTCATTAGTTAATACGCGATAATAGACCGACAAATGAAAAAAATTAAAAATTTGAGAGGTTGTTTCGCCAAGATTTTCTATCGAGAAAACTTTTTTCAATCGCGTTTCTGAGTTGATGCGATCCTAGATCATATATTGAAAAAACATATACTTAAAAATTAGAGCTCTAGCCATTCAATCTAAAGAAACAATGAAAACTTCGTACATAGAAAAATGCACGAAGCTATTTTGGTATCGTCTTAAGGATAATTTAATAAATATTGTTAGTAAAAAATAGTTCCATTCACATATTCTCTCTCCTCTCTCCAGCCCATTTACGTCCCACTGTTGGGCACGGGCCTCCTCCACTTTGGAGGGATTATGGTCTACTGTGCCGCGCTGACCAGGCGTGTTGGAACAGCGTTTATTTTCGAGTTTTCCATCTCTCACTGAGGATGTTATCTGTGTGTAATATCCCTTAGCTGACTTTTACAGCACCATTGGGAGGAGATGGGGTGGTGACACTTGTATTCTTACTACGTCACCACACGGTGAATATTAATATTCACATATTAAACACCCAAAACTATCAACAAATAAGTGTTTTATGTAATAATAAGTAGTTCAAAAACTAAAATACACGTTTGAAAATCCTTAATATATTAATGTCATCGGTCTTTGGCTTGTTCTTTGAAATTTGTGAAATATTTCAGAACAATCAGAAAAAAGTGGGAAAGTGGGTGAAAATCACTTTCAAAATTTCGTTTCATGATATATTGATAAATACGTATCGTAACCTACCGAACTAGTGAAAGCGCATTAAAAACGTGAAAATTTGAACTTGATATAGTTATATTTACGAGTTAAGACTGTATGCCAATATTTGCTAGATAGAAATTTATCCTTAGGCGTAATTTGATTTCCTTATAAACAGTTTAGAATGTTGATAGAAACTTACCAGTTACTTATTTGCTCACAAACATCCTTGTAGAGTTAATACACAACTTCGTTATGTGTTACCTTCCGTAAACGTATCCCTAACTATGCAAATTACGATACTAATCTGTGGTGTATACAACTGTTTGAAAGTTAAACGTGAATGCTTTAAGTTCATGTCTACAAGCGTTGCTGTTTAATGAAAGTAATTTACTTTATTTATTTCATTTGGTGACCTCTTCCTGACCCTTCTAGGTTTGGATTAGTTGCAGAAAATCTTTCATACACAAATGTATCACACAATGAATACGCATTCAATCTTGAAGACATGTAAATTTAGCCTGGCTGAACCGTACTTCAGGGTATTCTTAATTCAAGAGACATAATAGTTTTCGCACACTACAAACGTCACTTTTAAGAGCAATAAAACAAGTATTCCATTGGGTAGAGAAGACCTGTTGTATTATTTCACTAACAGCCATGTGTCTATGCAAATGGCTTCAAATGGGTGAGTATTGCAGATAAAGTGTCTATGCACTTTATTTTTCTGTGATTATATATTAACTGCTCTCACAGAGTACCTCTAGGAAAAATGTATTTGTGGTATGTAGGTATTGTTGCCAAATGTAAGTACAGAATATTCAAAATACTAATAAAATTTACAGACCTTCAAACTAAAAGGAATATGACATATTTTATTGAAACTGCAGGAATGAATAAATCCACAGAAGAAAATTCACAGAAGAATTACTGGTAAAATTTAAAAAGCGAAGCGTGTATTTCACACAGTAGAATCACGAGGTCATAAATTAGTTACTTAACGAAATCGGGAAAGGTCGCCTACACAACACTGGTCTCGTTTGTAATTTTCATTTATGTCCGAGCAGCCACAAGACCCCGCCATAAATCAGTTCCGTCGGTTGAATTTTGAGTATGTAACTGTTTGGCTGAGCTGCCTAACCTTCGTGGTTCAACCACGCTTGTTATACTACGCTCCGACAGCATTCAGCTCACCTCAACAATGTAAAGACATTTTCGTTGTACCATAATAAAAATTGAAAAGGATATTTTACTGCGGAATACGTAAATGTAAAATTGTATGTATTTTTTCATATACCTAATCAAGAATTTTACATTCCAACCTATTCTTCCCTTTCTTTTCTCTATATTTGAATATAGAATAGAGAACGTTCTGATTAAGAAAAGATTAGAATAATTTGCTCAAAAACTAAGAAACATGCTTATAAATTCTGTTTTTTTTTATTCTTGTATAGTTATCGATCTTTAATAAGAGTGCAAAATTTCAAATCCTTCCCACTACTACAAGTACAAGTGAAAGATTCTGTTACATAGATTAATACGTAACAAACATAAAAAAAATACAGACGATTTGAGAACTTTTTTGACAGTCATTTAAAAAGAACTTAGTTTACATCTACATTTAGACATACATACATACATTTAGACGGGCTTCATGCTCTAGTGGTTCATGTAAAGAACCGCCGTTAACGAGGCCGCAGGTTTGATTCCCGCCTCGGACATTCATTTGTGTGATGTTTATAAATGTCATACAAATGTTTGTTCTGCGTCTGGGTGTTTACTATGTATAATATGTATGTATTTACAAAAGAAGTGTATGTGTTCTATCCGTATTCTGGTACCCATAACACAAGCATAATAAGCTTAGCTTGGGACCAGAGGACCGTTTATTTACATCAACAAAATTACACGCAGTAACAATACAGCTGATATTATACATAATTAATTTCATGATTTGTATAAGGTTTGTAATATAATATGTAGTTGTTAATATTACACATTTCTAATTAATTATATATATTATGCTGTAATAGCGACCTCGTAATTAATTAAATATATGTTTCATTTACATACAATGATATAACACCAGATTATATTACTGTAATATGCGATAGATTGATTATTATTATTTGTCTAATTTAATTTGAGTTGGCGTAAAACAGATTTAGATTATTCTCTTTTAAGAAAAATAGCACAAATTCTATTTCACTACAAACTAAACTTTGCTAAGATTATACTATCTGCAGACATTTTTCGTTTCATAGAGATTATGTTGTAGGTACTCGTTTATGTTAATTAATAATTATTTCAAATAATAAACAATTTCAACGCTACCAAATTGTGTTTCAGAAACTTAATATTTTGTGCAAGCAGATCAGCACCATTTTTTTTCACGAAGCTATTTATAGCAATTGGACCGATTTGTAGTATTTGTACGGTAATGGATTAAGAACACAAGCGTCACCACTCCATTTTCTTCCCAAGATGCTGTAAAAGCCACCAAAGTGATATTACACAAATAAGATACTCTGTGAGAGACAGAAAAGTCGAAAATATCAGCGCGCGGCGGAAAATATCAGCGGTCAGCGCGGCATATAGAATCCTTCCCAAAGTGGAGGAGGCCCGTGGCCAACAGTTGGACGTTAAATAGCTTGAGAAAGAGATACTATTTCATGCCGTAATAACATTTTTCAATGGTTTCCAAGCCCAAATGATTATACTAAGCATCAAATTATAAGAAGTATAATAAAGCTTTGTAAAGTAATAAGTTATTCTAAAATTATTAAGATGCCATAAACAGTAGGACGTCTGTTATTTCTTGTAAAATATTTCATAATTCGAGTTAAATACTTCGCTGGAACACGAAAGTAATTATTTTGGTATGAATAATAACGTGCATTGTTATCAAAGATTTTCCTTTAGAACTTAGTATGAGATTTCTTACCTACCTGATACCTGCTCTGCATTATAATATTACTGTTTAGGTTTTCTGTTACTATTTGTTGTGTAACAGCACTTGCTCGTGACTTGACAAATTAGGTAAATAGTCTACAAAAACAAATATTTTTTTGGTAATGAGACGAGAGGAAAGTAACATTGTTAGGAGAGTTCTGCGAATAAATGTGGAAGGAAAAAAGTCTAGAGGAAGACCTAAAAAAGATAGTAGGACGTTGTGAATAAGGACATGAAAGAGCATTCAGCATTAACACATACATGACAGTTGACAGAAGACTATGAAAGAAAAAGACATGTTGCACCGACCCCAAATAGTGGGATAAGGACAGAAAAATGATATATATGAAATGATAACACTTCCCACGATATGATTATGGCGGTAAGACATTATGTTAATGGGACGAAATTCTTAATGCCTGAGTGCAACTCCTACTTGGCCAGTATTTTTGTTTAATTTTCTTTTATACAAAATTGTTTTCACAATGATAATGCTGAAGCGTAAGAGTACCCAAAGCTATACAAATTATACCCATACATCTGTGGCATGTGCTCCTTATGGGATGTTTTGAATGTATTATAATGTATTATAAATCTACTTGACAAATTATACAGTTCTTAACAACAATAATAATAACGATATATGATTGTCATCTGAGAACAATATAACTAGCACATTTTAGGAAAAGCTTCTTCATAATATTTTCTAACTGTTGCGCGACTCATCTGTTTAAATAATATTTATTTTATTTTATTTTTAGTATTTGTTGTTATAGCGGCAATAGAAATACATCATCTGTGAAAATTTCAACTCTCTAGCTATCACCGTTCTTGAGATACAGCCTGGTGACCGACGGACGGACGGACGGACGGACGGACGGACAGCGAAGTCTCAGTAATAGGGTCCCGTTTTTACCCTTTGGGTACGGAACCCTAAAAACTACTTTTTATGGATTTAGACGCGTATATTTGTTTTAAAGACGTGACGTTTCGGAGACTTTGCAGTCACCATGGTCACAGGTGAGACTGACTTTTAAATGTCGTCTTTAAAACCTCGGTTCAAAATTTAAAACAAATATACTAAATCCGTAAAAAGTAGTTTTATTTAAAGCTTCTTCATTTTAATCGACTTTATATTTCTTTTAATTCCAGCCAGTAACAGCTTATGATTTAGCAATCCAAAATTTTTTAGAAATGGTTTTCGCCTTACTTTCGTAAAACGTTTAAGATATATTTAAAAATTGGTCAAGTGCGAGTCGGACTCGCGCACGAAGGGGTTCCGTACCATTATCTATGCAACATAAGGCAACGTTATTAGTATCGAGCAAGAAACGGTAAAAAAATCATGTTTGTTGTATGGGAGCCCCCCTTAAATATTTATTTTATTTTATTTTTAGTATTTGTTGTTATAGCGGCAATAGAAATACATCATCTGTGAAAATTTCAACTCTCTTTAACCTTAAAACTCTTTAACTTTAAAAGGTATTTTCATCCATCTGCAGTAGTTAGATTGATCAGAAATTTTGCATAGACATTAAGGATCTATGACAAAGCAATATTATAAAATAATATTAAGATTTTCAAGCGTGTTTTTTAGTTTTAACTAAGCAAATTGTTATTCTATTTATGTAACTCCAACTTTTTAACTACCACATAAAACAATATCAATTATTAAGCTAGACTTGTCGAGCATATAATTAATCTTCGTGGTTTGTTAAAAGCAACAATACCTAGACAATATCGTTGGGTTAGGATAAATGAACAACATCAATCAATGTTAGTTTCACGTTATGTAAACGACTCCTTTATTTTTGTAACTTTTAGAGTAAAAATATTCATCTATTTACTAACAAGGGACAGCAAATCTTTGTATGACTAGTGAAAATAATGAATTTAAAAATGAAAATAAAAACGATGACTAGTGAAAATATGGATGGGTTGTATGTGAGGATATGAAACTAAAAGGAATAAACACAGATATTACGTCCACGTTGAATTTTCCCATTCACAGAATAGATAATAAATAATACTATACTAATTAAAATATTTTCAGCCCGATTGAGCTAAAGTTATTAACTTAACGCCATCTATATTACATTAGGAGAGTATATGGTGCGATTCATTTGTAGAAGTAAAAGTTTAAATGTAAATTTTCAGAACGTACCTATCAACCACAAAGTTTACCAAAACTGTTTTTAGAAATGTAATATTCGTAGTCTAATGTAAAATGAAATTTAATTTAGGCTAGAGCTACTTTAGCAAATTGTGTTATAGTCAATTTTATATGCCTTATAACGAATGTGATCTGTGAATCTGTGAATCTTATAACGACTGTGATCTGTGAATCTTACAAAGTAGTGATTTTATTTTTTGAACATTCATAGAAGTAAAGTGGTAATTTCTGTGTTAATGTATCAAAGCTCGATAACCGAATATTTTCAAAAGAATTAAGATATTTTACGTGTTCACTAAAATCTATCTTATAATCTGATTGGCCTAAGGCCTTAAAGATATATTATTGCTAATGCGAACTACATGGGTATATTTTCCTGTCACCAGAACTATATTTTCCTGTCACCAGGATAATTTGTCTAACTGCCAAGGATATCCCAAATAATTTTTAAATCTACAAGCTAGTAAAAAGAAAGCGAGAAATTTCGTTACATTTATAAATTGGTATTAAACTATTTAACGGAATTTTGAAAGTGCTTTTCACCTACTTGCAATAGTCGGATTGATCGGAAGTTTTGCAGACTTATTAAGATGACAAAGCCAGAATTAATATAAATATTACGGATTTCAAGAGCGTTTTTTAATTTTTTGAACTAGCAAATCATTTTTTCATTAATGGATTTATTATTTGATTGGATGACTTTTGAATGTTTTGGTATTATTATCATATTATTTACGAACAAGATTTATTATAATGCTTATAACAAACACAACCAATAAAGATCAATAAATTATGTTTATAGCTTCCGTAACACAAATAAAAAAATTGGTCAAGTGCGAGTCGGACTCGCGCACGAAGGGTTCCGTACCATTATCTATGCAACATAAGGCAACGTTATTAGTATCGAGCAAGAAACGGTAAAAAAATCATGTTTGTTGTATGGGAGCCCCCCTTAAATATTTATTTTATTTTATTTTTAGTATTTGTTGCTATAGCGGCAAAAGAAATACATCATCTGTGAAAATTTCAACTGTCTAGCTATCACCGTTCTTGAGATCCAGCCTGGTGACAGACGGACGGACGGACGGACAGCGAAGTCTCAGTAATAGGGTCCCGTTTTTACCCTTTGGGTACGGAACCCTAAAAATTACGATGAATTTATTTTATTTACTGACTTGTTTGTCTACATAACTTGTTATCAACTCTATCTTATATCTCATGAATTTTTAACATCTATCTTATTTGTTTTGAAAGATACTTGTAAATAAAGTTGCTTCTATCGACTCCTAAAGCCGGGATTGTAACAAAATCTAACCTCTTACATTTATTCACGTTCAACAAATGTTTGCCAACCAATCATATAGGAGCAGAAAAACAAATGTATTGAAAGATGTGATATCAAGAAAAAAATTAAATAACATTTTTATATATTGAAATTTTCGTGAGTTTGAGTCATATTAGAAATATGAAATCGATAAGGATATTCTCGAAACCTGGGTCGACATCATCGATCTCAAAACAGTGAGTCTAATATTTTTACAGTTTACATTTATCACATAGAAGATGACCTTATTCCCTAAAGACTTAAATGGTGTTTGTAAGCTAAACAAGAGTACTTAATTTTGATATTTGTATTAACACCAACATCCATCAAGACGTATAAACATCCAGACCAATACGATTATGATCATAATAACATTATTTTAAAATATGTGAAACACTACAGTGTTGTACAAAATCCATCCAGTAAGTACCAGGAGGCCAAATTGAGGTAGAGGTCTTTTTGAGAAGTTTAATAAAACATAACAATATGAATTTTGGATAAGCAAGTAACACTGTAAATTTAAAATATCCTTGATTAGAAAAAACGTAATATACATAATCGAAACAAAAACATTAGGTATTTAAATTATGGATGAATTTTGACCAATGAGATACCTACCACTATAAATTTTAATATTATGTACTGTTACTTTCTGACATATCGTTAAGTATCCATCCATCCATCCATCACCCTCTCTCCGTCCACTATTGGACATAGGCCTCCCCCATAGAACGCCACAACGCGTGGTCCTGTGCCGCCTGCATCCAATGTCTCCCCGCGACCTTGACGATATCGTCGCTCCACCTTGTCGGGGCTCGCCCAACGCTGCGTCGTCCGGTACGTGGTCGCCACTCGAGGACTTTTCTTCCCCAACGATCGTCAATCCTATGAGCCGTTAAGTATAACTTTTAATAAATGATAATAATTTTTAATAAATGAATAACACTTCCACAGACGGATCATACATCTATCATATTTGAGTTAAAAATAAGATTTGGTTCTCAGATTATAATATTGTTACGAAATCTTTCAAAAAATCTTATATTTGGCTAACCGCTAACTTTAGTACAACGCTCAATTTCTAAGTAGGTTGAAACAACTTTAACACTTAAGTAACCGAATGGCTATTGTTAAAAGTTTGAACAAAGTATTAACTGACAACATAAGCTCCGCTAAGTTGATATCAATTTATTAGACTTTCCTATTAAAAATATAACAGTCAACTTTTTACTTATAAGTGCTTTCATGATTTTGTATGGAAAGTTTTAATGGAAAATACAAAAGAAAAATAGTTAACAAAGCCTCCGGTAAAATCTTACAGGTATTAAATATACTAATATTATATTAGATTCATAAATAGGCCTAAAATCAAAGACAGTTTTTATGGTTTTGTAAGAAAAGGAACCCATAGATTATTAACATACAAAAATATTTCAATGTATGAAATATTTTTTGAAACAATTACGACAGCTTTTTATTAAATGGTATCCCTTTTAATTAGGGTTCCGTACCCAAAGGGTAAAAACGGGACCCTATTACTGAGACTTCGCTGTCCGTCCGTCCGTCCGTCCGTCCGTCCGTCCGTCCGTCTGTCACCAGGCTGTATCTCAAGAACGGTGATAGCTAGACCGTTGAAATTTTCACAGATGATGTATTTCTATTGCCGCTATACCAAAAAATACTAAAAATAAAATAAAATAAATATTTAAGGGGGGCTCCCATACAACAAACATTATTTTTTCACCGTTTCTTGCTCGATGCTAATAACGTTGCCTTATGTTGCATAGATAATGGTACGGAACCCTTCGTGCGCGAGTCCGACTCGCACTTGACCAATGTTTTTTATAAGCGTATGGTATTTAAAAACTCAGTGGATTAAATTAAAAATTCTTGCTAATATTGTAAATTAGATTTTTTAATTATTGCTGTATTGCTATAGGTCCTTAATCGATGTACAAAGTTTCAGATCAATCCAAATATTGCAAGTTGGTGAAAATTACTTTCAATGATTCCGTTACATAGATTAATACATTGAAAGATACGTACCGAACTAATAATAATTAAACTCTTGTGACACGATATTACCGAGTTAATACAATGTCTTATAATGTATACAAGTTCATATTGAATTTGATCAAATCATTAAATTATGCGTTAATATGGTAATCAATTGTGTGTACTAATTGTGATCGAATTAACTATTACAGTAATTATTTGATAATCAGCTTTATTAGATTGCTTGTGAATGTAATTACATATTCCCCTTTGTGAAACAATAAATCTGATATTATAAGATTTAGAATATCATATTATTCGGTTTACAAAATTTAAACATGTCTGCTGTGGTATTTTATATTAGTAGCTTCAAGTACTTAGATTTTAGCATCACGATTATTTTATACAAATTATTAAAATTGTATCTATTAATCTATACTAATATTAAAAAGCTGAAGAGTTTGTTTGTTTGTTTGTTTAAACGCGCTAATCTCAGGAACCTCTGGTCCGATTTGAAAAAATCTTTCAGTGTTGGATAGTCCATTTAGCGAGGAAGACTATATAACATCACGCTGCGACTAATAGGAGAGAAGCAGTAGTGAAAAATGTTACAAAAACGGGGAACATTTTCTAAATTCTCCGAGTACGAAGTCAAGGGCAACAGCTAGTTGTTAAATAAATAAATTTAAACTTTTAAAACTAAGTAATAAAATAGCTACTCGATAATGATTACCAGTACAGTTCTTAGTAATTAAATTGTGTTTAGACATATTATTATAAGTATAATTCTTCCCAAAGTGGAGCAGGTCCGTGCCCAACAGTGGGGCGTTATTGGCTGGAAAGAGGAAGAGACATAATATATATTTGTTCCATATTATTATAGCTAAATTTTAAAATCGCATTAAGAACACATTACATTCAGTTCAGTAGTTTTAAGCATGCATAAAGAGATAGAAAAATAACAACTTTTGTGTAACAACTTGTTTTATTTATAAGTAATACTTAGTTCAAAAACTAAAAAACATGCTTGAAAATCCTAAATATTTTTTTTAATTATTATATTTTCATAGGTACTTAATATCTGTGCAAATGTTCAGATCGATCCGACTACTATAAGTGGGTAAAAATCACTTTCAAAGATTCCGTTACATAGATTAACATATTGATACAAACTTTCCGAAGTAATATAAGCGTGTTAAAAAAAATACCAATGAATTAATTAATACCTTATCGATTTCTAGTGTTAAAAGTTAAGTGCCCGTAAACACTTGATCATCTATCAAATCTAAAATATCCCACAAATAAGTTGTTTGATGATTTAATGAAAATTTCATTTGAACGGAATTGCGTTGCGGTCAGGAAATTGAAAGGGTGGTCGGAAAACTTGATTTACAGCAAACTGCTTTAGAAGAGGAATGTTTTATTATGAAAATTTTCTTTGGCAATAGATGGTTCTACTCATCCGTGGTGCTTAATCGTTTCTTAGGAATGAATTATGGCATCGATAACAAAAGTTTGTTTTTGTTGGTAAATAAGCGAATTCTTCAATAATTCTTACTTGTTTTATTTAGATAAGCTGTAGGCGTAACGAAAATACAACATTATGAAGATACGAAACTCCATTACCGCAATACATATATGATCTTCTGTCCCGTCTTTTTTTAAAAAGTTCATAGAATTATGCCAAGCTCCTTAAAAAGTTTAATTAAAATATTTTGGTTTTGACTTTCATTGCCGTGTTTAATAGATAACTAGGATGCCTTTTGAAGTCATCAACCTCCCGCGATTATTATAAAAAAAACTTATGTCATTTTTATTTTTTTGAATTTAGAATTTGAAAACAAATGATGGTTTTCAGATTGGTCGAATAATGACAGTTCATATTCAGTTCTTTAGGCAATTAACTCCATTCATCTTGTCTCCTCTATATAATGATAAACGGTAAAATTACTTGCATACTTTATTGGGAATGTTAATTTTAATAATTTATTTATTTTTAAGAAATTTATTTCTATAGCTAGTAGTAATAAATAAAATTCCTCAATGACCTTAGCAGTCACTACAGTTTAATAAGTTCTGCTAAAATTTTTGACATAATTAAAGTGTGAACTTACCCATTTCTTAGAAATTACTTAATTTCTTAAACACAATATTCTTACATTTAATTTCGTTAAAACCACGTCCAATTAATTTCTCTAAGATTGAATAATTAACTCTATGCCTACCTTTTACACTTGAACGTTCGTTTTGTTTTATTTTATACCTTTAATTTATAGTTAGCATTTTAAATACTTCTAGCATATTCTATTTTGATATTATTTTTAAGAGAATTTAGACAAATAGAAGATTTTTTGTGTATTAGATTAGTATTAGAGTTTTTAGTAGAATAGTTGTATAGTTTTTATGATGAGATACTTTAAAACATTTGAAGACATCGAAAATACAATTATATTCCTATTTAAAGTATTATATTACGTTTAGTTAAATGTTTTTAAAGCTATACAACGTGTTGCAGAAAGGTGTAGTCATATTTTAATGTTGCATTGGATAGGCCTTAAATATTATAAATATTATATCGCTGGGCATTTCTTAATAACTTTGAATTATTTGAACGCGATCAAAGAATTTCTATCGATAGTTTGTTGTTGTTGAATTTTGGTCCTATCACAGCACTATTAATAACCCATATGTTACGAATGAACCCTAGATTTGAACTCTAGTAGGTTTACCAAACATTTGAAAAATCCGAAATATCTCTTTTTACTCAACGCAAGATTATCAACACAGAGATTAACGTTATCTTAACGGTATCATACAAAATCGCACTATTTTCACAAATCGTATTTTTGGTACTTAATAGACTACAAAATGTATAATTTAAATTCTTATGTGAATTATTATATAAAAACTCCCTTAATAACGGCGTTTTTTAAATATACTGAAAAGCGCCCTAATTAAAAGAATTTAATTTAAGCTATTGCTTATATAATATTTTCTAACACTTGCGCGACTCATCTGTTTAAATAAAACTACTTTTTACGGATTTAGACGCGTATATTGGTTTTAAATTTTGGCCCAACGTTTCGGAGACTTTGCAGTCACCATGGTCACGGGTGAGACTGGTGCAATTACTCGCAATACATGACCAACTGTATGGGAACAATCAAAGCCAAGCCTGTATGTTAATATCGTAGCAAATGGCACACATACCTGCCCCGATGAGATGTACCTATGATGCATGGTGTAACTGTATAAATGTATATTATATATACATAACATTATATGATTCACTACAGACATAATATGCCTATAGCCTATAGCAGTCTCGAAGACTGGTAGCTCCCTATTAGAAAATAATTTTCTTAGTTCATTCAAAAACTAAAAAACAGTCTTGAAAATCCTGATTTTTTATTATTATTATTGTATTGTCATCGGTATCTACTTAATATGTGTGCAAAATTTCAGATCAATCCGACTACTAAAAGTGGGTGAAAATATCTTTCGAAGATTAAGTTACATAGATTAACACATTGATAGATACGTTCCGAACTAATATATAAGCGTGGTAAAAACTTTGGATGAGGGACTAATTTTAGAAATATCCCCTTATTATTACAAACTTTTCGTCTTTATCAATAGTATAAACAAGTCACTGAAAGTAAAAAAAATAACAATAATAAATTTAAAGACTAGAGGATACCAAAATAGCTTCGTGCATTTTTCTACGAACGAAGTTTTCATTGTTTCTTTAGATTGAATGGCTAGAGCTCTAATTTTTAAGTATATGTTTTTTCAATATATGATCTAGGATCGCATAAACTCAGAAACGCGATTGAAAAAAGTTTTCTCGATAGAAAATCTTAGCGAAACAACCTCTCTTATTTTTTTTTTTTCATTTGTCGGTCTATTATCGCTTACCTATTAACTAATGAAATAACTATCAAAACATAAGTAACTATTATATATAGAAACACGTAAATCGGAATTAAAATATATTTAGTAGATTTTGAGTAAACAAAAATAATATCCCTAATTCTTCATTTTCTATACCTACTAGCTGTGTTAATAGGTACATGTCGACGATAATATTGATGTAGGCCCTTAACCGCAGCCGTTATGAAATGATTAGTTCACATACTAGTGCACAATATCTATATGTTTTAAAATTGGAGACATGTAATTTCTGTAAACGTTTTAGGAACAATGTAGTTCAAATTGCTCTGGTTCAAGTTACTACGGTCGGCTGCTTCAGTTCAAAATTACTGTTTATTCGAACAGCTGCATTTTAGATAGATAGGTACATATTTTCATTTTTTAACAAAAATATAACTTTGGATTACAATTTCAAAAAGACTTTCATTGACCCGTGACCGAAAAGTCTCTTAAACGGTGGGCTAAAATTTTGAAATATACGCGTCTAAATTAGTAAAACGTGATTTTATATAGAAAAAACTTGAAGGACATGTATAAAACATGCGCCTGATCTGAAAATATAGATGTGAGCGCAGTTCTATTTGCGTACCTACTTACTTGACACTCTAAATGTTGACCGTTTTTAATATTAACACAAAATTTCATAAAAATCAGTTAAGCCGTTTTGAAGAAGTTTACTAATTAACACGACGGAGCCACAATTTTTTTTTTAAATACACGATTTTTTTTTTGTAAATACAAAATTCTACGGTTACATAAGCTAGAGCTTATGTAACCGTAGAATTTTGAAACTAATCCCTAACTAAATATACAAAAAGGGAATATTCTTGAACCACTTTAAGTGTTAAAAAGACCGCATCAAAATAGCCTAGTTTTGAAGATATAAACTCACTTAGGGTCATACATAGGTACATACATACATACAAGAATAACGATTTTGTGAGTAAAGTTAAACAAAAATGGAAGGAAGATTACTAAACGATTTTAAACAACTAAAATATAAAAATATTAAAGGTAAAGTTTAAAATACCAACACAGAAGTTTATTGTTAAACGACGGTAGACTACTGCTATTGTTAGTAACTCGGAAGTAATTATTTGATAAGTATTAACCAGCTATTTGAAATTCTTCAGTGTTTTTTTGTCGCTGTGTACTTCGATATTGTGTTGCATTTGTAAATTTATGTTGTAAACTAAAGCATTTACAAAGCATTATGCTTTGCATAAATCTTTACTTATTAGGAACAAAGGCGTGACTTTTGTCTGTATGTCCCTATGTGAGTGAGAGTGTCTGTAAATCTTCAAAACTACGCAACATATTATTTGGATGGAGTTTTTTTTTAACAGATAGAGTGGTTCAAAAATAAGGTTTTTTTTATATAATTCGTTAAGATTTGGTTATTACATTTTACGCGTACGAAGTTGCAGGCAACAGCTAAGTAGTTTTTTTTTAAATAAATTGTAAACCAATTTCATAAGTCTGGGCATTTTTAATTTGTACCGTAATTACTGAGACTGCGCTGTTCGTCTTTCATCAGTCTGCATCTCTGGAACGGTAACTAGAGAGCTGAAAATTTCGGTTCAAAGTTTGTGTATATCATCAGTAGGAGCTTATACAACAAATACTCATCATTATCATTCTGCGGCCCTTATTCCAATATTTGGTTTTATTTGGGGTCGGTAAAACGACTATATAATTATATTACTATAATAGACTACACCACGGGAACCTTTGCGTGCGAGCCCAACTCGTACTTGACCGGTTTTACTTTTATTAAATTCAGGGTAATATTCACTATTAAATTCTCAAAGGCCATTCATATTCATATCATTCATTCATTCATCTGGTCATTTATAAGAATACTATTTGTCATATAAATCGTTACACAATTTTACTTTATTCTACAAAATTATACGTTCAAGAGTCAAGTCTCGGCCAGAAACGTAATTTGAATACAATTCACGGTTAATTAGACTCTTAAATACAGGGTTTGAAGCGAGTGAAGGGAGGAAGAAATTTTCAATTGGCACGTTAATGTCGTCGAGGCGATAGTTCCAACCATAAAACGTAATGACTAGACAGTTTTGTGAAGTTAGCATCAAGCCCGTGGATGTGTTTTTGGATATTGAATAATTCAAACATTAGTCCGAAATTCTGTAATTTATCTCAAACTAGTATGGATACAGTTAGCGCAAAACCGCGGGTTGTGGCGTTATATGGGGGAGGCCTATGTCCACCTTCGCTCCAATTGGTCACAGCGTGATATTAGAGCCTAATCTAAAACTATAAAAATTACAATAGTTAAAAAATAAAACCTAAAAGCTAAAAATCTAATATCTAATAAATAAACAATATTATAAACTACATCAACTTATAAACATTTCATAAGTTAAAAAAAATATGTATATAACTCAGTAAACAGTAGACCATAATCCCTCCCAAAGTAGAGGAGGCCCGTGCCCAACAGTGTGACGTAAATGGGCTGGAAAGAGAGAAAGAGAAGAAATATTGGAAAAATTTACACTTAGGTCATTTTACGCTAAAAATCATCAAAAATCTATTTTATTTAGATGGAGGCATCTGTAATTTATCGATGCCTCCATCATTGACTTTTAGTGTAAAATGACATAAGTGTAAATTTTTGGCCTTCCTCGATAAACGGGGTCTCAAACACAAAAGAAATATTTTTTCAAACCAGTAGTTCCTGAGATTAGCTTGTTGCTTGTTACGCTTCGATGGCAGTGCAGTTATCGCGAACTAATCAGTGACATACTTGATTCAAGCACACATCGAAGTTTTGTTATATAGAGACATGACAAACGAAGATCTGTTTTTTAAATTTCACGCGACTGTAGTCACTGGCGATAGATAGTTTTAGATTTATTTTATTTCTTTGAAGTAGTATTCGTAAAAACTCTTTACATTCAATATCCAAGATCAAAACTGAAAATAATAATTTCTCAAATATTTGGTCAAATCCATTTCCTTTTCTAAACAAACTTCTTTTATATTAACGTTATAAGGATTCCTTATTAATAAACGGTCTAATAATAAAATAATTTGTGTAAAGTTTTAGATCCTTTTAAGGTTAAAGGAAGAAACGTGAAAGATTTTATAATGAATCAATGTTTACGGAATGATAAAAATTTTGCTTACAAAATCAGATCCACAAAGTTTATGATTTCATAAGGCTATATTCTAAACAATTTTTTCCCTCTCTCTCTTTCTCTCTCTCTTTTTCTATCTCTTTCTATAGCCCATTAATGTCCCACTCTTGGGCACGGGCCTCAGCCACTTTAGGAGGGATTATAGTGTACTATACGCTGACCAGGAATGCCATCACTGGGTTTATTTTCGAGTTATCCGTCTCTCATATACGAGATTATCTGTATATAGTATGCCTTAGCTGGCTTTTACAGCTCCCTAGGGAAGAAAAGGGGTGGTGATACATATATGTTCTTAATCCACCAGTCACCACACGAAAAATCTCTAGCCAATCAACGTCCTTCTATTGGAAAAGGGCCTCCTTCACATCGGGAGAATATTCCGTCTACTATGCTAAGTTACCGTAGTAGTAGACTAGGCGCGTTAGCATAGAGTTTATTTTCAAGATTTTATTTTTAAGATTTTCTTCTCTCATAGACGTTTTCTGTTCATATTTCTTTAGCAACCTCTTGCACCAGAAGAAAGGGGATAGTGGCAATACACGGAGCCACTGTGTTCTTTATACAACGTGTTTCAGAAAGGTGTAGTCATATTTGACCATCGTTACACGTGGCCGGTGACTAGGCACTAGGCATGGATAAAATTACAAATGTAGTCTTTGTACAGTTAGATCTTGCTCAAGATTACAATTAACAGTAATTTGTAACAAAACAGTTTGTAAAACAGTGTAATGAAGGCGATCTTCCCAGAGGACGAAGCCAAAATAAATTACTGGCAAACAACTTTCAAATAAATTAACTCTCAACTTTTAAGAGTTTTATTTTCTTTTGTTAGAAGAAAAACAATTACTGTTTTGTTTTGTATACAATTTTGGAGCTGGAATCAGTTTAAATTTTTTTTCTGCAATTGTTATCAATTGTTTGAAACTTATTATAAATTAAATCTGTAGAAAATTTCGTTAAAAATATATTGTAAGATTTAAGAAGAAAACAGGTTAAAAATGAAATGAGTAACAAATATTTTTCTTATTCATTTCAATAAATCAGTTTCACAAGTGTATGTGACGAAAATTGCATGAAGGGAAATAATTTGATTCTGAAAGTACTATATATTTTAACACACCTAACTAAAAGCTAATTAGAATGCAATTAAAAGCAAATGAGATAATGTATAGGAATTTGTAAAAGTTGTTAATGTGTAAGAGTAATTGGATTGTTCAAATACAAAAGTAACAAAAATACTAACTACTACACTAAGTTCTGTCACAATCAATCAGAATAGATATTATTATGTACCTATCTCGCTCATCATCTCCGTGTGGTGACGGATTGAGAATACAAGTGTCACCACCCTATCTCCTCCCAAGGGTGCTGTAAAAGTCAGCTAAATATTGCACACAGATAACATCCTATGTGAGAGACGGAAAACTCGAAAATAAATATATATTTTTTTTATTTTTTTATTCATTTATTTCTTTGCCTCCCAGACTAGGTTTAGACCTGTGTTCCAGGAGACAATACATTGCTCTTTTCTTAGTGCTAGTAATATTTATTATTAAGTTAGTTTTAGTTTTAAAAAAGTTAGTTTTAGTTAGTCGTGATAGTGCTGATCGGCATCATTCTCACACCCCTGATACAATTATGTATAATATTGTTGAAAAAAAAAATGAAAGGAAATGAAAAAAAAATAATCCATGGAGTTTCTTGTCTGTTCTTCTCCATAGGATCCGCGTTTGGAACAGACACCTAGTTTCTGACGTTTCAAAAGAGCTTGTAAAACATGCCAACTTGAAATAAAATATTTTGACTTTGACTTGACTTTAAACCCTGTGCCAATACGCCTGGTCAGCGCGGCACAGTAGAACATAATCCCTCCCAAAGTGGAGGAGGCCCGTGCCCAACAGTGGGACGTAAATGGGCTGGAGAGAGAGAGAGAGAGATGAGAGGTACCTATCTATTCTTATTGATGATGATTGATCAGAATAGATACTTACCTTTGTATAAGATGAAACTATAAATACTGTAATGTGCCGATACCCGCCTAGTTTACGGAAAATTTTAAAAGCTTGGAAGTTTTTTTTCCCGAACGTTAGGCGAAGTACTGTCATTGTTGCAAACTTGAAAGTCGCATTAACTGATAAATGTTAAGCTCCTCTTCCAAAATTTTGCCTTATCTTGACCAAGTCACGGTTTGCTCTGAGTTTGTGCTGTAAAAGCAAATTTACGTGATTCAATCGACATCCTTTTTATGTAACGTGGATATTGAAAGATGATAATTATGTGTATGTGTTTATACCTACATATTTCTGTAAACTTTTTAGACGCATAGATTAGTTATTAATTTTTTACTAACCCAACGAAGTTGGGGTAGTGTAAATGCCCCCGAACCCTTCCATGGTCCAGGGGCAAAAATAAATGACATATCCACAAGCCTACCGAAATGCACACAAAGTTATATAAGAATCAGTCAAGCTGTTTCGAAGGATCTTATTTACTAACAACGCCACTTAAGAATTTTTAAACATTTAAATCTTAACATCAATGTTCAGCTTGAATATATTTTACTAAATAAATTTTTACCTCCAAATTAATGCAACTAATTTATGTGGAAGCAATTTAAACTGCATTAAAACTTTGTTAACAGAGTTCATGTTAAGTGTTAACCAAGGCCCCGCTCTTGCTGATAGGTACCAACTTACTACATTTACTCATTTAAATTGTAGGATACTAAAATTTTAACTTAAAGTACGTTTAAAATTTCCTCCCACATTATACTGACTATACAAATAATAAAAATTTATGATTAAGGTGATTTGTGGAATTGAAAATAGGTTTTTTTCTATAGTAAAATTAGTCATTCTTTCTTGTCTTTAGATCCAAAATAAAAGTAAAATTATCTGATTCTATAAACAAAGCGTTTTTAGTTTTTTTTTTAGCGAAATTATTTATTTATTTATTTATTTATTAAACTTTATGCACAATAATTAAGTTGTACAATGGCGGACTTAATGCCTAGGGCATTCTCTACCAGGCAACCATTGGTAGGTGCAGAAAGTGCTACTGGTAGGTGCTATTAATTAATTGATAGTAATTAAATCTACAACAAAAATATACCTACAGCCTACAAACAATAAACATTACATAAAAATACACAATATAATAACACACATAATTATACAAATACATAAACATACACATAATACATATACATTATACATATATAAATAAAATTAAAGTAGTGTGAGAAAAGCTACTAGGTTTCTGCCGAAAGTTTAAGATAGATACGTCGAACTCTGCGTTTAAAAAGACTACGAGTGGTAGTCATCCTGACCTCACGAGGGAGTGCGTTCCAGAAGAGAATAGACTGAATTATGAAAGAAGAATGGACGAGACTGGTACTATGCCTAGGGCAAGAAAGAAGAATGTCGTTTGAAGAGCGAAGGTTTCTGAGATGTAATTCTGAACGATTTTGGAAATAATTAGTCAAATAATTAGGGGCGTGAGGGGAATTTAGTAAAGTGTAAAGCATGCAAACTGCATGTAAACTGCGGCGTTGTCTGATGCGGAGCCAATTTAACCGCGAACGAAAAGCGGATACGTGATCATATTTACGGAGGTTATGAATGAACCGAATGCAATTATTGAGAAGGCGGTCAAGTTTGTTGAGCAGATCTGCATTCAGGTCGAGATAGCACACATCACCATAGTCGATTATGGGAAAAATCAACGTCTGAACGAGTGTTAGTTTTGTTTTTGTTGGTAACACATTTTTATGTCGGTAAAGATATCGTAGGGTGCCAGTAGCTTTTCGACACACATTTGCGACTTGAGTTTGCCAGTCCAGTCTTGAATCAATATGTAGGCCTAGATCTTTCACAGACGGGCTAACAGGAATAATTGCACCATTAAAACTAATGTTGGGAGCAGACTGTAAATCTATTCTGTTCAATAAGCGAGGACTGCCAACAAGGATAGCTTGACATTTACTGGGGTTCACGGTAAGACCAAAGCGATCAGACCATTCCTTAATTACTAACAGATCTTTATTTACTAAGTCGATCGCAACCGATAACTCTTCAACCCTCGCTTGAGAGTATAGCTGCAAATCGTCTGCGTATAGATGATAGGAACACTGAAGGTCACGAGTAATAAGATTGACAAATAAAGAGAACAGAAGAGGAGAAAGTATACCGCCTTGAGGCACGCCAGTGTTTAGTGCACACCATTGGGACGAGGATTCGTTACTAAAAACTAATTGCTGGCGGCCTCGAAGATATGAAGAGAACCATTCCAGTACCTCAGGGGAAAATTGAAGAGAAGAAAGGATAGTTAATAGAATGTCGTGTGAAACGGTGTTAAAGGCGTTCGAGAAGTCCACCAAAACCAGAACTGTAATCTTGGTATCCTCAATGGCGGCCCTCAAGTCACCAGTGACTTTAAGCAAAGCTGAAGTTGTGCTATAACCCGGACGAAAGCCAGATTGAAACGGACATAAAATGTTATTTAGTTGAACAAAGCTAGAGAGCTGTTTGTGAACGCATTTTTCAAGCACCTTAGCTAAAAATGGTAGAATTGAAATAGGTCGAAAATGATTAAACTGCGATGGGTTAGGAATCTTTGGTAAAGGACGTACTAGTGCTTTACGCCAAATAGATGGAAATTGGCCGGATGATATAGAAAAATTTATAATGTGAGAAATAGGCACAATGATTTGCTCCAAAACCAAGGTTATCATACGTCGACTAATGTCGTCGCATCCAACAGCACCAGACTTTATTGAGAGGATAACTTTTTTTAGTTCATCGGAGGTAACTGGAGAGAAGTGAAGTGGGTGAAATATAGGGCGAGGAAGACTATTAAGGTGATTGATAGTTTGTTGTTTAGTTTGTGTGTCCAAAGTATCTTTTGCAGCAAAGTGGTCATTTATTTCGTCTAGGCTGATAGAGTTAGGCAGCACAAAATTAAAAGATTTGCCTATGCCTAGAGTCCTAAGAACCTTCCAGACATCAGCAGGGGAAGAGCAAGATATGTTATCACGGATGTGCCGGCGTTTAGCGTTCCGTATCATCTGATTACAGCTATTACGGAGTTTTTTGAATTTAGCCCAGTCATTGTCATGCCGATGGTGTTTGTATTTTATAAAGGCGCGGTCCCTTCGTCTCATTGCCAGCCGAACTTCCTCTGTTAGCCATGGGGCCGGTGAGTGCTTGATTTTAACCTGTCTGACAGGGGCATGACAGTCGTATAAATTTCTTATTGCTATGTTGAAGAAAGCAACTTTTTCGTCGACTGTGTTTGCAGCCAACATTTCATCCCAATTGATATTTTCAGCATCAGTTTGTAGCTGGTCTAAATTTATTTTGGCATAGGAACGCAAGTGCAGGAATTTGGGCTGGGGTTTGGGAGGCTTCAGGACATAGGACAGATAAATTAGGTCGTGACGGGAAAAGGCGGGTGCAGGATATTGGCCATAAGTAGGAGCAAGACGAGGGGTGGAAACGATTATTAAATCAAGCCAGGTGTCCTCCCCGTTAGGATTGAAGTGAGTGTGTTGAAGAGGTAAGACATGAAGACAGGCTGATTCAATGATGCGCCGCAATCTAATGGTACGTGGTGAATGTTGGCAAATAAAATTAGTGTTAAAATCTCCCATTATGATGTGGTGGCTATAATCAGACCCTAAAGGTTCTAAAACTGATTCGAATTCAGTGAAGTAATCTGAGGTGGGGGGACAGTAAACCACTCCAAGAGCCAGTTTGGCTCCCCTAACACAAACCTCTAGAAAGAGATATTCTATATTATCAGCAGATTGACCTGAAGATGAAGAAATGATTTTGTAGGGAAAACAAGCACGCAGGTAGATGGCAACACCGCCACCTCGCCGATCAAGGCGATCATTGCGGATTAAGACATATCCAGGGAGGGAATAAGAAGTAGACAAAAGATGAGGTTTGAGCCAGGACTCGGAAATCAGGATGGCATGAAAGTTGGTATTTGTAAAAGTCTCTAAAAGGTCGCCGTAGTGGCTGGGCACACTCTGAGCATTAATATGACATGCGTTAAATAATTTAGAGGATTCGACGAACTCCTGACGCAATCTGTCACCAAGTGTGTCGCCTAGTGAATGAAAACTATCATCGGAAATTATTTCAGCAGATGTATTTCCAGTATGAAATGATGATTCGCCATCGGACGATGACATTAATGATTATATGTATAAATAATATATATAAGTTCAAAATAACATAAATAATAAATATTAGTCTTTTAAATAATTATCTGATTTTATATGAAAGGCATACGTAGAAACACAATAATCTTGGTGAGTCTACTCATACAGGGTGTCCCAAAAGTCAACGTCCAACCGAAAACCTAAGCTAGGCCTAGTTGTGGGGGCTCTCAAAAAAAAAGAAAAAAAAATCTATCTCATGTAGTTTCGAAATGACAGCCATTTTTCTTAAATTGACACCCTGTGACGAGTTTACGACTACTGGGGCTGCAAATGAGCTCTTTTGTAATTTTATTTTTGTGTGGAGTAGTCTTAAGTGATGCTCCTACAAATTCCAATTCATCATTTGCACACAACTTCATTGGAATTTCCTTGAAACCTTGGGAAGGAAATGGGGTAATGACACTTGTATTCGGCACTACAGGGACTGTTAAGACCAAGTAAAATTAAAACAATCACGTTACCATAACTCACGCTATTATATTTATTTAATCACAAAATATTTGTATCGAAAATACAGATATCTTTTCTTTTTTTAATTTTCATTCACATTTCACACAACGCCTGCTGGTCCCAAAATAAGCTAGTATATGCTTGTGTTGTCTATGGGTACCAGAATACGCATAGACTACATAAACTACTTTTCTTTTGTACATACGTACTTATAATACACAGAAAACCGTCAGAAGTAGTACAAACATTTGTATGTCAATTATTATAAATATTACACAAATTATTGTTTCGTGTGGGAATTGAACCCACAACCTCGTGAACGGCTGTCCGTTAGACCACAAAGCCCGTCAATGGCGTTAATGAATATTATGTAAATATTTTATCCCACTAAAATAAAGTTGAACGTATAATTAATGAACATTTTGTTTAAAAGGAATTGTGTTGTGGACAGTAAATTGAAAGGGTGGGTAGGAAATTTGATTTACAGCCAAATGTCTGAGAAAGGGGATATTTTATTATGAGAATTATCTGTGGTAACGGTAGAGTCCGCTCGGCTGCGTTGCCTGTTTGTTTGTTATCATACATGAATTATAGCATCGATTAAAAATGTTTGCGTACATAATAACATAATAATACAGACACGCACTTTTGATTAAGGATTCGGTTTTAGTCAAATAGTGTTTTATAATACTCAAAATCAACCATTTTTTTTTATTTTGACATCAGGCAAAGTATTTTCCACCCGTCTTACAGCAGTAGTGACAGAAATGTCTGCAAAAAATTTGACTAAACTGAAATTTAAAACAAATATACGCGACTCAATCCGTAGTAAATTAGTTTTAAAAAAGTAGTCTTATTACTAAATATATTATTTAAAATGTTTTTGGTAAGCTATTTATTTTACTATCCGTTTGGTGACGGATTAAGAATACAAATATCAATACTCCATTGCATTCTCAGAGTGCTATAAAAGCCAGCGAAGTGATATTTTACACAGATAATATCATCAACATCCTTTATGAGAGACAAAAACTCGAAAATAAACCCTGTGCTAACATGTCTGGACAGCGCAGCATAGTACCATAATCATGACCATAACCCATAATATAGAAGAGGTCCGTGCCCAAGAGTGGAACGTTAATGGGCTGGAGAGAGAGAGAGAAAGGGAAGTGCTGTTTAAATAAATAAAATCGATTAATAAAACAAAATAGTTATAATAGTTGAATGCTTTTGCCTTAAAGGAAACGTCGCTATCTAATGCAGTCATCAAGAGATAGAAGTGTCCGTACAATAACCGGAACAATTATATACAATTAGTGTCTGATATTGTTACCGTCGCATAGTCTTAGTTAATTGTTATGTTACGGTTTGTAGTGCTAGTGCCGGATATGCAACTTAGTATGATATTAATCGCTGATGGCGATCATCTATTCAACCAGTAAATTTGCATATGTATGCCTAACATAACAGTGATAGTGTATGAAAATAAGTGTATGATAAGATAGGCAATATACAAACAAGCATTCATACAAATTAATTCAATGATAGTATATTATTCTCTAACACTTGCGCGTCTCATTTGTTTAAATAAAACTAGGTACTTTTTACTGACGCGTTTAAATTTGTTTTAAATTTCGAATGGTCGTGCCAAAATTTAAAACAAATACACGCGTCTAAATCCGTTTTATTTAATCAATGATAGTATGTATATTTAAAAATAAAATAATCCCCTTTTATTGAAGTCGGTTAGAAATAACGATGATGAAATTATTGTTAAATTTAAAAAAAAGTTCTAAACTTCTAATTAATATAAGCGAAAAAGATATATTCTCCACTTGCCTTCTTGTATACTGATATTTTTAACGTACCTACATACTCGTATCTAAACTTCAAAACTTTCTGCGACCAAAATTACGTCATCCTAAAAATTGAATATTGAAGTTCATTTAAATAAATATTCAGGACATTTCACACAACGTCCTCTGGTCCCAAAGTAAGCTATATTTCTATGCTTGTATTATGAGAACCAGATACGGATAGACTACATTACTACTTTTCTTTTGTAAATACATACTTATAATACATAGTAAACACCCAGATGCAAAGCAAACATTTGTATGACATTTATGGATATCACACATTTACTATTAATTATTATAATTTTACCAATATAAATTTAACAAACGAAAGAATAAACTCGTCAACTTTGAGACAGAGAAACTCCATGTAACCCGTCATGTATTCCGTGTAATGACATGTAACCCGTCTCCACAAAATATGTAACTCTTTCATGGGTCATTGTATACGATTTTATAATAAACTCCCTATTGATGTAAGAGAATTTAATAATTCTAAATTTAAAAAATTCATTAAAACTAAATTATGTAAAAAGGCGTATTATAAAATTTCTGATTATATTAAAGATGATAAAGCTTGGGAGTAAGTTGCTCTGGAGCAATACATATTCTATATTGTAAAGTTTTATTAGCATTGTAAGTATAATTGACATTTAATTTAAAAAAATATTGATTTGAGCTGAGCTGAGTTTCTTACGCCGGTTCTTCTCAGCAGATTGCGTCCTGAACCGGTGGTAGGGAAAACTAATTTGGACATGTCATAATTTTTCTGAAAAATTGTGTCTACTTGATTAAATGATTTTTCATTTATCAATTTTTGCATTTGACATGCTATGCCTTTTACTTAATAAATCAAACAATATTAATAAATTAATAATGAACGTCGCGTCATTATTTCAACCATTCGTATTCTGGAAAGAATACTCAAGTGTTGGTCGAGATGGTCTAAACCAATCTTGATAGATGGCGGTGTACGTAAAAATATATAAATGGTGGCTAATTTGAAGGTGTCGCAAGTAGACCGCAATAAGCTCAGTTGGAAGAGCTTCGGAACGGTATTCCGAGGTCGTGGGTTCAAGTCCCACTTGCGGCACATTCACTTTTTCCACCATAATTTGATTTATTAAGTAAATGATTTTTCATTTCATTTCATTTCATCTCCTAGCTAATAGTTTTAATGTTAAAAAGTCTTAAAGTTATTGTGTAACATGTAGAGCAAAGCTTAAGTAGAATTTACCGCTGCATAAAGCTGTATTCGTGTGCTATTAATTACTCCTGTACGGAAGCACTGACGGAGGTCGTTTATCTGGTTAATCAGTTCACTTATCTATCTGTTTTTTGCTACATAGCGTGCGCGTTTAAGAGGATATCAAAATAGCTTCGTGTATTTTTGTTTATGTTTTCATTGTTTCTTTAGATTGAATGGCCAGAGCTCTAATTTTTAAGTATATATTTTTTCAATATATGATCTAGGATCGCATAAACTCAGAAACGCGATTGAAAAAAGTTTTCTCGATAGAAAATCTTAGCGAAACAACCTCTCTAATTTTTTATTTTTTTCATTTGTCGGTCTATTATCGCGTATTAACTAATGAAATTACTTTAAAAACATAAGTAACTATTATATATAGAAACACGTAAATCAGAATTAAAATATATTTAGTAGATTTTGAGTAAACAAAAAAAATATCCCTAATTCCTCATTTTCTATACCTACTAGCTGTGTAAATATGTACATGTCGACGATAATATTGATGTAGGCCCTTAATAAAGAATTCGCCAACTTACACAAAACTATTTTTAGATTAGAGTTATTTATTCGAAGGCAAGTTTTGCATAATATTCATTTCTTTCAATTATATCGATGAATTTGTTCGTAAATATATGTAAGCTTTTACCTATATCTAGAGTATTTTAGACAGTAGCTCTATCTGTAATCGTTATAAAACAAAGTCGTTATTTTTTATGTATGTAAGCTTATATCTTCCAAGCTACGCAACAGATCTTGATGCGGTTTTTTGAATTGATAGGATGGTTCAAGATGATTTTTTTAAGTTTGATTTTAAAATCCACGCGTAAGAAGTTGTAGGCAATACCTAGTAAAGAGAATAAAATACTGCTAAATAACCAGATTGTACTCTCTTTAAAAATACTGAATAGAAAAAATATATGCATCTAACTAGGTATTTATGGAAACTATGTGATTTTTGAAAATGAGGATATCTATCAGACTATTTATCCAAGAAAGGGCCCTTATATTATCCTCTGGTAGTAAGCGTTGTGAGATATGAATACAGGACCGGGGGCTATCTATCTGACCTTTTTATTGTCAACATTTCATCCGTCCCGCAAATTGCTTTGATATTCTGTAGTTTTTATCTACATCAAGCTTTGTTTATTTTGAAAACACTTATGGTCTTATTCATAATGACTTATCGGAGGTTTAAAAGGAGATATTATCGGAGAGATAATAAACGTTTTAGCGTAATAAGACTAGGAGAACAATTATTGACTATTTTCGCGAACCTTATTTTAGCGAACTTTTAAACCTCCGATAAGTAATTATGAATAAGACTATTAATCTATACTAGTATTTTATAGAGATAAGATTTAATTTTATTTATTGATTGTTTGAAATAAATAGGGCCGAAAATACTGGAACGACTTATAAAACTTTTTTCGGTTAACTGCATTATTTTTGGTGAACATAAGTAATATGTTGTGAGGTTTGCTGCCTTGGGTTACATTGCTTATAGAAATAGAAACAATGTAACTGAAAGTACCAAACTTTGGTATCTATGAATTGTAATCTATATTCCTATATTCTAATATTATAAAGCTGAAGAGAGCTTGTTTGTTTGTTTCTTTGAACGCGCTAGTCTCAGGAACCACTAGTCCGATTTGAAAAATTCTGTCTGTGATGGATAGTAGATTTATTGAGGAAGGCTATAGACTATATAACATAACACTGCGACCAATAGGAGCGAAGCAGCAATGAAAAAATAAAATCAAATAGTAAAATCGGTGATTTTTTTCTAAATTCCTACCGTACGAGGTCACGGTCAACAGCTAGTTTATTCATATTGGTCTAATAACCTTGGTCTGGCAACAGCATATAGGTATAGTGAGGATATTGGTCTTCTCCATAACATGATTGTAAACTTTATATTTTTCTTCAATTTAAAAACTTTTTTAGTCACACTTCGACCACCAGATGTGTTTGTCAAGTTTTCTAACCCCCTCAGAAGGAGCTGCTATCTTAATTTAGGCAAACAGTGTTAAATTTGTATACATACACCACAATGTAAAGAATTTTACGACATAATAATACCATTATTAAAATAATTAATTACTGAAATTATAGTGAAGTAATTCTTGAAAACTTGATCATGAATTGACTGTCAAATTACTCAAAAGTTACATAGTTCACAAACAAAACTCTTTTAAATACCTGATTTATTAACTAAGTTTAATAAAGTTAAATATTAGAAAAAAATTTGCTTGCGTAGGTACTTATATACGTTTAATGTTTTTAGTTAGTTTATGCCCACGGTTTCACTTGCGTTTAGTTACAACGCCTGGCCCCTCACCGTGCATTTTAGAGTAAAACTAGCTGACCCGGCAAACGTTGTTTTGCCAAATTAAAAAAAAAAGATTTGAAAAATAGATGTTGGCCGATTCTCAGACCTACTGAATATGTATGTAAAATTTGAAAAGAATCGGTCAAGCCGTTTTGGAGGAGTACGGTAACTAACACTGTGACACGTGAATTTTATATATTAGATATCTTATGTGTTATTCTGATCTATAAGCTATACATCCTCAAATTTTTATAAAAATCTATTCAGAAACTTTTGCACGCAACCTCCTTATAATCTTAGGTTTATTAAATACAGCCTGGTGACAGACGGACTGACGAATAGACAGGGAAGTCTCGGTAAGAACCTAGCTGTCATTTTACCTTTTGGTACAGAATCTTACAAATAGTAGGTATAATATTTCAAGTGTATAAAGGAGCTTTGCTGATTGCAGTCTGTGCTTGGCGAATATAAATTTTAAGAGTAATATGCCTTCGTACGTCAAGTACGTAATCTTTTTTTATTAAAAAGTCTTTTTGCTCTAATATTCAAAGCTTCTTGCTAAGGCCTTACTTTACATTTTTGTTTAAAATAATTCACATAAGAATAAAAGTACTTAACAAAAGTATCTACTTATACTTAATGGAATTCTATAAAAGATTTATTCGGTCATTCTTATAAAATCAAATAAGAAAAGTATATTAGTACAGCGATGAGTTTTAAAATACCAACGCACTACAAAATCACTAACTAAAAAAGATGAAATCAAATAAACATTATAAAGATAGACATATTGTTCTTTAAGAAAATAATCACACAATCTTTTTAGTAACATTTTACTTTTATTGCGTACATAGCTTAGAGTATTAAATCGAGAGGAGCTGTTACACACGCTGTTTGCTTTTCCAAAAATACTGCCACGTCGAGCTAAGGTACACTATAATGTAATTTCATTGGTCGCTACGCACGCACCGCCAAAATTCGCCTCTCACAAACTTAGACACTATATTATCCGTACAAAATGAGTATGAGCAACGCTTTCATACCTTTTTCAGCAGTGGACGCCTTATAATGTCAACTCCAGTCGGATTAATGCTCTAAGGTACACAGACTACAAAAAACTTTCTTTATAATATGATTTTATATTTATTGCTTAATTTTTGGCAGCCTTAATTATTTAGAAAATGGCGGAAATTTATTATATTGTTTTTTTTTTATTAATTTACTGAATTATAGATATTAGGGAATAAAGAGAATATAATTTACAGAAAATACGTCCCAAATTTTGTGTACTGTCTAGAAAATATATTTATTTATTAATTACCACTTTATGCTTCTAATCTATACAAAGGCGGACTTATTGCCTAAGGCATTTTTTATCACAACCATAGGCTGAAATGTGAATATAAATATAAGTAATGGTATATTCAAATACATTGTTACAGTCTGTCCTTGAAAATATATTAAACACATTTGTTAACACCAACAAAAACCTAATACATTTGATCATTGTTATGAGACAACAAACAAGCAGGCTGCGTAGACGAGCGGACCTTCCCATTCCCAAAGATAATTTTCATAATATAACATCCCTTCTCTCGGGCACTTTGCTGTAAATCAAGTTTTCTATCCACCCTTTCAATTTCCTGACCGCCACACAGTTCCGTTCACACAAAAATTCATTATATGTTCAAACAATTTTCCTTTACTACAATCTAATATTTTTTCTGGATGATTAGGAATTCACTGAGACCAATTGCATTAGGTACTCTAAGTAGCGTGTTATTTAAGCGTTGTTCTTTGTTGATTTTAATTTAGATACTTGAGTTTTACAATGTCTTCTTTTATACAGCGTTCGGCTAAAGGCTAGAATAATCCGAACGTTTGAGTTTCCGTTTACAGTTTTGATCATTTACTCTGTAAATAGTTTTTTCCTGTCGTTCATTATTACCACTCACCACCAGGTGGTACGTTGCAACCACAATATACTATGATGTCCTCATATCTTCTAAACTACGCAACTGATTTTGATGCGGTTGTTTTTATTAGATAAAGTTTTTTTTTTAATAAATAATCTGGAAAAGTAATTTAATTCTAACTTAAATTGCTAACTATGAGTTACTTCAGAAAGTGTCCATTAACACCTACCTTACTGTCTCTATTAAGGGGAAGACACTTTGTTCATGTGTTCTTTATACGTACGTAGCACTGACACACGCTGAACTACACATCACTAACACTACTAATAAAGTAATTCAAAAGGTTTTGTCCTTTTGAGCCTTCTTACTATGTCTGTGTTGTCGAGGAGCTGGATAGCCTCGACATTCTTATGATGGAGAAGTCTATTAGATAAAGTGTAGGTGGTATTTTTTAAGCTATTGCATAGCTTCTATCGCGGGCCTTGAGCGTGGAGACTAAATGCACAAAATTCGAAATTTAAATTCCGTGACAAGATAGCGTAACTAAAAAATACTACACAGTAACGCCGTTTCGCTGTTCGCGCTGGTAACTCATGTCAGTTTTGGCATTAGTTTTTATTTTATTGACAATCGCTATTTTATCATAATTACCATAAACAATGGACAGGTGTAAGCATCAGTAAATAGGGATTATTAATCTTATTTTAGTTCATGGTATTTAGATTCCTTAGAGGCATAAATAGAATAAATAAATAATTATAATTGCATAAGTTGTTAAAAAATACTATGCAATAGCTTTACCGCGGCAGTCCCCGAGTGCCACACGTCTTTTTTTATTGATATTAAATTCCACACGAACGTAGTTGCCGGCAACAGCTAATATATTTATGTTTATTTTTAAGTAGCTGTTCCCCGCAACTTCGTATGCGTGGAATTTTAAATCAATCCTTTAAGACGGTACCAAACCAAATTATGCTCCATACAAAAGTATGGGTATCGTACTTCCGTTTTTTTTCGCGAAAGTTAAACCGATTTTATTAGTTTTTACGTTATATTATAGATAAAGAGTATATCTATGCTGCTATCACTTTCTTTTTTTTTTAAACATAATAACTTAAAGAAATATGACGATCCGAAAAACCCACTTTTTTCGGTTTTCTTTAGATAAAGTTGCAGCGTCTATCACACAAATTTGGTAAAGTTTTACCACAAAAGAAAGTGATAGAAGCATAGATATACTCTTTATCTATAATATAACGCAAAAACTATTAAAATCGCTTTAACATTCGCGAAAAAAAAACGGAAGTACGAAACGTCTTTTTTTATAATAGGAATAGGGATAGCAATACCTAAGGCAAATACCTAAGTTAGGAGTACAGTACCCTCTTAAACTATTACTCCTACTCTACCTATCAAAATGCATTAAAATTCATTGCGTAGCTTAGACGGTATAAGCTCACATAGGGACATAGAGAGAAAGAAAGAAAGAAAGATTTATTTGCAACTACTCATACTTACAATAAATAAAAAAACAAGAGACAAAAAAAGGTAAAAAAAGAAAAAATCACACTTTTTACAGAACTAATAACAATATAATGTGAGTAGTCACAAATACGGACCCAACTTAGCATAATGCTGGTTAAAAACCAGCGTTGGTCTTCCGTTGGGCCATAAGCATAAGTAAAGATATTTTTTGTAACCTTGGCCTCACCTGGCAAAGTTCTTAGTTTAGAATTTTCCTTCTGTCACAGGCGCTATTTTCTGCTACTATTGTCCCTTAGCTCTATAGCATCGTAAGACCTTAATTTTTGACCACATCGACAACAGTATTAGGCTTATTCGCAAGAATTGTCCTTTCGATGATTGACCGGCCCCCTTAAAAGTTATGGTAGTTTGTAATCCACATGAAAATCCATAATTTCATATGAAACTTATCTGTACATAGTTTATGCTTAATCAAAATTCCGTGTCACGTTGAATACTACACGGGTGTAGAGTATAAAGGAGTGTTACTACATATATTACGTATGTAACTATCTATGTTACTGTATTTGGGAACTGACGTACTGAATACATTAGGTAACGGTCTTATTCATAATGATTTATCGGAGGTTTAAACGGAGATTATTTTGGAGAGATATTAAACGTTTTAGCGTAAAAAGGCTATTATGAATAACAAGTTTTGACAATTTTCGCGAACCTGTTATAGCGAACTTTTAAACCTCCGATAAGTCATTATGAATAAAACCGTAGAAACAGCTACTAGTTAAATATTTTTGAATTGCATATTTCAGGTATTATTTTACTAAAACTCTTACTATAACATACCAGTTCTTGATGACTTCTGAAATCATAAATTTAACTTTTATTTTACATCTCTTACATTTAACTAATTTGACTAAACATAAATAAATATTCATTGACATTTCACACAGTCTTCTAGTCCCAATCTAAGCTCTTTTGCTTATGTTGTACATACTTGTATTATTTTAACAGAAAAATTAAAAGTGATAGAAATCATAGAACAAATTCTCAATACACTAAACATAAGAGGACTACACACACATACACGCAATGGATAACATAGATAGTACAGCCAAGTTACAACATGTTGATGTCCAATGACACGGGCCTCCTCCACTTTAAGAATGTAGGTACAGGTACATATTTACCAATTTTGGGGATTTCGTTTCACACAAAATATGTTTTTTTTACTTATAAATAACCGGCTTTTAAAGCACCCTCGGGCAGAAATGAGACGATGTTATTTTGATATTCTTCCTGGACTATACGCGTGCAGCGAAACCGCCCGCGACACAAATTGTATTTTGTTTTTATTGTTTTACAAACCAGTACCTAATTATATTATTATACAGTTCACTATTTTTTATTGACCATACATAGGTATTCCTAGAAAAGATACCTATTCTTAACATAGACACAGTTATAAAACTAAATGTTATAATATTTATATCACAATTATAATTTACACAGTCGTTAAATCTTAATATTGATATTCTCAGTGGATGATGAGTATATCTCTGGTGTCCAGGCAACGAGCTCGCAATTAAATCCTTACCCCCGTCTCCCTCATACCCCGACCCAACCCGTCATCTAAATCCGTGTGGACGATGAATAGGTGCACGGGTACTCTCACCACATTCATGCAAATTATTCCCAATGTACATATCTTAATCCTACGATTTCATTCGCGCATCGCTAAATATACTACAAGAAGTACATTTTCGTAGTTCGAGATGGATTTTTGGGAAATTACCTATTCATATTAGGGGAAGTCTCATCAATAGAATCACATTTTGTCTTTTGGTACGGAACCCTAGAAACTAAAAAATAAACAAAACTATCATAATTAAAAGCTTTACTTACTATAAACCAAAAGTCCTTTTTTCGTATGTATATCCCAATGTAAGCATATAGTTTGAAAACTACGCAATAGATTTTGATGCAGTTTTATTTAATAGATAGAGTGATTCAAAAGGATGATTATTTTTGTAAATTGAAATAAAGTAAATAAATAAATATTCATGGACATTTCACACAACGTCCTCTAGTCTCAAGCTAAGCTTATTATGTTTGTGTTATGGGTACCAGAATACGGATATAATACATAAACTACTTTTCTTTTGTAAATAAATTCAAACATTACTTATATAAGATAACATTACTTATCATTACTTCATTAATAATACATAGTAAACACCCAGACGCAGGACAAACATTTGTATGACAATTATTAATATCACACAAATGATTGTCCCGAGCGGGAATCGAATCCTTGACTCGTGAACGACAGTCCGTTACCTGAACCACTAGACCGCGAGGCCCGTCGTCAATTTTTTAGTGTTTTCTAAATTCCACGCATACAAACAGCTTGTTTTGAAATAAATTTCAATTTCGCTGAGGTGGTCGCTCATATTGAATACCATTACAGTATACCTACGCTTGAACGAGATAAATTGCAGGAAAATCACGGACGGTGGCATAACGGACCAACAAAATTATTGTCGCCTTGGGAGCGTAAAATATTGTCCGGTGTCAGGTTTAAAGTGACCTGACTGGAAAATACCTGGGAGCTACCTATCTTGACTAATACCAGTACACGCTACTGCTAATCTTTCACCTTGTAGTATACAAGTTTAAAGAATGATTGAAAGACGAACTTCGTGGTTGTTCTCTTAATAATTGTGATAGCATATACATTAAAACAAAAATAACAGCAATTTCGGTAAAATAAAAGTATTTATTTATAACCCGAAGCATATTTATGTACCAGAAGTGGCCAAAATTCACAATGAAGAGTGATTTTTTTACATACTAACTATTTATTTAATATCCGTGATACCAACATGAATTCGATGACGTAACCTATATTATAATCTATCAAACTGTTCATATAATACAGCATAGCTTCTGTTTCTTCTTCCAACCCAATTAACGTCCCACTGTTGGGCACAGGCCTCCTCTACTTTTGAATTCAGTTCAAATTCAGTTGGATTTAAAATATTACTTCAAAACAGCTACAAAATACACTAATTACTCGTAGGTAGGCTTAGCGTGGATTAAGCAAAGTACAACTTGAATGTAATTCCTCCTTGTATTTAATAAATAAATACAAACTATAACTTGCCGGTGTGCACTAATGAACGTATTTGATTCATCTGCCGCCAGTAAAACGTAGAACGGACGCCTGAATCTCAACATTCATTTTAGATGGAGTACGCTCAGCCTTATTAAACAGCAAATTCACGCTATTAAAATTTTTGGATGCACCATAAAAAATATTACAAATCCTCGCAAGAACTAACTCGAACTTTTTTTGAAGTGAAAACTAGATATAGATTCCTCTGTATAAAAGTTACGTACCTTGTTTAAAACTCATACTTATAGTTCACGTAAGGAAGAATTGCGACTACTTGGCAAACACTGGCCATCCATGATACATGCCTCTTTTATTCTTTATCTGTTGTTTAAGAACACTCTAGGAATAACATAAGGTACGATACCGTCACCTCTCACACCTCAAATTTACTCACTGTATTAAGAATACAAATACTTGTATTCTAAATGCAGTGAGTAAATAATAACAATGTTTGAATAAAATATGGTCGTAGAATAGAGACGGACACCTCAAAAATTTACCTTGTGCCAACACGCCTGCTTAGCGCAACACAATAGGCCATAATCCCACGCAAAGTGGAGGTGCCCGTGCCCCACAGTGGGACATTATTATTAACGTCCCACTGTTTTCCAAGATGCCTCTCCTCTCCAACTTATGCTGGAGAGGAGAGGAATCTTTGAATAATGGTTTAGCAAGTTTTATTTATTTTGTATCCAGATAAATGTGTCGCGAGATGTGGGTGCGTAATTTGTCAAAGAGTCGCTAAGATAAATTGCAGATGTTCATGTTGCGGTGAGCCATTCCATGTATCACATTCACCTATCTAATAGAGCCAGCAGACACTTTGCGTGAGGCTATTTTACCTCCTATACGACCTCATAAATCCTTTCCTTATAAATTAGATTACAATGCTTCTTTCAAAAGTGTTTCCTTTGAATTAACCTTATCTTTAACTGTGTGTTACATAGTTTGAAACTTGTTTAAATTAGAACCTCGACACGTACATTACAAACGCAAAGATGTAATCTTTGTCTAAGTATGATTAAGTTACCGTTTTAATAATGTAATTGTCATTACAATTATGTGTATTGTTATTAAAATTATTATACTCAACAATTAGTCATTATCGTAATTCAAAAAAATTTTTGTCTACACAGGAGTCAAAGCAGTCATATCATTATTATTTCTTTATAACATTATATAATATCATCATGATCATCTTACAGTGTGTTTGAATGTTTTTTATTTTTTATAAAATCACGAAATATCTTACTAATAAAAAAAAGTACAGGGTAAAAAAAAAATGTTCATAGACAGTTCTAAGAACACCCTAGTAGTTTTTATTATAGCTTCATGTTTATTAAACTTTTATAATGCTAAATAAACTAAATTATAGTGGAAGAAATAATAACCATGAGCGGGACTTGAAACCACGACCTCGGAATACCGTTCCGTTGCTCTCCCATCTGAGCTATCATGGTTTCCGCACATGTTTACCAAATCTTCCACTACTATCTTCTCAATGTGCAAAAATTTATAAATTAATGTTTTTTAATGCTGTTAAGATTTTAATACTTTTTATGAAAATACATACATTGTTTATCTTTATTCCATGACAAATTGGCATCTGCGCAGCCTAGAGTTATTTTGCCACTACTACGTTTACGAAAATATGCGCTTGTGGAGTATTTGTGGAGGTAATATAACATTAACGTAGTCATAGCTTCGCTGTACCATTAATATTAACATTCGGAGTCATAGCCATTCTCGCAAGCTTCATACAAAAATTATTTATATTTATGGCAATGTACTGGGTTGCTTCTTGTACAACAAAGTATTTAATCTAAATTTAAGCAAACTGACAAACATATTAATCCGCCGTTTAAACTACTAAGTTACACATAAGATGAAAATTGAAGAGATATATGGAAATTTGTGTAAAATTTCCTTTTATTCGAATTTCCATACCTACTTCTGAAAATCGGTGTTAGCAACATTTAAAAAGGTAAAAGTACCCGTTTCACTACATTTTTTATTCAGTACCTAAGGATGTTAAAATTTGTAGGAACGGAAGTTTAGTAAGTAAGTTTTCAAATAGGTAGTGTTTTTTTTAATCTTTATTTATTTAAAGAGGACTTTGTTCACAGAATATGGAGTGACCATGTCGCTCTCGTAATACTACACAATATAACTTAAAATCTAGCCTTAAATAATCTGATATATAAAATTCACGTGTCACGGTGTTAGTTACCGTACTCCTCCGAAACGGCTTGACCGATTTTTATGAAATTTTACATGCATGTTCAGTAGGTCTGAGAATCGGACAACATCTATTGTTCAAACACCTCCCTCCCACTGACATTTTTATGGCAAAACAACGTTTGCCGGGTCAGTAAGTAGCTTATAAATAATTTGTAAAGTTCTCTATTTCTGCATTCTTACAATCAGGGGAAGCTAACATACTTGAATAGAGTTATGAAAATCTGTATTCAGGCGTATGGATGGAGTAGCAGTAGGAAGGAGAAGAATATTAACATTTATATCTCGTAGATTCTTCTTAATTATAGATATTTTTTTATCTCCAATCTATTTTATTATGTTATAAAGATGATTGTACATTCTGTTCTCTTTCCATGTTCGAGGAAATTAGATATTAAGTTAAACAAGGCCAAGTACTACTTCAAAATATGTGAAACAGAAATAATGAGCAATAAACTGAAGGATTCCGCTCTAACGATAATGACTTGTCCCTTGTTCAAAACAATATAAAAATCTCTAATTTACTTAATTGACATACCTCTCACAATCTTTCTTAAAATATCTTAACAACTGAGGATTTTTTAGTTTAACTTTAATCCCTCTCTCCAGCCTATTAACGTCCTACCTGTTTGGCATGCGTCTCTTCCACTTTGGGGGAATTATGGTCTACTGTGCCATGCATACCAGGGATTTCCGTCTCTCATAGGATCCTATCCGTGTACAATATTCCTTAGTTGGCTTTTACAGCACACTGGGAATGAAAAGTGGTAGAGACACTTGGATTCTTAAACCGTCACCACACGGACACTTATTAGTTCATAGATGTAAGAAGCAAGGTAAATAACTGATTTAGTAGTATTTTCTGGCCCCTATAGCTTAATTTTGTAGGCTTGCAAGGCAAATGTACGTAAATATATTTATTGTAATTAATTTTAGTTTATGCAATGTTTTAGTGTAATGTGTATAAAAACAGCTTTTCTTTTTAAAGTTTTGACATATTATAACGTTGGTATTGAGATACAGTTTGAGCACCCAAGCCGCCTATCAATATCGACAAGGCTAGGCATCACTCACTATGTGAAACTGTAAATTTTACAGCCACATTTAAGGCATGTTCAAAGCAAATTCCACTTTAAATTCCTTTAGCTTACATAGAACTATATATTCATATGTTTGAACACGATTAATAGATATACAGAGATGCATACTTCATACTCATTCCCTTTTCGGGTTCCGTGAAAAAATGGGAAGCGGGACCGTATTACTGAGAATTTACTGTACATATCATCATATCATGAGAATTTACTGTACATATCATTTACTGTACATAGAATTTACTGTATATATCTCTGAAACGGATTACCTTTTACAGCTAGAGAGCTGAAAATAATAAAGTTTATGTATGTCAGTTGATGCTGTAACAACAATTACTCATCATCATCATTCGCCCGCATTTGTCCCGTTATTTGGGTTCGCAAATATGACGAATATTCTGTTCTCTTTCCATGTTATAATAACGTTAGGGAACTCTTTGTGTGCGCGGCCAACTCTTACTTTACCGGCTTTGTATTTTTGCAATTGTTAAAATCCAGCTTTACTAACTTCCTTTATTTAAAACTCATTAGATATCTTGTTATGAAAAAATTAAATTCACCATTTAAAACAGCACAGCTATAAACTTAAAACTCCATCCATTCCTGAAAAACAAAATAATAATAAATATCTCATCTATTCTCATCGTTTTTCGCTAACAGGTTACAGAACTATAACGTCACAAAGATTGCAAGCTTGTCACGTTAAATTTATATGGTACGCTATACTACATTTATTCTGGTATTCGTTTGGTGTAAAATTGAACTGAAAACTGCTTCAGTAGATGTTTGATAGCATAGCTTAGCAATATATAACCGTATTGAAAGCGTGGTTCCGTATATTTCACGTTACTGTGTCACTATTTATTTAGTAGTGATTCAGAAACAGTTGTTTAAACCACTTTATGCTGCCATACTTATTTAAATGACTTTAACAATTACTACATAGGTGGGACTTTTAAAAGTCAATTCTGTTTTTATAATAAACAATGCTAAATAAGCGAACTGTTTTAAAGAACTTCAAATTTGTAGAGTATTATTTTAAGTCTAAAATATAAATATAAATTTAAAGGTTTTAGAAACGGGCGCCCTTCACAAAGGAAAAATATTTTGTCGCCTTAACCACGCTGATCAAGCGGTTCTATATGAAGCTTTTTTCTAGGGCTGTGTTTCACCACAAGAGGCATTTTAGAATAAAAAATAAACTATTTGTAGACTATCGGTTATCATTTCAGAATGGGTGTGCTAATCTGCTTATTCCTCATATCTAAACAAAAGTAAATTTCTTAAAGTTCACAGTATTATAGAGGTAATTTTATTGATTTACTCCAAGTATAAAGGAAACTCAATCGCATTTACCTAACAAATTCGATGGTGGTTGTTGTATTCATGGTAAATCTAATAAACTTATCCTTTTTGACTTGAAAATGTAGGAAACGAGGTTTGTAAGTGTCATTGCTAAAATGTGTTTAAAAGATTTAGAAACTTTTTTAACATTTTTTATCGAATACAACATATTTGCGAATACGTTCTTTATATGGATACAAAAAAAAACTACGCGCTTATGAAGTTTCAGTTCGAAAACTATCTGCCACTGCCTAGGAGAAGTTTAGTATTCTGTGCGAATAGGATCTTATCAATAAAGGGGAAGAAATAAATATTAAGAAATAAATATCTATCTGACTACTGCAAAAGTTTTATAAATAAATTGTAAATCCGTAATTGGCTGTAAGTGTAACGTGAATAATGGTTTTCAAAATTATGTAATATTTAAGAGCTGTGGATTTTGTGAATTATAAATAAATAAATAAATAAATCAAAATCAATACGATAGGTAAACCCAAATTTAGGTACCCTTCCTTGTTTCTCCCTTGAGCCTATTAACGTCCCACTGTTGGGCTTGGGCCTCTTTCACTTTGTGATGGAAGATGGTTTACTGTACCTCGCTGACCAGGCATGATGACACATTGGTACCAATTCTACGCGCACAACTAAACTTAACTTAACTAAAAAATGATATTTGATTGCGTCAATAACACAATTCCTTAATGTTAACGATCCTTTCTTGTTAGCAAATCTGTTTATTATAAATTAACGATTATAATTAATATGTATAAAATATACAACAAAACACCCAAATAATCAATATAAGTACAGCAATAGTTGTTTTCATTTTTTGGTTAAGTTAAGTTTAGTTGTGGACGTAGAATCGACACCAGTGTTTATTTTCGAGATTTCCGTTTCTCACAGAAGGTGTTATCTACGTACAACATTCCTTAGCTGGCTTTTACACGCCTTGGGAAGGAAAAGGGTACTGACGCACATGTTACATGGACTATTTAGGTATATCTATCATCATCTTTACTTATTATAAAACAAAGTTGTTATTTTCGTATGTATATCTCTATGTGAACTTATAATAATATCTTAAAACTACGCAACGGATTTTTATACAGGTTTTTTAATAAATAAATTTTTTGTATAATTTATTAAGATTTGGCTTCTAAATTAATAATTTATTTAATTTTGATTTTAGTTTCTAAAATAGGTACCTATTGTTATAGTAAAACAGTATCCATCTTGAAATTCACAAGACATCTTAACAACATCACTTGGAATATCAACAAAAGACGAGACGTCCACTCGCATGTCTTTATGGTCCTTTAAATCGAATAGAGCATTGTAGAGTACGCCCTTGTATAACAACATTCGACTTGGAACAATGATACCGATAATGTCATGTTACATGACTGTATAATGTAAACTTCAGCTTGTTCCATATCACAAATGATTGAGTATTTAATAATCTATACTATTAGTAAAGACGTATGAATTTGTAATATAGGAGGCCATCATGGAAAGTAATGGCCCATGGCGATGTTTCAATGTCCATGCACGTCTATGGAATTATGTTAATTATTAAATACTTTCTGATGAAAAAGAGTATTTAATGTTATAACTCTAAATAAATGAAATAAATAAATATTCATGGACATTTCACACAACGTCCTCTGGTCCCAAGCTAAGCGTATATGCTTGTGTTACGGGTACCAGAATACGGATAGAATATATATACTACTTTTCTTTTGTATACACATACTTATATTACATGGAAAACACCCAGACTTAGTACAAACATTTGTATGAGAATTATAAATAATATCACACAAATGTTTATCCCGAGCGGGAATCGAACCCGCGAAATTATGTATGTATGTGTATTACTATAGGTACCATAAGTATTTGTTATTTATTCATGTGATCACGTACTTGTAACATTGTTATTATTTAGTTATTAGTTGTATTTTTTATCAAGTAGGTATATAAAATTAACAAGAAAAACGTCAAAGTGCCAAACCAGCCACCGTGATATATATTATTCTTTCAGTCAAAAGTAGCCTTCAACTTTTTACTTAGGTGAGCGTTCAGCAGAATACTAACTTTTTCATAAAGTGAAAAGTCTACTAAAATGAAAGTAGGGGCAAGTAATCCGGTTTAAAAGAAAAGGAAAAAAAAAATTCATCACAAACCACTAAATTTTAATTGATTTAAATATTCATAGATTTTGAGTAAACTCGTTTTGTGTAAACTCGTTTTCCGTGTGGTGACTGATTAAGAATACAAGTGTCACCATCCCATCTCCTCCCAAGGGTGCTGTAAAAGTCACCTAAGGGATATTGCACACAGATAACATCCTCTGTGAGAGACGGAAAACTCGAAACTAAGCCCTGTGCCAAACCGCCAGGTCAGCGCGGCACAGTAGACCATAATTCCTCCCAAAGTAGAGGTCCGTGCCGTAAATGGGTTGGAGAGAGAGAGAGTAAACACTATTTGATACTTGAAGCGGATAAATACGAACACGTGTATATCTTAGTCCCATTATAATTAAGCAAACTTTAATTATGTGGAGAGCTGTGGGCTACAGGGAGCGGAAGGTGGAGTTTGCGAACCGAGATCAAGCCGCCAACTCATTACAATATGGGTGGATATACAAAATAATGTTTATGAAAATCATATTATTTTATTCTCTTCAGATATTAATTTAATATTTTTTTAGAACGAGATCGAAAACTTTTTTCCAATTTTCAAGATTTCAAAAAATATTTGATGTTTTGAATTCACTAGTTATTAATTAAATATGGATACGTTTTAGTTTCATCGCCATTTTTAATTTTTTTTCTTCGTTTCTACATTTCCAGGATTAGGTACGACAAAGCTTTCAAAACCAAAATTGGCGAAATCAATGCAGCTGTTTCTTATTTATAGTGAAACAGTAACCAAGCAACAGAAAGTTGATATCTATACTCAATATTATAAAGCTAAAGAGTTTGTTTGTTTGTTTGAACGGGCTAATATCAGGAACCACTGGTCCGATTTGAAAATTTCTTTCAGTGTTGGATAGTACATTTATTAAGGAAGGCTATAGGCTATATAACCACACGCTGCGACCAATAGGAACGAAGTAGTAGTGAAAAATGGTGCAAAAACGGGAAAAGTTTTCTAAATTCCACGCGTACGGAGTCGCGGGCAACAGCTAGTACTTAATAAAATTTATTCAAATAAAATCACTTATTACGTGATAGTGTATCTAATTATGTTGTTAGAGTAACAACGACAGTTGTTAAAAGCTTAGAAAATAAACACTTATTCGATTTCATCGGAGAGATAATAAACGTTTTAGCGTAAAAATTACTATTATGAATAAAAAGTTTTGACCATTTTCGCGAACCGATTTTAGGGAACTTTTAAACCTCCGATAAGTCATTATGAATAAGACCAAATTTATACCATACTCGCTGACCCGGCAAACGTTGTTTTGCCATACAAATGTCAGTGTGGGGAGGGGTTTGAAAAATAGATGTTGTCCGATTCTCAGACCTACTGAATATGCATGTAAAATTTCATAAAAATCGGTCAAGCCGTTTCGGAGGAGTCCGGTAACTAACACTGTGACACGTGAATTTTATATATAAGAAAGATATCATATAGAAAAGTCTATGTCAATTTATCATAATAAAAATTTATGTAGCATAGTTATGTTACTTATATCGAACTGTTTAATAAACTAAACTTATTTAGCCAATGAGAAGGGATGGGCGTTGTTTTCTTTCATTCAACATAGTGTGTCCACCGAGGATTTAATTTACTATGCCCCTTAAATGTTATTACAACTAGACCAATATTTAGATAGTAGCGGTTATGTCAGTGTAACATAGTAGGGTCACGAAAGTCAACATTATTAGGAAATGAATTTGTGTGTACAAAAGTATATTTGCTCAGTAAGCAGTAGAAAGTATTTTATTGAACAAATAAATCATAGGCATGACTTTAACGAGAAAGCAGTTTGGTCGGAAACTTTACTGGCTGGTAACTTAAACTTTAAATCAGAATACGACTTACACAGTTCTTTTTTAAATTTTAATCTTAACGTCACCGAAGAAAGTATTCGGAAAATCTTAATCATAAAATTAGTTTGATACTTACGTATTAATTTCTCCTAGGTCTTAATTTAGTTGACAAGGCCGCCATTTAGTAGGTATTTTTAGTTTGTCCCAGAATTCCAAATGTTATTTGACAATGGGACTTGCTCTTTGTGGAGTACTAGCTGTTGCCCGCCACTTCGTACGCGTGAAATTTAGAAATCAAACCTTAACAAACAAAAGTTTACTATACCACCATAGATAAATAAGTTAATTAATAATAATTAATAATTTCCACGTTGTGTGAAATGTCCATGAATATTTATAAAAAAAAAAAAAAAGTAAGCTATATTTCTATGCTTGTATTATGGAGACGGAAATCTCGAAGTGCGGCATAATGGATCACAAACCCTCTGAGGAGGAGGAGGAGGAGGAGGATGTCTATCTGTGGAAGTTTCAAAAGGCTTATTAAGATAATAATTAAATCTAGCTATATCATATTGTAGAAGCTGTTTGCTTTCCAAAGTAAAATAATTAATTATATGCAAAAATTTGATAATTAATTAATTGTGATGGGTTTATTACGGGTACTCAACTCATGCTAAGTCTTTTTATATGGCATGTGACGTTAAATAAAGCAGTATCAAAATAGCTAACTTTATTTTTCCAACGTATCCGTGCCGCTGTCAGTTATTTCAGTTTTCTGCGGCCGTATTATGAGCTTTTATTCACAGGCAGTTTACGCCGTGAATTGAACTGTCTGGCAAATTCGTATTATGAACAAATTATTAGTCAGTCAGTTCGCTAAACCAGTCATACATTAATATGTTTAAGGAGAAGGTACAACTAAAAGTTAAAGTACTAACTGAAAATTTTCAACTATAAGTTTTATTTTTGCCATAATACTTAATTTTGCCATGCAGTTTACGGCCTGCCTGGAACTTGAATGATTTTAAAAAGCTCATAATACGCCGGCTGAAGTGGATCTGTCAGAGCTTTGAAACGGGTCATTGGTATTCTAGGCAGTATACTAAATATGGATTTGCAATGGTTAAATTAATTAGTACCGAGTCGTAAAAAAAATACGTGACATGTATCATATTCTTCTACTTCCTGCCCTTATCCCAAACTATTTGAGGTCGGTGCACCACGTTTTCACCTTCCAACCTGTCCTATCAGCCGGCATTCTTTTATATCGTCTCTCACACAGTCAATCCATCATTTCTTTGGTCTTCCTCTCGTTTTTCGGCCATCAACATTCATATACATCACCTTTTATTGTACATCTGTGGTTAAAAGATAAATGTTTCTACTCTGTTAAAGAATTCCTTGACATGAGACACTTCCAGCATTGACAATTTATTGTTGTAAATCTGACTAACCACTGTGTGAGAATGTTTGTAATTTCGTAGACCTCTACTTGTGGTCAAATGTGGATACATTCATATTATTAAATGTAAAAACTAACAATTACCTAGATTTTGCGAAATAAATATTTCATTTCATTTACAGTTAAGAAACAACTAATATACAAAATTTTTGTGTCACGATATCAGCTTTTAACTACTTTGCAACTATTTTACTCACATTGCTCTGCTAGTGCATTACTTTCTGAAATCTTATGTTAATTCTGTAACTAAAAGTCATCACAATGTCATAAGTCAAAAAACTGATACATAATTAACAACATTTTTGGCAAGGCAGCAACAAGTGGCAGAAAGTTCAATTAATTTTAAACATAAAGTGGAAACGTGTACTTTATTTCCCTAAGGAATATTTAAGTACTATGAACTGGGTAAAAATTTAATATAAACTTGAATGAAATACATGATGCATTATACTTCTTTAATTGAACAAAACATTAATTATGCAATAAGTCATATATGGAATTTTATAAAAACCACTATGGAAATGTTGGACATTTCATTTTAATTTTCCTATGTGCAGGATCATTGGACAGTAAAAGTCTGAAGAAAAGTGAGATAAATTGTGTGAAGGAGAACATGAAAGAAAAGTGAATGAATACAGAAGTCAGAGAGCAGCATGTGGAAGATAAAGACAAGTTATTCCGACCCCGACTTACGAATCACGAGCAGGATAGGTAAAGCTTTTTAAAATGTCTGAGGAGGATCTTAATGGCTAACTTAATATAACAGCCACAGATATTATACCAGGTGCTCAAGTCTACTATTTTGGAACAATTGTCATACCGGCACAATACCGGCACGATACCGTTGCAATTGAAGTCAAATATCCGTAGTCTGCTATATGCCGTCATAACGGTCGTTCAATGGTAATAGAATTGTCGATCTCTTTTATCTATGCATTGAATTTTCGGTCTCTTTTATCTATGAATTGTGTTAGAATGGTATGTATGTGTTGCCGTTTTTAAAAAATGCGTTAGTTGACGTGATTTTCGAAAAACTACTAATAAATTTAAACATTTAATCATGCTAGACTTCGTTTAGATATATTTGTACATACTATTTATTAGTATAAAAAGCAATGTGAAGTTTAGGAGATTAGTAAATTGCAATAAATTACAAAGAACAATTTCTAATATTTCTATCTATCTATTTTTTATTTATGGCAATCTGTCGACACAGGACAATTTAAAAATATTACTGTCAAATTCAAAATAGCAGACTACCGAAACATTTCAGTCATTGAATTGCAATTGTGAAGCAGTTGTGTACGAGACTAGCAATTTATGTCACTTTGACAATTGTAAGTCAATGATAAAGTCGTTATGACGACACAATAATAGTAGACTACCAAAAACTTTACTATTGTACCATAATGGTACAATAATGGTACAGTTGTGACACCGTTGAAATACCCGACTCAGGGCCCAGATGTAGTGAATCCCTCAGCAAGCTTGAAGTCACTTGCATGTCTATGTGTGCGTTTCACGCATGCATAGACATTTATGTGACTGATGATATGTCTATGTGTGTCTATGATACAGGTTATACGTTATATGAAACGTAATCTAATATACTCGTATAAAATTCACGTGTCACAGTGTTAGTTACCGTACTCCTCCGAAACGGCTTGACCGATTCTTCTCAAATTTTGCATACATATTCAGTAGGTCTGAGAATCGTGAACGGTGGGTTCACGTTTAAAATTGATTGATTAAAATCTAGTATGTCTGTGTTAAAAATTGCACCAATAATAATTACAGCCTTTCATAATTACAGAGAAAATGTTATACTTACTAAACAAATAGCTTTAACACAATATTTTGACGGGCCTCGTGGTCTAGTGGTTCATGTAACGGACTGCTGTTCACGAGGTCTCGGGTTCGATTCCCGCTCGGGACAATCATTTTTGTGATGTTTATAATTGTCATACAAATGTTTGTTCTGCGTCTGGGTCTTTCTATGTATTATAAGTATGTATTTACAAAAGAAAAGTAGTATATGTATTCTACCCGTATTCTGGTACCCATAACACAAGCATATAAGCTTAGCTTGGGACCAGAGGACGTTGTGTGAAATGTCCGTGATATTTATTTATTATTTAATATTACACAAAATTAAAAGAGTTTAATATAAATCTAACACGACTTGTCGATTTTGTACATTCTTAACAATGAGCTTAATGGTTTGATAAACAGTGTTTATTAAGACCGGAAGCAAGCTTTGCCGATTGCAAATTTTCGTTCTGGCAAACATAAATTGTAGGAATATTATGTTAAAATTAATGTTTTATAAGCATTTTTGTAATAGCTGTTACAAAAATGCTTATAAAACATTAATTTTCAAATGCTGCAATGTTTGAATAAAAAATAGCTTTAAGCTGAGATTCGAGTTTACTATTGAATTAAAGTCACTACAATATGATCCAGTTTTAATGCAATGGGATTGTAACGTAGTTAACTACTTTGAGCATGTATAAAAATATGGGAATTTAATTATTTTGCGATTGACTTCCTTTTTAATAAATTATAATCTAAGTCAGGGATTCAAGTCCCGTTCAAGGTTGATTACTTATTCCATTACCATTTAATTGAATAAATAAATGCAAAAATATTTTATAGGGTTTTATACTATAAAATTATATCGCTTTATGTAATACAACAGCAATAGTTTCTTTAAGTTATAAACTACAATAATTTTAAATAAATAAAGAAATAAAATATTCTTTTTTCGCCATAATAATTTAAAGAAAACTTACTAACTAGACTTATCATAGGTACTGCGATCTCTTCCAACTTGGTCAAGGCTGAATAGGCGACTTGTGGTGTACCTACTGATAGTATGTTAACAGATGCGAGAATTAGTAAAAATGCTGATAACGGATATTATATACAAATAAATACATTACGTATACATAAACACATGTATGTACATAAACATATACATATTTAGTTCATAAGTTTATTTAAAAAATTAATTTAATATCTGATAAAAATTCAGATAACTTTGAACTTTGTATTAGACGAATTAAATATTTCAAGCTAACAAAGATGTGTAATTATTAATTACTCGGTAATTATAATCAGAACTTCATTATAATTTAATAATTACGGTTTCAATTTAATTAATTAGAAGCAAATTAATTAATCATCTATATATCCCTTTCAAGAAATGAAATTTCCAGTGCTTCTAGCTTCAAAGTTACATATAAATACACACAAAATATTTCTCGCAGTGTGTTACGCTGTTTTAAAATTATGTTACGTTAAAATGACAACATGCAAACGTAATTATGACAAACGTAATTAATATTCACTCTAGGGAAAAAAGAACCATTAATTTTTCGTTGGAACATTATTTATTTATGAACTTACTTTTTATGACGTCATATCACTGCGAAGATAAGCAGAGATATCTAAAAAGAGTAGGTATTTATGTCGAGTAAAGTTAGTTTACTTCGACAGTTCTGTCATTAATAAAAAAGTACTAAACTTTTCAAGTATTTAAGCTTTATTCATTGCAGTGAAATCTATATACTAATATTATAAAGCTGAAGAGTTTGTTTGTTTGTTTGTTTGAACGCGCTAATCTCAAGAACCACTGGGCCGATTTGAAAAATTCTTTCAGTGTTAGATAGGGCATTTATCGAGAAAGGCTTTAGGCTATATAACATCACACTACGATCAGTAGAAGTGAAGCAGTAGTGAACAATGTTGCAAAAACGGGGAAAATTTTCTAAATTCCACGCGAACGGAGTCGCGGGCAACAGCTACTTTTGTTATAAAATTAAGTCAATGATATCAATTCTACGTGCACATCTAAACTTCATTAAAAAATAGAAATGTCTGTGCTGAACATCTATACTTATAATAAATCTGTAGAGAGGTCAATTCTGTACATGAAATATATTTTCAAAATAACTATCAGGGGGTGATTAGTGATCGATACTGATACCAAAAATGCAATCAGTAAAATTTTTGTCTGCCTGTCTGTCTGTCTGTCTATCTGTCTGTCCGTCTGTATGTTCCTTATAGAAACAAAAACTACTCGACGGATTTTAACGAAACTTGGTACAATTATTCAACATACTCCTGGGCAGGTATACTTTTCATCACGCTACAATTAATAGGAGCAGAGTAGTGAAGGGAAATGTTGGGAAAACGGGAAAAGGTGCTCCATTTTTTAAGCTTCCGTCGCGTATGCAGCCTTAATGGTTAAAGTTACATAGAAATCATGTATGACGGAAATATTCTACATAAAATTGTCTAAAAAATATCCCGAAACAGCACATATTATTATCTATATTTTATGGTTGACTCACAATAACACGTGTAACTCCTGATTGCTTAGCAGTTCGTTCATTCTGATTATATTTGTTTACTCTTACGTTTATAATACTCTCACTCAAGCAGTAGTTAAAAATGTTGCAAAAACGGGGAAAATTTCCTAAATTCTACGCGGACGGAGTCGAGGGCAACAGCTAGTTTATATTAAACTAGCTGTTGCCCGAGACCTCGTACGCGTGGAACATAGAAAATTTTCCCCGTTATGCAACATTTTTCACTGATACTTCGCTCCTATTACAAGCAGCGTGATGTTATATAGCCTTTCTCATTTAATGCGCACCGAAAGAATTTTTCAGATCAGACCAGAGTGGTTTCTCGATCCGTTCAAACAGACAAATAAACCAACTTTTCAGCATAGATAAAAACGTTAGTCTACCCATAATACCTACACAGTTTTAATAAAGTTCAAATAACATTGCCGAATTGCATTATAACATTATCATTTTAGTTAAGTTTAGTTGTGCATAGAGTATTGGTACCAATATCTATTAATATTTCTTGAATAAAAAACCTACCCACAAATTATCTACAATTTCTTTCACCCAAAAATATTAAAATAACAATTTCGGATCCCAAGTTTTAATAATTTCTTTCAATATCATACTAACAATATCCGAGATAACCATATAGATAGTTCAAGAAAACGTCCACTGACACAAAAGATGTATCAGCAGATCTCCCTTAAATTTGCCACCCTACCCCTCAATTACCGGAAGAAATTGAAAACCGAAGCCCACGCGTTTAACCTTTTTTATTGGCAACATTTCACTTGTCCGCATTGTGGTGGGTACGTTTGAATAAAACACGCAGTTTTGTCAAATTGTTGTGATGGGTTAGACGGCAACCCATATACAATATCTTTCTGTTAAATATAAATGGTCTTATTCATAATGACTTATCGGAGGTTCAAAAGTTCGCTAAAATCGGTTCGAGAAAATTGTCAAAACTTGTTATTCATAATAGTCTTTTTACGCTAAAACGTTTATTATCTCTCCGATAAATCTCCGTTTAAACCTCCGGTAAGTCATTATGAATAAGACCAAAAGTATAAAGCTTTGTTTAATGAGACTCATTTAATCTATAGATTAAAGCTATATGATGAACACTTTTTAATGAAATTAAACAAAGAGTTAGTATTCTTCTTATAGTTTTTCAATCAATAGGAGTGAAGTATTAGTGGAAAATGATGCAAAAACGGGAAAAATTGTCTGAATTCCACGCGTATGGAGTCGCGGGCAACAGCTAGTACTTATAATAATATTTAGTCTTCTTTACTATGTTCTATTATATATTTTATTTGATCATCTGTAAAATTCATTTTCTCAAAAGGAAAATGCGGATGGTTGTACCATTTAACCGGAGTTCTGAGCCTGTAATTACTATTAAAATTAGATAACTTTCTAATCTCCTCCAGTGACAGGTTAAAATCAAATATGTCAATATTCTGTTGAATACGTCCTTTGTTCGTTGATCTTGGTATTGCCACTAACTTACGATCGATCTGTAAATAGAATTCAAGTGAAAAACCTTATAAGCTTTAGATTACCATTAAAACATTTTGGTAAAGTAGTTTATTAATTTTGCAATTGACATGCTATGCTTTAACTTATAAAACTCAAGATAAACTCAATAAACTCAAATAAACTCAAGATATAAACTCAATCGAGTAACGATTGCGGTGGCCTGATTACTTCGAGCACAACCGCAATAAGCTCAGTTGGCAGAGCTACGGAACTAACGGAACGGTATTTCGAGGTCGTGGGTTCGAGTCCCGCTTGCGGTAATCTCTTTTCCACCGTAATTTAATTTAATTTAATTTATTAAACATTTGGTAACTTTCTTTAGACTGTGGAATTATTTGTATACTTCTGTTTAAAAATAAATCGTTTTCGCAACTAGCTATGTTGGTATATGCCAGCACGACTAGTCATTGTGAATATATAATCCAACTTTTTTTTATCTTTTACAGATGATGTTATCTGTTTTATTTCTAAGCTGACTCTAACAGCATCCTAGGGTGAAAACAGGGTTGTGATACTTGTATTCTCAATCGGCCACAACATGCCTGAACGTTTCTAACGGTTTGATGAAATATTGACGGGCCTCGTCCTTAAGTGATTCATATAACATACTGCCGTTCACAAGGTCGCGGGTTCGATTCCCGCATGAGGCAATTATTTGTGTGATATTTATATAAATAATGTCATATAAATGTAATACTACCTCTGGGTGTTTCTTATGTATAATAAGTAGGTATGTATTTACAAAAGAAAAGTAGTATAAGTAGTATACCCATAACACAAGCATAATAAGCTTAGCTTGGGACAAGAGGACGTTGTCTGACATATCCATGAATATTGAAAAAAAAATTAGTACTAGCTTTAGATATAAGTATTAGGTATAGGTACTAACTAGGTATCGTAGTAATATTTGCGGCACAGTTTTGTTATATTTATGCGCTAGTTCTTGCAAATATGGATCATCAGTTCTTGGAGGTGGTGCATCTTTCTTACGTCCCAAGATTGCACCAAATGGACTGTAAGCCATAACTATCACACCATGATTATTACACCAATTAACTAGTTCATTTTGTGTTATAGTTGGATTTACCTGGGACCATAATACAATAGTTATTAGGTTTTTTTTTTTTAGTTTTAAATATTAAATTAATAGCTGTAGCCCGCGAATGGAATTTAGTAAATTTTCCCCGTTTTTATAACATTTTTTAGTGATGCTTCGGTCCTCTTAGTTGCAGCGTGATGTTATATAGCATTCCTCTATAAATATACTATCCCAGAGATTAGCGCGTTCAAACAAACAAACTCTTTATTTATTATTATCTATACTTGTTATAAAAGCGCGTAGCTTCAGCTGTTACTTACCTCTATTTGAAGTACAGCGGGTTTGATACTTGAATTGTCCCATAATCTTTGCATTTGAGTCAGATTAAAATTCGATACACCAATGGACTTTGTTAAATTCATCATTTTTGCTTTTTCAACTCCTTTCCATGTAGTTAAATAATCAGTTAAACTTACGTTACCGCTTTGCTAAAAAAGTCGTTTTTTATCAATGTAAATAATAAATAAAATGGGAATAAAAAGACTGGCCTCGTGATCGAGTGGTTCATGTAACGGACTGCCGTTCACGAGGTTGCTAGTTCGATTCCCGCATGGTATACGATACATATTATTGTCATACAAATGTTTGTACTTCGTCTGGGTGTTTCCTATATATTATACCTAAGTAGTTATTTACAAAAGAAAAGTAGTATATGTAGTATATCCGTATTCTGGTACCCATAACCCCAGCATATAAGCTTAGCTTAAGGACGGACCAGAGGAAGTTGTGTGAAATGTCCTTCTACCATATCTTGATTTATTTATTTATTTATTATAAAACATTTACAATATTTTTACAGGAGATCCCAATACAATATTGTAAGTGATAAATTTATATAATAAAATCATTTACAATGCACCTTTGCGCGATTTCTGTGAATTTCGGCATGCTACATTGATAAATATCTAATTGCGAAGAAATTAAACTAACTAATTGTATCGCACGCGAGAGGGGCGAATACTTAATTAAATTTGTTCGGGCTACGGGCACGCTGAGTGCGGGCGGCAAGCGGCGGGCAACCACGTATTGGTCGGGGGCACACAGCCCCAGCTCCTGTAGCACTGAGGGGTGATGCAGAAGGCCGCGAAGTACGAGCCACACGTAACGTACCAACGCCACATAGATAGGTACATACGTTAAGGAAAGAAGTCAAAGTAATACTTACGTCATATGCCATTGGATAATGTACTAAATACAAATCTACGTAGTCCATTTTCAGCTCTGTTAGTGATTTCTGTAGAGCTGGTATGACTTGATCCTCTTCATGTGCATCATTCCACAACTAAAATAAAAATAAAAAAAGATTAGGAAAATACGTAAATTAGGACTGTAGTCCCCTCTTAACTATCGATCATTACCTCAAAAAGCATACTAAATAGTAGCGTGTGTGTCATTTAATGTGACAGTCGTTAAATATGTTTGGACCTTATACCTACAATAATCTAAAAGCCTGTAGGTGGTTATTCGCCTACTCAACTTGTACGAATAACTAAATGGAGTCATTTCCAGTAAATCATTACTTATCATACTATTAAGCATATTGAACTTATACAAACTTATGTGTTTGCAATCATAATTTACTTCTAAAGTGTCGACTTTAACTAACACTAGCAGTCCACCTCAGATTTGCTCGGATTCTATACTAATACTAGTTGTCCCGGCAAACGTTGTTTTGCCATACAATTCTGTGTAAAAATCAACAACAAAAAATTTCATCAAAATCAGTCCAGCCAATTGTGAATCTAAACCATCCTCAAATCCCCTTGAATACACACAACAAATTTCATCAAAATCGGTCCAGCCGTTTAGGAGGAGTTCAATTACAAACACACGTACAGAAGATTTATATATATAAAGATTATAAAGCTGAAGAGTTTGTTTGTTTGAACTACTGCTCAGATTTAAAAAGTTCTCTCCCTGTTGGATAGTACGTTTATCGAGGAAGGTTTTAGGTTATATGCTGGGATCAATAGAAGCTACGCATCAGTGGAAACCGTCGCAAAAGAGGAAAAAAGGTTTCAGAGCTTATTCATTTCAAATAATCACATATCTCCTCTTTATGATACATATTAGAACAGATTATTCGTAAGCAATCGTTCGCCCGTGTGACGACGGATTAAGATTTCAAGTATCACCACCCGTTCTTTCCAGGGTGCTATAAAAGCCAACTTGGGGATATTGTACACAGGTAACTTCCTTTGTGTGAGACGGAATACTTGAAAATAAATTCTGTGCCAACACGCCTGGTCAGCGTGGTAGAGTAAATCGTAATCTTTTCTGGAGTGGAAGAGGCCCATGCCCAACAGTGGGACGTTCATGGGCTGAAGAGAAAGATGCAATCGCTATAATATTACCTTAGTAGTTATGTATACATCAGATCGATTGCCTCCTTTATCAATAAAATTCTTCACTCCCAAACCAACTTCATCCTCTACCCTATATAGAGATGCCGTATCTATATGACGGTACCCAGCCTCCAAAGCCCAAAATACAGCTGTAGCCAGTGAGTGATTTACTGGCAGAACTCGTGTACCCTGCAGAATATAGGTATCACATTTAGACTAATGATTGAATGGCAGAACTCTTGAACTTTGCTGAACAAATTAAAATTAAAATAGTGATTCACTGACGGAATCCGCGGTTCCTTCAAAATATACCACTTCTAAAAATTTACAGCTACCAAGTAGTTACTTTAGTTATTACTACTTATTATTTATTGCTTACTTGATCTTTTAATTAAGCAATTTGTAAAACTCTTTAATATGACGCTACACTTAGTACTTAGCTTTATTTTTTCGACCTTTTTTTAATCTAGATAATCCGATACAACGTATTACACAACTCATTAAATTTCAAAATGTATAAGTATTTAAAAATACCTATCTATCACTATTTTTATTTATTTTATTTAAGAGCAAGTGCCTACGCTATTTATATTAAGCAGATTGAATGAATGAATGAATCCTTTATTTGCCGAAAATAGGTCATACAAGTTATTACACTATAATCTGAATTACATTTGTTCGCTATTTTCTACCCATTAGGCATGCAAAAAATACTTGTAACATTTTGTCAATGTTAGTCATACTATAATATAAAATGATATAAAGCAAATTTATGTTATTTTCATGGCCATGTCAAGTATATAATTTAATTAGTAAAATTGGTATGTCAAATAGTACGTCTACAGCTAAAGCGCGCAAAAGTCATCTATACTTATAATAAATCTGTAGAGAGGTCAATTCTGTACATGAAATATATTTTCAAAATAACTATCAGGGGGTGATTAGTGATCGATACTGATGCCAAAAATGCAATCAGTAAAATTTTTGTCTGTCTGTCTGTCTGTCTGTCTGTCTGTCCGTCTGTATGTTCCTTATAGAAACAAAAACTACTCGACGGATTTTAACGAAACTTGGTACAATTATTCTTCATACTCCTGGGCAGGTTACAGTATACTTTTCATCACGCTACAATCAATAGGAGCAGAGTGGTGAAGGGAAATGTTGGGAAAACGGGAAAAGGTGCTCCATTTTTTAAGCTTCCGTCGCGTGTGCAGCCTTAATGGTTAAAGTTACATAGAAATCATGTATGACGGAAATATTCTACATAAAATTGTCTAAAAAATATCCCGAAACAGCACATATCTATATTTTATGGTTGACTCACAATGACACGTGTAACTCCTGATAGCTTAGCAGTTCGTTCATTCTGATTATATTTGTTTACTCTTACGTTTTTATTACTCTCACTGAAGCAGTAGTTAAAAATGTTGCAAAAACGGGGAAAATTTCCTAAATTCTACGCGGACGGAGTCGCAGGCAACAGCTAGTATTTAATAAAAATAATCAACAAACCAATTAACAACAAAAACTAATTAACTTATTTATAATTTAAAAATTCGTCTACAGTATAAAAACATTGTTTTATCAAAAAGGCCTTCAACACTTTCTTAAATATACTGAGTTTTAGAACTTTCATGTCCTTTGGTATTTTATTGTACACTGCAACTGCCATGCATAGAATATTCTTCTGCATAAGTGTAGTATTAGCTGATAGTGCCCGTAGTCTTAAGTTATCTCGTTGGTTCCGCGGCAATGATGCAAATGTTTGAAATAGCTCGGGGTTCGATTTCACAAAAACAGCAGTTTCATAAATATACAGCGAGGGCAATGTAAGTATATTATATTTTTTAAAGTATGGCACACAACTGTCCCTTGTTTTTAATTTAAACATAGCTCTTATACACCTTTTTTGCATAGTAAATACTAACTTCTTGTTAGTAGAATAACCCCAAAAAATGATGCCATATCTTAATTTTGATTCTGTTATACCATGGTAGGCAGTAAGTAATGCGTCACTATCTATGATTGGCGCAAGTTTGAAAAGGGCATACGCCGATTTGCTAATCTTCTTACAGAGTGTGTCAATGTGTGCTTTCCAGTCAAGTTTATTGTCAATTACTAGTCCTAAAAATGTAGTAAAGTTTATTTCATTTATTTTAGTGTTCTTATAGTTAATATCTAATGTCTTAGCTGCAGCTCTTTGTCGAAATTGAATTAAATTTGTTTTTGCTATATTAATTTGTAATTTATTATCTGTCATCCATAGTATTAATTCTTTCAGAGTATCATTAATGTCATTTTCATATTTAGTTATGTCATTAATATATAAATAATAATACTACATTTATAATATAAATAAATAGATTAATACTACATTTAAAAAAATATATATACATTACATAGTATTGTATAAACTACTTACGTCAGACAAATGACCCAAACTAGTGCCTAGAGCTACCACAGGTATTTTATTTCCATCATTTAGGGTATAATATCTATCCAAAGACGAAAGAACCTGCAAGAACATACATTCTAAAACATCTAGTATTGTTAATTAAATCCCTTTAAAATGGCTTTATCAATTATTCTAAAATTTTCTATGGATAGGTCTACCATATCTAGGCCTCCTTCCAGCATTACATAGATAACATACTCTGTTAGAGACGTAAAACTCTAAACTAAGCCCTATGCCAACACGCCTAGTCAGCGCGCTGTAGCCAAGCATAATCCCTCCCGAAATGGAGGAAGCCCGTGCCCAACATAACATCCTACAGTCTTACACGTAAATGGGCTGAAATGGGAGGTAGCCAGGCTTCCAGAAAGTCCGCAGCTTGTAGTAGTAGCTCTCTATAAATAAAATATGAAATTTTAACTCCTACCTTTTCTTGGATAGTAAAAAGAATTAATAGTATACACAAAAACGAGTTCATATTTTCAAATATCTATATGGACTGACGGCGAGGCGATAAATAGTAACAAGTTACTAAACCGTCTATAATCTTAAATAAGGTCATATTTACATAACCCTAATTAATTCACTAGACAGTATATGATAATTAGTAATTTAGTAACATCAAACTTGATGATAATTTTACTTATATAATATGTACCTATAACTATACTAATATTATAGAGCTGAAGAGTTTGTTTGTTTGTTTAAACGCGCTAATCTCAGGAGAATCTGGTGAATGCGCTGGGGGCGCATACACGAATTGTGGGACTTAAAGACGGAGGTGAGTAGGCATAGGTAATGTTGGTATTCACGTGTTAGAATGCTGAACTCGGACGAACAGGTTATTGTGTCTTCTGTGAGCTGATTTGGGCACTTATTCACTGTATTGATAGTACGATCCCGAAAGTTGCAACTTATTCTGCGCGAGCGACCCTTTGCGTACGTGAGTCCCGAAAGAAGGTGTGAGCGGAGTCTGTTCAGCGAGCGGAATGGTCTTTCGTCCGAGGGGCGCGAGTACTGTGAGCGGAGTCTAGTGTTCAAGTGTTGAGTGATGTTCCATGTCGTGCTGACTAATTAAGTCGCGCGTACATCTGGTCCGATTTAAAAGATTCTTTCAGTGTTGGATAGTTCATTTAGAGGGGAAGGCTATAGGCTTAAAGGAAGGAAGGAAAGGAAGGATATAACATCACGCTGCGACTAATAGGAGAGAAGCAGTAGTAAAAAATATAACAAAAACAGGGAATGTTTTCTAAATTCTACGCGTACGAAGTCGCGGGCAACAGCTAGTCAACTATAAAGTATTGTACTATTAACGGCAAAAGTAGTGTAATTTTTGGTTCATGCAAATATATTTTTTTTCTCTTTATTGTTCAACAAAATTACAAAAAGCATTACAAAAAACATTAGAACGCTCGCTGAAACCACACGGATATCATATACATATTCTGTTAAAAGAAAGTGATCTATATAACATATATGACAAAGAAATTTTTTCACAACTTGCACAACTTCCCATTCGTTTTATCGATTTTATTTATACTATGCACAAATGCGTAGCCACAAAATATTTATTATACAGAGAATAATAAAGACATCAAAAGACAAAAAATGTATAAATTATATATTAAATTCCTAGCTCTTCAAGGACAATTTAGTACTTTTGAGCATCTTGCTTTGTAAAATAAAGAACGTCTAGAGGTCAAAACAAGGGCACATTTTTAAAACGTTTTAGTCGCTACGTTTATATAGTATGTAGTTCTAAATCAGTCTATCTAACGAAATCTAAAAGTTTGCACAACTGTCGTTAAAATAAATAATAATTAAATCAACTTTCGTTCAAGAAATTCTGACTTTATAAATAACATACAACTTTGATGAAAAAAAAAATATTATGACGGATTTAGACACGGATTTTGGCTAGTAAAATCAAACCCAAGACATTTTGGGCTTGGTTATTAATTATTATTATTTATTTATATTACACAAGATGTACCCCGCAACAAATAGAAAAAAGCCATTCTCTTGTATCACTATATCTAAAGGTAAAAACCGCTTAAAAATCAAAAGTTTTGGAAATTCAGCTTACATTATGGACACACATATAATAGTACATTACGATATTAGTGCGTTAAGGGCCTACATCAATATTATCTTCGACATGTACATATTAACACAGCTAGTAGGTATAGAAAATGAAGAATTAGGGATATTTTTTTGTTTACTCAAAATCTACTAAATATATTTTAATTCCGGTTTACGTGTTTCTATATATAATAGTTACTTATGTTTTTAAAGTTATTTCATTAGTTAATAAGCGATAATAGACCGACAAATGAAAAAAATATAAAATGAGAGAGATTGTTTCGCTAAGATTTTCTATCGAGAAAACTTTTTTCAATCGCGTTTCTGAGTTTATGCGATCCTAGATTATATATTGAAAAAACATATACTTAAAAATTAGAGCTCTAGCCATTCAATCTAAAGATAAAATGAAAACTTCGTACGTCGAACAATGCACGAAGCTATTTTGGTATCCTATTAAATAAACTCAATCTGTGAATGCACACTGTTGCTTTCCCGCCATTTTAACAGCGCGCTAGCGCTGCCTACTGACTGGCGCCGCGCGGCGATTAGTTCGAAATTTGAATAGCAACAGCGCGCTGCTCGAGTCGTGCGGCGGCGATCAGTTCCATATTTGAAATGGCAAATAATACTATTATGAAATTTGTATGGACTATAACTTAACTATTTGCTTTGGTAACACACGCGTTTTTTATGACCCGCTTTACATAATATTTAAAACCGGTGGAATTACATCAGCTTTACAAGCAAGGGTGTTAAAAAAATTATTATTTTGTTTTGTAATAAGTAAAGATTAGGTATGTTTTTTTAAATAACCGCAACCGGTAGTGATTAAGTATATGCTTTAGGGGTTCTAGTGAGGCAGTGACTTTCCTAAAGTTTACCTTAAAGATAACATTATTAAGCGATGAATATACTTTTCTGATTGTATTTTTTCCTTGACTATAATATTATTGTTACAAAACCGTTTTACCAAAGTTCTCTAAGAAACTGTCTAAATAAAACATATGTAAGTTATAAAAACATAATTTATAAAAATAAACCTACAGAAATATTTAGACGACTGTTCCCTTACAAAGAATAAAACATAACACTTTAAAATGCTGAATGCAAATGTGTTTCCAACAAGAATTTATGTATCATGTGAGCGCGAGGCTTACTTCACTTATGCATATTTTATACTTTAATATCAAATATGCAAAAGTAGTCTGTCATACTGTTGTACATTTGTAATAACATTTATCTAAAATCCGCTCAATTGTATATTTCATGTCTATAACGTTTAGAAAAAAGTTATGAGGTAACAAACATAAATAATAATAAAAACAAACATACAGACGAATTGAGAACCTTCTTCTTTTTTTGAAGTCTATTAAAAATTGAATCTAATGACCGGATTCTTATACATTTTTCACAACAACAGTTAGAACATTTTCCATTAAGAAATAGATGATTGACCAAGGATTTTATTGCTCTACTAAGTATAACTTAAAGTTTCACTAGCATGTAATTCCGCGGAGAGCCACGTCTCCCTCGGCGGATAAAAATAATTTACATCTTATACTTGATTTACTCAATATGCTATAAATTTAGTGCATAGATTGTCCTGAGCCTTAGAAAGCTAAAAGAAAGCTGTGATTTTGATGCTTACGATTCCATAAAAACGAAGGCACTTCTAGCAGATTATTCTATCTATAAAGATCCGAACAATATTTAGATTCATAGATACGAACAAAACTGACAAAAGTGATTTCAAAACTCTTTTGTACGACATTACAAGAGATTTAGTGTAGTACCCTTTATGTAATTATAGCATACACTAGCACAGCTGCTTTAATAAGCAGCTATGACAGTCGCGTAAAGAAGATTAACTGTAGCAGGCTTAGAGCCGAGATCATTAAATATTCATAAGCTGCGACGATGTGCATGCTAACTCTTGCCAAAAGCACTACAATGAGAATGTAGATATGTAATTGTGTTTCACTCGTATTTAATTTTTCAATATTCACTATTACTACCTATGGACGCTGCTATTTCAAGTTCAAATCGATTCACACGGTCTTAAACGTAGAGTTAGATTTAGATTGGTATTCGGAAAATATTGTTGTAGATTTGTTACAGAAATAAATACCCGGTATTTATTTTCTGTATTCGATTGTATTTTTGAAACTCAGTCTCGTATTGCAGCGGTTCGATCTCAAGTAATTTTAAACACAAGACAATTATTTGTGTTATTATATGTTATCAAACGAACTTCACAAGTTAACTTCGATCAATATTATGTGAGTCGCCTTATCTTTACTTATATATATTACTAGCTGACCCGGCAAACGTTGTTTTGCCATACTAAAAAAAAAAGTTTGAAAAATAGATGTTGGCCGATTTTCAGACCTACTGAATATGTATGTAAAATTTGAGAAGAATCGGTCTAGCCGTTTCGGAGGAGTACGGTAACTAACACTGTGACACGTGAATTTTATATATTAGAAGATAGCTGACCCGGCAAAAGTTGTTTTGACATACTAAAAAAAAAATTTGAAAAATAGATGTTGGCCGATTCTCAGACCTACTGAATATGTACGTAAAATTTCATAAAGATCGGTCTAGCCGTTTCGGAGGAGTACGGTAACTAACACTGTGACACGTGAATTTTATATATTAGACTAGCTGACCCGGCAAACGTTGTTTTGACATACTAAAAAAAAATTTGAAAAATAGATGTTGGCCGATTCTCAGACCTACTGAATATGTACGTAAAATTTCATAAAGATCGGTCTAGCCGTTTCGGAGGAGTACGGTAACTAAAACTGTGACACGTGAATTTTATATATTAGAGATAAGTCGCTATTTTTGTATGTCCCTATGTGAGTTCAAAACCACGCAACGGATTTTGATGCGGTTTTTTTAATAGATAGAGTAGTTTAAAAGGTTGGCTTTTTTGTTTAATTTGTTAAAGTTTCTAAATTCCAGGGATACGAGGTCGCGGCAATAGCTAGTTTAAAATGAGATAATCAATGAATCAATCATTTAATTTCGTCAGTAGTTTATTTGTACACCTAGTGTGATCATTATTTTATTTGTTTCTTATTTTTAGAAAGAAATGTATTTTCTGCTCGCTGATTCTAGGTACACTTACAACGTTGACATTTCTCAAATGTGTCTTTACCATTAGCTTAATCTCACCGCGGGAATAAAATTTCCATGATACATCGTTTATCAATGTGTCCCTGACAGGTTGGTAAATAATGTTGGATATAATGGTAGATTAAGATGATTAACTGCACATAAAAAGCTAATAATATAAATATCTTTTTGGTAATCTATCCGCCAGTCCTTTTCCGTCCACTGTTGGACGTAGGCGTCCTCCATAAAACACCATCGCATTATTGTACCGTTTGCATCCAATGGCTCCTCGCGACCTTGACGATCGTCTCTCCAGCTTGTCGTGGCCCGCTCAACTCTGCGTCATCCCGAACAGTCACTTTTCTTCCCGAACGATCTATCCTACTGTAAGCTGTTACTTAATTAAACATAACTTATTGGAGTAAGTGCAGTAGGAAGATAAAGTTTATATTTTGACACAACATAATTAGCATAATAGCTTGACAACTACGAAAGCTACGACCATAAACACATCTTCATTTAACCAATATTGTTTAGCAAAGGTTCTCTAATAGCATTCTCGGTCCGGACAATGTAAAGTTGGATATCTTGACTGTAGGTGTCAGGCAGATTGAATTAATTAAGGCAACAGGTCAAGGTCGGTCGTTACATACAATTTGCACTATATTATGCGCTGTAACGGCCTGTTATTGGACAGCAAGGGACAAATGGGTAAAATATATTGCTATTAAACTTGTATTGATAATGTAAGTAGTATGTTTACCGCAATAAATGTATTCACGCAATATCTTGGCCGTGTAGTGACGGATTAAGAATTCAAACGTCACCACCCCTTTTCTATCACAAGATGCTGTTAAAGCCAGTTATGGGATATTGTACATAGATAAAATCCTCTCTGAGAGACGGAAATCTAAAATAAGTCCTGTGCCAACACGCCTGGTTAGCGCGGCCATAGTCTCTCTCGAATTGGAGGAACCCTTGCCCAATAGTAGGAAGTTAATGGGTCGGAGAGAGATGTATAATTTAGGCTGTGGAAAGAAATTTAATATATTGCGGTCTAAAGTAATTTATTATTTTTTGCAATTGACATGCTACGCTTTTACTTAATAAATTAAATTATGGTGGAAAAAGTGATTACGCAAGCGGTACTTGAACCCACGACCTCGGAATACCGTTCCGAAGCTCTGCCAACTGAGCTTATTGCGGTCGTGCTTTCAGCAATCAAATTAGGCCAGTATGTAGAAATACGATATAAACTCAATCGAGTAACGATTATGGTGGACTAATTTAAACATATACATAATTTGACTAAGATAGTGTGGATATTCTCGAAGCCTCGGTCGACATCATGGATCCTGTAACTGTGCGTGATTATCAGTGAATCTTACAACTAGAAACTATATTAAACAAAATATGGCAGTTTTACTGTTGTAGAGTGTCATTCTGTAATAAAACAATTTCGAAATGAACTGTCAATAGCACGGTAAAGGAAACGGTATAATCATCACCATCATTATCATCATTATCATAACATCACGCCTTTTTCCCATGGGGGTAGGCAGAGACTATAACTATAGAAACGGTATAATATACCACAATACAACTTTATACATATTTTCATGTACCTGCATATACTTCCCTTTACAAATATGAATAATAACCCTTGCTTACCTGCGAAACGATATTGAAAATCGTCGCAGGTGATACGTTTTACCCTTTTTATTATGGAAACCTTTCACTTGTTCGTATTGTTGACATTATTTCCTCAAAAAGAAAGAAGAAGTTTTTGTTAAAATGAAAGAGTATATTGCAATCGAAAATTATAGGAATTTTAGAACGTACTTTGTATTATAATTTTATCGTAAGTACTGTTACAATGTATACGTAAACTAGTTAAGAGTTCAGAGATAAATAGGGGATATTAAGTTCATCTTTACTTATAAAACAAAGTCGTTATTTTTTATCTAGGTCCCTATGTTTATATCTTCAAAATTACGGAACGGATTTTGATGCGATTTTTTCAATAGGTAGAGTGGTTCAAGAGGATGACTTTTTTGTATAACTTGCTAAGGTTTGGTTTCTAACTTCCACGTGTATGAAGTCGAAAGCAACAGCTAGTTGTTAAAAAAATATTGTGGCTTGTAACAAGTTTTACTTCGCATTATCCTACATTTTACCTAATTTGGTGGAGATGACTCGATCGTCAATATTCACTCTCATTATTTTTTTTTCTTTCTCTCTCTCTCTCTCTTTCCACCTCTTTAACGTCCCACTGCTGAACATTGGCCTACTCCACATTGAGAGCGATTATGGTCTACTGTACCTATTGACCAGGCGTGTTGGCACAGGGTTTAGTTTGAAGTTTTCCGTCTCTCACAATAGACATTAACAGCTTGTATTGTCCCTTAGCTGGCTCTTGCAGCACCCTGGAAAAGAAATGGAGTGGTGACACTTGTATTCTTATTCCATCACCACACGGGCTATTTTTCTCTAACACACGATAATAAGTAAAATTTCAAAAAACAAGTTAGTACGTAACGAACGTCAACTAGCTCGAACGAGATCGGTTTACCCCAACAGTTCTAATTTACTGAAATGTCTAGAGTTTTTCCGCGTAGCGAATTTTCCACTAGTTCCATTCATCAGGTGACTGTCACTGTCCCCAGCCGAGCAATTACTGATGTTGCACTCGACTGCACCGGTGCAATTACTACCATCTATCGTACTACTCCTGTTGCAATCTGACATTACTTGCCGCCTCTATTTGCGACGAAGCTCTATTTTAAATCTTATGATTCTCTTTAATATGTTTACTTCCATTTCTAAGGCTCATGAATTGAAAAATTACTAATTTATCTTCTTATAATGTTCTAATTTCGTTTATCTATACGAAATACTCTCCGGCCCTCTCTCTCTCCAGTCCATTAACACACCAAACTGTTGGAAATGGCTTTTACAGCACCCTGGGAAGGAAATGAGGTAGTCACACTTGTATTCTTAATCCGTCACCACATGGACCTCCGAAATACTATCATTAAATTTTACATCGAACTTTAACAAATTATATTATATCTTCAAAATCTTCGTCGTAAATCTCTCTATCCAGTAGCAAAACCTGTATAAAAAATATATTACATAAGTCGTTTTATGAAAAAATGGACTTGCACCCACGACCTCAGAATACCAACAGTATGTCTGTCTGTCTGTCTTTAATCTAAAATGTCTTATGGTTATATTATTCATAACAAGGAGTTGCCCGCCACTTCTTTGCGTGGAATTCAGAAATCAAATCTTAACAAATTTTACAATTAACCACTGAACCACTCTATTACGCGAAAAAAAAACGCATCATAATCTATTGCTTGGTTTTGAAGATATAAGCTCACATACGTACAAAAATAATGACTTTGTTTTATGATGAAAAGACAAAGATATTTTTAGGTGAGCTTTAGGCAATAAATTAAAGCTCTATACCACTGATATATGAGTATTTTGTTTAACACACGTATCAGATACGTTTCTTTTCAATATTTATATAAGATACAAAAAGCCAAAGTTTATTTTGAAGCTTAATTCCTCGCCCCACAATAAGAATTTTCGTGTAAAGAGAAATTTCTCCGTACGCACCTGTTTCTTTTATGCTAACCCACAAAGCGTTCCCTCATTTTTATACACACAAAGGGGGCGCCACCCACTGATCCCAATCAAATTAATGATATTTAAATGAAACACGACATTCATACGTGAAGAAAGGCAGATAGAATCAAAAGCACACAAATAAATAATTCTGCGGTGTACCTTTTGTTAAAATAAAACCTTTTGAAACCGTATAACAATATTTTTTCACAAAAGAATCACTTCGATAAATACATCATTCAATTTTGGAGGAATAAAAATGAGTCAACGTAGAGAGTCAACGATGCGGAACAAGTGAAATGCTCCAATAATAAAAAAAAAGGTAAAACGTATCGGCTGTCCCGATTTTCAATAACGTTCGGCAGGTAAACGAGATTGTTATTCATATTTATAAAGAGGAATTTCCTATGCGTGTAAAAACGTATTACGTGCATTCTTTTATTCATTTATCCTTACTTATCTGAATGTGATATGATGTAATGAAACCGTCTGAAAAATATTTGAGGTCGAGTCTCGATTACAGCCGTATAAAGATACTTTTGGTTTATAACAATAAAATCATACAATGTTTTGTTTTTTTAAATGACTATTTGCTAACCGAAGTCTTACAATATTATAAAAAAAATATTCGATTGTTTATCTTTCGCGTTATTCTACATTTGTTAATAACTTTAGAATGACGAAGTGCCCATGCCCTTGCACAGCCTGCTTTTGTCACTAATTTCATAGTGTTGATTGTTATCGTGATTGAATGAGCGTTAACGCGCCAAAAGGAGTATGAATTTCAAAATATGGAATGAATGGTAGAAATACAACAGAATAGCATTATTTAGTCGTGTTAAGATTTTTAGATGTTATACCAAAAGCCACAAGAACATAATGCTAATAAATTTAGAACACATCTTTAAAAATTCAGTGGTTGGCTACGCCCCAATAACCTCCAACTCTGATATCGATTTTGTGTCAAGATGTTATAAATAAACTATTACACAAGTTTTCAGTACCTCAAATAATATATATAAAGTAACTGTGATGTATTTAGTTTTAAGTTTAAGTGCCGTATTTGCCGTTATGTCAATAATACATTAATCTTTAATGTACATAAACTAGCATCATCAGCTTTTTCCAAAGTAGAGGATAACACCCCACTGTGGGTGCTACAGGCCTATTAGGGCGGTAACAGACTCAGGAAAAGATGGGGTGATGGTGGTTCTCAAAGCGACAAAATAAGTATGGGAAGCCCTTAACTAATCTTCTAATATATAAAATTCACGTGTCACAGTGTTAGTTACCGTACTCCTCCGAAACGGCTTGACCGATTCTTCTCAAATTTTACATACATATTCAGTAGGTCTGAGAATCGGCCAACATCTATTTTTCAAAACTTTTTTTTTTAGTATGTCAAAACAACGTTTGCCGGGTCAGCTAGTCTAATATATAAAATTCACGTGTCACAGTGTTAGTTACCGTACTCCTCCGAAACGGCTTGACCGATTCTTCTCAAATTTTACATACATATTCAGTACGTCTGAGAATCGGCCAACATCTATTTTTCAAACTTTTTTTTTTGTATGGCAAAACAACGTTTGCCGGGTCAGCTAGTAATACTAAAAATTACTTAACCGATTTGAATGAAATGCAGATCTACTCGAATAGATAGAGCATTACGAGATTTTAGTTAAAGACTAAACGCACCAACATTGGAGGAAGGCACGGGTTGCGGAGTAGGGAATAGTACATTATCATGGGTCTTATCAGGATCACACGCTAAATCCTTATGCATTACATAAACGATAATAACGCATATATTTGGTGAGCATTGTTCGTTTTGCATGCGGAATCTATAGGTGTTGACCTATGCAATTAAATATGGTATATAAAACTATAGTCTAAATCCTAAGAAAGGAATTAAACTACATTTAATACGAAAAAAGGTGGTTCCAAATGTCATCCGTAAAAATCCTCAAAACTTGTAAAAAACAACAATAACACCAATACGTATATAAAACGTGCACAACTAAGCTTAACTAATAAACTTATTTTGATAGTGTCAGTAACACAATTCGGCAATGTTAACTGAACTTTCTTGTTTTTTTTTTTTTTTTTTTTATTTCTTTATTTAACAATATTACATAGTTTCTTATTTTCTAAGTCTCGCCAAACTGTTATAACAGTTTGTCGGCGAAAGTGAATACAATGCACTCTATAATCTATGTATATATACTAGATAATTAAATTTATATTCTAAACATCTTGACTCTTAACTAATTACATTTAGCATCAAAAGCATCTAGTAACAAGGCCCTCAACTTTTTCTTAAATCTATTTATTTTAATATTGTCACAGTTAAACTTTAACAATATTTTATTGAAGTACCTTGGCACCAGATACCCTCTTGTTCTTTCACCAAAATAATTTGACATGATCGGTTCTTCATACATTTTTTTATTTTTATTTCTAAGATGAGTTTTATACACTGCTACTTTCTTAAATTTATCAATCTGATGCTGTTCTACACATATCTGATACTTGGTTTTAACATGGACTGGCAAAATATTACATTTTTTGTATAGTAAGCTATAATTACCATTACAGTTGTTCTTTTTCTGTTTACTTACGAGTAATTTAATTAATCTAGTTTGCAAGCTCATTATATTGTTCAAATATGTTGGAAACGTACGGCCATACGCGCTTAAGCCGTAACTCAATAGCGCATCAGCAAGGGCATGATACAACATATGCATGGTTTTAAAATCCACATTTTTTTTTATAGCTTTTAATTTACATAGTATAGATCTTAACCTATTACACACCTTTTCAACGTGCTTTTTCCAGCTAAAGTCACAATCCACTGTAACACCCAAGTACTTATAACTATTTACAGTTTCAAGATTCTCACAGTGACAGTTAAGAAAATCCGCATGAAGACACTCATATGTATGACCTATAATGGCTATGCTTTCTATTGGTACACTTTTATATGGTGACTTAATAATAAGACATTTTGTTTTTGCCAAATTTAATATAATTCCATTATCATGAGCCCATTTAAGTACACTATTAAAATCATCCTGCAGCAAGCCCTCTATACTTTTAAGATCCCCATCGGCACACATCAGGCAGGTGTCGTCGGCATACATGTACACATTTGAATTACTGACTACGTTAGCCATACTATTAACATGCATGATGTATCCGACGGGGCCATACACAGAGCCAGTTGGCACACCATATCTCACGGTGGCCTCTTCACCCAAAAACTCGTTGACCATCGTTCTAATTTTACGGTGTTGCAAGTAAGTTCTAAACCAGCTATTGACAGGTCCCCGGATGCCACACTCAGACATTGCTTGCAATAACAAGTTGTGGTCCAGGGTATCAAAAGCTTTTTTGAAATCAATAAAAAGAGCTACCACATATTGTTTACTATTCAGTTTTTCGTTAATATCATCAGTAAATTGCGCCAGTGCCGTACTTATAAAAACTATTTATTTATTTAACACTTTAATGCTATTACATGCATAGGCGGGCTTAATGCCTAAAGCATTTTCTACCAGCCAACCATAGGGTGGTGCAGAATTAAAGGAGGCAGGTGTCAATACAGAGCTAAGGAGAAAAAAAAATTATAATTAATAGGAAAATGAAAAAATAAAAAAAAAACTATGTATTATAGACTAACGATTTTAATTTATATGATATGTGTACAATGAAATAGCCAATTGATTAAAATATACAATAGATGCTTTTATTTTTACTAACCCGCTTTTATAAGTTTGGTATGTATCTATCAATGTATTAATCTATGTAACGGAATCTTTGAAAGCGATTTTCAGGCACTTGCAGTAGTAGGATTGGTCTGAAATTTCGCACACCTAACAAAGACCGATGACAATGCAATAATTTAAATTAGAATAATCCCATTTCCTTGTTCCGAATTACTAGAATAGCATGTTAAAGTATCACTATGACCACGCTTTTATATTTAATTATTAGTAATCGGAATTGGTAGAGCTATTTTATCTACTAGTCGTATTTTACAATAATATGGATATGCCCAAAATCCCGGGATTTACTTTTGAAGTAGTAAATTAATAAAAAGCTATTTACCTAATACGGATTAAGGAGTAACGACAGAATACACTTACTTTACGATGGATAAGTATAAGGATGGGTTTAAAGATAGTATAAGTTGAGTCAATAAACCATGTATATTTTTTATGTAATAGTTTTTATATTTATACAATACTCAACAATCATTTACATTTTTCTTTATTTTGCAGTTGTACAAGAACATAATATTAACATACAAACTAATTCAAACATGTTCATCAAAAAATCAAAGTATTATCTTCTGTTTCATCATAATTATTTTCATGTCTTCATTCTTTGAACTATTTTTATTTACAAGATATTTATTTAAATGCTCAGCATGTTTACTTTTAAACAATAATTAAATGAAACTGTCATTGGTCTGTTTCTAAGTGTGATCCGTCTACAGCGTCACTAGAAGCCTGATTACGACCCAAGTTAAAAGAAATGACCATTATTTTTTATAATACCAAATAAACCGCGATAAAATCCGTTAAAAGTAGTTTTATCCCATGGAATGTCCATATTAGCATCAATGTTTGTGGTCAATGAACCTAAATAGCTCTACCTACTCCGATCATTGTTAATTATACACGTAATAGTTTTATTGTATATGAGTAGACTCACCAAGATTATTGTGTTTCTATGTATGCCTTTCATATACAATCAGATAAAAATATCATAACTGTTTACTACGATTGTGACATTGTTGTGACAACAGAAACTTATGTTTCTGACAACACAAACTGTCAACTTTTTTGTAAGTGGGTAGGTGGGTAGCATATAATTAATATATAACTAGAATAGTGACTCGATGATCGATGACAATGCAATAATTTAAAAAAAAATTCAGGATATTCAAGCATGTTTTTTCTACCTAATTTATAAAGCTAATTTCACGTAAATATAGTTTTAAATTACCTAACCTGGACATGTGATGAGACAGAATGAGAGAGGAATTGCCATGAAAGTTTTAAATATGAAAGTGGATGGATGTAAGGCCAGAGGCAGACCAAAGAAAATATGGATGGACTGTGTGAAAGAGGATATGAAGAAGATGGATGTAAATCCACAGATGACGTGTGACAGAGGAGTATGGAGGAGGAGGACATGTTGCGCCGACCTCAAATGATTGGGTGAAGGGCAGGAAGGAGAGATTCAAGCGTGTTTTTTAGTTTTTAAACTAAGTAGATTATTTAGTTAAGTTTGGTTATGCAATTAGAATTGGTACCAATATAAATAAATAAATAAATAAATACTCATGGACATTTCACACAACGTCCTCTGGTCCCAAGCTAAGCTTATATGCTTGTGTTATGGGTACCAGAATACGGATAGAATACATATACTACTTTTCTTTTGTAAATACATACTTATAATACATAGTAAACACCCAGACGCAGTACAAACATTTGTATGACGATTAAAAACATCACACAAATGATTGTCCTGACCGGGAATCGAACCCGAGAAATATATAAATATACAAATATACAATTTAAATATAAATATACAATATCAAAATATTGTCTTGAAAAATTGTGCAATAGAAAATATTTACCTTTACACAAATTTTATTTATATCACAGTAAGAGAAACCTGTCAAATGTGAAGTTTTACACACAGAATACCTACTAAAATATTAAAGCCACCAAGAATATTACTGAAAATGAAACGGACAAAACTATTACATTGTGTTGTACGAATTCCAACTTAGTTTAAGAATTCATATATATTGTTGCAGGTTTACTGTAATTTATGTATTACGTAAGTGTGTTATACACCGATACTGGTAGCAAATTAAAAATTCCCGCCAATGTTGCACAAAAAAGTAATGTATTATATCTTATAAAAGTAATGTCATTTTTAAAAATGCAATATTCTAGGTGTGACAATAGTGGTCTTATTCATAATGACTTACTTATCGGAGGTTTAAAAGTTCACTAAAATTGGTTCGCGAAAATTGTCAAAACTTGTTATTCATAATAGTCTTTTTACGCTAAAACGTTTATTTTCTCTCAGATAAAATCTCCGTTTAAACCTCCGATAAATCTTTATGAATAAGACCATAAGTCTTTATAAAGGCGGAAGAATAATAAAGTAATGTTCTAGATGCTTTTTAACTTTCACATAAACGCTTCAAATATTTACTATATTGAAAACTCCCATTAGAATATTTATTTTCTTGTGCTAAAGGTATTTATAGTTCTGAAACTTTTTTTGTATTGCATTAGCGCAACTGGATGGGTCTAGCATATAAAAGACGTTGCTAGAATTTCATAAAAAATATGTAGATATCTCTCCTAATAATGACTATCTAAAATTTAATCTAAATATCACTTTTAAGAAATTCTATAACAGATTTACTGTACATTCACAAACAGAAGACTGTCCATTGGTCAACAAAGACTCGAATGTAATCCAGATAGATGAAAAACAAACAGTTAGCTTGCGGGTCCGACCTCAATCACCCTCCAGTTAATTGGTCATATTAGTCATATGTCGCGCGGCTGCACATCACCCACCTTATCGCGAATGATTAATTGTATGACGGGCGTTGAAATAAAAATTCTTTTTGTAGACATCCAAAACCTCAAATATAAGGGTGAATTGAACATTATAGTGTTGATAGATTAATAAAGACCTTTTAAAAACAATTTCCACGATATACAAAGAAGTTTTATTTTTCTAAGTGTCGTTTGTAACATACAAAACATTCCAAAGACAGAGATTGAGAACAGAAAATATTTAGACAATAGGTAACCACTGCCAATAGGTAGAAATTAAATTTTTTTTTTGGTGCATTGTCAGTAAAGTTTAGGCTTTTAGCACCTTTCAGGTTTTAATTTAAACATACGGAAGTGGACAGCTGCTTTGAAGGCGACTGAAACCGCAAAAAATGAAATCCAAGTCCCACGCTATCCACGTCCAGGGGCGCGATTTTCCTGGAGGATTATCCATATCCAGGCCATAATCGCCACGCTTGGCAGGCGGGTTGGCGATCGCAGCAGGTGTTGTGTTACTCTCACAGCTCGTTCTCCTGGTGTTCCCTTAGTCGCCTTTTACAACAGCTACGGGTAGAGATGAGGAGGTGAGAGAGATATATTAATACATTGCTGATGAGCGTCAGAATCGCACGTAAGGGCTTTGCTGAAAATCAGCGTTGTGTCATTTTATTGGAAGTCACAAAACTGCCGAGCAAAGTTCCTTTTGTTTCCCGCTGATGCGACACATCATTAGTTAGTTCTAATTTCACGTAAATATAGTTTTAAATTGCCTTATTGTGTCTCTTTCTGGGGAATAATAAAGTCTACTTTCTTTCTTTCTTTCCTTCAGGTGCAATACTATGTACCGGCCACGGCAATATTTAAATTTAGTATTTAATAAAGTTATTTTCCATACTATCTACCTGTGGATGGTACCCATCAAAATAAGCTTACCTGTTGAAAGACTAGACGAATATTCAATATTCATGATCGGAAGCTCTCGCCTAAATTCCTACTGCGACTGCATAGTTCAGTAGTACCGATAATTACAGTTTGATTGTAATCAGAGTTTCGGTGTAGACAGTTATTTGAACTAGGTTGTTTCGTAGACTGTTGCTTATATTTAATTATTATAAAACATAGTCGTTATGTATTTCCGTTCGTTTCGTTTTTGTTTTATCGTGTATTTTATATGTATGTCCCTGTGTGTGCTAATATTTTCAAAACTAGGCAACGGATTTTGATGCGTGTTTTTGTTTAATAGTTCAAGAGAATGGCTTTTTGTTTGGTTTCTTATTTCACGCGTAGGAAGTTGTGAATAACAGCTAGAAGGAAATAAATTATGTTTTATTCAAGATTTTATTTTCATTAATGTTAAAGCATAACGATAAATCGCTTGTTACTTATAATGAATTTATTAAAATTAACCTATAACCTAGAATAATATTACAACAAAATGTCAAAATGTTACAACAAAATGTCAATAATGATTTATTTATCAATAGGAACTAAGTATTATAAAGAGGTAAAGTTAGTGATATGTATGTAGAGGGTACTTTCTGAAAGTAAGGGTCCGATGTTTTCGTTTACAGAAAGCTTCAGCCTCCGAGAGTACTATGAACTACATTATTAGAAAAATCAATGTTTAGGCGGGCAGAGTCGCGGGTAGCAGTTAGTTAATTGTAAACGTGGATAGAAACAGACAACTTTATGTAGTTTTGACATAAAATGTGAACATCCTTTGTTAAACTCATATACTTATCTAAAGGTTATGACAATAATGAATGAATGGAATGTGGGTGTGAATAGCGTCATGTCCGCCCACTTTTCGCCCACAGATGTTCTTTAATTAAAGATCATGTAATTATTTATGTCATTACGAATTAAGGATACCTACGTTACTGCCAAGAGCCGGCTAACTGAAGTGGTTATTGGTTGTCAATATCTGCCGAAGAATTGATGGCTGATGCAGACCTCTTCCAGAGTGGAGACCGCGACCCTAGCAAGCGTAATGTAGGACGCCACCCTGCTTGGTGAAAGACTGGATACGGAAGGTGAAGGACAGTTTACTATGGCATGAATTGATGGAGACCAAGTCTAGCAGTGAACTACAATAGGTTAACCACTACTCCAGTAGTATCTGACATAGCAGGGTTAGTTAGCTAAAATTATAATAGGCAGTCCACATCACGAAGTGAAAACCATAGGGGAAGCAAGGAGAAGAAGAGGAAGGGGCGATCGCGTATTGGACGCTGTGTAGGGTGGCCTCCAATAAGTTTGAGCGAAAATCTCAATAAGATCACAATGCAATACAATATACTTTATGCACACCAATAATACAGAGTTTTTAAATATTGGTGCCTATTCTATGTACAGAACTAAACTTAACTTAACTAAAAAATTCAAACAACTATTGCTGTTTCTTAAATATTTGGCTATTTTGTTGCACACGTTTATATTAATTAAAATCGTTAGTCTATAATATACAGTTTTTATAATAAGAAAGTTCTTTTAACATTGCCGAATTGTGTTATTGACGCTATTAATTTTGATTTTTTAGTTAAGTTAAGTTTAGTTCTGCACATAGAATGGGCACCATTATCTACAAACAATTAATGTACAAGCGGCGGTCTTGTCGCTGTCAGCGATCTCTTCCAGATAACCTGCATGGACATGTCGATTGGATAGACGGTGTTATGATGTGTAAATATAAAAACAAATACATACTAATAAATGTGTATGAAGCATAATATAAATATATATATATATAACTAGCTGGCCCGGCAAACGTTGTTTTGCCATACCAATAAAAAAGTAAAAAAAAAATATTATAAACCTCACGGAGCCCGAGAGCTTTCCAACGAATGCAAAACCGTGGAAATCGGTTCGTGCGTTCTGGAGTTATAGCGTCAGGAAGGAAAATCCGAGTTATTTTTATATAGTAGATAATATACATAATATCTGTGCAAAAACTACTCAAATATAGTATGAAGAAAGTAAATAAGTTATGAACTAGTGCTGAAGTGAAGATCACTTGGAGTTGCTGAAAGCACATGAAAATCTAAAAGAAAAACTAATCATCTAAAAAAGGAGGTTTACCAGAAAGAATAAAAGACACACGATTCCTAATAGTTTCCATTCACACATATCTTTACTTATTATAAAATAAAGTCGTTATTATTGTTTGTATGTCCCTATGTGAACTTCTATCTTTAAAAGTTCTCAACGGATTTTGATGCGGTTATTTTTATAGTGATGTTCAAGAGGATGGCTTTTTTGTATAGTGTGACACGTTATAGTTTCTAAATTCTTACGTGCGAAGTTGCGGCCTATAGTTAGTTATTAACAAAATAAATATTCATGTTTCTATAAAAATGTTTTATTTAATCTCATTTATAATTAAAGCGAACTCTGTAAATATACTAACTAAACCAAAAGTCCAAACTAATCACCCATGTGAAATAAACTAGTAATAAATTATTACGCACATGGTTAAACTTCTAAACAAGAGGTATGAAACTTAGCAGGTAGCAAGTATTGACGACAGGGAATAGCCGGCAATATTATCTACCTTTAGATAAATAAATTTAGGTACTCTATCTATGACTAACTATGTATTATAACTATGTATTTACAAAATAAAAGTATTAATTTATTAGTTTTTAGTTTAGTTTAGTTTAGTTTAATTTATTAGTTTATTATTAGTTTGTTTAGTAAAATAAAAGTAGTTTATGTATTATATCCGTATTCTGGTACCCAAGACACAAGCATAATAAGCTTTGCTTGGGACCAGAGGACGTCGTGTAAAAATGTCCATATTATATTTATAAAATTTTTTTTACCAAAATTAATGATGGTAATGAATTAAATTTGTTAATAATTACATTAGTCGGAGTATTTTTATGCAAATAAATCAAAGAGTATAGTAATGAAATGAATAATATATTATGCCTGATATTTTTAGACAAAAGGTCGGCATATAAAAGTATTTTAGAAACAGCATATTTACAAACATCTTACCTCCGTAACTAATTTTATGGTCACCGTTTCGATTTCGCTAACGTGTAAAAGGGAAATAAAATTTTAATCAACATAAAGGTATCACTCTAAACGTATAAAATGGAAGCAGTATAATATAAATAAATGAATAGTTCACTACAATAATGTTGTTTTTTCGGCCTGCCTTGTTACATGTCACATTGACGGCCGCTACTATCTAAACATTGGACATAAAATAATATTTGACAGTAGTAGAACAACACCTTTTATCCTAAAATCCTAAAATAACTACCATATTCACAGGTCACAAATCTAAGGTATAAGATGTCCTTTGTGACCAGTCGTTAAGAAATAACAGAGGCCAACAATTGAATTTAAAAAAAGGTATTTGCCAATATTTTAATATTGATTTTCGAACGTAAACAACAAACAAATGAAAACTTAATAATATCTAACTCTATACATGTATACCTATGCAGGTGTGCAGTAGAAAAACAAAGAATTTTAGAAATGGGACAAATGTAACGTCGTGGTTCGAGTAGGTAATTGGAAATGAGATCCGTTTCCTCATACACTTCTAATTTACAGATATCGGGACCGCTACGTGTAATTTCTATTCACATATAACTCATCATAGTAGGAGAAGATTTTTTGCAATTTTTAAAGCTTTTTACAATGACTGGTTTTGACAATAATGTTCATATTTTTGTATAGAGCATAGTTTAGTGTCGTGCCCTCATAACAACTTTATCAGTGATTCATATAATATGTAATATTTAAATATATATATTTTGTAAGGTTTCCTCTAATAAATGATTAATTTCCTGTAATCCTTTAAGGCAAATGTACAGCCTAAACTAAAAGTACAAACTAATATACTTATGAAACAAACTACTAATAAATTATTACGCACAAACCCTTGCATCGTTAAGCTCCAAATACGAGGTATTAAACTTTAGTAAGTATTGGCAACAGGGAATAGACGCTACTAATATCAATACCTTTGTATAATTATACTAGCAGTTACCCGTGACTACACCGACTGAAGGTCGCTCAGTAAGCTATGGAACGAACTATGCTAGGGGTATCTCTGAGGGATAAAATCCGGAACGAAGTGATCCGTCAACACACCAAAGTGGTCGATATAGCTCGCTAAAGTGGCAGTGGACTGGCCATGTCTGTCGAAAAACTGATGGCCGATCGAACAGACGGGTTCTTGAGTGGAGACTGCTACTCGGCAAGCGTGAGGTAGGACGCCCCCCTGCTAGGTGGACTGATGACCTGAAGAAGGTCGCAGGATGGGACTGGATGCGGAAGGCGGAGGACCGTGTATTGTGGCGCAAATTGGGAGAGGCCTATGTCCAGCAGTGGACTGCAGTAGACTGATTTGATGATTTGATGACCCGTGACTATGTATGCCTGACATCTTATAAATAAAGGCAAACAACATAATACCTATATTAAAATTTGACGGGCTTCGTGGTCTAGTGGTTCATATAACGGACTGCAGTTCACGAGGTCTCGGGTTCGATTCCCGGTCAGGACAATCATTATGTGATGTTTTTAATAGTCATACACATGTTTGTACTACGTCTGGGTGTTTATTATGTATTTACAAAAGAAAATTAGTTTATGTATTATATTCGTATTCTGGTACCCATAACACAAGCATATAAGCTTAGCTTGGGACCAGAGGACGTTGTGTAAAAAGTCCATGATATATTTATTATTATTTATTTGTAAAACATATCCAGGTTAGGTATAAATAATTTGCTTAGCTCAAAAACTAAAAAACACGCTTGAAAATCCTAAATATATTTTTACATTAATGTATTGTCATTGGTCCTTGATATGTATGCCATATTTCAAATCGATCCGACCATTGCAAGTGAGTTAAAATCGCGTTCAAAGATTCCGTTACACAGATTAATACATTGTTATATACTCGTACATACCGAACTTATAAAAGCGTGTTAAAATGCATAAGCACTTCGTATTACATATTTTTTAAATATTTATATATAACTTATATTAATGTTTTCTGTGTCAAATATTCTATCGGGCGGTGGAGCGCCGCCGAGGCAACAAACACTATATCCTTACTAATACATGTATAAGTAAATACGAAATCCGGATGATGACGCTATAAAAATTTTGACAAGCTTATGTGTTAATGTGTGTAACGAAACTATAGCGTAATTTAAAAAACGGTACAACGCCATCTATCAAGTGTTATTGTAAACTTCTGTTTGTTAAGGTTTGATTCCTAAATTAAACGCGTGCGAAGTCGCGGGCAACAGCTAGTAACGTATATTTATAGATTGCTACGCATGTCGAGTTAGACGACCCACAATGATTATAAGCATTACTCTTGTCGTTTTTCAGCAAGGATCTCAATGCCAACTCCTGTTAAATTAATGCTCTAAGAATTTTTATGATTCTTTTAATAATGCATATGTATAAAAACCAGCTGATGCCCGCTACTCCGTACGCGTGGAATTTTAGATCCCCATATATTTTGTCACCGTTTAAACCTTCCTTGGACTTTCACGAATTTTTCAAAACCAAAATCGGGCCGCAGACGGGCCTCGTGGTGGAGTGGTTCACATAACGGACTGCCGATCACGAGGTGTCGGGTTCGATTCCCGGTCAGGACAATCATTTGTGTGATGTTTTTAATTGTCATACAAATGTTTGTACTGCGTCTGGGTGTTTACTATGTATTATAAGTATTTATTTACAAAAGAAAAGTAGTTTATGTATTATATCAGTATTCTGGTACCCATAACACAAGCATGTAAGCTTAGCTTGGGACCAGAGGACGGTGTGTAAAAAATAAAAAAAAAATCACCAAAATCAGCCCAGCCTTTCTCAAGTTTTTGTGAGACTACCGAACAGCTATTGATTTTTATTTATAAGACAAGATAGATATTAAGGAATAAGTCAAAATAAGCCCTCAAGTTCCTACCCTTAAAATAGCTTCCTCAATTTTGAGTACGATATAAAGACAACAATGGATACAGGAAAGAACCTCTGTAATATTAGTAACTCTATCTCCTTTGTTATTAAGACAACGGACGACAATGTCTTGCATCCTAACGACTTTGGAAAGTAATTTTGTTTTGTCACTCCTTTAATTGGTGTTTATTTAAAACTGTCCTGTTTTACGTTTAATTACTACTACATTATTCTGTACTTTATTGCAGCGTCTTTAAGTAATTGTAAGTTAGTTATCACTCCATTAAAATGGTATGGTTGGTAAATGGTATTTACTTGAATTAATTAAAAAAAATTGTTTGATTGTCCTGTGTAGAAATCGAACACGCAATTAAATCAACACAGTTCTTTACATGAAACTCTAAACAAAGCTTATCTTTTTGGCCTACTCATGTTACTTTAACGTGTTAGCGTTAGGTTTGCTTTTCTCAGGGCGAATGTTAACTGCATATACTATCCCTAAATTAGCTCATATAAGAGAAAATGATAACAATAGCCTATTCTTATCCGTCATCACATGGATCATTCCCGCTTCAGGTTAAATAGTAAAAAATATGTTAATTTTCATTTACCCTTATCCCATTTATCTGTATTTTGGTTAAAAGTTTGGAGTATAAATCATCTATTTGAAGCGCTGTTTATTTGTGTAATAATATTTTACAACGCTTACTTTAAGCAAAAAGGAATTTTTAGTCAAAGACAATCGTACTTTTCTTTATTAGTTAAATTAATCTCATAAAGATATTTACATTTTTTTACGATATTACTTTATGTGAGTAATACGTAAAAGCATTCGAATTTATAAAAATTGTTGCTGACATAAAGCCTATTCATCTTTATTGAATTAACCTGGAGAAAATACGCTTACAATTTATATTCGTCAGAAGAACAATCTGCAATCAGCAAAGCTTGTTTCTGATCTCGGAATACACTTGTTTATCGAACCATTAAGCGTATTGTTAAGAATATACAAAATTGACAAGTCGTGTAACGTTTATGTCGAATCGTTTTAATTCTATGTTTGTGTTGCGTTGTTTTATTTATTTCATAGCAATTTGTCTGCAATTTACAAATGGCAGGAATATATTTAACAATATAAAGAAACATTTTCGTTTTCTCATCGAAATTATTCATTTTCATTGTTTACGGAAGTAATTATAATTACTGCAGAATATTATTAACGTATATTTACTTTTTTCTATGCGGTGATGGACTACACATGTGTCATCACCCTTTTTTCTTCTGTGGGTGCTGTAAAAGCCAGTTAAGGTATATTGTACACAGATAACGTCCTCTGTGAGAGACGGAGAACTAAAAACAAACCCAGTGCAAATGCGCCCGGTCGGTGCGACACAATAGACCATAAATACCTCCTAATGAGGAGAAAACTTGTGCCCAACAGTGGGGTATTAATGAGCTGGAGAGATATATTTACTTTAATAGCTAAGACATCCATCCATACATTCATTTAAGATGTTTATTGTTCTTTTACGTAAAACTGCTGAATGAATTGTAATGGAACTGTACAGATAAATAGCCATGGATCATAATAACACATAGGCAAGATATATCATCAACCAAAAGCAAAAGACCGGTACAGTACATAAATTCGAGGGCATTAGTTTGTTACAAATATATGTGTGGGAGAAATGGCTCTTGAAAATCATCGAATATTTAGGAACTCACAAAATACACAGCATACTACAAACGATGAACGTGAATCGTTTGCGGTGCAATCTGTTGTACTATGGAATGCTTTGCAGGCTAATATGGAAATTTCAGCACACCCTTGACAAAAGAGTACTGTTAAATGGCAGGATGATATTCAATAAATTCACTAAATAATTAATTCTATATATGCGTTCTTCCGTGTGGTGACGGATTAAGAATACAAATTTCATCACCCTATTTAATTCAGCGCGGCACAATAGACCATAATCCCTCTCAAAGTGGAGGAGGCCCGTGCCCAACAGTTAAACGTAAATGGGCTAGAGAGAGAGAGAGAGAGAGATTTAATTCCAAAGAGCTGTAAGAACCAGCTAAGAGATATTTTAAGCTGATAATATCCAGTGTAACAGAATGAATACTCGAAACTAAACACTATACTAAAACGCCTGGTCAACGTGTCACAGTAGACCAAATTTCCTCCCAAAGTGGGAGAGGCCCGTGCCCAAACTTTGTAGGTTAAAAAGCTGAAAAGAAAAGAGACGTTAAATATAAAGTTTATGAATCAAGCCGAGAGCAATTCAATATAATTTATAACTTTAACATTAACTTACCTAGAAGTAATTACTTATTCATTGAACACGAAACTTGTAAGAAGTGTCTCAATAAGATTCGAGTTATTTCTTGTATTTAATAATCCTAGTAATTTAAGCTAAATCAGTCAAATTTTCTCTTTCGTTTAGTTTGTTCATTGATTCGGAAATAACTTAATTTTCAAGTAGAAAGTTTCAAATATTGTTTACACCAAATCTTGGTCAAAGCGAATTTCATATTTTTGATCGATGACTTTGTTTGTGCGCGTTATAATTTATGGCATAAACAGCTAAGAAAACCTCGCCGATTGTATCACAATCGCCTAATAACTATATAAATGTTTACAATTTTTTTTTTTTTTTTAATAAATATTCATAGACATTTTACACAACGTCCTCTGGTCCCAAGCTAAGCTTATTATGCTTGTGTTATGGGTAACCAGAATACGGATATAATACATAAACTACTTTTCTTTTGTAAATACATACTTATAATACATAGTAAACACCCAGACGCAGTACAAACATTTGTATGACAATTAAAAACATCACACAAATGATTGTCCTGACCGGGAATCGAACCCGAGACCTCACGATCAGCAGTCCGTTATATAAACCACTCCACCACGAGGCCCGTCATTATATTTTTTTAGGGTTCCAAAAGATAAAACCTGTGGATAAAACAGAACCCTATTACTGAAACTTCGTTGTCAATCCGTTTGTCTGTCACTAGGCTGTCTCTCAGGATCGGTGATAGCTAGGAAGTTCCAATTTTCAGAGATGAGGCAAATATAAAAATAAATGTTCGGAACAAGAAATACCGTTGCGTCACTTTTCTTTTCATACTTATAGAAAGTAATTTTAAGTTTTATATAAAGACGTACAACAATTACCCAAAAATTTTCTTCTAATTTTAGTTAATCATGTATAACCAAGAACTAACGTATTTAAAGTCTAATCTTCTCCTCATATTCTTTATGGAAAACCTTATTTTCAATAATACGTTTCTATATTGAACAAAATAAAAACCTGTCAAGAGCGAGGCAAACTCGCACCCTTAGGGTTTCGTACCTACTAGACATATAAACATAAGTAACTGCATTCAAATAATCGGTTAATTAAACTCAATACAACTCACCAACTTAATTTTGTAGTTGAAATATAGGCAATTGCCTACATTTCAGCTACTTCATACGTTGGTATTAGTATAAACACTTTTTTCTTGTGATGTAATGACAAATTATAAGTTCTTGGATTTTTCCCTATATCAGCACTATATAGACTTGATCTATGCCAAATTTCAAGGCTCTAGGGCAACGGGAAGTAACTTGTGAATTTTGATTCCCTAGCATAAGTCGAAAATTCTTAAAAATGGTCGTAATTCAGTTATATTTTTAAAATGCGTAGAGGTAAAAGGTTGATTGTATTTTTTGCAGCAAGGGACCGCGTAGATCTACATACCGTATGAGTTTCAAGTTGATACCTTCAGCCGTTACTGAGTATATAAAAGTTTGACAAACGGACGGACAGACAGACATACAGACACCGGAGTGATCTATAAAGGTTTGTACAAAACCCTAAAAATTACATGGAGACAGGTTCACCTACAAACTGAATAATTAGGCCTAGATTTGCAAAGGACGCTCGTAGCAATCTAGCTCGAGACTATACATTACATTAAAGCAACTATATATAGAATTACAACTATATCACATCTCAACGTGATTCATTCAGTTACTTAACGATGCGGAACAAATGTTATGTTGTCAATAAAAAGGGTTAACGGGTGGGTCTTGGTTTTCAATATCTTCTAGTAATAGATATATATCCGTTTTTATGTGTGTAGCACGTTTTTTCAAGTACCTGTTATGTCGTCTAGCACATTGCCAACTTTTTGTGTTTGTTTATTGAATAATTTTACTTTACAAGTTAACAGACGTTCTATTAACGTTGTAATCAAGTAATACTAACATAAAACTAACATATACTAATGAGGCGACCATTACCAAAGAGGATTGTTGTTTAAGTCTTCGCCTCTTTGGTAATGTCGCTGCATTTATTGACGGCTGTCATAAAAAGAAGATATTAAGATTGTCATTCTGTCTTGTACATTAGATTATTATATATACGATAATATAATTCAAGTTCATTGTTGAATATATTAATTTCATTTCGTATACCCTTTACTAACATTGCTATGCCTGTGAAAGACCTAAGTCAAAAGCACTTTCTGTGTATCATGAAGCACACTTAGTTTGCAATAAAAATTTAAGTTTAAGTTTGAATACTCTACAAGACTACAATGGACCACTTATAGGTTAAAATAATATTTTTAGCCAATCCCTGCATCTTCTTCAACCCACTCTACTGCGGGCCCCCATTTGAAAATCTACGTCAGATCTTTGTGATCTGACACATACTAAAATGGGAGCCTATTTGCTACAACTATTATCACATCTGCTATGTTTTGGAATTGTATTACGAAACTGATTCAAAACTGTATCAAACGGATTATTCTAAATCACGGTAATTGTAATTAAATACTTTTATGTAATATGATGTGTACAACCAGCAATAAAAACTTTCTTTCTTTCACTTTTGGATATAAGCCTCGTCCATAGACATAGTGCGGTGCCGCTTGTAGGAAAAGGTTTCTTGCGATCTTGGCTATAGGTATGTCGTCGTTCTACCATGTCCAGGACTACTAGTGGTTGCCATTCGAAAGCCTTCCTTTTTCAACGATTATCCCTATGGCTACATCACAGCCATCAAGTATGTAGATAGATAAGTGAGAGAAACAACTTATAATTACAAAATAAACAACTTTTCTAATTATAACTTCCTGTGATATCCATCGACACGTATGTGTAATTTAAATTACGTTATAAATAATAATTTAAACAGATGTTGAAACGACGCCTTTTAATCAAATCGTATTAATAAATGTAAGTGATTTCCAAGTAATAGCGCAATGAAAGCAAAATGGGTCCGGGTATCCGCCTTTAGGATTCAAATTACTTAAGTTTAAAGTGACGTTGTCACGTATTTAGGGCTGTCACCACGGAATACTAAATAAATAGGCACAAGGGATTTTAACACGTTTAATTCCAAAGTCAAAGTGACTGTATAAATTAATCACTGTTGTATACTTTTTTGGAGTTTACTCGATTTTCGTAGAAGGCCTGTAATGGATCGGATATGGGAACCTGAAATTAAGTAGTATTATATATCAGCATATTCAACTACATAGTTTTGTATTAATTTCACGAGCCACGTAGCCCAGTGGTTCATGTAATAAACTACTATTCGGAAGATCGCTGATTCAATCACCACAGAGGACATTCTTTTAAAACATGTAAATGATTGTACTGCGTCTTTTATTACAAAGAAAATTTTTCTTTGTAATAAAAGACGTATAGTAAAATTACGCATAGTAGTGTAGTATATCCATAATCTGGTATACCATTACACAAGCTTAGAAATATAGCTTGATTTGAGACGTGTGTTGTGTGAAAAGTCCATAATTTTTTTTTTTTTTTTCTTTGCAGATTATACTTACATTTAACCATAAGGCACAGTCTGAATGCATTAAACAATAGCATTATGAAAACTTCTATGCTCTTTCCCAATTAGTATTCAAATCTTACATGGCGTTACTCCTTACACAGAAACATAGCATAATTTCATCCTCTTAGTTTAGAACACAGAGCTACATATTCAAAGCGGAGCGAAGGCTTAGTACATACTTTGACTACATTAGGTAAGTGGGTTTCATAGAACATTTCTAGTTCCTATGTAACGTCCATGTAGATTCCATGTTTCAAGTTTAACTACACACACATTTCATCATTGGTGGATTATAATACATGGAGTGGTCTTGAGTCTTCAGAACCCAATTCTTCTGAAACTTTTATCACGTTAAAAATTATAATTGGGTGACCACCATGAGACCACCTTAGTAGTCTACTCTTTGATTATTTAGAAGTAAGTAAAGTGAAATATTCTTTATTGCACACCATAATGATTTACAAAGCTTACATAACAGACCTTTTGAAGTCGGTTAATAAGTAAAAACCATACTCCTGTTCACAATTGAAGGGGATCGATTCTCACATAGAAAAATTATGTGCATTGTACCTATACATATAATTGTCACTCAAATATTTTTATACTGAATCAGGGTGTTTTCTATTTACTTTATGTATATATGGATAATTATATTTATACAAAGAAATATGTCGTCCAAATATCCGTATTCTGGTTCCCACAAGTAAATGAACTTAGGTTATATAAAAATCTTCTGTTTCAAGTTTAACAACAAACAATAGAACAATTTCGTAAAGTTTCAGTCAAACCGCCCACAATACTAGGGGAATGAAATGTTAACAATAAAGAGGTCAAATAGACAGCCTCCGGTTCGCTATTCATATCTTACAACTTTTGGTAAGTTGAGAGGACAGTTTAAGGGTTTTATGACTATATCTTTCGTTAGGTATGTAAGAACACTGCTCTTACGTATTAAAATGATAGAAATTTATTTCGAAGATCTCTACCTAATATACTACCCCGTTTGTATGTTTGTTTGAACGCGCTAATCTCAGGAACCACTGGGCCGATTTGAAAAATTCTTTCAGCGTTAGATAGGGCATTTATCGAGAAAGGCTTTAGGCTATATAACATCACGCTACGACCAGTAAAACCGAAAACTTTCTAAATTCCACGTGGGCGGGGTCGCTGGCAACAGCTAGTCTATCTAATATACATAAAGCTTTGTTTTTAGTAATTTAGCATTTAGTATTTATTTATTAATCTTTGTATGACATGGGTATTTTGATCTTAAATATAAAATGTGCTTGCCATGTTTCGCCGACAGACTTACAAATTATTGTAAAAAATTCATTAAAATTATCATGCAGCAATATTATACATTAAGTATATTAAGTAATTACAATATAATACGGTAAGACTGTATGGTTAACTTAATTATTAGAATCTATTCCAATGAGACTTTGCTGTCCGTCCCTCAGCCATATTTCACCATGCTGTATCTCAAACGATTATTGTTAGAGAGTTGAAATGTTCACAGATGATGTATTTCTGTAGCTGCAATAACAACAAATAATAAAGTACAAAATAAAACGTATATTTTGTGTCCCTAATAATACAATCTTTTTTCGCGTTTTTTGTTAATTATATTATGACGATTACTGCGACATTACATTATGTGGACGAATATAATATTACATAATATTATGATGGCAATGGCACGGAACCCTTCCTGCGCCAATCAAATTTGTACTGGTTCGGCTGGTTTTTATTTTAAACATTGAAAAAACAAAATGATGCTTGTAAACTCTTTTTAACTAAGTTTTTCAGCATTTATAGTTTATATTTTATTTATTATATATATACATGCACGTTCTGTTTTAAACACACAAGCCTCTAATAGTTTTACAATTGCACGTAACCAGAATGGACCACATACAAACGTTTAGTCTCTTGTAATAGTTAAAGTTGCCCCATGAATATTAAACGGACTTAACAGTTCGACTCTTTCTGCATTGTTCACTAAACACTATTAGCCTTAGAGTATTAAACCAAATGGAGTCGTTACATACAATTTCATATATTACTTGACAATTTCTTTATCAAGTAAACTATCCGGTTGATGGGTAGTCGGAATAACGCACACAAATATGATTACGTAATTTCATTGGACGCACGCACTCCACCAAATCAGCACACGCACACTAAGAGACGACAACTGTTCGTGCATGAGCATTGCTCTCGCCTAGCAATAAAAACTTCTGTTGGATATTAATTCACTAACCTATCAGCTCTATTATGATCAAAAATCCATGAAATAATAATTTAAAATTATATCTATACTTCATTACTAATATTATAAAGCTGCATACACCGCACACCTATTTCTTTATTAAAATATTCGTAAAACCACTAAAAAATATCTAACATAACTGAATGTTTAGTAACGATGACCTTATAATTTAAAATCCTACGCGTAGTCAGCGCGGCGGCGTGGTAAACAAAAAATTCTCTAGTAGAGGAGAAGGCTCGTGCCCAACAACAACCTTCTCTCTCTCCAGCCCATTTACGTCCCACTGTTGGGCACGACCTCCTCCACTTTGGAAGGGATTAAGGTCTACTGTGCCACGCTGACCAGGCATGTTGGCACAGGGTTTATATTCGAGATTTCCGTCTCTCACAGAGGGTGTTATCTGTGTGCAATATCCCTTAGCTGACTTTTACAGCACCCTTGGGAGGAGATGGGGTGGTGACACTTGTATTCTTAATCCGTCACCACACGGAGACACAACAACCTTAATAGGTTATAAATAATCCTTTTCTACATTAAAATTTTTCCAACCAATATGTTCTAAATTTCAATTTAAAGAAAACTTTACCATATTCTCTAAGTTACAAATACAAAATAGACACATTAAATGGTATAATATTCCTTTGACTGTTTTCTAATATAAAGTAAAATCGTTTTAGCAAACTTGTTGACTACCCATTTACCTTTAATACTGAAACCCAAATGCGTGTCAACATCAGTTTAAACTTATGTAATTTATACCCAAAAGTTGGATGACCGCTCCCAAATCACTTTGATGGCTGTCCTAAGCGATTTTATTATATATATTTATGTCACCGGTTTGAATAAAGAATAAAGAGCTACTAATCATTTAATTTTTAACTATAATAAGAAAAGTAAAACAAAAAATAAATAAAATAATATTCATGGACATTTCACACAACGTCCTTTGGTTCCAAGCTAAGCTAAATGTGTTAAGGGTACTAGGTACTGCTATATGCTTGTGTTAAGGGTGCCAGAATACGGATAGAATACATTATTATTTTTCTTTTTGCACATTTGTTATATGTATGTATGCTATAATTATTAATATTTACTTAGCCTTACTTGTATGAGAGTACAATAAAGAATAAATGAAATGAAATGACTACTTTTCTTTTGTAAATATATACTTAAAATACATAGTAAACACACCAGACGCAGTACAAACACTTTTATGACAATAATTATAAATATGACACAAATGATTGTTCCGAACGGGATTCGAACTCACGACCTCGTGAATGGCAGTCTGTGACACGAATCACCAGACCACGAGGCCCGTCAAAAAAGGCAAAGGCTTCACTTGTGTACATTCTCTTGTAATCTGTTTTTTTTTATTTCACGACAGATAGACTAATAATATTGAAATTGCCGGCAGTAAATATACTAATACTAGCTGACCCGGCAAACGTTGTTTTGCCATACAAAAAAAAAAGTTTGAAAAATAGATGTTGGCCGATTCTCAGACCTACTGAATATGTATGTAAAATTTGAGAAGATTCGGTCAAGCCGTTTTGGAGGAGTACGGTAACTAACACTGTGACACGTGAATTTTATATATTAGATAAATGGTTATAAATCTGTCTACTGAAGACATCCCCCAAGTCTGCCGAACCAAGATCGAAATAGGGTTCTATGCTTGATTGAACCCTATTTAGATCTTGAAAAAAATCAAAAACAAGCCGCCTGGCACCTACATTTAAGCTTGTCCTCTTGATCTTTAAGCAGACATTTCAATTTATCTTGATAAGATTAGGTTTTTCCAAATTTTAGTTTGTAAGTTAAATTTAAAAAAAAAATGTGTAAGCTTCTTTTTAGTTAGTCTTGTCATCTGAAAAAATGTTTTGTGGTAATGCCATTGTGCGTTTAATCAAAGACTTTAGCAAAACTATGACAGTCATAATAACACACTTACCTAAACTAATATACCAAAACGGAAGAGTTTGTGAAGAGAAACATCTAACTTGGAGGGTCAAACCAGCTGTTGCGGGTTGACGACTTTCTTTATTATATAAATACATGGTATATTTATTTCTATGTAAGCCGTATTTTGTACCAATTCTTTTTATACTAAATTAATGTAGGTTTTTAGAGACAGTTCGATGTCATTGATTTCTTTAATTGTATTTGGAGTCTTAGAGGAGATTAAGAATACAAGTGGCACCACCCCATCTCTTCCCAAGTGTGCTATAAAAGTCAGCTAAGGGAGCACACAGATAACATCCTCTGTGAGAGCCGGAAAACTCGAAAATAAGCCCTGTGCTAGCACGCCTGGTCAGCGCGGCACTGTAATCACTCCCAAGGTGGAGGAGGCCCGTGCCCAACAGTGGGACGTAAATGGGCTGGAGAGAGAGTGACGACGTCAAGCTGAATATTGTTTGTGTGTTCGTTTAACCGCTCTAATGTCTGGAATCGCCGCTGCTGGTCCGATTTGAAAAATTCTTTCAGTGTTGTATAGCACATTTATCGAGGAAAGATACAGGCTATATAACATCACGCTGGGACTAATAGGAGCAAAGCATTAGAAAAAATTGTGGGAGAATACTGAGAAAATTTTCTAAATTCCACGCGTTCGAAGTCACGCGTGACAGATAGCAATATTTAGACAGATATCTAGGGCATAGTTTTATATCTGTCTGTACAAATCGTATTAAGGAAACGAATGAAACTTCATCCAACAATATCTCAACAACGTACCCATATTTGATTCCCTAGAGACCAAGTTGCATCTCAGTATAGACTCTTGTGATATGCAATTTCAAACAGCAGTTTTCTTGTTTAACTTACATTATTTTATACAAGGAAACAACATAAATCTGAAACGAAAGTACAATGTTCACTTCAGAGATATTTTATACGAGTGAATTGTTGTTTTCATAACTGCAATATTTGTATTGTATAGAAAAGCTATACATTATGGAAAACTAGTTTCATTAAATTTTTATCAACAAATAGCTAAATTAACAAGATTAAAATATCATCATTAAGTTTTCTTATTAATTTTCTGAATACGTAATTAGGTTTGTTATAAATCCCTAGCTTACAAAAGGATTTAATCTGTAGATTTCTTATCTGTTTCTCTTCATAGGATTCTCTTTTGGAATATCTTGTCTATTGAAAAAAAAATGTTGATTTCGACCAGATAAATATGGATTTTATAGACATTTTTTCATTGAATTCACGTTGTTAGTTGCAAAACGTAAACCCTGCTAGGTACAGCAATGTTTAAACTAGACATAAAACATACAAAATTCGAAAGTTAATTAGTTGTAAACATACTTAACACAAAAGTGCCAGCCCTATTCTTAAGATTAACCAGAAAATTTAAGTAACATTTTTCTTAAATTTAAAATGCCTACGAACAAAGAATAAACAAAAACAGTCTTTAATAGCAGGTTACTTCACGACCTAATCGTTAAAGCTTGCTCATGAATATTTAACGGACAAAGCTCGACTTTCAACTTCGCATTTTTCCGCTCTGTGCATACAATTTTAACACCGCACGATTACCACAGAAACTCTATTTGGCTACTGAATTGAATTGTATTTGCGTACTATTTTTGTTAATATCCTTTTTCCTTTTTTAGAATACAAATTATGTACCTACTCGTATCGTTTGCAGTAGTCCGTGTGGTGACGGATTAAGAAAACAAGTATTAACACCTTTTCCGTTGGCGATTCATCGCCACGGTTTTCATATAGAAACATTATAATTTCTTTAAAAATCTGAAATTTAATTTTAATTTGTGTTTTATTTTGTACTAGCTAATGCCTGCGGTTTCACCCGCGTTTATAGTTATTGAGCCCTGCTCCCCCTCTATATATAAAACCTTAAAAAATATTTTAAATACATCATCTTAGACCACTTAACTTATTAAAAAACCGCATCACGGTGCGTAGATTTGAAGATATAAGCTTACATAGGAACATACATACGAAAATAACGACTTTGTTTTATAATAAGTAAAGATTTTGATATTATCTACATTATTTTATTGTTTTCAAGGCGATGACGCGATCAAGGGATTTGGCAGTTTATTATTTTCTTTCGAAAATCTACAAACCTTATTTTTATTCAGTAATAATCGTCAATTTCTCAAGTAAAAATTTGGATAGCTAATACTTTTAGTTCAGATTTACCTAACTAAAAAATATACGAGACCTGATAACAAGGTGAGTGAAAACGTGAGTGCTTTTGTCTCCATAGTTTTATTCACTCGTGTGGCTTTTAGAGCACTCAGTTTTTATCTATGTTTGTTTTTAAACGAAACCACCGAGCTATGCCAAAATAGTCTAATTTATGAGATCATTTTCTTTACATATTTTACAAATGATTTGGCAAAAAATTTGCTTAGTTCGAAAACTAAATAAAACGATTGAAAATCCTGAATATTTTTTTAAATTATTCCATTGTCATCGGTCCTTAATAAATGTGCAAAATTTTAGATCAGTCCGACTATAGCCTTTATTATCTCAGTACGTATCTAAAAAATAATCAATATTAATATACAATATAACAATATATACAATATATATCAATATAACACTTGCAATAGTCGTATAGATCTGATTTTCAAGTGTGTGTTTTTGATTTTGATTTAAGCAAATTATATCTATTGTTTATCAACAAAAGACATTAAAAACCAAGTAAACATACTTACTTATTGTGATAACGTGTTTTCCCTATCCAATTAATATTACCAAGTACAATTAAATATTCAAATTCGAAATATTTTCAGCGGTAGTTAAAAAAAAATATTTTTTGAAATTTTTTATTTAGACTTGTGGGACTCTAAAAATCTTTGCAAATAACTTTGAATAAAACCAAATATTGTGAAACAACGACAGACCTTGATTTTTTGTCGAAACTTGAAATTAAAATATAAATCAAAAACCGAAGGTGTTGCCGCCATCAGGATAAAATTTATGGAAAACGAATTTATATTCCCTATTTATCGGCTGAGTTGACGTTGGTGCTTGCAAAGACTTTGCTCATAATATTGTCTATTGGATCGAATATATTTTATGATTGAAAAATGTATTCAAAATTATATATCATCGTGAAATGATAACGGTTTCAATATTTTAACTAATATTTTAAAGAATATTAGGACATATTTTACATAATACTTAAAAAGTGTTCTAGTAACTTTATATCTAGTATCGAAATCAATCAACCTAGCCTTAGCCTAAAATTAATATTGGTAGGTATAATTGTCCGTCCGAAGCGAATGTTGGGTGTGGCAGAAGAAGCACAAAAGTAGAATAAATACTGTAGAGATGCGCTCTTTGAGAAGTATGTGTGGTGTGACTTTGAAAGATAGATTAAGAAATAAAGTTATAAGAGAACGTTGCGGTCTGAAAGAGGATGTAGTGACTAAGGTGGAGAAAGTATGCTTAGGTGGTTTGGTCATGTGGAGAGGATGGATGAGAGACACGACGGAGGTAAGTGGAAATGCTGGGAGAGGACGCCTGAGAAAAATATACTCCGATGTCATCGCTGGCATACTCCAAAAGGGGCAAGTGCGTAGCACTTACAACCGTCGGGCATGTATGACCAGATGTATGAGTGTGGATGAAGCCAAGGAAGTATGTTTGGATCGTAGCAGATGGCGCTCTATAGTCTCTGCCTACCCCCATGGGAAAAAGGCGTGATGTTATGATGATGATGATGATGTTGTCCGTGTGGATACGGATTAAGAATACAAGATTGATCATCTTTTTACCACCCCGCACGCCGAACGCAAGTGCCAGCTAAAGGAAATAAGCAGAAAAGACCTGTGGGACAAAGAAAACTCGAAAGTAAAATGCCAATACATCTACACAGCGTACCATATGTAGATCATAGAATCAAGGGAGACCGTGCCTAATATTTGGACATTATTTATCCAAGAAGGAGAAAATAAGCGAGTTATTTTACCCTCCTCCTCCTCCTCCAGCCCATTTACGTCCCACTGTTGGGCACGGGCCTCCTCCACTTTGGAGGGATTATGGTCTACTGTGTCGCGCACCCAGGCGTGTTGGCACAAGGTTTAGTTTCGAGTTTTCCGTCTCTCACAGAGGATGTTATCTGTGTGCAATATCCCTTAGCTGACTTTTACAACACCCTTGGGAGGAGATGGGGTGGTGACACTTGTATTCTTAATCCGTCACCACACAGACATTTATTTTACCCATAAACTACAAAATCAAATTGTGTCCTTAAGTAGTGTTAGATTGTAAAGATAAAGCATCACGTACGCACGTAGGTATGTAGTTAACCCTCGTCTCTTTCATTATATTACGTCTCATTACCTGAGATTACATTGACGTGCTTTGTAAGGACACTGTTTCGTTACTAGTTTTGACATTAATATTATACAATATTCTCTCTCTCTCTCTCCAGCCCATTACCGTCCCATTGTTTAGTACGGATCTCTTCAACTTTGGGAAAGATTATGGTTTTCTGTGCCGCGCTAACCAGGCATGTTGGCGTATGCCATGGTTACTTTCGAGACTTTCGTTACAGGTTATTTTCGAGATTTCCATCTCTAAAAGAGGATGTGATCTGTGTACAATATCCCTTAGCTGGCTTATAGCACCCTGGGATGGAATGAATCCATCACCACACGGACACATGTTACTGCCGTACTTATATAGTTACTGCCCCACTACCATGCTTTCAGCGTGGTAGTAGCCTACTTATTATTCTAATGTATAAGTTATTCATACAGTATTGCTAGTCTTGTCTGATACCAACAAAAAACTTTTAGTTTTTTTTTTATTATTATTTATTTATTTATTCATGGTATAAAATACAGTACATTATATATCAATACATTACAGCAATAGAAACTATAAATGTTTATGTGTCGCTGTCTTCATTCACAAACAATTTCTTTTTTTTTTTCTTCTTGGGCGGTATAAACATCTAAGAATCTATTTACATTTGTCTGGGTTAATTACAATTAAATATTTGTAATATTTTCTAACACTTGCGCGACTCATCTGTTTAAAAAAACTACTTTTTACGCATTTTACACATCATTCGTCACATTACAGCTCAGTCTCACCCGTGACCATGGTGACTGCAAAGTCTCCGAAACGTCGGGCCAAAATTTAAAATACAATATTTGTTACAATATCGTCCTGTAGATCGTTTAATATAGTGGGCAACATACATTGCCATGTGCGTTTGCCGTATACATTGTTATACTCGTACGTAGGTATTGCATACTTCGGTAGTTAAGTTAAGTTATAATTATATTTAATTCGTCTTTCGTAAGAAGAAAATAAAATAATAAACACTACATTTACCTAGATTACATCTCAATTTAATTTACTACACTTAGTAGATGCCGTTCATTATTTTTAAGGTAGGTATTTTGTATTAGTCTAGAATTATTTATCTCCAAAGTGATTGTATTTCGATGCTTGACTAATGGTGTAGTTGTTCTATTAATTTGTAGTCTAAAACAGCATCGCAAGATGTAGATGTATGTCAAATTATACCAAGATGAATTGGTGATATCCATTTTGTATAAAACTATTCACACTCACTTATTTAATAGAACTAACCAGTAGACACTGCGTGACACTACTTTGTCTCCTCTACGGTCTCATAAATTCTCTTTACTTAAATTAGATTATAAGACTCTTTCTCAAGTATTTTCATCACAAGAGGAATAAAAAAAGAAAAGTATTTTCATTGGATTATCTATGCAGTACAATTTTGGAAGTTTTTAACTTGCTTAAACACGTACACAATGTACTTGTTCTCCTTTCATTCTGTGTACTCATATCGTAATTTGATTATTTAATTTACACGCATACGAAGTTACGGGCAACAGCTAGTAATTACTTATAATAAAGTTATTTCTCAAGTCTGTAATAAAATCAAAAATACATTTTTTATCTACTATCTAGGTATTTATTTTATACCATAGTAAAAATCAAAAAATTCGACATCTGTACTTTGAAGACATTGAAAAAAATATTCAACAGTCGGTCTTTACTGGCGTAGTGGAAGCCAAAACAATATTTTATAGAATTTTTGTCTGACTTTCTGTCTGTATGTTTGTACGCGAATCACGCCAAAACTATTGCATGGAATCGAATAAAAATACTTAAAGTATAGGCTAAACTCAAAGTTTCTTATTGGCCAGTCATTCAAAATTTCACGCGTTCGAAGTCTCGGGTAATAGCTAGTCTTTGAATATAAATAAAACAAACAATGAAAATCCCTGACATTCTTCAAAAAGGAGGTTAGAATATTAGAATTAGAATTTCAATTAAATATATTTTTATGGCCAAGAGACGAGTCATTATTATAAGAGTCGAATTCTTCAATGACTTGCTCATTATTTTTTGTTTATCATTTTAATTTTGAAGCTACACAATTAAATTAAAGAAAATATTTACTTTTCTAGAACATAAATATAACTAGAAGTATTTGATCATGATAATCTTTACTTATTATAAAACAAAGTCGTTATTTTTGTATGTACGGTATGTCCTTATCTACCTATTAATAATATTATAAAGAGGAAAGATTTATAATTTTGGAATTTTGTATGTAACGAATAAACTCAAAAAATACTGTGCCGATTTCCAAAATTCTTTCACCATTGCAAAGCTACATTCACCCTTAGTAACATAGGCTATAAAAATAATCTTATGTCCATCTGTGCCAAGCCGTGACTGGCCTCTAGTGGGAGATATATCTTCAAAACTACGCAACGGATTTTGATGTGTTTTTTTATAGATAAAGGATTGATGTAAGAGGATGGTTGTTTTTGTATAATTTGTTAGGGTTATGTTTTTAAATTTCACGCGAATGAAGATGCAATGGCTGGATATAAAATTACGACAGTTATAAAAGTTGCACACAATTTGTGATTTTAATTTTTTCAAAACTTTTGTAATATTTCTCAGTGAAGCTTGCGGCAAAGTAAAATTTACATACTCAGGAGTAAAATTTAATTCACAAACTCTATACTATTACGATACAATGAAAATATTTACATAGTTTTGGGGAACCATCATCTGTCCTTTTACACTGACAAGTTTGTGCGAATGATCATAAGAAAATATAGTTGAAGTACCTACAGTCAAAGGATCACAATGTAGAATACTTAAAGCGGAGATATAATTTGAGTATGGTTTTTAGAATATTAACAAAATTTATATTACGACATAACCGCTAGGTATATTATTAACGATAGATGTGGCCCGCGACGTCGCACGCGTGGAATTTTGAAAAGATTCCCTTTTTGCGGCATTTTTCACTACGCTCTTATTGCTCGCAACGTAATGTTATATAGCCTATAGCCTTCCTCTATAAATGTACTATCCAACACTGAAAGAATTTTCAAAATCAGACCATTACTTCTTGAGATTAGCGTGGGCTAACAAACCAACAAACTTTTTAGCTTTATACGACTAGTGTAGGTTTTGGCCATAGTATGACCAGTAACTGAACGATCTCTTGTAAAACAAATGCCAGCATAATATGTGGTATCCTTAACACAAGCAATTGTCCATAAATAGTCCTTAGTTATTATTCATTTATTTTTATTGCTTCATAAATATTAATAATTCTGGGACAAAATCGAACTTACATCTAATAGCGTCACTATCGATTACGCTAACGATGTCTTTCGCATCTGTAGTAAACTGGAATATAAATATCAGGTTTGTTTTTTCACTTGAGTGTTATTCTTTCTAAGTAACCTACTCATCTAGACTAAGCTTAAGTTTAAAAGTTCGCACAATGTATTTATAATAAATACTCTTTATGGACTTAACCCTAGTATTATAACGTAGTTTGTGCTTCATCAAAATTCCGGGTCATTTTGAATATATTATATACAGGTTAGAAGTATAATGAGTTGTACCCGTTGTACCTAAGCTTAGATTACTTATATACGTGAACTGATGTACACATTACATTAATTAGCTTCGTAGATAATTAACTGAAACGGGTTGTTCTCGAATTTTGATGTGAATCTCAAACTTTACGCTATCATAGAAATTGTTGCCAATTAAATGTTAGGAAACTTTCAAATGTTGTGTATTTTACTTAAATAGAGTTAATATTTGGTATACAAGAGTAGGTATACCTGTGTGAATAATAATATTGTTATGACGCTGTTAACACTTCCACGGTTACTATCAAAAGTACTTAATTCAGTTATGCTACTTGAAATAGTAATCTCAGTAAAGGTCGTCACTAACGGCATATTAATATAGCGAGAAAGAGACACGTGGATATAGAAAAAAGACGAGGTGAGAAAGAGACAGATATCTCTGTCGGTGACGTCATAAGTACAGATACATCTCGGTATATTAATATACATCTGTCTCTTTCTCTCTATATTAATATATATAGTAATATGCCGTTGGTGGTGTCCTTAACTACATTGATGAACGTATAAAACACATGTACCACATGCAGGTGCCAAGGTAACGCACACAAATAGTATGACGTAATTTTATTGGGCGCACGCCCTGCACAATATCGCCTCACGCACACTAAAGGATGACGGTGTCCGTATACAAAGAGTATGAGCACTGAGCCCGTGTACCTTTAAGCCGGGGTTGCCTCATTACTTCTGTTGTATTTTATGCTTTAAGGTTCGTTTAAATACCATTATTAGTAAAGTAAAAAAATAGAATACAAGTGTCACCACCCCATTTCTTTTCCAGGGTGTTGTAAGAGCCTGCTAAAGGACAATATAAGCAGTTAACGTCTACTGTGGACTCTCCTAAAGTGGAGGAGTTCCGTGCCCAGCAGTGGGACGTTAAAAGGCTAAATAAAGTTAATAACAAAAAGAAAAAAAAAGAACAGTAATTATATCAACTTGCTATAGGTCGCAAGAGAGGGATTAGTTGGTTTTCTTTAACTGTAATTGGAATAATACAAAATGCTTTAATTAATTTTTACCTGAAAAATGAGGTAATATTTAAACGAAACTGACATTTAAATAACGTTAAAATATTTCGGTGCATTATTGTAGGAGCATTAATATGAACGACTGATACAAAACTCAATTATATAAAAAGTTGCTACAGAAGCATTTCATATTTTGAATTTCTGTATTCAATTTCACAACGATTTCCTGTTTCATAAATCTGTAATCTGTGTACCTGCGGTTGCAGCTTTTCAACGTTAACTCAAGCTTTTTGTGCAATGAAATATTTATGAATTAAATAGTCAAAAAATATACCATAATATTCACTAAGTTGTTTAAGCCAATACTTTCTTGATTCTTATGGCTTGATAAATAAGCATCTCTTAAAATCACAAACATAGCTTTCTTGTCCGGACTGAAATATCTTTTTAACTATAACAGGCCCTAGACACTTCGGAATAATGGAGCCCAATGGGTACTAGCAGGGCCCTGGACTCTTTAGAATAATGCGGTTGGTCGCCATTATTTGAGTACTTTAACGGCTATCATTCCGTGATCGAGTAGAGATTGAGGGGTCCTGATAATTACGAAGTCCTAGGATTCGCCCAGTGTACCCAGTGGAGATGACGGACCGGCTCATTGGTAAGCCCTTGCTTTTATATCCCTACAACATTTAACGCGAACACTTTCGCGGAGTGGAATCGGGAGGGTTATAACACATTCTTACAGCACTCGTGAAGAAACGACAAATTCATATGTCATTGGTCCGCAATTCACTTAGGGTGGGAGCTATTGTCTCCTCGACGTAACCGTCTCGAAGCCCATTGAGTCCTCGTCCTAAAGTTTTGACTCTGTGGAGACCCTCTATGCCGTCATTTAATGCACTCACTGATTCCAGCTAATTGCGACACATGGATGTCACTCCTGTATACTCATTCAGGGTAGATAACGTGGCCGATACTTCCACTGTTGCAAACATTCATAGGGTTGGCCTATGAATGTTTGCAACACTGTACTTGTACTTTGCTATACTCGCATACCATCAGGCAAAACCGTATGCTTGTTTGTAAACCCCATAAATAAAAAAACTGCTATTTTTGTTACCTATACACGGTTACTTATGCAAGAAAGACTTAATCTACTTATGAAGAAAGCAAATTTAATTATCCAAATTGCTGTTCCTATAAACTCCAATGCATATGCAAATTAAAATTGCAAACAGAATATTAAATACAGCACACTGCGTAAAATAGTATTTTTTATTATGTTCGCAGTGCAAATATGCTAAAAACTTTACTCGACACAGTTGCAAATAACTGAAAATTGTATATGCAAAATATTGTTTAATATTATAATTGTATTTATTTAATTACGCTGAGCAGGAAAATTGCATTTTACACTGTGTGATAAATATTTGCAGGCAAATGCTAAAAACCTTCTAATGTTAGGTCTAAATTAGTTTTGAATCATAGAATTCGTTAAGCACATGTTATAATTACTAATACAGAGCTACCTGTACTGTAGCCAGTGCTAGCATAATAATATAAATTTCAAAACAGCTTTCCATGTTATTATTTTGTAAATATAGATCTTGTAGGTCTAAGAAAAATGGTTGTAGGTTTTATTTATAGCATGTGATGATAAAGACTGCCGTCTCCAGAATATTTTTATTTACTGGAATGTTTTTGTCCGTTTTAGCATTTAGCATCTGCTTTAGTTGAATCAAACGAAGACATTTTAATCACTATGTTACAAAATATGACAGGAAAAATTCAATAAATAAATATTTACGGACATTTCACACAAGGTCCTCTGGTCCCAAGCTATGTTTATATGCTTGTGTTATGGCTACCAGAATACGGATATAATACATATACTACTTTTTATTTTTGTAAATACATACTTATAATACATAGAAACATCCAGATGCAGAACAAACACTTGTAAGACATCTCTAAATATCACACAAATGATTGTCGGAGGCGGGAATCAAACCCGCGACCTCATGATCAGCAGTCCGTTATACGAACCACTAGACCACGAAGCTATTATGCAGCTACTACGCAACGTTCACCAGTTAAAAAAAATTACAAACATCAAAACAGGGAATAATACAAGCGGCTGGGGTCCTTTGAGAGTTATATTTAGTTTCTCACTGCTGTCTGTTATTTATATTTTATCGATATATATAAGTAGTGAGCGGTTTGCCGCATTTCCACCATACATTTAAGTCATACAGGATATCCCTCGCATTTCTCGGTATTCATTCAGATGGGTTGTAGATATATATTTCTAGCGAACGTGCCAGCTCCGGACAATATTTTATGCTCCCAGGGCGACAATAATTTGTTGGTCCGATGCGCCACGGTTCGTGTATTGTCGGCAATTTATCTCCTTCAAGCGTGGACTCTAATCGAAGCCGATATGAACGACCATCACCGTGGAATTTAAAAGTTATTTAAGAGCCTAGTAAGATATTAATATGTTCGGACTAATGTATTATATCTCTTTATCACTATCACAAATAGTAAAGATATTTTCAAACCTAAACAAGTCGCCGCACAACGTGCTTTTTGACAATAAAACTTTGAGTAAAATAACGGTGTATTTAACTTTCTTATTAAATTCATCCTTATTAATTTGTAGACTTTCTATATAAGAGTTTTATAATAATAAAGAGATTATTAACTGCTATTAACTGAAAATTATCTGAAAGTAGTAATAATAAGGCGATAATGGTATTAGCTCAGAATTACATGGCTCTAGCCAACGCTGAGAGATCAACATTCTATTCCTGTATGTATGTACGTAATAGTTAAATCAAACTAATCCATCAGCAAGATATTCAAGCCGCTCGGCTTACATACAGTGAGTTCGGTACACAATCAACGTACCTTTGACCCAAAACTATAAAGGGATTCCAAGGCTTTCCCACAAATCATCATTGTTGCTGTAAATATGAATATTTGGTACAATATCTTGATGCTAATACTTAAGATTTGGATAGAGTTACCATTTTCTTCTATAAATATCATTTGTTTGATCTAATCCTATTAACACTTTGAACGCGAAAAAGAATGTATAGGTGAACATAAATATGTACGTTTCTCTTTTAGGCAAAATCAGATTTAATTTAAACTTTACAACGCTATAGCTTTTATATCAGAATAACATATAGGCTTTGTATCATCACACTAAAAGCCAAGTAGCGAGGCAGTCACTATAAATGGATGAAGCGGGTATTAGCTATATTATACTTACGTCTAAATAAAAGTAAAATTCTATTTATCCTAAAAAGAACAAAAACTTAAAAATTCTGAAACAATTACTCTCTCGGTGGGAAGATAAACAAAAAAGATGAAATCAAATAAACATTATGTAGATAGACAAAAGTAACATAATGGTTCTTCATGAAAATAAATTAGAAATTCTTTTTCGTTGTAATTCTGTTGAAGAATACGCCAGTAGAATGTTATTATGTAAGGCGAAATTAGAACGAATAGAAGTAATACGTACGATATTGTGATTTCAACTAATAGGATCGCTGGCGAGAATTATCAGTCTCTGTAATACCTATAAAAATTATTTTGATAGTGTTATGTAATAGGTACGTATATGTTAAGCAAATAGAACAAAACCAAACTTTCTCCCTCTCCAGTCTTTTAACGTTCTGGAAGGGGTGGTGCCAAAGTTTTAGCTAAATCTAAAACGTAATTATGTGGAAAATAATTATGTACTGTATATACTGATAACAGATTGCCATTACAAATTAGAATATTTTTGACGAAGTGAAAAAAAAAACATGTACACGCGATACAATTTGCAAAAGCGTTTCATTAATTTAATAAGGCAAACCAACATTTTTATCGCTGCTATAATGTATGTATGACAACATGACAACAAACGAAAAGAACAGGGTCCACTCTTCCCGTTTCTAAATAATTTTCACAATAAAACATCCCTTTTCTCAGAAATTTTGCTGTAAATCAGCTTTTCTATTCACCCTTTCAATATACTGACCGCGACACAGTTCTGTTCAAACAAAATTTTCATTACGTGTGCAAACAAAAAAACTGCCAAGTGTGAGTTGAACTCGCAAACGAATGGTTTCTTACCATTATATCTTAGAGTTACATATTGTTAAATTGTTTTTGAGATGTTCATTGTATTTTATTCAATAAAATGTATTATTATTATTATTATTTATTATTATTGTCATCTACACTTATTATAAAGCTAAAGAGTTTATTTTTTTCTTTGTTTGAACGCGCTAATCTTAAGAACCACTGGACCGATTTGAAATATTCTTTCAGTATTGGATTGTACATTTATCAAGGAAGGCTATAGGCTATATAACATCACGCTGCAGCCAATAGGAGCAATGCATAATGTTGCGAAAACGTAGAAAATATTCTAAATACCTCGCGCATGAAGTCGAGGGCAACAACTAGTGACATATATTCGTCTTGCTGACATAATCATGTTGTCTAAGTGCATCATCAAATTGCATTGAAAACAAAAAATTTGTTGTACGGGTGACCCCATTGTATACTGGTTTTTAGTATTTGTTATGCCTCAACAGATATGCAACATCCCTAAATATTTCAACTACCAGTGGACGGACGGACAGTCAGTTGGACGAACGGAGGAAAGGACGGAAGCAAGGACGGATAGCGTAAGACGCAGTAACAGGTATATTATCCTCTAACACTTGCGCGATTCATTTGTTTAAATGCGTACTGAATTCTCTTCAAACTCAGTAATAGGTTCCCGTTTTACCCTTTGAGACGAAACCCTAAAAAACAACTTTCTTTTAGTAGCTTACGATATTTTTTCTGGGTGATTAGGAATTTCCTAATAACATCGCCACACAAAGGCGTGGCTGTAATTCAATTTTCTATGCTGCAGGTTTAATATCCTTATTTATTTTTAGAAGATATTGCTGTCTATCATCTTTGACTAATGAAATTGGATAATAATATTTGCTTGTTATTATCAATAAACCAGAATTTTTTGATAATAATCTATCATACAAAAAAAAAAATATTTTTTTTCTCCAATAGATTATCTACGGTCCATTTTTTGGGTTCGGAACCAAAAGGTAAAACGGCGCCCTATTACTAAGTCTTCGCTATCCATCTGTCTGTAGGCTGTATCTGTGGAACAGTGATAGCTGAGTATTTCACAGTTTATGAATAACAGTTAATACTGTATCACCAAATGCTCATCACCATAATTCTCCTGTCTTCATATTTTTTCGATATATCGATATTTTTCAGCGATATTTAATTTTTCGATATATCGATGTATCGATACAAAATTGCAAGTATCGAAATGGTATAAAAATCGAATTTTTTTTCAGACAGAAAACATGTATAAGTACATTCTTCTTCTTAATTTGATACTTATGTTGGTTTTTAATTCAATTCAAGGCAATTCTGTCCGTCAATTTCAACCTTAGATTTTAATTGTCTGTCCGTTGACTGAATCCTATAATATAACCTCAACGCCCGTATTTTACAGTGATTTTCATGACATGTTATTGACCATGTGATTATGTCGAATCTATACTTTTATAAAGCTAATAAATCAAATTATGGTGGAAAAAGTGAAATGCCGCAAGTGGGACTTGAACCCACGACCTCGGAATACCGTTCCGAAGCTCAAGAGTTTGTTTGTTTGAACGCGCTAATCTCTGGAAACATTGATTTGATTCTGAAAACTCTTACAGTGTTAGATAGTACATTTATGGAGGAAGGCTATAGGGTATATAACATCACGCTACGACTGTTAGGAGTGAAGCAGTAGTGAATCGTTGCGAAATCCGGGAAAAATTTATACTCTATAGTACCTGCCTACCCCCATAGGGAAATGGCGTGATTTTATTATGATGATGATGGATTAAGGAACTGTATACGAAACCTTTTGCTTTTCTATTCGCACTTAGCCAGTTTTTTAATTTTGCATATCTATCGTATAAAATATCGTTATTAGCTTCGATATTTTATTTGAAAAATATCGAAGCTAATAACGATATTTTTATAAATATCGATATATCAATTTTTTTTCTTTTCCGACATCCCTTTACCCTTTGTGTGTGAGTTCAATGCATACTTTACCGTTTTTAGGGTTCCGTACCCAAAGGGTAAAAACGGGACCCTATTACTGAGACTTCGCTGTCCGTCCGTCCGTCCGTCCGTCCGTCTGTCACCAGGCTGTATCTCAAGAACGGTGATAGCTAGACAGTTGAAATTTTCACAGATGATGTATTTCTATTACCGCTATAACAACAAATACTAAAAATAAAATAAAATAAATATTTAAGGGGGGCTCCCATACAACAAACATGATTTTTTTACCGTTTCTTGCTCGATACTAATAACGTTGCCTTATGTTGCATAGATAACGGTACGGAACCCTTCGTGCGCGAGTCCGACTCGCACTTGACCAATTTTTTTCTAATAATGATCTAAAAATACTTAAAAAACTTATTTCCGTTCAAAATAAATCACTACTAAAGATAGACTATCTTTAGTAGTGATTTATTTTGAACGGTAATAAGTTTTTTTAGATCTTAAGAAAGCAAGAGAAAAAAAGTATGGTATTTGTTATATGGCAAAAAGAGGGTTACCTTTGTACAATACGTCGTTCAAAAGCAAACAGATCATATAGGTCAAATAGTTGCTTTACGATCTTGAAGAAAATAGGGAATGGCAGTTCAAATACAGAGATGAAATGTCTTATTTATCTCTATAGGAAATCGGATTTTTTATCGATAACTATTATAAAGGATCTAAGGAAAAAGAACAACTAGGTTTAAATAAAACCACTTTCTCGGATTTAGACGCGTATTTTTGTTTTAAATTTCAAAGTCAAAATTTGCAAAAAAAAATTGCAAAGGCTCAGAAACGTCGGGCCAAAATTTAAAACAAATATACGCGTCTAAATCTGTAAAAAGTGGTTTTATTTAAACGGATGAGTCGCGCAAGTGTTAGAGAACAACTAGGTAATAAATAGTTTTTAATAAAACTATTTTATGGAGAAGAAAGATCCTTGTGGCGGCCACGTTACGGACGACGCACCGTGTGGCAGCTCGCAACAAGGTGGACTGACGACGTTGTAAATATGCTGGAAGCTGCTGGATGCAAACAGCGCAGGACCGCGTGTTTAGGCGCTCTATCTCCTCCTCTCATCTCTCCTCGCGTCCTCGTATCTCCTACTAAACGGATGAATGGATCTTTATGATTACCGCTTCAATAGTTTACTGGTAATCTTTATCACCCAAGTCTTCTTAGACACGTTTTCAGAACCAAAAAACAAGATATTATTATTGCAGTCAGGCTTTTTAATTTTTATATGTTGTCATACCATTGTCCATATTTAAAAATAATTTATGCTAATACATATTATAATTAATTTAGAAAGAAAGAAAGAATTTCTAATTTCTCTCTCTATATTATAATTTATACTAAAATAAATATAATATTTTAAATAATCCTGCTTCCCCTTCTTATCTGCGTGAACGTTTCTCTTTCGCTCATTCTTCCGATGCCAGATCAAATCTTCGCACTTTACTTAAATTTTCCGCTCACAAAACTGACTTTTTCTCCTACTCCTTTACTATACATGCAGTCAGATTGTGGAATTCACTACCGTCTAACATTAGAGAATCGCGCTCTGTTTCTACTTTCAAACTGAGGACCCGTCAACACTACATAATGACAGTAGTTCACAGTAGTATTCGACGGGCCTCGTGGTGTAGTGGTTCATGTAACGGACTGCCGATCAAGAGGTCGCGGGTTCGATTCCCGCTCGGGACAATCATTTGTGTTCTTTTTCTAATTGTCATACAAATGTTTGTCCTGCGTCTGGGTGTTTCTATGTATTATAAGTATGTATTTACAAAAAAAAAGTAGTATATGTATTCTATCCGTATTCTGGTACCCATAACACAAGCATAATAAGCTTAGCTTGGGACCAGAGGACGTTGTGTGAAATGTCCATGAATATTTATTTATTATTTATTTACAGTCTCGTAATTGTGTCACCATGTTGTGTTATTCAACTGATCTTTTTATATTTACAGTCGGCTCTTGTTAATTCAAACCTGCGATAATTCGAATCTCTCTATAATTCAAAGTTATCACGAGTTCCCTACAAAATCTCTTTATATTTCGAACAAAACAATACATTTTTATGCACTTGGTAATTCGTACGAAAAAATCATTGCTATATAACAAAACCACGCGTTAATTCGAAGCCATCGGCGTCCAACACTCGACAATTCAAAGTTGTAGAGAGAAAGAGGCGGAATGATTGTTAGTACATATAACAGAGTTCTTTCAAAAGATTAATTAATTCACATTATAAATATTTATGTACGTACATGTATGGACACGAATTACCTTTAAACTTTTGTCATTATTATAGAATATGTAGCAGTTAACAAATAACAATTGATCAACACTTTTCGAACCATTGGATATTTCAAACACTCGATAATTCGTAATATTTTAAGCGTCCCTCGAGTTTCGAATTAACGAGAGTCGACTGTATGTACTATTATATGTATGTATGTATTGTGTATGTATATATCAAGTATTGTTACAGCTAGTATAGTATTGTGTATATTATGTATATTATGTACGTATATTATGTAGGTATATATTAGTCTTTAAGTATATTTATGTATTAAGTATTTGTATTTTTAATTTAATAATTAGTTTACTTTACTTCTGTCACCGTGCACTACACACCCATGCCTAATACTTCTCTCACTATCTCCTCTCGTGGGTCTACACGCAGAGATTTCTTTAAGGAATATGTAGACCCCTACACTAAAGCACTAAGTGTAAAATTTGTTAAATAAATAAATAAAGCTGAAGAGTTTGTTTGTTTTCTTTCACGTTAGGATAGTACAATTATCGAGGAAGGCTATAGGTTATATAACATCACGTTGTGACGCGTAAAAGTCGCGGGCATCAGCTAATATAAAATATGTCTTGAAATCCAAAATAGAAAAGCAAGTTTACTATACATATAGCTACATTGGTAATTTGATTATGTATGAGCTACACGCAGATGTAAAGGTAACTGTTGAGGCGTAACATTGACGGTCGACTGGCTGATTGCAACGTTTGTGTCATGATTACAGATTCCACACGCATTGACCACGACTCATTGTGGTTTTACTACAAACAATACCATGAATATCATATGAATATGTAGTACCCAGAGTACACTTGACTTGACTAGCATAAAATTACAGTGTCCGTGTGGTGATCCGACCAATAGATTGCTAGTTTTATTTAGACAATGCACAAAATGCGTACCCAAGTTCAAAGCGTCGGTGATGACAAATTAAAAATACATGAAAAAATTGTACGCATTATTGAGTGTTGTACGTGGCGGATACACATGATGATAGGCCAAAATTATATTTACAATCAAATTAATTGAATCCGCAAAATAGATCTTCTCCGACATTTTGAATGTTTTCCGTATTAAAATAATTTAAAAAATTACAAAACTACATGCAAAATATTATTCACGTATAAAACTATAACAATAGATATCGTGAATAACATAATTAATTGCTTTAGAAAAATGTGAGGCAAGTAATTTCCCAACATGTATTTGGAACAATACAGTTCGATTTTGCTTTGTGAATCATTGATTTCAGTAATTTCAGTTGGCTGCTACAGTGCAGAATTATTGTTTATCCGAGCAGATGCATTTTGGGCAGGTTATTTTCTATTTTCTGAAATAGAGCGTGATGATTGTTCTAGAAATTCAATTTAGAATTTATAGTTAGCGTTTTTGAATTACAATATTTTTTAATTTACTGCACCATTGCATGCACGTAGCATGTTCCTAATTTAAAAAGTCGTGTACCTACTTTTTGTTTGTGAACAATCCCTCGTTTAACCATATTCATTTCAAACAATATCAGGCCTGTTAAAAATTATTATTTTCTCCATTATTATTTCTATCCCATTTATTTATCGTCGATGCTACATCTTATTCATCAAAGCTCTCATTTCAGCCCTACCGTACCACTCTTATTAAATCCTTTTTCTTCCCAATCCTTACTAATTTATAAATGAGAAAACCAGATGATGAAAATAAAAATGTTGACGAGCTGAAGTGTTAGTGTAAGTATCGAAACTATAGCGCGATTTAAAAAACTATACATCGCCATGTATCGAGCGGTATAGTAAACTTCTGTTTGTTAAGGTTCGATTTGAAAACTTCACGCGTACGAAGTCGCGGGCAACAGCTAGTCCTATATGAACATAACAAAGCTTGCAGTTTTCTGAAAATAGAAGGTTGAAAACAACACAGCTGCTTGTCGTGGAGCAATTAAGTCAGAAATTAATTGCCTTTTAGGACCATTAGGAAGTAAACGAACTCTCCTTGCAAACAATGAATTGCGGTATTTGATACAAACGAGGGTATCACGTTGATGTGTTGTCTTTGATTATTTTCTGAATGTTTTTTTTTCTGAATGATGAGATGATAAAACGTATATTTTTTTAAACCTTCAATTCTAAAAACAAAAGAAGCGGTGTCAATTCCATAGCCCATGGCCATTTATTCACAATCCTTTAATTTTATTATATCATTCTTTAATCATATCTCGTATGGTAGAAAACATTCTCCTTATCATTCTTCGGGAAAAATGTGTTTTCTTCAGATACCATTTTTATCCGGTATGCAGATGAGTTACTTGGATACTATAAACTAATTTATTGCAATCTATCAAAGCAATTCACAAAGTCTTTTGAATAGTGAGCCACAAATATTTTTTTAAAGATAAATATATTTGGATGATAAAACAAAGTGCGATCTAAATTATCTTGACACCTTCGCTTAGCGAGCATAAAGATAAATATTAAAAAATATGCTTAGTTAAAAAACTGCAAAACAAAAAAAAGTTATAGAAGCATAGATAAATATAATATAGCGTAGAAACAGTCAAAATCGGTTTAATTTTCGCGAAGAAAAAAGGGGACTACGAAACGTCTTTTTTTTTTCAAGAATTTGTAGGTAAAATCTATATTTGTCCCTTGCAGCACGGCGCGAATAGGGAATAAGGATAGCAATACCTAAGGCAAATACCTAAATTAGGAGTACAGCCTAATCTAATTACCATTACCCTAATAACCCTCTTAAAATAAAATCCTTTAAATTATTTTAAAAACTAAATATCAGACCTTAAGAAAGCAGATTATTGTAAGCCTTTCCATAAGCCATATTCAACCAATTTTTAGGGCAGACTTCACAGAAACAACTTAATTAAAACAATTTTTAGTTAATAAATTTCCTTCAAACCGTTTATGTTAAAACAAAATTATTTACTAAGGACTTTTCTAAACGGATCTTTTTACAAAAATATATCTAAGATCTCCACTACACAATTATTATTGTAAGGAAGTTTTGGCTTTACCTTTTCAGTATTAATTATAAGAGTATAATAATATTACTAATCTAATTAATAATTTTTTGTATAGTAAGTATATTTTACTTTTAAGCAAAAAATCTGAGTAATTTCATGAAACATTTTGCAGTTTTTGTCCGATATCTACCAATCAACAAAATCGGATTTGAATCGAACGATAACTGTTTTTATTTAAGCACTGAAACATTTTGTTGGCAAATAACTACAAACATCTAAACTAACGAATTTGACATGCAGGTAGGATAAGGGTAACTAAAAAACCCTTCAGTTTTCTATAAAATTTCATAGCAGTGTTTTGTGAGTATGTGAGCATTAGCAGAAATTGCATAGGTATAATAAAAATATTTTCATGGAATTAGCGTTTCATCTTATTTCAGTGCTTGGATCTAATTTGTAAAGATTTCTGGTTAAAATCTGAACTAAACCAAATACCAATACCAAAGAAACCTATTCCTGAGATGATTAGCTATCACCATAGATTTACTTTTAACAAAAGATCTTTTGTCATAAAGATAAATAAAAGCAAACGTATATTTGCTTTTATAAATACATTGTCAGCATTATTTAGTAAAGCTTTAACTGCAGGACTAAACCAAATGCAAGGCTACGAATTGACTATTGAAGATTAAAATACTTATAAGTATAGTGTCGTTCTATTTTAGTAAGTAATTTATTTAGACAAGTTAGTGTGAGGTTTAGTTTGCCCCTATATAAATAAAGAGCGGTAACATGAACTAATTGAGTCATTATGCGCACCGATGCCGGGCTTGGCATAACGGATAGTTAATTAAATAAATGTGCACAAGTTTATCACGCTTTACTTACAAAAAAAATGTAATTTGAATACTTAGTATGAGAATATGAGTAGTTATGCTGTAAGTAGTCTTCATTCAACACGATCTAAAAGCCGTTACATATGCACGTATAGGATTATATGATAATTCTATGTTTGAACGTAGTAATTCTAAATATATCAGCAAAAAATTCAGAAAAAGTTATGGAATATGGCAATGTTTCCACAATAATACGGAATTTGTATGCAAAATTTATACTAACATATTATAAAACTGAACATTTTGTTTGTTTATTTAAACGCGCTAATCTCAGGAACAGCTGGTTGAAGAATTCTTTGATTGTTGAATAGTACGTTTATCGAAGAAGGCTATAGGCTATATAACATCACGCTGCGGTCAATGGGAGCGCAGCGGGAAAAATTATCTAAATTCCACGTACGAAGTCGCAGCTATATTTGTTAGACTGTACATGAAAAAATTTCGATATTTACCATAATGTTAATAAAGTTTAAAAACTTCATATACTCGTATTTTCTTTTATCATCTGTAAAACATAACAAAGTGGTTACCGAACAACTATTCTAATTTAAGAGAGCTTTTATTTTTTATCGAGCTATACGCAAATGAGTTTCGTTTGAGTTAGCCATGCGTATAATTGAGGCTTGAAAAGAATATTAATGTTAAAAGTTAAAGCACCTGCTTAAACAAACTTTTAATAAATTCTAAATGTAAGTAAAGATTCAAGATCCATAACAGTTTTTAAACTGAATTGCAAGTGTACTGTGAAATACCTATTCTTATCGATAATAACATTATAAAGAGAAAAGATTTATTTGTTTGTTTATTGGCTTGTATTTCAAAACTATCATTGCTCTTGATAATACCTCTACTACGAGGGTTACTGTCATGAAACACTTACGCAAAGGTATTTGATCATGAGCTGTCAGCGGGTCATAATGTAGTTTAAAATATGCCGAATCAGAGCCGTAGAGACTAAAATATATAATATCGGAGAAACATCGTAGACATCACCTGTAATTACAGCCAGAGCAGTCATGCATCTAAAGACCCTGTAATACTGGACAAACTAACTACGTTAACTACAACATTCTATTAACTACGATGAGATTGATCCGTGGCTTACGACACGTGTAGCTGGTTTGGAAGGATCCTTTTATGAATATTCAACAGGTCACCATTCATTCTCATCTAATAAACGAATTACTGACCATTGACACCATTTGAGGACCCACTTCACAATCTTGGAACCTAAGTTAAAACTAATAATCTCTAAGTAAACTATTTTAATCAAGTCTCCTACGTAATCAAAATAAATTCAATTAATTAGTAATTTTTACATACAGACAAATATACTGTCATACATTATGTAAACACTGTATTACTTTAAAAATTTGTGATGTGCTTGCTTAAGAATACACATGGTAGCAAGCGTGGCAAGTTATCCGATGCACATTACCAAGTGGAGGGACCAACTTGGCTAGAATATTACTTTAATCGTGGCAGACCTCCGTTATTGTCAAAGTTTTTAAATGTTGCTCTTGCCATTACCACAACTTGATAGCTTATTGCGTGATAACTTAAGCTTTGTTTATACTATTTTTTACTTGTACTATTTTTTTTTATTACACTCATTTTGAGGCCGCACATAATCATATAAAAACAAAACAACCACCGACAGTGAAAATCTATTGCAAACGTGGAAAATACACCTCACAACGTCATTCGCTTTTGGTCATCGTCTTTTTTATTACCATACAAACAACGAAGTGTAACTCATTGCTTACGTGTATATGTATAGACATACATTATATTTTATTTAGATTATAAACATTAGAAACGTTACCTTTATCTATGTTATGTAAATTTCTTTCAGAAATTAGACTTCTAGACCAGACTGCCCAGACTGCCGTACTCAAAACTTTTGTAAAAAAGATAAACTGCGGTTTTGTCTTTCTTACAAAAGGTGGGACCTTTACTATAGATTTTATTCGTATAATTATGGATGCTACAGTATTTATTAGTCTGAAAATTAAATCATTACATAACATAATATTGAAGAATATAAGGTTAAGGCAGGATTCAGCCTCAAGACTATATTTATTACAGCCATTTAAGTCTCTGAATGTAAGCTCTTTGGCAGTATAAAGCAGTTTAAAGCTTCTTTTCGTATCCATTTTATTTTCAGTCCACTGAGGCAATACATACACTGCGCTTATATTTCGTATATCTTAAATGTTTTGGAACTTTTCTTAAATCTTTCAATTCAGTGTATAATCAGTTTTCAACTTTTAAATCAGCTTATGAAATGGTTTTTTTTTTATAAATAATGAGTATTAAGTAACATCTTTTTTTATAACAAGTATTCAAAATGATGAAAATAAGCAATCAAGGCGTTTATGCCTCTACACATGCAGATTTTTTTTCAATAAATTTATCCCATACCTACTCAAAATCCTTACTATATAAAAGTGAATTTGAGTTTGTTTGTTTGTTTGTGACGTTTTCACGCAAAATCTACCGAATGGAATTACAAGAAAATTGGTATACAGATAATTTTATAGTCCTGGAAGTCAAATAGGCTATATATTATTTCGCTAAAAACTCTGTACGAGATAATAAACGCAAATCTTTGCGAAATGTGGTACAAAATAATACTCGCGTGCAACCGAATCGACTCACCCATACAAAATAGACAAAAAGAGTGATATAATTTAAAAAAATAAAAAAAAGTATACATAATGTATATTTTTTTAAAGCTTATTCTTTTAGCTTTAAATGTAGTTCAGCCACTTTGTTATTTTTACAGTTTACATTTTCACAGCAACTAATAGAATCCGTCGACTTATAGGTATTTTTTTTATTCGCCAAGAAGGTTTTAATCCCAGACTGATATGCGATCTAATTAAATTGATTTTATTTGATACATAGTATTTAATAACGAATGTTGATTGATGTAAATTTTGCTATGGATTTCAGTATCAATGTTAGTTAGATAATAACATCGATACTTAATTTCAGTTCAGAATACAGTTTTTATTTTAGATTTGATTTCAAATTCAATTCGGCCACTAATGCGTGCGAAGCCACGGGCAGAAGCTAGTATGCTATAAATATCGAACCCAAAGCCGGCAGACTTGCTACTTTCAAGCTGCAAAGCAAAGAAGTACACAAAAATAATATAAAAATAATCTAGTAAATACATTGGTTTACACATGTTATGGTAGGCATATTAGACAATGTTAAAGTAAACCGTGACTAGAAAGATAACACGAAAGTTTTTCGAAAAAGGAGGTTAACACTTATCAGATAATGCGACTTCCAAGTTTGTAACAATAGCACCAGTCCGCCTGTCGTTTAACAAAAAACTTTTGAGTTGGGAATTTAAACTTTTCCCTAAACTGGAACTGTATCGGAACATTAAATCTTTTATGTTTTTGTAGTTTTATTGTTCGTGTTAGTATAGTAAGCTTTTAATCTTGTTTCAAACTTTACTTATTTTCTGTAACGTATATTTTCTAAAGTCGTAACAATATCTACTATTTGTTTCCATTGAAATATTCTTCACGGTATTCCTACCAAATCAATTGGTAGTCAATGGTAAGAATAACGCAAATAATTTATCTTTAAGGTACACCTTAAAAATTACCTTTTAAAATTAAATATAAATTAATAAATAAATATTCATGGACCTTTCACACAACGTCCTCTGGTCCCAATCTAAGCTTTTAACTGATAGAGAATATGATCGTACATCATGTTTTGCTGATAGAGAATATGTTCGACATTAAGTCCATAATTCTAAAGTGTAGCTTAATATTGAATATCTAGCTTGCTGAAAGAAATTCTTGGCTGCAAATTTGAAGACTTGAAATAAATGGAATGATTGATGCAAAAGCGAATCGCACGTAAATAAATATATATTTTGTGCGAATTGTACAAATCAGTTAAAAATTGTAACATTAAATAGTATTTTCGTATTAAATAGGTCAACATCTACTGTCATTAATGGTTAACTTGTTAATTGGTAAAGACAAGTATGTGATAATAAGCAGAACCGACTCAAACTTAGCTTAATGACCTAGACAAGTGAGATTTACCCCATTACAACTTTAAGCAACGACCCGACGACATAAATCTCTAATCCTTGGATTAATTAAACCGGTCAAAGTGAAAGGTTCACGAAATCTTTACACCTCATAATTAAAGGGAACTTTTGATAGATAAGTGTAGCTTAAATTGGTATCACAAATTAACATTAAATTTATAAAATATTGCTTATTACGTACTCGTGTATTTTTACTATTTAAAAACAAAAAATGTTCTTAAATTGCAAACTTTTCTTTTTTATATATGTAAATTGGTTTCTCAAAAACCTCTGGTCTTAGTTATATTGATAAATCAATAAATACTAATAAGTTGACATGTACTAAGTATTATGTATGTGTATTGCAACTATAAAGACTTATGTAGGTCTGTGCTTATTAAATTAATGACCTTTATGCTAAGTTGAAATATGCTACACGGTTTTTTGTTCAAATTACATGACAAATACACGATAGATGTTAAAGGCAGATCTGTAAATCTAATATTAATAGATTGTCCAAACGGTTATCTGTCTGTTTTTATAAACATACTATCTAATGAATAAATAAATAAATAGAAATTGAAAATTGAAATGCTTGCAGTTTCACACACGTAAATAATTATTGAGCCCCTCCTCCCTCAATACAATATACAACAAACCTTAACAAATTAAACAGAAAAGCCATCCTCTTGAATCACTTAATCTAATAAAAGAAACTGCTTCAAAATATGTTGCGTAGTTTTAAAGATGTAAGCTCAGATAAGGACATACTAACAAAAATAACGACATTGTTTTATTAGAACTTCATACAGTTACATATTTATGTACTGTAACCCTAAAACTGTACGAGCATTATAAACAAGGATTGGTAAAATAATTACAATAAACAGCGATATTTTAATATTCACAGTAAAACGGCAGAGTTTAGATACTGTACCGCTCCTGGCTGGCTTAAATTGGTCATTTACATTTACAACAATACAGATTGACATATAAATTGCGGTAGAATTTCTCTTTATTCTGCTAAATTAGACATTTAAAACTTAATTCTCGGCCAAAAACCTAATTGAAATACGATTTACGGTTATTAAATATAAGGGCAAAAACGAGCTGAAGACGTAGTTTGCAATTACCGCAAGTTACCACGGTAATATTATCGAGGTTAATCGCATCGTAAATTTTTGTAAAGAAAGAAAGAAAGTTTTTATTTCTCCCCCATGGGGACACAACAAGGTACATAATATTACAACTAATAGGCACAAATAAAAATAACGAAAAATCACAAAATAAAACAATAATATAAAATAAAAAGATGAGTATATATAAGCTGAGAGAATAATGAGTGCCAATGTGCCCCACCCATAGGAAAAAAAAGGGACGTTACTCAGCTTAAATGTTGCGGTTTTTACACCGCAACGCTGATTTTCAGCAAAGCCCCGTTGTACTAGCCATAGTTTCTTTCTGTAGGCCCCAGTACACAATGGCCGTTGATGGGCCATGCTTTGCAATGCACAACTGTAGGCCATGATCACTTGGTGCTCACACAATGGCGCATAGCTCATTGCTGTCTGGCGAGGCACTTACGATGGACGTGGAAGTAATCACGGCTGCGGCTATTTATTTATATACTGCTTGCAAGTATTACAGAAGTATTGTACGTCCATAGTTATTAAAAAAATGGCGCAAAAGGCGATGGTGGAATATATTAATATTCAAATAAAACAAAAATATATAATATTATTTATTTATAAACTCTTTATTGTACACCAATAAATAACAATATTAATCAAACAATTCTAAAGAAACAGAATGTACAATTGGCAAAATAACATTCAAATAAAAAAATATATATACATTAGGGTGTCCCTTAAATTTCAATGTCAATATATTTTTACGCATACCGTCTAAAAACTTTAGTATTGACCTAATATAATACAGAAATAAATATTAGCCCGATTTATAAACGATAACCCGTGCCGACTTGAGTTTTTAACTTGTCCATACAAGTTGCGCGGGTACAGCGCTGTGACCTGTTACTGCGAATTTCAATTGTCATTTCATACGTGATTTCTAACATTATTAATGCGTTGTTGTTTATTATGTGAAGATGTCTGTGGAATTACGAAGTGATAAACAAAATATTTACCTTATCGGACTGCCAAGCCACCAGATAAATGGTGCAAAATTACCATCTAATCGACAAGTTCTCACCGTTTTATTTTACAATATACGTGAAGTCAAGCTGACTGTTAGTGAAAGTGCGAATCTTGTTGTAAGAGAGTGCATTACATTTTGGGAAAAAGCCAGAATTCCTACGAAGGCATTTCCTAACTGCGTGAAGAAACTTGTTGATTTATATCATGTTTGAAGGGAGCTGCAAAAAAACTGTAAGAAAACTCAGGTGACGTTCAAGAACCGTGAAAATAATTTTGTAAAAGACCTTGATAACTTATTTGATATTGCACATGCTGATGCCTTCGCCAGAATTAAGATATAGGAAGACAAAGAATTTTTAAGGAAACAGAGAGAGGCAGGTCGACCGGGATGCTTAGGTGGAATTGACAAAAAATTGGCGGAGAAAGAAGAACGAGTTAGGCAAAGACGATTGGAAGAAGAGGAAAGAAAGGTAAAACAAAGAGAGTTATTGGCTGTTGCATCTACTTCTTCGATAGATAGCTTGAAATGTCTGGAGAATTCGGATGAGGAACAGATTTCGAACTGTGAACTTAGTACTCAGATTCTTTGCCCTGAAAAAAGTTCTAAAAGAGGCACGAAAAGTTTCATAACTCCTAAACTGGTAGCAGCTTTAGATCGTTGCCAATTAAGCATAAGAGACACAGTTTACATTCTCCATGCGGTTGTAGAAGCGCTTGGTCTGAATCGAAGGAAGAAATTACGCAAAATTTCTTTAGTAAGTTTAATATTTTCTTGTTTCTTTTTTCAAAGTTTCGTGGCTTAGTTTTTTTTTTAAACTGTTTTTTCTTTCTTTCAGATATGACGCTAAATGATTTTGTGACTCAAAGAAGCAAACAATTTCTATCTCGACTGCAGATCGACGACAGTTTTCTTCGGGAGGATATATCTTCTTGGGGTGACAATCCTACTTTTTTGGAAGCTAGAAGATGAATAAGTCTTTTTAAGGTCGTAAATGACACTGATGAAAGAGCTGTTAAATTAATGCAAGATTTTAATGGACTTATCACGGCTGAAGAAGAGCAAAAACAGTTTTTGTTGCGTTGTGTTCAGGAACACAGAAAACTGTATCCAGACTGTAAAAAAACTACACTAAAGAGAAGTTACCCTAATTAATTATTATTATAATTTGTATTTTAATAAAAGTTTATGTTGATCTTATTTTATTCTTACTCATATTTACTTTATTTGTTGCATTTTAATTAGTTTTGGATCAAACCAAAATGTCAGGCTATAACACCATTTTTTACTAAATTTTAGGGCTCGGTCGGCACGGGTTGCAATCATGCTACAAATATGAAATTTCATATTTAAGTACATTTTAGCATTTATAAAAAATGTAGAGGGTATGCGTTTCGAAATTCAAAAAAAAAATTTTTTTTTCCATATAAGGGACACCCTAATATACATATTATATTCAAATACCAGCACGCAGCAAAAAAGTGCACTATCCCAGCCAGCGGTCCGTGAAGAACTAAATAATGGGCGATTGTGTGAACACCTCAGGCCACGATACGCCAAGATTCCTTTGAAGTGAGTCCAAAAAACCGACAACTTCCCGATTGCGCGCCACGATGGACAATTTATTGTCCGCCATTATATACCATTATCCCCTGTACACAATGGCGATGGCGTGCAGTTGGCCAGCATAGGCCATTGTGTACTGGCCCCTTAAGTATATGTCATAACAAGCCGTTGTCCGTTCGTAGATACACGTGAAATTTTGTAAGTTTTCCCCGTTTTTGTGACATTTTTCACTAATAGTTCGCTCCTATATAGCCTATAGCCTGTCTCGATAAATTGATGTTTTCAACTCGGACCAGCAGTTCCTGAGATTCAATTGAACAAACTCTTTAGCTAAATATTAGTACCTATAGAAGTATAGATTCTATAAGTAGGTACAACGGATGGATACATTACAATCCTTTGAATGAACATTTTCTGATTTGATGTACTTTAACAACTTCTTTTCACTGAAGTGGGTCGAAAAAATCCCTGAATTTTATTTCAATACAATTTTATCAGTGCTTAATTAGTCTGCTAAACTCCAGATAAATCCTACACTTTCAAGGTGGTTATTTTTTTTTTAAATTTCATTACGTAGTCAGATTTTTACCACATAGTTCAATTTTAGGGTTTCCTAAAACAAGAAACCTTTATAATCTCATTTCGGTGTCCGTCGCTCTTTTTTATAATACTAAAATTTTTAGCTTTAGACGAATGCCCGGTAATGTTTATTTCCGTATTCTTTACATTAAATTGTCGTACATTTTGTTTTGAATAATTTGCACAAAATCTTAACGGTAAGCTGAGTGCTAAAGCGGTGAGACGGAATGGCAAACAGTGACGCAGTGAAGCGTAAAGACAAGGCTCGTTCCAGAAGTAAGATATATTATACACGAGCAGTATTCCCAACGAACGTATTGCAAATATTAGAAATGCATATGTGATTCCTGATACATAAAAATCTGCATACATTTAGGAATCAATGGCTAAGAACTATGCAAAGACTTTTAAAATCAATATTTTTCAAGAAAATATTGATTACTAACCAGGAAATCTAATTTAAATTATTTAGAAATTGTCATCTCTGAGCGTGAACGTAATAATGTTTTATAGTGGAAAGGCCTCGTGGTTCAGTGGTTACTACTACCGTTCACGAGGTCGCAGGTTCAATTCCCGCACAGGACTATTATTTGTATGACAATTGTAATTGTCATACAAATAGTTTCTACAACGTCTGGGTGTTTTCTATGTATTATAAGTACTTTATGTAGTCTACCCGTATTCTGGTACCCATTACACAAGCATAGAAATATAGTTTACTTTGGGACCAGAGGACGTTGTATGAAATGTACATGAATGTTTATATTTATTTGTATTCATAGTTATTGCCCTATTTCAAAATGTACAACATTTTACCAATCCTCAGGAGCAGGTGGAGCAGTAATCAGAAACGCGGTAATACAGTTAAAATATAATTCCATACGCAGTAAGATACAAAATATTTTTTACTGCACTGTTTGCACACCAGTGAACTTTACAACGTAAATAACACACAAAGGAAATTGTTTTTCATCTAACAAAAAGAAAATAAAACGCTTGAAAGTTGAGAGTTAATTTATTTTGAAGTTGTTTGCGAGTAATTTGTTGTGGCCACGCTCTTGGGGAAGATTGCAAGCACACACTGTTGTTACACAAACTTTTTTGACGTATCTACGAGTACATGTAGACATCAGTTGAATGTTCAGTGTTATTTTATGAACAAGATATCTTGTTGAAAAGATGTGCTTCTTGAAATATGATAAGCATACTTTGTAACAAAACTTCGAAGCAAAACTTGAACAAAGTCTTCTTTCAGTTATAGCATTATGTTTTTGTTCTTATAAGTCTTCCTAGTACATTAACATCTCACCGTTGGGCACAAAAGGGTATCTTCGCATAGAGTTCTGTTTCGAGTTTTCCGTCTCTCACAAAAGATGTCTATATTACCCCTATATTATCCTTGAGCTGGATCCTACTGCACCTCGCGAAGAAAATTGGCAGGCATCACTTATTTATTCAATCTCTCGGTATTGTCATTCGTAAGCAAACACACCGTTAAATTATGATACACGAATATTCCAGAACATTAAACGTTAATTCTTGAATAATAAATAACTCTGGCTCTCAATCAACTATTGCAATATCCATTCACTTTCTGTCAAAAAAATGTTCATCTCAATATTATAGAAAGATTGGCAGCATTTCTCACCGACGTATTATATTTAAATCTAATAATTCAAACGCAAACAATAATTCAAATACAAACATAGCTTTTGGATTGGATTTTCTGGTAATAAAAGTACATAAAAGTACTTTGTTAAGATAATTGGTTTTGATTATCGTAACACCAATTATCGGTTGGTATATGTATGTATAGTGTACAATGAGTACATACATATACGCATTAGTACGCGTTGTACAATTTTTCCGGAAGCAAACTAAAACATTAACCAAAATAGTCGATATTTAGATAAAACTAGCACTCCATCAGTGCTAGTTTAGTAGTCTAGTTTCGCGGACCTTCCTCTCTTCGGGAGAGTATTTGGTATTTTCTTGACATATAGGGCACGATGCCACAAATACTGGTTAAGTATATAAGAACCCTCTCTTTACTCCAAGGTTTAATAAGTAAATATCTTGAATATGTCTCAAAAATATCGCTGTCAGGAGGAGAGAATTTGTTTAAGACAAATTTATATTCCTTATTTACCGGCTGAGTTGCCGTGATCGCCTGCCGTGATTCCCTTCATAATTGATGTCTTCGATAGAATGACTTTACGATAAGAAAAATGTATTCTATAGGTATAGGTATGTATTCCCAAAAGGTGATTATAGTGGTACAACGAATAAAGGTATTGACTTATTTAAATATTGTTTTTAGGGTTTTTAATATTGAAAGGGATGATAAAAGTAGTACACAAAAAACCAACAAAGGTTGGTGAAACGGAGGAGAAGAAAAAGTGTAACTTCGTCTGTTTGAACCGCTCGTTGGTCCGATTCAAAAATTCTTTCAGTTTTTGATTGTACATTGATCGAGGAAGGCTTTAGGCCTTCAAATATCACGGTGTGACCAATAGGACCGAAGCATCAATGAAAAATGTTGCAAAGACGGTGAAAATTTTCTAAATTACACGCGTACTAAGTCGCGGGTGTAGCCCGCTATGGCTATGTTTATATAAAGCATACACCAGCTTTTTTATTCTACGTTAAACTATTATTATATTTTAAAATATACCTATGCACAAGTAATTACCAAAAATTAGTTAAATGGAGTGACTGTTTACATCAGTCTGTGTAAGAAGTAAGAGGTTCACTTGAAATAAACGAGTGATTTATTTCCCACCCTGGGCATTCGCACTGATAAATATGACCAATAAAGGAAAACATAATGTCCACAAGAGAAATTATTGCGGTATCCGTAGTTTACCGCTTCGTTTACTCTTGGGGGAAATTTTCTATGTTTGAAATGAAGTTAAATATTTTTTGGTTCAGATAGAAAGAGCAGATGACCTATTTTTAAGTAAAATTAAAAACCATTGCTTTTTATGTCCATAGCTGTTCTGTACACAAAACTGGACTTACGTAAATTAAGTGGTCATTTATCCCGCAAGCATAAATAAGTAATCACAAATAAATACATGTCATATTCTTATCATACTCGGGCCTCGTAGTCTAGTGGTTCATATAACGGACTGCCGTTCACGAGGTCTCGGGTTCGATTCCCGGTCAGGACAAATATTTGTGTGATGTTTTTAATTGTCATACAAATGTTTGTCCTGCGTCTGGGTGTTTACTATGTATTATAAGTATGTATTTACAAAAGAAAAGTAGTATATGTATTATATCCGTATTCTGGTACCCATAACACAAGCATATAAGCTTAGCTTGGGACCAGAGGACGTTGTGTGAAATGTCCATGAATATTTGAATATTTATACTTAATATTATAAAGCTGAAGAGTTTGTTTGTTTGAACACGCTAATCTCCACTGGTTCTTTTGCATAATTCTTTTAGTTTTGAATAGTAAATTTATCGAGGAAAGCTATAACATCACCTTTCGACTAATAGGAGCGAAGCATCACTGAAAATTGTTGTAAAACGTGAAAAACTTTCTAAATTCTACATGTACGAAGTAGCAGGCAACAGCTAGTAGCAAATAAACGCCTAACTGTTAATTATGGGCCTCTATTATAGCGATTTATTTTTAACACGCTTTTATAAGTTCGGTATGTATCCTATCTATTATGTATTAATCTGTGTAACGGATTCTTCGAAAGCAATTTTCAGCCACTTGCAGTAGACGGATTGATCTGAAATTATGCACACTTATCAAGGACCGATGAGAATGCAATAATTTAAAAGAATAATCCCAATTCCTTGATCAGAATTACTAAAATAGCATGTTGAAGTATCACGGTGACCACACTTGTATTTTTAATTATACACGTTAATAGTTTAATTGTATATGAGTAGACTCACCAAGATTATTGTGTTTCTACGTATGCCTTTCATATACAATCAGATAATTTCACATAAAAACGCTTTGTTTATAGAATCAGGTAAAAATATCATAACACAGAATAGATAGAAGATACTACGTATCAGAAGGGAAACTTAGAAGAACGGGTAAATTATAGAGGAGGGGTATTTTGCATTCTGACAACTACTCGTATCATTTGACTGTCATTTGATTGTCATTTGACTGCTCAACTGTCAACCTTCTGTCAACTGAGTACAGCCGTAATAATTAAGCCATGTTAGATATTATCCACATGCTTAGACCACAATACATGTTATAGCTATGTAGCCACATATTTTACACAATAGATAATTATTTAGATGCAAAAATAAAATTACAACTATGTGGTTACCGAATTATTTTATTGTAAATGACAAAACAGAATGAACATATCTACGAAAATACACTTATAAATATAAATATTATATAGGTACACTTATTATCAAGGTCAGAGCAAGCCGATATACTTTTAAAAACTAAACAATATGTATTGCCCCAGAACTACTTACTCCAAAGATTTATTTTATTATCATTAACATAGTCGAGTTACATGCATTACAACATTGTGCTTATGCCTCGTGTTAACAAATGGCGGATGATTATTTAAAATAACAATTTTATTTTTTATAACGTACAATAAATTTTCGTCTCTGATAGAGGATGTTATATGTGTACAATATTCCTTAGCTAACTTTTACAGCACCTTAGGAACAAAAAGGGGTGGCGACACTTGCATTCTTCACTATACGGACAACAGAAACAGAATTTACAACAGTAAATTGTTAATTTTAAAATTACCTAGCTGACTTAATAAATTAAATCAAAGCAGAAAACCCGGGTACTAACTGACACCCGATGGGCCTTGAGATTCATAACTAGTAGCAAATGCGTCGGTCACAATTTCCTCTTTTAAGAATAAAGTAGAATATGAGAATTGCCAGCGTCGTAACAAATCGTAGTTCAAAGTGTTTGTTACACACATGACGATCTTACTTGATCTTCCGAAAGGCCCTTCAAAAGAGCAGAGTCAATACTCTAAATCTCTAAACTCTCACTTCTTGGTGACTGTTTCTCGAATCGGAAATTGGTGCAGAGCCACATTCTTTCGCTTGCTTTTGCATTTAGGAATACAGCATGTCGTTTTTATGATAAAACATATACGGAATATTGCAGTTTTGATGAGAGAAAATAATTATGCTCGCAGAATATACTCCTGATACATTCAACTTATAACTAAAATTATAATTAAAACAAATAAGATGTAAAAAATTGCAAATTAAAATAAGGGCAAATTATACAATGGTGACAACCATGTGACAAGTTGACAAACGGCGACAGTCACAGAAAGAATAAAGAAACAAAAGTTCTCTAAAAAGCTCTTATTCTTCCACTACATCACGTAGGGCTCCTAAAACAAACGCCGAACTTCGTGACCCTGCGCCGTTTGCACTCCTTCAATCCCGAGACCCCAAATAAATCATCACAATGTATGAAACAAAGACAAAAATCGTCACCCGTTTTATAATTAGATTTTTTGGAGAATTTAATTTGATGAATGAATTTAGTTTAGTTTGAGAGTTTAGTTCTTTGGAGGAGTCCTATGAACCAGAGGTGGTTCCAAGGCTACTATCAATCCTCGTCGCCCGGTTTGTGGCCGCCGCATATGTACTTACAAATTTGAATCATGGATTAAATCTGTGTTCTTAAAACCTATCACAGAAAGTTTAGAACATATTAGTCTGTGCTGAACAATGGCAACACTAAAATTAATGTCATGGACAGACATGACTCCTTTCAAAACCTAAGTTTCCTCAAATTTCCTCTGACGTCCGCTGTCACAAAATAGTTGTCTATGGTTTCTTCTAAGATTCCGGGCAGTGTATCATAATTGTTTACTTGTGTCTACTACGATTGTGACATGTGACAACAGAAACCTAAGTCTATGACAACATAAACTGTCAACGTTTTGTAAGTAGGTAGCATAGAATTGAGTATTGATGACAATGCGATTATTTAAAAAATATTCAAGATATTTATGCGTGTTTTTTAGTTTTTAAACTAAGTAGATTATTAAAATTAACAGCAGGTAACAGGAACTGTAGGCGCTTGGTATTTGATTTATGATTATCTGTGTTTAGTTTATTTTTCTTACAAGGTGCCTTCTTGGCCTTCCTGGTTAATGTTCAGTTCTTGGCTGTGAATAATTTTATACCTAGTCGTATTAGTAGGTACATTAGCAAGGAATATCTTAACACAATATATGGACTGAAAACGCTGATATTAACAAGCATCAACCTCAACGAATCTAGTTTTATGTAAATCAGCGCATCTATAAGATGGTCAGGTCAAATGTTCATAAGCTGAATATTTATAGGATGAAGTACGACGCTCTCTACCTCCTAAACGCTCTTTTGAGACTTCGTATCAAAATCAATTTGCATAATTTATGCACTGAAATATGTTGCAATTTGCCAGCAGAGCTGGTTGAAATATCTCCGAGCTATAGATTAGAGTGAATTAAAATACAGAATCATCGTGTGAGATATTCCAAAAATATTAGATGGCTTGTAAAGTAGTTATCACTGCGAATTACTGATTTGTCAGTAGGCAGTTTTCTAAAATCTTAGTATCTTCACAGCAGTATGTCTCTAATTAGCTGTTGTCTGAGACTTCGTACGCCTAGAATCTAGAAAATTTTCACCGTTTTTCCAACATTTTTAACTGATTCTTTGTTCCTATTAGTCGCACTGTGATGTTGTGTAGCCTATAGTCTTCCTCGATAAATGTACTATCCAACACTGAAAGAATGTTTCAAATCGAACCAGTGCAAGTGATTCCTAAGATTAGCGCGTTCTAATAAACAAACAAACAAATTCTTCAGCTTTATAATGTGATCAAATACTGATATCAGATACTGGTCGTATACGTCCAATATCTGACTTTTACCTGCTATCATATTATTATACTCTTTGCCTGCTATTTATTTATTTTTATTCTTTAAAAATAGCAAACCGCATGACATTTTTCTCTTTAGATTTATGGAAAGTAACCTGTCGGTTTTGATTCCCTTGTGATTGTGGCGAAAATGGTCGTATTGCGTCTGTTTTGCTTTGGAGTGAATATGTATTTTTTTTTTTCTCCTATTGACCTTCACATGTTAAGAAAATATTTGGGAAATAGAAGTAATCTTTATTAAATACTAAAAATAAGAATATGTTATATGCAAAATAATTAGCATAGCTATAACAACAGTATTAAGATTTTAACAAAATTGTGACATTTTTATCCTGATGAAATGAGAATATATCTCGTAGCCTGGCTGTGAGCGCACTATTAAATCCTCACAGAATCTCGCCTCCCACCCTCCTCGACCCACGCCCTCTTCTAAATCCCCATGAGCGGTGACTGTACCGCGTATACTCTCGCCACGATCTTGCAAATTATTCACAAAGTACACATGTAAAGCATCCCTCACGCGTTACCAGTATCCAGAGCCGTTTTGTAAATATATCACGACTTCATTCTACTGGAATATTCAAGAACATCCTACATATTACAATTTTAATCGTGCCTTTGTGATTACCACATATTATCCTACCTACATGGCTAGAATATTGCTTTTATAAAGACTTGAAATATAGCCTCAATATTTTTGTGGCTGGCTGGAAAAGTATGCCTTCGGCATTAAGTCCTTGCACGAATTTTATTTGTGCAAAGTTTAAACAAATAAATAATCACATATATGGCTTTTGGAATTCTTTCATTTTGCATTATTATTCTATGATTTGTAGCTAAAAGTCGCAATTTTAACAACGTTCAATCATGATTCCTCACGACCTCAGTTTCCTGAAGATACATAATTTTTGAACTTCGGTGAATCAGAAACTCTCTAATGATGATCCATTAGTTTTTTCCGAAAACTTGCTATATTAACGATTATATTTTTAAAAAGCAAATGCCCTCTATTTGCCTTTGAAATGAAGCTACTCTGTGGTAGAGTTGAAATTAGTCTATTATATCAACTTGGCAACTTTGAAAAGATGTATTGCAATCTTTCTTAAGTCTATCAGGAAATGGCAATGCCAGGCAATGCACAGGATGCGTACAACGATGACATCACAACATTTAAAATAATAGCTATAAGCATTTTTTTTTAAATTCTATATTGTGAATATTTCAATAGTATTGAAATTAGTTGCTTAGAATAATCTATATTTTCTAAAAAAAACTTCTACTACTAACTATAAAAACAGCAGGTCAAAAATTATGAACAATCCCAATTACTTATATTGAGAAGTTTTTTTTGTTGACCCATAATCGTTGCTTTATTAAGCACGGAACGTTCGCCATAACAGTATTATGTGGTACCAATACTATAGCATACTGACCATAATTATTAGTTTAAGGTCTTACTTCGAGGTTTCCACGCCTCGTAGACGATTTTGTCTACTGAAAATAGGTTATCTAATTTGCTTCAGTTGTTCATAAGTTATGCGCTTAATTATGCACAGATACTTATACGATATCTCTACTAAATATAAAGAGGAAAAATTTGATTCTTTTTTGAAATGGTAAGGCTCCAAAGGGGCTTCACCAATTTAAAAAAATTCTTTCACCATCGAGAAACTGCATTATCCCTGATGAGTAAAGGGCATTTTTGTCACTTAAGTTATCCGTGCGATTCCAGTGTGGACTACTAGTTATTTATATAAATATATTCTAAAATGTAATAATATAATAATATCCAATATGATGGGCTAAAATTAAATCAGTCTTTCAACTAGTAACATAATGGGAACCATTTATAAAAATGTTTTTTGAATATTTTAATACTTGTCCATACACGGCCGACTCTCATAAATCAAGTACTTCCGGACGTCCTTTGAATTGCCGCGCGTCTAGTGATATACAGCGTCAGTGACAATGCCCGCTTTCACCGTTTAATCACCAATATTTCTTTTGACAAAAAACGACATTAATTTAACTGAGCAAAAAATTTTATTTGCTCAGAGTTTGAATATTTATACCACCACCGGATATTAATTTTGACTGTACTTAATGGACTCGGTTCGCTAGATATTTTAGTATGAAATGTAGTTTATATTATTTTTTTAAAGTATTTTTCTCAGTCTAATAATCTCTCTTAGACACTGACCAGGCATGCTGTCCTAGCTGGCTTTGAAATTGGATGTTAGTATCAAGACCAACATGTTATTATAAAAAAAATGGTACATAGGCGATAAACGAATCCTATGAAAAGGTTTTTAAAAAAAAACGTAAAAGAAAATAGTAACCATGCGGCTGAACGCCAAAATGAAAGAATTTATTATTCAGCGCCATCTACTACTGTGATACTAAACTACAAATGTTAGCTTTACACTACACTATGAATTTGGAACATGCTTTGAATCAGCAGTACGAGGTCAAAACTGTAAGATGCCTCTAGGTAAAAACTATAACAATTTTATTATTGTGGTGAAGAATTTTATACAAAGGTATAAAATTATACAATTTTATTACTAAAAATTTTTTGTATTATACAATTTTTCTCACTACATTTTATTCTAGGATAGTGTATTAAGTGATGACGTGGAGCCGCAAAATAAACTCGCAACACTATTTCTCCTACTATTTAAGGTTTCCTACGAATACTACGACCAACATAGAGTCTACGTCGTAGCATGGTAGCAAGGTATCGACGTAGCATTTGTAGACAAAGACGGAACACGTCTACCGCACTAGACTCAAAGATCTTGCACGGCTTCTGTTTTGATACTTTAATGTACCCGTGATACTTTAATGTAGGCTGAAAAAAAAAGATCCTTACTTGAATAGGCTCAAGGTAGCAAAACCTTGAGTAATATTATGCCTATTTATGCAAGGATCTTTATTCTTATAACGTTCACTGGGGGTTGTGTATCTACGAACAATAAAACTGTTTGAATTGGTTCTGAAGTTTTAGAACTTGGAACATCCTCTGTGAGAGTGAAAAACTCGAAAATAAACCCTGTGCCAACACGCTTAGTCAACCCATAGTAGACCAACCACCCTCTCAAAGTGGAAGAGGCCCGTGCCCAAGAGTGGGTCGTTAATGGGCTGGAGAGAGAAAGAAAAATAAAAAGGCATATTACATTTTTATGTTTTAATAAAAAAGACCATATCAACATTCAACTAAACCATCTTCTCATTTAAACAAACCCAACTTCTCACTCCTAAAATAGACATCACAGTTAAAATTAGACACAAAATATATTTTTTGCCGCTAGGGTTACCAAAGAAATTAGTGCGTTTTTTTTTTTCAATAACTAATAATGGTGAGCGCGTCAAAGTTAACGTGAAATTGTGTTTATTTAATATCGTTACGGTGGCGAACAAATATTAACCCCACATGACGATTAGCGATTACCGTAAACTATAGACGTCTTCAAAAGCAGAAATATCACTTGTTCGTCATCGACACACCAAAAATCATTTCACTCCTTTATTGAGAACCCCTGAGACCAGTCGGTACTGGCCAACCCATTTTTATATGATTTTGCGTTAATCTTGGCGCGCGCACGGTTATTCCCATAAGGAAAAAAATCGCACTAAGACATCACTTACCTATTACAGACTATTTAAAATCTATGGTTAACAAAATTATTTATTACACGGAATACTGGAATAGCATAAAATTACCTATCTAATATCTACTGATTGGTGCTGTGTCCATACAGCCTTCTTTCTTATTACGTTTTCATTTTACTACCTAAGATTAACTTATATATTTAGACAAATAGGTATATTATGTAAAGGCAAAAATCCTAAATATCTCAAACATTATTTTTAATATCATATCAATATTTATACAATCAACAAGTTTCTACTTTTACATGTCCACCATTAAGCATACGAAATATTATAGTTACCTAGTACATCTTATAATTCATTTAGATTACGTATGTACGGTGTCAATACTCGTAATCTAAATATAATAAAACTATTAACATCATAATTAAGAAAACTTGAAATTATTTATTCACTATCGAATTCATTGTGATAGTCATCAATTGTGATCGATCGAGCAGAATGAATGTCTCTCCCCAAATATCTCGCACATGCGGGCCACTCCTTGCCGTGTTGTCTTGGCCAGGCTCAACGCACATTCCATTGTCTGGCTTGGGCGAGGAGGCAAAAAAATGAAACTTCTCTTAAGTAATTTTTTTCGTAAATGGAAATATTTTCGTAAATTATTTATGTGGGAAATCATCATAACCCAAATCTACTCGTTAAGCAAAAGAAAATCGTTCCGTATAATTTACGGAACGATTTTCTTTTGCTTAACGAGTAGATTTGGGTTATGATAATTTTAGATAAAATTACCAAAACAAACAAGATACAACAAAATACTTTTAGTTTATTATCCGATAACATTATACTCCAGTGTTAAGAAGTACAATAAATAAAACCTAATTGGCTATACATTTGCGACAATAGTATAACAGATTAACGCCTTGTTGATCCTGTTAAGTTGCATCATATTTTACAAAGCAACAATTTTTAATTATCATAACAATAGTCTAGTATATTGATAGATATGTCTCTTAAATTTTAAATATATACATTAGGGAAATCATTTGGTCGGCGGAGAACTGTACAATTATTATAATGTAAAAACGTACGTACATTATGGCTGGAAACAGTGCTAAGTCGACTGTCAGTGGTGACCGGTCGGAGCGCTGACAGTCGGACTAGCACTGTATCCAACTTAAATTATTATTTTACAAAACTACTTTTTACGGATTTAGACGCGTGTATTTGTTTTGAATTTTGGCCTGACGTTTCGGAGACTTTGTAGTCACTATGACCACGGGTGAGACTCACTCACGAGATATACGGGTGTGTCAACATACAAAACGCAAAACAAATGAGTCGCGCAAGTGTTAGAGAATATTATATAATTTGACATTGCTATTTAAGTAAAAAAAAAGTTATTAAAACCTAAATCTTTAGTAAAACCATATCCCCAATAATTAATATTTTAAATCTTGTGAAAATTTTGCAAAGATAAAATTAAAAAGCATCCACCCCACTACCTACTAACTATAAGCATTTTTTCCAAAAAGTTTAAAATCTACTCCGATCTTTTTATTACATGAAGCATCACTTCATAATGATGCTAATAACATTTTTATCACTGAAGTAAATAACTAAAAATACTTATCACATCACACGGTATAAATACTATATTTACAGTGTGATTATACTTTATTATATACAATGTTGTTATTTAATAATGCATCTAAGTTTAATATATAAATCTTATAACAGTTTAAAAAAAAACTAAATTAAATGATTTATTGAATATAGAGAGCAAAATTATAACGTCTTGTTAATTCTAAAATTCTGAAGAGAATTAACAAAACAAAGTTATTGTACAAGTATAGATTTACCAGATAGAGTTAGTGCGTACGCGCATCATAATCTTAGGACACCTAAATTGAGAGATACGTAGATACAGAGATACATAGATTTAGAGATACATAGATAGATACATTTGTATGTAATTATGCATGTGTATTATATACACACCGGCACAATTAGCGGAACACAAAAAAAGCAGGAATTTAAAATCTTTTACTTAAGGAACTGGCCAGTTATGATATTTTTTTAATTTATTGTCAAATTTGAAAATAGAAAATTAGATGACATACACTTTTTTCATTCATTTGTTTTATTTTCCCGAACAATACGTTTTGTCAACTTGTTCGAGTAATAACTACGTAATTGTAATTTTTTTGAAAAATGCACTTAATGGTTTTTATAAATTTGTTATTCTATAGGCAATTTTGTTTATTAAAAGCTCTTTATTATGCCTGACTTAACATCACTGGAAATCATTAGGGCTAATGAAATGAGAAGAAATGGCCATACCTACAGATCGATTGCCTAAAGGCTTCGTCGACCAGTATCAACGATTCATCGCAGCATCCAGCGGCACAGATCGTCTAATTCTCTTGTGAGGAGGAGGGGTCAAGGTAGAAAAAGATGTACATCGAGGCGAGATGACAGTTTTTTACAACTTGGAGTTCGTAGGAATACGCGATTAACGGCTGTACAAGCTCGAAATGAACTGGAAGACGTTCGAGGAGTACGAGTAAGTGAGCGTACAGTTCGCAGGAGATTTGAAGAAGTTGGTTTAGGGTCGTATATACCTGCCAAAGGCCCAAAACTTGAGAGACGTCACCGCGTAAACCGATTAAGCTATGCGCGAGGACATAGTCATTGGGATTTGAACGAATGGCAGCAGGTTCTCTTTACTGATGAGTGCAGAGTTCTTTTAAAACAGATCTATGGGAGACAGCGAATATGGAGACGCAAAGGAGAACGCCACATACAGTCTAATTTTGAACACACAGTGGCTTATGGTGGTGGCTCGATTATGGTTTGGGGAGGGATATGTTTGGGAGCTCGCACGGAGTTAGTGATAGTCACAGGAGGGACCATGACAGCAGATCGATACATTAGAGACATTTTAGAAGAACATGTTGTACCATTTGCCCCATTTATTGGTGACGACTTTATTCTAATGCAAGATAATGCTCGTGCTCATAGTGCACAATCGGTACAGGCATATCTGAGCCACGTAGGTATACCGGTGATGCAGTGGCCAGCAAATTCCCCCGATATGAATCCGATAGAGCATGTCTGGGACTTGCTAAAAAGAAGGGTTAAATCCAGAATGCCACCCCCTAACAATCTGAATGAACTTGGAAACGCATTACTTGAGGAGTGGGAGCGGTTGCCTCAAGAAATCATCGATAACATAATCTGTAGCATGCCCAGACGAATGGAAACCGTAATCAGAGCAAGAGGGGGAAACACTCGTTATTAATTTTTCTTTAATTTTATTGTTAATTCATTTAATGTTAACTTTTTTTTATTTTTTGTGATGGTTCATTGATTATGAACTAAACTAAAAATTTCACTTATTTCAAATTTCTTTATTTTTTAATAAAAAATAACGAAGACTTTTCAAAGTCGTTGTTAAAAGATGTTAATCAATTTGTTATTTTGTGTCTAATTACATTTTCGTCAAATAAGTGCGTTATTATCTCATAGTCTCACTTTTTTTTCTGTTCCGCTAATTGTGCCGGTGTGTATATATATATATATATATTTAATATAATAAATAATAAAAATAATAAAAACGTTTATTGTTCAGAAAAGGACATTACAGGTATATGTAAAACTCTAGTCTCCACACTAGGATTCCCTGTGTTGTGGAGACTAGTCTCTTTCACTAAGGAAACTATTTAAGTAATGTCACAGTAACATTACACACAGAACTTACATTATTTAAGTTGCAATATTTAAACAATTAATATTTACAGAATTACAAAAAAATTTAACAAATAAATAGTGGCTGTAACAAATCATGTAGCTATGTGAAAATGCATGTGTGTGTGTGGTTGAGTATGTGATATATAATATGTGAGTAAAATGCATAGTGTTTTATATTAGCTAAAAAGCAGTATATAGTAATGTAAAATATAGTATGTTTATGTATTTAACTGGTTTATGTAGGTTTATCTTTTTAATAGAGTTGTAATAGTGATACCCAACTACCTCATCAGGTCAGACACACTCCTATCCATCCAAGGTTGCCTGTAAGAAATTGCACTAGCGATAAGGCCGCCATTTTGTACTCGCACGTAATGACTTAATCCTAATGTAATTAATAATTATGTAAAAAGGTGTAAAAATAAAGAGTTATGTATCTATCTATCTATCTAGATATTTCACGCACACATAGATATTTATGAAGCTTCAAACCGAGTGAGAAAAGTAGCCATAGACATGTATCTGGTAAATCTTTGTATACTTGTATATTATATTGTCATCAATCCTAACTGTGCCCAATCTTTGTCCTCAAAACTGGTTAATTTTTATTTTAATGAGCTTGTTACCGTAATACTGATAATGCTATTATTGAGCAAATCATTGGCTGTAATATATCGATAAAAAAGTGAATGGCACATGCACATCACTAATAATACAAACATCATATTACTATAATTTATTAAATTTATCGGAATAATTTTTTATTTTATTGGTTATACACATTTAAATTAATAAACGAAAAAGTGGTCCTATAAGTCACAGTATTTTACTTTAAAGCTTCACAAGAAAAATATTACCTTATGGAGAAGACCTTAATCTGTTTTTTATTATGTATTGTATGCATGTATTGTATTTTAAAAAGTAGTGTATGTAGTATATCCGTATTCTAGAACCCCACAAGCATATTATAAGCTTGGCTTTGGGCAGTGGCGGATTTACCCTAAGGCCCGGGCCTAGGGCGGCCAGATTTAGGGGCGGTGATATATATGGTGGATGCTAAGAAAGGGGCGGCTAATGGCCTGGGGCCTAGAGCGGCTAATGGCTTGGGGCCTAGAGCGGCCGAGACTGCAAATCCGCCACTGGCTTTGGGCCCAGATAACGATGTGTGAAATATCCATGGATTATTATTATATTATGGATATTATATATATATATATTATATATTATGGATATTATATATATTATTATTATTATTGTATTTATGGATTATTATATTATTATTCATTTATTTTATTATAATTTTATTGTTGTATCATTCATTTATATTAATGGTATCATCAATCCAAATTAACGGAATGAATAAATAAAGTTTCCAATTAACTGCTTTAGCAGAAAATTTCTTTACCACAAAGCATTTCAATAAATTTCTTACGAGTTTTTATTATTCTGGTCAAGTTATACATTGGGGCATTAGAATATATAAATTGGTCTTATAATTATTGTGCCTATCGTGCCGTATAATTCAAGGAACGATTGATGATATTATTATATACCTACTTTCACAGTTTACCAGGTAGCAGGTTCGAGTTCATATTTATGTGACTTCAATCCGAGTGAGTGATGTAGGCATAGCCAGTGGCGGATTTACCCCAAGGCCTGGTAGGCCCAGGCCTAGGGCGGCCAGATTTAGGGGCGGCCCCAATCGTATCAAAAACTTATGACGTATAACGGGCGGACTGCACTGCATGGTGCAATCTATACCGCATCCTCAAATACTTTTATCACTTTTAACACGCTTTTATTAGTTTCACCTGTATGTTTGCTTGCTTGTTTGCTTATAACCAAGTATGCCAAGTTGGCAGTGTAGGCTAGAGCAAATAACTAGTTATAACAACTTATGTACCATATTCTTGAAAAATAAAACTGAATATTTCTTCTAAATTTCTAAATCTATTTAGATAAGAGTTAGCAATTAAGTGATTTCATTATGTAGTCTATATGGTGGATGCTGAGAAAGGGGCGGCTGATGACTTGGGGCCTAGGGCGGCCGAGACTGCAAATCCGCCACTGGGCATAGCTACTTTCTGGTATATCTGTGCCTAATTTCTATGTCCATAGATCATAGAAAGGAAGGGAATGGAATGAAAAGGAATGGAATGGAATGAAAAGGAATGGAATGGAAAGGAAATAGACAAGAATAAATAAAACTAGTAGCTAAACAAGACTCGATCAGTGTTCCGGACACAGTCCACGTGACAGAGTTAAGAAGGCTCGACAGAAAACCATGCTCCATACAAAAATATAGACCTCGGATTCCACTGTTTTCTTCATGGTTATTGCCTCTAGAGCAACAAATTTTTCTCACACTATTAAGCACTAGGCTTATAGCTTATGTATCGACCCTACTCTAACTTTCAATTTCCAAAACATGATTAATATATACGACCATCCAAAGACCTGGCACCTTGGCCTTTTTCACGAAGAAAACAGCACACAATGTAAAGTCTTTTCTCAAAGATTTTGTAGTTAAAACCTGGCTGATCTATAGCTGTCCCTTTCGGTGCGGCGTTCGGCAATAGAGATAGCAATACATAAATTGTGAAATTGCCGGCTCTAGACTCCACGCTTAACTTGTCGAAACTAGGCACATATTTAAAAATACCAAAGTAAGAAGTTCTGTTAAGACGTTTTGAACTAAAAATTTATGGTCCGTTTTGTATTTCGTCAACATTAAGCTGGACGTGCCCACAAATATTTCTATCACGCTTGCTAGAATTCCTACTACTAAAATTTTATAATAACAAAATTGCTAGTACATTTTGAATATGTTAATCAAAATTTCGATAGATATTTCAATGTATTATGTAGAGAAGTTAAAAAAGCATTAATAAAAATAAACTTCTGGAATGTTCTACTAATACTGTACAAACTTGTAACCTATTATTTATCGTAAATCCATTAAATATAATTTATATCACTGTTCACTTTAATAAGTCTATGTACCTATACTTACTCTTTTCAGAGTACATTTATGTTAGTAGATCACATTCGAGCTGGAATGATGATATTGATGACAATTCTGTTGCACCAAAAACTAAACTAAAATAAGTTTAATTTGTGAATACAGAATTACCACCAACATTTGATTCAGTCTGGATAAAAAACATTCAGCTTTTGTCAACGGTCATTAGTCATACAATCTCGCTTTTTTCCCAGAGGTTGTCATAGATTATAAAGTTAGTCAAATTGTCATAAAAATATGTGTATTTATGCCGGACATTCGGATGCGATACGTTTTCTCTCATTCTGTATACGTTGATATAACTCGTCCGACCATCTGTGTGCTGTTCTATCTATAGTTGATGGTACAGTTAAACAGTTCATACCACCATACTCACAAGCAATCTGAAAAATAAGAGAGTTTAACTTTACTACACACAGAACGTCATCTGCTACGGTCTAAACACACTTCCTTGGCTACATTTACAGTCATAAATCTGGCCACACATGTATAACGGTTGTAAGTGCTACGCACCTGATCCTTTTGAAGGGCATCACCATATCACTTATGACATAAAAGTATAATATCCTTGGCTCGTTTAAAAAAATACCTTCTTTTCTTCCCAATCCATTAACATTATTGCCCTATTTATTAATTAAACAGAATGGAATTCCTTTCAATGAAGAATACCTACCCAAAGTATCCATTTTGAGAGGGTATTTGGTCTACTGCGACACGCTGACCAAGTGCCCAAGTCCGGTAAATGATTTGTGTCCCAATAGAAAAAAAAAAATTAACAATAGACTACCAAACTTGATAAAATTCGCTACTAAGCAATCAGTTATTTAGTGTTATTGCAAACAAACGCACTCTATTGTTAATTTTTTGAGGTTATAATGTGTCATTGAGCTACCATTGTGACACAATTCATTTACCGGACTTGGGCACCAGGCATGTTGGTACAGAGTTTACTTTCGAGTTAATCGTCTCTCATAAAAGATGTCATCTGCTTAAAATATCTCGTAGCTGGCTCTTACAACACCCACGAGAGAAAATGGTTTGATCACTATAGTATTCTTAATCCGACATCGCACAGATCTAAAAATATGTAAAGCTCAACATTTTAATATTAAAAAGATCAAGTTAATTAAATTTACCCTGTAATGATGCAGTAACGCTCTATCTGTAGGCACACCAACAGAAGATGCACCAGGTGCAAGCTCCCATACAAAATGATTACCAAGTTCAACAGCGTCGCGTGGTCTTAGCGCATATTTACTTCGGTTCTTAAGCGCATGAGGTGTAGCCCACCGACGAGTCTTGCGCGCTGTTACTAGTGAAGGAACACCTTCTGGATCATCCTGAAATATTTTATTTAATGTTCATGGACATTTTACACACCGTCCTCTGGTCTCAAGCTAAGCTTATATGCTTGTGTTATGGATACCAGAATACGGATAAACTAGGTACGTATTTTATTATTCTTCTGTAAATAAATATTTGAGGACGTTGTGTGAAATGTCAATGTCCATGAATATTCTTGTGTAGTTACATACTTATAATACGTAGTAAACACTCAGACGCTATACAAACATTTGTATAACAATTATAAAGATCACATAAATGATTTTCCCGGCGGGAATCGAACCCGCGACCTCGTAAACGTCAGTCAACAACATTACGTTACATGAACAACTAGACCACGATGCCCGTCTATTAAACGTTTATTGTAAATGTTCCTTTATATAGGTATTTATTTAAGGAAAGTATATACATTTTTACATTATAATAAACCCCTTTCCATACCGGAAGGTATAACTGCACCTTATTAGCCAGACTTTACTGTCCATACGTCCGTCCACTAGGCTGCATCTCACGAACAGTGAAAATTAAATAGCTAAAATTTTTCCGAACAATGTATTCCTGTTGTCATTATGATACTATACTAGTATTGAATCCTTTATTCACGAGTAAAACTTGCACTTTTTGGAAATTATTATATTATTTCTAAAAGATTTACGGTCTTATCCATAATGACTTATCGGAGGTTTAAACGGAGATTTTATCGGAGAGATAATAAACGTTTTAGCGTAATAATATGAATAACAAGTTTTGACAATTTATGCGAACCGATTTTAGCGAACCTCCGATAAGTCATTATGAATAAGACCATAAATCTTTTAATATTTATAAATTTTATTATGTTTGTTAATATTGGTCTTAAATTACGGCAAATACATTAATACTCACCTCCCATTTTAAATAAAAGAAAGCGTTTCTAAAAAGAAACGCCGATGGTGCTTTCGATGGTGGATCGTATGAAGATCTGAGTGCTGTCAGCAATGCGGGTAGTGTGCGCTCTCGACGTGGCAACACTATCTCATCAACGTCGATCACTAGTAGCCAGCCAGCGTTCGACATCGATCTATAAAGGCAATCGTTGAAAGCAGCAAATTGACCCTCCGTCCTGCAAGCAAAGAAATTATCCAAATAGAAACTTTGATAAAAAATTCTTGACGATCCTCTTAGTCTAGCGGTTTGTGTAATGGACTGCCGTTCGTGAGGTTACCGGTTCGAATCCCGCATAGTACAATAATTATTTGTGTGATATTTATAAATGTTTGTACTGCGTCTGGCTGTACTATGTATTATAAGTACGTATTTACAACAAAAAAAGTGTTATATGTGATATACCCGTATCTGGTATCCAAAACACAAGCACAGAAATATAGTTTAATTTGGGACCAGTGGATGTTACCAGAATAGTCCATAAATATTTATTTGTACAAAGGTAGGTATCTCTTCTCAACCCATTAACATTAACTATTGGGCACGGGCCTCCTGTACTTCGGAACTGTATCTAGTCTACTTACGCCACGCTGACCCGTCGCGTTAGCAATAGTAATAATTTCGTTTTCTTAGAATATTCCAAGTGTATTTCGTAATAGAATTCACATATATAGTCTGGAATGTTCCAACTAAAAGAGTTTGTGCAAAATATAAATCTTTAGAATTACACCTTTTTGCACCTTTCTCGAACTTAGAATGGAATTTATAAGACCGCTGTAGACACATGATTCTAAGTAACTATGTCAAACCCTTTTCAAAGTGTTACGTTGCAAAAGTAGGCCACTTTGTGTACTTTATGCCGCTACCGAAAATAATCCTAAAATGGGTTCGTAAATGCCTTATTTGATTTGTTTCTCTTTTTGTTATATGCTTTCTCCGACATAATATATGTTTTAATTATTTAACAAAATAATTATCTTATGTTACAATCAATTGCTAAGTAATGATCTTCAGCTACCTATAAATAAAACCCAATCATTTACCAGGATACGAATTTTTTTGAGCGTCAATATAAAACCTACATTTCATAGCAATCAAATATTTTAATTTGGTGAGAAAAGCTGATAATTAACTCCGTAATCCACACGAATAAAATCAGGGGCATTACCTTTAATTTTATAGTTTGAATCTGTTTTACTTAATCAAATAATAAAGACTTATTTCTAAGTGGTGTCGTATTAAAAAAAAAACAACTTTCTTTTTTCTTTCCAGCCGTAACAATCAGCTAAAGAATATTGTAAACATCCCATGTGAGAGTCGAAAAACTCGAGAATAAACCCTATACCAAGACGACTGGTCAGCGCGACATTGTAGACCATAATCCCTCCTAAAGTGGAGAAGGTCCGTGACCAACAGTTGGTTGTTAATGGACTGGGGGGAGAGAGAGATAGAGGAAGAATATAAGTTTAGTTATATTCCTAATAATTATTACCTTATTTCAACTTTAGAGATGATCGGCAATTTCCAAGATAACAACGTCACAAGTCCTTGCTTCCTATAATGGTTGAGCAAGCAAGCAACCGGAGTGCTCAACGACTCGTTGTACATATAGAAGTGATTTGCTCCTAGTAACCTGTTTAGCTCAAACCATTCCACCAACCACTCATTACGGGCGTAAGAATAATGGAATGGTTTTACGCATACGTGCAGTTGTTCCTGAAATGAGATACGTTATATAGTACACGTTATATATTTTTAATAAATGTATTGATTGGACATATGTCATAAAAAAAATTAAGTAGTATAAATATCAGTGTCATAAATAATTAAGTAACTGGAAGGCCGGTTTTAAGCAGTTAGGTAGGGCATGAATCTTCATATTATATGGTAAGAGGATACTAAAGTGAATTTAGAGGAGTATTTTTTTGTACCAAACCCTAAATATGGTTAAGCCATATATAGCTAAATGTTAAATAGTAAGAATTGAAGTAATTTATTGAATTTGCAATTGACATGCTATGCTTTACTTAATAAATAATTACGAAGTACGTACGTACGTAAACGAGTAACGATTGTGGTGGTAAATTTGAATGCTACAAGCACGACCGCAATAAGCTCAGTTGGAAAGAGCTACGGAACGGTATTCCGAGGTTGTGGGTTCAAGTCCCGCTTGCGGCAATCACTTTTTTCACCATAATTTAATTTATTAGTAAGAATTGGCTTAAGAATAAGCTATATTAAAAACATATCAATATCCTACCTCAATGCCACTCTTAGGTGCGGTATCTAACACTGTCAATAAATTCGTTGGTGGTCTATCAACCGCAACACTCGCTATCACTGATATTGAAGCTCCAACAGTATCTTGTGGTTTCACTCCAGAATCCCGCAGTAGACATAACACATACGTTGCACTGTATTTCAAATTCCAATTTTCACGAATAGCCTGAAAATTTTAAACATTTAACCATTAATTAGCATCGATAGAAAAAACCATAATATTGAAATATATAAATAAACTAGCTGTGCCCCGCGGTGTCACCCGCGGTAAAAGGGATAAAAAATAAGTTCATTTTCTATTCCATTGGAAAGTTTCATGAAAATCCATCCTTCTGTATTGAAATGAGCGTTTTAGAACCAATATTCTTGGATTAATCAACAACTATAACAGAATTTACCTACTTGCTATTTGTATTATCGTATTCATGAATATTCCGCTCATATAGATAAAACAGAAACGTCGTGACGCTTATTTTTTATAGAAATGGATGATGTTATAGTTTACATGGTTTCCTCATCAATTAAACATTAAATGATAAAGAAAGCAGGTGCATAAAAATCTTTATTTAAAAAATATTTATTTAATACAAACAAAATTTTGATTTGTTTGTTTGTTTTGTTGTGTGAAATGTCCATGAATATAAATTTATTTATATTTATTTATTTAAAAGTGTATATAATAAAAAAAATCAGTTAAACAGATTTGACGGGCTTCGTGGCGTAGTGGTTCATGTACTGGACTGCCGTTCATAAGGTCGCGGGTTCGATTCCCGCTTGGGGCAATCATTTGTGTGATATTCATAAATGTCATACAAATGTTTGTACTACGTCTGGGTGTTTTCTATGTATTATAAGTATGTATTTACAAAAGAAAAGTAGTTTATGTATTATATCCGTATTCTGGTACCCATAACACAAGCATATAAGCTTAGCTTGGGACCAGAGGACGTTGTGTGAAATGTCCATGAATATTTATTTATTTATTTAAACGACACCAGGACGCCTAATAAAATACTCGATACATGAATTGAAAATCGATTAAAATTTATATCAAGCTATTTTAAAAACCTATAACAATAACATCCAATAAGTTATAAGCCAATCCCAATAAGTTATATGGTAAATTGGGGATGCATTAGACTCCGGTGACAAATGATTACACATAAAAAGTCAATTTAGATATCTTTGTAGAGCTTTGTTCAATGTCTACGGCACGTGTTACTTTCAAAAGTAAATTTGCAACCGATAAAAAGAACCCTTTTTATGGCCTGAAAATTTATTCAGATTGTGAAATTACATAGATCTAGTATATGACCGGAATATGCACAACGATGGAATTCGAACGTTATTTTGAATAAATTGCTATTGGGTAGATCGAACGTTGGCATTACAAGCGTGACTTAGCATGAAAAAAGAAAATCCTGCTAAAGCAAAACGTAGATAGATGGTGGCTGTATGTAATGAATAGCCTTTGTGCCTTGGGGAATGTTTCACAGCATTGGTGACAATTAAGCGTTGTATTACCATTGTTAAAATGCGATGGAAATTAACTGTACCATGACAAGTATATCCTTTTATTTTTAGGTTAATTACACTGCTTGTCTGGTTGTTTACTAATTATTGTGGTCTGCTTGCTTTTTTTACTATTACTGAGTCATGAGTTTGTATCTATCTATGTTATCGAGGAAAAAAATTAACTAGTCAACTAAATAGTTTTTTTGCAGGTTTATCACAGCTACTCCAAAGTTTCTCCAAATAAGATTTTTTGTTAAAGAAAAGATGAATCTCACCTCATAATTAGTTTGATATTAATGACGTAAAAAAAGGATTCACGTGCATTATGACCTATTTGAAAGAGGATTTAACGAAGACTAAACATAGGTATGACGTCAGACAGAATATTATGGCAGAAAAATAGATGTTTTGCCAAATACGATAAAGACAAGACAATGATGATGATCTATTATATATATGACAAGACTATTAGTAATTACCAAAACATACCTTGACTCTAGCTTTGAGCGTAAGTGTTCTGTTATCCGGTAGCCACATGCGACATTTGACAGTATCGGCACTTCTTGTCTTGGTAGCTGCTATTATGCGTACAGCTGCCACCGTTCGCCGTTCCACATAGGCTGAGTATACATAAAATCGGAACCTGACAAAAGAAAAAAGAAAAAGTTTACGTGCGTATTCTATTCAGAACCTATGTAGCGTGTTCCTTGGTGATATTATAGCTTATTATTGAGAATCTCGATAGGTATAGTCTTGGTGATAATAATTTTGATGACAATAAAATGAACCACATCTAATCTAAATACTTAAGCACCAAAACTGGCAACTGTTTAAATCGAATAGATATATTTTATTTAAGATAACTGTCTGTTGGTCCACAAAAACACTGGTCTAGTCTACATTCTACTAGGTATTGGATATACTCGTAGTTTGAATTATACTGTCTGACTTTGAAGTTAAAGTATCTACTTATAGAAGCAAGAAACATTACAACACAAACATTTATCAAAGTCAAAATTAAAATCAACAAATAAAATAAATTCAATTATGTTAAATAAGCACTTATAAATTTTAATCAATTTGCCAATTAAATTCAACAATAATAATCGTTATCAATCCCTGATTCAGTATTTATCGCAACTTCGACCTTCATATAATAAACAGTGCCTATCGAATTGCAAACATTTACAAATCGAATTGTGATGCCAAATTTATAGCTTGGCGAGTTCATTTGTTTATTCTAATAGCCGAACTTAAGCGATCGGTTTATTGTCTGTCAAGAAAATCATGGAGTACTATACGTTTCAAGGCAATGACCTCTATCTGTCAAAAATGATTTAAAAAGTACTGACAGCAACGAAACTCTATTTGCGAATTAATAAATTATTTTTTATGTTTTATCTAATCTTAGTTATTCTAAGTAAATACTCTAAAATTTTTGAGTGATAATACTTATAACATTATTAAAAAAGGAAACTATTTTATTTCAATATTTCGTCGTTGGAAACGATACTATCATGTTCAACTATCAATCGCCATTTTGTCGTTGTTATTGTGCCTTGTCGAGTTTTGAAGCTTGCTTAAGTTTTATTTTTAATGCTGTAAGCTATGTGGTTGTTCCCCGTAATTTTTTTTTTGTTATTTTTCGTAGGTTTCGTTTGTTAGTGTTTTTATTTTGTGTTTGTCTCGATTAGCTATTGTTTTTAAATTGTATTTATCTCGCTAACTTCTCGAAAATGACTAAACGATGACGATAAAGTGATAAATATATTATATTATAAAAATATCTTTTTTACTGACCCTACTAAAATTGTTCAAATTGACAGCTATGACGTGTAACGTCATAACGTAACATGACGCGGGGTCAATCCTATTCTCATTTGAACGGCATAGTAGCTACTTTATGCAAATTTAATGTCGTATTTAAATTATATTAATACAGACAGATACGGATAATACAAGACCGAATGTTGCGACCCTCTTTAGGGTCTGAAATACAACATTGGACAGAAAGATCTGATGGTTGGATGCAATATATTTCACTTATTATCAAACAGTTAGGAAAATTATTTTAGTCTTTACTAATATTATAAAGCTGACGAGTTTGATTGTTTGCTTGAACGCAATAATCTCAGAAAACAATGGTCTGGTTTGAAAAATTCATTCAGAGTTCGATAATACATTTATCGAGGAAGGCTACAGGCACATCACGCAGGCAGGCAATATCACGCTGCGACTAATAGGAGCGAAGCATCAGTAGAAAATGCCATAACAGAAATAATTGGAAATTCCACGCGTACGAAGTCGCGGATTACAACTAGTTTTATTATAAAATTAGAAAATTTGTCGTAAAGTGTTCATATAGTACCTACTTTCTGAATCCTAAACTTTACTCGAAATGCGACGCAATTAGGGAACATACCTAAAGTTACCTTTTTAGAGTTTCTACAATTTGATTTGTATTATTCCACTATTAATTTAATATACATATATATTTTATTCTAATTAATAGACACAGACAAATATCATAGATAGGTATTTAACTTAATAATTAATACTCCGAAATTTAAACAGTTCGCAATGAATATAAAAAGAGATTTCAAATGGCTTAGTAATTGAAAGTGATAACTCATCATACAAAATAAATTGCAACATGATTTCTGTGAATAAAGGATTTATGGCATCCTGAAATGCAATCTGATATTCGCAAGTTATCTACGATGTTTTCCATAAACTGAAGGTTGGGGCATATTAAGCTTAATAACGCTATACCTACTCGTAGATTATGATTTTAGTTCATTCTTTTAGGGCAAGGATTTTTTAAGGAAATATAAAGATTCTATTCTACAGCTTTGAAAGTTGTAAAAGCTATATTAAGTATGTCCACATTTTTGGACGCAACGCATAATATCCACATTACATCAGCTTGTTTTTGTAAAATGATATCAATTTATATTCTTACAGATTTTTAAACCCCCGTTTTATTGAGAGAAAAGGTCTATTTTATGAAAATAGCTTTAAGAGAAAAAGAATAAAATGAAATATGTAATGTATCTCCAGTAGACATTCCCCCATTCACTATTTTTTTTAAATACGAGCCTGCTTTCCCTTTAACGGATAACCAGTATTTTTCCTGCTTCATGGAGGATTCCTTTTTCTACATTTGCTCGTTTAGATCAATGCTTTATTTGCATATTTTGACAATTCCTATCGTCGTTAGGCAATCTTTCTTATTTTCTCAAACCATTAAAGTAGTCCTGTAGTACTGTTGACAGTTTACGTTAGTATTGAGCAATGCTCATAGATTTACTCTTAAACTATAATAAGGGCCTTCAAATTTTTTAAATTGATTTCATTTACACGTAGACAGCAGTGAAACGCCTTTTTTTAATGATTCTTTAGGTAAAATCTCGCTGATAGTTACAGCTGTCCCTATCGGCGCGGGGCTCTAGGGTATGGATAGCAATATCTAAAACAAATACCTAAATTGTGACTTTGCTGTGTCTGTAGTCCGCTCTTAATACTTAACTGCCAATAGTGTCGTGAGTTGGTAAGAATAGGCTTATAAATACGAAATAAAATTCCACCGATAATGAACATTCGTCTTTGGTGAAAGAAAACGTGAATCTGAACAAAACCTTCTAAAGCCTTTTGTATAAAAGATTAATGTAGCTTATTTTATGTGACGTCGTCCCTCTTTGCGCAATAAGTTCGTCTTAAAATAAAAATATTACATCTCTACAATTGAACAATAATAAAATGGTTTATGGTCACGCCTGTTTCGTCGCTGGATTTATCGTCATAAACAACGAAATTGAAAGCACACAAACTGTTATACCACTTACAAAGACGATAGCTTATGAATCAATTTCCTCAGGGGCATAAACTTTACAACAACGATAAAGTTAACAGTGATATAATTCAGCAACTACCCAAAACCGTGGATGCTATGCAGATGAGTGTAGAACAATAATGCCAATGATTTGTAACATAAACATGCAGTTATTTATTTCATAAGAGGTATTTCAAGTGAAGCGTGAAAAGGCATCTTGTAGGACGGCAAGGTGAAGGCTGCTAGTGCATTAACATTGTACTAGCCGTCCTAACATTTGGATTAGGTACATCCACTTAATATCAGGGGGAGTGTAGTCATCTGCCTACTCTAGATATATAAAAAGAAGTTAATCAAAACAGAAAAAGCTTACTACAATATATTCCGTAATCAGCGAAATATGTTTCTTATAATAACAATTTTCCAAAACAGGGGTCAACCGCATAGTCAAAAGAAATCAATCGATGATTTATATCACAAATGCGTCTATTTTTACACGCTTTATATTAGCTTCACTTGTATGTTTGTTTGTATGTTTGTTTGTATGTTTGTTTGTATGTTTGTTTGTATGTTTGTTTGTATGTTTGTTTGTATGTTTGTATGTTTGTAACCGACTCCTTTGGACGCTATTTTGACCCACTTTAAACGGTCAGATTCTATTCAAATTTTGCACACCTGTCAAAGACCGATGACAATGCAATAATTCGAGTAAATAAAGCGTGTTTTTTAGTTTTTTAAACTATTATTTATTATTTATTATAAGGTAGCATATTGTAGTAAGTTGATAAATTCATAGACGATCTCAGCTCAATAGCTCTCGATTAAGTGACCACTTACTACCAAGACTACTCTTAACTTCTTCACTTAGCTAACAAAGCGCTCTTCAAACTAGTCCACACAGCAATGTTTAAATATAACATTGTGTCTCATCATTATCTATGCTAACACTATAAAGCCAAAAAGTTTGTTTGTTTGTTTCATCGCGCTAATCTCAAGAACTACTAGTTTGAATAGAAAACTTATTTTTGTGTTGAATAATTAATTTATCTAGGAAGGCATATTATATCACGCTGCAACCAACAGGAGCGAAGCATTAGTATAAAAGGTTGCAAAAACTAGGAAAATTGACTAAATTCCACGCGTAAAGTCGTGGGCAGCAACTTGTTATAGTATACGTTTATATATCTGATTTTGTTGTTAATGTCTGCTTTATTTTTTTTTAATCTGGTAGATTAGCACCGCAAATATGAAACTGTTTAGTTTTGTTACAAGTAATATATTTCACAGCCCTAAATTTTAAACTCAATACCCAAACAATAAATTCACCCAAATTTTCATCTTGCCTGTGTCTTGGACTCTGACAAAGCCACGTTAGCTACTATTCTATAACGTGACTGTTACCATACGCTGCGAAAATTCTAGTAATTAGTAAGGAAGAAGAAGAGAAGAAGAAGTCGGGCAGACGAATATATAAATTTTCCATGTCACAATGTTAATTACCGTACTCCTCCGAAACGGCTTTAGCGATTTTCACCAAATTTTATATGCGCATTCAGTAGGTCTGAGAATCGGCTTTTATCTATTTTTCAAACACCTTCCTCCTCCCTGACATTTGTATCGCAAAACAACGTTTGCCGGGTCAGCTAGTTATTAATATAACTTTGTTATCGTTATTCAACCGTAGGACACTAAATAGGCCACTTGGTGTCATGTACGAAACTAAAACTATGAAACTGCCACATAATAAACAACGTAGCAACATTTGGAATTACGCAAAATATAAGATATAAATATTCATGGACATTTTACGCAACGTCCTCTGGTCCCAAGCTAAGCTTATATACTTGTGTTATGGGTACCAGAGTACGGTACGGATAGCATCCACATACTACTTATCTTTTGTAAATTAATTCTTATAAAACATAGAATACACCCAGACGCAGTATGACAGTATGACAGTTTGTATGACAATTATATATATAACACAAATGATTGTCCCGAGTGGGAATTGAACCTGCGACCTCGTGAACGGCAGTCCGTTACATAAGCCACTCGACCACGAGGCCCGCCATATATATATTAAACGTCTTGATACATACTAAAAAATTGGTCAAGTGCGAGTCGGACTCGTGCACGAAGGGTTCCGTACCATTATCTATGCAACATACGTTATTAATAAATGAGCAAACAACACACACAATACTTAATTAATCACGTTTGTTGTAGGAGAGCAAGAAACGGTAAAAAAATCATGTTTGTTGTATGGGAGCCCCCCTTAAATATTTATTTTATTTTATTTTTAGTATTTGTTGTTATAGCGGCCATAGAAATACATCATCTGTGAAAATTTCAACTCTCTAGCTATCACCGTTCTTGAGATACAGCCTGGTGACAGACGGACGGACGGACGGACAGCGAAGTCTCAGTAATAGGGTCCCGTTTTTACCCTTTGGGTACGGAACCCTAAAAAATATACCCGTAAACCAATACACCCGTAATATTAGCTCTACCAAATCCCTTGCGACAAAATTTATAATTTATATTTTTGAGATCATTTCACTGCTCTCAATTTCGGGAAATGAACTGAAAGCTATTTGAATGTCACTAAATGTTATAAATTAGTTTATAAGATTAAGATTGCTTATAGAGCGCTGGGAAATCGGCCCAATGATATTTAATGTCGTAGAAAATTAACAAATAACTTTCATCTTCCTAGAAACCATTTTTATGTGGGCGATTTTAAGTACCTATAATATTAGTGAGTATAGACTTGCGTTTCATCTTTGTATATGAAACGCAAGAGAAGAAAAGCTGAAGAGTTTGTTTGTTTGAACGTGCTTATCTCAGGAACCAGTCTGATCCGATTTGAAAAATTCTTTTATTGTTGGACAGTACATTTATCGAGGAAGGTTATATGCTATATATAACATTCCGCTGCAACTAAAAGGCGCTAAGCATCAGTAAAAATCATTGCAAAAGTGGGGAAAATATGTAAAATTCCACGCTCACGGAGTCGCGGAGAACAGCTAGTATAATCATAAAAAGATATAAAATATTCATGGAAAAAAAACCGGTCTAGTATTACGAGTTGGACGCGTACATGAAGGGTTCCGTAGTCACTGCTACTTAAAATATTCATTACACCGATCCCAAATAACACCAAATATCGTGACTCCAAACAACAGAATAAGGTCAGGAAAATGATGATGATGATTAGTACTGGTTGCTGTAATATCAGCTGATATAGATAAATTGTAAAATTTTCAGCTTTCTAACTATCACCATTCTAAAGATACAGCCTGGTGACAGACGGACGGACGGACGGATAGCGAAGTCTCAGTAAAAGGTTCCCGTTTTACCTTTTGGTAAGGAACTCTAATTACAAGAGAGATATTTTTTGAATATCTAGACTAATATTATAAAGCTGAAAAGTTTGTTTGTTTGTTTGAACGCGCTAATCTCAGGAACTACTGTGCCAATTTGAACAATTCTTTCAGTGTTAGATAGGGCATTTATCGAGGAAGGCTTAAAGCTATATAACATCACGCTACAACCAGTAGAAGTGAAGCAGTAGTGAAAAATATTGCAGAAACGGGGAAAATTTTCTAAATTCCACGCGGACGGAGTCGCGGGAACAACTAGTACATTATACATTATATATATAAAACTTCTAGCTTTGTTATAAATTTTTCTTTTTCAATATTCATAATTTTTGCTCCATACAAGTTCGCCTGCTTGCAGGCACTTCACTTCAGCCTACTTGACCTCAAATATAGCATAATTTATCTTATATCTGTCCCCGCCGTTTTCCGTCATTGCTTTTTCAAAGCATTCTTAGTGTAATTCATTACAATAGAATTGTTCTATAGTACATATTATTATATAGTAGGTACTATACTTTACCATGGAACCTTGGATGAATACAAATAAGAAAAGAGCACATAATAAATAAATACAAAACAAAAAAGTTAATTCACTGTCTATTAAACTACATACAAAATAAAACAGTGACTAGGCGTGGCATAGGGTTTCATTTCGAACTATCCGTCTCTCACAGAGGAGAACTTTTACAGCACCCTGGAAAGGAAAAGTGGTGGTGAAACTTGAATTCTTAATTCGTCACCACACGGACCATACTCATAAAAATAACTCTTGGAGCAGTAAGCAGATAGTGCTATTATTTCCACAAAGCAATAAAACATTAACTCTCTGGTATTACGAATCTAACGGCAAATGTAATAGAAAATGATGAGACCGTAAAACGGTTTTGTCAAAGAAAAAGCACGTCAAATGATTATAGTCCAAAACGGCTTCTTATCTCCAATTTCATTAAAATCCTTCGGCCTGGTCGGTGTTAAGATAAAAATGAACGAAGTGCTATGGAAGAGAAAAGCTTATCTGAAAATATTGGTTTTTCAATTACTACGTTACTCGAGCCTTAAGACGGCACGATATCAAATTATGCTCCATACAAAAGTATTGGTATCGTACTTACGTTTTTTCTTCGCGAAAGTTAAACCGATTTTAATAGTTTACCGAATTTGTGTAATAGTCGAGATAGAAGATCTTAAGAAAACCGAAAAAAGTGGGTTTTTCGGATTGTCATATTTCTTTTAGTTATTATGTTTTGAAAAAAAGAAAGTGATAGAAGCATAGATATACTCTTTATTTATAATATAACGCAAAAACTATTAAAATCGGTTTAACTTTCGCGAAAAAAAAACGGAAGTACGAAACGTCTTTTTTCAAAGAATTTGTAGGTAAAATCCGCTTCATCTATATTTGTCCCTTTCAACGCGGCGCTCGGAAATAGGGATAGCAATACCTAAGGCAAATACCTAAATGAGGAGTACAGTACCCTCTTAAAACAATTTATCTATCTATCGTGCCCTTTTACTGAGACACTGTAAAAAATTCTTACAAATTTTGTTTTAACAGATTTTATTTTATTTTAAGAAACAAGTAGGTATTACATACATCTTGAGCGGCAACATAAAGTTAAACAAAATTTTAAGTAACAAGAAAATAATTAAAATAATTCTACAAATTGGATATGCTAATTGTTTAATTGTTAATTGCTGATAATACAATTGAAATGCCAGAAAATAGGAAAGCATAATGTACAAAATAAAACTGATAACGCCCACATATTGTATTTTCCACAGCGCGCGGTAATATAGGAAGCAATTGATAAAACCGTCGACGTTATCAATTTACATTCCCAAGTTGTAACTTTATTAAAATTCATACGCACACGTGATGAGATGCCGCTTGTAAAATAAAATAACTTGCTCCAGAGAGTTTGCTTAAGGAAATTATTGCCGAGGAAGCAGAACGAAGTCTCCGGGCTATGAGTTGTAACCTCGAGCAATTTCTTGACATTGCGCCTAACATAATTGAGACCGCCTTCATCACGGAGTTTAATTCACGTTCCGGAACACTAATTAAATTCCTTCAAACTGCCGAGGGAATCTTTGCAATTTAAAACTACCTGACTGAAACTTTCCACAAATTACTGCAAAGTATTAATAGACTAGTCCATTTATTATTCTGTTTCTAGTCTTTTTAAAGAAAATTCATTAAAGTAACAATTCATATTTTCTACTAGCTGTGTTTACGGCATCTTCCGCGTTGAATAGTTACTTTTGATAGCATTCTCTTTTGGGCTCCGCTCATAATAGTCGAAGCGTGCAGTTAAGCCTTCTCGATTTTTCTAGATCTTTCTCGATAAAGGACGGTCCTAAAGATTTTTTCAATTGTAACCGGAAGTTTTTAAAAGTGACACGAATAAATCTTTATGTCAGATACAGTTTTATCTATATGTATGAATAAAATTATTATGTATCTATTTTTTTATCTCTTTACTACGTAATACATAATGACCATAACTGTTAATATATTTACATCTTAAAATACACTCATGTTCCATCAACTCAAATCAAACAGCGCTATGTTCTTGTAAAACCACATCTAGATCAACCTTTACTAAATATCTCGGAGTTACTGTTAACGAAAAGCTAAATTTCAAAGACCATCTTATATCCTCCGCAAAAAGAATCCGCAAACTTATTTATGTGTTCAAAAACTTACGTGCCGTGACTGATAAAGAGACACTTAGAACTGTCTACACGTCCATATGTCAACCTATATTAACTTACTGCATTACAGTTTGGGGCGGTGCAGCTTTAACTCATCTCATTATCCTTGAACGTGCAAATCGTTCTTTACGAAAAGTAATTTTAAAAAGGCGTATAATATATCCAACGCTCTCTATTTATAGAGAAATGGAAGACCTCAGTGTTCGAGGTATTTTCATTAATCGGATTATGATCAAAGTTCACCAGGCAATATTAAAAACATTCATCTATAATAACATGCTGCTCCAAAGAATTTATAAGTTACCCCTACCCTACATTCATACTTCATTCACCCGTAGATCAAGTAATTATCTCCATCCATACATATACAACAAAGTAAACACCAAACTCTGCATCAAACACTGTACCATTAAACAGCTAAAGAAATCACTTAAGTCTTGGCTTCTTACTCTCTCTTTTTCCGAAATTGAAGATATTTTAAAAGGAGTCAGATAACAGCTTACACTCATAATCACACGCACACAATTACACACAAAGACACACACACAATCCCTCCCATTCACGTAATCATGCAAACTTAAAACATTTCCCGTGCTTTCAGCGCTCTTATCATCATATTCACCATATCTCCACAATAATTATCTGATTTTGCTTTTCTCATTTTCTATAATCTAGTTTAATTAAGATGTAACAAGAAAAACGTTAATCGTCTTTGAAATATTGTGGTTGTCTACAAGACAGGCTTAGCCTAGTGTAGAAACCAATGAGTTTCTGTGTTCATGCTTACAATTTTATTCACATTCACATAACATTTCATTGTGATAATATTTAAGATGCATTGTGATTTTAGAATAACTGGCATTTTCTGTGTTGTTATTGTGAATTTATGAATAAATTTATTATTATTATGTTTTTATATACTTTTTGTATCTCGGCTTTTGCCGGTTTTTAAGGAGAACACGGGCCGAAGCCAAGTGTTAACCAAGAATAAGACTATATAGTTGTCTGTGTGATCTGTTGGTGTGTAGTTATATTGTTAGTAGGTAGTAGGTAGTAGGATTGGTGTTTGTGTGTGAGTCATATTCCGACTGCAAGAATTATTATTATGTTTCTCTCTTTGCAATTCACGGGTTATTTCCATTTTTTTAACGAAATACCCGGTCCTTTATTAGGCTTGCGTGGGGACATGGGTCCAACACGTAAAGGCCCTTTGAGATTTTTAATGAATTTAAAAATGCGATGAGACACCTACCAGGGACATTCCATGCCTGCACTATAAAAATACAGCCATGGAATGCCAGTGGTACGAGTAAATCTATTGCAAATGATAATATGAAAAACGAACAGGTCTATTGAGTTTGGTGTTTAGTGGACTGGTTGCATTTAGATTGATTAAACTATGGACGTCTGCCTTCAACACTTTTATGTAGATTGAACAGTGGCAGACGGTGACTCGCCGACTCACTAGATGGGCCCCCCACAGCCGCCAGACAAGGCAGCAGGGAGCAACACCGGTGTGAGCGGCTTGGGGTGTAGAGCGGTGCGGTACCGGTTTCACCATCGCGGGCCAAGACCCGGAGCGGGTTTCCCCGTAATTACGCCCTTGAAATTGACACTTCCACCCCCGAGCATATAGCTCTGGCGACCCCACTCTGTCCGGCCGGTGAAGGCAAGACAGAGGTGAGAGTCCAGGCACTCTCGGTTTCCAGTTCGGCCAGCCAACGAAGGCAAGCCGAAGGCGAGTCCTTAACCGACTCTCAGGGGCACTTGGGACCGCAATGTCGCCACTCACATTCAGCTCGCCACAAGCTGCCCTGCGGTCTGTGTGTGTGTTTATACCACAAGATTTTCGAAAGCCTATAATCTGCCTCCAGGTTTTGCGTTAGTCTCATGGTGAGGTAACGACTGGCCCAGAGGGGTTTATTATTATTATTATTATCGGGACTTTTATTTTTCTCAGCTCTTGGCTGGATTAAACCACATTTACGGGTCAAGACCATGTAAATGAAGAAATGTGTGTTGTGTTAATTCGTTTTCGTCTATTGCCATAAACTTACGGACTATTCTACAGGTATTTAAAATCGCAGATTTTTGGAGGGTGATATAAATGATTTTGTTTAAGTTTAATAATTTGAGACTGTGGTGTAAGTGTTTTGGAACAATACCGGTGGTGGATAAGACAATTGGAAAACTACATACACTTTAGTTTGTTTCCATATTCGTGTAACCTCATCTTTAAGTTCCGCATATTTACTAATTTTTTCAGCAATGGTTTTTTGAATGTTGTGTGTGTTAGGTACTGATATATCTATTAAGTAAGTTGTTTTATTTATTTTATCCTGCAGTGTTATGTCTGGTCTGTTATAATGTATGGTTCTATCGGTTAGTATGGCACGGTCATAGTATAATTTATAATTTGAGATTTCGAGGATTGTCTAGGGTGTGTATCTGTAATATGGAGTGTGTGTGTTTTCTATGAGATTGTGTTTGATAGCTAATTTCTGGTGAATTATGTTTGCAATTTGATTGTGTCTGTGTGTGTAGTCTGTTTGAGTGAGTGTGGTGCATGCTCCTGTGATATGTTGTATCGTTTCAGGTTGTGAATGGCATCTACGGCATTAGTCATTTGTAGCTGTGGGGTCTTTAATTATGTACTTTCTGTGGTTTTTGGTGTTTATAATTTGGTCCTGAATAGCTATGATGAATCCTTCTGTTTCTGGGAATAAAGAACCTATTTGAAGCCATTTGTTGGAAGCAATTTTGTCTATGTGGGGTTGTTCTAGATCGTGCGGGTGACGCCCATGTAGTGTCTTTTTCTTCCATTCTTCAAGCTTTTGTGTTTCTGGGTTGTTAGTGTCATTGTGTGTAAAGGGTTGGTTTAAGTTTAGTGGAGTGAAGTTATGATCATTGAATACTATGCTTTTGTGAAAATTACTGGTATTTACTTTATTAGAAAATAAATTTTTTAAGTTAGACATTTGCTTCTGCCACAGATTAAGGATATCAATTAAGCCTCTTCCTCCATTTTGTCTTTTAATTGTTAGTCGTTTTATTGCAGATTTAGGGTGTAAGTGATTATGTTTAGTTAGTGTGGTGCGTGTGACTCGTTGCAGTTGTTCTATATCTGTTTTAGACCATTTTACTATGCCGAAAGAATATGTCAGGATTGGAATTGCATATGTATTCAGTGCCTTAATTTTTCGTTGACGTTCGTTGAGTTAGCATACAGTATATAAAGTTATGTAATCGCAGTGCAATATACGTTACATAATTAGAGCATTTGTAACATCTTACTATTACACAGACACAACATAATTAAAACGCTCATGCTGACTGAAAATAGACGACTAACATTATATTACTTGCGAGAATCGGATAAAATGGAAAATTTTAAGTAAGTATAGTGAACAAATTGAATTATGGTGGAAAAAGTGATCATACCGCAGGCGGGACTTGTACCCACGACCTCGGAATGCCGTTCCGTAGCTCTTCCAACTGAGATTATTGCGGTCGTGCTTTTCAGTAATTAATTAAGCCACCACATTCGTCACTCGATTGAGTTTATATATTTTTACGTACAACGCCATCTATCAAGATTGCTTTGCAACAATCTTGACGCAATAAGCTCAGTTGGAAGAGCTACGGAACGGTATTCCGAGGTCGTGGGTTCAAGTCCCGCTTTTCTTTTTCTCTGCCAATTGCTGCCAATTAACGTTCCACTTTTAGGAACAGGCCTGCCTCACTTCGGGAGGGTAGGTATCTGGTCTGCTGCGATGATCCGGCGTGTTAGTATAGGATTTAGTTGTTTATAATTTCCCATAGCTGGCTCTTACCCCCTGGGGAGGATTTATGTTGTTGATGATACTGATATTCTTAAATCTATTGCCAAATAAAATAAAACCACCAATCTTATGGCTAGATTCAGTTTGATTTCTAGATCTACAGGCCTGACATTTTCCTTTGTCGACATTTTTTTTTCATTTTTTTTTTCTTTGACGGGCTTCGTGGTGGAGTGGTTTATGTAATGGACTGCCGATCATGAGGTCTCGGGTTCGATTCCCGGTCAGGACAATCATTTGTGTGATATCCATAAATGTCATACAAATGTTTGTCCTGCGTCTGGGTGTTTACTATGTATTATAAGTATGTATTTACAAAAGAAAAGTAGTTTACGTATTATATCCGTATTCTGGTACCCATAACACAAGCATATAAGCTTAGCTTGGGACCAGAGGACGTTGTGTGAAATGTCCATGAATATTTATTTATTTATTTATTTATTTGTGCACCAGTATATTGTATGAAACAACCTGTAATTCAAGACTAAACAATATGATGCCCTAATGTATTAAATTAGTGTAAGTACATAAATAACTCTACCTAATTTCGAACTTTGCTCATAACACGATAAAGCTTTTATTTTCAGTAACCTAGTTTTTACATATGAAACGATTATAATATTTTAATAATTATGCAGCGTAGCTTAATTACTTCTAAACACAATATAACATCGTCACATGTCAGCCCATTAATGTCCCACTGTTGGGTACGAGCCTCCTCTGTTTGGTTTTTTTTTCACATGGCGAATGCATTGACGCACTTCGCCTTGTCCAGTTGCGGGAGCAACCTTCGAACTTCGTGTAGGACTCCCGATCCCGGTGGCGACCATACTACCCACAAAACCCCATGATGTTTCTCCGCGCCTAGAAACCGGGCCATGGTAGACACTCAGATACTACCATGACCCGGCTTCCTTCGTTTGGGTGAGTATTTGGTCTGCTATACCACACAGACCAAGTTTTCCCTATCTCCCATAAGATGTTATTTTTTTTTATTATTTTCTTTTTCTGCTGTACAGCACCTTTGGGAAGAAATAACGCACGGAGAATCTCCAACATAAAAAAACTTTTAAAAACAACAACAAACATAGTACTGTGAAGCCTCTGCTTCACATAAACCTTCTTCTTGCAGAACAATTCATTTATTTTCCTTCTAGGACTTGTTACATTTATAAAATAAAAACATTTAAGGCTTTATAAATAATTGTATTCTTTTTAAATTCATATTTGTTTCACAATATCTATTTTTACATCATCTTTTATGTCCTCTCGAATCCCCAATCCCCTTTTGTTTTTAGGGTTCCGTACCCAAAGGGTAAAAACGGAAACCCTATTACTGAGACTTCGCTGTCCGTCCGTCCGTCCGTCCGTCTGTCACCAGGCTGTATCTCAAGAACGGTGATAGCTAGAGAGTTGAAATTTTCACAGATGATGTATTTCTATTGCCGCTATAACAACAAATACTAAAAATAAAATAAAATAAATATTTAAGGGGGGCTCCCATACAAAAAACTGATTTTTTTTACCGTTTCTTGCTCGATACAAATAACGTTGCCTTATGTTGCATAGATAATGGTACGGAACCCTTCGTGCGCGAGTCCCACTCGCACTTGACCAATTTTTTAGTACCTTTCTTAAAAATTTTATTACTTTTCTTAAAAATAAAACATATGTGGTCTGTATCATTGAATAGGTTATATTCAATGATCACGACCTTTACAGTACTTTATTCAACTAGGTTTACTTTTGAGAAAGAAAAGTTTAAAAATCTTAATGTTAGTTTGTCGGAAGCTAAAGAGGCTTTCTGTAAGAGGCCTTGTCGCTTCCGATGACACTCTTTAAAATGTCTCAACACATTCAACGGGGTGCAACAGTATAAATTTTAATTTGGAAATTTTGTTTTTCTTTGTTAACCTTATAAATTAAATATTTACTGAAATATCTTATTGCTATTCATCATGCCTGTCAACATTATGCATTAGCTAGTAAAGTATAAGTTTCACTAAGAATACCTACTAGTAATTGAAATTTTGATAAAAAGTAAAAAAAAAACCACAACATTTTTAATAACATTTCTAAATCTCTTTATCTCATAAAATTACGTAAACTTATTTCATTCAAAATATGTTTTTCTTACAGATTAAAGGGAGATAAAATTTAAAACACAAAAACATACGACCGTCCGCCTATCCTTTAACAAAATATTTGCCAAGCAAATTATGTTATGGGAGGATGAAAGGCTGCTCGAGATATTTCACAGTTTATTTTATAATCCTGTCCCAAAAATAGCTCTTTGAAGGGTTTTGCTTAATATTTTTGTTTCAAAATTGTTTTTACTTTTTCAGAATCCAAACACAATCCATCTTAAAACGCATCATCATTCTCCTGCCCTTATCCCACTATTTGGGGTCGGCGCAACATGTCTTTTTCTTCCATAGTCTTCTGTCAGACGTCATATTATCTGTGTTAACTCCTCTTTCTTTCGTGTCTTTCACATAGTCCATCCACCTTTGTCTTCTTCTAGACTTTTTTTACGTGTAGAACTATCCTAACGATTTGAGAGAACAAAAGGCCTTATGATTATATTGTAACAAAACAAAACTTTACCTTCATTCCATCAACGTTTCAAATTTTCCACAACGCTACGTTGAGCCAGAACATTCTAAAGATTTTCAGATGCTTGTGTCTAAACAATGCAGCCCTATACAATGTGGGACGACGTGTGAATATTCCAACAATATGTTACACATTCAGTTCTGTTGAGATTCTGTCCTACTTTACAACCTTACATTTTGTACCTACAAAATTAGCTGGTATTTTAATAATAATAAAATAAATAACGCGACTCAGTACGCGTAGAATTTAGAAAACTTTCCCGCTTTTGCAACATTTTTCACTACTGCTTCGCTCCTGTTGGCCGCAGCGTGATGTTTTATAGCCTATAGCCTTCCTCGATAAATGTACTATCCAACATTGAAAGAATTTTTCTAATCGGACCAGTGGATCCTGAGATTAGCGCGTTCAAACAAACAAACAAACAAACTGTTCAGCTTTATAATTATTAGTATAGATAACCAGGAATAAACTTTTAATTTATTTTTAAATAAATATTCGAATTAAAATATTAATCAAATTATGGTGGAAAAAGTAAAATGCCGCTAGTGGGACTTGAACCCACGACCTCGGAATACCGTTCCGAAGCTCTTCCGACTGAGCTTATTGCGGTCTACTTGCAACACTTCAAAATATCAACCACCATATCTGTCACTCGTATGAGTTTATATATTTTTTACGTACATCGCCATCTATCAAGATTACTTTACACTATCTCGACCAACACTTGAGTATTCTTTCCAGAATACGAATGGTTGAAATAATGACGATTTTTTCCACCATACCTAATTTGATTTATTAAGTAAAAGCATAGTATGTCAAATGCAAAATTAATAAATTACTTTAATAATGAACGTCACGTCATTATTTATCCGCCTTTCCTATCCTATCCGTCATTAGACCGCAATAAGCTCAGTTGGAAGAGCTTCGGAACGGTATTCCGAGGTCGTGGGTTCAAGTCCCACTTGCGGCATTTCACTTTTTCCATCATAATTTGATTTATTAAGTAAAAGCATAGCATGTCAAATGCAAAAGTTAATAAATTACTTTATTAAAATATTAGTTTACAATCATTTCTTTTTCAACTTATGTTTTATTACAATTAATAAAAATTATGTATAACTTATTAAAGACCGTAGTTTTAGTATATGAACGACTAGCTGTTGCCAGCGACTTCGTACGTGTAGAATTTAGAAAATGGTTCCCGTTTTTATAACATTTTTCACTACTGCTTCTCTCCTATTAGTGGCAGCGTGATGTTATATAGCCTATAGCCTTCCTCACTAAATGAACTATGCAACACTGAAATAATTTTTCAAATCGGACCAGAGGTTCCTGAGATTAGCGCGTTTAAACAAACTCTTTAGCTTTATAATATTAGTATGGATGTTAAACACATTGAAATGTATTGCATGTATATTCTTTCTTACATACGTTAAATAACAAATATTTAGTTATAAAATGGGTTCTTTTTGTTTTAATTCCTTTATTAACAAATTTAAATATTTTAACACAATACCGTAAACATAATCTGTCTCTCCAGCCCATTTACGTCCCACTGTTGGGCACAGGCCTCCTCCACTTTAGGAGGGATTATGGTCTACTGTGCCGCGCTGACCAGGCGTGTTGGTACAGGGTTTATTTTCGAGTTTTCCGTCTCTCACAGAGGATGTTATCTGTGTGCAATATCCCTTAGCTGACTTTTACAGCACCCTTGGGAGGAGATGGAGTGATGACACATGTATTCTTAATCCGTCACCACACGGACATCTTCGTATCTTTAAAACACTCCATCTTCCTATGTGTTCGTATAGCAAAAATATGTATAAACGAAAAAAAAATCTGGCCATTTGACCGTTTAGAGAAACATAATCTACTTAGTTTTAAACTAAAAAACACGCTTGAAAATCCTGAATATTTTTTTAATTACTGCATTGTCATCGGTAAATAATAAGTGTACGTTTCAGATTGATCAGACTACTGTAAGTGGATGGAAATTACTTTCAAAGCTTCCGTTACATTGATAGATACGTTCCGAATAAGCGTGTTAAAAATTAAAGGAGGCGGTCCGTATGCTGTCAATTAGGCCGAACATTAGACACTTCCATGATAATCTTTTTCATCAATGATAGTATTGGTTTCCATAAAATACTCTTACTTTTGTACCATTTTGTACAAATAGATATCCATTGAACGCTATCGTTCTTAATATAAAAGTAAACATTCAAATAATAGATTACTAAGTTTTCCACGTGAGCGACACGTCACCGTGCACATGTATTACAACATGTGGGCGTAAATCCCCGTATTAGTTACAGATTACGAGAACATACGACCAAACTAAGAATGTGGGAATAACCTTTTAAAGGATTGGTGAAATATAATACGGGATCACAAACTAACAGCACTCAAGCGAAGTTATTTTTGTTACATTCAAAAGGGAAACCATTTTTACAGGTAAACTTACACCTCCTATATAATAACTTAAGCCGTAGCACAAAGCTATGACATAAACAAACATACAGATATATTATACGTTGCTGTTGTTAATATCATTAGTGTGAAAGTAATATAAGCCAAAAGCGTGTTACACATTACTTAAATGTCGTAATTAGAATGTAGCAGGCAAATTAGTAAGTACGAGCGAGTCGACGGGCTTTGTGGTCCAGTGGTTCTTGTAACTGAATACTGTTCACGTGGGCGCGGGTCAGCTTCCCGCACAGGACATTCATTTGTGTGATTTTTGGTTATATCTGTTACACAAATGTTTGTACTGCGTCTGGGTTTTTACCATGTAACTATAAATATGTATTTACAAATATATAATTATTTGTTTATATTTAGTCTCTGATACCCATTACTCAAGCAGAGAATTATAGCTTAGATTGCGACCATTACACCATAATTACAAAAAAACAGAGTCCTAATCTATTTTTTTCGTCGAAAGTAAAAACGGCCCTTTTCATTTAAGATCATTTTGTAATACAATATAAACATGTAGTACGGGATCCGTAGTACATTTTTTTAGCTACCACAATCGAGATTTTGGAATAGAAAATTATTGGGCGTCTCCTCATAATAAAGCTACTCACGGAAAATCAGCTTGATAGTAATCAAGTGAAAAAAATGTACTACGGATCCCGTACTAATGATATCTATAAGTTGCCTTGAAATATTACTATAGATAACTATTGATTTATTAAAATCATACATTGTCACTCTATGTGTGTTGACCTTTGAATACCTGCCTACCTGCACGTTAATTACTGAATATTTTACAGTCTTTTATCAACTTGTGCTATTTTATGCATTCTAGGTAAACCATTTAAATCAATAATTCAAATAGCACATTAATTCTGAACGAAGATAGTATAACTTTACAACCCAAAGAAATCAATAATCATATTTTGTGCCTTGTGTTTAAAGTGCATATAAATTACTTACTATTTAAAATTCTCTTGTCACTGCTTTTTTATCCATACTCTTTCGAAACAGCCAAACTGATTTTTATGACATTTTGTTTGCATATCGTGTAGGTCTGAGAATTAATCAGCATCTATTTTTTATTTCATTGGTATTATTTTATTTCATATGATTATCCAAATGGCACGCAAGTGAAACTGTGGAGCACAGCTCAGTAATATACTTACCTATTTATAATAAAACAGAGTCGTTATTTTTGTATGTCCCTATTTTTATTTTATTTATTTATTTATTTTAAAACTTCATGCACTTTAATAATACAATGGCGGACTATTTGAGCTTATATCTTCAAAACTACAAATCGGATTTTGATGCGGTTTCTTTTAATATGTACATCGGTTTTTAAGTATGTTTTCTTTGTATAATTTGTTAAGGTTAAGTTCCTAAATACCACGCGTACGATGTGAAATGACAATTTGTATATCCTATCACCTCCTATTATCTCATAATGTGGCAGTTAGAACTTTGTTGAATAACAAATACATACGCATTAGCTTAGAAAAGCATGACAATGTAAAGTTCAAACAAATCATAGGCACTCATGTCATAAAATATTCATCAACAACCATACAGCATAATATAGGCGACAGACTAGAAGGTGACATTATTGATTTTATTAAATCACAATCTAACATTGTACATAGTATTGAAAAGTAGCATTCACATACATACCTACATTAAATGTTAATGTATTTGATAGCTCAGTCTCAGTCATTTTTAATGGTTCATGTAATGGACTGCCGTTTAAGAGGTCACGGGTTCGATCCCCGCACACAACAAGTATTTGTTTGATATTTATAAATGTCATACAAATTCTTGTACTGCGTCTGGATGTTTTCTACGTATTATAAGAATGAATTTGCAAAAAAATAAATGCTTGTAGTATATCCGTATCTGGTACCTATACAATAAGCATAGAAATATAGCTTACTTTGGGATCACGGGACGTTGTGTGAAAAAATGTTGAAAAAACTTTGTAACTTCCAGAAATCAAGCCCATGTTTGCGTTTGTAAAAGAAAACAATAAAATATTTGTGTCGGTCACGCTGCACTTGCAATGTCAAACCGACGACCGATGCCGTCATCGTGCTGAATGTAGTGCCGTCATCGTGCCGAATGTAGTGCCGCCATGCAACCACTTTTGCTTTTAGCTATGCCTACTTTTTATACACTATAGTGAGAGAAACGAGGACTACAAGGGTTGTGCGCAAGTCACGTCGAGCGCCTGCGCCACTAAAAACGGAATGGTAATATCAACACAGAATAAGCGAGTTGCGGTCGTGCGTCGCGTCTCTAGGAACTGACGGCTACCTTAAGAGGGCACGATACCAAATTATGCTCCATACAAAAATATGGGTATCGTACTTCCCTTTTTTCTTCGCGAAAGTTAAACCGATTCTAATTGTTTCTACGCTATATCATAGATGAAGAGTATATCTATGCTTCTGTATCTTTCTTTTTGTCAATATATAATAACTAAAAGAAATATGTCCATCCGAAAATCCCGTTTTTTTCGGTTTTCTTTAGGTAATGTTGCAGCGTCTATCACACATATTTGGTAACGTTTTACTAAAGTGATACAAGCATAGATATACTCTTCGTCTATAATATAGCGTAAAAATAATCAAAATCGGTTCAACTTTCGCGAAGAAAAAAGGGGAGTACGAAACGTCTTTTTTCAAGGAATTTGTAGGTAAAATCTGCTTCAGCTATATTTGTCCCTTTCAGCGCGGTGCTCGGGGATAGGGATAGCAATACCTAAGGCAAATACCTACATGAAGAGTACAGTACCCTCTTAACGTCCAACGTTTAAGTTACAGCTTATTTTAAACGGTAATACAGAAACTATACTCCAAATAACTTATATTTTACACACAATGCAAAAATGCTGACGAATAAATTAAAACGGCGTTCTAGAGCCGAGTTTTGACTATTGTCCAAAACCATCCCGTATGAGACGGCAAGGTTTTGTTCGTGATGTTTTAAGCCCTTCAAGTTATTTCATTTGCAGTTGTTTTAATAATTAAATTTTCATAATAGACAGAGACGAGGGAATAAATAACAAGGAACAATATGCTCATGCTATCTCTATGCGTTTGTAACAAATTAAAAATACACTTGAAACCATCCCATTTCATTTCATGGATACTGATGGGTTGGAGTCACTTTAATAATGGTGACCTCGCTTTTTCCCGCCTATGATCGGTTGTATTCAATGTCTTTTCAGGTATTTGTTCAAAAAAGAAGCCCTGATAGATTCACTTCGGTATCCGTCAATAAAGGCAAAGTCAAAGATTTTTATTTTAAGTAGGCAAGATATACGAGTACATGCTCTTTTAAAAAGTCAGAAGCTAGGCGTCTGTTGCAAAAGGGAATCCTATGGAGAAGAACAGACAAGAAACTCCATGGACTTTTTTTCTTTTCATTTGTAATGGTTTCACCGTGGCACATTAAATATTATATTCTGTATGGATCTACTTATGATTGATATCTCTCTGTATACATGTCGGATCCCGGAAACATGGTACTAAGAGACCCAAAATAGTAGGAGTGGCCTTAGGGATGGGGTAGGCAGTAGGGATTTGACGGGAGAGGGCTTGCGTGTGAGCACGCGAAAGATCCAGAGTTCGCTTTGCGTTGCGGGACAGATCGGGAGTCTTGGGGTCGAGTTGGGGTGTGAGTGAGATATTCGAGAGTTCGCTTTGGAATGGAAAATAGAACGGAGCGTATGGTAGTGTAGTGGAGTAGGACAGCGCAAAAGGAAGTAGGCGGAGTAGAGTAAGAAATATAGTTAATATTAACTTACAATCCGGTGAGTACTTTCATATCATGTACTTAGTTTTAATTAAGCCCTAAGGCAAATAATGACGCAGTAGTTATAGGTGGGGTGTATCTTTATTTATTGTTATATGTTAACTACTATATAAAAATAAGTCGGATTTTCCTTCCTGACGCTATAACTCCAGAACGCACGAACCGATTTCCACGGTTTTGCATTCGTTGGAAAGGTCTCGGGCTCCGTGAGGTTTATAGTAAATTTATTTTTTTTAATTTCTTTTTTGGTATGGCAAAACAACGTTTGCCGGGCCAACTATATTCATAGAATTATGGAACTGACATACGACACGACCAATGGACAACGTTACTAAATGGTTTAAATGCTCAGGCATAGGATAGCCCGATTATCTTAGCTGTATTCCTTTCAACTACGAAGAGGTCTCTTCGTGTCTCAGGTATCTCATAATGGAGCAGCATTGTATTATAATGAAATTATTTACCATCGTCAACAATTGCCCTCTGAATCATAGGAGCTGGGGCTTGCCAAAGATCATGTGGATCCTTAATTTGTCGTACTCTTAAAGTACACGGAGCCTGAGTCTGAAGAGGCCTTGACCACTATGTACTACTACGCCACTTGCTTGAGCTAAGTTATATCATTGATTCGGTTCGTGGCCCATTAAAACATATCGGCACTGGTCATGGGAATCGGCTCGAATGGCGACAACCTGCCAACTCGATAAACTGGGCGTTAAGAAGATGAGTCTTCTGCTCGTTTGAGGGGGTACGTGATCAGCTAGTAGTCCCCATATCAGTCGGGCTCGGAGAGCCCTCTGTTTCCTTGTATTAAACACCTAATATAGTCGACTATCCTCGACTACGATCTAAGGCCGCTAACTTTGGCTGCAGTTTTAAAGACCTAAGGACTCTTGTCCCGTGCTATCAATGTACCGATTAGGTACGTACCTTGGTGAGAATAATATGTATTAAATGTAGGACACTGCAACAGCAGTAATTAACTTTAGCACGCGCTTAGTGCGGCCTCGTGTCAAGTACACGCATAATCCACTATGCATGAAAGCTACTGCCTAGCACACTACAGGAAAGCTATATGCTCATTATATTGGCCAAAATCTAAAGCCGTCCTATAGTTATTTCGTTCACCAGCCTGTTTGTGCGGCCTTGGAGCGTAACTTAACATCCAAACAACCACTCGTCGGGACAAATGGACATTAGTATAAGCCCCTTTGTGTCCTCTCTTAAGTATTGGCCAGCCCTTCAGGAGCCATCCGGGCGAGTGTCCAGTCTTTGGATGAGCTCGACGACAGATGCGCGGAGGCGGAGCGTCTTTGTGTCCTTCAGACGCGCAAAATCCAAGTAATTATGAGTAGATATAGGAAATTTCAAAAATGATAGGCATAGGGTCGAAATAGAATCCATCACACGTTGTTTCCTTTTTTTCAATTAAATTCATGTTTACAACGAAAAACTATCAAATTTATATCAACAACGGCTCCAGGTAAATTGAATCAAACAACAATCTATCACACAATATTCATGATAATACTACCACATACTACAAAGTTATACCAAAAATGATATAGCCAATAAATATAAATTTGTTATATCATTTTTGGTATTTTTAAAACCACTTTCATAATACAACGTATATGTAACGTATTGATTGAAGTTCCCCTGTTAATTACATACATATTAAATTGCCAATTTCCGGGTGTTTTATAGACTTAGTTAATTAGTTCAAGGGTAGGTCAAGGAAAGCAGGTAAAGAAAAGTGTAGCCATTAACAATAATTACAATTACATTGTACCCATTAACAAGATTTACATACATTTATGAAATATAATTTTTAAATAGCCGACTGAAAAAATATACCCAAATACTCGTAAATGGTGTATATATATTGTGAATAATTTTTTTGAGCTCTCATCATCAAAACTTTTAAAGGAGTCAGGAAAATAAATAGTTAAAGATTTGTATTTTTTAATCAATTTGTTTTTTATTTCTTTTTTTATTGCAATCAATTTGTGCTCAATTACAAATAAATTTAGTATCTTCCGTCTTAGATGAATCTAATTTTATTCATAAATATTCAGTTTAATAAAAGTCTATTAAAAATATAGTCGATTCAATAAAACACACTTTATTTTCATTTTTCTTATGAACCTTGCAATTTAATATTCTCTAATACTTGCGCGACTCATTTGTTTAAATAAAACTACTTTTCATGGACTTTGCTGTCACCATTAATTAAAACAACGTTTGCCGGGCCAACTATATTCATAGAATTATGGAACTGACATACGACACGACCAATGGACAACGTTACTAAATGGTTTAAATGCTCAGGCATAGGATAGCCCGATTATCTTAGCTGTATTCCTTTCAACTACGAAGAGGTCTCTTCGTGTCTCAGGTATCTCATAATGGAGCAGCATTGTATTATAATGAAATTATTTACCATCGTCAACAATTGCCCTCTGAATCATAGGAGCTGGGGCTTGCCAAAGATCATGTGGATCCTTAATTTGTCGTACTCTTAAAGTACACGGAGCCTGAGTCTGAAGAGGCCTTGACCACTATGTACTACTACGCCACTTGCTTGAGCTAAGTTATATCATTGATTCGGTTCGTGGCCCATTAAAACATATCGGCACTGGTCATGGGAATCGGCTCGAATGGCGACAACCTGCCAACTCGATAAACTGGGCGTTAAGAAGATGAGTCTTCTGCTCGTTTGAGGGGGTACGTGATCAGCTAGTAGTCCCCATATCAGTCGGGCTCGGAGAGCCCTCTGTTTCCTTGTATTAAACACCTAATATAGTCGACTATCCTCGACTACGATCTAAGGCCGCTAACTTTGGCTGCAGTTTTAAAGACCTAAGGACTCTTGTCCCGTGCTATCAATGTACCGATTAGGTACGTACCTTGGTGAGAATAATATGTATTAAATGTAGGACACTGCAACAGCAGTAATTAACTTTAGCACGCGCTTAGTGCGGCCTCGTGTCAAGTACACGCATAATCCACTATGCATGAAAGCTACTGCCTAGCACACTACAGGAAAGCTATATGCTCATTATATTGGCCAAAATCTAAAGCCGTCCTATAGTTATTTCGTTCACCAGCCTGTTTGTGCGGCCTTGGAGCGTAACTTAACATCCAAACAACCACTCGTCGGGACAAATGGACATTAGTATAAGCCCCTTTGTGTCCTCTCTTAAGTATTGGCCAGCCCTTCAGGAGCCATCCGGGCGAGTGTCCAGTCTTTGGATGAGCTCGACGACAGATGCGCGGAGGCGGAGCGTCTTTGTGTCCTTCAGACGCGCAAAATCCAAGTAATTATGAGTAGATATAGGAAATTTCAAAAATGATAGGCATAGGGTCGAAATAGAATCCATCACACGTTGTTTCCTTTTTTTCAATTAAATTCATGTTTACAACGAAAAACTATCAAATTTATATCAACAACGGCTCCAGGTAAATTGAATCAAACAACAATCTATCACACAATATTCATGATAATACTACCACATACTACAAAGTTATACCAAAAATGATATAGCCAATAAATATAAATTTGTTATATCATTTTTGGTATTTTTAAAACCACTTTCATAATACAACGTATATGTAACGTATTGATTGAAGTTCCCCTGTTAATTACATACATATTAAATTGCCAATTTCCGGGTGTTTTATAGACTTAGTTAATTAGTTCAAGGGTAGGTCAAGGAAAGCAGGTAAAGAAAAGTGTAGCCATTAACAATAATTACAATTACATTGTACCCATTAACAAGATTTACATACATTTATGAAATATAATTTTTAAATAGCCGACTGAAAAAATATACCCAAATACTCGTAAATGGTGTATATATATTGTGAATAATTTTTTTGAGCTCTCATCATCAAAACTTTTAAAGGAGTCAGGAAAATAAATAGTTAAAGATTTGTATTTTTTAATCAATTTGTTTTTTATTTCTTTTTTTATTGCAATCAATTTGTGCTCAATTACAAATAAATTTAGTATCTTCCGTCTTAGATGAATCTAATTTTATTCATAAATATTCAGTTTAATAAAAGTCTATTAAAAATATAGTCGATTCAATAAAACACACTTTATTTTCATTTTTCTTATGAACCTTGCAATTTAATATTCTCTAATACTTGCGCGACTCATTTGTTTAAATAAAACTACTTTTCATGGACTTTGCTGTCACCATGGTCACCCGTGACCATGGTGACTGCAAAGTCTCCGACACGTCGGGCCAAAATATAAAACAAATACACGTGTCTGAATCCGTGAAAACTAGTTTCATTTAAACCCTGCAATTGACAACATTGAGTTGTCTTAAGTAATTTATTAATTTTGCAATTAACATGCTATGCTTTTACTTCATAAATTAAATTATGGTGGAAAAAGTGATTACCGCAAGCGGGACTTGAACCCACGACCTCGGAATACCGTTCCGTAGCTCTGCCAACTGAGCTTATTGCGGTCTTGCTTGTAGTAATCAAATTACGCCACCATAATCGTCCCTCGATTGAGTTTGTATCGTATTTGTACGTACAACGCCATCTATCAATAGCTCAATAATTTATTAATTTATTGTGTTGTCTTATTATAATCTCTATTCAAACTAAAACTCAATACATAATATCTAATATATAAAATTTCCATGTCACAATGTTAGTTACCGTACTCCTCCGAAACGACTTGACCGATTTTTATAAAACTTTACATGCATTTTCAGTAGGTCTGAGAATCGGCTAACATCTATTTTTCAAACCTTTTTTTTTAGAATGGCAAAACAACGTTTGCCGCGTCAGCTAGTATAATATAGATATGCTACTAGCTGGCCCGGCAAACGTTGTTTTGCCATACCTAAAAAAAAGTAAAAAAAAAAAAAATATTAACTATAAACCTCACGGAGCCCGAGACTTTTCCAACGAATGCAAAACCGTGGAAATCGGTTCGTGCATTCTGGAGTTATAGCGTCAGGAAGGAAAACCCGACTTATTTTTATATAGTAGATATAGCTTAAGGCTCCGTCCGGAGGGAGCAACCTCCCTGTACTCCCATATGTCTCAGCATAATACAATCTGAAACTAATCCTTTATTTAGGAGGCACTCACTATCTGTAGAAAGCCACGCAGTACAGTTTACTGTTCTCTAAGTAGTCATGTAGGTATAGCATTACACAGTGGAGGCCATCTTGTTCATCAAATATTTAATCGAATAAGTAGTTATAAAGACAAATATCTTTCTATTCAGTCTATTTACGTTACACTTTTAGAAACTTTTTTACCACTAGCTGACGAACTGTGAAATGTCCAACTATGTATATCTTTACTCATTATAAATTAAAATCGTTATTTTTGTATGCATGTGAGCTTATATCTTCAAAACTACACAATGGATTTTAATGCAGTTTTTTAATAGAGTGGTTCAAGACGATGGTACTTTTGTATATTTTATTATTTTTGTACATATTTAATTTATTTTTTCATACATATTTAAAAAATAATATTTTTATCTTATTGCATTTACTTTATTTCACGTTCAACTGTTGGAATTAGCCGACTGATTCACAAAATTTCACTAACACATATTTCACATAAATTCGTATTTGTATCACGTTTACTTTATTTTAGAAGGCTATGATTTCAACTAAAATATTACATAGCATTAGTAACAATATTATTCTAAGCAGTTAACTGTTTAAAATTTTATTGTCCTGTTCAAATTTACGAGTACTATATTTATGATAGGTTATACAACAAAGAACGACTTTGTTTTATATTGTTAGAGGTAATCGTAGGCATTATTTACAATCTATACTTATAATAAATCTGTAGAGAGGTCAATTCTGTACATGAAATATATTTTCAAAATAACTATCAGGCCGTGATTAGTGATCGATACTGATGCCAAAAATGCAATCAGTAAAATTTTTGTCTGTCTGTCTGTCTGTCCGTCTGTATGTTCCTTATAGAAACAAAAACTACTCGACGGATTTTAACGAAACTTGGTACAATTATTCTTCATACTCCTGGGCAGGTTATAGTATACTTTTCATCACGCTACAATCAATAGGAGCAGAGTAGTGAAGGGAAATGTTGGGAAAACGGGAAAAGGTGCTTCATTTTTAGGGTTCCGTACCCAAAGGGTAAAAACGGGACCCTATTACTGAGACTTCGCTGTCCGTCCGTCCGTCCGTCCGTCCGTCTGTCACCAGGCTGTATCTCAAGAACGGTGATAGCTAGAGAGTTGAAATTTTCACAGATGATGTATTTCTATTGCCGCTATAACAACAAATACTAAAAATAAAATAAAATAAATATTTAAGGGGGGCTCCCATACAACAAACATGATTTTTTTACCGTTTCTTGCTCGATACTAATAACGTTGCCTTATGTTGCATAGATAATGGTACGGAACCCTTCGTGCGCGAGTCCGACTCGCACTTGACCAATTTTTAAGCTTCCGTCGCGTGTGCAGCCTTAATGGTTAAAGTTACATAGAAATCATGTATGACGGAAATATTCTACATAAAATTGTCTAAAAAATATCCCGAAACAGCACATATCTATATTTTATGGTTGACTCACAATAACACGTGTAACTCCTGATAGCTTAGCAGTTCGTTCATTCTGATTATATTTGTTTACTCTTACGTTTATAATACTCTCACTCAAGCAGTAGTTAAAAATGTTGCAAAAACGGGGTAAATTTCCTAAATTCTACGCGGACGGAGTCGAGGGCAACAGCTAGTCTTAAATATAATTAAATACTATGTAAATGTACTATGTAATGCGTATTGCAAATGGCAATATCCTATATAGTATCCCATACAACTTTTCAAAACCATCCCGTGTGATACTTAAGTTTTATTTGTAATATTTTTAAGCGCTTCACATTATAACCTGCCAGTGAATATTGTAGTTTTAACTAACTGGATTTTATGGTTTCGTACCTAGAGGCAAAATAGAACCCTATAACTGAGACATGAACAGCGAAGTCTGTCCAAGTCTCAGTAATAGTGTCTGGTACTGTCCATCTGTCTGTACGTCAGTCACCAGGCTGTATCTTTGGATCAGTGATAGCGATAGAGCTGAAAATATCACAGGTTTTGTTCATAAGTTGATGCTATAACGACAAATGCTCATCGTCGTCGTTCCCCTGGCCTTATCTCAGAATTTAGGGTTAAGAATATGACGAATATAATAATGGTACAGAACCTTACGTGTGCGAGTACAACTCGTACATGACTGTTTTTAGGGTTTCGTACAAACCCTTATAGTCTCACTAGGGTGTCCGTCTATCTGTCTGAACGTCAGTCAAACTTTTTTTACTCAGCAACGGCTAAAGGTATCAACTTGAAAATTGTAATTCGGTTATATCTTTTAAATGCATAGATGTCAAAGGTTGGTCATATTTTTTTGCAGCAAGGGACTGCATAGATCTACATTTTACCAAATGTAGATCTATGCAGTCCCTTGCTGCAAACTGCTTGCTGCACGAATTACGACCATTTTACTACCATTTTACAAATTACGACGGGCCTCGTGGTGGAGTGGTTTATATAACGGACTGCCGTCCATGAGGTCTCGGGTTCGATTCCCGGTCAGGACAATCATTTGTGTGATGTTTATAATTGTCATGCAAATGTTTGTACTGCGTCTGGGTGTTTACTATGTATTATAAGTATGTATTTACAAAAGAAAAGTAGTATAATTATGTATTATATCCGTATTCTGGCACCCATAACACAAGCAATATAAGCTTAGCTTGGGACCAGAGGACGTTGTGTGAAATGTCCATGAATATTTATTATTTATTTATTTATTTTTAAGAATTTTCGATTTATGCTAGGGAAGCAAAATTCACAGGTTAAGCTTTTGCTATTTTTGTTTTTTTTTTCAAACAGCTACCAACATACTTTACTTGTAGTTTACAATATATTTTTGTCTTGTCTGAGAGTGATTCAAGTATACCAATACAGATTTATTAATGTCTGGCTTTCCCATACTTTAGTGAGCTTGTAGTAAAATGGTTAAAGTTCCTTAGCTACATAATTTATTATCAAGTTCCGGATGCTTTGCAGGAACTTTGTTGATTATTTAATAGCTCTACAAACAAAACTTACACCCGCTTGTGCTTAACAAGACAAATATTGACATGTTTGACTTTGTAGAGTTTAATGAAGTTTCTGAACAATAATCTATCATAGCTGCATCTTGTAAGGTTATCTATGAGATTTTAATTTTGGGGTTTTTTTTTTGCTCATTGATAGGGTCCTAGATTCTAGGTTATCTTTTAGTGCGGAGTTAAAAAGTAAAACTAAACCCTATTAATAAGTTTTCACTACATAATAGTTTACATAATAGTTTTTACATAATAGTTTATACATAGTAGATTTATTACATAAATAGCTGATGCCCGCTACTCCGTATGCGTGGAATTTTAGATCCCCATTATATTTTGTCACCGTTTAAACCTTTCCTAGATTTTCACGAATATTTCAAGACCAAAATCACAAAAATCGGCCCAGCCGTTCTCGAGTTTTAGCGAGACTAACGAACGGCAATTGATTTTTATATATAAGATATATAAGAAGAAGAAGAAGATAGTACTTACCCATATTATTTTCATTAAGGACATTTACTAATTACGACTAGAACAAACGTGTAGTGACGAATTAAGGTCCATGTGGCAACGGATTAAGAATACAAGTGTCACCACCCAATTTCCTCCCTGGGGTGCTGTAAAAGCCAGCTAAGGGGTGTTGTACCAGATAACATACCCTATGCCAACACGCCTGGCCAGCCCGGCACAGTAGACCGTAATCCCTCCTAAAGTGAAGGAGGCCCGTGCCCAACAGCGGGACGTCAATGGGTTCGAGAGAGAGGGAGAGAGAGAAAAAGAGTTCATAGGCGTAATACAGTATTATATAATACAGCCATTATTTATCGCTACATACAGAATGCTGTGACGTTTGTCATAGTGATAAAAATAAATTTCAAAATCATATTATTATCACCTATTCGAATGCCTTATCGGAGCAAAGAGTAAAAAATAACCCTAAAACAGAGGCTAGAGAGAAGTTTTGATCACTATATTTATAAACGACAGCGTGACAACGTTGACGCAAATTTAAATGGAAATGAGACAATACTACTACTCTATGCCGCTACGTTGTTGTTGTTGTTGAGGAAAATCCTTTAAATACTTACAGGAGGTTTTACCTCTATAATGAAATCGTTATTTATTGTATGTTTTCTTTATATCGCTGTCACTTTATCCAAAGTTTATTATTTTGTAAAGATTGACTTACCTGGTACCAGCCACTGGTTGCCAGACAGCGTCAAGAGGTGCGTGAGCTGGTGGTGGCTGTTCACCATTCTCACCGCCACCATTTTCTGTGCGACCTTCCCAGCCCTGGAATCAGAAACGAGACTAAATTCAATCTGTCAAATGAATACGTCCGAATATTAATTTATTTAATAAGATTTCAAGAAGATTGTAGTCTAATATGAGTATAAACACACACGCCTTTATGCTATATAAATTAAACTAATTCTGATGAGTTGAGGAGTGAGGAGAGAGAGAGATGAGAGGATGAATCTTTTCATTGGTAAAAGATTCATCCTTTCTCAGAATTATTTTAAAATATAATTGGGGATCTATATTTCCACGCGTACGGAGTACGGAGTAGCGGTTATAATATGTAGTATAATAGCTAATTTTATATTTATTTTATACTAGCTGATGCCCGCTACTCCGTACGCGTGGAAAAATAGATCCCCATATATTTTTTCACCGTTTAAACCTTCTCTGGACTTTCATGAATAGTTCAAGACCTAAATCACCAAAATCCGCCCAGCCGTTCTCGAGTTTTAGCGAGACTAAAGAACAGCAATTGATTTTTAGGGTTCCGTACCCAAAGGGTAAAAACGGGACCCTATTACTGAGACTTCGCTGTCCGTCCGTCCGTCCGTCCGTCCGTCCGTCCGTCCGTCCGTCCGTCCGTCCGTCCGTCCGTCCGTCTGTCACCAGGCTGTATCTCAAGAACGGTGATAGCTAGAGAGTTGAAATTTTCACAGATGATGTATTTCTATTGCCGCTATAACAACAAATACTAAAAATAAAATAAAATAAATATTTAAGGGGGGCTCCCATACAACAAACATGATTTTTAGGGTTCCGTACGCAGTATCTCAAGAACGGTAATAGCTAGACAGTTGAAATTTTCACAGATGATGTATATCTATTGCCGCTATAACAACAAATACTAAAAATAAAATAAAATAAATATTTAAGGGGGGCTCCCATACAACAAACATGATTTTTAGGGTTCGGTACGCAGTATCTCAAGAACGGTGATAGCTAGACAGTTGAAATTTTCACAGATGATGTATTTCTATTGCCGCTATAACAACAAATACTAAAAATAAAATAAAATAAATATTTAAGGGGGGCTCCCATACAACAAACATGATTTTTTTACCGTTTCTTGCTCGATACTAATAACGTTGCCTTATGTTGCATAGATAATGGTACGGAACCCTTCGTGCGCGAGTCCGACTCGCACTTGACCAATTATTATATATAAACTAGCTGGCCCGGCAAACGTTGTTTTGCCATACCAAAAAAAAGTTTAAAAAAAAATTTTAAAAAAGAGAACTATTAACCTCACGGAGCCCGAGACCTTTCCGACGAATGCAAAACCGTGAAAATCGGTTCGTGCGTTCTGGAGTTATAGCGTCAGGAAGGAAAACCCGACTTATTTTTATATAGTAAATAAATAAATAAATATTCATGGATATTTCACACAACGTCCTCTGATCCCAAGCTAAGCTTATTATGCTTGTGTTATGGGTACCAGAATACAGATATAATACATAAACCACTTTTCTTTTGTAAATACATAATTATAATACCATGGGCGTGCGCTCTATATAAGCAGAAAGGCTGCTTTACTTGCCATTCACAGATATTTTAATAAAACGTTCGTATGTTTTAGATGACTTTATTCATTTATTTACTATTAATTAAACAAAATATTATAACTTAAAAACGCCTAATAATTCATAAATAGCACCAATATGTGCTTGCAAATTGCTTTTTGCCAGGCGTTTGGCGAAGGAATAATATTAGCGTAGCTAGCAAGCTCGACGCCGCCCGCCTGCCATGAGTTCATATGTGTGTAGAAATTTTGGTGTCCGTGCACAGTTCGCAAACGCACACAGGCTTACATATCCAAGACAATTTACACTGAAAATCCTGCGGCCTGCTTTGGCGATCGGATGTTATCGCGAGTATTCGGCAATGTTCGTTCGTTACTTATAATCCGAATAAATATAATAGTCGGAAGTCTAATAAATCACGTATGCATTTTTGCTTAGTAAGGTTTTATTTATTTAAATAGCAGAAATAATTTGGTTCGACGGAGGCCATTTTATTTTTTCGTGTGATTCATTGAACTGTTTAATAACGAGTTTCTATAATTTAATAATTGTATGGATTTTCGTTTGTTGATTTTTAAATTATATTTGATTGTGAAATGTGTGTTGATAGTGTGTGTTTGTTAAAAATTAAAAATAACAAGTTCTCACAAATGTCTTTCAGTAAAAAGATTCTGTGTACCCGAGTTACGACAACTAAGCCAGCTAAAAGGTATTGTACCTCGAAAATTTCATGTTAAAAGTTATGAAACGTATGTACATATACATACGTACATGTACGTAGTTATTGTTTAGTAATTCTAGTACAGTGTGGACTGATTCGGGATATTCAGATTTAAATTTGTTCTGTTGGCATGGTTTCCGACTTAGAGATCCGTCGCGTGGCTATGCTAAAAATCTATAAAAGAAAAAGTTTTTGTGACTGCCTACCCTAAGTTAAATATCAGTGCACGCCGCTGTATAATACATAGAAAACACCCAGACGTAGTACAAACATTAAGAGCAAACATATAAGAAGAAGAAGAAGATTTAAATAAAACAATTATGAAGAAAAGGTCCATGTGGTGACGGATTAAGAATACAAGTGTCACCACTCCATCTCCTCCCAAGGGTGCTGTAAAAACCAGCTAAAGGATATTGCACACAGATAACATCAGCTGTGAGAGTAGGAAAACTCGAAAATAAACCCTGTGCCAACACGCTTGGTCAGCGCGGCACAGTAGACCATAATCCCTCTAAAGTGGAGGAGGCCCGTGCCCAACAATGGGACGTAAATGGGCTGGAGAGAGAGGGAGAGATGAAAAGGTAAAACTAAATTGATAAGCACCCTGGGCAACAAATAGTCAATAGTGATACTCATACTTGTATTCTTAATCCGTCCATGTAGTCAAATAGAGCCCAAGTGTAATTTACCTTAGAACTGATGACATATCTATGGTAATAAGTACAACGTTATAACGTGGCCTTAAAATGTAAATAGCTATGGTACTCTAGGGAATCTCATTGATTGAACAAGTTGTTTGAAATCTCACAACTAATCACAAACTAAACATTGGTGCCGATACTACGTGCACAACTACAATATAATTATAATAACATAATTGTAATAAATACATACAAATTTATATTTATCCTACAAATAATTCTATTGAGCAGGCGTTTATACTGCATTATTCTCAAGCATAACAAATATGGTACAAAACGCATTAAATTCAGAAAGAAAGACGCATTAATGTCTTACATCATTGCATTGCAAGAGAGAGATATGACGTTAGAGGATTTCATCTAATATAAACGGGGACTAGTTTCATCCCTTTTGATAGAAAGGTTCAGAGGAGGGATGCTCCAAGAATTTTCATTTCTCGCTGGGATTTATTTAACGTCACACTCGAATTCCAACGCAGTGCCTTTTGTTTCTTGTTACCATAATATATTTGTGATACAAACGGAAGAAGGGACCTCCTTATTTACGGAATATATTCCTTACGGAAAAATTAAGTTTATAAACAACTAGCTTTTAAAATTTTAAATAACCAAACCCAAACAAATTATATAAAAAAAGCCATCCTTTTGAACCACTCTATATATTAAAAAAACCGCATAAGCTTACATAGGGACATATATACACAAAAATAATGACTTTGGTTTATAATTAGTAAAGACGATTGTGGTGGCTTTTCAAGCGTCGACTCTATTTTATGTACGCGTTTGCCTGTTTCGGTGAAAAATCCGTGGTTTGCGAGTCTACCTCGCATTTGAGTTCTTTTTTTAGACAAATAAATAGATAAAATACCAAGAGGACAAAAAAAAATTATGTAAATGTATTATTTATCACACAAACTATTGTTCTGTGTGTGTAAACTTTAGATATAATTATTTCAACGAACGTGCCAGAAATATCGGATATATAAGAATATATATCCATAAACACATGGTTAAAGACTTTAGGCAAGATTAATAAATCCTCTATCATTTCAAGTTAACTCACTATTGCGTTATAAATAATGTGGTATAAGTAAACTCTTGTTAAGCTAAATGTAGCTCGACATAACAGGTAAAATATGTCACGCATTTCGTAATAGTTTAAGTAAATAAAATTTATGGCGTGTACAGTATATTTGCCGTGCATATGCAAATTAGAAAATAAACAACGAACATATTACGTTCATTTTGAGATATAGAGGTTAATAACATCATACACAATAGTTTTGCCATACATAGTGAATGCATAGAAATGTGGTGAAAATTATCGTCTATCTTAGTTAATATTTATGGTCTAAGTATAATTTTTCCTGCATGAAGTTAAGGAAAAGGTATACTTGCAAATCTTTGATAGACATGATAGGCGGTCTTTTTATAGTATCTAAATAAGAGCTTTATTTATTTATTATTACACTTCATGCAAATACAACATAAGCATAGGCGGAATTGGGCGGAATTAATGCCTGGCATTTTCTGCCAGTCAACCATTGGGTGGTACAGAATTGAAAGAGCTCTACTAAAAGAAGGAGGAGATAAACTGAAAGTAGTCGATCTAATAAATAACTACCAAATTGACGCCCGGTTAGCGACATTTTTATTTTACCAGTATCCAAGTTATATGCATATTAGTAGTTTGATTACGAAAAAAATGAATACATCGCTGCTTAGCTCTTAACGGATTTGCGATTATAGCGATATGATTGCATTTAAATACAACTAAAACACAGCAGCTAACAAAATACAATAAAGCGAAATACTGAAATATTTTTACGGATTTAGATGCGTTTATTTGCGTATATTTTTTTAATCCGAAAAAGTGGTTTTATTTGAACAAATCTTGTTATTGTAAGTGAATATTCCTAATACTTATTACAAATAGATAAAAAGGTAAGAAGAAAGTAATCTTATAAAGAAACATTGAAACTAACTTACAATGTATAATACTCAATCAAATTGACGCCGTACCAGTAAATTGATTCTGATGCAATTTCGTACCTACATGTATTCTATTGAATATTATTGGAAATCGATTCATGATGACATCACGTATTTATTGCTTCTGACTTTGATACAAATAGCTAGGTACCATTGTCTTGTCTACGCTAGCATGAAGCCATGTTTAAGTGTAGTGTGGTATGTTAATTATAATAAAAATTTACATTAATTATAACTAAAGTACCATTTCATGTACGGAATACTTTTTACATACTAAAACTAAGTCGTTGTTTGTGTATGTATGTCCCTATGTGAGCTTATATCTTCAAAAATACGCGTAGAGTGGTTCAAGAGGATGGCTTTTTGTATAATTTGTTTAGGTTTAATTTGTAAATTACACGCGTACGGAGTTACGGGTAACAGCTAGCTTTAAATAAACAATTCACTATACGATGTCTAATATAAGTCTAACTAAGGTGGACTCTTAGTTAGACTTATATTAGACATCGGATAGTGAATTGTTTATTTATTTTTTCTATAGAAAGTGAAAGAAGAAGAAAACTTAAGTTTTAAATATCCTTTCTATAGAAAGGATACTTAAAACAGGTAATACACAAATCTTATGGTGAAACCGTAATAGATTTATGGTACGGTACGGTAATATCGAATTCTCTCTAATTCAATATAATATATCTCTATAGACATAATGTTATAGACTAGATTGTAGAGACATAATAAAACAACTCACCTCGTCTATATCTTCGTAAAATTTTGTTGGAATGTATATTAAAACACAGAAACTACCTAAATATGCGACGAGATATGCTGTAAAGCTAACGACTTTTAGTAGATATATTCTCCTACAAATGTTCCACGCCATAATTAAATTTAAAACACTAAAAATACATGAATATTTACAATAATTTGATTAAAATATGTAACAGTGTTATCTATTTAATAATATTATTATGAATTCAAACATTAAACTTTAAATGCATAGCCGTCATATAATATATTATGTCAACCAAACTGTCAACTCTAAAGGCGCGTACAGACATCACGAGGCGTGTGACACGAATGGTTCGTCTCGTATGCCTCAACCTGAGGCGAACGACGGTACATTTATAGGTGCGTCCCGAAAGATAAATGCTCAAGCTGAGCAAGCAAACCACCACGCACGGTGTTCGTCAGTAGAAAAATGGCTCCATCTCCATGGCATCATCAATCATCCATGGCATCTTCCCTTTTACATTTATTGTAATAATCAGAATGTTTGGAGTCCCACAACACTCTGTTATTTTCATAAAGTTGAACAAGTTCACGCAGTGATTCGGTATTGGCCGCCATGATGTATGCGCGCAACGCAAACAACACCTGTCCGTCCACACGAAGCGCACTGCTCGTAATGAGGCGGCGTAAGGCGTTCGCGACGATCGTATGGCGCGAATGCTCACTGTGAGCACACTCGTCCACACAGCCCGAGGCATGCGAGACGAACCATTCGTATCGCACGCCTCGCGATGTGTGTACGCGCCTTTAGATTTCATGGTTATGTCATAGACAACGTTACTACTTTTTATTAACGTTACTATTTTTCAAAATATAATGAGGACATAATATAACGCAGTAAGCTCAATGGCAAGCGAGAGCAATGAGATTATAATTAAGAGATTTTTAACATATTTATGTTATGATAAAAGGATATGAGGCGTTGTTTTTTATTATATCAAGGCCTATTTTAATAACAAAAATAAAATATCTCCAAATTTGTAGATATATTATATATAGCTTAGAAATGTACTTTAAACGTGTAACTACAAATTAGTTACGTATCCTTATCTTTGCCAGGGCGCTGTAAAAGGCAACAAATTTTACACAAATAGCATCCTCTGTGAAAGACGGAAAACTCGAAAACTAATCCTATGCCAAACACGCTTGGTCAAGGCGACACAGTAGATCATAATTCCTCCTAAAACGGAGAAGGCAAACAGTGGAATGTTAATAGTTACTTAGAAAGAGAGAGTTACCTACTTAAAAATATACTGGTCATCAAGTTGTTTTATCAATATTAAGTTTTTATATATATGTAGCCTGGCAGAAATTGCTTTTAGCGATAAGTCCTCCCATTGTACTACACATATTTTTAAGATTTCTCTGTACAAATTCTATTTCATAGTGTACAATAAAGAATACAATAAATAAATATGTTTATCTGATTTTTTTTTATTAATTTGTCAACATAAATAGTACATAATATTTTCTAACACTTGCGCGACTCATCTGTTTAAATAAAACTACTTTAAACTTTTTTTTTGTTTTTTTTTTTTACTTTTTTTAATATTTTTACTTTTTTTTTTTACTTTTTAGTCTCACCCGTGACCATGGTGACTGCAAAGTCTCCGAAACGTCGGGCCGAAATTTGAAACGGATATGCGCGTCTGGATCCGTAAAAAGTAGTTTTATTTAAATAAATAGTACAGTTAACATAAATTAACATCTCCACAATACCGTTCATAAGTTGTAAGTTTCGACCTTCCCCTTTTGTACAAGTTTAAAACTATTACATAATTTATACAGCTACGATCGAACTTTACGTATGCCAAAATTGGCAGAGATTCCTTGACTTGTTGTTATTAGTTGGTGAAGAAACTTCCACATTAGTTAGAAACAAGAAAGTTTATTATTCGGAGTCATGTACCAACATGTTATTAAACATCACAATGTGGGACAAACATTATGTATTAACTTGATGTTCTTATTGTTGAAAAGCATGTCTCTCTCCAGCCCAAGGCCTCCTCCACTTTGGGAGGGATTATGGTCTACTGTGCCGCGCTGACCAGGCGTGTTGGCACAGGGTTTATTTTCGAGTTTTCCGTCTCTCACAGAGGGTGTTATCTGTGCGCAATATCCCTTAACTAACTTTTACAGCACTTATGGGAGGAGATGGGGTGGTGACACTTGTATTCTTAATTCGTCACCACACGGAGAAAAGCATTTAGTAAAGATAAATAGCTTATCATAACTCTATATAGATAGATAAACTCATAGATTTATATAAATGACTAAAAAAGGCGGGCCTCGTGGTATAGTGGTTTATGTAACCAACTGCCGTTCACTAGATCGCAGGTTTGATCCCTGCACAGTACAATTATTGTTGTGTGATATTCATAAATGTTATAGAAATGTTTGTACTGCGTCTAAGTGTTTTTCATTTATTAAAAATATGTATTTATAAAAAAGGAGTATATATGTAGCATATCCGTATTTGGTACCCTAAACACAAGCGTAGCTATAGAGCTTAATTGGGAACAGAGGACGGTATGTATAACATTTATTTAATTAATAATAAAATTAGATAATAATCATGGATAATTAGACGTATATCTATGAATAAACCCTTTACAAGCATCGAAATAAAAATGAAAACCATAACATTAACACATAAAGACGTGATCAATGACATTATCAATTTTCATTTTTAACACGCTTATATTAGTTCGGTATGTATCTATCAATGACGTATTATGTAACGGAATCTTTGAAAGTGATTTTCACCCACTTGCAGTATTCGGATCGTTCTGAAATTTGCACACATATTAAATACCGATGACCATGTAATAATTCAAAAAGATACTCAGGATTATCAATCGTGTTTGTTAGTTTTTGAACTAAGTAAATTATTTAGTTAAATTGAGTTTAGTTGTGCACGTAGAATTGGTACCAATATAGGTGCATGTATCAATATGAATATCTTTTACTTGCTGTTGCCTGCGACTTCTTACGTATGGAATTTCTGAAAATGTTCTCCGTTGTTGCAAAATTTTTCACTAATGCTTCGCTCCTAATGATCACAGCGTGATGTTATATAGCTTATAGCCTTTCTCGATAAATAGACTAGTTAACGTAAGAAGATTTTTTTAATTTGAACGAGTAGTTCGTGAGATTAGCGCGTTCAAACAAACAAACTCTTCAGCTTTATAATATTTTTATGTATAATATTTAAAGGAGTCGTGCCCGATTACCACTTAATACATGCATAAAGGAGATTTATACCGTTTCTGATATGATAAAATACGTGTACGTTAGGTATACGTGTTAAAACTACACGCCTAAAAATACTAAGATATTTCACAACATATTTCTAGCATTTTAGCTTAAAAGCAATACTGCGTTTACTAAATCGAAGCGAGCGAACATTGAAAATTCTATCAGAGTAGGAAATTCACTTAGCTTCCTCGCAGTACGCTATACATTGGCCTAACCTAGCAACAAGTGCTGAACACATTTTTGAAACTTTTTACGGAGGGAAATATTTTCAACCTTGTATTTTTTATCATTCTGTTTAAATAAAACTACTTTTTACGGATTTAGACGCGTATATTTGTTTTAAATTTTGGCCCGACGTTTCGGAGACTTTGCAGTCACCATGGTCACGGATGAGACTCACCAAAATATAAAACAAATACCTATAGACGTCTAAATCCATAAAAAGTAGTTTTATTTAAACAAATGAGTCGCGCAAGTGTTAGAAAATATTATATCATTCTGTTGTCAGCCAACGTTTTAATAACAACTTTTCTGGCAATCAATATATCTATACTTTAATATTATAAAGCTGAAGAGTTCGTTTGTTTGTTTGAACGCGCTAATCTCAGGAACCATTGATTCGATTTAAAAAATACTTTCAACTTTGGCGAGTGCATTTAACAAGAAAGGCTATATAACATGACGCTGAGACCAATAGGAGCGAAACATTAGTGAAAAATGTTGCAATAAAAAGGGTTTTTTTTTTAAATTCCACGCGTTTGAAGTAAGTATTATAAAATAGATAAAAATTTTGTTTTACTCTCTCTTTCCAACTCATAATCGTCCCACTGTTGGGCACGAGCTTCCTTCAATTTGAGAGGGATTATGATCTGCTGTGCCGCTCTGACCGGGCAAATGACAAATTATGAGCTTTTTAAAATCATTCAAGTTCCAGGCAGGCCGTAAACTGCATGGCTAAATTAGGTACCTATTATGGCAAAAATATAACTTTTAGTTAAAAATTTTTTAGTTAGTACTTTAACTTTTAGTTGTACCTTCTCCTTAAACATATTAATGTATGACTGGTTTAGTGAACTGACTGATAATAATAATAAATATTCATGGACATTTCACACAACGTCTTCTGGTCCCAAGCTAAGCTTATATGCTTGTGTTATGGGTACCAGAATACGGATAGAATACATATACTACTTTTCTTTTGTAAATACATACTTATAATACATAGAAACACCCAGACGCAGTACAAACATTTGTATGACAATTAGAAAAATCACAGAAATGATTGTCCCGAGCGGGAATCGAACCCGCGACCTCTTGATCGGCAGTCCGTTATCAGAACCACTACACTACGAGGCCCGTCGTAATAATAATTTGTTCATAATACGAATTTGCCAGACAGTTCAATTCACGGCGTAAACTGCCTGTAAATAAAAGCTCATAATACGGCCGCTGATCTCAATAAAGTTCAATCACAAACTCTGACAAAGTTCATTTTCGAGTTTTACGTCTCTCACAAAGGATGTGATGTGTGTATAGTACCCCTTAGCTGGCTTTTACATCACTTGTCAATTAATTAACACGCTTATATAAATTCGGTATGTATCTACAGTAGGCGCGCGAGTGCGGACGAATGCGGCGAGGTGGGTGAAGGAGGGGCGCGCTGCCCCCGCGCGTCACCTCAGGCCCCGATAGACATGAACTCGCGCGCCTACTGTATCAATGTTTTAATCTATGTAACGGAATCTTTGAAAGTGATTTTCATCGACTTGCAGTAGTCAGATTGATCTGGAATTTTGCACATATATCAAGGACCGATGACAATGCAATAATTTAAATAAATATTCAGAATTCTCAAGCGTGTTTTTTAGTTTTTGAACTAAGTATATATTATTTTGGAGTCAATTCTACATGCACAACTAAACTTAACTAAAAAATGAAAACGACTATAGATCTATTTAGATTAATTGGCTATTTTGCTGTGCACATTTATATTAATTAAAATATCTATAATAAACAGTACTTTTATCAAGATAGTTCAGTTAACATTGCCGGATTATGTTATCGATGCTATCAAAATTCATTTTTTAGTTTAGATGTGCGCGTAGAATTGGTACCAATATTTCGTAAAAAAATAAATATTTAAAACTTTGCAGCACATCTTAGTGCAAACTTCAATCTTGTATATTATTTTCGAAATACAAAGCTTGAAAAATCTCAATGAATAATTCCCTAATCCAAACCAAACTGCGCGACAAAGGAAACTCCGAACGAACAAAGCTTTTGACAAATATTTATTTACATATAAAACGGAACAGAAGAACAATATAAACTTTACACACTTCAAATTGCTTATTTATAAGTAGACAAGTTTCAAAGCGCTTATCTTATTGAAAGTAAACAGGCATACTTAATCTGACGTCACTTTAGTCTGAATACATAGTCGAATCCTTTCTTCGTTAATATCCCCTTCTCGTGTAAATTATTTGCAACTAGCTGTTGAAGCGACTTTTTACGCGTTATTGTTCTAATATAGTACGGGATCCGTAGTACATTTTTTGCACTTGATTACTATCAAGCTGATTTTCCGATATTTTATCCTTGCTATCTCATCCATCATGCCTTGTATATATCTAGAAGTTTTTGAGTTTATTCGTTACAAACTTACAAAACTAAAATTTTTCCGCTTTATAATATAAGTAGGTATAGACAACAAGCATTATGGTAAACAATATAATAATAAAACTAAAGTTCAAAAACTACAAAAAATCGCTTGAAATATTCTGCATAATTTTCAAAAATATCGAACTTGTATTGTTATGTGCCCAAACTTTCACAGATCTTTGATTCAGATAATAGATTGGACTTTCTGATCAAACCGACTATGGCAAGTGGGTGAAAATCATGTTAAAAATTTTCGTTACCTACATAGATACAAACAGATTAAAGGATAGATATGAACGACATTATAAAGGCATAAAAATAGTTATAGAAGGTAATCTAATATTTTCTTAAAACTAAAAATCCTTACAAAAGCTAGAGTTTCTTTTCAAAATTATAAATAAGTTTAAGTATTACTAAATATCACATTATACTTCACTTGATAGGTATAGTTATATAGATATTCTTCCTTCTTCCACTAATCTAATAACTAATAACGAAAGTCTTCAGATCTATTAAATAGGACAATAAGATGCAGACACAATATTAACTCAATTACGAACAATTTGATGAAGTAATAACTCCTGGGATGAAATTTTTTTTTCTTACCTAGCGCAATTGGCACAATAGTCTTTAATGTTGTGTTTAGGTAGTTATTTCTATAAGATTTCGTTTAAATTGGCACTCTACATTTATCACACGATTGTCTAGAGCTTAAAAAGTCATCCATTCTAATAGGCTTCGTCCAGGATAGATTAAAATACCGGAGAGTGACTTTCACAGGACATTCTATGACACATTAGCGAGACTACCGTGCTAACGTGTCACTACAATCTACGTAGACAAGGTCCGCTACTCTCGCCCTAATGATCTCTACTTGTAACTTGTACTTAGAAATTAGAGTACATAGGTTAGATTAGTCTCCAAACTGTTTAGTTCTATTCTCTCTACGTGGACAAGGGGCTTAATAATTCATTCATTAATCAAGACGTTCTATTTTTAAAAAGTTTTAGTTTTAAATATTTAAGGAAAAAACGTGTTCTATATTATTTAAAAAATATTCTCTCGCATAGTTTACATCTAAAACAAAAGACAAACAAATGCCGTATTATTCTTTCACATAATACATACCATTCTTCAATCCTTTATTTTCATAATAATTAAACAATCAACTTATCTAATGCAGTAATTATTCTAATAAATATATTAACTGTTAAGAATGCAGATAGATTCAATAAAAAAAATACAACAGTTTGCTACTTATTTACTTTTACTCTATTATTTAGTTTAATTAACATTTGAATTACAGCAGCACCAGATTAAATCTCTGGATCATCCCGGGCCATTAATCCTAACAATTGTTTGTTTATGTTTATGCTTTGTTTTATAAATCATAAATAGTTTCAATCGTTAATTAAACCTGTTGAGGAGATTAAATATTAAAATTACATACGCACCTCAAATCGATCAATACGTTGATGGAAAACAAAACATACAACACACTAGCCGTCTTTTAATATGTGAGACAGCTATTAATTGATTACACCATAGAAACTTGCAGTTAATATTTCTTTACAAAATTACATACCAACTAATATACACATATTATAATAATTACATCTTTCTATACAAACGATGATCTATAAAAATAACAATTTGCTTCAATAATCGAAAAACACGCTTTTAAAACCCTAAATATTTTTTAAAAACTATTGCATTAGCATCGATGCTTAACAACTGCAAGTTGATGAAAATCGCTTTTAAAGATTCCGTTACATAGATTGATACATTGATAAATACGTACTGGACTTATAAACCATGTTACTGATTAAAAATGGGTGAAAATGCACATATTATTCGAAGGACTTTTTTGTATCTCTTATTGTAAGGATAAGGTTTGTAAAGAAGAAAATCACAACAAAAAAGTTCTGCAGCAGGAACAGTCTGTTTCGTTTTAAAAATTATGTGCTAGGTGTCTGGAAGAATGTTGCTGATTGAAAAAATATTACATGGATAAACTTTTGGTTTATCTATGTATTATTTTTTAAAAGTACCTTGATTTTCTTATAATACTGTCAGGTTCTATGTAATTTTATCGTTTAAATAGTATAAAAATATTTTACAAGATTTAAGAAGCATACATACTGTGAACAAAGCCCATAAAAATTTAAGATTAAAACTAAAGAAGCTTTGTGTGTGATAGTAGCAATTATGTTCATTTTCAAAATCAAGTCGGGCCCTCGGTTCATATAACGCACTGACGTTTATTAAGTTGCGGGTTCGATCCCCGTACATTATAAACATCTATGTGATATTAATAATTGTCTTATAAATCTTTGTACTGCATCTGGGTGTTTACTATGTTTAAGCATGTATTTGGAAAAGTAGTGCTTAGTTTGGACCAGAGAATGTTGTATAAAAATAATTATTACGCTATTAAAAAGCAGTTTTATTGTACCTAGGTTTGTTCATCGGTTAAAAGATAAACATTAAAGTCATGACTACCCAAAGTAATTTATTGAACGTTGTAAAAAGTAATTTCGCCTTGATTTGCATGGAAACAGTCTGGACGGACTTTGAGCTTTGTTATCCATAAATATGTTTGTATAGAACCTTGTTAATAAATACCAATGTAGCTACGTAATTTAATTGTACGTCTTCTTATCTATATTGCTTTTGTAAACCCTATAGTTTGATCTGAACATAATGAAAGGATACACTGTACATTCACACACGTCATTAAATCTGTTTATTAAATGCTGTAATAAAGTTTATAAATAGTATTTTAGTAATTTCCGAAAGTTATTGTCAATGTCGTTCTGTGTGTTTAGTTTATCAATGCACATTTTAAATAATAAAATTAAATTACGTTATCGTTGTTTCTATGTATACTCACATTATAAAGCCAAAGAGTTTGTTTGTTAATAAGTGCTAATCTCAGGAACTATAATACAGGAAAAAATATTTTTTTATTGAATAGTCGATTTATCGAGGAAAGTTTCAGGTTGTCTAGGTCACACGTATCACGCTGCGATCAACAGGAACGAAGCATTAGTAAGAAAAGTTGCAAAATTGAGTGAATGAATGAGCACGAAAATATCTTCATTCGGCATAGATAATTAGCACGGATCTCTAACAGTGCACTTTTAAACATTGATATGGTACGACCGTATAAAATTTCATCTGATTACAAACGATAAACTAACTATTAATTTATTTATTAATTACTAGCATGGAAATCGCTAACAAGTATTTACCTAAACGATAAACAAGATAAATAATAAATTGAATTAGAGTAAAATAAAAGTAAGTCAGAATTAATATAATACTTTACTTATTTAATCGTTTCAAGACATCGAGGTACACGGTTAGTTATAGCTAATACGGTGCATTACAGACTTCATTAATCTTAATGTAATTAGAGTGAGCTTCGAGTTTCTATAACTTAGTATAACTAAACTAATTTATTAGTTTTCCTGTCCTAATCCAGTTTGATAACGATACTTCAAAACCACACCAGATATCAGATTATTTAATGACATTGATTCCCCAAAGGATTGTTATAGAAAGTTACGATATCCTGTTTACTCCACCAACTGTTTCTTTGCTATATAAATCTGTATCTGTGTTTCTGTAATTATTATTATAAAGCTGAAGAGTTTGTTTGTTTGAACGCGCTAATTTCAGGAACCACTGGTCTGATTTGGAAAATTCTTTATTTCTTGGATAATATGTGTATAGTTTTATAGCCTTTTTTGATAGATGTACCTATTGAAGAAGGCAATATAAAATGTTGCAAAAACAGGGTTCTTTTTCATAATTCCACGCGTACCAAGACGCTTGCAACAGCTAGTCAAGTATAAATTTAGCTTTGTATACAAGTAGTTTCGTCGTAAATAAAATTTAAAGTTTTAAGTTACTCATTACGTCAGCGTCTACGCCGCGTAGCTTTTGCGTAGATAATAATATACAATGTAGACCGACGGAATAATTAAAATTCAGGGTATCTTCTTTTCAATATCAAGAATATTCAATACACAATTAATTCATTTAGTTTGTAACTAAGCATGGGCCTAATAGTATATTATATTTTATTAAGGTACAAAATATATAGCCTGTTGTAAAAATAAAAAAAATACAATCGCCCTTGCACACTATCTCATCTACCTAAATGACTAGATTTCCATAACTTTATGCAGAACAAATATTTTTCCCAGTATCAGGAGCCTTGCGTTGATCAGTCAATCAGCCAATTATTTAGCTTCTGTAAATAAAATACCATAGAAATAATATCTATGGATAATGCATATAAAATATCCAAACAAATGACGTGAGTACGTATTCATGACAACTTTGATCTGAGTGAAAATTAAACTCACTACCGTAAAATAAAGCACTAGATACGTACGTATAACCCATAAAAACGCCAAGGCCAGAAAAATAAAATTACTATCGATAATTTTATAAGGTAAAACAAGAGAAAACAAACTCCAAAACAGTTAAATAAAACAATTATGTATTAAAGAAATTTCACTTGTTGAATTTATTTTAGGGTCCAAAAGGAAATAAGAGACTTTATTACTGAGACTTCACTGTCCATCTGTCCGTCCGTCACCACTTCACCAGGCTGTATCTATGGAACGGTTATGGCTAGACAGCTGAAAAATGCACCGTTTGTGTAAAAGTTGTTACTATAACAGCAAATACTCACCATCATCATCTCATCAGCATCATTCTGATGCCCTTTTCACATTAACTAGGGTCGGAAATATAACGAAAATATTATAATAATAACAATACGAAACCTTTCGTGCACGAGTCCATCTAGTACTTAGCCTTTTAAAATAACAGTAGACATGGGCGTATTTACCGTAGGGCCATTATTATTTATTTATTTTCCTTTTCGTCTTCTGCCCTGCCGAGCCATGATGGTGCCTTTACCATGACCCGTGGCCGTAGGGCCGTAGGGGCCATGGCCCGGTGCGTCCAGCCTGAGAAAGGTGGCGAAAATCTTCAAGTAAAAAATTTTGCTCTATCTCTATTAATTTATAGGGCGGCTAATTAAATTAGCCCGGAGCGTCTAATCAAATAGCCCGGGGCGCTGATTTTCAAAATACGCCTCTGACAGTAGATATGAGAAATCTCTCAGACTACAAAAATGTGGTAAATAAATAAAGCACTGAAGACTCAATAAACTAGGTTTATTATAAAAAATATAAATGTACAAATTAATCGTGTGCCCGGTAAGCCAGTGTCGAAGAGAAAGGGGCGACCATAGTGTTGTCCCGTGGCAAGCGATTATCCCTGGCCCGGTAACAGTCCTTTTGCCAATTGGTTATGGATGATGCAGTTTGCGTTTATGCCAACACCCTCCCTTGAACGCAAACCCATCGCAGAGGAGAACACGAGGAGCTTCGAAGGTGGAAGTCCTTTGGTCAATATATCGGCAACCATCTTTTCACTGCACACATACTCCACAAATATTTGTCCAGCAGCGATTTTCTCTTTGACAAAATGGTATCTCACATCAATATGCTTGCTGCGAGCTTGATATGCATCTGAACCTGAAATACTAATGGCACTTTGATTATCACAATACAAAGTTAGTGGTGTCTTCAAATTATTTTGACAGATGTCATTTTCAAGTTGCTGAAGCCAGAGTGCTTCTTGCACAGCGGAGGCCAAGGACATGTATTCAGCCTCTGTGCTAGAAAGAGCAACTGTTGTTTGTTTCTTTGAGTTCCAACTAATACATGCGCCCTGAAAAATAAAGACATAACCACTACATGATCTTCTATCTGTAGGGTCATTGGCCCAATCAGCATCACAGTAGCCAACCATATTATTATTATTTCCCTTAAAAGTTAACTTTATATTCATTGTCCCTTTGAGGTAACGGAATATTCGTTTTACAGCCATCCAATGTTGTATTGTCGGACTATTATTATATCTACTGGTACAGTTGACAGCATAGGTTATATCTGGACGTGTACCTTGTGACAAATATAGAAGGCATCCAACAGCTTCTTGATAGGGAACATTCTGTAAAATATCATCTTCATTTTCAGCCTTCATTAATTGAGTTCCAGAGTTAAATGGTGTTGACACAGGTTTACAATCAAACATGCCAAACTTGTGTAAAATTTTCTCAATATAAAACGATTGATCCAAAGCTATTTCATCTAAATCTTTATTTTGTGTAATTTTCAGTCCAATGCATTGTTGAGCTGTACCAAGATCCTTCATCTTAAATTTCCTTTGTAATTCTTCCTTTATATTTAAAGCAGAACTTTCATTATTGAAAAAACAGATCAAATCATCGACATATACAGCTAAATACAATATGTCATACTCATTGTTATGTCTGTAGTATATGCAGGGATCCATGATTGATCTCTTCAATCCTATTTCCAAAAGAGCGGCATTCAGCTTTTTGTTCCATTGGCGACTAGCTTGTTTTAAACCATAGATAGCTTTATTGAGTCGACAAGCTTTGTTTTCTACTTCATAACAAGGTGGTAAAGTCATGAAAATTTCTTCTTCAACTTCTCCTTGTAAAAAGGCTGTTACTGCATCCATTTGATGAATTTTTAGTTTAAATTTAGCTGCCATACCAAACAAGTATCTTAACGATGTCAGTCGGACTACAGGGGCATAGACTTCATGATAATCAACACCTTTTGTTTGTTTAAATCCCTTGATAACGAGACGAGCTTTGAATCTTGTTATGTTTCCGACATCATTTCTTTTAGTTTTGTAAACCCATTTACATGGAATTAACTTCTTGCCTGTAGGTAAGTCTACTAATGTCCAAGTGTTATTGTCAACTAATGATTTATACTCAGTATCCATTGCATTTTTCCACAGTTTCGAATTTTCTCCATTTAATGCTTCATTATGACTTTGTGGTTCGTTATCTAATAGGCTCATGGTTGATTCAGAGTTTAAACACAAAAATGAATTTATTTCTAAGTTGTCGTTGTCATCTTCAGTATTTTCTATATTTTCTTGTAAGTCTTGTCGACGGGGTCTTAAATTTACATGGCATATACTCTCTGGTGTACTAAAATTGCTGGAAGGTAAGTAGCTCTCATCATTAGGATCTTCAAATGTATTTGTCTCGTGCTCGAGGCTGCTTGTCTCATTATTTATATCATTATTAGAATTAGGTTCCTCTTCAATATGTGGGAGTGAGCGAGTTGGTGATCGATTGATAACATAAGCAGCAGTTGCTATTGCTTCTGCCCAATACTCCTTCTGTAAACAGGCATTAAATAACATACACTTAGCTTTTTCTACTAAGGTGCGGTTCATTCGTTCACTTACACCATTCTGCTCGGGTGTGTATGGATTACTTGTTTCATGTTTTATACCAAAGTGTTTAAAACATTTATCAAACTTCTGATTTTTGTATTCTGTCCCGTTGTCACTTCTAAATGTTTTTATTCTGCAATCTAATTCATTTTCTACTTTATTTTTAAATTCTATGAATTTCTCAAACACTTCAGATTTTTGTTTTAAAAAATAGACAAATACTTTCTTAGAAAAATCATCAATAAATGTTAGGAAGTACCTTGCTCCTCCAATAGACCTGTGCTCCATGGGTCCACACACATCACTATGAATAAGCTCTAGCAGCTTGGATGCCCGAGAGCCTTCATTTTTAAATGGTTGTCGAGTCTGTTTTGCCTGTAAGCATGGAATACATTTCATATTAAAATTTTCTTGAGACATTTTTACACCCAGAGTACAGTTTGGAATTTTGTTTAAATCACCAAAGTTGAGATGACCAAGTCTTTGATGCCATAAATATTTATCTTCAATAACAGCTGACATAGCTTTACATGGTATAACACTTTTACATGTTAATTTATATGTATTGTTTACTAACTGTGCATTGGCAACTACATTTCCATATTTATTCAAAATTGAACATCCATTTTCACTAAATTCTACTTTATTTCCATTGGAAATAATTTTACTAACTGACAACAAATTTGTAGAAAGTTCCGGTACATATAAAACATCATTTATTTTAATTAAATCAGTGTTTCCTGTGTCATTATTTTTTATTTGAATAGTAACAGTGCCACAGCCTTGTACACGAAGTACTTTATCATTAGCAATCCTGATGCTATCAACAGGCGGTGCCTTTTGATTTTCAAGCCAGTCTCTATGCATTGACATGTGAGCCGAGGCTCCGGAGTCCACATACCAGCTGGCAGTATCATTAAGCAATGAAGCGGAGAAAGCTGCAACAAAACTATTCTTATTATCCTTATTTTCTCTTCTATTTTTAAACCAACACTGTTTGCTAATATGACCTATTTTATTGCAATTGTAGCATCGTGGTCCTTTTGGTTTCATTACCTGATTTTTATTAAATTGAGAGTATTTTTGTTTTTCCACTGAAATTTGTTTAATTTAAATATTTTCACAAAATGGCTTTAAATGCGCTGTCAATACAAAAGTTAACAGGCAGAGATAATTTTGCAACATGGAAATTTGCCACAGAAGCATATCTCCAACATGAAGAATTGTGGGAATGTGTGATCTCCGCGGACGTTGATACGAAGAAGGATATTAAAGCTAAGTCTAAGATCATTCTTTCTATTGACCCACACTTGTATGTGCATGTTCAAGATGCCACATCTGCTAAGATGGCATGGGACAATTTATGCAAAGCTTTTGAAGACTCTGGTCTACTCCGAAAAGTAGGGCTTTTAAGAGACCTTATAAATACAAATTTAAGTTCAAGTTCAAATATAGAGGACTACATAAATAAAATTATGTCAGCCGCTCACAAGTTAAGAGCCATAAGCTTCAGTGTCGATGATGAGTGGCTTGGTACACTAATGTTAGCAGGTCTACCTGAGGAGTATAGACCTATGATCATGGGAATAGAGAGTTCTGGAATTAAAATTAGTGCTGATCTGATTAAAACAAAATTATTACAAGAAGTAAAACAAGATACCACTACTGCATTTTATATAAAATCAAATAAACAAAAATACTCTCAATTTAATAAAAATCAGGTAATGAAACCAAAAGGACCACGATGCTACAATTGCAATAAAATAGGTCATATTAGCAAACAGTGTTGGTTTAAAAATAGAAGAGAAAATAAGGATAATAAGAATAGTTTTGTTGCAGCTTTCTCCGCTTCATTGCTTAATGATACTGCCAGCTGGTATGTGGACTCCGGAGCCTCGGCTCACATGTCAATGCATAGAGACTGGCTTGAAAATCAAAAGGCACCGCCTGTTGATAGCATCAGGATTGCTAATGATAAAGTACTTCGTGTACAAGGCTGTGGCACTGTTACTATTCAAATAAAAAATAATGACACAGGAAACACTGATTTAATTAAAATAAATGATGTTTTATATGTACCGGAACTTTCTACAAATTTGTTGTCAGTTAGTAAAATTATTTCCAATGGAAATAAAGTAGAATTTAGTGAAAATGGATGTTCAATTTTGAATAAATATGGAAATGTAGTTGCCAATGCACAGTTAGTAAACAATACATATAAATTAACATGTAAAAGTGTTATACCATGTAAAGCTATGTCAGCTGTTATTGAAGATAAATATTTATGGCATCAAAGACTTGGTCATCTCAACTTTGGTGATTTAAACAAAATTCCAAACTGTACTCTGGGTGTAAAAATGTCTCAAGAAAATTTTAATATGAAATGTATTCCATGCTTACAGGCAAAACAGACTCGACAACCATTTAAAAATGAAGGCTCTCAGGCATCCAAGCTGCTAGAGCTTATTCATAGTGATGTGTGTGGACCCATGGAGCACAGGTCTATTGGAGGAGCAAGGTACTTCCTAACATTTATTGATGATTTTTCTAAGAAAGTATTTGTCTATTTTTTAAAACAAAAATCTGAAGTGTTTGAGAAATTCATAGAATTTAAAAATAAAGTAGAAAATGAATTAGATTGCAGAATAAAAACATTTAGAAGTGACAACGGGACAGAATACAAAAATCAGAAGTTTGATAAATGTTTTAAACACTTTGGTATAAAACATGAAACAAGTAATCCATACACACCCGAGCAGAATGGTGTAAGTGAACGAATGAACCGCACCTTAGTAGAAAAAGCTAAGTGTATGTTATTTAATGCCTGTTTACAGAAGGAGTATTGGGCAGAAGCAATAGCAACTGCTGCTTATGTTATCAATCGATCACCAACTCGCTCACTCCCACATATCACTCCTGAGGAACGATGGACTGGAAGCAAGCCTGACCTGAGTCATTTAAAAATTTTTGGATGTCAAGCAATGGTGCACATTCCAAAAGAAAAGCGCCAAAAACTAGATCATAAATCAAGTGAGTTAACATTCATTGGATACAGTGATTGTACTAAAGGTTATCGTTTCATTGATAAGAAAAGTAAACAAATTGTGATGAGTAGAGATGCTGTATTTCTAGAAGAAAATTTTAACCAAAATCTCTTAGAATTTCAGAATAAATCACAATTTTTAAATAAAAATACATTAAATCAATCACAATTAAATAATAATAATCACAGCCTTAACACTGACATCATACATATTGAAGAGGAACCTAATTCTAATAATGATATAAATAATGAGACAAGCAGCCTCGAGCACGAGACAAATACATTTGAAGATCCTAATGATGAGAGCTACTTACCTTCCAGCAATTTTAGTACACCAGAGAGTATATGCCATGTAAATTTAAGACCCCGTCGACAAGACTTACAAGAAAATATAGAAAATACTGAAGACGACAACGACAACTTAGAAATAAATTCATTTTTGTGTTTAAACTCTGAATCAACCATGAGCCTATTAGATAACGAACCACAAAGTCATAATGAAGCATTAAATGGAGAAAATTCGAAACTGTGGAAAAATGCAATGGATACTGAGTATAAATCATTAGTTGACAATAACACTTGGACATTAGTAGACTTACCTACAGGCAAGAAGTTAATTCCATGTAAATGGGTTTACAAAACTAAAAGAAATGATGTCGGAAACATAACAAGATTCAAAGCTCGTCTCGTTATCAAGGGATTTAAACAAACAAAAGGTGTTGATTATCATGAAGTCTATGCCCCTGTAGTCCGACTGACATCGTTAAGATACTTGTTTGGTATGGCAGCTAAATTTAAACTAAAAATTCATCAAATGGATGCAGTAACAGCCTTTTTACAAGGAGAAGTTGAAGAAGAAATTTTCATGACTTTACCACCTTGTTATGAAGTAGAAAACAAAGCTTGTCGACTCAATAAAGCTATCTATGGTTTAAAACAAGCTAGTCGCCAATGGAACAAAAAGCTGAATGCCGCTCTTTTGGAAATAGGATTGAAGAGATCAATCATGGATCCCTGCATATACTACAGACATAACAATGAGTATGACATATTGTATTTAGCTGTATATGTCGATGATTTGATCTGTTTTTTCAATAATGAAAGTTCTGCTTTAAATATAAAGGAAGAATTACAAAGGAAATTTAAGATGAAGGATCTTGGTACAGCTCAACAATGCATTGGACTGAAAATTACACAAAATAAAGATTTAGATGAAATAGCTTTGGATCAATCGTTTTATATTGAGAAAATTTTACACAAGTTTGGCATGTTTGATTGTAAACCTGTGTCAACACCATTTAACTCTGGAACTCAATTAATGAAGGCTGAAAATGAAGATGATATTTTACAGAATGTTCCCTATCAAGAAGCTGTTGGATGCCTTCTATATTTGTCACAAGGTACACGTCCAGATATAACCTATGCTGTCAACTGTACCAGTAGATATAATAATAGTCCGACAATACAACATTGGATGGCTGTAAAACGAATATTCCGTTACCTCAAAGGGACAATGAATATAAAGTTAACTTTTAAGGGAAATAATAATAATATGGTTGGCTACTGTGATGCTGATTGGGCCAATGACCCTACAGATAGAAGATCATGTAGTGGTTATGTCTTTATTTTTCAGGGCGCATGTATTAGTTGGAACTCAAAGAAACAAACAACAGTTGCTCTTTCTAGCACAGAGGCTGAATACATGTCCTTGGCCTCCGCTGTGCAAGAAGCACTCTGGCTTCAGCAACCTGAAAATGACATCTGTCAAAATAATTTGAAGACACCACTAACTTTGTATTGTGATAATCAAAGTGCCATTAGTATTTCAGGTTCAGATGCATATCAAGCTCGCAGCAAGCATATTGATGTGAGATACCATTTTGTCAAAGAGAAAATCGCTGCTGGACAAATATTTGTGGAGTATGTGTGCAGTGAAAAGATGGTTGCCGATATATTGACCAAAGGACTTCCACCTTCGAAGCTCCTCGTGTTCTCCTCTGCGATGGGTTTGCGTTCAAGGGAGGGTGTTGGCATAAACGCAAACTGCATCATCCATAACCAATTGGCAAAAGGACTGTTACCGGGCCAGGGATAATCGCTTGCCACGGGACAACACTATGGTCGCCCCTTTCTCTTCGACACTGGCTTACCGGGCACACGATAAATTTGTACATTTATATTTTTTATAATAAACCTAGTTTATTGAGTCTTCAGTGCTTTATTTATTTACCACAGGTTATGGGCCCAGCACGCTTCCACTGCAATATAATATATATATATATATGCAATACTAATATTCGATTATCATATAGCAATACCTAATACAAATACCTAAATTCTGAATTTGCTGGCTCGAGAGTCTGCTCTTAATTCCTACATATTTAGAACAACTTCCCGCTTAATATAACACCAGATAGTACTATGCTAAGAACAGTTAACACATATCCGTATATTTATACATATAAAGTTCTTCAAACACCGTCTACTTTATTTTTCAGAAATTGTCATACCAAAGCCTCATTCATAAATGCATGAGGTAGAGCTGAGAAATCATATAAAATGTAACATATTTCTTTGTTATGAGAATGTTAACATCATGCTGTTAACACAATTTTATCTTGACCCATTTATTTTAATATTCAAAGTAAGTTATACGCTGTGTTTTTTTTTAAACCTTTTTAGTTCAATATTATAGGATTTTTTTTACATCATTTGTCTAAAAATTAAATGTTATTTTAACATTCCTACTAAATCGTTAATTATTATCACTAAAACTGCCGTTATACAGAGTGCCACTGCATATTGTTGCCGTAAATAATAAATAAAAATTTTAGTTTAATGAAAACAATAGAAAAACATAATAGACATTGCTCTGACCTGAAAATTATCATTATAACGGGATCTTGCAGAGCCTGCTATAGGAGGTCTTTCTAATAGCAGTAATTCAGTGAGAACTATGACACCAAACACAGCGAAGAACATGATGAAGATGAAGAAACTGATATTGGCGCGTTCCTTGGCGCGGGTGGAAGCCGCGTGTGCGCGCCACTTCATCGCGCCGGCACTGCAGTTGCATGAGAACTAGACGACAGTGGCCGCTGACACGCGCGCCACACGACTGATTCACTAAATCACCAGGGCCTGACCGCCATATCGATAAGCTCAGTGACCGCGAGCCGCGTCAAAACACAACACGACGCTTTCACACACTACCGTAATACGCAGCGGTGACAGGACTCTACATAACACAGGGTTGCTACAACACCTCTACATTACTATACCATTTACTCCTTCCGTACTTTATTAACACTAAACATATGTTTTGAAAACATTTTCATTATCTCATCTAGAATAACTAACTTATATACCTTCCAAATTTAAAAGAAAATAATATTCAAGTGCTTAAAATCACGCTTAAATGAATCTTCCGTAACTTATTTGATCTTTTTACAAGGAAAGTATATTTTTATGCGGAAAAAGGCACAAAAAATCAAAAATTTTCCACTACGGATATATTTTACGTAGCAAGTAGCAACCCAAGTTAGTAGGAAGAAAATACGCATGCGCGCCCCCGCCCATCGTCGTTCAATGACTTCACGCTCAATGTAAGCTCTGTCCATAGAACAAGATTTTTATTAGGCCTATCAGCTGTCGAATGCAACTTTACATCAGCCGCGATGCGTGTAAGAATTTCCACTGTACAAGGAAAAACTCCAACTTAAATTTTTCACCCTCGAATTATTTAACACCCTACATTCTACACACATACCTACTACATTTTATTATGTATGTAGTTATAGTTAGATATGTCTTTTATATTTCAGTCAACGCCTTTGTTAAAAAGCCTGTGGCGGGAAAAATGATCAATAAATAGTGGAAAATGATAAACACTGTAATATTACGGCTTTTATATCGGTTCTGTGTATTGTTATTGATTTTTGGGGTATAATATTATAGACTTTTATATGCATAAGTTGAGAATAAAATAAGCATAAAAACCATTTTTGCTTATTTTGTTCTCGACCCATAATATCCCAGTATTGGACACAGGCCCCCTCCAACTGAAGAGGATATTTTGGTCTACTTATGATACAATTTTTTTACGTGTGAGGTGTTCGACCGCAGCACACACGCAGACTGACAATTTTTAATATTTTCTACTCGTTTTTGAGTGCCGTACCAAGGGCAAAACGGGATCCTATCACTAAGACTCCGCTGTCCATCTGTCCGTTTGTCACCAGGTTGTATGTTATGAATGGTAATACCATAGAATTAGGATATATACTTATATTTATTCCCCTAGGGTAATACAAGTAGTCGGGCAGACGTAACTTTCAAAAGCCAGCTCAGGGATATTGTAGATACAATAACATCCTATGTGAGAGGCGGAATTCTCGATAGGAAACCCTATGCCAACACGCCCGGTCAGCGCGGCATACTAGACCATATTCGTTCCTAATGTGGAGGTCAGTGCCCAACAGTGGGACGTAATGGTCTAGAGAGAGACGCTTAGACGACATAAGTAGTATAGGTATTATATTGTGAAGATGGATATAGCTTGGACGACATACGGCAAAAGCCCTTTGCGCGCGACTCATATTTATGCATAAAACTGTGAATTATGAACCTACCATTTTTGTTAATATTTTAGTGCCTATAATAAATATTTGTGTGACTAATACAAAATATCATGCAAATAATCACGTGTTGGAATCAAACCCGCAATCTTCTGAACGGCAATACGTTATGCTAACCGCTGCGCCATGACTGACCACGAGTTTCATTAAAAGGTTTCCAATTATTACCAACTAGCTGTGTCCACGACTCCGTCCGCATAGATCAGATTTTTTTTCGATCGACCCAATGGACTCATTCAATTTTTATTCTTTTTTTAGCCCCTAGATGGCGTTGCAAGTAACCAAATTGAGAAATTTCGTATTCTGTAAGTAATATCTTGATTGAGTGGACCGATTGCCACGAAACAAAGATTAAGTAATACCTTGAGTTGTGTACAATTTTTGTGTATAACATTTATATTTATAAATGCTGTACATTTTACGTGATGCGTGCACACACAAACATCTAAACAGACAAACAGACAAAAATTTCACAAATGCTGGAATAGGATTCTGTTAGTTGTCCTTTAACCATCTGACAATTTTTTTTTTTAAAATATTCAATGTACAAAAACTTTTTTTCTACAGATTTAATAAATGTAAAGATTCTACGAATTGAGTTCAGTTCTCACCAGGTCTTCTGGGCGTAAGGTGATTTAAATTTTGGAAAAAGAAAGAGATCAGCTGGTAACATATCTGGCATCTGCTACATAACTTTCATACATCTGCTGTTAACGTCGTCGTCAAAACTTAGCGAACTTCATGAATATTTTGTTGCTTAAGTATAATAAGTATAGGTGCTTAGTAACTAGTATTTATTGCACTAGACATATCTTCGTCCGCCTAAACCACTATACTCACTAACAACATTAGCGAATAGACGAAAATTAACCGATCAAATATTTCTTTTCAAAATTTTGTGTGGACTCTGTGGACTGTGTGGATATATATAATAAAGAATTTATAGATATAGATTTATTCGGAAATAGCTTAACAACATTCAAAAGGAAATTAAACAACAAAATTTTCAGTATACTTAATGCAACCTAAATTAATTAAATATTTATCATAAGTGAGACACATCTATGTTATTTTAAAAATGGAACTACGAACTACATATAAGTCTATCACACAGAATAAAGAATAATCTGCGCTTTATACATAGTAAAGAAGACTTTTACATAAATTTTCACTCCCACTTTTCCACCAATGTTAAGAAAGTTATAAAAATTGAAACAAAAACTGCGAATCAACACCTCTAGTACTATTATCCTCCCATAGACTTTATTATATTATATCCTCCTAGCTCCTATTAGTATATTGGTTTAGTACTCTGTAAATACAAGTCATAAATTCAATTACATTACACATTTATGAAGCCTAACACAACGTTTTGTGTAGGATATTTTTTGAATTAGATTATTTTCATTGTAGGCTAAGCCATTTTCAGCAAAATACTCAGTACAATCACTCAATTTCACTCGAGTATTTCAACTTTCTTTGTTAATTAAACAGCATCGGGGCAGCACTTTTCACCATAGAGTATAGAGTTGATATGTCCGCTGTCATCTAGTTGTCATTTGTCATACTTGTCATCAAACGACAGCTGTAATTGTGGCTGTAATGCTGTAAAGTTATTTTATCTGGTTTACTATTTCCAGAATAATGGGCAATAATAACGAGGAAAATACATTTAGGGCTTTTGTAAATGCACTTTACAACACTATAGATGCCCCTGTAACTTATTTCAGAGGTAAATTCCAAGAAGTTTACAATGGTTTGTTTTGTTACATAAGTACGTGCGACTTATTTATATTATTTTTCACGCAGAAAAAATTGTTGAACCGAACCAAAAAAAATACCCATGGTATCATGAGAAGTTTCGCCGCGTGCCTACGATCGACCAGTGCTATGACGACGATGTTCTTTGCGACTTTGAAGCGAATGCTCAATTCAAGCGCGATAGGTTAGTTCCGCAATAGTATATTCAAAGCATTTCTATTATATCAATATAAATAAAACATTCTACGCTATTAATATCATAATTTGACGAGCCTCGTGGTTGAGTGGTTTATGTAACGGACTGCCAATCAAGAGGTTGCGGGTTCGATTCCCGCTTGGGACTATCAATTGTGGGATTTTTCTAATTGTCATACAAATGTTTGTACTGCGTCTGGGTGTTTCTATCTATTATAAGTATGTATTTACAAAAGAAAATTATTTCTATGTAACTTTAACCATTAGGGCTGCACACACGACGGAAGCTTAAAAAATGGAGTATCTTCTCCCGTTTTCCCAACATTTCCCTTCACTACTTTGCTCCTATTGATTGTAGAGTGATGAAAAGTATACTATAACCTGCCCAGGAGTATGAAGAATAATTGTACCAAGTTTCGTTAAAATCCGTCGAGTAGTTTTTTTTTCTATAAGGAACATACAGACGGACAGACAGACAGACAGACAAACAAAAATTTTACTGATTGCATTTTTGGCATCAGTATCGATCACTAATCACCCCCTAATAGTTATTTTGAAAATAAATTTCATGTACAGAATTGACCTCTTTACAGATTTATTATAAGTATAGATTGTTATTTATTTATAATATTAACTAAACTTTTATCCAAATTGCCTAACATCTGATTTAAAAATAAATTGTATCCGAAATACTGTAATTTAATATTCTCTGACACTAGTGGGATTAAATAAAACTACTTTTAACGGGCTAAGACGCCTGTATTTGTTTTAAATTTTAGCCCAAAGTTTCGGAGACTGGAGCCACCATGGCCATGGGTGATCCCGCCACACGCGTCTAAATCCGTACAAAGTAGTTTTACTTTAATTTGGTCAGATAAGTGTGGTAATTCATATGTAATTCGTATAATTTATATTAATATTTAATAATGAAATTGTTTTGTGACCATAACATTATCTTTTCGTGCAGCTAACAACTGGAGATTTAATGGATATATAGTAAAGTTTGTTTTCTAATTTACTAGGGCCGTGGACAGTGAAATATTGATTATCCTGCGATCCCGTTATGAGGACTGCATGCTTTACGAGAACCCTGATCATGCTAAAGCATGTCTACCTTTGTGGCAGAAATACAAAGATGCTGAGGAGGCCTGGTTTATTAAATGTAAGTAAATTCTATCTGTTGATATATTATGTGTGAGTGATACCCCTTTGGATGTTTAAAATTTTCAATAGATTCCAAATTCAAGGCGATAAACATTCACAGAATATATACACACCGGCACAATTAGCGGAACACAAAAAAAGCAGGATTTTAAAATCTTTTACTTAAGGAACTGGCCAGTTATGATATTTTTTTAATTTATTGTCAAATTTGAAAATAGAAAATTAGATGACATACACTTTTTTCATTAATTTGTTTTATTTTCCCAAACAATACGTTTTGTCAACTGGTTCGAGTAATAACTACGTAATTGTAATTTTTTTGAAAAATTGCACTTAATGGTTTTTTATAAATTTGTTATTCTATAGGCAATTTTGTTTATTAAAAGCTCTTTATTATGCCTGACTTAACATCACTGGAAATCATTAGGGCTGATGAAATGAGAAGAAATGGCCATACCTACAGATCGATTGCCTCAAGGTTTCGTCGACCAGTATCAACGATTCGTCGCAGCATCCAGCGGTACAGATCGTCTAATTCTCTTGTGAGGAGGAGGGGTCAAGGTAGAAAAAGATGTACATCGACGCGAGATGACAGTTTTTTACAACTTAGAGTTCGTAGGAATACGCGATTAACGGCTGTACAAGCTCGAAATGAACTGGAAGACGTTCGAGGAGTACGAGTAAGTGAGCGTACAGTTCGCAGGAGATTTGAAGAAGTTGGTTTAGGGTCGTATATACCTGCCAAAGGCCCAAAACTTGAGAGACGTCACCGCGTAAACCGATTAAGCTATGCGCGAGGACATAGTCATTGGGATTTGAACAAATGGCAGCAGGTTCTCTTTACTGATGAGTGCAGAGTTCTTTTAAAACAGATCGATGGGAGATAGCGAATATGGAGACGCAAAGGAGAACGCCACATACAGTCTAATTTTGAACACACAGTGGCTTATGGTGGCGGCTCAATTATGGTTTGGGGAGGGATATGTTTGGGAGCTCGCACGGAGTTAGTGATAGTCACAGGAGGGACCATGACAGCAGATCGATACATCAGAGACATTTTAGAAGAACATGTTGTACCATTTGTCCCATTTATTGGTGACGACTTTATTCTAATGCAAGATAATGCTCGTGCTCATAGTGCACAATCGGTACAGGCATATCTGAGCCACGTAGGTATACCGGTGATGCAGTGGCCAGCAAATTCCCCCGATATGAATCCGATAGAGCATGTCTGGGCCTTGCTAAAAAGAAGGGTTAAATCCAGAATGCCACCCCCCAACAATCTGAATGAACTTGGAAACGCATTACTTGAGGAGTGGGAGCGGTTGCTTCAAGAAATCATCGATAACATAATCTGTAGCATGCCCAGACGAATGGAAACCGTAATCAGAGCAAGAGGGGGAAACAGTCGTTATTAATTTTTCTTTAATTTTATTGTTAATTCATTTCATGCTTACTTTTTTTTATTTTTTGTGATGGTTCATGATCATCTAAAAATTTCACTTATTTCAAACTTCTTTATTTTTCAATAAAAAATAACGAAGACTTTTCAAAGTCGTTAAGGGCCTACATCAATATTATCGTATATCATCGCCGACACGTACATATTAACACAGCCAGTAGGCACAGAAAATGAAGAATTAGGGATACTTTTCCTATTTACTCAAAATCTACTAAATATATTTTAATTCTGATTTACGTGTTTCTATACATAATAGATACCTATGTTTTTAAAGTTATTTCATTAGTTAATACGCGATAATAGACCGACAAATGAAAAAAATAAAAAATTAGAGAGGTTGTTTCGCCAAGATTTTCTATCGAGAAAACTTTTTTCAATCGCGTTTCTGAGTTTATGCGATCCTAGATCATATATTGAAAAAACATATATTTAAAAATTAGAGCTCTAGCCATTCAATCTAAAGAAACAATGAAAACTTCGTACATAGAAAAATGCACGAAGCTATTTTGGTATCCTCTTAAAAGATGTTAATCAATTTGTTATTTTGTGTCTAATTACATTTTCGTCAAATATATGCGTTATTATCTCATAGTCTCACTTTTTTTTCTGTTCCGCTAATTGTGCCGGTGTGTATATTTATACCGATAAGCTAGAACAAATATATTTATAAAAATTGAATGTATAAATAACAACTCTGTGTGATTGTTCCGTTAATAGCTTTATTTCATGTTCTACTCAAATTACATGTTGGATTTTTGTATCGTATTTAGTATTGATTTTAGTAGATAATATGGTTTTAGTATCAATTTCAATTAAGCTATTGATTTCAGTATCAATTTCAGTTTCTATTTTAGGTTTGATTTCAAATGCAATTCGGCTACTAATGCGTACAAAGCGCGGGCAGAAGCTAGTGCTCTAATGAAGGTGATCTGTGTCCTACATTTTGCAAGCCCCACCAGTTTAACCATCAGCTACAACATATTATTATATTCAAGACAGCTTTGATGATGTTTTCTGTTATTTATGTAATAAAATATTACATCTTATCTCCAGCCAATTTACGTTCCACTGTTGGGCATGGGCCTTCTCCAATTTAAGAGGGATTATGGTCTACTGTGCCACGCTGACCAGGCGTATTGGCACAGGGTTTATTTTCGAGTTTTCCGTCTCTCACAGATGATGTTATCTGTGTGCAATATCCCTTAGCTGACTTTTACAGCACCCTTGGGAGGAGATGGGGTGGTGACACTTGTATTCTTATTCCATCACCACACTTAGGATATTACATCTTATTTAATGCCAACTGTTAAAACTTTACAGATGGTGATCTTGGAGCTTATGGTGATGCTCGCAAATGCTACATGAAGCAGAAACATCGTATGCTTTGGGAGAGACGCCACGGTAGTCTGTCCGCTTTGACTGGTGGTCAATCAGCACCTACTTCAGCAGACGCAAACTGAAGCTTGTACATTTGTAATAGCCCAATAGATACTTCTTGTTGCAATAAATTAAATAGTCTTTAATCAGCAGTTTTATTATTTCAGTATCGAAATTTTCGTGAGTTTGATAGCATATAAAAATCTTATCATTCTTTAAATTACGTTACGTTGGCAACTAATAATTGGACGTAGTTATGCAAAATGGATCCAGCCACAAAAACTACATCTGAGAATATAGGAGTTTTAGTAAAATTGATATATACACACCGGCACAATTAGCGGAACACAAAAAAGCAGGATTTTAAAATCTTTTACTTGAGGAACTGGCCAGTTATATTTTTTTAATTTATTGTCAAATTTGAAAATAGAAAATTAGATGACATACACTTTTTTCATTCATTTGTTTTATTTTCCCGAACAATACGTTTTGTCAACTTGTTCGAGTAATAACTACGTAATTGTAATTTTTTTGAAAAATTGCACTTAATGGTTTTTTATAAATTTGTTATTCTATAGGCAATTTTGTTTATTAAAAGCTCTTTATTATGCCTGACTTAACATCACTGGAAATCATTAGGGCTGATGAAATGAGAAGAAATGGCCATACCTACAGATCGATTGCCTCAAGGCTTCGTCGACCAGTATCAACGATTCATCGCAGCATCCAGCGGTACAGATCGTCTAATTCTCTTGTGAGGAGGAGGGGTCAAGGTAGAAAAAGATGTACATCGAGGCGAGATGACAGTTTTTTACAAATTGGAGTTCGTAGGAATACGCGATTAACGTCTTCCAGTTCTGTAACTGGAAGACGTTCGAGGAGTACGAGTAAGTGAGCGTACAGTTCGCAGGAGATTTGAAGAAGTTGGTTTAAGGTCGTATATACCTAAATAAACTAAATTATAGTGGAAAAAATGATAACCATGAGCGGGACTTGAACCCACGACCTCGGAATACCGTTCCGTTGCTCTCCCATCTGAGCTATCATGGTTCCCGCATATGTTTACCAAATCTTCCACTACAACCTTCTCAATGTGAGTTAAACATCGTGCGATGTTTTGTGTACAACGCCATCTATTGAGCGGTTTGCACCAACTCGATCAATCGATCACTTAGTGTTCTTTACAGAACACAATTGGACCGAAATAATGACTGTACATGTATTTCTACATTAATTTATGAATTTTTGCAATTGACTTGCTATGCTTTTACTAAATAAACTAAATTATAGTGGAAAAAATGATAACCATGAGCGGGACTTGAACCCACGACCTCGGAATACCGTTCCGTTGCTCTCCCATCTGAGCTATCATGGTTCCCGCATATGTTTACCAAATCTTCCACTACAACCTTCTCAATGTGAGTTAAACATCGTGCGATGTTTTGTGTACAACGCCATCTATTGAGCGGTTTGCACCAACTCGATCAATCGATCACTTAGTGTTCTTTACAGAACACAATTGGACCGAAATAATGACTGTACATGTATTTCTACATTAATTTATGAATTTTTGCAATTGACTTGCTATGCTTTTACTAAATAAACTAAATTATTAACTAAGTTTAACTCACATTGAGAAGGTTGTAGTGGAAGATTTGGTAAACATATGCGGGAACCATGATAGCTCAGATGGGAGAGCAACGGAACGGTATTCCGAGGTCGTGGGTTCAAGTCCCGCTCATGGTTATCATTTTTTCCACTATAATTTAGTTTATTTAGTAAAAGCATAGCAAGTCAATTGCAAAAATTCATAAATTAATGTAGAAATACATGTACAGTCATTATTTCGGTCCAATTGTGTTCTGTAAAGAACACTAAGTGATCGATTGATCGAGTTGGTGCAAACCGCTCAATAGATGGCGTTGTACACAAAACATCGCACGATGTTTAACTCACATTGAGAAGGTTGTAGTGGAAGATTTGGTAAACATATGCGGGAACCATGATAGCTCAGATGGGAGAGCAACGGAACGGTATTCCGAGGTCGTGGGTTCAAGTCCCGCTCATGGTTATCATTTTTTCCACTATAATTTAGTTTATTTAATAAAAGCATAGCAAGTCAATTGCAAAAATTCATAAATTAATGTCGTATATACCTGCTAAAGGCCCAAAACTTGAGAGACGTCACCGCGTAAACCGATTAAGCTATGCGCGAGGACATAGTCATTGGGATTTGAACGAATGGCAGCAGGTTCTCTTTACTGATGAGTGCAGAGTTCTTTTAAAACAGATCGATGGGAGACAGCGAATATGGAGACGCAAAGGAGAACGCCACATACAGTCTAATTTTTAACACACAGTGGCTTATGGTAGCGGCACGATTAAGGTTTGAGGAGGGATATGTTTGGGAGCTCGCACGGAGTTCGTGATAGTCACAGGAGGGACCATGACAGCAGATCGATACATCAGAGACATTTTAGAAGAACATGTACCATTTGCCCCATTTATTGGTGACGACTTTATTCTAATGCAAGATAATGCTCGTGCTCATAGTGCACAATCGGTACAGACATATCTGTGCCACGTAGGTATACCGGTGATGCAGTGGCCAGCAAATTCCCCCGATATGAATCCGATAGAGCATGTCTGGGCCTTGCTAAAAAGAAGGGTTAAATCCAGAATGGCACCCCCCAACAATCTGAATGAACTTGGAAACGCATTACTTGAGGAGTGGGAGCGGTTGCCTCAAGAAATCATCGATAACATAATCTGTAGCATGCCCAGACGAATGGAAACCGTAATCAGAGCAAGAGGGGGAAACACTCGTTATTAATTTTTCTTTAATCTTATTGTTAATTCATATAATGCTTTTTTTTTGTGATGGTTCATAATCATCTAAAAATTTCACTTATTTCAAATTTCTTTATTTTTCAATAAAAAATAACGAAGACTTTTCAAAGTCGTTGTTAAAAGATGTTAATCAATTTGTTATTTTGTGTCTAATTACATTTTCGTCAAATATATGCGTTATTATCTCAGTCTCACTTTTTTTCTGCTCCGCTAATTGCGCCGATGTGTATATTAAAATAACAAGACCATAGCTTCTTCTGAATGTCTGTGTTTTTTATAAAAAAATAGGTACTTTGCGGCTTGGATATTTTTTGCATATAACTAAATGGATGTGGACTATAGTGACAGTTTTGGGGTTTTTGTGGATTGGATCCATTTTGCATAACTACGTTCAATTATGGTAACTTGATGCTTCTGACTCCTAAACCAACACACGCTGTTTTTATTTTACAAATATGCTGGCGCGGGATTTGGTGCCAAGGTAAAGCACACAAACACTGACGGAAAATTGGCATATTAAAGAGGCGACACTGGCCTAACACTGAGTATGAGCATTGCTCTCACCTTTACCAGGGGGATCGTCTGACAATACCATCTTATGAATTAATGCTTCAAATGAGGCTCCCAATCTTTTCTAGGAGTACCTACCTTTACAAGTTAAAAATATAAAACTCGCTTTCAAAATGTCATCTTAATTTGTGGTTTCAACATCTAATTCAGGTCTATAAATTGAGAAACTATGTGTAATCAATAAAACAAAAACTTATTATTGAAAAAATAACATTTAATTTTCGACACATTCATCATACATGCAAATACTGAAATGACTAATTTCAATACACATTGATACACTAGTTAAAACTATAACAAAAATCACAGAGTTACGAAGATGTAGAAAATTAAAATCGTTTACATCTTCCAATAATGAACTTCGAATAGGCGCACACTAAGATTACCTTTATTAAAACATGTTATTGGTCGGAAAATAAAACAACAGCTTATAAAGTACTTAAACGTATCTCCGCTACAGTCTTACAAAAACTTGATCATTAACTTCTTTTTTTTGTAATCCATACACAACATTTATTTTTCGATCGAAAGTAATATCTGGCCATTAAATTGCTAAATACGAGAATTGCACAAAAATCATCCAAATTAGACGAGAGATTTTTTTTTTAATTTCATACTAATGGCTAGGCGAATACTGATTAAATGCGGACTGGCAGATAAAATAAACGAAATATTTTATTGCAATGAAAAAATATAATTCAATATGCAAGATCCCGCTTACATACTAAAAATATATTGTGTAAATATGTTAAAAATAATTTTTAATAATTAAATAGCTTAGTTCCACATTGAATGTAGACGACAATGATATATTTTTGTTTTAATGTCTCATACTTTGTACCAATTTAATTATAAATTAAAATGAAACATTATATACATTAATATTCTATATAAATAACTAAATAAATTGGTGTAAACTTATGATTAAAAGTACTTTCACATATTTTAAAATTTTAAGTGATTTCGAACACTGCATTTTAACCAGATTATGGCATTTAACGGTACATATAATATGTATCACAGGAGATATGTGTATAATATAAACACTGACATTTATCACTTATTAACACATTACAATTGCTTTTTCTCATTTAGGTATATACCAATCAGTTTGATAATACACTATTATGTTAACTAAATTACTTACTAATCGAGATTTTGGTAGTCATTAAAAACATATGTCCGACATACCTATCTCAACAGATTTCCGATCTAAAATATAAAACAAAATCACTAACAAAATAAAAACAATGGTCTTCTCTTCAGAAAGACTAGAGGAAGTAACTTCCATTTACATGGTCGCAAATTTATTATTTCTAAATAACGATTTGACGTATTCAAGAAAAATATAATACATGTAAATATATACGGAAATTAGGCCTGAGTCTTTCCACTTTGTGCGTTGTGGAACTATGAAATTTAATTCTATAATTAAAGTTATAAACATAAGTCATTAGAATTGTAAACATTGCACTAGAGCATGAGAATATTCTATCAAAGCAATACCATCTAGACCTACATTCATTCAATATTCGTATAAAACATTTTTGAACAGTTATAATTGACAAGTTAAGGCCAGTTCACGAATGAGATTCAATTAAAAAACTGGCATATTAACTCAGTTCCAAAAACTATAACATGATTGCTACGAAGAAATGCAGTAATTTATTTAAAAAAATAATTTGATACAAAGTTTTGTGCTCGGTAAGAAATTATACTTACCGTTCGTAGCATATATGAATAGTTTTTGAAACCGAAATCATCGGTTAATAATAAAAAATAATGTAAATGTTATCTAAAATTACTAAATTCGAATGTAAATATAACTATGAATAAATTTAATTCGTCTGAACAATAACATTAGATAACATTTAAAATAAATATAGAAGCAAATGACATGCAAACAGTTCCCATGACCATAATTATATATTAAAAGATAAAACTCTGGACAAGAATCAACATTATCATAATGATCATTGTACTTTTATATTATGAGAGCATCCGGCAAATGTTTCAAGTGCACGATGATTGTTTCGTTAAAACTTAGCAACTATTCTTAGTATTATTTTGAGCCTCAAATCATTGATATGTACACTTTATAGTTTCATGTCAGAACAATGAATATGGCAGTATCATTATCTACTTATAACATTTATAGATAATTACACTGAAGAAACTTAAACTTAAAAGTACCTTAAGAGTATTAACTTTAAACCCTTGGTTACTCGAATAGCCAAGAAAACTAACAAAAAGAAATAATTAAACAAAAAAAATGTCAAAAGGTAAAAATATAAAATAACATTGTTTAGATTTTAAGTAGCACTTTTAATTTTATACAAATCCTTAAATTCTAAACAAATAATTACGTATTACTAACACATGTAGTTTAAAACCTCACATCGACTAACTCACTTGGATAAAAGTAAAGAAAAAAAAATAGTCAATAAGATAAAACAATAAAATGATTTATAATCTAGGAAATAATAAGTTTTTTTTTTGGTCAAGATGATTCTTAAGACTTACTTATTGTAGATAGTTGGGGGACTATTTGATCGGCACTTTAAACATTTAGCGAACGCACCATTACATTTTCTTATAATCTAAATAAACACATAAAAATATATAAACATCTAAAATATTATTGTTACAGACATCACAATGTATTGGACACTTATATAAGTCTATAATAGTTGAAATTCGTTGCGACCCTGGGCATCAATGGTCGGTGGCGGGTCGCCATAACAACACCTATAATAAATATAAACTTACCTTGTAAAGGAATGCACGTTTGTTTGGCGCGGTGGGATTAGGAAACGTCGAAATGTGCCGCCAAACGTATACGACCTGAATAACATTCACATTTTAATCACATATTGTTCTGACAAATTTTATATAACTAACTGTTGTCTAAGAAAATTTATGGATTGATCATTAAAGTTCAATAAATAATAATTAATTGATAATATAAAGAATGTTAATATGAAAAAGAAAATATTTTCACAATAAACCATCGTGGGACAGCTTGTGGACTAACAGATAACTTGTATGTATTAAGAGGGCACGATACCAAATTATGCTCCATACAAAAATATATTATGGGTATCGTAGTCCCCTTTTTATTCGCGAAAGTTAAACCGATTTTAATTGTTTTTAGGCTATATTATAGATGAAGAGTATATCTTTGCCTCAATCACTTTATTTTTTTAAAAACATAATAACTAAAAGAAAAATGACCATCCGAAAATCCTGTATTTTTCGGTTTTCTTTAGATAAAGTTGCAGCGTCTATTACACATATTTGGTAAGGCTTTACCAAAAAAGAAAGTGACAGAAGCATAGATACACTCTTTATCTATATTATAGCGTAAAAACAGTCAAAATCGGTTTAACTTTCGCGAAGAAAAAAGGGTTCTACGAAACGTCTTTTTTTCAAAGAATATGTAGGTATTATCCGCTTCAGCTATATTTGTTCCTTTCAGTGCGTCGCTCGGGAATAGGGATAGCAATACCTAAGGCAAATACCTAAATTAGGAGTACAGTACCCTCTTAATATTGTATGAGAATATCTCATAAAATATTACTGTATACTCTTTCACGCAAAAACTACTGAATGGAGTTTAATAAAACTACAATAATGTAGCATATACACCAGTTTAAATTATAGGCTGCGTTTTATCCCGAAAGAATGGAAGGTTCCCGTGAGATAATAAATTGATTGAAAGTTTTCTAAACTCCACGCGTACGAAGTCGCGGGTAACAGCTGATTAAATTTTATTTACTTGTAATACTTACGTCGATTATCATGATTGAGTAAAGCGGTAGGGGCTGGTAATGCACTGGCGGGAGGTGAACACCAAACATTATTTTTAGGCGATTCGAATACGCGAGAACCCTGCAAGTAAAAATAATATTGATAGACTTTTTCATAACGTCCTCTGGTGCGAAATTAAATTCTATTGTTTGCCATACGTATGGCGCCTCATGCTGGGTAACAAAAGCGATGGATGAAAGACGAATGCACGTTGCGGAGATGCGAATGTTGAGATGGATGTGTGGCGTCACGCGAATGGATAAAATAAGGAATGAATATATTAGAGGAAGTCTGAAAGTGATGCCAGTGATTGAAAAATTTAAGAATGAGCGGATGTCCTGGTATGGGCATGTCATGAGACGAGAGGAAAGTAACATCGTTAGGAGAGTTCGGCGTATGAATGTGGAAGGAAAAAAGTCTAGAGGAAGACTTAAGAAAAGATGGATGGACTGTGTGAAAGAGGACATGAAAGAAACAGGAGTTAACACAGACATGACGACTGATAGAAGGCTATGGAAAAAAAGACATGTTGCGCCGACCCCAAATAATGGGATAAGGGCAGGAGGATGATATGTTTGCCATACGTAATGCGTAATGTAAATGCTATACACATTTTCCTAGCGAACACGATTACTTTCTTCATCTTTTGAATTGGTTACGTCATTTTTAGGGTTCCGTACCCAAAAGGTAAAAACGGGACCCTATTACTGAGACTTCGCTGTACGTCCGTCCGTCCGTCCGTCCGTCCGTCTGTCACCAGGCTGTATCTCAAGAACGGTGATAGCTAGAGAGTTGAAATTTTCACAGATGATGTATTTCTATTGCCGCTATAACAACAAATACTAAAAATAAAATAAAATAAATATTTAAGGGGGGAACCCATACAACAAACATGATTTTTTTACCGTTTCTTGCTCGATACTAATAACGTTGCCTTATGTTGCATAGATAATGGTACGGAACCCTTCGTGCACGAGTCCGACTCGCACTTGGCCAATTTTTACATCTAATATATTTCAATCTGGTTATAAAAACTTAATATAATGAATACATACACAACTTAATATAATGAATACATAATATAATGAATACTACGCTACCTTTTGTCCGGGTGGTGTATCATGCACGGAGTAGTCAACATGCCCAGATCCTGGTAAAAGGTCACGTAGACGTGAAACTACTACACCAGCTCTCACACTCCAATAACCGTTCTCATTCTCACAAAATATCTCAGAGTATTGACGAAGGAACTCGCACACACCTTCAGTACCTGTATTAATAGAATTTTTTTTTATTAACTGTAGTAAAGCCTAATTAAAGTCTGATAAAGTCAACGCGGCCTGAATACGCGTGTTTCATGTTTTTATTTGTATTGTAAAATCATATCACAATGCTTGCGAGACAATATTATATAATACGTCATTTGTACGTACACGTGCACGTAACGGTACGTGCACATACAAAATTAGTCGCGTTTAAGAGTACAAAGCTCAAACGAATAAATAAAATATGTTAAAAATAAACCGCGAACGACTAATCAATAATATTTAAACGGTAGTTTCTTAAGAGTAGCCTCAGATGCTAATAAATGAAATATTCCATCGCCTAAGTTATAACTAAAACTTAATAATCGATCATTATCGAAGTTAAATGGTAGAAAATACAATTTAAATATATAAATAAAATAAATAAATATTCATAGACATTTCACACAACGTCCTCTGGTCCCAAAGTAAGCTATATTTCTATGCTTCTGTTATGGTTACCAGAATACGAAAATAATACATAAACTACTTTTCTTTTGTAAATACATAATAATAAATACATAGTAAACACCCAGACGCAGTACAAACATTTGTGTGACAATTTTAAACATCACACAAAAATGTAATTAAATGTATAAATTATCTAATTAAATAAGGAATAAACATACCAGACTCCCCACCAGGAAAGATAGGCTCGTGTCTCTTTGCGTACTCTATGAACAGATCGTGAACAGTCATTGGTGCAGTTTCAGACAACAACTGCGCTAGACGCCATACAGTACGCCATGTATTCGACAATTGCAGACTTGTATCTTGTAAACCACCTTTTACTGGTGTACTTATCACTACTCCAGCAGCAATTAATTTTCTTAAATCAGGGTCCACACCACGTAGACGTCGGAAAGCAGCGCTGAAATATTCTTGTGTAGAACCACGCGCCACGCTTCTATCAGCGCATAATACAGCACAAGCTGCAAGTAAATGTCCAGACCATATCGGATATGTTCCAGGAGCCATCACTCTGCCATTCTCTATGCAACCGCCAGCGGCGTAGATCAAATCTTCTAAGGATTTCGCTTCCAGCATCTCAGGCTGAAAATAATTAGTTGATATTTACTAAAGTTTGAGTGAAAACCCTTTTGCAGCATTGCCAGCATTTCTAGTGTAGGCATCTGAGAAACCTTGTATTAATAGATTTTTCTAATTCTGAAATATTTACATAACGATAAGTTATGATTGCTAACACACTGGCAACCTGTACCAAGCATGCACTCAACATTTTACTTGAGTGCATGCGTCTGATATTAATACTATCGAAACTGAATAACTTTTTAAGAGGATACCAAAATAGCTTCGTGCATTTTTCTACGTACGAAATTTTCATTGTTTCTTTAGATTGAATGGCTAGAGCTCTATTTTTTAAGTATATGATCTAGGATCGCATAAACTCAGAAACGCGATTGAAAAAAGTTTTCTCGATAGAAAATCTTAGCGAAACAACCTCTCTAATTTTTTATTTTTTTCAGTTGTCGGTCTATTATTGCGTATTAACTAATTTTCTATACCTACTAGCTGTGTTAATATGTACATGTCGACGATAATATTGATGTAGGCCCTTAAACATACTGTTTAACCAACGAAGTCTATTCGCTGGTAGTTATTAGAATTCAATGCCGCCTATATTTAAAAAAAAATTAAAAAGTACTTTTGAGAGTTTCTATCGAAGAGTGGATAGAAAAAACTCGATGGATGGTATATTATAAACTTACCAATGGCAGAGCTCCATATATCTTAGCATATACCGCTGGTAACTCATGCAGAGGGTTTGAAGCCAATACACGTAGACGTTGAGCGACTATTGTTCTAGCAGCACGAACACTAACTCTAACACTTCTATCACCATTAACTTCACCACAAACAACCACTGACTCCGGTATCATTTCAAACAATTCAACTAATTTACTACATCCATAGTTAGCCACTCGTAATTGCCGCCCGAATAGTGCGTGATATTCTGGTACAAAACAAGAGAATTCCATACGCAGGTTCGGTGTTTGACGCAGAAGTTCGATAGCCTGTAATAAATGGCATAATTTTACTACTAATCACCGTGTAAAAGATGTGACGGCATGTATGTATTTTAAATGTGATAACTGAAAAAGTTATATGTATCAATCAATCTTAGAAATAACCTCCGTAATAAATTGAATAATTAACACAAAAGATTTTTTTCGTGTTGATTTTCACAATTATAGGCAAGAACGCTCTAAACAACAAAATCTTTCAGAAAATCAGACATTTAAAATTAAAATAAATTATTTCAGTATTGCTTAGGTATATGGCCGTAATTTTTAAGATTCACCGTTACGTTTTAAGATTAAACAATGCTTTTCTCGACCTCATCATGAAAATTACCACTATAGCAACTTATTTCTTTAATTTCTACTTAAGAAACAATGAGGATTTAACAGACAAACATGTGGTCAATAAAAAAATTACATTATCATTATAATAATTCCAATATCAAAAATAGAACAAAAAATATACCTCCACAGCAAAATGCTTAGTCCTTGCCCTTTCATCAGGAGTAGGGGAACGTCTCGGCAAGGAGATACTTCCATCATACCCCATAGCTACAGCCTGTGGTGCCACACGTTGCATCAACTCTGCCACTGTACAAATCCCATAGTCAACACATGAGAATGTACGACCAAATGTCACTTGATATAATTGTGGTATATCATGTAATTGTAGAGGACGTCCTGGCTGAGATTTGAGCATTTTTAACAGATCTGAAGTCCAACGACGGCTTTGGGCGCTAGCTGACATTGTGATGATACGAGACGAACCTGAACCAAGCACCTGAAAAAAAAACAGTCAGTTGTAAACGGTTTATTACAGTTTTTTCAAGATTTTGGCACCTCGCGTTATAATCTTTACTTATTATAAAACGAAGTCGTTATTTTTGTATGTATGTCCCTATGTGAGCTTATATTTTCAAAATTACGTAACGGATTTCAATGCGGTTTCTTTTAATGGATAGAGTGGTTCCAGAGGATGGGCTTTTTACATAATTTGAAAAAATTTGGTTACTAAATTCCACGATAACGAAGTTGCGGGTAATGATGACAATTAAGGACATTTCACACAACGTCCTCTAGTGAAAAGCTAAGCCTATTAGCTGGTGTCATGACTACCAGAATATGGATATTACAATACTGTAGAATACAATAAAAAATATACCAATAACTAGCGAATAAAATGTATGTAGCAAAAAATTTATGTAATAGCAATTTTTTTCACTATAAGAGAACGGGAAACTCTAAACTAACTCTACGAAGAGTAATGGTAATAAATACAATACATATACAGTGAAAGACACAAAACCAACTTCAATGCAAGTTTTGCTTCGCAACCGTTTACAAGAGACGGCACGTCTTAGTACAGTGCGTATTTATGTACAAACAATATAATTTTCAAGCTGAAAACAAGACTGTACTAAAGTCAGGCGAATTTTTACATTACTACAGTAACATCCAATCACAGTGCAAATATTTAAACTAATATTTGAAGAAAAGAATTATGTTCTAATCACAGCAGGTGACGCTCTATAGTCTCTGGCTACCCTCATAATAAACTGTCATAATGGTATGTATGTATATATAGTATCATTCACATCGATATGAACGAACCAACTTACTTGGTATAGTGGAATCCCAGTGGAAGCTGAGAGCTAAAAGCAAGCACAAAAAATAACACTATTTTTTTCAAGCTTTCGAATAATATCTTATAATCTAATCTAACTCTACTATAATCTGCATAGATAGCTGCCTCCTAGTATGGCCATAATATATAATGATAAGAGAAAATTAATATTGCTAGGTGCTTGTCCGTGTGGAGGATTAAGAACACAAGTGTCACTACCGGGTACCCCTTTACCAGGGTTCTGTGAAACCCAGCTAAGGAATAACCCAGCTAATAATACACAGAACACATCTTCTGAGAGGCGGAAAACTAGAAAATAAACCCTGTACCAACACGCCGGATTAGCGCGGCACAATAGACCGTAGTCTCTCCCAAAATGGAGGAGACCCGTGCCCAGCAGTGGCACGCTGATGGGCTGGAGAGGGAGAGAAATTGTTAGGAGTACTCTAAACACGTAATTAAGTATAACTTGAACGTAAATTGTTTGTTTTAAAGGACATGAGAGCGAGCCTAAGTACAAATAGTAAATCTTAAAAGTACTAATCAGTGACCTATTTTAATAATAATATTTTAATAATCATCAGCTACCTATGTCTAAAAAGTGTGCTAAGAGTCTAATAAATATAATTAAGAGGGCACGACACCAAACTGTGCTCCATACATAAATCCGTACATAAATAAGGGGCATAGTAGTCTGTTGTTTTCTTTGTGGATATTGCCTCCAGAGCAATGACTGTCACAGTATTTACGTGTTATATAATTATCTATCGTCGCCGTCGGAGCCCTTGCCAAACCTGATATGTGCAATTTTTAGATTTTTCGTTTTTCGAATTAATTCGCATTAATTTGTTTGGACTTACCGATAGCAAAGACTTTCGTATGAAAATTCTAAGTGGATCAAAAGTTACAATACCTTTTATGTGTCTTTACTAAATTTGAAAAAACTGTATATTGTGTTCGATTTGCACATAACAATTTAGATGTTTGTTTAGATTTTTTTGCACATGTCAGGTTTTTACGCATGTATCAGTATGTGGCAACTATGTAAAGAATGCCTAATTCAGCTTAGTTTTTAGATAGTCTATTTTAAATTGATATTTAATAATAATGTTTGTTTTTAATGAGTAACGATGACCTCTCGTAGAGAAAAGCTTGGTGGATTTATGCTCTGGATATGTTAGTATTGATAAAATTGATGAAGGTAGTTCTAACCTATTTATTTCTAACGCATATGATCCAACAAGAAATGCACCTTCAAGACAAGGCTGTTCTTAACCTCTTCGAAATCTAAAAGTTCCTCAAGTTGTCCAGTAGGTACCTACGCTTTTGGCACCACCTCAGCGGAATTCTACGTTTACTGTCATTTACTGCCGAAAGTGATATTTTATCTATCTATTTACCTTTACCCGATTAATAAACCCATTTTTTATGAAATAAATGCTACGTCTAATATTGAACATACTCGTAGTTCGCAATGAATTAACACTTCGTGTCCCGATTTGTCACAATTTAACATAATCGGAACAATAAAAATTCATACAAAAGTTAGCCAGATAATCCTCATTGAGAATAATCACATGTTAGTCGAAGTTACTGGACTATTTGTATCTAAAGTCAGAACTAGAACTGTGTATTTGTTAAGCTAGTTTAATATAAATATTGAGACTAGCTGTCGCCCGCAACATTTGTGTCTAGAATTTGAAATACCATATACACCAAACCTTAACAAGTTATACTAAATAAAAAAACTTCTTGAAGCACCTTATCTACTGCAAAAACCAGCACGTATCAAAATTCGTTCCTTAGTAGTTCTGAAGATTTAAACCCACATGGGAACATACATACATACAAAAATAACGACTTAGTGCAAATACATCGGGAGAAAACTTCGACATTAATATTTATTGACAAAAAAAAAGGAATTAAAGACAATCGATATTAACAACAAAATAATAACTTAATGAGTGAAATTGACCAATGTTTGTAAAAGCCAGATAGGGGATGTTGTACACAGATAACATCCTTTGTCAGAGACGGAAAAATGAAAACTAAACCCTGTGCCATCACGCCAGGTCAGCGCAGCATAGCAAACCGTAATCCCTCCCGAAATGGAATAAGTAGTAGTTGCGGCTATTAGAATAGAAATAAAATACTATCCTCGGCACTTCGCTTGGCTAAAGATAACCGTTAAATTCAAATAGATAGAGAAATTTTAGAATAGAGTCGTACAATGATGGAGGAACACAGATTTCACTCTACATTGGTGCCGATTCTGAGCGCACAACTAAACTTAACTTAACTAAAAAATTAAAACTGATAGCCTCATTAACACAATTCGGCAATGTTTACTGAAGTTTCTTATTATTAAAACTGTGTATTATAGACTAACGATTTTAATTAATATAAATGTGCGCAACGAAATAGCAAGTAATAGCTATATTGACAATACCAATTTTCATTTTTTAGTTAAGTTAAGTTTAAGTTGTGTACGCAGAATTCTACTTCTTATCTAAATTCATGTAAAAAAAAAAAAAAATAATAATAATAATAAAAAAAAAAAAAAATAATTATAAATACTTACTAAATAAAATTAATAAAATTAGTCATCATAATATTCACCCGTATGTTTTCACCGTGCGAGCTGCCGCCGTATTCGTATAAGCGGTATTCAGTGAGATAAAAACAATAAGATAACATTGTACCTACCCACAAACTAAACTTGTAACTTACTCGTAGATGTTAACCTTACGTGATGCTAGACAAAGCGGTGTTATACATACACTGTTTTGTTTGGCATCATGTGTTATTAATACAATATATAAATTTACGTCAAGACGAATACCAGTGTGCGGAAAAACCTATGTTTGGTTTATGCTACACTGTTAATATTAAGTTAGATTTAATAACAACTGTATGTATTTTACTTAAATAAAAAAAAAAAAATTGGTACCATTGTCTTTTTTGAACCACCAATTTAGTCCGCGACGACGCCTATATAAGCCAAATAGCACAAGCTCGTATACATAACTCACCAAAAATTCGTAATTCCCCAAAAAAAATTCTTAAGCTTTAACGCATAGCTTACCTAATTTTGTGTACAAACCATAAACATTACTTTGTTATGTATTGCTTTTGCACATATCAGTATTTGAACTAACAAACAAAACCTGATATGTGCAAAAAAACTCGATAAAATGTATTTTAGCCCTTACATACAAAATATAAATAACTTTTTTATAATCTCGAATTAAAACAGACATTTTTTGCGACATTTACATCTTATTTTATTGTTTAAAAAGATTATATTTTACGAAAAAAACAGTTTTATTGCTCTCCTGAAAAGTTGCTAAATTGCACATATCAGCTTTGGCAAGCGCACCGACGCTATGCTTTCATTATTTTCTTTTTAGGGTTCCGTACCCAAAGGGTAAAAACGGGACCCTATTACTGAGACTTCGCTGTCCGTCCGTCCGTCTGTCACCAGGCTGTATCTCAAGAACGGTGATAGCTAGACAGTTGAAATTTTCACAGATGATGTATTTCTATTGCCGCTATAACAACAAATACTAAAAATAAAATAAATATTTAAGGGAGGCTCCCATACAACAAACATGATTTTTTTACCGTTTCTTGCTCGATACTAATAACGTTGCCTTGTGTTGCATAGATAATGGTACGGAACCCAAATTAAAATTGGTTTAATTCTCACGACGAAAACAGCTGACTAGTAATCGTCAGTTTTTCAAAGAATTTGTAAGTAAAATCTGCCTCAACTATATTTGTCCCGTTTAGCGCGGCGCTCAAGAATAGGGATAGCAATACCTCAGGCAAATACCTAAATTGGCCGTGTAGTCCCCTCTTAATGACTGGAATTAATTGAAAACATAATTCGCGGTGATTGAATTTGCATGCATTAGTGTAAGTGCAATATAAGGCTGTCAAAAAAATACATAATTAGGTGTTTAAAAATGAAAAGACTTACTACAATTGAATTGCTGAGTGCAGCCAGTAGATCTGGCAGTTTGGTGAAACCATAGTCTGCTACGCGACATTGTCGACCGAAGCGATGATGAAACGAAGGTATTAGTCTGAAAAAAAATAATTTATAAATATTAATATTCATGGACATTTCACACAACGTCCTCTGGTCCCAAGCTAAGCTTATATGCTTGTTTTATGGGTACCAGAATACGGATAGAATACATATACTACTTTTCTTTTGTAAATACATACTTATAATACATAGAAACACCCACACGCAGTACAAACATATGTATGACAATTAGAAAAATCACACAAATGATTGTCCCGAGCGGGAATCGAACTCGCGACCTCTTGATCGGCTACATGAACCACTCGACCACGAGGCTCGTCAATTTACTTTGGTTAAATAGTTTTTACTAAAGACAAACTTTTACCATAATTTACATTATGCTCAGACTACATAAAATAAATATTACATTATGCTCAAACTACATAAAATTAATAACATTATTTTATGTAGTCTGAGCATGATGTAATATCTAAACTTGATGGTAAGTCTATTTATATGGTCGCGGTTTTAATTTTTTTTTTTTTGAAAGCTGGTGGTTCCCGTATGGTCCCATTGGCACCAGGTCAGGGTCTTATAGTTATCTCCTGATAAATCGTGGAAGTCCCCTCAAAAAAGTCAGTAATTTTTTTTTTTATTCTCTATTATTTAAACTCTGTTAGATTAGCATATTATATGTCAAACTAGAATACATGATATATATGTCGTATCAATAGTACTTACTTGCAGAAAGGAATAGAGCATCCCGGTGCGGTCCTCAATAGCTCGAAGAGCTCCCGCTCGAACAAAGCGAGCATTGGTTCTAGAGCTGGCGCAGTACGGGGACGGTCACGTTCGCTGCTCGACCGAGAACCCTCACCTATAACAGGTTATTAAATAATATTAAAAAAAATACATTCCACACGATATCCTCTAGTCTCAAGCTTTGCTTATTGCCTGTGTAACCTGAATACAGATATAGTACAATATATTAAACACAAAAAATCATAATCTCATATTAAGTTATATTTTAGAATACCGGGCAATACGGGCTGGACTGGCGCAAGAAGGGTTTCTCGACATTATTACTATGTATGTAACAACTTTCCGTGTTGTGACAGATTAAGAATACATGTGTCACCACCCCATCTCCTCCCAAGGGTGCTGTAAAAGTCAGCTAAGGGATATTTCACACATATAACATCTTCTGTGAGAGACGGAAAACTCGAAAATAAACCCTGTGCCAACACGCCTGGTCAGCGCGGCACAGTAGATCATAATCCCTCCCAAAGTGGAGGAGGCCCGTGTCCAACAGTGGGACGTAAATGGGCTGGGGAAGATGTAAAAACTATTGATCTTGTGGAATGCTCCTCGAACGTAAATTTAAACTATAACTTTATATCTCACTAGATACCGATAGTTATATTACTGTTCGTAATACAACTTAGCGATAGACAGCGAATATGGTCCAGTTTAACCCTTTGCTAGCATAAAACGAGTTATCTTCAAAGATGTGTTATGAATTTCATTTATTTATGATTTATAGACTAATTTTACTTCGAAACCTTAAATTACATTAACATAAATAAATAAAAGATAACTTACTAATAGTGGTATGATCTTGTAAGGTATCTAGTCTCCATGTAAGATGTCGTGAAGGTACATCTTTGACTTCTACTCCTTGAACGCTACGTAGCAACAGTTCTAGTGCTACGCCGTGTCGACTGTCGCATACTAACGGCTCGAAATGCGCCTCATAACACTCTACGAAGCTACAAAAACAATTTTTTTTTTCTAACACTTGCGCGACTCATCTGTTTAAATAAAACTACTTTTTACGGATTTAGACGCGTATATTTGTTTTAAATTTTGGCCCGACGTTTCGGAGACTTTGCAGTCACCACCTAAAATTAAAATCGAATGTGGGTAAACCCTGTAATAACTGATCGTAGAAGACACATTACAGCTCAGTCTCACCCGTGAACATGGTGACTGCAGTCTCCGAAACGTCGGGCCAAAATTTAAAACAAATATACGCGTCTAAATCCGTAAAAAGTAGTTTTATTTAAATATTTTTTTTATAAACTTTTTATTAACACGCAATGTTAATTTGGGTCGAATCTAAAAACTCAATTTCAAAGCAGACATTGCTTAAGTTTTTTTAACATTAAAAATACCTTTTTATAAATTTAAACGCCTATTAAATTTATTTTAATAGTTTCTAATGGCAATGCATGGTTAACTTTGTGACGTCATTTGTTAAATCCAACATGGTGGCTGATTCAAGATGGCAGATTGGTTATTTTCTACCTTAAAATGTTTTTTTGGGATGTAATTCCCATTTCAATCCAAGTGCTATGTCTTCAAATATCAATACATAATGAAAGAGTAATCAAATTTATTAGATCTTCTGTTCTGCAGCCCCATAATGAAAAATTCTGAATGCTTTTTTATGAAACAGTCACTTGGCAAGTATAGTATCTACCTACCATATAAAAGAAGATAAAACCAAAACCAGTTCAGTCGTTTTGATGCATAAATAGACATAAGTACTTTAACACTAAGTAAACATAACTATGAGATTAAAAAGAGATACGTGTTTAACTCTTATGTACCTTAACAATGGCAAGATTCCGCAGTGATTCTCCAACAAAATATGTACATTCTTGCTAAGTACTGAGAGCTCCATAAAAACTGGCATCAATATACGGCTGCCATCTTCCTGTCCCATATTCATAAACGCATGAATATGACATTTCCACGGAGCTTCTTCCATTTCAGAATTCGACACAGGCTTTATATCAATCAATTGTACCATTCTGCCAAACTCCTCACGGACTATCACAGTATCTTTCAATTTTGCCAGATCGGATGTGGTCAATGCACAACAATGGCGGCTTGCGTATGCGTCTCTTAAACGCAAGAGTGGCAAGGTATAGTTAGTTTGTTCTAGAAGGATGGCTCTAAGACGCGCTCGAAGAATATCTAGATTAGGCGCAGGTGATGGTTTTCCCATAGACAATTCCAGTCTACGGCCAGACCAAGGATTGTCTAAGCGTAGTTTATGTATACGCGCGATGGCAAGTCTTGCGTCCCATTCTGATCGGAGTACAACTGTGGCCATTGGACCTTCTCCTGACGTCCACAATGATACACGGACGACAGGGACATATTGGTTAAAAAGTTTGATCAGCATATCCTGTACAATAACAAAACAATAATAATACCTGGTTGCAAGGTCTGATTACCCTAATTTGGATACTGAAAAAACTAATCACATTTTTAACATCCAGGCCTTTTAGAGATGAGATTCGTATCGTAATCTAAGAATAATTTAGGTAAGATATAATTCAGGTCAAAGCAAACGCAAACCCGTAAGTCGAGGCTTTTGACCTACATGCATATGACCGTACATCCCGTTCCATACTTCTCTTTCTGAGATCTGAATGAGCCGAGCAAATTATACGGCCAAGCATAAATAAATCATACTGTCACGCCTTTTTCGCAATGGTTGGCAGAGACAATAAAGCGCTTCTTGCTATATACTAAACACACTTCCTTGGCCTTATTTATACTCATACATCTCATACATAAATACAGGATACTTCTTAGTGTATTTCGAGATTTTAAAGCCCCTTCCTAACCCATTACAACTGTCCAGAGCTACGCCCACGAATACGGCGCATTAAATCACAAAAATAAAGTATACCTGTAAAACAGGAGGATCATAAGGCGGCAGGTTAGATACAGTCAGTTCAGTAATAGTGTCTTCAGTCTCGCTATGTTCACTAAAGCTAGCTGAAGAGTTCCACGGGGAGGCGGCACGACTACCATTCTCTCGTCGTCCGTCGAGGCTGTTGTTAGACGAGCCACCAGAACGATCCAGATTCACCATGCCTACAGCCATTCAAACCTTACATTACTATTTTCGATAATTGTTTCGCCGAAAATATTCGACACCACATTATTTCAACGGTAGTATAAGAAAATCATTAATTACCAGAATACAAAACAATAATAAATAAATAAATATAAATAAATAAATATTCACGGACATTTTACACAACGTCCTCTGGTCCCAAGCTAAGCTTATATGCTTGTGTTATGGGTACCAGAATACGGATAGAATACATATACTACTTTTCTTTTGTAAATACATACTTAATAGTACATAGTAAACACCCAGACGCAGTACAAACATTTGTATGACATTTATGGATATCACACAAATGATTGTCCTGACCGGGAATCGAACCCGAGACTTCGTGATCGGCAGTCCATTACATAAACCACTCCACCACGAAGCCCGTCAAAAAATAAACAATAAACAAAACAATAAACTATAATAGTGAGACTTTTTACTTTATTAAAAACTTAATAAGAATTTAAATAATCTTCTACTCTGCAATGAAATTAAATCTAAATTAAATCATCTATCTGTCTTCCAAGGCGATCATGGGCACGTAGGCATAAAAATTTCCAAATTTTTTCTATTAAAGAAACTAAGTATATCCATAGAGCAGTTTTATTTGGATAAACGACTCGGGAAAGCGTTGGAGAATATGCAATGGTTTTACTTACCATGCGTACCCCTAATCTTGCGGGGTTTAGGCGCTGGTGGTGGACAAAAGTTATGAGGTGGTGGTGTAGGCGCTGGCAACTGTTGTAAGGCCAATGCCCAATCATTGGCCATCGTTGATTGCGGAGTAATTGTGGTTGTCTCTTGGGGTGATGAGCAGACCTGCAGATAATAATATATATAATAATATATATTCATGGACATTTCACACAACGTCCTCTGGTCCCAAGCTAAGCTTATATGCTTGTGTTATGGGTACCAGAATACGGATAGAAGATAAATCAATGGCCGTCCATAAATGACGTATCCTTTTCCAATTCCAAAATTTTAACACTCCGGATAAATGAGAAGTAAAAATGTATGAATTGTCGAGTGTATGTGGCAAAATATCGTAAAATTTTCTGTTTGCATTGACATATTTATTGCGGGGTAGGAATGAGATAAATATTAATAGTTCCATGTTCTATTTGGGCGTTACGTTTATGGGCTGAGGAGAAGAGAACACTTCCATTGCGCACTGTCCACATCTTGCTAAGAAAAAAGAATTACAAACAGGCAACAAAATGATCTTAAAGGAGTTTCATTTAAATAATTGATTGTATAGGGGCTGGGATTCTGAAAAAGTATTAAAAAATAGTATGTACGAAACCCAAAACAATAACTTAATCTCTGACCCGTAAACACAATACATGTTTTTGATCCTGAAGAAACCAATCCACGCACATTATAGGATAAAAACCAAAATATAATGTATCTATATGACACCTGCACATAAACCCGAGGAGGGTTGACCTAGGCAACCAGCCGGTCGTAAAAATCAGTTAAAACTGACTCTGCAACATGACCAAAAAGTCATGTTATGTCAACCCCGAATATCGGGATAAGGGCAGGAGATTGATAAATATATCTGTACAATAAAGTCCATTTATAGTATACAAACCTGAGACTGTGATATAAATGAATTGTTCGCCGGTGGGTATGAAGAAGTTGCCGCAGTACTATAACCTTCATCACTGGAGTAAGTTGGGGGTACGCTCGTACGAGCATAACGAGTGCTTATCTTTCTACCATATACATCTTCGCCGTCCATACGCATCAGAGCCCTGTACAGAAGCAAACTCCTTGAATATAATCCATTTTTTTTTTTATAAATATGTATTCATGGACATTTCACACAACGTCCTCTGGTCCCAAGCTAAGCTTATATGCTTGTGTTATAGGTACCAGAATACGGATAGAATACATATACTACTTTTCTTTTGTAAATACATACTTATAGTACAAAGAAACACCCAGACGCAGTACAAACATTTGTATGACAATTAGAAAAATCACACAAATGATTGTCCCTAGTGAGAATCGAACCCGCGACCTCTTGATCGGCAGTCCGTTACATAAACCACTCAACCACGAGGCTCGTCATTTAGACAATAAGTAAGATTTAATTGTTAAAGAAATAAATGACCACAGTTTAATAACTAAAAATAAAAACGCTTAAATATTAGGTGATGCTGAAAATTCTGGTTTTTATTTTTAAATTATTGCATTGTAGTTTTCAGATCAACCCAACGATTAGAATAGAATGAAAATCATTGTAAAATATTTCGTTACATAGATTGACAGATATTTACGAACGAAGCCAATACTACCGTGTTTGAAATATACTTAAATCGCTTTAAGTGTATCTATAAAATGTTAAGAATTCTCATTTCATCAGGGTCCCGTTATCATATCCCAAATTCATGACCATTGAACCGTGGTACGTGTAACTTTTGCGTTCTATAATTTATTCAAACAAAAGCTATCTAATAGCTCCGAAAAATTAGGGAACTAAGAACCTACTTCTAAAAACCTATTTTTTTAAAGTCGGATAAAACAAGAGATATACGAACTTTTTTCGATATTAGAAATATATACCTAATCTGAGAATGAATGTAGAGGAAATCAAAGGTAGAGGAAGGCTGACCTAACGATGGATAGATTATGTGAAAGAGGAGAAAGAAAGATGAGTACATACGGAAATAACGTCTGACGGAAGAGCATGGAAGAAAAAGGCAATTTGCGCCGCCCCCAATAAAAGGCTATTTGCAGGGCTATGATAGCATACCTAATAATATAAGGAAATGAAAATAAATAAAGTCAATAACCTGCCTTTATTTTAGCAGCTTTTCGAGGTTTTTTTTTTACAAGCCCTTAAAATTATTTGCATAAATTTCACGCCAACATGGAGTACGTGCAAGCGAAAGCATTGTCCTCAATAGCGGTTATCAACATTAGGTAATTTATAGTTAACAACCAAAACCGCTGACGCAGGATAACGTGTCGAAATCCACACCGTTGACGCAATCGGTGCAATGAATAACAACATATTATATTAAAATACACGAATGATTCAGACAACGTCTTCTGATACCAAATTAAGCTATATTATATTGTGTTATGGGTACCAGATTACAAATCTCTCTCTCTCTTTCTCCAGCCCATTACGTCTCACTGCTGAGCACGGGCCTCCTCCACATAGGGAGGAATTTATGTCTACAGTGCCGCGCCGGCCAGGACTGCTAGAACAGGGCTTATATTCGTGCTTTTCGCCTCTTACAGAAGATGTTATCGATGTTCAATATTCCTTAGTTGGCTTTCACGGAGCCATGGGAAGAAAAAGCGCTGGTGACACTTGTTTTCTTAAACCGTTACCACACGGACCAGATTAAATAGATATTATTACTATTTTAAAGAACTTCTAAACTTTTAATAGGTACTTATAAAACCCCAGGTTTATTTCCTTTGGCAATATTAGATACCGATGTTATAGCACTATTTAACGTATATATAAAAATATAGCTGTTGCCCGCGACTACGTACGCGTAGAATTTAGAAAATTTCCCCGTTTTTGCAACATTTTTCACTACTGCTTCGCTCCTATTGATCGCAGCGTGATGTTATATTCTATAGCCTACAGCCTTCCCCTATAAATGGACAAACCAACAAAAAAAGAATTTTTAAAATCGAACCATTAGTTTCGGAGATTAGCGCGTTTAAACAAACAAACAAACAAACTCTTCCGCTTTATAATATTAGTATAGATTTGGGGTATTTATAAAAAACCGACAAAAAAGTCACGAAAAAGCTGAAAGTATAAAAATATTTATCAATAAATAATAATGAGCACAATAGCAAAAATGCTTTAAAAAACTGTAGGTATTTGTGGTCAAACAAAATGGTGACTTTGCAACAGCTGATGTCGATAAAAACAAAGTGATATCTCCGCTTATCATATTTTGTAGTAGGAACCTAAATATACTATAATAAAATCTAAAACAAATACAAAACTCTTAAATAGTTGTATCGTTCTACTTAAATATAAAAAGTAAATTGAGAACTCGTACGTGTATACCACATTATTACGCTAAACCATCCGCAAAGTAGCATTCAATAACGTACAGGCATTTAGGTAAAAATTAACTGTCAAATTGACATTTACACACCATTTAAACTTCATAACCGTTTAATGGATACTTTCCAAAATTTTAAAAGTTACCTCAGTTGTTAAAATGTGATTTTTCATTTTAACACCATAAAAATATATTTACCTGACATGAAAATCAAACCCAAATGAACCTTAAGTATTGTAGTAACCACAATACTTACGATTTCCTATAAAATATTTCTAAAGCCGAATTCAGACCTCTATTTTAAATACCAATTCGATGTTTTCCTTTCATTAGCTATTCTTTTAATGTCCAATTATTATTTTTTTATAAAAAGAAACAAAAGCCTCAGAAGGTTTTTTTTAATATTTGTTGTAGCGCTCGATCAAAAAATAATATATCGTTAAAATAGAATCGTCACACGTTGTTCGTAATTACGAGTGATTTCACTTTGAAATAATTATTTAGTTTATAATTGCACATAATTATATAGCCATAATACCTACCCACCACCAAATACACAAGAAAATTCGAAATTAACACTAATTAACGCAAATTTTAGTATTCAGTTCCCAATATAATAATTTATCTGCGTGAAATCTAAAAATTTTTACAAAGACAATAAGACAAGATACGACAATCACCATATTTATGCTAATTATTAATATGCAGTACAAAAAAAAGTTACGTCTTTTTTCCCAGGAATTTAGTAATTATAAAATTAAAATACAACAAAATAAAATTGAAAAAAAAATATCTAAAACCTTATAATTGCCTGCAAAAATCAACATACTTAATTAGCAACGAATTTTCAATAACAACTTGCTTCAATATAATACGAGAAGAAAATTAACGAAATTTTATATAACACAAATAATAAATGCAGAAATATAATTAGGTACCTAAATTAAAAAAATATAGTTCAAACACTTTATATTAAAAAATACACAAGTACCTTACCCAGATAACATCGTAGAAAACTATCTATTCACGTTTTTAATCATTAATAATATGTACAAAATTTATCGAATTTCAACCACAAAAAAAACGTTACACTTTAATATTTAAAATAAATACCGATTCTGTAATACTTGTGTTCTAACTCGTGCCTTTTAGTACAATGCAGTATTCAAATCTTAACTGAAGATCATTTCTAAGTTTGTATGTGGGTAGACGTAAAAAAATATTAGCAGTACGCTAGAACGTTAATGATGTGCAAAACTTAGTGTAACTAATATGGTACTAACTTTAATCGATTAGAAACGAATTTTTACCATACACGAAATATTACAAATATTATCTAACTATTATTTTATTATATGGATACCATGGATCAAAATTGTACGTAAAAATATGTACGCCAAGTTGAAATTATAATTATCTCGCGAACTTGACGTCCGCGTAAAAATGTTGTGGAGTCTGCCTGAAGAGATCTTCACATATAGGTGGTAGGGAAAAAAATTTGAGGACATATGATAGGAGCTTTTTTTTTGGCAAAAAGAGAATATGCCTACGTGAATTAATGAATTTCGATTTTGATTTTATAGGCATGAATTGTGATATTCTTTAATATTTAAGTTTTTTTAGTTTTCAATGTTATAGTATTATAGTAGTGCTAGTGGCCAAAAATGTTTACAATGTTTTATGGAGATAAAGAATAGTGTCTCATTTTATTTGCCGACGGCAGATAAACACAGTCAAAAATCCCGGACATTTGGACAAATAAATTGATTTCTCCCTGAACATCTCTGAAACGGTAATTTGTGACAAAAAATCATCATACGTTTTTATTAGTATCCCTTGACAACAAATGTCTAGATTCCCCATAAATCCTTAGTGCCCTTTTGGCAAGGACAAATCCGAAAAAATCCGGGTGTATTGTCGCTTTAGTCCTATATTATTATAAGCTTAAATATAGGATATATATGGCCTCGTGGTGTAGTGGTTCATATAACGGACTGCCGATCACAGGGTCTCGGGTTCGATTCCCGGTCAGGACAATCATTTGTGTGATGTTTTTAATTGTCATACAAATGTTTGTACTGCGTCTGGGTGTTTACTATGTATTATAAGTATGTATTTACAAAAAAAAAGTAGTTTATGTATTATATCGTATTCTGGTACCCATAACACAAGCATATAAGCTTAGCTTGGGACCAGAGGACGTTGTGTGAAATGTTCATGAATATTTATTTATTATTTATGTATAATAATAAAGGCACTGACCTTGATGCATGGTCCACTGTAGAAAATCTTATAACCGCCGTAGGCGCCGTCACTTGTACTACTCTGCCACCACATTTCTTGGCGAGGTGTCTCAACCTACCGGACACCAGCTCCGGCGGTTGATAAATAGGTAAATTTGTCACTTCCACTTCGTTTGAAACTTCGTCATCTTTGGTTTGGAAATTAGTCTGAATTTATTAAATTATGCGTTAGTATATAAAAACTATTTGCCGAATTCAATAAAATCAATAGAAATAGTAGATTAGGAGGGATTATTTTTGAGAACTGAATTAGCCTGGAATGAAAAGATGCAAAAGACAACACTTATGTTGTGGTATTCGTTGAGAGCGTTTATAACAGTTTGAAAAGAGGTTAGTGGTAAAAGGTTATCAATGTAGGGAAAAAAATGTACGTGTAAATTATCTATTGTGTTACATGTTCTACTTCAGAAATTGCATGTAGAAAAAAAGAAAGAAGGTTTTATTTACTATGTTACAACAAATATAATACCACGAAAAGTATATACATTTAGTTAATTTAAAAATTGGTCAAGTGCGAGTCGGACTCGCGCACGAAGGGTTCCGTACCATTATCTATGCAACATAAGGCAACGTTATTAGTATCGAGCAAGAAACGATAAAAAAATCATGTTTGTTGTATGGGAGCTTAAATATTTATTTTATTTTATTTTTAGTATTTGTTGTTATAGCGGCAATAGAAATACATTATCTGTGAAAATTTCAACTGTCTAGCTATCACCGTTCTTGAGATACAGCCTGGTGACAGACGGACGGACGGACAGACAGCGAAGTCTCAGTAATAGGGTCCCGTTTTTACCCTTTGGGTACGGTACCCTAAAAATGGTATTTTGTATCACCAAAACAAATAGGCTCCTATTTCAGTATATTTTAGGTCTCAAGGATCTAATCTCGATTTTCAGTCAGTTGTACATTGAATTTTTATTTCTTACATAACGTAATTAATTGACATGCAAATAAAGTGTGTTTTAACACCATATCTGATAAATAAAGTGCTTTAAAACACATATGTATTCACAACTTTTGATATTGCGCCAAATAAAAAATTAAAATGTGAATTTGAAATAGTCTCAGAAACTTCTAGAAGCTGTCGTTGATTCAATGTAATGAAAATTTATTGCAATGAATGCAATAACCAACTCAATCTAACATGGTTCATGTATGGTTCTGCCCGCGTCATACTAAATATTTATACAAATGCTGTATAAATCTTCGATTTCGTTTATGTTGTTTTGCACAGATATTTCACAATTCTATATTACTTTAACCAGTTTATATAAGGCTAGCCTTTGTCCCCGACTTCATTAAACTGCCTAAAGCATTTAGAGAAACTTTGGCAACCTATTTCTAAAAAAAAAGTTTAGGACCGGACCATTACTTTCGGAAATTACTCTTTAAATACTTATTACAAAGTGTACCTTTATAGAATCATAGTAGGTATGGACATGCGAAATCGCGAAAATATTTTGAGTATCATATTACAATTTCTTAATATATTTTGCAAGTATGACTTAATTCGAAAATTAAAAGAAAACGAAGTTAACAGAGGCCGGCTTGTGCAACGCAAAATACTCGTTTGCTAAATGTAATAAGGTAGGTTATTTATTTATAACACATATAAGACGCGTTATGCCGCGTTTTGTGTGTGTACATTTTTTTAGTTGGGTCATTATCATTTTAGGCGCGCGATTTTTTTACCAAAAGGACTCCGACTCCCAATTTATGTTATTTTTTTATCAAATTATCACTTATTAAACCTATATGAGAACTAAAATCGCAGTACTTTTTCCGCAACATTTTTTATGAATCGATGTAGGTAAATTTTACATCGTATGGTCTATACGACGTAAAAATATTTATTTTAGTTACATCGTCCGCTATAGTTGGCTATAATATGTATAACCTTATGAGTACATAACAAACAATGTAATAAAGAATTTTACACGTGTATTTAGAAGCCAATTCAAAACATGAAAATCTGAATACAAAATATACAAAACTACTGTTTTGGAAAAACCAATACTGTCAATCATGAATCAGGTCAGGGAGACGAACAGATACTTTCATTTAAAATTCATATTTACTGCGAAATCTTCTCGAACATTGTCCCTGTCAAATACTTAATTGGTAAAATTGTCTAAAGCAAATTGTAATAACTAAGTTTGTAAATAAATATTTAGTTACTTGTTTTGCGTTTATAGTCATTTACAAAACATTATTTTTTAATGTTATCAGGCCAAAAATTTTCTAAACTATTTCTAAGTAGGTAATTGTATTTTCTACGGTGCCGGTGTATACAAAAAAAAGTATTGAATTATTTACCTTTCTTGGTAAGTTGGATACCAATTCATCAAAACAGTAATGCGACGAGGCACACGCTATTAATGCTGCCGATGTATTCTGTTTGTGCACCAATATCACTTCCATATTTTTTCTAATGACAAAAAAAACATTTTCCATTTAGATCATGTATTCATGCAAAATATGTAAAGCACATACTAATTTGTCAATGAAGTGTTTAAGTTCGAGATTTTCGTCTTTCACAAAAGATGTTATCTGTTTTCAATATACCTGGCTTTTTCTACTTTTAGGGAAGAAATAGGATGTGTGATACTTTTATTCTGAATACATCACCAACTTAAATTTATCTGGCGAAAAAGGATCAATATGATGGACAAAACATATTTTCACACATTCTTGTATATATATATATTGTGATGTGGGTAGGTACATATGTATAAACATACCTATATCTAAAATCAGATAAGTCAGCTGCAAAGTCAATATCACCAGAGATCAATAAAATGGCGGCGGGCATTGTATGTAAATCACCAAATCTTCTCATACATTGTCTGAGTTTGTCATCCGCCGCGTTCTTCTGTGTTCTACACACATGTATAAGGCTCACCTGAGAAATAAACAGACAATATTAGTATACACACAAAAAACGCGATTAACCAGTAGATGTTGGTACTTCCTTACTTAGATATAAAAGTGTTGTTTGTTCGTTTGTAACGTTTTCACGCCAACTCTACCGAATGGAATTACACGAAAATTTGTATAGAGATAATTTATAGTCCTGGAAGTAATTTTTTTTTTAAATTACCTAGGTATTTAAAGAAAAATTGTCTTCTATGCTTTCCTAAAAATTATTATTATTTATTATTATTATATTCTATACCAATTCGATATTTTTTATTTCGACAGAAAGAAAAGTTGCAGTACTTATTCAATTAAGAGGTTGTGATTTTCACATCGTATTTAGTTTTGATTTTATTAGATAATACAGTTTTAGTATCGATTTTTGATTGATGTAAATTTAGCTATTGATTTCAGTATTAATTTCAGTTTTTATTTTAGGTTCGATTTCAAATGCGATTCCGCCACTAATGCGTGCGAAGCCGCGGGCAGAAGCTAGTTACCTATAAAACAAATTCATTATATAAGTATGTGAGCTTATATCTTCCAAACTATATAACGGATTGATATGCGATTTTATTTAAATTATAGACTGGTTCAAGCAAATGGCTTTTTGTATACTCTGTAAAGGTTTGGTGTATCACTTCCATGCGTAGGAAGTTGCAGGCAACATCTAGTTGGAGATATTAAAGAAAAAGGGGTATTTTTACGTAATAGAAGTTAAAACGTAATTCAATGCGATTTTCAGTAATATAAACAAATAGGTTCAATTTTACTGTGGAATACCATACCATATTAATTCCACGAGAAAAAGCTGTTTATTCTCTATTTCACGCGCAAGAAATGAAAAATGAATACAAACTTTAATCAGTTAAAAATGCTAAGATGCATTTTAAACAAGACAGGCGCCACGAGTTGAAGCCGTTTGTGACAGGAATGTATAATAGTCTTACAGAAGAAATTTGATCTCACTCCCAGTAATGCATGCCTTAGCTGTTTTTATGAAACAGGGGGAAAGAGACGGAGCTATTCTAATGGACTACTGAACTACACCATGTACCTAACAAAATACTAAACAATTATAAAACATTTCAAATAAGTAGCATAATCCCGATCTATACCTATCAAGGAATTATTTTTAATTACAAAAGATTTTAAATTACACCACTTTTGACAGATGACAGACGCGTATATTTCTTTTAAACTTTAGCCCGACGTTTCGAAGGGTTTTCAATCACCATGGTCACGAGTGAACCAACAGTGTGAAACAGAAGAATTATACGTGTGGTGACCAGTGGCGGATTTACCCTAAGGCCCGGTAGGCCCGGGCCTAGGGCGGCCAGATTTAGGGGCGGTCATTTACAAAAAAGCTTAAAATTTTCTTGCGGAATAAAACTGAAATGACTACCTGAAAACCTAAATGTCTAAATCTATTTAGATAAAAGTTGGCAATGAAGTAATTCCTTTATGTAGTCTATATGGTGGATGCTGAGAAAGGGGCGGCTGAGGGCTTGGGGCCTAGGGCGGCTGATGGCTTGGGGCCTAGGGCGGCTCATGGCTTGGGGCCTAGTGCGGCCGAGACTGCAAATCCGCCATTGGTGGTGACGGATTAAGAATATGTCACCATCCTATTTCTTCATCAGGATACTGTCGAGCTAAAGGTTAAGATAACAATCGTGCAATTAAAATAATTTATTTAGAACTAAGCAACGTGAGGCGGCACGTTATTTCACAAAATTTTTCGTCACGTGGCTCGTTTGTATTGTAGCAACCGACGGATTTTGCTAACCACGCCATTTTAGCAGAAACTGTATAATCAAATATAATACAGTATAATCAGCACAATTATAAATAGATCTAAATTATAACAACAAATTATGAAGTTCTTTAACTTTGTTAATTTAGGTTGTCTCAGATATTAACAGACAATAGACACAAAAATTTCATGTAAAGGCGTCATTTCATTTCATTCACGACTGTGTTGTAAAAGTTAGCTAGAGAAGCGAAATAGATAACATCTGCCAGCCTATATCCATCTATAGGTATATATATAGGCTTTCTATAGAGATAGGATATCGGCTTTATGTCTAGCAGAAGTCAGAGACAATTTCTATACTCCGTATCGTATTGTACTCTCTCGTCTCCGTATATACTACTATACTCCCCTTACTCCAATAACTTTTTTTTATATCCATGGCATATAAGAACGCATAATAATTACTTGTATAGATGTATATATGTACGTAATAATATCAGACGATTTTGAAACAGACAAAAACACCATGGCCAGCTGCATTCAGAAAAAAATGTATACTTATTACATATCTACATAATGAGATAATATATACATCAGGGAAAAATATAGTTTCTGAATGTACGCAGTTACATTTGTCCAAAAAACAATAAAACAAATACTCAGTGATTCTTTATTTACATTACATTACCTATGTAAAACCGAATACAATGCAATAGAATTAAAATAAATAAAAATCATCCGAAATGCTATGACTTATTAAATTCTTATAAGATTAGCAAAAATTAGCTGTAGTCCGCGAAATCGTACGCGTGCATATTAGAAACAAAACCTTAACAAATAATAATAAATAATATACCCGTTCCTTTCGAACCACTCTACTTATTAAAAAAAAACAATTAAAATTCAGTTCATTGAGTAGTTCCAAAGATTTAAGCTCACATAGGGACATGTCGTTTATGGCGTCTCATGCTGGGCAACAAAAGCGGTGGATGAAAGACGAATGCACGTTGCGGAGATGCGAATGTTGAGATGGATGTGTGGCGTCACGCGAATGGATAAAATGAGGAATGAATATATTAGAGGAAGTCTGAAAGTGATGCCAGTGATTGAAAAATTTAAGAATGAGCGGATGTCTTTGTATGGGCATGTCATGAGACGAGAGGAAAGTAACATCGTTAGGAGAGTTCGGCGTATGAATGTGGAAGGAAAAAAGTCTAGAGGAAGACCTAAGAAAAGATGGATGGACTGTGTGAGCGAGGACATGAAAGAAAGGGGAGTTAACACAGACATGACGGCTGATAGAAGACTATGGAAGAAAGAGACATGTTGCGCCGAATATACCTAATGTAACCGAAAGGATAAGGGCAGGAGGATGATGATAGGGACATAAAGAAGTAACGTCTAACTATCGCCTTTAATGTAAATATTATATAACAAATAACTGCACAGTAATATGTTTATTACAATAATTTTATTATGACTTTCATGTCAGATAGGAGTCCTATCATAGGATGAGAGGAATGAAATATGAGATGTGATAAACAATATAAGATTTCTACGAAACCGCTTGCCCAGCATTTCATATGAACTAATTTTACAACTTCCAAATGATAATGGTGCCGATTCAACGTGCACAACTAAACTAAACTTAATTAAATAATGAAAACAACTATTGCTGTATATTGATTATTTGGCTGTTTTGTTGTACATATTTATGTTAATTATAATCGTTAGTCTATAATAAACAGATTTGCTAACAAGAAAGTTTCGTTAACATTACGGAATTGTGTTATTGACACAATCAAATTTCATTTTTTTGTTAAGTTTAGTTGTGCACGTAGAATCAGTACCAATATCTGTACATTGTATTTTAACGTTTATATCACCAAGCAACGCTCGTCAGCTTGACTACGAGTTTTCTGCAAAAGGTTATCGCAACCGAAAGTAGGTATGTAGTACACAGCTTGCACTTGCAAGAATAAACAGACTAAATATTCAGCTTATTTTTTAGAAATTATACTTCTTTACAGTCTTATACTTTCACGGATATACGATGAACCATTACGAGGCGCATAGGCCGACACGATAACCGACACGGCTGCCGAAATAAGAGGCTATATGCCGACGCTGGCTAACAATTATCCTGTGGGGCAAGCAAACCCACATACTGTGCATCTGAAAAAAAATATCTTGTAAATACTTACTTGAGCATCATTAAGTTCTAATAGCCGTTGAGTCGATTCCTTTCGTACGTCACAAACAACAACAAAGTCGGCCTCCCTCCTTCCATCTCTAACAAACTTAGACCGAATTGCTGCAACTACATCTATTGCGGAGCAACCGCGTGGTATCTAAAAAAAAAAACATTAATACAATATCCGATACAATAGTCTGCGAAAGAAGATGAGGGCGGTTATCGCATTAACATTGTACTAGCCATCCAAACATTTTGATTACACCCCACTTATAACCAGTTAGAGTATAGTTAGTTATTTGCTTACTTGAGCTATAAAAAGACTAGCATTCATTTTAATATTGGTAGGTAAAACAAAAGTACCCTAGCACAGCAAGGCAATCTAAATCACAACAAACATGCTGGAATAAGTGCTTGTTTGTTAATTAAATATGTAACATTATACTAGAATTTTCAACATCACCAAATAAAAGGATTTATTACCTGACAGTTTTCAATATCCCAAAATATGCCTATAGGAACATGTGTGTGTCTTTGTTTGTGATGACGATACCTAGATCTCATTTTTGTTCTCTCCACTGATAGCATTCCGTCTTCTCTTACTGAACCATTCATATCGTCTGATGAATCATCCTCGGCATCTATTAGAAAAAGAGAAATGATATTAGACGATTAGTTTTGAAGATATTAGCTCATATAGAGACATATATACAATAATTTGCTTAGTTCAAAAACTAAAAAACACAGTTGAAAATACAAAATATGTTTTTAACTTATGACATTGTCATCTGTCCTTATTAAGTGTGCAAAATTTCAGATCAATCCGACTACTGTAAGTGTGTTAAAATCGCTTTCAAAGAATCCGTTACATAGATCCATTGATAGATACCTAACGAACTATATAAGCGTGTTAAAAATAAGGACTTTTACATAACTTATGAATTTGTAGTGAATAAAATCCTTTATAAAGTCAAAGTAAAATAGAAACTTCAAGCCGAAAATTGTTTTGTCTAATTCTTTTTTAAGGTCTTTAGACAGCCTTAAAATCAGGGGGCGTAGCTACCGCCCCGTATCAGCCGTATCAATTATACAGGGCCCCGGGCAATGGGGGCCCCTGTCGAGCGTAAGCAAAAATGAATAAATAATTCCCAAATTTTTTACTATTTCAAAAATAACAAATGAAAAAGAGAAATGAAAACAATAAATTTCTTTTATGATGAATAAATATTTCTATCAATGTTATGCATACATTTTTTTTTCTTTTGTAAAAACCCCTCTTAAGGGCCCCCAAATATATTTTTATACGGGGCAAGGCATGCTACGCTGCTGCTTAAAATATGGGCAATATCTGTCATATTAGTCTCCTATCTGAAGAGCTAAGTTAATGCTCTTTATTTGCTCCTTCAGATGCAAATTAATAGGCTTATTTAAACTTCAATTATGCAACACTAATACAAGTTATCAACCCATAATAGGCACTGTCTCTCATAATACTGATTTATAATGCAGTTTTTTAGTAATTAAATAAATGAACCATTACTTTATTCAAAAATTAGTACAGATACATAGGAATCTTAGTGTTTATATAAATAAATAAACAGACAGATGATAAGTAAAAATGGTGGTGCCCTTCGTAACAAGGCCAATGGTAGTGAAAAAAAACATTGGCAGTGCAATCAAGTACAACAAAATTGAACTAAGGATTTTTTCCTTATATTTTTTTATTGGGTATATGGTCACATAGTTTTGAAACAGTTTCTATGTCACTAATTATGAGAAAAATTTGATGAAGACATTACAATAATAATTACATATTATTATATAAATGCAACAAATTTAATAATAGCAAAAAAATATTGATTAATTCATGAGAACAAATATATTGTACGATATAGAAATGTGCACACGCAAGTCTAAAATTCTTACAGCAATCAAATAGAAATCTAAAAAACTAGTAAAAAAAAACACTTGTATTTATTTTATAGGTTAGGTCAAAAAAGAGAAACTCGATCATCTATCACGAGATGCACATCTAGTTTTAGTAGATAGTTAGATACAAATAGTTACTTTCACATTGAAATCACACTAGATTTTGTATCGATATAGTGACTGGTACAAAATACCATTTTGTGTGTAACTCTTTTGTAAGTTTGTCTGTAAACAGAGAGTATTAATTGAATGTTTTTTGTATGTTTAACATATCGTAATCCATCTATCGTATCCTAGTTTATTCATCACATCGTACCTGTTATCCAAAGTCGTGGTGGTAACGGTATCTTCATCGCAGAATTCGATACGGAACTCCCTTGAGCTGAACGACTTCTCGTCTTACTTTGGTTTGGGGTGTTTTCACAGCTCATATTTGGAATCATAATGCGTGTAAACAGTGGCTCGTTCTGCATAATTTGCAACGAACAAAAGTAGTCCAACATATGTTATGCAAATAAAAAACAAAGAAATAGGTTCACCGAGCGATCACTTTCGTCATTACACGTAACTTAAAATTAGTCTTTTCAAACAAAATGCTTAAACCTCGAGTAAGATTAGCGTCATGAAATATACTAGCAATTAAGTAGGAGGTGAAAATTATAAAAATAAATCAATGGAACAACTCCTTCTACTACGCCATAAGTACAAGTAATGAGTAAATCGATTTTTTTTAACCGATATGGTGACACCGATTGCAATCGATTTCATGTCTGGAATTCGTTAGAAAGTTAAAATTTGAAAATATTTACAAACTTAAATCATTTCATTTATTAATTTCATTGTTACATATTTTAATTATATACACTAAAATTGTTAAGGCATAAATGCTATGTTTACCGTTAAATGTGAGTTATACTAACAACTTTGATATAATACAAAAAATATTTTAAGTTATTTTAAGCTGATATATTATTATGTACAAATACGTAGTTATGAAAAATTGAGGGGTCTCGTAGTCTGGTGGTTCGTGTAACGGACTGCCGTTCACTAGATCGCGGCTTCGATTCCGACATGGGAAAATCAGTTGTCTGATATTTATATGGAATAAATTAAATCTGTGGACCACAATTTGTCATGGAAATGTTTGTACTACGTCTGGGTGTGTTGTTGTTTAACCTATTTATTTACTGTGTATTCTCTTTATTATATGTATTATAGTCTGTCAAGCGAGTCTAGTCCCATGAAAAAGGCGGCAAATTCAAAAATCTTTCAGGTGTCAACACTGATATAACACGCTAAAAACTTATTGATACTTGAATTTTTAATAAAAAAAAAACATATTTGAAATAAATAAAAAAAAAGGATTTCAATGTAAGTATTTATTTGTCACAATCAGAACTAAAATCAGAATCAAGAAATTCAATGCATTCATATGAGAAATCACTGTCAGTATCATCATTACGCACAGAAATGATAAAAGGTTCCAAACTCAGTTTTGGATATCCTGTCTCTTACTTTATATTTGTTTGCTTAACTAAATCATGAATTGTGCTTTTTATTAATTCATCATCCAAGGTGGCTGAAAAAAATGACAACAATCTTTATAGTAGTTTTCACTTAAAGATGCCCCAGTAAGTTTCAAGGTAATGAACACGACGTCTGGATCTAAACCAAAACGGAAATCGTGATCACATCACAGTAAAATAAAAAAAGTTAGACAATTGTGCTAAAAGTATCAACACGTTGTTGCCAACCTACCTGATGTTGAAACGATTTCATCCAAAAGTCGTCGCTTTTGCGATAACACGTCGTCAGATTCACTCTGTATACGATTATATTTATTAATCATTGTAAACAACAAGCTCCTGACACTACTATTAATAGGTTTCGGCATTATAACATTAAAAAACTCAACAAAAACCGGATTATTACGAGGTTTCAACAGAATTTGTGACAATCTGTTTGACAGATCATAGTATTGCCATTATAAGAAATCAGTAAAAGGGTTGTGGACTCGACTCGCTTGACAGACTCTATCTATGCCGTGTATTATTATTATATGTACATATTTACAAAAGAAAAGTATCCATCCGCAGTCCATGTATATTTTTAATTTAAATAACATTGAAATCTTTCCTGTGAAATCACATTCACAAAAATTATTCGTATGTAATTTTGTAATGGCAATGGCTTAAATGGTTTTGGTAATAGCTTACATAAGGTATCGTATCGAGTTAAAATGATAAAGGTCTCTAGAATCGATTAAAAGCCAAAGCGGAAATTATTACTCTATCTTCACAGATTGAATACTAAATATTTTTAAAGGTCCCATAGCATAGGTTTATTGTTAAAAAATTTTTTAAGGCTTTCGTTTCGTCGGAGTTTTCTGGAAATAATCAAAGTTAATTCAAGCTGAATACAATTTTATTTTAGTATTTTTTTTTTCAACACTGAACTTAGCGCACCCTGCTGGTGCATTTGAAAACAAGAAGAAGGAAGTACCTAATTCATGTCGTTTAGCACTTTCACGAACTTATAATATAAGTTCGTGAACGGGATACGAACAAAGTAAGTATTGTAGATGGTTTTCTAATTACAGCACAAGAGCGCATTATGCGGCACAATGCTCAACGTTGAGTGTTACAACTACAGCAACGCTTGGCACAATCGAGCACTCTCAAAAGTGATGCGTGCAATCGATACCAACTTCAGCGACAGAAAATTAACAAGTATTTTTTCTTTAAATTGGCATTGATTGAAATTTTATTTATATATTATTGTTAGTAATATTATATAATGTTAAAAAAAAATTTAAGGCTTTCGTTTCGTCGGAGTTTTCTGGAAATAATCAAAGTTAATTCAAGCTGTGCTAAAAAAAAAATATAAGTATGGATGAAGGTACAAACAATGACTTTTTTATATTCCACATAATGTGAATACAATTTTATTTTAGTATTTTTTTTTCAACACTGAACTTAGCGCACTCTGCTAGTGCATTTGAAAACTAATTCATGTTCCAATTAGGCGTCAGCATTGTTCAGCATTGTGCGGCACTGAGTCGCATAATGCTCTGCAATTGGAAAACTAGCATATTTAATAATATCCCTACCACAGACTAGACTTATGTATATATAGACTAATGACGCCCTGTAAGTCAAACAAGCTGTCAAATTCTAAAGCTGTCATGTCATGAGTTGTACAACTCCAAGTTGTGTTTGCATTACTGTGCATTTTATATAAATTACTTTTGTTCATAGTATTTTTGTTGTAGCATCGTTAATTTTTATCGTAAGGATCACCATTGTGAAACAAATTAAGGTTTCATTAAAGTGTTATCTCTTCTTACAATACACTTTTCCTTCAGAAGTAACAAAATGTCGACAAGCGGTGATATCGGTAGTCTTGATGCCAGCGGCAAAATTATAAAAATGGAAGTAAGTGGTACAAATTCAATGAATATTTGAAGAGACTAGTATTAGGTCTGTTTATGAATTAGTTTTGTTGGTAAGCCGTTACGTATCTAATAATTCTTTATTGTTCAGGTGGATTACAGTGCCACATGCGATGAAAAGATCCCTCTATGGAAGTCCTGGGCCTCTAAAGGCAGAATTCAAGAAGCTATTGATCAGCTTTTAGCTCTGGAAAAACAAACAAGGACAGTAAGTATCAGTTTTATTTAAAAGTGTATAAAAGAAACTATTGCTTCCAGAATCTCATTCAACATTTATGTTTACTAGGATATTTCCATTCCAAATGGGTTTAGTGGTAATAAATTCAGATTGGAATACTACCAAAATATAATTAAGATCCATACCTAATGTAATCATGAAATTTATTTACAGTTTTTAATAAAATTGTTACCTTACTATGCCTTTAGTTATGAATAAAATTAAGATACATATTATTTTATTTTCAGGGTGCTGATATGGCGTCCACTGCTAGGATTCTAGTTGCGATTGTACAGATATGTTTTGAAGCTAAAAACTGGTCTGCACTCAATGACCAAATCATCCTTCTATCAAAAAGAAGGTAATTATAATATTTTTATTATGTAAATGCTCCAATTACTAGATTAACTCTAGCCAAATAAGCTAGAATACAGCTAAAATTGCTAAAACTATAAAAACAAATGTTTAAAAAACTGCTAAATTTGAACTATTTTAGTTACTGTAATTTATAGCTACGTAAGAACCAATTTGACTATTCTGTTTTTTTACTTAAACATTAAGAATTCATTGTTCTCAGACTGTTTAAAAATTAGTTAAGAATTTTTTGTTACTGTATAGAAATTAAGTAAGATTTATTGTTCTATAGAAATTAAGTAAGATTTATTGCAAGTTGACAGGAGCATTGCGTCCTTACTTTTCTTGTAGAATGTAGGACTCAAATATTAAAATTTTTTACATTTTACTGCAATCTATACATATCATAAACATCTAAAAAGTCAATGGGTGTACTTTAAATATTTTGAAAAAAATATTGGATAAGCCATAGAAAATAGGTAATAGAAGCTAAAATTACATCATCATCATAATATCACGCCTTTTTCCCATGGGGGTAGGCAGAGACTATAGAGCGCCAAAATTACAGTTTATGGAATTTTATATTTTAATATAAATTACAGTTTATAGAATTTTTATCTGCCTGGCTGTCTGTATCACATTACATCGATATTATTGCATGGAATTGAATACCGTTTTCAGTGATATGTTGGTAGATATCTAACTTAAACTATTCGCTACAATTTATCCCACAATAATATCTATTCCTTTCAGGAAAACCAGTGTTAAGTTTCCTGTCTAGACATCCTAAATTTCGTCCGAATCAAGTCGCGAGCAACGGCTAGTTTTCAATAATAATATGACAGTTAAATTTACCGATTATTACCGAAACCGATTTTTATGAAATTTCACATGCGTATTCAGTAGGTCTGAGAATCGGCCAACATCTATTTTTCAAACCTTTTTTTTGTATGGCAAAACAACGTTTGCCGGGACAGCTAGTAATATCTAAATGTTTCATTTTTTTTATTACCATTACTTTTTACAACCATAACTTTTTTGTGTTACTTTTAGATCACAGCTGAAACAAGCTGTTGTAAAAATGGTACAAGAATGTTGTACTTATGTCGACCAAACACCTGATAAGGAGACCAAAATAAAACTGATTGAAACATTGAGATCAATCACTGAAGGTAAGATTTATGTAGAAGTAGAAAGGGCTCGCCTTACACATATCCTAGCCAAGATAAGGGAGGAAGAAGATAATACTGCAGAAGCCGCTAAAATCATTCAAGAGTTACAAGTGGAAACATATGGTTCAATGGATAAAAGAGAGAAAGTTGAGCTGATTCTAGAACAAATGAGGTTATGTCTTGCAATCAAGGATTATGTTCGTACACAAATTATATCTAAGAAGATTAATGCCAAATTCTTTGAAGAAGATAATACTGAGGTATGTGTACTATGTGTTTTGTACATTGTTCTATGTAAATACTCTTTTTTTGTCTTTGTTTGTATGTATCTATCTATTAATTAATCTATGCCTCGATATAACAGAATCTTTAAAAGTAATTTTCACACTCTTCCAAATATTGTATTTATCTGAAACTAGTTCTTGCCCGTGTAGTGATTGATTAAGAATACAAGTGTCACCACCCCATCTCCTTCCAAGGGTGCTGTAAAAGTCAGCTAATGGATATTGCACACAGATAACATCTTCTGTGAGAGACGGAAAACTCGAAAATAAACCCTGTGCCAACACGCCTGGTCAGCGCGGCACAGTAGACCACAGTGGTAGTAGACACCATACAGTAGTAGTAGTTGATGTAGGTATTGTCCAAAGTACTCTGTCAAACCCAATTACGCCTGCAGCAAAGCGTTTATGTGACCTAGCGGTACAACGCATAACTTAATTTTATTTTTTGTATTTATATGAACTATGTAAGTTTAGGGTACGATGGGACTAGCATGTTTTTAAATAAAAGTCCTAAATAAAAACATAAGAAAAAAAAACCTTCGTATGTGTGGGATTAAAAACTCAAACCTTAACAAATTATACAAAAAAACATCCTCTTGAACTACTCTATTTAAAAAACCGCATTAAAATCCGTTTTATAGTTTTAAAGATATAAGCTGAAATAGAGACATACAAAAATAACGAATTAGTTTTTATAATAATAAAAAATTTGGCATACTTAATATTGATGATGACAAGGCAATAATTAAAATAAATTACTATTATATAAAAATTTTCGGCTTTATACTTTCAGGAACTTAAAGATAAATTCTATGGCCTGATGATAGCAGTTGATCAGCACAATGCATCATATTTGTCAGTGTGCCGTCATTTTAGAGCGTTAGGCCAAGCAGCTGGTTCCAATGCATTGATTGGGAGTGTTGTTTTCTTAATATTGGCGCCGTATGACAACGAACAGGCGGATCTAACACATAGGGTCAATGAAGACAAAGAATTGGACAAGTTACCTGAATACAAGTAAAAATCTAATAACATTTTTCGTTTGTTTATTCTAATCCTCACATGAAAATAAAATAATGAAACTTTCTATCACATGAAGATGTAATCATAAATTCACTATCACTTGATCATTAAATTGCTATCACATGAAAATATAATCGCAAACTCACTATCACGTGAAAAAGTAATCACATATTAACTATCACATGAAAAGATGATCTCAAATTTACTATCATGTGAAAATTACAAATTAACTTTCACATGAAAAGATAATTACAAACTTACTTTGAAATGAAAAGATAATCATAAACTCACTGTCATACGAAAAGATAATCACAAACTCACTATCACATGAAAAGATAATCACAAACATACTATCACATGAAAAGATAAAATTCCAAACTCCAAACATAAAAAGAATAATCACTAACTAAATATCTAAATCTACATATAGAATGCTATATGCAGTTTTTTTAATTAATCTTATCAAATTTTAGCTTAAAATTCACCAAATACTAGACTTCTTTTTCATCTGAATATTTTTTTCACAGACAATTATTAGGCTTGTTCATCAACCCAGAGATTATCAGATGGAATACTCTATGCTCAACATATGAGAAAATGCTCAGAAGTACACCTTACTTCGATGCTAATGATGAGAAAGGCCAAGAACGTTGGAATGACCTTAAGAACAGAGTTGTTGAACATGTAAGTATTAAAAAAAATAAAAAACTATTTATTTGTGTCCTAATAAATTGTTACAATAAGGATATCCCTGGCCCTCACGCTAGTAAGATCTGTGTTGTAGAAGCCAAAAAAAAGTATAACAAATTTTTAACTCTAAAAAATAATAAGGCTAAGCCTAAGCTAAGGTACTCAGTGTATACTTAGACGAGTAAATATAATGCTAATGCAATACAAGAAACATTTTTTTCGTATCTTGATGGTGTGCTGATGTCCACGTTATTATTATAGCATGATTATAATAAGTATATTATAATACTCGTGATAATGATAATGATAGGGAATCTCTCGTGAGCGAATCTGGTTGATTGGCTGGTTTTTTTAATAACAAAATTTACTCTCAACTTTTTAGGAGCAATATGATCATAAAAATCTTCATCATCATAACATCACGCCTTTTTCCCATGGGGTAGGCAGAGACTGTAGAGCGCCATCTGCTACGATCCAAACATACTTCCTTGGCTTCATCCACACTCATACATGCCCGACGGTTGTAAGTGCTACGCATTTGTCCCTTTTGGTAGTATACCGGCGATGACATCTGAATATATTTTTCTCGGCGTCCTCTCCCAGCAAAATATTTCAATAACTTTTTTTATAATTTTTATATTTTAGAATATACGTATAATGTCAATGTATTACACCCGTATTACACTGAAGAGAATGAGTGAGTTGCTCGGTCTGAGTGAGACTGAAACCGAAGAGGCACTTAGTCAGTTAGTAGTCAGTAGTGTTGTGCGAGCTAAGATTGATCGTCCAGCTGGTGTTGTACACTTCAGGTAAGACTTATATTGTTCATTAGAGCATTAATACAAGAGGATTTGACATTATAAGGCCCACCCCCGGTAAAAAAGGTACGAGAACAATGCTCATACTGATCATGTACAGACACTTTCGTCTGTTAGTGTGCGATTTTAGGGGGGGGCCTGCTCTCGACAAGTAAAATTACTTAATAGTGTTCGTTACCTCGGGCACTCCGACAATGCGGCAGTATTTTTGTCAAAGCAAACAGCGTGTACTCTTGTTCAAACGCACAAATTACTTTTTAGACATACATTTATTAGCTTTGTGCGTATCTATCTTTTAATCTATATGTCACTTTAATGGACGTAATTTTCAGTCCCTTTCAAATACCGGATTTATTTGAAACTACAAATATAAGGCTTCGATGCCTCGACGCTGGCCAATCCTGCTCAACGGTGGGTGGAGCTACAGTTTTAGTCCGCCCACCACATGACAGGATTGGCCAGCATAATTTTTTACGAGACACAGTACAAACATTTGTATGACAATTAGAAAAATCACACAAATAATTGTCCCAAGAGGGAGTCGAACCCGCGACCTCTTGATTGGCAGTCCGTCACATGAACCACTCAACCAAGAGGCTCGTCGACATTACCCCACAGTTTCATTTAACTGTGGTGCACAGTTAGTAATATTACAAATAGAAATAGAAGCCATTACATGAGCTTGGCAATAATCCGCTCAGCCAGTGAGTTGCCATAAGGAAAAAAAAAGATTTGATACTTTACTGCTGACATAAGTAATTATGACCATTGAATATATTAGATACTTTTTCTTTACGTTTTATTGTTTTATGAAGCTTAAATGATTGTAAGTGATATCATTGTATTCACAACCAGAAGACAATTTTGTTTACCTCCTTAAAAAAAGGTAAATAAAAAAAATATATACTTCCTAAATAAATTAAAAATAAATAATCGTTTCTATTTCCAGCCTAAACATGGACGCTTCTGATCGTCTCAACGAGTGGTCAAACAACTTAAACAATTTGATGCAACTTGTGAATAAAACAACGCATCTTATCAACAAAGAAGAATGTGTGCATAAACATTTATTAGCAACTGCCGAATAATAAAATTATTAACTGAAATAATCCCTTAAAAATACTTAGTAATTCTTTTACACCACTGAACTGATTTTTAGATATGTTACTGACAATCATTGTTATCAGATATTCTAGACAATACCTAGGTTTTTTTCTTATACTACAAGGGTGACAAACAAACAAACGGCTCATGGTAATTGATTTTCGTCTGCAACATCAAAGGACCTTGGAAGAAGTTTTAAAGCCATTTTGAGGGTTTTTATAGAATATCTAAGTTATACAGATTGCCGGTACCAGATACACATAATTTTCTGTCAAATATAATTTTAATTTCACTTTGAGTAAGCAGTCAGTTTAATTATATATATGTAATTTTGTTCTTTATAAAGAAAACTAATAGTGTTATGTTATATCTTCTTTTAATAACAGTTGCTTGTACTGTAATGTTTGGATAAGAAATAAACGATACCAATACTAAATCTTTAAGCTTTTTGTTTTTGTATCCTAATAAGTCAAAGGAGTTTCTGGCTTAACAATTACTTTTTAACCTTAATTTTTTATTATATATTAATGGTCTTATTCATAATGACTTATCGGAGGTTTAAAAGTTCGCTAAAATTGGTTCTCGAAAATTGTCAAAACTTGTTAGTCTTTACGCTAAAACGTTTATTATGTCACCGATATAATCTCCGTTTAAACCTCTGATAAGTCATTATGAATAAGGCAGTAAATGTCTGACTCATCAAAGTGATGAGATACATTTTGGTGATTAAGACAAGCGAGTGACACCATGGAACCCTTAATTAGAACCTAGTTCTCACATATTTGAATTCTGCTTGTTTGAGAAATATACACAAATTAGACTTAGACTATCCAAGAAATTAAAACTGAAATTCTGATAAATGAATGATAAAAATATTACAAAAAAATAATAACAGGCGTTTCTTTGATGTTTTATTTGACGTTTTATAAGACTGATAACTACTTGATAAGGTAATAGGTAGTCATGGGACATTATCTGAACCGGCTAATTTTACGTAACTATTTTGTTAAAATTGGTATTAATGATTAATATGCGATTAGATAATAATTGTAATAGGATATATCTGATCCTAATAAAGTCTGTAAAAGCGACTGACTGACTACACTCGCAATCACTTTTATTTCACACAAAGATATTTTTTAAAAATGATTGAATATTTATTGCCTTTGTTAATACCGTTAAGTCTAGTTTTAATGTTTAGATTGTTAAATAAACAAAACAAACCGCCCATATTTGGTATTTATCAACAAAAAAGCAAATATTATTATTTTAAACTTTTGTTTTTGTATACTGTGTTAAGGATCAAACAGGTATGTATTATTTAACATGTGCTATAATTTATAAGCAGAAAATATGACACCACATATTTTACTCTATAATCTTCTTTCCCTAGGACAATAATGGACCCATGCTAGGCACAGGCCTCCTCCACTTTGGAAGAGATTATGGTCTACAGCGCCGCGCTGGTTAGGCGTGTAGGCACAAGGTTTATTTTGGAGTTTTCCGTATCTTAAAGACAGGGGCGTAGCGTGCCTTAGTGGGGCCCCGTATAAAAAAATATTTGGGGGCCCTTAAGGAGGGGTAAAGACTTTTACAGAAGAAAAAAAATGTGTGCATAAAATTGATAGAAATATTTAGTCATAATAAAAGAAATTTCTTTTTTTCGTTTGTCATTTCTGAAATCATAAATAATTTGGGAAGTATTCATTAATTTATGCTTACGCTCGTCGGGGGCCCCCTTCGCCCGGGGGCCCCGTATAATTGATACGGCTGATACAGCGGTAGCTACGCCCCTGCTTAAGGAGGATGTTATCTGTGTACAGTTTCCCTTAGCTGGCTCCTACCTGCCGCTCCTCGCTTTCATAATTTTTTTTTACCATGAAACAAATATGATGAAATACATGATTAATATTAAATAGCCAATGTAGGTACCTACCGTTATAATCCCGGATATACTAACATGACTTATCTTCAATCTATTTTTATCGATATCCGCCTAGCCCAGACTTGTAATCAGACAAAAAGTTAAACACGCATCAAAAATATAAATGATCAGCTCATAACTTTCTAAATACCCTAATAGCTGGTGGTAGTAAAGTCGTAGCTAGTAATCATAAAAGCGCAAGGAAATTGTCTTGGATGTACGTTAGGACCTTTTATAGGTAAAGTCTATGTACAGCAGTCGACAGAGAAAGCCTAACTTCTTCCCAGATAAAAACAAATAAAATTGGAACGGGTGGATAATATTCCCTGTTTATACTTTGAGAAGTTGTCTAGAGTCTAGATGAATTAAAAAGACAAAAAACACATTTTAAAAGCATCGTTTTTAGCTATATAACCACATCAAACGTCAGTACTTCGTGGAAGTAGGCAAAAGTTGTGATGGAACAGTAGAGGTCCATACACTTGACGCTCTTTTGGAGAAGAAATATTATCTTGGCGATAATCCAAACGTGAGTATACCCTTACATTTAATGCCTCTAAAGTTACATTTTGAGAAACTTAACGTTCCCTGCTAAATCGTAAGTCTAGGTACTTTTGGTATGCAAACTGTAAATCGTAAGATAAGAACATTGCCAATTAGCGCCATTTTTAAAAGAGTGCTATCTAGCATCTAGGTCTCTACCTACATCTACACGGTCCGCAATCATGGAATACCAGATACTAGGTACTTAAACTGATGTATTTATGTCAAAATGATATATATACTATCTAGGATAAACAGTGACGGGCTTCGTGGCCTAGTAGTTCATGTAACGGACTGCCGTTAATTAGGTCGGTCGTGGGTTCGATTCCCGCACGGGACAATCATTTGTGTGATGTTTCTAAATGTCATACAAATGTTTGGTCTGCGTCTGGGTGTTCTATTAGGTATAATATGTATTGTAATAATATATTTACAAAAGAAAAGTAGAATATGTATTCTATCCGTATTCTGGTACCCATAACCATCGCTTGATCGATGCCATAACACAAGCATAGCTTAGCTTGGGACCAGAGGGCGTTGTGTGACATGTTCATGAATATATTTTATTTATATAAAGCGCAAATTCTAACGATATTCATCTTATTGCTCATATCATCTTTAACTTAATTATTTTAAAGGGAACATAATATTCCAGGGTATTGACGCTGTATATTTCAATGGAATGTCCAAAGAAGGTGTAGCCATTGTTTGCAACATTACCAGAAGACCTACAAATGTGGATACTTTCATGTACTTGAAGGTTTGTTGAAATATAACTTCCTACATATTCTTTACTTACTTATTATACTACTTACTACTACTACTTACTCATTATAAAACAAAAGCGTTATTTTTGTATGTCCCTATGTGAGCTTTGTATTTTAAAAACTACCCAACGGATTTTGATGCGGTTGTGTGGAATAGATAGAATGGTTCAAGAGGATGGCTTTTTGTATAATTTATTAGGGTTTGATTTCCAAACTCCACGCGTACAACGTGGCGGGCAACAGCTAGTAGATAATATAAGCCAAGACAAGTATTGAGTTAATTTAATGCAATATTAAGAGTACTTTGTCATGAAGTTCGCATTATATCCAATCTGAATCTACTGAAAGAGGATGTAGTGAGGTGATGTAGTGGTAGTGATGTAGTGAGGTGGAGAAAAGTATGCTGAGGTGGTTTGGTCATGTGGAGAGGATGGATGAGAGACGATTAACGAAAGGCATATACACGGCGGAGGTAAGTGGAAATGCTGGGAGAGGACGCCCGAGAAAAATATACTCCGATGTCATCGCTGGCATACTCCAAAAGGGGCAAGTGCGTAGCACTTACAACCGTAGGGCATGTATAACCAGATGTATGAGTGTGGATGAAGCCAAGGAAGTATCTTTGGATCGTAGCAGATGGCGCTCTATAGTCTCTGCCTACCCCCATGGGAAAAAGGCGTGATGTTATGGTGATGATGATGATGGTCACAAGCTAGGCTTATTGTTTGTGTTACGGTTATCAGGATACCTATATACCTACTATATAGGTATCACTTTTGTAAATACATAGCTCTTTCGGCAGACCATGCATTCCACTGTTAGGTACGAGCCTCCTCCGCTGTGTAACAAGTAATTAATTAAGGACTACTATGCCGCGCTGACTAGCCGTGTTGGTACAGGGTTATTATCGAGTTTTCCGTCTCTCACAGAGTACGTTATCTGTGTACAATATTCCTCAGCTGCCTTTAACAACACCCTGGGAAAGAAAAGGGGTGGCGACACTTGTATTAATAATCCATCACCACACGTAGGTATAAAATAAATATATACTTAAAACAGATGTAAAATAAAACAATAACTTAATTTCTACCGATATACATAAAAAAACGGTCGCAGACCAAGTCCTTGTGGTACGTCAATAATATATTTTATGCATTTTTTATTCTGTAGCTAAAAGACGAAGAGCTGCTTCTATCTCCTGTGTTACCAGATACTTATCAAGAACAAAGCAGTGGAGAAAAGGGTGATTACAAAATAAATGGCTTAGAAGTTGTTAACTTTATACCAATGCGGACTTGGAAAATACATTACAAAGGCGAAATGAAGTAAGTTAAATTTTATGATACTTACGCGACTTACCTATTTATTCAAATAAAATCACTTTTTACGGATTTAGACGCACCGCTTTGATGTTGTCGGGCTAAAATTTAAAACGAATAATATACACGTCTAAATCCGTTATTCGACTATATTAGAAATTTTGTGGTGACGAAACCAAGTCCAACTTTTGGGCATGGTACTTCTTGACGATGGGAGGCTCAGGCGTGTTAGAGCAGAGAGAGAGTTTTCCAAAAGTCGTTATCTGTTTAGCTTTCGTACCTGTAGTCCTTTAGCTGGTTGTTACACCTTAGAAAGGAAACAGGTATATAACATTTGTATTCCTAAGCTGTCACCTTTAAATCCTTTACTAAATTTACTATACCTACGGAAAACAACTGTCATCTTCTTCTTGCATTGTAACATTACAGATCTAGAAGCAACCCGGCGAAAATATTAAACATAGAAATGCATTTAACTTGGAGTGCGACATTTGGTCCATTTAACTATAGTACTCAAATGGCACCAGTGAGCAAATCCAGAGATATGGCGAGAGAAAAATGGTCAAAAGGATACTTTAAACTTTTAAATAAGTAAGTTAAATAAGTAATACCCAGTTTTTAAACTTATTGCTACGCAGAGCCACAATCCACAGATCACTCTGTGGGTAATAAGCCAAGCGACAAAACGGAATACCGTTCCTTCGCTCTCCCATCTGAGCTATCATGGTTCCTGCACATGTTTACGCGGCACAGTAGACTGTAATCCCTCCCAAAGCGGAGGAAGCCCGTGCCCAACAGTGGGACGTGAATGGGCTGGAGAAGAGAAGAGAAGAGTAGCAAGTCAATTGCGTGTTTATTATTTGCGTTCAGCAAAAGTTTGACTTGTTAAGAGTTGTTATAAAACTAATATTGGTTTTATTTAACTTTGCAGACTACATTTATCACATTACCAACAAATGGGCTGCATCGAAGGTACAGTGAGTTTGGATGGCAAAGAGCAAATTATAAACATACCGTGCATCAGAGATCATCAATATGGTAAATATTTAATGAAGTCGAAAGCTTAGATTATTACACCCTAGTTTTATTAGTAAGGGGGTACGAGTACGGAGTAAGCTAATATCACTTGCATTGCAATTAGGGAAAAAACATTATGTTTCTTTACTACATTATGTAGTTAAGGAAGTGTCTTTGGAACGTAGCAGATGACGCTCTATAGTCTCTGCCTCCCCCATGAAAAAAAGCGTGTTGTTATGCTGATGATTTTACTTGATATAAAACCAATTCGTTATTTTTGCATGCATGTCTCTGTGTGAGCTTATATCTGCAAAACTACACAACGGATTTCGATGAGGTATCTTTAATAGTGTTTCAAAAGAATTGTTTTTGTGCAATTTGTTATGGTTTTTAATTTTCTAAATTCCACGCGTACGAAGTTGCGGTCAACAACTAGTATTGAATAATTTGATCTTTCCACACAGGGCCATTCCAGGACTGGAATACTTACCATCGCTACGTAAATCATTACATATTCCTTGAAAATGGTGATAGTATTGCAATTGGTAGTGTTTGCCAACCTTCTATTTTTTCACAGTAAGTACACTGAACATATAAAATAAAATCATTCCAGTAGTTTTGGAGCTTAGTCGATGCAAAAAAGTAATCTTTATTGTAGTTAATATTACTATAGATAAGTAGAAACGGGACTGTAATCATATTAATTTAATAAAATATCAGCTGGCGATACAATTTCCCTCAGGCGTACCTACCGCAAAGACCTTATATGGGCCCGCTTTTTTAAATTTAATGATGGCACTGATTTCGCGTATATTTTGTTTGTAATTTGTTAATACTGATGTTATTTTTTCAGTCTAACTACTGGTTATCTGTGTCGTAAGTCCGACCAAGCTGTTCTCCCAGTACAAAGCTCTGAGTTCCATCTGTATCAACACGGTGAAAATCAAATGCTACCAAAAGATTACGGATTTTTGTTTACAGCAGGTATTTATTGAACCCTAATGAATATTATATTTCTCCGTGTGGTGACGGATTAAGAATACAAGTGTCACCACCCCTTTTCCTCCCAAGGGTGCTTTAAACGTCAGCTAAGGGATATTGCACACAGATAACATCCTCTGTGAGAGATGGAAAACTCGAAATTAAACCCTGTGCCAACACGCCTGGTCAGCGCGGCACAGTAGACCATAATCCCTCCCAAAGTGAAGGAGGCCCGTGCCCAACAGTGGGACGTAAATGGGCTGGAGAGAGAGAGAGAATATTATATATTATACAGCTGAAGAGTTTGTTTGTTTGAATGCGCTAATCTCAGAAACCGCAGGCCCGATTCGGAAAATTCTTTCAGTGCTGGATAGTACATTTATCAAGGAAGGCTATAGGCTATAATTATAACATCACGCTGTGACTAATAGAAGCGAAACATCAGTGAAAAATGTTACAAGTTGCACGCGTACGAAGTCGCGGGCAACAGCTATTTATTTATAAGGTCTTAATATAAAGTCCTAAAATTAATTTTACAAGGTTAGGTTATATAAATGCATCGTAAATCTGCGCTTAAGGATTTACCACGCTGTCAATACCGTCTTTACCATACGGGGCACACGGGGCCAGTGCCCAGGGCCCCCATTCCAAATATTTTTGTTTTCACAAATCAGTGATCTTATCAGAAGGTATTAGAAAGGTGAAGAGAAAAAAGTATGTATTCTTTTAATGGGACAGCAAGTTTTGAAAACCATTGTGAAAGAACGTAAATCAGAAAAGTACTACTCTATTAACGCATCTTAATATTTTTTACTTTTTAAAAAGGCCTCAAATTCTTGTGTGCCCAAGGGCCTCAGCTTAGTTTAAGACGGCCCTGCACGCTGTGGGATGCTGTCTTTACTGAAATCACTATAAAAAATATTGCTTATTCTATTCCAGGTAGAGAAAGGTTCGAAGTTCGCGTCCAAGTACAAGACGAAGACACACTATTCATAGGCAAATCCAGACAAACAAAGATATATGAACGATGGAGTACTGTTATCGTCAACGGTGTCAAAGGTCGGGCTTGTGTTGAGTGGATGTATAATAATGTTCAATAAATTGCTTTAAGACACTGTTAGCATAATAAATATTAAATAAAAGTTTTTATTATAGGTATATTGACTTTTTTTTTGTACGAGATTAGCCTAAATAGATGTATGGTAATATCGTTAGGAGAGTTCTGCGTATAAACGTGGAAGGAAAAAAGTCTACAGGAAGACCTAAGAAAAGATGGATGGACTGTGTGAATGAGGACATGAAAGGACAAGGAGTTAACACAAATATGACGGCTGACAGAAGACTATGGAAAAAAAGACATGTTGCGTCGACCCGAAATAGTGGGATAAGTGCAGGAGAATTATGATATTTACTTTTTTGTTGTGTTCATGGCAAGTGTCCCTTTTCGATCTGTCATGTCGTATGTTATTGTATTCCTGTAGTCGACAGCCGAGCTAAGGGCCCACCTCATGTTAAGTGGCATACGTTGCCCATGGACTCTGCAATACCAGGGGCACAGCCAAGCCGCTGGCTACACGGATTTACAGTCCCGGATTAAATCACTGTTAGGCCTGTAGCAAGTCGACTAAGGGGCTCAATGAAGATATTTTCTTCTTCTCCAGCCCATTTACGTCCCACTGTTGGGCACGGGCCTCCTCCACTTTGGGAGGGATTATGGTCTACTGTGCCGCGTTGACCAGGCGTGTTGGCACAGGGTTTATTTTCGAGTTTTCCGTCTCTCACAGAAGATGTTATCTGTGTACAATATCCGTTAGCTGACTTTTACAGCACCCTGAGGAGGAGACGGGGTGGTGACACTTGTATTCTTAATCCGTCACCACACGGAGATATTTTAAATAAAATATTTTTAAGATAATAGAAGATATTTTAAATAAAACAAATTCAGCGAGAAAAGTTATTATATTTAGCATAACATTTTTTGACTTAGAATGTTCTATAAAATATGGACTAGTAATGTGATTCAGATAGTGACAGTAATATCATTCCCATTCGATGGAAATTATAACCAATTATTATTAACAACAAAACTGTTAAAACAGTTTGCAAACAAAACTGTTTCCAAATTAAAAACTAACATTTGCACTTTTATTAAATTAACTATCAGTAATTATGCTAAAACGATTAAACATAACAAACATTTATTTATTTAGTAAGATTATAGGGTATTTAAACAATATTTTAGCGATAGGTACATTATTAATATAAATTTTGGCTCAAATTAAAACGCTTATGCAATTTGAATATAAAATGGTACATACTTTAAAATAGAAGGAAAGTTATATTAGCATTTGTTTTTTTTTATTATTTTTCATGTATTGAATCGTGATTTTATTTAACAAAATAGTTACACCTTCATTATAAGCCACACAAATTGGTAATGCACCTGGCGGCCATGTTGGTGACGTCATAGTGACGTATAGATGAGAATATTACATTTTGTTAGCTGATATTTTTCTTTGCTGATGACGTCACAAGGGCGTTAATTTGATAAGGTTCCAGCGCATTACCAATTTGCGTGGCTTATATCAAACATCATTTTATACATAAATAAATATTACAAACAAAGATTAATTTGTGCATCGTTAATTAAATCTAATTTTAATTTAGTTAAAATAGGTGATTGATAGTTTCAAGTAAAATGATGGCCAGTACATGTTTAAAACATTTTATACAATAAAAAACATAGGATAGCAATAGCAATCACAAACTCAAATTGATTGTATGACCAATTATTATTTTAACTACCTACCCTATTGATTATGGATATAGCCACCAAATGGACAATAATGAGATAATATATTTTATAGATTACAAAATTTATAAAACATATATATTTTTATGGAGTTTCTTGTCTATTCTTTAGATTTTTTTGAATTGAGAGAGACAACTTTTTTTTGTAATGACTGCAGTTATTAATACAATTTAATATACGAGTAGTTTAAACATTAAATGGTATAGTGTCGTATAGTGCATTCTAAATGATATAATATGTAGGTATTTATCCACAGATTTTATTAGATATTAATAAGTACATTTACGATATGGAAGACAGACTGATTTACCATAGTTTTGTAGTAGTCAAGGTTAAATAATCTTAACTGGTTCATTAGCAAAATATAATATTTCTCTTATTTTATGCGATGCGTAATTTAAAACACATCTAAAGACAATTAAATTAATATATGTTGTAACTGCTGCATATTAAACGTCCGTACGGCTTTTGATCTTTAAGACGGTACGATACCAAATTATGCTCCATACAAAAGTATGGGTATCGTACTTCCGTTTTTTCTTCGCGAAAGTTAAACCGATTTTAATAGTTTTTGCTTTATATTATAGATAAAGAGTATATCTATGCTTCTATCACTTTCTTTTTTTCAAAACATAATGACTAAAAGAAATATGACGATCCGAAAAACCCACTTTTTCGGTTTTATTTAGATAAAGTTGCAGCGTCTATCACACAAATTTGGTAAAGTTTTACCACAAAAGAAAGTGATAGAAGCATAGATATACTCTTTATCTATAATATAACGCAAAAACTATTAAAATCGGTTTAACTTTCGCGAAGAAAAAAGTACGAAACGTCTTTTTTCAAAGAATTTGTAGGTAAAATCCGCTTCATCTATATTTGTCCCTTTCAGCGCGGCGCTCGGAAATAGGGATAGCAATACCTAAGGCAAATACCTGAATGAGGAGTACAGTACCCTCTTAAGTGCTTGTCATAACGAATTCTACCCGAAGTTGTTTAAAATCCGTGTAAAATAATTTTATTAGATAGTTCATTTGAGAGTTGGAGAATGTTATAAAAATAGTCTATTTACACGCTTTATATTAGCTTCACTTGTATGTTTGTTTGTATGTTTGTAACCGACTCCTTTCGACGCTATTTTGACCCACTTTAAACGGTCAGATTCTATTCAAATTTTGCACACCTGTCAAAGACCGATGACAATGCAATAATTCGATTAAATAAAGCGTGTTTTTTTAAACTATCATTATTTTATTTTAACAACATGATTAAATCATTTACGTACCATTTACTACTTTGATACAAAATGACGATTTGAAATAGTGTTAAAAATGAAACATAATTTCAATAATATTACTTTACTTACAAATTTTCAAAGTTTATTTTTTACGTTTCGGCCTATCCCCATGGGAAGAGGGCGTAACGGCATGACGATTTTTCAAAGATTATCTTAAGGTGGATTTTGTTTTATAATTTAAACTTTTAGGTGAGTAAAATGCGAATATCATAATTTGATTTTACCACACCTACCATCAGAACTTTGGACGACACAAATTCTAATTCTATACCATCTATCAGACTAATCGAAAGTTATGAAAAATATGTTTAAACATATATTTTTTTACTTCTTTTATCTTAACTACCACGAAGTATAGATACAAGGAGTCCGAACGGTATAGGCTTTTCCATAATATTTCGTGTACACAATAATAAACCCAGATCATAGTTCTATTTTCTGCCACTGGCTGCGCAAGTATTCAGGACGTACCGATGCTATTATAGAATATCAGAATATCTCTTGACCTTCTCTGTATTGTTGGGTATAAAGCACTCGAAAAATTTCTTAAAAAAAAAAACTTATATTTAACTCCACGTTTCTCAGAATATTTTTTTCCACAGGTGTCAATAGTTCAAACGAGTACTTCTTGAAAAATGGCGCGCTCTACCGGCAAAAAATCTGTCCCTTAAATTGAGACCATTCGTTCAACATTACGTTCGGACTCCTTGTATCTATACTTCGTGTTAACTACCACCAAATTTTCTACCACATTCTACCACTTTTCGACAACGATCTAAGTTCATCCTAAGATACCTACTAGTATTTAATTTTTTTTCAAAATAAGTTTATTATTAGTCTATCTGTTATTTTTGAAAAAAGATCGATGGTGCCTAATTTTCCATTTCAGGTTATCAATCAGTTATCAGTGTTATCACACATGCTTACCCGTCGGGGTAATTTTATTTAAAAATAGGATACCTAAGTATTAGGTATCTTATTTACATAGAGAAAAAATCTCATACTTTATATTTCTACTATTTTTATTTTCTTTAAACTTTTGGAAGTTTGAAGAAAATAGAATATAAACATTTTGTTTGGACAAATCTCCCCTTTTCTTTAACATATGAATTAATCTTCCCCTAAATTCTGAATACGCCCGTGAGTTAAGGGCCTGCATCAATATTATCGTGCATTTTTCTACGTACAAAGTTTTCATTTTTTCTTTATATTGAATGGCTAGAGCTCTAATTTTTAAGTATATGTTTTTTCAATATATAATCTAGGATCGCATAAACTCAGAAACGCGATTGAAAAATGTTATCTCGATAGAAAAACTTAGCGAAATAACCTCTCTCATTTTTTATTTTTTGTCATTTGTCGGTCTATTATCGCGTATTAACTAATGAAATAACTTTCAAAACATAAGTAACTATTATATATAGAAACACGTAAAACAGAATTAAAATATATTTAGTAGATTTTGAGTAAACAAAAAAAATATCCCTAATTCTTCATTTTCTATACCTACTAGCTGTGTTAATAGGCACATGTCGACGTTAATATTGATGTAGGCCCTTAAGGTCATAATTGATATAAACCACATATTATGTCAACAATTTGAACAATATTCGAAATTCAAATTTTATTACAATAGGCTATTTGACAAGATTTTAAAATTCATTTTATATTATTTAGTAGAGGATAAGGAACCCATTTAAAGTATTTTTTTTTAATTCTGGTACATATTTGCTGAAAAATATCAAATTAAAAATGCAATATTTAAATAGCGCGCCAAAACGCTACTTTGACAATATGGCGCTGCAGTAGGGTCGGTGACGTCACCTGCCTTTATTGTGTTTTGTGGCACTCAACATTCACATACATTTGATGTAAACAAAAACAAAAGTGCGATTGTATTAACATATTATCAGTGATTTATGTAACAAAATGGTTTACAAATGGTGCGCAGTACCAAAATGTACAAATACTTCTATTAAAACGCCCGAAAAACTATTTGTAAGTGTTCCAAAGAATGTCGAAGTGCGCCGAAAGTGGTTAAAACTTTCTCGGAGGGATCACAATGAAATAGCGGATAGTACGAATATTTTCTTCTGTGAAGACCATTTCGATGTAAGTCAACATAATATTTTTTAGTGATTTATTACACAGAATGTAAATCTTTTGTTATTGATCTATTATCTCATGTTTTTAACAGAATGTCTCTAGCAACTCGTTTCGAATATTTCCCCTAGTTTCTATAGTTTTAGTTAAAAATTGTAGCTACAGTCTAATGATTTCAATAACATCCCAACTAACAGTTTGTTTGTTACAGATAGAAAATGACATGGCAAATTACTGTCAGTACAAAATGGGTTTCAGCAAGAAAATACTTTTGAAAGACCTGCAAAAGTGGACAAATTATTAACGTTATGTTCACGAAAAGTAACCTAACCTATAAAAGTTCTTGCTTTCTGTGGAAGTTCATTATTTCACTTTCATATGATATAATTTAAGTAAAAAACGTAAACAACGCAAACGTAGTCCATCCAAAGGTTGTCTGGAAGAGATCGCAGCATGTGATAAGACCGCCTATTGTACTATATTATTGTTAACATAGAATAAGCTACTGTAATGTAAAATGGTGTACAATAAAGAGTAATCTAATCTAATCTCTAATCTAAAGTCATAATAAACTCACTTTGCTGTTTTCACATTTTTTAGCTCCGAAGCATAAGAATCGGTATTATTTTTAAAAAATAATCCGACCATGATAGCGTCAACTTGGGGCAGGTTTCTGCTGTCTGCTTTTACAAAATCGTTGTCCATGGTTGTCCAGAATTTGTAAATTATTGCAAATACAATGGTTTCGTTATAAAAATATTCATAAAACAGTCTCGAAAGCTAGTATCACAAATACTCAAGTAGACGCAAGTAAACAAACTGTGCAAAGCAAACGATGTTTACATGCAGGTGACGTCATCATAAACCCGACCAATCAGGAGCGTTTTGTGTCACGTGACAAATGTATAATAAATATCATGTTTTAATACGGATTTTTAAATAAATAAATTATTATTTTAAACTTACGATAATAAATAACCATTTTTAAACTCATAATCTATACGGATAACAGTAATTGACACTTTATTTTTCACATTGTCAAATAGCCTATTGGTCAGTGATGATATTATTATAAGAAATATTTTAATACTTGGCAGTATTTTAGACTAACATTATATTAAATAGTGTCAATTAAATAACCCATCATTTATTAGTATTTTGTGCACAATTTAGACATTGAAAGTTATAAAAACCACTAAATATTAAAACAGACAAATAAATATTAATAGCCATATATAATATACAAGTACTTTTCCGTTGTAAAAGACTATCAACAGTCTTCCAAATTTCATTTATGAAGTACAAAAAAATATTTAATTGAATGGAAAAATACAAATCTACGAAAAAACCGTACAACTTCTTTCTATTTTGTGCTTTATTGAAATATATTATAAATAATTAAGCACTTATCTAGTTTTTTTAATTATGAATATAAAAAGTATCTTTCAGAGTCTGTATACAAAAATTGTAGAATTAAAGTTTAAGCCAAATTGATTCAAATTAATATATACCATGGTAAAATCGCATTTTGACTTGTGTTAATACAAAAGGTATTTTCTTATGGTCTTATTCATAATGACTTATCGGAGGTTTACGTGGAGATTTTTTCGGCGAGATAAACGTTTTAGCGTAAAAAGACTATTATGAATAACAAGTTTTGACAATTTTCGCGAACCACTTTTGGCGAACTTTTAAACCTTCGATAGGTTATTAGATATGAATAAGACCGAATGGTTAGTTTGTCACACATATTATAAGGGAAAGTGCAATTACGTGTTAAATTTTTAACTTAACACTAACAATAAGTTAACAGTTTAAAACTCGTCATGGTCAGACTCAGGGCACACACCATAGCCCGGTTAGGGCGAGTGGAAAAAAAATACAAAAGAAAAAAATACAATTTCAGTGATAACTAATCAAAATGCGAACAGGCCAATAGGAATCAAATTAGTTTACAAGTCATTATTCATACCATTAGTCATTTTTAAAGGTTTAAATCAAGTATATTATATACAATTTTAAAGGATACTTTGTATATAAAATGATTTTCAAGTGTCGATTATTAATCGATGCAATATCGATCTAAATATTAACTCTTTCTAGCTGTAACTGGAATGGACATGAGACTAGCACTAATCACAGCACCTAATTAACATACATTTATATCAGTTGAAATGTTAAACATTTCATAAGACGGTTATATAACACAGCGATATTAAGGCAGGAAATATTTTAATTAAGTACTGTTTTAGATATGGACGGTAGAAGAAAGGACCGCAATCAAGTGACGCTCAAAAAGCAAATACAATATGACACATACATGATGGTTATGCCACAATATAAGAATTTATTTACTTAAATAAAACTACTTTTTACGGATTTAGACGCGTATATTTGTTTTAAATTTTGGCCCGACGTTTCGGAGACTTTGCGGTCACCATGGTCACGGGTGAGACGCGTCTAAATCCTTAAAAAGTAGTTTTATTTAAACAGATGAGTCGCGCAAGTGTTAGAAAATATTAATTTATTTACTTTCCAATATTCATATCCATATTAATATTATAAAGCTGAAGAGTTTGTTTGTTTGAATGCACTAATCACAGGAACCACAAATCCGATTTAAAAAAAATTTCAGTGTTGGATAGTACATTTTATCGAGGAAGGCTTGAGGAAAGCTCGAGTCGATGAATCAACTATCTGAAGTTTTTACCGGATTTATCAACTTGGTGTCCTTCAGTTAATTAAAAACTGCTATATTCTTAACACATCTTTTGCTATCCCTATTGTTACTGTTTTGATGCATACAGCTATTAAAGTATTGAAAGTTAAAAGCCCATGGCGTATTGTTGGTCTGGCGTCAATAGCGACTTTTTGAAATTATGGTCCTTACTCCTACCGTCTATAGTTTTAGAACTCCACGATACGATATACCTATTATATTTTACAATTTTATGATACAAGCTCTTTTTCCTAAACATGATTTAAACTCTGATTTTCTCCAATGGCGGTGCAGTCATTCGTTAAAATTCCTACAATTAAAAAAACATCATTACAAAGTTATGTATTTAACCTATTTCCTTTAACTGACGATTTCCCAAAGCCAATTATTTACGGCGTCAAATAGCCTCACGTATTTCACTGCTCTATAACATATACCTTTATTATTGCTAATTGACGGCCACCAGAGTAAACCAGAGCTTATGAAATAAATTAGAATAATATTATATATTTTAATTTCTAAACTACATTGAAAGTAATACTTTATAAGCACAACAACACATAGATATGCTAATAAATGTAGCTAATTGTAAAAGATTTTATACATTAGACAAATAATACTATAAGCTATTCTAGAAAAGTGTAACCTAAAGTGTAAGTATAAATAACTCTTTTGAAAATATGATTCATACGTTTGAAAGCTCTTATCACCTATCGACATCATAATCATCATTGCCTTGAGCTTAGTCCGTTTTATTTTAATAACCTTTTTCGCCATATCGATTTTACATTTTTTCGATATTATAAAATGTGAAGAATGACTAGAAATACGGAAAACTCGAAAATAAACCCTGTGCCAATACGGCTGATCAGCGCGGCACAGTAGACCATAATCCCTCCCAAAGTGGAGGAGGCCCGTGCCCAACAGTGGGACGTAAATGGGCTGGGGAGAGAGTGAGAGAAAGAGTCTTTAAGATTTATGGTATTCTTAATATATAGTGACATAATATTTTTCCTAAACGACAAACGTCACTTTTACAATCATTAAAATACACGTCATTAGGAAGAGAAGATCTGTTTTATTAGTCTATGGTTCAATTGGACCTATGCTGTGTATCAGAGATACAAATAAAACGTGTTTCACACACACGTAGATATTTATGTAGCTTCAAGTTGGCTGAGTTACGTAGCTATTGACACATTATTTAGTAAACTGTGGCTAGATATACGTACAACTAATTATATCATTACATCTTTAGATTACACTAGGTACATTAAAATATATTGCCATAATAATACTATAGTAAAATACTGATGGAATTTTCTATACTGACTAGATCTGTCTTTTTCGTTACACAATGAGCAAAGAAAAAACAACAATGCATTAAAAAATAATACAAATTGTATACATTGCACTTTGATCCACTTACACTAAATTATTCCATAATTAAAATATTAATAAAATAAAATATTCTCATGTAAAACAATAAATAAATTAACAAAAATATATAAAAACCTCTTTGGCAAACTCAATACTTTTTGGTAAAATTACATAGTCACATAAAAATTGGCGATAAAAAAAGACTATGTGACTATATAAGCCACACAAATTGGTAATGCGCCTGGCGGCCATGTTGGTGACGTCATAGTGACGTATAGATGAGAATATTACATTTTGTTAGCTGTACTTTTTCTTTGCTGATGACGTCACAAGGGCGTTAATTTGACAAGGTTCCAGCGCATTACCAATTTGCGTGGCTTATATTGCATTAATGTAATAGTTTTAATATTGTGTCGTTTATATGTAAAATTTATTAATTGTATATTTCCAAAATTTAAGTACTTTATTCATGGCCCTGTACTATCTTCGTGAATAATTATGAGCTGGAATAATCTTTTATTTTTCTTCTATAGCTTTTAGCGAACTTATTAGCAAAAGAAGTAAAAATAAATAACTTATTTATACTTATTTTCCTATTTAACCGTTTTTGTCTTTGTAATCAAATCTTTTTTTTTACGCTTGAAAGAAAAGTATTAAAAATAATCAAGTCGCCATTTTGGTTCGGCCGCCATGTTGTATTTAGAATGACGTCACAAAGATATCTATGCATTGTTAACAAAACTCAATTTGTATAGAATATTTCAGCTCAATTGACTAGGTTGTAAACATAAATGGATAGTGGACAGCCATTAATAAAATACCTATGATTTGTAACACGTTTTTCTGCTTGTTTGGCAAATAATCTTGCATTCAACTAGAATTTGTATCAAATATAAATTATTATTTCCATTTTTAACATATTCTAAATATTGGAACTGTAATCGGACGCATATTGATCAAGGACGGTATTATTTACATGAATTTATAAATTAATCACAAAAAAATCTGTAAATCAGCAAAAAAAGTTTTTAAATATTGCAATCAGTTAATAAAACCATCAGAATATAAATTAAAAAAATATATATACACTTACGCACGTAACTTATACTTTCTTCATGTAAGAATAGAAAATAACGAAAATAAGTAACAGTAATCCGAATTTATGGTCATTTCATACATCATCCCAAGGTTCCAAGTTGTACCAGAATACGGCCATACTACATATACCTATGCTTTTTTTTTGTAAATACATACTTCATCATCCTCCTGCCCTTATCCCATTATTTGGAGTCGGCGCAACATGTCTTTTTCTTCCATAGTCTTCTGTCAGCCGTCATGTCTGTGTTAACTCCTTGTTCTTTCATGTCCTCTTTCACACAGTCCATCCATCTTTTCTTAGGTCTTCCTCTAGAATTTTTTCCTTCCACATTTTCCTTCCACTTTGTAAATACACACTTATAATATGTACATATAAAACACCTAGGCGACAAAATATTGACGAGCCTCGTGGTTGAGGTTACGGACTGCCGATCAAGAGGTCGCGGGTTCGATTCCCGCTCGGGACAATTATTTGTGTGATTTTTCTAATTGTCATACAAATGTTTGTACTGCGTCTGGGTGTTTCTATGTATTATAAGTTTGTATTTACAAAAGAAAAGTAGTATATGTATTCTATCCGTATTCTGGTACCCATAACACAAGCATATAAGCTTAGCTTGGGACCAGAGTACATTGTGTGAAATGTCCGTGAATATTTATTTGTTTATTATATTGATCAACACACACCAGGAAATCAGTTTTCTCTGATAATGTGCGCTCACATAATAAAAAATTACTCAAATTATTTTTCATAAACGTAAAAATAAATACAGCCTAGACAGTATTTTTGCTGATAGATAGACAATAGATTATTTACCAAACAAGACATATTTATTCATAAATACAAACATAAAATAATAAAGTTAATGTTATTGAAGATTGCATACCGCTGATGTCCCAGGTGCGTGGTCTAGTATGGCTCTTCGACGTTTGATACCTTCTAAGTATACTTCACGATTGAAAAGACCGGCTGCTAGTGGCACTCTGTAAATAAATAAATATTTACGGACATTTCACACAACGTCTTCTGGTCCCAAAATAAGCTTATATGCTTGTGTTATGGTTACCAGAATACGGATAGAATACATTATACTATTTTTTATTTTGTAAATACATACTTATAATACATAGAAAACACCCAGATGCAGTACAAACATTTGTATGATAATTATAAATATCACACAAATGATTGTCCTGAGCGGGAATCAAACGCGCGATTTCGTAAACGGCAGTCCGTTACATGAACCACTCGACCATCAAAGGCCATCAGGCCCATCAAAATATTGCAAATGTTTAGTAATTATATTGTAAGTAAAATAATACTAACACATCAGTCCCGGGCCGAAGCATGGTAGAAAACAAGGCCCATACAGGTTTATGATCACTCGTACATACAGATTGTACAGAGTTATATGCGAGACATTTTATACCCGCTGTCACAGGAACTGAACTTATACGACGAAGGCCTGAAATAACAGAGAATAAAAAATAATAACAATAATTTATTAATTTTTGCAATTGACTATACATAATAATGATTTATAAAGTGGAAAAAATGATCACCTAAGCGGGACTTGAATCCCACGACCTCGGAATACCGTTCCGTTGCTCTTCCAACTGAGCTACCATGGGACCAGCACATGATAAACCCACTAAAACATTTCTCAATGTAAGTTAAACATTACTCGTTGTTTTTTGTACAACGCCATCAATCGAGCGGTTTGCACCAAAGCGATCGATCGATCACTTAGTGTTTTGTGTTTTTTACTTTGCAGAACACAATTCGACCGAAATAATGAGTGTGGTGACGGATTAAGAATAAAAGTGTCACCACCCCATCTACTCCCCAGGGTGCTGTAAAAGTCAGCTAAGGGATATTTAACACCCGAAAATAAACCCTGTTCAGCGCAGCACAGTAGACCATAATCCCTCCCAAAGTGGAGGGGGCCCGTGCCCAACAATGGGACGTACATGGGCTGGAGAGAGAGAATGAGTGTAGGTAAATATATATCTACATTATTTTATTATTTTTTGCAATTAACTTGCTATGCTTGCCACGCAAAGTTGCGGGCAACAGCTAGTAGTATGATAATAATGTGTACTGCACGTTTCAACTGAGAATAGGATTGGTAATGACCTTTAGTTGTCGAAAGTGATAAGAAAAGTACTGTCAGCAACGTAACTTTATTTGCGTATCAATAATGTTTTTTTTCTTTTACCTAAACTCAGTAATTTGAAGCGAAAAACGTCTTAAATTATTTAGTAATAATATTATTAAAAAAGAAATAGTATTTCCTTTCAATAATTTCGTTGTTGGATACTATGATATTAAGTTGAATTGCCAACCGCCATTTTGTTGTTGTTGGTGTGCTTTGTTGAGAATATGAATTATAAGGCATTTTATTTTAAATTCTGTTAATTATGTGGATGATTCCCGTTAAAAAAATAAATTTGTTATTTCTCATTGTTTTTGTTTGTTAGTGTTGTTATTTTGAACTTGTCGTTATTTGTTATTGTTTTTAATTGTATTCATCTCGCTAATTGCTCGAAAATTAGTAAACGATATCAACAAAGTGATAGATAAATTATATTATAAAAATGTCTTTTTTTGGTGACCCTACCAAAATTGTTCAAATTGACAACTATGACGTCACAACATGGCGCGGGGTCAATCCTATTCTCATTTGAATGGCATAGTAGGTACCTACATCAATCAAAATCATACCCGAGAAAGCTGATGTTGCGCTGCCTGTCATAGACCGCGCTTTGTACAATATTCGATCGGTATAAGCTGGAGCTCGTTGTTTGCTTGATGTATCGAACTGTTGACTTCCTGGATCATACTGAAACAAAATAAATAATATATTCTATATTCACAGCGGAAAACACACGGATCCAAATAATGGGACCAAGGCAGGTGAATGATGATCAACCACAGCGAAAGTGATTGAAGACACATAAAGCCTGCGCAAAAGATTCGCTTCCAAAACACCGGGTATTAATGACAACGTCGCCAATTCGCCATATTTGTTTATTTCACGGTCGCCATAACAACAAACATCGAATCGAAACAGAATCGAATTGATTTAGTAGCAATGTCAGATTTCATTCAGCCACAAACGTGTAAGAACCCGCGTAGAAAATCTAGCAAGTAAACCAGTCAACTAGGTTTTTGTGAAAAATTTCGACAACGTGAAAAGATTTGATTTTTATTAATATAGTAAATAATACACATTTCCCTTTGCTGATTATGAGTCACAGAGGTCGGAAATAGGTAGAGTTATTTATGTACTTGCATCGAAATGTTGATACTAATGTGGACCTTCCCGGGATTTCTAATGGGGAATCCCGTGTGGCCAACAATATTACGAATAAATAATAATAAAAACCTCAGAAATAGACAAATAAAACAAAGATAATTGTATGTTAACATACAATTTTTATTAGTTTATTGATAGTCTTAAGCAAATTCTCATACGCATATTTCGCCTTTTTTATAAATACGAGCGAATACTTGGATGGTTTGATAGCGACTGAATCAGTCGCTATCAAATTTCTATTTAAAAAATCACGGGATTTGAGGCGTATCCACTTTATTCTTTCGCTGTATGAAATCAGTGTAAGTACATGAATAACTGTACCTAATTCCGACCTCTAATTATGACTCATTTATCCTAGCAAATGTACTGTAGCATCTTGATAGCCCGTGGCATGACGTCGATTTGATATCAATTATCGTATCCGTTTTTTATCTATATGCTATTAAATGTAAACTAATAAGGAGTAATTAATTAAGTATTTTTTATATCAGTACTAAATAACTAACCTTGTAGGTAGGTGGAAAAGTAATCGGTGCTTCTCTAAAGTCTCTAAAGGCTGCTCCATCTTCTAATACAGCACTTAATTGGTCAGCGTGAAGGAGGCCGTGTGGTAAATGTGGTGGCAATGGAAACTGAAAAAAAAAACTATTTTTTGTTCTGCATCTAGGTGTTTTCTTATTAAATGCGTATTCTGGTACACATTTTTATGTGTACCAGAATACGCAACACACTTTTATGTGTACCAGAAACTAAGCTTATCGCTAGTTTTCTAGCGATAAGCTTAGTTTGGGACCAGAGGTTGTTGTTAACACAACAACCACATCGCATCAAGATTGGTACTTCTTATTTGTTCAATATAATTCTGTTTAATTCCACTAGCCTTAACAGCTGCCTTATTTCGAGGGAATTATAAAAATAAATTCTTCATCCAATATTCTAAGTGGACCTCGTGGTCTAGCAGGTGATGTAGTCAGATCGCGGTTTCAATTCCCGCACGGGACAATTTGTGTAATATTTATAATTATCACACAAATGTTTGTACTGCGTCTGGGTGTTTTCTAAGTGTTATAAGTATGTACAAAAGAAAAGTAGTTTATGTGATATATCCGTATTGTGGTACCCATAACACAAGCTTATAAGCTTAGCTTGGGACCAGAGGACGTTGTCTGAAATGTCCATAAAAATCTAAAAATGTTTTCTCAATATTTTCGTAAATATAAATAGTGCATTTGTAATTACTGAGTTACCTGAGTCTGTTCAATCCATCTTAAAACAGCAGCTCTAGGCTCACCCAATCTAAAGTTTAAATCACCACACCAGAAAACATAGTCAAAATTGTTCGTAACATCTGTAAATAAAGAATATAAATATAAAAATGACTGCGGACTGTTTTTTGACGCTTAACTTTATATTTTTTTTTAATTTTAGGTTTTTTTTTAGCTTTGTGTAGAATTTTGCCAATTAAAATAAAAAAAAAGACATTGTAAATATTATTGGTCTTATTTATAATGACTTATCGGGGGCTTAAGAGGGTACCGTACTCCTAATTTAGGTATTTGCCTTAGGTATTGCTATCCCTATTTCCGAGCACCGTGCTGAAAGGGACAAATATAGCTGAAACAGATTTTACCTACAAATTCTTTGAAGAAAAGACGTTTCGTAGTCCCCTTTTTTCTTCGCGAAATATAAACCGATTTTAATTGTTTTTACGCTATATTATAGATGAAGAGTATATCATTCTATGCTTGTATCACTTTCTTTTTTGGTAAAACGTTACCAAATATGTGTGATAGACGCTGCAACTTTACCTAAAGAAAACGGGATTTTCGGATGGTCATATTTATTTTAGTTATTATGTATTGAAAAAAAGAAAGTGACAGAAGTATAGATATACTCTTCATCTATAATATAGCGTAGAAACAATTAAAATTTCGCGAAGAAAAAAGGGAACGATACCCATATTTTTGAATGGAGCATAATTTGGTATCGTGCCCTCTTAAACAATAACTTTATCGGAGATATAATAAACATTTTATCATAAAAAGACTATTTATTGTGAATAACAATTTTTGACAATTTTAGCGAACTTTTAAACCTCTGATAAGTCATTATGAATAAGACCATATGTTATTAATAAAGACCAACTACAAAACGACTGTTGGATTCGCGCACAAAGGGTGAATGTTTATTATTAGTCTGGTTTGTAGTCAGATCACACCCAAAATACACCGACGCTAGGCGTTTAACGCACACCGAACGTAAGCGCTATTCTCGCAAAGGAACTCAGAGATGCAAACTCAGCGTGTGACTTTTCTACGACCAATAAAATGCACTATTCGATTACACGCAACCCGCTTCCTCCTCCAAAGTCAGTTTTAGTCGCAGTTCAGCCGTTAACAAAAATTTCGTAACGCGGTGTTGCTCTGTTGGTTTGTCTTAGTAGTATTTGTTGTTATAGGGGCCAAAGAATTATATCATCAGTGAAACCAAGCTATGGTCTTTCAAACAATACATCCTATTGACAGACAGATGGATGGACAAACAGAAAAAACTCAGCAAAGTATCAAGTAGTATTAAATAGGGTCTACAAAATGAACTATGAATTAAGCAAACAAATTACGAATTTAGACGCATATAGCGTAGTTTTAAATCTAAGCCCGATGTTTCGAAGATTTTACAGTCAGCATAGTCATATGGGTGGGACTGAGCTGTTAAGTTTCCACTGTAATCACACGCGTCTAAATCCGTAAAAAGTGGTTTATATTTAAATAAATGAGTTGCGCAAGTGTTAAAGAACATTAAACAAATTACCTTTATTTTTATGCCTGCAAGGCAAATTCTTTGGCAAATCAATAGCTCTTATTATTCTTTTAATATCGGAAACTCTTTCCTTTACTTTCTCTTGATGTGCAGTTAAGTGTGCTGTTACAAATAAAAACGTAGAGCCAAATAATGCGAAAGATATTGCTACTGCTCCTTTAGTGCGAAATGCTGTGCCTGGTCTTACAGACAGGCTTGCATCTTCAGGTAGAGAACAATACCAAATTAGATCTCTTCTTATGAATATTGTTAAATGAATAGTTCCTGGAAAATACGGATAAAATAAACACACACTCTCTCTCTCTTTCTGTTCAGCCCATTAACATGCCACTGTTATCCAACAGTGGCATGTTAATGGGCTGAAACTTTGAAAATAATAGTACATATCTATTATTTTCAAAGTTTCCATCTGTCAGAGAGATTGTTATCTGTGTACACTTAGCTGACTTTTACAACACCATGGGAAGGAAATGGGATGGCGAGGCTTAGCCAGGGAGGTTTTGCCGCTCCCAAAAAAATAATCATGTAAAAAAGTCTGTATTCAAATTTGGTTACTAACCTAGATAATATGAATGTAATAACAAATGTGATGGTCCCAAAACTTCTTGTATAGTTATATCCCATTCTGTTCGCTCCGAGTATGATTCTTGAGTGCCTATAGCAAATATATCCGGCACATGCTTTACTTGATTTGGGAATATGAAATCAGCAAGTTCTCTGTTGAAAAATTTATAAGTTAAATACTATTTTATACTATTACTTGAAATAAATAAAAATACTGCAATATTGTTTTAAAGAAGTGCTTAAAAGACTAGCTTATATTATTTACTTGCTGTTGCTGGGAATTTCGTATGCGTGGAATTTAGGAAACAAAAACACCTCAACAAATTATACAAAAAAAGATCATGAATTACTACATCAATTTAAAAAAAACTGCATCACAATGTGCTCAGATATAAGCTTACATAGGGACGGAACACACATTACTTATAACAACTCTGTTATAAGCAAAGAAGTTCATATCTTCATCATCATAACATCATGCCTTTACAGCAGTAAGCAGAGACACTCTATAGGAGTGTTAAGTTGCTAAGATCCAAACACACTTTCTTGGCTTAATTTACACTCAAATAAAAGATTCTTTTCAAGGCCTTTAAAACCTTTGATTAGATTTAGATATCCCATATTTTTGATATTAATAATATTAAGGCAGAAGTCTAGTATTAAGTATTAAGGCAGAAGTCTAATAGTTATACTTGCTTTGGAGGGCCTTGGCCATTCATGTTCCATGTGCCAACAAAAATTTTGACTTCTCTGTCTGGGAACACATGCTCTAATTCAGCTGCACCAAGCAGAGAGTGAGAGGCAAGACGTCCATACAGATAATTTCTGTAATAAATAAAAATAAAATAACTGACCTTACTAATTGACAGAGACATAGAAAGATAGTCATTGAGAGTGATTGTTGTATAGAGTTTGTCTTTGATTTCTACTCATAATTTTTTTTAATGCATTGACATTTTATCTGTACGGGTCTTTCTCATGCATAATAAACAGCCATACAGATAGTACCTGCCAATAATTATATTGAGTTTTAACAGTTAAAAACCTATTTATATAATTTGTCTAAATCTATGCTATACCCATATCTTAATGTTAGGCTTAAGATTAAATGAATTGTGAATACTGTGTGAATTGTTTGATATGATGTATAGTTACTGAACATGATGATAATCAAGTACAATGATGCATAACCTTTCTCTAGCTTCCTGTGTAGGTATTAGACGGAGCACCTGTGCAGCAAGCAGTGAATTTCGTGCCAAGCTATCAGTACTGCCAGCACGTGATGCAGACCTGGTTATTGTTGACTTGGTCCTAATACAGGCAATAGCACAAGAAAAGATATTTAGACATGACAAGGTATACAACACAATAATAAGCATTTACACAGCAATAAATTGTAATTTACCTTCTTTTCCGGTCTAAGGAACTACTTCTATCACTCTCAGGCGATGTAGCTCGAAACAAGGGCTTAATATCATTTGAAATCAAATGATCAGCTGATAATCTCTTGACAAATAATTTACTTTTTGGCTTTATACCTTCAAATGATCCAGAATGTTCAAAACATTTTTTGATATCATCACTCTTTGGAAATTTTACACTAGCCTTGGGTATTTCTTCTGATTTTGTTTGAGAACAAATAGTTTGCTCACTAACACTATTTGAGTTGTTTGCTGGGCTTACTGGCCCTGATTGTGTACCATCTTTTGGCTGGTGGTTGTCAACTAAACTTTTAGGACGCGACCTTCTGAAGAAAGTTTTGCAACATCTTTGATTACTGTCGTCATCGTTGTGCCCACAATCTGCACCATGACTCGCACTGTTGTACAACGGTTCTGCAGACGAGTTTTGGTGATGTTGACCTTCTAAGCTTATATCACCTCCTTGAGCACTCTGAGCGAGGAAAGGATCAGCAGGGGAGATAGGTCTCGATACAGATTGGCCAAATTCATCATTTGATTCTGGATCGACAAAGTGGCCAACCTTCGGCGACTTTTTAACAAATAAACGTTTCCGCAACGACAGTTTCTGTTTTGTTTTTGTAGGTGACGTAGTCATGTTTGGTTTTAAACCAACAAGACTATTATTTTAACTTACTAATTACATTTTTATTACTTAAAGACACAACATAACCTATCAGATTCCTAAACTGACATTTTGCGAGTGTCAAAAATTTACGAACAGACAACCCCGTTCTGAATCGTCCAGTTCTAAGAAAATCTTAAATTTTTAATAATTTACATACCTATTTAAATATTAACTAACATTTGACAAAATCCATAATTATACAAATACCTAAGTACATGTAGGTATATAAATTGTGTATGTACGCTATGCTTTGCTAAAGTTGCCATGACAACTCTAGTATAGTTTCAGCAGGATCAGAAACTTAATTGGTGGTGCTTACAGTGGCAGTACCCATTTAAGAATTGCTAAGTTAATGACCACGAAACTTGCTGTGGCTGTGAAGCATTAGGTACTCCGGCAACTTATTACTTCTAAATCATACATATCTGTCCTAAATAGCGAATATTCTGATACCAGTGTATCTAGCTTCTACTTATTGTGTAGGTAGGGACTTAACGTATGGTCGGCTTTATGTACTTAAATATAAAAATAAAATAAGACGTCTATGCATGTAGATTAAAATATATGTATATTGCTTTAATCAAATAATATCGATAGGTACATTCTGTACCTACCTAGGCATAAGTTAATAAAATTAATACATATAATTGTAAATTTGTAACAATCACACTTTATCCAATAGCGTTTATAATAAACATAAAAATATTTAGGGCCAGTACCATGAAGCTGATATTTATAATTGCACCGTTACCAGTGCCTGGTACAAGAAGATTTAGTCCCGTATATTGTGGCGATGGAGATAAATTTCCTCCAACAATTGATCCAGTGCCATCCCCTGTAACGAAATATTTGTCAAGTATATTCTAGTCGCAAATAGGCACACCTCATGATTTTGCTGTAGGTACTAGGGTAGTGATATTCTAGCTTTTAGTAGGTACCTGAACCTCGTACCTACATAAGCAGAATTTAACAACGCTATTGTATATTTGCATCTATTGAACAAACCTCTGCAATGGAGAGAGTCACGAGTCCGGATTTGATTCCAGGGAGGGACCCTGGAATTAAATCCTGACTGTTAGACTGTGATATGCGCACTTAATATGTACATAATAAATACCTGACTAGCCCTGTCTTAACAAAACCACCCCTTACGGATCTAGACGCATATATTTGTTTTAAATTTTGGCCCGACGTTTCGGAGACTTTGCAGTCACCTGCATACGTACACCTGCTACGAAATATACGCGTCTAGATCCGTAAGGGGTGGTTTTGTTTAAACGGATGGGTCGCGCAAGTGTTAGAAAATATTATGTTAGCCCTGTCTTTTCCACTGGGCACATGCTCTAGGCCTCGCAATTATTGGGGGCCTCCTAATTCCTACTTCATCATATATCATACTCAATCATTTCATAATTACTAAAGACTAGTACCTAAACACACAATCCCTGATAATTATATAATCCAAATATTTCATGACACAAAATATAATTTTTGCTCTATATTTTTGTCCTCGACAAACTCGGAAGCATCATTGCCACTGTGTCTTGAAGATCGTCAAGTAATCGTTAGGCATTATCCAAAAGGCATGTTAGGTACTTAATAGAAGAAATACTTCATTTTACCAACCCCTTATTTCTGCTACGAGGTCTAGTTCCAGTAGGTACTTCTTATCTATAAAAGTGTTTACAGTTTTTCTTAACGCGTAAAGTCACGTAGGTAAGGTCTAACTTTACGTCTTCAAGTGTGTTTGTAAGTGTAGTATACTCACCTATGTTACAGAGATCACTAGTGCATGCTCTGTAAAAAGTTCTAAAATTGAAATCCGTAACGTCATGGTTAAGGTAATCTGGTTCATCGTCACAGCCACGGGTAAAACTTGCAACTACACCTGCCGGATCCTAAGAATACATAAAGGATACCTAAATAAGAATTTCCTTATATCGTTAAGTGCCAACAGAAATACACTACAATAAAATATATCAACTATCTAGCTATTACCGTTTATGAAATAACGACTGGTAACAGACAGACGGGTGGATGGACAGACGTAGAGTTTTAGTCATAGCATAGGGATCTGTGTCATTCATAGTTTGGTACTGAATCTTTATCGAAAAAAAACCGTTCTAGTCTGTACCATCTGGTTTTCTTAACGACGACCCTGAGGTTGGAACTTTGAGATTAACGTTGCGTGTGTTTTGACCACATATCTATATCACCAAATAACATAGATTACTTTACATATAAAATGTTTACTTACCAAAAATTCCTGTCTCAATATGGTGCAGTATTGAAAACGGCAATTGACATGGTGCGTATCATTTGTTATAGTCAAACATGACCGATCAGAATCAACCGATGAAAAGCTGCATGCGTAACAACGTAATTGACCTAGAATTTGTGAAATTTAGATGTTTGAGATAAAGGGGAATCCCAAACAAACACTAAGTGAATTTTTTTTATGGCATCCATTTCGCAATTTATTTCTTTTCTAAAAGTTATTGGCGGTATTTAACTACTCAAAGTACCTAGTAGTGTTAAAGCATTGTGACATAAAAATTAATGCATCATTTTACATCAATAGGTAGCTATTATTGTTGAAACTAACAATCAATAATGTTGCAGTCAGAATTAGAGGTAGTTGGACACGATAATTCCGGTTAGCGCATGATCTTGCCAGGTACTTCCCCGCCAAGCTATTAAATTCAACCGAAAATAACTAGGCTTCGTATACTTTGTGAATGAAATATATGAACTAGTAAATACATACCAACAGTTACGCCTAACGCACAAGAAAGCACTAACAATATTATTTTGAAATCCATTTTTAATTGCCAACATTCATTCTAAACTCGTTGATCGCACCAAATGTTTTTGTTTTCTTATTAATATTATGTTTAATCAAATACCTCATTGTGATATCCACTATCAATGCATGATAATTGGACGAATTATTTACTATCTTATCATTTTGTTCGAAATAAATCAGTGATCAGTATCTCGATTTCCTGCAATTTATAAACCCGACTTTAAAAATAGGTTTCCATTTTTTTGTTAATAAATTTTTAATGCATCCCGGTACCGAAAGCCGAAGGTCAAAGTTTAAAGTGACAAACAGGTATACCTAGATAGTTTTAATAACTAATATTCATTCTCAAAATCTTAGAGTACCTATGTAGCGTTTAACCTCTAATCCATGATCACTTTACGATTAGATAGCTACCCTATGTACTAGAAATGTATGTATACTATGTAATGTATGTATACTATGTATTTAGAAATGAAACATGTTATTTTTACGCTATTTATTTGTTGATATTTTTTTTTAATTATTTGTCTACGTTGAATGAAACAATATTTCTAAAACCAAAAGTATGCACACAAAAATCACAAAAACGGTAAGAGTAGAGCCGGGCAGAAGTCAATCATAATAACTGATTCGAAAATGCCATCGACCTCCATGCAAGCAAGAGGGTTTCTCTATGAAAATGTAACAATTGTTTCTGTCTCTAAATCCATGCTCTTCGAAGTCCGTCATTGTGTAAACTACCTAATATTATGGTGCATGAAGTTTAATAAATTTATGAATAATTCAATGTCCTCTATTTAATTGTCTACGTTGGTACAATATTTCCAAAATTAATAAGGTGAAAGCCAGAATCATTCCATTTAATAGTAAGAGTAGAACCGGATAGAAGTCAATCATGTTAACTGATTCAAAGTTGCCACCAGCCACCGTGCAAGATGGCTTCTTTAGGAAAAAGTAGCGATTATTTCTGTCGCTAAATCCATGCTCTTCGAAGCGGTTAATTCTGTAATATTAAATAACAATGTTTAATAAATCGGAATGACTTTAAAGTCTTTAGCACAACACAGAGCTGAAGTTTCAATAAAATAGTTAGGTACTGATGAGATTAAAACGTGAATAAATTATGTAATATTTACCCAATCCTAAACATTTCACTGAACGGTGAATATCTTTTACTACAAAACATTGCTTTTCCTGAACGTATATAGTCTATCTCCTGCAGTCCACATTTTTCATGTTCTTGGAATAGTTCAGAAATAATTTTATATCCGGCACCAACATTCATGTTAAATGCGAAAGGTTTCTGAAAAACCACGTGAAAAGACTGAACCCGGGGTTATGTATTGCGATCACAAAATTTGGTTGTATGAGAAAAGAAGTACGATACCTATCTATTAACTCGTAGAAGGATTCTGGTAAATAATAAATAGTAAAGGCGTGGAAAATGGTAATTTAGTAAAGCTAATGTTAAGTTATTATGCAACATCTAGATACAATCTCTCTCTCTCTCCAGCCCATTTACGTCCCACTGTTGGGCACGGGCCTCCTCCACTTTGCAGGGATTATGGTCTACTGTGCCGCGCTGACCAGACGTGTTGGCACGGGGGTTTATAATCGAGTTTTCCGTCTCTCACAGAGGATGTTATCTGTGTGCAATATCCCTTAGCTGACTTTTACAGCACCCTTGGAAGGAGATGGTGTGGTGACACTTGTATTCTTAATCCTTTACCACACTAGATACACAGGCCCTATAAATTACAAAGTTTTTAGATCGATATTTAGTTAGATAGTATAAGAACTATAGGCAAACAGAACAATTTATTAATTTGGTAGCAGCTTCATACTTTTTGTAAGCGTTTCACTCCGTCTTCAAGACTCAGGAAGGTAGGGTTTGGTGCTATTTTAGCGTCATAAAAAGCTTTTCTAATAGGATCCCGAGCATACGCTTCCTGCAAATTAAATAAATTGCTAAAAAATTCTTAATAATTTATGAAATAAGCAATTAATCAATACCACCTTAAAGTCTAGAAGTAATTGGAATCATGAATGTATAAATTTAGAAAAATAACTTACTGAGAAATAATATCTGATATAAGAGGCATTCTCCATGCCTATCTCTAGTTTCGAATTGGTTAAATCAGAAACAGTTCGTATTTTATCTGATGTAGACTGTAGCAGTACAATAATACTTGCTGAATAGGCGGTGTACAGAAACACGAATGACAGAAACATCATAAACATCACGAGTCGTCCTCGATTGCCTGAAATAAATAGAAGGAAGACCATAATATTCTCTAACATTCGTTATTCAAATAAAACGTCGTTGGGCAAAAATTTGAAATCAATGTAGGTACGCGCCCAAAATCCGTAGATACTGGTTTTGGAAGGAAGATCAATTTTATTAACACCTAATTGATAGATAATTCACCATGAGCCCAATGTTTCATTTTCTCGGTAAATAAGAACGTCCCGTGCAACGGGAGTATGTTATTCGGGCAGTGACCAAAATCTTTAATAAGAGCTAATGGATGTTAGCGAACGATTTTAACAATGCCAATATTAAAAATTCATAATAACAGCAAAAAAAAACTATGCAAACTAAAAGAGTCTGCTGTCATAAATACAAATTATAAATGCTAACCTTTCAACTCATTAGAGCTTCCTTGTTGAGATATAGCGCTCAAGATGAATATAATGATATCACTCCAATTGCCCCTTAAAAAACTTTGATCTGCTGTTTTCTATGGAAAAAAAATTGATATCATTATTTTAGAAAAAAAAAACATCATAAATTTATACAGACATCAATTTTTCAGTTTTGCAGGTCTAAAAAGTTACTAAAATAAAAGCTATTAGTGAACAATGTTTTAAAAAATGGTAATGTGTATATGATAATCTATGACAACATTTTCTTTTTAAACGTGTCGGAGAATTACGCAGTGAATTAAAGAAAATAGATAGAAAAAGAAACTACTTATACCTAACTGACTGTCGCATTTAGAAACCAAACCTTGACAAATTATGCAAAAAGTCATCCTCTTAAACCATTCTATCATTTAAAAAAACCGCATCAAATTCGTTGCGTAGTTTTAAAGATATAAAAGCTCACATAGGGACATCATATAAAAATAACGACTTTGTTTTATAATAAGTAAAGAAGATGCTAAACTCTTAATTACCATACCTTGGTCTTTTTCTCGTATTGTTTTATATCCCATTTTGCACTGAAATAAAATATAATTACTAATATAACAGTGAATCCGCCGAGGCTGAACCAAACGCCATTTGTAAATGGCAGTATAAATAAATTGTTCTCATATGATAGAGGTGGTTGCCTGAATACTATATATGACACTGTAAAAGTATTAGGAGCCCTTATATATTCAACTACAGCAAGTCTCTTTTCATTCATGAACATAACGGTACCTGAAAAATTCAAAGTGAAACGTACTCTTCTATAAATTAACCTATTTGAACAGATGTAACGTAATTATGCCAACATTGAAATATTTTAAAAGTAGGTATTTTTTATTTTCTACTCATCTTTCTAATAATTTGCTAAGTTCAAAAACTTGTAAAATCCTGAACATTCTTTTTTATTATTACATTGTCATCGGTTCCTTAATATGTGTGTAACATTTCAGATCAATACGACGACTGCAAGTAGGTGAAAATCACTTTCAAAGATTCAGTTACATAGATTAATTATATTGATAGATACATACGGACCTAATAAAAGCATGTTAAAAAATGCAACTACTGGACATAAGATCTTCCTCATGTGGGTGGGGGATATTTTGGTCTATCTCCTCTCGTTGACATAATTTGTTTGTAGGTACTTATTTTAGCCCATGTATAATAATATGCATTTAGTTATCATACCGGTATGCCTGAAGAAGAGAGTTTCTATTTTTACCATGTTCTTTTGATGTTTGCAATGTTTGTGATTCTCGTTGTAAGTTTATAGGCACATGCTTTCATGCAACAAGGATACCTAAATTACACGGTTACACGATAGATGATTTCTTACCACATAATTCAGCTTCTCCTCTGTCTATATCTTTGGTCATGCCAGTCCACGTACCATTTACAAGATAACCCCAAGTGTCTGTAAACTTTACTAGACTAGTGGCATTATAAAAATCAAATATGTATTTAACAGTACTGTAACTACTTGTACTTACTGTGTCTTTGCCGCCACTTCTGTAAAGTTATTATTTAGTTATTAGTAAATATGTTGTGAAAAGAAATGGTCCCAAAGTAGAGCCCTGTGGCAAGCCGAAATAATTTACTTGTGGTACGAAAACACTACATACCCTAATTCCGCATACGTCGTTTTAGTTCTGTTATCTTCAGCTATCATAGATGCTGTTATAGTGATTCCTCTTAAATTTTTTCGTCTCATGGCATTAGAAATTTTCCTGTCCTTAGATTTATTAAGACCGCCAATGGTTGTCCATGTGCCATAATATTCGATGATCCATTCACTATTTGGACTTATTTTATATACTGCAATAATTTTATGAATAAAAAATAGTTATTATACTCTGTCAGTACAATCAAATATAGTAAAAACTTGAATAAAAAGATTTCTTAGACTGATTTCAAATATACTCACTCGCATGTAGAGTGAATAATGACGAAGCTTGCTTTTCAGCAATAACAAACTCTGAATCCACTAGTATGTTTGATACAGCTAATTCTTCCATTAATGAACTAATATTACCAATTATCAACCATCTATATACTTTACTATATATTTTCAATTTATTAGCCTTAAATGAAAATTTAATTAAAACAAACAAGTTTAGAAGGAGTATTCATGAAAATAATAACATTAATGATCGAAATAAAACGAAGTAACTTTTTTTTACGGTCCGTGTGGACGGACGGATTAAGAATACAAGTGTCACCACCTGAATTTTTTCCCAGGGTGCTGTAAGAGCCAGCTAAGGTATAATATAAGCAATTAACGTCTACTGTGAGATTCGGAAAACGTGAAACTAAACTCTGTGCCAACACGCCTGTCAGCGCGGCACAGTAGACCATAATCCCTCTCAAAGTAGAGAAGGCCCGTGCTTAGCAGTGGAACGTTAATGGGCTGGAGAGGAATGTCTTTACACATGTATTTTAAAGTTAATATTGGTCCTTTGAACATGTTACATGGTCTGTATGAATTTCGCACATCATGTTGCGTACGATACTCCGTGTTGGAAATTGCAGTTTACCCTAGAGATAGAAGTTGCTCATTATCGCCTTAAAATAGAGTCTAGGTATTTGTGATATTCCTACGTAGGCTCCCCAAAAGTAGAGAATATGAAGCGATGATCATGAAAATATTACCTTATCAAGATAATGTTTATAACCTCGACAATTAGTATCGACTACAAACATGAGATGGTTGCTTGGCTCGTTAATGTTCATAAGGGCTTTATCTTCACGTAAAAATCTTATCATTTTGTTTTCTTTCGTAAAAATTTTTGTCAATTGTATTTCATACACTGTCAAGAAACTTTCTATGATTTAAAAATGTAATAGATAGTTAATTAGTAGTTACAAAGTAAAATTTTAAGGTTCAAAAGTAGCTCGATAGCACTTTTTAGTCTTTGAATTTGGCATCGATGTATAAGTAGTGATCCGTGTGGTGTCGGATTAAGAATACAAGTATCACCATCCCATCTCCTCCCAAGGGTGCTGTAAAATTCAGCTGAGATAACACCCTCTGTGAGAGACGGAAAACTCGAAAATAAACCCTGTGCCAATACGCCTGGTCAGCGCGGCACAGTAGACCATAATGCCTCCCAAAGTGGAGGAGGCCCACAGTGGAACGTAAATGGGCTGGAGAGTATAAGTAGTGAAAAGAACTGTATAAGTGTTATCTACTATATAAAAATAAGTCGGACTTTCCTTCCTGACGCTATAACTCCAGAACACATGAACCGATTTCCACGGTTTTGCATTCGTTGGAAAGGTCATGGGCTCCGTGAGCTTTATAGTTATTATTTTTTTTTTTTTACTTTTTTTTTGGTATGACAAAACAACGTTTGCCGGGCCAGCTAGTTTAATGTAATTACCACGTTTGCAGCACAATTTTGCAATAATCGCTGTAGGCTGATCATAAGATGTGACAACATCTTTTATCATTCGGAGATGGTTTAGGAAAGATACTGAGTAACACAATTGAAAACATACTATGAGACATACAAAATTTAAAACTCTCATTTTGAATTAACGGCTTATGAACCTCAACCGGTAAAGAGAATACGGAGTGATGTGCAAAAATTAATAAAGTTTATGCTTATGACGGTCACTTTGTCTATGCAAATACTATGTCTTTGCCATAATTATTTGCCTTGTATGAAATAACAGTGGATTGCTTCCTATCGCAAAGGTACTGATTTACTGTTTATTATCGAATTTACTATTCATGACCGTGTCATCTAATATTGCATTACCGTTAGAGAATTACAGTATTATATTGTAGTTCCAAAACGCCCACGTGACTATACTCCGCCCACAGCTGGCAAAGCTTTGGCTTGTTGTTTAACTACTTTAGACTTATCACTGTCTTGGTCTTTGAATTAAGTTTTTTTTTAAACAAGAATCCCAGCAAAAAAATTCTCTAGTGCAGGTATTAAAAATAGGGATAAAAAAACGATCGATTTCTTTAGACCCATACGGCATTTTTGAAGTGAGCGCAAGATAGAATTAGTACGGCAATCCCAACCAATAGTCGTCACTGTATATGCGCCTTTTTAGCTGATATAAATGATATGGCTATGGTAGATCCAGTTGAGAGATCGTAGAAATCCATTGTTAAACAATGTATTGCTATGCTAAAACCCGACGTTATTATCTCTTAATATGTTTACCAAAACAAAATATACGTCAGTTTCCACAGGGGTAAAACATGAATAATTGCAACACATGATCCAAATATCTTGACTCTTTTTATTTTAATATCACACAGGAACAATAATTAAAATATGGTGTAGACCTGGGAATTTTCTTGAATTAAATTGATGATAGTTATAATACATTACATGTAGTGCGACATCTATTTCAACACAGAAGATTGTGGTCACAGAAAAACTGAACTAGGTGCTTAATACTAGATTTTAGTGTATTATCTGTGGTTAAACTAAACTTAAACGTTATTAAAAATATAAGTTTTCTACCCAAAAAGTATGATAATTGAGGTGCTTTCTATTGTAAAGTGACTTTTTAAAGTCACAAAATTCAGACAGCTCAGCAGTTTAGCTAAATTCAGCAGCTTATTTGTGGACGGCTTTAACAAATTTTACAATCTAGGGGTTACCTCATAATTTATTACAGTTTACCGATGTACCCCGTATCTATTATAATAAATTATTACTATCCTATCATAACAATTTCAACTGTTCATTATTCGCTGTCTATTATGGAGTATAATTTCCAATCCAAGTAATACTAAAGCTAATATGCTTCCATAAGACAATACGAGTAAAGCCGGATGACAGTCTACCATACTGACTGACACAAAATTTGCACTTCCACCAATACATTTTGGGCGTTTCTCATACAAGCGGAGATTTTCTCTATTCTGAAGACCATGTTCTTGGATGCGCTTCGTGCTAAAAAACCCAATTTTAATTAAGTTTGCTCAAAATAGTACATACATGTAGATGTGATCTATTAAATCTCTTTACTTTTAGATTTTTTTTTTAGAATTAGAATTCTTGATCAAGCGATTATTCAATCCATTCTCATTTGTCTTCGAAGGTCTACACATTCATGTTATTGATGAAATGTTAAGAACCGTTTGATTATATCTACTTAAAGGTCATAGCTCATTAGAGCTACCCGGCACCCTCCCCGCACCGCCTCGTCGCACGGCGTCCACTCGTTGTCGACAGGTGGTCCACGGGTGGACACCGCGTTATCACCAATAATCGTCACGCGGTCAACCAGTGGACCCCGCGCCGGCCGCTACGACTGGAGACCGTTTAGTCCAGGAATTTTCGTGTAGTCTGTCAACCATTGGCATAATAGTTTTTCTTTATTCATTTTGAAAGCAAAAACGATACGTCCGACTTGTTTAAAAGAAAGGCTGGGTATGAAGGGATCAAGGGAGGGTGGGGACCCGCACGTTGGCGATGCGCAGTCAGCGCAAGGCAAGCATGCGAGCAGCGAGTTGTCACCGAGTGGTCCACCTGCTGTCCGCGCGTGGAGGGCTTACGACAGAGGCGACCCGGTGACGCTACGGAGTTAATGTAGTGAGCGCATACCCATACAAATCCATATCAAGAATACTAACCGCACGAGGCGAGGCGGTGCGGGGTGGGTGCCGGGTGGCTCTAATGACCTTAATAGCTATTGCTCGCGACTTCGTACCCGTAGAATTTAGAAGATTTCTCAAATCGAACCAGCGATTCCTGAGATTATCGCGTTCAAACAAACTAACAAACAAACTCTTCAGCTTTATAATATTTGTATAGAATTATAGATGGTTACATATCATGAAATTTACCTACTGATAGTAATTAAACAAAATGGTTTACCCAATTTTAAACATCTCACGATAAGGTGAATTCTTTCTGACTGCTAACCATGGATCAATTACTTGCAAATATTGTATTTCCCGAAGATTACATTTTTGTCCTTCATTAAAATATTTACCTACGAATTTGTATCCTACGCCAGTTTCCATGTGAAAAGCAAATAAACCCTGAAAATTGAGGTAAAAATATTTCATCAAGTTCTGGATGTAAGCTGTAATCATAGACACTATTTTTATTAACAGGACTTATAGCGTCGATTTAATTATAACTTGGGTTACACAACCACAATTTACATTACACAAATAATTTTCAGTAATTAATCCGTAGGTAGTTAGTTACGAGTAGGTACCTATGTTAGAAACTATTTTGTATTTTATGCTATTCGTTTTTTGAAGACACGATATCTTTGTTTTCATACGATGGAATTTTTCTTATCACTTATCTGGGGCCTTATTTCAGTGGTCTTATTGCTAACATAATTTTTTTGGGAAATAAAAATCAAACCTTTTGCATTTTGAGCACCCCTTCCTCCATACTCATGAAATTGGATTTGCTTCCTCGTGGTGCAACTTTTTTGTCATAAATTGCTTTACGAATAGGCTCTGTAGAAGTCTGTTACAAGAAAGGAAGAGAAAAATAATTAAAAAATATTTATTAACACTAAATAATTATGATAAATATTACTTCCTTACCTTCTCGGTACCCCTAGGAAAATTTTGTGATAGAATATTGATTATTGAATAAAAAAAAATGCTATTACTAAAACGAAGACACATCGTCAGAAAATACTAAATATTTTCATTACGTACGTACCGAAAAATAATATCTATTGAAGACAGTATCGTCAACTCCAAACTTCAGTCTCGAGTGGAGTAAATCATCTAAAGTTTTAATATGTGATGAACTGGACTGAAGTAGTGCTACTATATTAGCGGAATACGAAGTGTAGAGACACATTAATGCTAGAAACAGCACGAGCATAACAATACGTCCCAAGGATCCTGAAAGAATTAACCTATATACAGGATGACTGGTAAAACAGCGTAAGCATTGAAGGAGGTTATTAAGTACCTGATTCTGATCACGAATATGTACACATTATAGGCGCTTAATACATATTTGAAATAACCGACCCTTGTGAATCTCATCCCTCCCTACCCGCGCTCGCCCTGCTCACTGTCTATAGACACAGTGTTGCGGTTTATTCGTAGCGCGTTGTTGCACAGTCAGTCACCATATTTTCTAAGAAATTCTACCTTAATTTCTCTAAAGTTAAAGTAATTTATTAATTTTGCAATTGACTTGCTATGCTTTTACTTATTAAATTAAATTGTAGTGGAATGTTTACGTTCTTCTAACTGTCACCCTGTAGAAAAAGGCTAACTGACTGACCGACTTAAAGCCCAAACTACTAACGCTAGGAACCTTAAGTTTTGTAAGCCGGTTCCTTTTATATAGGTAATTAAGGAGCTAGCTTCTAGCAATTAATCATTCACATACAGAAATTTTACCTTTCAGTTCACAGGTGCTTCCTTGTTGACAGGTAGCTCCAAACATTAGCATAAATATGTCAACAATGTTAGCTCTAAGTATACCAGCGTTGAGTTGCCTCTGAAAACATTCAAAGGATTCACAAATAATGTTGATTGCAATAAAAGGATTTTAAATATTTTAAAATTGAAAATGCGTCATGAGAACTGTAAGGAAATTTTTCATCTCCGGAGTACTATCGAAGCCCATACAGATCATTAAATTCTCTTTCAGTAAGATTTAACTGTTGCTTTTGCACATAAATTATAGCTTGCAACGGTCATTTCTATCGCTAAAAGTGATGCTTTGCTTGCTAGTGATGTCCTACTTCGGTCACAGTGGACATTTCTAGTAATAAGTATATTTTTTGTTACCTTAGTGTTAATTATGTATTTAGTATCCACTTTGATTTGATAATAAATATTTCATTCTTTCCTAAAAGTATTTTACCAAAAAATTACTTACAGTATCAAAATCATGGTTTGTTTTTTTCCATTCCCATTTTGTTACGAGTACTAGCACCAAGTAAATTAGAAATATCAGTACTAGAGTACAATACCATACGGTTGAATTGAATGGAAGTAAAAATAAATTATTTTCGTAGGACAGTTTCGGTTGTTGAAATACAAACTTCGAGCGTGTCGGTGTTGGGCTTGCTATATAGTCTACGAAATATATACGTTCCATTGTAAAGAACATTGGAGAACCTGCAAATAAAGTAATATTTTACTAACAATTTTAACCATTCATAAAGAAAACGGAATAAGGGCAGGAGAATGAATTTTTACCATTCACACACCTTGTTTGTAATTTTAGTGTTAACATCCCTTTTCTATATTTCCTTGTTTTTTGAAAAATTTTCTCTATTCCGTGATAGAGCTCAGGGATGTTTTAAAGGGCTTAGGCTTATGTGTTAAGATGTAATGTGATTATGACAAAATTTTACTTTAGAATTTTAGGACTTGATTACAAAACTGCGCTAGGACATACTATTTCAATAAAGTAACTGAATATTAAGAAGTTATTATAACAATAAACACTCACCTCCTATTTCTACTTCTCCACGGACCAAGTAACCAGTCAAGCCATTCCATGTGCCATTTGTACGATAACCCCAAGTATCAGCAAATATAAAGATCTTTCTGGCGTTTAGGAAGTCAAGCAAGTGATTAGTTGTTAGATAATTTACTTTTGTAATAGTATCGATATGGTCATCCCTATAACACAAAAGTAAAATCAGTTATAGGTATAATAGGTACTAGATATAATTTCTTTTGTGGTAAATACATAAAAATAATAAAACAGAAAATATCTATTCGGTACCTAGACAATATATTTATTACATGGCAAAAATATTTGTATAATTTATAATACAAGAATCGAGCGACTTGATAGAAAGAAAGTGCTACTGACATTGCGGGCACAATTTGCACATAGTCCGTTTTGTTTAAAATGATTTACAATGAATATCGCGCCACTTACAAGCCATCAGTTAAATGGTTTTTACTCTCATTATTGGTAACAACATAACATATTTTTATAACATGTCCTTCTAAATCAAGCCGTCTTGACGATTCTTTATCCATGAACGAATCTGACTTTACAAATCCATTGCTTACATTCCAGGAGGCGTAGTATTCTGATTTCCATTGGCTGTTTGAACTGATTTTGTATACTGTAAAAAATTGGTAGTTATTTATTGGTCTGTTCGCAAAAACAACCTAAAAGCAATAGCTATGCATAACCAAAATAACTTCGGATCAAGTTTAAAAATACTACTTTTAAATGCTACATACACTCTTTATAAAATACTAGCTGACCCGGCAAACGTTGTTTTACTATACAAATGTCAGGGGTGGACAAACCTTATCACTCAGCGGTATGAAAAATAGATAGTAGCCGATTCTCAGACCTACTGACTATGCATTATGCATATAAAATTTCATAAAAATCGCTCAAGCCGTTTTGGAGGAGTATGGGAACGATCATTGTGACACGACAAATAAATATATAATTTTATATATTAGAAATATATAAAATTCTCGAGTACAAAATATACAAAATACTCGATAATTCATTTAACTTTTTCAAATTTTAATTCTATGGCTGATATACATTAGATATCTTTTTATTTTTAATATATGAATATTAAAAGTTTGCCAGAAAGTTATGTATCGTAACACTTCTCACTATTTTTTGTTATACTTACTATAGTGTAATTCATATGCATTAATTGTATCTGCAATCATAACAACTTGTGAATCTGTTAAAATGTCAATATTCATAGCGCTATCAGGAATTGTATTATTTTCTTTGGAGCCACCAATGAAAATCCAACGAAATGGAGCTTGGAATAGCCGTCTCGAAGCACTCTGCAATTTTATATTAAGTATTTGATCTTATCTTGACGTTCCTTTTTATGATAAATAAATGTACACGACTAACCTGTTCCACGAAAGATCCAATGTCAGGACAATTAATATTAACCAGAAAGATAACATGTTCTTCTCTATCAAACGAATGCTCAAAATTTCTATTTAAATCTGCACTACTTATTTGAATATTTTCCTGTGAAAGGGTTTTACAAAACTGAATTGTTTTATCTGAAAAATAAAATAATTTCAATATAGTTTGGCTATTTATAAATTGCAGTTTTTACGCGTCTTCCACAGTATTGACTGTTTCCATACAAATAATCTACTTAGTTCAAAAACTAAAAAACACACTTGAAAATCCTGAATATTTTTTTAAATTATTGCATTGTCATCGGTCTTTGATACATGTGCAAAATTTCAGATCGATCCGACTACTGTAAATGAGTGAAAATCATTTCCAAGGATTCCGTTACATAGATACGTTCCGAACTTATTATAAGCGTGTTAATAAATAAAGTATTTTTTTACTTACGAGGAGACCAACAGAGTTTCGAAATTATAGTTGAAGGTCTATTGTATGCTTTTAAAACATCAACGAGCATAGTTGTTTCTATAGATTCGCCATAAGAGAGAGAAAAATATAAAAACATATTGTAAATTATAAAGGTTTTCATGATTCTGCCTTACTGGGCAGACTCAAAGTATATACGTGTATTCATCACAATACAGCAAAAATGTGAATTCTATTTGGGTCGGTTGAAATGTGTAACGTAGATGGCTTCAATTATCTTTAAGTAATATTTGCAAAATTTAAAAATTATAATAGAAAATTTTGCAAATCATATTTACTGAGCGATTTGCTTCTAAGAAAACCCCTATGTGGATTTATACTATTACATAATGTACAATGTACATAGAAAATATTGAGGCACCTATAGTCTCTTACTTAAACCGAAACAGAAAGAAAAAAAGACGCGTATATTTATTTTAAATTTTTGCCTGAAGTTTCGGATACTTTGCAGTCATCATGGTCACGAGTGAGACTGAGCTGTAATGTGTCTTCTTCGATCAGTTATTACAGGGTTTACCCATATTCTATTTAATTTTACATTAACCATAAAGATAGACTTTTACCATAAACTATATCATATTATAACTATATCATCTAAATCCGTAAAAAGTAGTTTTATTTAAACAAATGAGTCGCGCAAGTGTTAGAAAATATTAAGATAAAAAGACATAAAGTATATTTATTCTTTAGACCTGCTATGTATATATCTATGATTTTTTTTGCAGACCAGCACTTGCTGTGTTAGTTAGTAATAGACAAACATACGTTAACTATTTAAATAACAAAGTTCACTTATGATTTTGTACTTTGTTCTAATTAAAGTCCGTTGCCATCATGACGCGTAAGAAGAAAATCGTTTTGGTCAAACTATCACTATTTGGTTTATTAAATAAATACACAAATTCCTATATTTATTGTAGATAAAGTACGATATATCTATGTAGGATTAACATAATATCTTATTATTGTATCGGTGTCAAGTTTATTCACATTGTTTGTTTAGCGATACGGGATGCGTATTTTTCCGTAACAACTATTGTAAACAATAACGGCAATGTAGGTACGTATTTTATGGGTTATTCTCAATATTTTATAGCATATACAGATCATTAGGTGATTTCTAGATACCTCTAGAACACAGATCAGAAAATATAGCTAAGTATCAATTATGGATTTTAAGCTCTGAGCTAGGATGCCCAGACGGCTGTCTACTACGAGAATAAGGCCATGTATCACATTGTGTTGAGGCTTGCAGGTAGGGATTTGTAACTATTACTTTTCTTAAAAAAAGTAAATTTTCTCGACGCACACACTCACTGTCACAAAAATATACTGACAGTATGAAGTTAGATACAAATGTAGAATAACCACGTTATTCTACATTTGTATCTAACTTCATACTGTCAGTATATTTTACTACTATACTGTTAGTAGTACCTACATACAAAGAAGCGTTTATTGTGATTGCGCCGACCCCAAATAGTGGGATAAGGACAGGAGAATGATGACCTACATACAAAGAAGTAAAACTTATTAAGTACATATAAGAAAGAATCAGAATACGCATACAATTTTTTTGGAACTTTTTTCCTGATTTCGTACGTTGCCGTTCTGCCTTAGGGTTCCTATAGATACGGCGATAGCAATGCCCCTGTCTAATAAGCATCTTATTAGTTGAATATATATTCATATAAATCATGAAGGTAATCTAGTAATGCATCTATTTATTCATATTACAGGAAATGTTGGATTAGGAAGTAGGAAAATTGTCATAACAGGATAATTTTTTATTTATGTTTTATGTTATCAACATCATTATTAACGATAAATTCTCGAATCTTCTATTAATATAATTATATACTGCAACTGATACTACTTACAAGTAAGTAATAATAATATGTACGCAGAATACTTTAGAAAGAGGAACACATTTTACTAATAACATACTATTTGCAAGTTATACTTACAAAAAGCATTTGTTAAAGTAATCGCACTCGGATAGTTCGTAGTTTAAATAAAACTTGTGTTTTTAATTTTATACTACCATAACACACTGGTGACTGCAAAGTCTCCGAAACTTCGAGTTAAAATTTAAAACAAATACACGCGTCTAAATCCGTTAAGAGGATACCAAAATAGCTTCGTGCATTTTTCTATGTACGAAGTTTTCATTGTTTCTTTAGATTGAATGGCTAGAGCTCTAATTTTTAAGTATATGTTTTTTCAATATATGATCTAGGATCGCATGAACTCAGAAACGAGATTGAAAAAAGTTTTCTCGATAGAAAATCTTGGCGAAACAACCTCTCTAATTTTTTTATTTTTAGGGTTCCGTACCCAAAGGGTAAAAACGGGACCCTATTACTGAGACTTCGCTGTCCGTCCGTCCGTCCGTCCGTCCGTCTGTCACCAGGCTGTATCTCAAGAACGGTGATAGCTAGAGAGTTGAAATTTTCACAGATGATGTATTTCTATTGCCGCTATAACAACAAATACTAAAAATAAAATAAAATAAATATTTAAGGGGGGCTCCCATACAACAAACATGATTTTTAGGGTTCCGTACCCAGTATCTCAAGAACGGTGATAGCTAGACAGTTGAAATTTTCACAGATGATGTATTTCTATTGCCGCTATAACAATAAATACTAAAAATAAAATAAAATAAATATTTAAGGGGGGCTCCCATACAACAAACATGATTTTTAGGGTTCCGTACCCAGTATCTCAAGAACGGTGATAGCTAGACAGTTGAAATTTTCACAGATGATGTATTTCTATTGCCGCTATAACAACAAATACTAAAAATAAAATAAAATAAATATTTAAGATGGGCTCCCATACAACAAACATGATTTTTTTACCGTTTCTTGCTCGATACTAATAACGTTGCCTTATGTTGCATAGATAATGGTACGGAACCCTTCGTGCGCGAGTCCGACTCGCACTTGACCAATTATTTTCATTTGTCGGTCTATTAATGCGTATTAACTAATGAAATAACTTTAAAAACATAGGTAACTATTATCTATAGAAACACGTGGATCAGAATTAAAATATATTTAGTAGATTTTGAGTAAATAGGAAAAGTATCCCTAATTCTTCATTTTCTGTGCCTACTGGCTGTGTTAATATGTACGTGTCGGCGATGATATTGATGTAGGCCCATAACAGTAGTTTTATTTAAACATATGAATCGCGCAAGTGTTAGATAATATTACTTTATAGTTTATTTAAAAATAATGTAGAGTAATAAACTCTTATTTTAACTCTATCCATTAGCAGCAACCAACTAAATAAATAGTATGATCAAATTAATATTTGTGCGTAGATTTTTTTTGTTATTGATAATAATTACACCTCGATTATCAATGTTTAGATTTAAGAGATATCCGAATATATAACCTATAATAACAGATAATTATAATATTGGTCAATAATTCTATAGGTAAAAAAGATTATTTACGTCTTGAGAATCACCCGTAGGTATTCAGTAACTAGTTATCAAAAGATACACATTTTAATTATTTACATTGCATAATTTGATTGTGAGTAAATGGTAACTTTCTTGCTCTTTTAATTGCGTGTTAACTATTGACTATTGTATTGTGTTTGTTGATTTTTGGAATATTAATGTTAGAATTAATTGCTATACTGAACTTTGTATTGAAAATGCTATACGTTTATTTGTTTTCCGAATTACTATGAGATGTACATTAGATTCAGTGTCATTGGGTAAGGGGGACATATCTGCATCCGAATGGACACCATTGTTGAGAAAATCTTCACATGTACCGCTTTCTACTCGAGGTGCGTACTTGTTTTGTTTTATTTATTTTAAAACATTCCTACAATTTTGTGTGACCACCTTAACGGACCTTCCATTCTTTTAAGAATATGTTGCCATGTATATATAATGCCCAAAGTAAAACAGACATAATGCACTATCAAATATAACAATAGTTCTCTCTCTCACTCTCTCTCTTCCCAGCTCATTTACGTCTTACTGTTGGGAACGGACTTCCTCCACCTAGGGACTGCCCGTCTGGTCAGCGCGGCACAGTAGACCTTAATCTCTCCTAAAGTGGAGGAGGCCCGTGTCCAACAGTGGGACGTTTATGGGCTGGCGAGAGAGAGAGAGAGAGAGAGATGCTGCGCTGACTGGGAACGCTGGCGAGATGAATGTTAATCGTGTATTATTGTAATATATTATGTTCTCATATTATAATTCTTCAAGCGACAATAGTTTAGCTTTTTCATGATTTATCTCAAATTCATAAAGTCTCTCGTGGCATTCTGCAGGAATACAAAATGTCTTTTGGTAAAATAAAGTCTGGACTTTACAATATATTGAGTACAATTGTATAATTCACGAGAAGAGATTTCTCTCCTCTTTGTTTTGCTGGATCATTTCTTGCACCTAGAATTAATAGAACGATAACTATGTGTGAGTCTAAAATAGTCTAAATAAAACTCAAACTAATTACTTTAGGTATACTAATAATAACTAGGTACTAATAAGGAAATACATACTATGTATTACTTTTTAATATAAATAAACTTTACTTGCAATATCAACTTTACTTCAAGCCTTCACGTGATCACTGAATAAGGAAGCAATTTCATAACTTTTTGACGTCTGACAGTTACTTAGGTACAACTACATAGTTTAATTATATGTATAAATAGGTATTCTATCAGTAATAAATAGTATCTACTAAAGATAAATTATTTAGACATATTAACAGTAAAAATATATTTTTTTAATACATTCATGGACAGTAGTCCTGTAGTCCAAAGTTAAGTTTATTATATGCGTGTGTTATGGATAAGTTTATTATATGCGTGTGTTATGGATACCGGAATATAGACTACTTAGACCATTTTTCTTTTGTACAATAATAATTATAATACATAGAAAACACCCAGAAGCAGTACAAACTTTTGTATGACTTTAACAAATAATTGTCCCGTGCGGGAATCAAACCCGTGACCTCGTGAACACATGTCTGTTACACGAACCACACGACCACGAGTCCTGTCATTATTAATTAATGTGCTGTATCTCTACAATCCATCCATCCATCCATCAAACTTTCTAGATCGTCGAGCGATGTGGCCTGCCCATTGCCACTTCAGTGTGCTAACTCTTCGGGCTATATTCACTATAGCTATATTCGTACACACCAGTCCTTCTACGGATCTCCGCATTCCGGATCTTATCACGTAGGGAAACACCGAGCATAGCCCTCTCCATAGCACGCTGCGTGACTCTGACTCTAATCTCTACAATAAGCGCTTTAAATCATCCATTAAAATGTTTGCCGTTACTTTGTCATACCTATCAATTAAACTATTTTAGTGATAAACTAACTGTGATTCACAGTTTCACTTGGGTACTTACAAGCTAGGGTTATACATAATTGTTTACATTTTATTTTGTAGATCCACTGAATATACACAAAAAAAATTCATAAGAATTCGTCATGCCTTTTTGGAGAAGCAAGACAATAACAATTTGACACGAGAATTTTATATGTAAAAATATGATTTTTACCATGAAAACTGTATAAGAATCTGTTTCTATCTAGAGGCAACGCGAAGCTATAAATTTTGAAATATTATGGCATAGTATTATAACATTTATAGCACAATTCGTCAGTGTTAACTGAACTTTCTTATTATAAAAACTGTATTTAAAAATGTACATAAGGAAATAGCTAATTAATCAAAATACACAGTAGTTGTTTTCATTTTTAGTTAAGTTGTGCATGTAGAATTGGTATCACTATTAGGCGGATTGAACTAAATTTATACGAGGTATAAAACATGCCCATGGTATAGACGTATAGGAACAGGTATATTTTTGGTACTGATATTCAATGTTTGTTATTATCTTCTTGTTTTTCTTTCACCTAAGTGCTAATTTGTTCATTGTACTGAGATGTGCCATCTTCTTTTGTTAAGAATAATCGTGACCTGTAACTTATCATACAGATCATGAGTATTATATATATTTTGACCTTGTTTTTGCAAAATATTCCATTCAAGATCCGGAACGGAGAAAAAATATGAGAGATATATCGATGTAAAGTTTAAATATCTAGATTTTCATTCAAAGCTACTGAATAATTTTCTTATGTCTATTCTTTGATAAGTTGTATCAGCTGTGAGAGACATAGACTTCTAATAGCCATGGCTGCTGCAACCATGCAACATAGCAAAAACCTCGGTAAGAGACATAGAAAAAAACAAAAAACACTAGCAAAAACCTCAGTAACATCATTAGATATTCCGGTATCTGCATAACACCCTTTTAAAGGAAAAATTGAATTTGGTAGAGACAAACAACAGCAGATATAGTAAGTTCATAGAGCTCTATCGGTTCTCCAGAAAAACTATTCTTATTTTCTTTTTTTACTAAACCTTATGTGGTGCCTTGAACCTTACCATGACCCGACAAGAGGGGCACCACGTGACGGGGGTGAGCATTATGAACTCTTCCCCCCTTGTCCTAATGTGGACTCCGTCTGCCCCTCCTCCCCTCCTTGTCGCTATTACCTCCCGAGCAAAAGAGGTGCACAGCAGCCCAACACTGATAGTACGGGGTCCGTAGTACAAATCAGAAAATCAGCTTGATAGTAATCAAGTAAAAAAAATGTACTACGGATCCCGTACTATGATCGCTTTCGGCCCTAGACGCATAAATTCTGGAAACAAATTGTGTGAGAGCTACTTTGTATCATAAATCTTAGTACTTACTTAGGTACATTGTAACAATTTATAGAAAGTAAGAACATTATAGATTTCCTTCAATATTGCCATATTCCTTTATACCGCTTTCATTCCCTTCGCGCTAAAATTTATGCGCAATGAAGTAGCCATACCTATGAATAAATTATCAAATAAAATGCTATAAAGTGGTAACAAATGTTCCTTAAAATTGGCGCAAGACTTGAATATTTGAAGAGGCTAGGCAAATCGTGGTTTGCATAGTAAATCAATTGGTAATGGATTCAGTTGTGTAGTTGAGGCAAACTTTAAAAAGAAATACACGTTTTCCTTAACGTATTTTTATATTTATTTGAAACTACTTACACAGTTAATTATATTAAGTTCCTCCTTCCAAATATATTTATTTTTTTACGCAACAATTTAGAAAGAAATACTTTATCATCCTGGCAACTCTCTCTATCCCTCTCTCTCTAGACCATTAACGTCCCTAAGTGATTATGGTCTACTATGCCACGCTGACCAGGCGTGTTGGTATAGGCACACAGGATGTTATCTGGGACTTATCTGGTTTTTACAGCACCCTGGGTAGCAAATGGGAGGTGATATTTGTATTCTTAATTCAGCCAGCGCGGCACAGCAGACCATAATCTCTCCCAAAGTGGAGGCGGCCTGTGCCCAACAGGGGAACGTTTAATGACAGGAGAGAGAGTTTAGAAATCTAGAAAATTCTACGTACGGAAGATGTCTTATTTAAATAATTAACTTCAAAGTATTTTTGACAATAAGGTATTAATAGATCAAGTTCATTTATTGAGATTCTATTTTAAAGAGCATAAAAACTCAATGTTGGCTAACGTCACGGATCAGACCATAGCGTTATTTGCGAAGTTCAATTCACTGGCATGAATATCTAAAAATATAAATTGTATAAATAAAGTATTTTATGTCACTATCATAGCGTGGCGAGGGTCGATTTCGTCACTATTTATGATACGGAAGTATATTTTTTATGTAGGCACTACAACTCACCACCATGGCAAGTCTAATAATCAATTGCTGTGTTTTATAATACCGTAGGGTTTACTTTTTCGACTGTATTATTCTTATAAAAACTAAAAACCTTAGGGCTTACATTTTTGGTCAATAATATATATTGCTAGGCGTCCTCTTGAACCAATTTAATATATGAGCTCATGGACATACATACAAAAATAACGACTTTGTTTTGTAATAAGTAAAGATGACGTTAGAGATATTTTTGAGCCTTGCCGTAGTAGGTATTACTGTACTCGCTAGCTAAAGATAGGTACTTAAGAGGGCAGGATCCCAAATTATGCTCCATACAAAAATATGGGTATCGTACTTCCCTTTTTTCTTCGCGAAAGTTAAACCGATTTTAATTTAAAGAAAGTGATACAAGCATAGATATACTCTTCATCTAAAATATAAAAAATATATATTCATATAAAAAAGGGGACTACGAAACGTCTTTTTTCAAAGAATTTGTAGGTAAAATCTGCTTCAGCTATATTTGTCCCTTTCGGCCCAGTGCTCGGGAATAGGGATAGCAATACCTAAGGCAAATACCTAAAATAGGAGTACAGTACCCTCTTAATACTTCCATGATATAAATGCAGAATGCAGATGTAGGTATCACAACTCTACTAATATTTGTACTGCGTCTGGGTGTTTCTATGTATTATAAGTATGTATTTACAAAAGAAAAGTATGTATATGTATTCTATCCGTACTCTGGTACCCATAACACAAGCATAATAAGCTTAGCTTGGGACCAGAGGACGTTGTTTAAAATGTCCATGGATATTTATTTATTTATTTATCTATTTATAAAATTAGATTTTTAAATATAAAATAAATAACATTTGTAAGAATGTATAGATGTTTGGATGTAAGAATGTTTGTTTGTGTTACTGAATGGATATTAATGTGACTTTATAACTGTGTAGGTTATTAATAAGATCAGCTATTATTTATCATTACGCCAAAAGGCAAGGAGCGAAGCAGTAACAGTAAATGCGGTTAAAACGGCGGCCATAACAATCATTTTGCATTCTGTATTGTACACTATATAGGTAACTGTTTTTTGGTAACCAATAAATCATGTCATATATGAATGAGCATCGATTCTTTCTAGATCGAACTTACTTTGTTATTGACAGCAATACAATAGTGATAGCAAAAAAATCTTGGGATTCACAAACCGGACACATAGCTAACCATAAATTAAGTAGGGTTGTGTCTAAATTCTTTATTTTAAATTTTGTTTAAGTTTTATACTTCTTGCTTGCTGTCATTTTGGTGGTATGTATGTTATAGTTATTCTGGTAGGATATTAGCAATACTGAGGAACTTTAAACAAGAGACGTGCCTAGACACATTAGTTTCCGTACTGGGGTATCTATAAGAACCATATACCACTGGAATAACATTGAGACATAAATAAAAAAGTTAAATTATAAGTGAAAACCCTATTAACAAGAGTTCAGTGACCTTTGAGATTAACCTGATCGTCTAATGACTTTCTGTTTATGGTTATAATAACTAAGTACAAGGAGTACAGGTATAATTCATCACATCACTTATTGTGATGTTATATTTAAATCATGAGACTTTTTAACGCAGACTAGCTGTTGCCTGCAACTCCGCCAGCGAGAAATTTAGAAACATACGAACTTATTCATAATGACTTATCGGAGGTTTAAACGGAGATTTTATCGGAGAGATAATAAACGTTTTACCGTGAAAAGACTATTATGAATAACAAGTTTTGACCATTTTTGCGAACCTATTTTAGCGAACTTTTAAACCTCCGAAAAGTCATCTATACTTATAATAAATCTGTAGAGAGGTCAATTCTGTACATGAAATATATTTTCAAAATAACTATCAGGGGGTGATTAGTGATCGATACTGATGCCAAAAATGCAATCAGTAAAATTTTTGTCTGTCTGTCTGTCTGTCTGTCCGTCTGTATGTTCCTTATGGAAACAAAAACTACTCGACGGATTTTAACGAAACTTGGTACAATTATTCTTCATACTCCTGGGCAGGTTATAGTATACTTTTCATCACGCTACAATCAATAGGAGCAGAGTAGTGAAGGGAAATGTTGGGAAAACGGGAAAAGGTGCTCCATTTTTTAAGCTTCCGTCGCGTGTGCAGCCTTAATGGTTAAAGTTACATAGAAATCATGTATGACGGAAATATTCTACATAAAATTGTCTAAAAAATATCCCGAAACAGCACATATCTATATTTTATGGTTGACTCACAATAACACGTGTAACTCCTGATAGCTTAGCAGTTCGTTCATTCTGATTATATTTGTTACTCTTACGTTTATAATACTCTCACTCAAGCAGTAGTTAAAAATGTTGCAAAAACGGGGAAAATTTCCTAAATTCTACGCGGACGAAGTCGAGGGCAACAGCTAGTTATGAATAAGACCGAAAACCTTAACAAATAATACAGAAACCCCATCGTCTTGAACTATTCTATCTATTAAAAAAACCTGATCAATATGCGTTGCCAAGTTTTGAAGACATAAGCTCAAACAGGGACTTACAAAAATAACGACGTTTTATATTATGTAAAGATCTGTCAGTCAAATCCAAGTTCAACTACTACAGTTCAACTAACTTTATAGAGTCAATACTAAATATATTAAAATATTTAAGTTAATGAAGGAAGGAAGGAACAAAATTCTTTTTATTGTATTCTCTTTATTAATTTTGCAATTCACTTGCTATGCTTTTACTTTTTCTTTCTTTATTGTAAGCCAAAAAATCTTGGTAATGACAAAAAAACATTCCTAAATTAAATCGAAATGTGAGCCTCGTGTACATAAGTCGTTTTCAATCCAACACCAATCAAAACCCTACAGGTACTCAAAAAGCAAATATATAAAAAAAGTATATATAAATATAATAAAAAAAAATTTAATATACCTACTAACACCAAATTTTCCTCAAATCTCAAAATATCTTTATATTTTGAGATTTAACAAAGAGACACGCTAAGCCGATGCTGTTTACTGAAAAAGAAAATGACAAAACAACTTCGGTTTAAAAGTAAATATCGGTCAGTTGTTGTTTATTTTAATGTAACCCCAGTTTTTTTTACCTCAATAAATAATAACAACTAACTGTTGCCCGCAACTTCGAATGCGTGGAGTTAAGAAACCAAAACTGAAAAAATTATACAAAAAAGCAATCCTCTAGAACCCCTCTATTATAAAAATAGCTCACATTGGGACATACATAAAAAAATAACCACTTTGATTAATAATAAGTACAGATAACATTTTAGTTGTGAGTTTCCCATCATATTAGCTTATGTAATCCTTTTATAGCAAAATTTTAAGATACTCACGAGATAAAAGCTATGTGGTAACATAATTAATTTTTAATCCATCAACAAAAAGAAAAGAGAGCTTAGGAAAGTTGGTAGTCTTATGCCATTTACACAAGTAGGTAATCTTCGAAAAAAGTCCTTCAAAAGAGCAAGTACAGTTAATAATTAAAAGTACAACGAAGTTAAAAAAGCAATTTCCTCCAAAATGGTGTTTATACCTCTTATAGCGGAAAAGATTAATACATAACTGTAATTAATTCAGGTAAAAATTGTCCAATACATATTGGTCAGACATAACTGTAATTAAATACGGAAAATTTAACAAAAAATATGTTCATTTATTACACGATTCTGTACTTTATTTTATAAAAACCTGTCAAGAGCGAGGCAAACTCGCACCATTAGGGTTTCGTACCTACTAGACATATAAACTTAAGTAACTGCATTCAAATAATCAGATAATTAAACTCAAAACAACTCACCGACTTAATTTTATAGTTGAAATATAGGGAATCGCCTACATTTCAGCTACCTCATAAGTTGGTATTAGTATAATAAATAAACACTTTTTTCTTGTGATGTGATGACAAATTATAAGTTTTTGGATTTTTCCCTACATCAGCACTATATAGACCTGATCTATACCAAATTTCAAGGCTCTAGGGCAACGGGAAGTAACTTGTGAATTTTGATTCCCTAGCATAAGTCGAAAATTCTTAAAAATGGTCGTCATTCGGTTATATATTTTAAATGCGTAGAGGTAAAAGGTTGATTGTAGTTTTTGTAGCAAGAGACCGCATAGATCTACATATCGTATGAGTTTCAAGTTGATACCTTCAGCCGTTGCCGAGTAAAAAAAGTTTGACAGACGGACAGACAGACAGACACCGGAGTGATCCTTTGTACGAAACCTTTAGGGTTTCGTACAAAGGATCACAAGAGAGATTTATAAATTGAACTTTTATTATTATTCTGTAATTGGTTGGGAAAGTATGCGATTAGAATACTGCCTTTCAGTAGAAATCGTTTATATTGAATTGGTTCAAGTTTTGGTTTTATCACCTTAAATACAAGGAAATAGCACTTACAATTATTGATTTATCATTATCAATAATTATAAGTGTCTAAGATAATATAAGTGTTTTAGATATTGTACAATAGACCTAAAATGTAGATACTTATTATTCAATCTGAATGTAATGGCTGAAAGCAATTCAAATCCTAAAACAATTTTTTATCTAGTACGTATATTAAGACATTTCTTTGACTTAACATCAAATTATCATCAATCACCGCAGGATCAAGGGATCAACCAACATTATTTTATTAGAAAATAAACCTGTGACGTCACCGTCACCCGTAGGTATCTTAATCCGAGTCAGTACGTAATGTGTTAAATTAGGTACTGAGTATAGAAAAATATAAGGGAAGTAATTTATTAATTTTTGCATTTGACATGCTATGCTTTTACTTAATAAATCAAATTATGGTGGAAAAAGTGAAATGCCGCAAGTGGGACTTGAACCCACGACCTCGGAATACCGTTCCGAAGCTCTTCCAACTGAGCTTATTGCGGTCTACTTGCAACACTTCAAATTAACCACCATATCTGTTACTCGAATGAGTTTATATATTTTTACGTACACCGCCATCTATCAAGATTGCTTTACACCATCTCGACCAACACTTGAGTATTCTTTCCAGAATACGAATGGTTGAAATAATGATTTCAAGAAATTTTTCCACCATAATTTGATTTATTAAGTAAAAGCATAGCATGTCAAATGCAAAAATTTATAAATTTTAAAAATGAACGTCGCGTCATTATTTCAACCATTCGTATTCTGGAAAGAATACTCAAGTGTTGGTCGAGATGGTGTAAAGCAATCTTGATAGATGGCGGTGTACGTAAAAATATATAAACTCATTCGAGTAACATACAGGGTGTCCCAAAAGTCAACGTCCAACCGAAAACCTAAGCTAGGCCTAGTTGTGGGGGCTCTCAAAAAAAAAGAAAAAAAAATCTATCTCATGTAGTTTCGAAATGACAGCCATTTTTCTTAAATTGACACCCTGTGACGAGTTTACGACTACTGGGGCTGCAAATGAGCTCTTTTGTAATTTTATTTTTGTGTGGAGTAGTCTTAAGTGATGCTCCTACAAATTCCAATTCATCATTTGCACACAACTTCATTGGAATTTCAGAAAATATCCGTTTTATACCGAACCATGACGTGAAAATGACTACATCACTAAACTTTGACAGTCTGTACTGAAAAAAAAATCTACTATGCAATTTCGGCAAGTGCCCTTAAAAGTTGGCGCATTTAATGGGCTTTCCAAAATGGTATAATACTTACTAAATTATTTCTTAGACGACGAGAAAAAAAAAAAATTAGGAAAGTCGATATTTAGCTTATTATTAGTTAGTCATAAAACTTTCTCAAAATTATTCTAATATCATCTAGGCGTTCTGTAAGGTGTAATTAAAGAAAGAGACGAAGAAAAGTTAGAGCGGGATAGTGACGCTACTAAAAGAAAGAGACGAAGAAATGTTAGAGCGGGACGGAGAGTGACGCTACTTGGTGTCAGTGAATCTTTCTACAATGTGTGAGCGAGACGAAATTGACATTTTGGCTAGTGTGGGTGAAACAGATAGCACGCTAATACAACAGCGTGGTATACGTACAATAATTCAGTACGTTTCGTGCCTTCGTTTACTGCGCATCTTTTTGTATTCGTTTGTATTTATTTCGTGCTTACAACCTTGGCTCTGTTTACTGGACTTGATTGCGTGTGACTTGGATTTGTTTTCGAACCGTTTCTGACGAACTTGGCTTTCTCCTGGACTGTTTTTGTAAGAAAATGCCTTTCTTGTACTCTGCAGAGGAATATGCAAACATGCACCTTATTTATGGGGAATGTAGGTGCAATGCTAGAGCTGCAGCTCGACTCTACCGTGAGAGATATCCGAATGCCGAGCGTCACCCAGATCATCGAGTTTTTGTAAATGTGCACCGTTTATTATCAGAAAATCAACTTCCTACTCGAGCTACTAGAGTGGGAAGAACCGTCGTGCCTTATGAAGAAGATGTCCTAAATGCAATTGCAGAGAACCGGAGTATCTCAGTACGTGGAATCGAGCAAAGTCTGGGGGTACCTAAAAGTACAGCACATCGGATACTGAAGAGAAACGAATTGCATCCGTACCACATGCAACGGGTACAAACTTTGCTACCCCGTGATTATCCTAGCAGGATTTTATTTTGTCAATCAATGCTCGAAAGGCACAGAGCAGATCCAGAATTCTTGCGTAAAATTCTTTGGACTGATGAATCGACCTTCAAAAAAGACGGATACATGAATTTGCATAATTTGCACGAGTGGCACGTCGAAAATCCACATTTGATGCGCGAAGATAGGTCACAGTACCGCTTTAAAATAAACATGTGGACTGGGATCTTAAATGGATCCATTATTGGGCCTTTTGAACTGCCAGAAAACCTCGATGGGGCAGCTTATTTGGACTTTTTACAACATCAGTTACCCAATTTGTTAGAAGACGTGCCACTTAGCATTTATCGAGACATGTGGTTCCAGCAAGATGGCTGTCCGGCACACTATGCGCGCCCAGTGAGAGAATTCCTTAATCAAGAATATCCAAATAGGTGGATTGGTCGATCCGGTCAGATCACGTGGCCCCCCCGTTCCCCGGATTTAAATCCTATTGATTTTTTTTATTGGGGAACGGTCAAAGAAATTGTTTACCAAAAACCAATTGAAAATTTAGAGGAACTGCGTCAGAGAATTCAAGATGCCGCTGATCACATCAATTCCAGACGTTTCGCCCGCCAGATTACACGATCGTTTTTAAGAAGGTGTAGGGCGTGCATACGCGCTGATGGCAAGCAATTTGAACATTTGATATGATTTAAATAAACATTCGATTTTTAATAATTGACTTTTATTTAAACAATCCCAAAAATTCACTGACACCAAGTAGCGTCACTCTCCGTCCCGCTCTAACATTTCTTCGTCTCTTTCTTTTAGTAGCGTCACTATCCCGCTCTAACTTTTCTTCGTCTCTTTCTTTAATTACACCTTACAGAACGCCTAGATGATATTAGAATAATTTTGAGAAAGTTTTATGACTAACTAATAATAAGCTAAATATCGACTTTCTTAATTTTTTTTTTCTCGTCGTCTAAGAAATAATTTAGTAAGTATTATACCATTTTGGAAAGCCCATTAAATGCGCCAACTTTTAAGGGCACTTGCCGAAATTGCATAGTAGATTTTTTTTTCAGTACAGACTGTCAAAGTTTAGTGATGTAGTCATTTTCACGTCATGGTTCGGTATAAAACGGATATTTTCTGAAATTCCAATGAAGTTGTGTGCAAATGATGAATTGGAATTTGTAGGAGCATCACTTAAGACTACTCCACACAAAAATAAAATTATAAAAGAGCTCATTTGTAGCCCCAGTAGTCGTAAACTCGTCACAGGGTGTAAATTTAAGAAAAATGGCTGTCATTTCGAAACTACATGAGATAGATTTTTTTTTCTTTTTTTTTGAGAGCCCCCACAACTAGGCCTAGCTTGGGTTTTCGGTTGGACGTTGACTTTTGGGACACCCTGTATATGGTGGTTAATTTGAAGTGTTGCAAGTAGACCGCAATAAGCTCAGTTGGAAGAGCTTCGGAACGGTATTCCGAGGTCATGGGTTCAAGTCCCACTTGCGGCATTTCACTTTTTCCACCATAATTTCATTTAATAGATATAAGGGATTTCCTTCAATCATAAATATTTGTAAGATACGTCAATAGTAAAATAGGACTTTTATATAAAGAAAATATTCCGCGTCATCTGAAAATAGGATTAATCATTATAATAAATTGTCAATTAGATTGACGTACTTTTTTAATATCTTATGAGTAATTAGTACATAACTATTACTTATGATATATAAGGCAAACCCCAGACTTAGATTATACGCAATTAATAATGAAGCAAATATGACGATGCCCTTAAATTACCTACTTAGAACGTACTTAGACATGTTAAATAATTGCAATTTTCTTGACCTAACTAGCTAAAATAGGTCATAGTTGGCAGAGGCGTATTTACCACAGGTGCTAAAGCCCGGGAAGGCCAGCCTGAGATGGGCGGCACAAGCCTTATAATTTAAAATTATCTCTAATAATTTATAGAGCGGCCAATTAAATTGGCCCGGAGCGAAACCAAATGGCCCAGGGTGCTCATTTTCAAAATACACTTCTGATAGTTGTATCAAGTCTCCAAAACATAAATAATAACACGTAGTTACAGCTACACACAGCACATTATAAATATTTTCAGTAACATTGTTCAAAGGAGTTAAGTACAACTAATAATATCAAAATCGGTTTGACAAATCAGTTAAAAAGAAGAAATAAGTAAGTAAGGAAATAATAGGTCAAGTGCGAGTCGGACTCGTGCACGAAGGGTTCCGTACCATTATCTATGCAACATAAGGCAACGTTATTAGTATCGAGCAAGAAACGGTAAAAAAATCATGTTTGTTGTATAGGAGCCCCCCTTAAATATTTATTTTATTTTATTTTTAGTATTTGTTGTTATAGCGGCAATAGAAATACATCATCTGTGAAAATTTCAACTCTCTAGCTATCACCGTTCTTGAGATACAGCCTGGTGACAGACGGACGGACGGACGGACGGACGGACAGCGAAGTCTCAGTAATAGGGTCCCGTTTTTACCCTTTGGGTACGGAACCCTAAAAAGAAGTATTACATTATCAAATGTCCTACAAGTCGTATGTTACACAAGATAGGTATATGAAAGAAAAGGTAGCTTATTGCGAGAAAATTACCTTATCAAATCAGATAATACTTTAATATGTTGAAGTAACGGTAATGCTTAAAGTGAAGTAATCAATCCTTTTACAGATACCGGTATCTTGTACTGATAATTGAGATCCATTTACCTACGTCCTACATGTAACTTTAAATATCATGTCTAGACGAAGTAGTCAAGCGAGATTTTAATCTAATTTCCTATTCCTGCAGAAATAATTCGTTCAACGAGTTAGTCGGACTATATCGATAGAACTGTTTACAATAAATAATACTTAATTATTGGTCCTGGAATTATAACACAACGTTTTCTGTTCTCAAGGATAAAATACTTACACAAACATTTTTTTTGTAAATACTTTCGTATTTTACGCATTATTAGCTAATATACACCAAAACTTAACACATTATAAAAACGATAACATGTTAAACCACTCTATCGATTATAAAATCGCATCAAATTTCATTGAGTAGTTTAGAAGATGTTAGCTTACATAGGCAAATACATACAAAAATAACGACTCAGTTTTATTTTAAAAATATTTTTTACAATAAAATATATAACCTGTGTTCATTGGGCATTGTGTACATGGCAGTGAAATATTAAATCTAACCGGTCTGGCAGTTTTAAAGCCCAGTCGTTTCAAACACAAAGTGGTAGAAAACGCTAAGACAAGTAATTACACAAATAATTATACATTACAAGAAGTGAACCTACGACCTCATGAATGACAGTACAGCAAACGCACTACACCATGGTTCGTCAATGTTTATATTTAAGTATGTAATAGTATAGTACAGTAGCCAAGCAGTCTGCCGCGCCCATCTTGATAACTGGTTGGTAACTTACGGCAATCCCTTCAATTACTGGTCTACAACATCAATTATGCGAACACCGCACTGCGTACACTGTCTCCGATTACTGAATTATTAAGTTCCGTGATTTATTGCACCTTTCTCTCATAGCAGTCTACACTGTAAGTAAAATATTGTGGCTTTGAAAGTGGTGTCATAGGTATGCTAGCTTCCTATTAGGTATAGAATAACTTTATTCCGTAAGGTAACCATTAGACAGATCTAGGGTTTCAATGCCATCTTTCGGTATTATACAAAATTATTGTGAAGAAATATTTTCAAACGAACCTAGCTTATAGTGGTAATTCAAAATCAAAACGTAGATATAGTTTGGTAAAGTCAAAATTACGAGACTTGTGCCATATGTAAATCTGGAGAAAATGGGAGAACATAACGTCCAGTAGGTATCTCTTTAAACTTTAACAAGGCGCGCATCGACGCCTTCTGTCGCTTTTGCTGACCTGAATATAACATTCTAAATCCAAATAATATAAGGTTGCAAAGAAGCTGGAATTGCACGGCCAGCTCAAGGTTAATGTATTTTCTTAATTTTAATATTAAATATTTTGTAAGAACGTCGACCAAAGTAACAGTATACACAAACATGTTTACCACATCGCTCAATAATATGTACCAACCTATAATTGATGTTGAAGCCAATTCCATGAACTGCCAACGGATCTTGTTCAGAGAAGAATTTTGAATATATATATTATTCTAATAAGTTATGTTATGTAGTATGAAATATTATTAAAATAATACCTTTCTATCCATAAGTAGCTATACTTAGAATAATATTTTTATGAGGTTTGTATGTATATGGTGCCTGGACTTGAACAGGCTTAGAGAATAGGATTTGAAAATGCTTTAAACATTTTTCCTTTTTTTCTACCTATCGGTATATTTTGTACCTATTTCGTGGAGTACTATACTATAGTAGGTAAACCATATTTAAGTAGTTCTATAGTTCTAGAATTCTTTAAGTCTATAAATCCGCCTAAGCATTCTTTTAACACGCTGCTTTTTTTTCTCGGTATGTATCAATCAATGTAACGGAATCTTTGAAAGTTATTTTCACCCACTTCAAGCAGTTGGATTAATCTGAAATTTCGACCGATGAGAATGCGATGATTTAAAATAAATATTCAGGATTTTCAAGCGTGTTTTCTAGTTTGTGAGCTAATGAGCAACATATAAATTGTGTCAAACGTAAAAATAAATAAACACTACAACTAACTAATCAATGTATTACGTGACCTTTTCCAAGATGTTATGTTAATGAAGTTATATTAATATGTATTTTAGAAGTTCTTGTGCTAAAATTCATTTCTAAGAAACTAAGATTCCATAAACCTATTTATTTATTCGATTAAATACCTATTTTTCTCGTATTAATTATTTTGATTTTACTATAAAATTTATGTTTACGAATAATTAAAATTAACAAAATATAAATTATTATAATTTTAATTAAATATAATATTACTATGAGGTAACCATTCGACGATAATTATCTGGCGTATACCAAAAGTCCAGAACGGCCAGCCATAATAATAGAAACCAAAAATACCTATTAAGGAAGAAAGGTTATTAAAGTTTTTAAATACTTATTTGTATTACCTTACATATTATTATTTGTATTACATATTATAGAAAACTGAAACAAAGAAGTTGAGAGTCTTATAACCCGACTACATAAAACTGAAAAGAAAAAAAAACAAGCATAACAACTAAACGGTCAGGATCCATTACTGTACGGCTCATCTAATTTTTCAATGGATCCTGAATCCTGACTGTTCAGTTGGTCTAAGTACTAATATTTTTCTTTTCAGTTTCTATTCTGTTTTTTTAATCTGCATACTTTTTTTCAAACATAGGAAAATGTACAACATTTTAATTTCTCTACAACTCTAAGTAAACAAATATTAATCAAGCAATAATCATATAAAATCATAAGTGCATAAAACGGAACTAATGAAATAACATTAGAGCTATACAAATAAACATTAGAAATTATCAATTTTCAAGTTGTATAGATATTTGTAATCAAGTAAAAGAGGTTATATTCCACTTGACACAGTTTGCAATTGTTATAATTTATGATACGAGTAAACTGTTACAAAGAAAACGATTTGATTATTTTTTGTTCTATATTGTGATTGATTTTGTAACGATTATACAAATTTTGCAATTGTGGTGTCCCAATAATTGTCATAACAGATTGTCTCTAGATTTCCTTTCAATCGCAAGGTCATTTAGTGACCCTGAATTATCTTCTACCTAATGTTTTATTAAATAGGGAAAAATTTGAGCATTTATGCTAAATATGGTCTGAATAAAAACAAAGAAGTTAGTGTGTTCAGCTCTTCGTCAAAGATCCTAGTTCCGGCTACGTGGATGGTATATGTGACAACGTTATTGAGTTGTCTAAAATAAACCAGTTAACTTGCTTAAAACCGGAATTATTTTGGCATAATAGCTACATCTGTTGTGGCTGTGATGGCCATTTGTACTTACGGGTGCAACGTCTATAAGTGAATCAGATAAATCTATTTGTATTCGCTTCACGGCTTGTTGACTTTTCCTGTACCACCAATTTATAATAATTAGCATTAACAGTAACTTTATTTGAATATAAATATGCTTTATGTTGTAGGAGATTAAACGTGATTTATGGACCTCTATGAGGATTTAATAGTAATTTAGTAATTGGTAAGGATTTAATTGCTTTTATTTATTTATTATTGCCAAAAATAGCTACACACTTTTATACAAACATTACTCTTAAGTAAAATTTTTAGTTTAGATAATTATCATAAATACCACGTAATTATAATTTTTGTATTTATCAAATTTATAGTTACTTTACTTAAACTCTCTGTCTCTCTCTCTCTCTACATACCATTAACGTTCCACTGTTGGGCACGGGTCTCTTTCACTTTGGAAGGGATTATAGAATACTACACTGCGCTTACCACGTCTCTAAGGCAAAGGCGACATATAAGTATAATAAATATTTACATATAAATACGCACGAGAAAAGTATGCTCCGATGTCATCACCGGTAAACTTTATATGGGACAAGTGCGTCGCACTTACAACCGTCGTACTTAATGTACGAGTGTGGATGATGCCAAAGAGAAGAAGAAGAGATGTTTGAATTGTAACAAATGGCGCTCTATAGTACCTGTCCAGCCCCATGGTAAAAAGGCGTGATGTTATGATGATAAATATTTATATTCTGTTCCCATAAATTGAACTTATTGAAACTTATCACGTCATGCTTGTGGTTACAAAAAAAATCATTACGACCAATAGATATTTATCTATCTCAGATGATTTAAACAGTGACATGGGTAATAATATTGCCTATTCACAAAACGTTGTGGGGTATTCCCACAATAAGCTAAAACATTAGATTGTTATCCTTATCTTATTTGCGTGGAGGGAAAAGTGCGCTGTCTTTTTTTAAGTTTCAAACTGCTTAAATAAGCGCAAAATCTAATACCAGCTTATGAAATATGTATATTTTACCTGGTTGCAAATATCTTTAAATTGAAAGAAACAAATCTTTAGTTACTTATTATAAAACAAAGTATTTTTTTGCGTATGCAATGCATTTTAATGTAGTTTTTTAATAGATGGAGCGATTCAAGACGATGATTTGTTGTATAATTTTTTAAATTCCACGCGCACGAAATTGTAGACAACAGTAAGTATCATAAAATGTAGGTTTCTAAAAATACATGTAACATAAAACATAGTGTTTCTACTTTATGTATGTTCATCATATAAATATTGTCCAGAGAGCGAACCTGTAGATCAGTCGCATCCTAAAGGGCGCCACAAACAGCATATTAATTAAGGGCGTCACAAACGGCATATAAATATACATATATTAATGTAGCAAGAAAGAGATATCTGTGATTAATATACCGAGATGTATCTATCTATACTTATGGTGGCAGATATATCTCTCTCTTTCGCCTCCTCGTTTTAGGGTTTCGTACAAACCCTTATAGTCTCACTACGGTATCCGTCTGTCTGTCTGTCCTTCCGTCAAACTTTTTTCTATATGTAGCGAGAAATGTAGCGAGAAAGAGACGTATGTACGTCTCTTTCTCGCTACATTAATCTTATATATAAAATTCACGTGTCACAGTGTTAGTTACCGTACTCCTCCGAAACGGCTAGACCGATTTTCCTGAAATTTTGTGTACATATCCTCTAGGTCTGAGAATCGGCTAACATCTATTTTTCAAACCTTTTTTTTTGGTATGGCAAAACTACGTTTGCCGGGACAGCTAGTCTATTATATAAAATTCACGTGTCACAGTGTTAGTTACCGTACTCCTCCGAAACGGCCGGACCGATTCTTCTCAAATTTTGCATACATATTCAGTAGGTCTGAGAATCGGCCAACATCTATTTTTCAAAGTTTTTTTTTTTAGTATTGCAATACAACGTTTGCCGGGACAGCTAGTATATGTATATATTTTATGTGCCGTTTGTGACGTCCTTAATTACAGACTCAAGTAGTTAACAAATAGAATAGAAATAGAAATACATTTATTGTCATAAAACATATATACACAATAGACCGGACAGTGTTTATTCTCACACATAAGTATATTTATTTGATTTGTGTGACCACTAATTATTGGTTATTGATACATAACGAAGTCATTATATACATCATCACTTTTTTGTCAGCATATCCTACTAATATTATAAAGGCGAAAGTTTGTAAGTATGGATGTATGTATGGATGTTTGTTACTCTTTCACGTAAAAACTACTGAATGGATTTGAATGAAACTTTACCACAATATAGCTTATACATCAGAATAACACATAGGCTACAAATTGGCTGGACCGATTTTGATGAAATTTTATTTTATACAGAATTGTATGGCAAAACAACGTTTGCCGGGGCAGCTAGTACAAGAATATAGGTCTCACTCATTTTGAACTATCTGTGTACTAAATTTCATTTAAATTGGATCAGTAGTTTTGTCGTGAAAGAGTGTAACGATTTTACTATAAACAACTATTGAATGGTACCAATTCTATGTGCACAACTAAACTTAACTAAAAAAGGAAAACAACGATTAGATTTTTTATTAATTAAAATGGTTAATCTATAATATACAGATCTTAAAATAAAAAAGTCCTGTTAACTTTGCCGAAATTGTTAATTATTAATTTTCATGAAAGATAGATTAAGAAATGAAGTTATAAGAGAACGGTGCGGTCTGAAAGAGGATGTAGTGACTAAGGTGGAGAAAAGTGGTTTGGTCATGTGGATGGATGAGAGACGATTAACGAAAGGCATATACACGGCGGAGGTAAGTGGAAAAACTGGGAGGGATGCCCGAGAAAAATATACTCTGATGTCATTGCCGGGATACTCCAAAAGGGGCAAGTGCGTCTGCGTAGCACTTACAACCGTCGAGCATGTATGACCAGATGTATAAGTGTGGATGAAGCCAAGGAAGTATGTTTGAATCGTAGCAGATGGCGCTCCATAGTCTCTGCCTACCCCCATGGGAAAAAGGCGTGATGTTATGATGATTATAATTAAGTTTAGTAAAGTTTGCACGTAGATTCTGTACTGTTATCTCAAAACAATCATTTAATGAAGGCTAAATGTTTGAATTATACTAGTTATTTTAAAACATTATACTTATTATAATATTTGTGATGTGACAAGTGATGAGTTTTATTACAATTCAGCATAATATCCATATTGTGGAGAAACCCAACATATGCATATTTACATATCAATTATTTGTACACGGCATACTTCGTGGTTGTGGTGGCACTTATGTGTTTTAGTTGTATGCTTTCTTAGAATTTTAGACAAAAAATATTTCATTTGATATCTATATTTAGTTTGACTTATTATAAATACATAATAGTTTTGAGTGTTTGGTTATAACAAGTAAGTTCACTAATAAGTACATTTAAGTACCTATGTCCTATATAATTACATTACTATCCGTGTGGTGACGGATTAAGAATACAAGTGTCACCGCCCCATCTCCTCCCAAGGGTGCTGTAAAAGTCAGCTAAGGGATATTGCACACAGATAACATCTTTTGTGAAAGACAGAAAACTCGAAAATAAACTCTGTGCCAACACGCCTAGTCAGCGCGGTACAATAGACCATAATCCCTCCCAAAGTGGAGGAGGCCCGTGCCCAACAGTGGGACGTAAATGGGCTGGAGAAGAAAAAGAAGATACATTACTAGTATTTGCCCGCGACTTCCTACGCGTGGAATTTAGAATATTTTCCCCGTTTTTGCAACATCTTTCACTGATGCTTTGCTTTGCAGTCACAGCGTGATGTTATATGGCCTTCCTCGAAAAATATACTATGCAACATTGAAAGAATTTTTCAAATCGGACCAGTGGTTTCTGAGATTAGCGCGTTCAAATAAATAAACTGTTCAGCTTTATACACATAGGGACATAGTCATATAGGAACCTAGTCACATAGTTTAGTCATATAGGGACATACATACAAAATCGTTATTTTTGTATGTATGTCGCTATGTGAGCTAATATCTTTTTTAACACCCTTGCTCGTAAAGCTGATGTAATTCCACCGGTTTTAAATATGTAAAGCGGGTCATAAAAAACGCGTGTGTTACCAAAGCAAATAGTTAAGTTATAGTCCATACAAATTTTATAACAGTATTATTTGCCATTTCAAATATGGAACTGATCGCCGCCGCACGACTCGAGCAGCGCGCTGTTGCTATTCAAATTTCGACCTAATCGCCGCGCGGCGCCAGTCAGTAGGCAGCGCTAGCGCGCTGTTAAAATGGCGGGAAAGAACAGTGTGCAGATTGACTTTATTTAATGTTCTTTTTTTCTGTTTCCTCGCAAATGTGTTAAAAAACTTCGTACGATATACGTGCGTATTGGTTATAACATGCTCGACTCAATTACGCCCTAGCCTTCGGCTCGGGCTGAAATTCCGCCTCGCATGTTATAGCCATCTTAACGCACTAATATCGTAATGTACTAAACTACGCAACGGATTTAGATGCGGTCTTTTTTGATAAATAGAGTGGTTCAAGAGGATAGCTTCTTTGTATAATTTGTTTAGGTTTGGTGAATACTTCAAATCTTACGCGTACGAAATTGCAGGCGAGAGCTAGTTACATAATAATACATTAGCAAAAGATTGTAAATATTACATGCCAATTTGTTAGACGTAATTTTAGCAACCGTTTACTACGTTTCATTTAATATGTCATGTAGGCTTAGAACATGCGTTTACTATCTCTTGGTAGGGTGTTGTAAAAGTGACTAAGTAAGAGATCACTTAGAGAACTATCACCAACGTTCAATCGATCCATCGATCAACAAGAAATCTATTACTACGATCGCCAACTTGAATGCCAAGGATGACGGTAATGGCAAGAAATCCTGAGCAAGAGTTTTGTGAATCCGATATTGTCGATCTTTACGTTCAACAGTGGTATCAATTCATGTTTGCATCACCTACAAGAGCAATTTAATCAACGAAATCTGACATTGGTACCAATTCTAAGTACACAACTAAACTTAACAAAAAAATTAAAATCAATGTTGTCAATATCACAATTCGGCGATGTTAACTGAACTTTCTTATTATAATAACTGTTTAATTCCGTCGTTCCGTCCGTCGTTCGTTTTAGGTCCGTGTGGTGACGGATTAAGAATACAGTGTCACCACCCCATCTCCTCCCAAGGGTGCTGTAAAAGTCAGCTAAGGGATTGCACACAGATCTCATCCTCTGTGAGAGACGGAAAACTCGAAAATAAACCCTGTGCCAACACACCTGGTCAGTGCGGCACAGTAGACCAGTTTTAATTAATTAAAATGTGCACAACGAAATTTCCAATTAATCAAAATACACCGTAGTTGTTTTCATTTTTAGTTAACTTTAGTTGTGTATGTTGAATTGCTACCAATGTCGGATTTCGTAGATTAAATTGCTCTTGTTGGTGATGAATACATCGCAGACGGCATCTGTCATAAAATCATTGACGTCTCGAATGTTATAGTAACAACCATCAAAGGAGCATAGAAGTACCAATTCATAGCTATGTGACGAATAACAATAAAATATCCGGTCTGTTTTAAGTGCGTATCTATTGAAATGAATGCCTATTGAATTGCGCATATCGGCCAAATGGATTTGATTGGTAAGACACACCTCCTGATGCGACGCTATATTGATTTTTTTTTTGCGAATTGACGTAGGAAATTGATAAATTTATTGAGTTAATGAGCTTGTTTGCTCTTTAATAATTGAAATGCGACATTCTAATATATCTAAGTGTACATCTGAGCAACGTCAGTGACTTTGTATGAATTGCGTATGATTAGAAGTAGACAACATGGTCAGACAGCTGGTTTCAGACTCACTCCTTAAGATTTAATCAATTTATTGACCGCCGATGGTGTGTCCATTTTAAACGGAAAATATTACTAATCAGTTCTTGATACAGCTTCGACACAAAAGTTTATTTGTATCGTAGCGAATCGCGCTTTGTAGCTTTTGCCTACTCTTATGGAAAAAATGCGTGACAGTATGATGATGATTATATTTTTAATTAAAAAAACTAAAAAACACTCTTTATATAGAAAACCCAACAAAAAATAGAAAAAAGAGTTTCTCTGGAAATGCGCACATGCATAGTTCGCGTACTAGCCCTCTCTCTTACTCTCATGCAAAGGATCCGGAAAAAGATTAATGAATCCTGGCGAATTTAACCAGGATAATCGGATATTTTAATCGAATTATTGCATTGTCATCGGTCTTTGACAGGTATGCAAAATTTGAATAGAATCTGACCGTTTAAAGTGGGTCAAAATAGCGTCCAACGGAGTCGGTTACAAACATACAAACATACAAACAAACATAAAAGTGAAGCTAATATAAAGCGTGTAAAAAAAGGCGTGTTTGAAGCCATTTTTCAACGCAATGTGGTAGTGACATATATAGAACTGTATATGATAGATGTTCCAGTAACAGATGTGTTTGATTCAGATACAACAATAACTCAACATGTTTTCGATTAATTTATTAATTTTTGCAATTGACTTGCTATGCTTTTACTTAATAATTCAAATTATAGTGGAAATAATAGGTCAAGTGCGAGTCGGACTCGCGCACGAAGGGTTCCGTATCTATGCAACATAAGGCAACGTTATTAGTATCGAGCAAGACACGGTAAAAAAAAATCATGTTTGTTGTATGGGAGCCCCCCTTAAATATTAATTTTATTTTATTTTTAGTATTTGTTGTTATAGCGGCAATAGAAATACATCATCTGTGAAAATTTCAACTGTCCAGCTATCACCGTTCTTGAGATACAGCCTGGTGACAGACGGACGGACGGATGGACAGCGAAGTCTCAGTAATAGGGTCCCGTTTTTACCCTTTGGGTACTGAACCCTAAAAACTACGCACGATGTTTAACTCTATAAGAAATATTGTAGTAGAAAATTTGTTTATCATGTGCTGGTCCCATAGTAGCTCAGTTGGGAGAGCGACGAAACAGTATTCCGAGGTCGTGGGTTGAAGTCCCGCACATGGTGATAATTTTTTCCACTATAATTTAATTCATCACGTTTTTCTTCTTTTTCCATAGGGGCCGTTCAAGTATTACGTAAGCAGATTTATTACAGTTATTACTCCCCCATCCCCCTTGTCAGCAAAAGTAAGCAAAGCTCTTACCCCCTCCCCCTAAGCTTACGTAAAATTTTTTTTTATTAATTTATTGTTTTTTAAATATTATAATTATGTAATTATGATTTAAAAAATAAGAAAAAACACTGACAGAAAATTTTGATAAGTGAATAGCGCGCGGTTATTCACCTATTCGGTTCAAAAGCGAGTGACTAAACATATTATTATGCATTATTTGCGGGAATCCCCGAAAATGCGTTTCGTTTTCAAGCAAAGACAATGTGAGGGTTGCCATTCGTGTAAAAAAGTAATTTTACTACCGATGACGTAATCATCATCTAGACTCCCCTACCCCCCATGTCATCCAAAATAAGCAATACATAGAATCCCCCCCACATAGTGCTTACGTAATATTTGAACGGCTCCATAATCTGAACATTAAGGACTTGTGTTATATAGACTACTAGCTGTTGCCCGCGACTCCGTCCGCGTGAAATTTAGAAAACTTTTCATCCCTTTTTTTCGCAATAAAAGGTAGCTTATGTCCTTTCTCAGGGTCTGAAGATTGTCTGTGCCAAATTTCATCAAAATCGGTTGAGAGGTTTAAGCGGGAAAGCGTAACAGACAGACAGACAGACAGAGTTACTTTCGCATTTATAATATTAGTAGGGATAATAAATTATGATATTTGTATTAAAAAGTTGCAACAACTTTAAGTTTTAAACTTTAAATTAGTTAACTGTTAGATGAAATAATTACTTAATCGTTACGTCGTATACCTATTCAGTATATTGCTCTTATTCTTTCACAATTAATATGCTATCAGCTATCTTAAAGTATGTCAGCATCTAGTTATCTATGTACCGAATGAATAAACCATGTTAAGGGCCTACATCAATATTATCGTCGACATGTACCTATTAACACAGCTAGTAGGTATTATAGAAAATGAAGAATTAGGGATATTTTTTTTGTTTACTTAAATAAAATAAATATAAAATGTTATGATTACTCAAAATCTACTAAATATATTTTAATTCTGATTTACGTGTTTCTATTATATTAGTTACTTATGTTTTTAAAGTTATTTCATAAGTTAATACGCGATAATAGACAAATGAAAAAAATAAAATATTAGAGATGTTGTTTCGCTGAGATTTTCTATCGAGAAAACTTTTTTCAATCGCGTTTCTGAGTTTATGCGATCCTAGATCATATATTGAAAAAACATATACTTAAAAATTAGAGCTCTAGCCATTCAATCTAAAGAAACAATGAAAACTTCGTACATAGAAAAATGCACGAAGCTATTTTGGTATCCTCTTAATTGCAACATTAAGTAATGCATGTGTCCTATGTGTTCATTACGCATCGATAATGCGCGTTATTTACGTGCTCTCACAATCATTTACCATATTTTTTGATTGCACAATGTGAACACTGCGCAATCGCCTTTTGTTTCTGCCTGTAAAGCCCTGTAACAATATCTAGGTAAACATCATCCTTGGATGAACATGAATCCACACACTTACAGATTGCAACAAAAGAATTCTCCGCAAATATAACGTAGGTATTCAAATCATCCTAATCGCCCTCCGTAAGCACTCATATTTTCACCAGCCATATTTTCTAGTTGAGCTATTTTTATAGACCTTCTGTTAAATAAGGTCCAAAGTTCTTCACAAATATTACCTGATTTTATGGAAACAAACTCACCGGTGTTATTGGTCTACCTGTGCCCAAAAATGTATTGCGAAATGTAACGAAAAGATCTTAATGCTATTTACGTCAATTATTATCTGTACTAATATTATAAAGCTGGAGAGTTTGTTTGTTTGATTGTTTGTTTGAACGCGCTAATTCTAAGAACCACTTATCTGATCTGAAAAGTACTTTCAGTGTTGGTTAGTGCATTTATTGAGGAAAGCTATAGGCTATGTAACATTACTCTGCGACCATAATTTCATAACGAAGGTTCAAGTGTATAAATTCTTGAAAGAATTATGGCGATAAATATTGAAGGTGCCTGTTTGTTTTTATAGAACAATCTCCTGCACAATCCCACGGGCCGTTAGTAAGTAGTAGGTATAACAAATTATTACAAAAATAAACTAACATTTAATATAGCGTAACGAGTAAATTCATAACCAATTGATTGACTAAAAATGTACAAACTAACCTACTTTCAATTATCTAAAAAACTATTAACTTTTACGATAGCAATTTCGTTTTCAATAAATTATTCGCACAAACGCGTGTTACTGAACTTGACCGCATCAGTTATATAATTTCAATGAACTGGTTTACTAATTTCATATGCAATTTATTAATTTATATACATTTTAGACGTAAATATGAGAAAAAGAACTTTAGAGATAGATCTGTCAATTTCATAATATTTATTGTTTTATTTTGCTACGGTTTCTATAACTAGAAATTGATCTTTTTATCGACATATCTTGAAACAAACTTGTGTTTTCTCTATCCCCCTGTGTGAGCTTAAGTAATTTAAACTACGCAATGGATTTTAATGCGGTTTTTTGTAGATAGAGTGGTTTACAGGGTAGGTTTATTTGTACAATTTGTTACAGTTTGTTTCCTAAATTTCTCGCGAACGAAGGTACGGGCAACAGCTAGTACGTAATAAACGAGTTGTATAAGCTACGACAGAAAAAATATATCTAAATCTTACTCATATTTGAAGTATTGTAGATATTCTTCGCCAAATAAGTTCTTGTTGTTCCTTATATCAAAGGTAGTAAGTCGCATAAAAATTATTGTAGGGAAAATATATTTCTTTTACTTTTTAGGGTTCCGTACCCAAAGGGTAAAAACGGGACCCTATTACTGAGACTTCGCTGTCCGTCCGTCCGTCCGTCCGTCCGTCCGTCCGTCCGTCCGTCCGTCCGTCCGTCCGTCCGTCCGTCCGTCCGTCTGTCACCAGGCTGTATCTCAAGAACGGTGATAGCTAGAGAGTTGAAATTTTCACAGATGATGTATTTCTATTGCCGCTATAACAACAAATACTAAAAATAAAATAAAATAAATATTTAAGGGGGGCTCCCATACAACAAACATGATTTTTAGGGTTCCGTACCCAGTATCTCAAGAACGGTGATAGCTAGAGAGTTGAAATTTTCACAGATGATGTATTTCTATTGCCGCTATAACAACAAATACTAAAAATAAAATAAAATAAATATTTAAGGGGGGCTCCCATACAACAAACATGATTTTTAGGGTTCCGTACCCAGTATCTCAAGAACGGTGATAGCTAGACAGTTGAAATTTTCACAGATGATGTATTTCTATTGCCGCTATAACAACAAATACTAAAAATAAAATAAAATAAATATTTAAGGGGGGCTCCCATACAACAAACATGATTTTTTTACCGTTTCTTGCTCGATACTAATAACGTTGCCTTATGTTGCATAGATAATGGTACGGAACCCTTCGTGCGCGAGTCCGACTCGCACTTGACCAATTATTTATTTTAAGTTTGCTGAAACAGAGAAAAGGAACCCATGATTGTATTTTTTTTCTAACTCTTAATCTTTTTAGGGTTCCGTACCCAAAGGGTAAAAATGGGACCCTATTACTGAGACTTCGCTGTCCGTCCGTCCGTCCGTCCGTCCGTCTGTCACCAGGCTGTATCTCAAGAAGCTAGAGAGTTGAAATTTTCACAGATGATGTAGGTATTTCTATTGCCGCTATAACAACAAATACTAAAAATAAAAAAATAAAAATATTTAAGGGGGGCTCCCATACAACAAACATGATTTTTTTACCCTTTCTTGCTCGATACTAATAACGTTGCCTTATGTTGCATAGATAATGGTACGGAACCCCTTGTGCGCGAGTCCGACTCGCACTTGACCAATTTTTTCATATTGCGTACTTAATTAAGGAAAAATTAATGCATAATACTGGTTTGGGCTTTTCCAATAGCTTAGGTAGGTATCCATATTAGTGTTTGTAAAGTGTTTTTATAGCACTCAAAAGCAAGTAGAAGAGGTATCTAAATAGATATTATGAATTCAAGTGACATACGTAGGTACTTAGTAGTTTTACGTCTACTACAGACGTAACTTTTGCAAGCAATAAAACAAGTGATAGCCTGAGAGCTCTATATTCGAAGTTCCAGTAAAATTAAAGACCTTTTTATGTAAAATATATATATTGTAATACTTGTGACTTCACTGTACAAAAAGCAAATCAAGACTGACTGTGTGCTCGCGTGCGCGGTGCGAAATATATCGGTATAATCGGTCGGAGCGATCATTCGAATATTACTATTCGAATGATCGCTATTCGATCAATTACGCATTCGAGTAGTCAATCAATCTTTTACAAACGAATACAGACATTTGATAATACAAGAAAAGCAAAGACAATTTAAGAAAAGCTAACAGTCGGCCTTTCCTGACATTTTCACGTCTCGTGAAAGGCTTAACAATTAAATTGGTTTTTACATCTAAAGAATACAATGCAAGATGGTAACCTAATGTGATAAAAATGCAATACAAATGATAATAATTTAATGAATCTATGGCTTATTTTTTTTTATAACAAATATCTGGATCAGAGGACGTTGTGTGAAATGTCCATGAATATTTATTTATTTATTTATCTTGCAATACTAAAATACATTTTTGTTATTCATTATTTACATTAATGTTTATAATTACCAACTAGAATATTGATTACAAAAATAATTATAATGTTAGAATTAATAATTATAATTTTGCATTAAGAAGATAGACTGAAATTAGATGCAAGTGAAGTAACAAAATTCAGCACTGTCACATATAATACGAGAGAACATGATAGTAACGTCACTAACCATCTCTAAAAATTGAAGCTAATATACTTAATAAATAATAATTATTACAAGCTGTTACCATTTTTGGTTCCAGAAATTTCACGAAATACTCCTGTAACGCAACGACAACAACTAAAAAACAAACCAGAATAAAGTAGGTACAACAATTTACAATCAAAACTTCATTAATGCTACTGAAGTCTTACACTGTTGAAAACCGGAGTAGGTATTTGTTGTTAGGAATGTCAATGAATGATATTTAAAACACGAGTGTAGTACCTACCTATCTAGGTAAAATTAGCATTTATTGTATTAGTTTTCCCGCAAGAAAGCAAATATTCCACATATATTTATAAATTTTAAGAAATTTAATATAACTATAGGTCAGGAAACCCACAAGTCAAAATGAAAATTTACAATTAATCTATTTATCCTCCTTACAATCCTACGGAGTAATGTGTACTTTATTGTGTCTGTGTGTTTGTTTCCTAATGATGAAACTACAAAAGAATAAAACAGATTTTCGAACATCCTACATGGATAAGTAGTTCATGAAAAATCTCGTACAATTTGTTCTACGTGACTTAGTCAAAATACTTAATACACAATTAATAAACAATAATACCTGCACAGTAATTCAAAAAAACAAAATGTTTGTTACCATTTTCGAAGCGAACCTACCTACACGTCATTACAAAAATGTCAGCTAATACAATTCAGAGAACAAATACAGTCCTACAATACAACACACAGCACTTGGGATATGCATTTATTAGTTTATATGAAGTTTCATAGTTAGCTTACAAAATGTATGTCCTACTAACTCCTTTATCAAAGGCTATTTGGCCAATTCTTCTTCTGCCAAATTAAGTTATTTTAAACTTTCTTACCGTAATAGTGACGACAGATACGTCAACGTCAAAGAACCCCAAGCTAGTCGTGGCCCCATCATGTACGCGACCTAATAACGATAAAAATATTAAAATAATGCATTATTTTGAAGCACAATGCCTAAATAATCAAATAGCGTTGTTCCTTTGAGCTCCTGCAAGTCTGCATCACATTCAGCAGTCGTGGTTTTGTTTTGGTAGCCCTGTAGTTTCTACAGGACATCAAACAGGTTATAGTTGTTCGATGGCCTCTAACTGTCCGTAGGGCCTTAAGCGGGGTGCAGGTTTTCTGTACTGTAGCCCCTGCATCAAAGAAGGCATGGTGTGGCTCTGTAGCTCCCAATTGTCTACAGGACAATAAGTGAGATGTCGATTTGTTCCGTAGCCACTGCATGTCTACAGGATATCGAAAATAAATAGTGTTTGGTGTTCTGTAGTCCCTAAATGTCTATAGAACAATTAAATAAGTGTGGTGAACTTATGTTCTGTAGCCTCTGCATGTCTACAGGACATCAAATAAGGTATAGTGTTTGTTGTTCTGTAGCCCCTAAATGTCTATAGAACAAATAAGTGTGGTGAACTTATGTTCTGTAGCCTCTGCATGTCTACAGGACATCAAACAAGGTATAGTGTTTGTTGTTCTGTAGCCCCTAAATGTCTATAGAACAATAAGTGTGGTGAAGTTATGTTCTGTAGCCTCTGCATGTCTACAGGACATCAAACAAGGTATAGTGTTTGCTGTTATGCAGCCCCTGCGTGTCTACAGGACATCAAATAAGGTATAGTGTTTGTTGTTCTGTAGCCCCTAAATGTCTATAGAACAATAAGTGTGGTGAACTTATGTTCTGTAGCCTCTGCATGTCTACAGGACATCAAATAAGGTATAGTGTTTGTTGTTCTGTAGCCCCTAAATATCTATAGAACAATAAGTGTGGTGAAGTTATGTTCTGTAGCCTCTGCATGTCTACAGGACATCAAACAAGGTATAGTGTTTGCTGTTATGCAGCCCCTGAATGTCTACAGGACATCAAACAAGTATAGTGTTTGCTGTTCTGCAGCCCCTGAATGTCTACAGGACATCAAACAAGGTATAGTGTCTGCTGTTCTGCAGCCCCTGAATGTCTACAGGACATCAAACAAGGTATAGTGTTTGCTGTTCTGCAGCCCCTGAATGTCTACAGGACAATAAGTGAATTGCGATTATTTTCTATTAATGGGTAAATTTATCTATTTCATGTCAAGGTGCGGAGCCAATTTCGGGATTGTGACATTTGTAACACACACAGAAACACAAACAAAAGGTATTGTTTGGTACACTATTAACACAGGCACGGAATAAATATAGAGAACCACGATGATTTCACATTAAAACCTTTAAGAACAATATAAATATGTCGCACTACTACACACGAACTGTCGCGCCGCGCAGGTAAACTGACACTGACCACAGTTTAAAATATTTATTATTATGTTAGACCACATTATCGGCTTGACTGTTGGCCTATTCTTTCCCATACACATTGTAATAGGTGTGAGAAAGACAATTATAATAGATTTTTACTTATTCGCTATAAACGCGACACGGAACTCGCGACCCGAAATGGGACGCGTGCCAGATGTTCGAGAATTGTCGCATCCCGAATCGGGTCGCGTGCCAGACGCGTGGTTAATGACCGGCCATTGTACTACATCATTCTAAGGATATTCTTTATTGTAATACTAAATGACGTACGATACGTTGTGTATGTATGTAATTAAGATAATTTTAGTGTCCTTTGTAACACGTTTTAATAAAAAGGAAACTAACCTTATTTGTTCTTACCACATTTCGTTCTCTTATCAACCACCACAGGGATCGAGGACTGCCATTAGCGTCTACAATACGCTCCGGGTACTCTTATAATTTTTGTGTAGTTTTATAACCGATGTCTGGACATTCTGTCTCTGAAATATTTAAATTTCCAGAACAAGTACATGTTGGCTAAAGAACCAAAGAAATAGTCATGGCAATAGTTTATACCAGCAGGTAGCTGCATAAAAAGTAAAACTTTTTTTGGTAGTTACACATATTTTTCAGTAAGGCAAATAAATCTTTCACTTAATGTGCCTTTACTTGTAAAAAAATAGGCGCAGTACGATTGTTTAAAAGAAAGAAAAACATTTGAAACATAGTAGGTAGATATTTTCTACTTTAACTTTCTCTAAACAAAACAATAAATATGAACAAAGCTACAAGGAGGCCTTTTGTGGTTAATATTTCGTCAATATTTCATTATATTTTACACATTAATGTTGTGGTACAGGTTAACAGTAACATGTTGTAGGTAGAAAAAGATAATTTATATATGGTGATCTGAACTAATATTAGGTACAATTTAAACATTTAAATTTATGAACTGTATATACCCTCGATAAATGAAAAATCCACCTGTGGTTCTACCAGTTACACAGTAAAAGAAATATAGCTAATATCTATAATTATCGTCTGACATTACCTTGTATAGTTGGGCGTTGAGTTTTCCACCATAACATAGGCGTTATGGTGTGATCCATCTTCTGATGCTGATAGCCTGAGAGCTCTATATTCGAAGTTCCAGTAAAATTAAAGACCTTTTTATGTAAAATATATATATTGTAATACTTGTGACTTCACTGTACAAAAAGCAAATCAAGACTGACTGTGTGCTCGCGTGCGCGGTGCGAAATATATCGGTATAATCGGTCGGAGCGATCATTCGAATATTACTATTCGAATGATCGCTATTCGATCAATTACGCATTCGAGTAGTCAATCAATCTTTTACAAACGAATACAGACATTTGATAATACAAGAAAAGCAAAGACAATTTAAGAAAAGCTAACACAAGTATATCACTAGGAAGAGACGACCTTGTTTACCATACTATATCTAAAAAAGCCTGAAAATCTAAAAATGCGTGACTAGATGATCTAAAAATCCTCTATTGATAGTTTTAAATATGTCAACAAAACGTGCTTACGATATTTTTTTTATCAAACAGGAAAAATTTCACCTCCGCATTCATTTTAAATAACTTGTCACGTGTATTCTCCTTACAAAAAATAACTACATAAATTAATTTTTATTATTTTAATAATGCTGTTTAAATGCACAAAACAGTCATCATTTTAATTTAAAATTTTTATGTGTTATATTTTGACATTTTTGCAATTAATATAATATTTAAGGCGATTACGTTCACCCATTGAAAAGACTAGAGGCCAATTCTGTAAAAACTTAACCTAACTAAACTAAAATAAAACAGCTACACTACAGTGTTTTGATTAACTGGCTATTTCATAGTACACATTTAAAATTAATTAAAATTGTTTGTATTGTATATATTGTTTGTTGTAATACACAGTTTTTATAATAAGAAAGTATAAAACTGTGTATTAAAGACAAACAACTTCAACATTTCCATATTGAGTTATTGACATTACCAATTATCATTTTTAGTTGAGTTTAGTTGTCCCTGTAGAATTGATACCAGTGACTTTATTAAACTCTTAATTATGCAGTTACGTTTCGTTGGAGAAGTAACTTGGCACGTTATTTCTTGGTAGATTTACTAAACAATAAATTACAACTAATTTCATGGCTAATTCTGAAAAATAAAGCGTTAAATTGTTTACTTGAAATAGAAAAACATATTCACATTTTCTTTCTGTATATTGATCACAAAGATTAATTAAAAAACCGTTTCTCTGATTGTTATTGTTGCATAAAACTGAATGGCGGTGACTAAATTATTCCTGTTGCTGAATATTTAATTATTGAACTTTAAAAAAATAATTAAGTGTTTGTCACGAAAATTTACTAAATGTATTGCATCTTGATACTAAAACTTTGAATAAATTTAACACATATTAATTTATTGGTAAAGCTTTATCTTAAAATATTCCGTCTCCAAACGAATCTTCATGGCTCAAGGAAAGGTCACTAGAAAAACTTGTAAGAGGGACTTTCTGGAGAGTATTCGGATCAGAAAAATCCATAACCGAACTGTCACGATGGAATAATATTCATTATGTAGCCTTTATATTGTCGTGATTGAGTGGTTCATGTAACGGACTGCCGATTAAGCAGTCGCGGGTTCGATTCCCGCTCGGGATAATCATTTGTGTGATTTTTTTTAATTGTCATAGAAATGTTTGTACTGCGTCTGGGTGTTTCTATGTATTATAAGTATGTATTTACAAAAGAAAAGTAGTATGTATATGTATTCTATCCGTATTCTGGTCACAACACAAGCATATAAGCTTAGCTTGGGACCAGAGGACGTTATGTGAAATGTTTGTGAATATTTATTTATTTATTACTTATTTATGGTAAGAAATAACTCACGAAAAAAACAATCATAATAAGGGGGTATAAAGAAAATATTATTTAGATATTAGAATACTAGTTGTTGCCCGCGACTCCTTACGCGTGTAATTTAGATCATTTTACGTTTTGGCAACATTTTTCACTGATGCTTCACTCCTATTAGTCGCAGCGTGATATTATATAGCCTATAGTCTTCCTCGATAAATGTACTAATACTGAAAGAATTTTAAAATCCTTCATGTGTTTCCTAAGATCAGCGCGTTTAAACAAACAAACTCTTCACATTTATAATATTATTATAGATAGATAGTATAGATTAAAAATACAAAACCCTGAATAAAATAATTACTCTTCAATTTAAAGAATCTACGAGAGAGTCTTCTTAATGACTCTATATATATAAATCTATATCATAATATAAATTTAAAATCTATATATTATATAATATAAATTTATAGTGTTGCTGACTATAAATTATTATATTAAAAGCGAGATTAGTTTCGAGTATGATCAGAAACACAGAACTTCCGAAATCTTGGTTCAGGAATCTAGAACTTCTGTGTTTGCTAGAACCGAAATCGTGATGAGTGATGACTGAACTGGATGACTCCGTCGAATAGCTTCTTAAGAGCCATGAAGGCTGGCTTGCCACCCCCGTTCAGAAGCTCCATAATAGAGTTCCAGGCTGATCCGGATTACATTGATTCCAATTAAGGATTGACTTGGATCACAACAGGCTTTCAGACTTCTTTTTCCGCATTATGTATGCATCAAACCTGAACATGTTTGGTCTATTTATTAGCAATACTTACAATGTCTTCAAAAACTGCAACATGGCTTGTAAAGCAGATAAATTTCCTTAACAAGATCTCTACATAAAAAAAACAAATTAGATTTTAAATGAACAGGATAATGGAGACAAATTGTAGTACAGTTGTGTTCGTTTGGTAGCGATCCGCAGGCAGTATATAGAGTGGTAAAAACGGCGCGGGCGCGTATTCGTAGGCTGTATTGTGCGCGGGGCGGTTCTGTATAACCTGCGCGACTCTTGCGCATATATATCGCGCTTATTTCAATACTTTTTAAGTGATTTATGGTTCCTGTGAACATTTTTACCTGCCAGTGTCTTTTCTTTTTTATCTGAGTGATTTGCTGTGGTGAACTTTTAAATTTAGAACAATGTTAACCGGGTGGCAACTTATTTTATCTAAATGTAAGTTTTTTTTTTATATTCTAATTTAGAGTAAATTAAAATGTCCGGTATTTTTTTTATTCTACTCTATTATTTATGGCTAGTTATAAATTTATTTTATTTTAACTATATAACACTCATATCGCCTTACATAAACCTATTGATTAAATTTTATTTCCCCGCTTACAGTAATAAAAACAAAATGTTTATTATAGGTTTATATTTTTAATTTCTATGTTTTTTATATAATATGCGTGAACCTTTCTCTTTAACACTTTAATTTTAGTTCTACAGTCTCAAGCAACTTCAGTAAAATTTAACCAAAAAATTTTGTAAACTCATCGATATTTTTGAGACATGCACGGATAGACCTTATAAAATTTAACTCAAATGTTTAGAAACTGATATAGGATAACATGTACAATACTTGAAATTAAATTTGGTCGAATTTAAAAATACTTTTCAGCAGTTTGTTAAAAAAGTTTACTAAAGTAATTTATTAATTTTGCAATTGACATGCTATGCTTTTACTTAATAAATGCGTTGTACGTAAAAATATATAAACTCAATCGAGTGACGAATGCGGTGGCATAATTTGATTACTGAAAAGCACGACCGCAATAAGCTCAGTTGGAAGAGCTACGGAACGGTATACCGAGGTCGTGGGTTCAAGTCCCGCTTGCGGTAATCACTTTTTCCACCATAATTCAATTTATTTAAAAAGAAAAAGTTTACTTTAGGACTGGAGGACTTTGCGTGTCATGAATATTAATTAACTCTATTAAATATCTAAGACTTGGTATAAAGAAAATAACTTTAACTTAAAACAAGGTAATGTCATTTTTTATTAGTTGGAGCGTGTATTAATTTAAAATTTAAATCATTTTTTTATATATTTTTGTTCTTGTTCAAACATAAAATTAAAAAAGAACTTTTAATTGACTTTTACAGAAAGACATTAGATATTGGTACCGATTCTACATGCACACCTAATCTTAACTAAAAAAAAACATGTCAAGAGCGAGGCAAACTCGCACACTTAGGGTTTCGTACATACTAGACATTTACACATAAGTAACTGCATTCAAATAATCAGTTAATTAATCTCAAAACAACTCACCAACTTAATTTTGTAGTTGAAATATAGGGCATCGCCTACATTTCAGGTACTTCGTAAGTTGGTATTAGTATAAACACTTTTTTCTTGTGACGTGATGACAAATTATAAGTTTTTGGATTTTTCCCTATATCATCACTATAAAGAATTGATCTATGCCAAATTTAAAGGCTCTAGGGCAACGGGAAGTAACCCGTGAATTTTGATTCCCTAGCATAAGCTGAAAATTCTTAAAAATGCTCGTAATTCGGTTATATCTTTTAAATGCGTAGAGGTAAAAGGTTGATTGTATTTTTTGCAGCAAAGGACGTATGAATTTCAAGTTGATACCTTCATCCGTTGCCGAGTAAAAAAAGTTTGACAGACGGACAGACAGACAGACGGACACCGTAGTGAGACTAGTAAGGGTTTGTACGAAACCCTAAAAATTTAACTTGGTGTTAATATATCTAATATTTGCTATTTCGTTTACGTAATCAAAATTAAAATAAATAGGTACTTAATTAAATCATTATAATACACAGTTTTTGTAATAAGAAGCTGTTCACATTGCCGAACTGTGTTGATGACACTGTCGGTTTTCATTTTTTAATTAAGTTTACCATAGTTATAGTATAGTATAGTATAGCACGTAGAATTAGAACTATTATCGTTTCATTTGTAGGTATGTATCTTGTTTGTATGTTAGTGACGCGATATATACGACAAAATAAATGTAGAGTTTTGTAACTGTAAGTTGGTTAGGTACCTAATTATATGTCTATTATACCCACTTAGTAAATACTGAGAAATCTAAACCTTACAAAAACAGAACCTGCATCTGCGTGATCGAAATCATAATATTTCGGTGTCACAAATAATTTGGTAGTTAGGGTTGTCAATTTACACACTTAATCTTTCTATACCTAATAAGAGTTTGAAAAGCTGAAGAGTTAGTTTGTTTGAACGCGCTATTCTCAGAAAACAACTGGTCTGATTTGAAAAATTCTTTCAGTGTTAGATAGTAGGTACATTTATCTAGGAATGCTATAGGCGAAAAATATTGCAAAAACGGAAAATATTCTCAAAATTCCACGCGTACGAAGTTGGGAGCAAGCTAGTTTAAAACAGTTATTAATAAAGGTATCTTTATGTTGTTTGAGTACTTTAACATGGTGGAGGTATCTATTTAATGGAATCTAAACGTAATATCTATATTGAAATTTTCAGCCAACTTGATTTTTTTTACATTTATCAAAGATGATAATAGAATAATTACAAAAATAAAGATTTTCAGATTCAACTAGTATTTTTTAATTTTTTAGGCTTAGCTAATATTATTTATACAGAACTCTAAAAATGTTATTTACAGAGACAATGTGATTAAATTAAAAATTATTTATTTGTGTATATTATTACCATAAGGATATCTCTGGTCCCTACGCTGGTAACAACTGTGTTTGCTGGAGATTGTATTTAATAATTTATGGAAGTTGACAACCCTACGTTAAACTAAAGTTAAGTGTGTAAAGTATAATAAAAAATACATAACAACATTTAGTAACTATCTATCAATAGGCAATTAATGTTATAGTTAGTGTTAGGAAATTACTAGCACAGCTTGCCTTAATTTTTGTTCAAAGAAATCTCTGAGTATAACGGAAAAGATAAAATAATTGCATAATACGTAATGGAAATTATTAAAAAACAAATTTTTCTTAATAAAAATTACCTGCCCTAAAAACCGGCCAATTACAAGTTAGTTTCGCACATGAAGGATTCCGCAGCGTTATCATCACAATATATTCTTAATATATACCATCATACTCATGGCGTCTTTTACGTATCATCAACGTACACATTTAGATTCCATGGGATCAATTCAATGGGAGAGTTTTAAATTACATTTAGATTCCATAATAGAACTAAAAGTTCCATTAAAAAGCCCCGAACAACTAGACTTAGAAGTAAGAAAACTTATATCCGATGTTCAACAATGTGCGTGGAGATATACCCCCACGTACCAAAGAAGGACTCGAGCTCATTGCTATCCTTTAGAAATAAGAAACCTAATCGTTGAAAAACGAATGCAGCGTCGCAAATGGCAACAGACTAGGTACCCAGGCGACAAAACAAAGTTGAATACTCTGACTAAAAAACTTAAAAAAGTCATTCAAAATTTCCACGATGCAACTATGAACAAATACCTTTCACAGGTAACAAACAATCGTGCCTCAGATTATGCACTGTGGAAGACAACGAAAAGATAGAAACAAGTCCATAAGGACTTGTTTGTATATTAATAATTTACTGGCATAAGCCAGTGTGGACTTATGGTATCCAGCTTTGGGGCTGTACCAAACCAAGCAATGTACAGATTATTCAAAGATTCCAAAACAAAGTCCTAAGAGGCATAATAAACGCACCCTGGTATGTGCGAAATGACGACATCCATAGGGATTTACAGGTTGACAAGGTCGCAAATATAATTAAAAAGTTTGCTGAAGCTCATCACAATCGACTTCATCATCACGTAAATGTTGACGCTATCCAACTCCTTGACAATACGGATCTAGTGAGAAGACTTAAAAGAACAAAGCCGTTTGAACTAGTTTTTTAATATAGTGATAGTGCTAATAGTGCAGTGAGTGCTAGTTTTAAAGAACACATGAACAAAGTGTCTTCGCCTTAATAGAGACAGTAAGAAATGTTTTAATGGACACGTTCTTAGTCATATTCTATTTAACAATTTAAGTTAGTTTAAAATTACTTATTAGCCTTTGTAGGCTAGATTGTAATTTATATGATGAATCCGGAGTCCAAATACGAGATACATCATGGAAAAAAAAAAGTACACATTTGTTGTAAGTGAGCCTATTTAAATATAATTATAATGTTATCTAGTTCTTATTTGTTGTTATAGCATCAAAAGATATACATCACTGTGAAAATTTCAACCCTCTAGTTATTACCATTCCAGAGGTACAGCCTGGTGACAGACGAACGATGGACAGCCAAGTCTAAGTAATACGGTCACATTTTACCCCTCGATACAGAAAAAATATACATCCTTAAAATAATATATTAAACAGTCTAACTAAGATTTTAATTTTGAATACCCGAATTAACGAAAATACTTACACTAAAAAGTAGTTTTATTTAAACAAATGAGTCGCGCAAGTGTTAGGAAATATTATAATACTTACACTAGTAAAAATATTCTGTTTGTAGTCGATTGCAATTACATACAATTATTGAATGAATCATGTCGATGACCCTGCTATAAATTTAATGGATACAGACTTGTCCGATTTATATAACGCACTTGTACCTACATATATTTGAAGCACAGGAAGAGATGTGATTGATTAACTTGAAAGGAAGGCCGATTTATGAAATCTGCTTACTAATAGGTTTTAATGTAATGGTTTAGCAATATTAATACTATGGTTGCTTCCTTAAGTCTAGATAATGTTTGAATACTAAGTTACTCAATAACTCGATACTGCTCACTACTGGATTTTCCTTTGAGCGCATGAGTTATGTTGTTTATATAATGATGATGATACTTTTAAGAAAGATCAAAGATTCCACGGTGACTTACCATTCGATGGAAAGGGAGTATTCAGATCAGCGTCATGTATTGTCTTATATAAAAAACCCATTTGACCCCTTTTTAAGGACCCCATGCGTCTTTTGGAAAAACCACGCCAGGTAGTTCTTTCCACAAATCAATTGTATTAAGTATGTGATGAGTACTGTCTTCTAAGACGGTAATTTAATTTATTTAATTAGTTATTTTATCATTAATATTTCGTTATATCGTCTCGTCCGTAAGCCAACAAGCCGTTTGGAAGTTCAAGGCTTTGACTAATTAGGTGTTTTATAACTCTCCCTTTAACAAAAAAATATTAATGTATTCTGTGCATTTATTTTGGACTGGAATGTTATTTTAACCAGTGTCTCTCTCCAGCCTTTTAAAGTCACACGCCACACGTGTATTCTTCAATGTTATACATATATTATTGTCCCCTTCTATTGTTTATGATTTTGGGGCCCCTAATCAAAATAAAAAAAATATACTCGCTAAAGTTACACTCTTTATTTTTTTTTACTAACTAGGTATCGACAACGGTTAGTCTAAAACCCATCGTATACTAAATGAAAATGAAAAAATTTCATGCAGATCGTTACTCGTTTATACGTAAATTACTCGCAAATCCTACGCGAATAATTTTGAAAATAAAAAGCAAACCTAAACAAATTATACAAAAATAACCTTCCTCTTGAATCACTTTATCTATTGAAAAACCGCATCAAAATCTTTTGCCTACTTTTGAAGATATAAACTCACATAGCGAGATACATACAAAAATTACGACTTTGTTTTATAATAGGTAATAAAGATGCACTCTTCGTTAATAATATAGAGAACACTCAAAAACATTGTTTTTAATTAAGTTTTTAGTATTTTCGTCATATTGTTATATTTTGTTCGAGTTGCAAATATAGTGATGATTATCAGACGTCAACAAAGCCTTGTTGACAAAATTAAAGTAGGAACAAAACAAATTCGTAATGAACTACATTGTTATGTCGAAATGATCTTATTCACGAATTATTTAAATATGACGTATTTTATTATTGTTATTACTTAGCAACAGTATAATTATTATATATACGTCATTAATTAGAGTTTATTATAATAATTAAATAAATATAATAAATAATGGCCTAGTAAGTTAGTAGTACCTAGTGTGTACCTTCTTGAAATACATTAAACTGTCTCCATGAAAATTAAACTATGGGTGTAATGACTTATGATCTTATTCATAATGACTTATTGGAGGTTTAAAAGTTCGCTAAAATCGGTTAGCTAGAATTTTCAACAATTGTTATTCATAATAGTCTTTTTACGATAAAATGTTTATTATCTCTCCGATAAAGTGACAATAATTTATTGTTTAAACCTCCGATAGGTCCTTGTAAATAATACCATTAGAGTATTAAACCAACAGGAGCTATTACACACGCTGTTTTTTTTAAACTGACTTAAAAAAAGAAGGAGGTTCTCAATTAGGCTGTATGTTTTTTTTTTAATTTATTTTTTATGTTTGTTAACTCATATTTTTTAAACTGGGCGAAGCGATTGTAATGATTCTTTTTTTATTTGAAAGCTGGTGGTTCCCGTGTGGCCCCAGGTAAAGATCTGATGGTTTTTCCTGAGAAATCGAGGAAAATCCTCAAATTTCAAAGGCACTTGAAGTCTGTAGAAAATTAAAAAAAAAAAAAAAAATTAAATTTATTGATGACACATAAATAGGCTCATAACATTGCGAGTTCCTTGGCACCTGTGCTAGTATAACTGTGTTACAGGTACCAGAGTCCTCCCATTACAGAATCGCATAATGTATACTTATTATTTAAATAATTATGTGATATTAAACTATATTAAATACTAATACTCAATTATTGACAAATATAGGTACTGTCATGTCGACAGGCTGCCGTGGTAACGCACATAAACGCGATACCGTAATTTCATTGGTTGCTATACGCACGCCCAGCCCAAAATTACGTCTCGCACACTAAGAGACAATAGTGTCCGTACAAAATGAGTATGAGCAATGCTCTTGTACTGTTTCAGCGGAGGTTGCCTTATAATATCCACTCAATTAATGCTTTAAGATGATTGATAATAACCAAACTCAAAATAAATATACATGTCTAATTCCGTATTGTGATTTTATTTGAATAAATGAGTCGTTGAAGTGTCAGAGAATATTAGTGTATCATTTTATTTTGTGCATAACCTTTTTTATGTTGATGATATCTCCCAATAGTTTTTAGCAATAGTGTTATAATAGATAAATAGTTTCTGAGTAGGAAATTAATCATTCATCATCATTATGCTATGAAGAAACTCTTAAGAGGATACCAAAATAGCTTCGTGCATTTTTCTACGTACGAAGTTTTCATTGTTACTTTAGATTGAATGGCTAGAGCTCATCTAGCTAATTTTTAAGTAAGTATATGTTTTTTCAATATATGATCTAGGATCGCATAATTTCAGAAACGCGATTGAAAAAAGTTTTCTCGATAGAAAATCTTAGCGAAACAACCTCTCAATTTTTTTATTTTTTTCATTTGTCGGTCTATTATCGCGTATTAAGAGGATACCAAAATAGCTTCGTGCATTTTTCTATGTACGAAGTTTTCATTGTTTCTTTAGATTGAATGGCTAGAGCTCTAATATTTAAGTATATGTTTTTTCAATATATGATCTAGGATCGCATAAACTCAGAAACGCGATTGAAAAAAGTTTTCTCGATAGAAAATCTTAGCGAAACAACCTCTCTAATTTTTTATTTTTTTCATTTGTCGGTCTATTATCGCGTATTAACTAATGAAATAACTTTCAAAACATAAGTAACTATTATATATAGAAACACGTAAATCAGAATTAAAATATATTTAGTAGATTTTGAGTAAATAGGAAAAGTATCCCTAATTCTTCATTTTCTGTGCCTACTGGCTGCGTTAATATGTACGTGTCGGCGATGATATACGATAATATTGATGTAGGCCCTTAACTAATGAAATAACTTTAAAAACATAAGTAACTATTATATATAGAAACACGTAAATCAGAATTAAAATACATTTAGTAGATTTTGAGTAAACATAAAAAATATCCCTAATTCTTCATTTTCTATGCCTACTAGCTGTGTTAATATGTACATGTCGACGATAATATTGATGTAGGCCCTTAACAAGGAATAAATAAATTTTATAATCAAGCGACTCACTTGAACGCAATGCATTGCAACATAAATGTGCAGAATAAAGTAACATTAACTTGAACAGTTTTATTATAGAAAGTCGTCATTCATTTACAACACAAACAAAGAGGTTCTTTGCTGTTACTACAATATGACCTTCGCAAGTGGCAAAAAATATATTGACAATACGTTATTCATTCTTTTGTCTAATTCAATTTACTAACTGGTGTTAATGTACATTTTATGTATTGTGATTATTATAGATGTTAAAGTAACTCTGTCTGTCTGTTTCTCTTTCACGCCAAAGCTACTGAAGCAATGTGAAAGGCAAATATACAAATAGTCTAGCTAGACCACGACTCAGCCAGAAAAAGGACACCGGCTATTTTTTAATACGAAAACAGGTATATACACGAGTTTCAAGTCGTGCTAAACAACTAGTATTGTAAATCAAAATATTTATAGAACAATACAATCTACATAGCAAATACCCAATAGTTGGCAATTATTATAATAATAATCTTTATTTAGCTAAAAAGTTACAATGACATCATCATACAATTGTATCATAAAATATAGTTTAACTATACCAATAGTACAAAAGATGTTACAATTTAATACTTAATACGTTCAGTGCGGCTAACGCTTATGCGCGTTTTTCTGATCTTCACCAAGTGCGGGCCGACGCGTATACGCGTCCATACAAAAAAAAATTTGTAGGCAAGCAGGGTGCGCCGCACCTGTGTGTTTATACCGTGTATTCTGGGTGTCTATTGTTTCGAAGCGGTCGTAAAATGTGGAATTGTAAAGGAGACTACACACTAGTCAGGTTTTTGCTACGAATATTGCAGGGGGGGGGGGGGGACGGCGGCGGCGACGACAACAATAAATAAATAAATAAATATTCATGGACATTTCACACAACGTCTTCTGGTCCCAAGCTAAGCTTATATGCTTGTGTTATGGGTACCAGAATACGGATATAATACATAAACTACTTTTCTTTTGTAAATACATACTTATAATACATAGTACAACCAGACATATATATAATACATACCCAGACGCAGTACAAACATTTGTATGACAATTAAAAACATCACACAAATGATTGTCCTGACCGGGAATCGAACCCGAGACCTCGTGAACGGCAGTCCGTTATATGAACCACTAGACCACGAGGCCCGTCCTAATAATAATAATAATAACCTAATTTAGTACAATAGATTATTGAAATAATTGTATTATGACTCGCTCTTTTAACTAAAGTAATAGGTAGTTTTAGTCTATTTATAAATGGTGTCTATTACGAGGCGGGCGAAGAGTCGTAAATTAAAAAAAATTAAGAATAAAAGGGCTTTCGGGAGAAGGTACCTTTACTATTACTGTTTTATTAAGGTATAACTTACTATTTTAATAAAAACCGAACGAAGATATATTATGAACTTCACAAAGTCTCTTACAAATAAACACTAGTGTGGAAGCACCTTTATCCATCCAACACCTTTATATGACCCGTAATTGTTATATGACAGTCATAAAACTCGAAAGTTACCGAACGCACATAAGCGTCGGCCGCACTGCGGGAAGGTAAAAGACAACGCGCTATAGCGTCCAGCCGCACTACGCGAGTTTTCTATGAACGCATATAAGCGTTCTTAGCACTACGCGAAAAATTTTTTGAACGCACATGCGCGTTTTCAGCACTGGGCGAATGACTCTTTTATTAGCATTGGCTATAAATTCGCAAATTATTCAGCATTGAACGCGTTAAGTAATAATTACAATACATATTAGCATCTGGTGCTAAACTAGGCTAGAAGCCTGTATTTCAGCACTCAGCGCTTACTCCCATCCACTGGTTTCGTATTGTATCCTAATATGGTAAGTAAAACGTTTTGTCACTATTATTACATTTATATTTCACGTATGTGTGCAAGTAAATACTTAATACTAAGTAAATAAATATTAACGGTCATTGGCACTGTCTAGTCAGAAAGTGAGAACGACAATAAAATTGCATACCAAAATATTTATAGAATAGTGTCAAATCTTTACTTAGTCAATGTTCGATACTTCTGAAGTAAATAGGCATTAAAAATAAAAAATTCTTGAAGTCAAACTCAAATATTTTTATTTCAAATAGGCAAGATAAACATGATCTTTTGAAAAGTCAGAAGCTAGGCGGCAAAAGTAAGGCTTTCACATCTTTCTTCGCTGTAACCAAAATAAAGGTTTGATTTATAAGAAAATAGTTTGTATTTGTATTTCCACAACTGATTAATAAACCTACGAGTCAGAGTCGCATTTTGAAAATTACCGCCCCGGGCCAATTTATTTAGCCATCCCAGCCCATGGACCCCATGGCCTTTGGGTAAATACGCCTCTGCTTCGAGTATAACTACAAACATATTTTCTACAAACTAATTTTTAACGCATGAACTATAAATTACAATAATTATAATGTAATCATAACTTATATTGTATTGTTTGTAATTTAATATTCTTGATTTGTTTTGATAAATTCATTATTTCCTTTGTGTGTAAACTTAGTTTTATTGTGGGTCGATTTCGCTAGCTATAATTCAATTTAACACTTCACTATGGAAGTAATAATACCGAGTAATTACTGAATCTATATAAAATAAAAAAAAGTGTTTCCTGAGCTTATTAATCTAATTTATTATGATAAATGAGTTCACAATTTCACACATATTCGCTGTTACTGCTCTATATATCTTTTAGCGTGATGATGATGGATAAGGATTGCAAGGTCTGAAAACCGTACTGTTCTGCTCCATGGATGACATTATTGTTGCCGCATTGAATCAAGCATAATCCACTAAAATTTAAAATAGGTTGCTTGCAGTTTCGAGTGCGTTTATAGTTACCACTCCGCTGTTTTAAAATAAGCTTGATGATAATTATGTTAGTATGATATGTAAAATATACAATTATACACACTATACAGTCGTAGTTTTTTTGTGAAAGAGTAACAAATATACCTAAATATGTACATTCTAAATAACTAGTAATATCGTTAGGACTAGTAGCAACTATAGTGGAAAAAATGATTACCATAAGGGGTACTTGAATTCACGACTTTGGTATACCGTTTCGTTGCTGTGCCAACTCAGCTATCATAGTCATGGCAAAAGCATAGCAAGTCAATAGCAAAAATTACTTTGAAAATGCGGTATAATTTACAGCTTGGTCAGCGTGTAAACTACTATAATGGTCTTATTCATAATGATTTATAGGAGGTTTAAAGATTCGCTAATACCGGTTCGCGAAAATTGACAAAAATTGTAGTCTTTTTACGCTAAAACTTTTATTATCTCTCCGATAAAATCTCTGTTTAAACGTCCGATAAGTCATTATAAATAAGACCATAAATCATTACTTACACGTAAAATATAATTTATTATTTTAAATCCGCCAGACGGAATAACCAACAGATTAATTAACATCATAACGTGCTTGTTTACTTTATTAAAATTATGTTTATAATTGTATTATTTTAATGCGGCCTTGACTACCCGGTTAGCTACAGGTTAATGCCTTTGATTCTATATTGTACAGCGAAATCATTAGCGTAGTAACTAGTCATTAGGAACTAGTACTACTATACTATACTATATTTATTCTATCCGTATTCTGGTATCCATAACACAAGCATATAAGCTTAGCTTGGGACCAGAGGACGTTGTGTGAAATGTCCGTAAATATTTATTATGCGCCATCTAACCCGTAACAACCACAACATAGCCCACGTCGACGCCCATTTTCCACTTTTGTTTACTAAAATTTTATTATACATAGAATTTTGGAACTAAAGTGCTATTAAATTGTTAATGAATTAATTGTTATTATTGAGATAGAAAATACATTTACATAGTGTGGGATTTCATGTTCAAAGAATTACATTTTTTCGTTTGTACTCTGACGTCACTTCAAGTAAAGTCAAAATATATATTTCCTATGTAGATGGCGATTTCGCAAACCGATTTTAGCGAACTTTTAAACCTCCGATAAGTTTATATGAATAAGACCAATAGTAGATACGAAACCCTCAGCGTGCGAGTCCAACTCGTACTTGACCGGTTTTTATTTATTTTACTGCTATTTTCCGTCTAGCTGTAGGTACATAATTTACAATAGATTTATGGATGAAAAGATGAATGTAAGGGTTTTTGTTCGTATTTTAGGCAATAACTTTATAAAACTTTGCAGCGGTAAGCATTGCTATACAACGTGGCAATGCGGATATCAGAATAATAATAATAAATATCACGGACATTTCACACAACGTCCTCTGGTCCCAAACTAAGCTTATATGCGTGTGTTATGGGTACCAGAATACGGATATACTACATATACTAAGTACTTTTCTTTTGTAAATACATACTTATAATACATAGAAACACCCAGACGCAGAACAAATATTTGTATGACATTTATAAACATCACACAAATGATTGTCCCGTGCGGGAATCGAACCCGTGAACGGCAGTCCGTTACATGAACCACTAGACACGAATCCCGTCATAATAAGATATAGGCTACATGTCATTATGGTAAAACCTAATCAATCCTAACTATAACTACGAGTGATACCGCAGACATTGGTTAATACACAATTAATTAATAATAAACTTAGGAAAAACAACATGTTGGAAAAACAACTAGGCGATGTTTGATAAAAACTCACCGTGATCCAAAAGTCGTTTTTAGGGTTCCGTACCCAAAGGGTAAAAACGGGACCCTATTACTGAGACTTCGCTGTCCGTCCGTCCGTCCGTCCGTCCGTCCGTCTGTCACCACGCTGTATCTCAAGAACGGTGATAGCTAGAGAGTTGAAATTTTCACAGATGATGTATTTCTATTGCCGCTATAACAACAAATACTAAAAATAAAATAAAATAAATATTTAAGGGGGGCTCCCATACAACAAACATGATTTTTTTACCGTTTCTTGCTCTCTAATTAAGTATTGTGTGTGTTGTTTGCTCATTTATTAATAACGTGCCTTATGTTGCATAGATAATGGTACGGAACCCTTCGTGCGCGAGTCCGACTCGCACTTGACCAATTTTTTATGCGATATTTTTCACAAGCACAGTTCAAAAATTTATTTAAAACTGTTTTGATTAGAGTATTCCATTATTATTCACAATTACTAAAAATAGTAATTGTGAATAATAATGGAATACGTATAAATACATATTGAATATGTAGTTTAAGTTAAATAATTAACTTAAACTATTCAATAGGTATTCTTATACGATAACTATTTATAATATTCGCTCCAGTAGATATTTCGCCACGGTGAATTAAATCACTCACGTGTATTGTCACTGCATGGGAAAAACGTGATAGTAATTAGTTCGCTCGATATCATAGCATAAATATCTTTTAGCAATTTATGTCCTTATTAATATGCCGATAACACATTCCTAAAAACCATCCTATACTATATGGCAGACATATTTGTCGCATTATATTGCGAAATAAAAAATATATAGATATTAATTTATGAATTTTTGCAATTGACTTGCTACGCTTTTACTAAATAAACTAAAATAAAGTGGAAAAAAATGATAACCATGATAACATAATTTAGTTTATTTAGTAAAAGCGTAGCAAGTCAATTGCAAAAATTCATAAATTAATGTAGAAATACATGTACAGTCATTATTTTCGGTCCAATTGTGTTCTGTAAAGAACACTAAGTGATCGATTGATCGAGTTGGTGCAAACCGCTCAATAGATGGCGTTGTACACAAAACATCGCACGATGTTTAACTCACATTGAGAAGGTTGTAGTGGAAGATTTGGTAAACATATGCGGGAACCATGATAGCTCAGATGGGAGAGCAACGGAACGGTATTCCGAGGTCGTGGGTTCAAGTTCCGCTCATGGTTATTATTTTTTCCACTATAATTTAGTTTATTAAATATATAGATACTTAAATATTTAAAGATTTATGTATTTTTTCTTGTATGTATAAAGTGAATATAATATTTTTAGGGATCCGTACTAGGAGATAAAAGGGGAACCTGTTACTTAGACTTCGCTACGTCCGTCCGACGGCTACCAGGCTGTATTTCAGAAGTAGTGACAGCTAAAGAATTTAACTATTGATGCTATAAAAACAGCTAATACAAAAAAAACAGAAAACAATAAATATCTAAAGTTGTATTAAGGGCCTACATCAATATTATCGTCGACATGTACATATTAACACAGCTAGTAGGTATAGAAAATGAAGAATTAAGGATATTTTTTTTGTTTACTCAAAATCTACTAAATATATTTTAATTCTGATTGACGTGTTTCTATATACAATAGTTCCTTATGTTTTTAAAGTTATTTCATTAGTTAATACGCGATAATAGACCGACAAATGAAAAAAATAAAAAATTAGAGAGGTTGTTTCGCTAAGATTTTCTATCGAGAAAACTTTTTTCAATCGCGTTTCTCAGTTTATGCGATCCTAGATCATAGGTATATTGAAAAAACATATACTTAAAAATTAGAGCTCTAGCCATTCAATCTAAAGAAACAATGAAAACTTCGTACATAGAAAAATGCACGAAGCTATTTTGGTATCCTCTTATGTCTATCAGGAAAAGTCAATACACAGATTGCGTACAACGATGACGTCACAACATTTAAAATAATATCTTTAAGTATTTTTTTTAAATTCTATATAGTGAATATTTGAATAATATTGAAATTAGCTGCTTAAAATGGTCTATATTTTTTTTAAAAAAATATAAAAAAAGCAGGTCACAAATTATGAACAATGTCAATTGCTAAATGCAGGCAGCCTTTCGGTCACGTGAAACGTCGACCAGTCTCTTAGAAAGATCTTTATGAAGAGACTGTGCACTCGGGCCCGACGATCCAAGCGTATCGACCCCAAACGGCTCAAATAAGTAATCTGCAGAAAAAACTAAACTAAAATATGAAGCGTATTGTTATGGCAGAGCGCTATACAGGGTGTCCCAGAACTCAACGTCAAGCCGAAACGGGGTGACAGGATAGATCATAACCATCACGAGAAAAATCAGAAAAAAAATCTATCCCATGCAGTTTGGAAATTATGGGCATTTTAAGAAAAACCTAGAAATTTGGTCTAACTGTACCATTTTTCGGTTATTGTGGTTAATTTTTATTATTTTTGGTCATTTAAACTTTGGAACCGTAACCCTAAATAACATCTCGAGAATCACAGTCTAAAATAATGACACAATTACCCCAAGTTTCCTAGAATTTAGACTATTTGTTAAACTATGAATTTAAAATTTTCAAACTTTGTCGACTTTGAAACACCCTCCTTTAAAAAAAATGTACTAGAGTGCCTTGGCAAGTGCCATTAAGAGTTGGCGCATTTAATCAGGATTGTAAAATGGTACAATACTTGTAAGTTTCGTACTAAAAAAAACGAGTAAAAAATAAAAACCTCAAGTAACCCGATTTTTGCTAACCCATTTTACTCAGTTAAAATGTTTTTTATTCGCACAAGCCCTTGGTAGGTTCTTTATTTTACGGTAAAATGATGAGAGATATGGATAGTGGACATGTTTGCCATGAGCGAGCGAGACAGATAGTGACGCCACTTTTACCAAAGCAACAAAATACTAATAAAATAATGAAAAATGTTGACCTTGTTTTGTTTAGGTTTATTGGAATAAAAGTCAGATTTGAAAATAACATTTTTTATTAAAACAAATGTTCAAATTGTTTACCATCAGCTTCAACACACGCCCTACATCTTCTTAAAAAAGATCTACTTATTAGCCGGGCATATCCTCGAGAGTTGATGTCCTCAGCAGCTTGAGAAATTCGTTCACGCAGCTCGGCTACGCTCTCAATGGGCTTAGAATAAACTTTTTCTTTGAGAACGCCCCAATAAAAAAAATCCAGGGGATTTAAATCTGGGGAACGGGCTGGCCACGAGATAGTGCCTGAACGTCCAATCCACCTTCCCGGATATTCTTGGTCAAGGAAATCTCTTACTTGCACTGCGTAATGCGCTGGGCAGCCATCTTGTTGATACCACATGTGGCAACGATCTGTTAGTGGTACGTCCTCTAACAAACTTGGTAAATTTTCTCGTAAAAAATTTAGGTAATTCGTGCCATTCAAATTCTCAGGCAGCTCAAAAGGCCCAACTATTTTGCCGTTTAAAATTCCTGTCCACAGGTTAACTTTAAAGCGATATTGGGATCGGTCTTCTCGCATTAAATGTGGATTCTCCACATGCCACTCATGAAAATTGTGTAAGTTTATGTAGCCATCTTTTTTAAATGTAGATTCATCTGACCAGAGAATTTTTTGGATGAATTGGGGATTTTCATTATGCCTCTGTAGCATTGTTCTACAAAATGAAATCCTTTCAGGATAATCTCGAGGGAGAAGACTTTGAACTCGTTGTACGTGAAATGGATGCATTTCAGCTCTTTGTAAAATACGATGTGCTGTGCTTTTGGGTATTCCCGTTCTTTCTTCAATTCCACGAACGGAAATACTTGGGTCATCTGCGACCTCTTCCAACACTTCTTCTTCGTAAGGAAAGCGAGGTCTACCTCCAGCCCGTATTTGATTCGGGAAATGGCCGTCCTCTGTGAGTGAATGGTGCACATTAACAAACACGCGGTGATCCGGATAGCGCTCTAAATTTGGATATCTTTCACGATAAAGTCTAGCGGCGGCACTTGCGTTGCATCTGCATTCCCCATAAATGAGATGCATGTTCGCATATTCTTGTGAAGTGTAGCGCGTAGGCATAGTGATGAGAAGGATGTCAACACAAAAGTCCAATTCCAAAAGAGAGAAGCCAAAGTTGCCGGTATGTAATCAACAAGTCCAATTCACAAAAATCCAAGTCCAAAAAGAAAAGCCAAAGTTGTCAGTACTAAATTAACACAAGCGAATACGGAAAGGTGCGCAGTAGACGAATGAGCGAAATGTACTAACTGGTGTCAGACTGGCAGCGTAGCTATTTGCTTGGTATGGCGTCTGTATCTGTTTCATTCGCACTCGTTTAAACGATGCATCTCCGTCTCACTGCGTGGCGTCACTATCTGTCTCGCTCGCTCATGGCAAACATGTCCACTATCCATCTCTCTCATCATTTTGCCGTAAAATAAAGAACCTACCAAGGGCTTGTGCGAATAAAAAACATTTTTCCTGAGTAAAATGGGTTAGCAAAAATCGGGTTACTTGAGGTTTTTATTTTTTACTCGTTTTTTTTAGTACGAAACTTACAAGTATTGTACCATTTTACAATCCTGATTAAATGCGCCAACTCTTAATGGCACTTGCCAAGGCACTCTAGTACATTTTTTTTAAAGGAGGGTGTTTCAAAGTCGACAAAGTTTGAAAATTTTAAATTCATAGTTTAACAAATAGTCTAAATTCTAGGAAACTTGGGGTAATTGTGTCATTATTTTAGACTGTGATTCTCGAGATGTTATTTAGGGTTACGGTTCCAAAGTTTAAATGACCAAAAATAATAAAAATTAACCACAATAACCGAAAAATGGTACAGTTAGACCAAATTTCTAGGTTTTTCTTAAAATGCCCATAATTTTCAAACTGCATGGGATAGATTTTTTTTCTGATTTTTCTCGTGATGGTTATGATCTATCCTGTCACCCCGTTTCGGCTTGACGTTGAGTTCTGGGACACCCTGTATAGAGACAACAATTCAGATGTGTATAAGCAAACTAAGTACTTATTTCACGAATAATAGCTAAAAGACTAAAGTACAATAAAATTCATAGTCTCAATATTTGGTCAGTAACATCACGAACACTCATCAGTTATGTCAAAATAGAACTGGTGTTTTTTACATAAGTAATCTATAAAACTCTTGATACCGTATAATTAATTTCTCAGTCGCGTTCAAAGATAAGAATACAATACAAAAGTATTGCATTTTTAGTTTGTTAATCGTTAAGCAAGTTTAGTTAATGTAGTGTAGATTATTAGATTTTAGATCAGTTTTTATAGATGATTTACTGATGATTGAAACCGATCATTGTTTAATTAAATAATATTGGATATAATTAAAAAAAAACATTAGAAACTGCCATCTCTAAGGGCTTTTATATTGGTATGAATTATTCTATGTGTAATCTTGAGTTAACAATAAAATGAAAATTCATAACGGTTGATGAATAATTTGGTATTTTCAACCAAACAATTTTATTATAAAAACTGTGTATTACAGACTAACGGTTTCATTTTTGTATTTGTATTTGTACATGTTGGCATAGTTTATGGCTGTTTTGTTTTAATTGTTTTTGTTAGCTGCTTTAATGTGTTTTTTTTTTCTCCACCGTCTTGCCCTGCCGGCCCATGATGGTGCCTTGAGATTTACCATGACCCGGCGAGGGGGCTGTTTTAATGATGATGGAGTGGTATCGCATATTTTCATCAGTCAAATCACACTAAAAGAATAAAATGTACCAAAATAAATTAATACTAAACAATTATTTTTTTCAATATATTTACGACTTACAATACCTTTGTATTCCTATAGTATTAGCCATGGCACATGGATTGAAACCCATCGTACCATGGAAACTCATATTACAATAGAATTAACAACAATGTATATAGTTTATTCGCGGACCGTATCAATTAAATCGATAATGCAAAAACATGTTTAACTTGCTATGTACAATATGTGCATTAAAAGCGTAATTTAATAAAACTTTACTGAAAGTGACAGTTATTTCTAACTGGCCCAAATTGAGTATTCATGCACATTTCACGCAACGCAGTTTACTGTCAAACAAAACGTAAAATTTATGTAGGTACCTCTCCTATATTATCTTATCCTTATCTATACTTATTCTATCACTCGGGGTCGTTGCATGACGTTTTCTTATAAGTATTCTTTCTGTAAGATGTCATAATATCTGCGTTTACTCCTTTTTCTTTCATATTCCTTTCAATCAATTCGTCCATTCTTTGACTTGCTCTCCTTCTAGATCTTCTTCTCCTTCTAATTTCTTAGACATTTATTTGGAAGACGCCCTAACAAAGTTATTTTCTTGAAAACCGGGTACAATTTTTTTGCTTCAGTTATTTATAGTAAATAATCCTCTGCGTGTATTCTACAGGCATTTAAAATTGAATATATAATAAAATGAAACTTAGTATAATATTGATTGATTTACAGCTACGGGTGAAAGGGACTCGCCACCTGTTTCGCGACTCTCTTGCCACTAATAAATATCAATTACGTGAAGTACAGGTTCCTGCAGTTTGTGGAATCTTATAAAGCCAATATGAATAGAGGCATGCGTATAATGATAGTTTAATAATAATTTATTTAATAACTTTTATTTATTACTTTCTATTCTACAACAATAACTTTCATACATTTTTCATATCAGAGTCTTCCTTTTAAGTATAAAGATACTTGTGTCAGGAAGGCTAATAAATGTAAAATAATAAATGTAAAAGGCAGATAAAAACCACTAAATTAGAGTTAACTTATATGCCAAATCTGAAACAAAATCTAGCTATTGAATTGCTACGAACATGTCTAGGATTTTTCTTGAGGGCTCTTAAATTATTCATATCACTATTCAGACTACACCATTTGTTTAATTTTCATACAAAAGGGGAAAAAGCTGTTTAAGTAACTCCTTACTTCTACTCAGTAATAAGGAAAAGTTAATTAGCGATTGGAATGCAATAAAATGTGTCTTAACATTACAATTCTTCTTGGAAAGCCAAGATTTAATGTCTTCAAATCAAAGTGTGTCTAAGAAACCGCCACCTTGTCTAGCGTTGAGGAGTTGCACAGCTATTAGCCAACGGAATGCTGATTCGACTTTAATAGAAACTTTTTCGCAGATCAGTGTAAAAAATACAACTTCTAACAAGTTTCTCGATATCAATGCCAAATTGGGTAATGGAGTGGACAAGATTGAACGTTTCAGCTCCATATCGGATTGGTTTTAATGATGTATGCGTTGTAGATTGTATTGCAACGTCACTGCATTTCGGTGTTGCTTGTCAACGGGAATTTTAACGGGCGTACATTTCATCTGTATTCTATTGCGGTATAAGAACGGAAACAATAAAGTGGTTTTCGACCAACAATGTGAATTATATTATGTCGACCGGCCTCCCGGTAGCTTGGTTTTGACTTGAACAATACCTAGGCACTTGTGTGTTAAATATTTGTACATGTGTTAGTGTCAACTATTTGTTAATTTTGATTATACATTATCTATTATTTAGACATATATATATATATATACAGGCTTTTATAACCAACATATCAGAATTATAGTCAAGATAATTTCGTACCAAGAACAAAAATAACAGTTTTTAACACGCTTTTATAAGTTTGGTATGTATCTATCAATGTATTAATCTGTGTAACGGAATCTTTAATAGCGATTTTCGGTCACTTGCAGTAGACGGATTGATCTGAAATTTTGCAAACCTAACAAGTTAAAAGAATAATCCTAATTCCTTGATCAGAATTACTAGAATAGCATGTTGAAGTATCACTATGACCACACTTGTATTTTTAATTATACACGTAATAGTTGAATTGTATATGAGTAGACTCACCAAGATTATTGTATTTCTGCGTATGCCTTTCATATACAATCAGATAATTTCACATAAAAACGCTTTGTTTATAGAATCAAGTAAAAATATCATAATTCTTTACTTGTGTTTACTACGATTGTGACAACAGAAACTTATGTCTCTGACAACATAAACTGCCAACGTTTTGTTTAAGGTAACATAGAATTTAGTATTGATGACAATGCAATCATTTAAAAAATATTCAGGATACATAAGCGTGTTTTTTAGTTTTAAAACTAAGTAGATTATTATTAACTTTGTGTTAATAAAACTATTTAACTTTTGTTGCCCGTTGTTTAATGATTTAATAGGTACTTTTATTTTTGTCTGCTAGTATATTGGCTTGTGACGTTTAAACAAAGATACAGGCTGTTAAACTAAAATAGGTATTTTACTCGATAAACTGGTAGATAAAGCGTAACAAGTTTTAATAAACCCCGTCATACTGACTTCTGTGTGTTAGGTCGTGGGTTCGATTGCCTTTCAGGACAACACACATAATATTATTTTAATAAAAACAATTTAATTCATTAATGAACTGGTATACACAAGACAAGCTTAGGTATATTAGTTTGAGAAATACATTTAATGGAATATCTTCTTCTTCTTGTTCTTATGGTGCCGTCTCCTACCGGAGGTTGACGATCATCATTATGATCTTTAGTTTGTCTACAGCGGTTCTAAACAGAGACCTGGTGCTCATGCTGAACCACTTTCTCAATTTTTTCCGCCAAGATTTGCGGTGTCTGCCTGGTCTTCGACGGCACTGTATCTTCCCTTGCAAAATCAGTTGCAGAATTACTTATACATGTTCTGCGACAGACGGAAAACTCGAAACTTAAGCCAAACCTAACGAACATCTACAAAACTAGTTCTTTTTTTAATAAAACATGTTCTAATATGCCTGTTTTATGGATTTTAATATCTGTACTTAACTAGGTAATCATGCACTCGAATGTACCTACGAGGGGAGGTCCAAAAGTTCGTGGAATGGAGGGGATGGAGTGGGGATAGGGGCGCTCGCTTAGTGTCATACTAATTGGGGACTCATAATTAGTATATAAATGGAGTTTCAGCCCTATTGCGTCATTCGTTTACGAACACTCGCCTGCTAAACACGTCAATCCGGAAGAAAACTGAAACTATGGAGAAAATTTAACACCGTGCGGTCAATAAATTCCTTACCAAGCAAGGAAAGAACGCTCAGACCATTTTGAATGAAATGGAAACTGTTTACGGGGAACAGTGCCCTAGTAAATCAATGATTTACAAGTGGCATGGTCTTTTTAAACATGGTCGGGAGTCGATTGAAGACGACCCCCGCTCAGGAAGGCCAGTTGAGGCCACCACATCAGACATCGTCGAAAAAGTGGAAAAAATTGTACTGGAGGACACCCGTTTGAAGAAAAAACAGTTATCTGCATTAGTTGGAGTATCAGATACCACCATTTTGCGAATCCTACATGACCACCTGGGTATGACAAAAGTCAGTGCAAGATGGGTACCGAGAATGCTCACGCCGCTTCAAAAGCAGCAGCGCGTCGAAGCGTCAAAACATTTTTTGGAGTTGTGTGGCGACGATCCTGGACCGATTTTGGAGCGAATTGTTACTGGCGATGAAACATGGGTTCATCACTTTGAGCCTGAGTCCAAACAAGAGTCCATGCAATGGCATAAAAAGGGGACACCACCGCCAAAGAAATTCAAAGTGTCGTAGTCGGCTGGAAAGTTGATGGCTACTGTTTTTTTGGGATTGTGAGGGGATAATACTGATTGATTATAAAGAAAAGGGCAGGACCATAACCGGAGAATACTACGCAACAATACTAGAAAAATTAAAGGATGCCATCAAAGAAAAACGTCGGGGAAAATTGACCAAGGGCGTGTTGCTCTTGCAAGACAACGCGCCGGTTCACAAGAGCAAAGTTGCAATGGCTGCTCTACACACGCATGGCTTCGAATCACTAGTCCACCCACCCTATAGTCCAGATCTGGCCCCAATTGATTTTTATTTGATCCCCAATTTAAAAAAAGACTTAAGGGGAAGGAAATTTTCCGACGACAATGAGGTAAAGGAGGCAATTTTGGCTCATTTTGAGGGAAAAGATAAAAAATATTTTTACGATGGTTTAGAAAAATTAATTCATAGATCTAATAAATGTATTCAGCTTAAGGGTGATTATATTGAAAAGGAAAAATAAATTTACTGTTTCATTTTTACTAAAACCCTTTCATTCCACGAACTTTTGGACCTCCCCTCGTACATAAAGTGTACCAAGTCGCTCTTACTTTATTCGACTAACATGCACCTCGCGTGTCTTGTATTGCATTAGTTTTAGCACGTATCAAACGCTTCTTGCGTCTTAATATAAATCCTACACGTAAAATAAAAAAATATCCTAATTCTTGTTAATTAAGATTTAGTATTTTTGTTCTTTTTACAACAGTATTTATCGGCGTAATTTGGCCACTGTTATCTAAACAAATAATAAGACCCCCTGCCTCAATATGCACCAAACCCTAACAAATTATACAAAAAAGCAACCACCGTAAACCATTCGATCATTTAAAAAAAACCGCATCAAAATCCATTGCGTAGTTTTGAAGATATAAGCTAATATAGGGACATATATACAAAAATAACAACTTTGTTTTATAATAAGTAAAGATAAAGATTACATAGTAATGCGTTTATAAATTAAAACAATAAAGTTAACTGTAATAATGATAACGGACTTTAAATATTAAAATTAAACTTTATTTACGAATATATTACGGACATTATTTCGTATCGTACCTACTCACTTTCTACTACTACTCCTACCTACTCACTACACACTTTACAGGCTTTGTATGTACTTTAACTACTTATATTACATAAAAAAAAAGATATTTCTCTGTGTTTATTTACTTGACTATTTCTTACCCCAAAACATGATGAAACGGCATAATCATATTTTTAGATAGTCATCACGCATACTAAAATTACTAAAAATAAAGACGTACATTTTAAATCTCATCATCATCATAACATCTCGCCTTTTCCCCATGGGGTTAGGCAGAGACTATAGAGCGCCATCTGTTACCATCTAAACACACTTCCTTGGCTTCATCCACACTCATACATCTAAATTTACATTTTTAATCTCCTCCTCTACTAAAGTTAAGACGTGATAATCTCAAGTTTAATGCCACGGTCAAGCAAATTCTTTGCTTGCTACTTACCAATAATATAAACCTTACGTTAAATACCTTTGTATTATCTTACTTACCTACCTGCCTCCTCTTCCTCTGCTGCCCATTTACGTCCCACTGTTGGGCACGTGCCTCCTCCACTTTGGAGGGATTATGGTCTACTGTGCCGCGCTGACCAGGCCTATTGGCACAGGGTTTATTTTCGACTTTTTCGTCACAGAGGATGCTATCTGTGTGCAAAATCCCTTAGCTGACTTTTACAGCACCCTTGGGAGGAGATGGGTGGTGACACTTGTATTCTTAATTCGTCACCACACGGAGAACCTACCTACCTACACAAATGCATATTATACACATATATAAAGGCACATACATACCTACATGATATAATTTCTAAGCAGAGAGTAACATGTAATTAATTTACAGCAGCATGGAAAGTGCAGGTTAAGTCAAATAAGTAAATTCTACACATGCTTCTGAGGTGATACTAAACGCATAGTTAAAACGTCATTAATAAAATTTGTGTGTCAATAGAAACACTTGGTTAAGATAATTACACCACTTAAACTAACATTAAATATTACGGAAACATTTACTAAACTATTTCGTTTTAATTTACATTTTGTTAACCTACGTCCCTACGTCTTCTGGCAATAACAGCGCTAACTTCTACAAAAAATATGATTAAGACAAAATAGCTCTGCCTAATTTCTTACGCTTTATCATAAAAACATAACTTTATTAAAGAACTCTTTAATAAAAATATGTAGATAATTAAATGCATTTCATCTCATTTCATTTAACTCGTGTTCGATACCTATAAGACAATTTATTTATGAGATAAAAAACCTACCGATAACGAGCCTATAATAGGTATTTATTCAGGCTGAGAAAATCCTCATTTATTGGGATCGTAAGTGATAGAAAATAATTAGTACATACCTACATAATTAGTATACAGATAAAATTCAACGAAAATATTACGTCCTATATAAATACTAGCTGACCCGGCAAACGTTGTTTTGCCATAGTACTAAAAAAAAAATTGAAAAATAGATGTTGGCCGATTCTCAGACCTACTGAATATGTATGCAAAATTTGAGAAGAATCGGTCAAGCCGTTTCGGAGGAGTACGGTAACTAACACTGTGACACGTGAATTTTATATATTAGAATATCCCATATCCAATACGAATTTGGCTTGATACGTCACGGCGTGTTTAGACACAGCAATTAAAATTAAAGAAAACTGTGTCTTTTTAATTATTCAAACTGACTACGTGTATGTTTGTCAGAAGACAACATTTTTTTTCGAATTTACGTGGAAATATAATATACACGTGGCCTTGTTGATATATGACATTTTATTTCATTACTAGCAGTGCCCGCGACTTCGTACGCGTGGAATTTCGAAACGAAAAATTAAATGAACTAACAATGACGCCATTTTACATCTAATTAATAAATCGTCCGTTTGGTTTTCTTTTTTGCACAATTCTAAAGAAGTAACACACATGGCCCCAATGTCATTTGAGTAAATGATATCTCAGAGTTTTACCTTTTTAAGGCTTCGCACAAACCCTTATAGTCTCACTACGGTGTCCGTCCGTCTGTCTATCTGCCCGTTAAACTTTTTTTTACTCGGCAACGACTGAAGGTATTAATTTGAAACTTATACCAAATGTAGATCTATGCGGTCCCTTGCTGCAAAAGATACAATCAATAATTTAGATCTACGCATTCAGAAGATATAACCGAATTACAGCCATTTTTGAGTATTTTCAACTTCAGCACCGATACGTACGTCGGGATTTGAGCAGCGTAACGACCATACGCCGACGCCGACGCCGATGCCGATGCCGACGCCGACGCCTATAAACACCCACTCAGCACCGATACGTACTCGTACGTCGGGATTTGAGCAGCGTAACGACCATACGCCGACGCCGACGCCGATGCCTGTAAAAACCAACTCAACACCGATACGTCGAGATTTGAGCAGCGTAACGACTATACGCCGACGCTGACGCCGATGCCGATGCAGACGCCGCCGCTGACGCCGACGCCTATAAAAACCAACTCAGCACCGATACGTCAGGATTCGAGCAGCGTAACGACCATACGCCGACGCCGACGCTTATGAAAACCAACTCATCACCGATACGTCGAGATTTGAGCAGTGTAACGACCATACGCCGACGACGACGCCGACGCCTATAAAGACCAACTCAACACCGATACGTCGGGGATTGCGCAGAGTACGACCTGTAAGCTATATTATTGGAAAGTTTCATGAAATCCAGCAGTCTTTACGTGAAAGAACCACAAACATCCTTACATTCATACATCCAACATTAACCAAACATCAAATCATTGGAGTATGGATGGAGAAGACCGAGGAAACGTTCGCGTTGCTCAGCCAACAGTTTAAGTATTTTATTTTGCCGCGCGTAGCGTTTTTTCGTCATATCTCCTAAGATATTCATTTAAATTGTATGCTATAAAAAGCAGTTATAATCTATATTAAATGCGTAAGCTATCTAAGGTATTTAATTTGATAAAAAATGTTATCAAATACACATTTTAAAAACACCCTATTCAATTTGATAATTTTTTTGACGTTCTTATGGGTACAGCAGGTTTTTCTTAAAAGATAGACATATGGCCTCGCGGACTTTTTAAAGATCTATAGGTTACAAACAATTTCTCCATACATTACTTTGTTGTAACTCACATGGATAAGGCAGCGTTTTCATTTAAAGCTCGCGCGCGTGACTATTTTCCCCGTTTCTTGCAACATTTTACAGTGATGCTTAGCTTCTATTCGTTGCAGCGTGACGTTATATAGCCTATAGCCTTTCTCGATAAATGTACTATCCAACACTGAAAAAATTTTTCAAATCGGACCAGCGGATCCTGAGATTACGGCGTTTAAACAAACAAACAAACAAACTCTTTCGCTTTATAATATTAGTATAGATTCGATAGCTGAACACAATTTGCGTCTCAAAGTCTCTTTTCTCGAGAACTGAACGGTTTTCTACCAGTGTTTTCCACATACCTTTATCTTTTTAGTCTAATTGATTCTCCGTAAATTTAAGAATCGACATAAATATTGCAGTTGATGTCTAATTTTTCAGACTGTTTTTATGGTTTTTAATCACAAATTCACAACTAATGAATAACTAAGGAACGCTTTCGACATTTAAACAAAGATCTCCCTTTTATTATCTATTTAGAAAACAATAACTTACTTAGCTACGTGATAAATCGGAGACCAATAGCGCGAATTTCTAGATAACTGTCTTAGGTTTCAGATAGGGCTTTATGTATTGAAAACATTGACCCAGTTTATATTTACATTGAACTAGTTAAAACCTCTTGATATACACAAATCCTACGCTCCCAGTCACGGACCGTTACTCTGTGACAAACACACAAACAGATACGGTTGTCATATTACAACAATTCATCCTTCGGTTGCCTATTGTAAGGATTTATAATCTGTGATTACATTTGACATGTAAATATCTAGAAGTACTTACTGTTAAAAATGGAGATAAAAAGTAATAACAAGTATGCGACGAACAATAGGAACATTTGCTCCACCTACAAACATTACAGTTAATTCAAATGAGTTCCGCTTACTCATACATTCCATTATTATATAACTATTGTTAAGTTTGACTCGAAAGGGTCACTTTAGGTGATGTACACGGTGGCTCTATTGAGGTCAATATAATTCTGTTTCGTGTGACACTTTGTCGTAAGGAACGAGATTTCACTAACTCCTCTGCACTCCATGTATAGATACTATAATAAAATAATATTATAAATATTCACGGACATTTCACACAACGCCCTCTGGTCCCAAGCTAAGCTTATACGCTTGTGTTATGGGTACCAGAATACGGATATACTACTTTTCTTTTGTAAATACATGCTTTTAATACATAGAAACACCCAGACGTAGAACAGACATTAGTATGACAATTATAAATGTGACACAAATGATTTTCCCGAGCAGGAATCGAACCCGCGACCTCTTCAACGGCAGTCCACTACGTGAACCACTCGACCAAGAGGCTCGTCAAAAAACTATAAATCATATAAGTCGTAATTACTCGTACTATAACAATAGCTATCGCCGTATCTATCGTCTCTGTGACATGAGTTTGATATGCTACAGGAACCACCAGTGTCCTTTCTTCTAGCCCCTTGAATTTGATTCAGAACTCATCTTAGATTAGCTATGACACTGAATCAAACTCACTACTTCATGCACAAAAGTCGTCACTAATGAGCCTTAAAACGTTAACCTTATTTCAAGCCAAACTTTGACGGGCTTCGTGGTGGAGTGGTTTATGTAATGGACTGCCGATCGCGAGGTCTCGGGTTCGATTCCCGGTCAGGACAATCATTTGTGTGATATCCATAAATGTCATACAAATGTTTGTACTGCGTCTGGGTGTTTACTATGTATTATAAGTATGTATTTACAAAAGAAAAGTAGTTTATGTATTTTATCCGTATTCTGGTACCCATAACACAAGCATATTTAAGCTTAGCTTGGGACCAGAGGACGTTGTGTGAAATGTCCATGAATATTTATTATTTAAAAAAAAAAAACAAAAAAAAACTATTTAAAATTCTTCGTTTGCTCTACATCGCTTTCGCATTTCGAATTAAGCAATTCGATTTATCGGAACTGTTTCAATATATCTATAGAAAACAAGGAAAATATTATATCATATAACATACATGCAATAGTATGTACTTGGTGATTACAATGCTCCACTTATATCATCATCGACGGACAGTATTTCGATGGTTAGTTATGCGGATGTCGTTTGTTGCGGTCAAAATCTAACCGTAACGAACAAAATGTAACTTGGTGCTGACAAATAAGTAACGCTTGCAAAAGCTAAAATGTTAAGTTACGACAATTTATGACGTAGTATATAATAGTAAAATAGCAGACGTAGTAGTCTGCTATTTTACTATTCTACGACGTAAATGTCGTAACTTATTATGACTAAATAAACTGTGAATTAAAAAAATAAAAGAAATACCTCTTGACACCAAGCTTATTCTTTAAAATAATGTGGTTATTAACACAGGTTATTAACTTATCCTAACTTATCGTATTAAAAAAATATTAATAAAGTCTATTATTTGTTCCAATTGAAATGTTTTGATATTAATGTCATTAACAAAAAAAAAATTTTCTATTTTTATTCGTTTTAATTATTTTTGTAATAATAATTACGAAATTATATTTCTAGAATTTTCTATCATAACAATGGTAAAAAATAGATTTTGTTATCAACTTTTTAGTTTTTTAATAATTATCTGTCTGAATAAAATCTATGCTTTGTTGGGAAGAGTTTCTAACCAAATGGAGATCAAGACAGATCAGTGAAACTGAATTGATTTGTCTCTTGACGAACTAATCAACCTGTGATAGCTTTTCTGTGGTTGATTTAATTTCTCTAATGTCATAGATTGCGGTTGTCTGTACCGGGACAATTGCTTTTTACATTTAGGTAAGCGTTACATTGTTGCTACATTCAATGTTTATTGGAGTAGCTCTTAGGTTTTTTATTTGTGAAATATAAGATAAAGATTCTCAAATAAAATCATGCTGCTAAAACACTACTTCCGTTTCCGAAACAATTACAACACAAGACAAGTAATGTGCCTACATAACAGGATTTATGAAAATCATCTATTAAGGTCACTCAATGAATCATGTTACAATTACATAAAATGTAATAAGATGTCGTAACCAAATTATGTTGCAGTGACCGCATCTTTTAAATAACAATAAGAACTTTCTGCCATTAGGTAAATATTTTGAAAATGTGTGTTATTAATAAATTTTATTGATTTAAGATAATATCTGGTAAATTAGATAGATAGATTTATCGCCCCCGTATTCTCCTGCTGCGTATCAAGTTTTATAAAAATCTTTGGATCAGCTTTCGCAATTCTAATTATATGTACTTAATAGTTATGTTGTATAAAATAACCTGCCCACAGAAGCTGCCTATGTTTATGATATGTTGCACCATCACGTAAATTATAAACCCTATAAAATATAGACCATTATTATTTAGGTAAACATCCTATAGTCAGTGTACAACAAAGCTAAGGTAGGCAGTTAGTTGCATATAGGCCATATACTAAACTTTTAATGATTACCGCGACAGATAAACAGTAATTCTGTTAACAACTATAATTAATTAACATGATTATGTGTTCACGTCTTATTATTTATAAAATTAATGACTTTACTTAACTATAGCGGAATAAGGTTAATTTTAATTGTTTACACACATAAAGAATAGGTTTTAAACAGTGGCTATTTTTAACATAGTTTATCTTAATACATAATTATATTATAAAGTATCTAAATATGACTTCTCTCTCTCCCTCTCCAGCCCTTTAACGACACACTATTGGGCACAGGTCTCCTTAACTTTGGAAGGGATATTGGTCTGCTATTCAATGTTGTCACAATGATCTGTGTGTGATAGGGTTTATTTCCCAGTTATCCGTCTCTTACAGAGGATGTTATCAGCTTAGTACCTCTTAGCTTGCTTTTACAGCACCCTAAAAAAGGGTTGGTGACACTTGTATTCTTAATCCGTTCCGCACGAAAAGAATTTGCTTTTAGGTAAGTGTCTAAAAATAAAACCAAAGAAGGTCAGAGTCAAGAAGTCAGTTTTGTGAGATTGTACGGAAGAATTCATTTAATGCGTAAAATAAGATGTGCAAATTGCATTGGACATACCAAAACAAAAAAAAAAAACTTGTCGGGCGTATCAAGTGTCAGACGGCTTCAATATTGGTAGTGATTATGTAATTTGGGCAAACCCGTAGGCGGTACAGGAATACACGTTATACATTATTTGTGGGAAACCAATCATGAATGGGTGCAAAATTTGTATTTCTTATAATAAATTAAATTAAATTATATGAATGGAATAAACCACTTCTACACATTTTGCAAGAAAACAAAATATCGGACGCTTCATAGCGCGTAGTGCTTATGAATCATATATTAATATACTTATGTTATAAATACTTAACATTTTAATAATAAATAATATTGATTGAAAAAAATAACTTAAATACTCACTTAAATAAAACTACTTTTTACGGATTTAGACGCGTATATTTGTTTTGGTGAGACTCACCCGTGACCACGGTGACTGCAAAGTCTCCGAAACGTCGGGCCAAAATTTAAAACAAATATACGCGTATAAATCCGTAAAAAGTAGTTTTATTTAAACAGATGAGTCGCGCAAGTGTTAGAAAATATTAAATACTCACTTTTATTTTAAGTGAAAAAAAAATCCTATCAAATGTTTTACGATCAACTTTGTTAGGTCAATGTTTATAAGTTGAGATAAATCTATAACTAAACAAATCTAATTCTTGATTTATTTTTTCCTTACAGTATTCTTCATACCTCAAAGATGGGTTATGGCGATTATGGGGTTCCTGGCGGTGGCCAATGCGTACACGATGAGAGTTTGTCTGAACATTGCTATAACGCAGATGGTACACAGACGATCGCACATAGGAATGGAAAATGATGGTGCCTGCCCTGCTGGTGAAATAGAAGAGGCCAGCACTGTTCCTACTGTAAGTTCATACACTTCTTATTTATTCATCTCTATCATTAAACCAAAGAGTTTACAGCCCAAAAGGTTTTCTATTCTTAATAAATTATAATTTTGATTTATTAAGTAAAATCGTAGCAGTCAGTTGCAAAATTTAATAACTACTGAAGGTTTTTTCATCAAAATTAAATTACATATTATATACAATTAAATAAATTATAAGTAATTTTAATTTCTGTTTCTATATTTTAACTCAAACAAAATTAAATGGCATACAGCAAAAATTATTTAGCCGTTCTAAGTAAAATAGTTTTAGGTTGGGTAGAGACAAGCTAAGTAACTAATTAACAGGTACCTACATTTTTTGTACATTGTAATATTCGGTAATGGAATTCTTATAAGTTTATACCTAACTAGTTCTAGTAATTGGCCACGGCTTCGTACGGGTAATTTTACTGACTGATTAATGAAGACTATTATCACCAGGGATGGTGTAGCGTCACGACGTTGAAAGAATTGCCTCAGTCCAGTAATTTCTGAACCTAATCGTTTCCAACAAACAAGCAATCAAATTTCTTTACAATTTCAGTAAAGATAGTTTTATTTTTCAGGAAGTGAAAGAATACGATTGGGACGAAGCGACGCAAGGCATTATTCTAAGTGCATTCTACTATGGCTATATTGTTACACATTTACCTGGTGGTATGTTAGCGGAGAGGTTCGGAGGGAAATATTCCCTCGGTTTTGGAGTACTCAGTACTGCAGTCTTCACTTTGTTAACTCCCTGGGCCGTATCCGCTGGAGGAGCTACTGGACTTATTATATTGAGAGTGCTAGAAGGTCTTGGAGAGGTAAATATAATTATAAGCTATAACGATTAATGGTCTTATTCATAATGACTTATCGGAGGTTTAAACAGAGATTTTATCGGAGAGATAATAAACGTTTTATCGTAAAAAGACTATTATGAATAACAAGTTTTGAAAATTTTCGCGAACCCATTTTAGCTATCTTTTAAACCTCCGATAAGTCATTATGAATGAGACGATTAGAAGTTTCAGCGTTTTTGGAATGTTTAAAACTTTGCTCTATCGTAAATTTTGCTACAACGGGTATTATAATATCAAGTTCCAAGTATTGAAAATGAAACCATACTCCATGATAAAAAGATATTTAAAATTAGTAATTAATATGGTTTAAATTAATTTAAAGATAAGGAAAACATTTTATAAGAATTCCCTTCTGCAGTTCAGTTAGTGCCTTCCTTAATTATTGTGTCAGTTATGTCTAATAATTAGGTGTGTAAAGTACATTGATCTGTACCATTCCATATTATAAACTTTTAATATGCTGTTTTCACTTTTTTGAGGGTCAAGTCTTTATAAGCCTTAAGAATTGATTTTATTGTAAAATCCGAATTGTTTAGCTGATACTAGCATCAATTGGCAGTTAAAAAAGAAGTGCAAATTGTAAATTAAATTTTTATTTACAGGGTACCACATTCCCAGCTTTAAACGCAATGCTTGCGAGATGGGCGCCAATATCTGAAAGAGGTCGTATGGGATCTCTAGTATTCGGTGGAGCTCAAATAGGCAATATAGCAGGCACTTACTTATCCGGGTTGGTGATGAAAGAAACAGGCGAATGGGAGTCTGTCTTCTATTTGTTTGGAGCTATAGGAATTCTCTGGTTCATTCTTTGGGTAAGTAAGCAGAAAAATAAGTAGTAGTGTTTTTTACATTAAAATTACGAAAGAAACCTAAGATCTTTGAATTAGTAACCACTTCTACATGATAATGATTCATCATTGACATGCTTAGAAGAAATTATTGAATATATATGGGTGTCGAAAATCTAAGAAATTAACTTAAAATATAATTTTTACATTTCCTGATTGTGATGTGACCCATATACTAACCTGGTATCCACCACTGGATCAGCTGGCGACATGTATGTGCTCGAAACTTAAAGCCGTTTTATGAAGACCTACGATTAAGTTTAGTTTCAATATAAACTCATGTGAATATAATAAATTATAATAGAATTAAACATAATGAAACATTTCAGGCGCTGCTTTGTTACAACGACCCCGAATCGCATCCGTTTATTTCCGACAAAGAAAAGAAATATTTAGAGGAAGCGTTGGGCGGTCACCGCAGTAGTCAGCCTTCCGCTATACCCTGGAAGGCCATTTTCATGTCTGTTCCACTTTGGGCCTTAGTTTGCGCACAGGTTAGTTCACACCTTAAAGTAATTATGCAGGAAACTACATAATTTTTCAAATATATGCAATTTGGAGAACAATTTAGTATATCCAATTAAGTATATATTTTTCAGAATACCTACATCATGCACTTCACAGAATTATTGTGACGGGCTTCGTGGTGGAGTGGTTCATGTAACGGACTGCCAATCACGAGGTCGCGGGTTCGATTCCCGCTTGGGACAATCATTTATGTGATATTTATAAATTTCATGCAAATGTTTGTGCTGCGTCTGGGTGTTTACTATGTATTATATGTATGTATTTACACAAGAAAAGTAGTATAAATATGTAGTATATCCGTATTCTGCTAACCATAATACAAGCATATAAGCTTAGCTTGGGACCAGAGGACGTTGCGTGAAATGTCCATGAATATTTATTTATTTATTTATTTATTATATCTATTTATATTTACGGAATGCTTAATTACCTACGCAAAATTGATAAAAAAAGAAACAAAATAAATTGAGTCAAACACTAGTTAACCACTTTTTCACCCGTGTTCATAAATTGAGTATGTACCCATCATGTATATTATTATTATTCAATTAATACTATTTAATGTTGTTGTTCTATAGAATCATATATTTTCCTTAAAAGATATTGAATATTTGTTAAGTTAAGTGTATAACGTGTGATATTCTAAAATAAGTAAAGATTAAGAAATTCTTGGCGCATAAGTAATACTCTAGCTAGATACTTGGTTCATAATTTTCATTACGCTTTGTAATCTGATAAATAGGCAATACCTTTGATTATTCATTAATAATAATGACTTAAAATTAAACTAACAACGAAGTTAAAGGGAGAAAATTATCCGTGGTCTACAAAAATCTTAATAAAAGTCGCTTGCCTGTAATCAAACCGATATCACGTAACTAATATAGAATTTAGAAACTCTGAATATAATTTACATAAAAAAAGAATTGTTCAAATACTAATTTGTTAACCTTCAGTATACTTTTAGCACAATATGTACCTAAGTTGGTACAAACGTTTTGTACAGCTCACTGGTTCTCAATACGAAGCTGTTCTGATAAATCAAATACAATATAATCAATCGGTACTCACTGATTTATTTACCCGCACTTTAATTGTACTCATTTTTACATATCTCCAGATCATAATTTAAGTATTTTACAAAGAACAGTTAGATATTCTTTTTGAACCGGAACACTATTTTATTAGTTACTTGTATAATTAATACTTGATTTTTCCTTAGTCTATCATCAGACTGTACTGTCTTTATCTCTGGAACGGTGATAGCCAGAGAGTTGAAACTTTCACAAATGATTTAGGTATTATCTGTTGAAAAATCAGATTATAACAAATATTTAAGTGGACGTTTTAATATAACTTGATGATACTGCTAAACGGCTTGATTATGATGGTATTTATGACGAATAAAATGATATAGTACGGTACCTTTGTTATGTGGTCTCTTATTTGAACGGTTTTAAGTTGTAATAAAAACCGCTTTGCTTTGATTATTCAGTCTTATAAATAAAATAAAAAAAGTTTCTTACGCCACGGTAGCTTACGGTCTGTGCTTACGGTAGGGAAAAAAATTTGAACTTGTCATGAGTTCATGACTTTTATTTTATTTCATTTTAAAGCATAAATAAAATTGTAACTAACTGAATGTCCATTTTGATGTCCATAAAAACTAATTTTACGTACTTATGAAAAAGTAAAAAAAAAATATCCTGAAAAAAGTTCGGTGTTACAACATATTACATGGTCTTATTGCCCAGTTTTACAGTTCATTTCACAAAGTTTCATTATAATTCTAAAAAAGAGGTTATTCTTTTTTAATTTGCAAGGTCAGGTTGAAGAACGGTGATTTAAGTCAATCTATTAATTTTTGCAATTGACTTGCTATGCTTTTACTAAACGACGAAATAAGATAGGGATTTGAAACGTTTGGCCTGTCACAATGTAGATAAGATAATCATCTACCAAATTAGAATGTTAAGAGGGTACTGTACTCCTAATTTAGGTATTTGCCTTAGGTATTTCTATCCCTATTCCCGAGCACCGTGCTGAAAGGGACAAATATAGCCGAAGCAGATTTTACCTATTAAACATGTGTGATAGTCGCTGCAACTTTACCTAAAGAAAACCGAAAAAAACGGGATTTTCGGATGGTCATATTTCTTTTAGCTATTATGTATTGAAAAAAAGAAAGTGACAGAAGCATAGATATACTTTTCATCTATAATATAGCGTAGAAACAATTAAAATCGGTTTAACTTTCACGAAGAAAAAAGGGAAGTACGATACGCATATTTTTGTATGGAGCATAATTTGGTATCGTGCCCTCTTATGAACCCCCGATCATTGGACTCGTAGTAAAGTTACTCGAAGCGTTCTAACACGTGTCGTGTGGAATGTTGTTAAGTGTAATAAACTTAAGCATATACGTACCTACGAGTAGTTATGTTGCACCTATACCATAGATCACACCCGATAGATTTCAAACGCAAGGATCTACGCACACTGAAAATAAGCGATAATCAGAATGTGTATCAAAATTAGATGTATGAGATCTCGGTGTGATTTGGCTATGACCAATGAAAATGTGTTATAACATACCCCCCAACCGGCGTCTTCCACATTCTTTGCTGCGTTTAGTCGTTAAAAAATTCTCGAACTGCTCTATCTCTCTTTCCAGCCAATTGACGTCACACTGTTGGGCACGGGTTTCCTCCACTTGCGGAAGGATTATGGTCTACTACGCCGCGCTGACCAGGCGTGTTGGCACAGGGTTTATTTTCGAGTGTTTCGTCTCTCACAGTGGATGTTATCTGCGTACAATACCCCTTAGATATCTTTTACAGCACCGTGGAAGGAAAAGGGGTGATGCTGATGACACTTGTATTCTTAATCTGTCACCACACGGATTGACGCGGCTCTATCTATTGCAAGTTATCTGTAACCCATACTAAGGGTTCATAAAGCCGTGAACTGCTATTAGTAAGAATACGGCATTGTATGGTAACTAAAGATTAACATAAATAGTACCCGCTCAGTATAACTAGAAAATTACGCAATGTTTATGAATTGTTGTAAGATAACTATACTTTTTTATGCATCAACCATATATAATGAATATATAACCTATTATGAATATTACTAAATTATACAACACAGTTTTTTTTGCTTGAATTCTTTGCATAAATATAATAATATTATTTCTTTTATAAAATATATCTACTCGATAAAAAAGCTATTATATTTTTTTAAATTTATTTTTGAAAATAATTTAGAAGCCGTCCAGTTTTATCAGATGAATCTATTAAAAGTAAAATATACATTATTTTCTTTTTATAAAAAAAATTATTCTGTCTGCGAAAAGCCCAAAGTCGAGCGTATGAGTTTGGTTACATACTTTTGAACAGAAATTTAAATAAATTAGACAACGGTACGAATACAATTATAACTAACTAGCTGGCCCGGCAAACGTTGTTTTGCCATACCAAAAAAAAGAACAAATAAATAAAAAAAAAATTAACTATAAACCTCACGGAGCCCGAGACCTTTCCAACGAATGCAAAACCGTGGAAATCGGTCCGTGCGTTCTGGAGTTATAGCGTCAGGAAGGAAAACCCGACTTATTTTTATATAGTAGATTGATTTCAAGTACATTATACCTATTTGTAACTTAAAATCAATTGCGAGTAAAACTCGTCTTAAGACTATCTTGACTCTATTAAAGCAAAATATTTACCGTCGATTATTGTTAATAGATTGGTCACGACTATGGCTACTTCACAATGGTGACGGATCTACCCAAGTACATGACTGGAGTCCTCAAGTTTGACATACACAGGACGGGCACGCTCGCTGCCTTACCTTATGTGGTCATGTGGATAAGCTCTATAGCATTCGGATGGATTTGCGACAAGATGGTCAAGAGAAACTGGCTGACTGTCACTAATGCACGGAAAACTTTCACTACCATAGGTAAGCACTATGCAGATGCTAATTACGCTGCACTGTGTACTTACGGCTTGGTTTGTTTAATTATGCAAAACATTTGTATATTGATATTGTGCATAGGTTTGTAAGGCTCCTTTACTTTTCCATTTCCTCTATACACAGTGCACTTCTCGGTATGTGAGGATATGACTGTAATATTTATTTTTAAAGGTAGTTTTGTTTTCTTAACAAGTTATGCATTGTCTGGTATTTTCATTTCTTTCACACAGCTATGAATCAGACAGCTAATAAAATTGTAGTAGTTTCCTTCTATATACCAATATCAATTAAGCCAACATTTATCAGATTTTCCGCTTGCGGTAAAGGTAAGCACCGCTTTTTTGAGTAAGCGAAACAAATTCGCAATTTTAATAAGGAGTCAATGGTACATAATTTTATTTAACATAATTTTGCATTATTATTTTGTACATATTTAATTTGTTATATATCTTACAGCATCCGTCGGGCCTGGAATCTGCATGATATTGGCGTCATATTCCGGTTGTGATACAAATGCTGTCGTCATCCTATTCACCGCTTCAATGGGTCTGATGGGGGCCTTCTACCCTGGTATGAAAGTGAATGCCCTTGACCTCAGTTGCAACTACGCAGGCACGATAATGGCTATTGTAAATGGAATCGGTGCTATAACCGGCATCATCGCACCATACCTTGTCGGCTTGTTAACACCCGATGTAAGTACCGGAACAAATTACGCATTGTATTACGAGGTCCGGGACCTTAATGCCTAGCTTGTCTGTGACAAATGTCTTTGACTAATGGACACTAACTAATAATCTATTGATATTCTAAATTAGGCGAACATAATCGCTTCTTTTGTGGGCATAGCAGAATAGGCAGCTTTTGTTATGAAACAATTTGTCTAAAATAATGCGTAATGAATGAAGGCCAGGATATTCAATCTGGTGTTAATTAACAGTACATCATCATACACAATATATCTAGTAATGTCCGTATTTAATACCAAACTCTTTTTTATGAGCCATTTTAGGAATCCCATTGTTGGGCACGGATCTCCTCTGCACACTACCTTGGCCTGCCTACGCCACGCTGACCAAGCGTGTTGTTTTCTGCTTAGGTATATTGCCCTCTAGCTGCCTCTCACAGCTCCCTTCCTAATGCAAGTGTCAATACTAATTGATCTAATTTGTCTTTTTGTATTTTGCAGAGCACACTAGTACAATGGAGATTGGTATTTTGGATTGCTCTGGCAGTATTCATTGTGACAAACCTAGTGTTTGTTGCATGGGCGTCGGGTGAAGAGCAATGGTGGAATAAATCAATACAAGATCCAAGAAAGCAGCACGAAGCTGAAGCCGGAACCAACAATTCCGTTAACGCTGAGGTCAAATTGTAGTCAAAAAGTAAACTTTTTAGGTTCAAATTAAGAAAATGAGGACAATACTTAGTTAAGATGAGTCCGTTTTTCTGTCACGCGTATCGGAACAAAAGATAGGTACTTACTATAGTTGAGTGTTCCATCTGATTTACGAAATCCGATAATAACATGCCTTTGGTAGATTTTGGGCTGTAAAATACCACCTTTATAGTACACATTAAAGTACTTAGTGTATAAAATACTTAGTACATTTAAGCATTTACCACGATTTAGTTATGTATTCCCACGATCTTGCCTCGACGCAGTTTCTATAGGGAGTTACAAAACAATAAATGCCTTTGAAGCAAACATGAATTGTTTTGATCCGATTATACGAAAAGTTTTCTTATACGATGCATAACTTTACATGACTCAATATTATCAATTTACTGATGAATATCATAAAGTATTAATAACATTTATAAATTATATAATAGTACATATTGTTTGATCACGAAATTATAATAAAACGATAAATAATTTTCTCCACAGCCAGTGTTATGTGATAGTAATAATAGTTTAGGAAACTTAGGGCACTAAAGTATACAAAAAAGTCACTAAAAGGAGAGTTATGATAGAAAATATGTTTATTAATTACTTTAAAACATTTATAGGTTATCTATATATCTGTAGAGGTATAGGGTAATAGGTACTTTTATGTAGCACAAGTCTCTAACGGCCATTTTCAATAACCAATCTATGAATACGGATAGATTGTTATCCTCGTTTATCAGTTAGATATTTCTTCTCCTCTCAAATTTTCAAAAGAATGCTATCAAGGATAAAAGTTTAACTTATTCTGACTTTAGTACGCCGTTAAGAGATAGCTGATATCCCTTCGATTAATTTTAAAACCCAAAAGTCTATGTGGCAACTAATTATTGTATTTCATCGAAATAAAAACAAAACTTCTAGTGACTTTACTGTAGGAAAGTTGTGTTATGTGAAACATAAATAATGTAAGAATATAGCTCACTACATTGTGAAAAATATTTATTATTATTAATTAATTAATTTAATAGTCGACTGTATATTTAAATTTAAGTAGTAATAAGTCACATACAAAGTATTAAATAAATATATTATAAAGTATTACTATGTAGGTATTAGTGTAAAATGTAGGTATGTTTGTAAATAAATTATGATGAAAATATTTATAAGACAAGTGCACTGGCGTATAAATTAGCATCTTTTGTGACTGAAAAGTATGAGGAAGGCTGTGAATATGTTGTATTATGACGGATTTAATAAAATACAGTTGTTGTTTTTAGGGTTCCGTACCCAAAGGGTAAAAACGGGACCCTATTACTGAGACTTCGCTGTCCGTCCGTCCGTCCGTCTGTCACCAGGCTGTATCTCAAGAACGGTGATAGCTAGACAGTTGAAATTTTCACAGATGATGTATGTCTATTGCCGCTATAACAACAAATACTAAAAATAAAATAAAATAAATATTTAAGGGGGGCTCCCATACAACAAACATGATTTTTTTACCGTTTCTTGCTCGATACTAATAACGTTGCCTTATGTTGCATAGATAATGGTACGGAACCCTTCGTGCGCGAGTCCGACTCGCACTTGGCCAATTTTTTCAACATGATTCGGGTTGTTCCTTAAAAGTTGTTAAATTTGAGATTTTTTTATAAATAAAAAGTGATTAAAATATCATTTTATACATTAGGCTCAGATTAGCAGACTTAGGCTCCTGGTATATTTTATTACCAAAATGGAATGTCATTCAACTTAAGCAGTGGCGGCGCAAACCTAAATGTGGGCGTCGGCGACAACTTTTAGGCGAGGGCCTTTTATTTACAAATTATTTGGAATATCCGTTAATACTTTTCTCGGTTTTGAAAATGTATTCCTACTTACCAACTATCAGTTGTTTAAAGAAAGATTTGTTTTAATACCAAATGTATTTCAGTTTTGTGCCAAAAACCAGTTCATATTTCTGATCTAATCGAAATATCTTATCCTGATATTTGTCAATTCTCGAAATTTTAAGTACCTATTCTCCTGTGGGTTCGTCGCCTACATCCGTCGTATGTGTATAGGATTTGGGTGCATTTGGTGCCATTTGACAGATCTGTAGAATTGGCTTTATGTTAGTATAAATACATCATTAATGTACTGATGTGTATGTTATATTTATTTAAATGCCTGAGATAATAGTCCTAAGTTATTTTGTACAATATTCTTATATTTTGTTAAAAGTAAAAGTATTTTAAAGACTATGTGTTTTTTTAATTTATTTCATTACCTCTTTAATGTTTGTTAAACATGGAATTATGATCATTTTCGTTATACTAGTAAATACTTAGAATGAATATGACGGAAATTTAAGGAAATAAAACACATTTAACATAATATTTTATTTATTTATAGAATTTTTTTTTTATAATATAATATAAATTTTTACACATACATCAAATAAATAAGAAAAATAAAAAGTTCTATTAAAAATAAATAACAATAAATCTGAAATTTTATTTAAAATCGTGTTTAACACTTTACAGCTCCACACAAAAAACCCTTTGACAACATGTCTAGAGATTACAATGTACCGAGAGTCACAATGTCTAAAACACATTGACTAGATGCTAGTGGCTCCATCAAAGTTATGAATATGTATTGTCATGATTATATCTTAAAAAGTTATTTAGCCTATTGGCTTTTATTGACCCACTATCTAATGCGAAGAATAAAGCGGGTAGATTAAAAAAAAACACTACTAGAGAGTTACCATTTTATTTTTGTTTTTGTAGTTAAAATAAAAGAAAGACATTATAGGATTTTAAGACCTTATATTTAAAAGATGGAATGATATTCTGAAATTTATACCTAGTTTTTATTCACCTACACCGATAACAATACAAAACTATAAGTTACAACGTCCTGTGTCAATATGCACAAAATAAATTACTTTAAAATAAATAAACACAAAACACTTCCGTTTTGAAATTATTAGTAGCCAAATGTCTCATAAGGAAATACTTCAAGCCCTTATTTAAGCATTGAATAGAACATCATGAACTTATAAATTTAAGGTTTCTGTGCAATCGTGTTATTAAGTTACGACAAACACACATTCAGATAATTACTATCGAGTATAGTGCATCTAAGAACATATTTATTCAAATAATAATCCTTTATGATAAATTTAAATGCGTGGGTATATATTATGTTTTTAATCTAGTCCTACGTTTCGGAGACTGGTCAGCCACTATGATCACGGATAAGCCCCATTCCTGACCAAAATATATTTATAATAAAATAATGTTAGGGAATAACGTCTTAAAGCTCACTGATATATAATTACTAATACACGGCAAAGACTATTTGTTTAATTACTTTAAATGAAATCGACGACATTTAATACATTTTACACAGCAAAACATACATTACTTTATCTACAATAGTTTCGAAGGAGGAGGTCTACCATTGCTAAACAACTTTACCAATAGCCGCTAATTATGCCAATAGATCATAGAGTATTTACTCTATAATAACTTTTATAGCGTTTAAAAAGCACTATTTTTTAAAAGTAAAACTGATACTAGTTATAAGTTTAAAATTCAAATTCATAATCTTGTTTGAATAAATTGTAACAAAAAAATTGGTTGTCTGTAAAGTCGGTTTACTGACGATAGTTGAACGTGACAACGTCTTAATTGTTTTAATTTTGTCAATTATAGCATAACCTACAATCGCTGCACTAGCGGACCGATGCTATTCATTTTAATGATGAAAGCACGAACGAGCGACAAAGAACGTGCAAGCGAGACATGTGATAGCGAGACGCTTGCACTTCAAGCCTTACATGGAACGCCTCAGAGCGAGGTAACGCCGCATGAGTCATGTTTTTTCGTGCGTGCAGCCGGCTCTATCGAATTATAAGACGTTGTAACGTCAAAAATATGAAGATGAATTAAGGAAGCCAAATCAGTTTCTTTTCGACAGATTTACAAAAAATAGTTGGACGGACGGTTAGTGTATATTATAATTTGAGGGTTAGTGGCAATAGACTAAATTCTGACATCAATAAGATCAGTTTTGCAAGGCCTCTATTACACAGGCGAAGGCCGCCTCTTATAGACAGAAATTGAGAATAAATTATGTATATTTTAATTGTAACCAAAACTAATCAAAACATGTAAAATTTTGATATTATATCCAAGAAATCACATTGTGCGAATTTTACGCTAATCACAGCGAGGTGCGAGACTCTCTCTAACGTGAGGCCGTCGGCGGTCGCCAACGCCTTTTGCCACTTATGAAATTAAGTTTGTAGATTTGAGTCATCTTAAAAATAAAGTAGAATATATAAAAAAAAACAAAAAAAAGAACATAACAGCAACATAACAACAATCAATGCAATTTTGAAACATTGTTGATTAGTATTGAGGTTTTAAATAGATTTGAAATACAATTTTAAAGCCTATGTAAGACGTGTAATAACTCTCTCTCTCTCTCTCACACACACACTATCTCCAGCCCATTTACGTCCCACTGTTGGGCACGGGCCTCCTCCACTTTGGGAGGGATTATGGTCTACTGTGCCGCGCTAACCAGGCGTTGCACAGGGTTTATTTTCGAGTTTTCCGTCTCTCACAGAGGGTGTTATCTGTGCGCAATATCCCTTAGCTAATGTGCAATAACTATTACATGCAAATTAATATTATAATTAAAACAGTTTCGGTTATTGACGGGTACAATTTGGATTTAAATTAACAAAGAAGTAGATCTTCTTATATACCTTTTTACCCATTTTGTTGTAACTGTCGTTTTGTAAACCAAAATCTATAAACCTCAATGTTAAACAACAATAAATCCGGCCATTCATTCCATAGTCTTGAACCAAGCTATTTAGACGCTTCCTCCTTCGAAATTTCAGAATAATTCCATTACAGATGTTGGTGTATTAGTGTCGGATAGGTCAGTTCTTTGGCTCAAAATCCTTAACGCCTGTGATGGTTGTATTGAGCGGATATTATTAATTAATAGTACTTCGGCAGCTGTAGCCGGTTGCTTATTTAGAACAGCTCGAAGACGTCGAGCATCGTCATAGTCCATATTGAGAAGACGACAAGACTCCAAAAGCCTGTTTGAAGAAATATGAGTGTTAAGACCAGAGGCGTATTTAGAAAATTAGCGCCCCGGGCCATTTGATTTGACGCCCAGGATCAATTTTATTAGCCGCCCTAAAAATAATAGAGATAGACCTAAATTTTAAACTTAAAGGCTTTCGCCGCCCTTTTCTGGCTGGCCGCCCCGGGCCATGGCCCCTTTAGCCCTAGGGTAAATACGCCCCTGGTTAAGACGTATTTACTAGCTTTGTATCATTTTTTTATATACAACATCTTGGTGCTTGAACCCATTCCACCTGATGGTACAGGCAATGGAATATTTTATGGTATAGGGTACCAACTATGTAAGAAGCCTATTTACCCTGTTTTTGATCGTTTCTACATTGTAAGTCTCAGGAACTCAGATATCGGCAAATTTTTTCAGTCCTTGGCAGTTCGTGATAAAGACTACCCGCATATTTTTTAAATTTTTCGTAATTTTTCACAACGTACGAATGTAGATGTTGTGACCTGGCGGTGTGATGTAGAAATGGTGATTCGGGTACCTAGTTCATGAAGATTCTCAGAACACTCTCCAAATTGTCCTGAGAATCGAGTTGCTAGTCTCTGATTACAAAATCTGAGACTAGCAAAATATTTTGACTTTGACTTAGCAACTATGTGCCTATGCTAGAGGCTAAATAATTTAGGACCATTGATTATATTAACCTTATTGCACGACGCTAGCTCTATATAAGACTAGCTTCTACCGCAGAATTCGTTTGCGCAAATTTTGGAATGAATATAACCTTTTTGTAGAAACAAACACCGATTGTAATAAAACAAATTTTTCTTAGTTTTTTCAAGAAACAAATATTACTTACCGAGGTAGTTGGTTGACTTGTGACGCGACTTTATTAGGTGGAGCGAACGCTGGTACAATGTTACGTTTGACATCATGAGTGAACTGCATCGTACCGCCTGTATTAAACCAGTTCTCCAATACTATCTCCTAAAAAAACAAGATATTTTGTTTTGATAAGATAATCTAAAGTAAAGTAAAAGTAGCAATACTACTCTATTTTGAGTGAAACAAATATTTAGTCATAATTCAAAAGACATATTTCAGGACTAGACTGAAAACTAATTTGGCTAACTAGGTGGCAGCACTGAGTCGTCAGGTTTAGAAACATGTCAAAAGAATCTGAGAACTTTTATGGATATTTTTCAGTCCTACCCACATTTTTTGTTGATTAAATAAATTTTATTATAAAACATAAAATATGGTTACAAAATTCTAGGAGAAATCTAAAATATATTTTAAGCATCAAAAAACTCCTCCGCATCGATGTCTATGGGCAACGTGCCCAGAAGGCTGGCCGCATTACCACGCTGGATAGCAATTGCTATCCTTTGTGCCAAGTACAGACCACGTGTGCGGTAGACAAATTTTTTGGAAATCTCTCCGTAAAGAGATTTAGCACTCTCCATGAACCCAGCGTCTAACCCCAAACGGCTCAAAAACATAATCTCCAACAAGATTATGATATTTGCGCCGTATGATTGTCTCTGCTGCCGCAGAAGCAGCGCCAGCGCATACAGACGTGCTTGGAACATGAGATGGCGCGAGGGTATCGACGCAGGTAGCGTTCCATACCAAAGGCCAACCCAACTTCCAAGGCCTTAAATTTTATTATTAGTTTCATTTTAAAAAAGTATTTAAGAGTAACACCCGTATTCACAAACAATATTTACCTAAGTAAGTACTTAAGTGTTGATGCACTGTGCAAAGGGTAACACTTCTCAGTGCGTTCCGTTTATCGAGCCTTTGTATTCATAGACAAAACTTAGCTATGCGTTCAGTTTAACAAACGCATAGTGCGCTTCACCACATAAGTAGTGTTTGTAAAATGATTTTGCTACCCCTGTGCGTCCATGCCTACTATGAGATCTCACAGTAACGTTTGTGAATACGGCTGTAAGATTCGTTGTTACTTTTTTGAAAGTTACAAAGTAAGAAGCTTGAATATTACCTCAAATATGTATATATCAAGTATTTCAGCTAAATGTGCTCTAAGTCTTGTTGTTAAAGTAGGCGCTAATCGTTTTGAACACACTCCTAGACGAGCGCATAGTGATGCTAGAGGACTACAAAGACTACTTGATACACATAACGCCATTTCTTCAACTATCAGTAAACCGTGCCATCTGAAAAATAATAGCAAATTTAATTGGGATTGTTCATAATTTTAACCTACTGTTTTTATATTCTTTTCAGAAAATATAGACTATTTTAAGCAACTACATAATTTCAATATTATTGAAATATTCAATAAACAGAATTTTTAAAAAATTCTTGAAGATATTACTTTAAATGTTGTGACGTCATCGTTTTACGCAATCTGTGTATAGACTTTTCTTGATAGACTTAATACAGATTGCACTTTATCTTTTCAAAGTTGACAAGTTGATATAATAGACCAATTTCAATTCCACTTCAGAGTAGTATATCCCTAAAAACGCCTTAATATTTTAAGTCCTTCATTTCAAGGGCAAATAGAGATAATCGTTAATATAGCAAATTTTCCGAAAAAAACTAATGGTTCATGATCAGAAACTCTATTCCCCGAAATGGTTTTCGAATTAAGAGTTTTAAAAAAATATGAACAATGCCCATTAACGAGGATTAAAACAAAACATTAAACATGTGATATACAAGTGTAGTGAAAAATTAAATTAAACACAGGGGGTTTCATTTCTATTATTAACCTATTCTTCTATATAACCTAAATCATTTTCTTAGTTTAAAAACTAAAAACCCACCCTCGCGAATCCCCCCTCGCTGGGTCATGGTAAAGCTCAAGGCACCATCATGGCCCAGCAGGGTAGAAGGCGGAAGATTAAAAAAAAAAAAAAAAAACCCTCGCGAATCCTGGTTATTTATTTATTTACTAACACTAACTTTTGTTAGTGTTGGTTAAGTATTATGGTCTTATTTATAACGACTTATCGGAGGTTTAAACAATAAAATAATGTCACTTTATCGGAGAGATAATAAACATTTTATCGTAAAAAGACTATGGTGAATAACAATTTTTGAAAATTTTATCGAACTTTTAAACCTCCGATAAGTCATTATGGATATGAATAAGACCATTAGTAAATAAATAAATAAATATTCATGGACATTTCACACAACGTCCTCTGGTCCCAAGCTAAGCTTATATGCTTGTGTTATGGGTACCAGAATACGGATAGATAGATAGATAGATAACACTTTACTTGTACATAATTACAATTCTAAAATCACAATTTGAAAAATTATAAATATTATAACAAATGTACAAAGGGCGGCCTTATCGCAAAATGCAATATGCTTACAGGCAACATTAGGATCGAGAATAAATACATAATATCGTAACGTAGTTGAAAGTGTTATACAATAGAGAAAAAATATAATAAGTAAATAAATACAAAATAAAGTACAATAATAAAATATAGATACATCTTATATAAACATACCTACATGTCATACATATACCTACAAATATATAAGTACACAATACGCAATATATAATACATATACGGATAGAATACATATACTACTTTTTTTTTGTAAATACATACTTATAATACATAGGAACACCCAGACGCAGTACAAACGTTTGTATGACAATTATTAGAAAAATCACACAAATGATTGTCCCGAGCGGGAATCGAACCCGCGACCTCTTGATCGGCAGACCGTTACATGAACCACTCAACCACGAGGCTCGTCGAGGCTCGAGTGGTTAAGTATTACTTTAAGTGGTAAGAATTAGGTGTGTAAATGAAACCAAGGAATAATATTGATGAACACCTGGCTATCTCTGCCAACCTGCATGATATAGAGGTATATAAAATATAAATATAATAATATTGACCATGAAAAAACTCACTTTTGTCGTTTATAATCCTTAAGTAACGCTTTAAACTCCAATAGAATATGTTCGGCGAGTGATGTCAGACCTTGGTCCCTGAGTCTGGCAAGTAAACCAGGTGCTTCAGCAAATACTCCAGCTTCTTCAGTTTCCTCTTCACCTTGCAAAGGTTCTGCTACTGCTAAATTAGCTATCGGACAAGTCTGTAACAAAAAATAATTGGGTATTGTTTGTTTTTAAATTGAACCGGCTTGTGCCTTGAAATTTGCGGGTTTCCCTTGATTTCTTAGGAGATAACCATCAGATCCTGACTTGGTGCCAATGGGACCACACGGGAACCACCAGCTTTCAAATAAAAAAAGAATCTTTAAATTCACCTAAAAGTTATGAGGTCTAAATCGTTAAAAGTTATGAGGCAACAAACAGAAAAAAATATACAGACGAAATGGGAACCTCCTCCTTTTTTTGAAGTCGGTAAAAAATATTACGATCGGGCTAAGAATTAAAGTACGCAACCCCGAGCGCAGTCTAATAAATAAACCGTTGCTACACAAAGCCCGTCAAATAAAATACTGTAAACAGTCGAATTAATCTTTTTTTTAACACCCTTGCTCGTAAAGTTGATGTAATTCCACCGGTTTTAAATATGTAAAGCGGGTCATAACAAACGCGTGTGTTATCAAATCAAATAGTTAAGTTATAGTCCATACAAATTTCATAACAGTATTATTTGCCATTTCAAATATGGAACTAACCGCCGCCGCACGACTCGAGCAGCGCGCTGTTGCTATTCAAATTTCGAACAGATCACAGATTGAGTTTATTTAAAATAAAATAAAAAACAGTTTATTCGGTAAACTTGGCTGCATGCTCTAGCGTCTTTGCCGACATTTTCACGCAGCCACGGCAGAAAGTAATCCTCGCGCCATTTTTCTCAAATTTTCTTTTCTTTGTACTTTGAACAAAATTTAAAATGTTTTTTTTTTGTTTCTTAGCAAATGTGTTAAAAAATGTCGTACGATATACGTGCGTATTGGTTATAACATGCTCGGCTCAATTACGCCCTCGCCTTCGGCTCGGGCTGAAATTCCGCCTCGCAAGTTATAACCATCTTTACGCACTAATATCGTAATGTACTATTACAGATTCATCTGTGAAAAAGATGATGGCCTTGTGGCCTTATTTTAGACAAAAATATCTTAAGAACCGACCGAGGGCACTAAGTCGTATGACACATACTTAGGGAGGGTTGACATAAGGCAGGCGGCCGGTCATAATAATCAGCCAAATCCTATTTACACAATTTCGCCAACCCCGAGTAACGGCTTAAGGACAGAAGAATGATAAAGATTCAGTATCAACTAAATACTTACAGGATCATATTCATCCATAGTGACGACCAAAGAGTTTTTTCTAGACATTTCATTCAGAGCCAGTTTTTGTGCACGTAATTCCACTTCTTGTAATGACATTGCTTCATCAAAAGCGACCTCTGCCAAACAAACATATTGTAAATATCAAATCAAAATCCCAACATAATTTTTTTCGTCTCAGCTCATAAAAATCACACTGTTGAGCACAGCTTCTTCTAATTGACGGGCTTCGTGGTGGAGTGGTTCATGTCACGGACTGCCGAACAAGACGTCATGGGTTCGATTCCCGTTTGAGACAAATATTTGTGTGATATTTATAATAGTCATACAAATGTTTGTACTGCGCGTCTGGGTGTTTACTATATATTATATGTATGTATTTGCAAAAGAAAAGTAGTATATGTAGTATATCCGTATTCTGGTACCCATAACACAAGCATATAAGCTTAGCGTGGGACCAGAGGACGTCGTGTGAAATTTCCATGAATATTTATTTATTTTATTCAAGATGTTACTTGGTAAATAACTTTTTATGTTATTAAAAGAAACCAGCTGTTGCCCGCGACTTCGTGCTCACGGAATTTAGAAAATTTTACATATACAACATGTAACATAATTAACGCACACCCTGAAAGTAATTTGTTCAGAATCGGAATCTGGATCGATTTTGATTGTTTTTATGTACCAAATTTTTTTTCTAAAATTTAGTTAAAACTAAGTAAATTACAGTCACCTTACACAGCTAGCTAAACAGTTCATAGAAACAAAAATGGAACGTAAGTCGGGTGGCACTCGGAGAGCAGGGAGCGGGCGCGGCGGCGGCGAGTAGGTACATGTGTCTGTGTGTGCGTGCGCAGCTCAATGTCAATCGGTGACCATTTTATTTCCACGAAATGGGAATAACTAATTTCACAAATAATCAATGTTAACGCACATATAAATAATATTTGGTGTATGCATAGCGTTTATATTATTAAAGTCTAATTGGGGTGTTTGAGGGTGTGCGTTAAATATGTTACATGTTGTATATAGCCTTCCTCGATTAATGTACTATCCAAAACTAGAAGAATTTTTGAAATCGGATCAAGGGTTCCTGGAATTAGCGCGTTCAAACCAACAAACTCATCAGCTATATAATCTTATAGCTGTTGCTCGAGACTCCGTCCGCGTGGAATTTAGAAAATTTTCCCCATTTTTTGCAACATTTTTCACTAGTGCTTCGCTTCTACTGGTCGTAGCGTGATGTTATATAGCCTAAACCCTTCCTCGATAAATGCCCTATCTAACGCTGAAAGAAATTTTCAAATCGACCCAGTGGTTCTTGAGATTAGCGCGTTCAAACAAACAAACTCTTCCGCTTTAAAATATTAGTACCTATCTTCTAATATATAAAATTTCCATGTTACAGTGAAGAAACAAATTCCTTCCCTTAACAAATATATGGCAAAACAACGTTTGCCGAGTCAGCTAGTATTAGAATACATTTAAAGCCCAGAATTGTGTGAATGCAACATTCCCTTCTCAGTCAACAGGTGAGCGGTGGCGGTGAACAGCGTATTGGCATAGTATTTTGTTTCGAGTTTTCCATCTCTCACAGTTAATGTAAACTGCATAAATGTAGCTGGCTCTTACAGCACCCTTGGAGGAAGTATAGTGGAGAGAATTATATTCTTAATCCGTGAACACACGGAGATTCCGCCAATACACGGAGATTCCGTCACTACACGGACATATCATCACCATACGGACAGTTTAATATATTACCAGCTTTAGAACGTCGTTTGACATGTTTCGGTGATTCTTCAGATTCCGATTCATCGTCTGAGGAACTGGATGACGAGCTGGACTCCGCATCATCATGGTGTTGTTGTTGTGTAAAGTTTTGGAACTGACGTCTGTAGTAGTGCAGTTGAAGATAGTGCTGATAAAAAAAAAATACTTTAACTTGATCACCGTGTTGCCCGCGACTTCTTAACAGTGGATTTTGGAATCACTGTACATTTTCGCGGTAAAAATTGCCCAAACTCGACTCAAAGCAGTACAGTAGCTTCAGCGTGACAAATAAACAGAGTTCTCTGTCTCTCTCTCTCCAGCCCATTTACGTCCCACATTTATTGTACAAATAGACAGTTAAGGATTATTACGAGTAGAAAACATCTTCTGTGCATAGGCGGACTAACCATATAGTAAGAGTTACAAATACTAGTCCTCTCCCCTCTCCAGCCCATTCACGTTCCACTGTTGGGCACGGGCCTCCTCACATTGGAGGGATTATGGTCTACTGTGTCGCGCTGACCAGGCGTATTGGCACAGGGTTTATTTTCGAGTTTTCCGTCTGTCACAGAGAGTGTTATCTGTGCGCATATTCATTGGCAGACTTTTACAGCACCCTTAGGAGGAGATGGGGTGGTGACACTTGTATTCTTAATCCGTCACCACACAGACAATATTAAAATATTAGTAAAGATAATATTTACCAATGAATGAGCCCATTGTAATAACACACTTCTTGTATGATGTGCGGCATTGATCACAGCAGTTAATGGATGTGCAGATGAATCAACAAGGAAGGAGTCTACATGAAGAGTTTCTAATGCAGCACTCATTAGTTGTGTTAGACGCACACGCCATTCTTCTATCAACTCTAGTTGTAACTCCAGGAATTGTAACCTAAATAAATGAATATTCATGGACATTTCACACGACGTCCTCTGGTCCCAATCTAAGCTTATATACTTGTGTTATGGGTACCAGAATACGGATAGAATACATATACTATTTTTTTGTAAATTCATACTTATAATATATAGAAACACCCAGATGCAGTACAATAATTTGTATGACAATTATAAATATCACACAAATGATTGTCCCGCGTGGGAATCGAACCCGCGAACGGAAGTCTGTTACATGAACCACTCGACCACGAGGTCTCTTAAACTGTTGTCAACTAGACTGAAGGTCCACTTAATTTAAAACTAGCTTCTGCCCACGGTTTCAGCCACGTATTTAGTTGATTTTTAGGGTTCCGTACCCAAAGGGTAAAAACGGGACCCTATTACTGAGACTTCGCTGTCCGTCCGTCCGTCCGTCCATCCGTCCGTCCGTCCGTCCGTCCGTCCGTCTGTCACCAGGCTGTATCTCAAGAACGGTGATAGCTAGAGAGTTGAAATTTTCACAGATGATGTATTTCTATTGCCGCTATAACAACAAATACTAAAAATAAAATAAAATAAATATTATATATATAATAAAATAAACATTAAGTTGCATAGATAATGATACGAAACCCTTCGAGCGCGAGTCCGACTCGCACTTGACCAATTTTTCATTCCTTCACCTTCAGCATGCTGATGTGTTATTCAGATTTATAAGCTATCTGCAGTTTCATTAAAATCTATCCAGTTCCACCTTTACATCCATACAATCAGTCACGTTTATAATATTTATTAGTAGGATTAAATATGTATATATTTTCGATTTATTATCACTTACCTATGTCCAGGTTGCGGTAATAAAGCGTATCTATCTTCAATAGTACGTAATAGTGTGACAAACCAATCTGCAGCTCTTGGTACCCATAATGCAGCTCCGGTGACTGCTGCAGTACCAGAACCAACACCCTCACACCATTGAGAACTTTCTAGACTTTCATCCATTTTTGCTAAGGCATCTGTGGGTAGTTTTGAAATATTAAGGTGAAGTGATGTGAAGACAAACAGTAATCTCACTCAACTCAAGGGACGTAGGTACACACAATCAATAACAAAGAACACTAAACATTCATAACCTTTAAGCATTAATCTATCAGGGGTTGGCATTATCAGGCGATCTTCGTTGATGGAAACATAAAAAGTGTGTTGTTAATCTTTGTTAGGTATTTGTTAACACTTAAAAGTAAAAAGACAATTAAATTAAGGTTTAGAAAAGCTATTTTATAACATTAATTTTCATTGGATGTTCGTAGCCCTGCTGACCGAAGTTATACTAGATTTATCGCCAGGTATTTTCTGGCAATAAAACTGCAAAACAGAATAAAAAAGAACTTACATTTTTTCTCCACAGCTAACCATCTCACAAATGTTTCAGCTTTAGTCAATACTGAGAGAACACTGTTAACATCTTGTCCAGTGACTGTAACTAGTTCTCTATGAAAGCCTAGAGTTTCATCTACTGCGTGTGCGAATGCTCCATCAACATCGACAATTTCGCCTTTGATTCCATGTGTGTGATACAATGCTAGTACTGTATGAAGACGTTCGGCCGCTAATGTTATTAAACCAGCGTTGAATTCCTCCTAAAGTCAAATAAACAAATTGATATGTGCAATACACTCAAAAAATTCCAAAGCTTGCGTTTGAGAATCTATAAGCAAACAATCTTTGTGATACATAAAAAGTTATAGACTTTTCACACCACAGATTTACCATATAGCGGTTACACGTCGAATCTTGAAGACACGTAAATTAAGCTTGGCTAAATGGTTCTTCCGTGTGGTGACGGATTAACAATACAAGTGTCACTACCCCATCTCCATCCAAGGGTGATGTAAAAGTCTGCTAAGGGATATTGCATACAGATAACATCCTCTGTGAGAGACGCAAAACTTGAAAATAAACCCTGTGCAAATACGCCTGGTCAACGCGGCGCAGTAGATCACAATCCCTCCAAAAGTGGAGGAGGCCCGTGCCCAACAGTGGGACGTTCATGGGCTGGAGAAAGAAAGAAGTCTAGCAATGTTTTCAACATGTATAGCCTGTATCAAAAACACGAATAGATACATATTTCACGGAGACATACAGAGCGCATCCAATTGCAGAACATTAGACGTTATTCCTGGAGTATCACCGTATGCATGTTGTTCGCGCGACTTAATAACTCAGCACGACGACAGAACAATTGAACCCTTTGTAATATGTTATCGACCACATCACTCAACACTTGAACACTAGACTCCGCTCAGAGTACTCGCGCCCCTCGGACGAAAGACCATTCCGCTCTCTGAACCGACTCAGCTCGCACCCTTTTTCGGGACTCACGTACGCAAAGGGTCACTCGCGCAGAATGAGTTGCAACTTTCGCGATCGTACTAGCAATATAGTGAATAAGTGCCCAAATCAGTTCACAGAAGACACGATAACCTGTTCGTCCGAGTTCAGCATCCTAACACGTGAGTACCAACATTACCTTTACCTACTCACCTCCACCTTTCAGCCCCACAGGTCGTGAATGCGCCCCCAGCGCATTCACATGTCACAGGAAATTGGGCAAAATTTTTTAATACAATTTATTATGAAAAATGCTTACCACTGCTGCAACATTCCTCAATTCAAGTTTATCAGCAACAGGTTGAACATTCATTTTAACAAAATTTTGATGATCTTTTATCCACGTAAGTGTTTGAGTGAGGAACCATTCTGGTCTATCAATTCGCGCTGTTTGTCTTGTTCCCGTGAAATGAAATTGAAACCTTTTCTTTAGCGGTCTCAATAACACTCTCACTGGTAAACATGGTTTCTTTTCTGTTAACAAAATAAATAATTTTAGTTTATTTGTATGGAGAGGATAGACGTTAAGTAGAAATTATCGAAGAACACTGGAGAAAGACAACTCCAGATAAAGTTGTCCATCTGAATTAGTTGCTTAGCAATTACGACATGCATGTATGACCAGATTTATGAGAAGTGCCAAAAAAAGTCAAGGAAGTATCTTGAGATAGCATACCATAGCAGGCAGCATAAGTATCGACCCCTCCTGGGAAGAGGCTCTGATGGTAGCTATGTTAAAAAAAAATTATGCGTGTTTGTGAAATGATATAATATAGTTAAGTCACTATTGTTTAAGATGTGCAATGCATCAAGGATAAGCACTGACGTATCAGTAAAACATACCTTCAATACCCTGTACAAATGTATCTGCAGGACTGATGTCCCCAACATCTTCTGGTTCTCCAATAAGAAACAGATATTTAGTTAAATTACTAAATTTAACCATCACTTCCTTGGGCGGAGGTGAATTTTCTGCGCCATTTGCAATTGGCCATTTCAATAACTTTAACAAATCTTCATAATGTCTGAAATATTTTTATTTTACATAAAATTGCAGTTACAAAATCTCTCTAGTGCATGCATATTGCCATGTGGATGAATACATAAAATTATGCAAATGGTATGCACTTTTAGGGCATTGATCCAATGTGAGATCAATAGACTCAAAGTGTTAGGCACTGACACATGGACACTTACCGGGGCATGCACTGACCTGGCAATATATTTAACAAAAACACCACACTTGTCAAGAGCAAGATAAACTCGTACACTTAATTAACAGCTAAATAAACCGTTAATTAGGCTTAAACGAATTAACCAACTTAATTTTGTAGTTGAAATATAGGGGTGATTCCCTATATTTCAACTACAAAATTAAGTTGGTTATTTCGTTTACATTTCAGCTACTTCATAAGTTGGTATTAGGATAAACAATTTTTTCGCGTAATGTGATAATAAACTACAGGTTCTTGGATTTTTTCCTATATCAGCAATACATAGGCTTGGTTTCTCTTAAGTCTCTAGGGCAATGGGAAATAACCTATATGTACTAAAGTAATTTATTGATTTTGCAATTGACATTAGAATTTTTTCTTGATTTGTTAAGTAAGGCATAGCATGTCAATTGCAAAATCAATAAATTACTTTAGTAATGAACGTCGCGTCATTATTTTCAACCCAATTGTATTCTGTAAAGAATACTCGATGGTTGGTCGAGATGTTGTAAAGCAATCTGGATAGATGGCGTTGTACGTAAAAATATATAAACTCAGTCGAGTGACAAATGTGGTGGTTAAATTGAATGTTGCGAGTACGACCGCAATAAGCTGAGTTGGAAAGAGCTTCGGAACGGTATTCCGAGGTCGTGGGTTCAAGTCCCGCTTGCGGCACTCAATTTTTTCCACCATAATTTGATTTGTTAACCTATATGTTTTGATACACTAGCATAAGTCGAAATGGCTCAAAAATGGCCGTAATTCGGTTATATTCTCTGAATGCGTAGATCTAGAAGATTGATCGTATTTTTGCAGCAAGGGTCCGCATGGATCTAAATTTGGTTATCAGTTTCAAGTTGATACCTTCAGCTGTTGCTGATCAAAAATAGTTTGAAAGACATAAACACAGACCGACAGACAGATGGGACACCATAGTAAGACTATAACCCTAACTGTATCTTTTCTCTACGAAACCCTAAAAGGTAGAATGTGTAACAACTCCTGTTGGGTCATTATGATATTTCTGCACTAAACTGTAAATAAATATATAAATGGAGGTACAGCAACAATGCTTTTTATCATGTATTTGATACAAATAGCATGTGTAACAACTAAAAATGGCAGTTTTATAAAATAACTCACTTAGTAAGTTTATCCTTCAACACACTATGCCAATAATGAGTATAGTCTTTTACATAAGCTGCTCTGTGACCTTTTGTATATTGTGTACACATATTCTTAAGTTCACTGTACAATAATACCAGTTGTTCATCATCATTTGATTGTTTCAATTGTCGGCTAGAAACATAAACACAAAATAAAAGTATTACATAATTTTTTATATGTTTAAATTAAATTTTAAACTCTACACTGGGAAATAAGTTATTATTATTAAAAGTTAACTATAACTCTGTGACATAAAATCTTTTTTCTATACATATTTAAAATATGCTTTTAAAAATACAATGTAAAAGTTATAGTAGAAAAATCTCAAATTTTATTATGAATATTGCTATAGGTATATAATTTTAGTATGAATATAAAATAAAGCTCTAAGCTTATTGGACATCTTTACAATTATATAAGTCAAGACCTGGATTTTGAAAGAAAATAAATACTAAATAGTAAACAATATTTAGAAGTGTATTTATCCGTGGCAGATGGTATTGTATATTATCTGCCTACCCACATAGGGGTAAAAGGTGTGCAGGTATGATGATAATGAATAAGTACCAAAAAATGTCAGTGCTATATTAATAAAACGAAATTAATACTTTATGATAAGTATATGTTTATCTTTTATACAGTATTAGACTGATAACTGACCTCAATTCATCAATCTTCTCATATGATTTCAAATAAACTAACACTTGTTCTAGTTTATTAATAGCAACAAATCTTTTATCAACTTCATTCCTTAAAGGTGCAGTCTTTGTAAGAAAATCTTCAACTTTGACTTTTAATTCTTCACTTCTTGTCTTAAGATTGGCAATTTGTTTTGAGTTTAATTCAGCTTTGCCTAATGCTGAAGTCAGTTTTGTTGGCACCTCATTGTTGGCTAAGTTTAGCTGTAATAAATTCTAATATGTAGGTATACAATGAAACTTGAACTTATTGGCTTCTACTTAGTTATTGCAAATATAACTTTAAGTAAGAATTGTGCCTAAATAAATAAATGTATATTTATAGACATTTTTTTCCCCAACATTAATTGTCCTATTATGAATCGAACCTAAATCTAATATTCTAAAAGGTATATAAGAAATTCTTAACAGAAATTAAGGAATAGGCAACAGTTTTTTAAAGCATTGGCTATTTCTGACTAGTGCTTAATTCTAATAAGATATTGAAGTAGTTAGAAAACGTAACATATTGATTTTATTTATATCAACTTACGCTGCTTTGGAGTATGTCCCTTTTGTTGACTAGTTCAGTTTCTACGGTGAATACACTTGTTAAATCATTTATATCACTACCTATTCTCACATTGAGCCTTTGGATTAAAGCTTTTTTATCCTCTTCATTCATTTTTATAGAGAAAATTAGCAATATTTACTGAATTGTATGAATTCATGAGACTCAAAAAAGTCGAAAATAATGCACAGACTACTCACTGTTATGACACGTACGTTTTGTAGAAGCTTAAATTATTCTGAGCAAAAGGGTAGAAATCCATTTACGCCAGGCCAGACAGGCTCCTTATGAAAACTTGCGTATGAATACTGTCTTTCGCAGTCGGCGTATCTGTATCCCACATCAGCAGTCTTCAGCTTTCAATAGACTATTTTTTAAGAATAAGATAAAAGCTATGCATACTTTTTCATCATTGCAAAGGATTTGAAGCCAGATCTAGTGCGGTTGGAAACTGAATGTCGAGCATTAAATATAGAAGCTCCGCAGTTGATCTGTGGCTGTCTTTGCCTGTCACAAAGTGTCATGTTATATACATGTCAATAGTGTCAATTCAATTTGACATTGCAGTTATTGTCACAAACACGAAGTATAGACAAAAGTCGAAAAGTTGGTTTTTTAACATATTTTGTATAATTTATTTTGCAAAAAATATGTGGGGTTTTATTGCCAAAAATAAAAATGACATTATATATATAAGCTTGCTTCTTATTAGTGTTGTAATAGGTCCATATTATAGAAGAATTAAGGACGTGGAAGTTAAGAAACTGGTAGGCAGCTTCGTGGGCCTCCTGCTTATTATTATAGTTTCGGGCTATAATGCTGCTCATCCTATATTATCTGCACTGTTTGGTATAATTGCAATTAAGCTTTCTTCAGTAAGGTAATATTATTATCAGTAATTTGTAATTAATTTAATTTTATTATGTGTTGTAGTATCTATGAATTTGCTACTTTCTAAATAATATATAATACCTACCTAGATAACATTTAGATAAAGTCTAATTTCTTTGGTACATATCTATCAAGTTGTAATCTATTTAATGGAATTTTTGAAAGTGGCTTTTACCCACTTGCAGTCGTCTATTTGTTCTGAAATTTTGTATACAAATCCTGTTTTTTTTTTAATTCTTGCATCGTCAGAGGTCTTTAATAATAGATAAAAGACCTCTGACGATGCAAGAATTTAAAAAAAAACAGGATTTGCAAGCGTGTTTTTTAGTTTTTGAATTAAGCAAACTATGTCTAATTTACTGTTCGATTTCAGGAGCTGTCATATTGTAACATTCTTTTTTATGTTTGGATATCTATTCATATTTCGGCTAGCTCCCACATTTGGATTACCTGCACCTACTGGCCAGACTAATTTAATTGAAATGATAATTGTTTTACGGGTGGTTGGAATTGCATTTGAAATTAATGGTTCATGGCGAGCTATAGAAGTAAAGAAAAAAACTGAAGACTCAAAAGAGATTAAAGAAAAAGATGATGAATTTACAGAATTAGTAAATCCATCATTTATAGATCTTTTTCATTATTCATTTCATTATTGTGGACTATTAACAGGTATATTATTCTGTCATGTAATATGTGCGTTCTGTAATTTATTAGTGTGCCAAATCAACATAAAATGCGTGTTAGTGTGTTTTAAATTGTTTTTCACTCATCATCTATTGATTAAAATTCATGAGTCAAGGTTAACAACAATAAAGCAACAAAATAAATTCACATAGTAACTACTTAGTGCCTTTAGATAAATTTTGCTTATACTGTATATATACATGATTTATGGTGTGTATAGTTCACACACACACGCACATACAACGAAATACTCCTTACTAACTTAAATTAATGTTTATACTTTTCTCTTTTGTTATTCTGTTGATTGTATGTACCATGTAATTTTATAAGGGGTGAGAGCCTGGTAATCTGTAACACAGGTATACCTACAACAGATACCAGTCTCTTAAAAAGTGACTCACTGGCAATTGTTACTGTATATTTTATTCTATTTGTAAACGTTTACAAGAGATAATAAATTGAAATTGAATGCAAAACTAAAAGTCCTATGGAAAACAGTCAAATTTTTTTCTTTTTGGTTTTAAAAATTATCAACCCTGGTCTAACAACTCATACTCTTAAATTACTTGTTTTTGAGAACCCTGAAGTTAAAATTGTAATTCAGATACACAATCAACTAAGAGATGTTTAATGCATAAACAGGTAGCTTATCTGTTTATTTTTGCATTGAAGTTTTTTTTTGTATTTTCAGGTCCATACTACAGATATAGGACATTTAATGACTACTTTTACTTGCCATTTAGCAAACATGCAGATTGTTTTTATTCCACCATAAACACTTTGAAGTTTGTTCCAACTTACATCTCCTTGTATCTGGCTTTCTCTAGTATCTGGCCTTTAGAGGTAAGATAAAGTTTTTTGATATTTATTTGTATAGAAACCATATGAAATATCTCTTAGTGCTGTAATGATCAGAGATGCTTCAAGTGTTCTGATGATTCTATCCCACTGAATGTATAGTCAAATATAGAAAAATCGAGAAGAGCTCTCATTCGCCATTGTAAGATCTAAGTGGTGTTATTAGTATCTTAGCTTCAGCTTCAAAACTACACAACAGATTTTGATATGCTTTTTTAACAGATAGTATGGTTCCAGAGGATGTTTCTTTTTGTATATTAAGTTAGGATTAGGTTTTTAAATTCAACACATACACAGTTGTTACCAGGAGCTAGTTTCATATAAAAAAACCGATCAAGTACGAGTTGGACTCGCACGCTGAGAATTTCGTATCTATTATTGGTCTTATTCATATTGACATATTGGAGGTTTAAAAGTCCGCTAAAATCGGTTCACGACAATTGTCTTTTTAAGGTTTTTACGCTAAAACGTTTATTATCTCTCCGATAAAATCTTCGTTTAAACCTCCGATAAGTCGTTATGAATAAGACCATATTATGTAGATTGAAAAGTGTAGATAAATTATAAACTACAGTTAATTTTGGCGTTGTAAATGTGGTGGGTGGTGGATACATTTTAGCTGCATTAATATTATTGTGTTTACAAAAGCCATTAATTAAAATTAAATTAAATATTAATGGACATTTAACACAACGTCCTCTGGTCCCAAGCTAAGCTTGTATGCTTGTGTTATTAATCTATTAGAAGTTCCTGTCATTGCCAGCTCACAAAATAAAATCCTTTATTTGTGAAGTTCTAATACGTAGGTAAGTGCCAAAAAGCTATATAATGCAGTAGAATTACCTACTGATTACACAATGAACATTTTAATAGCGAGAATTTAAATCAATTAGCGCCATCTACATACGAAATATATATTTTGACTTTACTTGGAAGTGACGTCAGATTACAGACTAAAAAATGTAATTCTTTGAACATGAAATCCCATACTATGTAAATGTATTTTCTATCTCAATAATAACAATTAATTCATTAACAATTTAATAGCACTATAGTTCCAAAATCCTATGTATAATAAAATTTTAGTAAACAAAAGTGTAAAATGAGCGTCGACGTGCGCAATGTTGTGGTTGCTACGTGTTAGATGGCGCTTTTACAAATTTCATGTGCTGATCCAGGAAAAATATGACCTTTGGAAAAATAATGTTTACGCGTAATGTGATAAGAAATTCAAAGTTTTCGGATTTTTCCCAGTATCACCAGTATCTAGTCTAACTCTGAGCCAAATTTCAAGTCTCAAGAGTAACGGTAGTAGACCCTGAATTTTGATTCCTGAATTGCGGCGAAAACTAGTCAAATGGCGCTTCTATGCTCCTCATTTTTTTTTAAATATTTTCTTATTGCTTAGGCAAATTAGGTTGATTATATTTTTTGCAGTAAGGGACCGCGTAGATCTACATTTGGTATGAGTTTCAAGTTGATACCTTCAGCCGTTGCTGAGTAAAAAAAGTTTGACAGACGGACAGACAGACAGACACCGGAGTGATCCTATAACGGTTTGTACGAAACCCTAAAAATGGACCAAAAATCAACGGATTGAGTACTATGATAGGAAAAGTAATAAACACTGATATGACTACGCACAGTAGAGCATGAAAAAAATACATGTTAAAATACTCATAATGAGAAGGTACCTCAAATGGGAAAACTGGGTAATGATGATTTGTTTTATTATTTTATTACAGTACATACTAACGGAAGAGCATAATAATAGGCATTTTATTTACCGTATGCTGTATCCTTGGGCGATATTTGCTGGCTTCAGACAACGCATCTATGCTGGAATGACTCTAGCTGAGAGTGTATGCACATCAGCTGGTTTTGGCGCATACCCAGTACAAGGACGTAACAAATCAGGACATGGACCTACTGTTGGATATATGCAGTTGAGAAATATGTAAGTATTTAAAATTTTTGGGGTTTCATACAAACGATTGATCTACGCATTTAGAAGATAAAACCGAATTACGATTATTTTTAAGAATTTTCGACGTATGCTGGGGAATCAAAACCTACAGGTTACTTCCCGATGCCTTAGAGACTTGAAATTTGGCAGAGACCAAGCCTATATGGTGCTGATATGGGAAAAAATCCAAAAATTTGCAATTTTTCAACACATTGCAAGAAAAATGTGTTTATACTAATACCAACTTATGAAGTAGCTGAAATGTAGGCGATTCCCTATATTTCAACTACAAAATTAAGTTGGTGAGTTGGTTTAAGATTAATTAATTATTATTTGAAAGTAGTTAGGGGCCGTTCAAGTATTACGTAAGCAGATTTAGTACAGTTATTACCCCCCCCCATCCCTCTTGTCAGCAAAAGTAAGCAAAGCTCTTACCCCCTCCCCCTAATCTTACGTAAATATTTTTCTATTAATGTATTGTTTTTTAAATATTATAATTATGATTTAAAAAATAAGAAAAAACACTGACAGAGAAAATTTTGATAAGTGAATAGCGCGCGGTAATTCCCCTACTTGGTTCTAATGCAAGTGCCTTTATATATGCATTATTTGCGGGAATCCCCGAAAATGCGTTTCGTTTTCAAGCAAAGACAATGTGAGGGTTGTCATTCGTGTAAAAATATATTTTACTACCCCCCATGTCATCCAAAATAAGCAATACATAGACCCCCCGCACCCACATAGTGCTACGTAATACTTGAACGGCCCTTTATTTATATTTTTCCTTCTAGTAGATACGGAACCCTGAGCGTGCGAGTTTACCTCGCTCTTGACGGTTTTTTTTACATTTACTTAAAAATCATATGGTCTTATTCATAACTAGCTGTGCCCCGCAGTGTTACCCGCCGTAAAAAGGATAAAAAATAAGATCGTTTTCTATTCAATTTTCCATTGGAAAGTTTCATGAAAATCCATCCAGTAGTCTTTACGTGAAAGTACAATAAACATCCTTACATATCCAAACATTGGAGTATGGATAGAAGACCGAGGAAACGTTCGCGTTGCTCAGCCAACAGTTTAAGTATTTCATTTTATAGCGCGTAATTCTTTTTTCGTCATATCTCTTAAGATATTCATTTAAATTTCAAGCTGTAAGGAGCAGTTATAATCTATATTAATTGCGTAAGCTAACTAAGCTATTTAATTAGATAAAAAATATTACTATATACACATAAATAGCTTTTGAAAACACCCTATTGAATTTGATAATTTTTGTGACATTATTATGGGTACAGCGGGTTTCCCTTAAAATATAGACATATCGCGTACTTTTTTGAAGAACTATAGGTAACAAACAATTCCTCCATGCATTAGTTTGTTGTACCTCACATAGATAAAGCAGCGTATTCATTTATATCTCGCACGCGTCCGAATTTCTCGGCAACTATAATCATAACTCATCCAATATACAGCAAACTCCAGCAAATTATGCGAAAAACCATCCTCTTGAACCATTCTATCTATTAAAAAAACAGCATCAAGATCCGTTCCGTATTTTTGAAGATATAAGCTCACAAGCTCACATAGGGACATACATACAAAAATTACGACTTTGTTTTATAAGAAGTAAAGATGACTTATCGGAGGTTTAAAAGTGCGCTAAAATCGGTTCGAGAAAATTGTCAAAAATCGTTCTTCATAATAGTCTTTTTACACTAAAACGTTTATTATCTCTCCGATAAAATCTCCGTTTAAACCTCCGATAAGTCATTATAAATAACGCAGTTAAGCTTTAATAGAATTATATTTGTCTGTAACCCATGATCGTTCATTACTTTACACTAGGTATTTGTTATATAAGAAATGATTAAATAATGTAGAAAATTAAATATGTACTTTCGTGTCCGGAACTTAGATGCATCGCTCGATAGATGGCGTGATTACACTTATATCCAAAGTAAGATGAACGATAGCTCAGTTGATAGAGGAATGGAACGGCATTCCGAAGTCGTAGACAAAATCGTATTGACTATCTTGTGCTCAGATTTTTCTACATATTATGTGTAATAGCATGGTGACGCGTTTTTAGGGTTCCGTACCCAAAGGGTAAAAACGGGACCCTATTACTGAGACTTCGCTGTCCGTCCGTCCGTCCGTCCGTCTGTCACCAGGCTGTATCTCAAGAACGGTGATAGCTAGACAGTTGAAATTTTCACAGATGATGTATTTCTATTGCCGCTGTAACGACAAATACTAAAAATAAAATAAAATAAATATTTAAGGGGGGCAAATATAATACAACAAACATGATTTTTTTACCGTTTCTTGCTCGATACTAATAACGTTGCCTTATGTTGCATAGATAATGGTACGGAACCCTTCGTGCGCGAGTCCGACTCGCACTTGACTAATTTTATAAAATAATATTTTAGCGCTTTAAAATTACATAAGATTTTAACTGTGGTTTAATCATAAAGTTTAACCAAGTGTCTATGAGTGTTAAAAATATTTCAGGTCAGAGAAGGAAGCAAAAGAACAAACCTATGACTTCAAAACAGTGGAATCTATGGATGTGATGAAATGTGAAACTGTTGTTACATTACGTGATTCTATGAAAGTATGGAATAAGGCTGTACAATATTGGCTTGCGATGGTTGTTTACAAACGATTCCCTATCAAGCCTTTGAAGTGAGTATAAAAAGCGCTTACAAAAAATTTTAGTTCTACTACCCAAGATATTGGGTTTTTCTTGAGGATTAGACATGTTGACGAAGAGTTTAGTTTCGAGATTTTCTTCGTACACAAAAGTACTGCCATATTAAGGCAGGGCGGGGTCCGGTGGCAAATTCTAGGCTTGCCTTGCCCTTGTATATGGGTAAGTAGTAATGAAATTTCGCCTTTCGGCTTGTAACATTTGCCCCCCGTGTGGTGACGGATTAGGAATACAAGTGTCACCACCCCGTCTCCTCCCAAGGGTGCTGTAAAAGTCAGCTAAGGGATATTGCACACAGATAACATCCTCTGTGAGAGACGGAAAACTCGAAAATAAACCCTGTACCAACACGCCTTGTCAGCGCGGCACAGTAGACCATAATCCCTCCAATGTGGAGGAGGCCCGTGCCCAACAGTGGGACGTGAATGGGCTGGAGAGGGGAGAGGACTAGTATTTGTAACTCTTACTATATGGTTAGTCCGCCTATGCACAGAAGATGTTTTCTACTCGTATTAATCCTTAACTGTCTATTTGTACAATAAATGTGAAAGTAATATAAAAGTTCGCTAATTGTTCCAGGATTCATGCCGCTTTGTTTGTGTCAGTAATCTGGCATGGATACCATGCAGGATATTTCTTCTGCATTTACGCTTGCCCATTCTATCTTATGGCAGAAGATATTTATTTCAAACTATACTATAAAAACGCTACTGGTTTGGTACGTAAAAAATGTGTACCTAAGTAATTCATAAGTACAATTATTGAACGCTCAAGTAATAATTGGTTGAAGAGGCTCGGCTCCGCCCACATACCTCCGAAAACAAGAGAATTGTAATAATAAGTAAATAAGTAATCATTGATAATAAATAAATAAATAAATATTCTCGGACATTTCACACAACGTCCTCTGGTCCCAAGATAAGCTTATTATGCTTGTGTTATGGGTACCAGAATACGGATATAATATATAAACTACTTTTCTTTTGTAAATACATACTTATAATACATAGAAAACACCCAGACGTAGTACAAACATTTGTATGATATTTATGAATATCACACAAATGATTATCCCAAGCGGGAATCGAACCCGCGACCTTGTGAACGGCAGTCCAGTACATGAACCACTACGCCACGAAGCCCGTCCTGTTTAATTAATGTTTCTACCTGGGTAATTTATTAGTTACTATTGGACAGTGTACCGAAAACCAGTGAGCTGATGAAATCAGAAGGGGAAAACTTTTTTTCCGCCATAATAAAGGTGCTATTTGGATACACATTCATTTTGTACTGAAAATACGGGTCAGGAGGGCGTGACCAGAATTGAAGCGCGATTAAAATTTTGTCTTTTTTTGGTTACTAGAAATTGATTTAATTTGATCTGCGTTGCCGCGTCGCTAGGATCGGAATGGCGTCATAAAATATTCTTACTTAAACTATTATAATCGCTTTAGAGCGCAACTGTATCGATCTAATAAACACTCCTAGTGGTAAGATTTCGTCACTGCGACTGTATTTAAATAAAATAAATAAAATACTCTTTATTGCCCACCATATTAATTTACAGAACTTACTTACTAGACTTAATAATAGGTACAAAGGGCGGTCTTATCGCGAGCTGCGATCTCTTCCAGACAACCTTAGAATGGACTTGACCGAGACTGAATAGGTAACTTGTGGTGTACTAATATAATGCTAAATATATGCCAAAAATAAGTGAAAGTACTAATAGCTAATACAATATAAATACATACACTACACATACAATTTTACTTATATACATATACACACCGGCACAATTAGCGGAACAGAAAAAGAGTGAGACTATGAGATAATAACGCATATATTTGACGAAAATGTAATTAGACACAAAATAACAAATTGATTAACATCTTTTAACAACGACTTTGAAAAGTCTTCGTTATTTTTTATTGAAAAATAAAGAAATTTGAAATAAGTGAAATTTTTTGATGATTATGAACCATCACAAAAAATAAAAAAAAGTAAGCATTAAATGAATTAACAATAAAATTAAAGAAAAATTAATAACGAGTGTTTCCCCCTCTCGCTCTGATTACGGTTTCCATTCGTCTGGGCATGCTACAGATTATGTTATCGATGATTTCTTGAGGCAACCGCTCCCACTCCTCAAGTAATGCGTTTCCAAGTTCATTCAGATTGTTGGGGGGTGGCTTTCTGGATTTAACCCTTCTTTTTAGCAAGTCCCAGACATGCTCTATCGGATTCATATCGGGGGAATTTGCTGGCCACTGCATCACCGGTATACCTACGTGGCTCAGATATGCCTGTACCGATTGTGCACTATGAGCACGAGCATTATCTTGCATTAGAATAAAGTCGTCACCAATAAATAGGGCAAATGGTACAACATGTTCTTCTAAAATGTCTCCGATGTATCGATCTGCTGTCATGGTCCCTCCTGTGACTATCACTAACTCCGTGCGAGCTCCCGTTGTTAAAAGATGTTAATCAATTTGTTATTTTGTGTCTAATTACATTTTCGTCAAATATATGCGTTATTATCTCATAGTCTCACTTTTTTTTCTGTTCCGCTAATTGTGCCGGTGTGTATATATAAACATATAAACAATTATGGCCATATATTTGTCAGATTAATAAAATTCTTCTTTTTTATTTTCAGAAAAAGAATATCATTGGCTTTATAATGTGGTTCCTCCGAACCCATTCAAAGTCTTACCAAGCAGCTGCATTCTTACTTCTTACATTCGACCGCATATGGATATATTATTCATCTGTTTACCATTATTGGTACTGGTGCTGGCTTGTTTTCCTTATAACGGGATTATTATTAAAACAAATACATAAAACTGATCGACCACAAACGGAACAAGCCAGAACAAATGAGACTCAAAATGTTGCCAGCAATTAATATAGTAAGGTTGTGTAATTATTTTTACTCAGTAGCTCAATTAGTATGTATTTATAAAAGGGATTAGTATAGGGATACATAATGTAATTATGAATTGAAATTAAGAAAACATTCCAGTTTATTTTGTAATGTGATTTTGTTAAGCCACTTTAGTTGCATGCCGGTTTCATATAACTAAAGAAAAGACTAGAATAATTACTGATTCTTCTCTTGAGGATTTATCTAATAGTTATGTTTATACCTTATTACGTTATTAAAAAACCTTAACAAATTATATGAATAAATCTTCCTCTTGAACCACTCTATCTATTAAAAAAACGCATCAAAATCCGTTGCGTAGTTTTCAAGATATGAGCTCACATATGGACATTCATACATCCAAAATAACGACTTTGTTTTATAAAATCCAAAGATAACTAATTGAAAGAAATAAAATTACCTTTTAAGATTTCTATCGCATTTATTTTCAGTATATTTTTAGGGTTCCGTACCCAAAGGGTAAAAACGGGACCCTATTACTGAGACTTCGCTGTCCGTCCGTCTGTCACCAGGCTGTATCTCAAGAACGGTGATAGCTAGAGAGTTGAAATTTTCACAGATGATGTATTTCTATTGCCGCTATAACAACAAATACTAAAAATAAAATAAAATAAATATTTAAGGGGGGCTCCCATACAACAAACATGATTTTTTTACCGTTTCTTGCTCGATACTAATAACGTTGCCTTATGTTGCATAGATAATGGTACGGAACCCTTCGTGCGCGAGTCCGACTCGCATTTGACCAATTTTTTACCTTACATTTCATGTTTTCAACTATGATCAACGTTAATCTACCCGCTATTAAAGAAATTCCTAAATATTATTTTTTTCGCCAGAGAATGTTCGCATTTACCTCTTCTTTGTGCGAAGCCGGCATGATTCTATGATTTTTAAGTGCTAATGAAATTATTGTGTTATTAAGTTACATTTTACAAAACTGTTTTGTGTATGAAATGAAAAATAGGGAAGAGAATAATTATGAAAAACTTCCAATTGCATGTGCAATTAAGACAGATGTTGATTTTAATTACAGTATATTTGTGATATTTTTAATGGTTATGGTGTAGGTCTATTATCCACGTGATACGAGTGATAATTACTACCTCAATGAATAGGTACTGATATCATTCAAAGTGTTAATATATAGAATTGTTCTGTTAAATAATTTTGTATTGAGCAGAAGAATAAAAGTCGAGAAACATGATATAAACGCAACTGGAAGCGCCATTGCAAAATTATATTAAGACGAATATTGTTAGATCATATGAATGCCAAAATTCTAATCAGCCACAGATTTACCAGATTGTGCTCAACGGTTACGTAACTCACCCGGCTGAAAGCCACGTAAACATCTATGTGTGCCCTTATTACGATTTATGTTTGCCTCTGATACATACCACAGGTTTAATTGAACCATAGACTAAATAAAACAGGTATTTTCTTCCCAATGACGTACTTATTTTAATGCTTGTACAAGTGACGTTTGAAGTTTGCGAAAACTTCTATGTAGCTTAAATTAAGCCATATCTTATTAGACTATGAAGTACGATTTAGCCAGGCTTAAATTACCTATGTTCAAGATTGAATGCATACCTACCCACTTACTGATAAATCTGTGTTTAGAGCATGAAAGATTTGTTTTTTGTTCAAACGTCTATTATAACTAAACAGTACCATACATAATTTTTTAATCTTACCGGGACTATAATCACGTTAATAACTGTTAAAAAGGCTTGTCCCGACGTTTCGACCGAGTTGTATCGATCGGGGTCACGGGTCGACTGGAGTTTTGCTAGCGACGTCTCCGGGAGGCGTTTTTAACCTATTAACGCGATTATAGTCCCAGTAAAATTAACAAATTATGAGTTCAAATCGCGTAGTACCGTGCATTTTGAAATTCAGGTGCCATGATAAATGTATCCATATTAATACAGTAGTGATGAAATCTTTGCTGATAAGTTTTATACGTCTTTGGGAAAAGAGGGATAAAAAAATTAAGTTTTTCTCTAATGAGTATTTTTTTTAAAGTTCAACAGAGTTCATGTGCCTTTGAAATTTGAAGGATAACCATCACATCCTCACTTGGTGTCAATGGGACCACACGGAAACCGTCTGCTTTCAAATAAAAAAAGAATCATAAAAATCGCTTCGACCAGTTAAAAGTTATGAGGTAAGAAACATAAAAAAATATAAAGACGAATTGAAAAGGATGTTTCCCTTTTTTTTTGAAGTTGGTTAATATAATAAACGAAAAGAACTAGGTTCTAGCGTACTACACTATTGTTTCGGGTAATTTTTGATATTTACATAGGTATATTTTTTTTGTTCTAATTTATGCTTTTCTTGATATATACATTATTTATTTATTCATATTATGTTAAAGACTTGCAATAATAAAGTACATGTCAATCAAATCTTTTTGGCTTGATTTTTATTCAGCAGGATCGAACAAGGATTAAAATTGACCCTGTAGGGATGTGGTGACGGATCAAGAATACTAGTGTCACCGCCTCTTTTATCCCCAGGGTGCTGTAAATGCCAGCTAAACGATATTGAGCACAAATGAGGTTATTTGTGCTCAATATCGTTTAGCTGGCATTATGTGAGCGACGGAAAACTCGAAAATAAAGTCTGTCCAATATGACCGGTCAGCGCGGCACAGTAGACCATAATCCCTCTAAAATGGAGGCGGCCCGTTCCCAACAGTGGCAACGGGTTAATGGACTGAAACTAATACATAAATAAAACTATTATCTACGTATATATACATTTATTACTTAAAATCTCTAAAATGTTAACATTTTATCACAATATTAGCACATAGATTAATTGCAAAAGAGTGATGCATTATATTAGGTACAAATGAAACTTAACGATGGCGTCAGATCGGACGTATATTAAAATTATTCTTATAAATAAAATATAATCTCCATAATTATATACTCGGCATACAATGTTGTATCAGGTACATCAATACCACTGTCACACTGAAAATGAGAAATATAAATCAGAAATAATACTAACATTTATGAGTATTACAATAAAAAGGCCGACAGAACGAATGCGTGTGCAGCCTGTATTGCGTGTACACGTATGGCGGGGTATAACGCGGCCACTAGACGGCAGCACTGAGACGTCGGGTCAAGAAACTTGTAAAAACCATAGTCTAATAAAACAGGGTATCTCTTCGTAGTGATATGACTGTTTTATTGCTTGTAAAAGTGGCGTCTGTAGTTTGAGAAAACCTTAGTCTAATAAACAAGGCTACTTATTTCTGTGTCTATTTTCTTTAATAGTGTCTCCTTGTCTATTACAAAGAACAAAAATATCAGACGCGACTGAAGCAAATATAGGTGCTTTAGCAATTTTAAAGGTTTCTGGACCTGAGGTCTTCTGTCTGAATTCTGTCGCCTAATGGGACTTAATTTTAGTAGTCTTATTCCGTGACCTGCACGTAATCCGGTGTGACAAGTGACGGGACTTGAGAAGCAGCGGTAGTGCAACCTATAGCCGTGCACGAGGTCATAAGTTTGATTCCCGCTTAGGACATAGATAATTGTATTACCTATGGGTCTCCTTCATAAGCGTGAACATATTTAAAAAAGTAGTTTTAAGTATTGCATCTATAACACAAGCATAGGAATAGGTAAGGTTGGTATCAATTTGTTGATAGGTGCTATACGCATTCGGTACGTGTAGGCCTTAATATGTATCTACATCTAAATACGTATTGTGTATAAAAACTAATAATATTGAGAAAACCCATAACAGACGTTTTAATCTCATCATATCTACTACAATCTATATAGTTTCAGTAGGTAGTATTTTTCACAAAAATTTTTGATGTGTCGTTTATTACATTTGAATGCGATGGTTATTTTATAGGTAGTTAATTAGGTAGGTAAGTAGTTTAAATTCTCTAAAGTGGGTAGAATTAGAAATTTTAAAATATTAACCGTTACCATATTCTGTTATTTGTTACTTTTAATATTAGTAACAAAATTATTTTTATATTAGTTTCAAAAACAAAGTCTTTGTTATCCTACATTACACAAAATAGCTTTACTGAAAATGCTGTGTTCTCAAAATAAGCAATAAATATTCATGGACATGATTTCATGTATGAATGAGTATTATATTAATATGTCTGCGACATCTAGACTACTTACATCAGGCTGCAGGGTAAAGCTAGACTATGTACAAATAAAAATACATCTATTATGGGTATTAAAAGCCTCGAGATTGCAAATCAGTCATACCTGTATTAGGCTGTGGTAGATTTTACATGCATAATGAATTAACAACCAATATTCATTACCGTATCACCTGTCAATAATACATATTAAATCATTAGATTAAATAGATGATTATTATAGCAGAATAAAGAGTTAGAGTCACTATCTTTTTAAATATAATTAGAATTAAGTTTAAATTTGTAAAAATCAAGCGTGATGGATTTATATACATACTGACGGTAACCCCTGTACCACGAAACACGCAGCGACAGCTATCATCATTATATCATAACTTTGACCCTGCTGTAAATATTATTTTGGTAACGGAATTCCCAGTAACACTATATGCATCGAATTAATAACTACATAATAAGGACACCCTTATTTATTTAAAAAGATAATGCCATTGCGCAAGATTGCGTTTCATGTTTTTGTAGGGGAGAGGGGGGTAAGACGGGGTGGCGGGCAAGACGGGGTACCCGTCTTATATCGGGAACCGCTTGACCAATCAGGATCGTTTCTACGCATGACGCAGCGCCGCCATAATAGCTTTTAGTTGACGCAGTGACAGATCGACGACGCCACTGTCATTGTTTGTTAAGTCGAAAAAATAGTAAATTGGCGATTTTCTTAGCGTTTTTTTACTTTGGTTGCACCGTGATTGTTCTATAAATATTAGCATTTCGAAGTACAAATAAAATTATTCATATGGGTCAAAGATTACTCATGCAGGTAAGCACTTGTTTATTTGTGTGCAAAAGCATTGTTTTTAGAGGTTAATTTGTTTATTTATTTGGACACGAGAGGGCAAGACGGGGTATGGGGTACCCCATCTTGCCCGAACTGAAATAGTTCTAATGTTTATTTTGCTATATCAGTAAAAGACTAATGATTTGTAATATAGGTATATTGGTTTATTATTGGTGATATATTTTTATCATTGCAGAATGGTGAAAAATTATAAAAGAACAACAAATAGGGGAGATTGGTCAGAAGAGGTCATGAGAAATGCAGTGGACTCTGTGGTACAAGGCAAAATGGGTTATTATCTAGCAGCAAAGACTTTTGGTGTCCCCCAAACCACTTTGGAAAGAAAAGTGAAGATGTTTCGTGAAAGGTCTAAGGAAAATGTTTCAGCTACAATGAAAATGAAGGTTCAGTTAGGCCCTAAAGAAACAGTTTTTTGTTATGATGAAGAGAAAGAGTTATGCAATTATATATTAGATATGGAGAGCAGGCTTTACGGGCTAACTACAAAAGATCTTAGAGGCTTAGTCTACAGACTAGCAATTAAAAATAATAAACCACATCCATTTAATGATTTAAAAAAAGAAGCTGGTAAAGACTGGATACAGAGCTTTTTAAAGAGGAATCCAGAATTGTCTATAAGACAACCCGAAAGCACCTCCGCTGCGCGTGCTGCCGGATTCAACAAACAGGCGGTTGATAAGTTTTTCACTTTCTTAGGAAATGTTTATGATGAACATCAATTGACACCTGACAGAATCTTTAATTGTGACGAAACAGGAATTTCCGTTGTACCCAAGACGAAGTCAAAAGTAATAGCTAAAAAAGGTCGAAAGCAAGTTGGGGCCATAACTTCCGCAGAAAGAGGTACGACCATCACAGTCGAAATATGTTTCAGTGCCAGTGGCCACTATATGCCACCCATGATGGTATTTCCTAGAAAGAGGATGGATCCGCAGCTAATGCTAAATGCTGCACCTGGAGCTTGGGGAGTTTGCAGTGATTCTGGCTGGATGACAGCAGAGTTATTTCTGGAATGGTTTAAAAAGTTTATCGAGTTTAGTGGAGCAACAGTCGAACGACCTGTTCTGTTACTGTTGGATGGGCATAGTACCCACACACAAAATATTGATCTCATAACAGAAGCTCGATCCCACGGAGTCATCATTTTATGTTTCCCCCCACATACAACTCACCGCCTTCAGGTCGCTGATGTTGCTTACATGAGACCGTTGAGCACATATTATGATCAACAAATAACAGCTTGGCTTCGCAGCAATCCAGGAATGGTCGTCACAGTTCGGCAAGTTGCTGAAATTTTTGGAAAAGCTTTCATACAGGCGTCTTCTATGTCAACGGCTGTAAATGGGTTTAAAAAATGCGGAATTTGGCCATATGATCCATCAGTTTTCTCAGAAAATGACTTTGCTGCTTCGTTAACGACGAATATTCCGCAGATCGAAAGAGAGCCGACTACTGAATTAACAATTGCAACTACGACAATGGCAACTCCAACATCTAATATCGGATTAGCAGCTGCAGCAGCACCGTTGTTTGATTCCCAGATTCTAGCTCCAACTGTCACAGAAGCACAGCCAAATATTGAAAGAGAACCAAACTGTCATGAAGTCATTCCTCTTGCAACCTCCACTACAACAATATCATCCCCTAAGCCTGGTTGTTCTAGTTGGTTTGATGACACTGAAATAAACAAGACACCAAGTACTCCACAAAAATCAACATTTACCGTAACCACTCCCCAGCAAATAATGCCCTTTCCAGCAACACGCAAAACTTCTCGCGTTGTTAGAAAACGAGGAAAAACCGCAATTATAACTTCATCGCCATATAAAAATGAATTAGAAGAGACTATTAAAAAAAAGAAGTTGGCAGAAGAAGAAAAGCAAAAGAAAAAAGCATTAAGAGAACTAACGAAAACCAAAAAATCTGCAGCTAATAAAAAAAAAGTGGCCAAAAAGAAAAAAGGATCTAAATATGTCCCATCAATAGAGAGCAGTGATAGTGAATTTGAAAATACACCATGTTTGTTTTGTAATGGTTGTTATTTGGAGTCGAATGAAGGCTGGGCTGCCTGTTCTGCGTGCGGCAAATGGGCTCACTGTAGCTGTGCTGGCATAGATGATGAAGATGAAGATGCAACGTTTACTTGCGAATTTTGTCAGCAAAAATAAATTGGATTTTTTTCAACCCCATCTTGCCCCTCAGGGTACCCCATCTTACCCGACGGAGGGGCATGATGGGGAGATCTGACCTTGTCTACTTTTTGTCAATTTTCTATTTAATTATTTAACATATGTTCCTAATTAGAATTAGTTATGGAAGACTGATTACCAAAGATGATTACTGAAATAAAAAAGATAAGACACGAAAATGTTAGTTTTATTGAGATTCAAACGTTAAGTACCCCGTCTTACCCCCCTCTCCCCTACATGTTTGTGAGAAATGGAAAGGTATATGAACTTTTTTAAATTTAAAATAATTAAAATTATTACTAATACGTCTAAATATAAGTTTGTGAGGGTAATTAAAGCTTGTATTAACCAAACCAAAGCTGAAAAAAGTGTAGAAAGAAATCAGTGCTTAGCAAAAGAATATAAAAATAAATTGATAATTTTACAGTTACTTTACTGGCGAAGTATTTACCTAAAATAATGTGTGGACCTGCGAGTAGAGGAATTATGCTGTGCATAACTTTGACCATAATTCTTCTGTGTAGGCGGTTGACTATTCAGCTGAAAGCCTGACGAATAAGATGGGTAGTTAGAACGCGAACCACGACTAGAACTGTACGGATAATTAGGGTTCTCCATTATAGGTCTGGTGTTTAAAAAACTATTAAAATTAAAACCTCCGTTCTTGTTGAGATTTCCCAGGATGTTGCCGAAGACACCAGCAAGAGGATTGCTTCCTGTTCCGCTTGTTCCACCAGAGCCACCTGAGCTACCACCTCCTCCGTTAGCGTATTTGTTCAAAGTGTTCAAAATACTGTCGATAGGGCTGCCACTACCTCCAAAACCACCTGTATTGGTGTGGGAGCCACCACTCGACCCTCCGTATGGGTTGGAACCGCCGTAAGGAGAATTGCCGCCGTAAGGAGAATTGCCGCCATACGGTGAATTACCGCCATAATGAGATCCTCCTTGGTTATTGGTGTTGCCGTATGGAGAATTTCCGCCATAAGGTGAGCTACCGCCGTAAGGGGAATTTCCGCCATAGGGTGAGTTTCCACCGTAAGGTGAGTTTCCACCCGTGTGTGAATTGCTGCCATATGGTGAATTACCGCCATATGGTGACTGGCCTCCAGATGGTGGAGCTGGTGGGTTGTAGCTAGGTGGTTTATCGAAGTTTGTTGTTGGTGTTTGTGGCGGTTTTGGGGCGGGTTTTTCTGGCTCAGAGTGCAAGCCTCCACCTAAAACGTAATGTATTATAAGATAAGTACCTATAATAAAAAAAATCATCGAACCACTTTGACTCATCAACTATATACTTCATGATTCTTGAGGTAATCAAGTTCCAAATCAGTTTTTCGGAAATAACATCTTGAAATCCTATATTTTTAATTAGAAATAAAGTACAATTGTTTCTATTTAGGATTTAAATTACCTTCAACTTGAGATTTCTTTTTGCAGGTGGGATAAGTGCCACAGTTTGAGGTATGTCCAATTGAGCACGGGTCTTCAGCAAGAACGCAGACTTCACTATTTAAACATCCTATATCTTTGCAAGTTCTCCCGTATTCTAAAAAAACAATACAAAAATATATTAAAACAAAATTCAGTCTAGAACGATGGAAACTCAAACTTTGAGCGATTTTTAAAAGGGAGAGTTTGTGGCATGAATAACAAGAGGGCTGCATGAAAGTGGTATACTCTTATTACTACGTGTTGTTGCTTTCTTTCTGGTGAAGACTATGTCTAGCAGCAGATAAAGAAATGCTGATGGATGGATGGCAATAAATTACAAATCTTGTCATTTAATGTCTCTAAGGTAGCTTAGAATTTTCTGGGAAATAACAAAACCTGCTTATTTACAAAAGAATAAAATCGAATAGGCCAGTGACCAGATAAACGGCGGGGTTAGCCACAATGGTTACGTAACATCATGAGAATAGGGAAAATCGTTGACCTCCAGATGTCAATGTAAAATATCGTACAGATGTCAAGAATAAAAAAATAAATTAAAAAGGTACTATCCAATTTAAAGAATATCTTCATGTTTGGTTCCTTTAAAAATAGACGGCAAAGCACAGCGCTCATTTAAAAGGAGCAACCAGAAGGGTATACTAACTACTTTTCATAATGTAATTCTTGATGCGGAAGAAGCCAGTGCAAATTCCAAAAACCATAAATCATTTCCAAAGGCTTGGAGGTAATATCTAAAGTGTACGCTATCTAACAAACCCTTCGTGGTCCTTCACTGACATACACTGACATAATAAAAGAATTTCTATAGGTAAACGTGTTAGAAAATGGAAAAAAGTCCTTATGAATATATTTTATTCCGCTGTATCTACGAGAAATTCTCTCTTTTTATAACCCAAAGGGCGTGACCGGGTAAAGAATTCGGTTGTAAGGGAATAGGGATCATTTACATATACAAGATTATATACTTAGATTGGAGTCGCCGTCGTTTTCGAGAGCCAATATCACACGTAATAAAAACCTATCTAAGCGAAAAACTTTGACATCGAATTGTTTTCCACAAGGATGGTTTTATGTGCTTTATCGTGATGCGTTCATGTAATACAGGTAATTTGTAGCGCACACTGTCGTGAATTTTATGATCCCTTGAACAATTTTTCATTTCTAAGTAATTAAAATAGAGAAAGAAAGGATCCAATGCATCTTAGCTTCCAGAATATCTAGGTCGACAAATTAGTTATCATAGTTGGGTCAATTAAATGGAAGGACATTTTAGACACAATAGTTCTAGTGTAAGGTGTGTTGCAGAACAGATTTGGGAGAGGCAGGCACGCCATAAACTAACTATAGTAATAATTTGTTTATTTTTTGGCATCAAATGTCGCTACATAGTTACTACTAACTTTTCAAAATATATAACGAAGAGTCTCTAGCACAGGAAACCGATAAGACTGTAAATGTATTAAAAGGGATCGTTGAAGCACAATTTGAAGATCCGTATCAAATTACCTGTGAAACGAAAATCGGATGTGGATAATAAAACCGCTTCTTGTGCTCAAGTCCACGCAAGTATGAGTTCTTGAGAGATTATTTTTTACGCTATATTCTATTTCATCAATATTAAACAGCTTCACATATTATTTACAGCATTTATATATTATTTACTTGCTATATGACGATTTATAAAGGTTTGTTTCTACAAAAGTTAGCACAATACGTAACAGAAAAAAGGTTTTAAAAATATTCTAATAACCTAACTCTCCCACAGCAGCCTGGAAATTGTTACACAACATGGAAATACATCAAGCAACGTTACAGAAAAAAAACTGCTGAATTGAGAAACTCCTTTTGTGAAGTTTAATAACAAATAAAACGCAAAATCATCAAGAGGGATCACAGATCATGTTCCATGAGAGCCCAAATAGCTGCTATTCGGTTTACAGGCGCATTAGGTAATGGATGTAGTCGATCCGATCGTATCCGAGTAATTCGGGGGTTGAGTACGTGCCTCCACAAAACGTCTATCAAACTTCAGATGATATTGAACATAAAATGACGTAAGAGTGAACGAGGAATGTACTGCGCATATACATAATAACAGGAAACTGTAAATTATCTAACACTTGAGTATAATCTATTACAATATAAAGCGGGTAGTGGAGCACATAATTTAACAATACAGAATGATTTCAAGTTGCTTATTCCTCCGTTGAGAACTATTCATACACTCCAACGATCCTACGTAGATTTAACGCTAATACTTTTTGAAGCTAACTGATGTGAAAAAATATTGTCATTTTTATTTTTAAAGGTATGAATCATTTTTGCTTCTTTTAATTAGAGTTTTTCCTCTCAGTAAAAACATGGATACGATGGTACCCACGAAGACGACGATATATTATTATTTATGGGGTTGGTAGGAATTTCGATGACGAAAATATTTTTCAAAGGAAATGCCTCTTAAACTTAAACGTGAGATAACAATAACAACATTCCTACAATGAGTAATTTTACAAGCAAAATATTACACTTGTATCTGTTTGCTTAATTAGCTAGCTATAACAATGTATGTTGTGTATTTTGCTAAAAGTTTTTCGTACAATGACGTCACGTTATTGGTATCGCACTGTTTATAGTTTGAGAGAGCAATTAGTCTATTAAGTATAGGTGAAACTGGTTGGTGTAGCCAGAAACAAAGCATAAATGGCTAGATTCAGATCTACTAAAGCAAATATGAGTCAAAATGTGCGAAAGCAAATGTTTCCTTTAGAATTGCACATGGACATCTTCAATGACAGTGAGTAAATAAGGGTAAACATATAAAAAATAGCCTTACTTGAGTATCCATCAGCGAAATACACCAAAGCAAAAGTGCAAACAACTGTCCTCCAATCCATGATCGACCTGAAACAAAATTGAGTCTTTTTAAAAAGAATTCTTTGCACAAGAAATAATCGTGAAAGCTGAAAAAGACAAACAGGAAAAATATTTGGACTTAGCCTACGAGATTGTCGACATGTGGGATGTGGACTCGGCTATCATTGTGCCGATAGTTGTTTCGGTAAATGAATTAATAGCCAAAAGTTTCGACCACCACCTAAAGAAACTTGCGTTGAACGGTTGGATCAAGGGCCTGGTGCAAAAGGCGGCACTCCCCGGCACGGCACGCATTGTGAGGAGGTTCCTTTCTCTGGGGCCCTAACCACCGGTGGCTTGGTCCCTGTACCCGACACCGATGGGCCTCCGAGTAATTTTATATTTTTAAATGTATTTTTACTTGTAATTTTATATTTAACAATGTAATTTTATAGATAGATAGATAGATTAACTCTTTATTGTACACATTTACAAGAAACAGAAAACAGAAATTAAGCTTAAAACTAGGTACAAATGGCGGCCTTGTCACATAAAGTGATCTCTTCCAGGCAACCATGGGATGGAACGAAAAGTTAGACTAAAATAAAGTGGGGCTGTAGTGTACAAGTAGATTAATGTAAAGGAAGAAAAAAAACTATTAAGTAATAATAAAATTATAATGAGTTTGAATAAAGAATACCAAATTCTTTGCACAAATTCCTAATCTTCTTCTTCTTCCCCAGCCCATTTACGTCCCACTGTTGGGTACGGGCCTCCTCCACTTTGGGAGGGATTATGGTCTACTGTGCCGCGCTGACCAGGCGTGTTGGCACAGGGTGTATTTTCGAGTTTTCTGTCTCTTACAGAGGATGTTATCTGTGTGCAATATCCCTTAGCTGACTTTTACAGCACCCTTGGGAGGAGATGGGGTGGTGACACTTGTATTCTTAATCCGTCACCACACGGAAATCGGTTCCTAATCTTACAACATCCAAAATGTGATGTTACTCCAGACCTGAACATGAATACCTAAGAATAATAACGCAAAGAAGGAACACATTCGTTTAGTAAATCTTTTAGTAGGATTCCGGCAAAACGGCATGGACTAACAATGTTGAGTCGCGGGCAAGATGCAATAAGTTTCCGACACAGTATTTCAACACTGCACACGTCTGTCCGACAGTTTTGCTGAAACTTTATGACACCTAGTTACATTACCCAAGCAATTTCCTACGAAACTGTGTTGGTAAAACCTAGTTACAAACTACTGGTTCCACTATGTAAGTAAACGTTTTGTAGATATGACAGAAGTTTATTGAAAACAAAAGACAACGGATCTAGTAAGCGGAAGAGAAAATGTAAGTATGTGTAATAAATATCGTTTGATCTTGTAATTCTTTTGTGTTGACTTAGGTTATTTATATTAGTTGTTATTCTTTGCTGTTAGATACATTGAAAGCACGTTCGGCAAATATAATTGAAATTCAATTTGATGGAAAAAATCTTTCTTACTACATATTCAAAGAGCAAAATCCTCTATCTACATTGTTGTGTAATATTTGAAGAATTTAATTATGTAGCACATAATTATTTTTATTAGTAATGTATTTATATGCCGATTTTCAGATCGTAAAACTTTTGATTCTTTTTTCATACATTCAAATTAAATGCACTTATTATTTAGCTCTTCTAGTCAAACCAGTACCAATGAAAATATTGGCTCGTTATTAATACAGATCGCAAAATATTACAAAAATAGATAGAATATAGATAGTCTGCGTAGAATTGTAAATGTCTATTAGTGTAACACCGATGATATCCAGACCGTAGACGTTCATAATTGTAATTTGTAAGACGCAAATAATCTTATTGTACCTAGAGCTTACTACTACCAGAACCAAGATATCTTTCATAGTATAATACATAAATTGTAACTTATTCGAAATCATATTTTTTTCAGGGTTTACACTGTATACCCTTCATCAGACTTTCTCTGTTCAATGTTGGACACAGGCCTTCGCCATTGAACGCCTTAAAGCGCAGCTTTATGTAACTTACACTGCTTACACGTATCCAGCGGTTACCTGCGATCCGGATTAGATGGTAACTCCACCTTGGTATTTGTTTTCTTTGGTATTTACCTACGTTATTAAATGGAATTAAATCACATATGGGATGACAGAACATTATTATTCTATATCTGGATAAGTCTTTTAGAAAAATGTAATCCGTTAGGATAATAATGTGCGAGACAATGGTACAGATTCTACGTGCACAACTAAACTTAACCTTATTAAAAAATTTGATAGTGTCAATAACACAATTCGGCAATGATAACAGAACTTTTTTATTAGAAAATCTGTATATTATAGACTAAAGATTTTAATTAATAAAAATGTGCACAGTAATAGCCAATTAATCAAAATACGCCGTGGTTGTTTTCATTTTTTTGTTAAGTCAAGTTTAGTAGTGCACGTAGTATCGGCACCAATGTAGGCTTTAATTAACGTAAAGGCAAGCGCGACATACGAATCAGGTCCTGAGATACACATGTTTTGTGTTTGTTATCATTATGAATTTATCTAAACAATGTTAAAGTAGAACAACTCGCGATCGATAAGAGACATATATAGACATAGATGATAGAGATACATTTGTGAAGCCAACCTCAATGTCGAAGGTCATCAGAGGGCATTACAAGCCGTATTTAACACTAGTCACGCAACAGAAAACAGTAAATACTTTTGTTATAAAAATGATTTATGGGATGCTAAATATTATATCAGTCAAGGGAATAGCTAGAATATAATTTACCTATGAAAAATGCTTCCTTCTAGATGCGAATGTGTAGCGAAATGATTTGTGAATGGAGTTCATTAAAAATATGAGGCAAATTAAAAGGATTTTTGCACGGATATTATAGCAAGGTATACCATAGAAAATAAATTGGATTGCGATACGATAGAGATATAGACCCAAAATAACGCTCGGTAAAACTCAGGATTTAAAATGGTCCGTGTCGGTAGCATTCTGTCCATTTTTGGAAGCCAATGGTGAATCGAATTTCGAAATCCTTTTTATCTTTTTGTCAGTGTGAAGCACGCCGGAACGTCAAGTAGTTAATAGGGACGCTAAACCATATCAAAGCGTATAGGTAGATATATTTTACTTAAGTCTGAAACTGTTACAACAATGTTCAACCTGTCACCAAGATTTTTCGGTTGCTCTTTTTACCGCATTATATATTTAGTCTATTTCATAGACGTCTTAATTTAAGGTTAATTACAACATGATGTCACCAACATCGTTAGGTAGTCGAATCTTAAATGTTAGGAGACGGCTCAATACACGAGGAAAAATAATTATGGTGTCAAAAATATATATGCAAGTTTTTGAACTATAGGACTTTATCGCTAAGAGTACCAAACAGTAAAGAGAAAATTGCAATATTCAAAATGGAACAAATTCTGTGAAAACCAAGAAAGTAATAATATAAAAGTATGTGACGTTTTATAGATGAACTGCAATCGATGTTATTAAGTACATATTAGATTTGGCGCGTTCAAAATCTAGATCCAATTCACCGCTGGCGGTTTCCACTTCACAAATTCACAGATTGCACCGAGAATACGACAGGTGTAAGGCACTGGGATTTATATGGATAGAAATCTCCGGTGTGATCACATTTGATACTTGCAGTAAAGCATGTCGAATAAAAGGATTACATACGTGGATTCTAAAGCGACTTGAGCTGATTTTCCTCCACACCAAGCTAAGCTTATACCTATGGAACAACGGCACGTTAATATGTATGTATTGCAGTTCAAATTTTATATAGCTGTTTTCCTTATAGAAAATGTTGGAAGTAAACACCCAATCTTTTTCACAAATTGCGGTTAATTAATTTATTACGCAGTCTGTCCACTGATAGTGAATGTTTAGTAACTAATGACTGACAAATCTGTTTACTCTTAATTTAATAGCTTCATTCGCTGATAAGGTTGTTTTATAAATGAGATCATAATTCTGTGAATTTACTTAAACATATTGTTACGTTTGTTTGTTATGTTACAACTGGTTTTTACAAAAAAGAAATGATGAATAGTTATCCAATAAACTTACAGATCTCTAAATTGAATTAGCAGAATAAATCCAGTACAATAAATACAGCTATGAGTGGAAATTAGTCTACTTCGCTGATAGATGTTATAGATTCGGCATCGGTAATAAACAAAGTGTGGTTCAAGGCATGGTTCTGTGGGTAAAAATGCGAAGATGAACTGCCGTAAACGCTAGTTTGAATCCAGCCATTGATTGTTCTATTTCCGCGGCGGAATTACAAATACTATCTGTGCTATAGGAATTCAAAAAATATAGTGTTATGAATTGAGGTATGAATATTAAGGTATTACATCTTTCAATTGTAGTGTGATTGTATAGCGTGAGAATATAAACAGGTTATGATATGATTCCGAGTTTGATGACGACGTAAACATCCTTGAGACGGGCCAAAACATGAAACCGGCCTGTTCACTTGTTCTATTTTTAAACTATCTTAGGTTAGACATTTTTCAGAAAAATGTCAAATTTTGTATTATGAAAAATTTTCATAATACAAAATTAAGTCCAACTGCTAGGAACGGGTCTCCAACACGGTGAAGGAGTAATAAACCACCACATTGACCAGGTGTGTTGGATATTATAGCAAATGATCTTTGGATAAAAATCTTATTTTTGTACAACATAGCTATTATTACGCTTTAGATCCTGAATTTATAGAATACTAGCTGTCCCGGCAAACGTTGTTTTGCCATAGGCACTAAAAAAAGTTTTGAAAAATAGATGTTGGCCGATTCTCAGACCTACTGAATATGCATGTAAAATTTCATAAAAATTGGTCAAGCCGTTTCGGAGGATTTTATATATAAGATATATTTTTCTTTGCAATCTGAGGCCTGATTAGGGTGTATCGAGAATTACGCAAGTCTGACCTCTATAAATCAACAGACGTTAGTAATAACCTAAGGCCCGGTCGTTACTATTTACCGGGAAATATTCTATCGAAATAATTATAATATGTCCGCTAATACATGGGTTTTATAAATATAAGAAATAGATATTAGTACGAAAATAAGATTAAAATCTGCTCTCCTTTGAATACTGCAACGTAATTGCTATAACTGTAACCCAACTGTAACCATACAAAGCTAGGAATTATCTAGTATAGTTACATTTTATTTAGTTACTCCCCTTTTGAAGATATTGATATATCGTATAATACTTCCGCAGATTATGATTATACACAGAGTTAACGGCGTTTCTCTGCTGGACAAGTTTTAACTGACAACTAACTAACTAACTGTAACTAACTAACTGTAAGTAACATCTTAGATGTTACATATAAATTTTTTGATATTGAGAATGAAAACGGAATAAGCCAACTTTAAAGGACAATAAACTGTGGCTGGAACTCCCCATCGTAAATATGCAGGCCGTAATAACACATTAATATTATCATTTTCTAGAATAAATTCCGGTTTTTATAATTGACATTGCAAAATAATCAAGATAAGAGTTCATACGAAGGTCATATTTGTTGAAAACGGTAACTTTATTCTGAGCATAGCGGATGGTCGTTACTTTATTCGAATAAGGACAGTCTAGCAGGAAGTAAATGGTTTAAGACTTACGTAGAAAAACAGACTGCTATCTTTAGGTATAACTTTACATCGATACCTTTGGGTAGAAAGGTCGTATAAACCATTTTGGCCAAATAGAGTTATATATACCATTTTTATCCGATTTTTTTTCTCTATCGATCTGTATATATAAAATGTAGAAATTCGCCCAAAAATGGTTAATACGACCTAGAAATTTTCGGTCATAGCCTCTTAAAAAAGGTAAATTTTCAGTGTACAAGCCGAATAGTTTTTTTTTGTAGTTTTGTTATGATGTAGTGACCATAATAAATATTAACTCAGGGCGTAAAAATAGTCGTTCATTGTAAATGGTTTATACACCCTAACGTGTTAAATGCATTACCTAAACATAGTTTAAATTCGACGTCGTAAATCCAAAGGCAGGTCGCGACGTTGGTGTATAAACCATATTCGTTGCAAGAAGCACTTTACGACCAACACAAAAGCTCGCATTTCAAAAAACAAAAGCCTTTGGGCGGACAGCGACAAGACGAAGAGCGAGCGGGATGGACATACGAGTACTTACCCGGCGCATTGAACGCGAAGTTAAAAAAATTACTGTCTGGAGTCCAACACAATGGCCATCATACATTGAGGCTGCGAGAAAAAATCCTAGGCCTTATAATGTTAATGTAATGGAGTATTCTGATTTTCTCAATTGGAATGAAATAACAGCTGAGACATATTATATTATATTATTTATATTTATAACGTTGAAGAAAAAGAATCCAAATGAAATGTACATTAAATATTCAATGAAAGAAGAGACGTCACCTGATAAAGTACTATTATTTAAAAAATCTGGCAATAAAGAAAAAGGTAAGGGTAGAGGTAAAGGAAGATCGAAAAGCCGTGCGATATTACCCGAACAAGGTGTAAGCAATGATACACATAAAAGGGTGATGACTATGTCCCCAACTGTACTTTATAAAAACAAATTGCAAATATCGGATGCAAAATATAAGGATTTAAAACGTCTATGTGATAATGGAATCATACCGAAAAGGTACCACCATGATTATCTTGACTTACCCCATGGAAATGTGACTGACTCTCTTACTCTAACCGACGAAGAAGACGAGAAAGAGCTAATTGAATAATTCAATTACTTATTATTATAAAAATATAAATAATAATAGGTTTTCTTATATACGTAATTTCATATTTTGTTCGTAAGCTAAATTTATTATTCAGTAAAAAACAAGACTTTGTAAAATGATTGTATTCTTTGTCACCTACATTTATTTTTTTGTAATAATAATAATAATATATTTCAAACGAATATATAATTCGTTTTAAAATAATTTACAATAGTAATTACAATAATTTATGGTAACAATTCATTAAAATAATTTTAAACTAATTATGAATACAAATTGAAATCACAAATAAGTAACTTTTTAGTTTATACGCTAGTTAAGTTTAGTGCTTGATAGTTTTTTTTTTTATTTAGTTGTAATTCAATAAATTACTTAGAAAGTAAGCCTTAGTACAAAGGCTTAATTCAATAATTTATTGAATTACATTTAAGTATGTACAAAAAAGATCGATCAAGTCATAATTTTATAAATAATAAAAATGGCTGATTAGTTTAAATTAGAAGAAGATTGCATAATTTTTGTTTTTTATGACTAAGTAGATTGTTTTATTTCAGTTTTCAGTTTAAGTGGTTATATTCTTTCAATTTAAAAATGTTAAACCTGTAAGGTATGTTGAATTATTAAAATATTAGTAAATGTTGATTAAAAAGTATACCTAATAAATGTTGATTTCGTATTGCAGGTAGTTTTATTTTATTTGAATCGATTATTATTGGGTAGAAGAATAATAATAATTGAGTTCCTACTAATTCTGAGAGTAACATGGCTGTTTATTATTGAGAATTCAATTAATCTATGATTATAAATGGTTTTTAATACGATAAAAACTACATCTATGGGATTTAAAGCCAGTGAATGCTTACCAAAAATTGATATACGACCTATACATTTTTTTTTAAGTACATTTTCATGGGGTGTAATAACCAACAATTGATGTTTTCTTAGATGTAAATCCAGGCTAACTTTAAAACTAACCGGTTCAGAAAGAGATTTTCTAACAGTAAGAAGGAAAGAAAAGACAGCAAAAGTAGTTGACCAAACCTCTTCGAGATATGAATTTACTGCACGCAATATGTATTGTGATTTGTCAATCATCTCTAAAGATGTGTTACCGAAACAAATGAGCATGGCCAAACAGCTCAAAGAAGCAGGTGTTAAAGATATACTTAAAGTAGCCTACAAAAACCCTATGAAGTGCATTTTGAGATTTAAAACGAATGAATCAGCAGATGTTTTAGTAAGAAGTGAGTTGGCAAAAAAAAATGGATGGATATGCAAAAAAGTGAATGATATGTCAAGCTGCTATGGGTTGGTAAGAGATATAGATTCTGAGCTTACGGAGGACGAAATTAAACAGGAAATTAGATGCGAGTCGGAAATAACAGGAATTAAAAGATTGCAGAGAAAAGATAGCCAAGGTAATTGGGTAACAAGTGAGACTATACGCATCTCTTTTAAAGGCTCTGTCTTGCCTCCATATGTGTATGCATATGATTGCAGGATAAAGGTAGAGCCTTACACATTTGCTGTGACCCAATGTGGTAATTGCTGGAAATATGGCCATTTTAAAGTGTTTTGTCCAAAAAAATATCAGGTGTGCCCGAAGTGTACAGGGAAACACGAGAATTGTGACACTACTAATTATAAGTGTGTCAATTGTAAGGGCAACCACATGGCTATTGCCAAAAGCCAGTGTGAAACTTTTCATAGAGAAAAAAAGATAAGAACAATAATGTCACAAAAAAATTGCTCATACAGGATCGCTCTGATGCAAGTTAGTTATGAAGATCATGGTTTATCGGAGCCCTCTAGAAATTTGCCACACACAACTTTTTCAGCGGATCAATCAAGATCCACTACTAATAATACCTTCGCTTTACTAGACAACCTACCTACAACCTCGGAAGATAATAATACTATGAATTGGAGTGCAGCAGCTAAATCTCAAAATAAGTCTAAAAGCAAGGGTAAACAGCAAAATAGAAGTTACCAGTACCTATTACAGAAGAGAATAGAACATACTTCCGAAGAAACTAGAAATGAAGAAAATTATACAAACAATGAAGGGAATCATACCAGCAATGATAAGGAGAAAGACAAGCAAGACAGAAGTTTCCAATTTAAGAAAATATATGAAAAACTTAAAGAAATATTTTATTCAGAGGTTGAACTGGGAGAAAAAATTATAAGCATAGTAAAATATCTGTTTAGGGTTATTATTAAATATGTGAGGGAGAATGTAAGTTTAGATAGAGTATGGGACTGGTTCGGTACAAAATGATTAGTTACAACAAAATTAATATTATGCAATGGAATGCAAACAGCCTTAAGCCCAAAGTGAAGGAGTTAGAGGTATTTCTAAATACAGAAAACATACATCTAGCTTTGTTAAGTGAAACTTGGCTTTGTAAAGAGGACATTGTTAGAATTAGTCAATATAATATTTTTAGAATGGATAGGGAGGATGGTTATGGGGGTGTTTGTATTCTGGCACATAAGTCAATTAAAGTAATACAAAGAAACTATACTAGTAGAGTTATCAATATGGAAATGTTAGTTATTGAAATAATGAATGTTAAAGGTCTTAAAAATGTTGTTAGTGTATATTGTCCCCCATTGGTTAGAAGCACTCAAACAGACTGGGATAATTTTTTTGCTTTATTTAACGAAAACACTTTTATAGGTGGCGATTTTAATGGTCACCATGTATCATGGTCTTACAAAAATGAATCTAGAGGTGCAAAAATTCACAAAGCTATACTTGATAATAACTTTATATGCCTAAATAATGGCAACCCAACTAGAATTAAGATGGTTAATGGCTTCCTACAGCAATCTGCTCCTGACATCACATGTGTATCATTGGATATGGCTGTTAATGTTAATTGGCAAGCAACTAGTGAAACACTGGGCAGCGACCATATAATTATTGTTACTAGCTTTGGTTATGAACCACCTGTAGGGTATATTAAAACTAGGGACTTTAAGAAAGCTGACTGGCAGGCATACAAACAAAATGCAGATGATCTTTTTCAGAACTTAGTTTATTCAGAAAACTTGCAAAATGATTATAATAGTTTCATAGTTTCGATACAATTAGCGGCAGAAAACAGTATTCCGTGGAAAAAAAATAACCAAAAGCCTAAAAATGGTTTTGTGCGAAAACCTTACTGGGATAGTGAGCTATCTAAGGCAGTGGCAGAGCGAAGACTAGCCTTATCCCAACTAAGAAGGAACCCTATTCCAGAGAATTATGACCGCTACAAAGAAAAAGTAATTACTACAAAAAAACTGATTAAAGAAAAAAGAAAAATCAGCTGGAACAGTTTTTGCTCTAGCTTAGACCACCAAACTTCTGCTTCAGTTGTTTGGCAAAAAATGAAATGGATGAAAGGTTTAAAATCCCCCACTGCTTCAGTAGACACTAACAGGGCTAAAGAACTTCTATACTCTCTCACCCCAGATGCTGTAGGAGACCAACCACCTGAATGCTTGAACTACTCAAGTTCTAGTAATTTACAAACTGCTGTTTCTTTACATGAACTCAATAATGCAATAAAGCACAAAGATACATCCCCAGGAGCTGACAATATTTCATACTCAATGATCCATAATTTGCCGCTGTCAGCTAAAAAATTTTTAATACATATTTATAATTTAATTTTGAACTCCGGAACTGTGCCTGACCAATGGCGTGATGTTAAAGTGATCCCCATTCCAAAGCCTAACAGTAATAACAATTCAATCCCCGCATTGAGACCTATATCCTTGATATCATGCCTGTGTAAAATTTACCATCATATTATTCTTAAACGACTGGAATGGTTTGTGGAAAGCAGAGGCCTTTTGTCACCAATTACTGTGGGCTTTAGAAAGGGGTTATCTAGTATTGATAGTCTCACCAGATTGGTAACTACAGTTCAGTTGGGATTCTCCAAAAGTTTGCCAACTGTTGCTTGCTTTCTAGATATAGACAGTGCATATAATAATGTTAAGGTTACATCTTTGGTTACCAAATTGAACAGCATCGGTGTAGGTTGCAAAATCCTTTTATACTTTTGGAATTTCTTATCAGACAGAAGATGTCATCTTTCACTGCCTTTAGAGGACATTCATCTAGTGAGACATACTAACAGAGGCCTAGCTCAAGGAGACCCTTTATCGCCGCTGCTTTTTAATTTGGTAACTAAGGATATATTTGCTGATGTGTCTGATGTTGTCGCCTCTCAGTATGCGGATGACTTTGTAATCTATAAAACAGTTAATAATAATATAGAAGATGCTATTCTGTCTATAGAGATTGCTCTAAAAGCAGTCATAACTGCATTAGAAAACATAGGACTTAGTTTATCTCTAAATAAAACTAATGTGTGTTTGTTTAGTCGGTTACGCCGGCAAATAGATGTAGCTATTAATATTGACAATGTTTCCATTGCGGCAGTAAACAAGGTCAAATACTTAGGAATGTGGTTGGACTCTAAGTTGAATTGGGCTGCGCATATAAGCGAGATTTGTGAAAAGTGTTACAAGTACTTAAATATTCTTAAGGTTCTAGCTGGTAAATCTTGGGGCGTACATCCTACACATTTGCGTAGACTGTACATCTCGCTGATAAGAAGTCGCGTTGACTATGGTAGCTTTTTGTATGCCAATAGTCCTAAAAATTCACTCTGCAAAATAAACACCTTACAGAACGGAGCCTTAAGGATATGTGGCAGTTTTTTACGAAGTACCCCTATACATGTAATGGAGTGTGAGATTGCTGTACCACCTCTTTCAGTGAGACGACAATGGTTGGCCAGTAGGTACTGGCTGAGGGTGAACTCACACTCTAATAGTGATATTATAGACCTTGTTGACTATCTGTCTAAATCAGTTGGCAGGCATGTCCAAAATCATTTGTTAGTTAATGTTCATTGTAGTTTAGTTGACATGCAAACGGACCACAGCTGTATTCTGGATATGTTCTCATTGGATACTTGGGTCACTGGTGTCAATATTAAAAATGTCATAAATACCTCCTTTGAGGACTTAAATATGCCGAAAAGACTACTTAATGTTCAGCAAATCAAGACATCATTCCAAAACATACTTACATGTCACCATGGTTACCGCTGCATTTTTACTGATGGGTCCAAAAGAAAGGAGGGAACAGGTGCTGCTTTCTTTGATGTTCAGTCAGGCACAAAGAAAAAATTTAAATTGCATAATGACATATCAATAATGAGAGCTGAGTTGTTTGCTATCTTAGAAGCCTTAAAATTCATAATATCTCAGGGAAGCTCCAAATCAATAATATTTTGTGATTCCAAAAGTGCTCTACAACACCTATGTAAATGTGCAAAAGGGAGAGAACGAGGTATGCCAGTAGCTTACAACATAATTAATATTTTAAACAACAACATTAATAACAAAATTTTATTGCAGTGGATCCCGTCTCATATTGGCATTCAGGGGAATGATGTTGTGGATGAGTTAGCAAATGCAGCGGTAATTGATGGAGATTATGTACATTGTAGGCCTTATGCTGCTGAACTTCTTCCTATAGTTAGAAAGATGTGTATGGAAACATGGACACAATCTTTTGAAGCGAGTTCAGCGACAAAGGGCCTGTGGTACAGATCTTTAAACTGGGAGCCTGCTGCTGGACCCTGGTTTCAGGGATATCCCTTATCCAGGGCCTTGCTGGTGGTTGCCCTGAGATTGAGATCTGGACACATTCTGTGCAACAAATTCTTACACATGATAGGAAAGAGGACGTCTCCACTTTGTGACATTTGTCACAAGGTGGATGACGTTGTACATTTGTTGACAGAGTGTGTCCAGGTCGACAAGCAATGCTCTCTGTTTGGCAGTGACGTGAATGTGCTGCTGGCCAATCCTCTGTCTGAAGGAGCAACTAAACTGTTTAAGAGTATTAAACTAGCCCTTCAGACGAGGGACAGTCAGCAGCACTGATTTACTTTGAAAGTCCCATGAGGCCGGCATGGGCACCTAGGGTGACTCGAAGCCTTAAAAAAAAAAAAAAAAGAAAAAAAAAAAAAAAAAAAAAGTATGCTTCGATCGTAGCAGATGGCACCCATTTTTCGGTAGGTATAGTCTCTACCTACCCCCATGGGAAAAAGGCGTGATGTTATGATGATGATGATGATGATGATTATTTATACAAAAATCCAACAATTTTATGACAAAAAAATAAGTAATACTTGTAAAGTTAGTTCGAAAGAACTTGAGATAACTAGGTGTCAATATTGCTGAGCCTTTGCTGTACATGGCACAGTTTTTGAGAAACAAACACAAGACCTACTTTCCATATTATAAGCTTACTTGGGGATCAGAGGATGTTGTGTGAAATGTCCATGAATATTTATTTATTTGCCACTTAAGTATAACTACTTTTAGATTAGATTAAATCAGATCTATATCTACACAATATTTTCTAATATAATTTATCTTTTTATTAAGACATTGTTTACTAGACAAAATGAAACTAATATGCACTAAGTAGATATCGTTAGGTGGTCAGATGTCATATTTTTATTAGAGTTAACTTTAAAATTAGGTAAGTACAGATTTTTTTTATTCACCTCATACATTATAGTTTTTTAATCAATGTTAGTATACACTTTAGTCAGCCGTTGGGTGATGTCATGCTTCTGCTAAATCATCTACTAACATATAAATCACGGCACAATAAAATACTGAATATTTATGGTACCTACAATAAACGAAAATCTGATTGTGACGTCATTTGTTGGTAATGAAACGTGATACAATTAACGCGTCGTAGACCCTGATTGACTTAGATTTTATACTAAATGCGGAATACAAAACAATTTGGCAAATTTTACAGAACGTATTAAAACAAATGTGCGAGTTTGGTACATACCTTCAAAGGGGCGGTAAGCGTATTCTTACAATACCTGGTTTGTGTATAAAGTTAAAACTAAATAATATTAAACACTTTTATCATAAAACAAGACCTTTTCTCGAACAAGGTCATTAATAAATAAAATAACTTCATCTGCTGCCGAGTGCCGAGTGTTGTCATCGTGGTTGTCATTATGTCCCAAATGTCACTTGTCAATGTCACTGTCAAGTTGTCAGTGTAATAGTCAGTGTTGCCACTTTTAAAATTTGGTAGAGGTAGTGTAGTTACAGTATTTCGTATAACTAAAAAGCGGTCAGGTGGTATAAGGTGGTTTCTGTTTCTGACTTTACGGTACCAATTGTGAGTATACGATAAATTGAAGAACAATATTGTCTTTTTGAATCTTTTCATGATCTGCTACATGTAGGTATTTTGAACACCTGAATAAGAAATAGGTGCAATTGCGGCCGTGGCAGTGGTAACCAAGGTAGGAGCAACATATACATAGCATATATATAGCATGAAGAAGTAGCGATGGGTTATAACAGCAAAAAGGTGATATCTGTTATTCCTGTTACTGTTATACCAAAATACCAGGTGACAATACCTGTTATTAAATAACAGGCTGTTATTTTTGGAATGAACAACCTTAACTGTTAATTTTTCACAGCAAATGCATGGCTGTTCTGTTACTAGTTTGTTATCGAGTATCTGCGTTGAGTATTGACAGTTGATAGTGTTTGCCTGTTATTTTTAATAACAGGTATTTCTTAATCGCAGCAACAGCTAGTATTTGGTATCTTAAAATACCTGTGACGTCTACCTGTTACGATAAATACGCCTCACTCCTATGAAGAAGTCGCTCCGTGGCACAGTACACTAATGGCGGACATCACCCATTCTTTATCACCCGTGTCGTATTTCACACCCGACAAAAAACTGTTACACTCTTAGTTAGGTACACACTTTTGCCAGACTTTTGCGACATGCTGCTGTGACAGCTCAGGTACTCGCATAATTCACCCCTGAAGGAACTGGATTGGTTGTGTTCTTTTATTGTTATTACTGATTTTTATTACTTTTACATAAACCGGTAAAGTTAACAGTTGTAGTATTTTTGTTTCACGATTTTAACTAACATTTTGCTGAATAATGCTAGTCACCACAAAGTAGGATTTACTGCGCAAATAACTGCCATTAGCACAAATTTAGTGTTATCTTGGCGCGGGTCCTTTGTTTCTGCGTCGAGGGAAGATATAAAGTGTTGATATATTATAGAGGCTAAGTCTGTATTAGGTATGATATTTTTATTAAGTTTTTCCGTTGTATTAATGCGTGAACTTCGATTTATGTTTTAATTATTTATTTCTACTAATATGGGCAGGCATGTTTAGATAATTTTTTACGGTTTTATTTATATTTAGCCCGTGTTATATTAAGGGCCTACATCAACATTATCGTATATCATCGCCGACACGTACATATTAACACAGCCAGTAGGCACAGAAAATGAAGAATTAGGGATACTTTTCCTATTTACTCAAAATCTACTAAATATATTTTAATTCTGATTTACGTGTTTCTGTATATAATAGTTACTTATGTTTTTAAAGTTATTTCATTAGTTAATACGCGATAATAGACCGACAAATGAAAAAAATAAAAAATTTGAGAGGTTGTTTCGCCAAGATTTTCTATCGAGAAAACTTTTTTCAATCGCGTTTCTGAGTTTATGCGATCCTAGATCATAATTATATTGAAAAAACATAATACTTAAAAATTAGAGCTCTAGCCATTCAATCTAAAGAAACAATGAAAACTTCGTACATAGAAAAATGCACGAAGCTATTTTGGTATCCTCTTAAGCTGTATTGCTTTTTGCAATTGTTCGTTTTTTAGTACGTTTGGTCATATTCCATGCTCACTTATCATTTCCTTTTACTGTGGTGTGTTGTATTTACTTGTGTTGTGTCTATATCAGGAAGACTCTAGAAAGAACTCGAAGTCTTTAACTGTTACCTAATGACCATTATATTGAAAAAACGACTAAAAAGAAAGTGTTCCAAAACTCCTACCTAGTAAAATCTAGAGGGTAAAGTTATGAATTGTTAGCTTTATTCCCATGATAAATTACGCGACCCATTAGTTTTAATTTACTCGACGCCTCCGCGGATCGTTATTTCTGCTATATTTGATATAACATAGCTGGGAAAACTTATTATACACAATTGAAATATTAAACATAAGAGACGTACGAAATGAAACTTTTGTCATATAAGTACCTATGTTTGGTTTATTTCAGATTAGTACAAAGATATTACTACCAATCCAACGCGCACAACAAAACCTAAAAATTAAGGTCCTACATCAATATTATCGTATATCATCGAATCACAGAAAATGAAGAATTAGGGATACTTTTCCTATTTACTCAAAATCTACTAAATATATTTTAATTCTGATTTACGTGTTTCTATATATAATAGTTACTTATGTTTTTAAAGTTATTTCATTAGTTAATACGCGATAATAGACCGACAAATGAAAAAAATAAAAAAATTGAGAGGTTGTTTCGCCAAGATTTTCTATCGAGAAAACTTTTTTCAATCGCGTTTCTGAGTTGATGCGATCCTAGATCATATATTGAAAAAACATATACTTAAAAATTAGAGCTCTAGCCATTCAATCTAAAGAAACAATGAAAACTTCGTACATAGAAAAATGCACGAAGCTATTTTGGTATCGTCTTAACACAAGTGTGTTGTATTTTGATTAATTGGCTTCTTTGTACATATTAATTAAAATCGTTAGTCTTAATACACAGCTGTTTTATATGAAAGTTCAGTTATCATTACTGAATTGTGATAATAACACTATTGTTCGTGCGTGGTCACCCTAACGCAGAAGTAACCACACTGGCGAGCGTCTAGTATATAAGCCCGCGATCGACGCGCCCTCCCTCTCTTTCTTCAACATTTCTCCTACACCTAACAACTGTATCATAATTTCATTTACATTTACAACTGTATAATTTACTACCTACTGAAGAATAAAATATTTGTAACAAGAATAATAAAATCTGGTCATTGAAGTCTTCCTGATCCCAGCATACTCAATCAACCCAAAGTTGAGTCAAGAAGCCAACACACACAGCAGCAATTACTCAACATATGTGGACCTTCGGAGCCAAATTTGAAACCAGCATCGCAGAAAATTGGGATTAAAGAAGAAGGGTTTGACCAATCGTTCCAATCAAACTTCCTGTACCATTACATTTGTACTAATATCGTTTTGCATTCCTTATAGTAACAACGCGAGCATCGCGAGCACGCACCTACGCGAGGAAAAACCGTGAGTACCCTTGTTTCTTATAAACTATCGATATGACTAGTGAAAGTGCATCGTTGTCAGTTAAATCTCCGAGTGTAAAATCTCCGGGTGTAAATCGCGAATTAGTAAAAAAAAGAGGTACCCTCAAGGGTAGGTTAACATTGTTCGTTAAATTTTTAAACTCTTTCGGGGAAGGCGATTTATCACTAATGCAAAAATCAGAATTAAAATTACGTCATCAAGTAGCGAAGTCATTTTTAAGCGAATTTAATGATATTCAAAACGCGATAGAATGTTTGTCATCTGAAAGCGCAATTCTCGAGGAATTAGAAACACGTGAAAGTTTTGAGGATCTTTATTTTAAAGTCATGGCTACTGCCAACGGTTTATTAGACGACAAAAACGAGGAGAATGGTTCCAGGTGCAATGTTTCTAAATGTAAAAGTTCGAATTCGTTTGTTAAACTACCAGTCATCACGCTACCCACTTTTGACGGTTCCTATGATCAATGGCTAGAATTTAGGGATACTTATTTGTCTATTATTCATAATTCTAAAGACTTAGATAATATTCAGAAGTTTACCTATTTGCGGTCTTCATTAAAAGGAAATGCTTTGCAAGTAATAAAATCATTAGAGTTTTCATCTGAAAGTTATGACGTGGCATGGGAGTTATTACAGAACAGATTTAATAACAATAAATTATTAGTACATAATCACGTCAAGTCGTTATTTTCCATTCCTTCTTTAAATAAGGAATCGCCAGGTCAGGTTAGAAAGTTAATCGATACAGTTTTAAAAAATTTAAGAGCATTAAAATCATTAGGAGAACCCACGGAACAGTGGGACACGCTTATCATTTATTTAATTGTTTCTAAGTTAGATGTAGGTATTGAAAAAGAATGGGAATCATATAAAAATACCCACGTTAATTGTAATATATCGCAATCAAAAGTACAATTAAATGATTTGCTTAATTTCTTGAAGAACAGAGCAGACATGCTGGAGATGATAAAAGTCAATCATCCCAGTATTAAAAACACGCACAATGAAAGTAATAAATTTACTCAAAGTTATGTTTCTACAGAGGTAAAGAAGTTACCTTTGCAAAAGAAATATACCTACACATGCATAATTTGCAAAAACAATCATCCACTTTATGCTTGTCCACAGTTTCTTAGTTTAAATATAGATAATAGGATCAGTTTATTAAAAAACAAAAATGTTTGTAGCAATTGTTTACGCGCTGGACACTCGGATATTAATTGCTATTCGGGACCATGTAGGCGGTGCAATAAAAAACATAACAGTCTTCTATGCAAAGAAGAGGGTAGGGTTAGCAAGCAAGAACCTACGGTTCAAGGTTCAATTCCGGCCGTAACGCTCGACTTTCACCCTAACTCCTCAACATCACTACACGTCACTACATGTTCATCATCTACTAAACACAATGGTGAGATATCAAGCCACATTAGCACACACATATCAGATCAGGTTTTGCTATCCACAGCATTGGTAGAAATAGCAGATAGTGACAATAAATATCACAAAGCACGAGTACTACTCGATAATGGTAGTCAACATTCATTCATAACAGAAGCATTCTGTAAAAAGTTAAACATACAACCATTACAGTCCACTTATCAAATCACAGGTGTAGGTATGTCAATCGCACAGACAACACACTCATGTATGATTAATCTCAAATCACTAACAAGTAATTATATCGCACAAATTAATTGTTTAATATTACCTAATATTTGCAAAAAGTTACCTTCTTTAAATATAAACACAAAGAATATTATTTTACCGGAGAATATCATTCTCGCGGACCCAAAATATAGTATATCTTCTCAGGTAGATATATTAATAGGCGCAGACTTATTTTGGGAGTTGTTAAAAGGTGAAACCATTCGTTTGTCGAGTGGACCCTATTTATTAAATACGCATCTAGGATGGATCATTTCAGGTCCTATTTATTCAAATAAATTGCAGAATAACAGTCACATTAACTGTAATTTTACACAATCAATAGACTCACAATTAAAGAGGTTCTGGGAATTGGAAGAAATCTCTCAACAAAAACCATATCTTTCTACCGAAGAACAGGCTTGCGAGAATCTTTTTATAAACACGACAAAGCGGGTGGAAAGAAATCGTTTCTCTGTTCGCATTCCGTTGACCGAATCAGCTGATGCGCTAGGGAATAGTTATACTGTAGCTAAAAATAGATTCTTATCACTTGAACGCAAATTAAATAAAACACCACTGTATAAAGAATTGTACTGTGAATTCATGCGTGAATATTTAGCTTTAGGTCATATGACTCGCATAGAAAATTATACAAATCCACATTATTTTCTTCCACATCACGGAGTGTTTCGTGAAGACAGCAGTACTACAAAATTACGCGTTGTTTTTAATGCTAGTGAAAAAACATCGTCAGGAAAATCGTTTAATGACATACAGTCACCCGGTCCTGTACTTTTAAATGATTTATTTTCTGTTCTTTTAAGGTTTAGGCAACATAAATATGTCGTATGTGCTGATATTGAAAAAATGTTCAGGCAAATAAATATTCAACAGCCGCAAAGAAATTTACAATTAATTTTATGGCGCGAAAATATCACCGATCCGCTTGAAACGTATCAACTTAATACGGTAACTTATGGCACTGTGTCTGCACCCTATTTAAGTTTGCGTTGTGTTAAACAGCTAGGATTAGAATGCAGTGACAAGGAGGTTTCACGTACGATTTTAGACGATACATATATGGATGACGTAATTACCGGAAACAATGATGAATTACAATTATCACGCATTTGTAAAAAGGTGTCGGATGAATTTTCTTCCGCCTGTTTTCCACTACGGAAGTGGATATCTAATTCACCAAAAGTTTTAGAGTTAGTAGTTCACGGTGAAACTAGCATAAAACATCTTTCTTTAGGCGAAAATTGCCAGAGCAAAACCCTAGGTTTGGGTTGGCTAAACGGTAGCGATGAATTTAACTATACGTCAAAAATAAATACAAACACGTCTAGGCTTACTAAGCGTTTTATTCTATCCACAATATCACAAATTTATGACCCTTTAGGTCTGTTAGCCCCGATGGTTATGGTGGCAAAAATGCTATTACAAAGCCTATGGTTATGCAAACTAGGATGGGATGATTTAGTTCCTATAGACATAAAACAAAAATGGGAAGTTTTCATAAACTCATTGTCAAGTTTACACAAAATTCGCGTACCTAGGCACGTCACGTTTGTGAATCCCTATAGAATCGAACTGCATATATTTACCGATGCGAGTCAAAAGGGATACGGCGCGTGCGCATATATTCGAACGATTCATAATGATAATATTACAGTGAAGCTACTTTGCGCTAAGAGTAGGGTCTCCCCTCTAAAGCCCGTTAGTGTACCGCGGCTCGAGTTGTGTGCCGGTCTATTGGGCGCACGCTTATACGAACAAATTATAAAATCGCTTCGTTTGAAATTCAATAGTGTCGTGTTTTGGACTGATTCTAGTATTGTGTTGGGATGGCTTAAAATGTCACCTCATCTGTTAAAAACATTTGTACAAAATCGAGTGGTAGAAATTAATGATATAACCAGTAAATCATTGTGGTTTCATGTTAATGGCAAAGAAAATCCCGCAGACTTAGTTTCGCGTGGGATGGACCTGGATGAACTCCGTTCTTCCAATTTGTGGTGGACGGGACCCAGGTTTTTACACGAAAAGGTAAATAATTGGTCGTATTTAAATTCGAATAATGATATCATTAGCAAAGATTTACCTGAAGTAAAAACACAATCACTTCTAGTTACCACGGCAAACAGTTTACGGACTGAAGGCGTAGATTTATTTAAATTTCCATTTTACAGATTTTCACAATTTAATAGGATGCACCGGGCATGTGCATATATGTTTAGATTTTTACACAATATTCATCCAAAAACAAAAGATAACCGTATTTCAGGTCCTCTAACAGTTAGTGAGTTAAATAAAGCACTAACATGGCTTGTAAACATTGTGCAACAACAGTCATTTCCAGTAGAAAGTCACGCATTAATAAATAAAAAGCCTTTAAAAGGAAATCGTAACATTTCGGGGTTAAATTTGTTTATGGATGAATGCAAAACAATTCGAGTAGGCGGACGTATAGAATATTCAAAAGATTTTTCTTATAATAAAAAGCACCCTATTCTGTTGTGTAGTAAACACCATTTTACTGTACTACTTTTCAGATACGAACATAAGCAGTTGTTACACGCGGGACCTCAGTTGCTTCTATCACACATTAGAGACATCTGGTGGCCATTGCGCGGTAGGAACTTGTCAAAAATGGTAGTGCATCAGTGTGTCACCTGCAGCCGTGTGAAGGGAAAAACAGTGCAACCTATTATGGGTAATTTACCGTTAGAAAGATTACAGGTGGGTTTTCCTTTCACCAATGTTGGAGTTGACTACGCTGGGCCTTTGTTTATGTTAAATAGGAAGGGTCGTGGAGCTAGATTAGAAAAATGTTATCTTTGTATTTTTATTTGTTTTACAACGCGCGCATTGCATTTGGAGCTAGTTACTAGTCTTTCATCTGAGGGTTATTTGTTGGCCTTAAAACGATTTATAGGCCGTAGAGGAAAACCTTACCAAGTTTTTTCCGACCATGGAAGAAATTTTGTAGGTGCACAAAAAGAATTTTCAGATTTTTTAAGTAAGGAATCTCAAACAATTATTAATTTCGCTTCAGATCATAAAATAATTTTTAAATTTATCCCGCCGTATGCACCTCATTTCGGTGGTTTATGGGAGGCTGGGGTAAAATCGTGTAAATATCATCTTAAACGGGTTATTGGTAACGCTAACTTAACTTACGAGGAGTTCAGTACGGTATTGGTACAGATCGAAGCCGTCCTGAATTCCCGTCCTATGTATCCTATGTCTACAGACCCAAATGACTTTAATCCGCTGACGCCTTCTCACTTCTTGATTGGTCGGCCGCTTACATCTCCGAGCTGTGATGACGTCACTGCGAAGGCTACGCATCAGCTGACGCGCTATCAACGTGTCGAGCAAATGAGACAACACTTTTGGCAACGCTGGTCTCGCGAGTACATTGCTGAGCTGCAGACGCGGACCAAGTGGAAGACCAGCCAGGAGGACCTGGCACAGCACACACTTGTGCTAATCAAAGACGATAATTTACCACCGCTGAAATGGCGAATGGGGAGAATTTTAAATACATTTACAGGAAAGGATGGCGTTTCCCGTGTGGCAACCATTCGCACGGCCTCGGGGACGATCCAGCGGGCCTTTTCAAAGGTCTGCCCTCTTCCTTCAGCTGTAGAAGATATCAAGACTACAGATGGCAGAGCTACTTCACATTGAAAGCGGGTGCTTTCAAGGCGGGCGGCATGTTCGTGCGTGGTCACCCTAACGCAGAAGTAACCACACTGGCGAGCGTCTAGTATATAAGCCCGCGATCGACGCGCCCTCCCTCTCTTTCTTCAACATTTCTCCTACACCTAACAACTGTATCATAATTTCATTTACATTTACAACTGTATAATTTACTACCTACTGAAGAATAAAATATTTGTAACAAGAATAATAAAATCTGGTCATTGAAGTCTTCCTGATCCCAGCATACTCAATCAACCCAAAGTTGAGTCAAGAAGCCAACACACACAGCAGCAATTACTCAACAACTATTAAATTATTTTTTTTGTAAAGTAGGTTTAGTTGTTCACTTTGCTTTGAATAAGTATTATTGTTATTTTTAATTTAACATCCTCAATTTATTTTGGTAGAAAATATATTTATTTTAATGGAATTTGTAATTCGTTTTATGACTTAAATGTACAATAATCAAATATGTTAAAAGGATTGCGACTTAAAAGTAACTTAACAAGAAAATACCCTTAGGGCATTACCTTTCTAAGCAATTATGGAAGTTCAAATGGGTTCGTAAAACGATAAGTTATAAAATTAATTAAATCCATGTACGGATATTTCAGGCAACGTCGTTATGGGCCCAAATTAAGCATAATATGTATAATGCTATTATGTATTAAGCTTGGTTTAAGGTATACTTGAAGACGGACATACATAATAAATATTCATTCGTGGACATTTCACACAACGTCCTCTGGTCCCAAGCTAAGCTTATTATGCTTGTGTTATGGGTACCAGAATACGGATAAGACTACATATACTACTTTTTCTTTTGTAAATACATACTTATAATACATTGAAATACCCAGACGCAGTACCTACAAAAATTTGTATGACAATTAGAAAAATCACACAAATGATTGTCCCGAGCGGGAATCGAAACCCGATAAGAAATGCTTAAAAGGAAAATAGCAAAAATTTTACCACATTATAAATATCTGTGATAATCATATTGAATTGTGAACGAAAATTGAACCTAAAACCTCGTCTATGGAAGTATTATGTTCATACTCGTACAATAGATTTTGCGTGAAAACGTCACAAAAACAAACTCACTATCTTATTTGTATATAACGATGTACATTAAGTACAACCACTGTACAACTACCAAAATACAAAAGAAAAACATTTTATAAAATAAAGTAGGAAAGTTTGATATTTCATAATTTTCTTAGATAGCTCAGAAAATAAAGTGTCTTAATTCAGTTTGTTCTCTCGAGCGATGCGCTCAGCAGTAGTTTTAACATTGAAGGGACTTCGTGCAGTTGGTTGTAAACGAAAACTATATTTACTCAGCTTAATGGTAGACATCGTACAAATGTTTCAAAACTGAAAAGTTTCGTCTTATATTTGATGGCGCTACTCATTTTCTTCTTGGTTATTTGTTTTAGTAAGAAACTTGGCAAACTTTTAGACAATATTAGTTTGCGAAGATTTTACCAAATATATTTCTTTGCAAAATGTGGGAAAAAATCTTTTTATTCTGTATGAGAGGTAATATCTATTACCTCTCTGCAAAAATAGGATTAGATTTAGTAAAAACCATAGCATTTTTCTCTAGATAGAGCTACTAGTAAAGGTTACACACTAAGCCGGAAAAAAATAAAGAACAGAAAATAACCAAGAATTTCTCATGTCGCGGCTATCAAACTCTTCAGAAGTGGCTAAACCAAATCTTTTTTACATAGGTGCCGGATGAATCTGTGAATTATGCAAGATAAACTGCACAGCTACCTACCTAGTAATAAAATTTATGATATAAAAAATATTGCACATTGTGTTATTGTGATGGAATTTGACCATAGGTGTGAGATAGGTACATTTTTTCTGTCTATAGCTTGCTTTTCTCATTTGTTATATTTGACTGTTAATTAATGAATTAACAGTCAAATTTAACAAATGAGAAAAGCAAGCTATAGCACATTTCTAATTTACAAGCTACATTAATACAGGTGCAATAATGATTGCACCTGTATTAATGTAGCTTGTAAATTAGAAATGTATAAATTTTAGCATTGCAAAAAAGAAATCTATGGGTTCAAATACCAGTGCACAGCTGGTTGCTAATATTCTAAAAACTTTTACTTCCCTCTGAAACTCAATTTTGCACTAAGATTATCGCAACTTCTCTGGTTAGAGAGGGAAATATAAATATTAGGTACCTACTTCAAAAGACGTTATTTTAGATTAGGTACTGTGATAGTCAATGATCGACTTTCTAACTTCAAGTTCTTATATTTGTTTATACTTTTCACGAATGAATATATATATATATATATATACTAGCTGTTGCCCGCAACTTCGTATGCGTAGAATTTAGAACCAACTCTAACAAATGTTACAAAAAAGCCATCCTCTTGAACCACTCTATCTTTTAAAAAAACCGCATCAAATTCTATTAAGTAGTTTTGAAGATATAACCTTACATAGGGATATATATACATAGGACATTTTTAACTTTCCTTAATTATTTGTATCATTTCTGTTTAATTAAAAACTGACATATGCCTTTACGAAGGCAGTGTCAGAAGAATTAGTTCGAACCAAGGGCAGAATCCTACCAATATGTATTGTCAGACCAGCTATAGGTAAACGACATTTTATTAGACCTACTTATCTGCGTTTATTGTTGGATCCGAATGCAAGGACATATAAAGAACCGAACTTCTAGAGATACAATCAGTTCACACATTGTAGAAACTATCATTCAGATGATCATACTTCGATCTAGCATTCTCTAACACTATAAGACGGGTATACAAATCCCGGGAGCCAGCCTCCCCTGCTGGCACCTTCCAAATAGAAGACTCAAGGATTTTCACACACAACGTCTGAACAACCTTCTACTTTCTCACAAAGACACCTCATTCAATCACTTTCGTAGGGTATCGAATACTGCCTAGAATACAGAACACGACTGGCGATGAAGCCGACGCCGATGCCGACGACGAAGCCGACGTCGACGCTGATACCGACGCCGCTGCCGATCCCAACGCCTATAAAAACCAACTCAGCGCCGATACGTCAGGATTCGAGCAGCGTATTGATCATACGCTGACGCCGACGCCGATGCCAATGCCTATAAAAACCAACTCAGCACCGATACGTCGGGATTTCAGCAGCGTAACGACTATACGCCGACCTTGGCGCCTACCGCGCTGCCGATGCCAACGCCTATAAAAACCAACTCAGCACCGATACGTCGGGATTTGAGCAACGTAACGACCATACGCCGACGCCGATGCTAACGCCTATAAAAACCAACTCAGCTCCGATACGTCGGGATTTGAGCAGCGTACCTACGCCGACGCCAACGCCGACGCCGACGGCTATAAAAACCAACTCAGCACCGATACGTCGGGAATTAAGCAGCGTACCTACGCCGACGCCGACGCCGATGTCAACGCCTATAAAAACCAACTCAGCACCGATACGTCGGGATTTGAGCAGCGTAACGACCATACGCCGACGCTGATGCCAGCGCCTGTAAAAACCAACTCAGCTCCGATACTTCGGGATTTGAGCAGCGTAACGACCATACGCCGACGCCTTTATAGACCAATTCAACACTGATCCGTCGGGGATTGAGCAGCGTAACAACCTGTACAATACTGACTTTTACACACATCATCACGCCGCGACACATAGTACCTTTATAAATTATTGCTTACATGTATTGTGTCAATCTGAAATGTAAGCTATATTATTGGAAAGTTTTATGAAAATCCATTCTGAAGTCTTTACGTGAAATAACCACAAACATCCTACAATCATACATTCAACATTAACCAAACATCGAAACATTGGAATATACTCGTAGATAGAAGTCCGAGGAAACGTTCGCGTTGCTCAGCGAACGGTTTACCTTTATTTTGTCGCGCGTAATTCTTTTTTCGTCATATCTCCTAAGATATTCATTTAAATTGCATGCTGCAAAGAGCAGTTATATTCTATATTAAATGTGTAAGCTAACTAACGTGTTTAATTTGATAAAAAATATTACTATATACACATAAATAGCTTTTGAAACACCCTATTGAATTTGATAATTTTTTTTTGGCGTTGTAATGGGTACAGCAGGTTTTCCTTAAAATATAGACATATGCCGTCGCGGACTTTTTTGAAGAACTATAGCTAATATACAATTCTTCTTTACATTACTTTGTCGTACCTCACATAGATAAGGCACCGTTTTCCTTTGAAGCTCGCGCGCCTCCGAATTTCTCAGCAAATTTAATCATATCTCATCCAATATACAGTAAATCCCAATAAATTATGCTAAAAAAGCCATCCTTTTGAACCATTCTATCCACAAAAAAAAAAACGCATCAAGATCCGTTGCGTATTTTTGAAGATATAAGCTCACATATGGACATATTTACAAAATTTAGGATTTTGTTTTATATTATGTAAAGATGTTGTTGCTATTTTTTAGACAATTTTATGTAGAATATTTTCGTCATACATGATTTCTATGTAACTTTAACCATTAAGGCTGCACACGCGACGGAAGCTTAAAAAATAGAGTAACTTCTCCCGTTTTCCCAACATTTCCTTTCACTACTCTGCTCCTATTGATTGTAGCGTGATGAAAAGTATACTATAACCTGCCCAGGAGTATGAAGAATATTTGTACCAAGTTTCGTTAAAATCCGTTGAGTAGTTTATGATTCTATAAGGAACATACAGACGGACAGACAGACAGACAGACAAAAATTTTACTGATTGCATTTTTGGCATCAGTATCGATCACTAATCACTCCCTGATAGTTATTTTGAAAATATATTTCATGTACAGAATTAACCTCTCTAAAGATTTATTATAAGTATAGATATACTAGCTGCCCCGGCAAACATTATTTTGCCATACTAAAAAAAAAGTTTGAAAAATAGATGTTGGCTGATTCTCAGACCTACTGAATATTTATGTAAAATTTCATAAAAATCGGTCAAGCAGTTTCGGAGGAGTACGGTAACTAACACTGTGACACGTGAATTTTATATATTAGATATTTTTTTTCTCTCTCTTTCTTTCTGCACTCAGCTAAGCAGCTTTAATCAGGTTGGTTAGACTTTATATTGGCTTGAATGATACGAATGAATATATGGTTCACTATGGTGAATAACTAGAAATAACTTTAGTTATGCATTCAAAACCTTGCCTTATTTACAGAATAGCTATAGCTACTATTTCTATGTTTTCTCTGGAACAAGCGTTCAAGTTTATATTGTCTAATGTGGTTAGACACGCTTATCTGCTTTATAAATAAAAGTCAAAATATGGATAGGAACATATTTAAAAATGGTAGGCAAAAGTCAATAATATATTTTTTTTGTTTAATTTTATTTGTTGTTTGATTGATTTCATGATCTTACTTCTTCTTCGATAAGGCTTACAACATAAAACAGGCTAATGCGATGCACAGTGTGCCTAGGAAAGCACTTCGTATCAAACAAAATAATTATGAACTTTTTAGTAAGTATCTACGCTGCTTCGCTAAGTACGTAATTTCAAAAAGAATTTCACTCTTCTTTTAGCGTGTCTGCTATTACATTCAGATTCAGATTCAAAATCAGTTTCGTAAATTTTGAAGATATAAACTCACATAGGGACATACATACAAATATAACGACTGTTTTTTATGTAAAAGATTTTCTCAAAACTCTTATAAATTTAGATTTATCGTCCATATATGAGAAAAAAAAAACAGAATATAGCACTCAACACAAGTCCATCCCATGAGAGAGATTGTCGGCAGATTTTACTGCATTCAAGTTTTACAGGGAATTATATTTTAGCACGAATTTTGTAACACATTTTCGTTACTATGAAAATATGATTTAATTTTCGTTTTTTAAAGCTTAAGTAAAATAAAATATCCGTACTTATCTATATATTTATCTTTTATATATGTATCTTTTATATTTTATTGTTGTTTTATGGTCTTATTCATAATGACTTATCGGAGGTTTAAAATTGTCAAAACTTGTTATTCATAATAGTCTTTTTACGCTAAAACGTTTATTATCTCTCCGATAAAATCTCCGTTTAAACCTCCGATAAGTCATTATCAATAAGACCGTTAGTATATAGCTGGGGCACAAAATTCTTAATAATAATACTATAGAAGCTGTTGCCCGCAACTTCATACACGTGGAATTTAGAAAATAAAAAACCTTAACAAATTGCAATTATACAAAAAAGCCATCCTCGTGAACCACTCTATCTACATAATGTATATAAGAAAATTGCATCAAAATCCGTTGTGTAGTTTTGAAGATATATACAGGGTGTGGCGTAATTAATGGATAAGCCTGTGCCTGTGGATAAGCCTCCTACTGCGCTATACGAATATGTATATTTTTAATTAATCCTATGTATGGTCTTGAAAAAAATGGCATAAGTCATGTTTTTCATAAAATGACTACTTTCACTAACCAATTATGCTACTGTTGCCACAATTTTCAAAAATTTTGCATTCTGTTTTTTTTATAAAACAGCTTAAGAGGTGAGCTATTGAAAGCAATAAAGAATTCCCTATTCGTAATACAAATTTTGGGAAAAAATACATGAGATATCAAAAAAGTGTTATTGATTATTCAATTTGTTGACTTTGTACATCGTCTAGCTTAAAAAATCTTTATGGGAGTTGATTTGCCCAATATCTTAAAAACATGCTTGTTTTATGCAGTTTCCGAAATGGTATAATACTTATTACATTTCACGAGGTTTTAAAAAAAAACGACAGTTGTAAAAAAATACCCTAATTTTCTTTAACAGAATTATTAATTTATCTTAAACATGTCTTTGTAAACAGTTTGAATGGACCCTTTTTTGTGTGCTCCGGAGCAGGTAGTCATTCACAATGGACCCTTTTTTGGGTGCTCGGGAGCAGGTAGTCATCCACCATGAATAGGGTAAGCAGATAACGACTCTAAGTCAACTACTTGTGGTTGTTTATCGCACGGCAAATCCAGACGGTTAGTCTTATCATAAGACAGAGACAAAGCATTTTGATGTCAGGTAAATAACAGTTGTGCGACAGAGATAGATTTTTATTATTCTCACAAACAACAAAACAGCTTTTGAACTTGTTTAACAAAGTTAGTGCTCTTTTGACTATCGTCTCTTGCGCACATATCGTTTGCTCTATCGTGTTTGTTATTGTGACGTGAATTTGGCTTATGTACTACGGACTCTGTTTTTGCTATACGAATTGGACAATTGTGATATTATCGACGACTTCTACATATCCCTGGACTACTGATCATGCCGCGTCATACGTACACTCCTCAAGAGTATGCAAATATGCATCTTATTTACGGCCTGTGTAACTGCAATGCAAATGAAGCTGCACGCGAATATCGTCGAAGATACCCCGATTTGCGACACCCAGACTACCGGGTGTTTACACGTGTGCACATCGCTTTTAGCGAAGGGCGAATGCCTGGTACCGGTGTTGGTGGTGCTTCGGAAGGCAGACCTCGACGACATCGTGATGACGAAGTTCTAGAAGCTGTGCGTGCTAATCCAGAGTTATCAATTCGTGAGTTAAGTAGAGGAACCGGTGTAGATACGCGTACTGTGGGCAGAATTCTGCACAGGCATGAGCTTCACCCGTATCACTATCAAAGGGTGCAAACACTAATGACACGAGACTATGAGCCTAGAGTCCAATTTTGTCGCGTCATGTTGCGAAAAATACGCGAAGATTCGGCGTTTTTTGACAAAATACTGTGGAGCGATGAGTCATCATGTAAAAGAAATGGCTACGTCAACATGCAAAATCTTCATAGTTGGCAGGCAACCAATCCGAGAAACATAAGGCAAGACCGAGCTCAAGTCCAGTTTAAAGTGAACCTTTGGACAGGAATTTTAAATGGACAAATAGTTGGGCCCGTCGAACTATCCGAGACACTAACAGGTCCCAATTATTTAAATTTTCTGCAAAATACGTTGCCGGAACTATTACAAAGTTTAAATGTGCCAGAAAACTACTGGTTACAAAATGATGGTTGTCCCGCTCACTACGCACGAATTATACGGAACTACCTCAATGATGAGTACAATGAGAGGTGGATAGGTCGTTTGGGTCCCATTTTGTGGCCACCAAGGTCCCCTGATTTGAACCCTCTAGACTTTTTTTACTGGGGGTGTTTAAAAGAAAAAGTGTATAAAAAAGAAATAGCATCCCTGGAACAACTAAAGGCCCTGATTTTTGAAGCCGCTGATGAAATCAAGAGCTCCGGCTTCATCCGACGCCTAAAGCGGTCATTTATCCGTCGATGCAGGGCCTGCATAGCCGCAGGTGGCCGCCATTTCGAACATTTTTTGTAAAATAAAATTTATGTAGTGTTTGCATCTTTAGAATAAAAAAAAAAAAATAAGTTGTTATTTTTTTTCAACGACTAACATTCCCACTGGTAAACTCAGACAGATAAGTTAAAATACCACTGACAGTTTGTTTAAGTTAACAGTATTAATTTGATTAATTAAATCACAATAAGAACATTTTTTTACGAGTGTCATTTGGTTCTTTAATATCACATCAAACTTAATAAGTATTATAATAAGTATTATACCATTTCGGAAACTGCATAAAACAAGCATGTTTTTAAGATATTGGGCAAATCAACTCCCATAAAGATTTTTTAAGCTAGACGATGTACAAAGTCAACAAATTGAATAATCAATAACCCTTTTTTGATATTTCATGCATAATTTTCAAAAAATTTGTATTACGAATAGGGAATTCTTTATTGCTTGCAATAATTCAACTCTTAAGCTGTATTATAAAAAAAACAGAAAGCAAAACTTTTGAAAATTGTGGCAACAGTAGCAGAATTGGTTAGTGAAAGTAGTCATTTTATGAAAAACATGACTTATGCCATTTTTTTCAAGACCATACATAGGATTAATTAAAAATATACATATTCGTATAGCGCAGTAGGAGGCTTATCCACAGGCACAGGCTTATCCATTAATTACGCCACACCCTGTATATATATATTTAGAAGCTCACATAGGGACGTACATACAAAAATAACGACTTTAGTTTATAATAAGTAAAAGGGGTAACTCATCATCAAATAAATAATACTAGTATACTTCCAGTATCATTATTATACATTTATTATCAAATATTTATGAATCTTCAATGATAGTTGTTACTTTTATAAATTACGAATACGAAAACGTAAACATACGAAAAAAAAAGATATAATGCGCCAACCTAGAAGTAATTAAATAAGGGCAGAATGATAATTTGCTGCAAATGTGCCTACTATAAGTGATATTGTAATGGTATTTATAAAACTAGTCTGCTTTATTAACTTTTAGTCTCATTTAAAAAAAATGTATAGTGATTAGGTACTTGTGTCTACGAATCTATGGTGCCATGGACCTAGGCCATGTGGACCATATGGTGTAGATGAATAGTCTTCATGTGACTACTATCCACTTATTATTTAGATCCGTTTAATATGGTAGAAACTCTGTTTAGTCTTGACCAAGAGTGATCGTACAAGAGCAATAAAAGAAAAATAATACATTTAGTTAAAGGACACCTCTGGGAACATACCTAAGTAATCGTCAACACTATAATCATTATAAAACACAGTTGTTATTTTTGTATGGATGTCCCTATGTGAGCTTATATCTTTACCTAAAGTTAAGCAACGGATTTTGTTGCGGTTGTTTATAGAGGGATTCTGAATAAATGTAGAATGTAAAAATAAAGAATGCCTTTTTTAACACGCTTATATAAGTTCGTAACGTATCTATCAATGTATTAATCTATGTAACGGAATCTTTGAAAGTGATTTTCACCCACTTGCAGTTGTCGGAATGATCTGAAATTTTCATGCTTATTAAGGACCGATAACATTGCAATATTTTATAAAAATATTTAAGATTTTTAAGCGTGTTTTTTAGTTTTTGATCTAAGCAAATTATTGTATTACTTATTAGAGTATCGTCTCTAAATTCTGTGTGAATGAAGTAGCGGGCAACCGCTAGTTAATCTAATAATTACTTGATAAACAGATAGTAATAAATCTCACTCCTCTTAATTTGCTACCCGACATAGTATTTACTCCACACAATCCATTCAAAGTACCTTATTGATTGAACGACATGTTTTCCAGGCTGGTCACGTACGTAAATAAGATGACGTCATGAAAAATGTGTTCTCTATATGTAAATACATAAGGAGTGTATAGGATGGACGCTCATCTAAATGGTTTTACTGCTTTGATAGTAGCTAACGAGCTTTTGAACATCCAAGTAAACAAAGATGGAATCTATAGACGCGTCTCTTCTGTTTGTTTGTGTGATCTTTGAAACTCGATAAATACCTAGGAGATAGTTGAAATTAAAACTTTCGTGTGTTGTTTTAGTTTAGTTTCCGCTTTGTTCCTCTCAGTATAGCATATCTTATATCAAAATAGAACTAGATATATCATATTTTATTTACAAGCTTATATTAATTCGGTACGTATCTATCATTTATCTATGTAACGGAATCTTTATAAGCGATTTTAACTCACTTGCAGTTGTCGGATTGATCTGAAATTTCGCCCACATATTAAGGCAATGCGAATGACAACGCAAAAATTTAGAAAAATATTCAGATTTTTGAAGCGTGTGTTTTAGTTTTTGAACTAATACATTTATGTGGGGCCAGATAGGTTAGAAGCTAAGAAGCTCCTTGATTGTTTCATCGGCCACGGCTTGCCTTGTATCAGGGCAAGCAGTAATGAAACTTTTCAGTACGGACTCCTTAGAGGCGCGGGGCTGCAGCATTTCCTACTTCTGCAAATGTGTGTACCTGTGATTTTATAACTATGGTTAGTTATTTCGATGTTTGTTTATTTAAGATTACTTTTACTACATATCCGTTTACAAATATGCTTGAAAATTAATTTTATCTACATTTTATTGAATGAGGAAATTATTTTATAAAGTGAAGCACCTAAGTGAGTTTAATATTTCATACATTATTCATTTCAGCAAATAAACTGAAGGTAAATGTAATTAATTCCGTTTGGGCTTCATAAATTGTTGTATTTATGAGAGAATATGAAACTTTAATATAATTAAAATTGAAGCTTCCAGGAATTTAAAGGCCAAGCTTTATGGGAATTGCCGATACAAACGCTTTGAAACAATGACTAATTAAGAAAATTACGAAATAAATTTAACATGTACAATTTTGACGGGCCTCGTGGTGGAGTGGTTTATGTAACGGACTGCCGATCACGAGGTCGCAGGTTCGATTCCCGCTCGGGACAATAATTTGTGCCATTTTTCTAATTGTCATACAAATGTTCGTACTGCGTCTGGGTGTTTTACTATGTATTATAAGTATGTATTTACCAAAGAAAAGTAGTATATGTAGTCTATGTATATACCCATGTTGTAAGAAATGTCCATTAATATTTATTCATTTATTTATTAATTTTAATTTAGGCTGTTGCTAGTCGTCCGGTTATACGGACGACTAATATTCAATATTTGTCCGGTTATCGGATGAATAAAATATATTAATCGTCCGGTTATCAGATTAATAAAATATTTTAATCGTTTACTTTATTATTTGTACTAATTACGTTTCATATAACTTTAGAAATTAAATAAAATGAAAGTTTTCGAAAAAAAAAAAAAACCCTAACCTAACCTTCACTCGGTTAGCTTCGAGATCTAATAACTCCGCATTTTTTTCTTTTTGCTCCTTAGTCCTCCTTAGTAGTGTAATCTTCAGCTCCGTGGACAGTGTCGAAAAAGATTTTCACTTTTTTCACGGAAAAAATTCTTAGTTATAAATTTAATAATAAAAAAAATAATAATATCCGTATGAATATACTCATTCAAAAAAAAAAGCCGTACAAATAGTCAAATCCACGATTGACGGACGATTTTTTACCGGACGACTAGACACATCGTTTAATTTAACACACACAGACATACCAGATGGTGGGTTGTCGTTTAAAATTGAGGACAAGTAACTTTAGCCTGGCTAAAGATAGATAGAGACATAGGTCAATGGATAGAGATCGTACTTCATAGAATAAAGACGTTTCATATGACGTACCTATAGCCTGTATCATAGACACACATAGATACATTTTCACGCACACATAGAAGAGATAGAAGAGAATGTATTATTGTATCAATGTATTAGTAGTTTTTATACCCAATACCTACTAATATACTGAATTTATCCTTGTTTAAAATGTTAATGTAGATACTTTTTGTTGTTTCATAGCTGTGCTGCCACCAATGATGAACATGATATGTCTTATCTAAAGAGTTCGGTTGAATGTGTATGATATAACGAATTTAACGTGTAGGTATAACGCTATGACACAAAAAATATTAAAATTATAATAGGTACTATAAAATAATATAATTACCAAAAATGGAAAAGCTTATACAGTGGTCTTTTTGTTCATTTTCATGAATTTGGGTGTAAAATTAAATAATCCAATCTCTTGCATTTCGTAAATTGAAAGCGAATAGCGTAATCTGCTGATATTATGTTTTCTTATCTCAACATTCAATCAGGGCTTAGCTTGGGCAAGATTTGAAAATGTTATCAGCTGGTAATACTTTTCTTTTTTTATTAGGCCTATGATATTGAATATACTGGCTTTATTCGCAGTTGAATGAAGCTATATAATCCGTGTGGTGACGGATTAAGAATACAAGTGTCACCATCCCTTTTGTTTCCCAGGGTGTTGTAAAAGCCAGCTTATTAAATTTTTTTTTTATAGAAAGCGTTTGGCAAATGACTGCAGTCCACCTGATATAAGTGGAAGTGCAATCCAAATGCGAGGGCGGCTACTAAAGTGTAGGTGTAGGGTTTAGTTTCAAAATATCCGTCTCTCACACAGGTCAACGGTTTTTTCTTTATTTAGGCAGTTTTAATCCTTGTGGATTGCGCCACTTCGTGGGGCCAACACAATATAAACTTACAAACTAACTTATAGACAAAGCACAGGGAATGGTGAGTGACGCGTGTGTTGTTATTCCGTTACCTCAAGAACGGAAGTTCATTTCATAGGTATAAATATACAAGAGTTTCGCTTTGCTTCACATGAATATTTATCTAACCTACAAGACCTTTATCATAATAATGTATTCTTAAATCTAACCAAGAATTTTAGACACAGGACAGGAGCCTAGCTCTTTGATACAATATAAAACGGTGTTGCATACTCGATATTCACTATGTCACCTACTTTAGTATTCATGACAACGTGCACTCCAAGCGATATTGTACACAGTATTTCCATTTGCAAGTCTTTCAAAATAACAAGTACAGATTACTCCATTAAAATTGTTTATGAACTGTGCTCCTGGAAAATTATTACAGGGTTACATGGCATATCATTGGGCATTCTTGTGGTCTAGTTGTGAATGCAACGGACTGCTGTTCACAAGGTCGCGGGTTATGATATCCATACAGGACATTCGTTTTTGTGCTGTTCTGGGTCTGGATGTTTTCTATGCATTCCATCCATCCATCCATCAACCTTTCTCAGCCCACAGCTGGACATAGGCCTCCTCCTATAGAACGCCGCAACGCGCGGTCCTGCGCTAACTGCATCCAGCGGCTCCCGGCGTTTTTGACGATATCGTCAGTCCAACTTGTTCGGGGCCGCCCCACGCTGCGTCGTCCGATTCGTGGTCGCCACTCGAGGACCTTCCGTCCTCAACGGTCATCAGATCGTCGAGCGATGTGGCCTGCCTATTGCCACTTCAGCGTGCTAACTCTTCGGGCTATATCGTACACACTTCTATGCATTATAAGTATGTATTTATAAAAAAACTAGCTGACCCGGCAAACGTTGTTTTGCCATACTAAAAAAAAAAGTTTGAAATATAGATGTTGGCCGATTCTCAGACCTACTGAATGTGCATGTAAAATTTCATAAAAATCGGTCAAGCCGTTTCGGAGGAGTACGGTAACTAACACTGTGACACGTGAATTTTATATGTAAGATATATTATGTAGCATATCCGTATCCTATAACACAAGCTTATAAAAAATATAGGTTTTTGTTACGGTGTGCGCTTTTTGTTTCTAACGCGCCAAAATAACTATCTCCAAAAGTAAGTAAATGAAGTTTTTTTTTTAAATTATGTTAATACAAATAATGTTAGAATATAGTTAAATAGCTCGACTAGTTGATTGTACAATACTTCTAGTTTAAGTATACTCAACAAAGGATATTCTCCAGCTAAGTGGACTCGTGACTGATTTACAACTCGAACAGTTGTTTCAAACAAACAAATTGTTAATTGCGATGCTAAGTTTCACAACATAAGGAACAATTTGTTTATTTGAATTACATTCTGAAATAAAATTAATATCTGTGTACGGTTTAAATACTTTAATTATAATATTTCAAATTGGACTCCTGCACGAAGAGTTCATTGACATCCTACTTTTGGGTAAGGGTCGTCAACAGGTTGACCAGGGATGTTGGCATAGGGTTTAGTTTCGAGATTTCCGGCTCTAACAGTATCGAGATGTTAACTGCTTATAATATCCCTTAGCTGGCTCTTATAACACCCAGAGGAAAGAATAGAGTGGTGGCACTTGTATTCCTAGTCAGTAACCACACACACAATAATAATATTATGGCGTGATAATCACATTGTCATTATCATCAAAACGCACAAAAATTTTTGTTGAATAAAACTCTTTTACATATTTATTTTATTCTGATCTTATTTGTTGTTATAACGAGAACAGAATAAAATTGGTCAAGTGCGAGTCGGACTCGCGCACGAAGGGTTCCGTACCATTATCTATGCAACATAAGGCAACGTTATTAGTATCGAGCAAGAAACGGTAAAAATCATGTTTGTTGTATGGAAGCCCCCTTTAAATATTTATTTTATTTTATTTTTAGTATTTGTTGTTATAGCGGCAATAGAAATACATCATCTGTGAAAATTTTAACTATCTAGCTATCGCGGTTCTTGAGATACAGCCTGGTGACAGACGGACGGACGGACGGACGGACAGCGAAGTCTCAGTAATAGGGTCCCGTTTTACTCTTTGGGTACGGAACCCTAAAAACGTTATCTGTGAAAATTTTTCATGTTTTACTAATGTAGCTAATGAGATGACTGGTGATAGACGATTAAACACTTCTTGTGGTACAGAATTGTCAAAAAATCAGTTTGAATAAACCCACTTTTTACGCATTTAGACGTTTAAAATGTGGTTTTATTTAAACAAATGGGTCGCGCACATGTTAGTGAATACTAGTAGCACAGCTAGTGGGTATGTTTTGTTTCGGCGTCTTATACCATCTACTTGTCGTACAAAAGTGTAACGCAGATGGCGCTATGAAAGTAGATAAACAATTCAAATTCACTTTATTCCAGACTTTGGTTTAAATTAAATACCTAAAATATAGGTATTGTAGACAGTTGAATCGTAGTTAATAGCCTGAAAGTGCACTTCCTGCGCTTCAATACGTATTTAATAAAATTTATGCTCACCTAAGATTTAAATTAGCTAGACATAGAATCTCTGAGAATTTATTAAACTAATATAATTCAAGCCTTTAACTATTGCAAGTTAAATCCGTTGCGTATTTTTAAAGATATAAGGACATACATACTAAAATAAAGACTTTGTTTTATCATTGGTAAAGGTTTACAAGTTCTTTTGTCAATTACTAAAATTAATTAAATGGTTGCGATTCATTCAAAATAATTAAAAATACCACAATGTAAATAATTGATATAGCTATCAAATTAGTTAATGGTACTGTAAACCATGAAAGTTTTGTCAGATACATGCATAACTTGAACATAACTTGAACATGGACTTCAAGAACAAAGTTATGTAGACATCAAGCCTGGTTCACATTAAGTCGAACAATGCGAACTAATATTATGTACCCAAAAATTATGTGATCAACTTAGTAAACTTGCTCCTGTTCCAAGGATTGTAAGGAATTGAATTTAATGTAAATGAATGTCCATTGATTAATTATTCTTAAATGTAACTAGCTGTTTTCTACAACTTCATATGCGTAGAGTGAAAAGTTAACCCTTAAAATATTTATAAAAGAACCATTCTCTTGAACAAAAATAAATCTATAAAAAAAAACCGCATCAAAATCTACTGCGTAGTTTTGAAAATTTAAGCTCATTAGTAAGGTCACATAACGATTTAGTTTTATAATAAGTGATAGTAAGTAGCGTCTTAAGGTCGTCGTACGTACGTCTATTACCATATACATTAGGGGCATAGCATGTCTTGGTGGGGCCCCGTATAAAAATTTATTTGGGGCCCTTATGAAGGGTAAAGATTTCTCACAAAAAAGGGGGCTCTGTATAATTGATACGGAAAATACGGCGGTAGCTACGCCCCTGATGTACATCTAAAAACACTTTCTTGACTTCATTTTATACTTCATTCTATATCTGATTCGCTTAACAGTTGTGAATGCTATGCAGCTTGCCTTTTTGAAGGTCATCATCAAAGGGATTAGAATACGTTAAAGAAATAAATATAACTATAGAGAAAAATACTCATTTCATTGTTTTTGTAGAATCTCAGAAACAAAAATTCATTTTAGCTAAAAGGAATTGAGTGAAAACAGTAATTTTCCCCACGATATAAGCTATTGGTGGTCAGTTATTTATAGTGATACGGCAATCTATAAAAACGATTTCGCCTTGGGCAAAACATTAAACATTATCCGCCTTTTTTGCGAAGAAATATTAGTAAATAAATTTGCCAAGGGCTTTTCCATCAATCTGATATAGATTCTCTAAAATGAGGGTTGTTAATGGAGACGAAAAAATGGTAACGCTTTTTGTTTTATGTGAACCAATTTCTTAAATCCGGTACTCCATTTTTATATCATTGGAAATTCGGATGTGTTCGTACACTGGCAAATATTTATTTATTTATTATTCTCCCACAAAGTAACTTAGGTTCTTCCACAAAGTAACTTAGGTTTCTAGATACATAGTTAAATCAATTATACTAATTAAATCAATTATATTATTATAAATGTTACAATACTCGTACAATTACAACAACAAATATTTATTGTGCTGTTAGTGTTTTGTAATCTCCTGTGTTCTTATAAAATTGATGTCTGTAAAATCCATTGCAACGTAGATATACTTTGCAGTGTATCTAGATTGTTTTACCGCCCGAGAAACATAGCATAAATAAAGTCACTTTAAAATACTCGGCTAAATTAACGTTGGAGAGGGCAAGCTAATGTTCAGTTATGTTAATCGAGTCGGGCACCGCAGAAATAGGGGCCACTTTTGCCGGGTCATGGTAAGGTTTAAGGCCGCCATCCGCTCCATTGGGCTATGGTGGTCCATAGCCCAATGGAGCGGATGGCGAAAATTAAAATAAAACCTTAAAAATAGTGGGGTTTGATAATGATTTCTAATCAAATAACGATTAAAAGCGGAGTGTTTCGCCGCTCTCATCCTCACTAAGTAGAATATAGAGAGCAAAGTTGTGAGTTGTTAGCTGTATTTCCGTTATAAATTACACAACCCATTTGTTTTAATTTACTCGACGCCTCTGCGGTCCGTAATTTCTGCTATATTTAATATAAAGTGCAAGGCAAAAACTGACTTTGTGTCGTGACGGAATAATAATACAAATATTCCATTTGTCAGCGTCCACACAACATGCGGTCCAGAGCTATCTGCATCCAGCGGCTAAATACAAATGTTACAACCCCATTTCTTCCCCACCGTGCTTTTAGAGTCAGCTAAGGGATATTATAAGCATAGCTAGGGAGAGTTTTCCATCCCACCACCTCTTACAGTCGATGGAAAATTGGAATCTGAACTCTACCAGAAGTGGAGGTGGCCCGTGCTTTTTGAGGGGATGTTAATAAGCTAGGGAGAATTAGAACTGTTTATTTTTTATTAAATCATATCTGACAATTTTCTTTTTTACTGCTGAATAATTTAGTCTGTCTTTGTTTTAATTATTAATTATTTACCTCAATGTTACACATAAGATGAATGGCATACTGCTGGTCGATACAATGTAATCGAAACATCGAGTGAACAAGGGAGATATTGACAATAGTATTCGTAACTCATAGAATATCATCGTAGACACAATTTATAAAAGAAACGTAGCAGTAAGCTACACTCTTACATACAGCTGTCTACGTCAGCGTAGCCGCGTAGCTCTACTTAGATCGAGAGGGGTTGCCCGTCGTGCTACGTGTCCGAACGAAACGTTAGGTGGCCCAGCGCCAAAATATCAAGTTATCGCAGCTGCTTTATGTGGTATACGTGCAAGAACATATTCTAAATATAGTGCATGTGCAAGATTAAAAATATCACGTACGTGATTTAGAACTGTCTTCTTGTAATATGTAAGTTATTTTAAAAGAAAATCCTTTACTAATATCATAAAAGTAAAAGTTTTTGAGGATGCTTGATGTTTGTTATTATAAAACAAAGTCGTTATTTTTAACACGCTTTTATAAGTTTGGTATGTAACTATCAATGTATTAATCTGTGTAACGGAATCTTTGAAAGCGATTTTCAGCCACTTGCAGTAGACAGATTGATCTGAAATTTTGCACACCTAACAAGCACCGATGACAATGCAATATTTTAAAAGAATAATCCCAATTCCTTGATCAGAATAACTAGAATAGCATGTTGAAGTATCACTATGACCATACTTGTATTTTTAATTAAACACTTATTAGTTTAATTGTATATGAGTAGACTCACCAAGATTATTGTGTTTCTACGTATGCCTTTCATGTACAATCAGATAATTTCACATAAAAACGCTTTGTTTATAGAATCAGGTAAAAATATCATAATTGTTTACTTGTGTTTACTACGATTGTGACAACATGTGACAACAGAAACTTATGTCTCTGACAATATAAACTGTCAACGTTTTGTAAGTAGGTAGCATAGAATTGAGTATTGATGACAATACAATTATTTAAAAAATATTCAGGATATTTAAGCGTGTTTTTTAGTTTTTAAACTAAGCAGATTATTTATTATTATATGTATATCCCTATGTGAGCTTAAATCTTTTATAATAGAGTGGTTCAAGAGGATTTTTTTATGTATAATTTGTTACGGTTTGGTGAATGACGGAGGAGGGGGATTCAAAGTATGAACGCGGATGAAATGGCGACATTAACTAGTATTAATTGAAAAGCAATGTCACTGTTTTTAGAGGAGAATATTTAATATAGATTCTTAAAAAGGGACATTTTTCTTCTCGTATAAAATTACAAAAAGAAGTATGAATGATATAAATTCATATTTTATAATTTCGAAGCTCTCAAAATATTCCATGTCCAACTTTTGCGAACGTAACTGAACTGTAACATATGGATTATGAATATTCATGAAACCTCTCAATAAATGTGTTTCGGATTGTTTAACAAAACCCCTTTGTTATTGTTATCAATACTATTAATTATTATTGTTCTTGCTATAATAACCATAAATGTGTTGTGTACATACTCCATGGTGACTAACATTTTATTGAATTACCAATACTTTGTGTTTTGCTATGGTTTTGCTATAGGTGGGAAGTTATATGATTATATAGCAGATATATGATTATTAGGTATTTTTTTCAAAAAGTTGAACTGACTACATGTGCCTTTGAAATTTGAGGGTGTTTATCGATTTCTTCGGTGATAACCATCAGATCCTAACCTGGCCATTAAACCACCAGCTTTCAAATAAAAAAGAATCATTAAAATCGCTTCGCTCAGTTAAAAGTGATGAGGTAACAAACTTAAGAAAGAAACATGCAGACGAACGAACCTCCTCCTTTTTGGAGTCTGTTAAAATTAAGTTGTAGCAACAAACATAGAAGTTTAGTTGAATCATTAAGCGGATTTAATTACATAATTACTTCGTTTCTCTTATGATGGAGCGCCGATACTATTTGCATCGCAAGGTGTTGCTGATTGCAAGTGGCATAAAGCCGCACATTTTTTGACCTTGGTAAACATCCACATGGATAGGAAAACACTACTAATTGAAAATGAGCAACAGGCACTTAAATTTTATGGAATACTTGTTTTGGGTAGCAATTAGATTTGCTGCACTTCTGTTAGTCATAGCGGAATATAATCTTCTTTGATATGTGGACTTACTGGGGAAGAAATATTTTCAATTCCAACCAATAGTGTCTGACATAAATGCAAAGAAACAAAATTATGTTTCAGTCACTCAGTTTTGTGAACTGTTGTGGGAAATTTAGTAGGTAGATACTATTAAAAAGCAGCCGCGATAGCTGTCTGTACGTTGACAAAGGTACTTTAATCCCACATACCAATCTAGGAATGTGTGTAGGTAAACCAAAGTAAGTTTAAATCAGTTATGGATACAGAGGTAAAGGTATGTATGTTTTAAGAACCAACTATATGTATACGTTTTGAAACTGTCACGTAAGTCTCTAAATATGGCTATTTATAATATCTACCAAAATTAGCACTTCTCTTGCACGTGTTAATTTGGCTAAGAGTTGGAAGACATTATTAAGCCTGTCAACTTTCATCCCAGAAACATCCTTACTATATTACAAATGCGAATGTAACTCTGTTTTTCTGTCTGTTTTATCTTTTTCACGCTAAAACGAATAAACCAATTAGAATGAAACTTGGTACATAGTTGATTATAGAATCTGAGAAAGGATAGCTATTTTTTAAAGCCTAACAAGGTGTATTGTGTTTACATAGGTATAACACGCGTACGGAGGCGCCTTCAATAGCTAATTGTCTACGAATACACGTCCTTCTTGGAAATACAATACACAATGCATGGTACTAATTCCACGTGCACAACTAAACTAAACTTAACTTAACTATAAAATGATAACAAGAGTGGTGTATTTTGATAAATTAGCTCTCCATGTGGTGGCGGATTAAGAATACGGGTGTCACAACCCCATCTCCTCCCAAGGGTGCTGTAAAAGTCAGCTAAGGGCTATTTTACACAGATAATATCCTCTGTGAGAGAAGGAAAACTCGAAAATAAACCCTGTGCTAATACGCCTGGTCAACGCGGCACAGTAGACTATAATCCCTCCCAAAGTGGTGGAGGCTTGTGCCCAACAGTGGGACGTAAATGGGCTGGACAGAGAGAGAGAGCTTTTTTGTTATGAAAATTTGTATTCGTATATATAGTTCGGCTTCGAAGTAGTGTTGCAAGTACCCAATGAAAAGCCAAAGAACCTGTCAATATTCTGAAATTAATAACTAACAAAGTGATTCAAAGCATCGTTTGTTAGAATACTTATAATAACGTTGTAGTAACTTGTATTAAAGTGAAGAAGGGTCAGGTAATTTATCATACTGCTAACGTCTTATTTCATGAAACAACCTTCATACTTCAATATAAATGATATTACTTAATACTGGTATGATATGAGGTACTTCTAACTTTATATTATAGTTGTGTGATTTATAAAGTATACAAGCTGTGCCCCGTATTTCATTTGTTACTAGCAAATAGTGTTTTTTAAAAGGTATTTTCAAACGCACTAAAAACTTTTAGGTGTTCTTATTGATGCAAATGGAGCACAAAACGATTTATATCTAAATCTTTAATTTTGCGCATGAAATAAAATAATATGAAATAAAAAATCATTTAATCAAGAAGACATAATTTTTTAGAAAAATTATGTGCTTATGACATGTCTAATTTTTTTTACCTACCACCTACCATGTTTGTATGATTTTGTGCGAAATTCTGTACTAATATTATAAAGAGGAAAGTTTTGATAATTTGTTAGTTTGTCATGAGTAAGACCCGCAAGTACTGGACTTATTTAAACAATTCTTGCATGGATGTAAGGTCACACTATCTCGTTAAACATATGTTATACTTTTTTAACCTACAAAATGGTCGAGCTGTGCGGCGGCGATTTGTGCGTTATACCTACTCGTGAACGGGTGCTTTCTGCTGGGACTGGTCGACTTGCTCTAACGAGGCAATCTTGTCTTTAAATAAATTATTAATTTATGGTCTAGACAGCATTAAATGGCATCATTCTCATATCCCCCAACAATGTAAAATAATATTGAAATAATAATCTGCTTAGTTTAAAAACTAAAAAACACGCTTGAAATTCCTGTATATTTTTTTAAATGATTGCATTGTCATCGGTCCTTGATATACGTGCAAAATTTTAGATGAATCCAACTACTGCAAGTGGGTTAAAATCACTTTCAAAGATTCCGTTACATAGATTAATACATTGATAGATACATACTGAACTTATAAAAGCGTGTTAAAAAAAATAAAGAGAAAATAAAATCCATGGAGTTTCTTGTCTGTTCTTCTCCATAGGATTCGCGTTTGGAACAGACACCTAGCTTCTGACGTTTCAAAAGAGCTTGTAAAACATGCCAACATGAAATAAAAAATTGACTTTGTCTAACTTATTTTCCGCCATTATAGTTACACGTATGTAGCTCGGGTGGACTCTCTTTCTGCACCCATTAAAGTCCCACTTTTGGGCACGGGCCTCCTTCATTGTGGAAGGGATTATAGTCTACTAAACCGCGCTAACCAGCAGTGGTATTCAGTAAGAAAAAGTGAAGTGAATTTTCGGTGAATCTTGATCTCCTCCAATAAAAATAGAGGAACACTGTCACGTGATCAAGATTCACCGAAAACTCCCTATACTTTTTCTTACTGAATACCACTGCAGGCGTGTCGGCATAACGTTTATTTTCGAGATTTCCATCTCTTAGATAGAGGATGTTGTTTGTGTAAAATATACCTTAACTGGCTTTTACAGCACCCTGGAAGAGAAAAGGTGTGGTGACACTTGTAATTTAAATCCGTCACAATACGGACAATTCGGGTGGACGACTATTACAATATATAGAACAGATATTTGGCTATTATATTGGGTTTACAGTATATAACGTAAAAAATCATAGCTTTTTAAACATATAGTAACTATGAAATCATAAAGCACAACCACACTACGTTGTTGAAAGCTGAATATAAAATGAGACCAGAGCAAACGAATAACTAAACATTTGTATAGCAAATATTTGCCCTTTTTTGTTGATTCAAACCTAACCAAATAGACTTTAAGTCTCTCCATGAAATTGATTAAATACTTCTTATTTGAGTTACTTACTTACCTACAATTTTAAGAGCTTACGAACACATGACTGTGTCTAAAAATACAGTATTTTATACAGCCAGCAGAATGGGCATTGGTAATATTTCTAAATTACTTAATAATTTAAAAACCATTTACAAGGCAGTCTTTTTAGGGTTCCGTACCCAAAGGGTAAAAACGGAAACCCTATTACTGAGACTTCGCTGTCCGTCCGTCCGTCCGTCCGTCCGTCCGGCCGTCCGTCCGTCTGTCACCAGGCTGTATCTCAAGAACGGTGATAGCTAGAGAGTTGAAATTTTCACAGATGATGTATTTATATTGCCGCTATAACAGCAAATACTAAAAATAAAATAAAATAAATATTTAAGGGGGGCTCCCATACAAAAACTGATTTTTTTTAACCGTTTCTTGCTCGATACTAATAACGTTGCCTTATGTTGCATAGATAATGGTACGGAACCCTTCGTGCGCGAGTCCCACTCGCACTTGACCAATTTTTAAAGAAAGTAAAATATTTTCTTTGATAATTTTTTAAATAGTAATATATTTTTGCATTTAAAATTATATTTTCTAACACTTGCGCCATTCATTTCTTTTCGATTTCGATTCATTATCCGTATTCTGGTACCCATAACACAAGCATATAAGCTTAGCTTGGGACCAGAGGACTCTGTGTGAAATGTCCGTGAATTTCCATTTATTATTATTAATACATTACATTAATTTCATTTAATACATTACATTAATTCTACATTAATTTCCATTTATTATTATTTATTTATTTATTTGTTTTAAACTACTTTTACCATGGTGACTGCAAAGTCTCAGAAACGTCGGGCCAAAATTTAAAACAAATACACGCGTCTAAATCGGTAAAAAGTAGTTTTATTTAGATTTTTAAATCCATAAAACCATATAAATCTAATAAACTGCATTTCTTCTAATAACAGGTTGTACGGCAAACATAAAGAAACAGCTAATATTTTACTGAAGGTTATGGTTCTCTGCAATGTGGCTAGTGGTGTTTCCCTTTCATTAAGTTTGTACGCAATATTACAGAGGTCATAAACTTGTGGTGAGGTAGTCGACTAGACTTTTGTTAGGCGTTATTTCCAACCAAAGATGTAATGAGGCAGGAAAAAATTACATGTTTACTGAAATGAGAGAGCTTAGTTGGTCAGGTTTCACATAAAGTGAAACATAACATTGTGAATTTATTTTTGTGTATAAATCCAACATATTATTACCCTTACATAATTATGAGATAGTAAAACAGAATTTTAAGGTAACTAATGGCCTGTAGAAAAAACAGTGCACGCCGGAAGGTCGCAGACGCCGCTGCGCACTCGTCCTGAAGATGAGCATCGGATATGCTCGAAACCTGGGTCGACATTTTCGAACCCAAAACAACGAGTGTTAGCCGGTAATATAATATTTCTAATATGACTCAAACTCATGAAAATTTCAATACGAAAATTGAAAAAGCTAATCATAATTCAAAATACACACAGAATGTATATTATGGTATACCTAATTTATAAAAAGGCAAATAGGCTTCGTGGTCTAGTGGTTCATGTAACGGACTGCCGTTCACAAGGTCTCAGGTTCGATTTCCGCTCGTGACAATCATTTGTGTTATAAGTAATGGATATTTGTAGCAAGAATAAAAGCACGAGTACTCGATAGCAATGTTTATTGGTGACTAACTTAAGCGGTGAGCGCAGTCGCCTCAATGCACTTAAACCATGCACACATACATGTAGGCATGTTTATTTATTTATACTTTATTGTACACCAATTACATTAAATTTACATTAAAAAAGAAATATAATAAGAACCCGTACAATGGGCGGCCTTATCGCTTAAAGCGATTTCTTCCAGGCAACCTTTGGATTAATTTAATATGGCAGGGCAAGTTGGTAGTCTCTGGTGCACTTAAGTAATAAATACACGACAAGAATATAAACAAATACTATTTTAACATAAATATATACACAAATTTATATAACAATACATAAACTACATATTAATATATCATACATAAATACTAAAAATATACACAGACATATTCACTTAGTTATAATAACTAAGAACATGTTCTGTATTGTCCCTACAGTGTGATCTTTATAACTGTCATGCAAGTGTTTGTACTGCGTCTGGGTGTTTTCTATTTATTATACCCAAGTATTTACAAAAGAAAAGTAGTATATGTAGTATATCCGTATTCTTTTATTTCTACACATAACACAAGCATACAAGCTTACCTTGGGACCAGAGGACGTTGTGTGAAATGTCAAAAAAAATGTTGTTCTGGGAGCAACTTACTTAAATGATTGATCTGAACGGGAGTTGAATCCACGATCTCATGTGTAAAAGGCCTATTGCGTTGTCACAGCATGGTTGGTTTCCTACAAAATAACTATTTATCGAAGTAAATTGTTGTTTTGTTCACTAGAGGATAAAAACTCATATCTAACTTTAGAATAAATGTGAGCCATAATGATAATAATGATGTCAAAAACTCATAATTATATTGTAGTTTACTGTTTTATTGTCTGTCTGTCCAAAGTCGTTGCGGCGATTAATAGTTTAGAAACTTATAGAAACAGTTTTCACGAAAAATGGTGACATAAAGTATCAAGTACTAGAAACATTTGGCATTGAATGCCTCCCTTCATGGAACTTGCGAGTGATCGACTAAAATTGGTCGCGCGATCGACTTGTTGGCCACTCCTGGTATAATCAACTGAAAAGGTTTACCACAGATATACCAATTGTATTGTCTATGGCTACATCACTCAAATGTATCTATGTGTGTCTATGATAAAGGCTTTACGATATGAAACGTCATTATTCTATAAAGTTCGATTTAGCCAGGCTAAAGTTACTTGTCTACAATTTTAAACGTCAGCCCACCATCTGTGATGTTCAGTTACTTTAACACGAATTAAAGATGTCTTTAAGATCAGAATAACTAAATTGCTGTGTGGGACTTAGGCGAGTTACCTGTAGAGAAAAGGTTTTATTCAATATGGGCATCAATATTTTGTCGGAGACACTTTGGACCTTCAAGAAACCTTCTAATGGATCTGAATTTTTTATTGCGTTCAGTTTTAATAGATACTGATATTGCACATAAAATCTTTTCTCTGTTTTTTAAGACGGGCAAAAAATATTGCAATATTTTTAAGACATAATTTTGTCAAAACGTTTGGTCCTACGAGCTGGATACGTTTTAAAATTATAACCATCTCTAAATATTTGTTGAAAGAATTAATAAAACCAATTTCAATATAAATATTTTTGCACCTCACATTTGTCCACATTTACGCAATATTTTAATATTATATAGCTAATTTATTGTGGTTATGAAAAACCCTCACTCCTGATAACTAGAAGTTAGTAAACAAAAATTAATTTTCTTTAAAAGGAATTGAGTGAAAATAGTAATTTTCTCCGTCATATAAGCTATTTGCGGACTGTTATTTATAGAGAAACCGTAATCTATAACAACGTTTTTGGTTTGAGCAAACGTAGGTTCACTTACCCGCGAATTTCTTATGAAATATTTTAACTACAAAAGTAGCTATTTTCGACGCTCATCAAGCTGGTCAAAATTTATCATTATGCATATTTTGAATGATAAATTGTAAATTATATCTCAAATAGACTATAAATATTAAAAATACTATAAATAGACTATAAATAGACTAGACTATAAATAGAATAAACATCTTGATGAAAGATTCTTTTTCTTTAATCTATTAAAAGAACTAGACTTATGAAGCAGATGAGAGAAGAAGCGTAATAATGATTCTTTATAAATGTTTAATCGAAGATGTAAAAAGTTTAACAGCGTTTGTGGTAATTACGTTCCTTGATTAACGGCACGGACCTCCTCCTTTTAGGGAGGGATTGACTGACCAGGCGTGTGGGCACAGGGTTTCGAGATTTCTGTCATTCACAGACGATGTTATCTGTGTACAATATTCCGCTGGCTTCTACAGCACCCTGCAAAGGACAACCAACGGTGGTGACCCTATTATTTTTAATCCGCCACCACACGGACAACTACTTATATTGATTAAAACTACTTACATTTATTATATATAGGAAACTACCACATATGGACTACATTTCACAATTTTTATTTAATCCTAGCTGATGTTGCTGACAATTCAATCACCATAGTTCTCTAACACAAATAGAAAATAATTGAACTCTTCTACTGTAACAAAACAAAGATGAATACTTATCTATTGTACTTAATATTGAATGTTTAAATGAATGTTCACTCAGTTAATCGTATTTAACAATTTCCAACTTCTAATTACGGTACAACAAAGGGATATTTAGAACCGAATTTTCACATTTATACAACTTTGAATGCACATTATAACTTTAAATGTAGCATTTTATTGTTCTGCTCGTAATTTTGAATATTAGTGAGAACTTAGCATATGTATATGAAAAATCACTTGTTTCTTTGAGACATCTATTATTTTCTGAGACGTGCTACTCTACTGTCTTTATCAACGTCTTGATAATTCTCTACGCTTACTTATGTTTTCTGACAGTATAAAGACGTAGAATCTTTACGCTACGGTGAGTAAAAGAATATCGTGAACCATTAACTACACTATTTTAATGTCTTACATCAATCGAATGCGAAAATTATCACTTTATACTTTCCATATTTATGGGAAAATACCTTTCAGTCATAGATAATTATTTTACATGTGGTTAGGTTATGTATGTTTATGTTGCATTAACTGGTGCCAATGGATAACAGATTTCCTGGTAAAGCCACATCTAACATTGACACAATACAATGATTTAATACATCTCAGATAAAGTTGTCGAAAAGCAGACTAAACAGCTAAATTTATAGAATATATATAATATCTTATTCTATTTCCTTTTAAAGATATTCGTAAGAGTCGTAACTTTTGTCTTTAAATAATTTTGTTAGTATCGATCGTATGGAGTAATTTCATCAGCAATCACGAATTGGGTTATGTAAAAACGAGCGCAAAGGAATAATAAACAACGCTTATGCCAATGTAATAAGAATTGTGAAAATACATAAGTACAGACACTCCTAATATAATTATTATGTATTTGAATTTTAACCAATACTTGAAGTTTTACTAGCAATAATTTTTACCGCTGGGTATAACATATTTAGATTATAATCGAAGCTGTTATCCGCGTATTGACGGATTAAGAAAACAAGTGACATTACCCCTTTTCTTACTTCCTCTGTGAGACACGAAAAACTCAAATAAAACCATATGCCAAAACGCCTGCAGCCTGCAACAGCGCTGCACAGTAGACCGTAATCTCTGCCAAAGTGGAGGAAGCCCATGCCCAACAGTGGAATAATAGTGAGCGTTCCGTTTGCTAATGTTGCGTCCGTCCCATTCCTTGCCGATTTCTTTCCCATAGCAGTCTGATAAAACACGTCCTTATTAAATCCCTCAAAGTTATTGTAATTATGGCGTACATCGTAATAATAATGTTACAATGAAGATACTACGAGAAGAAAAATTATTTACAAATATGTGAAATGAAGAAATTATTGAGGTTGAATTGTAGTTTCCTTTAACCGTACAGAGTACCGGACTTGGCTTTACTCCAAGCTATGCCCTCTCAAATTCACTTATGTGGAATGAGATTAGCACACCAGCTGAAGTTAAGTGAAATTTCTTTGTATCCAATATTTTTGCCCTTATTATGGTGATCTGTAATATAAACATCATCTATTTTTTATGCGATATACTACACTTACTATACAGGAAACATCAACAATAAGGAAGTTTTAAACAAAGTAATTTTTAGTAGGATAATAAGTAGGTATAATATTGGCGCGTATTTACTAGCTTCGCATGTGCATATTATTATAACTATAAATTTATTTATAAAAAGATTTGTAACCGAATATTTAAATATTATTTACACACCTTTTAAATAGTCGTGTTAAAGTAACATCAATCGACCGGTTGTAATATGGTTGTAATACGATAGAATGTGCCAGAGAAGTGACTGTATGGTGTCCTAGACATAACGGAGAGGTAAAGAAAGACAGCACTGCAGATGGCAAGGCGATATCAAGTAGCAGGGTCAACATGGACAAGAAAAGCAAAAGATAGACCGTTATCGAAACACTTGGGGAGGACTATGCATGAAAGCCAGACAATCAAGAAACCGGTGTCTAACGCATATAATTTTTTTTTGTTTTAATCAAAATTAATACCTAAAACCTAAATATAATATAATAAACCTAAATTGAAATGTAAGCTTAAGCTGATTGTTAATATAGGTTTTATTTAGTTATTCATTATTACGATAATAAAATAAAATTTTAGATGCACGAATATGTCACGGCATATATTTGGCATATACATGGCATATATTTAGCATAATATTAGTACCCCACAAGTTACCTATTCAGTCTCGGTCAAGTCCATTCTAAGGTTGTCTGGAAGAGATCGCAGCTCGCGATAAGACCGCCCTTTGTACCTATTATTAAGTCTAGTAAGTAAGTTCTGTAAATTAATATGGTGGGCAATAAAGAGTATTTTATTTATTTATTTAATATGTCCTCATACTGTGTCCTCATAACACGAATAACAACGTATGTTATTCTCAGTAAGAATAAATTTTAGCTTAACCTCTCATTTGGCACGACTTTTTGAACTTTATATCTATGGCTAGAATTACTTAGAAATAGACCCTATCTCGTTTACTACTATGCACAATCAATAGTATGATAGTCCTCAAAAAATAAAGAATTTTAAGAAATCTAATATACAATAAAGTTCTCGTTTTATCATTATAAAACGAGAACTTTATTGTATATTAGATTTCTTGGAGGAGTATGGGAATGAACATTTTCATTCCCATACTCCTCCAAAACGTCTTGACCGATTCTTATGAAATTTTATATGCATATTCAGTAGTAGAATCATTTAATCTATTTTTCACCCCCATAAGTGATAAGGGTTGTCCACTCCTAATATTTGTATGGCAAAACAACGTTGCCGGGTCAGCTAGTTAATTTATATTATCTAAGTTTAAGTGATGACAACATAATAATATATTGTGTGAACTGTAGATATAAAAAATAAACTACTATAACTGAATAAATGAACAATAAGCGTTTAGTTTAAAGTTAATAAAAGAAAATCTTTTTAATTTTATAAAGTACTCGTATGTTTATTGTTTACGTTCATCTTCAATGTATGATGTGAATGTAACCGAACAAGCAAAGTGCATTTTGTTTTAGTCTTCTGCTTGGCAAAGTCTCAGTAAACAAGTTTGAGACTCGATCCTTTGTGAAACGCTTTTGAAAACTTGTAGCGTAATAACAGACTTACTTTAAAGACTGAATGGCAGATGTGGCAACTGCACAGTCCGCCTTCCGGTTTCCGTCAGCACAGTTTATTTTGTATAAAAAATAAAAATACCATTCGTTATTGTAAAAAACGAATGGTATTTTTAAATCAATAGATAAAAACCCGCCCAAAATAAAGTAGGCCCGCGCCTAATAGTGGGAGTTGAAGAACTACAGCACCATGATGAGGCTTGACGTTTCACGCAACGTCCTTTCTGGTTGCAAGTTGAACTTATTAGCATGTGTTAGGGCTACCAGAATACAGATCTACTACTTGGTGTCCGATTGTTTGACCAAAAGTCATTTGGCAAAACTACACTTGACAAAACAGTGAATTCGCCTATTGATCGTTTGACTACTGATCATTCACTATGTATTATAAGTATGTATTTACAAAAGAAAAGTAGTATCTGTATTCTATCCGTAGTCTGGTACCCATAACACAAGCATATAAAGCTTAGCTTGGGACCAGAGGACGTTGTGTGAAATGTCCATGAATATTTATTTATTTATTTTACAAATGTTTCATTTTGCCAAACGATCAACACTTAAATTTACATTTTATAAATGATTATTTTACAAAACTAACATTTGGCAACTGAGTTATCAGATAAATCTACTATTGGTTTAAAAATTTGGTATTTTTGTTAAAATGACCATCGTTTGCATATTTTTTTGGAAAGCCATTGCTCTGGATCTTCCTAAAAAGAAAATACTATAAGTATTAATTGATATATTTTATTAAATATAGATAGATAGAATGGAAATAAATGATATTTTACATTATTTGCGAAATAATATATAATTAACCCGCTCGTCTTTGGAGATTTATATCTCTTTTATTAGATTGGGTTAGGTTAGGTTAAAACTTTAAACCCAAACGCACGCGCCGAGCGAGCAAAACGAGCGTGCCACTGTAGCGGCCGGCGAGTGCCAAAAGCGACTTTAGGGCATTTCTCCCGTTATTAATGATACATGATGATAATGATACATTTAAAACAACATAATTTACGAAACATATCATTTGGTGAAATGAAAAAAGGTCAAATGACATTTGAATAGTTAACACATTTATCAAGTGTAGTGTTATCTAATGGATCATTTGCTAAGTGAGTTTTTGTAAGATGATATTTTTGTCAAGTGTATCGTTTGCCAAATGTTCATTTGGTGAAACGTTGTTTGTCAAATGATCATTTGTCAATAATTTTTTGGTCAATCATTAGGGAACCTTACTACTTACATTATCATACTTAATTTGCTTTTAAATTTGGTTATGCTATTGCATAGCTTCTATCGCGGGCCTTGAGCGTGGAGACTAAATGCACAAAATTCGAAATGTAAATTCCGTAACAAAGGTAGCGTAACTAAAAAATACTACACACTGTTTCGTTGTTCGCGCTGGTGACTCATGTCAGTTTTGGCGTTAGTTTTTATTTTATTGATAAGTATTATTATTTGATTGACAATCGCTATTTTATCATAATTACCATAAACAATGGACAGATGTAAGCATCAGTAAATAAGGATTATTAATCTTGTTTTAGTTGATGGTATTTAGATTCTTGCATAAATAAAATAAATAAATAATTATAATTGCATAAGTTGATGAAAAATACTATGCAATAGCTATACCGCGGCAGTCCCCGAGTGCCACACGTCTTTTTTACAAAGCAAGCACTTAGTTGATCTTATTACACTGATTTAGAGGTCAAATTAATTGAGACTGTATGCTAGATTATTCCACGCTAATATAACTTTAATATGAATTTTAGAAAACGTGGTAACGATTACACAAATTCATTACTTATTAAAGGTTTTGAATCTATTCAAAAGGACCCGCAATGCTCCGCTTTGATAAAGCTAAACATATTATACGCAATCATATTAATTAAAGGAGCTTTGCAAACCGTTTATTGATATTGGTTTTATACAACCAAATTAGGTTACTTTGAGTATTGTTAACAATACAATTTTCCTGTTGGTTCAAATAAGTTGAGGAAATATGGGCCGGTTTTAAATTAAAATCTTGTAGATTCCAGAATAACATTGTTATTTTACTCATTTATATTTTCAAATCCTTAAAGTGTGGTTCAATTTGCTTTCAATTAAATTTTGAACAAATTTTCTTGAGTGACTAAAAGAATTTCGTTTTAAGTTATTAAATAGTCTTAGAAAAAAATTAAGTAATTCAGTTTTATGTCAACTATTTGGAAGATAGAAATAATTTGCTTAGTTCAAAACTAAGAAACACGCTTGTAAATTCTGAATATTATTTAACATTATTGCATTGTCATCGGTCCCTAATATGTGTGCAAAATTTCAGACCTATCCTGAATCCTACTACTGCAAGTGGGTAAATACCACTTTCAAAGATTTCGTTACATGAATTAATACATTGCTAGGTATATACCTACAGTGGCGTGCACAGGAATTTGACACTGGGTATGCGGAGCAGTACTCAGTCACAAAAACTTTTTCTTTTATAGATTTTTAGCATAGCCACGCGACGGATCTCTAAGTCGGAAACCATGCCAACAGAACAAATTTAAATCTGAATATCCCGAATCAGTCCACACTGTACTAGAATTACTAAACAATAACTACGTACGTACATACATACGTACATGTACGTATGTACATACGTTTCATAACTTTTAACATGAAATTTACGAGTTACATTACCTACCTTTTTGCTGGCTTAGTTGTTGAACTTGTTATTTTTAATTTTTAACAAACACACACTATCAACACACATTTCACAATCAAATAACATTTTAAAATCAACAAACGAAAATCCATACAATTATTAAATTATAGAAACTCAATATTAAACAGTTCAATGAATCACACGAAAAAATAAAATGGCCTCCGTCGAACCAAAATATTTCTGCTATTTAAATAAATAAAACCTTACTAAACAAAAATGCATACGTGATTTATTAGACTTCCGACTAATATATTTATTCGGATTATAATAGGTAACGAACGAACGCCGAATACTCGCGGAAACATCCGATCGCCAAAGCATACGGCAGGAGTTCCGGTTCAAGGCGTCTTCAATATGCAAGCCTGTGTGCGTTTGTAAACTGTGCACGGACACCAAAATTTCTACACACATATGAACTCATGGCAGGCGGGCGGTGTCGAGCTTGTTACGTCTGACCAATATTATTCCTTCGCCAAACGCCTGGCAAAAAGCAATTTGCAAGCACATATTGGTGCTATTTATGAATTATTAGGCGTTTTTAAGTTATAATATTTTGTTTAATTAATAGTAAATAAATGAATAAAGTCATCTAAAACATACGAACGTTTTATTAAAATATCTGTGAATGGCAAGTAAAGCAGTACTTTTCTGCCTTTATGGAGCGCACGCCCATGTATACCTACCAAGCTAATAAAAAAGTGTTAAAAATTAAGAGTCACTATTATTTCATTGACGTAGCGGGCGGACCCCGACAAGGGGGAGCGACGATATCATTAAGGTCGCGGGGAGTCACGGGATACAAGCGGCACAAGACCGCACGTTTTGGTGTTCTATTGGGGAGACCTATGCCCAAAAGTGGATGGAGAAAGGCTGATCGATGGATGAATTATTTCATTTAACATAGGAATTGTTTTCATTAAAATTCTTCGCACAATATTACAAGAATATAAATCACACAACTGCGCTAGTCGGTTCCATAATATTATTACAAGTACTGTTCTGAGTAATAAGGAAGCTAGGAAGAACTTACACTTACTCTGTAATGAGAAACACCGTCTGTTCATATCAGTACGTTCTTGGTAGAATTGTTCATTATTATTATTCTTTGTTTCATATTGAGTTATTTTAATCTTGTGGATCAAGTTATACCAATTTTTTTCATATTACAAAAATTCAGCTTTGTACTTCACTGTCTTTTATATGCTTTTTGTACTTCTGCAACGCGATTGTTTAGAAATCCAGGGGCAGATTGCTAATATATTTTTTGCTGGTTTTTGCATTTTGAAGGAAGAATCAACATTTGAGAAGACATTGAATGGTATATGGAGGCGGTTTGTTTGTAGACGTTTAGAACATTTGTGTCCATTGCATGTTTTATTCAGCATTAGCTGTTGCCAAAAAAAACCGCATCAAATTTCGTAGCGTAGTTTTGAATATACATACATATAAGCTCACATAGGCACTACATAGAGAAATAATGACTTAATTTTATAATAAGTAAGGATGCTGAAAGCCGATGTTAGTTCGCAGCAAGCGTTAATTAACTTTTAAACTAACACTAGGAATGAATTAAATCATTGGAATAAATATTGAATACTTGAGACGGTAGTGGACTTTTATAAACCGTTAAATTCGATGCTATTGAGTATAGCGAGTATGCCAATATTTCTTGGAGCAAACTTCAGATATTTTTCAACGAGTATTTATTTATTGATAAATTAAATTACGCTGGAAAAAGTGATTACCGCAAGCGGGACTCGTACCCACGACCTCGGAATACCGTTCCGTAGCTCTGCCAACTGAGCTTATTGTGGTCGTGCTCGAAGTAATGAATTAGGCTACCGTAATCGTTACTCGATTGAGTTTATATGGTATTTCTACGTGCAACGCCATCTATCAAGAATTCTTTGCAACATCTCGACTAACCACCTAGCATTCTTTACAGAATACAATTGGTTTGAAAATAATGACGCAAAAAATAATGCAAAGTTAATAAACTACTTGAGTATTTATTGAATAACACAAACATTTCGAAAGACAATAAAAGTAATAAAAGTCGATCATTCAGCAAAAGCTTTAAGCACATATTGCAAATAGGATTACAAATTCCACGACTGACTAGCTTTAGAAAGGAATTACCTCACAGTAGCGTCTAACTTGTTTATCCACTCTAAGGAAGCAAGAGTCGAGTTCTGTACGAGTTTCTTAAGCTTCTACCTGCAACGTCGCAAGGTGGTTTACACAGAATTAAAATACTAAGAACACAATTTATAAGAGGATTTTATTGATGGTATTTTATGGCTTAAATTTAGTACCTATATTTTTATCCCCGGAGACTTTACCTGAATATAATACAAGCTGTTGCCCGCGACTCCGTACGCGTAGAATTTAGAAAACTTTTCCCGTTCTGGCAACATTTTTCACTACTGATTGGCTCCTATTGGCTGCAGCGTGAAATTTTATAGCCTATAGCCTTTCTCGATAAATGTACTATCCAACCCTGAAAAAAGCGCGTTCGAGCAAACAAACAAACAAATTCTTCAGCTTTATAATATTAGAATAGATCCCTTAGCTGGCTTTTACTATTTTTATATCTATTCATTCTACTTATTAGTAATTACTCACTCTTATTTAGTGAAGACAAATGTGTTAACAGACTGTGTGAATGAGGATACGAAAGAAAGAGGAGTTAACACAGATATGACGTCTGACAAGAGTATTGAAGAAAATAACCATGTACTGCCGACCCCAAATAATTGGCTAAAGGCAGGTGGATGGTGATATTATGAAATAATGTCCGCACACTTTAGAGTTTGTATCGTCCTTTTGTCTTACTTTGTATTACAAACTTGTAAACGCGATAACGCCTATAGGTCCATCATAAACATTATAAATAAGAATAGGTATTTCTTTCACAAAGAGTCGTAGATTTTGTATGCAAAACTTTCTAAATTCCGAACTGTGATGTAACGATCACCTGCTTAAGGTACAATAGTTGTCGCCCCGTTGGGATAAAACGCCAACAGCCGTAGGCTGTATAAAATAGGTTCAAAGGATTACTAATAACGTAGAAAATACCCTCTAAATAAAGTTTATGGGTACCGAAAAGTTTTCATTATTACACTTAGCGTTAAGACGATACCAAAATAGCTTCGTGCATTTTTCTATGTACGAAGTTTTCATTGTTTCTTTAGATTGAATGGCTAGAGCTCTAATTTTTAAGTATATGTTTTTTCAATATATGATCTAGGATCGCATCAACTCAGAAACGCGATTGAAAAAAGTTTTCTCGATAGAAAATCTTGGCGAAACAACCTCTCAAATTTTTTATTTTTTTCATTTGTCGGTCTATTATCGCGTATTAACTAATGAAATAACTTTCAAAACATAAGTAACTATTATATATAGAAACACGTAAATCAGAATTAAAATATATTTAGTAGATTTTGAGTAAATAGGAAAAGTATCCCTAATTCTTCATTTTCTGTGCCTACTGGCTGTGTTAATATGTACGTGTCGGCGATGATATACGATAATATTGATGTAGGCCCTTAACGTGTAATGCTGCTGAGCTTACAGAATTAAGTGTTACAGATTTTTTCCAAGTTTCTGATTAAATTTATTTTATACACGTTTTGTCAAACTCCTTGATTTTAGAGACCGATGACATTGCAAGATAATACCACTGAAATACGTTAAGAGGATACCAAAATAGCTTCGTGCATTTTTCTACGTACGAAGTTTTCATTGTTTCTTTAGATTAAATGGCTAGAGCTCTAATTTTTAAGTATATGTTTTTTCAATATATAATCTAGGATCGCATATACTCAGAAACGCAATTGATAAAAGTTTTCTCGATAGAAAATCTTAGCGAAACAACCTCTCTCATTTTTTATTTTTTTCATTTGTCGGTCTATTATCGCGTATTAACTAATGAAATAACTTTCAAAACATAAGTAACTATTATATATAGAAACACGTAAATCAGAATTAAAATATATTTAGTAGATTTTGAGTAAACAAAAAACATATCCCTAATTCTTCATTTTCTATACCTACTAGCTGCATTAATATGTACATGTCGACGATAATATTGATGTAGGCCCTTAATATAAGATAGATAATGGTACCAATTCTACACCCACAACTAAATTAAACATAACTAAAATGAATTTTGATAGTGTCAATAACACAATTCGGCAATGTTAACTGAACTTTCTTAATATAAAAACTGTTTATTATAGACAAATTATGTTAACTAGGTACTTGGTATTTAAGATTTATCTAAATTTCTGAAATCTGTCTAAATGTGAAGTGTCTCGCGTGTGACCTTTACTTAAAGATGAAACCAGATGTGGTGTCGTGGGACACCAGGTAGGAACGAAGTTCCTTCGGCTAATGGAGAATCGACACAATTTGGAAAAAAAAATCGTGCTCAATTTTATGTATGTTTTCTTGATTTTTCTCTTAAATTTTGCTGATTAGTTTTTATTTAAGTACAGGAAAGTATTTAGGAAATTCAGTATTTTAGGAAATAATAAATTACGTAAAATAAAAAAATCGTAATTCAAATTATCTATTAAAATAACAAAAGATGTCTCATTATTTTTGTTTGAAAACATAAAATTACATAGAAATAGAAATAATTACAAAAAATTAAAAGTGGTGTCGTGGGACACCAGGAACGAAGTTCCTTCGGCTAATGTAGAATCGACACAATTTGCAAAAAAAGAACACTACTCACTTGTGTATACGACTGTCGCGCCTGCGCACATCTCATTTAACGGTTTTATTCCACGGACTTTTTTCCACGGCCTTTTTTCCACGGTATTTTTCTTACGGTTTTACTATCACATTTTTTTCAGTTCGGTCGCGCAGTAAAATCCCTATCTCCTCCAAGCCTGCCGTAAGGAACTTCGTTCCATAAAGTTTATTATTATTATTATAAGTAATTCTTATTAATCAGTCTCAGAAAAGAAAGAAAGAGAAAGGTATTATGCACTACTCGCTTGTGTATACGACTGTCGCGCCTGTGCACGTCTCATTTAACGGTTTTATTCCACGCACTTTTTCTTACGGTATTTTTCAGTTCGGTCGCGCAGCAAAAATCCTCCTAGCCTGCCGTAAGGAACTTCGTTCTAAAAATTAATTAATATAAATGGGCAAAACAGAATAGCCAAATAATCTAAATACACCAATAGTTGTTTTCGTATGTTAGTTAAGTTTAGTTATGCACGTAGAATTAGTACCATTGAGATCTGATGGTAAAGGTGAAACCTACCTAAAGAGATTGTAAAAGCATCTTATTTTCTTTCAAAACGGGAAGATTCTCTATGTTAGATTGCACATAATATGCAATAATATGCATAGCCGTTAATTACTTTTTATACTATCTGTTGCCTGCAACTTCGTACGCGTGTAATTTAGAAACCAAACCTTTACAAATTATAATTATAATTTATATGTCGGCGCAACCACAACAATTAGTCTAGAGAACCTAGAATAATTAAGTTAAAACATTTGATTGTTCCAATATTAATTTACAAACCACCAAGTTGATTACTTTAGGGTTTACTTAACCTAAAAACTTACGAACACGTGCAGGTACGACCGAATGACATGCACGTGCGCCGGCACTATAAATACCGCCGCACGGTGGGCAATCGGGGTAGTTACACTCGAGCAGCCGTACAGTACGGACCTTTCTTGGGAATCGTTACGCTGCTCGTTGCTATTTATCTATTTATAGTTAGTGATAAAGAGTTTATTCCGGTCATAATCGCGAGTGTATAATTATAAAGTGTGTATTTGTGAGAAAGTGTAAAGTGACGATTGAGAGGTGACGTTTTGTGTGAACATCATTATCTTGGTGGTAGAGGCGCAGGTTATAGGGGATTTGGTTGGAGACCTGCTGTGGAACCTTTTATGTGTGAAAGAGAATGTCAGATTGATGTATAAACATCTTAAAGACAGTGTCTACAATTTGTAGACTGATTTTAAAACATGGCCATTCCATCCTCATCTATGTCACTCCAACATATATATATATAAAAAAACATCCTCTTGATCCCTTTAATCTGTTTAAAAAAATATCGCACCGAAATTCATTGCGTAGTTTTGAAGATATAAGTTCACATAAGGACATACATACAGCAATAACGACTGCGTGTTATAATAAGTAAAGAAGATTTCCCTTTTTTTTAATTGATTTGGCTTCAAGATATAAAAATCGCAGACATTTTTGGTTTTTCCAACTATTTGGACATGCTCACCTATTCGATTTTCTTAACATTTCTTTAAACGTTACGGCTGTCAATTTGATTACTGGTAGTAAAAATTTAAAGACGTGCATTAACGTGTATGGTCACCCTAATGTATTGTGCAGTTTAGTTCGAGTAGTTGTTAACTGACAGCTGATGCTATCGTGAAATCCAGCAGCATAGCATCATAGCATCATAGCAGAGGATTTGAGTAAGTGGCTTGACCAGTTCTCATGCCAGGAAATTCACAATATCAAAATACCTATAGGAGCATAATTAATGAAAAGTTATCAATTTATGTTTGTGGTTCTAAAATACAAACCTATGTAGGTATATTAATAAAAAAAATAATGTTTACAATATAGGCATATGTAGGGCGTAATCTCTGGCGGTATTGATCCGATACAATTTTTGTTATGAGATGTGCGTTTACACGGCCTTATTCAATGTATTCAGATTTGAGACAATACCATGTATATATATTATGCGATGTGTTCTTCGGGTATTATCGTTTGATTGTGATTATTTAAATGTGATTCCCTAAGCGAATTGCAAGAACACGAGTAAAAGACCTTGGTGTAAGTGATTTAAAGATTACTGTTGTAAGCATAGTTAACAATTTGATTTTTATATATAGCAGTTAATCGTTGTAGTGACGATAGAAATAGGTACCTACATCGTCTGTGAAAATTTCCAATAAAAAGCTATCACCGTTCATGAAACAGAACCTGGTGACAGACGAACGGACTGATGGACAGTAATAGCGTCCTGTTTTACTATTCAAGAAAGTATACTGCGCTTTCATAGACTTGGAGAAGGCATATGATAGCGTGTGGAGGGACGAATTGTGGTCGACACTATCTATGTATGGAGTTGACGGGCGCTTGGTGCAGGCACTGAAATCTCTTTATAGGGATTCTAGAGCCTGTGTCAGGATAAATGGGGCATATACTGACTGGTTTAGTATCTCTAGGGGTGTGAGACAGGGATGTGTAGCGTCACCATGGCTGTTTAATCTATACATGGATAGTTGTCTGGTAGATTTGAGAGAGAGTGATGATGGATTGGTTATGGGTGAGCTGCCTATCAAGTGTCTTCTTTACGCGGATGATCAAGTTCTACTTGCACCATCTGCGGAAGAATTGCAAGATATGGTAACTAGAACGAATGAAGCATTTAGACTAAAAGGAATGAAAGTAAACGTAAACAAGACGAAAGTTATGGTGTTTGAAAAAGAGGAGTGTATGTCTGCATGTAATATTAAAATAGATGATGAAAGTGTGGAACAGGTACATGAATTTGTTTATTTGGGAAGTGTTTTTACAAGAGATGGTAAGGTTGATGCTGATGTGGAAAGAAGGGTGTTAGCGGGAAATAAGCTGAATGGTGCCTTGCATGCTATTGTGGCTAACCAAGCGATTACTGAAAAGGCTCGAATGGCGATCCACAATGGCGTGTTGTTACCTACGCTTATGTATGGAAGCGAATGTTGGGTGTGGCAGGAGAAGCACAAAAGTAGAATAAATGCTGTAGAGATGCGCTCTTTGAGAAGTATGTGTGGTGTGACTTTGAAAGAGAGATTAAGAAATGAAGTTATAAGAGAACGTTGTGGTCTGAAAGAGGATGTAGTGACTAAGGTGGAGAAAAGTATGCTTAGGTGGTTTGGTCATGTGGAGAGGATGGATGAGAGACGCTTAACGAAAGGCATATACACGGCGAAAGTAAGTGGAAATGCTGGGAGAGGACGCCCGAGAAAAATATACTCCGATGTCATCGCTGGGATACTCCAAAAGGGGCAAGTGCGTAGCACTTACAACCGTCGGGCATGTATGACCAGATGTATGAGTGTGGATGAAGCCAAGGAAGTGTGCTTCGATCGTGGCAGATGGCGCTCTATAGTCTCTGCCTACCCCCATGGGAAAAAGGCGTGATGTTATGATGATGATGATGAATTTTACTATTTGGTAAGCAACCCTGACTCTAGCATTCGTTGGTTTTCAGTGTTTGATTAAAATCTCTAAACAAGTAGCATTGAGTAGTTTTATGTTATACGATAAATACAAACCAAAGCGTTAGTCTGAGTTTTCAAGATCTGATTTGGAGAAGTCCGTTAAATTATCCCTTTTGTTACACGGTGTTCAAAAGCGTACAATTATTAGAAAGTAAAAAGAAATTAAAGTCGTTTTTTCTCGGTCAAAAACAAGTTTTATGGAGATTTTAATCCCAAGTTACGCCTTAGCTTTTGTAATGTTTCTTTCAGTTCGCTTTTTGCATTTACATTGAGGATTAATGGCATCGTCTAAGTATCATGGTTATTATGTTAGATTTATCCTTATGTAATAAAATCAAAGATCAAATATCGATCAGAATTAGTAGAGTAATTAAGTAGGTACTTATATAATCAAAACAATTAACCATGTAGCAAAGATCCTAGGTCTGTGCCATCTCCCAGGAGCTAGGAAGTAAAGCAGCGCACCTATTTCTTCCACTCTGAAAGGCCGAATTTTAACTTTCTTTGGGCACGTCAACATGAGGCTTTTGTGGAATGCCTCATAGCAATGGAAACGTAGCGGCAAAACAACCCCGGCAGATTTGTATACATATAATAGTAGTCTAAATGAAACCAAGAAAGTGTTGCTTCAGGAAGAATAAATAAATAATAATTATTATTATTAAAGTGTGTTTGGATCGCTTCTTAGACTTTACGATCCCAATGGGATTCTTCCGGAAATGGGGGGAACGGTGTGTGAACCCCTCAGCAGGCATACAGCTTATCGAGGCAGTCCGCCCAGTGCTAACGGAGTGGGTGGAGACGAGGCACCGGGAGCCGACCTACTTCCTGACTCAGTTCCCCACAGGTCACTGTTGCTTCGGCAAGTACCTGTGGTAACATCCCCACTGTGTTGAGCCACACGCGATGACCTCTTGCCGGGCTATGATTAGGCTCAGGGCACACATATGGCCCAGTTAGGGCGAGGAAAACAAAAAAAAAAGATAAAGGCGTGATGGTATAATGATTATTTTAGTAGGTATAGAAACTTATGTGTGCCACTTTTTCTTGCTCTAATCTGGATTATTAACGATTTAAACAAATAGTTTTTTTAATTTTCTTCAAACATCAGCTTGCACATGCCATTGTTAAATAAAAACTTTTCCATTTTTGAATAAGCGAATTTGTGAAACTATAAGTTCTCGAAGTATAAATTTATTTTAGTGATTGCCCAGAAATTGCGCGAGTAATGAACTTTCTCATACCTAATGAATGAAAAAAGTAATAAAATTACAATGCATAAATATTCAACGTGTTAGACAGAGCTATTTGTATTCAAGTATCTTTAGATTTAGATTACTCTATTTATGTTATTTGAATAATCCTGAGCTTTTAAAATAATCTAATCATAAAAGACTACTTAATATGTTCAAATGTTGTGGTTGTCTGTAAATGTAACAGCATTTTGGTTTTAAATATTTATTTACATGAAACCTTTGAAATGTATGTACGAAATTTTATGTATTGGGTGCATGTGATGCTGACGATCCTAAATAAATTAAAAAAAACTACAACCCCATGGAAAAAATAATAATTATACTAGATAATTACTGTAATAGTAAAATTTTTTATTCCACAAACAATGAGATATTTATGGAGAATGTTCTATTTATAAAGATAAATAAATTACAAGAACAGAATCATAAAACAGGGACACATTGCATTTATTTTACACTGCCAGACTATTTATCGGTATCATACCATCACATATCGAACACATACGGCAGAAATGAAAACAAATTAACATTGATCACTACTGAAGTATGCTTTTGTTTTTCATACCTTTTCAGTTGACGAATGAACTTAAATGTTGGGAAATTTATTTCTGTATCTATTTATTGATATTCTATAATCTTTACTTATTATAAAAGAAAGTCATTATTTTTGTATGTATGTCCCTTTGACTGGACGGCGGTTGTTTATTAGATAGAGTGTGAGTTCAAGAGCATTGTTTTTTGTATAATATTTATTTATTTATTTATTTCAACACATAATGTACATAGTAGGTACAAAAGCGGACTTAATACCCAAGGCATTCTCTAACAGTCGACCTTTAGGTGGTGCAGAGATTGATAAATGGCAGGTGTTTCATTTATTAAAAATAAGATAAAAATAACTACACTAATTTAATATACTTACGCATATATTGTTTATTTAAACATACACATTCCTATACATATATACATATAATAATAAATAATAAATAGGTATACATACATAACTTATATTACGATGAAAGTATCTTAAAACCTAGAGTGTAGAACCAGCAACCGATAGATCGAAATAAAATTGATAAACTTTGGACTTGAAATTTTTCCGACTTTTTGCCAACTTGATTTCGAGAGCAAGTGCATTCCAGAGAAGGACAGTCTGTATTCGAAAAACCGGAAAAGTACGAGTTGGACTCGCACGCTGAGGGTTTCGCATCTACGATTGGTCTTATTCATATTAACTTATTTAAAAGGTTTAAAAGTTCGCTAAAATCGGTTCGCGAAAATTGTCTTTTTACGCTAAAACATTTATTATCTCTCCGATAAAATCTTCGTTTAAACCTCCGTTAAGTCGTTATGAATAAGACCATATTATATAGATTGAAAAGCGTAGATAAATTATAAACCACAGTTAATTTTGGCGTTGTTAATGTAGCTGCATTAATTAATATTATTGTGTTTACAAAAGCCATTAATCTATCTATTAGAGGTTCGTGTCATTGCTAGCTTACAAAATAAAATCCTTTATTTGTGTAGTTCTAATACGTAGGTAAGTGCCAAAAACTATAAATTGCAGTAGAATTACCTACTAATTACACAATCAACATTTTAATAGCGAGAATTTAAATCAATTAGCGCCATCTACATATGAAATATATATTTTGACTTTACTTGAAGTGACGTCACAGTACAAACGAAAAAATGTAATTCTTTGAACATGAAATCCCATACTATGTAAATGTATTTTCTATCTCAATAATAACAATTAATTCATTAACAATTTAATAGCACTTTAGTTCCAAAATCCTATGTATAATAAAATTTTAGTAAACAAAAGTGGAAAATGGGCGTCAACGTGCGCTATGTTGTGGTTGTTACGTGTTAGATGGCGCTTTTACAAATTTCATGTGCTGGTCCTGGAAAAATATGACCTTTGGAAAAATAATGTTTTTGCGTAATGTGATAAGAAATTCAAAGTTTTTGGATTTTTCCCAATATCACCAGTATCTAAATACAACCTTTCCTCTGTGACGCACAACATGGTTTTAGATTGAACCGCTCAGTGAATACTAATCTTCTTACCACCGTAGATTTTATATCGCAGCACTTAGATAGAGGTATACAAGTTGACGTTCTATATCTTGATTTCCAAAAAGCCTTCGACCGTGTAGACAACGACATCTTGCTTAAAAAACTCAGTGACATTGGCTTTTCACCGAAACTGTTAAAATTTTTTGCAAATTACTTACAGGATCGTCAGCAATACGTCCGACATGGTTGCTATGTTTCTAAACCATATCACACTAGATCTGGGGTTAGTCAGGGCTCGATTTTAGGACCGTTGTTATTTGGAATCATGATAAACGACCTAGAATCGGTGCTTAAGCAGTCTAAATGTTTGTTGTACGCTGATGATCTTAAAATAGTGTATGGAATAGATAAAACCACCGACGCAGTGACTCTGCAACAAGAAATCGATGCAGTACTACATTGGAGTAAAAACAACAACCTTCATTTTAATTCGTCCAAATGTAGAGTCGTATCTTATAGTCGTGCATTAAATCCCGTTCATGCGCAATATCATTTAGGCAATGAACCAATAGTTCGAGTTTACTCCATCAAAGACCTTGGAGTATTATTTGATTCAAAATTAACTTTCCACGAGCATTTGAGAGCGCTGGCTAATGAGTCTTACCGGAGACTAGGCTTTGTCATCCGAAATATGCGTGAATTCAATAATATCTCAGCTATTAAACTTGTTTACATGGCATTAGTAAGAACCAAATTAGAATCTGCTTCAGTGGCCTGGAATCCATATGAAAAAACATATATCTTACTTCTTGAAAAAGTCCAAAAAGTTTTTCTACGTTTCCTTTACAAAAAACGATATGGGTCTTATCCTCACCTCTTCCCAACAAAATTCCTTCTTGGTATGCTAGGATTAAACTCTCTTGAAGTAAGACGTAATTTCTTTTTATTAGTTACCATTTGTCAGACGTTACGGGGTAAGTCTAATTGTCCTCAGCTAGTATCACAGGTAGTTAATTTGTTCGTTCCAGATATACCGAAATATAATTTCAGGCCACGCAAGCACAACTTATTAGCCGTGCCAGATACTCGCACAGTGTCGCATGCCAACTCTCCGCTGGTTCGTGCGCTCACCATGTTAAATTCACTGTTGACGTCAATGCCTGAATGTGATCTGTTTGCAAGTGCTTGGTTGGATGTGCGTCGTGCGTGCCTTAAGTTCTGTGAGATGATGAATGACAGTTAACTAGTATTTGTTTAAATTAAGGTGTTTTACTTTTTATGGTGTATATATATATACTTTGTGTTAAATTGTTTATTGTTATTTGTCATTTTATTGCTTTTTTTGTTTATTTTTAGTATTTTGTTTTGATTTGTAATTTTAATGTTGTCTTTTTAGTACTATTATATTTTGTCTGATTTTGTATGATTGCTTTGTGTATAACGCATTAGTTTTATAAACTGTAATGTTGTACATGAAATAAATAAATAAATAAATAAATAAATAAATCTAACTCTGAGTCAAATTTCAAGTCTCTAGAGTAACGGTAGTAGGCCCTGAATTTTGATTCCTGAATTGCGGCGAAAACTAGCCAAATGGCGCTATTGTGCTCCTCATTTTTTTTTTAATATTTTCTTATTGCTTAGACAAATGAGGTTGATTATATTTTTTGCAGTAAGGGAGCGCGTAGATCTACATTTGGTATGAGTTTCAAGTTGATACCTTCAGCCGTTGCTGAGTAAAAAAAGTTTGACAGACGGACAGACAGACAGACAGACACCGGAGTGATCCTATAAGGGTTTGTACGAAACCCTAAAAAGGAATGAACAAAACGCAAAGAATGTGAGGGACAAAGAAGTAGAAGATTTCTTGCGGGGATAGTATGTTGAGGTTTATTTTTTAAATTCTACACTTACGAAGTTGCAGGTAACAGTTAGTATGTGGTATATTAATATGCAAATACTTATAAATACTATGAATTTGAAAGTAACACTGTCTGTCTGTCTGTCTATGATACTTTGATGCCAAAATTGCTGAATGGATCTATAAATAAAATTTTGTTACATAGATATTCCAAAGTAGGACATGTAGTATTTTGTGATGCAAAGAGGGTGTCTAGCGATGCCAAATTACAAGTGTACGGAATTCTATTTGTTAAGTAAGTCTATATTTGTCGAACTATCCCCTAATTGGTATTGGATAGCCGAACCTTTAAAGCGATTCTCAAAATGATCACTTCTCTATATATGTTCGAGCTTCATACTACGTGACAACTGAAATTTGTAAATTTTGTTATTCCGTCCATGTATTCACATGGTCCCGCTTGGAATTACGAAAATTGTTTCGTAGATAAAAATGTCCAATTTGGTAAACTAGATACCACGGTTATAATAATAGTTTGTTCTACATTATCCGATTTCTTCCTAGATTTGGCATTTGTTTCATTCATTTATTGAAGAATGATAATAGAACAGTCCTTAGATATTACACGTACCTATAAAATATTTACAGACTATATTTGAGGGCTTTTGAATCGTACACTCGAATCAATAATTAATGATGTTATTAATAGACAGACAATTCTCAAATTGATCTGATTAATATTTAAAGTATTTTGCATTTGAAGCTTTTATCTTTAACAAATTAACACAGAAAAGGCGATTATTAAGATTGAAGTGTGTAAAACACTCGATAGTTGGCGTGGATATGCATTACATAAATTTAATGTCGCAAGCACTATAGTCACGATAGTGAAATGATTAATGCGAAAAGCACAGCATCTCGTTGGTTAAACCAACTTGGTTTTTAGGGTTCCGTACCCAAAGGGTAAAAACGGGACCCTATTGCTGAGACTTCGCTGTCCGTCCGTCCGTCCGTCCGTCCGTCTGTTACCAGGCTGTATCTCAAGAACGGTGATAGCTAGACAGTTGAAATTTTCACAGATGATGTATTTCTATTGCCGCTATAACAAAAAATACTAAAAATAAAATAAAATAAATATTTAAGGGGGGCTCCCATACAACAAACATGATATTTTTACCGTTTCTTGCTCGATACTAATAACGTTGCCTTATGTTGCATAGATAATGGTACGGAACCCTTCGTGCGCGAGTCCGACTCGCACTTGATCAATTTTTCTATTTTATATGATTAGATGAATAATAAAATCTACTAAAAATAAAGGAAAAGACTATTAGATACTAGCTGTTACCTGCAACTACGTACTCGTGAACGACATCCTCTTAAACAAATCCTTCATTTAAAAAACCTGTCAAGAGCGAGGCAAACTCGCACCCTTAGGGTTTCGTACCTACTAGACATAGAAACATAAGTAACTGCATTCAAATAATCGGTTAATTAAACTCAAAACAACTCACAAACTTAATTTTGTAGTTGAAATATAGGGAATCGCCTACATTTCAGCTACTTCATAAGTTGGTATTAGTATAAACACTTTTTTCTTGTGATGTGATGACAAATTATAAGCTTTTGGATTTTTTCCTGGTCCATGCCAAATTTCAAGGCTCTAGGGCAGCGGGAAGTAACCTGTGAATTTTGATTCCCTACCATAAGTCGAAAATTCTTAAAAATGGTCATAATTCATTAAAATATTTTTTGCAGCAAGGGACCGCATAGATCTACATATCGTATGAGTTTCAAGTTGATACCTTCACTTCAGCCGTATCTTAGTAAAAAAAGTTTGACAGACGGACAGACAGACAGACAGACAGACAGACACCGGAGTGATCCTATATGGGTTTGTACGAAACCCTAAAAAAAACGAAATAAAATCCGTTGCGCACTTTTCAAGACATAGGTAGGGACATACATACATAAATAACAACTTTGTTTTATAATATGTTAAGATTCGTCACTAAAATAAACTAATGAAATGATGACAACACTTTTATCTTCACACGTATAAATACATTACTCTCCCCACATTTCTACAATGTAATAACATTAGGACATATGTTTTGTCATTTTGTACAAGACACGCGTTGTTCTCGAAGTTGGAACTCACAAACTCTTTTAATACTTAGTAATATCAACATGTGTACTGTCACTGTCACAGATTATGTGATATACTTAAATAAATAATACTGGCAGCTTTCTAAGAATCAACTTAACTAAAATAAAATCCAATGTATGTATTTTGGTTTACTATAACGTTGCATACATATAACACATTTTTTATAATAAGAAAATGTTAACAGAATCGAATCGAGTTACAATATTCATGATGTTTTTATCCATGTGGTGACGGATTAAAAGCACAAGTGTCACCACCCCTTTTCTATCCGAGCATGGTTTAAAAGCCAGCTAAGGAATATTGTACACAGATAATATCCTCTGTGAAAGACGGAAACCTCGAAAATTAGCCCTGTGCCTTGATTAGTGCAGCGCAGTATACCATAATTCCTCCAAAAGTGGAGGAGGCCCGTGCCCAACAGTGCGATGTTAATAGGAAGGAGAGAGAGAGAGAGATTAATTAGTTTAATTTGTTTAGTTGTGCAGGTAGAGATGGTACAATTACTTACACATACTTGAAGTTATTATCTATCTCATGAAAATATACATAAAAATCTCATCTTAATGTTACGAACGATTTTTATGATTATTTTGGTACCTCTGTGAAAAAGGTCGTAAAATATTTTATACTCAAGAGATAAAGATTGCAAGTATATAGGTAAGGTTTGGAACCTAGACCTTCCATTTTGAGCTGCTCTAAGAGATCTGTAAGGTGCTGTAAAGATTTTTCTGTTAAATTAAACCTAAAATTTTCTAGAAGAAAAGGAAAATTCGAAAAAGTTAAACTCTATGCCAACCCGCCTAGTCAGTGTTTGTTGTCTCAGTTTAGTCCCAGAAGGCATTAGAGCTATACAAAATACTTTACCTTACTGTTTATACTGCACTTGATTTTATTTTTCAACCTAGCCAGTTTTTAGTTGAACAAAAAACCTACCTCAAATGGTTTTTGTTGCGTGAAATCTGAAAAATGTTATTTGCTTGAAAAATTTTAACTATAAGAGCCAAAATTGTTAATCCGTGAATTAGTAAATAGGCGGTGTAGAAAACGTATCATTATATTATTTTAAATAAGATTATGTTAAAATTGCTATTATCCTAAGGGGTAATTAAAAAGCTATTGTGGATTAAAAAGCTATTGTGGATTAAAACAAGAAAACTTTATCAATCGTCGCCTGGCAAAAGTTTTCAATACTGTCGTACTGCCGTTTGTTTGTTCTTACTTACATATTACTTCTGAGAAAATCGTGAAAACTGTTGAATCGAGATGCGGATAGGTTTTCTTGCTCTCTGTCTTTCCAGCCTAGCAACGTCCTACTGTTGTGCATGGGCCTCCTTAACTTTGGGAACTTTGTTTATGATCTATATCGTGCTAACCAGGTGTGTTGTTATAGGGTTTATTTTCGAGTTTTCCATCTCTCACAAAAGATTGTTATCTGTGTATTATATTCCTTAGCTGGCTTTTACAGAAATAGATATTTTTGCTACTAAAGTCTAATTCAATTCCTAAAATGATGACCATATTGCTCATATATTATTATCTTACTCTATTATAAATGCGAAAGTTTCTGTCTATCTGTTTCATGCCAAAACTATAGAAAATAGTTTTATAAAAGGCATATCAAGCTGTCTGCTCTATGTATTCATCATAATTATATTTTATTGATATTAAATATTACTTAAAATTTAATAAATATAAATTTAGGTAACAATAGCTCATATTTTTTTTACATAACGTATGGGCCCGTAATCACCGACAGCTTTATGTAGAGTTGCTAATTACGGAGACGAAATTTAAATTTTTATTTCTTTTAAGCCCAATTTATTTCTCTAAGTTCACATTATTTTAAAAATCAACAGTATTTAAGTAGTATAAACGGTTTTTAAATAACAAAGTCGTAATTATAACTAACTCTGATTATATATACTAAAGGCTTTCGTACATCCGTAAAGACAGAAATCATGATAAAGGAATGGATTCGTCCAACAAATTCAAATCTGTCAACACCACACAATAATTAATTACGAGACAGAAGGTTTAATATCACATAGATAAAAGGTTGAAATCACACAGTATGAAGAGATTATACTTCAATTCATCTATATGGTATGTGAATATGTGTATTATGATTTCAACAACAAGGGATTATACATAGTTTAAGAGCCAGGCTAACATCGACTTTCATAGTGCTGATTGCCAAAACAAATGGTAGTCCGGTTTTTAACCTATTACTTTATGGCATTCTACTATAGTGCATCTTATATTTATATATAAGATGCACTAAAATTACATAAAAATCGTTACCGTACTCCTCCGAAACGGGTTGACCGATTTTTATGAAATTTTATAAGCGGTAGGTCTGAGAATCGGACAACATAAATTTTTCAAACAACTGACATTTGTATGGCAAAACAACGTTTGCCGGGTCAGCTAGTATTATTATAAATATCGATTACTGTATCTTAAAACCGGACTGAACTAAAAAAAACATATTTTACACAGAAGCAGAAGAATTTTAATTTTTTATCAAATATATTTCTAGGGTTACTTTTCGTAATAAAGCAATGTATCGTCCGACGTCGACCTTCCTGTTTAGATTCCAAAACAATTACAGTATTTACGAGGGATAAAATTGTTTTGAGAAATTAATTTTACAATTAATATCTACTCGTATGTGTACCTGAACTTTATTATATTTGCTACTTTTATCAAAATTTCAAGTAACTGCAATTATCTGCGTCATAAGCATATTGTAATCTTGTTACGATTATTTGTGCTAGTACTGCTAGCCATGTCAATTAATAGCAAGTAGGTATATGGGGAGCTATAGAATATATCCTGGCTGTTGTTGATAAGTATAAATGTTTGGTAGCTGAGTAATACTGAGTATGTAAGAGGCTTAACGCCCCTCTAACGTTTCCCATTATTACTGAGACCGAAAACCGACCGTCAAATAGTAATTACAGATAAAGTTTAATTAATTAAGTAATTTGATCTCCTAGTAATCTATTATTATCTTGTACACTGGTACGTAATCTTTACTAAGAGGTCTATATGACTGCTATATACAGAGTTAATTTTAAACAGGTACCCAAATTTTCATCTTAACTGAGTATAATAATTCTCGCATTAAAATCTGCAGTGATATAATAAACAGTACAGATTTTTTACATAATAATTACAGGATGGTACATTTTACTGAATATTTTTTTTGCAATTATTTTAAAAATAAAAAACATATTTTTTTTTTATATTTTTCTGATAACTGTTATGACCTTACATATCATGCGACTTCGGCTTGACGTCGACTTGGACAGCCTGTATAAGTATTGTTTTCTTTTTATTAAATTTGTAATGAAAATATAGTCTAATATATAAAATTCACGTGTCACAGTATTAGTTACCATACTCCTCCGAAACGGCTTGACCGATTCTTCTCAAATTTTACATACATATTCAGTAGGTGTGAGAATCGGCCAACATCTATTTTTCAAACCTTTTTTTTCTTTTTTTTAGTATGGCAAAACAACGTTTGCCGGGTCAGCTAGTTGTAATATAAATCCGAAAGCCAAGTTGCTCGATTAGACATTCTTATTGCTAGTTATGGTCAATAAAATGAGTGATAAGAAAGCTGGAGAGAAGTTATACTAACAATGTAATAAGAAATACCATGTGTTCATATCAGTAAGTTTTACTAAGAATTATCGTATATTATTTTTCCCACAATATGAGAAAATTTTGTAACTGTAACCTGTTGGTAAGCAAAAAGATTTAATGGTTATTCAAAACTAGCTAAAACCCGCAGTTTAACTTGTGTACTTTTATATGTTTTCAGTTTTTTAAGTTTACGTATGAACCATCCTCACAATTCAAAAATATTCTAAAAAAATTAGCGGACTCAGTTCAGCTGTTCGCTATTTGCGCTTAGCGATCCATTCAGCGATTTTTTTTAGATGGAACTAATACTTGGTATAAACTTATTTTAGAAAAATTTTAGATATTTTTATAGACATTCCGTATTATTTGCCATTCTTCTTGGAAACAGCTCGGCCGATCTTCATGGAATGTATATTTTTGTAAACTGTTTGTATATAATGTTATAATTATTATAATAGATGCAAGTGAAATTGTTGGGTACAGCTAGTTTCTTACAAATAGATGACATAAAAATTTTAGTTCAGTAACATTAAGTACTAGTTCTGATCTTTGTCTTTACTCATATATCTTCTTCTTATATATAAAATTCACGTGTCACAGTGTTAGTTACCGTACTCCTCCGAAATGGCTTGACCGATTCTTCTCAAATTTTGCATACATATTCAGTAGGTCTGAGAATCGGCCAACATCTATATTTCAAACTTTTTTTTTTAGTATGGCAAAACAACGTTTGCCGGGTCAGCTAGTATATATATATATATATATACTCACTTATAAAACAAAGTCGTTATTTTTGTATGTAAGTCTCTATGTGATCTCATATCTGCAAAACTGCGCAGCAGATTAAGATGCGATTTTTTTTAGCACATGGTAGATGATGAGGATGACTTCTTTGTATAGGTAATTTGATAAGTTTTGGTTTCCAAATTCCACGCATTCAAAGTTGCGACGTTGAGGAATATAACTTCTCTACGTCTGACTAGCTCCGAAAAGGAATTACCTCACAGTAGCACCCAACTTGTTTACACACTCAAAGGCACTAACAGTCAAGTTGTATACGAGTTTTCTTAAGCCTCTACATTTTGCTACGTCTGTTAGTTCAAAAATAACTAAGGATACATTTTGTAACAGAATTTTCAGTTTCCATTAAGATAGTGGAATATTAACCATGTGCCAACACGCTTGGTCAGCGCGGTGTTGTAGACCATAATCCCTTCCAGTGGAAGAAGCCCGTGCTCAACAGTGGGACGTTAATGGTCTGGAGAGAGAAAGAAAGAATCATTATACCATCTCGCCTTTTTTTCCATGGAAGCAAGCACAAACCATATATAGCACCGTCTGCTAGAATAGAAACGCACTTCCTTGGATTCATTTCAGTTCATGCATCTGGTCATACATGCACATTACAATTACAGAAGTACAAAATCTTATTAAGCAAATGTAGCTTAATTTGGGATCTGAGGACGTTGAGTGAGATGCCCATAAAAACCTACTGTTATTTATTTCTCACTATACAAGTGCTTAGATCGTAGTGATATAAAAACTAATTTCAATAAAAAACTACGCGTAAAGAAAAATATTTTTATGACAACATGTATTGCACGTTCTACTTATAAGTTTAAAAAGTTGAAATATTGTAATATATTGTATGTACCAATGAACTACAGTACTGATATTGACATATCACTAAACTAAACACAGCGAAATGTATCAAAAATTATTCAAATAGAAAATCTGCCATTTGCAGATTAAATGAAATATTTTCAAAAATTTAAAATCGTATGCTAATTTAGTTGTCAGTAGCAGAATATGCCTTTTAGTGAACATTCTCGTTTGACCTATCTCATTCCAATATCTTTTGGCTGGAACTGCAAAAAGATAAACTGAAAAGCAATTTATTGAGAAAAGCAATAAAACAAGTATTCAATACACGGCGACACTACGTTATTAGGCTTCCATGTCAAAGGGTAAAGTGGGAACCTATGACCGACACTCCGTTGTAAGTTCGTCCGTCTGTATCTCATAAATGGTGATAGCTAGACCGTTGTAATTTTCACGGATAATGTATTATTATTTTCGCTGTTGGTAACAACAAATTCTAGAAATCATAATACAATAAGTAAATATTTAAGTGAGTTCCCGTACAATTAATGTAGCTTAGATGATATGACAGATCATGGATATCAATCAATCAATCAAATCAGCCCACTGCAGTCTACTGCTGGACTGTGGACATCAATTTGTTCCAAAATACACAACTATGAACATAATAATATAATTTGTAAGCGCTCATAAAATAATAATTACTATAAAATAAGTGCGTTTTGAACTCTCACACGAAAGGCTTTTTCTCTCCTTCTGCCCTATCAGGCCATGGTGGTATATTAAGCATTACCATGACCTGGTAAGGTTGGCCCCCTTTCTTAACGAGGGGCCTAACTCGACGAGGGGGGCATCAGATTCCCCTGTCACACACGAAGAGTTGAGTTATGTTTTTGATAATAATAATGATGGTACGGTACCCTTCGTGCTCATATTCTACTCGTACTTATTGTATAGAAATATTCTTCGCTCTTTATAAATCAGTATATCATCTTTGAAGTCACTTGAAGCGAGAAAGCACGAGATATATTACCGTCCCTAGGGTGGAATATGACAACAAGGTATGGTTCTTTCGCATTGAACAAATATTATGGATTTTATATCTAGGTATTATTGCTGAAAGTTATTTTCGCGCCGTAATACTCCTATAGTTATTTATAATAATATAGAAATAATTTTTATTGGTAAAATTTTTAGCAATTTATTAATTTTCAATGTTATAACGTAGTGTCAAAACATAGGTTTACCTTATTGCTTCAAGTTTATTTTTGTAAATAAATACAGATGCAGATAGATAGCAGGCGTTCTTTGGGTTTAGTCTATGTCCAGCAATGGACGGAGAAAGACTGATGGATGAATAGGTGGACGGAAATAAATACATAAGGATCCATCCATCGCATATAAATTTTAATTTTATCAAAAGTGGATAATCATAGTTACAATTATTTTTAATGCCTTGATACACTAAATTCGTTAACAGATGAAATTCAGTATGAATTACTAGCCTACTGACTAGCGCGCTGAATACTATCTATGAATTCGTGTGCTACGGTATCGCTATTAAGTAGGTACTAGTTCAGAACACGCCACGTTTACGTAACTAGCCCTTGTATTTGAAGTAGCACTAACATCGGCGTCCGATGTTATTGAATAGTAACAAGATCTCATTTGTTGTACCACTGCAATATCGTACAAATTTCTACGATACTTGAAATGTTCTATTCAAATGTACGATACATTTGAACATTAAATGGTGAAATTTAATTTTCGAACTTCTAATTGCGTTGAAGTAAAAGAGGCAGTAATTTTAAGCTATACTAGCTGTTTAACATAATATTTTCTAACACTTGCGCGACTCATCTGTTTAAATAAAACTGTCTGTTTAAGGATTTAGATTTAAAACAAATATAGGCCAAAATTTAAAACAAATATACGCGTCTAAATCCGTAAAAAGTAGTTTTATTTATACTAGCTGTTGTTCGTGAAAAGACGCGAAAGAAATTATGCAAAAATTACGCGTAAATTTTACGCGTACGAATCGCCTAAAGCATTACGCGTAATTTTTACATAATTTCTTTAGTTCTGTCTGGTTTCTAAATTTCACGCGTGCAAAACTGCGAGCAACAATATCTAATAAACTAGCTACAGCCCGCGACCCCGTACGCGTGGACTTTACAAAAGTTTTCCCCGTTTTTGCAAAATTTTTCACTAATGCTTCGCTCCTATTGGTTGCAGCGTGATGTTGTATAGCCTAAAGCCTTCCCCTATAAATGAAATATCCAACAAAAAAGAATTTTTCAATTCGGACCAGTAGTACCTACCTGAAATTAGCGCGTTTAAACAAACAAACAAACTCTTCCGTATTAGTATAGATAATGCTCGTTTAGTACTTAATTTCTCTTAGTTTTATTATTAAAACTAAAATAAAGACAAAGCGGGATTGAGCGGGAAGACGGGCCTCGTGGTCTAGTGGTTCATGTAACGGACTGTTGTTCACGAGGTCGCGGGTTCGATTCCCGCACGGGACATTCATTTATATAATATTATTATTATTATTTATTATTATTTGTGTGATGTTTATAATTGTCATACTAATGTTTGTACTGCGTCTGGGTGTTTACTATATATAATAAGTATGAATTTACAAAAAAAAAAAGTATTATATCTGTATTCTGGTACCCATAACATGCATAAAAAGCTTAGCTTGGGACCAGAGGACGTTGTGTCAAATGCCCATGAATATTTATATTTATTTATAAAATAAACGTTTTTCCTAAAACTTAAAATTTGTTATCAACATAATATCCTTCACCTGCTAAAACCAGGATAGTTATCAAACCCTAAGGGCTTTAAGAATAGTCCCAGGAACTACGCTCAAGGGATATTGATAAAGCACAAATTGCTTTGTAACACTCTTAAATAACGCTAATAGCCCTAGGGAAGTTTTTCGTTAGACCCCTCAGGGCTATTACGTAATGTAAGATACGATTTATATGGCGTTTAAAGATGTAAGCGTGACCCGAAGAATTCTATCTGATTCAAATATTCTGCTTATAAAATGTTAGTTTGGAATTGATAGGTGCTTAGTGTAAACGCGTAGGTATTCTTTTTACTAAATAAAAAATCGGCCAAGTATACGTTAGTTAAGCTTACGCATAAAGTGTTACGCAACACTATCACTTTTATATATCTGTCATTATTATACTGTAACTTCGTAGATTTCGCCATCAAGATTCACGAAAAATGTTTATTGTCTCCCCTGAGATATTTATTTTATACTTATATAAATATTTGTTGTCTAGATGTCCGTGTAGAGACGGATTAAGAATAGGTTCATGTCATCACCCCTTTACTTACTAGGGCGCTTTAAAATCCAGCTGAGGGATGTTGTACACAGATAACATTAATTGTGAGAGACGGAGATTCTTAAAAACCCTTACAAAATAGTTTTTGCATGGTGTTTCTTTGTCTGTTGTGCACTCATTGTAAAGAGAAGTAATAGTTGAATCAAAGTCAAAGGCAAAGGCAAGATTAACATGCTCTCTGAAGAATAATCTAGGCGTCTGTTCCAAAAGTGAATCCTATGAAAAAAGAACAGATAAAAATCTCCATGGATTTTTAAATTGTTTTTTATTCATTACAATATATATTTTATAACGAAAAGGGTGAGGGGGTGAGAGGATGCAAGTTAGTGCAATTTAAGCCAGTAGATTTATGTATGTTTATTAACTTTATATAATTTTGAGTTGGATTAAAGTGTATTTATATAAATCTATACAACACCAATTGACTACCTCTCTGTCAGTCAAATACATTCCAATCCATCCCAAGGTTGCCTGGCAGAGATCGCATTAGCGATAAGGCCGCCCATTTGTACAATAATATTAAGGCTAATAATGTAATTTTGTTTCTTTGTGTATTGGTGTACAAATAAAGAGTTATCTATCTATCTATCTATCTATATGACCAATATAAGGGCTACCCAATGTAGAGCAAATCAATACGTACTTATTATACATATTATTATTATGTTCTGAGTCACGATTGCCGACAGTGCTTAGAAACAAATTTTGTTTCATTCAAAGTAAATATTCAACAAAAACAACTAATTAATACTTTGCTCGTTAAAGAAAGTTACTACAACTTATTCCAATTAAATAATTTTAGTTTATGTCAGGGTTTTCGGAAAACATCTTTATTTGAAAGCTTACAATTAATTTTATTTAATTTACAACTTTATAATTTTCTAACAATCTTCTATAGAGAATGCTAATTTTAAGAATTTAAAAGCAATTATTTTTATAAAAATGCCTTGTGTATGTTTTATCATATGAACCGTTCTATTTAACCAGCTATTTCATTACGTTCACGTTAATTTTCAAGTAAGTATATATTTAAGTTACTATAGAGAGCGCATTTTCATAACAAAGCCGTAGCTCTGTAAGTACAAGTGAGAACATCGTTCACAAGCAAAGTTAAAACATAGGTATAAAACATCAAGTGAGTGCAATAATTCTAATATTAATTTTATTATAACTGTTATGGTTCTTATACATACTTATCTCTGTACCAAAAGATAAAACCGGGCCCTATTATTAAGAAAGACGGACGGATGGACGGACTGTCCGACCATCCGTCCGTCTGTCTGACTGTCATCAGGCTGTATCTCTGGAACCGTGATAGCTAGAGAGCTGAAAATTTCACTGTCTATGTATATCAGATAATGCTATAACAAAAATTACTCATCATCATTGTTCACACTTCCTTATCCCATTATTTCCTATGAGATTCCTATATAAATAAATATTCATGGACATTTCACGCAACGTCCCCTGCTAAGCTTATATATGCTTGTGTTATGGGTACCAGAATACGGATAGAATACATATACTACTTTTATTTTGTAATTACATACTTATAATACATAGAAACACCCAGACGCAGTACAAACATTTGTATGACTATTATAAATATCACACAAATGATTGTCCCTAGCGGGAATCGAACCCGCAACTTCATGATCGGCAGTCCGTTACATGAACCACTTAACCACGAAGCTAGTAGTAGTCCTTACTTGAGTGCTGTAAAAGCTATAAAAGCTATATACGATCAGACGAAGAGACGGAAATCTCGACGAACGGGTCTCAACACATCTGGTAAGGTTGGCACTTGATCTATACTAAGCACCCTTCTGATGTCAAGGAATATCTTTCCCAACACTGGGGTGTTATGGGTTAAATAAATTATACATAAACTAAGTACTAATCAAACATCTATTAAAATTAATGGGAAACTCGATTAAAATCTTGATTGACTTGAATTTCAACTTTACTTTTAATTCATTTAATGTAATCTTTTTTGACTGACTTTGATTGATTTAGGCTTAGAAAACGTACACCTAAGTTAGCCACTAATAATAAGAAATCAAATTTATTAATTTAAAATCAACATGACAACAACATTTTAAATCGGAAACTGAATTAATAATTGGAAACTCAATAAGTGTAATTAAATTAGTATAGAATTAATTACATTATGTACAAAATAAAAGGAGACAGTGTTAATATTTTAATCAAAAACATGTTTAGGGTAAATTGCCAGTAAATTGCTTAATTAAGACATCGACTGAACCTATATTTGGTGTATTTTCCTTACAATAAGTACGGCCGTCAAAAAAGTTCACTCGTAATTTGAGGTATGAATAACGCATACGTTCTTATGGAGATATATTAATATTTTTCATGACAACATCCAGTGTCGGGACCTAATATTGAACAATTAATTCGTTTTATTAAAATACAACATTTCACAAAATATAATCACGTTTTCCTAATACTTGCGCGACTCTTTTGTTTATATAAAACTACTTTTACGGATTTAGACGCGTGTATTTGTTTTAAATTTTAGCCAGACGTTTTGGAGACTTTGCAGTCACCATGGTCACAGGTAAGACTGCTATCCGTACCATACTGGCACCCGTACCATAAGGTAAAACGGGGCCTTATTAATAAGATTTCACAGTCAATCCGTACGTCTGTCACCAGGCTGTATCTCTGGAACAAGGATAGCTAGTGAGCTAAAAAATTCACTACAGTAACAATCAGTTAAGATCGTCATGCTTCTATTCTTATCCCATTGCTTAGAATCCCGTTCTTTGGGATCGATAATGGTACCGATTCTACATGCACAACTAAACTTAACTAAAAAATGAACATTGATGTTGTTAATAACCAAATTCAGCAATGTTAACAAAACTTTTTTTATTAAAAAATCTGTATATTATAGAATAATGATTTAAATTAATAAAAATATGCACAATGAAATAGCCAATTAATCAAAATATGCCATAGTTTAAATAAAACTACTTTTAACGGATTTAGACGCATATATTTGTTTTTAATTTTGGCCCGACGTTGTGAATGTTTGTAAACCCTGTAATAACTGACCGTAGAAGACACATAACAGCTCAGTCTCACCCGTGACCATGGTGACTGCAAAGTCTCCGAAATATCGGGCCAAAATTTAATACAAATGAGTCACGCAAGTGTTAAAAAATATGATGCCATAGTTGTTTAAATTTTTTAGTTAAGTTTAGTATTGTTACCAATGTCGCTATTAGGAATACATTATGATATTAAGGGTACGAAACCGTTCGTGTGCGAGACGAATTCGTACTTCACCCGTGTTTTTAAACCATAGTATTTTATTTTTAATTTTCCCCCTACTATTTATTTCCATATTGTGCAAGGATCTTATCCAATTTGAGAGAATATTTAGCTTACTATGTTACACTGACCTAGCGTGTTGGCATATTCTACGTTCTTCTGTCTCTTACAAAAGATGTTGTCTGCTACGAGTACATACCCTTGATAGGAAATGGTGATACCTACTTGTATTCGCAATCTATCACCACTTGAATTTAATATGTAGGTAGTGTAGTCTGAGCACATTTTTTTTTTCAAATATTCATGAATATTAAACGCAACGTCCTCTGGTCCCAAGCTATGCTTAAATGCTTGTATTATTGGTATCAGAATACGGATATACCATATATACTAATTTTCTTTTGTAAATACATACTTGTAATATATACAAACACCCAGACGCAGAACAAACATTTATATGACATTTATAAACATCACAGAAATGATTGTCCTGTGCGGGAATCGAAACCGCGACCTCGTGAACGGCAGTCCGTTACATGAACCACTAGACAACGAAGCCCGTCAGAAACATAAAGCTTAACTTTATCGACTAATAGAGCATAAACTTAAATTGTATATGAATTAGTAGTCTATTAAATGGTAGCAATTTATATACAGTATCTGTACTAAGTAGGTAATAGTAGAGAACATGGATCGTTTACTCAACCAGTCCCCGTATTTGAACAATGTTTGCTCTAACATCGGATGTCAATATTGCTTGCATACCTACAGTAACTAGATCTTATCGTACCACTACAACATCGTGGAAATTTGTACTAGCTAAAGTGAAATGTTCGGAACAAAATCATTTTTATTTATACATTTTTTTGTATTGGCATATATTTGATCATCTCTCTTTCTGAGTCCATTAACTTTTCATTATTGGATACCAATCTCCCCCTCTTCAGAAAACTATCTCGTCTACTTATGCCAAGTGTTAGCAAAGGGTTTAGTTTCAAGGTTTTCTTCTCTCACAGATGTTTTCTGCTTCTAATATCTAGAAGGTCTTCATCATTCTCAGCATTCTTGCTGGTTCTTACAGCTCCTTGGAAAGGAAATAGGGTGATAACCCTTATATTTTTAATTCGTCACCACATGTTTGGTGATCGGTGGTCTCTAAGCTTAACAGAAATAAAATTCATGGTAGAAATAAAATAATGTCAAATTGTTTCTCGTCAGAAGTTAGAAGTTTAAAAAATAATTAATTTAATCTGCTCGATTACTATTCATATTATGTCAGGTACTAGCTTAAACGACACTCTTTTGTTATATAAAAATATCAAATTCAAAAGAACTTTAATAATTACAATGAAAAGAATGTGGCGATTTCAGTTTAAAAACTGTAAGTTTGATGTAGATGATGAGTATATTTTTTTGTTTCACGAAGTATCACAAGACATAACTTCTTTCATTTCTATATAAAGTAAACAGTGGTTTCCAGCACATGAAATGCTTTTATACCATTAAGTTCTTTCTCCGTAATGAATTATGATCAAAGCTACTTTGCACTCTATAGTCATATTATGCTTTTGTTGGATGTAGGCGTGAGTGATTTAGATTTCACTTGATCCTTTCATATTTTATTACACTTTTATTAAATTCTTTTTGAAATACTTAATAAATAGACATTAATTTTAATGAAATATTTTCTTTGAATTTAAAATGATTACATTATGTAGGTACCCATTTTTCCTAAGTGAATGATTTAATGTGCAAAAAGCAAGTTCAGGAGTATTATTATAGGTCAATTATTCTAGTTTTATGTCACCATAAGTGATTAAAAATTTTGTTGTCTAGCATATCAGAAACAATAGGGTGGTGACTTGCCTATTCTGAATCTCTCGTCACTAGCATGATCTCTTAAGTTTGTCAATGGTATCAATTCTAAATTTATATTTGGAATTAACTTAATTAAAAAATTAAAGCTGATAGTGTCAACATATATTATGTGCTATTTCGTTGTACATATTTAATAAATAATAAATAAATATTCATAAACATTTCACACAACGTTCGCTGGTCCCAAGCTAAGCTTATATGTTTGTGTTATGGGTACCAGAACACGGATATAATACATATACTACTTTTCTTTTGTAAATACATACTTATAATACATAGTAAACACCCAGACGCAGTACAAACATTTGTATGTCAATTTAACATTTGTATAATAATTGATTGAAATCGTTAGTCTATAAATATACAGCTTTTTTATTAGGAAAGTTTAGTTAACATTGCTTAAATTATATTCACATCATACACACACACACACACACAAGCAATTTAAATTTTTAGTTAAGTTTAGTTATGCACGTAGAATTGGCACCAATATCTTTTTTTTTACTTTTCTTTACCAGGCTACTGGTTTTTCAAAATGATTATTTGTTTCCTTTGAGTGTCCAACGAATAGCTACGTGATAAGCGAATTTGTAAATATTATTATTCTGGCCATGTATTTTCCACGGTCCCGGCTGAATTTTCGAAAACGAAAATTGTTTCGCAGATAAAAATATTCATTTTGGTAAACTAGATTCGACAATAATAATAGTTTGTATAGTTTGTTTTGTATTATCCAATTTTCGTTTCTTGTTTTTATCATTTATTTCTTTTATTTGTAACATAAAGTATCAGATTGATAACATAATTACGTGCTGTATGCAATACAAAATTAAATTCGAGCGTGCAAATCACCCGTTTTTGTGTCCATAATGATTTCTCTTTTTACTAATCTTCACTTATTAAAAACAAAGTCGTTACTTTTTAGGGTTCCGTACCCAAAGGGATTATATTACTGAGACTTCGCTGTCCGTCCGTCCGTCCATCCGTCCGTCTGTCACCAGGCTGTATCTCAAGAACGGTGATAGCTAGACAGTTGAAATTTTCACAGATGATGTATTTCTATTGCCGCTATAACAACAAATACTAAAAATAAAATAACCTAAATATTTAAGGGGGGCTCCCATACAACAAACATGATTTTTTTTACCGTGCCTGGCTCGATACTAATAACGTTGCCTTATGTTGCATAGATAATGGTACGGAACCCTTCGTGCGCGAGTCCGACTCGCACTTGACAATTTTTTTTTTCATATGTGTATTCATGTCGCTATGTGACCTTAAATCTTCAAAAGTATGCAATCGATTATAATGTAGATTTATATTAGATAGAGTGGTTCAAGAGGATGGTTTTTTTTGTATAAAAATAAATAAATCGAACCCGCGACCGCATGATCGGCAGTCCATTACATGAACCACTCCACCACGAAGCCCGTCAAATTTGTTTAGACTGTGTTCCTAAATTCCACACGTAAGCAGTTGCTTGCAGCAGCTATTACGTATAAAATATTTATACCAGTATGTAATTAAAAAAACTAAAATTTTATAATTTCATTATACTGATTACTAGCTGACCCAGCCAACGTTGTTTTGCCATATAATTGTTAGGGGTGTGCACCCTTAACATTTAGGGGGTTGAAAAATAGATGTTGTCCGATTCTCACACGTAACGGATATGTACACAAAATTTCACGAAAATCGGTCGAGCCATTTCGGAGGAGTATGATTACAAACACCGTGACAGGAGAATTTTATAAATTAGATTGAAGGTTTATGTTAATATTCCAGTCGAAAATTTAATAGTAAAATTGTCAAAAATGTTTGATACCAAGATGCATATTTCAACTAAGGAGATGTGCATCGTAAACAAGCTCAAGCTACAAGATACAGTAAATAATTAGTGATAACCTACAAACATAATTTTAACGGAAGACATTTTTTTTTTTATAAATATTAAGTCACTTGATAACTGAACATAATTGCTTAAAAACTTTTCATGACATCTTTTTTCATTTATACTGAACAGCCTTTTACGTCACAGTGATATAAAACTTTTTCGTATTTTCGCTGTGTGAAGTTGTTCAAAGTATAAATTTTATGCCTCCTGCAACTTCGCTTAATGAAAATAAGTACGATTTTGAACAAATTGCTAACGTAATGAGCTTTTGAATTGAGTCTTGGAACAAAGTTGGTGACGAATCGTTACACATAAATATTCTACTATAATGACATTTGCATTCTTATACGTTTGTATTTATATTTATGCCCCATATGAGATCTCTGTAGGATTGTTATGTTTCTTTCATTCTTCTCCTTCTCCAGCCCATTTACGTCCCACTGTTGGGCACGGGCCTCCTCCACTTTGGGAGGGATTATGGTCTACTGTGCCACGCTGACCGGCCGTGTTGGCACAGGGTTTATTTTCGAGTTTAAAAAGGAAGATAGAAGATATTATCTGTGTGCAATATCCCTTAGCTGACTTTTACAGCACCCTTGGGAGGAGATGGGGTGGTAACACTTGTATAGAATATATTATAAACTACATAATTATCTATATTTCACGTAAATCCGGTGCCTGAATATTTAATAATAGTAATTTTGAGTCCCACATAGTTTCTGGAAAACTATTACTCTGAAATCGAACATTTTCAAATTCCCGTATACTATTGAGAAATACCTAACAGATCTCTACCTGTAAGGAATTTCTTGTATTGGATATTGCTGTAAGCACCTTATATTAATTTAATAGTATCAAGAGGTAACTCCAGTTTAGCTTTGCTCGTTTAGCACCATATTTTTTTATTTTTTTATTTAGAAGCTTTTATTCATATAGAGATCATGTCAGATCCATCATGGTCACTATGAAAAATTTGGGCTTAGTGCAACATGTATTTTACAGGTCCATACACTTCTGTAAAACGTCATATTTCTGTTTATGTCTCTTTCTTTTAAGTCACACAATCAAATAATCTTTTCTTTGACATTTATTTATTCTCGTACTTAGGTAATTCTCGATATTCATTTGAATAATTAAAAAAAATTATAATTTGATACTCCTTACAATATTTTTTCTATACAGTCATTTGACAAAAAAATTATGCGGTTTTTGTTTAGTAAATAATATTCTCTACAGTTTTTTTTTATAACTTGTTGATAATGTGCACATTCAATTTAAAGTTTACCATTGGCGGTTAGGAATTCTACGGTACTTTTTGACGAGGACTAAATAAATAAATATAAATTTGTATATAAACCGTAAAATGATAATTTACTGAACAAGCTTACTTAGGACGATTCAACGTCCCATCATGTACTTGAATTTTGTTATAGTGACCAACTGTAATATGTTAGTTTAGGACTTACTATTGTTTGCTTTTTATTAATCTATCGGCTATAGGAATTCTGTGTTAACTTTATATACATACTAGCTGTTGCCCGCTACTTCGTACACGTAAAATTTAGAAAGCAAACCTAACAAACAGAAGTTTACTCTTCTGCTCAATAGATGGCGTTGTACGTTTTTTAAATCGCGCTGTCGTTCCGTTCCACAAATTAACACTTAAGCTCGTCAAAATTATTATTGTGTTATCATCGGGATTTCGCATTTATAAATTAGTAAGGATACCACAAAATTGTCATATTAGTTATTTGAGTGTCAGACTAAATTCAAAACGTTAACAATTTATTTTTAAATAACATACGATAAAGCTGTTCTGAAATACTCTGAATCTGCTCCAAATTTGTTTTAAAATATCGGAAAAATGTACAGAAATATTAGGGATCTGAGAAAATTAAAATACGACAGGTAAGTTTTCAAAGGTTTTCACTGATGTTAATGTCATGTAGACTAAAGTCACAGGTTTATTTTAATATATTATATTTGACTATTTAGACCTTACATGAAAAAGCTGATTTTTTTAGAGTTATTTTGTACTTTTCTGTTTTCGATTAAGGCTTATTAAAAAGCTGTTAAATATAATACTAATTCTTATACTAAATGTTTATTTCAATTTCAATAATATCCACAACTTTTTCATTATGCCAGTCAGCTTCCTTGGACATGGATAGAATAAGAAAATCTCTCGATTTTCTGTTGTCACGTATTTGCAACTCTTTAAGTTCCACAAAGAAGCAGAATAATCATTTTAGTAAATTGGTTCCACGTTTAACGACTTGCAAAATTTGTTGTTAAATCGTGGTAGGTAGATACCTCTTCTAATCAATGTTGTTAACTAAAGTTTTGTTGTTAAAAATAGCAACTTATTAAGTACTAGCTATAGCCCGCGACTCAGTCCGCGTGAAATTTAAAAAAAATTCCCGATTTTTGCAACATTTTTCACTACTTCTTCGCTTCTACTGGTTGTAGCGTGATGTTATATAGCCTAAAGCCTTCCTCGATAAATGCCCTATCTAAAACTGAAAGAATTTTTCAAATCAGCGCAGTGGTTCCTGAGATTATAGAAATAAACCCTTTAGCTTTATAATATTAGTAAAGATCTACGGTCTTATTCATAATGATTTATCGGATTTATATATGACGGGCCTCGTGGTGTAGTGGTTCTGGTAACAGACTGCCGATCAAGAGGTCGCGGGTTCGATTCCCGCTCGAGACAATCATTTTGTGTGATTTTTCTAATTGTCATACAAATGTTTGTACTGCGTCTGGGTGTTTCTATGTATTATAAGTATGTATTTACAAAAAAAAAGTAGTATATGTATTCTATCCGTATTCTGGTACCCATAACACAAGCATATAAGCTTAGCTTGGGACCAGAGGACGTTGTGTGAAATGTCCATGAATATTTATTTATTTATTATCGGATGTTTAAACGGAGATTTTTTCGGAGAGATAATAAACGTTTTAGCGTAAAAAGATTATTATGAGTAACAAGTTTTGACAATTTTCGCGAACCTGTTTTAGCGAACTTTTAAACCTCCGATAAGTCATTATGAATAAGACCGGTCTAAAGTGAATTGAAAGGAATTGAAATATATTTAGAGTTAATTATATAATTTGCGTTGCTGAATATTGTTTAAATATTTTTTCGTTTACATGGCACCGATTAGCTGCGTCTAGACTTAAAATAAGTGACTACCTATTTCATAAAGGTTTCAAAAGAAGACTTACAGTTAATATTAAAAGTAGATATTAAGAAAGTGTTTTCAAGTTAGTTTAATTGAATGAAAGTTTGTATGTACAGAAAAAAATAACGGTGTTAGTTGTAGACTGGTGAAAGCTATAGACGTTGCGACCAATAGGAGCGCAGTATTAGTGAAAAATGTTGCAAAAACTGGGAAAATTTACTAAATTCCACGCGCACGGATTCGCGGGCAACAGATTGTAGTAATTATAAAAGTATACAACTTGTATGTTGTAAGTTTTCGACAACATACAAAGTTCATTTAAATGCATGGTGGTTCGGCTCTTCGTAACCTAATATGCAACTTTGTCGCGTCGTCAATATTCACTGTTTCATCTACTTTAGTATTCAAGGCAACGTACATTTGAGACGTTACTATACCTACAGAGAATTTTCTCTATCAAGACATTCAGAGACACAAACAAGTAGTGGTTTACTATATTTACATTACTTACAATATGCTTCGCTGCAAAGTTACTAATGTTTGCATTTAAACCGCGACTTATGCAATAAGAGTCTTGTTCGTTGGTTATTTAGAGTTTTGAATTAAATGGTAAAACGGGACCTTATTACTGAAACTTAGATGTTTATTAGTCTGTCTTGCTGTATCTCTGGCACGGTGATAGCTAGACAGCTGAGAATTACAGTTTGTGTAAATCAGTTGATGTTACAACAACATATACTCATTATCATTATCCTCCTGCCCGTATGCCATGGTTTGGGGTTCCTTTTTTGTGTTATTTGGGGTCAGTTTGAAATATGGCTGTTGCTAGTCGTCCGGTAAAAAAAATAAAGAAGGTAGAAATTTATTTGTGTTAAATAAATGGCTGTTGATAATCGCACGACAATCGTATGAATAAAAAATAATTATTTATACGACTACTTTATTATTTGTACTAATTACGTTTCATATAACTTTAGAAATTAAATAAAATAAGGTTTTCGAAAAAAAACCCTAACCTAACCTTCACTCGGTTAGCTTCGAGATCTAATAACTCCGCAATTTTTATTATTAAATTTATTACTAAGAATTTTTTTCGTGATAAAAGTGAAAATCTCTTTCGACACTATCCACGGAGCAGAAGATTAACTAAGGAGCAAAAGGAAAAAATTGCGGAGTTACTAGATCTAGAAGCTAACCGAGTGAATGTTAGGTTAGGGTTTTTTTTTTTAATTTCGAAAACCTTATTTTATTTAATTTCTAAAGTTATATGAAACGAAATTAGTAAAAATAATAAAGTAGTCGTATAAATAATTATTTATTATTCATACGATTGTCGTGCGATTATCAACAGCCTTCTAATTTGATGAAAACAACAGCATCAGCGATAATGCGTAATAATGCGATAACCGGACGATTAATATATTTTATTCATCCGATAACCGGACAAATATTGAATATTAGTCGTCCGTATAACCGGACGACTAGCAACAGCCTTGAAATATATATTATGATGCTAAAGTACGGAACACTTCGTATGCGAGTCCAACTTGCACGTTTTTTAACACGCTTTTATAAATTTGGTATGTATGTATCAATGTATTAATCTGTGTAACGGAATCTTTGAAAGCGATTTTCAGCTACTTGCAGTAGACGGATTGATCTGAAATTTTGCACACCTAACAAGGACCGATGACAATGCAATAATTTAAAAGAATAATCCCATTTCCTTGTTCAGAATTACTAAAATAGCATGTTAAAGTATCACTATGACCACACTTGTATTTTTAATTATACACGTACCTAATAGTTTACTTGTATATGAGTAGACTCACCAAGATTATTGTGTTTCTACGTATGCCTTTCATATACAATCAGATAATCTCACATAAAAACGCTTTGTTTATAGAATCAGGTAAAAATACTTGTTTACTTGTGTTTACTACGATTATGACAACATGTGACAACAGAAACTTATGTCTCTGACAACATAAACTGTCAACGTTTTGTAAGTAGGTAGCATAGAATTGAGTATTGATGACAATGCAATCATTTAAAAAATATTCAGGATATTTAAGCGTGTTTTTTAGTTTTTAAACTAGGTAGATTATTGAGATTATATGAGCAAAATCAAATTTAATTTAAAGCAATTAATTAAACTAAAACTTAAATTTCGTTTGGAAATAGAATGTATAAGAAAATAGTAATAGCTGAGTTTAAGAAACTTAATAGACTATGAGTATGTTCTCAACTGATAAATATTAGGTAAAACTCAACTTACTTCACAGACTAATTGCTTAGAGGTTTTAGGTTCGTTAACCACTTCAAAGAAATACATTTCATTACAAACACTTTGATGATTACTAAAACTTAACTTAATTTCTATGCTTAAATAACATAAAATTTCCACCTTCGCTACAAATAATCCGCTACAAAAATAAATTCACAAGCATAAAATTTTTCCAACGTAATCTCTGTTCAAAACATTTCGATGCATTTTCTATAGAGCAAATGGATTAGCGGCTTTTATCCCGACCACGAACTGACAGCAGCCGCAATGCATACGAGAAAATTATTAAATATCGGTAGAAAGCCGTGACTTCCATTTACAGAATTTACTTGCGTTCATAATAAAAGCTAACATCAAACGTACTTTCTAATTTTACTACTTCTTGCTTTCAAATTTGTTTGATTGAATCTTTTTATTGTATACAATGTATTTAAGAGGATACCAAAATAGTTTCGTGCATTTTTCTACGTACGAAGTTTTTATTGTTTCTTTAGATCGAATGGCTAGAGCTCTAATTTTTAAGTATATGTTTTTTCAATATATGATCTAGGATCGCATAAACTCAGAAACGCGATTGAAAAAAGTTTTCTCGATAGAAAATCTTAGCGAAACAACCTCTCAAATTTTTTATTTTTTTCATTTGTCGGTCTATTATCGCGTATTAACTAATGAAATAACTTTAAAAACATAAGTAACTATTATATATAGAAACACGTAAATCAGAATTAAAATATATTTAGTAGATTTTGAGTAAATAGGAAAAGTATCCCTAATTCTTCATTTTCTGTGCCTACCGGCTGTGTTAATATGTACGTGTTGGCGATGATATTGAATAATATTGATGTAGGCCCTTAACATGAAATTTGTATAAAACTCCATCTTTAGTGTGACAATAACTCTTCCTCCTGCCTTCATCCCATTATTTGGGGTCGGCGCAACATGCCTTTTTCTTCCGTAGTTTTCTATCACCCGTCATATGTCTTAACTCCTCTTTCTTTCATGTTCTCGTTCACACAGTCCATCCATCTGTTATCATCTTAGGTCTTCCTGTGATAATAACTAAGAGTAGTATTTCATACTTTTTCGCTACTTTAACAGCGTTTTCCTATAAGACTGAAAAAAAACTGTCTAGGTATTGATCTATAGTTTAGAATGAACCATCTTGAAAAGTTTCGGTTTCTTAGCCTCGGCATGAAAGAAACGTCCGTGTGGTGAAGGATTAAGAATACAAGTGTCATCACCCCATCTCCTCCCAAGGGTGCTGTAAAAGTCAGCTAAGGGATATTGCACACAAATAACATCCTCTGTGAGAGACGGAAAACTCGAAAATGATCCCTGTGCCAACACGCCTGGTCAGCGCGGCACAGTAGACCATAATCCCTCCAAAGTGGAGGAGGCCCGTGCCCAACAGTGGGACATAAATGGGCTGAAGAGAGAGAGAGCCTGGCCACACATTGCATTTCAGTAAATCTGCTTCAATATAGATTACAGATGAAACCTCTACAGAAAAAAAAATACCTTTGTATTATTGCAAAAACCGTGATTAGATCTAGGTAGTACTAATCTTTTTCACACGGTTTTATTAGCTCGGCACGTATCAATGTATTAATCTATGTAACGGAATCTTTGAAAGTGATTTAACCTACTTGCAGAAGTTCATTGATCTGAAATTTTGTACACATATTAAGTACCGGTGACAATGGAATAATTTAAAAAGGTATTCAGGATTTTGAAGCGTATCTTTTGGTTTTCAAAGTAAAGCAAATTATTATACTTGTGTTGCGATTCTTTTTTCAATTGTTAATTATAGGTTTACTAACCCTAACTAATGTATCATCATCATCATAACATCACGCCTTTTTCCCATGAGGGTAGGCAGAGACTATAGAGCGCCATCTGCTACGATCTAAACATACTTCCTTGGCTTCATCCACACTCATACATCTCCGACGATTGTAAGTGCTACGCACTTGACCCTTTTGGAGTATACCGGCGATGAAATCGGAGTATATAACTAATATATCGCCCTCTGTATTTAATATTCCAATTTAAATAAAACAATACACTAAATAACACATTATTATTACAACAGCATATTATCTGAATGCGGAACATTAATTAAGTAGCATTCGCAAGAAGATTATTATTTGCTATTTAATTAACATTTGTCGGTAATCACTTTCCAAATATTATGCTCGCATCTCTGTGATCGTAGGATTATTATCATAGATAGGTACATTATTATGTTGGTACATAAAATAATGTATAAACATGTTTCATATTTTACTCCTACGTAATACATTATAATATTTTTATAAAACATGTTTGCATCTATGAATTGAGAATATTACGAGCTAAGATTACAATATCTCCTTATATATTATTATAAAATTTATTAGACATCTATGTTATCGCAGTAAAGTAGCGTACAAATCGGAAGAATATCATCGACTATGCGCAAGATTTCACATACTCCCTTTGGTTACCAGGCGTCAAATTGCAGATGTCGTTTACTTATTAAAAATTTTAAATAATCAGGTCGACAGTGAATTTATACTATCAGAAATTAATATAAAAGTACCTATCAGACCATTGAGACACTATATACCTCTTGAACTACCTTTTGCGACATCCAATTACCGGCAGAATTCTTTTCTGGTGCGAGCTTGCAAGACCGTAAATTCAGCAATTAAAATGCACGACTTTGACATTTTTAACTCAAATGTAGCATTAGTGAGGCGGTTGCTTAGCCTTGATTTCTTTAATAGGTTTCATAGTAGAAATTGGGATAATTTACTGTAGATTTGCAAATTCTCTCTTTTAAATTATTGTTTATATAGTTGTTACTGATATATTGTTTTTGTTGTTACAGTTGTTACTTATTTAGTGTATTATATTTATCAATGTACTATGTATGTATTAATTTGTGGATGTGCTCTACTGTCACATTTTTGATTTGTTCTACTGAAACACTATAGGTGAAGACCTATAATTGGCTGTACGTTGCATATTGATTTTTTTTATGATCCATTGTTAAATGCTGTTGGTCTTCCTAATAAATAAATAAATAAATAAATAAATATATAAAACTAGCTGACCCGGCAAACGTTGTTTTGCCATACTAAAAAAAAGGTTTGAAAAATATAGATGTTGGCCGATTCTCAGACCTACTGAATATGCATGTAAAATTTCATAAGAATCGGTCAAGCCGTTTCGGAGGAGTACGGTAACTAACACTGTGACACGTGAATTTTATATATAAGATTCACGTGTCACAGTGTTAGTTACCGTACTCCTCCCGCGACCTCTTGATCGGCAGTCCGTTACATAAACCACACAAACACGAGGCTCGTCACGTCACGTCACGATAAATGTACTGTCCAACAAATAAATAATATTTCAAATCGAATCAGTGGTTCCTGAGATTAGCGCGTTGAAACAAACAAACTTTTCAGCTTTATAATATTAGTATAACTATTATAAATGTAGCAGGCTGATGAATGCATTTCAATAATTTACTTCATAACGATCTTATCTTGAACAAAATACAATTATAAGAGTTTGTTTCTATAACAGAATTTTTACATCTTTATCGGTACAAAACATTCCATTTAACTCTACAATCATTAATCAGGCTACATCTTAACTACACTTTTATTTTTATTTACATAAACAATTCTAGATCATCAATCATGCCAATTTTATGAATGAATCCATCAAGTTTATTTTTCCAATCTTTGAAAGGTTCTATCTGAGTTTTAAACTGTATTACGTTCTTAATAGGATTGAGTTGTTCAACTGATCACATTTCAAGTTATCAACCTAACTTACTTTGGTATCTTAATTAAAATTGCGACTTGATTATAAATTGCGTTTTATGATTACTAAAATTTTAAATACAAAATATTAAAAGTAAGAAGATTTTATTTATTAATTTTTGCAATTTACTTGCTATGCTCTATAATTTAGTTTATTTAGAAAGAAGAATTATTCTACATGTTACATCGAAGATAAATATAATAAATCTGTACTCATTACAAAACAGTTTTGTATTTTTGTATGTTTGTATTTATGTGAGCTTATATCTTCAAAACTACACAACGGATGTTGATGCGATTTTTTTTTTGAATAGATAGAGTGGTTCATGAGGTTGGCTTTTTGTTTTGGTTTGGTATATATTTCAAATTTCACGCGTACGAAGTTGCAGGCGACAGCTAGTAGGTATTTTATATCATATTCTCTGACACTCGCGCAATTGATTTACACAAAATAGGCCAATGTTTCTGAGAATTTTCAGCCATCAAGGTTAGAGCAAAAACTGAAAAATCTAAATCCATAGTAGTGGTTTTATTTTGATTATTACCAACTATAAATTTCAGACTATAAGTCTTTATATTTTAGACACAAATTTAAAAAAAAGTAGGATAAAATAGAAAGAACTATTGATTGCGTGAATAGTGGTCTACATTGCGGTTAGATAGTGCCGGAAGAAGCAGCACTGTAGAAACTAGTAGAAAGGCAGAGCTTTTAACAAGTCATGTGATTTTTTGCTGACACTAAGCGGTATAGATGTTTCTGCAGTGCCGCTATATAAAAAAGCTCGGACTGTGGTTTGTATAATCCATTTCAGTTTTCTATTTATCATTTAAAGTTTTAAAAAGCTTTATAATTGTGAACAATGATTAAAGGAGCTGTTAAAATGTTGTCTTTTATTTGGAATTGGGATTGAAGTTTGATTGTTACTTTATTTGAATAAGTTATCAATCAATTACTTATTTAATAAAAGTAGCAATTTAATTAACTTTTTTCGCCTGTGTTAGGTAGGTAGGTGTTTCTGCTATTACAATCATATTATAATGTTGTTACAAAAAACTAATCAAACATTTATGGTGTGCCTAAATACATTTTTTAAAATCATTAATCAATTGGTTGTCAACGAAATTGTAAAAATCAGATAATAAAATAAATAAAAAATGCTGATATGTCCTGCCATTACAATAAATACTTAAATGAAATAATTAATTTTAGATAGCGCTTGCTACAGGAACCTCTCTATGGGTGAAGGCCTCCTCCAAACTATTCCAGTCAATTCTATTCTGGGCTCTCTTTATCCAATGTGGACTGAAAAAGTAGATAAACATTATAAATCGTGACTAAAATGCGCTAACTTGTATGTACATCTCATTCCAGATGAGTGAAATACAAGATTCGGGTGGCGAAGTTTGGCAATAGTCCAAATGCCTGGCCGCATCAACTAACACCATCCAGTCCCGATATTTCTTCAGCTTTAGGTACGTCTTTACAAGCATAGGTACGTCATTTTTCTTGTCATGCTACAGGGCATTACACTCCAAGATTCACGGCTACAAAAGTAATAACGTAAACATAATTTTAAAAAGGTGTAAATGAATAGGTTGGATCTAGGTTTCATAAAAAACTGCTAATAATGTAATCGTCAAAGAATATGAAAATATAGATCCTAATTGCTGGATTCTGCATGATGGTTGCTTCAAATCGCCAATCGCCAGTGGCTGAGGGATGCTAGATCCAGCGTTTTATAAATTTGAATGAAAACCTAGGCAAGGAATTAAAGAAATAGGTACTTAGGTTTATTTCTTCTTTACTTTAATTAATTTACCTGTTCTAATTTGTCTCAATGATTGTCTTCTAAGCCTTCTTGTTTGCCTTTAATTAAAACTAGGCTATTCCGTTCTATTTCCGTCTAAGTTACAATATTGGATTTGTTTGTAGACCAAAATTATTTGATTTTGCTTTGAGTTTTGTAAAACTTTCAAGGAAATTTTCTAAAACTAGTATTTGTTTGAAATTCCTCTAGAAAAGCAATTTAAGTAAACTTGATTAGCAAGTTTTAAGAATTATTGTTGGGCTACGAATATAATCGTCTATTTTAAATAGTTTTAATAGAACAAGAATATTTAAAGTTGTGTACAATTAGGAACTATCAAAACAACCCAGTACTTTAGCTGAAACAGATTAAATTTATTTCAGAAGATCAATCGGGCAATTCTTTTTTTGGATAAAGGTGTTGCTAAATTTTGCGAAAGAAATTCCTTAATGAGAAATGTCTCTTTTCATATCAGAGCCTTATATATACATAATGTATGTATGTGTGTATGTATATTTGTTATATAGATAATTATGTGCTTTAGCAACCCTCTTTTTCTATCGGGGTTAAAAGCACTTTACTGAGAGAGGCCTACTGTAATTGTGTTATTTCTTTGGCAGGGTACAGAAAATGCTGGAAGTGTTTCTTTTTAGTGGACCGTAAAATGAAGTAACGTAAAATTTTAATACCGTGAACGTTTGTCCATAGCTGCGATATTTAGAGTATTGCTTTTAAGTTAAATTACTATGTACATATATCTGTACTGGTGAAGTGTATGAATCAGGTAATTTATGAAATGGTTTGATCGTAAGAATTCTTTCATCAATAGGAAGTTACAGTCTCCGAGAGTGCTATGCATTTATTTATTTATTTTGCTTATGCATGATTTGTAATGTGCGTAGTCGGTAGCTACAGCTAGTAAAAATATATAAGACATTGGTACCAATTATGTGTACTAAACTAAACTTAACTTAACTAAAAAATGAAAATCAATAGTGTCATTATGTCTATTATTCGCTATTCGTTGCTAACATTTATATTAATTAATATTGTTATATTGTAAAAACTCAGTCAACATTGCCGAATTGTGATATTCAGAATAACAATTTTATTTTTTTAATTAAGTTAGGTTTAGTTGTGCTTGTAGAATTGGTAACAATGTTTATAATGAGTTATTAATACATATTTAGTTGGTTTTATGCTTAGGATTTTAAGGCTCCATGCCAAAAGGAATGCATCGAATAAGACATCATTACTAGGAAGAAGGGATATAAGTAGGTATGTGTGTTGCTCTCTCACGTAAAAACAGGGGGCTAAGTCTGCTAATTCTGCAATTACAATCATATTATAATGTTGTTACAATGGTCAGTCACTGACGCGATTATGGTGTCATAGGTCATTACGACAAAAAATTATAGTAGACTACCAAATTTGGTAAAATTTCGCCATTATGGCACCATTATGGCATCATTATGACACCAAACTAGATTTTTGGTCACAATGGCGCCATTATGGTGCCATAGTGGCATCACGGAAAACTCGAAAATAAACCCTGTGCCAACACGCCTGGTCAGCGCGGCCCAGTAGACCACAATCCTTCCAAAGTGGAGGAGGCCCGTGCCCAACAGTGGGACGTAAATGGGCTGGAGAGGAGGAGAGGAGGTAGTTACTGTAAGAATGTGTATTTATTAAAAGATCATCATCTATGACGACAATATTATCACCCGTAAGGGTAGTTCCTTAATTTTGCCTGATTATTCCTTGATTGTTCCATTAGTTCCATCACTCCTATTAGACGTACCTAACTTTATAGAACTTTGCAAGTAATGTTTGCAAACTTGGTGCTAACTAACATTGATGTATTTAAAATTTAATAAGGTAAAGTTTTTCTTGATACTGAACAAAATTTCGACGTTTAGTTATCGTGAGACTTTGCGAGTATAAAAAAATATTATAGTTTAAAAAAATTATGAATACAAGGATATAGGGTCTGTTGTATACATAGGACATATTGTATATACATTTATGTCCATAAACCACATAAAACAGTGACAGGTATTATGATGAACGTAGTAATTTACTTTACTAATACTTTCTGGAAAAATTCTAAGAATATTGTAAAGTTCGTTGGCATATTTATCTAAACGAATGTTATTTACCACATAGCCCAAGATCACATTCACTGAGGCCAGATTTGTGTTGACATGGATTGCAAAGATTTGCAGTGAATAGCAGAATTTCGTCATTGAGACCATGATAGGTTGAAATGAAACTTTTGCGGTTCTATATTATTCACGAAAGTACAACTTAAGTTTTCTTCTGATTTGATTATTAGTGGTACAATTTTCAAAGTTTCTCCATGAGATTCTCCATACATATTCAAGACCCTTAAGGTCAGCGGAAAACTGTAGTTTAGCTATACCATTACACTCTACAATATTCTATGCTAAGTCCTTCACAGTAGAAGCAGCGCGTCTGTGGAATTCTCTACCTGAGAACATAACGACAGCAAAATCGGTAACTACCTTTAAGAAGTACCTAAAGGAACATTACTTGTCGTTGTTATCCAAATAGGTCACTATGTTACTATAATAGAGTTTATATGTGTATATTTTTTATGTATTTTTATATGTACATGTGTTTATAGTTATTTAATTATTTATGTATATTGTGTAGGTATGTGTGTCTGTATGTACATCACAATTAGCCAAATTTTTCTTTCCTCTCAGTCCATCCAAAGGTTGCCTGGAAGAGATCGCAACTGGCGATAAGACCGCCTATTGTACTTATCTATAAATTCAAAATTTGTATAATATTAATTACCTACTGTAATATAGTTAAGATGTACAATAAAGAGTATTTTATTCTATTCTATTCTTTATGAGCTTAATCTTAAAGAAACATAAAATTTTAAAAAGCACGTTTAGCCGTTTCAAATTTGGTCTTTTGCCTCCATATGAAATGTAGGTACTTTCTCTTGTCATGAATCTACAAGTTTTACACAATTTAAAAAATCGTCATCAGAGGTCATGAAAAAAATGAAGTAGATATATTTTTCTAGGTGTCTTATATTGTATAATGTTACATGTCTCCCAAATAAAAGTACTTTTACCTAGACAGAATAAGTTAAGACTCGAAATGGGTAGGTAGTGTAATGTGTAAAACTTTCAACCAATTTGTAAAAGAAAAAAAAGTCACAGAAACTTTGAAAAAATACCGACTGAAACATTAAAAGCAAACTGAACACATAAATAATAAAAGCTCGTAAATCATGTTTATACGAGATGTGACTCAAATCGGAGTGAGGACTTTCCTTTGCCAAAACCTTTTTCAACAACAAAAGTCAAAACCACATTGTGTAAAATATAAAGATTTAGTGGTTGCAAAAAATTTAAACCTATTGGTAAAACTTAGGAATTGAAACTTTAGGTTATCTACGACCTTCCGTTCCTTGGGCGTGTCAACAGCAAAAATAAGTTATAGAAACAAAAGTATTTTTGTAGTCAAGTATTACACTTTTTTTATTTTAATACAACAGCAGCAGGCAATAGCTAATAACATATACATAAATAAATAAAATAAACAAATATTCAATGACATTTCATGCAACGTCCTCTGGTCCCAAGTTAAGCTTATTATGCTTTTCTTATGGGTAACAGAATACGGATATAATACATAAACTACTTTTCTTTTGTAAATACATACTTATAATACATAGTTACGCTAAAATCTATTAAACTTGAACATAATTGCGTGAGTAGTAGCTAGAACAACAATAGATGATAATAGGCTATTTGAAACAATTGGAAATACGTTTATAGAGAGGAGTTACTAATATTCATCGTTCAGATGTTATATTCAGGTTGCGATCCCAAATGTTCAGCGATAAATGTTAACAACAACAGTTTGTACTTTCTTGTGGAGTATTAACATTGTTTTCAGATAAAATTAATACAGTCATGTATGTCTACAATTTAAACTGCTAGTAAACACTGGTAAATGTAAATCTAATACAATACCGTGTAATTATTTATTTATTTATTATAGCCATTAATTTTTTTATTATTTGTTAAAATAACACCCGTATTTGCAACCAATATTTACTTAAGTAAGTACATAAGTGTTGATGCACTGTGCAAAGGGTAACACTTCTCAGTGCGTTCCGTTCATCGAGCCTTTGTATTCATAGACAAAACTTAGCTATGCGTTCAGTTTAACAAACGCATAGTGCGCTTCACCACATAAGTATTGTTTGTGAAATGATTTTGCTACCCCTGGTGGTCAAGTTTACTATTTTGGAACAATTGTCATACCGACACGATGCAACTGCAATACCGTTGCAATTGAAGTCAAATGTCCGTAGTCTGCTATATGAGTTCATAATGGTCGTTCAATGGTAATGGAATTGTCGGTCTCTTTTATCTATGCAATGAATTTTCGGTCTCTTTTATCTATGAATTGTGTTAGAATGGCATGTATGTGTTGCCGTTTTTAAAAAATGCGTTAGTCGAAGTGATTTTCGAAAAACTACTAATAAATTTAAACATTTAATCATGCTAGACTTCGTTTAGATATATTTGTACATACTATTTATTAGTATAAAAAGCAATGTGAAGTTTAGGAGATCCAAAATTACAATAAATTACAAAGAACAATTTCTAATATTTCTATCTATTTATTTTTTATTTATGGCAATCTGTCGACACAGGACAATTTCAAAATATTACTGTCAAATTCAAAATAGCAGACTACCGAAACATTTCAGTCATTGAATTGCAATTGTGAAGCAATTGTGTACGAGACTAGCAATTTATGTCACTTTGACAATTGTAAGTCAATGATGAAGTCGTAATGGCACCACTATGACAAGACATTAATAGTAGACTACCAAAAACTTTACAATTGCACCATAATGGTACCATTGTGGTACAATTGTGACACTATTGAAACACCCGACTCGGGACCCAGTGCGTCCATGCCTACTATGAGACCTCACAGTAACGTTTGTGAATACGGCTGTAAAACATGCAAAGTGCATATAATATTATAGTATATCGCAAAATTCTGAGTGCCTCTTGGCATAGGCCTCCTCTAAACTTTGACACTGTGTTCTTGCGCGAGCTACTTTAATCTATGTAAGTACCCGCAGAAAATTCCTTCGCAGCCTGTTCTCCATCCAGCTCAATAACATCCCACTGTTGAGCACACGGCTTCTCCACTCTGGGAGAGATTTCGGTTTAGTTTCGAGTTCTCTGTCTCTGACAGTGGATTGTATCTATGTGCAATATTGCTTAGCTGGCTTTTACAGCACCCTGGGGAGAAAATGGGGTGGTGACACTTATGTTCTTAATCCATCACCAAACAGACAATATGCGTGTACTAACAGCTTGCACTTGAAGAGGGTGTTTGGTCTACTCAATGTTGTGTTGACTAGGCGTGTCTGTTTAGAGTGTCCCTTAGTAGGCTCTTACTAATACTTACCTTCAGATCCATAAGGAGATAGGTAGTTGCTATTGTAGTACTAATCCGTCACCATAATACTATAGGAAATTTACCACCTTGGATTTAAAATTGTGTGTCTAATGATGACATTTAAAAATTGATTTTTATTTAATAAATTTGACAAAAAGTATCCAAAACTGATGTATCACTTATACGTAATAACCAAAACAACTAATGGAAATGAAATGATAATAATGTTTCCGTACTTTCAATTTGTTTTCATATAGTGATTGGTTAACCCAAAACATATCAAACTCATGAGTATAATAGTAAGAACAACAATCGATAGTAACTGAGGGATATTTCAAACAATCAGAAACACGTTTATTGAGAGATTTCATGAATATTCATTATCCAGATGCTACATTTCGGCTGCGTTCACAAAAGTTTGGACATGAATATTTTGAAAACTGATTGCCACGTAAATCAAATTATTTCTACATATTTTTCTATTTGTTACTAAGAACTGTATCGACGCGTTGAATTTAGGAAATTTTCCCCGTTATTGCAACATTTTTTACTAATGCTTCGCTCCTATTAGTCGCAGCGTGATGTTTTATAGCTTTCCTTAATAAACGGACTAACCAACAAAAATCAATTCGAATTTCAATCCCAACCAGTAATTCCTGAGTATAGCGCGTTCGTACAAACAAACCAACGAACTCTTTAGCTATATAATATTAGTAAAGATTAATGGTCTTATTCATAATGACTTATCGGAGGTTTAAACGGAGATTTTATCGGAGAGATAATAAACGTTTTATCGTAAAAAGACTAATGTGAATAACAAGTTTTGACATTTTTCGCGAACCGATTTTAGCGATCTTTTAAACCTCCGATAAGTCACTATGAATAAGACCATTAGTATGTAAGAACTTTAACTGCTATCAAAAAGGTATTAATCAACACCTTTTATGGCTCTACATTAAATTTATTTTTGATAAGTCCTTGCCTAAATGACTGATGACTCGAAACAAAACTCTATACTCTCACGCTTTTATGTTTACCTCTTTGTTTAAAGGTGGATTTGAGTAAAGTAGAAGAATAGTTCTTAATTTATCAATTCTAAACCATTTCATCATGTGTCTTAACCTATTTCAGAATAATATATTGAATTATTGACTTAGTTTATTACATAACAGTTTACAAAAAATATTTGGTTTTCACATAAAAATCAGACAAGTTTTAAGCATTGAGGTCGTGTGTTAGAAATTAGTATTTCTGTTACAAAATATATTTTGTTAGTTTCTTAGAGTCTAGAAAAACGTATTTTGCGCAATCGGCTCACCATTTCATTACCTTTGTGCGCAATATTTCAGAGGTCATAAACATGTGGTGAGTTGGTTGGCTAGACTTTTGTTACTTGTTACAAACAATGAACTAATGAGACAAGGGAAATAATACCATGATAAAAAAGAAAAGCAACTAAATGGGTCAATTTTATACGAGTATGAATTATATAAAGAATTTTTATTTAACAAATTAACTCATCATGATATTATTTAATTAAATAAAGACGGAGGGGAAGCCCGAGAAAAGCATACTTCGATCTCATCGCCGATGTTCTTGTTAATCATAATTTTTTGTGGTATTGTCTGTTTTCTAAACTTATCTTTATTTATAAATATAAAACAATATTTTTCAAAATTTAACTTTAATTTGTAATACCGTAGAAAATTTACGCTTCTTTTTTGCGTCGTCTTAAAAGATATAACTCCTTAAAAGGCTATGAGAGCGAAGTTCCTTCCGGCACTATCTCACCGCCGGAGATGGGCCATTCATTTCACCATCGACATTACTGCTTAGTATGTCCAAAACTATCTATTTTATATAAAGGAAGTATGAGTTTTGCATTCTATATTCATTGAGGTTTTCAATGCAAAATTATATAAATTAAATAAAAAGACAAATAGACCAGCCATGGTAACATTAGTGACTTTTGTGACAACATTTAAAACGACAAATGAAAGGTTACCAAGGTACCAATTTATAGCTTATTTCGAACAATAGCTATGTATTATTTTGTGTATTTTATGTATATGTTGGTTCATACTAATATACATGTTGGTATATTATTATGTAAGTTCCATTATAAAAATATTTTTATACACCTTTCACAAATTTTTTTCTTCACCTCCTTTGGTTGACTGGAAGAAAATACCTAAGGCATTAAGTCCGCCTGTATACATGTCTGTATATAAAGATTAAATAAACAAATAAATTTCCGAGGTTTTTTAATCCCGAGGTTGACCCCATTTTCCCTGAAATGGCTGGTCTAAAAAATATTCTACAATTTATGAACATCATTATTCTGTCACGCCTTTTTCCTGGGGGAGTAGGCAAAGATTATGGTGCACTATCTGCAGCGATCTAAACACACTTCCTTGGCTTCATTTACACTCATAAATCTAGTCCTTCATACATGTACGACGGTTGTAAGCGCTACACACTTGACCCATTTTTATAATTATTTATTCCATAAAATATATTATAGGAATGTAGCCTATAGGCGTTCTGTTTTTTTTAACACGCATTAATTCGGTACGTATCTATCAATATATTAATCAAAAATCTTTCAAAGGGATTTTCTCCCACTTACCGTAGACGGATTGGTCTAAAATTTTACACATAATCCGAGGATCGATGACAATGCAATAATTTCAAAATATGTTCAGGATTTTCGAGCGTGATTTTCAGTTTTTAAACTGAGGAAATTATTTCCATTATCTAAAAGAACGTTTGTGTTAATGCAATTTCATTATTTTAACTGCTTTTTGAATTACTTATAGCGCAGTATTTAAAATGAAGAATCCTTCATAAACATAAAAAAATAATAAGACGGATCTATTCATCAAAATGACATGATTAATGATCTAAAACTCTTTCCGTATACAAATGAGAGAGTAGTAAGGGTGATGGGTCAATGCCAGTGTAGCCTGATTAATGACTTTAAAACATAGTGTAATATACTGCTGAATTGTAGAATCACAAAGTTCTGTAATAAATAAGCACTTACTCAATTTTACCACAACATCAAAATGTATTTCTCTTTGTCTTTATTTTGGTTTACATTTATAAATATTTAAATATTCATGAGAATTTAACGTAAAGATTTTTGGTCTTTTAGATACTTAATAACTCATTATTCCTATTTTATTTATTCAAAAGTTTATTATCTATTTAAGACGGCACTATACCAAATTATGCTCCATAGAAAAGTATGGGTATCGTACTTCCGTTTTTTCTTCGCGAAAGTTAAACCGATTTTAATAGTTTTTGCGTTATATTATAGATAAAGAGTATATCTATGCTTCTATCACTTTCTGTTTTTCAAAACATAATAACTAAAAGAAATATGATGATCCGAAAAACCCACTTTTTTCGGTTTTCTTTAGATAAAGTTGCAGCGTCTATCACACAAATTTAGTAAAGTTTTACCACAAAAGAAAGTAATGGAAGCATAGATAAACTCTTTATCTATAATATAACGCAAAAACTATTAAAATCCGTTTAACTTTCGCGAAAAAAAAAACGGAAGTACGAAACATCTTTTTTCAAAGAATTTGTAGGTAAAATCCGCTTCATCTATATTTGTCCCTTTCAGCGCGGCGCTCGGAAATAGGGAAAGCAATACCTAAGGCAAATACCTAAATGAGAAGTACAGTACCCTCTTAAACATTATGTTTAAGCTACGGATACGCTTAAGCATAATGTTAAAGATGAAATATATATTACGCGGGGAATTTAGAAAAATTTTCCCGTTTTTGCAACATTCCTCACTAATGCTTCTCCCTATCACAGCGTGATGTTATATTGCCTATAGCCTTCCTGGATAAATGGATTATCCAACACTAAAATAATTTTTCAATTTGAACTAGTATTTCTTGAGATTGGCATGTTCAAACAAACAAACAAACGAACTAAAGCCGTCAAAAGTAGTTTTATTTAAACAAATGAGACGCGCGAGATAACACTTGTTAGAGAATGTAATGGAATCCATGGAATTTTCATCCATTTGCAGTGCGGATTGATCGGAAATTTTGCTAATAAATAGAAAATCTGCAACTGCACAACAAATTGTGTTCAAACTGTAGTTTCCTATCAGAGGGTATTAGAAACACCATTTTTAGTAAATATCTACATACATATTACAAACTTTACCTCTTAACAATATTAGTACTATAGATATTTTCTAATCAAACATTTTGTTGTTTAAATACGTTTAGCTATAATATTTAATGAGTTATTTTGTTTTACGTTTATGTGTTTACGTATCAGCAGTATTCCTTCAGATTGTTTTATGAAGTATTTTGTTGATCTAGTCGTTCACGATCCTTTGCTTCATACAGAGTATTAAAAATTGGTCAAGTGCGAGTCGGACTCGCGCACGAAGGGTTCCGTACCATTATCTATGCAACATAAGGCAACGTTATTAGTATCGAGCAAGAAACGGTAAAAAAATCATGTTTGTTGTATGGGAGCCCCCCTTAAATATTTATTTTATTTTATTTTTAGTATTTGTTGTTATAGCGGCAATAGAAATACATCATCTGTGAAAATTTCAACTGTCTAGCTATCACCGTTCTTGAGATACTGGGTGCGGAACCCTAAAAATCATGTTTGTTGTATGGGAGCCCCCCTTAAATATTTATTTTATTTTATTTTTAGTATTTGTTGTTATAGCGGCAATAGAAATACATCATCTGTGAAAATTTCAACTCTCTAGCTATCACCGTTCTTGAGATACAGCCTGGTGACAGACGGACGGACGGACGGACGGACGGACGGACGGACAGCGAAGTCTCAGTAATAGGGTCCCGTTTTTACCTTTTGGGTACGGAACCCTAAAAACGTGATGTGACTGGTAATAGTTAAATGTAATGTACACGTCCGATCGTTAAAGTGTGTACTATCGTATCACAAATGGCTGCGTAATTTTCATTTCTAATAACTCGTAATATATGTTGTCCAGCACTTTCCCTTATCTTCTACTTAAATAATATATTGATTTGGTAACATCCCTAACTCTGTGAGAGACGGAAACCTCGACGAAAACCCTGTGCCAACACGCCTGGTCAGAGTGATACCTCTCTAGATTTTCAGCCAGTTAACGTCCCACTATTGGGCACGGGCCTCCCCCAATTTGGGATTATAGTTTGCTGTGCCGCGCTATACAGACGTGGGGCATAGGGGTTTATTTTCAAGGTTTCCGCCTCTCAGAGAGGATGTTATCTGTGTACAATATTCCTTATTTGGCTTTTACAATAGCTTGGGAAAAAAAGTGGTAGAAACACTTGTCCGTCACAATACGGACAGCGTGGCATAGCAGACCGTAATCCCTTTCGAAGTGAAGAAGCAGAAGGGAGGTAATAAATGAAAACAGACATGACGTTTATGAGACACGAAACCTTTACTAAATTCAAGCATCATATTTACTAATTTACTTATATGTAGATGAATATACAGCATAAAAAATTCTTTCGTACCTACAGTTTTTTATTTCTTTTACGTTTTATTCCCAATATGTCCAGAAGGTCAAAACCAAAAGATAAATTGCTCATACATTATGTATTTTGTTGCCTTTAGCCTATGTAAAGTAATATCTATTTTCTTTTAGGGGCAATAGTACAGTGTAATTTTCCTTAGTACTTACGACTAAGCTATGTGTGTGTATACATTTTTGAAAATACAGAATGCTTTAGCGTCAAATTTTAGGGTTCGATTTTCTTGAGTCTTAGTTCAATAATGAGAAATATTCATACTACGCATAATATAAATAATTCAATTTTTTAATCAGTGCCGCTATAATATACACTCGATGGTCTTTATCTTAATCTTTATCTTCTATACTTATTATAATACAACTAGCTGTGCCCCGCGGTGTTACCCGCGGTAAAAAGGATAAACAATCAGTTCATATTCTATTCCATTTTTCATTGGAAAGTTTCATGAAAATCCATCCAGTAGTCTTTACATGAAAGTACAATAAACAGCCTTACATATCCAAACATTGGAGTATGGATAGAAGACCGAGGAAACCTTCGCGTTGCTCAGCCAACAGTTTAAGTATTTTATTTTGTCGCGCGTAATTCTTTTTTTGTCATATCTCCTAAGATATTCATTTAAATTGCATGCTGTAAAGAGCAGTTATAATCTATATAAAGTGCGTAAGCTAACTAAACTATTTAATTTGATAAAATATATTACTATATACATATAAATAGCTTTTGAAAATACCCTATTGAATTTGATATTTTTTTTTGACATTATTATGGGTACAGCGGGTTTCCCTTAAAAGATAGACATGTGCCCTTGGGGACTTTTTTAAAGAACTATAGGTAAAAAACAATTCCTCCTTACATTAGTTTGTTGTACGTCACATAGATAAGCCAGCGTTTTCATTTATAGAACGCGCGCGTCAGAATTTCTCGGCAAATTTTATCATGTCGCATCCAATATACAGCAAACCCCAATAAATTATACAAAAAAGCCATCCTCTTGAACCATTCTATCTATTAAAAAAAACCGCATCAAAATCCGTTGCGTATTTTTGAAGATATAAGCTCACATAGGGACATACATACAAAAATAACGACTTCGTTTTATAAGAAGTAAAGAAGTCGTTATTTTTGTATGTATGTCCCTATGTGAGCTTATATCTTTAAAACTACGCAACGAATTTTGATGCAGTTTTTTTTAATAGGTAGAGTGTTTCAAGTGGATGGCTTTTTTGTACAGTTTGTTAAGACTTGGTACCTATCAAAATTCCATGCATACGAAGTTGCGGGCTAGTGTTCTATAATTAATTAAATGTCAATCTCTACTTAGGTATAAAATGCCATGGGATAATATTGTGAAAGATTTCTTTAAAGTCAACAGAAAAACTTCAACATTTATTGACAAATGTTTTGAGAAATACAAGTAATTTGGAACTTGGATGAAACGACCCCTTTCGTTTCTCTTCGGTTTCAAATTACTTGTCTACTTTAGAACATCAAGGAAACTTTCTTTGAACTGAAATTAAATTGCTAATTTTGCTACTTATCCTCGAATCTTTCGATTGCTTATTTCCATCTGACTCAGTGTCATTCTTAAACTTGTCCCTCTTATTCGAAGAATATATTAATTTCTCGATGTGGGTTCAGTTTAACTACGGAATTCAGTTTGGTTCGTGATCATGCTGAGAATTCGTTAATTAAACTTTGACCAAAAATTGGATTCTATGAAATAGGTATAATCAGACCTTCCTTGTCTTTTGATGAACTAATGACTTAAGTAATAGGTGTTCATAAAAATTGAAAACATCCAGACGAATTACAAATATCTGTGTTCATCCCAAAAATAATTATTATGCCGCACGGCCGCAATAGCTCAGTTGGGAGGGCGACGGAACGGTATTGCCAGGTTTTTTTTATTTTATTTCGTAGGAATGCTTTTTACGCACTTACCCCCCGACTGCAGGGGCAGCCGAAGGACGTCGTGTTGGACTCCCGGGGAGTAATATTTCTCTCGACCCAGCTTACCAACTAAACCTACGGTGTCCTCCTCGCCCGTTGCCGGGCCGTGGTAGTTACTCAGGTATTACCACGACCCGACACGGGGGGCCCCCTAGCGGTGGGGGCTCACTGCGACGGGGTGGGCAACGTGCCCCCCCGTCGGACTGTCACCGCCCGAACACTAGACGAGGGGTCGTCCGCCACATTGGGTGCGACGGGTCCCCTGACCCGTCGCGCGTGGCCTTCTCGCGGGCCGGGGCCGCCGGCTATTGCGCGCCGACGACCCCTACCCGCGGCCCTGCGGGGGGGCAATGTTTGGCCCGCGCGTTCGCGCTCCCGCAGGGCCTCTCTCTTGGCCGCCATCACCTCAAACGCAAACGAGGCGACGGCGGCCCAACACTCTGCTGCCGGCCATCGAGGCGATGACGGCCGGCAGCGACAAATTAGCGCCTATTGCGCCAGTGAGTCTGGCGCGCTGAGCGGACCAGGCCGTGCACACGGGCAGCGTGTGCTCAGCCGTGTCCACGGCTCCGGACGTACTGCTTTTGCAGTCGGGCGCCGACTCTACTCCCACCAGCTCCCACAGGTACTTGGCAAAGCAGCCGTGACCTGTGAGGAGCTGGGTCAAATGGTAGGTCGGCACCCTGTGCGGCGCCTCGACCCACTGACGCAATACTGGGCGCACGGCCGTGAGAAGCCGCGCGCTCACCCTCGAGTCCTCCAGTTTATTGGCCCACCCCCGAAGAGGTCGTCGCGGAATTCGCCTCTCAAGCGAGCGACCTCGTCGGGGGCGGGCTCCACTCCATCTTGCCGCATCAGGGCCCTCCTTCGGTGAACCCCCGCCAGGACCCCAGCCTCGAGGTCCTAGGGGAGGCACGGTATTGCCAGGTTACTTTAGGTTACTTTAGGTTCTCACCAAATTTTTTTATTCAAAATCACAAATCAGTTCTATATACAATTAAAAACTAAAACATAAAAAAGAAATAACTACAGCATTAAAAAAAAATATACAACAAACTAGGCGTCAAAATTTATACTCCTCCCCATCGCTGTCGACAGGAAGCGTGCCCAGAAGGCTGGCGGCATTGCCAAGTTGTATGTTAACACAAGGCATAAACACAATCTTGTAATGCATGTAACCTGTCTCCACAAAATATGTAACTCTTTCGTGGGTCATTGTATACGATTTTATAATAAACTTCCTATTGATGTAAGAGAATTAATAATTCAAAATTTAAAAAATTCATTAAAACTAAAGTATGTAAAAAGGCGTATTATAAAATTTCTGATTATATTAAAGATGATAAAGCTTGGGAGTAAGTTGCTCTGGAGTAATATATATCCTATATTGTAAAGTTTTATTAGCATTGTAATTATAATTGACATTTAACTAATAAAATATTGATTTCATTAAAAGCTCTGCTGAGTTTCTTACGCCGGTTCTTCTCAGCAGATTGCGTCCTGAACCGGTGGTGATAATTGGACATGTCATAAGCATATAATTTTTCTGAAAAATTGTGTCTACTTGATTAAATGATTTTTCATTTCATTATGGCAATGCTTATCTTTTGAACAAAATAACGGCCAGCCTTCTGGTCACGAGAGGCGTCGATCAGTCGGCCCGCTAAATCTTTATACAGATATAATTTATTAATTTATTTATTTTATATTTTTTTTTTAAATTAATTTAGTATTTATTTTGCGTTGGGATTTAACTGACGGACTAAAATCGTTTTTGCTATCGCAATACCACGAGGCTCTTCTAGAGTGTTTGAAATAGCGTAACTGCTATAATCAATCTATACTTAATATTATAAAGCGAAAGAGTTTGTTTGTTTGTTTGTTTAAACGCGGTAATCTCAGGATCCGCTGGTCCGATTTCAAAAATTCTTTCAGAGTTTGATAGTACATTTATCGAGGAAGGCTATAGGCTATGTAACATCACGCTGCAATGAATAAAAGCGAAGCATCAGTGTAAAATGTTGCAAGAAACGGGGATCAATAATAGATAATCACGCGCGCGAGCTTTAAATGACAATTACAACAAAGTAATGTCTGGAGAAATTGTTTGTTACCTGTAGATCTTTAAAAAAGTCCGCAAGGCCATATGTCTATCTCTTAAGGAAAACCTGCTGTACCCATAAGAACGTCAAAAAAATTATCAAATTGAATAGGGTGTTTTCAAAAGCTATTTACGTGTATATGGTAACATTTTTTATCAAATTAAATACCTTAGTTAGCTTACGCATTTAATATAGATTATAACTGCTTTTACAACATACAATTTAAATGAATATCTTAGGAGATATGACGAAAAAAGAATTACGCGCGGCAAAATAAAATACTTAAACTGTTGGCTGAGCAACGCGAACGTTTCCTCGGTCTTCTATCCATATTCCAATGTTTTGATGTTTGGTTAATGTTGGATGTATGAATTTAAGGATGTTTGTGGTTGTTTCACGTAAAGACTGCTGGATTGATTTTCATGAAACTTTCCTATAATATAGCTTACAGGTCGTTACGCTGCTCAATCCCCGACGTATCGCTGTTGAGTTTAATTTATAGGCGTCGGCGTATGGTCGTTACGCTGCTCAAATACCGACGTATCGGTGCTGAGTTGGTTTTTATATTTGTCGGCGTATGGTCGTTACGCTACTCAAATCCCGACGTATCAGTGCTGAGTTGGTGTTTATAGGCGTCGGCGTCGCCATCGGCATCGGTGACGGCGTCGGCGTCGGCGTATGGTCGTTACGCTGCTCAAATCCCGACGTACGTATCGGTGCCGAGTGGATGTTTATAGGCGTCGGCGTCGGCGTATGGTCGTTACGCTGCTTAAATCCCGACGTGTCGACGCTGAGTTAGTTTTTATTGGCGTCGGCTTCGGCGTCGGCGTCTGCGTATGGTCGTTACGCTGCTCAAATCCCGACGTACGTATCGGTGCTGAGTGGGTGTTTATAGGCGTCGGCGTCGGCATCGGCATCAGCGTCACCATATGGTCGTTACGCTGCTCAAATCCCGACGTATCGGTGTTGAGTTGGTTTTTATAGGCGCAGGCGTCGGCATCGGCGTTGGCGTCGGCGTCGGCGTCGGCGTTAGTTTTTAGCAAATCTTTCATGTGATGTGGTAATAAACTACCTATTTTTTGGATTTTTATCAGCTATATGTAGGCTTGGTCATGCCAAATTTCAAGTCTCTGGGATAGTGGGAAGTAACCTGTAAATTTTGATTCCCTAGCGAAGGTTGAAAATACTCAAAAATGTCTGTAATTCGGTTATATCTACTGAAAGCGTAGATCAAAATTATTGATTGTATCTTTTGCAGCAAGGGACCGCTTAGATCTACATTTGGTATAAGTTTCAAATCGTATCGTATGAGTTTCAAGTTGATACCTTCAGCCGTTGCCGAGTAAAAAAAAGTTTAACGGGCGGATAGACAGACAGACAGACACCGTAGTGAAACTATAAGGGATGTACGAAGCCCTAAAAAGGTAAAACTCTGAGATATCATTCACTAAAATGACATTGGGGCCATGTGTGTTACGTCTTTAGAATTGTGCAAAAAAAGAAAACCAAACGGACGATTTATTAATTAGCTGTAAAATGGCTTTATTGTTAGTTCATTTAACTTTTCGTTTCTAAATTATACGCGTACGAAGTCGCGGGCACTGCTAGTAGTACAATAAAATAAATATTGGTGCTTTATAAAAGTAAATAGAAAATATTTTCCATTAGATGAGGTTTTTATGGTTTCGACATTGCCTTTGTGACAAGAATAAGTTTGTTCCCAAGTTGAAACCTTTTAAATTCTCCCTTATTTAACGTCATGCTTCACTCGTTTTCTTCGTTTCTCTTTAAGTATTTGGAACTAAAATTACGAAAACGCCAACAATGATTAATTTTTAAATGATTGTTTTAGTATGATACTCACTGTTTCTTACTTATGATCATATTAGCTTATTCCTGCAATTTCAAAGGAATGTAGAGACAAAACTTAACTTATTAAACAAAAAAGCCTTTTTTTAATCACTCTATTTAATTAAAACTACTTTTTACGAATTTAGACGCGTATATTTGTTTTAAATTTTAGCCCGACGTTTCGGAGACTTTGCAGTCACCATGGTCACGGGTGAGACTGAGCTGTAATGTGTCTTCTACAATTCTACAAAAAGTGACTGCAAAGTCTCCGCAACATCGGGCTAAAATTTAAAACAAATATATGCGTCTAAATCCGTAAAAAGTAGTTTTATTTAAACAATTGAGTCGCGCAACTGTTAGAAAATATTATCACTTTATTTATAAAAAATACCGTAAAATCCGTGACGTAATTGTAAAGATTAAGGGCCTCTTTCACCGTTCTCAAGTAAAGCGCCAAGTAGACTAATCGCTAGTTAAAGTCACCAGTAACTACACGTGCGACGTTCACGACGTTCGAGTAGCAGTAATCTTAAGATTAAAAAATTGAAATTGACAGAAGATACTCGTAACTATTACTTGACAATTAACGCTAATCGATAAGTAACTAATCAACGCTTTACTTGAAGATGGTGAACGAGGCCCTAAGGCTCACATATTATGTACTTTCACTGTGTAATATTCCCAATCAAACACACGTTAAAAAAATCATTTGCCGTATTGCAGACACATAAATAGACCATTTTTAGTTTATTTTTCGGAGTAGGATAATAAAAGGAAAAATATATTTTGTTGGGTACGAAACCTGTTTTCGTTATTCGTTTCACACTTATTCTTTTAAGATTACAGCGTCACTATGAAGCGGCTAGGAGCTCATCATTTGCATCCAAATAGCTGCCATAAATTCACTACCCTATTTTCACCATTTTCTCTGCTCTTTGGGTGCAATTATATACTTTTTTCCCAAGCCTTTCTGAAACTATGCGTAATGTTTTTGCTATAAATAAATTTCTTGTTCCAGATTTTAATGGATTCGACTTTCATAAATAAATTTAGCTTATTTCATTTTTTTATTCTGTTGTTATTATTTTATTATTATTGCCCGCAGCTTCGTATGCCTGGAATTTAGAAACTAAACCTTAACAAATTATACAAAAAGACATAAACTTGAACCAAACTTATTTATTAATTTTAATTTTGACCTTTATGGTCAATGTAAAATTAAAATTAAAATCGAATGTGGGTAAACCCTGTAATAACTGATTGTAGAAGACACATAATAACTCAGTCTCACCCGTGACCGTGGTGACTATAAAGTCTCCGAAACGTCGGGCCAAAATTTAAAACAAATATACGCGTCTTAATCCGTAAAAAGTAGTTTTATTTAAAGTCATTATTTTTGTATGTATGTATATCCCTATGTGAGCTTATATCTTTAAAAATTTGCACCAGATTGTAATGTAGTTTTTTTTTAATAGATAGACTGGTTCGAGAAGATGGTTTTGTTGTATAGTTTGTTAAGGATTTGTTATTTTCTAAACTCCACGCGTACAAAGATGCGCGCAACGGCTAGTAATTACTAGATTTGATTTTATAATTATTTCTACTTTACTTAAACTGTTTAGGACAATGCACAGGCGTACAGATTCATGGTTTTGTACCCAAATCATAATACTAATAATACTTCACTATTCATCCGTCAGTTTGTACATTCGTCTGTTTTTAAACTATATTACTGAACTGTTATAGCTAGGCAGTGAATATTATCACGGATGGTTAATACCATTTTAACGACAAAATACTAAAAAGATTTATAAAATAAAATATCTAAAAGGAGTTTCCATACAAAATACATTTTTTGCGTAGTTTGATAAATTGGCATTAGTGAATTTTCTACTATTTACTAACCTCTAAATGATATTCTTTCGAAACTATTGCTTCCTGTTTTTTTTTGTTATAAAATATATTGGCACATTTCAGGTGAAATACTATTGCAGGCTTAAGGTCTTACCCCTATTGAAACCTCTTTGACCCATATCAAAGCTCTGAAGCAGTTTGACAGTAACACTATTAATCCGTTACATAAGAGCACATGGAGGTGTGTTCAGGTAAACTAAGATTTAGAATTGGCTATTATATTTTATCCTGGCATAAAAGTATATACGAGTAATCTTTACGTGTTATAAAACAAAGTCGTTATTTTTGTATGTATGTCCCTACGTGAGTTTAAATCATTAAAAATAGGAAACGGATTCGGTGACGACGGGTGAAGTGTTTTTTTTTTTAATATAGAGCGGTTCTAGAGGACGGCTTTTTTGTATAATTTTTGAAGGTTCAGTATCTAAATTCCACGAGTACGAAGTCGCGAAAAACAACTTGTATCTTATGTTGGCAAATAATACTCTTGGTCGTAATTCAAAAAGGATTAAGTGATAAATAAATACATTAATTGTTAGTTAACTGGGTATATAAATTAGATATTTTTACGTACATAGTTACTTGATTTAAACTATAGGTATATTTAGCGGCTTCATTAAATTGTGTCTGTTCGATTTTGTTATGCTATAAATCCATAAATACCTCATTATCTGATTTATTTAATTACTTTAAAAATAATACAGATAATTGGAAATACCACGATTAAAAATAAATTTCAAAAATATATTTTTTTATAAGTTCATTCTTTTTACCGTTTTAGGAAAATATTAGCCATTTATTTTTATAAAATGTACTGAATAAACTAAAACTGAATAATAAATGTTGAAGGAAAACATATGGTAGGAAAATTCTAGCCAATATTATGTTGATAAATGTAAACGATCTGTATGCTAATAGTACGGGAATGTCGTACGCGCACGATAATATCGTCGTCTATACGCTACGGCTTACAGATTTACAACGAAATATCTCCAAATTCTTATTTCAAACATTGTAGATTTATTTTGCGTTCTACGTGTGGTGACGGATTTAGAATACAAGTGTCACCACCCCATCTCATCCCAAGGGTGCTGTAAAAGTCAGCTAAGGGATATTGCATACAGAAAACATCCTCTGTGAGAGACGGAAAACTCGAAAATAAACCCTGTGCCAATACGCTTGGTCAGCGCGGCACAGTACCGTTTCAATACAATCTGATTTTTTCAGTAGTTGATATTGTAACAGATATGAAATAACCTTTTATTCTTCATGAATAAGTCAACTAAAATATATAATTTATGTTAAAAAGAAAGGCCACCTGTGAGAGAAAAAAAATCTTGCGAAGAATCCTACTTAACTCAAGACTCATGGGTAAGGTTTTGTAGAGCATTTCTCTACTAAATAAGAGTTCTAATGCAAAGCAAGTTTGGAATCAATTATTCCCTTAAAACTTGTTTAACAAATGTGTGAAAAATAAAAATCTATGTAGGTACACAATGTAAACACAATATTTGTCGAGAATATCGCTGATTTTCGTATTTACTTTTTATAGAACGTAAGCTACTGGTGTACTCACAAAAGATAAACGCGAAAGAAAACATATTATATTTAACCTCGTATACACGCCGTCTAAGAGCTTCCCATATCACATTATCAAAGAATTTCGACTGAAAACGAGGGTGGGTACCGCAAACATCCCAAGAAAATAAAGTTATTGGATAAACTTGTACATAGATATTTATAGCGTTCAGAAGTTTTTGTTTATAAGGAAAATGTGACTTTCTCCTTGTGAAATATTTAATATTTATTTTGCCACCTATATATCAAATGAAATTTTGAGAGCATTATGGGATTTATCATGCAATGTTATTTAAAATTCTCATACAGTAAGAGCTACAAAAATATCGATGATTATAAAAACAAGACTAAGAAACTATAATAATTAAAAATCATAACCAAATTTCTCGTACTAAAAATAAAGTGTAACTGTAAATAATTTAATACAGACGAAGCTAATTTGCATCTAGTTGATATTTCCATGAGCTATCTTTCTTTACATTTATTTACACTTCGCACCAACAAAATGTGTACAATGGCGGACTTAATGCCAAGGGCATTCTCTGCCAGTCAACCATTGGATGGTGCAGAAAAAAAACATTTAGTTCTTATTTATCCAATAATAGGGAATATAAGCATAATAAACACGAACATTTTATGGCTTATAATAATTTCACGTAAAATCTTAATGTTTCTTAGCTTATCTAAAGAACCAATAAAAAAATTATTAACTGCATCGATAAACAGAATTCTATACGAAGACTTTTCTAATAAACACGTACATCAATAATTCAAAAGCATGGTGGTATATCGTTGCAAAGATCATATTTCACGAGACGCCTATGTGACGTAATTAATGTGCAATCGAACAACAGAGCAGGCGTGTGTTTGGCACAAGTGTGAACCCTCTAACTACGATCTGAATTTCTCTCTCGTCTAAATATTGATTTACGATCTTTTAATATTTATAGTTCGACTTCTGTTGTTTGTGTATTTTGTGATCACTGTTGTTTGGGAACACTGCTACGAGTATTATTGAATGAATTTTTGCATTTTTATAACTGCTTGCAGCATACGTGAGCCCTATAGTAACTAAACTAATTAAAACCAAGAGAGGTATGAATGTTAAATAAATAGATCAGCCATCGACGGGCCTCGTGGTGTAGTGGTTCATATAACGGACTGCCGATCATGAGGTCTCGGGTTCGATTCCCGGTCAGGACAATCATTTGTGTCATGTTTTTAATTGTCATACAAATGTTTGTACTGCGTCTGGGTGTTTACTATGTATTATAAGTATGTATTTACAAAAGAAAAGTAGTTTATGTATTATATCCGTATTCTGGTACCCATAACACAAGCATATAAGCTTAGCTTGGGACCAGAGGACGTTGTGCGAAATCCGGTTGATGACTCAATAGTGATTTTGGTGCGCTTAAGTGTTAATTTGTGTAACGAAACCATAGCGCAATTTTGAGTAGTATAGTAAATTTCTGTTTGTTAAGGTTTGATTTCTAAATTTCACGCGTACGAAGTCGCGGGCAACAGCTAGTATACAAATAAATATACATGAATTAATATTCAATTCAATATCATTCGTGTATTGGCATGTATTTATAATTAAATACATGCCAATACACGAATGATTAATATAATGTATAAATATAAATTCTACAAAAAATATATAAAATATACCTTCTCTTCTCCAGCCCATTTACCTCCCACTGTTGGGCACGGGCCTCCTCCACTTTGGGAGTGATTATGGTCTGCTGTGCCGCGCTGACCAGGCGTGTTGGCACAGGGTTTATTTTAGAGTTTAAAAAGGAAGATAGAAGATGTTATCTGTGTGCAATATCCCTTAGCTGACTTTTACAGCACCCTTACTACATTTATGCTATTTATTACTACATTTTTTATTATTATATTTATAATAAAAAAAATAATCATCATATCAAAAGTCAGTAATTCCGGTCAGTATACCTGAAAATACATAACTTTAATACACATAGTCTCATATATTTTTAGGAAAACTGACCGTGCTTATGAACGAAATAATATCGCCGCGTTTAGATTTGACAAAATTGATATTTCTATTGAACTATTTTCGTAATATTACGCGTGTTCCACCACACCCAGTACGAATAACAATTTTCACAATTTTCTGTTGTCACGTATTAGCTATTTATTGGACCCGCAAAGGAGCAAAGTACCTTTTCAGGAACTGCATAGATTTGTTCCAAAATATGTTGACATAATTTAAAATTTTATATGAAGTAATTTCTATAATATTTCGTATTTTATTTTAAGAACAAACACTATTTAAGTGATGAAAATAATACGTACCTAATGTAACTGTTGTTTTTATTACTTTGTAATATTTATGGAAATAAAAATGAATGAATGAATGATTTATTTGCAAAATATGGTTTAAAAATATACAAGACGGTAAAATGATTACAGTACGATTGCCATATTCAACCGTATCCGGTATGCGAAAACAAATTTCAAAGACATAGTATGATAATATGATAAGGATAATAATATGGATAAGATGTTATCCTCTTAGACTATCCTTTAGTGTTCCCTTAATGAGAATCACTTATGCCTGTTGTGTTAATTGTCATTATTTTGATTTAAAGAAAATATAAACCAGATCGTAAATATTTTCAACGTTTTCGCCCTATTTTTCAACAGAACAATTCATTGTGCCCTAAAATCATTAATCAGGCTACACTTTGGCATTGACCCAACGTCCTTACTACCCTCTCATTTGTATTTACCAAAAGAGTTTTATATCGTAAATCAAGTAACTTTGATAAATTAATACATTTTTTTATCTCCTGAAGGCTGTTATTTGTTGTAGTTGTGTTGCATTTTGTATCCGACATCACTAAAAACAAGGCAATAAGGACATTATCATCATAACAACACGCCATGAGGGTAGGCAGAGACTATACAGCGCCATCTGCTACGATCCAATCACACTTCCTTGGCTTCATCCACGTATAAAGTTTTGTTCTTTTGTTAGACTATATGTTACAGTGAATCTGCCTCATTAAAACGGACATTAATATTTTTTTTTTTATTGAAACAATTTAGTCGAATGAAAGAAAGGATCATTTTGTGTCGCATTCTCTGCACGAAACGATTAGAAGTTAATTCTTGTGTTTTTTAATTTAGGTTCTAAGCCATAAAATCATAAAAGACGGTTATCCATATTAATAAATAATCTTATTTAAAATAATCTCTTTAGTATTAAAAGATATTAAATAAATAAATAAATAAATATTCATAGACATTTTACACAACGTCCTCTGGTCCCAAGCTAAGCTTATTATGCTTGTGTTATGGGTACCAGAATACGGATATAATACATAAACTACTTTTCTTTTGTAAATACATACTTATAATACATAGTAAACACCCAGACGCAGTACAAACATTTGTATGACAATTAAAAACATCACACAAATGATTGTCCTGACCGGGAATCGAACCCGAGACCTCATGATCAGCAGTCCGTTATATAAACCACTCCACCACGAGGCCCGTCAAATAGGCCCGTATTGCCTATTGCAATTAATTATTCTAATAGAGATACACGTATGCATCGTACAACCTACTTCTACTAATTATTTATCCTAAGTTATGTCGCAGCGCTGCAACATTTTAACAAGTTAGGTACTCATAAAAATAATTTCATTAAAAGCGCTGAGAAAACATTGAATATAGTGAAGGCATTAAAAAACCACAGAATGTCATCTGTTGCATAGCGCGTAACGTAAATATTTACGGCCTTATTCATAATGACTTATCAGAGGGAGATTTTATTGGAGAGATATTAACGTTTTAGCGTAAAAAGCCTATTATGAATAACAAGTTTTGACAATTTTCGCGAACCTATATTAGCGAACTTTTAAACCTCCGATAAGTCATTATGAATAAGACCATTAATGTTTATGGCCACGTTAAATGGGAAAGGCGAGTCTTGAATGGTAAAGGTCGGCGTAAATTTTACTTTAGTGGTATTGGTTTATGAAGAAAATAAATTGGATTTGAATAAAATTTGAGCTATAGTTAAATATAGATAAGAATTGACTTTAATGTAATTGGATTAGTATTAAGAAAAATTTAAACGTCATTTTATAGAATACTAGCTGTTACCCGCAACTTCGTACGCGTGGAATTTAAAAACCGGAGCCATAACAAATTGTACAAAAAAAAACCACTTAACCTATTAAAAAAGACCGCAACAAAATCCCTTGGGTAGTTTCGAAGATTAAGGTCATATAGGGACATAGATATAAAAATAACGACTTTTGTCTATAATAAGTTAAGACTAGCTGTTGACCCCAACTTCGTATACGTGGAATTTAAAAAATAAAAAACCTTAACAAGTTATACAAAAAGCAATCCTCATGAATTAATCTATTTATTTAACAAAGACCGAATCTAAATCCGTTTCATAGTTTTGAAGATATAAGCTCACATAGGGACAGACGTACAAAAATAACGACGTTGTTTTATAATAAGAAAATGATTAGACTGTAAAAAATAATGCCTCCAAGACAGTCGCGGCTTAAAAGTAGCCTTATTATAAATGTAGATTTTATATTATCTTCTTACAGCGAAATGCATATATTAATAGTCCATAAGATACTGATATTAAAATCTACACTATCTATTGCACTAGTTATACCCCCTGCTTCACCTAACCTAAATTAAAATAGTGAAATCTTTGTCAAGTGTAAAACTGTTTTTATGGCGAGTAACTACTTGTCTAGAACTTTGCTCATTGTTATTCTCTACTTTATCAGTAAATCTGGTGTATACCACAGGGACAAAAATCGGTGAAAAGGGCACAATTGAAGTAGGTTTATTTCATTACTTTTTAATATTTTATCTTCCATTTTCACAAAGAATTTCTTTCTACGTTATTTGGACCGTTGCGTCGTGGCACGTCCTGCATAATTATTAGAATACATACCGTACCCTTCTTACGAGACCCAAAACCGAATAACATTGAATAAATAGAAGCCAGTTTTCGTACTTTTATTCTTGTCTACAATGACAAAATGCAATTTGAATTAAACAAGTAATTTTTTTTTGGTATATTATAGACATTGGTATAAGATTACTAAAAGAAAGACGTTAGAGGTATGCATTTTTTAAATTCTGATTATGCTACTTATTTACTTTTCCATTTAAAAAAAGCTAGTAGGGCTTTTTTTAAATGGAAAGAAAAAATAAATTATGTGTGGTGACACATGGATGGATGAACTGAAATGAATATGACAGCTAAGTCTCAATAAATAGGTCCTGTTTTATCTTTTGGTAAGAAACCCTTAAAACCGGTGATGCTCGAGTTTTAGGAATCATTTTTAATACTTGCTAGAAAATAGTCCACAAAAATCTATATACTTTTTAATAAAAACCATCTGATACAATTTTACATAAACTATTTAAATTACTGAATATTAAAATAAAGCACAGTACCTACATTTAAAAATTTATTCATTAAGATACTTATAGAAACACCTCGAAGCAGAAAAAAGTACTTTAGTGTAATAGTGATATTAAATCTAGAGATTCACCACATCTGTAACATGACTACGAACTTTATGATATTAAATTTACAGTGGTGCTAAAAGGCATCTACTAAAAGGAAACGCATGCAACATTTTACTGAGTGTTGGCGCTACAACCAAAGAAATAACACAATTACATCGGGCTCTCTCGGTAAAGTGCTCTAAGCACACAACACTATAGATTCTATAGCTTGCTCCTTTAATTTAGAATCACTTTCCTGTACACAAGCAGTTAGTACTCTAGAATATCTTAAGAGTAAATGAATCGTAATAATTTAGGAAGTGCAGCGGACTTATTTGTATAGTAAAATTTGGTTTAGATGTTTTATACTCATAATAATATTATAATGCATTAGAATCTGTATTTTTTTTTTTGGTTTACGTAGTCTTAAACCACTTTTTCTAAGACATTATAGTTAGGTTGCTTAACTCACTCACAGCAACTAAAATGTAAAATGTTATGAAGTTAAAAAAAGTCCTAACAGTTATTTATTCATTTTGCAATTGTTTTGCAAGGCTTTTTTTAAGGAATCAGCCCTTTTAATTCGCTACAATTTGATTTAATAACTTTTATAACTTTTTCTAAGCTGAATATGGATATTACAACAACAAAACTTCCATAATAATCTTAAATTAGTAGATTAGGAGTAAATATTTTTATAGAAATTAACACTGTAATACATTTTTACGTTGATACTTAATTCAGACAAATATTATTAATTATTATGTCAGAACAACATGTGTATTATACTTCCTCGTACCGTCGACGTCAGGCTCCCAGTAAAATAACTTAGCTATAACCTTTGCAGCATATGGTAGTCATTCAGAGAGCTTTGTTTATGGGCTATAAAGTATACTAAAATATTATGTATAGGGATAAGTATAGACGGTAGGCGATCGGGTTTTTAGAATTACAGCTATTACAATACTGTATTTATTATTTTCAAAGACGGTAATGATTATGGTGATTGAAATATTCGCACAGAAAAAATGCTCTGAAGTGGTAGTAGGCAAGCCTCAACTGTCTGAGAACCGAATGCCGGCAGAACAGACACAGAGCTCTTGAGAGAAGATCAGATCCTACGTCATGGTCTGCCGCGTTGACGACTGCCATGTCAGACTCATTTGGTAACTCACTTATTTTGTACCTAGGTGAAATATGTCACTTAAAATAGTGATACTTTATAAAGTTAACCCTCAATTTCTCGCAAGAGAATATGGAAACCTGTCGGATCACCTTGGCTCTTATCCCTAAATATAACATTTCAACGCTTTGTTATAATTATTATTAAATTTAGACTCGCTTGATATAGCGTGGGTCTAGTATTCATTAGAAGGGTTCAGTAATGTATTTGAGCTTTTGTGTGATGTTCATAGTACAGTAGTGAATATATGTGAAGTATTTGGCACACGAGTTAAATATCCAGTGTGCTATTATGTTTTCCATAGTGAATTTCTTAGGCTGTGAACGTCTTACTATCATGGTCCATCCTAATATTATGGAGATACACACAACATTTGGTCCCAAACATAGATCATTGCATTAAATGTATGTGAGTTTAAAATTCAATAAAAATATTTTAAAATTTATACGGTCACAAAAAGAATAAGGAACTATTTGAGGACACAATTTATTATATACCGTATAGAAATCTAGAAAGTACTTAATTTAATCTAAACGAATTCCATTCATCGTTTCCAGATTAATTAGAGGACATAAAAAAGACGTTCAGGATTCTAACACCCATATTGTCAATGTGATTCATATAGACGATATATTTTTCCCGGACGGTACGTGGTGAGCTTACGTAATCGTACCTAAAATCTATGCTAGCCAATTAATTACGTACTTTGTGGATTATTTCAGGCTTTATTTTTAGCAAGAAAATAAGGCGGTGTGATTGATTAGTCTTTTATAGTTAGGTGATTGTGTTCCTGCTCTATGTTTTATTAGTTTATTTTTGCTATATACACACTTTATATTGATATTCAATGTCATTAATTGAGACGGCTTGTGGCTACTCTGTTGTATAACTTATGAAGGATCCAGTTGTACTGAGCAGAATTTAGCAAAACACGAATCTCTTCCTAACATACCCGAAGATGAAAGTCAAAAGGTGAAGTGTAAAAGTGCGGACTTGTAGGAACAAGTCATGTCATTATTTTGCAAATAATGTAAAATATCATTTTTTCCATTCTATCTATCTAGATTTCATAAAACATATCAATTAATACTTATAGTATTAATTGATATATTTTATATTATTTATTTTCTTTTAAAAATTACAAAATGTGGTAATTTTAGCAAGAATACCAAATTCTTAGACCAATAGTAAATTTATTTGATAACACAGTTGCCAAATGTTAGTTTTGTAAAGTAATCATTTATAAAATGTCAATTTAAGTGTTGATCATGTGGCAAAATGAAACATTTGTAAAATGTTCAGTAGTAAAATGATCAATAGGCGAATTCATTGTTTTGCCAAACGTTGTTTGTCAAGTGTAGTGTCAAATGACTTTTGGTCAATCAATCGGACACCGGATTGACGTCTCTAAACAGGTAGCAAGATGGGACTTAATGCGTAAGGTGGTTTTAGGCCCAAATTGGGAGAGGCCTACGTATGTCATGCAGCGATCTGTAACAAGGTGACATGATGATGATAATAATAAATATGTGTTCGCTTATACTACCGGTTACAACAAAGGCCTATTGGTAAGTTATAAAACTTATACTTATATCAAACTAACATTGACGAAGCGGGTTAAACCTTGAGTTTAGGGGCCTTACAATTCAAGGGTCAAATGTACAAGAATATCTTGGCTTATAACATTTATTTCGATACGACTGTTATGTCCCGTTGGGGATCCTTTTGTTACAGGTGCTCGTAGCCTAAGTTATAAGTGTGTATTTAAAAACGTAGGTTGGCCGTCGGCTATTTTCCTTTGCTGTTACCATGTAAAAATTTGAGATTGTACGCAGAGATTTAATATTTAGTAAATAATAACTATAATGCCTAATATAAAAAACAAATAATATAATAAAAATTAATGGACATTTCACACAACTTCCTCTGGTCAATAAATTTTTAAGCTATAGAAAAATTAACATTGTACGCGCAGTCATCTTATATATAAAAATCAATTGCTGTTCGTTAGTCTCGCTAAAACTCGAGAACGTCTGGGCCGATTTTGGTGATTTTGGTCTTAAAATATTCGTAAAAGTCCAGGGAAGGTTTAAACGGTCCAAATATATAGGGATCTAAAATTCCACGCGTACGGAGTAGCGGGCATCAGCTAGTCTTATATATAAAAATCAATTGCTGTTCGTTAGTCTCGCTAAAACTCGAGAACGGCTGGGCCGATTTTGGTGATTTTGGTCTTGAAATATACGTGTAAGTCCAGGGAAGGTTTAAACGGTGACAAAATATATGGGCATCTAAAATTCCACGCGTACGGAGTAGCGGGCGTCAGCTAGTCTTATATATAAAAATCAATTGCTGTTCGTTAGTCTCGCTAAAACTCGAGAACGGCTGGGCCGATTTTGGTGATTTTGGTCTTAAAATATTCGTAAAAGTCCAGGGAAGGTTTAAACGGTCCAATTAAATAGGGATCTAAAATTCCACGCGTACGGAGTAGCGGGCATCAGCTAGTCAATAATAATAATACTTGTGACATTGCCAAATTCTCCCAAATGATACAAAACAACATGTTTAGTGAGTAAGTCCTTTTAATTTTAAATCGAACGCAATATTGATTTCTGTACCTTCCAATCTAGTAAAAATTTGAGTGCCTATTTGAAAATAACTCTGTATAATCGGAGAAAATAATATAGTTTGTGAAATTCTAATCTAAGAAATCTTCATTATTGATAGATTTGGTAGGAAATTAACTACATAGAACTACTATTGCACAAACACTAACAAAGGACATCTGGTTTGCAAACAAGTTGAACTATAATTAAGCCCGAGCTCTGGCCAAAGTTGTTTGGATAAATTAGTGACCCTTTTCTAAAATGTCAGCAGTAGTCATTAAGCGTTGGACTTGGAAAAGGGTGCATTTCTCACATAACATGCTTAATTTTGTATAAAAATAATGCTTATTATATTACCCTGTTAAATTAAAACTTACTAGGCTCACTTTCGTTTTGTAACTAAGCAAAAATGTAATAATTACGGGCTTAGACTAGTTTAACTACGTCTTAAACCTTAAGATGACAATTTTTTTTTATTTTTAGGGTATAACGTCCACTCAATTTAGCGTCTATACGGTGTCAATGTACATGTCCTAAAATACAAATAATATATCACATGCTTTTTTTTCTGTGATGAGTGCTAGAGTCTTTGACGGCATCGAGCATGGCAAAACAAGGGTAGATTAGTTTATATGGCAATCGTAATCATCGTTTGGATTATCAATCTGTTTTATTTAATTTAATTTTAGAGACGATATCGTTAAGGTTTCAGGGACCAATTGGATGCAAGCGGTTGTAGCGTTCTGTGGAGGAGCCCTATGTCTAACAATGAACATAGAAAGGCTGATGGATAGATGGATGGAATATGTTATATAAGCTTGACAATCATATGGTTTAAGGATGTCCACATGTATGCTAATACATGCAGATATAATTGTTCATGACCAAATTGTATGAGTTTCTACATATAATTTTGTAGAGTCCTTACAATATAATATTAAATTATGAAGGTGAGCTGACGTAGGCCAGGTGGCCTGTAATAAAAGTTAGTCGAAACTTATATAACGTCTGCGGCTCAAGTTACTATCTACAAGAACAGGACATAGTCATTGTCACTCACCTAAAGAAGACTTTTAAATTTACATTATTTTAAGACTACCGCTATCGTTGTTTGATTTTGAAAAATCAATGAAATGTTAAGGTACTCCTTGAAAATGTTTCCAAGAGTCGTTTATGGCAAAATCTAGATCTTTCGATTATTAAACATCTATATAATTAATATCGATAATTTGTTGTAATAATTTTATAAAATTTAAAATATTTAAATAAAAATTAGTAGTTAAAAATTAAATTAAAAGACAGCAGATTGAATTAAAAAAAAAATTTCACTATTTCAAGTATTCCAACAACTAAAATCTTTACAAATTACCTTTTTAATTTTCCATCTGCTTCTACATTGTTCAAGCTCATTAAACGTAAATTTCCACAAAGCGGACCATCACAGTTATCGGTCATGTTCAAACAATGGGTCTGAATTATATTGTTCAATTTATTATCCTTAAAAGATGACCTCAGACATCATGCTTGGTGACTACTCATTTAAAAGATCATTTCCTTTTATAAAAAATAAGCTGATAAATGAACCCAAGAACTTCTCAAAATTGTTCAGTTGTACGAACATGAATTTAGAATAGTGTAATATTATAAATGTTTATGTTTATGTACGTGTGGTATTTATTAAGTCACATTGTAATGTGTATATTTGTATGTATGTATCCTGTAAATCATTACTTCAATATATCTATGTCTATACCCCTATCCATTTTATAATAAATAAAAACTGTAACTTTAATTTTCCTATTAATTATTGTAATTTTTTTTTTCCTCAGCTCTGTATTGACACCTGCCTCCTTTAATTCTGCACCACCCTATGGTTGGCTGGTAGAAAATGCTTTAGGCATTAAGCCCGCCTATGCATGTAATAGCATTAAAGTGTTAAATAAATAAATGTAGAGAAGTGTAAAAAGCCACTATTTTCAAAAAGTATTTAATTTATTAGCTTAAATTATAATCTGATATTGTGTGTCTTAATTACCTATAGTATATCTTTAAATATTTATGCCGTAATATTAAATAGCCAAATTATAAGGCGCTAGGTAATGCTACCAATTCTACGTGCACAACTAAACTTAACTAAATAATTGGTCAAGTGCGAGTCGGACTAGCGCACGAAGGGTTCCCTACCATTATCTATGCAACATAAGGCAACGTTATTAGTATCGAGCAAGAAACGGTAAAAAAATCATGTTTGTTGTATGGGAGCCCCCCTTAAATATTTATTTTATTTTATTTTTAGTATTTGTTGTTATAGCGGCAATAGAAATACATCATCTGTGAAAATTTCAACTGTCTAGCTATCACCGTTCTTGAGATACAGCCTGGTGACAGACGGACGGACGGACGGACGGACGGACGGACGGACGGACAGCGAAGTCTCAGTAATAGGGTCCCGTTTTTACCCTTTGGGTACGGAACCCTAAAAAGATGCGTGGCAAAGCTATTGCATAGCATTTTTTTATCAACTTATGTATTTATAATTATTTATTTATTTTATTTATGCAAGAATCTACATACCATAAACTAAAATAAGATTATATATAATCCTTATAAATAATTCTTATTTACTGATGCTTACATCTTTCCATTGTTTATGGTAATTATGATAAAATAGTGATTGTCAATCAAATGTCAATCTGTTTTAAATTAAATGTCAAATGTCAATCTGTTGGTATACAATTTTAGTTTTGACATTATTTGACATTATTATTATCTAAAATCCTTATTTTAATACGTTGTTTAATTTGAGGAAGGCGTTTACCCTTAGTATCAACAGTACGAAATAAATTGCGGGGCGAAGAGGGGATTACGCATGCGCAGTAGCGCTGATATGCAAGGTTTTTTACGCTATTTCCGTTACCTACGGAATTTAAATTTCGAATTTTGTGGATTCGGTCTCCACGCTCAAGGCCCGCGATAGAAGCTATGCAATAGCTTAAAAGTTCTGTTAACATTGTCGAATTGTGTTATTGACACTCTCAATATTTATTTTTTAATTAAGTTAAGTTTAGTTGTGTACGTAGAATTGGTGCCACTGTCTGCCGTTTCACTCCCTTTCGCTAGTGTTAGTTCCGTTGTATTTAGCGTGATGATATACAGTCTGATGTGTTATTATGACCTATAAGCTTGACAATGAGTAAAGTATCATTAAAGTCCATTCGGTAGCTTTTGTATGAAAGAACAACAAACATCCTTGCATTCATCCATACAAATTTTCGCGTTCATAATTTTTAGTAGGAAGGATGTCGGTGCTTATTCGATTCTTAGCTTGAGTTTATTATACATCCAGATTTTTTGTATGAAAATATAAATAAACAGATTTACCACTTATTAAAATTATCCAATACTCATAATGTTTACTTGTTATACTCATATTTTACGAAATGAAATGGGACTGTTAAATGGGTAGCCACTTAACATGCTGATTGCGGTCGTGGTTTTATGTGAAACAAATTGAACAAAATTATTCTGGTCCATTGTCCAGGCTTGCCTGATAAACATATAGGTATAAAAAAGTAAGTCAATTTAAATGCGATTTGGGTTTATAACTATCGTGGGAAACTCGACTATTTATACAGCAAAAGCATAAGCCCTATGACGGATTACATGTGTCACCCCTCCATTTTATCTCATCAGAGTTACACAGGTAAAAGACTTGTAATACACTAATGGTCTTATTCATAATGACTTATCAGAGGTTTAAAAGTTCGCTAAAATATGATCACTAAAATTGTCAAAAATTTTTATTCTTAATAGTCTTTTTACGATAAAATGTTTATTTTCTCTCCGATAAAGTTATTGTTTAAACCTCCGATAAGTCATTATAAATAAGACCATAACCAGCTGTAATCAACTTCTGTTTTTATATTAATTAATTTCTTCCAATCAAAGAAATGGAATGAAATCTGAAATCTTAGCAGATAATATTATCTTCTGGACGCTTTTACGATATTCGTGTTATTTTGATGAGCCTCGTGGTTGAGTGGTTTATGTAAAGGACTGCCGATCAAGAGGTCGCGGGTTCGATTCCCGCTCGGGACAATCATTTGTGTAATTTTTCTAATCGGCATACAAATGTTTGTACTGTGTCTGGGTGTTTCTATGTATTATAAGTATGTATTTACAAAAGAAAAGTAGTATATGCATTCTATCCGTATTCTGGTATCCATAACACAAGCATTATTAGCTTAGCTTGGGACCAGAGGACGTTGAGTGAATGAGTGAAATGTTCATGAATATTATTTATTTATTTTAAACGAAGAAATTACAATTGCAACATATAATAACTTATTTATATATTTATTTGTCAGGAAATAAACAGTCACTCTTAAGCAAAACAATAACAAAACAATATATAGATAGACTAATAATGGCAATTACCTAAGAACAAATTTAGCCGATGACTACATTGCGTATTAATACGTCAAACAGTCAGTAAATGTAATAGAACGTAGAAGATAATATATTATTTGTACCAAAACAAATGTTATTATTTTTGCCTTAAAAAACTGAATAGTATAATATTATTCAGAACTTATAATAGGCTAGAAATTCTAACTCGCCTTAATCACACTGCAACGCAGCCACAATCCATGCTTAAAACTTTTGAAGTCGCAACTTTATTATCAGTTTCGGTACTAATAATATTAGAAGCTATAAATCGTTGTATGATAAGCTGTATGTAATTCAATAAAGTATAAAATACAGAACGTAGCAATGAGACCGTGTTCTTGACGAGCCTCATGGTCGAGTGGTTCATGTAACGGACTGCCGATCAAGAGGTAGCGGGTTCGATTCCCGCTCGGGACAATCATTTGTGTGATTTTTCTAATTGTCATAAAAATGTTTGTACTGCGTCTGGGTGTTTCTATGTATTATAAGTATGTATTTACAAAAGAAAAGTAGTATATGTAGTTTATCCGTATTCTGGTACCCATAACACAAGCATATAAGCTTAGCTTGGGACCAGAGGACGTTGTGTGAAATGTCCATGAATATTTATTATTATTTATTATATTTATTATGTATGACCATAAATGTAGTAGGAGAATTTTAGAATACATGGTATTACATTAATTTATTATTTTGACTTGCTATGCTCTTACTTAATAAACTAAAATTGTAGTAGAAAATATGATAACAACGAGCGGGATTTGAACCCATGACCTCTGAATACCATTCCGTCACTCTACCGACTGAGCTATCATAGTTTCTGCAGATGTTTACCAAATCTCCCACTATATTTTTTCTCAATATGAGTTAAACGTCGCATCGATGTTTCGCCATCTATCGTCAGGCTTACACCAACTCAATCGACATAGTGTTTGGGAAACGTTAGCCACAACAAACACAGATTAAATAACTATTGGTTGTGAATAAAAAAGCATATAGAAATTTTTTTTTTACTTTTTTCAATTTAATTTTTTGAATACGTGTGCTGGTAGCTGGATATGGTCTATGCAAAACCGCACAGAAAAAGATGCCCCTTTGATTTAACCCTGGATCAGAGATTTAGCTCTGAATTGGTAGAGACACTACTTAATTAAAAAGCTTGTGCTGATTCTACAAAAACAGAATGACCTGTTAGTGTGATAATTATTAGCCAATTAGTTCGTAATGTATAGATTTGAGTTGAGCAGTAATAGAATTAGATAAATACCTACTGAGATGTTCCTTAGCAGCAAAGTAACGTCTATATCACATGTACAAACTACGATATTGTAATGCTATAACAGATGAGGTCAACTGAAATGTCTGTATTCAAGACATGTCCTCGTCTAACGTGAGAGCCAACATTATGCGAACACGAATCCTGGTTGAGTAAATGATTCATGTACTAGAGTTATATCTACTTAGTAGAAGCTTGAAACCTTAAAAGTAAAGTTTATTTACGTGGTGTACCTGAAATCTAAGCAATGGTAGTATATTTTACAGGCCATCAAGAAACTCTATCTTCATTCTGCCCTTATCTCAAGCAACTCAGGGTCGGTGCAGCACGTTTTTTTCTTCCAGCCGTCATACTGTCATCAACGCCTTTTCTTTTAATATTGTCTCTCACACAGTCCATTCATCGTTTCTATGGCCTTCCTCTACTTTTCAAGCCATCGACTTTCATATTCATCACCTTTTGGCGTAAGTGCTCGTCATCCCTCCTCATTACGTGCCCATACCAGGACAGACGGTTCTCTTTCAACTTTTCCACTACTGGCGCCACTTTCATAGAACATCAAGGAACTGCTAATGCATTTATATTGTACCATCTATGGGAACTAACCTATAGGTTTTAATTCCCAGAATAAGTCGAATGTTCAATAATGCCCATAATTCAGTTATATCTTCTAAATGCGTAGATCCAAAAAGTTGATTGTATTTCTTACAACAAGGGACTGCATAGATATGTATCGTATGATTTTCAAGTTGATACCTTCAGCCGTTGCCAAGGAAAAAAGTTTTATAGACGGAATTCTTTTTTGTGTGAAACCCTAAAAATAATTTATTTTATAGTATAAATATCGGTATATCGGAAAACTTTTAAAGAACCGATTTAGACGTCAATAGCTAAATTACTAATTTCATTTTGATTCAAAAGTTTCTTATTCAAAAGCTGACAAGTAATTTGAAACTGAGAAGTATTGAAAGGGGCACGGCATTACTGAAAACTTTTGTCAGCCGAAGATTGATAAAGTTGCCCCACGTTTTACTTTGCGATTGATCCTTATAAACTTGAATAGTAGATTTTATTTGATCTACATATCATTAGATGAAATCTGCATTTATTTGAAGCCTTTTTTCTTTACATGTTATAAAAGAATTTCTTACATCCCAACCTAACCTAACCTAACCCGGTCGCAAGACAAGCTCTGTTTTTGTATTGAAAACGCCGTCCAACTCTTATGTTCGGAGTTACTCTGTATGAGAATTGGGCGTGGCTAAACCCAAAACTAAAATAGCAACGCTCACTATGTCATATGAGTTGGCGGCCTGGCGTACGGCGTCGCGCAATGAGAGGTCGCGCGTCGCAGTTACATGTCGCGGTCGCGGGACTACCGAATGCCACATAAGAGTACCATAATTAGCAGAAATTAACTTTAGATTGAACGTTTATGCACAAGAAAAAAGTACCTACCTACTTTGCAAGTAATGATCACAATAAAAATTATGTACATATCATAAATGTACATTAATATCTTTTCAGCTGATTGTATTTATTTTAGATATTTATTTTAAATTATGTTGAAAGAAAAAGAAGAAAAATATAAAATATTGAAAACTCTCTTAGCTTATATTAATTCGCATTTACTAAGTAATGTAGTCTACAACTAAAGTATTTTATAGAATGTGTTCTAAAAATATATTTTGATCATTTCTATGTTATACGTAGGACTAATGGAATTATGGAACCATTATTTTAATACGAAATATGGATAGAATTTTTAAGATGCTAATGGAAAGTTCGCTAGTCAAATTTATTTTTTGATGCGAGTTCTTTACGCTGGGTTTATTTTAAACTAGCTGCGTCTTCGTATACATGGAATTTAGAAAACTATAAGATCTGTGCATATTGTGAACCTGTCTTTGAAATCAGTCTGTATGTTAAAATGTATTTAAATTGCATAGTTTCCGAGATTAAGTTCACATAACGCAGGATAAACGCCTTTGTTTAATATTAAGTAAATATTCTATGAATCTACATAATATTTATTTTTATAATGTTGTTGACTAGTTGCCTTCTATGGGTGTCTTTAACCGTTATCAAAATTCAAACAATTACATTCCTAAGCGGCATCAGAATATTAAAGCAAATATAGAAATTAAAGTTTATACTGCAATACATTAATGCGGTAACTGATTAAAAGAACTAATGTTACCGCCCCGTTTCCTCCTCTTGATGCTCTAAAGCGCTTCGTCCCCAATAGATTAAAATAACAGAGAGCGAATCTCTGGCAATCCACGAAATGTACACAACCCTAGCTAGAGTAACGCTACCGTCTTTGAAGACAAGCTCGGATACTCGCTGTATTTCACGTGGTCACATTTAATATAGGTACTATACTTACTAGAGAATTCATCGAAATAGGATTGTAGCAACGCAGTCAGTATTTAATTTATCTATTTTTTTTTACTGCCATTACAAATTTGTCTATATGTTTTATGATGTTAAAATCTTGCAGATATTTCATTTTGCTGCCTACTAAAATAAATCTCAGCGTTTTCATTTTACCTGTCGCTATAAAAGCAATAATATAATTACACAAGGCTCTCTCGGTAAAGTGCTCTGGAAACAACTACATAGCGTATATCGTATAGTATAACGTTATTTACAAACTCAGTATTAGAATTCCTTTCGGTTGCATAAAAATAAATAATTTAATAATTGGTCAAGTGCGAGTCGGACTCGCGCACGAAGGGTTCCGTACCATTATCTATGCAACATAAGGCAACGTTATTAGTATCGAGCAAGAAACGGTAAAAAAATCATGTTTGTTGTATGGGAGCCCCCCTTAAATATTTATTTTATTTTATTTTTAGTATTTGTTCTTATAGCGGCAATAGAAATACATCATCTGTGAAAATTTCAACTGTCTAGCTATCACCGTTCTTGAGATACTGGGTACGGAACCCTAAAAATCATGTTTGTTGTATGGGAGCCCCCCTTAAATATTTATTTTATTTTATTTTTAGTATTTGTTGTTATAGCGGCAATAGAAATACATCATCTGTGAAAATTTCAACTCTCTAGCTACCGTTCTTGAGATACAGCCTGGTGACAGACGGACGGACGGACGGACGGACGGACGGACGGACGGACGGACGGACGGACGGACAGCGAAGTCTCAGTAATAGGGTCCCGTTTTTACCCTTTGGGTACGGAACCCTAAAAACTAAGTCCCAGGAAACTCATGGTTTTAATTGTTACATTGTCATCGGTTCTTGATAAGTGTGCAAAATTGTGTGTGTGTCTTGTAATCAGATTAATCCGATTCATTTCAGGTGATGATAATCGCGTTGAAAGATTGAATGATTTAATTTGTATTCTCTGCTGTTGTTTGATTTGACGGATGTCGCGGGCTAGTGGTTCTATACTGTTGTTCTCAATTTCACGATTTCGATTTCCGCACAGGACAATAATTATTTGTGTGATATTCATTTGTCACACAAACACTTGTTCTGCGTTTGGGTCTTCCATGTATACCTACGTAGTAGTAGTATATGTAGTATATCTGTTTTGTGGCACCATATTACAAGCAAACAAGCTTAGCACAGGACCAGAGAAAGCTGTGTGAAATATCCATGCAATATTTATTGGAACAAAGTTCCTTATCGCGTGTTGCGGACAGGGGCTAGACGGAAAAAATTAAGACCAAAAGTTGTAACGACACTTTTTGCTATTGTTGTAAGCCGTGCGGCGTGCGCGCGTTTCTCTGTCTGTCTCTCTCTCTCTCCTTCTCTCTCTCATAACATGAATAAAATAATAAGATTACATTATTTTTTGTGAACTGTTGAGTAGCTATTATCTTCTAATATATAAAATTCACGTGTCACAGTATTAGTTACCGTACTCCTCCGAAACGGCTAGACTGATTTTTATGAAATTTTACATGCACATTCAGTAGGTCTAAGAATCGGCTAACATCTATTTTTCAAACCTTTTTTTTTTACATGGCAAAACAACGTTTGCCGGGTCAGCTAGTATTATGTAAAAAATTATTATACATATAACATTTTATTACAATTCCTTCACTAATTAGTCGAAAGGAACTTTGTTCGATCCGGGTGTCTCTTGACACCTCTCATGTTTTAATTTGTGTGAATAAGACATACAATACTCTTTTAGCAATAAATCTTTCTAAATGGACATAACATACATATTTTCTCATAGAAGATAACATTTTCATGCCGTCAATTATTCTTAGCTTACGTACGTGACTTACCTGGTGAAACAGTTTGTATAATCAATAAGGTACTTTGAATGCATTATGTGGAGTCTTCTTTGTTGGGTAGCAAATTAAGACGAATACGATTTATTGTTGTATATAGATAGGTCGACGTAATTAATACAGATTATTTGTTAGATGTCTATATTAACAATGAAGTAAAAGAGATACCTAGATTCTGAATGGTAAATAAATTGTACCTAAATCTATTTATTTATTTATTAATTACTCTTTATTGTATATCAATCAGTAACAATATCATTTTAACAACTATAAAAACAACAGAATGTACAATTGGTTTTATTTACTAACACGTCGCAATCTTTAAATATTTCAAAACAAAGTTGCTTTTTCTGTTTGTCTATAAGTGAGCTTAAATCTTTAAAACTATGCATCGGATTTTAATGCGCTTTTATTTAATAGAAAGAATGGTTCAGAGAAAAGTTTATATAATTTATAGTTTCTGATTTCCATGCCTATAAACGATTAGCAACGCTAGGTGCATTGTGTTTTCGACACTACCCAATGGTTGACTGGAAGAGAATGCTTTTAGCATTAAGCCCGCCATTGTAATATTTATTTTGTGCAAGAAGTTTAAAAATAAACAAATAATAAATAAAATAAGGTTGCAGGCAACAGCTAGTTTAGAATATACGATGCGCGACGTACGTATTACAATTTCATATCGAATAATGAAAAAATATAAGGTTTGCGCTTATGTAGGAAGTAGAGACTGTGTTAGCTTAGTTCCCGCGAGAAATTACTCAGTTCATTAGTTTTAATTTACTCGACGCTTACTCTGTATGTTTCCTAAAGATTATGTAATTATTTTTATCTGTCAGCAGAGGAACACCTTGTTTTTATATAATGAATAATTTTAATTTTTGATTTCTTAAAAGTATAATATTTTCTAACACTTGCGCGACTCATCTATTTAAATAAAACTACTTTTTACGGATTTAGACGCGTATATTTGTTTTAAATTTTGGCCCGACGTTTCGGAGACTTTGCAGTAACCATGTCACCCGTCTCACCCGTGACCATCCGTAAAAAGTAGTTTTATTCTTAAAAGCAATTTAATTTTATCCATCTTTATTAAAACACTTTTAGTAACTCTGCTTAGATTTTATTTGTATCCATTTATCATTGAAAGTGATTTTCACCAGCTTACAATAGGGACTATTATCAGTTCAATAGTTAAAAACAACATAGAGAATTTTCTAGTGTTTTCTTAAGCTTTTAGATTTTTTTTCTCTTTATTTATTAATGAGGGCTTATATATGTTACATTTTAGGTATTTGTAGATAGATAGATATAGATAAATAAATTGCATACACGATTAATAACAGATTCAATATTAGATTGCATATCGAAATAAAATATGGGATTGTATATCAGAGTTTACACTAAATAGGTGCTATAGTTCTTACTACCTTTATGATTTACACTTACTACCAGGCCTTTATACCACTTTCTCAATAAAAGTAATAACTGTTACATCGTTATAACACTCTTACCCTATATTAACACTTTATAGCTTATCCTAACATGAAAACAAAGGAACCGGACTAAGATAACACTAAATTTGTGCTAATGGCAGTTATTTGCGGTGTAAATACTACTTTGTGGTGACTAACGATATTCAGTAAAATGTTACTTAGAGTCGTGGAGTGAATACAAAAGTAGTTCGTGGCTGTAATACGTTGTATGAAATAACTTAGCGATATGAATATGCATTCAGCTGTTAAGTAAGTATAATAAGAAAATACAAAAAACATAAGGGCGGGCTTCGTGGTCGAGTGGTTAATGTAACGGAATGTCGTTAGCGAGGTCCCGGGTGTGATATTGTAGTAAGAACAATCGCTTGACGATACGTGTTTTTGGAAGTCCCTGGGTGTAAAAGTCCTGCTTCAGCAAACAGCGGCAAAAAATCCTTAAAAACAGAACTGCAGTAACTAATACGTTCTATGATTGAAATACTTTGCAATTATTGAAACTAGTTCATCGATAAGGTAACCTGCGCAACTTTCCGGGAGGTCTGGTAGAGCTTCATGAACAGTCGGTAGCTGATGCTAGCTAGATCCAATGCCTGATCATCACCAAATAAAAAGGACTTTCACAGAAATAATACGTGGTGATGATGATGATGATTGGAGTAAAATCTCAAAAATATATTTTAGTAAGGACCAGAGACATCTTCTTCTATCTAATATATAAAATTTCCATGTCACAATGTTAGTTACCGTACTCCTCCGAAACGGCTCTACCTATTTTCGTGAAATTTTGTGTACATATCCGTTAGGTCTGAGAATCGAACAACATCTACTTTTCAGCCCCCCCCCTACTTTTGTATGGCAAAACAATGTTTGCCGGGTTAGCTAATATTATATATAAAAATCAATTGATGTTCATTAGTCTCGCTGAATCTCGAAAACGGCTGGGTCGAAAAATTCTACGCGAACGGAGTAGCGGGCATAAGCTAGTTTTTTATGAAAGTTACGGCTACAGTTGTCCTAGATCTAAATAACACAATATTATGTTCCAAAATGGTTGTAAGGCAAATTATGCTGCAAAGCTCACGTAAATAAAATAAGTGCGGTGAACCACATTTTATCACTTCGAATTTCTTGTAAAAGGAAATACTCCGTTTCGTATCGTTTCGAATACATGTTGCCTTGAATACTAAAGCAGGTGAAACAGTGAATATTGAAGATGAGACAACGTTGCATATTAGATTACACCAAGAAGACGCAAGCTCTCTCTGCATCCAAATACTTTTAGTAGCATTGTAAAATTTTTAATTTAAATAAATCTACGTAAGATATGATATATTTTGGCTAAATACTACGTAATCGGAAATCATATAATCACTGTCCAGTAACGAATCATTTTAAACTATGAATACTCTTTTAAGAAAAAAATAAAAATTCCAAAGTGAGGGTTTAGTTCCGAGATTATTTTTTGTTTTAATTTTGCGATGATAATAAAAAAAAATGCATGAGCTTAGGTAAAACTCGGAAAAAAGCAAAATATCAAAACACTCCGAATACTCTTGATAGAAAAGATAAAGAAAAATATGATTCAAAATTTAAATGTACATTAATTTGCTTTTTTTGAAATTGATTAATTTGTTCTTTTTATGAAACATTACATTTTCTCACACATGTACAAAAAATTTAATTCGAAATTCAAAAGTACTTGTTTTTCTTATTAGTTGATTTGTTAACACGCTTTTGTTCTTTTTAAGAAACATTTTCTCACTTTAACAAAAATATATAATATAACTCAAATAATATACCTAAGCTATATATTTTATGTTACCTCCCATAAAAATACTGTTAGAAAATTGCCCATATGGTGTGACATAATAAGGAAAAAGTCGGACTAATACATGTATATACGAAGGTAAAACAAAGAAAAGATTTGTTGGATTCTTAAGGGTTATTAGTAGAAAGTTTACCCGAACATGCTGTACCTCCACGCCACATATGCCGCTTGTTAATAATGTTGCTGTCAAAGTGTTCCACATCTTTGATATGGGTCAAAAAGGTTTGAATTGCTGAAACCCAGGCACTATTTCATCTGAAATTTGTTTAGCCTTACATAAAACATTGATATTGCTCTGAAATTTATATCACAGTTTTATTTGATGAGACTAACGTTGTCGTAGTCTAAAGTGTGACCAAGTATATGCAAGAGGTTTTAATTTAGATTTTTATTCAGTAGATAACAAATGTATTTCTCTGTTTAGTACAGATAAATCTATTAATATAATTTTATATTATGACTAGCTGACCCGGCAACGTTGTTTTGCCATACAAATATCAATGGGGGGGGGGGGGGGGGGCTTTTGAAAAATAGATGTTGGCCGATTCTCAGACCTACTAAATACGCATATAAAATTTCATAAGAATCCGTCTAGCCGTTTCGGAGGAGTACGGTAACTAACACTGTGACACGTGAATTTTATATATTAGACTAGCTGACCCGGCAAACGTTGTTTTGCCATACTAAAAAAAAAAGTTTTGAAAAATAGATGTTGGCCGATTCTCAGACCTACTGAATATGTATGCAAAATTTGAGAAGAATCGGTCAAGCCGTTTCGGAGGAGTACGGTAACTAACACTGTGACACGTGAATTTTATATATAAGACTAGCTGACCCGGCAAACGTTGTTTTGCCATACTAAAAAAAAAGTTTGAAAAATAGATGTTGGCCGATTTTCAGACCTACTGAATACGCATGTAAAATTTCATAAAAATCGGTCAAGCCGTTTCGGAGGAGTACGGTAACTAACACTGTGACACGTGAATTTTATATATAAGATTATACCTGTCATACAAATGTACCGTTCCATAAAAATTTGTTATTAAAAAAAAGATAATTGAACAGCATTATTAAAAATAAATCTGTTTATGAAATGTATGAGACTAGAAAACACAATATTAATTATGAAATATTATTATCATTTTAAAATGTTCGATGACTTCGTGAGATATAGGAAATGCTTTTAAAATATGTATTGAAATTGAGAACAATTCAACAAGTGTTCTTAAGCAATCATTTAGTCTGGTACTGATTATAGCCATGGGATTACTTTGGAGAGATTTGCTCAATTGTACTTTAATGAGACATTTTACTACGGCCGGACTCGGCATCAACATCAACGGCGAATACATCACTCACCTTCGATTTGCAGACGATATCGTGGTCATGGCAGAATCCCTGGAGGACCTTGGCACAATGCTCAATGACCTCAGCAGTGTTTCCCAACGGGTTGGTTTGAGGATGAACATGGATAAAACCAAGGTCATGTTCAATGTCCATGTCACTCCAGCACCAGTATCTGTTGGGAATGCGATTCTCGAAGTTGTCGATCATTATGTCTACCTAGGACAAACAGTCCAGTTGGGCAAATCCAACTTCGAGAAAGAGGTCAACCAACGAATCCAACTCGGCTGGGCAGCGTTCGGGAAGCTTAGGCACATCTTCACGTCCAAAATACCTCAGTGCCTGAAAAGAAAGGTCTATGACCAGTGTGTGTTACCAGTGATGACTTACGGAACTGAGACGTGGTCCCTGAATGTCGGCCTCATAACAAAACTCAGAGTCGCGCAGCGTGCTATGGAGAGGGCTATGCTCGGTGTTTCCCTACGTGATAAGATCCGGAATGCGGAGATCCGTAGAAGGACTGGTGTGTACGACATAGCCCGAAGAGCTAGCACGCTGAAGTGGCAATGGGCAGGCCACATCGCTCGACGATCTGATGACCGTTGGGGACGGAAGGTCCTCGAGTGGCGACCACGAACCGGACGACGCAGCGTGGGGCGGCCCCCAACAAGGTGGACCGACGATATCGTCAAATACGCCGGGGGCCGCTGGATGCAGTTAGCGCAAGACCGCACGTTGTGGCGTTCTATGGGGGAGGCCTATGTCCAGCAGTGGACTGAGAAAGGTTGATGGATGGATGGATGGAGAAATTTTAAAAGTAAGTAGGTACAATTCATATCTTAGTTCTAATTGACTTCTGTGTTGATTTCTCTCTCCAGCCCCTTAGCACTTTGAGAGGGGTTGTGGTCTACTGTGCCGCGCTGACCAAACAGTGTTGGCACAGGAATTATTTTCGAGATTTCCGTCTCTCACAAAAGATGTTATCTGTGTACCAATATCCGTCAGCTGGCTATCACAGCTCCCAGGGAATGCAAAAGAAAAACAACCAGCAATAATATACTAAAACAGTATTTTATTATGGAATTAAATACACTTATAAAATTATGACGCTCTAATTAATATATTTTTGAAAAAGCTTTTACCATATTTCACACACAAAATATGCCCTACAAAAATGCACTTCTATTTTATTGAGCTACCAGAAATTTAACTATTGATATCACAACTTCAACAAAAAACGAAGCGTCACGAGTCACGTTCGTAATTTTTTACGCACGAAATGTACATCACATTTACACGATGATATAATAATTTACATGCTATTTTGTATATCGAATAAAAATGTAGGGACAGTATAGAACATGCCTATATGTATGTGTGCATGACGATATACGTCAGCTGATTTAGGTTTAAGTGCATAGACGAATGCGTTTGCCGCATAAGTTGGTCACCAATAAATATTGCTAGTACACGTGCTTTTATTTTTGTTAACAATAACCATTAGGTACCTAAAAAGTTAAGTAAACTGATATTTTAAAAGTTCTTCGACTCGATTAAGTTATATTTAAGCGTTAATACTAAATCTGATTAAACTGAATATGCCTATTAGTACTATACTCTTTGATATAGAACGTATAGGTCTTGAAAGTAATCTGAATTAAGGTTTCACATCAATGTAAATGGTATGTTTATGGTAATATTAAAGTGACGAGTATATAATTTAATACTCCAAGAAAATTCTACAATATATTATACATTTACAATACACAAAAAATATTCGTATACAGTATACAGTACTTGGAAAAGGAAATGGGGTCGTCACTAGGATTAAAAATACACGTGTCACCACCCCATTTCCTTTTCAAAGTACTGTAAAGTCAGCTCAGGGGTATTGGAGAGTAAGGGGTATTCGTACATCCTCTGTGAGAGACTTAAGGGCCTACATCAATATTATCGTCGACATGTACATATTAACACAGCTAGTAGGTATAGAAAATGAAGAATTAGGGATATTTTTTTTGTTTAATCAAAATCTACTAAATATATTTTAATTCTGATTTACGTGTTTCTATATATAATAGTTACTTATGTTTTTAAAGTTATTTCATTAGTTAATACGCGATAATAGACCGACAAATGAAAAAAATAAAAAATTAGAGAGGTTGTTTCGCTAAGATTTTCTATCGAGAAAACTTTTTTCAATCGCGTTTCTGAGTTTATGCGATCCTAGATCATATATTAAAAAAAAACATATACTTAAAAATTAGAGCTCTAGCCATTCAATCTAAAGAAACAATGAAAACTTCGTACGTAGAAAAATGCACGAAGCTATTTTGGTATCCTCTTAAAACTCTAAAATAAACCCTATACAAACACGCCTGGTCAGCATAGCATAATAGGCCATAATTTCTCCCAAAGTGGTGGCGGCCTGCGCCCAACAGTGGAAAAGTAATTGGACATAATTGAAAGCAATGCTCGTAACTTATGTACGACAATAATTACCAACAAAATCACTCATTAAGATTTGTTATGGCGAAAAATCTCGCACCGCTAATTGCCACGTACTCCATGACTGATAGTTATCGTCTGATATTAGAAAACTTCTAATATTGGGCACATACCTCTTTCAATACTCGATAGCCACAATCGATGAGCAAAGCGTGTTGGCATAGGGTTTACTTTCAAGCTTTAGGCTTTGAGAGAATGTAGGTCCTTAGTTGAGTAATACAGTGCCAGTAACAGGAAACAATCTGGTTACATCGCAAGTTAACTAAATTCTTAGCGCATCATCGATCTATATAATAGTTTCTTGTTTGCAAACTAGAAATAAGCTTTTCTTTCTTGCTATTTTCTTTAAATAAAAGGAATATTTTCTTAAATAGGCTAATACTACATTTTGTAGGGTGTATACCCTACAAAATATTTCAAATATATCTGAAAAACATCGTAGACATTACCTGTATTTACAGCCAGAACAGTCATCTATCTAAACGCCTTGTAATACTGGAGAAACCAACTACGTTAACTACAACATTCTATTAACAACGATGAGATCGATCCGTGGCCTACGACACGTGTAACTGGTTTGGAAGAATCCTTTTATGAATATTCAACGGGTCACCATTCGAACTCATCAACTAACTACAGTAAATAAACAAATTACTCACCATTGACACAATTTGAGGACTTACTTCATAATCTTGGAAGATAAGTCAAAACTAAAAATCCTTAAGTAAACTATTTTAATCAAGTCTCCTACGACTTAAACTTATTTTATAAAAAGTCATTATTTCTTATGTTGACTAAAACAGTTAAAGATAGGAAATTTAGAAAACTATATTACGTAATTCTGCAATTCCAATCTTTATTTTTTTTTTCATTTCAATACAATCAACTTGATTACGTTTACCCTTTATCCAGAACATCATTTATACATTACGGGGAAAATCGTTCCTTTGTAAAGTTGTAGAAAGTATAAATTCAAATAATTTCTACCAAGTTGGCCATATAATGAGCTTCTGGATCAGGCCTTGCTTAAGAAAACAAAGTTTGTGACGAATTTGAACGCATAAATATTCAACAATTTTCATACGCTTATGTTTTGTAACTTTGCTTAATATTTATTTTCATCATAATTTTTTTTGATGATACATTTTAGCTAGCGGGCTTAAGATTTATGTCGGTTAATTTTTAAGGTTCCGTACCCAAAAGTAAAATGATAATCTATTACCGAAACGTCGTTATCGGACTGTCTATCCATCCGTTTATCCAGAGGGATAGCCAGGGAGTTGTAACTTTCACAGGTAATGTATTTCTGTTCTATCTTTAAAAATAAAAACACTAAAAACCAGACTAGAACCACTATATTACAGACGGTAGGCATACAACAAGTCTTTTCAGTGTAATTTGATGATAAATAAATAAATCACAACATCCTCTGGTCCCAAGCTAAGCTAATATGCTTGTGTTATGGGTACCAGAATACGGATATAATACATATACTACTTTTCTTTTGTAAATACATACTTATAATACATAGTAAACACCCACCCACATGATGTTACTATTATTTAAGAACCAGAGGTCAATGCCTAAAGCATTCGTTAGAAGTTTATAAAATTATTTTATTAATTTTGTTAAATTCTCTTTCAGTTAGTATTTAGAAAATAAAAGTAGTATATATAGTCTATCGGTATTCTGGTACTCATAAAACAAGCATAGAAGTATAGCCTACTTTGGGATCAGAGGACGTAGTGTGAAATGACCATGAATATTTATTATTATTTATTCATTTATTATTTATAGTTAGTAAAAACCCAACCGATACCACAAATTAGCAAAGATCTAGCTTTTAACCACTAGTAAATAGTAATACTTTGTGGCAAAGTAAACTTCAATCTTGTGTAAGTGTAGTCGTTTTATAAAATAAAGTTAGTCCAATAACTCACAATTTTCTCTCTCCTTAAATGTCTACAGATATAAAATGGATAAAAATGCTCCTAATTCACTTTACTGAGATGAACGCTTTGCTCAATAACGACTAGATCTTTACACGAATTGAAAGAAAAATAAAATCTTTGAACGGACTTGCTCTGCCGACTTTTATTATAAAAGCAACTACTAAGCTTAAAAACGATAGTATTGATCTCCAACTTTCGTCTTCTCGACATCCATCTCTAAAGCCCTCAAACGATTCACTGTTGCATTTGCATTTACTAAAACGCAACTTCGTACGAGTGAAATTATGAAAATTTTCCCCGTTTTCCAACATTTTTCTCTGATGGTTTTCTCCTATTAGTCGCAGCGTGCAAGCTTAATCAATAAATGGACTATCCAACACTGAAAATTTTTTTTTAATCTGACCATTGGTTGCTGAGATTAGCGCGTTCAAACAAAAAAACTCTTCAGCTTTAAAATATTAGTAAAGATGATGCACCTACGAGACACGATTGTGACAGTATGATAATATTATGTTAATTGTGACAATAGTGGTACAGAACACTTCGTGAGCGAGGTTAACTCGCACTTAGCTGTTTTTTTAACTAGTAATTTTTCGTACCATAGAGTTAATCCGTTGAAGAGTTTAATGTTGACTGGTAGTAATTGGAACAGCGTAACGGTTACAAATAGATTCAAGCTAGGCTCATTAAGTTTGTTTTAATTAATCCAATACATTACATTTGTGATAAGGGTCTGATAAAGAGACTGGAAGATAGAAATACAACTCATAAAGTAAATTCTAATACTTATGGATGGTTCAAATTTGTGATTCATCGATGACTCAAGAGTAATTAAGACATTCTTCTCTTCTTCTCCAGCCCATTTACGTCCAAACTGTTGGGCACGGGCCTCCTCCACTTTGGGAAGGATTATGATCTACTGTGCTGCGCTGACCAGGCGTGTTGGCACAGGGTTTATTTTCGAGTTTACCGTCTCTCACAGAAGATGTTATCTGTGTGCAATATACCTTAGCTGACTTTTACAGCACCCTGGGGAGGAGATGGGGTGGTGACACTTGTATGTGACAATTAAGACATAAAGACGATAAATTCATTTTAATTTAATATTTAGCTACTTACGCACATGGATGCAGTAATAAATTAATCTCAAAGTAAGTTTTTAATCTTACCTAATACAACATAATAAAGTTCAAGGTAAGCTTTTTATTTAAATAAATAAATATTTCATGGACATTTCGTACAACGTCCTCTGGTCTAATACGAATATACTACATAAACTTCTGTTCGTATGTAAATACATAATTATAATACATAGAAAACACCAAGATAGGGGTGGGGTGTTACTTAAAGGTGATTTATCACAACGATACGATAAATAAACAATATAAGTATATTAATATTTTGAAAAAACACTAGAACATATAAGTCAAACAGAGCAGATAAAAATGTTACAGGTTAGGGTCGGTGAAGTGCGAGTGATACCCCTGGTGTTATAGACGTCTATAGGCTACGGTAACCGCTTTCCACCAGACGGGCCGTACGCTTGTTCGCCACCTCAGTAGAATTAAAAAAAAATCATGTACGAGAAATATAGAACCCATGTTGATAAAAATCTACCTGTCCATAGCATGACATAAGTTTTGGGTCAGCTAATAAAGAACTAAATGAGACAAACTTACTGTGCCCAAACTTACGTTATCGTGTGTACTTATCCTTTATATAAATCAAGTTATTCGAACTAAAATTAAATAGAATAAATATAACCTACTTTTCATATTATGTAGATGTTAACTTAAAAGTTTTTTTGATGACATTTGAAGATAGCTGTCCTTGCATTTGGACTGTGAGTAGCTATGGTGGTATCGGGGATTGGTAGAAGTTAAAATACTTTAGTATGTGAGAGATATTTAATCGTCAATAACGCGTATATATTGAGGCGATACCCGTTAGCTACTGGCTAACTACATTAAGAGGGTACTGTACTCCTAATTTAGGTATTTGCCTTAGGTATTGCTATCCCTATTCCCGAGCACCGTGATGAAAGGGACAAATATAGCTGAAACAGATTTTACCTACAAACTCTTTGAAAAAAAGACGTGTCGTGGTCCCCTGTTTTCTTCGCGAAAGTCAAACCGATTTTAATTGTTTTTACGCTATATTATAGATGAAGAGTATATCTATGCTTGTATTACTTTCTTTTTTGGTAAATCGTTACCAAATATGTGTGATAGACGCTACAACTTTACCTAAAGAAAACCGAAAAAAAACGAGATTTTCGGATGGTCATATTTCTTTTAGTTATAATACATAATTGAAAAAAAGAAAGCGACAGAAGCATAGATCTATAATATAGCGTAGAAACAATCAAAATCGGTTTAACTTTCGCGAAGAAAAAAGGGAAGTACGATACCCATATTTTTGTATGAAGCATAAATTGGTATCGTGCCCTCTTAAACAAAATATTATTATAAACTTACTCACTATGCATTTCTTACATATGTGGCGCTTGCGCCCTTACAAACTGCACGCGTTCTTAAATATCAGGTGTCATTTGCCCAACAACAGTAGAATATAGAGTTAAAGCTGGTAGATTTTATTTGTATCCAATGAAAATGCACAGAAACCCTTAAAATAAATATATTGTACTAATATGATAGATAAGTTTTTCTATTTTCGTCATTCCTATAAGTTTGTGCAAGGTACTGTGAAATAAACACAGATGTGCTACGTTACTCAGCCATCTACTGAATCAGAGTATATATATAACAAATTTTATTGATTCCTTACAAAGTACAATAGAGTATATCTACTCCTCCTCCTACAATACTCCTCTTTACAATAGAGAAATTAATTTCCATAGGTACAGTTGTCGGTTTGGTATAATATTTTGTTGAGATTAAAATGAAATTGGGTATTTTATTTCAAATTGGCTGAAGTTTGCCTCAAACCCTCAAACTAATGTATAAACAATAGCTAAGGGTAATTAAAATTGATAGCGTCAATACATCTATTACTTGCTAATTCGTTGTGCTCATTCATATTAATTAAAACCGTTAGTCTATAATGCACAGTTTTTATAATAACAAAGTTCAGTTAACACTCCCAAATAGATAGATAGATAGATAAACTCTTTATTGTACAAAAGGAGGAATAACAAAATTGAACTTAAAAATTATTATTACAAGTACAATAAATTGGCAATCTTATCGCACACAGCTATTTCTTCCAGGTAACCATGGGATGGAAAGTACTGAAAAAGTATATGATGGAAGGGTAGCTAGCTGTTTACGCAATTATTGGAAATATAAATATGTCAATAAAGATATAGAAAACACACAATTTTATTGTGCTATTGACAATATCATTTTTCATTAGTTAAGTAAGTTTAGTTGTTCGCGTAGAATCGGTACCATTGTCGTTATCTTGTCATGTCAATATTTACTAATAAGTACATTATCATGAATAAAATATTTTTATCTTAAGGACAAGGCCGTGTCTATGTTTTAATCCGAGTTTTGCGTTAAGCGAGAATAATTTGAATAAGGTGACAACCTCGTTTATTTTATTATCAAATTTATTACTACGAGTTCTTCATACAAATTTAAGCTTCTTCGAAAGTTTTATGAAGGTAAAATGCGGACAGAATATTCCTAATTAATTTTAAGGGTAATATAATTTTAAGGTTAGGTATAGGTATAGGTTTTGATTTTTTTAAATATTGTCTGTGTTAGACGGGAAACAATACAAGTGTCATTATTTCGCTTTATCGCCAAAGTGCTGTAGGAGCCAGATCTGGGATAATTTTAGCAGATAAAATCCTCTTTGAGTGATAGAAAAATGAAAATTTAACCCTACGCTAACATGCCCAGCGCGGCATAGTAGACTGATCCTTCCAGAACGGAGGTGACCCGTTCCCAACAGTAGGACTTTAATTGGTTGAGAAGAAGAATGTAAAATGAAATAACAAAATTTAAAAACGTATAATTTTAGACTTTTTATATAACGCTGTATAAAACAATAAAATGATGTAATATTTCAAGCTATAAATAAGGAATGTCTTGCAATTTAGCTACACCGTAATCATACCGCATTGCACCAAATTTAATAGTTTACAACTTAAGTTATTAATAAACATGATAAATTATAAGCCAAGTAACAATTCATAATTTTCAGTATCACTGTTATGCAAAGTTCTTTATCTTAGTAAGCACCTATAACGAGTACCTATAGCAATACCCAATAATTTGGACAATCGTTGTTGATTTTGCGTATTGATTTTTTTCTGTTAGATGTTATATTTAAGTAAAATGTGGTAAGACGCGCGAAAACCTTGAAAATGCTTTCTAAGCCAACACGCCTGGTCAGCGCGGTAAGTAGACCTCCTAAAGTGGTGAAGGCCCGTGCCCAACGTTAATTGAATGAAAATAGAGAATAACAATTTCTACTTATTCCACTTGAACATCTAAATTATACAGGGCTTTATATCAATATGTAACATTAAACATATTACAAAGGTAGTATGTTAGTAAAACCTCTGAATGATAGCGCAATATTTTGTATTAGCGCACGTCACACAGATATTTTCCGCTTTCCTCGTCTAAATAATGCAACGCATTAGACACAGTTACAGTGATTAAATGACTTGCCAACAGGAGAATGGTAATATACTGCGGACAGAGAAACAACATTTATTATTTAAGTTTTATTTTAGTTATGAATTTATATTGTAAGTAATTTAAAATGCAATAAATTTATAACCTAGCGTTGTTCCAATAAATTGCTATTCACAACTTAGTAGCAAACTTGTTTAACATTAGTAGGTACGTTATTTCTGAGCAAGCTTTTATTCTCTCTCTCTCTCTCTCTCCATCCCATTAACGTCCCACTGTTGAGCACGGGCCTCCTCTACCTTTGGAAGCATTATGGTCTACTGTGCCGTGTTGACGAGACGTGTTGGCATAGGGTTTATTTTCAAGTTTTCTCCTTTCGCCAAGGATGTTATCTGTCTAATATTCCTTAGCTGGCTTACCAGCCCTCTGGAAAGAAAAAGAAGTGGTAAAATAAATAAAATAAAATAAATACTCATGGACATTTCACACAAAGTCCTCTGGTCCCAAGCTAAGCTTATATGCTTGTGTTATGGGTAAATTGGTGACTCTTGTATTCTTAATCCGTGACCACACGGACTGAACACTGACTGACAGGACGATTTGCTCCAACAAGGCTATTTTATTATTAAGTTAGTTTTAGTTTTAAAAATGTTAGTTTTAGTTAGTCGTGATAGTACTGATCGGCATCATTCTCACACCCCTTATACAATTATGTATAATATTGTTAAAAAAAAATTAAAGGAAATGAAAAAAAAAAAATCCATGGTGTTTCTTGTCTGTTCTTCTCCATAGGATCCGCGTTTGGAACAGACACCTAGTTTCTGACGTTTCAAAAGAGCTTGTAAAACATGCCAACTTGAAATAAAATATTTTGACTTTGACTTTGACTTTGAACCATTATTCAGTAATACATAAAATATACGCAAGATATTTGTAGTTTAAGCACATATTTTCTTAACAGGAATATTTAAAAAGTAGCCATTCTTCTTATATATTCTTCTCCCCAGCACTTTAACATCCCCATGTTAACTCCTCATATAAAGCAAACTTTTTTTAACGATTAATGATAATAACATTATCCGGTAGATCTGCGGAAATTTTACTGTAAATTGCAGTTACTAACTCCTTGAATATTTATGCATTGTAATTTGATACTAACTTTGTTCGCACTTGATCTGAGAAAGCTTAATACTTGGCCAAGTTGTTGGAAATCGTTAAGATACATTTATATACTTGATTTTGGATTCAATGAAAAGTTGAAAATCATAACATTTTTTATTTATGAGAAGTTATGGAATAAATGGAAAAATAGTCGGATCAATAAAGAGTTAACTAATTTTGCAATAAATGTTTGTTTTCTACTTGCGATTGCTTAAAGAAATGAAAAGACATTACAGAAATAGTAATAAAATTTTGTTATACCATAAACTAATTACATAAACTTTAAAATTTTAAGTTCTCTAGCTATCACTGTTGCAGAGATGCAGTTCGATGAGAGACGGACGGACGGTAAAGTCTCAGTAAGAGGGACCCGTTTTACCTTTTGCCACAGAGTCCTAGAAAAATAAAAATACAAGGACCTCTTTTGTATTTTCAGTTTGCTAGACATCATAATTTGTATAGGTACCTTAGGTAGGTATACAAATTATATTAGAAAACCAGAGAAAGTAATTTCAAACACCTTTTAACCCTGCCAGATTAATAACATTTGAATGAAAAGTTAGGGTTGTTTTTGGACCATTAATATGGGTTATAAATAAGGTTAGATTTAATTTTCAAATGGAAGTAGAAAATATGTAGCTATTTATATTGGGTCGTAAAATCAACAAGTAATATTATTTACGGTTAATGTAGCGAACAAGGTTTCTAGTTATTATATTAATTTAATATTGTATTTATTTTTTTGTTATTATTTTATTTATGTTTTTGTACGTTTCTAGAAAGTGGAGTTACTGCTAAAGTACATAAATCTATTTAATTCTTGAAATAGATAATGGTACCGATTCTACGACCAAAACTGAACTTTACTAAAAAATAAAAATTGATGCTGTCGATAACACAATTCGGCATTGTTAACAGAACTTTCTTATTATAAAAAAACTGTAATTGAGACTAACAATAATAATTATAATTATGATAGCTATGTACAACGATATAGCAAATATTAGATATATTGACACAATGAACGTTATTGTTCCAATGTGGGCGACATTATCTTTTAAGATAAAGCCCACCTTTTTTATATTTAAATAAAAATTAAAAAAACTGGAGCACAACAACATTATATGTCCTTGTGATGACGAATCAATAACACACATGTCACCACCCTTTCTATCTCAGGGTGCTGTAAGAGCCACCTAAGGGATATTTGAAGCAGTTAATATATCTACTGTGAAAGACGATATCTTGAAATTAAACCTTATACCTACATGCATAGTAGGCAATAATCTCGCACGCAGTGGACAGCCACTGACCATGCGTGTTGGCATAAAGTTTCATTTCGAATGTACCGACTCTAAGGCCATGTTCAGATGACAACATTTTGACGCGCGTTTTCAAATCGCGCGATTAGACATCGTAGTATTTATATACAACCGATCACATGAGCGCGCGTTAGCGAGCGTTGACGCGGCGCTCAGAGAAAAATTCTCTGGAAAAAGGCGATCGCGCGTTGACGCGCGCTTTGTCATCTGTGTAACATCTGTTGACTGTTCAGTTGAGCGCGCGCTTACATCGCAATTGCACGTTTTTTTATGACTTGCTTTTGTATTTAGTTCAAAATGAGTGAATTAGATATTGGCATCGACTTACTAACTGACGAAGTCAGGAAAATGCCAGCGATTGATTTGGGATATAGCTTAAGAATCCTATAAAAATAAAATTTTAAAACGACTAACCCGTTTGTGTGCGTTTTCTTTTACCATATTTTTTTTTAATAATACAACCACAAAATAATAGCATCTGCCACGTCCATTTTCTATCGATACAGACTAATGAGCTCCTCGCAACGCGCGTTAGCGCTTGTTATCTGAACTCTTTAAAAATTTGATCGCGCGTTGACCTGCGTTAACGCGCGTTACATGTGAACTTAGCCTAATGGAGAACTTTTTGTGTACGATATCCCTTACCTTGTTTATACAGCACCCTGAGAAGGAAAAGGTGTGGTGACACTTGGATTCTTAATCTGTCACCACACGGACAGATTATAGTTATTCCAACGTAATAAAAGGGGGCATGGTAGTCTGTATGACAAGAACTTCTGGTTCAAGTATAAAGCCTTCACAAAGTATCTTACTATGTGGGAATAATTGACGAGACGTTGAGTGAAATGTCTAGAGGACGTTGTGTGAAATGTCCATATTAAAAAAAAAATTAAAAAATGTAAACTTCTTTGACCAGCGGCCGTATTATGAGCTCTTATTCCCAGGCCGTTTACACCGTGAATGGAACTGCCTGGCAAATTCGTATTATGAGTATACTATCGCTAGTGTGTCAGTGGTCACGTGACTTCGGGCTGATATGCGCCCGACTTTTGTTTTACTGGCTGGCGTTCAATTCAATTCAATTCTTCTTTTAATGGCCCTTATGTGACTATCTTAGGACTAGTCACTTTCCGCCAGTGTTTTGTATTAACTTCAGACAAGAACATGCTAGTATCATGATCTATGGAGAGAAAACAATATTTGGCCGAAACAAGTGAAAAAGTTGCAAAAAAAAAAAACAAACTGGCTGGCGTTAAGCGTATTACGAGCGCAAATTTGACACGTGGTTGATTGTTTTAACTATCTAGAAGTGACAAGTAAATCCATTCAATAGAAGCTGCTACATTGTTACGTATAATAAATTGTTTTGGTTTATTTAGAATTAAAAGTAACTATTAGCTACATATTAACGATGGGTGATGAATTGGAGGTGTTTGAAATTTTGGAGAGCGCCGATGATGAACAAAACACTAGTCGAATGCGAAATAAGTTAAATATAAATAATATTAATAATATATTATTTGGATATAACACTGCCTCGCCTCGAAAGGCGGGAGGACGCACTCCGACGAGGTTGGCAACAGTCGGCCGGAGTGGTGGACCATACTGGGAAAGAAACCGACGAACTATATATATATATATAACTAGCTGACCCGGCAAACGTTGTTTTGCCATACAAAAAAAAAGTTTGAAAAATAGATGTTGGCCGATTCTCAGACCTACTGAATACGTATACAAAATTTGAGAAGAATCGGTCAAGCCGTTTCGGAGGAGTACGGTAACTAACACTGTGACACGTGAATTTTATATATTAGAGATATATTATTAAAATAATTATTAATTACAATAATATCGCCATGTGTATTAAAGTTACTTTCATGCAAATCATCAAACAAAATATTTTTTTTTTTAAACTTAAATGCCCGTTCTGGGATAATGAAAAACAAAGCCTATGTTCCCGCTATATCAGCTGACAGTTCAAGTGACGGGTGCTGTTCCAAAACTAATTCCCAAAACATAGATGAATTATATAAAATAAAAAAAATCTAAATATAAAAATAGATAATAGTATTACCGTTCTTTTCTTTCATATAATGGTCTAAGTAACTTGAGTTCAGTAAATATATTATATTTTGTAATATTGAATACAAAAAAAAATTGTAAAATATAACCGTAACTAGCCGATAAACACAATAATTAAGTTTCTGAACGACTCTATCAAAAAGCTATACACGGCCATAGACACTTAATCCATTAAAAAGTCGGCTAGTTTTATGTATGTCATAATACGAAATAAAAGTCAGGCCGTTTGCCGCCGTCAACAGAATCGCCTGGAACTTGCATGATATTTTGAAAGCTCATAATACGCCTGCTGTGCGAAAGAAATAAAATAAATAAATATCTAGGCGAACTATTCACATGACATTTCACTAATATAATAAAAATAATCATGACACAGTTTGGATAGTCAAAGCACTCGATGATAATAAATAATCCAACGTTAAAGTGCGTCGTCTCCTAAAAAAACTTACGGATAAGTGCTTCCAAACTGAACGGCGCCGACTTTTACCACAGTTTATATTGGATAAGAAATTTAACGTGAACTTTTTGATATTATAAGCCAATATTGGATTATTTCTTCGTAAGTACCAAAGTATTCGGCTATTGGTGACTTAACAGTTTGCAGTTATTTTGGCAGCTTGCGGAAGTTATTGCAGATCAAATATATCACTGATTACTTTTAAATTTTTGATTGCCTTTATAAGATTGACTTTGCAAGAATAACAAATAGCATGATTTCTTTTAGAGACAGAGACAATACTAAACTAAAACCTTACCTACTAATATTATAAATGTTGGTATTGCTGCTCTGTCGATAGCTCTTTCATGTCTGAACTACAAAACTGATTTAAATAAAATTTAGTACATACTCGTAGATATATGACATGTTAATAAAGGAAATACTACTTTTAAAAGCGAAAAATATTAAAAACTTCACGCGTACCTAGGTACGCAGTCATTGGCTACAAGTAAAATAATCTATTGTGTAGCTCAAATAGGATTATAGCTTAATTTCTAATGGTTTTATTCATAATGACTAATCGGAGGTTTAAACGAAGATTTTATCGGAGAGACAATCAACGTTTTAGCGTAAAAAGACTATCATGAATAACAAGTTTTGACAATTTTCGCGAACCGATTATAACGAACTTTTAAACCTCCGATAAGTCATTATGAATAAGACCTTATATACCTTAATAAGACTAGATAACGTAGCGTTAAGTGTTAAAACTACGTGTGGTGACGGATTAAGAATACAAGTGGCACCACCCCATCTCCTCATATAATATTGCACACTGATGACATCCTCTGTGAGAGACGGAAATCTCAAAAATAAACCCTGTGCCAACACGGCTGGTCAGCGCGGCACGGTAGACCATAATCCCTCCACAATGGAGGAGGCCCGTGCCCAACAGTGGGACGTTAATGGGCTGGAGAGGTAGTGTTAAAAATATAATTATCTATTTACATATATCTTTACTTATTATAAAACAAAGTGGTTATCTTCAAAACTACGTATAAGATATTTATTCGGGTTTTTTAATAAATAGAGTGGTTCAAGAGGATGGATTTTTTGGACTTTGCCTAAATTCCACGGGTACGAAGTTGCAGGCAACAGCTAGTATGCATCCCCTCGCCTGGTCATGGTAAAGCTCAAGGCACCATCATGGCCCGGCAGGGCCAAGCGGAAAGGAGAAAAAAAAATTCAAAAAATAAAAAAAGCAGCTAGTATGCATATAAAGTTTATCAAAAATGGTAGATTAATATTTTTACATAGGTATAGTTCCAGTACAGGTTTTAATAATAAATGTAGTTACTAACAATCGAACTAATGTAAATAGCTGAAGGCCATGTCGAAATATCCACAAGGGATACTGATAACGCAGAAATCGCTTTGAAACATCCTTAAATAAAGTTAATAGCTCCGGGAACTTTTTCGTTATAACCCTTTAGGCTATTATATAATGTAAAAAACGATTTATAAAGCGCTTAAAGACTTAAGTATGCCCCAAAGAAATCTATCTAAGCCAGGTTCTACTTACAAAATATAGGTATGGTGTGGATGTGTAAATTCGATCAATCGATAAGTTAAATTACGTACTATACGTTTCAAATGAGAATAGGATTGCCAATGACCTTTAGTTGTCAAAAGTGATTAGAAAAGTACTGTAAGCAACGTAACTTTTTTGCGTATCAATAATTATTTTTTTCTTTTACCTAGTCTCAGTAATTTGAAGTGAAAAACGTCTTCAATTATTTAGTAATAATAGTTATAATATTATTAAAAAAGAAATACTATTTCTTTCAATAATTTCGTTGTTGGAAACAATGATATTAAGTTGAATTGCCAACCGCCATTTTGTTGTTGTTGGCGTGCTTTGTCGAGAATATGAATAATAAGGCGTTTTATTTTAAATTCTGCTATTTATGTGGTTGTTTCCCGTTAAAAAAATAATTTGTTGTTATTTCTCATTGTTTTTGTATGTCAGTGTTGTTATTTTGAACTTGTCGTTATTTGTTATTACTTTTAATTGTATTTGTCTAGCTATGTGCTCGAAAATTAGTAAACGATAACGATAAAGTGATAGATAAATTATATTATAAAAATATCTTGTTTTGCTGACCCTACCAAAATTGTTCAAATTGACAACTATGACGTCGCAACATCGGGGGTCAATCCTACTCTCATTTGAACGGCATAGTAGTTTTATTTCAAATAGGCGGGTTTATTAAGCTCTTTTTAATTGTCAGAAGCCAGATGTCTGTTCCGAAAATGAATCATAGAGAAAAACATACAACAGAAACAAAACAAACTGAAGAACATAAGAAACTTCGTGGTTGTTTTTTGTTTTTTTTTTCTATTTCTTGTTAGTTTCACAATTGTGTTAGGCTTTCTTATCTTCTTTGAACTGTAAAGTGTAGAAAATTTAGTACAATAGCTATAGAAAAGATAGAAATCATCACTGCCTTGCCCTTATCCCATTATATAAGTTATTTTTTATCTTTGTTCTTTTTTGTATTATAAGTATGTTTGTGTATCTATGTATTATAAGTATGTATTTACAAAAAAAGTAGTATATGTATTCTATCCGTATTCTGGTACCCATAGCACAAGTATATAAGCTTAGCTTGGGACCAGAGGACGTTGTGTGAAATGTCCATGAAAATTTATTTATTATTTATTTTTGACGTGAAAAGACAAACATCTAAGCAAATAAGCAATAGTCATACTTTTATCACAAAGGATAGAAACATATTGAAAGTACCTACTATAAAATACGTATTTGTGATATAATGATAATCCTTAGTTACGTCATAGATTAGGTCGCTATATTTCGGAGCTGCTCGACGGTAATAAATTAATTTAAAGTCTTGGTGCCGCAAGAATAATTAATTTGTACACACGACACGTCCGTAACATCTCTGTCGTCTCATCTGAACAAAACCCAGCAATGGTCCTAATGGCAGTAATTATGAATCGCTTTCCTCGTTGATGAAAGTAATTTTTCGTCCAATGAGTGCAAACAGACGTAATTTGTTAAATGACATAATATTTTATGTATTTTCGTTGCATAAAATGTAATAAGCGCGGAAGGAATTAATTAAAGATAGGTAAGATTTAAATACTAATTTCTGTCCGTGTGGGATAAAGAATACAATTGTGACCAAGGAAGGAAAAAGGTTCCTTCCTAGGTACTGTGAAAGTCAGCTAAGGGATATTGTGCACAGATCGCAGCATAGCAGTCCATACTCCATCTGAAATGGGAGAAGGCCTGTGCCCAACAATGGGACATTAATGGCCTGGGTAGAGATAGAGAGAGAGAGAGAGCTTGTTTAATATTTATATAGGGAATTAAATACCATACAGAATTTCAGGTAGGTAAGATATTAGAATACTGAAGAAAGGTGAACGGAGTGTGTAATATGACTTTAATCAAATTATTACAAAATAATATCTTACCGTAGCATTTTACCGTAGCGTACATACGAAAATTATAGTTCTAAGACTTAAGTGGTCAAGGCTGGTTTAGTTTTTTTTAAAGCAATTACTGTAGCCTATGGTTATATGTATAAAGTTCTGAAAAAATGTTAAAATTGGAGAAGACTGTGGTTAATATATCCAATAAATGCGTCTACCTTGAAAAATGTAATACCGCACTAGAACAGAAAATAAATGACATTGAGCAATGTTCACGTAGGAATAACATTGAAATTATGGGAATAGAATATTTACCAGGCGAAAATATAAAGGATATAGTCACAAAGATTGGCAACAGATTGGGGGTAAGCTGTGATGAGATCGAATGGTCAAAAAGAAGTCGGCCACCTAAAGAAGGTATGAAGCCACCATCGATTTTAGTAGGATTTTTACCAAAAGAAACTGAAGCGCGTAATAACTGGTTAGCCAAACGCCGACTACCTACTGATATGACAAGTAACACGATAACCGGCGGCTCAATGAACAGTAAAATATATATAAACGAAGATTTACCGAAAAACACCAAAAGTTTAATATGGAACGCTAAAAAACAGTTAAAGGGAAAATTTCAATATGTTTGGGTCGCTAATGGTAAGGTGTTGGTTAAGAAAAATGAAGGTGATCAAGCGAAATGGTTGAGAACTGAGAACGATTTAATTGAATTGTTACGAACAATTTAGGTAGGTACCTTTATCGTAATAATCTTTAATTGTGTATACTTGTTTATTTATAACCGCAACATTCAACACTATTAATATCGCGGACCTTATTTCCGACGATTCTGTTATTTATAACTGCATAGATGATATTAACAATTGGATACACTCATTTGCTAATAAAAAAACATTAGGTATACTTCACGTAAACATTCGTTCTATTAAAAAACACTTTAATGAATTTTTGGTTACTATACACGACTGCCTTCAGCATCTTGATGTTATTGTTATTACCGAACCTAATATAAACTACTCCTTGCTATCATTATTCGAAATTAAAGGGTTTAATTTAAATACATTCACGAGAACAGGACGAACAGGTGGTGGTGTGTTGGTTTATACGAGACAAGCACTGAGCGCACGAGTCTGTGACTCAATGGTTGGACACGAATTACAGTCGGCAGAGTGCGTTTCCATTGAATTAAATTGTAATAATGAATTAATATACTTATTAGCTATCTATAGGCCACCCAGAATTAACAAAAAAGACAAAATAGAACTATTCCTGTCTGAACTCCAAAACTTATTAAAAAAAATGCCAATTAACAAAAAAGCGATTCTCTGCGGAGATATAAACATTAATCTATTGAATAGTGATAATAAACATGTTATACTATATGAAAATATGCTATATGAGTACGGGTTTGTGCAATGTATAAAAGATGTAACGAGAAAAGAAATTGTATTAGGACAAACAGTAAAATCATGCTTAGACCATATATATATTAGACAAAATAGTGGAACTATCAACTCAGCGGTAATAAAACATAAAATCTCTGACCATTATCTTGTGTCCGCTGTTATGCAATGGAACCGCACTTTGCAGACATCAGCCTCACACCGGCGTGATTCAACGCGCCCCACTCAAACTCACCGCTCGCCACTGCCAGTGGATACTAAAATCGTATTAGATAACAGAAAAGTTCGCGAACAATTGTTAAACATAGACTTTGATAGGATATTATCTTTAGAATGCCCGATCGACATGTATAATGCCCTATACCAATTGTTTGCATCACTTTATAATGACTGTTATACAACTAAAAGATGTAATGCTAGGAATAGAAATAATAAAGCGTGGATAAATAATAATTTAAAGAAAATGATAAAAGAAAGGGACAGACTGTTTGAAGTGTGGAGTAACGAACCGAAAAATATGTTAAAACGTTTAAACTATACTAAGTACAGAAATAAGTGTCATAAAGCTATAAATAAAAGTAGGAATAGATATGATAGGGAAAGTATTTTGTCATGTAAAAATAACATAAAAAAATTATGGAATAGAATTAACATTATGATGGGTAATATTAAACCGGATATGGATGCTGCGATCCTTTCGAACATGGGTACTAAGGATAGTATTATCGACATTTGCAATAAATTTGCTTTAAATTTTAATAAAGAAATAAATGACATAAAACATTCATGCGACAAAGTTTTTTTAAATAGGGACGCATATGTACAGCAGGTGGACATGAGTATGAGGTGGCAGCCGGTCACCTGTTTAGACGTAACCAAGGTTATTAAAAAAATGAACTCTGATAAATCACCGGGCAGTGATCTCATACGCATGTCCGACCTCAAATTCATAGCTGACAAGATAAGTCCTGTATTGTCTAAATTTATTAATCTATCTGTAAAACAATACAAATTTCCAAAGCAATTAAAAGAGGCAATCATACGACCGATTCACAAAAAAGGAGATCGTAAAAACGCATCAAATTATAGACCTATAGCCGTGTTATCGAGCATTGACAAAATCATGGAAAAATGTATTGTTGACCAATTAAATAAATACCTATTACAACATAATATATTGAATAATTGTCAACACGGTTTTATTAGAGGGAGAAGTACTAACACATTATTGTCTAAATTCACAAACGAAATCAATAATTACTTGAATGACAGAAAATTCGTGGTAGCTATATTCTTCGATTACAAACGCGCATTCGATACACTCGAATCTAATACCCTTCTAAGAGCGATGGAGGAATGCGGAGTTGTGGAACCACTTAACCACTGGTTTCGCGATTATCTTACATCGCGCTCGAACCGAGTAAAGGTGTGCAACACGCTGAGTGAGCGAGTGGATGTACAGTACGGCGTGCCCCAGGGCTCGGGATGTGCGCCCATCAGCTACCTTATACACGTGAATAGTTTATGCAATGTGTTGGAGCACAGCTCGGCGTACATGTTCGCTGACGATTTGTGTGCGCTGTGTGCTGGTACAGACATGCGTGAAACCTGCACCCTCCTCCAACAAGATATAGACAAGGTGGTCCAGTGGTCCCACGACAACGGTATCATACTTAACTCAGAAAAAACTAAACTACTTATTATTCACTCTCCATATTTACAAGTGCCAGTAGAACAGCTAATCTATACCCACGAATTTTCATGTCTTCATAATGATAGACAAAACTGTCAGTGTAAACCCATAGAAAGGGTAGGCAGTGTCACATATCTTGGTGTCAAAATTGACGAGGACTTTTCATGGTATCAACATATTAATTATATTTGTTCGAAGCTTAGAATATTGCTAGGTAAATTTTATCACTTAAAATTCAAAGTGCCGATAGGTACTTTAAAATGTTTATATATGACACTGGTTGACCCAATTATTTCCTATGCTTTGGATTGTTATGGCCTAACCTTTAAAACATATTTAAATGAAATAGAAACAATTCAAATTAGGTTTCTTAAACTTCTTGTAAACAAAAAAACTAAGAAACAATGTAAAAATGATTATACTAAGCTATTTAAAATATGTAAAATTTTACCCGTCTCTTTGAAACATAAATACTTGCTGGCTGTACATAACCATGGTAATCAGGAACTTAACCTCACTGTTACGTTCAACCTGGGATTTTTGATGTGTTAGTTTTGTGGAAGCGTATTAATTCTCCAGGCCAACACGAACGAACACAAATCTGCGATTCACAGCGTTAACAAGAGATTTAATGCTAGAAACTTACCCTGTTTTCGTTCTTCAACAATGTCTTCACCGTGTCACCCTAGCTATTGCATAACTATCGATTAAAACATTGGCCAATATTAAAATAAATAATCAAGCTTACCTAGCTTATTCAACAACACAACACGGGTAGACCACGGGTTCCTGATGACATCAATCGTCCCAATACAATTACACTATCACAATTATAGTTCAATTTCAAAATAGTTCAATTTACATTAAATAGCATTAAATATAGACACACAAACTCAACCAGTTTTTATAACACATTTATGTCCAACAATTTGGCGAAGATTACATTTCGCGGTGACATTTCAAGGTTTTGTTTTCAATTGTAATTATCGATTCACACAACAAAGATAATTGGTTTTATCAACAATTAATTCTAGTGACAATTTTAACTCGCAAAAACAGTTGCAAGGAAAACGCTTCAACTCGCATTCAAATCGCGACGTAATTTGCAAACAAGATGTGTTTTACTACTGACAACGCGCGCTCGGTCACCGCGTCGCGCGCGCGGGCAACGAGCCACGAGGACAGATGCACCGGTCAGTTCCCAACGTCATCGATAGTGAAGTTACCATCTCCTAGGGATGCGCGCGCGCATACTTGATACTATAGGTTAAGTTTGGTACATAACATCTACCCGCCTCGGCCAGGACTACCTGGCCGCTAATTCACTGGCAGTCGCGACAAGGTTGATACAGCTCTCTTCAAAATTGAACCGTCCACCCGGACCTCAGCAAAACGGGGCACTCCATCTGCTCCAAAGACGAGGTTGAGAATGCGCCCCCTGCGCCAACACAGTGGCGGTGAGTTAGCGTCCTTAACCAGAACGAGGTCACCAACATGAGGTGGATCAGTCTTGTCAGTCCACTTAACGCGCTGCTGGAGAATGTGCAAATATTCTAAATTCCAACGTTTCCAAAAGCTCTGAGTGAGTTGTTGGACCAATTCAAACCGCGAGAGACGATTAGGTCTCACATCAACAAAGGGATATTCCGGCAGGGCATTCAGTGGCTGCCCAATCAAAAAATGGCCCGGCGTGAGGGCTTCCAAGTCGTTAGGATCTGAAGAGATCGGGCACAACGGGCGTGAATTCAAAACGGCCTCGATTTTGCAAAACACAGTTGCGAGCTCTTCAAAGGTCAATACAGACTCGCCAATTACCCGTCGCAAATGTGTCTTAGCAACCTTTACTACGCTTTCAAATATTCCTCCCCAGTGGGGACATGACACGGGACTGAACCTCCAAGTTATTCTACGTGTAGCTAGTCTAGACGCAATTTCAGTCTCGTTAGCCGACAAAAAATCATACATCGCTTTTAAATAGTTGTTTGTGCCTTTGAAGTTGGTACCGCAATCCGATCGAATCAAGGACGGTAGTCCTCGTCGTGACACGAATCTATCTAACGTCGCAACAAATGCCTCTGTCGAGAGGGCTGAGACGAGTTCCAAATGTACCGCCTTGGTGGACAGACAGACAAAGACGCACAAATAAGCCTTGACAGTTTTACTGTTCCTGAGGGTCGAGGTTTTAACAAAAAAGGGGCCTGCAAAGTCCGTACCAACTCCAGCAAAGGGCCTTATCTCAGTGACCCGATCCGAAGGAAGGTCACCCATGATAGGCTGCATGGTAGGGGCCTTGAGCCTATAGCAAGGCATACAACGAAAGACCACACTACGGATCGTCCGACGGGCCGATAAAATCCAAAATTCCCGTTGCAAAATGGCCAATAAGGCATTACAGCCGGCGTGGGAGTTCTTGATGTGACGATCAGTCACCAACAGGTTCACCAAGTGGTCACTCTTTGGCAATAAGAGGGGGTGACGAGATCCATAAGGGAGGTTTGCGTTCCTAAGACGCCCTCCGACACGCAAAAGACCCTCACTATCCAAAAAAGGGTTCAGCTTACAAATGGCTCCAGACAGCTTGGATTTGCCTTTCCTCAAGATGTCAATCTCGTCTTCAAAATGTGCCTCTTGCACAGAACGAACCCAGTGAAGAAGAGCATCTTGGAGCTCTTGTGGCGATAAGAAGGCCTCCAAACATTTGTTCTGTGGATGTCTACAATTTCTCATAAAGCGCTTGATCCAAGCGGTGACACTCAACAATTTGTCCAATGAACTGTAACGATTAAGTAAGAAATCGGGGTCGAACGGACGGTCCTGCCGTTCGAGCGCAAGCGTTCGCAACCCGGGCAGTGCGACAATGTCTAAGGCCGGAGTTCGCGGCCAATTAGATTCTGATCTGGTCAACCACTCAGGTCCCCACCACAGAGAGTGCTCAACTAAAAGGGGGGCCATACATCCCCGTGACGCACAATCAGCAGGGTTGACCTCGCCAGGCACATGCCTCCAAACCAACGGGGTCTCCGATTTCTGTATCTGAGAGACACGATTTGCTACAAACACCTCTAAGGTGTGAACTGACGTCTTCAACCAACATAGCACAATTTGACTGTCAGTCCATGCATATATCGTGGAAACGTCAATTGACGTGCACAAGGTGGACATGACGTGATTCAAAAGGCGAACAAGAAGGGCCGCCCCTGACAACTCTAACTTAGGGATTGTCAAGGCAGTTCGAAGAGGCGCGACCTTGCTCTTCGCCATGACCAACAACACTTTCACCTGACCATCTGTGGTCACGGTGCGCAAGTATACGGCTGCTGCGTACCCACGTTCCGAAGCGTCCGAGAAACCATGAAGGGACGCGGTGTGCTTCCCTGGCGGAAGCAGAGCACGGGGTAACGATATCCTATTGATGGCAGGCAATGAGGAAGCAAATAGGAGCCAGTCCTTCAAAACAGCTTCGCGAAGTGGCTCGTCCCATCCAAGACCTGCAGTCCAAAGTCTCTGCAGGAAGCATTTGGCCCAGAATATGACCGGGCATATCCAGCCATTGGGATCAAAGGTTCTCGCGACAGTCGACAGAACCAGTCGTTTCGTCCAAGTGTGATGCGAATCCAAATTGACATTAAATGTAAAGATGTCCTGGACTGGTCTGTACTGGATTCCAAGCACTGACATCATGGTAGGGTTGTCACGGTTCTCAAATAGGTGAGGATCCTGCTGGTGGTCATCCGGTAGCCCGTCCAAGAGCGCAGGTAAGTTGGAGATCCATTTACGCAACTCATATCCTGCGGAGGCTAGAATGCCAATCAACTCGTCACGCAAGAGCAGGGCCTCTCTCTCCGTGGCCGCGCCAGTGCACACATCGTCAACATATAGGTCCTCCTTCAAAATGGCGGCTGCGCGAGGAAACGACATACGCTCTCGATCCGCGAGCTCCCAAAGCGAACGTATAGCCAAAAAGGGGCTAGACCTCAGCCCGTATGTGTTCGTGTTGAGCTCGTAGACAAGCATGGGATCTTGCTGGTTTTCTCGCCACAATATCAGCTGGTATCGGCGATCATCCGGGTGAATTACCGTTTGCCTGAACATCATCTTGATGTCAGCCACAAAAACAAATTGATGACGTCGAAACCGCGTGATGACGTCACAAAGGTCCTTCAGCAATTTGGGACCAGGATGCAGACACTGGTTCAATGACACTCCTGAAGTAGTCTGCGCAGAACCATCAAATACTGTGCGTAACTTACCACTGGATGGTTTTATTACAGCATGATGCGGGAGAAAGAAGTGCTCCGTCGAACGCCAATCCAATTTTGACACAGACATGTGTCCCAAATCCTCATACTCCCGCATGAAGTCAATATACTTTTCCTTGAGTAGTGGGTCCCTGCTCATACGGCGCTCCATCGCCAACAAACGCTTCTCTGCAATAGGCCGCGAGACGCCAAGTGGCGGACGTACGGCGAGAAATGGCAATCTTGTCATGATCCGGCCAGAACGGAGATAACTGGTGTTGGTCTTGTAGAACTGCTCACACTCTTCATGCTCCGGATCAGAGCGGGGAGCTTGTGGTGGCTCCTCCACTTCCCAGAATCTCTGCACGGCGTCAGAAAGGGCGGACCCCACCATCAAGGCCGTTCCAAGTTCGGCAGGGGGGGGAGTCCTCAATACAGGCCCCATCAGTGCGAACCCAAATATGGTCCGGAGGGCTACCAAGCCACCTGGCTGCAAAACACGATCCTTGCCGAGTAATATTTTACCCAAAACATCGGCACCAAGCAACAAATCGACCGTGCCAGGCAGGTCAAATTTAGGGTCAGCCAAATTCAAATCCGCGGTCAATTTTACCGCATCCGCAGACAAACGAACTTGCGGGTGATTGCCCAAGATATTCTCCATCACAATGGCCGACGATTCCAACGTCGGACGTGGAGAATTTGAGGGGGAGAACTCAAACAAAACACGGCCCTCAACCGTGGCCACGGGGGCGTTCCCGACACCCCTTATTACATCTGAATATTTTTCAATAGTCTGGCCAGTCTGCCCTACCAACCAAGACGAGGCTATGCACCCCTGTGAGCCTGTGTCCAATATCGCTCGGACTACAACCGAGGCGCCCGTCCGTCCCCAGACCCTGACATGGGCCGTGGGCAAGAGGACGGTCTCAAAAGGGGGCGGTGCATAGCGGGGGCAGACGCCAACATCCTAATGCTGGCGTGGCGGCGACTGAGCGCCGTTGTCCCGAGACGGCAAATCAAAATGCGGGTAGTGCCTAAACTCGGCCTCCTCTCGGTGACGACTGCCACGAGCCATAGACGGCGGTTCGTAGCGCCTGGAGCGTCCGTACCGAGGGTTGCGCGTCTCCAAACGGGGACGTTGCGCCAGAGGGGGGGACGGTAGTGGTACCGGACGTGCGTCACGGTAATCGTGGTACACTACCGGAGGTGATCTCGCTTGATCACGTGGAAGCGGGGAGGGCGAGCGGGACACAAAGGTGCGGGATTGAACCCGGGGCCCGCTTTCATACCCGCCCGTGGGGCTGCGCGCCGAACCAACTCGGCGATCAACGGCAGCGCAGTTTGCGCGGCGTGGGGGTGATGAGCCGGACTCCAAGTTGCGGGACTGGTCCCGGTGTCCGCTGACATACCCGCCCGAAGGCGACCCCGCGTGGTCGCGACGGCCATTCGCGTTGGCGCACAGGATTTTCAAATGGTGCCCTCCGCAAATAGGACACGGGTGAGTGTCGGGGCAGGCGCGCTGGTAATGGTCCCCTAGGCAAGAGAAACACCAGCCGCGGGCCTGGGCAATCCGCCTACGAGCGGCCACGTGCAGGACCGCGAAGTCTGGGCACCGCACCGTTTGGTGTCCCTGCGACTTGCAAAACCGGCAGTCCGGTGGCGCAGCTTGAGCGACAGCGAAGCGGGCGGCCGTACCTCCTCTTGGTGCAGGTTGGGCATTGCGCCGTTGGTTGGTGGGTCTGGGACGTGATGCTTCCACCGGCGTGTCGGCGACCATGACGTCACCCATGCGACACTCGTCCTCCAGGAACGTCAGGAGGTGGTCAAAGGTAGGGAGAGCAGATGCCTCATCCCTAGTGTGCCCCTGTTCAAAACGTGCCCTCAAAGACACCGGCAATCGCTTGAGCACAATACGCAACAGTAGGTAAGACCACTTGGCAACCGGCAGTCCTAAGCGGTTGAGCGAGTTGGTGGCTATTAGGAGGGGGTTCAGCAGCTCGGTCCTCAACTGGGCAGCATTGCTCACGACGGGAAGGTTCAAAATCTGGTCAACGTGGGTATCTGCCAAACAGCGCTGGTTGTGATAGCGCTTGGTGAGCAACGCCCGCGCGATCCCATAGCTCCCGTCACATATTGGGAGGTGCTGTACTAAGCCCCTCGCCTCTCCATCAAGCACGGAGAGTAAATAGGCCAGTTTCTGAGACGGACCCAAATCGTCCCTCGAGTCCACAAGGCTCTCAAACAAACCAATGAATCCCATCCACATGTCTAGTCGACCATCAAAACGTGGAAGATCCAAGTTGGGTAACCTGGTCAAAAGGCCCACGGGAGTCTTCAAGGGGGCCCGGTGAGCCGGTACTCCGGCGCGCGAGGCTAAAATCTCCCGCGCGCGCTGGGCGATGTCGTCGGCAAGGTCCATAATTTGGACGTAGTCCTCGTGGACTTGGTCCCGTCGCTCCTGGGGGAATGACTCCAGTGGCACATCATCCAGATGCAAGATGAAGCGCCGGTAAAGCGCCTCCACCTCCTGAAGTCGTGCAGGGCATTTCTCATGCCTGTCCAACAATGCCTCGATTCGGTTCTCCCTTTTCACCAAGGCGGCAGCTGACGTGAACCATCTCAAATGAGTCGCAATCCCGGAATATGTCTCGCGGACAACATTATACGCGGCGGTAGACATCTTCAAAGCACAAACGGCACGAAACAAACAATCTTATAATAACAAAAAAAAACAAATATCTTTCACAAACAAACAATATTACAATAGCGAAAAACAAAATATCTTTCAATGAGACAAGCCGCTATTACTCTAAACAAATATCAAATCTTAAATATTTTAAATCAAACAAACAAAACAATTCCTTGCCAATGTGCAATTAATTTAAGACTTAAATTATTTATTTTAAGGTAACCAACAAAACAAACAAACGTATGAAATAAATGTTGTATTATACAAACGCACAACGCCACAATTTAACTATAACGTTGTTCAATATTAGACAATAATTAAATAATAATTTATATTAAATAATAACCTGAGCAACAACAAATACGATTAGCAATAGCACAAATAATTTTCAAACCCTTTAAAATCTAATTGCCAATTCAAGTACTCAAATTAATTATTTAAAACTATACCAACAATTTAGATTAAACAAACAAACAACTAAATTAATCAAATTAAATTAATTAAATTAATTAAATCAATTTTCACAAATAATGAGGGTATAGTTTGTTCAACATGGAACATTCGAGAAACGGAGTTTAAACCACGCTCTGGGTACCAAAAATATGTTACGTTCAACCTGGGATTTTTGATGTGTTAGTTTTGTGGAAGCGTATTAATTCTCCAGGCCAACACGAACGAACACAAATCTGCGATTCACAGCGTTAACAAGAGATTTAATGCTAGAAACTTACCCTGTTTTCGTTCTTCAACAATGTCTTCACCGTGTCACCCTAGCTATTGCATAACTATCGATTAAAACATTGGCCAATATTAAAATAAATAATCAAGCTTACCTAGCTTATTCAACAACACAACACGGGTAGACCACGGGTTCCTGATGACATCAATCGTCCCAATACAATTACACTATCACAATTATAGTTCAATTTCAAAATAGTTCAATTTACATTAAATAGCATTAAATATAGACACACAAACTCAACCAGTTTTTATAACACATTTATGTCCAACAATTTGGCGAAGATTACATTTCGCGGTGACATTTCAAGGTTTTGTTTTCAATTGTAATTATCGATTCACACAACAAAGATAATTGGTTTTATCAACAATTAATTCTAGTGACAATTTTAACTCGCAAAAACAGTTGCAAGGAAAACGCTTCAACTCGCATTCAAATCGCGACGTAATTTGCAAACAAGATGTGTTTTACTACTGACAACGCGCGCTCGGTCACCGCGTCGCGCGCGCGGGCAACGAGCCACGAGGACAGATGCACCGGTCAGTTCCCAACGTCATCGATAGTGAAGTTACCATCTCCTAGGGATGCGCGCGCGCATACTTGATACTATAGGTTAAGTTTGGTACATAACACTCACATGTATATCTAACAAATATAACACCCGCTCAGTCACAACTGGCAGGTTTGAAGTACCTAAAATAACCAACTACTACGGTGACAGATCTTTGAGAAAGCGCTTGCCTTATCTCCTAAATAGCTTACCTGAGAATATCAGAAATGAGGATAATGCAGGGGCTTTCAAAAGGAAAATATTTAAGTATTACCTGAACAAATGTTAAAATTACAAGTTTATTATAAAGCTATATCTGTACGGAGACTAGACCCCACAGTCAAACCGATCACACGGTTTTGTGGGGCTATGTTTTAACTATAAGCAAATGACATTGTATAATAATAATTAAATAAATAAATAAATAAAAATGTTTGCAAACCAGACCTATCACTCGCCTACCTAGTAAGAACCGTAAGAGTACCCGTTTTTTATGTATTTTTAGTCAAAAGTATTATCGAAACATATTGGTCATATTCACAAGAAAATCGAAATCGAAACGTTCAACTTTATTAAGGATCCTTACTAATAGCTGCAGGGCGAATCTTTATTTACGTTCTTACTATATTGTATTTATTTGATCTCCATGTTATTTCCCTTTTTTATAGTGATTCCCTTTATTATCTACTTGAAGCAAATGGCATATTGAAATAGCGCATTTCATTAACTTCTATGGCTTATACAGCACCAACGATTTTTATGACTAGTAGGTAGGTAGCGGATTTTTAAGGGCGATTAATCGACGTCATTAATTAAAAAAAAACACTTTACCAATAAAAAAATATATACCGATCACAGTTCGGTTTACTCGTAGTAAAAATATTAATCCTTACTTATATATAAAGGTGAAAGTGAGTTTGTTTGTTTTTTCGTTTGTGACGTTTTGACGCAAAATTTACCGAATGGAATTGCATAAATATTTGTGTAGAGATAATTTATAGCCCTGGAAGTAACATAGGCTATATATTATTTCGCTAAAAACTTTGTACGAGACAAAAAATGAAAACTTTTGTGAAATATGATATAAAATAATAGAACCGCCATTTTTGTTATTTTACAGTTGTCATAGCAACCCATAGAATCCGTCAACTTATAGGTATTTCTTTTTAATTTTGACCAAGAAGGTTTTAATCTCAGACTGACACATGCTATTTAGCTTGGAATAGAAAGTGCTTGTGTGGTACTTACTTAGTTCCGACAACATGTTTTAATTAGCGCTTTTGTAATTAAAAAGGCATACCTACCACGTCGATTTTGACAGAAAGAAGAGCTGCAGTATACAGTTATATTATAGTTTCTTACAGTTTTAATTTTTCCTTTGATTTCCGTTCCTTACATAGTTTATATTTCATATTCTATGGATTTTTGGAGAGTGTCGATGATGAACAAAACACTAGTCGAATGCGAAATAAGTTAAATATAAATAATAATATTAATATATTGTTAAAATAATTATTCATTACAATAATATCGCCATGTGTATTAAAGTTACTATTAATTATTTATCATTAATTAGTCATGCGAATCATCAAACAAAATATTTTTTTTTTAAACTTAAATGCCCGTTCTAGCATAATGAAAAACTAAGCCTATGTTCCCGCTATATCAGCTGACAGTTCAAGTGACGGGCGCCGTTCCAAAACTAATTCCCAAAACATAGATGAATTATATAAAATTAAAAAATCTAAATATAAAAATAGATAATAGTATTACCGTTCTTTTCTTTTATATAATGGTCTAAGTAACTTGTGTTCTGCAAATATATTATATTTTGTAGTATATTGAATACAAAAATAAATTGTAAAATATAACCGGAACCAGCCGACAAACACAATAATTAAGTTTCTGAACGACTCTACCAAAAAGCTTTACACGGCCATAGACACTTAATCCATTAAAAAGTCGGCTAGTTTTATGTATGTCATAATACGAAATAAAAGTCAGGCCGTTTGCCGCCGTTAACAGAATCGACTGGAACTTGCATGATAATTTGAAAGCTCATAATACGCCTGCAGAATTAATTTCAGTTTTTAGTTTAGGTTCGATTTCAAATGCGATTCGGCTAATAATGCGTGCGAAACCGCGGGCAGAAACTAGCTTTACTTATAAAGCGCTTATTTCCATATTTTATAAAGTAACAAATATCTATTTTACTATCAGTAAAAATATTTTGTTGCCTCATAATATTCAACTATTCATTATAAAAATATAAAAATCTCATTGTTTTCAATAGAGGCAATAAAACAAGTTATCAATACAACGTTATCATATTTTTCAAGCAATATTTTTCACCCCTTATAAATCAGTATATCATATAGAAAATACTTGTAATAGAAAAGATATATTACAGTCCCTGGTGTGAGATATAATATTCGAGGTTCGTGCCTTAGGCCTTAGAGGATCACCAATTTCTTAAGTATATAGCCTAACTCATATCTTTAGGCCTTTATTTATTTACTAGCAGTCACCCGCGGCTACGTACGCGTGAAATTTAGAAAATTTTCTCCGTTATTGTGACATTTTTAACTTATGCTTCGCTCCTATTAGCTGTAGCGTGATATGATATAGCCTATAGCTTTCCTCGATAAATGTACTGTAAAGCTTCTTCTTTACATTAATTTATAATAATAATTTAAAACACATTTAATTAATTTGTTATATTTTTTATAATAAAGAAAAACTATTTTACAATCATTTTTCAACATCCTCTCTTCATGTCCTATTCTCATCTCCATTCTTTTCTTTACATTTTCAAATTTTAAATTTTTTATTCCTTTTTTAAAAATAAATCTTAAGTGGCCTGTATCATTGTATAGGTTATATTCAATGATCACAACCTTTATACAATCATTTTTCAACATCCTCTCTTCATGTCCTATTCTCATCTCCATTCTTTTCTTTACATTTTCAAATTTTAAATTTTTTATTCCTTTTTTAAAAATAAATCTTAAGTGGCCTGTATCATTGTATAGGTTATATTCAATGATCACAACCTTTACATTATATTCAATGATCACAACCTTTACAGTACTATCCAACAATGAAAGAATTGTGCAAATCGGACTAGTGGTTCCTGAGTTTAGCGCTTTCAAACAAACAAACAAACTCTTCAGCTTTATAATATTAATAAAGATTTACGTAAAGGTAATTACTAAATGTACGTAGTTACACAAAAACCTTACAAATAGTTGTCTTAAAGTTGTTGTCCGTATTATTGATACAGGCCTGCATAGGCAAAATAAATGATGTCTTACACGTTTCAACTGAGAATAGGATTGACAATGACCCTTAGTTGTCAAAAGTGACTAGAAAAGTACTATCAGCAACGTTGCGTATCAATAATATTGTTTTTCTTTTACCTAAACTCATTAATTTGAAGCGAAAAACGTCTTAAATTATTTAGTAATAGTAGTTATAATATTATTAAAAAAGAAATACTATTTTCTTGTATTCTTTCAATAATTTCGATGTTGGATACTATGATATTAAGTTGAATTGCCAACCGCCATTTTGTTGTTGTTGGTGTGCCATGTCGAGTATATGAATTTTATGGCATTTTATTTTAAATTCTGTTAGTTATGTCGTTGTTTCCCGTTAAAAAATTTATTTGTTGTTATTTCTCATTGTTTTTGTTTATTAGTGTTGTTATTTTGAACTTGTCGTTATTTCATTGTTTTTAATTGTATTTGTCTCGCTAATTGCTCGAAAACTAGCAAACGATAACGACAAAGTGATAGATAAATTATATTATAAAAATGTCTATTTTGGTGATCCTACCAAATTGTTCAAATTGACAACTATAACGTCACAACATGACGCGGGGTCAATCCTATTCTCATTTGAACGGCATAGTACTCGTATAGACAATACGGAAACGATTTACTGCAATGATATTCTGAAACCAGTAACGTTTCATTCGATTCGATTGATTTAATTTAAAATTTGCTTTCTATAAGTATTTTTTAAACAAAATTTAATGCGCATGAAGGTGATAATTGTCATTCAAGACGGACCTCGTTGCTGAGCCGTTCATGTAACGGATTGCTGTTCAAGAGGTCGTGAGTTCGATTTCCGCTCGGAACAATCATTTGTGTAATATTCATAATTGTTATACAAATGTTTCTACTGAGTCTGGGTGTTTTCTATGTATTATAAGTATTTATTTTTTATTTACAAAAGAAAAGAAGTATATGTATTCTATCCGTATTCTGGTACCCATAACACAAGCATAATAAGCTGTATAAAATGATGTATAAAATGTTCATGAAAATATATTTTATTTACTTTTATTGAGCCTTTGCTCATTGGGACATTTGCTTTGGACATTGACAGGACCATTGGCTTATAAAAGAAATATGGTTATAGCTAGCTCTAAGCATGCTGCCTGGTTTTAAAAATGGGCTGTTATGGTATTGCTGCATGACAAAATGTGACACTTCTGAAATTCAAAGACTAAGTTTGTGGTCTTTCATTGAGAAATTAGACAGACAGAAATAGAAAACTAAATGAATCTTTTACAAGCGATCGACTTTGCAAAGAAAAACTTTTTATCAGTTCCACAACTCGTGGTTTTTCGTCAACCAACCCTCGTTTTACGTAAGCAAGAGTACTTTAGTATGTAATCAGGGCAGTTTGGGTACGATATATCATTCGGGGTGCATATCTGAGTCTCAGTTAATAAGGTCTGAGTGTGTCATTTCAAGTTGGTGATGGATGGTGACTCTTAACGTAACAGAATTTTGCTTCAAATCAAAGTATATTGCTCGCTTTTTTATTATTTTCTATCGTTTATGAAGAGATTAAAGAGTTATGGTTACGGCAATTTATATAATGTCCTTTATTCTCAAACTAAGCTTATCCAACGTACTTACTACGTACTTATCATTTTGTGTGATGTTTTTAATTGTCATGCAAATGTCTGTACTGCGTCTGGGTGTTTACTATGTATTATAAGTATGTATTTACAAAAGAAAAGTAGTTTATGTATTATATCCGTATTCTGGTACCCTACCCATAACACAAGCATATAAGCTTACCTTGGGACCAGAGGACGTTGCGTGAAATGTCCATGAATATTTATTTATTTATTTACTAACGCATGTTACTTACTGGAATATACCAACCCTATTTAAGGAATATACCCAGTTATTTCTTCTTTATCACATAAATAATAATAAAATAATAATAAATAGGTACCTTCTTGCAATAAAGGTATGCCATGCTATGAGACCCATCGTTAAGTTTCAGTCGGCTTGTAATATTTTTTAAGTGACGTCCTTAAATTATTAATAATGTGTACATACCTTGTCAGTTATTCAGAATTATTACATTTTAAATGTATTGGAATACCTATTTATCTTTTTGTATAAGCCCAAAAAGCTAATACAAAATTACAGTGTTCCATGCTTCAAAGCAAATTGAATTTAGATACCAATACAAGGAAGGGGCTCATTTCCGCAGTAGTTGTTGTCCTTTAAATTTTTCTTCGTCCTATCGTAGGGCTGTTTCCGGGTATGATATCCGGACCCTCTCCTTCATCTATTTGGTATAAAATAGAATTTACGCTCGCGCGTTCATTCAGACCTTTATCAATTATCGAAAATCGAAGGTAATAGTTTCCGATGCTGGCTGAATTTTCTTTGCTTGCTATTTACAAAAAGATCTCTTTTAACGTTATGAATTGGCCATTTAAAAAAATATTTAATGTTTCGTATATAACTTGTATCTAAGAATAAGGTAAGTTCAATAGATATATATATACTGCTTATCGAGCTAACTATTGCTAACTATTATTATCCTGTGTTATTATCAAGTCTGACTCTTCATCTCCAGCGGATTCGTCTTACTTACGAGTATAATAAAAGAGGTATTCCACTTTCCCGGTAGATAGCCAGGTATTAATAAATATCTGTCTTGTTTTCAGAGGGTTCCATTAATTGGTATACGCATAATATTGTAAGCAATGATTAAAATAAGTCTTTATGCAAATCACAATACATCAATTTGTTTATACATAGTACAGATAATGGGTATCCTAATAGAAAATGGTTATTTTCAGTCGTTTGCAAGTGACCACAAGTAAAAAAGCCTAAATAAAAAACTTGGTAGTGATTCTCGCTTATTTTTTACGCTTTTATTAGCTCGTTATGGCTAGCGAGCATCTATCGATGTAACGGAATTTTTAAAAGTTATTTTCACCAACTTGCTGTAGTCAGATCGATCCGAAATTTTCCACACAAATGAAGGACCGATGACAAAGCAATATAATAAAATAATATTCAGGATGTTTAAATTCAGTTTTTGAACTAATCTAATTATTTTAGTTAGTCGGTACTAATTCAGTCAGTTAACAAAAAGTTATGTTACTAAAACCTTTCCTAACCAGTTCGTAATTTTACTGGTCAAAAAAGAATATTACGTAAATAATCATAACCGCCACAAAAGCAAGTCAGCCCACGATTATCGGCTGAGCCCGAACAATGGACCTGAATAATATGGTTCAATTTGTTTCCCTTAAAGCGACAACCACGGTCTGCATGTTAAGTGGCTTGCCGTTTAACAGTTCATTTTTATTTTATGATAGAATATGTTTATTCGCATTATGGAGAAAGTAAAAAAATACTTACCCGTGGCTCTTTAGTAACTTTCCATCTATCTGTCAGTTACTCTCCGTTCCCGGTTGGATTATTGTACCTACCAACGTCTAAAATCTTCCGGGTTATGGTCAGACTCAAGGCACTAAACCAAAGGGCGAGAACGCACTAAAAACGTCTTAAGGCACCTCTTTTCCACTGTATTTCTAACTGAGAAATATATCTTTCACTCATATCATTACTTAGTATTTGTATAATGTATACTCCCCTTTTTATTTCCTCTTTTATAAAATTTTATCATCTATTTCTTCGGTATGCCATTGTCCTTCATTTTTTTCCCATTTATTTGCAGAATACTCTTAAAATTTATAACTACAGTACCTAACTCTTGTTAATCATAACGTATCAAACAACTACACATACTACAGTTTTTCTAAAAATATTTAAAACTAATTCGTTATTTTAATTTTATACTGAAATAAAGATTGTATAATAAAATAAATTTACATCCAGTACTAAAAGTTTATTTGTATTTTGAAATAGCTATTCAACATTATAGTTCTTTATAATAGTGTATTGAATATTTACATTACAAACTTCTAAGGTTTGTTATGAAACAGTTATCGAGTTCTTAATTATTGATGTACGAGATGAGTTTATTGAACATTTTGATTAAACTTTATTGGGAGATAAATATAGTCAACAATCACACCATCACCATAATCATATCACACTCGGAGAGCTAAATTATACTACCTAATGAATAATAATTTGCTTAATTCAAAAACTAAAAAACATGCTTGAAAATCCTAAATACTTTTTTAAATAAGTCATTAACAGGTATGTGTGCAAAATAGCAGATATTCCGTTGCATAGATACCTACTACCGTCTCCGTGTGGTGACGGGTTAAGAATACAAGTGTCACCACCCCATCTCCTCCCAGGGGTGCTGTAAAAGTCAGCTGAGGGATATTGCACACAGATAACATCATCTGTGAGAGACGGAAAACTCGAAAATAAACCCTGTGCCAACACACCTGGTCAGCGCGGCACAGTAGACCATAATCCCTCTCAAATATATCATTAATCCCTCTCAAAAATATTTCATAGTGTTGACAGCAACTACTGGAGCAAATAGTAAGATAACGTTATATTATACATAAATAAATAAAATAAATATTCATGGACATTTCACACAACGTCCTCTGGTCCCAAGCTAAGCTTATATGCTTGTGTTATGGGGTACCAGAATACGGATAGAATACATATTGTTACGTGTTAGGGTTCGAAGGATTTGGAGAGAAAGACCTGCTGACTCTTTTTGAAGACTTTATTCACTAAGCACTAGCTCCAAACACTAAGCACTAACAATGTCCTAGATCGTAGCCAAGTCGTAGGTTTCACTTGTATCACTCTTGATCACTTGTTTTCGCTCTCGAAGTCGCCTCGATCGTAGCTCAAACTGAACTGCCCGGGCTCGCCTCCCTGCCGCTATTTATATGGGCCGAGACGAGTCTCAGACCATTCCAGAAAGTTCCCGACTGTGCGCGAATGTGATCTCACGGAATGAATGTTTCTAGAAAGTTCGCGCATGTACGGTAGTTCCTCTAACGCCATCTAGTATTGTAAAGGGGTTTCACTTTGTTCGGTTCTTTAAGTGGTTTTACTGGTTGACGCTAGATGGCACTAACTCCTTTGTGCTTTGCGTGTTCGTAACAATATACTACTTTCTTTTTTGTAAATACATACTTATAATACATAGGAACACCCAGACGCAGTACAAACATTTTTATGACAATTAGAAAAATCACACAAATGATTGTCCCGAGCGGGAATCGAACCCGCGACCTCTTGATCGGCAGTCCGTTACATGAATCACTCAACCACGAGGTGATTACCATTTAGATCTATTTATTCAGTAGAAAAACATTGTAAGATTCTTAACAGGCAGTAGAAAAATATTTAATTGCTCCCAAGTTGCACAAAGAATTGTTAAAATTGGGTTGCGAATTATAGTAGCCATTTAAATGCAAATGGTGAGCCTAGCGCCTTCCAGCATCTTTACCGGGATACTTTAACCAAAACAAAAACTGTGAGAAAAGTGTTATGAAGACATTGCAAAAAATAGTCATAATTTTATTTTACTTTGTATAAGAAAAAATCTTTAGGTTTTCTTTTTAGACACAATTGAAAACATTGAAGAACATTTCTTAATTTCCAGCGAAAAATCTGTGAAAAATGACGTTAGTTATTGTTTTTTCGTAGAGACTGGTAAAGACACAAGAAAAAGATTTTTTTTTAAATAATACTAGTATGGGGTTTCAAATCAAACCAGTTCTATCTTTACTAAGTAGGTGCTATAGCTGTTATCCTGCAATTTTGCACGCCGCGCGCTGTAAATTTCGAAACACTACATGAAGAGATAATATAGCCAGATATGTAGCCAGTAGCACTGTCGGAGACAGTAGTACTAACTGTGTTTTTTAGGATAAGAACACGATTCTAATTACCCCGTACATATTATTAGAAACTTTACGTCTTTATTAATAGCATGGGTTTGATACAATATATTTAGTCCCTATATCAATCAAGAATCTCGTTCAGTAAGGTTTTTTTTGACCGCTGTTGTGGCTAAGCGATCGATATAGACAATACATGTGAGACATATGTTAAGTTCGAAACCTTTATAGTTAATCAAACGAGAAATTTGGTCAATGAACTATACTGTCCTCTTTCGCACTCCTGATTTCCCATCGAGTAATGAGAATCTATTGTGCCTATCTGAGTTATAAAGCTACATACAAGCTTTTACGTTATTTAACACGTTTTACGACAAATATTTTTTATTCCACCTATTCAACAGACTTTCTTTCTTTACCATTGTATGTAAGCATCTTCTAGAGATTTTTTATTGCCAATATAATTTTTATAGCAATAATAATATATATACTAGCTTTGTAGCGTAATCGGTAGCAGCTATATTGATTGCAGTGCGCGAATTCATGGAATTCATACCACTCAGAAAAATTGTTTGTTTGATGAACTCAGATGTTTGAATTACTTACCTATTTTTCGTTAAATATTAATGTAGATTAGTAAGAGAGTGATATAGTGCTGCCGAGATGTTACTTGCTTAGCTTAGATGTCTGGATATACTAAATGTAAGAATTTTGAGATAATAAATAATTTTTGAATTTTTTTTTATTGAAACCATTACGCACATTACAAGTCTTTACCAAAAAGGTAGTCTCTTTCTCTCTCTCTCTCCAGTCCATTAACGACCCACTGTTGGGCACGAGCTTCCTCCACTTTGAGTGGGATTATGTTCTACTATGCCACGCTGACCTAGCATATTTGCACAGGGTTTAATTTCGAGTTTTCCATCTCTCACAGAGGATGTTATCTGTAAGCTATATTTCTTAGCTGGCTTTTTCAGTACCCTGGGAGGAAAAAGGTGACATTTGTCACCTTTTTCCTCCCAGGTCTTAATCCGTCACCACACGGATGCTTACTTATTATTAAGACATAATCTATTATGGGCTGTTAGTCAATTATTGTGAACATGAAGGCGTTATGCTCTAAAACCTAATACGTAAACGTATGAATTCTTGTGTATATCCTACAGTCCTAGTTATAAAACACTTTTAATAACATGACTTACTATAAATAAATATTCATGGACATATCACACAACGTCCTCTGACCCCAAGCTAAGCTTATATGCTTGTGTTATGGGTACCAGAATACGGATATAATACATAAACAACTTTTCTTTTGTAAATACATACTTATAATACATAATAAACAACCAGACGCAGTACAAACATTTGTATGACAATTAAAAACATCACATAAATGATTGTCCTGACCGGGAATCGAACCCGAGACCTCGTCAACGATAGTCTGTTAGATGAACCACTAGACCACGAGGCCCGTCATAACAATCAAATCAATACAATGCAACAATAAAACTACGTTTACGGTAAAGATATTTACACTTTGTTTGTAAAATCTGAGTAAAACTCGATTGTAGCATCAATTTGTGTCCTAAAAGTTTTAAACTGCAAATGTGATTATTTTGTCATCTATGTTCACTGAACAAATTTAAATTACATTTTCAAACTTGAAGAATACAATTTAAGTTGGAGAATATTTAAGCTTGGGGAATAAATGTGCATACAAACGGAAAGAAATATATTTTGATAGAACACTTCTTATTTGTTGAGCAGTGTTTCGTGTAGCTTATTATCCGTGTAACGAGGGATTATGAATACAAGTGTTACCACTCTATTCCTTGTAAGACCCAGTCAAGTGATATTAGCAGCTTATGACATCAATAAGATACAGAAAACTCAAAACTTAATCCTAAGCTAACACTTTTGGTAAGCGTAGCATAGTAGACCAAAATTCTCATGAAGTGAAGGAGGTCTCTGCCCAACTGTGCGACATTTTTACATTAATGAGCTGAAAAGAAAGAAGCTAATAGAAAAAATTAAGAATTAAGTAGCAAAGCGTGACTTCTTTATTCAAATAAAACCACTTTTGATTCAGACGCGTATAAACACAAGAGTCACGGCTAGGACTCAATAGTCATTTCCACCCGTAACCATGGGGACTAGGACTAGGAAAAGTCTTTAAATAGTCGGGCTAAAATTTAAAAACAGATATATATCTATAAAAAGTAGTTTTATTTGAAAACCAGAGGTAACTATTTTTTGTGAATTTATTTTCTCTATTATACAGGTGTCGGCTATGAATAGTTCAATATCTGAATATTTTTGAAGATCATTCATGTCGGTTAGATATCAAAATTACCATATTTTGCCTTTCATAAAAAAAAAAAACATAGATTGACACAGGGGCCAGTGTACTTATATTCATGTAATAATGTTTTTCATAATCCTTTTTAGGATTCCGTACCAAAAGGCAAAACGGGACCCTTGAATTGAGACTTCGCTGTCCATCCTGACAGATACAGCTATTTGATATAAATAAATAAATAAATAAATAATAAATAAATAAATAAATAAATAAATAAATAAATAAATAAATAAATAAATAAATAAATAAATAAATAAATAAATATTGATGGACATTTCACCCAACGTCCTCTGGTCCCAAACTAAGCTTATATGCTTGTGTTATGGGTACCAGAATACGGATTTCTTTTGTAAATACATACTTATAATACATAGAAACACCCAGACGCAGTACAACCATTTGTATGATATTTATGGATATCACACAAATGATTGTCCCAAGCGGGAATCGAACCCGCGACCTCGTGATCGGCAGTCCATTACATAAACCACTCCACCACGAAGCCCGTCAATGTGTCAATTATGTCTGAAGCCAAGCTGTATGTCTGGGACGTAGATAGCTAGAGAGCTGAAAATTTCACAGTTTGTGTGGGTATACCAGTCGATATTAAAACTACAAATACTCATCATCATCATCATCATCCTGGCGGTATTCCGTTATTTTGTCTTATTTGGGGTCGGTATGACAAATATGTGATAGTATCTGTACGATACGAAACCCATCGTGTGCAAGACGAACCCGTACTTGACCAGTTTTTATAAGTATTGGTTATATAAAGCTACAAAGTTAGTAGTAAATTATATTATTCTGTAAGTGTGATGTACATTTCGTGCGTAAAAGATTACAGACGTGACGTCGGGATTTGCGACGTAAATAGTCGGAATTTCTCGCAAAATGAACTTTTCTTACAATGGGTAAATATTTTTTGTAGCTTCCTATAAGGGAATTTAATCTACTTCCGAATATTTATATTGAGATATTTCAATAGCAACTACGGTTAAATATGCTGGATTGAAATTCTATAAATAAGTAGTTATAACATATTATATTTCTGGTAATATACAGAGATTGGATCATTTATTTTTAATTATGCTTCAAAACGTTTTTAAATTATTTGAACACTGAATTTATAAATTAGAGGGCCTTAATTTAAAATACCTGTTTTTGCCAATAACGTAATTGGTAGAAAACAAAAATATTATACTTATTAATTTTAATTAACTAAATGGAAAAATATAAAATTAGGTAAGTATTTGTCTAATTATTTTTATGGGCTTACGTGTCCATAGAAATCAGGGAATTCGTTTTCTAGGTCTTTTTTTCAAAATTAGGATATTAAAAATTTCCTGCTCCGATGCTGGTCCTAAAACAAGTTCTTAATTTAATTGTGTAAAAGAGGACATGATATAAAGATGAGTAAATATAGAAATAATGTCTGACAGAAGAGCATGGAAGAAAAAGGAATGTTGCGCCGACCCAAAATAAACGGATAAAGATGGGATAAAGGCAGAACAATGACGACCATGGTCATGTAAGTCTGTAGATTTCATTTTCAAAGTGTTACCTACGACTAAACCAAACGTAGACGTTTTATGTAACACTACATGTTGCACGCGACTTCGTATGCGTGAAATTTAGAAAATGTTCCCCGTTTTTGCAACATTTTTCACTGATACTTCGCTCCTATTGGCTGCAGCATGATGTTATATAGCCTATAGCCTTCCTCGATAAAATAAATCTAACACTGAAAGAAATTTTGCAAGTTCCCGAGATTAGCGCGTTTAAACAAACAAATAAATTCTTCAACTTTATAATATTGGTAGGATAGCAGTAATTTTGAAAGTATATCTTGATTAACATAATATTGTAATTACATTACATTACGACTTGCGACTTTCATTATTATAATTGTATTACAAATTTGTAATACAATAATGAAAGTCGCAAGTCGTATCTATAGTAAATCTTATTTAAAACCCTTTTTTATAACGAACGGGACGATTCTTAAATCTATATTTACGTACCTAACATTAAGTTGTGTCGTTCCATCAGAAAATAAGTTCAGTCCCAATTCAAAGGAGACTTAATTGAGTATGAAATAGAATTTGATAGGGTTCATTTCCTTCTCCTACCTACTCATTGTAAGTCCTCTAAGGTTGTGTAATTTGTATACATTTTAAAAGAAATGCATTGAATTGAAATTAAAATAAAGGTCAATTTGGGATCAGAGGACATTATGAGAATTATCCATAATTATTGATGTAAAAAACCAATCAAGAACGTATTGAACTCGTTCATTATATCCGTAATGGGATAAGGGCAGGACAATGATGAATAAATGGTGTTATAGCATCAACTGATATAACTATCTGCATAAATTATCTTACTTTTTCTTGTATTCTTCATAGTGTTATTATTAGTATGTTTTCTTCATACTGATCCCAAATAACATCAAATATTATTTGTTTATTATTATAATTTATTATTATATATTTGTTTATAGCATGAAATAAATTTTCAGCTCTCTAATTATCACTGTTTCCGAAATACAGCTTGGTGACGGACAAACGGACGGACAACAAAGTCGCATTAAGACGGCACGATACCAAATTATGCTTCATACAAAAGTATGGGTATCGTACTTACGTTTTTTCTTCGCGAAAGTTAAACCGATTTTAATAGTTTTTGCGTTATATTATAGATAAAGAGTATATCTATGCTTCTATCACTTTCTTTTTTCAAAACATAATAACTTAAAGAAATATGACGATCCGAAAAACCCACTTTTTTCGGTTTTCTTTAGATCAAGTTCCGGCGTCTATAACACAAATTTGGTAAAGTTTTACCACAAAAGAAAGTGACAGAAGTATAGATTATACTCTAATATAACGCAAAAACTATTAAAATCGGTTTAACTTTCGCGAAAAAAAAAAACGGAAGTACGAAACGTCTTTTTCAAAGAATTTGTAGATAAAATCCGCTTCATCTATATTTGTCCATTTCAGCGCGGCGCTCGGAAATAGGGATAGCAATACCTAAGGCAAATACCTAAATGAGGAGTACAGTACCCTCTTAATAGAGTCTTGTTTTGCCTGTTGGTAGTTTACACTAAAACGTTGACTTTGGAACAGTATTTTAAGTATTTTACCTTACTATTCTTACTACTTTAGTATTCTAACCGCCTTATTCATAATGACTTATCGGAGGTTTAAAAGTTCGCTAAAATAGGTTCGCGAAAATTGTCAAAACTTGTTATTCATAATGGTCTTTTTACGCTAAAACGTTTATTATCTCTCCGATAAAATCTCCGTATAAACCTCCGATAAGTCATTATGAAAAAGACCGTAAGTCTTTTACTCTTTTTAACCAGAAAATACTTTCTTAAATCTCAGAGGTATTATTTACAGTATATGCTATCTTACAGACATTTTACGAGCGTTCACTGTCATAATAAAATAATTCTTTTCGGGTGAAACGTGTTAGAAAATGGAAAACGTCGTTATAAATTATTCTATTCTTCTGTATATAAAACATCTTTTTATAGCTACACGGTTGTGTCTACTTGTCTAGTTAAATTTTCTTTCTAATGTTAGTAATGCAAAAGGAACTGTTTAAAGTTTGTCTACGACTACTTTACGCCAAAATTACTTGAGCGATTGGAATAAAATTTAGTAGACAGATAGTTTAAACCCTGAGAATGCTTTATGCTATAAGTTTTTTCCTGTACGTGAGTAGTGCGTGTAAAGCAGTGACGGGCTTCGTGGTCTAGTGGTCCATATAACGGTCTGCCGTTCACGAGGTCACGGGTTCGATTCGCGCCTCGGATATTCATTTGTGTGATGTTTATAAATGTCATACAAATGTTTGTTCTGCGTCTGGGTGTTTACTATGTATAATAAGTATGTATTTACAAAAGAAAAGTAGTATATGTATTCTATCCGTATTCTGGTACCCATAACACAAGCATAATAAGCTTAGCTTGGGATCAGAGGACGTTGTGTGAAATGTCCATAAATATTTATTTTATTTATTTATAGGTAATGATTTATGTTTAAAAAGAATAAAGATATTTTCTTTATTTTTCCCGTTCAAAGATCATTTACATAGGTATATATTATTATTTAAAATTATATAGGTACCCAGCTAACGTTATCTTCGAAGGCCAATATCACACGTAATAAAAGCTTACCAAAGCGAAAATTTTTACAACTGACTTGTTTTCCACAACGTTGGTTCTATGTACTTTAATATAATGCGTTTTTGTTATACAGGTGGCTCTTATCATATCATTATCATAAACACTAAAATCATGGCTATATTTGCCTGAATGTCAAGGAAGGAACTTTTACTCCTGATTACTTTGTATCGCTGTAGGTCCGTTTAATAAGATGTTTTATTTGGCTACTATTATAGTGCCAAATACTAATGTAAACTGAATTAAACAAAATATGATTTACTGGCTATCATGATGTACGTGGAATAGTGACTTAATTATTTATAGTTTTTAAACCAACAAATCGTGTTAATCAATATTACCTTTCAGTTTTGTTTAGGTTACTTGTGAAGGCAGAATTAGTATAGTTTTCTTTTTATTCAGACTTCTAAATCATACAACATAGGCCTAGTTTAAATAAAACTACTTTTTACGGATTTGGACGAGTTTATTTGTTTTAAATCTTGGCCCGACGTTGCGGAGACTTTGCAGTCACCATGGTCACGGGTGAGACTGAGCTGTAATGTGTCTTCTACAATCAGTTATAACAGGGTTTACTCACATCCAATTTAATTTTACATTGACCATAAAGATAGACTTTTACCATACCTAAAATTACGCGTCTAATTCCGTAAAAAGTAGTTTTATTTAAACAAATGAGTCGCGCAAGTGTTAGAAAATATTATGCCTAGTTGCAATATTTTTTACATGAAATATAGCTATTAAAACATTTTTATAATTTCACACTAATATAGAGGTATTCTCTACAGCAGACATAAATGATTACCTTGGAAATTGTTCTACCTTTATTAATTCAATAACTAGGTATGAAAGTTTATGGTATTAAAACGTCAATGAAGATCCTTGATTTCACCCACTACTAAAAGGAAACGCTTTTCTTGAACCCTGGCGCTAACATAATTATAAGAGGGGACACACCGTAAAGTGCTTTTAACGCACAAATTTATAGATTGTCTAGCGTGAGCTCCCAAGTCAATGTAACTTTCGATAACAGTAAAGAAATCCTTTTTAAAAACTTATCTAGCTGGGAAATAAAGAAAAATATGCGCATTAATTTTCAAAAATCTAATTTTAAAAAAGGCGTATATACTTTAGGGATGTTAAAAAGCAAAAAGCGATGTTTGTGATATCATTTTTCTACAAGAAATAAAAAACGTGCACGTTATTTATTAGCATTTGCATACAAAAATGTTCATGCTCTTTACTTAAAAATGTTCTGGTAAACATTTGGGATTTTGGCACTTACTTATTATTTATATTATTATCTCTTCTACGTATTTGTTTTCAAACTTCCTAGTATTTCCGTTTGTTGCGTTTGTTATAAAAATAGTCTGAAAGAAAACTTATACTTTCAATAGAGAAATATTATGAAAAATAAATATTATGTTATGTGAAGGGAAAGGTTTTCTGCAATATGGGTAGTGGCGTTCCCGTTTCATTAAGTTTGTACGCAATATTATGGAGGTCATAAACTTGTTGAAGTCGTGGACTACTCTCTGTTACACATTAAGTCCAAACAAGGAAATAATGAAACAGAAATAAATATACCTATGCGAACTATCACGTACCTTACTGGCGACGGACTAGGGTAGCAAGTATCACCACCACATGTCCTCCCCAGTATACTATAAGAGCCAGCCATCAAGTAAATCTATACTTCTATACTAACATTATAAAGCTGAAGAGTTTGTTTGTTTGTTTATTCGAACGCGCAATTTGAAAAATTCTTTCAGTGGCATAGGCATAGGCATAGGGCATTTATCGAGGAAGGCTTTAGGCTATATAACATCACGCTACGACCAGTAGAAGCGAAGCAGTAGTGCAAAATTCATAGACATTTTTACACAACGTCCTCTGGTCCCAAGCTAAGCTTATTATGCTTGTGTTATGGGTACCAGAATACGGATATAATACATAAACTACTTTTCTTTTGTAAATACATACTTATAATACATAAACTACTTTTCTTTTGTAAATACATACTTATAATACATAGTAAACACCCAGACGCAGTACAAACATTTGTATGACAATTAAAAACATCACACAAATAATTGTCCTGACCGGGAATCGAACCCGAGACCTCATGATCAGCAGTCCGTTATATAAACCACTCCACCATGAGGCCCGTCATGTTGCAAAAACGAGGAAAATTTTCTAAATTCCACGCGGACGGAGTCGCGGGCAAAAGCTAGTAATATTATAAAGCTGTAGAGTTAGTTTGCTTGTTTGAACGCACTAATATCAGGAACTACTGGTTTGAATAAAAAGTATCCTTTTGTGTTGAATGGTAGGTACATTTATCGAGGAAGGTTATAGGCTATAGCACATCACGCTGCGACTAATAGGAGCGAAGCGTCACAGAAAAATGTTGGATAAACGGCGAAAATTTTCAAAATTCCACGTGAACTGAGTTGCGGGCAACAGCTAATGATCTTGTGTATTGTAATGCCCGCAGTTTTACCGGCCTTTATGGATACTACTCCACTACATGGTTTATAGCGCGATGATATTAATTATATAGACTGTGTGCTATCCTGAACAATGAGCTATGGCTATATATGCTTCGCTGCTATACGTCACAGCGTGATGTTATATACCTTTCTCAATAAATGGATTAAAGAACACAAAAATAATTTTTCAATTCGAACCAGTTGCAGTAGTTCGTGATTAGCGCGTTCAAAAAATAAACAAACAAACTCTTCAACTGTTAGAAAATATTAGAAAATTTTAAACTTTTCAACTTTATAATATTACTAGCTGACCCGGCAAACGTTGTTTTGCCAAGCTAAAAAAAAAAAAGTTTGAAAAATAGATGTTGGCCGATTCTCAGACCTACTGAATATGTATGCAAAATTTGAGAAGAATCGTTCAAGCCGTTTCGGAGGAGTACGGTAACTAACACTGTGACACGTGAATTTTATATATTAGATTATAGACTTATCGATAAAGCTGATCAGAGGTCCCTTTTCACTTGCGGATGGGTTACACAAATGGTAAATTTTTGTTTTCTTTTTTAAAGTGTTTATTTATTTTTTTGTTTTTAATGATTTTACTCCAATGTTATAATTTTTTTTTATTTGAAATTGTTATGTTACTTACACTTGTTCGCTTGTTGTTGTTCTTGTTTTTGTTTTCTCTATTATAACCTTGTATATAATTTTCTATGTTACCTTATGCGCAAGCAAGAAATAAACGTTTTTCTTTCTTTCTTTCTATAATATTCACGTACGTGTTATCAAAACGAACTATTTTGATATTATGCTTTACAAATATAAAATATGACTTGCGAATGCCGATCAAAGATTTATCTTTTCAAACACTCCATCAATATCAAAGTATTTGAATAGATAAAGTTCCATCGACGTTGCAAACAAATTCAAAACAAGTTTGATACCATACCTACGTAGGTACGAAGTTATTTGCTTACAAATACTTGTGTGAGAAGTAAAGGATTCGTGTTCGTTATTATTTACATGGATAATGATTTCTTAGTAGGAAGGTAGGTATATGAAGTTCTTAAGAGCCATTTCACGTTTTCGCACGAATTTCTAATATTTTGGGCTCTTAAATCACCATAGTCTGTAACACCTAGAAGTTATTGAATATGCACAAAAAATGGGTTAAGGTTTCGTGTTGACGTTTAATGAAACACATTTACTAAAAATGACTTGTTTGATCTATAGTAATCAATTTCCCACAACCATTTTATTGAAAAACCACCGCAGAGATGATTTCAGAGACGTATTTCAATCAAAAATACTTATAAATTAAGTTTCAAAAAAAACATAACGCATTGGACATATATTTTAATCGTCCTTTAATGTAACAGATTATTGAATAGTATTACCATTATTTAGTAAAAAAATAAACTAATAGGCCAATTTTTGAGGTTAACGTTGCAATTTTATCGTGATTTTTGGTTTAAATACACAGTAATTATGGAAATGAAATTATTCCAAAACAAACTACGTTCATTAGAAAACCCATTTCTACAGTATTATTGGACATTCTTGCATTTTTTTTGTCAAAATATTGATAAAACTGCAATCGAAATTCCAATAAATTAGAATACATAAGTGGATCGGTATCCACTTGTGTATTCTAATTTATTGGTCTCAATCTTAGTCGGCTTAGTACGGCGCAAGCGCCCATGAAAGAAGGACTTGTGTCATTTTTTCCCGCGCGCGCACACATAAACAGTGCTGCAGTATTTTACCTAAACTCGAGCGTAATCATTTTGTGAAATGGCTCTTAAGACATTCAACTTTGAAATGGATTATTTATTTATTTATGGTGACGAGTATTTATTGTTATAGCAGTAACTGATATACTCGTACTTACATAAACACAACTCGTTTGCTATAACTGTCCCAGACATGAGTACCTACAGCCTGGTGACAGACGGACGAATGAACAGCGAAGTCTCAGTAATAGGAACCTGTTCTACCTTTTGCTACGGAATCCTAAAAAGCACTTAGGTGTTAAGATTTAGAAGAAGGATTTGAACTCCCAACACTACGCCCCGGTGGGTAGCCTTGACAAGGGCAAAGGCCCGTGTTTGATTTACTAAAGAAATAATAATTCTCTTCAGTACATTGTAAAATCTTCTAATATTGACAAGCTGAAGAGTTTGTTTGTTTGAACGCGCTAATCTTAGGAACTGCCGGGTCCGATTTGAAAAATTCTTTCAGTCATGAATAGCACATTTATCGAGGAAGGCTTAAAACTATATAACATCAGGTTGCGACCAATGGGAGAAAGGCATCAGTGGAAAATGTTGCAAACACGGGAAAAAATTCTAAACTTCCACGCGTACGAAGTCGAGGGCAACAGCTAGTGTGCTTATAAAACATAACAAATAACTGCTTGGGGTACAATAGTTATCTGTCTGATGAGATACAAGCCTAACAGCCGTGAGCTATACAAAATAGACACAAAGGATTACTAATAACCCAGAAAATACTTAATAAATAAACTTTAATGGCCTCTAAAGTTTTCATTACAATGCTTAGGGCTATCGTATTGTGATTTTTAAGGGCTCTCCTAGCCCTTTATAAGTAGCATAAGATATACTATAGATGTAATTCCCTGGTTTATTTAGATCACTTATTTGAATGTAACAAATCTTTCAGATACTGTGCTCGGTATTTCTATACGTAAATAAGATCCGTAATAATGAGATCCGTAGAAGAGCGGTCTGAGGAGTTAGCACACTGAAATGGCAATGGGCAAGTCACATGTCCCGATGACCTGACGGTGGCGGCAATGGGAAAGCAGGTTCTCTAGTAGCGATCACGCACAATGACGTGGCGCGTAGCGTCCTCAACAAAGAGCGGTGATATCTGCTAAATCGCAGGAAGCCATTGTGGCGTTCTTTGGATCCTTTATCCATTAGTGGAAAGAGAAAGGCTGATGGAAATATGGACGTATACTGTCTCATTTAGGAATGGATGGACTGACGCAAACAAAGTTGACAGTTAGTCGGAGCATTGTAGTGTAATCGGAGAAAAACAAACTAACTCGGTTACAGTCCAGCAGTTCAACATTTTTAATTAACTTGTTTCAAATAATGGGTTCTGCCATATGAACAGCAATATTATTTTTTGTTTATATTTCAATGGAATTATAAATTGTTATAGTACATTACGATATTAGTGCGTTAAGATGGTTATAACATGCGAGGCGGAATTGAGCCGAGCATGTTATAACCAATACGCACGTATATCGTACGACGTTTTTTAACACATTTGCGAGGAAACAGAAAAAAAAACATTTAAATAAACTCAATCTGTGAATGCACACTGTTGCTTTCCCGCCACTTTAACAGCGCGCTAGCGCTGCCTACCGACTGGCGCCGCGCGGCGATTAGTTCGAAATTTGAATAGCACCAGCGCGCTGCTCGAGTCGTGCGGCGGCGATCAGTTCCATATTTGAAATGGCAAATAATACTGTTATGAAATTTGTATGGACTATAAATTAACTATTTGCTTTGAGCACGCGTTTTTTATGACCCGCAAAACATATTTAAAACCGGTGGAATTACATCAGCTTTACGAGCAAGGGTGTTAAAAATTGATTTATTGTAAAAGAATCTAATTGGCTTTGTAGCTCTTGGTTTTAGTGAAAGCATTGTTTCAGTGGAGCTACTGTGTGCTCCACAAAGATTAAGGTCTTAAAAGTCATTCTTGAAGCTATCTGTGTTTCAATTGTTCAAAAAAAGATATAAAACCTATATAACTCTATAGGATCTCAGTGTCTGCAAGTAAAACTGCGAAACACACTGCTTTGTATAAAATAAATACAAATTAAGTTAATTTTATTTGAACAATTTTGTTATGGCATTCTTTTACGAAAACTTTGTACAAAAACATCCAATTAAAACTTCGCACATTTTACAAAATTGCTACAGCTTTTTTGGGTACGTATATAACGGCTTTCTATGGGTATTGCAGTAGGTTCGATTCCTATATTGGGAAATGTTTCATTTGAGCCACAGTTCATAACCCGTTGATGACATTTTTTAAATCTTGCCATTATGCAGAAATGCTCGTGTACTTTTTGCCTTTTCGCGCAAAATCTTTGATATGTTTATATTTGCACTATATTATGACATATTATTAGGTGGTACGATAATTTAAGTCGTACAATTATATACCTCTGTCTCTTAAACTAAGACTAGCTTGTATCTTATGATAACTATTGATATCAAGGTGGCATCGAAAAACAGATTATGGAGTAAAATTTACCTTTTAATTATACCTACTCGTAGCTCAGTACATATAATTAAGTTAGTTTGTAATGAATGTTACATGAGAATAATGGGTAAAGGGTCAACAATATAGACCACTACTTGTATCATTTAGGTTAATTTATGCTACGAACTCACCGTAATGTGAATTCTTCTAAGCTGTTTGTTAACCGCAACTGTAGTATTAGCTATATCTACCAAGTCGAAGAGGAACTACGTTGAAGTGAAAATTCCTATATAATATTTTACCTAGACTACCTCGTTAGCTGATTTTTACAGTAATGTTTTAATTTGAACTAATAAATTTAATTATAGTGGAAAAAGTGCAAGGAGAACTTGAACCACAACCACATGGGTAAAAGAACTGGTTATCATAAATGCCACAACCTCGGAATATGATTTCGGTGTTGTACTGTCTGAGCTATTGCGGTCAAGCGACAATGGATTCTTTGGTAGTTACAATCTTAATTTAATTTATTATCTAAGTATTATCATGCTAAAGATGCTGAAATAAAACCTGCAATTTTTTTATTATTATTATCTTATTATATGTTCATAGAGATAATGACATTTCGAGTGCGCCATCCAGCGAGAACTTTTCATCTTTACAAGGCCAGGATAATTGTTTATATGGCCAGTATGTCCTTAGGTTTTAGCCGTTTTATATAGCCCAAAGTTCTAAGTGGGAGCAAAAAAATTATAAACGTGAAAAATAATATATTCATAATTCAGGCTCAACTTCCAAATTGTCTCTGTTCGTGCTTAATTGGTAAACCTAATTGGTACTCGCTACGCAAAAATTACTGTCATCAACGAGCGAAAAGGTTCATAATTACTATAATTATGAGCTATTAATGTTTATTTATGTTCTCTATTGAGATACGAAGGATCAAATTTATAATTCAGATTGCAAATAAAAAACATTCTCTAAGATCAAAGGAATTCTAAATAAGCAATTTTATTATCGCAAGTACTTGTATATTGTTTATTTACAGTCATATTCATAATGACTTATCGGAGGTTTTAACGGAGATTTTATCAGAGAGATAATAAACGTTTTATCGTAAAAAGACTATTATGAATAACAAGGTTTGACAATTTTCGCGAACTGATTTTAGCGAACTTTTAAACCTCCGATAAGTCATTATGAATAAGACCATTAATATAAATTAAATAAAATGTAATCTTTTAAATTACTCCGTATAGAAAGATTTTAAAAGTGCCTTTAATTGAAAGTATGAGTCGGCCAAGTGTTAGAACAAATTAAAAAAATCAAGCATTATGTAATCACATACATCTTGACAATTCGTCTCTATCGATTAGAAACGTCCGTCCGCTGGAAAATCGTAATCGACGAATGTATATCTACTAATAATATCAATGAAATTCACGAGTTTCATTACTTTCCAACGGTGTTAAGGATTATTGCAGGCAAACAACAAAAAATAATAATTAAAGGAAAATTTTCAAATATTTTTTACTTCTAAATTAACAAAAGAACTACAAAAGACTAATTTGAAATTGTAGATGATGTTACACATAATGAATAGATAAGTACTATGTTTTTTTAAATTCTGTAGTTATGTATTAAGCATATTAATATAGAGTACAGAATGAATAGAATATTACTTTAGTTTCAGTACATAATGTTTGCTTGAGTGTAGCACAATGAAATGAGAATTTAATATCAAATTTGTTGAACACATTTCATAGTGTGGTACTGCTTATATTAATACCACGTAAGTTTACTGTACACGTGACATTATTATGTGGTAGAGGTATTATAATCTGATATAAGTGCGCATATATACGTTGTTTTGATAGATATGGAGATTAATAGAGTTCTATGAATGAATGTTGAAGGAATTAAGACTAGAGGAAGACCAAAGAAACGGTGGATGAATTGTGTGTCTAGAGTGACGACTACGTACCGAACGACAGAATGTTTGTCAGCTGGGTGGAACACCAATATCGACAAAGTCGCGGAGAGCCATCGGGTGTAAGCAGTGCAAATTCGCATGTCGTGGTGTTCTGTAGGGAGGCCTATATCGAGACGTGAATGGAGAAAGGTTGATGGATGGAATGTGTAAAAAAAATTTCCTTGTTTTTGCAATATTTTTCACTAATGCTTAGGTTCTGTTAGATACAGCGTGATGTTATTTAGACTTCCTCTATAAATGGGCTATCCAACACTGAAAGACGAGCCTCGTGGTTGAGTGGTTCATGTAACGGACTGCCGATGGTCGCGGGTTCGATTCCCGCTCGGGACAATAATTTGTGTGATTTTTCTAATTGTCATACAATTGTTTGTACTACGTCTGGGTGTTTCTATGTGTTATAAGTATGTATTTACAAAAAAAAAGTATGTATATGTATTCTATCTGTATTCTGGTACCCATAACACAAGCATATAGGCTTAGCTTGGGACCAGAGGACGTTGTGTGAAATGTCCGTGAATATTTATTTAAAAAAAAGAAGAATTTTTCAAATCGAACTAGTGGATCCTGAGATAAGCGCGCTCAAACAAACAAACAAACAAACTCTTCAGCTTTATAATATTAGTAAGGATGGATTAAATTATATTCTGGTTACAAACAAGTAGCGAGTATACAATAATAATTTACATAAGCTTCCGTAGGACAATTAAAACTTTAACGATCTAACTATAATACTTAGAGTTTGTATGATAGTGTTTTAACTAAATAGATATCACCTAAACCTTGTTATAGTGGCATAATTGGCATATTAGTTTAGGCTTCAATTATGTTTAAGTCTACAAATTGCGACCGAGAAGTGTAACAAGAGTAATTTGGACTTATTTTGAATTAAAGTTTTATCGATATAAATACAATAGTATTTGGTATTTAATTTAGGTATTAATTTTAATGAAATAGTTATTAAAAAAAAAATCGCTGTCCCTTATTTCTGGCTTCTCCGAAACGGCTTGAAAGATAGGTAGCTTTTCTGGCATCCTAGGGATAAAAAGGGGGTGGTGAAACTTGTAATCTTAATCCGTCACTACAAGGACAAAACAAATATTTAAACATTTTAATATACAGCCTAAATATATTTACGTCACATAGTTTCACTAAATAAATTTGAAACGTTGAATTTACCACACGATGTAAACGAGTCATAAGATAGACATTTCACTCCTGATTATGTTGACACACCTCAGCTCACTACCTTACATACACAGATCATCTTCAATAGATTCCGCACGCATGTCGATTAACGCACATCTACGGTCTAGTGGTTCGTGTAATGCACTGCCGTTCAAGAGTTCGCGGGTTTGACTCCCGCACTGAACAATCATTTGTGTGATATTTATAATTGTTATACAAATGTTTATACTGCATGTGGGTGTCCTAATGTATTATAAGTATGTATTTATAAGAGAAAAGTGGTGTATATAGTATATCCGTATTCTGGTACCCATAGCACAACCATATAAGCTTAGCTTGGGACCAGAGGACGTTGTGTAAAATGTCCATGAATATTAACAAAAAAAATGCGCTGATGCAAATGAATGATAACTAAGCATGTCATTTTGCTACGATCAATGAACATGCATTATTCAATATCCCGCATTCCGCGCACTCCTCAAACATTGTTACGTTTAATCGTTAACAAAAATCTCATAATGCCTTATCTATTGCAGATGATCTGTGAATGAATATAACACTTTTCAGCACATTGTTATAATTATTATAAAATTTAGACACGCTTGACAAGTTGGGGTCTTGTCTTCATTAGACGGGTTCAGTAATATATGCGAGGGAGCATAAGAGGTCTTAAAATTAACAATAAGTATGTTAAGTATTTGGTGTTAATTATAAGAGCTTATATTTAATTTTGCGTGTCCGTGTGGTAACGGATTAAGAATACAAATGTCAACACCCATTTTCCTTTCTAGGGTACTGTAAGAGCCAACTATGTCCTATTTTACTGTGTCTATGTCCGGGAAAATAAACCCTATGTCAAAATGCCTGGTCAACGCGTCAACGCGGCATAATGCCTGGTCAACCTAGATTATAATCCCACCCAAAGTGGTTAGATCCGTGTCCAACATTGTAACGTTAATGGGCTTAAGAGAGAAAGAGAGGAAAGAGCGAGAAAGACAGAGAAACCAAGAGAGTCATTTTTGTAACCAACGTGTGTAGGAATATAAAATAAGCATTTTACTGACAGAATAATAGTATAAATTGTGTTGGAATTCAGGAAATGAGGACTACAATCGTAAACATTCTTGCATGAACTAGTTTGTGCATCTTTTTGCGAAAGGTTTAAGCAAGCGGCGCTACTGTTGTAAGAAAAGACGTAGGCGCTAAGAAAATATTTAAGTATATGCCAAACTATCTGTTGCCGTCGCGAATCGTGGAATTTAGAAAATGTTCCCCATTTTTGCAACATTTTTAACTTATGCTTCGCTCCCATTGGTCGTAGCGTAATATTATATAGCCTTTTGCCTTCCTCGATAAATGTACTTTCCAACACTAAAAGAATTTTTTAAAATCGGACCAAACCAAACCACAAACGGAGCCTGAGATTAGCGCGTTCAAACAAACAAACAAACTTTAGATTTATAATATTTATATATTAAAATAAATAAAAGCAATTTTTATCATGTATTATCCATTTTAAGAAACTTAATAAAGCCGAAAACATGCACTAAGTAAGTATTATTTAACTTCATAAAAGCCCAGAAAGTCTACTGCAACGTAATCTAAATTCCAGCTAACTTTACAATCATTCGATGAGATCGAACACTTGCGCGACTCATCTGTTTAAATAAAACTACTTTTTACGGATTTAGACGCGTATATTTGTTTTAAATTTTGGCCCGATGTTTCGGAGACTTTGCAGTCACCATGGTCACGGGTGAGACTCGTCGTCGGGCCAAAATTTAAAACAAATATACGCGTCTAAATCCGTAAAAAGTAGTTTTATTTAAACACTTTATAGGTACTCTATATTTCTCACTTCTAGGTTTAATTCCAGTTTATGCGATAAAATCAGTTCACAGGGGCCAATTATCCATATTGTCAGTGTGATTTATTAAGACGAATATGTTTTGCCTGAAAACACCTGGTGCACCTATTTATGTTAGAACTATCTAAAATAAACTTATTTCGAATACCTATCTACACACGACACACCACACACCACACAATATTTTGTAAAAATATGTATGTAGGGTAGGTACTGGAAAGAACTTTGGTTCTGTACTATTTGTCACCCCTCCTTCTTCATATTTATCTTGTCCGGCGCAACACTTTCTCAACAACAAGGCCACCTATCAGCCTTTAGACTCTGATAAATTCTTTTCTCACACATACCATTCATTTTTTCCTTAACTTTTCCGGCCACCTCCAGTGACCTTTAAATAAATAATTTAGATATTTTTAGACAAACATAACTCCATAACCGCTGGCGAAATAAAGTAATCCCCAGTAACCCACAATACAAGTGTACAACATGTAATATACTTAAACATAAGAGCTCATAATGAATGTTAAATGAGTATAATGTATGTAGGGACTACCACATTAAGTGTGGGATTATTTTGGTGGTGCTCTCTCATTCTTAACATAAGTAACATATATACTTTTGAGCAATTTGTTGACTTTAAAAGTACTTCGTAATTAATTGACTTCAAAAGAAGGAGGTTAAAAGTTGAACCTATATGTAACGAAAGCATTGCAAAAACATTCAAAAAGAGACTAGAGCAGTTTTAACTACTAAAGGTAGCCGAATTATCTCAATAATCATTTCCGTCATTTGTTTTACTTATACTAGTGTATGTAGTGTATTCATAGTATCATAATATCAAATGTTTTAAAATGTACAAATTACTTAATAAATCAAATTATGGTGGAAAAAGTGAAAAATGCCGCAAGTCCCACTTGCGGCATTTTTCACTTTTTCCACCATAATTTGATTTATTAAGTAAAAAGCATAGCATGTCAAATGCAAAAATTAATAAATTAATAATGTACAAATTATATATAATTTATTTTGTTATAATTTCAAATGTACAAATGTTTGTCCTGCGCCTGGGTGTTTCTCTGTATTATAAGTATGTATTTACAAAAGAAAAGTAGTTTATGTATTATATCCGTATTCTGGTACCCATAACACAAGCATAATAAGCTTAGCTTGGCACCAGAGGACGTTGTGTGAAATGTCCGTGAATATTTATTAATATTTATTTATATTATATATATATATATATATATATATGTATCCTGCAAACGATTGGCCGTCCTCTGAAGGAAAAAGTGCATTTAAACGGGCGTCCACCAGCATTGAGCGTCCGTATACCGGACGCCACTTTTTTGAGCGGTTGCTCTGAGACGCTATTGGTCCCAGCTAGCCGTAGTACAAATATCGACGGAAGTAAAAAAATCGTTGAAATGGCTGCAAAAAAATATTAATAAGTTCCCGAAAAAATCTCAGCGCGGGTGAGGCGCTGCTGCAGCGCGTATATCCACACGCGTATATCCAAGCGAATTTCTAGCTACGGACTCGGTTATTTGGCGTCCGTATTTGCGACGTTGCCAGCTCAGCCATAACATTATGACTATAACTCAAACAATATCTACTACAGTCAATACAATATACAAAGTCTTCGAACACATAGGTTTTGCGTTCTATTCGGCGCCCCTCGTGTTATGACATCACTTATTATTCAATGAACTAAGTTAATTAAATAATATTACATTTGTTACATTAATTACTTTTTTATAAAATATGAAGATAGTTTGAGACTCGGAAAAGAACTTTGAATACTTTTATCTCTGAAATCATCTATGGGGTAAAAGGAGAATAGAAGTTAGTATAGGGAATCTACACCTGCTATATCGAATTGTATTATATCTGATAAGGTAATAGAAAAGGGTGGAAGTTTGCATAACCATTCTACCGATTGTATAGGGGAAACAGAAAGGTTTGGTCAATTTTCAGGACGTAAATTAACTTATGAAACACAAAAAAGAACTTTTTGCAAGACACATAGGTTGAAATTCGTAAACAAAAATGTATCGACTCCTATAATAAATTGATCTGCTGATCGAATTTTTTGAAAAGGAGACGAACGTTTCGTAGATAGATACACCGCCCGTCTAGAATGACTACACCTTTCTGTTACGCCCAGTACATTGGTACCTACCTATCGGTATTTGTTATTTAGTATCGTTAAACTGACGCAAAGCTTTGTGCTATGTATGTACACATAATACGGACGCCCTATTGCAATATACAGACGCCTAATAGCTTTATACGGACGTCCAATTACATAATACGGACGTTCAATTGCAATTGTGATTATGATTTCATCATATATCATCATTTATAATTTTCCGAGAGGTTTCCTTCGCAGAGAATACATTTTACTTGGTCACACCTTACTTTATATTCACAATTCATTAAAGCATGCTGTCCAGCACATTTGATACATTAAATACTTGTTTAATGAAATATGAAGATAGTTTGAGACTCGGGGAAGAACTTTGAATACTTTTACCTCTGAAATTATCTCCTAAGGGGTAAAAGAAGAATAAAAGTTTGTATAAGAAATCTATACCTGCTGTAGCGATTTGTATTATATCTGATAAGGATATAGAAAAGGATGGAAGTTTGCATAATATTTTGGACTCTTATAATAAATTGATCATCTGATCGAAATTTTTGAATAGAAGACGAACGTTTCGTTGATAGATACAGCGTCTAAAATGACTACACCTTTCTGTTACGCCCAGTACATTAATACCTATCGGTATTTGTTATTTGGTATCATCAAACTGACGCAAAGCTTTGTGCAATGTACGTACACATAATACGGACGTCCTATTGCAATATACAGACGCCCAATGGCTATATACGGACGTCCTATTGCAATATACAGACGCCCAATTGCAATTGTGATTATGATTTCATCATTTATAATTTTCCGAGAGGTTTCCTTCGCAGAGAATACATTTTACTTGGTCACACCTTACTTTATATTCACAATTCATTAAAGCATGCTGTCCAGCACATTTGATACATTAAACACTTGTTTAATGAAATATGAAGATAGTTTGAGACTCGGGGAAGAACTTTGAATACTTTTACCTCTGAAATCATCTCCTAAGGGGTAAAAGAAGAATAAAAGTTTGCATAAGAAATCTATACCTGCTGTAGCGATTTGTATTATATCTGATAAGGAAATAGAAAAGGATGGAAGTTTGCATAATATTTTGGACTCTTATAATAAATTGATCATCTGATCGAAATTTTTGAATAGAAGACGAACGTTTCGTTGATAGACACACCGTCTAGAATGACTACACCTTTCTGTTACGCCCAGTACATTGGACCTATCGGTATTTGTTATTTGGTATCATCAAACTGACGCAAAGCTTTGTGCAATGTACGTACACATAATACGGACGTCCTATTGCAATATACAGACGCCCAATAGCTGTATACGGACGTCCAATTGCAGAATACGGACGTTCAATTGCAATTGTGATCATGATTGCATCATAATAATATATCATTTATAATTTTCCGAGCGGTTTCCTTCGCAGAGAATACATTTTACTTGGTCACACCTTACTTTATATTCACAATTCATTAAAGCATGCTCTCCAGCACATTTGATACATTAAATACTTGTTTAATGAAATATGAAGATAGTTTGAGACTCGGGGAAGAATTGAATACTTTTACCTCTGAAATCATCTCCTAAGGGGTAAAAGAAGAATAAAAGCTTGTATAGGAAATCTATACCTGCTGTTTCGATTTGTATTATATCTGATAAGGAAATAGAAAAGGTAGGAAGTTTGCATAATATTTTGGACTCCTATAATAAATTGACGATCTGATCGAAATTTTTGAATAGGAGACGAACGTTTCGTTGATAGATACTCCGTCTAATATGACTACACCTTTCTGTAATGCCCAGTACATTAATACCTATCGGTATTTGTTATTTGGTATCATCAAACTGACGCAAAGCTTTGTGCAATGTATGTACACATAATACGGACGTCCTACTGCAATATACAGACGCCCAATGGCTATATACGGACGTTCAATAGCTGTATACGGACGTTCAATAGCTGTATACGGACGTTCAATAGCAGAATACGGACGTTCAATTGCAATTATGACCACGATTGAAGATAGACGGTACTATATGACTGTAAGCTACCAACTGTAAGCAGAAAGCACGATTCTCAGTATATTTTCATTTTTTTTAATTGTATTTATTAAATTACAAAATCTACCAAATTTCACTAAAGTTTTTAGTAGATAGGTATGTAAACCTAACACATATTAAAATAAATGGGTATTTAACTTTAAGTAGTTCTTGGAAAACCGAGCATCCTTTATAATTTGCCGGGCGGTTCCTTTCCAGGGAACACAGTTTACTTGGTCAGACCTTACTTTATGTTCGCAATTCATTAAAGCATGCTGTCCAGCACATTTGATACATTAAATACTTGATTTATAAAATATGAAGATAGTTTGAGACTCGGGAAAGAACTTTGAATACTTTTATCTCTGAAATCATCTCCTAAGGGGTAAAAGTAGAATAGAAGTCTGTATAGGGAATCTATACCTGCTATATCGATTTGTATTATATTTGTTAAGGAAATAAAAAAAGGTGGAAGTTTGCATAACCGTTCTACCCATTGTACAGGGGAAACAGATAGGTTTGGTCAATTTTCAGTACGTAAATTATCTCATGAAACAACAAAGAACTTTCTCCAAGACACATAGGTGGAAATTCGAAAACAAATGTTTGGACTCCTATAATAAGTTGATCAGCTGATCGAAATTTTTGAATAGGAGACCAACATTTGGTTTTTGGGATCTATCAGCTCATGTTTTATGGTAAATTTGTCCAGTTTCGTTGATAGATTATTGGTTTTAAATGACTACACCTTTCTGTTACGCCCAGTACATTGGTACCTATCAGTATTTGTTATTTAGTATCGTCAAACTGACGCAAAGCTTTGTGCTATGTACGTACACATAATACGGACGTCCTATTGCAATATACAGACGCCCAATAGCTGTATACGGACGTTCAATTGCAGAATACGGACGTTCAATAGCAATTATGATCATGATTGAAGATATACGGTACTATGTGACTGTAAGCTACCAACTGTAAGCAGAAAGCATGGTTCCCAGTATTTCTTAGTTTTTTAATCATAATAAATATGAAATTACAAAATCTACCAAATTTCATTAGAGTTCTTCAATAGGTGTTGCGTGAAAGATGGGCATAAGACATTCATTGACCATTCAATCCATTAATTGATAATAATAATTAATATGTGTAATTATTGTTAATAGTTATGTGTTAATTATGTGTTTAATAGTTATGAGGGTGGTATCAACAGAAATAATCCCGATAGTTGTATCGGTGAACGGTTTAGTCCCAACGAGCCTCTCACAAAATCTCGAGAGGCTCAATAGCAAGTCGGTGACCGATGCAGAAAGCGGTCTTGCTTGACAATGCCCGTATAGTTCGTCGGTTTCTTTCCCATTAGGCTCCACCACTCCGGCTGACTGTTGCGGACCTCGTCGGAGTGCGTCCTGCCGCCTTTCGAGGCGAGGCAGTGTTATATCCAAAATAATAATTAATAAAAAGAAAGTAATATTGATTAATTCAACATTAAATGTATTTTTATTTTTTTATTTTATATTTAAAAATGTAATTTATAAGAGAAATAAATGAATAATAATTATGATAATAGGATAATTATAAGGTGGGCAAGTAGTCGTATGTTATTACACGTGGGGCATCCGGCATCCGTATATAGATTATAGATATAAAACTAACAAATGTTTACTTATATGAAATGTTGAAATTGTGTGTCACAAGCAAGCGGTAGGTATCTAAAGAGATGATAAAAGTAAATCTGGCAACGTCGCATTCCCCAAAGTACCTACCATCCTGTCAGGACGTTACATAATCGACGCCATGGCTGAAGTACCACCTATATATCCTGGATGCCTGTAATGTATCATTATGGTTCGGGGTTCAAAAATGTCTGGGCATAACTGCATGACGAATATCTCGAAAAATTTAAATATCAAAAAATGACGTACCCCACGCAGCTAGAAATAAAAAAACTAAGCAATATTCATCGAAACATGTTAGAAAAAGTAAGGGGAACCCGGGGACGCCGTACTGATGGGCTTTGTGCATGACGCCAAAATGATTCTGGGATGTAAATATATATATATATATATATATATATATATATATATATATATATATATATTAGCGAAACCTATTTAGTTATGACTTGACTTTTGTTGACTTTTCAGCCATTTTCATGCAATCTATACTTTATTCAATTCAGTAAAGAAACATAACTTAATCAAGAACTGTTTATGACATCTTGTTATAATAATGTTTACATAAAAGCGAAATTATGGCAGAGAACTAGAACTGCATTATAAAATTGCAGCACGTATCAGATCCATAATTTTGTCGTCACTCTTAAAATTAAATTGAGCTTGACAAGTAATGTCCAAAATATGGAAATTTCACTTTATTTAGATGGGCAATTTCACACAAATCGCCACAAAAGCGAGTCAGCAATTATCGGCGGAGCCCGGACAATGGACCTTAATAATATTGTTCACTTTGTTACCCTTAAAATGCTGCCCTCGGACAGCATGTTAAGTGGTTACTCGATTAACAGTCAATTTTTATTTTATGAAATAAATAAAGATTTAACAAGCAAGCGTGGGCGTCTTCTACTTAATACTCTGTGTATACTAAAAGATGTCTCTTAAATAAACCCTTTTCTGGAGTTGTCCTAAAATAGATATTTAATGGATATGTAAAAAAGATATTGCTTCGAGAGGTATCTTCGATCAAATCAAAAATCGGTAGGTAGTATACAATTTTCTAGACACAAATGACTAAAGTAGGTATACCGAATTATATGATAGAATTATATAGTTATTTGTTTGACGAAGCGAAGTTTTTATGAAGTCTATTTGACCTAATAGTGATCATGTCCCGTAATATAGATTAAGAGGGTACCAAAATAGCTTCGTGCATTTTTCTATGTACGAAGTTTTCATTGTTTCTTTAGATTGAATGGCTAGAGATCTAATTTTTAAGTATATGTTTTTTCAATATATTATCTAGGATCGCATAAACTCAGAAACACGATTGAAAAAAGTTTTCTCGATAGAAAATCTTGGCGAAACAACCTCTCAATTTTTTTATTTTTTTCATTTGTCGGTCTATTATCGCGTATTAACTAATGAAATAACTTTAAAAACATAAGTAACTATCATATATAGAAACACGTAAATCAGAATTAAAATATATTTAGTAGATTTTGAGTAAATAGGAAAAGTATCCCTAATTCTTCATTTTCTGTGCCTACTGGCTGTGTTAATATGTACGTGTCGGCGATGATATACGATAATATTGATGTAGGCCCTTAACGTAAAATGCCTAGTTGCTAATTGCCTCTGTGAGGAAAATTGTTTAATATTTTTCCATGATGGTGAAGAAAATTTTGTTGCATGTTGATGGAAGGAAAGCGAGAAGAACAAAAAATGAGCGAGTTTTGTGAGGGGTAATCTTACCGAAAAAGGAATGAATAATTGCATGACGAACGTGAATTGAAAAAAAGTTATAATTCAATTACAAGTAAAATGTGACGAGGGGAGGGAAGATATTGACAAATTAACGATGATATAATTTTGCATAAAATTATATTAGGTAAAAAAGTCACAAAAGCGACTGTCCACTCTAAATTATTTAATCACTATTGACGAATCGTGATTGGTTAGAACTCGGGGATTAACCGAATTGTGCGCTACTAAAGACACGTGTACATAGAGATGGGTCATCTTCTCATTATGTATCGATATTTTATTGTATCAAATCAATACAACGGGGTAAAATACTAGATCACACGATAAAGTGATCGTATCGCTGGTGTTTAATTCAAAAATATCGTATTGTAAAACATGTTTTATCCACAACACATATTATTCATATCAAATTCTTTCTTATAATTAGTCGTTGTAACATAAATGTTTATGTTACAACAACTAAAAGTTTATCGGATTTCAGTGGAATGAAATAAGTTAAGTAAATTTTTATAAACTTATTTCATTCCATTGAAATCCGATAAACTTTTTACATACTATTAATAGTCACTCTAAATGCAAACACAATATGGATGAGAAGATTTCGTAATAAATTGTATTAATATTCGAATTTGATAGTACAAAAATAACAAATAGTATTGTTTTCACCGATAAAAAATATTCAGCGTATTCTATTGTATCGAATTACCATAATATCGATATGTATGTAGGCATAGCTAAAGTGCATGTGCACAACCCTTTTAAAGGATAATAGGTACCTAGGTTATGACAAAATTATTCTAATAAAATAATTAGTTACTCGTCGTTGCTCTAATTAGGAGGTTGTCTTGGATTGCAGTGAATTTTTCGTATTAATAATGGCAAATTATGCAAATAATGAATAATATGTGCAGTGATTTTTTTCGTTATAATAATCGCTAATGAATCATACCAGGTGATGGTACATGAACAGAAGACTTCCCTCGTATGATTGTTTCTGGAGGTTATAACTTCTGTGCATGGTACCCTGACCAAGTACTGGCTGACTTAGTGGTATGGTTATTTAACCTTTCCCCTCAGAATACACCTTTCTCTGTAGTTCAACGTGTATCGTGTTGCGATTGTGATGTAACTGTACTGGATTAAAACTACTAATTTTCTAAATAAGTACCTAACTCAAAACCAAAATGTGACCTGTTTAGTTTGTGAAACATCGACAGTGCTGCCTAGGATTTAAATAAGATCGATAGTAAGTTCTTGTCATACATACGCCCACAAATTGGGCGTTACTTTATAATTAGGGTTGTCTAAGTAAAGAAATTTAAAAAAAAAATACTTTTTGTAAGAAATTTTAATTGTTTTTTTTAATTGATTTATTAAAATTTAATAGTCATCGTACAAATATACATGGCTTAAATAATGTAGCATTGAAAGCATACTATAGTATTTCCGTTTCACGTTGTATATAAGCACAAATAAATTGTTCAATTAAATAAGAATTTTTCAATTGGATTAACACACTACACGTGATAATATTTAAAATTACAATATTAATGCGGCTCTTTGTTGTTGTCCTCGACATCGGCATTCGCAATTAACACTCCAATTAAACTCTGAATTATTCATAAACCATTTATGATTTTCCAGTAATTTATATTATCTATTATGTATGTACGTTGAATGACTTATTGTTTAGAGAGTAGATTGTGCTTTATGAACAGTAAGTACCTATAATATTATGTCTAACTACACCTTACACTCAGAGGCGTATTTACCCTAGGACCATAGGGCCAGTCTGAGAAGGGCGGCAAAATTCTTCAAGTTAAAAATTTTGCTCTATCTCTTTTTATATACATATGGTGGCTAATTAAATTGGCCCGGGGCGTCAAATCAAATGGCCTGGGGTACTAATTTTCAAATTACTCCTGTGCTTATACCGGCTATCTTAAATAATAAAAACTTACTAAGTTATAAAATAAGAAGAAAACATTTTTTCGGCATAGAGGTACTACAGAGTAGCAGTATACATACAGTCTTCTTATCTAATTACCGTCCCACTGTAAAATAATAGCTTATAACCACCGGTCATAGTCTTGCTTACGGGCAGAAAAAAATGTTTTTTTAAATAGGTTCAGTTTTTTCTGCGACTTTTCCCAACAAGCAATCAAATCTTCCTTCTTTAGAATAGCTATTAGTGTAATTACGTAATACCTCAAAATGAGTCCAAAGAACAACATAAAAGAAATTAAGTACTTCGGTTCAGAAGTTAGTCATATTTTTAAAATGTTTCAGAACTTTGTAAAATACAGCTGAAGTGTAACATCTGGATAATGAATATTCATGTAAGCTCCCAATAAACCTGTTTCTGATTGTATGAAATAGCCCCTTTGTTGTTATTATCGGTTGTTGTTCTTGCTACTGTTACAAGTTTGTAATGGCTAGCGTACTTTGCATTATCTAATTTTCATTCACTTTGCTTGTAAAAGTTTAGGTATGTGACACGGAATCTTTGTTAATGGTTAAAATATGATAGTCAAATCTAATGCTTATGGAGTATTTTGGTGAAAGCAGTTTTTGCTATTTTTTTTTCGATGGAACCAATAAATTTAAAAAATAGAACCGAAATCTTTTGAAATTTATCAAATATTGGATAGATTTTGCAGACTTATTTATTATAATAAAATTTAATAGTGTTTTATCTTTAAAAAAATCAAACTATTAAAATAATAACTATTTTATTACTCGTTATTTGACTTTCATATTTCATAAAAATAAAAAACCTAAAATAAATGCCACAGTCAGAGTATAGGTAGAGTTATATTTAAGCATGCTCTCTCTTTTTCTCTCCAACCTATTAAGGGCGTCACAAACGGCATACTAATACATATTAATATAGCGAGAAAGAGACAACGATAAAAAAGACGATGTGAGAAAGAGACAGATATATCTGTCGGTGACGTCATAAGTATATATACATCTCGGTATATTAATATACTACCTGTTGCCCGCGACTCCGTACGCGTGGAATTTAGAAAACTTTTCCCGTTCTTGCAACAATTTTTACTACTGCTTCGCTCCTATTGGTCCAGCGTGATGTTATATAGCCTATGGCCTTCCTCAATAAATGTACTATCCAATCCATTGAAACAATTTTTCAAATCGTACCAGTGGTTCCTGAGATTAGCGCCTTCAAACAAACAAACCAACTCTTCCACTTTATAATATTAGTATAGATATAGATATGTCTTTTTCTCGCCTCGTCTTTTTTCTATGTGCATCTCTCTCTTTCTCCCTATATTAATCGTAATTATCGTAATATGCCGTTTGTGGTGACCTATAGCGTCACACTGACTGATGGGCACGGGGCTCCTCCATTTTGGAAGAAATTACGGTCTACTATGCCGCGCTTACCGAGCGTTTAGCACAGGGTTTTTTTTATGATTTCTGTCTTTCACATAGGATGTTATTAGTGTACCTACAATATCCCTTAGCTTGCTTTTACAGCACTCTGGGATGGACGAGAGGTGGTGACACTTGTATTCTTAATACGTCACCATACGAACGACATACTAATCTTGATGAAATTACCGCTAATAGAAAGTGCTTCTGATCTGTCTAAACTTAATAACAAGTTAAACTATATATTGTTACGTGCTAGGGTTCGAAGGATTTGGAGAGAAAGACCTGCTGACTCTTTTTGAAGACTTTATTCACTAGCACTAGTTACACACTAAGCACTAGGTCCAAACACTAAGCACTAGGTCCAAACACTAAGCACTAACAATGTCCTAGATCGTAGCCAAGTCGTAGGTTTCACTGGTATCACTTGTTTTCGCTCTCGAAGTCGCCTTTCTCGTAGCTCAAACTGAACTGCCCGGGCTCGCCTCCCTGCCGCTATTTATATGCGCCGAGACGAGTTCCAGACTATTCCAGAATGTTCCCGACTGTGCGCGAACGTGATCGCCCGGAACGAATGTTTCTAGAAGATTCACGCATGTACGGTAGTTCCTCTAACGCCATCTAGTATCTAATAGGGGTTTCACTCTGTTCGGTTCTTTAATTGGTTTTACTAGTTGCTGCTAGATGGCACTAGCTCCTTTGTGTTTTGTGTGTTCGTAACACTACTCCCCTCTTAGTGATGCTCGTCCCGAGCATCGTTGTTACTACCATGGTAACGCGCCAGACGGTCTATGTGTACCACTTTGAATGTCCCTCTTGGTTGCTTTTGAATCCTATAGGTCACATCATTCAGTCGGGTAACCACTTTGTATGGACCGTCCCACTGGTTCTGCAACTTTGGAGATTTCCCTTTCCGGCGAGTTGGGTTATGCAGCCACACCAGTGACCCTTCCTCGAAGCCGCTCGTGTTCGATTTCCGGTCGTATCTGGTTTTCATGTTCTCACTTGACTGTAACCCATTTTCCCGAACCAAGGCGTGTATATAGCGCATCTTCTCCCTTAAATCGCAGACATAGTCTTGTACAGTCTTTGGTCCCTCCGGTGACCCTCCTGTCAATAGGTCTACTGGTATTCGTAGTTCTCTACCGAAATTGACATACGCCGGGGTAGCTTTTATGCTCTCATGCTCGGCGGTTCGGTACGACAGAAGGAAGAGTGGTATATACTTGTCCCAATCCTTTTGTTTGTCATCTACCAATTTCGCCAAATGCCTCTCAAGGGTCTGGTTAAATCTCTCAACCATTCCATCAGACTGTGGATGATACGCAGTGGTCCTCGTCTTATGCATGCCCAAAATTCTGCACACTTCCTGGAACACCTGCGATTCGAAGTTCCTGCCCTGATCAGAATGGATTTCCAGAGGCACACCAAAACGACATATCACTTCTTCGACTAACTTGGAAGCGACTGTTGTGGCTTCTTGGTTTGGTATGGCGAACACTTCGGGCCATTTGGTGAAGTAGTCAATGACGACCATAAAATACTTGTTTCCCGAATCCGTTACAGGAAATGGCCCAGCTACGTCAACTGCAATTCGTTCCCACGGTGCACCGACGTTATACAACCGCAGGTTCCCACGGCTCCTGGTCTGTGGTTCTTTTACAGCAGCGCAAGTAGTACATTTGCGGCACCAATCCTGTACATCATCTCGACAATGCAACCAGTAGAATCGTTCTCGCACTTTTGTTAACGTCCTCTTGACACCTAGATGACCTCCTGATACGCCATCATGTATTTCATGGAGAACATCTGGTACTCTCGTTCTTGGGACAATTATCTGAAGATGGAACTCTCTGCCGTTAGTCTTCTCCCATTTCCGGTAGAGTATTCCGTTTTGGAGTATCAGACTGTCCCATTGCGCCCAGTACGCCTTAGTGACAGCGCCAGTGGGTGCAACCTCACTCCATATTGGTTTTACGTCACCCCGTTTCTTCCATGTGATGATGTGCCGAAGGTCGTCATCTTTTTCTTGAGCCTCCCTCATAGCATCATTCTCCCAGAGACTCAAAGGATTCGTTCTCGTTAGTTTTAATGTTTCTTCATTGCATTCCTGCTTAACACAATGTTTGCAGTCCTCCGAACACGGCCTTCGTGAGAGTGCGTCGGCATTCCCATGTGTCTTTCCGCTGCGGTGTTCCGTCTTGAAGTCATACTCCTGGAGCTGTTCAATCCATCGAGCTACTTGACCTTCTGGGTTCTTGAATTGCAGTAGCCACTTCAAGGCTGCGTGGTCAGTTCGTAGTAAAAACTGTCTGCCGATGAGATATTTGCTGAAGTGTTGTAGCGTTTTTACAACAGCCAAGAGTTCTCGTCTTGTCACACAGTAGTTTCTCTCTGGCTTGGATAAAGATTTGCTGAAATATGCAATAACAACTTCTCTTTCACCCTGTTTTTGAGATAACACCCCTCCAATGGCCGTGTTGCTTGCATCCGTGTCAACTATAAACTGACCTTCAGTTTGTGGATACCCCAGGATTGGTGTTTCACACAGATGTTTCTTCAGTTTCTGAAAAGATTCTTCACAAGTCTCATCCCAACTAAATTGTCGTTTATCTTCTGTCAGCCGATGTAATGGCTTGGCTATCTCTGCGAATCCCTTAACAAAACGCCTGTAGTATGAGCATAGGCCGAGGAATGCCCGCACTTCGGTTTTGTCCTTAGGGGTAGGCCATTTTTGAACTGCTTCCAGTTTCTCCGGGTCTGTCTGGATTCCATCACTGGAGATAATATGGCCGAGATAGTTGACCTTGCTCCTGAATAAATGACACTTTTCCGGGTTCAACTTTAATTTGGCTCCCTCTATTTGGCGAAAACTCGCTCCAAGTTTCGCAAATGGTCCTCGAAGTCGCGGCCGACAATTATGACGTCATCCAAGTAGACTAAGCAAGCCTCTCCAACTAAGCCTGCCAGTACACACTCCATGAGTCGCTCAAATGTGGCAGGTGCGTTGCACAATCCGAAGGGCATGACGTTAAATTGCCATAAACCTTTTCCGGTCGAGAAAGCTGTCTTCTCCTTGTCTTTTGGATGAATTTCTACCTGCCAGTAGCCAGACTTCAGGTCTAGGGTCGAGAACCATTTCATGCCACTCAGGGTATCTAAAGTGTCGTCGATTCGTGGTAACGGGTAACTGTCCTTCTTAGTCACATCATTGAGACGCCTATAGTCCACACAAAATCTCGTGCTACCATCTTTCTTCTTCACTAATACAACAGGTGAGCACCACGGACTTGTAGACGGTTCAATAATCTTATTCCTTCTCATGTCCTCCAAAAGGCCTTCAACTTCTTTTTCCTTTGCAATTGGTATCCGTCTTGCTCGTTGACGAATTGGTCTCTCGCTTCCGGTATCTATCCTGTGCTGAACCATCGACGTTCTTCCAAGGTCCCCTTCTTGACTGGAGAAGATATTCGCGTAGCGCTGCAAAAACTTCTTAGCTTTCATGCTCTGCGAATAAGTCAGATTACTCTTACAGTCATCGAGTAGCTTAGTCACTAAACCGTAGTTATTGCTGTTTGCTGAGTCTGCGCCTGTTATCGAACTACACTTTTTCATCCAGACAACTTCCTCGCACTTTCCGATGACGTCACCTTTGTTCAAGCAGATCTCGCGATCACCAAGATTCAAAACCCTGACCACAGCGTTACTGCTTCCACTAACAAGGGTTCTCGCCGTCATCAGTTTTTGTGACGATGTCTTGGTAGGTGTGTCTTCGATCAACACGCATCTGTTTGACTTTTTCTTTCCAGCTGGCGGCAGTTCCACCAGTACCTGAGCTTCCGCTCGTCCAGGTATGATGACTTTCTGTACGCATGCGACTTTCCCGCAGGCGCCTCCAAGAATGAAGATTTCTTCTTCACCACACTTGAAAACTCCGTCAGCGACATTAATTCTGCAGTTGTGTTTCTTCATGAAATCCAAACCCAAGATGCAATCATCCACAATCTCAGCCACGATTACGTTATGAGAGTATGAGGACCCCCCTACATACATCGTAACTGACGTTTCTCCCAGGACGGGTATTGGCTGACCGGAGGCAGTAAGAAGCCGACAGTTAATTCTCCTCTTGTGTCCCGTTGCGGTTTTTACCAGATTTGGGTTCACTATTGTTCTAGAGGCTCCTGTATCCAGAGTCATTTTGCAATCCGTCCCGTTAATAGTCCCCTGAATCGCAAGACTATTTCCGCTGCATGCCTGAGAGATAACAGTTATCGGGGCTCCCTCCGCGTCAGCCAGCACTCGCCCCTTAGTCCTGGCTTTTATTCGTTTCCCTGATCCCGGGCAAGGGACAAAGCCCCCTGCTTTTTCAGAACCTCTATTTGTTCCTCGATCCTTTTCATCCTTTCCATCTGGGTTTCCTTCTGCGGGCAGTTGAGCTGAAGATGGCCCCTCTCGCCGCACTTGTAGCACATGGCTCCAGAACTTTTCTTCGTAGGGGCCTTAACCTCCTTGACTTCCTCAAAGACCTCGCGGATCTTATGGGTATGCCGTATGTCATAACGAACAGCCTCGACCTCCAAAGCATGCGCCAATGCTTCCTTTAGCGAGGTATGGTGACGAAGCCTCACTGCAGCTCTGACCTCCAGGTCTTTGATTCCGTCGACAAATGCTTGAACAATATTCGTGTCTACCATCTTGGTGTCGGCTCCTGGGTGTGCCTTCCTGACGAGTTTTTCAATTTCCAACGCCCATTGTTGTAGTCCTTCTCCTGAGCGTTGGACTCTGTCACGCAGTTGGGCACGGAACACGTGCTCCAGGTGTCGCTCCCCGTATCTGGATTCAAGTGCCTCCATCAGGTCTTGGAACCCATTTCCTGTATGTGGCAGTGCTTCCAGGACCGACAAAGCTTGCCCTCTGAGCGCAACAGTGAGAGCGGTCAAGCATTGTTCTTCCGTCCATCCGTTGGTAGTAGCAACCGTCTGGAATTGCTGACGATAAGCGTTCCAGGAAGTAGTGCCGTCGTATGGCGGAACTTTCACTCTTGGTCCTTGTGCCACTCCGATAGTTCCACTAGAGATCGCAACTCCCGTGGTTTCAAGGCGCACTACTTTCTTCTGTAGTTCAATGAGGCCGGTTTTCACATTTTCGACATCCAATCCTAACCCGGTAACTCGTTCTTCCACTACGTCGACATCTTTTCGAAGCTTAATCACTGTGTTACTGACATCATTTATAGCACAAAGCACTTTTTCTTGTGATTCTTGCAAAGCGCCGAGCTTGCGTTCTTGTGACTCTTGCAAAGCGCCGAGCTTGCGTTCTTGTGACTCGAGCTTGCGTTCTTGTGATTCTTGCAAAGCGCCGAGCTTGCGTTCTTGTGACTCGAACTTGCGTTCTATCAGTTCAATTAAACTTCCTAATTGAAGTTCTACTTGAGGAACTGACGCAACGGTGCCGCTGGTGGGCGTGGCTTGTCTAGTGGGCGTGGCCTGTGTGGTGGGTGTGGCAAGGTGGGCGGATCCAGTGGGCGGAGCTTGTCTAGTGGGCGTGGCCGGTGTGGTGGGCGTGGCAAGGTGGGCGGGGCCAGTGGGCGGGGCTTGAGTCTGAGTAGGCGGAGCCTGGGCCTGGGTGGGCGGAGCCCGGTGGGCGTGGTCGGTGGGCGTGGCGTGGTGGGCGTGGCCAGTGGGCGGGTCTAAGGGGGCGTGGTCGGTGGGCGGGGCCTGGTAGGTGGGGCCAGTGGGCGGGGCTTGGTCCACAGCGGGCGTGGCCTCCGCAGCTCGTTGTGCCCTTGTCCTGACGCCCTCGAAGTCCTCTCTCGGAGTCAATGGCATCTCCAAATCCCACTTCTGACACCAGTTGTTACGTGCTAGGGTTCGAAGGATTTGGAGAGAAAGACCTGCTGACTCTTTTTGAAGACTTTATTCACTAGCACTAGTTACACACTAAGCACTAGGTCCAAACACTAAGCACTAGGTCCAAACACTAAGCACTAACAATGTCCTAGATCGTAGCCAAGTCGTAGGTTTCACTGGTATCACTCTTGATCACTTGTTTTCGCTCTCGAAGTCGCCTTTCTCGTAGCTCAAACTGAACTGCCCGGGCTCGCCTCCCTGCCGCTATTTATATGCGCCGAGACGAGTTCCAGACTATTCCAGAATGTTCCCGACTGTGCGCGAACGTGATCGCCCGGAACGAATGTTTCTAGAAGATTCACGCATGTACGGTAGTTCCTCTAACGCCATCTAGTATCTAATAGGGGTTTCACTCTGTTCGGTTCTTTAATTGGTTTTACTAGTTGCTGCTAGATGGCACTAGCTCCTTTGTGTTTTGTGTGTTCGTAACAATATATTAGATTAAGTACCTAATATGTTATGACATTGGTAACTATGTGATATTTAATGCTTAAGTAACAAATAACTATCTCTGGGCATACACTGATAATGGAATTAGACGGCAAATAATTATAAAGTGAACTTACAGCGAACTTTGTTAATATACATTACAGAGTGACCCTTTTCTAAAATGTCAACATCCACCATCAAACTACGTCTTTGCAAAGGGTTTCACCATCCAAATTCCCCTTTTACTATATTAAATGTTGGTTAATTTATTGATAATTAAATAACATAAAATAATTTTCAAATTATATGTCTTTTTCATTTGACGGGCTTCGTGGCGTAGTGGTTCATGTACTGGACTGCCGTTCACAAGGTCGCGGGTTCGATTCCCGCTTGGGACAATCATTTGTGTGATATTCATAAATGTCATACAAATGTTTGTACTACGTCTGGGTGTTTTCTATGTATTATAAGTATGTATTTACAAAACAAAAGTAGTTATGTATTATATCCGTATTCTGGTACCCATAACACAAGCATAATAAGCTTAGCTTGGGACCAGAGGACGTTGTGTGAAATGTCCATGAATATTTATTATTAGGTATTATTATTTAAATAGTTAGCAGAATGCCATACATCAAATTTGTGTAAAAAATATTTATATCAATTAAATAAAACCGACAATTTATCACGAACATAATTCCGTTAAACTGGTAGATAATCACAATACCTAATAAACAATTTTAGTGTACAGTAAAAAGAAAAGACGTAGTAGAAAGAATAGAATTTAAATAAAGGCGGAGAAAATGAAAACAAATGTGTATAAGGAAATTTAATATATTTAAAAAGCATAGTTATTACAATAATCTTGATTTCATTACCTTAATTTTATAACAATACTAGCTGACCCGGCAAACGTTGTTCGCCCTACTAAAAAAAAAATTTGAAAAATAGATGTTGGCCGATTCTCAGACCTACTGAATATGTATGTAAAATTTCATAAAGATCGGTCTAGCCGTTTCGGAGGAGTACGGTAACTAACACTGTGACACGTGAATTTTATATATTAGATAATATTTTTATTTTAGCTTTACTTCTGTTATAGTTCAATCGTGGTTTGTTTATGGAGTTTATAATAGTTATTTTCCCAAAATAGTTGTTTATAATTTCAGAAATCTTAGTATATAATACATATTGTTCTTTACAGTCTTTACATTATTAATAACCATCTCGCAGTACCGGTAAGAAGAAGATTATTTAAAAACATTGTAAAATAACTTTCCTATTTATGTAAGTGGTTATTATCCTAAGGAAACAAGATGGCTTAAGCCAGCTTCGAAACGAGAATAGTCTGGAGGTTATTAGATTAACAATAACCAAAGTTGTAAACTCAGAACTTTTATGCACGTACTCTGGTGCAATGCGGTGTGATTAAGTTGTATTAGAACTGCTACGGAACGTGTCTTATTTGTTTGGAGTACGTGAAAGTAATGAAACATTGAATCATGTAGGTACTCTCTGAAACCCAGTAAGTTTATCCGTGTGGTGGTTAAGAATACAAGTGTCACCAACCGCTTGTCTTAATTTTCAAAGGTGTTGTAAAAGCTGGCTAAGGGATATTTTAAGCAAATAACATGTTTTGTGAGAGACGGAAACCTCGAAATTAACCAAAGACCAATTAGCGTGGCGTAGTAGACCAATTAACCAAGACCCAACAGTCCGTGTGGTGACGGATTAAGAATACAAGTGTCACCACCCCATCTCCTCCCAAGGGTGCTGTAAAAGTCAGCTAAGGGATATTCCACACAGATAACATGTTCTGTGAGAGACGGAAAACTCGAAAACAAACCCTGTCCCAACAGGCCTGGTCAGCGCGGCACAGTAGACCATAATCCCTCCCAAAGTGGAGGAGGCCTTCGCTCAACAGTGGGACGTAAATGGGCTGGAGAAGAATAAGAGAAGAAGTAGACCGATTTACAAACCTCCCTAAGCGGAAGAAGCCAGAGAAGAAGAAAGAGAGTGACTTTCATAATAGGTTAAGCAGTGCAACCCAGCAAGTATGGTTACTTAGTTATAATTTTTTCAGCCTTTTTACAACTTATTTTATTGGGCTTAGTTTCGAGTTTTCTGTTTCTCACAAAAGACGAATGTATTCTTAAAATCACCACACGGACGAATTGGTTATTTAAAATGTTGAAATTTATATTTATTTAACTAATGCTGAAAATACATACTTTTCGAGAATGTGTGGATATAAATTTACAGCGCTTCAACTAAAAACATCCTGCAATAAACTTAATTGCAGTACTCATAAAGAGCTTCGGCCGTTGATAAGTGTAATTTTTCTGTGGTATCCAATTAGTGAACAGAAACACAATTTTTAGGTATAAAACTAAATTATAATATTAATGAACTGATATAATCTTCTAATATATAAAATTCACGTGTCACAGTGTTAGTTACTGTACTCCTCCGAAACGGCTTGACTGATTTTTATGAAATTTTACATGCACATTCAGTAGGTCTGAGAATCGGCCAACATCTATTTTTCAAACCTTTTTTTTTTGGTACGGCAAAACAACGTTTGCCGGGTCAGCTAGTAACATATAATATCCAATATGCTACAACTTATAGCCTTTTTTAGGGTTCCGTACCCAAAGGGTAAAAACGGGACCCTATTACTGAGACTTCGCTGTCCGTCCGTCCGTCCGTCCGTCCGTCCGTCCGTCCGTCCGTCCGTCCGTCCGTCCGTCCGTCCGTCCGTCCGTCTGTCACCAGGCTGTATCTCAAGAACGGTGATAGCTAGAGAGTTGAAATTTTCACAGATGATGTATTTCTATTGCCGCTATAACAACAAATACTAAAAATAAAATAAAATAAATATTTAAGGGGGGCTCCCATACAACAAACATGATTTTTAGGGTTCCGTACCCAGTATCTCAAGAACGGTGATAGCTAGACAGTTGAAATTTTCACAGATGATGTATTTCTATTGCCGCTATAACAACAAATACTAAAAATAAAATAAAATAAATATTTAAGGGGGGCTCCCATACAACAAACATGATTTTTAGGGTTGCGTACCCAGTATCTCAAGAACGGTGATAGCTAGACAGTTGAAATTTTCACAGATGATGTATTTCTATTGCCGCTATAACAACAAATACTAAAAATAAAATAAAATAAATATTTAAGGGGGGCTCCCATACAACAAACATGATTTTTTTACCGTTTCTTGCTCGATACTAATAACGTTGCCTTATGTTGCATAGATAATGGTACGGAACCCTTCGTGCGCGAGTCCGACTCGCACTTGACCAATTATTTAAATTAATGTTTTTTTGCACATTTGTGATTATTAAATGACTGAAATAAAAATTTATATTGAATATTTTTTTTTTTATTTTTAATTTTTTTTTTGTGAATTAGCTAACAGAAAATCATAGTTCAAAACAAACGTCTAATAAATTAATGGCATTGATTTGACAATTGTGGTCAAATGAAAATATTAAAAACAGTTAGGTTGTATGTAAATGTAACTTTTTAAAGCTTCATAAAAATTAAAAAGAATAAAAATAATATAAATATTATGTAAAACTAAGAAAATTTTAAATTGATAATGTTTAATTTACTACTCTTAATACCAAAGAAGACAAAACAAGTAATAAGTTAAAGAAACTAAATCTGTCTTTAATTCTTCGGCATAATGAATTTTAAAATCTAATCTAAATTCTATTTATTATGGGTGTTTCTATGTATTATAAGTATGTATTTACAAAAGAAAAGTAGTATATGTATTCTATCCGTATTCTGGTACCCATAACACAAGCATATAAGCTTAACTTGGGACCAGAGGACGCTGTGTGAAATTTCCATGAATATTTCTTTCTTTCTTTATTAGAATTTAATCTAAAACTAGAAATTGATTTATATAAATAAGTGCTTATAGTAGCACAAACTAAGAAGTGCGGGCCACTTTCTGTATATTCAATGAGTCGAAAAAGATAAGCTTTTCGATTATTGGAATCCTTTGTAAGGATTTGAAACGCGGTATGAGATTATAATGGAGTAAATAATTCATTCCAATAAACATATAGGCCTTGACAGGACTTATTGGAATATGCATTGAAGACGTGAAATGTATTATATCTCCATGAATATTGGTTTTAATATTATATTGTGTTTACGTCATTGATGTATAATGCATTTATTTGATCACAATATTAGAGTTATAATAATTTCTCGACAGCCCATTAACGTCTTACTGTTAGAAACCTGTTTCGGATTTTGGTTTAGTTTCGAGATTTCCGTCTCCCACAGAGGATGTTATCTGTGTACTACAAGATCCCTTAGGAATCCCTGGGAAGGAAATATGGTGGTGGCACTTGTAATCTTATCCGTTACCTCACGGATCTAAACAGTGTGTCCAAAACGAGCTACATAAAGCTTAGTTTTCAGTTTTATTTTACAAAACATTACTAACAAATTGAATAACTAAATCACTGCATTTTATGAAAACTGTCAAGTTTATCAAATTTTCTTAAATAAGAAAACCTTTTTTTATATTTAGTTCTTTATATTTTTTTTAAAATACTATACTGTTTGTGTACCTACTTGATATTTTGTTAGTGTTAGGTATGAGACCACAGCCTTTCTGCATTCGTTTTCGAGGAATCACAATATACTATAAGAAATCACTATGTGAAAATTAAAAAAATTAAACAATATTCATGGACATTTCCCACAACGTCCTCTGGTCCTAAGCTAAGCTTATATATGCTTGTGTTATGGGTACCAGAATACGGATAGAATACATATACTACTTTTTCTTTTGTAAATGAATACTTATAATACATAGAAACACCCAGACGCAGTACAAACATTTGTATGACAATTAGAAAAATCACACAAATGATTGTCTCGAGCGGGAATCGAGTCCGCGACCTCTTGATCGGCAGTCTGTTACGTAAGCCACTCAACCACGATGCCCGTCAATATATTTTTAAATTTCTGCTATAAACTGATTGTATAAAATTGAACCTGTTTTCGTTTCTGTCATGTAATAATCTCGATTGATGCTGGCGATATAAAACCAATGAATAACGATTTAATCCACATATGAAAATATATTTGGTGGTTTCGGAGCATATTTCGCATTTGCTATAAAACGAATATTGTAAGCTTCATTTTGATGTGTCATGTAAATTATTTTCGATTGTTAAGTACATTAATTATTTATATATTACACTAGCTATTATCGCCCTTAACTATGTACGTGTGAAAAACTCTACAAATTATACAAAAAAGGCATCAAAATTCGTTGCGTAATTTTGAAGATATAAGTTCACATAGAGACATTACATACATAGGCGTTATTTTATAGTATTTAGAAGTAACTCCTAATATATACAGAAAAAGCAAAAATACAAACTTGCAAACGGTAGAAATGCAAAATTCCAGATGGAATGTGAACAATCTCTATGCAAATGACGCTACAATGTCGCATGCGCACGATAATGTCACGTACTCGAAACAGTTTACGGGTTTGCACTTCTACACCACCCAATTTAGGTTAGTTTTTTGTATTTCTTTTTCCATTTTGTTGTTTAGAACTAACTTTTTTTGGTATCTCTTCGTGAAAATGTGAAGTATTGTGAAAATTGAGTATGTTGTATTACTGTATGCACGTAAGTTGTTGTCTCTAGGGTTTCATACTAAAAGGTAAAACAGGATCCTATTACAGAGACTTTACTGTCCGTCCGTCGGTCCGTCTGTCTCTAGGCTGTATCTCTGGAAGGGTGATAGCTAGAGAGCTGCACTTCACCGGTTTTTTATATGATAAAAAAGGGGGTGTGTGGAGTAAGCCCCACGCTTGCAGTGTGACAGTGTGCGCGCAAATTGTTAATTTATAATCAAATCCATGGTAATACTAATATTATGATCCTTGGGTAAAATAATGTGCCTTAAATTGTATGTTATTGATACTATCCGTGTGGTGACGGATTAAGAATACAAGTGTCACCACCCCATCTCCTCCCAAGGGTGCTGTAAAAGTCAGCTAAGGGATATTGCACACAGATAACATCCTCTGTGAGAGACGGAGAAAACACGAAAGTAAGCCCTGTGTCAACACATCTGGTCAGCGCGGCACAGTAGACCGTTATCCCTCCCAAAGTGGAGGAGGCCCGTGCCCAACAGTGGGACGTTATGAGCTGGAGAAGAAATTGTATGTATTTATTTTTACATCAATAAATTGGTATTAGAACATTATTTTCATTTAACTTTTCTTTGGCATTTAATTCTTAAATTTTCTGTTGAGATTTGAACAAAATATCTATTCATGTTTATTTGCATTAGCGCTAAAATCGAATCAAATCTCGAGTTGAGCATAGTTGACTGTCATGGCTAAATCTGTCCTTTGTGCTTTATTTTTGGCAGGATGGTAGTTGTTCTAGCATACCAACAGATCGTGTTCAAAGGCCAAAATTTATTGCGACACTGTTGGTATTGATAGCAAGACTTGTTTGACGTTGAACTAACAACAAAGCTTTTTAGCAAGACAATGAACAAGTCAGAATGAAACTGGGGGATTTATTTGCATCTATCCAGTTTCAAAATCAACTCCTACTAAAAAGAGTAGTGAACACTAGTACATAAATATTTTAATTTATTTAGATTTGGCCAGATTATTAATTTAGCTACATAATATTCCTATTATTTAATATTTATTATTAATTAATGATATTAACATGCTGTTGCCTGCAACTTCGTATGAGTAGGAGTTAGAAAACAAACTTTAGTGAATTATGCAAAAGAATTATACTACCAACCAATCTATCTAAACCACTCTATCTGTAAAAAAACCGCATCAAAATCTGTTCCGCAGTTTAGAAAATATAAGCTCACATAGGGACATAGTACATACAAATATAACGACTTTTTTTATAACAAGTAGAAATGTTACTATTTGCCACATAATTATATTTGTACTGCATCTGGGTGTTTGATATCAATCAATTATGAGACTGTCATCAATTTTGCTAGAGTCGTTGGTCTACTTTTCTCGCTGATCAAAACAGAGGATATCCTCTGCTTAATTTGCCTTAGGTTACTCTTACAATACCCTTGGAAGGAAATGGGGTGAAGACTTGTATTCTTATTTCATCACCACACGGCCCAATTAGTTACTAGCTGATATGTCCGTGTGGTGACGGATTAAGAATACAAATGTCATCATTCTTTTTCCTTCCAAGGGTGCTGTAAAAGCCAGCTTAATCATATCACACACAGATAACATCCACTGTGAGAAAAGGAAAATTCTTAAATAAACCCTGTGCCAAAACGCCCAGTCAGCGCGGCGCAGTAATTAGACCATAATCGCTCCTAAAGTGGAGGGGGTACGTGCCCAAAACAGTAGGACGTAAATGAGCTGGAGAGAGATAGAGAGAGAAGTGATTATAATGTTATAATAAAATATGCCAGTAGTAATGAAATGCAAACGCTCACAAGCTTCCTTATTGGGTCTCATTAATCTTTGGTGGCTTCACTTTTTCAACAACTCCAACAATTTGTCTGAGCATTTTTCATGATTCACAGTTTTTCCTTGTTTGTTTACGCTATATATTATTTGCGCAATGACGTGAGAAGCTTCACTGTATATGAAAAGTGTTATGAGAATGAAATAAGCATAGTATATTTAATATGACAGTTTTGTTCATTATTGTACAAAAGGTTGTATGTTTGAATTCTACTCAGGACGGTGCGATAAAAATATTCGGCTTCTCTCTCTTTGTAAGTGAGAGTTGGTGTTTATTGTGTATATATAAATAAAAAAATAAATATTCATGAACATTTGACACAACATCATCTGGTCCCAAGCTAAGTTTATATGCTTGTGTTATGGGTACCGGTATACGGATAGACTACATAAAATACTTTTCTTTTGTAAACATACATCTTTCGTAATGCATAGAAACACCCATGTGTGTTTGCGTGCGCGTAATGTACGTTTGCGCGCGCATGTGTGTAAGTAAGACTGATTGACTGAGAAGAAGATTGCTTGACAGATGATACGCTTACTACTTCCATAGTTTATTAAACATTCTATGCTAAAGTAAATTCCAATTAAACGTTATAACTAAAATATTGGCAATAGGTATATCAAAGTTTGGTTAATTGAAATTGATGTACGCTTACTACTGCATCTATTGGTAATTTATTGGAGTATGTTGGGATGGAAGTTTTAGGTTTTTTTGTAAGTAGGTTGTAGTGGTAGTAGTATCCTATTAATATCCAACAAAAATTATAAAAACAAATATAAAAATAGATTAATATATAAAATTTTATTATAAACCTAAGAGTTCGTCATCACATTGAGGCAGTAATTATGAAGGCGATTGAATCGCGTTAGGTAATATTACATAAGGTTTTTTCATAGTAAAGATACAATAATAAAATTGATTGTTAAAATTTTATGTAGCCCGTTATTTTGACTTTTTGAAACATTTTATTCCAACGTATTCGAAGTATTTAATTAAAGTGTACTTAACGTGACCCGTTAAAAAGTAGTTAAATTTATTGAAATTCCTCGCGTAAATGATAATACTTTTGCTATTGATGTTTAAAAAACTAACAGAATAAATAAATTACGGAATTTCAACATAATGAAACAAATTGGTCAAGTGCGAGTCGGACTCGCGCACGAAGGGTTCCATACCATTATCTATGCAACATAAGGCAACGTTAATAGTATCGAGCAAGAAACGTTAAAAAAATCGTGTTTGTTGTATGGGAGCCCCCATTAAATATTTATATTATTTTATTTTTAGTATTTGTTGTTATAGCGGCAATAGAAATACATCATCTGTGAAAATTTCAACTGTCTAGCTATCACCGTTCTTGAGATACAGCCTGGTGACAGACGGACGGACGGACGGACGGACGGACGAACGGACGGACGGACGGACGAACGGACGGACGGACAGCGAAGTCTCAGTAATAGGGTCCCGTTTTTACCCTTTGGGTACGGAACCCTAAAAATGAATGCTTGAAATGAAAGATTGAAAAACGCTTTCGAATTATTTTTAATAACAGGTCATAAGAAATAGCACTATAAAATTAAAAAAATATTTGATCTTGCATAAAATCAGTATATTTATTAAACTTTAATCGATAAATGACTTCATCACAGTAATTTGAAACTGAGTACAAACAAAGTGCATAAAGAAAATAAAAAGGTACGTGGCTGGTGCTCTTTTACTTTTCCTTCGTCTCAAATTACTTATTGGGCTCTATAAATAAAGAAAACTTTTCCTGATCCGAAGTGAAATTTCTAATTCTGCTACTAACTCTCGATTATATTGATCGCTTCTTTCTACCTTCTTAATTTGTCCTTAACATTCTAGTAATATATTAATTAAAACAATTAGAAATTTCGAAGCAGGGGGTTTTAGTTTTTTTATATTTTTTTTTTGTTTTTTTTCGTAGGAATGCTTTTTACGCACTTACCCCCAGACTGCAGAGGCAGCCGGAGGACGTCGTGTGGGACTCCCGGGGAGAAATTCTCGACCCAGCCTACCCACTAAGCCTACGGTGTTCTCCTCGCCCGTTGCCGGGCCATGGTAGTTACTCAGGTATTACCACGACTCGACACGGGGGGGCCCCTAGTGGTGGGGGCCCCTAGTGGTGGGGGCTCACTGCGACGGGGTGGGCAACGTGCCCCCCCGTCGTACTGACCGCTCTCGCCGGAACACTGCGAGAGGTCGTCCGCCACTAACGGCGTGGCTCGACGTGGCACGTGGCCTCCTCCCGGGCCGGGGCCGCCGGCTATTCCACGCCGACGACCCCTACCCGCGGCCTTGCGGGGGGGCAGTGTGTCGCCCGAGCGTTCACGCTTCCGCAGGGCCTCTCTCTTGGCCGCCATCACCTCGGACGCAAACGAGGCGACGGCGGCCCAACACTCGCTGCTGCCGGCCATCGAGACGATGACGGCCGGCAGCGACTAATTCACGCCTATTACGCCAGTGAGCCTGGCGCGCCGAGCGGACCAAGGCCGTGCACACGACCAGTGTGTGCTCGGCCGTGTCCACGGCTCCGGACGAACAACTCTTGCAGTCGGGCAGATCTTCTGGCTGGACTGAAACGGAGGACTAACTAATAGTAGTTAGTCCTCCGTTTCAGTCCAGCCAATGCCAAAACAGGACGCAATTACTACCAATTTACTAAGCCAATTTACGTATATTTTCATTTTAAAATTTCATGTTGTTATAATAATTATCAGGAATTGTCCGTGTGGTGACGGATTCAGAATACAAGTGTTATTTTCCTTCCCAGGGTGTTGTAAAAGCCAGCTAAGGGAACTCAAAAATACACCCTGTAACAACACTCCTGGTTATAGCGGTGTAATAGAGAATAATCCCTTTCAAAGTAGAGGAAGCCCATGCCGAAAAGTGGGACGATAATGGCAGAGAGAGAAAGAGAAAAAGATAAACCTGTAGGTAACCACTGACGTTTGACAAGCACCATGATTACGATATAATAAAAATGTACTACAGAACAATTTACGAATAACTTCATCTTTTTACACATAGATGAAGTTATTCGTAAAATGTGTTTCAGAAAGTAATGAATTATTATTACCTATCATATTAACTATAATTAGTTCCTAAAACATTGTTATAATATTCCAACAAGTAATTTATAGTATGGATTCAATGGATTAATAGAACTTTAATTAAAATATCAGGAGGTTCAAATTATTTAATTAATTAAATTCCATCACTAATTAATGTCTGAAGATACCAGTCCGGGGACTTGGGAATAATGGCAAATATTAAGAACTGTTACGCCTTTGGTGTGATATTTTAATATAAATCAACATTTCGAATGCCTATTATATTCTTTTAATGATAAGTCATTTATTACTGGCTTTCAACCCGCGGTCGTATTTTGAATAAATTTTTACTCTTTTTACGTTTCATGACAGCCATGAATGTCCATCGTCTACACTGTGGAATTACTATCATACTATTACACATTTTTCCCGTCGTAGGTTATCATAGCCATCTGCTATGATCTAAATTTCTTTGCATTCATTTAATTTACACTCATAGATGCACGAAATACATTGCGTAGTTAAAGTTATTCTAAAAAATTCTAATAATTATAATTTGTTAAGGTTTTGTAATAGTCAAAATAAGTAGATACCAATGTATTTTAATGCAGGTACCGTTTCAAGATGACATAGATGGCAAAGTACACGTATTTGTTAAAACTCTTAAAAGTATCAGACGAAATGCTATGTAAACATGAAAACTTATTTTAAAAAGTCATAAAGGCTACATATAGTAGACTTGCTTGTGACATTTAAATTAAAGCTTTATAAAATGTACAGAACAATTCACTATACCTATCTATTTCTATAGTACTACTATGTATGAATTCAAAATAAAATATTTTAAATTGATAGCGTATGCCCTTACCATTCCAGCCCATTTAGATCCCATTTGGGCACTGGCTTCCTCTACATTTGGAGGATTTTTGCCCACTATACCGCGCTGAGTATGCTCGTTGGCTGTGCTTTCTGTGGACGGATTAAGAATAGGTAAATGTGCAATCACCCGATTTCTTCCCCGTATCATAAAATGTAAAAATTAAACAAGCACATGACACGAATATTGGCTTACAAATTGGTTACCTATAACAGAGGTATCAACCCTTAATTTCGTAACCAATAAAAGTATCACAACCAGTCCATTTAAAGTACCTAATTAATAAAAGAACCCGCATATTTTTGTTGCAGATCACGTATGTACCAGGTGACGTAATGAAAAATACCCAATAATGATATAGATAAATCAAATGAATGTGTATTTGGCTTATGTCCACGGATTTTTATGACTACTGTAATTTATCTTGGAACAATAAATGAAGATATGTTTCGAACACCACGATTCTTTATTTCTTAGTAGAGCAACTTTCTCCATGTGACGACAGATTATAAATACAAATGTCACCACTCCCTTTCCTTCCCAGACTGCTGTAATGGCCAGGTAAGAAATAATATTTATTTATTTTTATTCTATTAATTTTCTTATTCTTTATTTATACTCATTATAAAATTACATTTTTAAATATAAAATTACAAAATAAAAATACATTTAAAAATATAAAATTACGCGGAGGCCCATCGGTGTCGGATAAAGGAACCAAGCCACCGGTGGTTAGGGCCCCAGAGAAAGGAACCTCCTCACAATGCGTGCCGTGCCGAGGAGTGCCGCCTTCTGCACCAGGCCCTTGATCCAACCGTTCAACGCAAGTTTCTTTAGGTGATGGTCGAAACTTTTGGCTATTAATCCGTTTACCGAAACAACTATCGGCACAATGACAGCCGAGTCCACATCCCACATGTCGACAATCTCGTGGGCTAAGTCCAAATATTTTTCCTGTTTGTCTTTTTCAGCTTTCACGAGATTATCGTCATGAGGAACTGTGATATCGACTATCATTGCGAGGCGCTCTGATCGATCTATCACCACGATATCAGGTCGGTTAGCAACAACAGTCCTGTCCGTGATGATAGATCGATCCCAATACAGTGTGACACGACCATTGTGATAATATACTAGTTAAACAGGTACAACATTAAAATATGTCCAATATACACGGATAACATCACCCGTGAGAGACTGGAAACTTCAAAATAAACCCTGTGCCAACACGCCCGGTTAGCACGGCACAGTAGACCACTATCCCTCCTAGAATCAAGGAGGCCCGTGCTTAACAGTCGGATATTAATACGCTAAATTTTGTCCCATTTACTTGAATTCGGATATATTATACTATGAAAATTATTTACTTACGAAATTTGTATTTTTAATAATAATAATAAATATTCATGGACATTTCACACAACATCCTCTGGTCCCAAGCTAAGCTTATATGCTTGTGTTATGGATACCAGAATACGGATAGAATACATATACTACTTTTTTTGTAAATACATACCTACTTATAATACATAGGAACACCCAGACGCAGTACAAACATTTGTATGACAATTAGAAAAATCACACAAATGATTGTCCCGAGCGGGAATCGAAACCGCGATATCTTGATCGGCAGTTCGTTACATGAACCACTCAACCACGAGGCTCGTCATTTAATGTCAAGTTATTCTTTTCAAAAAAGGGAGGAGGTTCTCAAATTCATTTTGTATGTTTTTTATTTATTTATGTTTGTTACCTCATAACTTTAAACTGAGCGAAGCGATTTTAATTATTCTTTTTTTATTTGAAAGCTAGTGATTCCCGTGTGGTTCCCCTGGCAACAGGTCAAGATCTGATGGTTATCTCCTGAGCAATCGAGGAAAACCCTCAAATTTCAAAGGGACATAAGGTCGTTGAACTTTTTTTGAAAATACTAAATTTTCAAAGTATTTTGTCAATTGACAACAACAACAACTTGAATCAAAAAATTAATATATTTTATTTTCTCTTCATAGGTCCATGTTCTATGAAGAAATAATGATATTAACGTTGTAAGTAACATTGCTATAAATTAGCTTCATGTCAAAATACCAAATTTTGACAAGAATTGCTACATTACCTTTTATAAAGCATCTATCAAGTCGCTAACTTGAAATTACATGGCGTGTCGTTGCAACCCTCCACTTTCAGGGGTCCATTAATTTCATTTACGTCATCGCCGCTATATTATTTCAGAACCTCGAGAAAATATTAAGTAACTTAAATGGCTGTTTTATTAGAATCGAGTGTAATGTTCACAATGTTGTTAAGAGCTCATCTTTTCATACACATAGATTATCAATTACTGTACGCTTGGGATTTCGAATCACTGCTTGAAAACAATATAAGTTACAATATAGGTACCTAAATTGACTGTGTTATGGCGATCAAGAAAAAAGGAAAACATATCACCACCCTTTTTCCTTCCCAGGGTGCTGTGAAAATTAGACGCCTTCTCCAAAGAAAGGCAGTCTCTCTACAGTCTTTCTACAGAGAGGGAGTCTCTCGGGGACTGGTGCTTCATATTAGTGTTTTTTTTAAATCATATTATTCCTTTTGAAGTAATACCCTTCAAACAAATTCGAAGCTTTCCTTTTTGAAACGGATTTTTATCACCTGAAAGTAATGCAGATTTTGTTCAGTCGCTTAGTACATAATTCTAAGGAAATGACAGAATAAAATGAAAGGAACAGTCACATAAATATAAAAAACTTGGCAGATCTTATTTCTCTTTGATTTCATATAGCGCCCTAGTGGTTAGCTACAAAAATACAACGTTCACCCGAGCAAACTGAATTAAGAGCATTTTTCTCAATTTTCTTCACTCTATATCTCTTGACATTTAAGAAGCGTGAAAATAGTGAGTTATTGAACTAATTTTGTTTTATAAAATGATTTCACTTAGATCAGGTTGTAGTTTATTTAGCTTCAAAATGTTTCCTTTATTAGTAGTTTCATATTTTTTCCATAATAACTAAGATTTCTACATAAATATTTTGGTATATTGGATAATATTGCAGTGAATGTTTATTTTAAACTTTATCTTAACTATATCATTCAGATTTTAAGTAAAGACAACTTGTTTGGGATAATACGTAAGTACTGAGTACCAAAAATCGTCCCACTGTTGGGCACGGCCCTTCTCTGCTTTGGGAGGGATTATGGTTTACTATGCCTTGCTGACCAGACGAGATAAAACATGGTTTAGTTTAAAGTTTTCTGTCTCGCTCAGACAATGTTATTTGTATACATTAGCCGGCTTATACAGCACCCTTGGAACTAAAAAAGGGTAGTGACACTTATATTTTTAATCCGTCACCACATGGACAGAAACACTAAGCTTATGCATTTTCTTAATACAGGTAATAAATGGAACTGAGTTAGTTTGAAGGGTACTAGAACGGTTGAAGTTAAAATGTTTATGACGAAGACGCTATAAAATTGTCTGGCCATGTATCTGTATGTCACTCGTTTTGATACATATGGTTTAAAATATATAGATTATAGAATGAGTTCTAACTTTGGAATTTATTTTATGTATTAGTAAATATCATGGTAAATAAATAATATATTATGTGATAGTGACACGTCCGGATTTTTCCGTAGATTTGTTGTGGTAACGTTGACAGTAATTTTGGTACGTTAACTATATATCACATGAAATTTTAGAGGTTTTTAGAGGAAACTATTCATATAAGTTTTAAGACTTTGATTTGAATAAACCAACAGCAACTTGCGTTAGGTAAAGGTTAAAATTGTCGTCCCCGAACAATAAGGTGTGCGGATCAGCATCATCGGAAAAAAGTTGTTAAAAATGTTATGTTTTATGCTGTTATACTTATCAATAATTGTATACTTAGCAATAATTATTAACTAACAGAAATAAACTATCGTTCTTTAGTTAAGTGAGGCCCGCATTGTGTTGATAACACACTCATACGATCCATTAAGCAAAGCTCGCCTTTGATCCTGGTCAACCAACCGAATGGATCGCATTCAAAGCCGCACTTCATCGTCTTTTCATGTTACCTCACACATCATCACACAATTTAGCTACTCATCGCGCACTGTGATACTCATATGATCATAAATATTCCAACGCTTAAATGCGTCTTCTTCACTGAAAATTATAAATAAGTTCTGCTAAAATACAATTTACGTAAGGTTAAACATTTATCACACCTTTTCAAATGAAATGACATTGCAACACTAGAATAAAAAACCAAGAGCTTTTAGTCACAAGAACTAACTTAAGCTGAAATAAAATTTCAGTCGCTTTGGTTGAAGGCAAATGTTTTTAGAATTCACCCCTAATGTTATGAAATTAGTATTTTTATTACTGAATTCGAATAATAAATCGCTGCGATTATTAATTACGTATAAAAAGGGTACACAATTAGATAAAGTTTTCGGTTACGGATCGCACATAGGTACCTACTTGATTTTATATTTCTTCAACGTAGTATTTAACAATAAAACATATCCTTATTTCATCAAATTGGTGTATGCATGCTAGAACTGGTACTTAAAATTGTCTTTTTGAAGTACACTGAGGATTATTTGCCGTCGGGTCACCTGCGCCGTTATGATAGGAATAAGCCTCGCACAGAGAACAGGCCTTTTGATAACTCTAACGTTGCATTGTATTTTACGTACCTACTTATATTTAACTTGAGCATTCAATTTTACTAAAAAATATTTGTTTACGTATAATACGACACGATTTCTTTAAGACTAATAATACAAATATTCCGACAAAATATTAAAATATAGCTTTAAAATTAAAACAATCATACTGTTCCAGATATACACCTTGCTAACAGACGGACGGATGACGACAGTGAAAACTCAGAATAAACGTTTTAGCTTCTGGTACCGAACTCTAAAAATGAATTATAAGAAGCAGTGATCACAGTACAATAAAACGGTGAAATAAAGTCCTATAAATTCCACATCTTACAGTCACTAAATCGTAGCATTACATATCATATAACTAAATGACACACAGAGTTACATAAACATAAGCGTATGAAAGTCTGAATGTGACGCTGAATATTTATGCATTCAAATTCGTCACAAACTTTGTTCTTTATACTAAGGCTGAAGCCAAAAGCTCATTACATGCCCAACTTGCTCGAAATCATTTAAATTTATACTTTCTACAACTTCAACTTAATGAAAATACGAAAAAGTTTTTTTATTTCTCTGTAACATTTAGATGCTGTTTTGGATGAACGGAAAAAGAACCAAGTCGATTGTGTAGAAATGATGAAACTTTTCAAGACAGCTTAGAAGTCGTAATTTTTATATCCTCAAAATCAACCAGATTTAAATTTTTACGTACACCGCCATCTATCAAGATAGCTTTACACCATCTTGACCAACACTTGAGTATTCTTTCCAGAATACGAATGGTTGAAATAATGACGCGACGTTCATTATTAAAGTAATTTATTAATTTTTGCATTTTGAGTGGTATTCCGAGGTCGTGGGTTCAAGTCCCACTTGCGGCATTTCACTTTTTCCACCATAATTTGATTTATTAAGTAAAAGCATAGCATGTCAAATGCAAAAATTGGTCAAGTGCGAGTCGGACTCGCGCACGAAGGGTTCCGTACCTTTATCTATGCAACATAAGGCAACGTTATTAGTATCGAGCAAGAAACAGTAAAAAAATCATGTTTGTTGTATGGGAGCCCCCCTTAAATATTTATTTTATTTTATTTTTAGTATTTGTTGTTATAGCGGCAAAAGAAATACATCATCTGTGAAAATTTCAACTCTCTAGCTATCACCGTTCTTGAGATACAGCCTGGTGACAGACGGACGGACGGACGGACGGACGGACGGACGGACAGCGAAGTCTCAGTAATAGGGTCCCGTTTTTACCCTTTGGGTACGGAACCCTAAAAATTAATAAATTACTTTGATTTATATTTTGTTTTAATCTTTCAGTGTTTGAACGATTTTATATACGCTATAAATTCTGATAAATACTTACGATCTTATTCATAGTAACTTATCGGAGGTTTAAAAGTTCGCTAAAATAGGTTCGCGAAAATTGGCAAAACTTGTTCTTCTTAATAGTCTTTTTACGCTAAAATGTTTATTATCGCTCCGATAAAATCTCCGTTTAAACCTCCGATAAGTCATTATAAATAAGACTGTTACACTGTAATCCTCCCCAATATAAACTGGCTGACCACGTAAAAAAGTATTGAGTGAAAGTTACCATATATGATAATCTTTATTAAATTATATTTTCTATCTTTATAGAGAAGTGACTTTTAACAAGATACCTTTGTCATTCTACGTCAGGGTGAAAAAATGAGTATCGTATTTATTTTCCGTAAGACGTTTCTCACTTATACCTTTTGAGGTCACATCGACACTAGAAAGTCACAAGGAACTTATCATTTACATCCGAATAGCTGCTATAAAATCGTAACCCAAATTTTCAACAGTCTCTTAGCTCCTTAAGAGCAATTAAGTACTTTTTTGTCATGCTCTTCAACCTTCGGGTACATTTTTTGTCGAGAAATAATACCGGCTACACACGAAACTGTGTAATAATAGAGTAGCAATTTCTTGTTCGGTTTATCAGTGTTTATTTTCTAGTTATATTGTTGAACGGTAATCTGCACGATGTTATCCATTGCATGTGTAAAGAAATCAAACGTTGGTCCTAGAGCTAGTTTTGTTCGCTACGTAAACGAGCGACAATGTTGGCGCGGACTTGTATGGAACCGCAACGGCGCTACGTAACAGAGCGGTATCGAGCCGTGTTATCATATCTTCATACAATTTCTTGCTATAATTGTCGCGTTCGCTATGGTTTACGTTAGAAAACAATACTCGCAGTATCAATAAAGATTTGTCATACACAAATCTGTAGATATCAATTTCTACAGGTATGCTGTTTTTTACATGGGGAATGCATTGACGCACTTCGCCTGTCCAGTTGCGGGGGCAACCTTCGGGCTTCGTGTGGGACTCCCGGGGGCGGCCGGACTACCTAATAAACCACATGGTGTTTCTCCGCGCCCAGAAACCCAGGCCGTGGTAGTCACTCAGGTATTACCACGACCTACAGGTATGCTGTTACGATCAGTCGTGAAACAAGCAATCTGTAGATGGTTTTGTACTACCTAATAGCTATTTTAACTAAGGCCATTTTATTCATTTATTTAATTAAAATACTGAGGGACCTTACCCAGGCAGCGAACTGGAGACTTCCTAACTAAAAACTTAGACCAAAGTTCTACGGTGGTAACTGAAAGATATTAGAACTACTTAATAGCGTTTTCTTTGTAAATGCAATAAACTTGTTTAGTGTGAGTAATTTACTCTTTTCTAAGACAGTGATTTAATGATCACTGCTGACATCTTAGAAAAGGGTCTCCAATTTATCTAAATAACTTTCGCTCTAAATTGGGTTTTAACTTACTTATATTTCTGTCTAACTGTAGTTTATTAGCGTAGAATAAGATAATTTTAAATCTAGCATACGGCCTCGTGGTCTAGTGGTTTATGTAACGTACTACCGTTCACGAAGTTGCGGGTTCGATTCAGACACGGGACAACCATTTGTGTGCTATTTATCTCATAGCTCATTTAGAGACATATATACAAAAATAATGGCTTTGTTTTATAATAAGTAAATATTAATCTTTCTAATATTTGGTTTATAACAAGGTTTTATTATTAAAATTATAAAGAAAATCAAGATTAACATAACCGAAAACTTGTAAAATACAATTACTAAAGTTTTAACTTGATGCCTGTAGCAGTGATAATCTTATTTACAAGAGACCGACAAAGAGAAAATTGTCTTCGGTGGTTGTAATAACGGTTAGCGTTCACCAATTGTTCACATCTGTAAAGATAATTTAATTTAAGACAAAGTATTTTACAAAGTATAATTTATGTACATGATATTTTGACTTGTACTTTTGTTTTATGAACACGTTATTCTATTTAGAAATATTATTAAGAGCTGTACAAAAAAAACACATTGTACTGTACTTATTATACTCAAAGTGAAATATTTTTATGTTAAACAAGTATGATTAACAATCTCTTATAAAACGTCAAAAGCTAGGCGTGTATTCCAAAAGTGAATCCTATGGAGAAGAACAGACAAAAAACTCCATGGATTTTTTTTCATTTGATTCATAGTTGTGACAAAAATCTTCATCTGGGAATACAAGTCTCATCTCCCCATGTCCTCCCAAGGATGCAGTAAGAACAATATAAGTAGATGGCAACCTCTATAAAAGATGGAAAACTCGAAACTAAATCCTATGACATCACGTTTGGTTAGCCTAGCATAAACAGACGAAAACTCTTCTGAAGTAAAGAGTCCTTCTTTACTTCAGAAGAGTCTTTTGAGTAGAGTAGTGGGACGTAAATGAAGATCAAAAGATGCTATTTAAAACTAAATTTTGATTTTACAATCTATATTGGACGGGCCTCGCGATCGAGTGGTTTATATAACGGAGTGCCGTTCACGAGGTGGCGGGTTCGATTCCCGCTCGGGGCAATAATTTCTGTGATCTTTATAAATGTCTAACAAATGTTTGTTCTGCGTCTGGGTGTTTCTATGTATTTTAAGTATGTATTTACAAAAGAAAAGTAGTATCTATATGCAGTATATCCGTATGCTGGACCCATAACACAAGTATAATATATAAGCTTGGCTTGGGACCACAGGTTGTTGTGAAATGTCCATGAATTTATTTATTTATATTGTATAGAAAACAGAATGCGTAGACAAAACAAAGTTCCCTCATGTAGTTTTACTTATTCTTATTTCAAATTTATAGTTTTTGTTGATTATATTTACTGCAACTTAGTTTAGATAAGTAATATCAACTTCATGTTGCAAGAAAAACTAAAAGCGAGCGTCTTAATAGAGTCTGAGTTAACAAACTGAAATTGCCTTACTGTCAACAGCTTATTAAACTTTCCTTTTAACTCCTACATCAATGCAACTTACTGGAAGAATTTCCAACTATATTATACTAGCTGTTGCCCGCGACTCCGTCCGCGTGGAATATGGAAAAAAAAAATTTTTTTCGCAATAAAAAGTAGCCTATGTCCTTTCTCAGGGTCTAAAGATTGTCTGTGTCAAATTTCATCAAAATCGGTTTAAGTGGGAAAGCGTAATAGACAGACAGAGTTACTTTCGCAATTATAATATTAGTAAGGATTAACATTTCTTACTATTTTGTATAAGTAGAAGGACAAACATGATGATGATGATTAAAATTATTTTTATGATTATCTTAGGTAGCTCATGCGTAGTAAGCAATTTTTGGATGAAAAAAAATACTATAAGTGATAATGATGCCAATTCTACGTGCACAACTAAACCTAACTAAATAGTTTGCTAAGTTCAAAAACTAAAAAACACGCTTGAAAATCCCGAATATCTTTTTAAATAATTGCATTGGCATCGGTCCTTGATATGTGTGCAAAATTTCAAATCAATCGGACTATCGCAAGTGGGTGAAAATCGCGTTGAAAGATTCCCTTACATAGATTAATACATTGATAGATACGAGTACATACCAAACTTATAAAAGCGTGTTAAAATTAGTTCAAAAACTAAAAAACACGCTTGAAAATACTAAATATTTTTTTAAATTATTGCATTGTCATCGGTCCTTGATATGTGTGCAAAATTTCAAATCAATCGGACTATCACAAGTGGGCGAAAATCGCGTTGAAAGTTTCCGTTACATAGATTAATACGTTGATATATACCTACATACGGAACTTATAAAAGCGTGTTAAAAATGAAAACAACGATTGGTGTATTTAGAGTAATTGGTTATTTGTTATATTAATTAAAATCTTTAGTTTATAATAAACAGTTTTATTTATCAAGAAAGTTCAGTGAACATTGCCGCATTTCTTATTAGCGTAGTTATTACAAACAAAGATCTTATTAAAGTAATTTATTATTTTGCAATTGACATGCTATGCTTTACTTAATAAATTAAATTATGGTGGAACAAGTGATATATGGTGGAAGTGTAAAGTCCCGCTTGCGGCAATCACTTTTTCCACCATAATTTAATTTATTAAGTAAAGATCTTATTGCCGAATCAGTAGGTATAGATGCCAGTTTCTATGCAAGAGATTGTGCGTTGATTTTCCAAACGGGATAATTTTACGATGCTCTAGCAATACTTTATTGTACTGTATTGGCTTGTTTTTTTTTGTGTTATTTTAAGTATGTTTAAACAAAACCATAAGAAATTATATCCAAGAATATTTGTAAAAAAGTATACCTACCACGAGGCATTTTATTCATTCAAAGCATATTGTGCTCGGTTTATGAGTGATATAAAGTTTACAATCCATGGCTTACCATCTTCGCACCTTACGCACATTCGGTAACATTCCAGTCATGCATGTGTAATAATTGCGGTGATTTTATACCGACGAAAATGTACTCGTAGTTACTTTTACGTAGCTTATAAGATTATAACATCGTGTTAAATAAAATATATTATTTTGTAAGTACACTGAGAGTATTAACCACCAGGAGTAGTTACATACAAACAGTGAAGCGTATTTTCTTTGATCGCTACGCACACGCCATAAAAAATCTAAGAGACGGCACTGTTCTTACACTATAAATAAATAAATAAATATTCATGGAATATTTCACACAGCGTCGTCAGGTCCCAAGCTAAGCTTACGAGTATATGCTTGTGTTGCGGGTGCCAGAATACTAATAATAAATAAATATCTACGGACATTTCACACAACGTCCTCTGGTCCAAAGCTAAGCTCATATGCTTGTGGTATGGGTACCAGAATACGGATAGAATACATAGACTACTATTCTTTTGTAAATACATACTTATAATAGCTATAAAACACCCAGACGCAGTACAGGTATTCGTATTATAAATATTACACAAATGATTGTCCCAAACGGGAATTGAACCCGCGCTCACGTGAATGGCAGTCCGTTATATGAACCGCTAGACCATGGGGGCTGTCAAACTATAACTCACAGTGTTCATACTCATAATATACGAGTAGGTATGACCATTGTCCTCGTAACTTTTTCAGCAAGGGACATCCAACAACGCCAAATCCTGTTTGCTCATAGCTCTAAGTTTGTATGAGAACAAAGAAATATCAGGCAGCTGACAAAGTGTTGCAATGTGTAACAAAACATTTTATTGTTGTTCCAGTTGTAAACACTTTGTTCGTTGAGGTCACTGGGGAGTTACATCTTATAGTTTAAGTATAAGGATGTAACTATGATATATTAGCTAGTATGTAGTTATCTATAATTCTTTACTTGTTATAAAACAAAGTCGTTATTTTTGTATCCCTATGTGAGCTTTCTCCGAGCCTTCTGCGTGTGGTCACGGATTAAGAATACAAGTGTCACCACCCCATTTCCTCCCAAGGGTGCTGTAAAAGTTAGCTAAGGGATATTGCGCACAAATAACACCCTCTGTGAGAGACGGAAAACTCGTAACTAAACCCTGTGCCAATACGCCTGGTCAGCGCGGCACAGTAGACCATAATCCCTCCCAAAGTGGAGGCCCGTGCCCAACAGTGGGACGTAAATGGGCTGGAGAGAGAGAGAGAGATGTGAGCTTATATCTTCAAAAATGCGCAACGTATATTGATCCCGTTATAATTAATAGATAGCGTGATTCAAGAGGACGGCTTTTTTGTACAATTTTTTACGGTTTGGTATATATTTTAGGCTCAATAACTATAAATGTGGGTGAAACCGCGGGCATTAGCTAGTAATATTAATAAGCTTAAGAGTTTGTTTGTTTGTTTGATAGAACGCGATAATCTCAGGAACCACTGGTCCTTTTAGAAAAATTCATTCCGTGTTGGATAGTATATATGTATATGTCGGAGAATAGACCAGAAGCCAGAACAGGAATCCGAGCACATAGCGTAAGAACTGTCTTACCGATATTCACACCTCAATCTATCATACTCTTGCACACTTAAAAGGATAACTGGCCTCCACATCAACCCCTTATAGCCAGTGCCCAAGCCTCGCAACGAAGAATCATCACTACGTTCACACAATGAGGAATACATGTACGCGAAAACACGTACATGACGACTTTACACAATACACGTACACACGCGCACACAGATACACGCCGCGCCGACGCCTATAAGGACCAGCTCAATGCCGATACGTCGGAGATTGAGCAGCGCGACGACTCGTACGATACCAACTTCTACACACACACACTAGTATAAAGCACGAATTCTCGAATAATACTGAACCTCAGCCACGTTCGCCTATCGTATTTAAAGCAACTTGCGAGTGGGGGTAGTGGGGGAGTTGCGACATAATACAATCTTAATATTACGGCCATGATAAGAGTTATGTAATCTTCAATATCTTTAGGGCATATTCTTAGTTAATATCTCGACATTAATCAGATACTAATCTAAATGAGATTTAACTAACTAATTGGGCATAAGTAAATCAAGAACTAATTTCGTATACCTACAAATTGGTTATAAACACTTTAATATTCTTTTAAAACCCATGTCCTTTACGCCTAGCCGACATATATATTAAGCAAGGGTTTAGCGTTAATAACATAATGGTACGACAATTAGGAGCGAAGCATCGGTGTAAAAATTTGCAAAAAGTGGGAAAATTTTGGGTGACAGCTGGTCATAAAATAAGAGAGTTTAGTATTTTAGAATGGTTCTAGAGGATGTTTTTTTTTGTATAATTTGTTAGAGTTTGGTTTTCAAACCCCACGTGTTCAAAGTTACGAAGAACAGCTAGTACACATATAAAGAAGGTGATCAACTGTAAACTGATACTAACCAAATCGAGATTGCTAAATCACCTGTTGCTTGTTCAATGAATCTCAGAGTATCAGATGTCATTGGGAAAACCCGTTTTAAATGTGACAAAGATGGATGCATACCAGATTGATTTTACACATAGATATTACATAGGTAGAAAGTGGACTGTATAAATTTCTTCACTGAAATGCAGTAGCTAATGCAGTAGGAAAAGATTAAAAGCGTTATTCATTGCGTAATTAAAATTTAATACATATTTATTTATTTATTTAAAACATCATGCACTTTAATGGTACATTGGCGGACTTAAGGGCCTACATCAATATTATCGTATATCATCGCCGACACGTACATATTAATGGCGCCTACACACGTTACGATAAACCATAACGAAAAAACTGCGCAGTTTTATCGAACGATTTTTATGGACGACCGCGGTCGTCAGTTCTCCTCACAAGCTCGTGCAAGTAGCATGTCGTCAACAGTACAGACGATAAATTATATTATTAAATAAACAAATGTCACAAGAAGTTTTTATCCGACTCGATAGATGGCGTTGTGCCGTCTCGCTACATCACGCTATTATTTCGTTTGACGCATTTACGTATAACCTTGACAAAATATTTGTTTAGTATCACATAAGTACATAAACTGCATAATGCATAATAATATACTTAATAGAAAATTTATGTACATTTCACACATTGTCCTCAGGTCCCAAGCTAAGCTTATAAATATGCCTGTGATATGGGAAGATAGTAGACAGATAGTTATTAGAATAGTTTACGGAACTGTTATTGGCGGTTACACCAGGCTGAGTGGCGCCATGTGATACGTTGTTGTAAACATTTGTGAAATATGTCCAACTCTAAACAGCTGGTAGTCTGGTACTGACATCTGTTGTTTTTCTAGTGTAGTATTTCATACGGTACCAAGTAATATTCTTCAAGCGTTCAAATAGTAATGCATTTTTGCGGTAGATGGCATTATTTACAACGTTTTTTACAACTTTTCGTGTGGCACCGAGGGTTGCCGGGGCGCCATCTAGTTTAATTATAAAACATCAATCACTTAACAACATCCTTGAAACTGCGCGGCTGTCCAAAACCAAAACCTAGCAAGTGACGTTTTTTTAATTCGTTTTCTTAAACCAATTATTCCCCAATTTTCTTACTGCGTCTAATGCAAAAACAACTGTATTTCTATCTTACATAGAATCACATATACAAGCATGTATAATAAACCTAGCAACCAGCACTTCATACTTGTTGATTACAAAATGAAAGAGCATCTGCTGAAAAATTTACTCAAATGTAACTTGCTAGGTTTGGGTTTTGGACAGCCGTGCGGTGGCGAACACACCGCCGACAGCGTCACGTCATTGCTGCGTGTTTCGCACGGAAGCAGGAAACAAACGGGCGGGAACGGTGTCGCGCACGACAACTACATCAGCAGCCAAACCCGTAGTGACCTTTGTCGCTACGGTAGACAGTGCGCTTAACTCATTGGTGGCGGCAGCAAACGCAGCCGGCGCCAATGCAGCCCGCCCTAAAAGGAAGAGAAGAAGGAAATGCCGCCGCAGCGAAAATCGAGTCCGCACCCCCCGCCAGAAGGCGCCCAAACAAGCCGCACCGCCAGTAACGGCGCCCACTGAGCAGTCCGCAGCGCCCGCCGTGTCCATCGCGGCGCTCGCCGCGAAACAGGCGCCCGCCGCTCCGCACGGGAATCAGCAGATTTGTAAAAAAACAATCATTATAATCGCTTTGCCCAGTTCACTTCTGTATCTTAAAAGTTGAGATTTGTTTGGTGTAACGAGTAAGTAACGAAAACAGGGTAAACCATTATATACAAGTGTTTCAGAAAGGTGTAGTCATATTTGACCATCGTTACACATGGACTAGGCATGGATGAATCATTATAATCGCTTTGCCCAGTTAAAAGTTATGAGGTAACAAACATAAATAAAAAATAAAACATTTAAACGATTTGAAAACCTCCTCTTTTTTTTTAAGTCGGTCAAAAATACCCAGACGCTGTACCTACTATTTATTATTATAGTATTTGTGTAACAAATAAAAACAAAAATTAATTGGCTGTCCCGCGCAGGAATCGAACCCCTTGACCTTTTGGACGGCCGCAGTAGTCAAATACATGAACCACTAGACCACGAGGACCGTCGATCAAGCGGTCAGATAATCGAAACGATTTTAAGAAATAAAAGTTGTATCTTCCTTCGACGAACGATAATTCGCAGCAAATGTTCTACAAACGAACGAAAAATCGAAGATCAAGAGATCGCACAGTTTTATCGTACGATAATTTAGTGCGCGCTAAACAACGCACATTTGACGAACGATTCGATTTGCAGCGATTTTACATACATTTTTTAAAAATAGAATACCCAAATTGAACTGCACAGTTTTGTCGGCCGACTTTTCGTTCGATAAATCGTAAGGTGTGTAGGGGCCTTAACACAGCCAGTAGGCACAGAAAATGAAGAATTAGGGATACTTTTCCTATTTACTCAAAATCTAAATATATTTTAATTCTGATTTACGTGTTTCTATATATAATAGTTACTTATGTTTTTAAAGTTATTTCATTAGTTAATACGCGATAATAGACCGACAAATGAAAAAAATAAAAATTTTGAGAGGTTGTTTCGCCAAGATTTTCTATCGAGAAAACTTTTTTCAATCGTGTTTCTGAGTTGATGCGTGACATCCTAGATCATATATTGAAAAAACATATACTTAAAAATTAGAGCTCTAGCCATTCAATCTAAAGAAACAATGAAAACTTCGTACATAGAAAAATGCACGAAGCTATTTTGGTATTGTCTTAATGCCGACAGTGGCATTTTCTACCAGTCCACCAATGTCGGTGTGGAGACAATTTGGGGCAGGTGCTATTTTACTATTTTACATAATCTAAATAGGTACTTATTAACACGCTTTGAAAGTAATTTTCATCCACTCACATTATATGAATTGATCTGAAATTTTGCACACATATGACATAATATGCAATACCTTTATATATATGTTGAATTTTCGACTGTGTTTTCTAGTTTATGAAATAAACAAATTATAATATTTATATAATGGTTTTGAAAAATTAGGTTATAGTATTAGTTAAAAAAGTAAAAGTCAAGCCCTCTTTTATTTACACAATTTCATTATAATTAAAGTAGTTTCTTTTTTCACAATAGATAAAGCAGCCCAAGGCAAGTTATTTACATACCCTTTATTTTTGTCCATAACTAGGTAAAAGAGATATTAAAATAAAACATATTCAGCTATTGTGAGCACAATTTTTTATACAATACATACACAAGTTTATGTTAAAACTATCTGCTGCCCCGTTACTCCGTACTCGTGGAATTTGGGAAATTTGCCCGTTTTCGCAACATTTTTCACTATTGTTTCGCTCCTATTGTTTGCAGCGTGATGTTATATATCCTAGGGCCTTCCTTGATAAAAGTGTTATCCAACACTGAAATAATATTTTAAATCGAATCAGTAATTCCTGAGATTAGCGCGTTCAAACAAACAAACAAACTCTTCAGCTTTATAATGTAGGTACAGAGGATTTTAAAAAAAAATCTCGTTTAAGCGCTCCCTTATAATAACTCATAAATACGATTAACTTACTATGTGATATTCACAAATCATTCAGCGTTATCTTTGTATTTCCACTAGGTACGCGTTTTATGTCAGTTTCCAAGTACAACGAGTCACATTTTTTATTACCGACAAAATATGTCTGAAATGTATTATTTCAGCCATATCCTTTTGGTAATAAATGGCGTGTAATATTTTAAGGACAAATAAAAGCTTACATAAAAATATTTTTTGAAATGACTTATAAGCTGTACTAAGAGTATATTATTCTATTACGCAAATGAAATATCTTTCGAGGCCACGGATATCCATTAGCCCCTTTTTGGCGGTTGTTTGCATAGGACTTGCCAAAGAAATACCACTAAGAGCTCTTATTGCCGCATCGATGCAACGAATACCTGAAGTTAGTTTTAACTACTTACTTTTTTCATTAATTTCTATCATAGCCTAGCAGATAGATTGGTAAATTATATGTTTTTATAAGTTAAAAGAGGGCCTTTCGAGGCGAGGTATTGTCGTATACAATAAAACTAGCTGACCCGGCAAACGTTGTTTTGCCATTCAAATGTCAGTGGGCACCCCCACTGGGGTTTGAAAAATAGATATTGTCCGATTCTAAAATTTTATAAAAATCGGTCAGGCCGTTTCGGAGGAGTACGGTAACTAACACTATAACACGTGAATTTTATATATTAGACTAGCTGACTCGGCAAACGTTGATTTGCCATAAAAATGTCGTTTGTATGAAAAATAGATAGTAACCGATTCTCAGACCTACTGAATTTGCATGTAAAATTTCATAAAAATCGGTCAAGCCGTTTCTAAGGAGTACGGTAACTAACACTATGAGAGGTGTGGTATTCTGTGAGAGGACTATGTCTAGCAACGAGTGGAGAGCGGAAAACTTAAAAATAAGCACTATGCCAACACGACTGGTCGGCGCGGCATAGGATACCACAATCCCTCCCAAAGAGGAGGAAGACCGTGTACAACGGTGGTACGCCAATGGGCTGGAGAGAGAGCGAGAGTAAGTAATGTAGGTAATCACATTTATAACTCTATACGTTCCGTTTATATTGAAGGTGGGTTGTCCTTAGAGACGTGAGTCTCAAACCTCGCATTCTATATATCACCCTAGGGACAAATACATTTCGCGCATTCTCACGATAAGTAGTTTCATACGTGATATACTGATTTATATAGGTGAGGTATATTACTGTGTGATAACGTTATGTTGTCATGTATTGAAAACTTATTTTATTGCCTTTATAGTAGTTTATATGGTAAGAGTATATTACTAGGGTATTTTAATTTGCAATGGATGTTTATCTGTCATGACGATGATAATAATAGCGACCATTGATGTTATATTTGAATAGTATTGACGTTTTTTAGCACTAAACTAATCAACGATGGAATATGACTCCCATTGTGTTGACATTAGACGACAAGAAGAGAAGGAAGGAAGAAAAAAGTTAATGGAAGGAAAGACTACTCAATGACTCTACGTCTCTATCAATGGAAGTCCTTGATGGTCAAGCTGAAACAATTCTAGGGTTTTATAATCATTATTCAAGTCTGCTTCGTTCTCTTAGTCTTTCTGGCTTATTTACCACTTTATCCGAAAAAGAAATATTAATAAAAAATATTGCCATTGAACTTTTTAATTAATCGTTATCCTAGAATATTAATTTCATTTGAAAACGTTAAAGTTTTCAGATTGTGGAATAAAATTATAAAGAGATGAGTCTTTGTATTCTTTTGGAAGTTGATTCAAAATCTGTTATAAATATGAATTTTTGTCAGCTCTATTCTCATACTGATTGAAATATACTCATAGGATAAAAGAAAATTTTAATTTAATGAGAGATATAAATGAAATTATGACGATTTTCTCGTAATCTATCTATTTATCTAGCATAGATACACAGATAAAATAAATATTATGAGATAGATCCGTCCGTCCGTGTGACGTGTGTGGTGACGGTTTAATAATAAAAGTTGTCACAATCCTTTGCTTTTATAGGGTGCTGTAAAAGCCAGCTAAGAAATATAATACACACATAACATTGTGAGAGACAGATCATACTTTTAAACACACTCATACATCTAGTCATACATACATGACTGTTGTAAAACTGTTATATCTATACTTATATTGCTAAAACAAACAAGCCGACGATGTGGAAAGCTCCAAAAAGACCTTCGTACAACACTGTATAACTACTTTATCCTCTCAAAGGAATCAAGAGTTGAGATTTGTACGAGTTTTCTAAAGCTTGTACGTTTTATGTTAAAACTAACTTTTAAATTCACCAAACACAAGTTGAAAGATACTGTTCTGCTTTAAATTAGGATATATATAAAACATATGTACTTGTTTAAACGTCTAAAAGTGAAATTAGCTTACAAAAATTATCTACTATGTCATATAAATTGGAAATACCAAATCTTAATCTACAATGATTTCTTTACCACACGGACAACAGTCATCAGACAGGTTACTTAATTTATACAAATTGTAATTCAATCTATTTTTTTTTATTTTTTTTTTTATTTTTTTTATTTAAGTGTTTACAAAGTTACAAAAAAAGGTAAATACAATCTTATTTACTTAAAAGATAGAACTTAACTATTAATAAGAGGAACTTATAATACCTATTAATCCTTGGCATCCAAACTAGGCATAGCCTGTATTTTGGATACCACTTATTCCATTGACACATTCAACTTAAGTAAAATGTCTATCAATCGTTGTAAATAATTTCTTGATAAAATGATTCACTTACAAATTTATTGCAGGTAGTACTAAAAAATTTCATAATGTTTATTAATACAAGTTTGTCTGCTTTATTTATTTCGGTTAGACAACTAAAACTCCGAACTATGATAACAATTTAAAATAATTGGTCAAGTGCGAGTCGGACTCGCGCACGAAGGGCTCCGTACCATTATCTATGTAACATAAGGCAACGTTATTAGTATCGAGCAAGAAACGGTAAAAAAATGTTAAATAATATATATTATAGTATATAATGTTTGTTGTATGGGAGCCCCCTTAAATCTTTATTTTATTTTATTTTTAGTATTTGTTGTTATAGCGGCAATAGAAATACATAATCTGTGAAAATTTCAACTGTCTAGCTATCACCGTTCTTGAGATACAGCCTGGTGACAGACGGACGGACGGACGGACGGACGGACAGCGAAGTCTCAGTAATAGGGTCCCGTTTTTACCCTTTGGGTACGGAACCCTAAAAAAGGTTATTTATTATTATAATTTTTCTTTTTTGTTGTTAGATGTAAGTTAAGTATATATATGTTTAGGGTACAAAATTGCAAGATAGAATGTAACCTAAATAGAATCTATAAAATATTATACCTCATTAGTGTGCTTATTTTCCCCGCATTGATTAAGTAGTAGCCGGTGTTCACTCGACAAGGACAATTATGTCATTAATTTCCTCAATTAGTACCTAGTAATGTGTGTGATAATTGAAACTCTCATAATGTAATGGAAATAATGATCCTTAATTTATATCTGATGATTGCAAACACTTGCTTCTTTCTCTCTCTCTCTAGCCCATTTACGTCCCACTGTTGGGCACGGGCCTCCTCCACTTTGGAGGGATTATGGTCTACAGTGCCGCGCTGACTAGGCGTGTTGGCACAGGGTTTATTTTCGAGTTTTCCGTCTCTCACAGAAGATGTTATCTGTGAGGGATATTCCCTTAGCTGACTTTTACAGCATCCTTGGGAGGAGATGGGGAGGTGATACTTGTATTCCTAATCCTTCACCACATGGAGAGATATATAGCAACATAACACTAAATATAACACTTGCTTAATATTAATTTATTTATATTATACTAAGTGTTGCCTGCAACTTTGTACTCATGGAATCTGGGGCCCAAGACTGCTATAACTATGATGTTACAATGTTGTCATAATGATCAGTCACTGATTGCATAGTGGCGAATTTTATCAAGTTTGGTAGTCTTTTATAAATTTTTGTCATAATGACGCGATAATGCCGTCATTATGTTACCAAAATAAAGTGAATGATCATTATGACAACATTTTATCATCACTGTAGACTTGGGCAGGGGCCCTAATAAATTAGATATACGAAAAAGAATTTTTACTACTATTTTTATTTACATTTTTACTTACAGCTATTAAAAAAAAATCGCATCAAAATCTGTTGCATAGTTTTGAAGATATAAGCTTAAATAGGAACATACATACAAAAATAACCACTTTGTTTTATAATAAGATAGTAAGTATTTAAACATAATGCTAATAAATACCTGTAATTTAATGTGTAACGGCTCATAAAGCCATTATTAATGTATCTACGATAAGTATTTTCTTATTTATTTATTGTATAGGTACCAATAATCAAAAAAAATAAATAAATCGTACAACGCCCTGCGTATCCAACATAACAATGCATTCAGGATTCTGTTGGGGTTGCCCCTATACTGTAGCGCATCGGGGATGTTCGCTGATGCGCGCGTGGATTGCTTCTACACCGCCATGCGCAAAAGGTGTGCATCTCTGGTGCGCCGGGTGAGGGCCAGCCCCAACAGGATCCTGTCCATGATTGCTGACAGATTTGACTGTGCTTACATCGGTCACTGGTGTGCCATTTCTCATGGAATGATACGGCAGTGATGGATGGAAGCACTAGCTAATGTAATTTATAATTTATAAACAAAATTCTGTACCTAATATAATTTTATTACTAATATTATTATTAACATTTAAGTACTTTGGAATTCTAACATTTGATGAGTCTTGTGTTACTCGAAATAAAGATATTATTATTATTTATAATAATAATAATATGTAAGTTGGTCATGGACAAGAAAAATACAAGTATCCTCCCTAAATCATACCACAAGGTATACCATATAATATAAGTATACCAAGTAGTTATTTAAATTTATAAAAATGGAATGGTTTAAAAACCTAAACTAATTAATTTAATTGACCTAGAGGTATAAAATCCTCTTCAACTTATTCTCAGGTCTACTGAATTACATTACAGTCAAGCATTTTCAGAGGAGATTTGTGACAAAACAATATGTCACGAAAATATTACAAAATTATTATTTATTATGGAATACTTTTGCTTCACAATATATATATGAAAATTTATTGTACATTCATAATAATATTCAGCACTTTAAAAAGAAAAGCGACTACCATAATGTTAACACGAGAAATAAGCACAATCTTGTAATGCATGTTACTCGTCTCCACAAAATAAGTAGCTCTTTCATGGGGCATGGTATACGTTTTGGTAACAATCTTCCTAATGATGTGAAAGAATTAAATAAATCTAATTTTAAAAAAATTGTAAAATCTAAACTATGTAAAAAGGCGTATAATAAAATTTCAGACTATGTTAATGACAATAAAGCTTGGGAGTAAGTTGTTCCAGAGCAACACATATTATTATAATTGTAATTTATATAAATTGTAAGAACCATTGTAATGATTATTTAAAAAAATATTAATATGACAAAAGATAACGATATCTGCTGAGTTTCTTACGCCGGTTCTTCTCAACGGATTAAAAGTCCTGAACCGGTGGTAGGGAAAAAAATTTTTGGAAATATCATAGGAGCTTATTTTTTTTTGGCAAAAAGAGAATATGCCTACGTGAATAAATGATTTTTGATTTTGATTTTGATTTTGAATCCCTACGAAATGAATTTACTGAAATAATAAATGAAATATGTTTCACAAAATATATTTTAATATAATCACTCATAATTATATAAACTATCTTTTAACCTTCCTAGCTAGATAACATTGTTTGAATTAGCGGTAAGGGTAACATTAATAAGGCTTATAAATTAGGCCAAATTCAATTTTCACAAAAAGACAGAATATATTTAGTACAGGACATAAAATTTATGATCTAATTTTATGGTTGTTTGTAGTAGTTAGCGTTATTTGTGATTACATTAACGTATTAGATACAATCAGACTTAACCCATTAAAAGAGGCAACATTAGGCACGACATAAATTGTAAAGGGTTGTTCGTTTTTACCCCGCTGAGAGTAAAAGGATACTTAATGTACCAACGCGCAAAAATTTATAATTGTCTAATTTATTACCAAGTAATTTAATAATTTGGAAAGAAAGAAAAAATTAAAAACTTGTGTCCGACCGAAAGTTCGGATTCGGTTTCGGTTGGCTGAAAGTTAGGCCAAAAATCAAGTTTCGGGCAGTTTCGGTTTCGGCCAAAATCAGCCGAAACTTTGCCGAAATCGAAACTTGTGTCGCAGTTCACGCACACCCATGCTCGCCTAACTTCGTTTCCTGCGGCAACGCTTTGACGGCCGTGTTTGGGAATTGTGAGAACATAAAATAATATTTAAAAATGTAATTAATATTTTTTGAAATTATATTAAATAAATGATTACATCGAACTTAATATACTCTGTCTCCATTTCATGCCCTAATTAATGCAAAATAATAGGTAAAATGAACCAAATTTCAGTATTTTACGAAATTTTATACTTGACCACGTGAGTTTCGGTTTCGGTTTCGGCCGAAACTGAAGCCACAGCCGAACATTCGGTTTCGGTTTCGGCCGGAAACCAGTTTCAGTCAGACACTTATAAAAATATTTTATACAAAAACTATATGGGTACTTCCACCTTTAGTTTTTGTATAAAATATTTTTATTATTCATAGGTAATAGATATACCTACATGTGTATCCTTAATACGTATCTAATGTACATATATATTAATATAAATAAAGCTGCTAAAATATATTGCGAAGATTAAATTATTCTTGCAAAGAGCTTTTGTGAGGGTGACGACAGGTCTAATTATCGATTAATGCCTTAAAGCTACCCTATGATTGAATTTTCCGACAGAAATTATGTTAGAGACCACTAATTCATACTAACAAGTAATTATTATATTAGCCTTGTTATGAGGATTATTACTGAAGTTTTACATTTAGAAATGGTAACTAAGAAAAAATTCTATAACAAATATCCGCAGAACTTAAGCTAAGGCCAAACCAACGCGTTCAATTCGCGTCCGCGGTGGCGTGCGTACAAGTTCGAACGCAACTTGTTCGCAACAACTGATCGCCACCGTGCACGCCACCGCGGACGCGAATTGAACGCGTTGAACCTTTACATTTTTACTACGCCATAATAGGATATTTTTTTAAATAAAGCGAGTAAAATACAATTACTTTCAAAATTAATGTTAAAATCCATAAAAATAAAACTAATTTACAAAACTTATTTAGTTTCTAAATATAACGAGATATAAAAACTAAAAAGTAGAAAAAAGAGTTTCTCTGGAAAGTAATATTTTCGTGACATATTGTTTTGTCACAAATCTCCCCTGAAAATGCTTGACTGTAATGTAATTCAGTAGGCCTGAGAATAAGTTGAAGAGGATTTTATACCTCTAGGTCAAAGAAATGCGCGCATGCGTAGTTCGCGTACTAGCGCTCTCTCTTACTCTCATGCAAAGGATCCGGAAAGAGATTAATGAATCCTGGCGAATCTAACCAGGATAATCGGATATTTTAATCGAATTATTGCATTGTCATCGGTCTTTGACAGGTGTGCAAAATTTGAATAGAATCTGACCGTTTAAAGTGGGTCAAAATGGCGTCCAAAGGAGTCGGTTACAAACATACAAACAAACATACAAGTGAAGCTAATATAAAGCGTGTAATAACTAACTGTTGCCCAAAACTTCGTTCGTATAGAATTTAGCAAACCTTGACAAATTATATATTATAAAAAAACCATCTGTACCCAGTGGCGGATTTACCCTAAGGCCCGGTAGGCCCGGGCCTAGGGCGGCCAGATTTAGGGGCGGTGAAATATATGGTGGATGCTGAGAAAGGGTCGGCTAATGGCCTGGGGCCTAGAGCGGCTAATGGCTTGGGGCCTAGCCTAGAGCGGCCGAGACTGCAAATCCGCGACCGTCTGTACCACTCTATCTATTAAAAAAGCCGCATCAAAATCAGTTAGGTAGTATTGCTGTTATAAGCTCACATAGGGACATACATAAAATAACGACTTTGTTTTATAATAAGTAAAGATAAAGATAATGAAGAAGTAATAAATAACTGCGACTGATGACTTGACGATGAAAAATTACAATATTTGAAGGCATATTTAATTTCCGTTGAAAATTACAACCACAAATTGTAAAACTTTCATCTTTATGTAAAAGTCTTTAGTTGAAATTTTAGGAAATTGTAGTTATAAGTGGATGACATTTTATAATATTGAGGTTTTAATAAATAAAATGTATTTTATAATTTTGTGACTGTGGAAAATTAAATAAGTACCCATGTCGCTTAATATAAATAAATAAATCGGTGTATAAAATAATATTGCCACCTGTCTTTGTATCGTGGCAGATAGAGCTCTATAGTCTCTCCTTATCCCTATGGGAAAAAGGCGTGATGTTATGATGATGATGATAATAATAATATGGGCTCTTTACGGATCTTATCGCTAATGGATTAACTCTATATATACAATACAGCTCCTTGATAATACGGGTATAGTGAGAAGACTTCAAAGAACAAAACCGTTTGAACTAGTTTTTTAATAGTGATAGTGCTAATAGTGCAATAAGTGCTAGTTTTAAAGAACACATGAATGAAGTGTCTTCGCCTTAATAGAGACAGTAAGAAAAGTGTTAATGGACACATTCTTAGTCATATTCTATTTAGCAATTTCAGTTAGTTTAAAATTACTTATTAGCCTTTGTAGGCTAGATTGTAATTAATATGATGATTTGGTTCTCAAAATCCAGATACGTCATGGAAAAAAAAATATATATATATATAACTAGCTGTCCCGGCAAACGTTGTTTTGCCATACAAAAAAAAAAAGGTTTGAAAAATAGATGTTGGCCGATTCTCAGACCTACTCAATATGCATGTAAAATTTCATAAAAATCGGTCAAGCCGTTTCGGAGGAGTACGGTAACTAACACTGTGACACGTGAATTTTATATTAGTCTAGCTGACCCGGCAAACGTTGTTTTGCATTACTAAAAAAAAAAGGTTTGAAAAATAGATGTTGGCCGATTCTCAAACCTACTGAATGTGCATGTAAAATTTCATAAAAATCGGTCAAGCCGGAGGAGTACGGTAACTAACACTGTGACACGTGAATTTTATATATTAGATATTAATAAAATTACGTAATGAGGTTAGATTTTCAAAAAAAGTTAAAACAGAAATAGGAACTGTTAAGTACTTCTACATTAATTTATGAATTTTTGCAATTGACTTGCTATGCTTTTACTAAATAAACTAAATTATAGTGGAAAAAATGATAACCATGAGCGGGACTTGAACCCACGACCTCGGAATACCGTTCCGTTGCTCTCCCATCTGAGCTATCATGGTTCCCGCATATGTTTACCAAATCTTCCACTACAACCTTCTCAATGTGAGTTAAACATCGTGCGATGTTTTGTGTACAACGCCATCTATTGAGCGGTTTGCACCGATTTGGTAAACATATGCGGGAACCATGATAGCTCAGATGGGAGAGCAACGGAACGGTATTCCGAGGTCGTGGGTTCAAGTCCCGCTCATGGTTATCATTTTTTCCACTATAATTTAGTTTATTTTGTTAAGTACTTCATTAAGAGCAAAAATAAAGCTGTGATTAGATTGATATGTATTCGTTATTATATCTTCACACAAAGTAAAACAATTGTAATCTTGGGATGGTAAACTGGATGTCACTCTCCAAGCCCCCATGGGCTTTTAGGAGACAGCTTAAGTGATGACATTGAATGGATAGATAACGACGCCCAAACATTCCCAACTTAATATACTTAATGTAATCACTGTTTTTATCCTTGTTAAATGATTACTTTTTATTTTGATTACTTAAAAGGACTTTTTTTTGTAGCAAACGATACAACAGAGTAACAGAGTAAGTAGATTACTTTTTGTCGAATTATTTTGTTCCTAGTAATTCTTTAAAACAAATTGCTTTCACAAATGCTAGTTCAACTTATTAATTTGCTTTAATACTAGCTGTTTGGTTGTACTAGCTTTAAAAAAACTGCTTCAAAATCCTTTGCGTAATTTTGAAGATATGAGCTCACTTAGGGAGTCATACATACTAAAATAACCACTTTGTTATATAATAAGTAAAGATTATTGAGGAGCCTCGTCGTTGAGTGATTTATGTAACGAACTGCTGATGGTCGCGGGTTCGATTCCCGCTCGGGACAATCATTTGTGTGATTTTTCTAATTGTCATACAAATGTTTGTTCTGCGTCTGGGTGTTTCTATGTATTATAAGTATGTATTTACAAAAGAAAATTAGTTTATGTATTCTATCCGTATTCTGGTACCCATAACACAAGCATATAAGCTTAGCTTGGGACCAGAGGACGTTGTGTGAAATGTCCGTTAATATTTATTTATTTATTTATTCTTACTACACATAACGATAACGATATATTGTAGCGATGCAAGTAAAATATTTATTTATTATTTATATATAGCTGCAATAAATCGTCAGTCATATGTTGTAGCATTGCAAAAATACTCTAAAACACCTTAATAAGTAAAACTTTAAAAGACGCATACGAAACTCGTAGCATTTCTTCGCATTACTGTTAGACTACTAAGGTGCATAACCAGCCACCCTTTCAATCAAGATAGACGTCGACCGCACGCCTAACCTCTTTATAAAGGAACAGGCACTCGGACCTCCAAGACCCGAGATATCGTATTCACTACCACTTATGCAAGATTTCGCTTGCCTTGTAATTTTAACAAGGTATATGGGTTTTCACTGCTTCTTCTCTTAAATTAAGGCTGGTCTGTAATTTAAAAACTGTTTGGTATATTTCGCGTTCAAGAAGTAAAAAGGTAAAGAATATGAAAATTCACAAATTATGCAATAATAATCCAATCTAATCGTTATTGCAAGAATAATATTTATGATTTGTGTTGCTAAAATCCACCTTTTCTTTGCTTTTCTTAAATAATATTGTTTTATAAGCTAATGCCCGCGGTTCTATCCGTATTTTAGATATTGGACCGCTATTTGACTTAAAAAAGTGATAATTATGTATTTCATTTCGATGTTGTCTGTACAGCTGTAAAGTTTCATTAAAATCCAGCCAGTAGTTTTTCACAAAGGTTTAACACGAATATGGTTTTAAATAAATAAATACCTAATAATAATAAATATTCAGGACATTTCACACAACGTCCTCTGGTCCCAAAGTAAGCTATATTTCTATGCTTGTATTATGGGTACCAGAATACGGATAGACTACAAATACTACTTTTCTTTTGTAAATACATACTTATAATACATAGAAAACACCCAGACGCAGTACAAACATTTGTATGACATTTATGGATATCACACAAATGATTGTCCCAAGCGGGAATCGAACCCGCGACCTCGTGATCGGCAGTCCATTACATAAACCACTCCACCACGAAGCCCGTCATCAATCCTTATCAACTTTCGAGTTTATAGTAACAAGTAGGATTTTATCTATATCAATAGTTCAAAATAGTGCGTACGCCTTCGGGCGACAGTTTAGTTCCCATTTGATTCAAATCGAAGCTATAAATTAGTTTGATCACAACAATAAGATTATACCATATTGGTGCTAATTCTACGTGCACAACCAAACTTAACGTAACTGAAACATGAAAATAACTATGGCGTATTTTTGATTAATTTTCGTTGTGCACATTTTTATTAATTATAATCGTTTGTATATAATATACAAATCTGTACTAATATTATAAAGCGGAAGAGTTTGTTTGTTAGTTTGTTTGAACGCGCTAATCTCAGAAACCACTGGGCCGATTAGAAAAATTCTTTCAGTGTTAGATAGGGCATTTATCGAGGAAGGCTTTAGGCTATATAACATCACGCTACGATCAGTAGAAGCAGTAGTGAAAAATGTTGCAAAAACGGGGAAAATTTTCTAAATTCCACGCGGACGGAGTCGCGAGCAACAGCTAGCATTTTAAGAAAAAATGAATGAATGTTAATGATGCCTATTTCCATATTTTAGTTAAGTTTAGTTGTGTATGTAGAATCGGTACCATTGTAACTACAATAAGCATTCTGAGGCATGCGGGATTTCAATCATAATATTGTTATAATTGTGTAGCAATTTAAACCGTTTTGATTAAAATTGAATTATTTATGTGAAATGTTAGGCGAGTTATGTTTTACATTATAACAGCACTTATGTACACAATGAGCCATTTATAATTTAATGATTATTACTCATTAAATTTTCAGCTCTTTAACTTTTACCGTTCCAGAGATACAGCCTGGTGATAGACAGATGGACGGACAGCAAAGTCCCAGTAGTTAGATCGCGTTTTACATTTTGTTACGGAACCCTAAAAATGATCTGTTCAAAACTTACTTTATTTACTTCGAAGCTGTACGCAATTATTGTAAGAAATTGTCTAAATTCCTCGAAGCGATAAAGCTTCGGTATTTACAATTAATTGAAAATGCCGATGTCAGGGACCAATATTACTCTAAATTATTATATTGAATATTCTGTCAAATATCACTTTACAGGACCCGCCTTTATTATAAAACTAGTTGTTCGTCTCAGGTTTACTTATGTACTTACTGGACCCGCCTTTGTGACTATGACATTTTCTTAAACCCAACCATTATGCACATGAAATAAAAGTGTATGGACGTAAATTAAAACAATTATAATAGATATAACTGGTTGCTGTTTGCAATTTCATACGCGTGGAATTTCGAAAACAGACTTTAATAAATTAAAGGTACAAAATCAAAGCCCGTTCCGTAGTTTTGATGATATAAGCTCACATAGGGACATACCTACATACATAGTTAAAAATTACGACTTTAAATTATAATAAGAAACTACTTGTTTTCCCGCAATTTTGTACGCGTGGAATTATAAGCCATTGTAGAAACCAAACTTTAATAATTTATACAAACTAGCCGTTCTCTTGAACCACTCTATGTACTCTCATTTAAAGAAACCACATCTAAATCCGTTTCGTAGTTTTCATGATTTAAGCTCACATAGGGACATACATATTGTCCGTGTGGTGACGGATTAAGAAACAAATGTCACCACCTCATCCTCTCCAGATTGCTGTAAAAGCCAGCTAAGGGATATTATACACAGATAACATCCACTGTGAGAGACGGAAAACTCGTAACTAAACCGACCAAAATCCCTCCCAAAGTGGAGGAGGCCCGTGCCCAGCAGTGGGTCGTTAATGGGCTGGAGGAGATAGGAGAGAGAGAGGAGGGACATACAATACATAGTAAAAAATTATGACTTAGATTTATAAGACGAAGAATAAGATGCTAATGGTACGCAACTGGAGTCCAACTCGTAATCGGCGGTTATTTTCTATTTATTACAAAATTAAATAGTAAATCCATTACAGAAATAGCAACGTAGAGCGATTTTTGTTAAAAAGTTGTTTCAATTTTAAAAGCTCCCTAAAAGGATATTATTTCAGGACGTTGAGTAGACGATTGGATAGCGATAAGGGAGATATATTACCTGACATAAAGTTGTGCTCGGTAACTTTATGCCCATTTTCTGCAGACCACTTGTGATTCGTATTTGGGAATCCTTTTATCTTTTTCATGGCGTAGAGTGCGGCGAAAGGCGAAGTGACAGTAACACCACGCCACTTCAGAATAAATTCATATATCAAACTAAGCTTATAACTATCATATTAAATGATTTTTCTACCACCTGCAATAAAGCCAACGAAGTATGTTTGGATCGTAACAGATGGCGCTCTATAGTCACTGTCTACAAAAAGAAAAAAGGCATGATGTTACGATGTTGATGACGATGATGACCCGCTATTTAACCAACGAATAATTAGGTCGAAAATTAGGTAAAATATTTTCTAAAATTGTGATAGTACCTATCTATTAAAATTATTTAACAAAATATATTGTGCAATTATATATGTGAATGTATTATTTAATTATAATAATATTTAATTATTTGTACACTGCAATTTTTATGCTAAGAATCCCTTGTATAAAACTCAGTCGTTATTTCTGTTTGTCTATATATGATCTTATATCTTTAAAACAACGCCACAGATTTTGATGCGATTTCTTTAATAAATAGTGTATCTCAAGAGCAAGGATATAATTATGTATAATTTTATGGTGTTTGTTTTCTAAATGTAAAATTGCGGATAACAGCTAGTAGGTATGTATAATAAACAATGTATCACAATGTACAAGAAATGTGGTATTAAATTTTCATGTTATTGAAAACATGAACATGATATTTGATAATGTAATGTTGAAAACAGCGTAGTAAACTAGAGATTGTAATAAAATTACAAATGTTCTCAGGCTTCTTTATTGGGTTTCATTAATCTTTGGCGGCTTCACTGGTTCATTGGCTCCGACAATTGGTCAGGGCATTTGTAAAGATTCGCTTTTGTCTTGTTTGTTTTTGTGTTCAATATTATGCAACATTTAATTTATATTTAAGTGAATAACTGTTTTACTTTTGTAATCACAATTTATAAGAAAAAAATTTTTACAACGTTCCTCTTTTTTTGTATTTTCTCACCTTTCACGCCCTCTTTAGGGCTACGTCCAAAATTTCAAAACCAAAATCAGCTGTTCAAAAGTTCAAGAGATAGAAACGAACAGCAACTGAAAACAAACAGTTATATTTACAATCACCAGGTGATAATGTTTTCATTTATTACTCACGTGAAGATTCTCACTTTAAAGGCAGCGAATTCGTAATTTATATACTAAAACAGAATTAATGATGTAATCGCCTTTATTATTTTCTATCTTTACCAATTATATAAAGCTGAAGAGTTTGTTTGTTTGAATGCGCTAATCTCGAAAAACTGGTCCGATTAAAAAAATCGTTTAGTTTTGGATGGTACATTTAACGAGAAAGGCTATATAACATCACGCTGTGACAAATAAGAGCGAACTATCAGTGATAAATGTTGCAAAAAACAGAGAATATTTACAAAATTCCACGCGTATGAAGTCACGGCCAACAGCTAGTTAATTATAAATCTCGATAAGCACTATCGATGTCATTTATTTTCCATCAATATTAGTTTATTTGCAATATATGGTATCGAAACGAAAAAGGGTTTCGATCATCTATCATATAATGTCAACCTATGTCACGAGACAATATTTCTATCTCAATCATATTCAGTATATCGTCAAAGCATATATTGGAAATATCTTTCAATGAAATAGTGTAGTGAGTGCTTATAGTGATATATATAAGTAACAGTAGCGTTTGTCATGCATTGGAACTGTAATTAGAGTGTATCCATCCATTTATTAGACTTTTTGACGGGTCACGTGGCCTAGTGGTTCATTTAACCGACTTCAGAAAGTCGCGGGTTCGATTCCCGCACGGGAAAATAATTTGTGTTATGTTGTTAATTGTCATACAAGTGTTTGCACTGTGTTTTGATGTTTACTATGTATTAAAAGTGTGTATTTACAAATGAAAAGTAGTTTACGTAGTATATCCATATTCTGATACCCATACATAACACAAGCATATAAGCTCAGCTGGAGACCAGAGGACGTTGTGAGAAATGTCTATGAATTTATTGATTGTTGGGCATAGCCACTCCCATAGAACGCCACAATGCGTGGCTCAGTCACTTGCATCCAGCATTTCTAAGCTATTCTGATGGTATTGTCGTTCTACTTATTGGTTGACAGTTTGAGGGATGTGGTCTGCCCATTGCCAATTCAGCTTGCTCATCCTTCCCGCTATGTCTAATGTCATCATTAGGAGCTAAACCTAAATAAATAATTTGCTTAATTCAAAAACTCAAAAATACGCTTGAAAATCCTGAATATCTTTTTAAATAATTGCATTGTTGTCGGTCCTTGATATGTATGCAAAATTTCAAATCAATCCGACTATCACAAGTGGGTGAAAATCGCGTTGAAAGATTTCGTTACATAGATTATTTTTTATTTTTAAACTTCACACACAAACGTATTGTATACAGGCGGACTTAACATTAGGTAATACATTGATAGATACATACCGACCTTATAAAAGCGTGTTAAAAATATATTCGGATCATTCCCAAAATGATTTTTAGGTTTTCATAAAAAATACTGAGCTAGTACGAGTTACACTCAAACACAATGGGTTCCGTATTTTTAATATCATAATATAATCTATGCTCAACTATCGGGATTAGGCCAGGGTAGTGATAATAATGAGTATTTTGTTGTTACAGCATCAACTGATATAATAATTATATAAATTACTAATAACCCTAAGACCCAAAAAAAGAACGACTTTGGTTCTCAGTATTATATATCATAAGATAGGTTAAAACTGATAAGTTGAATAACCAGTATTTAATAATAGAATATATACATAGAGAACGTAGATATTTTATAATTATGAAACACTATATCACAATGAACGCTTTAATGAAGTTTTGCGATGAAATATGAGAGTTTTGGTAAATTACGGCGTATCATGTTGTATTATTATATACAGACATTGACTTGTTACTTTTTTATTATACCTAAGTATACTTTATCAATATGGTAGTTATTTATAGATAACTACCATATTGATAATGCAACAAACAGCAAGTCAATTGCTAAAATAATTCAATAACGTAGAATAATAATATGTATTTGCTTAAACATTTTGAATTTTTTTTTAAATAAGAATATTAATTAATCTTGATAAACTAAAGGATAACCTGAAAAAATATTTGTACCTACTTAAATGATGGTAATAAATTAACGAACAAATTTTGTAGTCATCATTATCATCATCATCGTCATAACACGCCTTTTTCCCACGGTGATATACAGAGACTATAGACCACCATCCACTACGATTTAAACGCAGTTACTTGACTTCATTTCTTCATTTACACTCATAAATTTGGTCATACATGTCCAACGGTTAATTTAGTTGTTTCGAAGTTATTATTTAGTGTAGTGTTATTCAATCTGTGGCTTGGTCTAGAATTAAATCACATGGTAACTACAATTTTTTTTTTATAGACCACTGTAAAATGGTCCTAATAATAATATATTAAGCATCTACTATTAACCTAAAGTTTTTCTTGTGGATATCACCTAAACCCACTAAAATTATGTAGTTCAATGGACTTCTAAAGAATTGTATAAATAACACATTGAGGCAAAGAATTAATCGAGCTTTACCACTGAACTCTGAACAACTGAATGGACCACAAAACTGCGCGTCATCATCTTACCGTCGTATCTCGCCCCTCAACAGATAATTCAGCTACTCATCTTTTGCAGTGATTTGATAATAAATACGGGCCTCGTGGTGGAGTGGTTCATATAACGGACTGCCGATCATGAGGTCTCGGGTTCGATTCCCGGTCAGGACAATCATTTTGTGTGATGTTTTTAATTGTCATACAAATGTTTGTACTGCGTCTGGGTGTTTACTATGTATTATAAGTATGTATTTACAAAAGAAAAGTAGTATATGTATTATATCCGTATTCTGGTACCCATAACACAAGCAATATAAGCTTAGCTTGGGACCAGAGGACGTTGTGTGAAATGTCCATGAATATTTATTTATTTATTTATTTTAAATAAACCAAATCCAAAGTACCTCTTGAAAACCGTTAAGATAAGTTCTTCTAAATTTTATGATGCAGAATTTCATTATGGTATAAATTATATATGAAAGTTGACATAAATTTCAATGTTATTTGGTAATTTCGTAAACTGTATTGCAAAAATCTAAGTGTTTGTATGATTAAGAGGAATATTTTTGTAATTTTGGTAATTATATCTTATCCTTATCTAACTTGTATTACACTCACGGAGAAAAATAGAATGTAAATATAATTCATGGGCCTGAAATTTTGAATCACTTCATAGACAATATCACAAGCATATAAGCTTAGCTTGGGACCAGAGGACGTTGTGTGAAATGTCCATGGATATTTCTTTTTTAATAAATAAATATTCATGGACATCTCACACAACGTCCTCTAGTCTCAAGCTAAGCTTATAGGCTTGTGTTATGGGTACCAGAATACGAATAGAATACAATACATATACTAGTTGTTTTTTTGTAAATACATACTTATAATATATAGAAACACCCAGACGCAGTACAAACATTTGTAAGACAACTAGAAAAATCACACAAATTATTGGTCTCGGGTTCGATTCCCGGTCAGGACAATCATTTGTGTGATATCCATAAATGTCATACTAATGTTTGTACTGCGTCTGGGTGTTTACTATGTATTATAAGTATGTATTTAGAAAAGTAGTTTATGTATTATATCCGTTTTCTGGTACCCATAGCCTAAGCATATAAGCTTAGCTTGGGACCAGAGGACGTAGTGTGAAATGTCAAAAAAAAAATTACTTCATAAACAACTTCATAAACTATTATTAAACATAATATATAGCGGATCTCTCTTTTTCTACAAACCATTAACGTCTCACTGTTGGACACTGGCCTTCTCCACTTTGGGAGGGATAGATGCCACGCTGTCTAGGCGTGTTGGCACAAGATTTATTTTCGAGATTTCCATCTCACACAGTCGATGTTACCTATATGTTGTCTGTATGGTGACGGATTAAGAATACATGTGACACCAACCTTTTTCCTTCCCAGGGTGTTGGTAAGGCCAGCTAAGGAAATCACAGCGTGTAATAGTCCTATAGTATTCTCAGAGACTATAATTTTCTATTAGTGAAATTTTTTAGAATCGGAAAGCTTCTTCCGGATATTACTCCCTACACTACATTACAAACTCTACTTATTATCTGCGGCACTGTACCTTTTACTTACCTTTATTTCAGTATCGATTTCATGTAAAAAGAGCAACAATGGTTATCAGGGACCCTAAAAGGGTAAAGTAATCAAATCTTATTCATTCATGTGACTGTTTATCGTAAGGATGCTATGAACGGTTGAGCTATAAACATAAGTTCACTTTCAAATACACAGTACTCATATAAAGTCCTTTATGTAGGTACTCTAGTTTTCCAGATTCAATTTACACGTTGCCGATAAAACGAGGATTAAGTGAACTGTGTACAAGATTATATTCTTATCCAATCGCTTTTCCCGTATTTGTTGCGCTTACATTGTTATGTTTTTAAAGAATTACAATGTTCTTCTCCGACATTGTTGTAGCAAAAAAAAGTAAACAGGCAGTCATGGGGACTGCCGATAGAAGTGAAAACTATTAACTTTCGACCGACGGGCCGCAAGCGGCCCGCCGGTCGGTAATAGCAAGGATGCACAGACCTGCTATTAGCATGTCGGTGACGCGAACCTATAAGTTTTTCCCCTACAAAAACGCCCAACGCGCCTAAAGAAGTTTTCACTTCAAAAATGTTTGTGATTTAGTACCACACAAGGAGTTTTTATTCCAAGCTACCACGTTAATCACATGTGGTCTAGGATTTATAACTCCTTATCCAAGTAAAGAGAAAAAAAACGAAACAGTAGGCCCAGGCATACATTTTCGCCGCGCCGTAGAGAGGGGATAGCTGTCTACTCTCCATCCGTCTTACGCTTTTTCGATCAGGTCACGTGTCCTGACGCGAGTTTAAGATTTTATACCCATTACAGAAAAAGTGCTCAACGCCGCTAAAGAAGTTTTCACTTCAAAAATATTCTACTATAGAAGAGTAAAATAAGAAACTTTAATGAAATTACTAATATTGAAGAACGGTCTGATTTTTTTACCTTCCTACCTGTACCTACATATCCATCAAAGCTGAATACTACTAGGTACTAATTAAGTCAATAGATGTGATATTTTCTAACACTTGCGCGACTCATTTGTTTAAATAAAACTACTTTTTACGGATGTAGACGCGTATATTTGTTTTAGACTTTGGCCCGACGTTTCGGAGACTTCGCAGTCACCATGGTCACGGGTGAGACTGAGCTGTAATCTTCTTTACAGCTAATGGCAGCTAATTACAGCTCAGCCTCACCCGTGACTATGGTGACTGCAAAGTCTCCAAAACGTCGGGCCAAAATCTAAAACAAATATACGCGTCTAAATCCGTATAATGTAGTTTTAATAGACGTGGTTAATAGAACTTAGTAAAAAAGTCTACATAAAAAAACTTCCCATGTACATGTATAGTTTAGTTTAGGTACATGTATAGTTTAGTTTAGGTACATCGTAAATACATGCAGTTACTAATATCTATGTATCTATGAGCCACACGTTAAATCAGGGTACACAAGCATAGAAATATAGTTTACTTTTTGACTAAAGGACGTGTGAAATTTTCATCAATATTTAATTTAATTTAGAAATTTAAGTAAGAAATGATTACTAGTTTGTAAAGTCTGTGAATAATCTGGAATTCTTTCTTTCTTCTTTATTTAAATTAAAAAAAGTAAATATTTATGGTCTTATTCATAATGACTTATCGGAGGTTTAAAATTTCGCTGAAATCGGTTTACGAAAATTGTCAAAACTTTTTATTCATAATAGTCTTTTTACGCTAAAACGTTTATTATCTCTCTAATAAAATCTCCGTTTAAACCTCCGATAAGTCATTATGATTAAGACCATTAGAGTTCTACTTTAATTACTTGGCACACCAACATATTAACCCACACGTTTAGTTATCTAACTCAGGTTGGCTTACTAATTTTCAAAGTTTTAGAAGCGCATAACTGTTTTCAGTCAGTGCATTGTAGTTTCAAATTAAAGTTAGAAGTTAGTATTATATTTAGTTTGCCTAATTGTATACAAGTAACAAACAAAGTTTGCAGGCAATCTTGTAAGTTTGAGTTAATGGAGGAATGATTATTTTAGCTTTTGCTGCCGTACATGTATTTTATAATGGTACTAGCTGTTGCCCGCGACTTCGTACGCGTAAAATTTAGAAATCAATCCTTAACAAACAGAACTTTACTCTTCTGCTCAATAGATGGCGTTGTACGTTTTTTAAATCGCGCTATTGTTTCGTTCCACACATTAACACTTAAGCACGTCAAAATTATTATTATGTGATCATCCGGATTTCGCACTTATAAATTAGTAAGGATGTGTACTATAATACTAGACTATGATAATATGTAGGTGTTACGCGAAAGACCAAAATAAATAATGACTAGATATTTGAAATACTTTCGGACTTCCTATAATATTTCTTCCGTTATTATAATATTGAGATAAAAAAAATTGACGTTGACTTTTACTTTAAAAGTAATTGTTACTACGAAATCAATTAAAAGTAACAAAACAAATATACTCCTTAATACTCCCACAGATATTCTTTCCTTTCCCCGCTAATTATCGTCCCACTGTTGAATATGGACGTCCTCCACTTTGGGAGGGCTTCTCACTTCTTCTACTATACCGCGCTGACGAGGCATGTGAATTACATGGTTTAGTTTCGAGTTTTCTATCTCTTTAAGTCTTACAGCTCCCTGGGGAGAAAATGGAGTGGCGACACTTCTGTTCTTCATCCGTCACCACACGGACAATCAATTGATATTGTCTATACTAATATCTATACTAATATTATAAAGCGAAAGAGTTTGTTTGTTTGTTTGTTTGTTTAAACGCGGTAATCTCAGGATCCGATTTATTAATTAGCTGTAAAATGGCTTTATTGTTAGTTCATTTAATTTTTCGTTTCTAAATTACACGCTTACGAAGTCGCGGGGTAGTTTGAATACATTTCTTAATCTATGTAAAAATTTCATAATATACAATGTAAAACTGTATTAAGTGTATGTAGCTTACTTCACGCGTTGGGTAACTGTAAGTGGAGTAAGCAGTTGTAAATTAATAAATAAATAAATAAATAAAACAAAGATGTTATTTTTGTGTGTATGTCCCTATGTGAGCTTATATCTTCAAAACTACGCAATAGAATAAAATTCGTTGCGGTTTTTTTTAATACATAGAGTGGTTCAAGAGGATGGCTTTTTTGCATAAAATGATAAGGTTTTGTTTCTAAATTTCAGCTAGTCTAGGTATATAATTATATAGGTACCTACCTACCTATATTTCGTATTGTTCTTCTTTCTCTTTCTCATATTAATAGAATCTAAGCTTGGTTATCTTTTCGTCTTATTAATACTTGTATGTATTTATAAAAATGGAAATTATAACGTTGTACAACACTCAAAAGACAACATTTTCGCTATAAAACCTAACACACCTATAAATTTGAATTATTCTTACACAACTTTTCCTTGGAACTGAAAAACGGAAATAATACGGCAGGAAAAGGTATTAAATTGCAAATTTATACTGAATGATCTGAAATTTAAATGTGAGTTCATCAAAGTTTCCTTTCCAGGGAATTACTTGTAATATATGAGAACGTGTGATTACTTTCCGTCTTAAAAAGCACCCCTCGATACAAAGGATACCGAGCGATGAGTTACAAGGAAATTTCCATATTTGGTTATTACATCGTATCAGAAGACGCTGTCTATAATACAAGGGGATATTTTAAATTATTTAACGAAATTATATAAAGTTTATTTAATATTATAAAACAAATTGATATAAACATTTATTCTTCTTCTTCTTTCTGCTGTCATCCCATTATTTGAGTCAGCGCAGAACTTTTTTTTTCATACTTTCCGCTCAGCCGTCATATTATCATCAATTCCTTTTTTAGGGTTCCGTACCCAAAGGGTAAAAACGGGACCCTATTACTGAGACTTCGCTGTCCGTCCGTCCGTCCGTCCGTCCGTCTGTCACCAGGCTGTATCTCAAGAACGGTGATAGCTAGAGAGTTGAAATTTTCACAGATGATGTATTTCTATTGCCGCTATAACAAAAAATACTAAAAATAAAATAAAATAAATATTTATTATACAACAAACATGATTTTTTTACCATTTCTTGCTCTCATACAACAAACGGGATTAATTAAGTATTGTGTGTGTTGTTTGCTCATTTATTAATAACGTGCCTTATGTTGCATAATATGTACGTATAGATAATGGTACGGAACCCTTCGCGCGCGAGTCCGACTCGCACTTCTCTTTCATATCTCTCCCAGCTCGCACAGTCCATCCATCTTTTCTTTGGTCTTCCCTTTCTCATCCGGTCATCCACAAGGTTTTTACTTTTTTTGGATTATTATAAATATTTATTGACATAAAATAAAACAGCTATTTTACGTGTTATCTTTACTAATATTATAAAGGAACGGATTTTAAAAAATCATCATTCGTCGTTCATTTGTGTAACTACACTACTCCTAGTGTACATAGGCTTATTATAGCTTTCGTCAATGAAGTTCCCCGTCCAAAACCTGTCTGAATTAGTTACCTTTAATGTTTACATAATATGAAACAAAGTCGTTATTTTTGTATGTATGTCCCTGTGTGAGCTTATAACTTCAAAACTACGCAACGGATTTCGATGCGGTCTTCGTTAATAGATAGAGTGGTTCAAGAGGACAGCTTTTTAGTAATAATAATTTTCTAAGTTTGATATTTAAATTCCGTGCGTACGAAGATGCGGGGAATAGCTAGTACGCTATAAAGTAGGAAGTTTTAAAATATTTTTAGGTGTTTACGACTAAATATAATATATTGGTTGATCCCAAAGTCATTATTGAGTACTAATACTAACTAGACGTAAAAAAACTACTCTTATCAAAGTTAACTGAACATATACGTGCACTTTAACTTGGTGGTTTTGTAACATTATTTAGGTTCTACGGGAAAATGGAGGCACTTAGAATTTCTGCCAAGGTGATGGAATATTAATAGAATCTGATTACCCTTGACAAGTACTCCCTTGAAAGCTTATTATTAGATATATTCATTTAAGTAACTTCGTATTAAAATTGTTAAATCGATTATTTGGTTGTTACTGAATAATTTTGTAAATAAATTTCAACATGATTTTTATAGCAAGTTTTGATTTGGGGTACGGCAATCGTTCTAAGTAAATATCATCTATAGATTAATCATTAGAAAATTATGTATATAGACTATATATTTTTGTGTACCTTATGTTTTATACCTTTATCCAAAGTAACTTAATTGCTGTCGTAAAGTTTTCTTGCGAATAAAATAAAGCTACATTTTACAGCTACATATAACTTAGAAAAAAAAAACGAATTTCAAGAAAAATACTGGTACAATCCAAACGCCTATATCACATCACAGAAGTTTTCACGTTACATTTCATTACACGCACCATTCCGTCCTTTGAAGGGCGCTGACGAAAGCAATATAGCCGTTTCTAGCTGTCTTTATGACCCCTGTAAATCACTTTTACCTACCTACTTGACCCAAGCGACCAATAGTCGAACATTAAAAGGGTTTGATTTATATCAGAACTTGGAACATTGTCGCCATCTGTTGCTACTCGTGTTGCAATGTAGTTTGTTATAAAGGTGGACTCAACTCATTTGATATAGTGCGTGAAGTTACCCTGTTTATGTACCTAATATTTCTCATAATATTCTAGTATATAAAATTTATTCTAACATCTCATTCATATTCCATATTTTGGTACTTATGACACAAGCTAAGCTTATATAAGTTTAGCTTGGGACCAAAGGACATTTGGTCGGCAAAAGACGTTGTGTGAAATGTTCATGAATCTCATCATCATCATCTTCTAATATATAAAATTCGCGTGTTACAATTATCGTTGTTAATTTTTATAGATTTTTCATGTGAAAACTTAGGATCTATTTTGTATCCATATATATACTAATCTTAAAACACTGAGGAGTTAATTTGTTTATTTAAACCCTCTAATCACTGGAACCGCTGTTCTGGTCTGATTTTAAAAAAACCTTTATTGTTAGATAGTTAGTACATTTATCGAGGAAGGCATCGAGGAAGCTATACAACATCACTCTGTGACTAATAGGAAAGAAGTGTCGGTGAAAATGGTTGCAAAAACGGGAAAAATTTTCTAAATTCCACGCGTATCCTACGCGTGGAATTTACAAAATTTTCATTGTCACAGCAAACAGCCAGTACTGAATAGTGCTTGTTAATAAAATTTCACAATATCACCTTCTTCGGTCATTGTAAAGGAACTGGGTATATTACTTACAATTTACTCATTAAACAGAATTATTGATTTCCATGTGGTACGACCCCATCTAATAAAAAAATAAGTACATAATTTGATTTATTGTCGGAAAACTCATTGAAAAGAAGTCAACCAGTTGTTCTGAATCAAAATTGGCTGTCGCAAATCATAAAACCCCTTTTCACTTTTGGTAAAATTGAGAATTTTTCGATATCCTTTGCTTTGAAGTTCAAAGCTACATAAAAGCGATTAATTAAAAAGGGAATACATTCGAGATCCAATATCGTTCTTTCATTCAATTCGATGGAGGTTCCGTACAGCTTGAATGAGTAATGTTCTACACATATTTGATTTGTTTGACATGGTCTCCGTGTGTAAAGGGTTTTAGGAGCTACAAACACTTGGCTTTTAATTTTCTACATTTTATCTAAAATTAAGCTTTCACAGTATTTATTTGTTACGTATGTATTGATTTCAAAATTTTGGGAATTTTAAATTAAGCAATAACAGATATTTGCAACCAAGTCCAGGTGTCTAGATAACTTATAATATTTTTCTTTCTTGAATGTTACGTCCCTTATGTAAAGTTAAGTAAACAAAATTTAGTTTCCAGTTAATTTTTCTTTAAGAAATGATAGTTCAATTTACGTACTGCGTTGATTGATATACTTACATTACAAATATTAAAACTTTTTCATTGTTTGAAACCTCCAAAGAAAACATAAATAAATTGATGGATCTTAAATTTAAACGTGATTAAATTTTTCCGGTTAGCAATGTGTATCTTAAGTAGTCCAAATCATCGGAGGATTGGCAAAATAACTTAAAAGTTACTAAAATAAATTGAGTTTGGAAATTCTTACATTTAAATTTACTGTCTCTGAATATTAATTGAAATATTTCGATTAATTCAAATTATTACCTACTTTGCCACTCAGAGCGTCTTTGTAGTACGTGACAAGAGGTAAAAGACATATTTTGAACCATACTGAAATATTAAAAAAGTAATTAATATCTATGACAGAATTTCGTTAAGAATTTCTTTATAAATTAGTTTTCAAAACAGGAAGAGTATTGATTACATTAATTTAAAAATTTTTGCAGTTGACTTGCTACTTTAATTGCTTGATTACTTAAAGAAGATTAGGTATTGTTTTTTTGCTTACGCAGAGTAATAGTAGTATTTTAGTTAAAACAATGAAACAATGTTATAAAGGCGTTTAAAATTGTGTGTATGTTTGTTACTACTACACGCTTAAACGGCTGAACAGATTGGAGTGCAATTTGATATTATGGTATTACATTTGTTGATTGTTACTTTAAATTCATCTGTCCATAAATTAATATTCATGGACATTTCATATAGACCGCTGGACCATTCTTGATGTAGTCTTGTTCTTTTTTTATGTAGTCCACTGGATTAGAGGTTTACATTTACATTATAATGTTACTTTTAATGAGAGGTCATAATTGTATCTAAGTTAACATATGTATAAAACCTTTTTATCGCAATAAATATTTTTTGATTTTTTTTGACGGTTCAGTGACGGGCTTCGTGGTTTAGTATTTTTACTGCGTCTGGGTGTTTTCTATGTATTATAAGTATGTATTTACAAAAGAAAAGTAGTTTATGTAGTATATCCGTATTCTGGTATCCATAACACAAGTATATAAGCGAAGTATATTAGCTTGGGACCAGAGGACGTTGTGTGAAATGTCCATGAATATTTGTTTTTATTATTTTTTATTTCTTTTTATTCTAAATTAACTTATAGGCCACCTATCGGGGTACACAGTCATCGATAAATTATTCCAGTTCTGAGCAGTTCGTATGCCGTCAACTTTGTCATATTTTACACTTAGTTTTATTTAAAACTAGCTGTCGCCCGCAACTTCGTACGAGTGGAATTCAGAGACCAAATCTTAACGAATTAATAAAAATCTTAAAAAAACACCACATAAAAATCCATTGCGTAGTTTTAAAGATATAAGCTTACATAATGACATACATACAAAAATAGCGGCTTTGTTTTATAATAGTTATTTAAAATTCAAATCTACATTATAATTTACAAGGACAACTAACTTGTTTCAAAGTTTCTACTACAAGCGTCCTAAAGCTACGCATCATAAATCATTTTCAACAATCTATGTACCTACTTCTAATTGGAAATACGAGAGTGTTTCCATAAAGAACAGTATTGTGCTACTCAAGATAATGGTAACAATTCTACGTACACAACTAAGCTTAACTAAAATATGAAAACAACTATGGCGTATTTTGATATAATAGCTATTTCATTGTGGACGTTTATATAATAAATGAATTTTTTTGTTTATAATACAAGGTTTTCATAATATGAAAGCTCAGTTAATATTGCGGAATTGTGATATTGATACTATCAATTTTCTTTTTATAATTTAATTTGGTTGAGTTTAGTTGGGCAGGTAAAATTAGAAAAAAAAAGAAAAGAAAAGATTTTAGTTTACAACTTTAATTTGGTTAAGTTTAGTTGGGCAGGTAGAATTGATGCCATTATTTCAATAAATAGGAGATTAAGACATATTTGCCGTACACTATGCGTGATTATTATGTTTTAACGGATTGGGAAGAGTTTTCGATATAAGCTCATACACTCGGCCGCTATACTTTGACAAAAATTTTCTGCAATAAAATACATTTTTGGTACCTACTTTAAGGGCCTACATCAATATTATCGTATATCATCGCCGACACGTACATATTAACACAGCCAGTAGGCACAGAAAATGAAGAATTAGGGATACTTTTCCTATTTACTCAAAATCTACTTGTCGACGCTACAGGCAGCGCCATCTATTACGCTTATGTGAAGTTACAGGGACGAGACGAGCGACAGTGCTGCCGCCGACGGCCAATAGGAAGGCGTCTTACAGTTTTACCCTACGCGCTGACGACCAATAGGAAGGCGTCATTCTGTTTTACCCTATTGCGCCTACGCCATCTTGGCGTCCCTTTTATCGCTTGGAATCGGCACTAGCCGACACGAAATCTTATTTCTGTATAAAAATAAACTTACCTCACGATTATGTTTGTAGAAGTATGGAAAATAAATATGTATTGCCTACACGCAGTTTAAATGAAGTACCCGAAGCCCCCGTTACTGAACATTTGGTCCAAACGAACCGGATTGCAGCGGATGATGCGAATAACCCGACTTGCCACAAGCCGAGGTGCAAGAAAACATCAGTTGACGGTTAGGCCTTCGATCCTTTCTACTCCCTTCCTTGTTATCTGTGTTGAAACCGTGATGCTTGTATTTTTCAGTTGCCGATCGCGTTTGCGGCGTTAGTGTCGGGGCCTTCGCACCCTGCATTCGCGTCTGCGTGCCGGTTGTGTTCAAATCGTGAGTACCTTATTCTATTCTTTTCATAGGCTTGATAACCGATAATGATGGGTGGTGATGACGAGAAATACCTCTCAATGCCTGGAGACCTCGTTGACCTCAAACGGCAACGTGGTAATCTAAGGTGTAGGATTACACAATTCAATAAATTTTTAAACGCCTTCAGCGACAGCCCTCCTTCTTTATTACAAATTAAAGAGATTAAGTTTAGAATTAACGCGGCTAAAGATCATTACAATAATTTTAATACATTACAAAATCAAATTGAAATTAATTCTTCAGACGCCGACAATTCATCCAACATGGAGTATGTCGAGTCTTTTGAAACCTTATATTTTAGTACTTTAGCCTTTGCTGAATGCTTAGTTGAAGGTGGAGAGGTTAATGTGAGCTCTAATTGTAACAAATCACAAACGGTAAAATTACCTGATATTAAATTACCCACTTTTGATGGTGCATACGATCATTGGTTAGAATTTCGTAATTCATTCTTAGCTATGATACACAACCGCACAGATTTAGATTTAATTCAAAAATTCCATTACTTACGTAGTTCACTTAGCGGCACGGCGATACAAGTTATAAGCGCCTTAGACTTCACGGATTCTAATTATAAGCATGCGTGGGAGTTGCTGGAATCTAGGTTTCATAATACTAGGCTCCTAGTACATAATCACATAAAGGCACTATTTTCTGTTCCTTCAAACAAACACGAATCTGCTGCTCATATTAGGAGGTTAGTTGACACGGTAATGCGTAATCTTCGAGCTTTAAATACTTTGGAGGAACCCACGGACTCGTGGGATACTCTGGTCATATACCTAACGGTGTCGAAGCTCGATTCGTCCACTGAACGTGACTGGGAACATCACTTAGGTAATCTTCATTCCGATTCGACTAAAAAGGTAAAATTAAGTGATTTACTTTCGTTTCTTAAAAATAAGGCAGACTCGTTGGATATGATTAATGCGAATAATAAGCCTCCAAGTAAACCTCCTTATAATGAACTTAATTCCAAAGGTGTTAAGGTTCATAGTTATGTAGCTAATAGTTCCAACAATTTACGTCCAAAGGGTAAGACAATGAATAGTAATAATAATAGACGATTGACTCGTGTTTGTATTTCGTGTAAGGGTAATCACAATCTTTATTCGTGTTATTGTTTTTTAAATTTACCTGTAAAGGATAGAATAAAATTCGTAGATAATAATAATTTATGTCGTAATTGCTTACGATCGGGACATAACATTTCCGAATGTACCTTTGGTCCATGTAAGCAATGTAATTGTAAGCATAATTCACTGCTTCACCAGCCGAACATCGATTCTGAGGCGCGCAGCGAGAGATCAGCTGATCACGGCGCGGACTCGGCCGGCGGCAGCGTGAGGTCATTGGCCGCGTTGCACTCTGCCTCATTAGATACGTATCATTTGCACGCCGGTAGCGAATTAAATGATTTCGTACATCAAAATACGTCACTACAAACGGTATTACTATGTACAGCGCTGGTGGAGATAGTAGACGTAAACAATAAGCGTGTATATACGGTTAAGGCTTTGTTGGATAGTGGTAGCCAACATTCCTTTATTACGGATAAATTACGAAGTATTATAAATCCGCCATCAATACAGTCCACTGCACAGATATGTGGCATTTCACAGTCTGTTACGCGTTCAAATATTTTATGCGATTTAACAATACGTTCTAAATTAAGCGACTACAGTGCAAAGGTTAAGTGTTTGGTCTTGCAGCGTATAACATCCAGTTTACCCAGGACAGGCATTGATCCCGCGCTTATACGTATACCGGACAACATTCGGTTGGCTGACCCCGACTTTCATAAACCCTCAGAAATAGATTTATTAATCGGAGCGGATCTATTTTGGGATTTATTATACGATGATAAAATAAAATTAACTAACGGACCTTACCTACAAAATTCTAGGTTAGGTTGGCTGTTATCGGGTCCTTTAAACACTAAGGGCTTAAGCGTAGATGGACCACGTATGGTTCAATGCAATATTGCTCAGTCTGTTGACGATCAACTTGCACGATTTTGGGAATTGGAAAACGTGCCACAGTCACGTGACGTCCTCACTCATGACGAAAGATTGTGTGAAGACTTGTTTACGAAAACTACTAAACGGGAGTCTGATGGTAGGTTTTCTGTACGTATCCCACTGAAGGATTCGCCAGATGTGCTTGGTGATTCTTTAAAAATGGCTAAGAATAGGTTCTCATCATTAGAACGTAAGTTAGAGCGTTCACCTTCGTATAAGCGTATGTATTGTCAATTTATGCGTGAATATGAGGACCTTGGCCACATGACGCTTAAAGATAATTTCGATAGTCCCAACTACTTTTTGTGTCATCATGGAGTACTAAAGGAAAGTAGTACTACAACTAAATTACGCGTTGTATTTGATGCCAGTGCTGTAACAACTTCTAACAAGTCATTAAACGATATTCAGTACGCGGGGCCGTCACTACAAAACGATATTTTTTCGATTCTTATTCGCTTTCGTCAGTATAAATATGTAGCTTGTGCAGACGTAGAAAAAATGTTTAGAATGGTAAATATACAGTCTGATCAAAGAGCACTGCAACTAATTTTATGGCGAGAAAATATATCTGATTCCTTAAAGGTTTATCAATTAAATACGGTAACGTACGGGACCGCATCAGCCCCGTATTTAAGTATGCGATGTATACGTCAATTAGCGTTAGAAACTGATGATGAGGTTGTTTCTCGTGTCATAAAGAACGATATTTTTGTCGATGACCTGATCACAGGTAACGACGACTACGAGGTTTTACTAGGTATATGCGATAGGGTTGCGCGCGTATTACAGTCAGGTTGTTTTATGCTCCGAAAGTGGAAATTTAATTCGGAAGTCTCACAAACTTCCACTATGTTCACAAATGAACACACTCAAAACAAAACTCTCGGGATCGGCTGGCAGAGTGATTCCGACGAGCTATATTACACAACAAAATTAAATGAATATAGTAGTAATCATTTAGTGACAAAAAGATTAATTCTTTCTACAATCGCACAAATATACGATCCGTTAGGGTTGCTATCGCCGGTGATTGTCATTGTAAAAATGTTATTACAAAAACTGTGGCTTGCTAAACTTGATTGGGACAGCCCTGTCCCCTGTGACGTTGCAGTCGCATGGCAGCGCTTCACGGAAACTTTAAGAGTTTTAAGCGAGTTAAGGATACCACGTCATGTAATGAGTGATAACGTGCAACATAAAGAGTTACATATTTTTTGTGACTCGTCTCAGGGCGCTTATGGAGCGTGTGCATATATACGTACGTATAACGAAGGTTCAGAGGTATGTTGTAGGTTACTGTGTGCTAAGAGCAAAGTCGCGCCTATTAAAACTATTACAATACCGAGATTGGAGCTCTGTGGAGCGCTTGTGGGTGCGAAATTATTTAAAACCATCGTGGATTCGTTAAGGTTAACTTTTACAAAGACATATTTTTGGACAGATTCGACTATTGTTATTGGTTGGATGCGTATGTCACCGCACTTATTAAAAACATTCGTGCATAATCGTGTTACAGAAATAAACGAGTTAACAGGTAATTCGATTTGGTTGCATGTTTTCAGCAAAGATAACCCAGCTGATTTGCTAACTAGGGGAGTTAATCTCGATTTATTAATTAACAATAGTCTGTGGTGGACTGGTCCGTTGTATCTGCAGTCTAGTGATAGTAGTAGTTTTTATCAATCTAATACTAATTTAATAGATATGAATGATTTACCGGAATTAAAACCACAGTCAGTAACTCTTACCTGTACTACTGAATATTGTGATTTATTTACATTCGAAAATTACTCATCGTTCATCAGATTGAAGCGTGTAGGTGCATATGTATTGCGTTTTATTGCTGCCACTCGGAAATGTAGTGAACGTCAAACTGGTTCGTTGTCGGTGGATGAGCTGAATGCCTCGGAACGTATGTTGGTTAGGTTCGCGCAAACACAATCATTTCCTAATCTTTACGAAAAACTAACTAATAATGTACCTATTAAAACTAATTGTAAGGAATTTAATCGTATTTCAGGTCTTAACGTATTTATAGATAAACATAAAATTATTAGAGTAGGTGGTAGGTTGTCAAATGCGTCTAATTTTGACTATAACAAGAAATACCCAATCTTGTTATGTAGCAAACACCATTTTACAAATTTGTTAGTTGTATATGAACACCTGCGTTTATTTCACGCTGGTCCCCAATTATTGTTGGCTAGCTTGCGTGAGCGCTGGTGGCCGCTGAGTGCACGAAATATTACACGAAAGGTGGTGCGTCAATGTATCGTATGCACCCGAAATAAAGGGAAAACATTAACACCCTTAATGGGTAATTTACCCTCAGATCGCTTGGAGCCTGGTTTTCCATTCTTAAGGACAGGCGTAGACTATGCGGGTCCAATATTAATTTTAAATCGTAAAGGAAGAGGAGCTAGGTTTTGTCTGTTTGTCTGTTTCGTCACTCGCGCGGTACATTTGGAGCTTACTACTGGTCTTTCTACTGACGACTATATTTTAACATTAAGGCGTTTTATTAGCAGAAGAGGTAAACCTCATATTATTTATTCAGATAACGGTAGGAATTTTGTGGGGGCTGCTAAAGAGTTTTCACAGTTTTTAGATAGGAACTCAAAACAAATTATTGATATTGCCGCTAATGATTCAATTAAGTTCTGTTTTATCCCACCATACTCACCCCATTTCGGTGGCCTTTGGGAGAGTGGAATAAGGTCTGCTAAGTATCATATAAAGCGAGTAGTAGGGAATACTAATCTAACTTATGAGGAGTGCAGCACGGTTTTGACACAGGTCGAAGCCATTCTGAACTCCCGCCCTTTATCACCTATGTCAACAGACCCTTCAGATCTTACACCTCTTACTCCTGGTCATTTTCTTGTCGGCCGGCCGTTGACTGCTCCAGCAACCGAGGACCTGCTTGATGCACGAGAGACACGGCTGGACCGCTATAGACGTGTCGAACAACTTCGGCAACATTTTTGGCAACGGTGGGCGAAAGAATATGTATCAGAATTACAAGTACGTACTAAATGGAAATCACACCAAGCTGACATTCAACTAGGAAGCCTGGTCATTGTAAAGGAGGATGGTCTGCCTCCAATGAAGTGGAAGCTGGGCCGTGTGATCAATATCTACCCAGGAACTGACGGCATATCACGCGTGGCTGACATTCGCACGTCGTCAGATGTAATAAGAAGATCATTTTCTCGAATATGTCCTTTACCAATATTGTCATAAGCTATCCTGTAAATTGATGTTGGAAGCAGGAGCTTCCAAAGGCGGGGCCATGTCGACGCTACAGGCAGCGCCATCTATTACGCTTATGTGAAGTTACAGGGACGAGACGAGCGACAGTGCTGCCGCCGACGGCCAATAGGAAGGCGTCTTACAGTTTTACCCTACGCGCTGACGACCAATAGGAAGGCGTCATTCTGTTTTACCCTATTGCGCCTACGCCATCTTGGCGTCCCTTTTATCGCTTGGAATCGGCACTAGCCGACACGAAATCTTATTTCTGTATAAAAATAAACTTACCTCACGATTATGTTTGTAGAAGTATGGAAAATAAATATGTATTGCCTACACGCAGTTTAAATGAAGTACCCGAAGCCCCCGTTACTGAACACTACTAAATATATTTTAATTCTGATTTACGTGTTTCTATATATAATAGTTACTTATGTTTTTAAAGTTATTTCATTAGTTAATACGCGATAATAGACCAACAAATGAAAAAAATAAAAAATTTGAGAGGTTGTTTCGCCAAGATTTTCTATCGAGAAAACTTTTTTCAATCGCGTTTCTGAGTTGATGCGATCCTAGATCATATATTGAAAAAACATATACTTAAAAATTAGAGCTCTAGCCATTCAATCTAAAGAAACAATGAAAACTTCGTACATAGAAAAATGCCCGAAGCTATTTTGGTATCGTCTTAATGGTCCAAATTTAAATATCTGAAAACAAAAGAAACATTACAACCTCATTGCTATATAAATATTATATTGCTTAACTATTTAAAGGTAGGTAGGTACTACATTTATTTCATAATTAACAAAGTATGTACAAGATTTTCAAAAATTAAAGTAGGTAAATCTAATATATAAAATTCACGTGTCACAGTGTTAGTTACCGTACTCCTCCGAAACGGCTTGACCGATTCTTCTCAAATTTTGCATACATATTCAGTAGGTCTGAGAATCGGCCAACATCTATTTTTCAAACTTTTTTTTTTTTTAGTATGGCAAAACAACGTTTGCCGGGTCAGCTAGTATTATATAAAAAGCCGATTATTTATAAGAAAACAAACAAAATAAAATTCATGTGGTGACAGATTAAGAATACAAGTATAGCCACTTTATAGGTACGTAACAATGCAATTTTTTTATTTGTTTCCAGGGTGCTGTAAGAGCCAGCTAAGGGAGGAAGCATAGTTGCAGTTGACATCGACTGTGAGAGACAGAAAACTCGAAACTAAACCCTATGCCAACATGCCTATGGCACAGAAGGCCATAATACTTCTAAAAGCAGAGGAGGCCCGTGCCCAGCAGTGGGTCGTTACCTAATTGGCTGGAGAGAGAGAGAAATAAAATAAATAAAGCGTCAAAATATTCCTTTGCATTGTTATTGACTGGTAAAGGGGTGAGTGCCTAAAACACTGGCATCATTACCACATTGGATGGCAATACTTAAAAAACGACTTACAATGTAAGAAATTGGGAGTTGCAAACTCATACATTCGTGTAGTTAATTTTGGTTACACTACATAAACAAGTGAAATGTTAAACTTAAAGTACTAAGTTTAACATTTCTCACATATCTAATTACACTTGAAACAAACCACTGACAGTCTGTGGCTTTAAGCGTCTGTCGACCTCTATCCATCTTTCACTGTCTACAACTTGAAACTTATCTTGAACAAAGCAGTTTTCAAGTGATACTTACTACAGATTCATATTTCATTAATAAATATATTGTTAAAAGAATACGTTTAACGTCCCCTGTCTTGCTATTTTTTATCGATCACTAGCTTATCTTTGTATGAATTGTGCAAGATTTGTGGTTAATCCGACATTTGGCATGAGATAAAAATTACGTTCACAGATTTCGTTTCGATATCGGTACTATACTGTTGCGTACGTAGCCAGCAATACCCAATTTCATAGTCATTTACGCAAGGAAGAAAAATTATTCTGATGTTGGTAAATGAAGCCAAGGAAGTGTGTTTGGATAGCACTGGATTAGCAGATGGCGCTCTATAGTAGAGACTATAGAGCAGGCAGGGACCTATCCCCATGGAAAAAAGGCGTACGGTACGATGATGATGATGATGATGATATTCCCTATAATAAATGGCTTTAAGTACTGTCAATGAAAATATTCTTAAATAATACTTTCGATAATACTCGAGCAATGTGTATAATAAATGAATATACGGCGCATGGTTTCACAACTAGGCTTGGAGCACTACATTTGATTATGTATAATCTGATTTCAACAGTTAGTGAAGCGATCTCATTTAGTCAAATTTACGCAAAAGCTTCGTGTAGTTAGAATACATAACCAAAATCTAAGTTTAAATTACTTCAAAATAGTTTCAGCAATATTCAATGTTATTATTTATGAAGAATTTGTGGATTACTATGGATGGATGGAAGATGTTTGATGTTAGTTGCTCTTTCACGAAGAAATTACTGCATGGATTTTGATGACTTCACAGCTGTCTGACTATAAACTATAATAGATACGTATAATATATAGATTACTAGCTGACCCGGAAAACGTTGTTTTGCCATACAAATGCCAGGGTGGGGGACATTTACCACTTAGGGGTATGAAAAATAGATAGTAGCTGATTCTCAGACCTACTGAATACGCATATAAAATTTGGTAAAAATCGGAAAAGCCGTTTTGGAGGAGTACGGTAACTAACATTGAGACATGGAAATTTTATATATTAGAAGATATCGTAATTACATCACGTTAAAAGCAAAGAAGCAGTTCATAACCCACGGTTGAAACCGCAGGAATTTGCTAGTTTAATGTATAGCTTTGTTTAACATAAATATTCTTAAAATTAATATTTTCTGTTTAACATTTTGGTAAATAACTGAATAAAAAGTTAAAGGGTGTCGCATATATTCAGGAAGCTTTGTTCCTAAAACCTTTGTCACTTATTCTTTTAAGACTACAATGTCACTAGGCGACCATTAGGAGCTCATCATTTGCATCTAAATTACCGCTATAATATTGCTACCCGAATTTTAACCTTTCTTACCGATCCTTAGGGGCAATTAAATACTTTTTGTCGTGCCATTTATGTATTGATTTTTGCGGAACAATAGTTAAGGTCTTTATATTTTATCTCCTACTATTCTCACCAATAAAGAACCCCTTATGAAGGTCACAAGCTGGGACTGGATGCGGAAGACGGAGGACCTCGTATTGTGGAGCGAATTGGGAGAGGCCCACATCAAGCAGTGGGCTGGTTTGATTAATATTTTTGTAATCTGATTGAAATTACGTTCATTAGTGTTAGCTTCACTTTAAGAGGGCACGATACCAAATTATGCTGCATACAAAAATATGGGTATCGTACTTCCCTTTTTCTTTGCGAAAGTTAAACCGGTTTTAATTGTTTCTGCGCTATATTATGTATGAAGAGTATATTTATGCTTCTGTCACTTTTTTTCAATACATAATAACTAAAAGAAATATGACCATCCGAAAATCCCGTCTTTTTCGGTTTTCTTTAGGTAAAGTTGTAGCGTCTATGACTCATATTTGGTAACGTTTTAGCAAAGAAAAAAGTGATACAAGTATAGATATACTCTTCATGTATAATATAGCGTAAAAATAATTAAAATCGGTTTAACATTCGTGAAGAAGAAAGGGGAGTACGAAACGCCTTTTTTTCAGAGAATCTGTTTCAGCTGTATTTGTCCCTTTCAGCACGGTGCTCGGGAATAGGGATAGCAATACCTAAGGCAAATACCTAAATTAGGAGTACAGTACCCTCTTAAGTTCAAATGTATTTTATATCTATGCATAGGAATATATTTAGATAAAGGAATAAATACATGAATTTTCTCCAAACTTTTTTACTATTCCACGTTTTGCAATATCCGAGATAAGGACTAAATTGTTTAATGCCACAATCGATTAGTTTTTATGATCATACGGTTGACGTAAGGAACTTAAGACATAAAGAGAAATAACCACTTCCCGATTAGGTACAAATAAAGGTTCGTTGTCTCCAGAAAGTGTTAAACAGTAAAATACAGGTTGGCGAGTAGTTAGTTGATTTACAAACATGTCTTCTCATTTCTAGGGTTCCATACTAAAAGGAAAAACAGAACCCTATTACGGAGACTTCACTGACCGTCCGTCTGTTACCAGGCTATATCTTTGGAACGGTAATAGCTAGAGAGCTGAAATTTCACAGCTTATGCCTATCAGTTGGTGCTATGTTAACAAATACTCATCATTTGAGTTTTTGGCCCCATTAGTTGGTGATATTTAAGGTCGTTATGTTTGTTAGTTTGAGGCCCCATTAGTTGGTGTTATTTAAGGTCGTTATGACAAATATATATATTATCGATACGGAACCCTTCGTGTTCGATTCCAATTCGTACTTGAATTTACGTTTATATTCTCCCTGAATTTAGGTTTATATTCTCCCAACAAATAAAAGCACTTGAGAGTTTCGTAAGAAAATTTTCATCAATTCTGTTGGGGTTTTAGTGTCATTAGAAGGCAGTCAAATACTGATCATTTGCATCCAAACAGCCGCTATAGATTTACTACCCGAAATTTGCATCAGTTTTTCCGTTCTTTGTTCGCAATTAAATGTTATTTTTTGTTTAGGCCGTAGTACGTACTTGTGTATTGGAGTTTATTTGGTGTGAACACCACCGCTGATCATTGTATATATTTAAATTACTGAGGTAAATAGATAGAATGCTCTTTATTGCACACTATTTTCTATAGCTTGGGTTAGCAAATTATTACAATTCACTCGATGTTAAATGAATGTGCAATCCAGACGTTAGTACAGCCTAGTACGATGTGTACAGAAGTTAAGGGTTTCCAAGAAAATCATATACTCGTGGGGTACAATAGGCGAATTTATCGCAATTTGCGATCTCTTTTAGACAGAACGATTTAACCAAAGCTTAAGGACTCGATTGCTTTGGAGATAAAATCATAAGTGAACTATCTTATTCTGTACTAATATTATAAAGCTGAAGAGTTTATTTGTTTGAACGCGCTAATCTCAGTAACTACTGGTTCGAATTGAAAAATTCTTTCAGTGTTGCATAGTACATTTTTTGAGGAAGGCTATATAACATTACGCTGTGACTAATAGGAGCTGGGAAACAGTGATAAATGCTACAAAAACGGGGAACATTTTCTAAATTCCACACTTCGCTTCTATTGGTCGCAGCGTTATATATCGTCTAGGTTAAGGACCTATAGGTTCTAGCCTTTCTCGATAAATGTACTCAAATGAAATAACTTTTGAAATCGAATCATTGGTTCTTGAGCTTAGAACGTTTAAACAAACAAACAAACTCTTCAGTATCAAATATTAAGTATAGATTATACAATTACACACGTCATAAGTTATTCGAATCTATATGTCCAGTCACTTAGTAAGAGTTAACTTATAAACATACATACAAAATAATCTAAAGAGTTATGTCAGTGTGTAAAAATTAAATGCCGGAAAACGACATCCTAAACATTCGATCACAAAAGTAAATAGAAACATAGAAAATTGAGACCCTATATACTTTTAATCTGTGATTACATTGTAACCAATCTCATGTATAAATAAATAAACTACAGTTTTCTTGAGAAACTTATCTAGTTGGAACCAATATGTGGGTAAATACCTAATGTAATTTACGTTATTTTTAGTTGTTAGGCCTAACGAATATATAGCTTCGAGTAAAGGTCTTGTGAGAATTGTAATGAATGAGATCTTGGACTCAAGATGTTTATTAGTTGTCCTTCCGATATAGTGCTGAGATTTCTAGAAAATTACATGTAACATTACTTAATCAAGGTTATAAGGGACTGTGTATTGGTATAGTGAAGTAATATTAACTTGTAAATATATTGTTTTGACAATATATTAATTAAATAAATAAATAAATATTCATGGACAATTCACACAACGTCCTCTGGTCCCAAGCTAAGCTTATATGCTTGTGTAATGGGTACTAGAATACGGATAGAATACATATACTACGTTTCTTTTGTAAATACATACTTATAATACATAGTAAACACCCAGACGCAGAATAAATATTTGTATCACGATTAAAAATATCACACAAATGATTGTCCCGAGCGGGAATCGAACCTGCGACATCATGATCGGCAGTCCGTTACATGAACCACTCAACCACGAAGCTCGTCAAAGTGTCTATAACACTAAACTGTTTATTAGATACTAGCTGTTGCCCGTGATGACTTCGTACGCGTGAAATTTAGAAAGTAAACCAAAACAAACAGAAGTTTTCTATGACAGTCGATAGATGGCGTTCTACCTATTTTTTAAATCGCGCTACAGTTTCGTTCGACACATTAACACTTAAGCTCGTCAAAATTTCTATAGTGTCATCAACTCGTTTTCGCATTTATAAATTAGTAAGGATAAGGATAAGGATTAACTATCATATTTTTGTTTTAGCGCTTTGTACCAAAAGGTAGATTAGAACCCTATTACTGAGACTTAGCGATGGGTTATAACAGCAAAAAGGTGATATCTGTTATTCCTGTTACTGTTATACTTAAATACCAGGTGCCAATACCTGTTATTAAATAACAGGCTGTTATTTTTGGAATGAACAACCTTGACTGTTAATTTTTCACAGCAAATGCAAGGCTGTTCTGTTACTAGTTTGTTATCGAGTATCTGCGTTGAGTATTGACAGTTGATAGTGTTTGCCTGTTATTTTTAATAACAGGTATTTCTTAACCGCAGCAACAGCTAGTATCTGGTATCTTAAAATACCTGTGACGTCTACCTGTTACGATAAATACGCCTCACTCCTACTGAGACTTTGCTGTCCGTCCGTCCGTCATATGTCATCAGGCTGTATCTCGCTTTAGAACGGTTAGCTAGAGAGCTGAACTTTTCACAGTTAATATGTAGTAACAAATACTTACTATCACCATACTCCTGCTCGTGTCCTATTGTTTGGGATATCGTCTGTATGATAAATATATTATCATAACAGCGCTACGGAACCCTGAGAGTTCAACTTGTACTTGACTGGCTTATTTTTCTACGGGGATTTCTATTTCTTCTCAGCTCATAATTTCTATTGTTGGGCACGGTTCTTCTCCGTTACAAGAGAATATATTTGGTCTATCTATGTTACTCTTCAGAAGTGTCTTTGTGTATGGTTCAGTTTTAAGTTTTACGTTTCTCAGATGATGATCAGCTTACATTATCCCGTACCTTTTGTAAGGCTCTTACCGCTAGGCGCGGAAATAGGACAACAGTAGCTTATGCAGTAGATTAGTCAGCACTAAAAAAGTCACTGTTACGGTGCGCATCCTAAAATAATTTGCTTTGTTCAGAAACTTAAAAACACCCTTGAAAATCGTGAACATTTTTTAAATTATTGCATTGTAATTGTGATATTGAAGTGCGTGAAAATCGCTCTTAAAGATTCCGTTACATAGATTAATACATTGATAGATATGTACCCAGTTAATAAAAGCGTGTTAAAAACTACCTCAATCGCGTTTTACTCTTAGTCCACATCGTACGAGAAATTATCTAGTGTCGCATATTCAGTAAACTTTAGTAGACCACTGTCAAGAACGAGGTTTGATTTGTAAAGCTTAAGTTTTAACTCCTTAAATTTTATGGACCAGATGGCTGTCATCATCTTTTGAATAGAAAGCCAAGAACTGAATGTATTCACTACTTGGAATACATTTCTTTTTAACCGACTTCAAAAAAAGGGAGAAGTTCTCATTTCGTCTGCATGTTTTTTTTTGCTGAAACTGAATCACAATTAAGCATAATAAAAATGAAACGAAAATTAAATGAAAGATTTTTAAGATAAATTTTACTAACCTTAGTGAATCTTACAGGTAGGTAGATATCTAGGATTAATTAATTGTAACGTGAGATATTTTCCAATATTCCGAGCAAGAAATTGCTAGCAATAAATGGAATGCAACTCCAAATGAGATTCCACGCCTGAAAGCAATACAGCTGAGCGTAATTTATTTTTTCTTTTTAATTCTTTTTTGCACCATGCATATTTATTTTATACTACTGTCGCCCACGTCTTCGTTCGCGTGAAGTTTTGGATCCCAGTAAGAAATTTAAAGCAGTTTTTCCCGAAGCAAACAGATGTTATCCCGGAATTAACTGTAGCTAATACTTTAGAAAGAAAGAAAATAAATTTATTTGTAACGGAAAACAAAACGATAAAAAAACAAGGAAAACAATAATAGCAAGTAAGTGAAATAGAGATAAAATAAAAGGAGCGAAAAGAGAAAAGCAGCTATGAGGTACAAATAAAATAATTGTGTCCTTTACAAAACGGCCACAGCTCAGCTTGATTGCTGGTTAAATCCAGCACTGGTCTTCCGCTGGGCCGATATGTGAAGTCACAGACTACAACATACAGATAAGAGTAGACTTAAAAATAAATAAAAAACAAAACAAAAATTAACAACACATAAAATTAATTTATATAGCCTATGGGGGAGGCCTATGTCCAGCAGTGGACTGAGAAAGGTTGATGGATGGATGGAAAATTAATTTAATTTGACGGGCTTCGTGGCGTAGTGGTTCATGTACTGGACTGCCGTTCACAAGGTCGCGGGTTCGATTCCCGCTTGGGACAATGATTTGTGTGATATTCATAAATGTCATACAAATGTTTGTACTACGTCTGGGTGTTTTCTATGTATTATAAGTATGTATTTACAAAAGAAAAGTAGTTTATGTATTATATCCGTATTCTGGTACCCATAACACAAGCATAATAAGCTTAGCTTGGGACTCTGGTCCCAAGCTAAGCTTATTATGCTTCATGGACATTTCACACAACGTCCTCTGGGACGTTGTGTGAAATGTCCATGAATATTTATTTATATTTAATAAAATAAAAAGTTTAAATTAGATCTCTACCAACCAATTACTGAAAACGGTATTCAATTTCATGCAGTAGGTAGTTTTGACATAATGCGCGTACAAACGTACAGATATATAAACAAAAATTCTATAAACCATTGTTTTGGCTTCTATTACGCAAATAAAGACCACCTGTCTAATTTATCTTTCAATATCTTTAAAGTACAGACATCGACTTTACAGATTTTTTATATATGTAGGGAATATTTTTAATTAAGACTTTGTGAAAGTTAATGCACTTTATATTTCATGAAAGTAAATGGACTTAATTTAATGAGAACACTAATTGAATTTCTTGATAGTAGGGTCTTTAACTATTAATGGTTCTCAGGGCTTGAACTTCGTCATCATCATAACGACACGCCGTTTTCCCATGGGGGTAGGCGGGCTATGGTTTGATCTTATTAATATTTAATGTTTAAAAATTATATTACGATCAGATTGTATTTTCTAAGGAAGTTAAATGATTTAACTGAAACTTGAGCCATTGTTGATTTTTTTAAAGTCTTACAACAGGTAAGACTCTAAGAAGAGTGAAATGTTTTATGTCTAAAAAATTTTGGAAAGAATACAATACATGCCACAGTAAAAGAAAAGTAGATATATTATATACAGTTATTTCCCTCTAATATCGAGAACAATGACTGTATCTATCTACTTTTCTTTTATTCTGGCTGAAATTCCCTCCTAAAATATTTGATTGTCAAATTTTTTACCTATATATGTTACTACCAGACTATAAAAAACTATACAACACTGCTTTGTACAACATATACACAATAGCAAACATATAGTAATTATATAATAGTAAACATACAGTATAACAACATATACACAATAGCAAACTTTTGTAACGAATGTAATCAACACGTAATAAAATTTGAAGCTAGTTATTGTACAATCAATGCAGAATGCTGCATGCAGATGAGTATGTTCCTGTTTTTTGTTTTTATTTCACAAAAGTTTGTACTACCCATAAAATGTATATAAAAGTTGCTATTAGTTGCAGCAATGGGAATTTGTTTTGAAAACTATTTCCGATAAAGGAAGTTATGAAGTGATAATAGTTATGGTATTACCTATAGTAGTCATAGTCCGTATGGTGACGGATGAAGAATACAAGTGTTACAACCCCATGGTACCACCCCAAGGTGCTCTAAAAGCCAGAGATGCTGTACACAGATAACGTCCCCTGTGAGAGTCGGAAACCTCGAAAAGAAACCTTATGCCAACACGCCTGGTCAGCGCAGCTTAGTATGAGCATAGCATTATTATACATTTAAGTCTTAAAACTGGTGGACTGATGATATCGTCAAATACGCCGGGGGCCGTTGGATGCAGTTAGCGCAGGACCGCGTGTTGCGGCGTTTTATGGGGGAGGCTGAGAAAGGTTGATAAAAGTCTTAAAAGTCACATTAAAGACAATCATGCTTAGTTCTCACGCATACAGATGCCATATATCAAAATCGGTAAGACTTACCACATAGTTCCGTATGTTTCTCAGTACCTCTTAGCTCCAAAAGAGATGTCCTAAACGCACAAACATGACATACCGTTATTTTAAAAGAGTGCTCTTTTTTCTAAAGCTGTTGCGTAAATTTTACGCAGAATAATTTTCCAGGTTTAACAAGGTATGTGTCAATGTAGACCAATATAACTGAAGCATTATTGTCAAAGCGAGGACAGCAGAGGTGCGACGATGTTCGAACAGAAATTGAAATCGCGTAAGCGTTTTCGAATCCAATTTGCAGCTAAAATATCCAATATTGTTGTCTCAACAAAGACATAGCAAGGTGTGAGCCATTTTGACAATTGGAGTGACGTCAGTCATTGACTGTTAACCATACAATATGATTACGTCAAGTAGAAATGGATGGTGATTTCAAAACGGCAAGTTAGCATTTCTCAATGAAACTCATAGGAGTTCCATTGAGAAGTACTAACTTAAAAATCCTTGTCATTCACACCAAAAAAGGATGGAGTTTTTTTTAAAGAAACCTAAGACAAAGTGTTTTGAATTTTAGCTTCAAACTATTTTTTTTCAAACGAATTTTTTATTTTTGCGAATGAATCGACTGTAACTTTAATTTTGCACTTTGAAATAATAAGATGTATATAAAATCGATTTATCGAAATCTATTTAGAAACAAAGGACATTTAATCATTAAGGAAAAAATATACAATATCGTAATTCACTCTTCGAGGTAACAGCAACGAATCTCCCAAGAGGTCAACTAGTGTGAGTGTTACTAAACTCTTAATCGAAAGAGAAACCAGATTCAAGATGGCGCCCTTCAATAGTCATAAAGTATCGGTTTTCGAATGAAAATGTGGAAAATACGTAAAATATATTTTAGGAATAAAATTTATAAGATAATCCAGGAGATGTTTGTTTGTCCACTAACACTACCTCCTTATGAGGTAATTTTTATAAAGATTATGTTTATAGACGGTAATCTCCGATAGTGATGATCTTATCATTTCAATATTTTTACTAATAGGAAGCTACAGTCTTCGAGTATATAAGACTCTCGGAGACTGTAGGCTGTAGTAATTTGAAATTGCAGGCGTATGCGGGTATTCTTTGCGATATTTAATTTACAAATATTCGCTATAAAGGTACCTATATAATTTAAATCGTACATAATTATATTTTAAGACATAAAAATATTGTAAGCGTACGTCAAAACAACGTTGGGAGTTACATACGTATCCTTTATCAATCATCGTTGTAAAATGTCTCTACGAATGTACGCAATCAACATAATTTCACGGGTTTTCCGTATACGTGTTTTGAACGCATTAATTTTATTTTCATGTTTATTTCTTCATATTAAGTTTGCAATCCTGTTTAGCAGTTATGACATATAGAAAGGCAAACTCTTTATTGTAACTTTTAAAGAATTTATTTATGTTGACTGTTATAATTAGTGGACTTGTTGCATTAAACGGTCTTTTCCATGAAGGTATAGATAAAAATGGAGTGCAGACTCTGAATACCTACTTGAAGCAAAAATGATGTATGGCTATCTCGCTCACTGTGGTCAAACCCTTTCTTTCTAAGTAGGGTAACCTTTATTGTATTTCTTCCAGGACAAAACTTCAAGTAGTTGTGTTCCATATAGTGTCAACAAAATGTTCACTTCTAAGACCTAGCCCGTATAGATTTTATATTTCGAGATACTTTATGTACTGTGCGTAAAAAAATACTCAAAAAACAAACTGTTTGTTATCGCGTGAAAGTTTGGATAATTCTAGTTTTTTAACAGTAACTGGAGGTTCGGTTGTTAAATTTATTATTCTTTTTACATTTTTAAACACGTAAAATTTCCTAGTTTGTATGTACGATGTACCTATAGAATATTGGTGGGAAATAGATAATTACTAGAACAAAGGTGTAGTTCCTACGGCAATACGAAATTAATGAATGATTGTGAGATCTGCTTGAGATAAAATAATAATAATTTACCTTTATTTCAGACCTAAATACAGGTTACAAAGATACAGAAAAATGATTCCAACGAATTGAGAACCTCCTTTTTTGAAGCCGGTTAAAAATAACAAGGTGTTAGTAGTTTCTTAGTAAACAAAACAAGTTACACAATAAAATCTATTTGGCATACCTAAGTGGAAACATAACTTTTTGTGTAGGTAGCGTAAAAACGAAAAAGGGTTATTATACTCATATTTTTAAACATGTACTGTTATTAAGGGACCAACCATGAAATCGCAAAAGATATATGTTTCATTAATTTTGCAGATTAATTAAACATTATGAATACATACTGGACAATAGTTTTTCCTAGATTTCTGGGTTAGCCAATGTATTTCTATTTATTAATGTCAGTTAAAGGGCAAATTCGGTCAATAATACTTCTGAAAAAAAAAATACGTTACGTTGATTAAAATTAGTTTGTCGGAAAATCTGTAGTTAATAGTCATTTTAACTGACAATATGAATGTGGTTAAAAGTGGCTGACGGAAGAACGGAGAATCAGTCAAAATCAATTTTTACGTATATTTCTGTCTACAGCGTTTAAAGGAACCTATCATGAATGGCATGACGGGAGCTAAAAACCTAACCCACCCTTGTCGGGTTTCCCTTGGCTCCCTGTGCCTTGTGTTCCACTACTTGGCGCTAGGCAAGTCAGTTAAAATTACATTTAAACAGCTATATTGGGTAAAATTAGTTTTGAATAATTTCAGTCAAAAGTACTACTGTCGAGAGCTTACAGTCTATTGAGTGGTTATAAGTTTTGACTGTGACATACGAGTATATCATAGGGGGCTATAATAGGAACGATAATAAAGTTACAAAAAAAGGGCAAAAAAGAAACAACAGCACTTTCCAAATTAAAATCATTTAATAACTTTTCTTTTATACATGACTAAATATTATTGTTTTGTGTAATTTCTGTCTCTTACCACGTAAATCACTAAGTATATTTTCTGTATGACTCTTTAAGTGTTAAAAAATGAATTTGCAATTTTCTTAATTAATACGCTTTTATGCAAATCATTGCAATAAATTGAGTCCGTGATGGGATGCTTAAACATTTCTTGCAACAGAGGAGTAAAATGTTGTGATACAACATTAATTAATTTGTTTTCTATATTGTTTTCTCTGAGTTGGCCCATCAGGAAGGATTACTTTCATAAATGCCAGAGCTAGGATTTGGTACACCCAGAGTAGCTACTTGCCCCATAGACTCTTCCTGTAATGAACTGTCTATCTGAAAATTATAATATATTTTACAAAATATAGCCTTTTGCCATATATTCGAACTACTACATTTCTGAAACATAATAATAATGTAAGGCTCTCATTAGGCAGTCAGATCGGGGGGGGGCTGGTTCAGAAAGCAGCAATTATCTCTGGAGCCTTGAGCGCCGGTAGTTTGGAAAATGTTCCTGATACTGGTGGGGTATTTTTTTTCATACTAGTTTTTATATTCCTTATAAATTCAAATATTTAACATTGTATAACATGTGAGACAATTAAAGGAGTTTGTAAATAGATACTTGAAATTTTACCTTGCAAGGTGATACTGCTTCTTGATTTGTAATTATAGTAGGAACTGCTGTTTGTTTTAAAAAATCCTTGCACTTTCATAAAATTTCATTTTCAATGGTACAATGGATAACCATAATTTCCTCTGGGTACTATTTTTAGGAAATCTAAAAAAATAATATTGTAGGTAAGTATATTAATGTTGTAAATAATGTGAAATAAAAATTAAATGACTAAGCAAACATGTATAATTTAGTTCAGGTCCCACAGAAAGTCCTAGATATGTCCTCAGTATGGTCACACTATTTCAAAATTACTTCTTGTAAACAAGAAAAATAAAATTGCACTAAGTCCATGAAATTCAATGTAAGACTATTAGATCTTTACATCGTTATCAGTATAGTTAGTTAGAAGTATGCTGAAAACATTGTTTAATCATTTTATGAAGTATTTAATTGAAAATACAAAGAAATATGTTTGCAGTTATTCAATGCCAGAAATCACGATCTAAACACTTACGCGTGAAATTGTATATCACCTCCTGGACACCACGTACTACCGCAACCACGCACTACACAAGTTTGCACCATTTCTTTAATTATAAAAATAATTAGAGTCGAAAATTTGAAACGAAGCTGTGAACCGTAAAGTAAACAACCGACATATTGGCACAATTTTGTCGACAACTTGACATATGGTGACCAATGTTGCCAAATTACGAAATCCTTAGGAAATGGGGAAAATAATTCACTGATTCGTCAACCATGAAAAGCATCCGTGATCTACTATTTTATTATTTTTAATTTCATTCATGTATTTCAACTAGTTATTTATAGTTACGATTAAACACTATCAAATGACAGTGTTTAACTTGTGATTTGATATGTGTGGTGACTCTTTTTAAGAATTTACTAGGAGATTTTAATAAGGAGATAGCAGTACTAAGGCCACACTAAAAAGAGAGGTCAGACCACAGAGAGTGAGATAGAGATACGTAGGTATTTGCCTCAAACCGATGTTCCAAGTATGGCCTCCTTTTTTTTATCTATACCTTCATGGTCTTTTCCTGGTAATGACAAGAAAAAGTCAGAAAATTAAAAAGTATAAAATAGTGCTCCAGGCAAGGATAGCATTTATAATAATATGTTGTAACTAAAATACTGTAAAATAGATACCTATTAACAAAGCGGGCCTTATATTATAGTTTCTTTTAGCGTCTAGCGTAAAAGTGCTATAGATAAAATCGGAAAACATTCTAGACTTGGGTTCAACCATGCCTTCGTCAGTCTATTAATGTCTGACTGTCAGAAAAGGTCCTAAAGACGTGTCAGCTCTGAATTTGCATGTGAATCTTTACTTATTATAAAACACAGTCGTAATTTTTGTATATATGTCCCTATGTGAGCTTATATTATCTTCAAAGCTACGCAACGGATTTTGATGCAGTTTCTTTCAACAGATAAAGTGGTTCAAGAAAATGGCTTTATTTTGTAATTTCTTAGGGTTTGGTTTTACATTCTACGTGTACGAAGATTTATTTATTTATTTTATAGTTTTATGTGTTTTAGTGCATATTCCAGTTATTTATTGCCACAAAAGAAAATATTGTAAAACCCAGACCAAAATAGTGGAAAATACAAGAAATAGAGTTTAAATGACGTGTTAATCTCATTTCTCACATAGTAAATTACAAGATAGAAGCGAAGCGAACTTGGCGACTGGCCAAATGTTCGGTTGCATCAGCAACCACAATTCAAACACGACGATTCTTTTCTTTATTTTCATTGTACGTGTGTCTTAAAACGTTCATTGTATTAACTTGTATCACCTAAGTATAGTCGGAGCAAATCTATGTCTTCCATTAATAATCTTCCAACTCTACTTAATATCTAATATATTTTATCTTATTCTATGACAGGTCTCGTGGTCTAGTGGTTCAGGTAACGGACTGCCGTTCACGAGGTCGATTCACGCAAGGTACAATTATTTGTGCGATATTTATGAATGTCTGTACAGCGTCTGGGTGTTTTTACTATGACATTTACAAAAGAATTGGTATTTATAAATAATAAATAAATAAATAAATATTCATGGACATTTCACACATCGTCCTCTGGTCCCAAGCTAAGCTTATATGCTTGTGTTATGGGTACCAGAATACGGATAGAATACATATACTACTTTTTTTTGTAAATACATACTTATAATACATAGGAACACCCAGACGCAGTACAAACATTTGTATGACAATTAGAAAAATCACACAAATGATTGTCTCGAGCGGGAATCGAACCCGTGACCTCTTGATCGGCAGTCCGTTACCAGAACCACTACACCACGAGGCCCGTCAATTTACAAAAGAAAAGTTGTTTATGTATTATATCCGTATTCAGAAACCCATAACACAAGCATAATAAGCTTAGCTCAGGATCAGAGGACGTTTTGTGAAATGTCCATGAATATTTATACTTATTTATTTCTTCCTGCCCTTATCCCAAATTATTTGGGGTCGGTGCTTATAATATTCTTATCAACTCTTTTTTCTTTCAAATATATTATTTTTATCCTAATTATATTATTACTCCAAGAAAAACACATTTACTATTAAAATTTTATGAATACTAACTGATTCCTGCGACTCCGTACCTACGCATCAAATATTTAATCACTTTTTTACAATAAAAAATATCTAACAAAATAATATCCTTTATTGAACACTTATCATGAATAAAAAATATAGTTATTATATCCTACAGTTAAGGAAATACAACAAGGTTATATAAGACTTACTTAAACCAAAATCATTTCTGAAGATAATAAAAATAATAAAATAAATACCTAAAGATTTTGTGTCAGCAACTGAATCTACTACTAATCTAAAAATTCGCATCGGACCGCTCGCTGTTTTCTTGTCCACATTTTACATGAATTAGTGCCACGCGGTTGAGTGGGTTGCTATTGAAAGATTTTTGCACTCATATCAAATCTGCTCAACTATTTGACAGTACATTATTAAGTTACAACAGAACCAATATAAAGACGCCAGACCATGCATGGTCAGATAGTAGATACACTGTAAAAATAACAGTATTTGATTTAGAAGCCAAGTTTTGTATTATTTATTCAGTAGGAATAATCTCACTTAATGACTTGCGTATTAATGCGCAGCGAAACTGCATACGCTAGGAACCTATTTTAGAAATAACGATAATTAAAAAAACCGGCTAAGTAAAAGTTGCAAATGGTTACGGGCGATTTTCATCGTATTAAACTACTAGCTGTTGCCCGCGACGCACGCGTGGAATTTAGAAAATTTACTTTATAGCAAAACACCCATAGGAAATGAGATTTTTACAAAAAAAGCGCGACAACCCGATTTTTGCGACTTTGGACCTTGAAATTTAAGAGTTGCGTACACCCTACCATTACATATGGTTGTTAGGTATGGTTTTGAGGCAACCTTTAGGGTTTCAATAGGTATACAAGATTTTACAGACTTAAAGCTGGATATCTGGAATTTCGAGATTTTTACCTCATACAAGCATAAATGTCTGGGCCATGATGCTTCGCTCCTATTAGTCGCAGCGTGATAAGCTAATGTTATAGCCTATAGCCTTTCTCGATAAATGTACTATCCAACACTGAAAGAATTTTTCAAATCGGACCAGCAGTTCCTGAGATTATCGCGTTCAAACAAACAAACAAACTCTTTTGCTTTTTAATATTAGTATAGATATTCATCAAATTATCACACCGACCGTCATAATCTTGTCCTTTAAAACGAAATATCAAACTACACAGAAAATATTTGCTACACCTATGGTGCTCCCATAGGTATAGCAAATATTTTCTGTGTAGCTTGATGTTACGTTTTAACGAACTTAAATATTTATTGCGTACAGGTTTGTAGTTATAATAGCCGCAACTGTAACAAAACACTTATCAAACTATAGACTCTTCAGCTATCGTCGTTCATAATATACAGCCTGGTGCCAGATGGATCAGTAATAAGGCACTGTTTCACCCTTTGGTTCGATCCCCGCAAAAATTCAATTAAAATAGAAAAGCGAAATATTTTTAATATATACCAGAGCTAAAGTAATTTTAACATTCTAAAGTGTTAAAGTGTTATGTCCAAGGCAATGAACCGGCAGCTAAGATAATCATGTGTGAAACAAGCTTGCACGATGAATCGCTTACACCCCTGTGGCTTTCAGGTTACATTTTATAAAAAGCATTAATAACGTTAACTAACAAGCCGTATTTTGAATATTTATAGATTTTTTATATTTAGACGGCTAAAAACAGAATCGTTTAGTCAATTTTCTCCTAAAATTCATGGAATTATCATAGACACAAAGCTATTAAACAAAGAAACAAGACGAGTGTTGAAACCTTTATTTTCGCATAAATATTTACAACATTTAGGTAAAGTAATTCATTGATTTTGCAATTGACATGCTATGCCTTACTTAAGAAATCAAATTAAGGTGGAAAAAATTGACTTGCTGACTGAAAAAAATAGTCCCACTTGCGGCAGTCAAATTTTTCCACCATAATTTGATTTGTTAACATTTAGGTAATTGTAAAAATATATAAACCTACCCATGTAACAGTAACAAGAAGCAAACTTAACAAACAAATATTAAATTATTGTAAAAGTAATCAACCAGTTCTATAGAAGTAATAAGGGTTATTGTAAGCTCAACTTCACTAGACCATGAAATTAAGAACAAAAATAAAAGTCCAATACGAAACAATAAGAAAATAATATTTTTATAAAAGAAATTAGAAGTTAAAGTAGTTTTATACTTTTAGGGTTCCGTACCCAAAGGGTAAAAACGGGACCCTATTACTGAGACTTCGCTGTCCGTCCGTCCGTCCGTCCGTCCGTCTGTCACCAGGCTGTATCTCAAGAACGGTGACAGCTAGAGAGTTGAAATTTTCACAGATAATGTATTTCTATTGCCGCTAAACAGCAAATACTAAAAATAAAATAAAATAAATATTTAAGGGGGGCTCCCATACAACAAACATGATTTTTTTACCGTTTCTTGCTCTCATACAACAAACGTGATTAATTAAGTATTGTGTGTGTTGTTTGCTCATTTATTAATAACGTACCTTATGTTGCATAGATAATGGTACGGAACCCTTCGTGCGCGAGTCCGACTCGCACTTGACCAATTTTTTTCAACTTACGACAGGAATTGTACATACGTTCAATAAGGCTAATAATAATTGTTTTCTTTACTTATTATAAAACAAAGTCGTTATTTTTGTATGTACTCGTATGTTCCGATGTGAGATTATTTCTTTAAAACTACGCAATGGATTTTGATGTATTAAGCTATTGCATAGCTTCTATCGCGGGCCTTGAGCGTGGAGACCAAATCCAGAAATTCCGTAACGAAAATAGCGTAATGAAAAAACCTTACATTATCGGAGCCACAGAAGTACCAGAAGGTGGGTTGGCGTTCAAAATTGAGGATAAGTCAAGTTAGCCTGGGCTAACTTGATTTCATGGTCTAAAATGATATGGAACTCTACTATAGGTGACATACCGTGATGACAGTAATTTTTGCAATCTGCAAACGTCACTTTTGAACAATCTGATACATGTATGGAATTTAAAATTAAGTTTTAATACACCATATTTAATTGACACCATTGTCAGTTTGTAGTGTGAACGCCGCCACGAACAAAAAAACAAAAGTGACGTAATGCGCAGTCTTTGGGTGTTCTAGTATATCAGAATAATAAAAAAATGCCACAACATAGGATTACACAAGTTTTAACTCAATTATTTCATTTTCACATCAAAACACAATTTATGAATTTAATGACATACGTGTTTTGACGGACGTCAATAATGTTGCCCCAGGCAACCGAGAAACTTCACGTTGTACTTCACACACGCATAAATATTTTTTTGACCTCAAGCCGAGTCATTGATTTAGCCGTAGACGCACCGTCTTGTATGTCTATTATCGGAGCTACAGTTACTGCGCATGCGTAATCCCCTCTTCGCCCCGCAATTTATTTCATCTTGTTGATTCCAAGGGTAAGCGCCTTCCTCAAATTGAACAGCGTATTAAAATAAGGATTTTAGGAAGGATGAATCGACAACATATATCCTAAATGTTCATATAACAGCGTATTTTAGATTTTAATAATGTAAATTAATGTTTATTTTATTTTATTGACATTTGATTGACAATCGCTATTTTATCATAATTACCATAAACAATGGACAGATGTAAGCATCAGTAATTAATCTTATTTTAGTTTATGGTATTTAGATTCTTGCATAAATAAAATAAATAAATAATTATAAATGCTTAAGTTGATATAAAATGCTATGCAATAGCTTTACCGCGGTAGTCCCCGAGTGCCACGTCTTTTTTTTTAATAGATGGAGTGGTTCAAGAAAATCTGTTTTTTGAATAATTTGTTAAGGTTTTTCTAAATTCCACGCAGAAGTTGCAGGCAACAGATAGTGTTATATAAATGAAAACTAAAAAGCATATCGATCATCATCGATATCCCTTGTGTATTGCAACTATAGGCGCCAAAACGTATTGCTTTTTAAGTAGGTATTTCAAAGATAATATAAACCAAAAAATTTTTTTTTTTTTTTTTTTTTTAATGTCCAAGGCCCGGCCCGCGAATGCATCCCTAACATAATCAGGGGTCTTTTTATTCTTTATTTATTTAATCAATGCATTTTTTTTTTTTTTTTTTTTTCTTACAACTTTACCTTAAGTCTCGTTGAGACTGGTCCTACGTACTATAAGAACATGCATTTTACCTTAAGTCTCATAGAGACTGGTCCTACATACTAAAAGCATACATTTTTACCTTAAGTCTCATAGAGACTGGTCCTACATACTAGAATATATACTAAGAAATTGCGCTATTTATACTATTACAATTCTGTCTTATTTGTTATTTCTTACTCTATCTTTTATATTCTTACGTCTATTACATGCATATTGTCTCATTCTATTTCTAACATGCTTCCTTTAATTGTATTATGTGTACTAAAGATGGTCAATAACACAATTTTTCATTTCACTATCTTTGTCTTTTTACATCTATTGGTGAGTATCATTTTATCTTATTTCTAACATGCATCTTATTTTTATGTTTCTTATAAACTAGTGATAATTGGTAATACAGTAATAGTAACAATAACAATACCACTGATAAGTGATATTATAATAATTGAATGTCAATAACAATGTCAAAGTACAATAATAATATAATATAATATAATTACACAATACATAATACATATACATATACGACAATGTCGGCAACAATAAATTATACAAATGCCGCTTATCATCAATTTTCACAATAATAATAATCAATGTATGCATTAAGATAATCAGTAATAACATGGCAATAATAATGCATAATATATGTCAATATAATCTAGAATACTAATACAATAATAATATTAATACACAATATAAATCTGTAATAATGTCATAATAATAATGTCACTTTCCTTAGTCCTAGTAATATTGTCGTCGTCATAATCATTTTCAAAGAGTCACTTGGTAGAGTTGGTAGAGTTTTAATAGTAATGCTTCCTATGTTTTGTTTCTGTTACAGGAACGCCGGGCTATCATCTTACAGTACTCAAAGAAGTGCCCTCTCTGGTTCCGGTTTCTTATTATGTCTGGGGTATTCTGTGGTGATAGTTGCATTCCCATTAAGTGCTCTGTGTTATATCTATGCCTAGCGTATATTGGGCAGTCGTACAGCAAGTGTGGGACGCTCTCCACCTCTTCCGGGTCGCACGGGCACGATGGGCTGTCCTTGCATTTGAATTTATGTAGATACCCTGCAAACCCGCCGTGTCCTGTCAATATTTGGGTGAGGTGGAAGTCTACTTCCACATCTCTTGTTACGCTGTATGCTTCTATTGCGTCGGGGAAAAATATTTTTGTGTTTGACGCAGTAGCTCCTGACCTGTATCTCTCGTTCCATTCGTGGAGCGAGTCCCTCCGTATTTCTCGCTTCACGAATGAGACGGGGCACCTATCATAAGCCGGTCTCTCCTTTTTGTGTAGAGCTGCTTCCTTCGCCAAAGTGTCCGCCCTTTCGTTCCCGGGAATGCCTATGTGTGCCTTTACCCAACATAGCTCCACACTCCTGCCCCTGTCCTTGATCTCAGTTAAGTTCGCTCTTATCTGATTCGCCAGCGGGTGTGTCGAGTTCGGGGTGGCGATCGACTCCAGGGCGGACCTGGAATCACTCAATATCACTGTACGGTCGTGTCTTGTTTTTAAGACGTGTTTGGTGGCCTGGTAGATTGCCAGTAACTCGGCCTGGTGGACTGTGCAGTAGTTGGATAGTTTCAGTTTGGTGGCTCGGGTTTCGGCCTCTCCCCCCCAGATGGATATTGCGACCAAAAAATTATTAGAACACAGAGAGAGAGCGGTATAAATAGAATCTGTAATATAGAGTTCTATAGAAGATCTGGTATAATTGTAGAGACATGGGTATCAATCCTACGTGCACAACTAAACTTAACAAAAAAATTAAAATTAATAGTGTCAATATATTTATTACCTGCTATTTCGTCGTACTTAAACATATTAATTAAAGTCGTTAGTAGTAATAAACTAAATAAAATAAATTATGGTGAAAAAATCGTTAGTATGTAGTAGTTTATAATGCACAGTTTTTATAATAAGAAAGTTCAAATAACGTTGCCGTATGGTGCGCGTAGTTTAGTTGTGCGCGCAGAATCGGTACCATAGGCCACATCGCTCAAAGAACATACAATTATCACTTCGTGCTTACATGATGCTGTTTCTCTATGAACATTATTTACACAACATAACAATTTGAAGTACTACACATTTACAATCTTAATGTATTATAAAATAAAGTCTTATTATAAAATAAAAATACTAATTATAAAAAAAAAATTCATGTCCCTCTGTGGACTTATATTGCTGTGTTGTAAAACTTTATATTTATTTTATTTTTTGGTAATTTTTTGCAATGTATCGTGATTTTTCAATAAACTTAAATCTTCAAAACGACTACGGATCATGAGGATGGTTTTTTTTTGTATAATTTGTTAAGGTTTGGTTTTTAAATTCTACTCGTACGAAGTTGCAGGCAACAGCTAGTATTTTAATAAAAAGTAAAAGATATCGAATAGGTGGATATATTGTCCGTGTGGTGACGGATTAAGAATACAAGTGTCACCACCCCATCTCCTCCCAAGGGAGCTGTAAAAGTCAGCTAAAGGATACTGTACACAGATAATATCCTCTGTGAGAGACGGAAAACTCGAAAATAAACCCTGTGCCAACACGGCTGGTGAGCGCGGCACAGTAGACCAAAATCCCTCCAAAGTGGAGGAGGCCCGTGCCCAACAGTGGGACGTAAATGGGCTGGAGAGAGGATATATTAATATTCTGATGATATTTTTTTCAAACATTAATTCCGCTTACAATAATTACTTCCGCTATTGAGATTACTGTGTCTCTAAAAAGGACTAGGACTTCAGCATTTGCATCCAAATTGCAGCTATAAAGTCGCTTCCCGAATTTTAACCACTTTTTCAGCTCCTTGGGAGCAATTAAATACATTTTCTCGTTCGCTTTCATATTGATTTTTCTGGTGTAGATGGCTTTCGTTGCTCATATTTTAGTAAGAATCACTACCCAATAAACGCGTATAATTATAGTTCAAAGCATTTAAAATTGCACAAGCGCACAAAATATTATGAAGTAAAACTTTTTAGCAATATCTATGACGTTACTTACTACCTAAGTATTTTGTTGGTTTAAATTCAAAAAATTTCAGATAATGTTAAATTAAGGAAATTATATAAAATTGCGGGTTCTTAAACTATAACTAGTAAATTGCTAGTTAGATTTCACAATGATTCAAAAATTCAGAAAAGGATATAATAATAATTATTACTCTATACTATAGAGTAATATTATTGTATATATGTCATGAAGGTATAGATAAAAATGGAGTTCAGACTCTGAATACCTACTTGAAGCAAAAATGATGTATGGCTATCTCGCTCACTGTGGTCAAACCCTTTCTTTCTAAGTAGGGTAACCTTTATTGTATTTCTTCCAGGACAAAACTTCAAGTAGTTGTGTTCCATATAGTGTCAACAAAATGTTCACTTCTAAGACCTAGCCCGTATAGATTTTATATGTCGAGATACTTTATGTACTGTCCGTAAAAAAAATACTCAAAAAACAAACTGTTTGTTATCGCGTGAAAGTTTGGATAATTCTAGTTTTTTAACAGTAACTGGAGGTTCGGTTGTTAAATTTATTATTCTTTTTACATTTTTAAACACGTAAAATTTCCTAGTTCGTATGTACGATGTACCTATAGAATATTGGTGGGAAATAGATAATTACTAGAACAAAGGTGTAGTTCCTACGGCAATACGAAATTAATGAATGATTGTGAGATCTGCTTGAGATAAAATAATAATAATTTACCTTTATTTCAGACCTAAATACATGTTACAAAGATACAGAAAAATGATTCCAACGAATTGAGAACCTCCTTTTTTGAAGCCGATTAAAAATAACAAGGTGTTAGTAATTTCTTAGTAAACAAAACAAGTTACACAATAAAATCTATTTGGCATACCTAAGTGGAAACATAACTTTTTGTGTAGGTAGCGTAAAAACGAAAAAGGGTTATTGTACTCATATTTTTAAACATGTACTGTTATTAAGGGACCAACCATGAAATCGCAAAAGATATATGTTTCATTAATTTTGCAGATTAATTAAACATTATGAATACATACTGGACAATAGTTTTTCCTAGATTTCTGGGTTAGCCAATGTATTTCTATTTATTAATGTCAGTTAAAGGGCAAATTCGGTCAATAATACTTCTGAAAAAAAAAATACGTTACGTTGATTAAAATTAGTTTGTCGGAAAATCTGTAGTTAATAGTCATTTTAACTGACAATATGAATGTGGTTAAAAGTGGCTGACGGAAGAACGGAGAATCAGTCAAAATCAATTTTTACGTATATTTCTGTCTACACCGTTTAAAGGAACCTATCATGAATGGCATGACGGGAGCTAAAAACCTAATCCACCCTTGTCGGGTTGCCCTTGGCTCCCTGTGCCTTGTGTTCCACTACTTGGCGCTAGGCAAGTCAGTTAAAATTACATTTAAACAGCTATATTGGGTAAAATTAGTTTTGAATAATTTCAGTCAAAAGTACTACTGTCGAGAGCTTACAGTCTATTGAGTGGTTATAAGTTTTGACTGTGACATAGATCATAGGGGGCTATAATAGGAACGATAATAAAGTTACAAAAAAAGGGCAAAAAAGAAACAACAGCACTTTCCAAATTAAAATCATTTAATAACTTTTCTTTTATACATGACTAAATATTATTGTTTTGTGTAATTTCTGTCTCTTACCACGTAAATCACTAAGTATATTTTCTGTATGACTCTTTAAGTGTTAAAAAATGAATTTGCAATTTTCTTAATTAACGCGTTCAATGCTGAATAATTTGCGAATTTATAGCCAATGCTAATAAAAGAGTCATTCGCCCAGTGCTGAAAACGCGCATGTGCGTTCAAAAAATTTTTCGCGTAGTGCTAAGAACGCTTATATGCGTTCATAGAAAACTCGCGTAGTGCGGCTGGACGCTATAGCGCGTTGTCTTTTACCTTCCCGCAGTGCGGCCGACGCTTATGTGCGTTCGGTAACTTTCGAGTTTTATGACTGTCATATAACAATTACGGGTCATATAAAGGTGTTGGATGGATAAAGGTGCTTCCACACTAGTGTTTATTTGTAAGAGACTTTGTGAAGTTTACGCCATAATATATCTTCGTTCGGTTTTGTTAAAATAGTAAGTTATACCTTAATAAAACAGTAATAGTAAAGGTACCTTCTCCCGAAAGCCCTTTTATTCTTAATTTTTTTTAATTTACGACTCTTCGCCCGCCTCGTAATAGACACCATTTATAAATAGACTAAAACTACTTATTACTTTAGTTAAAAGAGCGAGTCATAATAAAATTATTTCAATAATCTATTGTACTAAATTAGGTTATTATTATTATTATTAGGACGGGCCTCGTGGTCTAGTGGTTCATATAACGGACTGCCGTTCACGAGGTCTCGGGTTCGATTCCCGGTCAGGACAATCATTTGTGTGATGTTTTTAATTGTCATACAAATGTTTGTACTGCGTCTGGGTGTTTACTATGTATTATAAGTATGTATTTACAAAAGAAAAGTAGTTTATGTATTATATCCGTATTCTGGTACCCATAACACAAGCATATAAGCTTAGCTTGGGACCAGAAGACGTTGTGTGAAATGTCCATGAATATTTATTTATTTATTTATTCTTGTCGTCGCCGCCGCCGTCCCCCTCCCCCCCTGCAATATTCGTAGCAGAAACCTGACTAGTGTGTAGTCTCCTTTACAATTCCACATTTTACGACCACTTCGAAACAATAGACACCCAGAATACACGGTATAAACACACAGGTGCGGCGCACCCTGCTTGCCTACAAATTTTTTTTTTGTATGGACGCGTATACGCGTCGGCCCGCACTTGGTGAAGATCAGAAAAACGCGCATAAGCGTTAGCCGCACTGAACGTATTAATACGCTTTCATGCAAATCATTGCAATAAATTGAGTCCGTGATGGGATGCTTAAACATTTCTTGCAACAGAGGAGTAAAATGTTGTGATACAACATTAATTAATTTGTTTTCTATATTGTTTTCTCTGAGTTGGCCCATCAGGAAGGATTACTTTCATAAATGCCAGAGCTAGGATTTGGTACACCCAGAGTAGCTACTTGCCCCATAGACTCTTCCTGTAATGAACTGTCTATCTGAAAATTATAATATATTTTACAAAATATAGCCTTTTGCCATATATTCGAACTACTACATTTCTGAAACATAATAATAATGTAAGGCTCTCATTAGGCAGTCGGATCGGGGGGGGGGGGCTGGTTCAGAAAGCAGCAATTATCTCTGGAGCCTTGAGCGCCGGTAGTTTGGAAAATGTTCCTGATACTGGTGGGGTATTTTTTTTCATACTAGTTTTTATATTCCTTATAAATTCAAATATTTAACATTGTATAACATGTGAGACAATTAAAGGAGTTTGTAAATAGATACTTGAAATTTTACCTTGCAAGGTGATACTGCTTCTTGATTTGTAATTATAGTAGGATCTGCTGTTTGTTTTAAAAAATCCTTGCACTTTCATAAAATTTCATTTTCAATGGTACAATGGATAACCATAATTTCCTCTGGGTACGATTTTTAGGAAATCTAAAAAAATAATATTGCAGGTAAGTATATTAATGTTGTAAATAATGTGAAATAAAAATTAAATGACTAAGCAAACATGTGTAATTTAGTTCAGGTCCCACAGAAAGTCCTAGATATGTCCTCAGTATGGTCACACTATTTCAAAATTACTTCTTGTAAACAAGAAAGATAAAATTGCACTAAGTCCATGAAATTCAATGTAAGACTATTAGATCTTTACATCGTTATCAGTATAGTTAGTTAGAAGTATGCTGAAAACATTGTTTAATCATTTTATGAAGTATTTAATTGAAAATACAAAGAAATATGTTTGCAGTTATTCAATGCCAGAAATCACGATCTAAACACTTACGCGTGAAATTGTATATCACCTCCTGGACACCACGTACTACCGCAACCACGCACTACACAAGTTTGCACCATTTCTTTAATTATAAAAATAATTAGAGTCGAAAATTTGAAACGAAGCTGTGAACCGTAAAGTAAACAACCGACATATTGGCACAATTTTGTCGACAACTTGACATATGGTGACCAATGTTGCCAAATTACGAAATCCTTAGGAAATGGGGAAAATAATTCACTGATTCGTCAACCATGAAAAGCATCCGTGATCTACTATTTTATTATTTTTAATTTCATTCATCGTATTTCAACTAGTTATTTATAGTTACGATTAAACACTATCAAATGACAGTGTTTAACTTGTGATTTGATATGTGTGGTGACTCTTTTTAAGAATTTACTAGGAGATTTTAATAAGGAGATAGCAGTACTAAGGCTGCACTAAAAAGAGAGGTCAGACCACAGAGAGTGAGATAGAGATACGTAGGTATTTGCCTCAAACCGATGTTCCAAGTATGGCCTCCTTTTTTTTATCTATACCTTCATGATATATGTATGTATTTTTGAAATCTATAGAGTCTATAGGTAGTGTAACAATAAAGATTTTATGTTAGACAAGACATTAAAAATATACTAAAAGGATTTGGCAAGAAATAACGTGTTAATTTCATCCCACATAGTAAATTACAACATAGAAATTGTTGCACTTGGCGTCTAGCCAAATGTTGGGTTGCATCAGCAACTATGATTTTTTGATAATTATATCAGTTATTTTCTTTGCGCGTTCTACTTTAAATTAGTATGACGTATGTTAAATGTATCCACCGGAAAACCACCACAAAATATTTATTAATAGGTAATAATTAAAGTACAAATAATAAATAAATAATGCATGTTTCCTATATTCAGAGAAACTATAAGATAATATATATCAAAACTGTAACTAAAATTACAAAGTTGTAACAATAGTAAACTAGGAAATTTCCAAGCTGCAATTAGATTAACAACGAGTTTCATTTGTAAATACTGAGTATTTTACTCAAATAAATAGGTATTGTTGCAAATAGCTCTGACATCATTGTTAACGTGATTATATTAACAATTCGGCAAATATAATAAAAAAGTTTTGTCATCATTTGCATTATGCTATGGACGGAAAACACATTTCTCAATCAGAAGTGGACTATAGATAGATAATTACTGAGAAACGAAAATCATAATCTATCAGCAATTGTAGATTTGCTTAATTTCTGTTTATTAATAATTATACTTCGAATAATACGTCCATCCAACAGTTACTTTGTATTTTGTCGTTTATTTAACAAATGCAACTTTCACTATGTAACTTAAACTTCATAAGATACTTTCTTACCGAAGCGTAAGTTTAAAATCGGATTCTAGATTATTCTCTAAAGCGAAAGTTTGTTCCATTTGAATTTCGCAAGGATTGCAATTGCAAATACGGGACCTGCATGGTTACTCATATCCTAATTAGGTTACTTGTTGACATAGTTACTAAATACCGAGGTAACCTGCAATAAATAATAATTGGTCAAGTGCGAGTCGGACTCGCGCACGAAGGGTTCCGTACCATTATCTATGCAACATAAGGCAACGTTATTAGTATCGAGCAAGAAACGGTAAAAAAATCATGTTTGTTGTATGGGAGCCCCCCTTAAATATTTATTTTATTTTATTTTTAGTATTTGTTGTTATAGCGGCAATAGAAATACATCATCTGTGAAAATTTCAACTGTCTAGCTATCACCGTTCTTGAGATACTGGGTACAGAACCCTAAAAATCATGTTTGTTGTATGGGAGCCCCCCTTAAATATTTATTTTATTTTATTTTTAGTATTTGTTGTTATAGCGGCAATAGAAATACATCATCTGTGAAAATTTCAACTCTCTAGCTATCACCGTTCTTGAGATACAGCCTGGTGACAGACGGACGGACGGACGGACGGACGGACGGACGGACGGACGGACGGACGGACGGACGGACGGACGGACGGACGGACGGACGGACAGCGAAGTCTCAGTAATAGGGTCCCGTTTTTACCCTTTGGGTACGGAACCCTAAAAACCAGTGAAGTACAAGATGGACACGTACACAAAGGATTCTATTTCATTATTATAACAAATTCTCGACTTAATAAATTAAATTATGGTGGAAAAAGTGATTGCTGCAAGCGGGACTTGAACCCACGACCTAGGAATACCGTTCCGAAGCTCTTTCCAACTGAGACGCTTATTGCGGTCGTGCTTGTAGCATTCAAATTTACTACCACAATCGTAACTCGATTGAGTTTATACAAGCACGACCGCAATAAGCTCAGTTGGAAAGAGCTTCGGAACGGTACTACGAGGTCGTGGGCTCAAGTCCCGCTTGCGGCAATCACTTTATCCACCATAATTTAATTTATTAAATAAAGCATAGCATATCAATTGCAAAATCAATAAATTACCTTACATATTCTCGACGTCAAATAATGGAATAATTACAGGAAAAATGATATTGATTAGTATTTGTTGATATAGCATCATCTGTTATACGTCAACTGTGAAATTTTTATCCTTTCAGTTTCAGTTTCAGAAGAAAGAAACCGTTTCAGAATTACAGCCTGGTAACAGATGGACAGACGAGCGAACGAATAGCGAAGTCTTAGTTTTTATGATATTACTAGCTGTTGCCCGCGACTAAAATTTTACCTATTTTTGCAACATTTTTCACTACTGTTTCGCTTCTATTAGCCATAGCGTGATGTTAAATAGCCTAAAGCCTTCCTCAATAAATGCCCTATCTAATACTGAAAGAATTTTTCAAATCGGCCCAGTGGTTCCTGAGATTAGCGCATTCAAACAAACAAACAAACTCTTCAGCTTTATAATATTAGTATGGATAAATCTGAACTCTATATGATACTAGTCGTTGCCCGCAACATTGTACGAGTGAAATGCAAAGACCAAAACCTAACAAATTATACAAAATATGTATATTTTCTATTTGCTTTCCCGCTTTTTATGTTTTACTTATATTTTAAATTTATTTTTCTTTTTATCTGTTACCTATATTTTTTTAAGTTTTGAGTAGTTGATAATCTGTGATCTCACCTAACGGCCCAGCGGAAGACCAGCGCTGGTTCTCAACTAGCAACCCAGCTGAGCTGCGGCCGTTTCGTGACAGACACTGTTTGAACAGTTTTTAGTTTTGTTTTTATTTTATTTCATGTTTTATGTCAACTTTCTTATTATTTTCCTTGTCTTTTGTACTCTTGTCAACCGTATTCTGTTATGAATAAATTTCTTTCTTTCTTCTTTCTTTCTAAAAAAACCACCCTTTGAATCACTCCATTAAAAAACCGCATCAAAATCCGTTGCGTAGTTTTAAAGATATAAGGTCACATAGGGATATACAAACATACGTAACAACTTTGTTTTATAATATGTAAAGATTTCCGGAGTATTTGTTAGGAGGCTCCTCCGAAACGGCTCTATTGATTTTTATGAAATTTTGTCTTGTTTAATGATTATACCTATAGATAATAGATCAACGAATCATACCTATCTGTAGCACCATTTAACTTAAAAACCCATGTAAAATACTTGTTGAAACTTTTATTAAAAGCTTATTTCAAACCAATAATGCCAATAAAATTATTTTATAATTCTAGTAGTTAATTAACTTCAAGTGTTTAAACTATACTTTTAGTTCTAGCTAATAAAAACTTATCGAACAATTCTTGGCCGTAAATAATTTGTTTATAGAACTTATCCGTTTAGGTACCGAATACTAATAAAACAATAAACTTTAAACGTAAAAATTATCGGCTCTATTAGTGTAGTTTAAATAACGCTCATAATAATAAATAAATAAATAAATATTACGGACATTTCACACAACGTCCTCTGGTCCCAAGCTAAGCTAATATGCTTGTGTTATGGGTACCAGAATACGGATATACTACATATACTACTTTTCTTTTGTAAATACATACTTATAATACATAGAAACACCCAGACACAGAACAAATATTTGTATGACATTTATAAACATCAAATAAATGATTATCCCGTGCGGGAATCGAACCCGCGACCTCGTGAACGGCAGTCCGTTACATGAACCACTAGACTACGAAGCCCGTCAAATAATATTTATATTCCTTATTGATTAATAACTCTTTCTCTCTCTCCAGCTCATTAACGTCTTACTGTTGGTCATGGGCCTTCTCCACTTTGGGAGAGATTATGGTCTCCTATGCCGCGATGGCCAGGTGTGTAGGCCGCGATGGCAATAGGGATTATGTTCAAGATTTGTGCCTCTCATTTACGATGTCATCTGTTTACAATATTCCTTAGCTGGGTTTTACAGCGTCCTAGGAAGGAAAGGCGATTGTGACACTTGTATTATTAATCCATCACAATACATACATACCTGTGATACATACCTATAACAACAGGAAACACGCAGATGCAAAAATATTTGGATAACAAAAGTAACTTACTTTTTCTGTGTCGGAAATCGAACTAGGCAGCGACCTGATGAACACTATGAAAAGCCGTCGGGTACGCTCATTGCTACACCACAGGGCCCGTCTTAATTACCGGTAAAAAATAATAAATGACTGCTGGACTGATGTTGTTATTTACAATGTAGCTGTTAAACTTAAAACTGCTATAGATTTATTCTGATATATCTATTTGGACAGCACTATTTGAGAAGCGTCGAGTCGACTATTTTACACTGCAAAGCCTGTAGTTGACAGTTTGGATAGATTATAGATTTATATTTTGCAAAATAAAGAGCTATTTGTTTATTTGTTTGTGACGTTTTCAAGCAAAAACTACCGAATTGAATGACATGAAAGTTGGTATAAAGATAATTTATAGTCCTGGAATTAAAATAGGCTATATAATTATTTCGCTGAAAACTTTGTACGTAATAATAAACGCAAATGTTTGTGAAATATGATATAAAATAATAGTTCAGTCATTTTGTTATTTTACAGTTGTCATAGCAACATAAAGAATCCGTCGACTGTAGGTATTTTTTTTATTTGGCCAAGAAGGTTTTAATCCCAGACGGAATAGAAGGTTCGATCCCTTCATGTGGTACTTATTTTTTTTTTATTCAGATGCTATGCTAATTAAAGAGGTTGGAATAGTTATATGTTTATATTCAATACTACGTCAATTTTATTTTTTATTTTTGCCGTATTGTATATTTTTTTACTATTTTAGTATCAGTCATTGAACTTAGTAGGTATTTGTTTTGGTTTGTATTTCGATATCAATATTCTAGTTGTCGTTTTGGTATCGTATTTAACTTTGATTTCAGTAGATATACACAGTATTTTGTATCCATTGTTGATTGTTGCAAATTTTGCTGTGGATTTCAGTATCCATTTTAGTATCTGTTTCTCGTTCAGTTCTTCTAAGTTCAAATTTCAATTTTTATTTTTAGGTTTGATTTCAAATTTGATGCGGCCACTAATGCGTGCAAAGCCGCGGGCAGAAGCTAGTATATAATAAATAGATGGATAGATAGACGGTCATTGCAAAAAGCCACTTTGATGTACATAAAGAGAATCTACCTACGCGGAATTTACTTGTCAAGTGATATTTCTTCGAAGAAAAAACCCGGATAATCGTTAATGCTCTGCCTCGGGCGAAATCCCTTGTATAGATTGCGGTATCACCATAAATAACTGCCTAACTGTTTTTATGGAGGAGAAAATTACTGTTTTCACTCACTGCCTTTATATACAGTGAATTTTTATTTACGACATCTATGTATTATGAATTGTCGCGTGTGAGATGTCCCAAACATGATAACAACGAGTGTTTGGGTAGATAAATTTCAGTTCAGGAGCAAACTGGTAACCGACAATATTGCATATTTATAACATGTCACCATATTTGGCAATAAAACAATTTTGTCACTATGTTTATTAAAAACTAGCTGTTCCTTATGACTTCGTACGTAAAGAATCTATGTTTCTAATTCTCTCTAGTATAATATTCTCTAGCACTTGCGTGAGACATTCTTTCATTCATTTAAATTAATCCATTTTTACGGATTCAGACAAATATTTGTTTTAAATTTTAGCCCGACGTTTCGGATACTTTGCAGTCACTATGGTCACGGGTGGGACTGAGCTGTAAAGTATCCTCTACGATCAGTTGTTACAGGGTTTACATACATCTCTCTAGTGTTCATAATTTCATAATGCAAATATAAGAGGTGGAATTACAAATATAACCTTAGTTATTAATAACCACTAGGTGAACTACGGGTGCGAAAGAGGTCAGAGTATATCTACAAGAACAATTTTTCATTTGATTACCTCTGTGACGATTTTAGTATGCTCTGGTTGAGCATTGAGCCTCATTAGTAGCTCGTTTTACTTATCCTTTATGGCTATTCATAGACTATAAAGTATATAAATTTTTTACACAGGAACAAACAGGCCGTTGGGTTAAAGTATGCCTCTTAAATTCAAATTATGTTTATGAAACCGTAGCTATTTGCTTTAAAAAGGGTTAAGGTTCTTTTAATGGACAGCAATTCTACCTGCACCGTACCCACACATTTCACTTTCATCTAGCCAGATTAACGGACAATGGATAAATGAGCCCTAATTAAAGGAGTAATGATTTGAATGAATGAATGATTTTATTATCAAGCTAATTTTATACCAATCCACCTTTGTACGAACATCATATTATTATGATTTTACTAAAAAGATCTTTGTTTCTTTTTAATTCCTTCCATTGAAACCTACCCTTGACAACAGTAGGTAAATGTAAAAAAAAACGCGTGGCACTCGGGGACTGCCGCGGTAAAGCTATTGCATAGCATTTTTTTATCAAGTTATGTATTTATAATTATTTATTTATTTTATTTATGCAAGAATCTACATACCATAAACTAAAATAAGATTATTAATCTTTATTTACTGATGCTTACATCTGTCCATTGTTTATGGTAATTATGATAAAATAGCGATAAACAATCAAATTTCAATCTGTTTTAAATTAAATGTCAATCTGTTGGTATACAATTTTAGTTTTGTCATTATTTTACATTATTAAAATCTAAATTACGCTGTTATCTGAATATTTAGGATATATGTCGTCGATTCAAAATCCTTATTTTAATACCTTATTTAATTTGAGGAAGGCGTTTACCCTTGGTATCAACAGTATGAAATAAATTGCGGGGCGAAGAGCAGATTACGCATGCGCGGTAACGCCGATAATGTAAGGTTTTTTCGTTACCTACGGAATTTAAATTTCGAATTTTGTGGACTTAGTTTCCACGCTCAAGGCCCGCGATAGGAGCTATGCAATAGCTTAAAAATATTAATTATCTAATGTGGTGCAGTTGATCGGAAATTTTGTCTATGTATTACTCGTATTTAAGGGGTTTTATTTTTACTTATTCAATGATAGATAGATATTCATCATTAACTTAATAAGTCACTGACATGATTGGTTACAAGTTTGATAACAAACATTATACCTAATCATAATTTCTGATATAAAATTTAATAGTCTACATGGTACGCTTTACCATAAAGATTTCATTGCCGCTTATAATTTTTACTGACACATTAGGTGGAATGGAATCAAGTGCCAACATGTTTTATTAAAAAATAAATATTATTACTAATCCACAAATATGAAATATGTGTGTATTTGTAACGTTACACACAAGTTGTAATACATTTCATACCGCCTCATTATTCTTTCAACATTCAATATGTCTTTCTCAAAAAATACCGTGTAATTTACCTTTTTATCGTATCTGTATCGTATATTTTTTCCCTCACTGATTGCTTAAAACGACATTATATTTTTTCCCTACATAGCTTTGGGTGGTTTTAACATTTTGCTTAATATTTTTCGTGTTATTTATTTAACAAGATATTTGTTTTTCTTTTTTGTTCAATGGATGAGTATTTGTATTATTACGTATTACTTTTCAATATGAAGATTACAATAAAGATTTGACCGATTTTGTTTTTAATTCTCTCTATGAAAAAAGAGATTGACAACAAAAATCCATTAAATCTGTAGTAATAATACAAAGCTGGAGAGTTTGTTTGTTTGAATGCCCTAATATCAGAAACCTAAAATGCGATTTGAAAAATTTGCGCCAGTAGTACACATAACTATACTATAGCCTATATAACATCACACTGTGACCAATAGGAGCGAAGCATCAGTGAAAAACGTTGCAAAATCGAATTGCACCCGTGCGTAGTCGCGGGCAATAGATAGTAAAGATAAGATAAGATAAAAAAATATTTGAGTCCTTCAAAAGTTGTACAATAAAAAACACTGAAACCCCACACTAGGATACCCTGTGTTGTGAGGCTCAGTCTCTTGCATCACAAGGTTGGTTAAAGATAAATTAATTCATTGGAAATTCAGCCCAAGGACTGGGTGCTTGTAAATTGCAGTATCTTAACATTATCTTAACAATACTTGATAAATTGAATTATGGTGGAAAAAGTATAATCACTTTTTCCTTGTACTTGTAATATTTATTAATACATACTATGATAAATTCATTGAGAATTTGTTAGTAATGAAATTTGTTATGTAAATTATTTTACGCTACACAAAACTAACTTGTAACATCAACAGAGTTGTACAAACTGTTTTGTTGGTTTTTGTTTGATCTGTTTCGTTGCGTTTAAGTTTGTTATTCTGTCAGTCAAGCATAACTTGTAGTATGAGCGGCCAAATTATTAATTACAATGTTAATTGTATACAAATTATGAAAATACACCAGTTTCTATTTAGTATTATAATATTAATATTTTCAAAAATGAATATTTAAATAAATAATATTTCTATCTAGTTACTAGCTGTTGTCTGCGATTTCGTACGTGTGGAAATTAAAAAGATTTCCCCGTTTTTGCAACATTTTTAACTGATGCTTCGCTCCTATTAGTCGCACGCAGTGTGATGTTATACAGCTTATAGCCTTCCTCAATAAATATACTACCCAACATTGAAATTTGTTTTTAAATCTGTACGCTGATACACCTGTGTCATAAGCAGATCAAATGCCTACCCTCCTGTAGTAGAGAGCCCTTGCACTCAATAATGCGATGATAATTATCTGAAAAAGAAATTTTGCTGTTGGTCTATTTAGTAATAAAGGATAAGGACTGGAAGAAAAGTAGCTAAAAGTGTATACAAAATAAAGACAAATCCATTTTAATAATATTTCGCCTCGTGCATTAAAAACATCAAATGAGCGCTATTGTACTTGTAGAAAACGCGCTACCGGTTTCTAAATGAGGTATAAATATGAGGAAAATTTTTATGTATTCAGAACCCGAGTATGTAGGTGGGTGCAGGGTAACAAATTTCATAAAATAAATATAATTTATGAACGTCTAACAAGACAATAGCTTCATATTCTTTTTTACGCTGTTAGAGTCTTGAAAATTTTGTTTATAAATGTATGTTTATGTAAACATAACATATTAATTCTTATACAAGCCTTAACTGTTGTATGTAACACATACTTACACTGTTATTTCGTTGAGACTATGATATTTATTTATTTACTAGATCAATAATGATCTAGTAAATAAATAAATATCATAGTCTCAACGGTTAGCGGTTAAAGCTCAAGCGGTTAGGTACAATAGGTATAATACCTATTGTACCTAACCGCTTTTGTATCTCGAAGATCTTTGCAAACATTTTTGACGCCTTTGCTTATGATGCTGATTATTCATTTGATAATAAAATTGTGTTCTTTTCATAGCTCGAACTTGCTAAACCCCAGCTTGTGCTTATGATATGTGTTGTCTACCATGTGATATGGTCTTCTCTTTGATCTGTCTTTTGTTCTCTGACCTTTGTTCTCGTATGTTAGTCATGTACCTATATTGTTTTGTAAGAAAATATTAAGGCCTAAATTTACATTATATCTATACTAATATTATAAAGCGGAAGAGTTTGTTTGTTTGTTTAAACGCGCTAATCCCAGGAACCACTGGGCCGATTTGAAAAATTCTTTCAGTGTTAGATAAGGCATTTATCGAAGAAGGCTTTAAACTATATAACATCGTGCTACAACCAGTAGGAGCGAAGCAGTAGTGAAAAATATTGCAAAAACCGGGAAAATCTTCTAAATTCCACGCGGACGGAGTCGCAGGCAACAGCTAGTCTACTGAATATTGCGCTTCTATGAGCAATGTTATGAAATATTCTTTTCATTATGACGTTCCGAATCATTACGTGATTTATCTTATATGTATGCACTGTTCTGATTTAGTTACATTTTTGATTTTACATTTTAAAAGTAAATATTGCAGTAAGTAACGGGTTCTAGTGTTTTGATATTTTTATATTCTTTGCTATAAAATGCAAACATAGTCAAGTATGAAAGCGTGTCCACGAAATATTTTAATAAAATTAAATAAACAGAGCGGGAGTGGCAGGGTAACAAAAATAACACAAGCGAGCGACGCCTGCTATTTCAGTTTCGACACATGCGTTTCGCGCGAACGCTGCTATCATATTAAAACTAGTTGCAAGCAAAAAACACTATACGAGTATTCGTTTACGTGTTAAAAGGATTTTTTCCATCTGCGGAAACTGTGAATAGAATAACTGAATAATTTCAGTACTCCCGTGTTTTCTTTGAAAAAATGTTCAATAATACAACGACATATAAATCAAGTGGCGGGCCGAGCTATCTAAAGAAATCAGAAGCAAAAATACAAAAAGGTAATGGAAAATGTTGTTTTCTTAATGTTTGGATTGGATTTGAAATTCTGTACTCAATTTCATGGTCTAGTTAACATCAACCCCCAGCAACCACAACTGAATTGACTACTTTTAAAATCAATTTGTTTGTTGGCAATTTCATGAATGAAAAATATTTGTTTTGTATTTTGGAATTAAATACTTATATTTAACACCAATGAAACAGATTTATACATGAACTTAAATTAACTTATTTATAACTGTACTTATATTAGTCAAATATATTTTAGCAAACTTTTGTAAAAGTCTTTATTAGTTAATATTATGTACTACAAATTATATTTATTTGTGAAACCGCACTAAATACACACCAATGATCATTGAACAAAATCAAAAACATTTTTGAAAAATGAATTTAAAAACATAGTAAATCTAGTCCCTACTTAGTTAGATATATTTTTTGAATATGAAATAGGATTGTTTAGTATATTTATTACATATAGAGTCATCAAGAAAGTAAAGCGCACGATTTTCTTTTGAAGTACACAATTTATTAAATATATATTTTAGCGATCCCACATTATTAATATTAACTCAACCCATTCTCTTCTTTCTCGTTTACGTTACATTAACATTTTTGTATTACATGAGGAATGTGCGCACTTCACCTGTCCAGTTGCAGGGGCAACCTTCGGGCTTCGTGTAACTAGGACTATGCACTAAGCGCTAGCATTTACGCTTATCCAATTTTTATAACTGATTCTGAAAAGCATAGTACACATAATTAAGTTATTAAAAGTAGGTGAACAATGGGTTTCTTCCATTTTTTATATATAGGTATTTAAAACACTATGCTTTTGACATTTTAATTATCACTAAAGGGTTAAATAATAATTCTCGAAAAATTCTCGACTTTGATTGCTTATACTTTTTCAAATAATTATGAATAGCTAATGCACCTAGGTATTATTATGGCGAATCACATAACTTTACCGTCTGCCGCGCCTTCGTCAAACGCAAAGCGTAAGCGAAGTCGTGGCACATACGAGTACATAATAATATATAGGTAATTTTCTCATACCAAACAATAAAATATTAAAAAAAGTAAATGAGAAGAATAGAAGCCCTTTTCGTGTCAAAAGGTAGAACGTACCCTTAACGAGCAAGGTTGTTTATGCCATAAAAGTTTTCACACTCCTCATTCTTGATGTATTTTACTGTTTATAGCGAGAGACTGCGTCATCAGTATTATTTTTACATGTTTACAATCCCTGGCGGAACTCTTGATCATAAATTCACCTCTATCGATACATTAAAAACCACAGAATCATTTATTTTTAGTATTGTACATTTAATACAAGATTTATCTATTTCTTGGTACGTTATTCTTATATTTTATAGAGACTTGCCATGCCAACTTCCAAAAACTTTCAGTAGTCACTCTCTCTATCATGCTCATTAGCCTTACACAGTTGGGCACGGGCCGCCTCCCCTTTGGCCCCTCTAAGAAGCAAACTGGCCTACTGTGCCGTAATGTCCAGGCGTTTTGGCACAGGATTTTTTAAGCAGTTTTCCGTCTCTCACATATAAGATGTTATCTGTGTACAATATCCTTTAGCTGGCTCTTACAGCACCTTGGGAAGGAAAAGGGGTGGTCACACTTGTATTCTTAATCCGTCACCAGCACCACACAGACAAGTACTGTTTTAGTACTATTTTATTCGAAATAGAATTAATTAAAAGTAGCAGTCAATATAATCGTCTAAAACTTAATTTTATTATTTAACTGGCTGTGCTTTTCATTTATTATTTGACCTACCGCATCATCATCATTTTTGTTGCCTGCTTCTCTTCTTCTTCTCCAGCCCATTTACGTCCCACTGTTGGGCACGGGCCTCCTCCAGTTTGGAAGGGATTATGTCTACTGTGCCGCGCTGACCAGGCGTGTTGGCACAGGGTTTCTTTTCGAGTTTTCCGTGAAGATCTCTCACTGAAGATGTTAGCTGTGTGCAATATCCCCTGGCTGACTTTTACAGCACCCTTGGGAGAAGATGCAGTGGTGACACTTGTATTCTTAATCCGTCACCACAAGGAGTCAGTGTTCAGTGACAGTGGCTTTTTTCCTTGCTGTTCCGTCAGACTTCATTTTTGTATTTAATCCTATTTCTTTCATATCCTCTATAACAGTTGTGTCGCATCAAATCTCGCGTCTGTGTAATTGGAGTTTGGTATATATAAAGATCATAAAAGTAGGACAAACAACTATACGTATAAATAATGAAACATGCTGTACTAAATGTTCAGAATCTAAAAATAGATACGTAAAAATTCAGTCAAGTGTTTATTATCCACTTTCACGCCAAGATTGCAGTCATCACTTATGTTTTAAATAGTTTTGTCTATTACAAAAAATGTTGACAAAAAAAAAGTATTAAAATTTAAAACAAAGTACGTTAATATCGTGTTAATTTTATGTACAACAATTACTCCAATTTTATCTTTACTTATTATAAAAAATAAAGCCCTTATTTTTGTATCTATGTCTTCATGTAAGCTTATACCTAATAGCTTCAATACTACGCAACGGATTTTGTTGCGCTTTCATTTAATACATAGAGTAGTTCAAGAGGATGGCTTTTTTGTATAATTTGTCAAGATTTATTTTCTAAATTCCACGCGTACGAAGTTGCAAGCAACCACTAGTTTAAATAATAATGGAGACAATATTCCGAGATTTTCTTCATGGCCGCCGACAGCAGAATTATCAGTGAAGCGAAAAATTAAAGTAGCCGTGAACAGCATAATATTAACTTACTGTTACAGTTGCTAGATTAACATTTTAAGATTTCCTAACTACTGTTTCTTTGCTATAAAAGAAAGAAAGAAAGAAAGAAAATTTTATTATTTCTTCAGCAAGGACACAAACAACAGAACATTCAATAAGTGACGAAATTAACGTGTCCCACCTGTGAGAAAAAAAAAGGAACAATGCTCAGCATAATGTTGTGACAGTGAATGCCACAACGCTGATATTCTGCAAAGTCCTATGGCGTGTCTTGTGACGCCTATTAACAAACTTCAAAATATATAAACAAAAAATATTGTTAATATTAGGTATATGTATCATTGATATACTGTATCGTGTATGTTGCATAGAATTAGGATATATAGTTAGATGTATGTTGATGATCAATTAGAAATAATAAACTAGACATAAGTGTTAAGTATATTTAGCGGCAATGGAAAACATAATAAGAAAGAGTGGAGTAGTAAAAAATAAATACAAAGACAATAATTACAATATTATAATAAGTAAAAAGAATATCATTGTGAAAGGTTGAATAAAATAATATAATATATAGTATACGTTATATATGAATGACTCATGTAATATATAAAATTCACGTGTCACAGTGTTAGTTACCGTACTCCTCCGAAACGGCTTGACCGATTCTTCTCAAATTTTGCATACATATTCAGTAGGTCTGAGAATCGGCCAACATCTATTTTTCAAACTTTTTTTTTAAGTATGGCAAAACAACGTTTGCCGGGTCAGCTAGTATTACTATATTATTGCATTTATTTGGACTATAATATCTCGATGTTGTATTAGTAAGCTGGATTAAGCCTCCTATATTAGACGCGCCGTGTTCTGCTCTGAATAGCAGTATGAACTCTATCCATTATACTATAGAGCTATCTATTTTTTTCCATACTACTACTATGTCATACAAGTATACGGTCCGACTGATGATAAGTAGTTACATAAATACATACTGTAGCGTAAGGACGTTCTAACACCGGCAATTTCGCGCTCCCGTCGGTGAATCTTTTTATGCGCCATTTTCGAATGATCTAGACTGTAGTTCTTCGGGAAAGCCACGGTATGTAGTTCATTGCACAACCTGATTGTACGCGTACTAAAGTATTACTTATTTATTCTATTATTAGAAGTAAGCTCCTAGTATATGATATTCTCTACTTGAGAGAACGGCATAAATTACATGATAAAATATAGCCGTAATATTTCAGTAGTAATATTTATTCTATGTCGTAAGTAAGCAATGCTAGGGAATGAGACTAAAATGTATTCAGGAAACAATTCCTGCATATATTTTAGTCTAAGAGTTATTCTACGCTTATACATATATGTATAATTGTGTTGTACTTTGTCTCTAGATAAATGATACAAGTAAACATATAGAATAAAATTATATATATATAATTTTATTCTATATGTTTATTATATTTTATGTATATAGTAAAAATTAGTTATGTTTTGTAGTCATTTTGTTTAATGAAATTTTCAATAAAAGGTTTCAAATAACGTACTACATAGTATCTAAGAAGGACAGTTAATGTCTTATCCACGAAAACGAGTTATAACAAAATATGTATAATCTATAAATATTACTAGCTGACCCGGCAAACGTTGTTTTGTCATACTAAAAAAAAAAGTGAAAAATAGATGTTGGCCGATTCGCAGACCTACTGAATGTGCATGTAAAATTTCATAAAAATCAGTCCAGCCGTTTCGGAGGAGTGTGGTAACTAACACTGTGACACGTGAATTTTATATATTAGAAGATATATAAATCTCCTGTCACGATGTTTGTCCGCGATGGATTCCTAAACTACTGAACTGATTTTAAATTTAATTTGCACGCCGTGTGTAATTCGACTAAACTCGAAAGATAGGATAGCTTACATTTCAATTTATAGTCGCAATATTATTTTATTGCAAATTATTTGTCTACCCCTGACATTTGTACGGCAAAACAACGTTTGCGGGGTCAGCTAGTTAATAGTATTTTATTATTTACTGATGGAAATAATATATAGCTTATATCTTCTTTAAATGAAAACGCTGCCTTATTTATGTGTGGTACAACTAAGTAATGTATGGAGGAATTGATTATTACCAATAGTTCTTCAAAAAAGTCCGCGAAATGTAGACATTTTTTATGGAAAACCCGCTGTACCCATAATAATGGCAAAAAAATATCAAATTCAATAGGGTGTTTTCAAAAGCTATTTATGTGCATATAGTAATATTTATATCTATATAAATATGTTAGTTTGCTTAAGCATTTAATATTGGTTGTAACTGTTTTTATAACATGCAATTTAAATGAATATCTTGGGAGATATGACGAAAAAAGAATTACGCGCGGCAAAATAAAATACTTAAACTGTTGGCTGAGCAACGCGAACGTTTCCTCGCTCTTCTATCTATTTTCCAATGGCAATGTTTGGATATTGACATGAATTTAAGGATGTTTGTTGTTCTTTCACGTAAATATTTTTTGCAAAAACCGGGAAAATTACCTAAATTTCACGGGTACGGAGTCGCGGGCAACAGCTAGTATAAAATAATTAATTCTTTAGATTTATCAAATGGATTTACTTTCAATATTGAGTATCCATATGTAGAGTGATAGTTAATTGATTTACTCATGGATGTATTAAGCAACGTTCTCTGGTCTCTTGCTGAGCTTAGTAATTACTAATTTTAAAAATTGATATTTTTATCTACAAAATTTGTCAGACAGTAAGATCACCAACAAATTTCATTTACATTGATTACTACTAACGAATAGATAAGAAACATTTAATCTTATAGAGTTGTGGTATATTTAGAAAACTGAATATTAAACTGGGATTATAAAATATACTCCATGACTGTGTACATGCATGTGTGTACTTCAAACAAAACAAATTACTTGTAAAATAATCGGATGCAAGTAGCACAAGATCGCGCGTTGTTGCGTGCTATGGGGCACGTCTATGTCCAATAGTGTACAGAAAGAGGCTGATGGGTGGATTTATAGATGGAAAATATAATGCAGATGTCACCACGCCATTTCCTCTCATTAAAGCCAGCTAAGGGACATTGTACACAAATAAATTGTGAGATTCGGAAAATTAAAAAATAAACTCTATGCCAACATGTCTGGTCAGCGCTGTATTGTAGAACATAATCCTTCCCAAAGTGGAGGAGGCTCGTGATCAACAGTGGGTAGTTACTGAGCTTAAGAGAGAGAGATATTCATGGACATGGAGATTTCACACAAATCAACGTCCTCTGGTTCCAAGCTAATAATATCGCGAATAAGCGAAATACTATCTTTTTGGTAGAGCCTTGCGCGTATAAGTTCAGATTTTAGATCAGAGAACAAGAATAAATGTGTTTTAATAAGTCAGACTCCCAAGTTAAACAAATAACATCTCGTCAGCACTATATTACCATCTTACTAACCTACATTATTATTTAACGATCCGATGGTTGTTTCCGTGCGTCCCTACAAAGAGAGGTTGAGATAGGACCCGCTCGTACTAAGCTGAAACTTCACACATAATTTATTTTATATCTGCCCGGTCAGGTAGGTTTTGATAAGTGAGAGACAATATAATTATGAAGATGTTATTTATAGTATCTATTAATATTTCTTACTTTAAATGATCGTTTAGGGTTTGTCATTAAAATAATTAATATTTTATTCATTTCTCATTATACATGCGTCTGAATTCGTAAAAAAGATTTGAACGAATGACCCGCGCATTGTTAGAGAATATTATAATTCATGTAGTTTTCTTGTCAAATTTTCAATAGAGAATGCTGTGGCGGTTTGATATGCAATTATGCAAGTAAAGATAGTTTAGATTATTTTGACTTTCACAGCAATAATCGAGGATAAATAAAATATTGGAAAAGGCCGTAAGATAATGTCGTTATGTTCAAGTGCTTGTAAGTGACGCCATGTGAAAAGTAAATTTAATAGATTACGCGTCTATAAGTAATTTTTATTAAATTTATATTTATATTTTTTATAAAAGTTATCTTTACATAACTAGAAATAAATCCTTTTGAAAAATGTTGATAATTTTTTATAAAAGAACAAGTTTTTAATTTTTGTTCTGTCCGCGAAATTTCCAGAACTTTTTTTAAGATTGCGCCTGATTGTGTCTTTTCTTTCTTGGATTATTATCTCAAACAATTTGATGATGTAATTCATTGAGAATATTGTTGGTTGGTTAAAACAGCCGTTGCTGATTAAAGCCTTATCTTGTACCCATCCTTTTATTCAATGTTTCTTATTGCGACGAACTCTGTATACTTTGTATAAGATTTCAAACCTGGATCTGGAGCGGATTAAGTGTTAAGCAACTAGGTATTTGATTTATTGATAAACTAAGTCTCTAATTAGTAATAATTAGTAATTTAATTAATAAATATATGTAAATTAAGTAATGTAATCTAATTAATATTAATTTATTATTATTATTTATGCAAAAGAGTTGTAAAACTCTTTTGAAAAAACTGACTTGAATAAAGCCCTTTGAAAAACTACCTATCGTAAAGTAATTTCTTTTCCACAACCCTTGCTGTTGTGGTACAGTTAAAGTAGCTTAAACAATTATCTGTAAGACTGTAAAATATTTTACGAGTAAAGATTCATTCATAATCGAGCCAGCCGATTCGGAGGTTACCTACCTCAAACAATCTGATAAAAATTTCTGATATTTATGATGTGCGTATCATCAGCGTTACAAATCAACCGGCACTATGAAAATTATTAATTATTTTGATTACTTTTAAATGTGATGTACTTAGTAAACATTTTCATATATTTTAGAAATCGCTATTCTTCTAACATTACATAAGACTAGTGTTAGTCTGCGAAAAAAGGAAATTGAGAGCTGCTTTGGCCTTCATTTTGTTATAACTCCATGAAAACACATTCTTGAAGCTTCTCACTTAAACCACACAATAAGGATTTACCACAGTCTTGCTAAGGTGTGCTTGTTATTACAGTTTGCTTGGCAGATAGGACAGCAATCGTTACTTGAGGGCGAGGCGAGTTTCTTCAAAGCCGTTTTATCTACAATACTTATTCGAAGACCTCTTTAAGCCGCAAATTAAGCACAACAATAAAAATATTTCCTGCAAAGAATTTCTATTGCTTTTCATAAGATATGAATATTCTTTATCTTACACAATTCATTGGTGTTACCATTTCATTTTATTTAGGGTTCCATACTAAAAAGCAAAACGGAACGTTATTTGCTAATGGTCTTATTCATAATGATTTATAGGAGGTTTAAACGAAGATTTTATCGGAGAGATAATAAACGTTTTATCGTAAAAAGACTCTTATGACTAACAAGTTTTGACAATTTTCACGCAGCTATTTTAGCGAACTTTTAAACCTCCGATAAGTCATTTTATATAAGACCATAAGACTACACTGTCCATCCGTCCGGCCGTCTGTTACCATGGTTTATCTTTTGAACGGTATTAGCTAGAGAGCTGAAATATTCACATTTTATATAGGTATATCAGGTGCTATATAAACCAATACCCGTTATCATCACTATCCTGTTCTTATCACTCTACTTGGGATCTGGAAATCGACGAATATTTGACTGATTTTTTGTAACCCTGATTTAGCTAGCTAATTATGCGTTAAGTTTTAAGTTTAGTTTAGTTTCTATAGCTACTTTTGAATTGTTAATTGTATAAGTAAAGAGTATTTTTATTTACTTTCCTTTTTTATACTATACAGTTGCTTTTGTACTTCTTTAGGCCAACAATAATAAATTACTTACAAATAACAGGCAAAGAGTAGTAATTACTTTCAGAGTTGATGATACTCTTCGTTTGATCATGTAATTGTGATCTATAATTAAATAAACGACGGTGATATAAAATGAAAAAGCCTTGTGTCGGTGCCTAAACCAACATTATGTTTCACTTAATTCATTTAATACTTGACCTTTTACTTATTACAAAAGGGACATTTTCCATTATGAATGGAAAAATTTCATTAATTCGAATATATACTTAATTGAATAATCGTGAAAAGTTGAACAAAAATTATAATTTTATTTCTTTTGTTTAAGTACTCGGAGTTTTGTAATATTGAGAACATTAATTCTTGTGAATGAAATGTCCAAATATTTTCTATGTTGACTTTTATTGAGTTATTTATTCAAGATTTTTGTTTGAAACTTTTTTTGAACTTTTCATAATTATTTAAACAATAAAAATGTTCAGTTCTAAACGAAAGAAATTCAGCAGTTATACGCACATATGAGTATCTCTTTCTAACTCAGCCAGTATTTGTGTCAAGGTAAAGTTCTGTGAATTTGTTTCAATTAATATTAATGATTAGTAATCGTCCTTGGCTTTACTCGGGTAACGTTAAATCATTTAATAAAAATACTCCATTTTTATTATGGCCATCTTTTCAAGGCCGCGATTAAGAAAAATAATTTTTAAATCGGTCAGTCCAGTCGGTTCAAAGCCCAAAAAAAACAGTCAACTAACTCGAAATGCCTTTTCCATTTTTGTGTATTAAATAATTAAGATCTAATAAATTAAGCCAGCTAAGGGATATAGTACACAGATAACATCTTCTTTGAGAAATGGAAAAGTCGAAAACAACCTTATGCCAAAACATAATCATAATCATAAAACATAATCCTTCCCTAAGTGGAGGAAGCCCGTGCCCGGGAAATGGGCTAGAGATAAAGAGAGAGAAATAATTGTCCGTATTTAAGCAAAATGGAACCACCCCGCAAATACACATTACTGAGAAATCAAAGCATTAGCAAAAATATGTGAAGCTCTGTTAAATGAAGTAAATAATTTACACTTAGTTTTTATTTTTATTTATGGATATATTCTTTATATAAGTATGTGACTATGAATTTGATTAAAATAATATGTAAATATATATGTAATAAAATGTGCATGTGGTTCCTTTTGACGTTTACTAATTATGTGATTTCACATTAGGCAAAAGAGAAGCACAACTCCAATACTTATTGCTAAATATAAAACTAACTGTTTAGAGTATTGTAAGAAAGCTTTAATATCACAATAATTAGGTATTATTCAATAAAAGTTAAACCGAGTTCATGAGGCCACCTCGGTAGTCTACTGTTTGATTATTTAGATGCATAATATGTGATAACAATGTGTGTGCCACTGTGTGTCTTTGAAATTTGAGGGTTTTCCTTGATTTCAAGGACCACACGGAAAGAAAAAGAATTATTAAATTTGTTTAAATTTAAAAGTTATGAGGTAACAAACATAAAAAAAACAGATGAGTAAGAACCTCCTCCTTTAAAAAATCCGTTAAAAATATAAAATGGGATAAAAAAGTGTTCATTTAACATTATCATTATTATCAAAGTGAGTATCAAAATCCTCCGTGTCTTGTCCGACGTCATGTCGTTTTCAATAGCATCATCACTTATAAGACCATTGTAAAAACTTCTTCACAGACTCTAGTTTTGATTCCCAAGCGTGAGTTGAAAATCCTTTAAATGGTCCTAATTCGGTTATATCTTCTAAATGCGTAAATGTACATAGATCTACATTTGATAAGAGTTTCAAGTTGTCGAGTAAAAAAAATTCAACGGCTGGACAGACAGACGGACACTGTAGTGAGATCTTTTTTGTATAATACCCTAAAAACGGACCGTTTTGTCACTCATGCAAATTACTTCAATAAGTATCGCCCAATATGACAGGTGTTCGTTTTGACTGACTTCATCCACTAGCTTTCAAATAAAAAAAGAATCATTAAAATCGCTTCGCCCTGTTAAAAGTTATGAGGTAACAAACATAAAAAAAATATAAAGACGAATTGAGAACCTCCTCCTTCTTTGAAGTCGGTTAAAAACTGAATTGTTGTATATTGAGTCATATTAGCAATGGCATAAGGTAATTATTGCCATGTTAAAGATTATCACCATTTTACAATATTTTTTACACATGAAAGAGCCAAATGCATGTGGTTCCATGTTGCAAAAAAATATTTACTATGAAATGGTAAATTTATATCACACATAAAGATACCAAATACTTTGGCTCCGTTTGACGTATTAGAAATAATTGCAGACATTTTAAAATGTTCAATGTATAAGAGTAACAAGTAAACGTGATTCTTTTTTGTATAAAATGACCTGGCAGTAATATCGTTTATTTGTTTGAACAATCAAGATCCAGAGAGTTATTAGTTATGGTTTGCTTTTGCTTAATATGTAGTATTCATTATTGCTCTTGGTTCCTTTCTGCCATTTGTAAATCTAGTTTGTATGGGGAAAATCATGTGCTACTTTTTTCATAAGAAATTTAATGACATTTTAATAAGAATTCGACAAAAATCCCAAAAATTTAAAAATGTCGTGTGGTTCCTTTTTGCATAAATACGGACAATTATGAATAAAAAAATAAATATAGATATTTAGGTCGGTATGCAAATTTATAAAACCTCGGTTTAGATTGTATTTAGACTAGATTAAGGTATTTTAGTTTGATCTTTAGATTGAATAATTTTATGATAATAGTCTCTTTGTCTAAACTTTTTAATATATTATTCACAAGCTGATCCGCGCGACTTCGTATGCTTAAAAAATATAAAACTTTCTTCATTTTTGCAACATTTTTCACTAATGCTTCGCTCCTATTGGTCGCAGCGTGATTTTATATAGCCTTCCTTGAAAAATGTATTATCAAACACTGAAAGAATTTTTCAAATCAGACTAGTGGTTTCTGAGAAAAAAAAACAAACATACAAACTCTTCAGTTTTATCATAATGGTATTGATAGTATAGGTAGGTATAGATGAGTATAGATTTCTTTAAATTTCCCGAATAATTATAATTTTTCATTTTCTTGACTGGGTACAAAAAATACTTTAATTTCAAATAAAAGTTTTTCTCAAACGAAGTCACTAAATATTTGTGTGATGAGGATGACTTTATATTTATGTTTAATGCGTTCCATGAAAATATCATAAATTAGACAATACATAACAGTAATTATTTATGTTGCCCATAAAATGCATGGTTACTGGACAAACAACATCAAAATACTGTGGAAATCCCCAATATTTTAAACGTGATAAAATATGAAAAGGGTGTGAAATCGTAATAACACGGATATGGAGAGAATATATTGTACTTCAACAATGTGACGTTATAACGCAACCCACATCACAGCATTCCGCTCAGGTACACACTAGCTTATACCCGCTGTTGAGCACGGGTGTGCTTCAAGAATGAAAAATGGAAATTTACAGTCAGACATTTTGAATTAAGAGTATTCTGCTCAGATTGACATTCTAAACAAAAAATTGTGTATTCGTAAGTTTAATGTCTTTATTTATCCTATGCAACGTTCTCTAATGTATGACCAAATGTATGAGTGTGGACTAAGCCAAGGAAGTGTGGTTAGATCGTAGTGGATGGCGCTTTTTAGTCTCTGCCTACGCCTATGTGAAGAAGGCATGACGGTATGATAACTAAATAACTTCACGGTGTGGGCGTGACATCTCCTAAAGTAGGTAACTAGCTTCATGGTGATAACAGCCACTACATGAGCCTTACAGCAATCTGCTAAAAGTGGTGCGGATTTTTGTTAAAGATTTTCTAGTTCGTGGTAAGCGCATCGTAAAAAAATACGTAACGCGGCAGAAGAAGAGTATCATCAAAAGAAAATTACAGCACAAAAAAGTAGTATAAGACTATTTAATCAGTTTAGGTAATTTTTTCCTTTAATTACCTAATAAACACTCGTTTTCATCTAAGAAATTTTGAAACAAAAAATATAAAAACGGATATCTTTTAAGGCAAACCGATATAAACACGCTTGGATATCGTAGTACAGCTATATTATTAACATAATGGCCTGCGAAAGAGATTTGGTTAGAGTTTACCTTTTGTTACAATATGTATTGTCCGCAGAAAAGACCCCCAGTTTTGCTTTCAATGATCTAGGATGATATTATAGTGTCGATTTCATATTAAAAATAGCTTCTGAATTTGAAATTAACTTTATTTTTTGACGTATATTTTTATGCGTATTTTTGTACGTACTCGCTTTCTCTGTCTCCAGCCCATTAGTGTCCCACTGGTGGGCATTATACTTTGGGAGAGATTGTGATCAACTGAGGCGTACTGATCAGGCGTGTTGGCACAACTTTCATTTTCGAGTTTTCTGTCTCTCAGAGAGGATGTTCTCTGTGTATAACATCCCTTGTACAGCACTTAGGGAAGGGATGGAGTGGTGACAGTTTATCATGCAGTATACATACAGTATACGGCTTATTTTTTTTTCTTTTAAGACAAATTCTATTCATTATTGAATTTGATGAGCCTTGTGGATGACTGGTTCATGTAACGGACTGCCAATCACGAGGTATCGGGTTCGATTCCCGCTCGGGACAATCATTTGTGTGATATTTATAATTGTCATACAAATGTATGTACTGCGTCTGGGTGTTTCTATGTATTATAAGTATGTAATTACAAAAGAAAAATAATTTATGTATTCTATCCGTATTCTGGTACCCATAACACAAGCATATAAGCTTAGCTTGGGACCAGAGGTCGTTGTGTGAAATGTCCATAAATATTTATTTATCTATTTATAAAAACAAAAACAAAATTAAGATGCCATAAATATTGTAGGCATGTATGAAACTTTTTGAAGAAGTTTCTTCCTCGCATAAGAAGTACTGAATAATGTTTTGTTAAAGTTCTTAACATGAGGAGTTTACCGAGTTTTACATCTACCACAATATAGATGATAATTTATTAATAAAAAGGTAAAATATTGAGCTCGTGTAGACAAGATAGAAAAAGGTTTGTAACGATACATACATTGCGTAAAAAGAAAACATTTCACTGGAATCATCTTAAACAGCCTAATAAATTTTATTAACGAGAAATATATAGTACGTGTGGTGTGTGCGCTTGTGTGCGTGTGCGTGTGTGCGTGTGCGTGTCGACCATGGAATTTAGTAACTAAGATAGCTTACATTCTAAATTATTATAGTATTACTTTTAATTTGGATGAAATTATAATAACGTACCCGTTGTTTGAAATAAAAAAATTGGTCAAGTGCGAGTCGGACTCGCGCACGAAGGGTTCCGTACCATTATCTATGCAACATAAGGCAACGTTATTAGTATCGAGCAAGAAACGGTAAAAAAATCATGTTTGTTGTATGGGAGCCCCCCTTAAATATTTATTTTATTTTATTTTTAGTATTTGTTATTATAGCGGCAATAGAAATACATCATCTGTGAAAATTTCAACTCTCTAGCTATCACCGTTCTTGAGATACAGCCTGGTGACAGACGGACGGACGGACGGACGGACAGCGAAGTCTCAGTAATAGGGTCCCGTTTTTACCCTTTGGGTACGGAACCCTAATAAAATAACTAACCTAGGTGGCGTTAGTATCAAATTATATGTTGGAAGTCTCTATAGCTTTTTCACCACTCTTTATTACGATGTCTTTCAAAAATTTTTCTGAAACTTTTTATAGCATGTAACGTTATGGGGCACAGCTACTATAATTTAAATACCCTATATATAAAAGAATGTAATCTGGATACCTTCAGAACGTTAGCAACCCAGATTTAAATAATAGAGTCCGGACATCGAAAGAACATTAAAACGTCGTTTGGTATATCAAATAAAGATTTAGGTGCATAAAGATCTATTGGACAATCAATGGGAGTATGAGAGCGGCATAAAATAAAATTGGATGTAATAAAACGGGTAATACCTGGTGCCTCAGCCGCGGTATATCGTTTTCCTAGTTATAGATACAAGGCATCTAAGCAAGCGGAAACTAAAGTTCAAAATTTCATAATCATAATCATAATCATAATCTTTATTTGTGTGAAATTGGGTACAAAAGATGTAATAATAAATACAATATTAAATTTCATAAGCATAATGGTACCTACAGCTAAACTTAACTAAAACATGAACACAACTATGGTCCATTATGATTAATTGGTTATTGCGTTTCTATTAAGTAATTAAAATTGTTAATCTGTAATGCTCAATGTTTGTTGGGTTAGGATACTCAATAAGAAAGCTCAGTTAACATTGCCAAATTGTGTTATTAACACTATCAATTTTTATTTTTAGTTAAGTTTAGTTGTCATGTAGATTTAGTGCCAAATCCAAAAATTACTAGCATTTTAATCGCGATTTTGTTCGTCTAAATTATAGTGTCATAGTCATAATATTGACTATTCCTAGGATTCAGGAAGACTTTAGCTTCCTATTAATGAAAGAAGTATTAGCATCGAACTAGAAGTATTACCTTAGGAGATTAATATTATAAATGTGACCTTTTCATAGTATTGGTACAGATATTAATAATAGGGAGCGACGATGTCATGAAATCATCGAAAACGTAGGAAGTCGCTGGATTAAGACAACGTTCTTCTGATCACCCATACGCAGACCCATATCAAACTTTTTTTTTACTCCATCGCTTGTGCATGGCCTCTCCCCGGGACATTTGGGGAGAGGCCAACTGTCACATTCGGCACGGCAGCAGCCCGCCGCGCTCGGCCCCCTCTCCTGCCAATGGCGCCAGCATTTGCCCGCCAGCGGGCCCGAGCCGGGGCCATGCGGGAAGGCAACGTGTCACCGGTACGCTCGCGCTCCCACAGGGTTTCTCTCTTAGCCGCCATCACCTCATGAGCATAGGAGGTGACGGTGGCCCAGCACCGTTCGCTCTCGGCCATGGCATGGGCGCCCCATAAAGAGCCAAACAATGATATTTTAGACAATATCTATATTTACTAACTAATTTTTTTATTCCACAATGAACTTTATTTATCCAGCATTAGTAAATATATTTAAGTCAAACATTTTCATTGATAAACTTCGTACGCTTTGTAATTGATTAGAATCGGGGTCGTCGTAATCTTGATTTCGCATCGCTCTTCCACGTCTTGATCTCAATCAAGAATGAAGAAAACGGAATGCGCAAATGTTACCAATAAATTACGAGCTATGTATTCATCATGATTCGCCTTTGATATACTCAGAAAAAGAAAATGAACGATTGTGTTTTCGTGGCATAGGAAATGGTTATTAACAATGTAATATGTTCCTTTTAATTTAATGAAATAATTAATTAAGTATGTAAGTAAAGTTTGATTCTTCTATATGTAGCTACGCTATAATTTTTTTGTTTATAAAAATATTTAGCAAAACAATTAATATACGCTTGGATTACGCATTATACACGCATTAGATACGCGTTATAATCACGGCTAAAATAATACTTAAATAAATAATTCTGTTTAAATCCACACTTTGTTTTCAATTATATTGTTATATAATGTTATTTAATTTATTTTGTTAGGGTCAAAACAGGAAATAGGAATAGGAAAGACAGTATTGGTGACGGATTAAAAATATATGTGTCGCCACTCCATCTCTTCCAAAGCCTAAAGCCTTCCTTCCTAAAGCCAGCTATGGGATAATAATAAGCTGATAACATCCTCTTTGTGAGACTGAAATCTTGAAAATAAACCCTGTGCTATCAGGCTTGGTCAGCGCGGCACAGTAGACCATAACCCCTTCCAAAGTGGAGGAGGCCTGTGTGGGACGTTAATGGGTTGAAAAGTGAGAAATAGAAAATTGTTAAGGGCCTACATCAATATTATCGTATATCATCGCCGACACGTACATATTAACACAGCCAGTAGGCACAGAAAATGAAGAATTAGGGATACTTTTCCTATTTACTCAAAATCTACTAAATATATTTTAATTCTGATTTACGTGTTTCTATTTATGATAGTTACTTATGTTTTTAAAGTTATTTCATTAGTTAATACGCGATAATAGACCGACAAATGAAAAAAATAAAAAATTTGAGAGGTTGTTTCGCCAAGATTTTCTATCGAGAAAACTTTTTTCAATCGCGTTTCTGAGTTTATGCGATCCTAGATAATATATTGAAAAAACATATACTTAAAAATTAGAGCTCTAGCCATTCAATCTAAAGAAACAATGAAAACTTCGTACATAGAAAAATGCACGAAGCTATTTTGGTATCCTCTTAACTAAATTGTATAATTTCTAATCGTCTATCTAAGGGCCATACACAGACAGTTAGATGTACAGAACGACGTCTACTATATCCATGGTCCCGTTTCCAGGTTTATCGCTAGGTGCGCACCGGAGTATCATGCCCAATCCGAATGAATCGTTTTATTATATATACTTATTTATTTATTTATTTATTTACACACTTTATATAAAGAATTGTACAGGCGGGCTTAATGCCTTAGGCATTTTCTTCCAGTCAACCATAGGGTGATGCAGAAATAACCAAGGTAGGTGTGTAACCATAGGGGATTTAAGATAAAAAAAATGTTAATAGTTAAATATTAGAAAGAAAATATAATACATACTAAAACATTTAATAACAGTAAACTCACATATACATACAATCATGTACTTGTACTTGTATTTGCCCTTTTTCTGTAACTTTAAATATGGTTAACTTTACTTGAATTAACTTTTATTAGTAACTAGCTGCTACCCGTGACTTCGTACGCGTGAAATTTAGAATTCAATCCTTAACAAACAAAAGTTAAATCTTCTGCTCAATAGATGGCGTTGTACTTTTTTTTGAATCGCGCTGTCGTTTCATCTCGCACATTAACACTTTAGCTCGTTAAAATTATTATTGTGTAATCATCCGAATTTCGCACTTATAAAATAGTAAGGATTTGTGTGTGAATGATGTTTGATTAATGTAACTAAAGCTGTTGACTTTTGTACTTCCCGTATTTCGTGAGTGGTTACCCGTTAATAGTACCTACCTATAACTTAATTCTTACATTTTTATGAGACTCTGATAAGTACTTAATATGCAGTTTTACCTTGCGTATCTGAAATTCAAAATGCTTTGTTTTAACTCTTACGCTTGTCTGATTTCCCAGTATTAATTTTAAATACGGAAAATCTTCTTCTTTTATTTTGAACACCCACTCCCTTCTTACACTTTGTGATGTCGGAGTACTTTGTTCTTTGAACATGGAATAACTGACCGTATTGATTTAATTTTAAATTATATGCACCTTACAAGTACTGATGGCATCATTACTGAGATGAGACTATGACCTGTTCCAGCCAGTTAATAATAATACAAAAAAATACATCACCAAAGCTCTTGAACATCTAGCTTTTTCTTCCTACCTTCAAGCTATATTTGAAGTTTCGTAGATATTGGAATACATAACAGAAGATTTAATTACTATTTATTATATCAATAAATGAAAACTGGAGTATTAAATCGGACCTTTAGCAATACATTGAACATTTTGTAGCGTAACACGAACGCTTTATCCCCTCCTTGTTCCTCTATTTCACATTGAACATAATGAAATTATAAATTAGATTACTTTACACATTATGGCTGCCGGAAATTAAACCCATGAACTTTATCGCCTGGTTCAAGGCTTTCTGTTGCTTGAGCCGTAATCATGATTAACGTTTTATATACTTAACTAGTAATACTAATTTGACTATAATTAGTCTCGGTTTGTTTATTTAACTGCCACATTTACACAATAAACTAATGTTTCTAATTCTGTAAGCTTTAAACTTGCTATGTACCTAAGTATGTACTTATGTAAGTTCAAGTAAAATGTTTTTAACACGTTAAATTTCTATAGCACGTGGTTAACTTTTTGATCTCAGTTTAAATCCAATACGGCGGAAAAGAATTTACGTCGATTTATCAATAAACATCTAGATGGTGTCATTATAAGAAAATAGGATCGGTCCATTAGTTTCAGCTTTTTAGACATTACTCCTACATCTTTCTCTCTCTCTCCAGCCCACTAATGTTCCAATGTTGGAAACGGGCGTACTCCACTTTAAGAGGTATTATTGTGTAGTATTATGCGTTGGCCACGCATGTTAGCATAGGGTAGAGTTTCAAGTTTTCCTTCTCTCACAGGGCATGTTGTCTGTATATAATATAATTTTGCTGGCTTTTACAGCACCCTGAGGAAGCAATGGGGTAGTGAAACTTGTATTCTTAATCTGTCACCATACGGACTCCCTACATATTTATCATAGACTTTACCTCTTTAAAATTAGTATAGATACTATAGATAATATAACCACATATTACGTTTGCTTTTGTTACAGAACGGATATTTTACCCTATAATTATAAGTTGTCAGACCATATAAATGAATTTCATTAATATTATTTGAACAGCTTCATTTGAAGTGATATTGTTTGCATTCACATAACGTATTGCCTTCATATGCCTCGGGCATAAAGGCCCTTAGTTGCGTTTATTTAGATATGTATGAAATGAGATGGCTATAGTGTTCTTTCATATGTAACCCGATCTTGGTGAGATATTATATTCTTTATTTGTCTAAGAGATAAAGGAAACTCCATAATATTCACGATATATTTTGTTGCTATCCAAGTTATTTGTGTTTGTTTCATGCATATGCAATGAAAAAAATGTCGCAAGTAATTTTATTGCATATAAATATATTTTATATTATTTCTGACCTCATAATAGTAGTGAGATTTTAATATGATAATAAATTAACGCTTTTCTCTTGTTATTTATATTGATAATGGTATCAATTCTCTTTGTGCAACTAAACCGAACTAAAATACACTTTTTATTTCAACAAAAGTTTGTTAACTTAAGTTTTCTTCTTAAAATTCAGGACAGACAGAAATTTTGAATTTCTAAAGTTGTATATTAATAACTATAAGTAACCATTTATTATTGATTTTTGCTTTCACTAGATTTAAAATAAGAACGGAAATAAGACTTACCCTTTCAAAAGTAAAAAATAAATCAGTCCACGATCGACGGAGAAAACAGGTGGCGAACATTCAAAAATGGATCAAGACGAATTAATAATCTTTTTTTTTAAACGTCTAATAAACACATCGATGTGCGTTTATTACTCTATTTAATCTCTACTTATCATAGATATATAATAAGTACAGAACATAGAAATAATTGTCTCTCGGAACATACTATCACGCATTGACATAATTAACTGTACTATATGTCATATATACTCGTATGTATATGATTGTATGATAATGTCGGAGCTATACGGACGTGTTGAACCCATACTAATAGCAACCCGTTCGTAATGTTTATTATTGATTGTACCCGATATCTCCAGGGTCTCATAAAATGATTCAACATATATCTACGGAGGTGTTATGTATAGGTACTTACTACGGGTTGTTGTCTTTGAAACTATATTGTTAAACTTGAATTACATGTAAGAGTTAATTGTAAATATGAATATATAAGCTTTCTCTGTCCCATCACACTAAGATATTACACAGATAACTTTGTCTGTGAGAGACAGAAAAATCAAAAATAAACCCAAACATGTCTCAGTGCGGCATAGGTAGTACAAAGTAAACATAATCCCGTGCCCAACAGTGGGATGTATATAATGGGCTGGAGAGAAAGGAGAGAAAGAGATAGAGAAGCTTTCTTAGACTATATGTATATCTATATAGAAATAGTCTTAAAGTTTACAATCAGGGTAGCAATTTAATATCACTGTAATGCTAAAACACCATAACTTCTAGCGTACTGTAGTTCAAACTTATAACAATATCTGTAATATACGTAACTTTATAACAAAACAAAATTTTATAAGTTTCACTCATCTAGTCGTCTGTTGTTCAGTCCAAGTCATCAAGTCTTGCAAGCTAAGTTTGTCCTACTTTCAATTTCGAATATTACAAATATCTACCAAGAAATGAAAAAGAGCTTAGGTTAGGACTACCTAGTCATAATAGGAAGTTTGAAAAGAAAGACGCAACAGCAGGACAAAAGTGGTATCTTTTGTTTGTGTAAATCTCAAAGAATTATTAAGACTAATCAAAGGATGATTAGTCTTAATAATTCTTTGAGATTTTTGACGATATCCAAAGACTAATGATGGACTATAGCCATATAAACTCCATTATATAATGATCATTAAGTTTGGGATCGTATATATACTAGTTGTTTGTAACAAAGTAACGAAACTAGTTTAAAAAAGATAACTAACTCTACTTGTTGCGTTAATGTAACTACGTAATATTTAAACTTTAAGATCGTCTGAGAACCTGCAACTCGAGATACCTCTGCACAGTACCACATTCTACGACAAATCTTTCAGTATTCAGGCGGCACGCCTCTGGAACAAACTACCTTTAGCAATAAAATTAGACAATGTGTATGTTTGTGTATGTTTTATAATTTCCTATTTTTTCAGTATTCTTGTCTTTATTCATTTTATTTACTTATTTCTTATTTATTTATCAATTTTTTTTCTTCTCACCAAAGCCACCTACTACAAAACATTAACTTACTATCTCCATATAGGTTGTCGGGAAGTGATCGCGGATCCCTTTGTACATAATATTTATTTTGTTTTGTAATCCTTTCTGTGTCATTGTTTTTATTTGGTGTGCAATAAAGTTTATTGTATTGTATTGTATTGCAATATTATAACTTTAAAAATTCTTAGCTTTAGTTGTAGTTTCTATTTAATTTAATCAGTATAAAAACATAGTGCTGCTTACTATGAAAGACGTAATCGTTATTTTAAGCACTAATAAAATATAATAGCATGTAGCTATTTATGTGGAACGATATATACCAAACCTACAATCACTATTGCAGACGTTAAATGCCGCGCGAAACCATTTTGGTGACCATTTCGTTTGGTCATAGCCATTTCCATTAGTGAACACTAACTAATGAACATAAACGAGCCGAATTGTCGTTAAAGATGGCGTATATATCTATATCGCTAGGTTTTGTGATCGTTCGTAGAATATTCAATTTAGTAATGAAGTTTAACCAAACACTCAATAACTTCCGCTTGTTTAAATAAAACTACTTTTTACGGATTTAGACGCAGTTTCACCCGTGACCACGGTGACTGCAAAGTCTCCGAAACGTCGGGCCAAAATTTAAAACAAAGATACGCGTCTAAATCCGTAAAAAGTAGTTTTCTTTAAACGCATTCGTTTAAAGAAAACTGCTTTTTACGGATTTAGACGCGTATCTTTGTTTAAGGCTTGCAAGCCTTAAACAAAGATACGCGTCTTAGAAAATATTAATTCCGCTTGGTTTTACAGATACATTTAAATACAGTCACACCTTTTCCCATTCGTGTAAGCAGAGACTAGAGAGCGCTATCTGCTACGATTTAAACATATTTTATATCCATGGCTTCATTACCTATACTTCTGATGTCATCGTCGATGTTTTTCAAAAGGTTCAAGTGTGTACTTACAAGAGTCTTGTTTGTATGACTAAATTTACGAGTGTAAACAAAGCCAAGGGTGTGTATTTAGATCCAAGCAAATGGTACTCTTTAGTCTCTACCTACCCCCTCGGATCGAAGTCGTGACGTCATGACATTAGGATGATAATGATTAACCCAAACGACTAAATATGGTAAGGTTACGTTATTAGTGGTTAGATAATAAATTAAGTCAATATAAAATACAGTATTAACATAGCATAATTAATATATAGCATACTCTCCTTGCGTAACAAAGTCCTGAATATTAATGAACACGTTGGTAGCGCAAGACTGTTGTTATGGGAATTATTTGAAATTGTGTCAATACAAATTATTCAATGGAATTTTAAATTTCGTAATTTAAGATTGACAGTAATGCATAAGGTTTTATGAATTAAATCTCGAGGTAATCCTTACTAATATTATAAATGCGAAAGTAACTCTGTCTGTTACGCTTTCCCGCTTAAACCTCTCAACAGATTTTGATGAAATTTGGCACAGACAATCTTTAGATCTTGAAAAAGGACATAGGCTACCTTTTATTGCGAAAAAAGTTTTCCAAATTCCACGCGGACGGAGTCGCGGGCAACAGCTAGTGAATAATAATTGTCTGGGGCTTTAGCGCTAATACATAAATAACGCTCTTAAATCGATACTATTTATAAAGCTGAAGAGTTTGTTTGTTTGAACGAGTTAATCAGACAAGTGGTTCCTGAGGAACCACTTGTCTGATTTGAAAAATTATTTTCTTCATTCTAGTTCTCGGACTAGTGATCCCTGAGACTAGCACGATCAAACAAACAAGTGAACTTCAGTTTTGTAATATTAATATAGATACCAATACTTAAATTTGAAAACCTGAAATTTTAATAAAAGTATTTTATTTTCTTTTAAAATTATTTGTTTACTATTACTGGAAGAACGCAGTAAGTGATTTCTTTGAAATTTTTTGTTTGAAATTTTAGACGCAAGTTCACTTACGTCTTTTTTCTACGGGTAGTACGATATTTTATCCTTGCTATCTCTGTTAGCTACCACAATCGAGATTTTGGAATAGAAAATTATTGGGCGTCTCGTCATAATAAAGCTACTCACGGAAAATCAGCTTGATAGTAATCAAGTGAAAAAAATGTACTACGGATCCCGTACTATATAAGTAAAAATGCATTGCTAAGGAACAGATGAAAAAATCATGTTAGATTATATGTACTAATCAATTATCATTATCGTAATTTAACAGTATACGTTCCAGTTAAACTATGTAGAAATAACAAATTCAACGGTTGTTTCTCCAAATACGACACGAATTTCAATTCATGCAAACATTGTAACATGCATACACACTACCTATGCACAGCTTAACGAGGGACAAATTGAAATCCCTGAATATAACATTTACATGAGAATATTATGAAAACAGTATAATATGCAACATATAGTATTATTTCGTATGTTACTGTATTATAATATGAATGAGGTTATAGTTACAGTGCCATATTCGACTGTTTCTGGTATGCAAAAAACCAAAATAATGTAATCGAACCCACGACCTCGTAAAAGTCAGTCCGTTATATAAACCACTCAATCACGAGGCCCCTCCACTACAATTTACTATGCTAATATATGTATATTTTAAATACATAAGTTAAACAAAACAACATCATAAAATTGTTGTTTATGCGACAACATAAGTACATCGCATGTCGGATCCTAATGAGAGCTGTACCAAGAATTCCTTAAATTACTGAAGTATGGAGCTATTGTCTTGGGTAAGTTTAATCTTCAACCCTTCCGAGGGGATCTATAGTAATAATAAATTCAATATCCGCAAAATCATGACTCTCAAGATATGCGGTTATAGTCATAAATACTCATTAAATTGTTTGGTTTACAGGATAAACTTAATGTTTTGTGGCACTTAGATAATTTATAGCGAGATTGTATTATAATTTTGCTTCTATTTACATATTACTTCGCTATCATAGGCTATCATTTGTAATCAATATTTATTTGATTATTTCCTTTTCAATGTCTGCCTTGACCTAAAAATAATTATTGATTAAAAGCTTTTTGTCTTTGCCAATAGGGAATTTGAATTTGTTTGGTATTTGAGTGTAAATTCTGCTATAAATTGTATAAATTCTTAAGATGATAATATGACGACGGTAATGTAATGGTTGGTCTCTGTGGTGACGGATTAAGAATACAAGTCTCACCACCCCATTTCTTTCCCAAGGTGCAGTAAGAGCCAGCAATATAAGCAGTTAACTTTACTATGACAGATGGAGAACTCGAAACTTAACCCTGTGCCAACACGCCTGGTCAGCGCGGCTATCTATCTGGCGGTCTATCCGTATCTGGCACCCATAATACAAGCATAGAAATATAGTTCATAGCTGCCCCGGCAAACGTTGTTTTGCCATACAATTCTGTATAAAATAAAATTTCATCAAAATCGGTCCAGCCAATTTGTAGCCTATGTGTTATTCTGATGTATAAGCTATATTGTGGTAAAGTTTCATTCAAATCCATTCAGTAGTTTTTACGTGAAAGAGTTACAAACATCCATACATACAAACTTTCGCCTTTATAATATTAGTAGGATTTTGGGACCAGAGGACGTTGTGTGAAATGTCCTGAATATTTATTTTATTTACTAGCTGTTGCCCTCGACTCCGTCCGCGTAAAATTTAGGAAATTTTCCCCGCTTTTACAACATTTTTAACTACTGCTTGAGTGAGAATATTATAAACGTAAGAGTAAACAAATATAATCAGAATGAACGAACTGCTAAGCTATCAGGAGTTACACGTGTTATTGTGAGTCAACCATAAAATATAGATATGTGCTGTTTAGGGATATTTTTTAAACAATTTTATGTAGAATATTTCCGTCATACATGATTTCTATGTAACTTTAACCATTAATGCTGCACACGCGACGGAAGCTTAAAAAATGGAGTAACTTCCCCGTGTCCCCAACATTTCCCTTCACTACTCTGCTCCTATTGATTGTAGCGTGATGAAAAGTATACTATAACCTGCCCAGGAGTATGAAGAATAATTGTACCAAGTTTCGTTAAAATCCGTCGAGTAGTTTTTGTTTCTATAAGGAACATACAGACAGACAGACAGACAGACAGACAGACAAAAATTTTACTGATTGCATTTTTGGCATCAGTATCGATCACTAATCACCCCCTGATAGTTATTTTGAAAATATATTTCATGTACAGAATTGACCTCTCTACAGATTTATTATAAGTATAGATTAAAAAGAAACCTTTTAATTGGCTTACTTAAACTAATTAACTTACTTAAAGAAAGAGTAAGTCTGAGGCTAAGACGCTCGGTTACAAATGTCTTAGATTTAGACTTACTTACTTTTTTAGTACATAAATTAATAAAAATACAGTAAGTTTATTATTAAGTTTATATTGTTTCTAATAAAATATGTGTTGTGTTCAAAATATTAATTTTTTTTTATATTATTTAAATTAAAATGTGGTCATGGACGTAAAAGCAAAACTGTCTTTGAACATTAAGAATGTAATCAAATTGAAACTGGCTACCGAAGAAAAGCAGTATAACTTAAATAAAAGCCTTTACATATTATTTTTCATTTTTCTCCTCTTACCATTAGACTTGGCGCTATCGCATAATATCCTGAAACAAATGAGTTCTTTCTCGTAAAATAAAAGAGGATATTGCAGTGCAAAAGAAGGCTTTTTCAAAAGATATACGACACTAGCGACGCTGCACGGTGACGGCAAAAAACATAATCCTTAAAACAAAGAGCTCTCTAGAACTACTCATTCCTCACATTTCATTTGATATCAATCACAGCTTACAAAGTCTCGGTAGCGTTCGGTTATACTCGGCTAACTTCGGAACTTAGTTCGTAGCGGCAATACTTCAGTTTATCTACTCAGCTACTTGGGGTGCACGTATCAGCGTAGAGCTCTTCGTAGTCACGTAGCGGGAGGTTTGAACGTAGATTGTCTACGAATTCGTGCTAGCATACGTGAGGTGACTTTAACTTTTGTGGTTAACGCTTGATGTGATATAATATACGTGATATGGTGAATTAAAGGATTCAAGCCAAGCTGGTTTGACTTACACTCCTAGGTGTTACATGGTAAGTCAGAATTAATATATTCGTTTTTTTAATTAAAATAAAGGGTTATAATTTGTTTGGTAAGGGTTTTGATGTATTTGCGCTCATTGTATCAAAGTTATGAAAAAGGTTTAAAAGCTTACACAGAGCTCAGTTTTTATTAAGAAAATAAACTTGTGTCTGGAATAAAACAGAATGCAGGTAATTTTTGGGTTTATACAGCATTTGAGGAGTAATTTCCTTGTTATTTTGTGTCACCTAAATTTCAACGGAGTAAATTGTTTCTAATGCCAGAATTTTACTTAACAAGTATCTATTGCTTATTTTAACATTTTAACGGGCCTCGATGTCTAGTGGTTCATGTAACGGATTGCCGTTCATGAGGTCTCGCGTTAGATTCCCGGACGGGACAATCATTTGTATGATATTTTTAAATTTCATGTACATTACGGTATTTTCTATATATTATACATAATAATATGTTGTATTCATTAACAAAAAAAAGTATTATGTAGTATATCCTAACTTATTTGTTATTTCTACCATATTTTTTACTTTAGTTTTTTTACAGAGCCGCTTATATAAGTTATGAATGTTTGTATATAGCTCCAACATATATAAATATAGAGTTATGAAAATCGTTTTTTTAACGATAACTATGATTGATAGGATACAAAAGTGGAGGGTGCAATAGTCAAAATATAATAATATCATATACATACATATTTGACAAACATTTGTGTGATTTTTCTAATTGTCGTACAAATGTTTGTACTGCGTCTGGGTGTTTCTATGTATTATAAGTATGTATTTACAAAAGAAAAGTAGTATATGTATTCTATCCGTACTCTGGTACCCATAACACAAGCATATAAGCTTAGCTTGGGACCAGAAGACGTTGTGTGAAATATCCATGAATATTTATTATTATTTTTATTTATTTTATGTTATCTTTTGTGGTGACGGAAAAAAGAAGACAAGTGTCACCTCCCCATGTCTTGCCTGCGGAGGTCGTTCGAACCAACCAAGGGATCCACGTGACGAGATAAGGGCAAGCGAATGATGATAATGATTACATATATTTTATATGATGTTAATTTAAAACCTTTGTATATATATAATGCGCAATTTCTTCTCGCTCTTGTAAAGCTATTGTTTCATGTTTTCGTTGAGTCTATTATCTTAATCCTCCCTTGAGATAAGTAATTTGTCAATTGCGAGATAAGCACTTGTTAATGCTTTTAAGTATACGGAGATTATTCTTTTCAAATTCGTTATAATCAGTAGTGTTATTTATTAAAATAAAAATATTATTGAATATTTGAGTTGAATATATTAATAACTAACTGTTCCCCGCAACATCGTACACGTGGATTTTTGAAACCAAGCCTGAATAAATTATTACAAAAAAACAATCCTTTTGAACTCTTCTATCTATGAAAAGAAACCGCATCAAGATCCGTTGCGTAGTTTTGAAGATATAAGCTTAAATAAAGATATACCTACATACAAAAATAATGACTGTTTTAAAATAGAATAGATAAAAAAATAATGCAACAATTTTGTTGATTTTATCTGACAGCCATAATCTATCCGTTTAGTCTGCAATTTTTAACGTTCTGTGATTAGTCCAACATTTATCTCTCTCTCGTCCCACTGCTGGGCACGGGCCTCCTCCACTTGGGGAGGAGTTATGGTCTACTGTATCCCGCTGACCAAGCGTGTTGACGCAGGGCTTATTTTCGAGTATACCGTCTCTCACAGAGGATGTTTTCTGGATACAATACCTAGATATCCTTAGCTGGCTTTTACAACATTATGGGAAGGAAAAGGGGTGATAACATTTATCACCTCAGCCTAATGTAGTTCACATAAGTTATAATAATTGCCTCTTTACCATGGGAGATTATAAATAAAAAGATAGGACGCCTAAACATCAATTACTAAGCGTTTCAGCTAAACACGATAAGCACGAACCAGTAGAGTTTGCGTTCCGAATATTGATCACGAAGTATACGAGTCCTAAAAATTTACGATTACTACTGAACTTATAGTTTATTTATTTAGCTAGATATCAATCTCTAACAGAGGATCCACAAAAGTATAATTAGTGATTTGTATAGTTAAAAAACTCCTCACACAGACAAAACACTTACTAAGTCCTCCGGATTAAGAATACAAGTGTCACCACCCCATCTCCTCCCAAGGGTGCTGTAAAAGTCAGCTAAAGGATATTGCACGCAGATAACATTCTCTGTAAGAAAACTGTGAAAACTCAAAATAAACGCTTTGTTAATACGCCTGGTCAGCGCCCGTGCCCAACAGTGGGATGTAAATGGGCTGGAGAGGATAGGAGAGTTAGAAAATGTAAAATTAGTGTCTTTATTAGACATCAATTCTAGTTTTCCTGGATATGGAACCCTTGAACTGTGAGTGAATTATACACTTCTCTATCTTTATATCCCAGCTTTCAAATAAAATGATAGGTTTAAGGTTAGGTAAAAAGCTATAATACGAATACAAAATATTTTATTTACAATATTCGATTAAGGGTCCCACAGCTGTGCACAGGCCCCCACAACTTTGGGAGAGATTATGGTCGACTGTGCCTTACTGACCAGGTGAGTGATACAGGTTCTATTTTCGAAATTTCTGTCTCTCACAAAGTATGTCATCTGTGTACAATATTCCTTAACTTATAGCACCCTGGGAAGGAAAAGAGATGATGACATTTGTTTTCTTAATCCATCTCCATAAAGACAGTTATATACTTGATTGATTTTAATTACTTTCGTTTTAAATTACAACTCTATACACAGTTAACAAAATCCGAACGTGTCCCACACGTTCGTATAATGTTAACTGTACTTACAAGGTAATCAGAGATAATTAATTGTGTCGACTGTACTCTACCTACATAAATCTTTTGCTTTTCCTATCTTAATTGACTTACGTATGCGTTTTGTGAGGATAAAAGATAAAACGGTTTGACTAGACAAGCGTATAAAGCAGTTTTATACAGACCTTTAATGGACTTTGTAGATTTGATAATGTAATTTACTTTTAATGAATTGTATTTTGTGTGATTCTTTTGATTCATAATAAGTAGATTATTCTTTCAACTGCTCGCCATACATACTGTTATCGGAATAGCTTGTTTATTTACAATGTTTTAGACATACACATGAAAAAACAAATGAGCTTAGTTTAGGACCAAAAGTTGCTGTATGAAATGTCCATGAATATTTTTATTAAATTAAAAATGTGCCATATAATTAATATCAACTGTGTTTATGGTACTTAAATTAATAGTTATGGACATTTCAAACAGCAAACTCTTGTTCTAAACGAAGCATATTTGCTGTTCATGTACCTATCTGTATCAGAATACCGATATAACACGTGCTATATTTTTGTAAAAGCATAGGTATTGATAAAAATTGGTCAAGTGCGAGTCGGACTCGCGCACGAAGGGTTCCGTACCATGATCTATGCAACATAAGGCACGTTATTAATAAATGAGCAAACAACACACACAATACTTAATTAATCACGTTTGTTGTTTGAGAGCAAGAAACGGTAAAAAATTCATGTCTGTTGTATGGGAGCCCCACTTAAATATTTATTTTATTTTATTTTTAGTATTTGTTGTTATAGCGGCAATAGAAATACATCATCTATGAAAATTTCAACTCTCTAGCTATCACCATTCTTGAGATACAGCCTGGTAACAGACGGACGGACGGACGGACGGACAGCGAAGTCTCAGTAATAGGGTCCCGTTTTTACCCTTTGGGTACGGAACCCTAAAAAATATCCATACACAGGACAATAATTGTATGTGATAAGTATAAACATTAGAGAAATATTTGTCATTTACAGGAATCGAACCCGCAATCTCGTAAATAGCAGTCCGGTATGCCAACCATTGCACCAAGGGGCTTATAAAATTTATAGTCATGGCATTTATGATATCTGTAATTAATAAATCATACTATAGCAAAAAAGTTAAATTCAAATTCAAATGTTCATTGCATACTAAGTGTGTTACTTGGTGGTACAATATTATAAAGTGCTTTAGACTTAGGCCTTTTACAGGCGTAGCAATGTTAAAATTATATAATTATGTTAGTTATTGATTTGTTAGTTATATATATTTAGTAATTAATTTATTTATTTCAACAGAGTAATGTTACTTAAAGTGATAGTAGTGATACTTATGTTCTTAGTCATTATACATTGATTTTCTATAAACTGCGTATTTCTTTTCAATAAACAAATAAGTCGAAGAAAATTATGCCAACAACCTTGAAAAGATACTTAGTAACAGAGCCAACATCTCTAAATTCGAGACATGTTATTTTGGAAAATGTAGGGAGGAATTACACGAGCTAAGGACTTCATTTTCATTCGAATATCGTACGATATGTTAAGACGTAGCGCTCAAATACGTTCGTAATTGACATTTCATCGTTCCGCAGTAACTAGACATTTTGCAGCTTCTAGTTTCGTAGTATACGCTGGTAGATAAAAATAATTGTAAGTCAAAAGGTTAGATTAGATAGTATTAGATCAATATTACAGAATAAATATTTACTAAGTAACAAGTGCACAGTAGTAAGACTTTAGTCTACTATGCCTACGAGTTTAATTTTAAATCTTCCAACTTTGCAAAATATGTGATATGGTTTAAAGAAAAATTTAAAGGAAAATTTTCCTTTCTCGCAATTTTTTTGCTAGGAAGGAAAACTCAACTAAAGGATGAAAAAATAAATTGGGTGGTGACACTTGTATTCTTAACACGTTACCACGCATTTAAATAAAACTACATATTACGGATTTAGACGCGTATATTTGTTTAAATTTTGGCCCGACGTTTCGGAGACTGCGGTCACGGGTGAGACTGAGCTATAATGTGTCTTTTAGGATCAGTTATTACAGGGTTTATCCACATTGGATTTTACGTTACCACATCGATAACACTTAACATCTTATGAACTCAAATTAAACTCGAACAGAAAATGTTTAATTAAAAATAATTTTGAAAAACAGTCTTCCCTGAAGCGGAGAACAGACATAGAAAAAAAACATACAGCCGAATATAGATCCTCCTTTTTTTACTGAAATCAGTTAAAATTAATATATTGAGGTGAATATTATGTTTGTGTACATAATATTATGTTTTCATATTAGAGTTTTGTATATATATCAGCCTATCGTTTTATTTGAAAACCTTTTACATTTTAAGTCCCGTAAACCTACCCAATTGAGGGTGTTTTACACTGATAAATTAAAGTAAACAATCAATCGGTCCTCGTGGTCTAGTTGTTCATATAACGGACTGCCGTTCACTGGCAGACTGGGTTTGATTCCCGGTCAGGACAATCATTTGTGTGATGTTTTTAACTGTCATACAAATGTTTGTACTGCGTCTGGGTGTTTACTATATATTATAAGTACTAGCTGTCCCGGCAAACGTTGTTGTGCATACAATTCTGTGTAAAAATCAACAACAAAAATTTTCATCAATATCGGTCCAGCCAATTGTGAATCTAAACCATCCTCAAACCCCCTTGAATACACACAATAAATTTCATCAAAATCGGTCCAGCCGTTTAGGAGGAGTTCAATTACAAACACACGTACAGAAGATTTATATATTTATAGATGTATTTACAAAAGAAAAGTAGCTTAAGTATTATATCCGTATTCTGGTACCCATAAGACAAGCATATTAAGCTTAGCTTGGGACCAGAGGACGTTGTGTGAAATGTCCATGAATATTTATTATTATTTATTATTTATTTATTATAATCAAAATAAAAAAGTTTCTTCCATTATAATTTTACTAGCTGCTGCCCGTGACTTCATGCGTTCGTTTCCCCAATTTCACAAAAAAATTGACTAACGCTTCGCTCTTATTGGTCGCAGCGTGATTTTATGTAGCTTATATATAGTCCTCCTCGATAAATGTACTGTCCAACAATTAAAGAATTTTTCAAATCGGACCAATGGTTGCTGAGATTAGCGCGTTCAAATAAACAAACAAACAAACTTTGTAATATTAATATAGATAAGTACAGATTTTATTAAGTACAAGCAAATCAACATTATGGATTTAAATTAAATAACACTAAAATATTTTAATTAAATACTTGTTAAGATGTATAAAACTGTTTTCTAAATTACAAAAATGCCTTTGTCTAAGCAAAAAACATCAAACACTGTCACACCCAATATTCTTAAAAAGGTTTTTGTTTTTTATCTAGTTCTAGCTGCTGACCTGACAGACATCTCTTTTACTTGGGATTTCATATTCAATTGTAGATCTAAATTTAAATGAAACGAACATTATTTATATTATAGTTACGCAATTTCGTACTAGTGGAATTTAGAAAATTTTCTCCGTTTTTTGCAACATTTTTCACTGCTGCTTTGCTCCGTGGCTTATTGGTCGCAGCGTGATATTATAGAGAACGATAAATGTACTATCCAAGAATTTTTCAATTCGACCCAGCCGTTCCTGATATTTGCGCGTCCAAACAAACAAACAAATGCTTCAGCTTTATAATATTGGTATGGATTCTCGGATTACCTATTATGTAGCTGTTGAGAAATTTTAAACCCATGAAAATCTTTATTAAGGTACCTACGACTTTGTAAACCCATTAGATAAAATCTCTTACTCCAAAACATTAAAGTCCCACTCTTGGGCACGGGTCTTTTCCACCTTGTTACAGTATTTGATCTACTATGCCGCGCTGACTAGGTGTCTTGTCATAGGGTTTTCCACCTCGTTACAGTATTTGTATAGTAGTTTCAAGATTTTCATCTTTCTCAGAGAATGTTATCAGCTTAAAAATTATTCAATAGCTGGCTTTTACAGCGAGGGTATGAAATGGGGTAGTGACACTTCCATAACAAATTCGTCACCACATGGAAAATTTGTATGTATTATGAAGTTGATAGTATAGAGAGTGTAATAATCCTTATACCTTTAACTATAACAGCAGGTCAAAAATATATTGTTGCTAGAAAATTTCATGTCGCTGGTCGGCACAATAGCCCCCTAGGGCGTGTAATATTCATGAAATATGCGTTTGTCCAAACACAAAGCAACAGAACTGCCAGCACGTTAGCTTGAATTTACAGAGAAATTCCAAATATTTCAATAACAAATAAGTAAACTGTATATTTTTATTAAAATGTATCCCACGCTAGTACAATATTTTTCAATACAAACAAAAAGGCTTTTTCTCCAATTACTTGGCGTAACATGAGCATAACAACACAGGCGTATGTATTTTATTGGCGTATGACAGACTTTTTACGCCAAATGCTATGAAAACGTTTTTTATTTGAGTTCGAATTTTGATTTTAAAATGGAAACTAAGCTTACTTTAAATTATTTTATTTATTTTTATAGTAGAGTTGTTTTATATTTTATTTTTAACCAAATCACTAACTCGCCCACTTTTTCTACTGGGATCCTTAATTTGTTAAACAATATTGAATTGAATTGAAAAATGAATTGGACGTATTTTTATGTTAGAATATCAAATTGCTTTTAATGTATTTTATTCTATAGATAATATATAACATACAAACAGTTTATATAGCTAATACATTATTTGTCATAAATTAATTAGTATATATACAAAACTACTACATAAATAAAGTCGCTTCGAAAAATACAGAATTTTCTCTTAAAGAAATAAACAAAAATACTGAAAATGAATCTGTCTTCGTTGACAACAAACTTGAACATCACATTGTTTTGTAAGTGGTCCCTGCCAGAACCATTCATTGAGCATTCTATCACTAGCTAGGTACTATTTGTTACGGAATATATTTATCTTGTGAGGACAATTAATGTTTTAGTACCTGTGTCAGGCCGATTAGATCGTAAACAGTGAGGCTTATAGTCTCATAAATGTTAGAACGTTAAGTGACATGTCAACTTAACTTGTCAATGATAGATTGCTGTGATATTGCTTCTTTAATATATTTATATAGATACTAGCTGCTGCCTGTGACTCAGTCCGCATGAAATTTGGAATAATTACACCCAAGGTTTCGGTACGTAATCTATGTAACGGAATGTTTGAAAACGATTTTAAGCCACTTAAATGTAGTCGGATTGATCAGAAATTTTGCGAACTTAACCAGACCGATGACAAATCAATAATCAAAAAAATATATATTTTGAAGCGTGTTTTTAGCTAAACAAAATGCACTTAGCCTTAGAATACAAACAATGGCAACATGAGGTATTAATAATGTGACCATTTTTTCTTTGACTCAAAACGGGACATCGGTTTGTAAGTACTTAATCTAAAATTAAGTGAAAAAATAACACTTTTTAAGTTATTTATTCACAAAAAGCTAGTAGTGTCATAAAACATTAGTTTTAATAATTATATTTATATATATCAGAAAAACAAATTTGCTTTAATGTAGCTGGTGATGATTTCAAATAGGAATGATACTCTGGGCATGTTTTTAAATATTAACCTTCATTATCAACATCACCTTTAAAACTGATACCTGTAACTGAGTTTTCTCAGACGTCCACAATTTGTTAATTACGGAAAATACTCTTTCTACTGGAGTTCGGTTTCTGGAAACGGAAGAATTTTGCGTCACAGAGGTAGTTTCGGGGACACGTAGACTCGCAGTTGTAAAAAGAGACAGTCCCGTTTAAAACGGGACGTCTGGTCACATTAGATATCAATCGTAAAACTTCACTTTAACACTTAAAATTTGTGCTAATCTTTCAAACAGCATACAGTATACTTGTAGTAATTTTTTACAAAATAATGTATTCAAGTGTGTGATTATGTTGATCGCTTCATTGGCCACATAATATCATTCACTTTGTAAAAGTTTCTATCCCATGTTGGGAAGAAGTTACAAAATTTTATTTCAAAGACTCATTTGACAAATCTATATCTAGCTATATCTGTTCATAATATAATAATAATGTAACTAAAATGTCGATACGTTGATTATATTACATAATTTACTTAGTTCAAAAACTAAAAACCACGCTTAAAAATACTGAATATTATTTTACATTATTGCATTGTCATTAGTTCTTAATATGTGTACAAAATTTCAGATCAATCTGACTACTGTAAGTGGGTGTAAATCACTTTCCAAGATTCCGTTACATAGATTAATACATTGATAGATACATACCGAACTAATAAAAGCGTGTTAAAAAAGGATAATATGTGGTCTTCATTGGCGTAAAAGAAGCCAAAACAATGGTTTATAGAATTTTTGCCTGTTTAACTGTATGTAAGCGTATCACGCAAAAACTATTGCATGGAATTGAAAACCGTTTTCAATTTTCATAATAATATGTCGGTAGATATTTAATTTAAAGTATAGGCTACAATTTATCCCAGGATAATATCTAATTACTTTACGAAAACCTGCATTATTATTTTGCTCGTGAATTCGGTGTGGGTATCCGCGTCACCACTCCTATTAAGGCCCCATTTGAAAATCAGCGTTAGGTCCTTGTGACCTTGTGCTGAAATGGGTGCCTTTTTGCTGGTGTGACACGAAATGTACCATATTGTTAACTTTTTGTAACTAAGTTCGTGTACATTATTCTTGTTGTTACTATTGGTAAAATCTGTGTAACACAGCAAATAAAACTTTTCTTTCTTTCTTTCTTTTCATTAAGGTTCTTATTGCCCAGTCATTCAAAATTTTACGCGAATGAAGTCACGGGCAATAGCTAGTGTTAAATAACTGTTCACTTTGACAAAGCTTGACAACTGAGGCAATGATACTCTTTGATAAAACTTTTGAAGGCCCATCTTGATCGATCCAGTGAGCGTTGTTTGTATTGCAGCTGTATATTTGAATTCATATTTTTATATTACCAATCATTTCTTCCGTATGTAAATATATCAGCTATTTGATGTGAAGATATTTTTGTCGATAGATCTATTGCGTTTCTAGAATATGTCCTCGAACAAAACTCTTATTATGAAAGGGTAACTCTCTATTTTCGACGATATATGCTGGGATGGGAATAGTTTATACTTTATTAACAATGCATTTTTTATTTCAGAAATAGTTTTATATCTCGATAATAAAAGCTGAAGAGTTTGTTTGTTTGTTTGAACGCGCTAATCTCAAGAAACACATTTTCACTGGTACTTCGCTCCTATGGATCGCAGCGTGATGTAATATAGCCTGTAGCCTTCCTCGATAGATGTACTATGTAACACTGAAAGAATTTTTGAAATCGGTCCAGCAGTTTCTGAGATTAGCGCGTTCAAACAAACAGACTCTTCAGCTTTATAATTTTAGGATAGATTTGTAATACAATAATTATGTAGTTATAAGAGATTTTGTTCAATATTTTATAAATACAGTTTTATAAGAGAAAAGTAAATACTACAGGTGGGATTTTGAAAAGATACTTTAGAAAAAGGTGTAGTTGGGTGGAAGATGGTTAAAAGGAAGCTTTTGACCCTTAGTTGTCTCTTTTGAGAATTGTACCGGAAGTCGGAAATGAGACGTCGACTATACCAGTCATGCTTTAGATGGAAAAGTATTCAATCTTTAATAGAAATAGTTATTTCACATTATTTCTGTCAAAGGTTTACAGTTTTAAAAGAAATTATAGATACAATCTCTAAACGCCATCTGCTACGATCTAAACATAATGAAAATAATTAAAATAAAATAAAGAAAGATTTATTAATATATGGAACAAGTCAATAATTATAATTAATTTTCAAATGTCAGATAATTTCAATTCTCCTTCAAATACTTTAATAATAATAATTTCAGTCATTTTGTTTCTTTCTCTCTTCTATTTTTCTGCAATTTACCCCTTTCGGGTAAAAGCCTCCAAAATTTTTGCCTGCTACTGCCCTCTATCAAACTATTATACTGCGTTTGGGCCATATGCGTATAACCTAGATCTAATCGTACTTACTTCTTATTCATTTATCAATATAAATTTCATACATCCATAACATAATATATATTAATTACTACGTTATTTTCATTTTCTACAACGGAGAATGTGTGAAAATAACATAATAAAAACCTGCTATGTTACATACGTAGACACAGCCTTGAATTTCACTTGCATTAAATATAAAAGCGGTATGCCGTAAATAATACTCCTGTATTTTATCGGCTTACTTTTTAGTTTCATATAGCTTTTATTTAGGTAAAGAAAGGTTATTCTGTTTGGGTTATTATTCATATGGAAATTATGGAAAATCTTAGTTGGAATAGGCTTAATAAATCAAATTGTAGTGGAAAAAATTATCACCATGAGTGGGACATAAACCTAAACCCTTGGTTCAAGTCATTCATTCATTAATGTGGAATAGTCTTTTCTCTCTCTCTCTCTCTCTCTCTCTCTCCAGCCTATCAACGTCCCACTGAGTTGGGTACGAGGCTCCTCCACTTTGGGAGGAATTATGGTTTACTGTGCCGCGCTGACCAGGCGTGTTGGCACAGGGTTTACCTTCGCGATTTCCGTCTCTCACAGAGGATGTCGTCTGTGTAAAATATCCCCTAGCTGCCTTTTACAGCACCATGGGGAATGGAATGGAATAGAACTGGAATAGTCTTTTTCAGATTTAATTTATTTTTAATTTGGACTCAGCTTTAAAAATAGCAGGTATTATTCTACAAGCAATAAACTAACACTATGAAATCAACAATAACTATCACATTTTCCTTTCCATTTTACTAAAACGAAGTTCTTTTTCAATAATATTAATACACATAACTGTCGCATAACTTTCCAATACACTTATATTATATAAATCGAATATGTATTACTCTTTCATTGTTACCAAAGAATGCGAAGACTCAAAATGTTATTCAGAGATCGTTGTTCATAGCTTAAAGCATAAATCTCACAGGAGTTGATATTTTAAGGCGACCCCGCTGAAAAAGCTACGAGAGCAATGCTCATGTCCACTGTGTACGAACACTGTTGTTTCTTAATCTGGGCGAGGTGATTTAGTTATGAAAGTTTAGTTATGAAAGTAATGTGACTAAAGATAACGATATCTGCTGAGTTTCTTACGCCAATTCTTCTCAGGGGATTAAAAGTCCTGAAACGGTGGTAGCGAAAAAAAATTGGACATATCATAAGAGCCAATATTTTTGGCAAAAAAATTGTGCCTACATAAATAAATAATTTTTGATTTTGATTTTAGGCGGGGCGTGCGTAGCGACCGATGAAATTACGTCTTAGTGTTTGTGTGTGTTACCTCGGCACCCCGGCGATATTGCATATTGCATATTGCATATTGCGGGCCTCGTGGTCTATTGGTTCATATAACGGACTGCCGTTCAGGAGGTCTCGGGCTCGATTCCCGGTCAGGACAATTATTTGTGTGATGTTTTTAGTTGTCATACAAATGTTTCTTCTGCGTCTGGGTATTTTATATGTATTATAAGTATGTATTTACAAGAAAAAAAGTAGTATATGTATTATATGCGTATTCTGGTACCCATAACACAAGCATATAAGCTTAGCTTGGGACCAGAGGACGTTGTGTGAAATGTCCGTGAATATTTTTTTTTTATCTTAATGTACCTATGTATGTAAACATTTTTTAAGTTTTGTGTAATTTGGTTACAAGATAAATCATTATTCTTCTACTTAACGGATATTATTAATACTGTTCAGTAACGGGGGCTTCGGGTACTTCATTTAAACTGCGTGTAGGCAATACATATTTATTTTCCATACTTCTACAAACATAATCGTGAGGTAAGTTTATTTTTATACAGAAATAAGATTTCGTGTCGGCTAGTGCCGATTCCAAGCGATAAAAGGGACGCCAAGATGGCGTAGGCGCAATAGGGTAAAACAGAATGACGCCTTCCTATTGGTCGTCAGCGCGTAGGGTAAAACTGTAAGACGCCTTCCTATTGGCCGTCGGCGGCAGCACTGTCGCTCGTCTCGTCCCTGTAACTTCACATAAGCGTAATAGATGGCGCTGCCTGTAGCGTCGACATGGCCCCGCCTTTGGAAGCTCCTGCTTCCAACATCAATTTACAGGATAGCTTATGACAATATTGGTAAAGGACATATTCGAGAAAATGATCTTCTTATTACATCTGACGACGTGCGAATGTCAGCCACGCGTGATATGCCGTCAGTTCCTGGGTAGATATTGATCACACGGCCCAGCTTCCACTTCATTGGAGGCAGACCATCCTCCTTTACAATGACCAGGCTTCCTAGTTGAATGTCAGCTTGGTGTGATTTCCATTTAGTACGTACTTGTAATTCTGATACATATTCTTTCGCCCACCGTTGCCAAAAATGTTGCCGAAGTTGTTCGACACGTCTATAGCGGTCCAGCCGTGTCTCTCGTGCATCAAGCAGGTCCTCGGTTGCTGGAGCAGTCAACGGCCGGCCGACAAGAAAATGACCAGGAGTAAGAGGTGTAAGATCTGAAGGGTCTGTTGACATAGGTGATAAAGGGCGGGAGTTCAGAATGGCTTCGACCTGTGTCAAAACCGTGCTGCACTCCTCATAAGTTAGATTAGTATTCCCTACTACTCGCTTTATATGATACTTAGCAGACCTTATTCCACTCTCCCAAAGGCCACCGAAATGGGGTGAGTATGGTGGGATAAAACAGAACTTAATTGAATCATTAGCGGCAATATCAATAATTTGTTTTGAGTTCCTATCTAAAAACTGTGAAAACTCTTTAGCAGCCCCCACAAAATTCCTACCGTTATCTGAATAAATAATATGAGGTTTACCTCTTCTGCTAATAAAACGCCTTAATGTTAAAATATAGTCGTCAGTAGAAAGACCAGTAGTAAGCTCCAAATGTACCGCGCGAGTGACGAAACAGACAAACAGACAAATGTATGCTTTCACTAACCTAGCTCCTCTTCCTTTACGATTTAAAATTAATATTGGACCCGCATAGTCTACGCCTGTCCTTAAGAATGGAAAACCAGGCTCCAAGCGATCTGAGGGTAAATTACCCATTAAGGGTGTTAATGTTTTCCCTTTATTTCGGGTGCATACGATACATTGACGCACCACCTTTCGTGTAATATTTCGTGCACTCAGCGGCCACCAGCGCTCACGCAAGCTAGCCAACAATAATTGGGGACCAGCGTGAAATAAACGCAGGTGTTCATATACAACTAACAAATTTGTAAAATGGTGTTTGCTACATAACAAGATTGGGTATTTCTTGTTATAGTCAAAATTAGACGCATTTGACAACCTACCACCTACTCTAATAATTTTATGTTTATCTATAAATACGTTAAGACCTGAAATACGATTAAATTCCTTACAATTAGTTTTAATAGGTACATTATTAGTTAGTTTTTCGTAAAGATTAGGAAATGATTGTGTTTGCGCGAACCTAACCAACATACGTTCCGAGGCATTCAGCTCATCCACCGACAACGAACCAGTTTGACGTTCACTACATTTCCGAGTGGCAGCAATAAAACGCAATACATATGCACCTACACGCTTCAATCTGATGAACGATGAGTAATTTTCGAATGTAAATAAATCACAATATTCAGTAGTACAGGTAAGAGTTACTGACTGTGGTTTTAATTCCGGTAAATCATTCATATCTATTAAATTAGTATTAGATTGATAAAAACTACTACTATCACTAGACTGCAGATACAACGGACCAGTCCACCACAGACTATTGTTAATTAATAAATCGAGATTAACTCCCCTAGTTAGCAAATCAGCTGGGTTATCTTTGCTGAAAACATGCAACCAAATCGAATTACCTGTTAACTCGTTTATTTCTGTAACACGATTATGCACGAATGTTTTTAATAAGTGCGGTGACATACGCATCCAACCAATAACAATAGTCGAATCTGTCCAAAAATATGTCTTTGTAAAAGTTAACCTTAACGAATCCACGATGGTTTTAAATAATTTCGCACCCACAAGCGCTCCACAGAGCTCCAATCTCGGTATTGTAATAGTTTTAATAGGCGCGACTTTGCTCTTAGCACACAGTAACCTACAACATACCTCTGAACCTTCGTTATACGTACGTATATATGCACACGCTCCATAAGCGCCCTGAGACGAGTCACAAAAAATATGTAACTCTTTATGTTGCACGTTATCACTCATTACATGACGTGGTATCCTTAACTCGCTTAAAACTCTTAAAGTTTCCGTGAAGCGCTGCCATGCGACTGCAACGTCACAGGGGACAGGGCTGTCCCAATCAAGTTTAGCAAGCCACAGTTTTTGTAATAACATTTTTACAATGACAATCACCGGCGATAGCAACCCTAACGGATCGTATATTTGTGCGATTGTAGAAAGAATTAATCTTTTTGTCACTAAATGATTACTACTATATTCATTTAATTTTGTTGTGTAATATAGCTCGTCGGAATCACTCTGCCAGCCGATCCCGAGAGTTTTGTTTTGAGTGTGTTCATTTGTGAACATAGTGGAAGTTTGTGAGACTTCCGAATTAAATTTCCACTTTCGGAGCATAAAACAACCTGACTGTAATACGCGCGCAACCCTATCGCATATACCTAGTAAAACCTCGTAGTCGTCGTTACCTGTGATCAGGTCATCGACAAAAATATCGTTCTTTATGACACGAGAAACAACCTCATCATCAGTTTCTAACGCTAATTGACGTATACATCGCATACTTAAATACGGGGCTGATGCGGTCCCGTACGTTACCGTATTTAATTGATAAACCTTTAAGGAATCAGATATATTTTCTCGCCATAAAATTAGTTGCAGTGCTCTTTGATCAGACTGTATATTTACCATTCTAAACATTTTTTCTACGTCTGCACAAGCTACATATTTATACTGACGAAAGCGAATAAGAATCGAAAAAATATCGTTTTGTAGTGACGGCCCCGCGTACTGAATATCGTTTAATGACTTGTTAGAAGTTGTTACAGCACTGGCATCAAATACAACGCGTAATTTAGTTGTAGTACTACTTTCCTTTAGTACTCCATGATGACACAAAAAGTAGTTGGGACTATCGAAATTATCTTTAAGCGTCATGTGGCCAAGGTCCTCATATTCACGCATAAATTGACAATACATACGCTTATACGAAGGTGAACGCTCTAACTTACGTTCTAATGATGAGAACCTATTCTTAGCCATTTTTAAAGAATCACCAAGCACATCTGGCGAATCCTTCAGTGGGATACGTACAGAAAACCTACCATCAGACTCCCGTTTAGTAGTTTTCGTAAACAAGTCTTCACACAATCTTTCGTCATGAGTGAGGACGTCACGTGACTGTGGCACGTTTTCCAATTCCCAAAATCGTGCAAGTTGATCGTCAACAGACTGAGCAATATTGCATTGAACCATACGTGGTCCATCTACGCTTAAGCCCTTAGTGTTTAAAGGACCCGATAACAGCCAACCTAACCTAGAATTTTGTAGGTAAGGTCCGTTAGTTAATTTTATTTTATCATCGTATAATAAATCCCAAAATAGATCCGCTCCGATTAATAAATCTATTTCTGAGGGTTTATGAAAGTCGGGGTCAGCCAACCGAATGTTGTCCGGTATACGTATAAGCGCGGGATCAATGCCTGTCCTGGGTAAACTGGATGTTATACGCTGCAAGACCAAACACTTAACCTTTGCACTGTAGTCGCTTAATTTAGAACGTATTGTTAAATCGCATAAAATATTTGAACGCGTAACAGACTGTGAAATGCCACATATCTGTGCAGTGGACTGTATTGATGGCGGATTTATAATACTTCGTAATTTATCCGTAATAAAGGAATGTTGGCTACCACTATCCAACAAAGCCTTAACCGTATATACACGCTTATTGTTTACGTCTACTATCTCCACCAGCGCTGTACATAGTAATACCGTTTGTAGTGACGTATTTTGATGTACGAAATCATTTAATTCGCTACCGGCGTGCAAATGATACGTATCTAATGAGGCAGAGTGCAACGCGGCCAATGACCTCACGCTGCCGCCGGCCGAGTCCGCGCCGTGATCAGCTGATCTCTCGCTGCGCGCCTCAGAATCGATGTTCGGCTGGTGAAGCAGTGAATTATGCTTACAATTACATTGCTTACATGGACCAAAGGTACATTCGGAAATGTTATGTCCCGATCGTAAGCAATTACGACATAAATTATTATTATCTACGAATTTTATTCTATCCTTTACAGGTAAATTTAAAAAACAATAACACGAATAAAGATTGTGATTACCCTTACACGAAATACAAACACGAGTCAATCGTCTATTATTATTACTATTCATTGTCTTACCCTTTGGACGTAAATTGTTGGAACTATTAGCTACATAACTATGAACCTTAACACCTTTGGAATTAAGTTCATTATAAGGAGGTTTACTTGGAGGCTTATTATTCGCATTAATCATATCCAACGAGTCTGCCTTATTTTTAAGAAACGAAAGTAAATCACTTAATTTTACCTTTTTAGTCGAATCGGAATGAAGATTACCTAAGTGATGTTCCCAGTCACGTTCAGTGGACGAATCGAGCTTCGACACCGTTAGGTATATGACCAGAGTATCCCACGAGTCCGTGGGTTCCTCCAAAGTATTTAAAGCTCGAAGATTACGCATTACCGTGTCAACTAACCTCCTAATATGAGCAGCAGATTCGTGTTTGTTTGAAGGAACAGAAAATAGTGCCTTTATGTGATTATGTACTAGGAGCCTAGTATTATGAAACCTAGATTCCAGCAACTCCCACGCATGCTTATAATTAGAATCCGTGAAGTCTAAGGCGCTTATAACTTGTATCGCCGTGCCGCTAAGTGAACTACGTAAGTAATGGAATTTTTGAATTAAATCTAAATCTGTGCGGTTGTGTATCATAGCTAAGAATGAATTACGAAATTCTAACCAATGATCGTATGCACCATCAAAAGTGGGTAATTTAATATCAGGTAATTTTACCGTTTGTGATTTGTTACAATTAGAGCTCACATTAACCTCTCCACCTTCAACTAAGCATTCAGCAAAGGCTAAAGTACTAAAATATAAGGTTTCAAAAGACTCGACATACTCCATGTTGGATGAATTGTCGGCGTCTGAAGAATTAATTTCAATTTGATTTTATAATGTATTAAAATTATTGTAATGATCTTTAGCCGCGTTAATTCTAAACTTAATCTCTTTAATTTGTAATAAAGAAGGAGGGCTGTCGCTGAAGGCGTTTAAAAATTTATTGAATTGTGTAATCCTACACCTTAGATTACCACGTTGCCGTTTGAGGTCAACGAGGTCTCCAGGCATTGAGAGGTATTTCTCGTCATCACCACCCATCATTATCGGTTATCAAGCCTATGAAAAGAATAGAATAAGGTACTCACGATTTGAACACAACCGGCACGCAGACGCGAATGCAGGGTGCGAAGGCCCCGACACTAACGCCGCAAACGCGATCGGCAACTGAAAAATACAAGCATCACGGTTTCAACACAGATAACAAGGAAGGGAGTAGAAAGGATCGAAGGCCTAACCGTCAACTGATGTTTTCTTGCACCTCGGCTTGTGGCAAGTCGGGTTATTCGCATCATCCGCTGCAATCCGGTTCGTTTGGACCAAATGTTCAGTAACGGGGGCTTCGGGTACTTCATTTAAACTGCGTGTAGGCAATACATATTTATTTTCCATACTTCTACAAACATAATCGTGAGGTAAGTTTATTTTTATACAGAAATAAGATTTCGTGTCGGCTAGTGCCGATTCCAAGCGATAAAAGGGACGCCAAGATGGCGTAGGCGCAATAGGGTAAAACAGAATGACGCCTTCCTATTGGTCGTCAGCGCGTAGGGTAAAACTGTAAGACGCCTTCCTATTGGCCGTCGGCGGCAGCACTGTCGCTCGTCTCGTCCCTGTAACTTCACATAAGCGTAATAGATGGCGCTGCCTGTAGCGTCGACAAATACTGATGGGAACTTTTCTAGATAACACTGCTTAATCCATTTGAACGACAAATAAATTACTTGGTGGGACTGTTGTTTTATACAAAAAAGTCAACCATGGCAGATGTCATATATGGAAAGTCATACAGAAAGTAAAAATTTTAGTGATACAGAAAATATTATTTGGCAGAAAAACGTTTGCCGCCTCTGCTTAGTATTTAGATAAATAAAATTATTCTCTTAAGTTTTGTAAAATAATCGGACATCATGGTTAAAGTATTAATCATTATTAAAAAAAAAATGTAACTGCCTCAACATTATAACTTGTTCAGCAAGAACTGTCTTTGTCTGCCCTTTATTGAGATTTTGAAAATTATTCAAATCAAATACCATTTGGTCCTGACAATCCCAGTCAACCATACGTAGGATTTAAATGCCGTTACACTAACTCAAAGACTGTCCAGACAAGTCAAGGCGAGAACGCTCATAAACGGATAGATTCTATTTGAAGTGGTAGTGATTCTATCTAAGGTATTTTAATCGAAACTTAAATAAAATTTATATTATATTATTATATACTGTCTAATCCGTGTGGTGACGGATTAAGAATATAAGTGTCGTCACTCCATTTCCACCCCAAAGTGCTGTAAAAGCCAGCTATGGGATATTGTACACAGATAACATCCTTTGTGAGAGAAGGAAAACTCGAAAATAAAAACCCTGTGCCAACACGCCTGGTCAGCGCGGCACAGTAGACCATAATCCCTCCCAAAGTGGAGGAGGTCCGTGCCCAACAGTGGGACATTAATGGGCTGGAGGAGGAGGAGGAGACTGTCTGGTATCTTTCTAGTTTAGGATGGTTATTTTCGAATTTATTTGCATTATCGTAGTTTTTTGCATTTGGAGTTTTATTTTATCTATTGAGACTAAATATATATTTCTTCTTTACTTATTATAATACAAAGTCGTTATTTTTGTATGTTTGTCCCAACGTGAGCTTATATCTTTATAATTTCAAAACGGATTTTGATGTGGTTTTTGTTAATAGATAGAGTGGTTCAAGAGGATGGCTTATTTATAATTTGTTAAGTTTAGGTGTATATTGAGGGAGGGGGGCTTAATAAATATAAACGCCGGTGAAACCGCAAGCATTAGCTACTAGGGATATAAAAACAGTAAGTTTTATAACAAAAAGATCAAGTAACATCAGCGAATTGTGTTATTAACGCTATAAATTTTCATGTTTTTGCTAAGTTTGATTACGTAGAGTTGTTAGCAATATTAAATAAATAAATAAATATTCAAGGACATTTCACACAACGTCCTCTGGTCCCAAGCTAAGCTATTCGTATTCTGGTACCCATAACACAAGCATATATAATATGCTTGTATTATGGGTACCAGAATACGGATAGAATACGTATACTACTTTTCTTTTGTAAATACATACTTATAATACATAGAAACACCCAGACGCAGTACAAACATTTGTATGACAATTAGAAAAATCACACAAATGATTGTCCCGAGCGGGAATCGAACCCGCGACCTATTGATCGGCATTCCATTATATGAACCACTCCACCACGAGGCTCGTCAAAATAAACAATTAAACAATTATAATTATTTATGTAACAAACCTAACAGTTACTGTTTACCTGGCGACGCACAGTTGCAGACGAGGGGAGACCATCGGGAAGAATTGGAGTGAGACCACAAGTGAAACCCGAAAGCGATGGAAAATCACTGTGCATGCCCTCTGCCCCATTATAAGCGTAGGATATTAGTTTAATTACAGTAAAACCCTTTAAATATGGGTTGTTTGTAAATACAATATAGCTACCATACAAAATACATAATTAGTAAAATAATTAGAAACTGACACGACGATTTAATTACATCAGCAGATATTCTTCCAACGCTAATTAATGTTAAGGGCCTACATCAATATTATCGTCGACATGTATATATTAACACAGCTAGTAGGTATAGAAAATGAAGAATTAGGGATATTTTTTTTGTTTACTCAAAATCTACTAAATATATTTTAATTCTGATTTACGTGTTTCTATATCTAATAGTTACATATGTTTTGAAAGTTATTTCATTAGTTAATACGCGATAATAGACCGACAAATGAAAAAAATAAAAAATGAGAGAGGTTGTTTCGCTAAGATTTTCTATCGAGAAAACTTTTTTCAATTGCGTTTCTGAGTTTATGCGATCCTAGATTATATATTGAAAAAACATATACTTAAAAATTACAGCTCTAGCCATTCAATCTAAAGAAACAATGAAAACTTCGTACGTAGAAAAATGCACGAAGCTATTTTGGTATCCTCTTAACGCAAGAAAACAGTTAAAGTATCACGTTACTAGAACAAGAGATACTTTACGCTTTATGAAGGCAAAAATATATCAAGATGGAAAGAATTTAATGAAGCATAATAAAAAATATCATGTTACTGCATTTTGGTGCAGCAATATATATCATACGATAATATTGCCAATTCTACTTAATTCCTAGCTGTTGCCCGCAACTTCGTTTGCGTTGAATTTAGAAACCAAACCTTGACAAATTATACAAAAACGCGTGAGTGGCGCATCTAACTATATTATAATTATGTATTATCTATGCGTTTAGTGATTGAGAGTCCGAAAAGGAATGCGTACGTGCTGTTTGTAAACGCCAATATCGCCGGCTCATGCCTTGCAAAGCTATCCTTGGAATAGCCACGCAACTTTAAAATGTGATACATACTCTATTCTTTTCATTAACCCCTACCTACCTACTACTAAGTACCTACCTAAGACTATGTACTTAATAAAACTGCAGTCTGCAACAACTTATGTTAAGTAAATTAAAACATAACATTGATATAGCCGTTTCGGAGGAGTACGGTAACTAACACTGTGACACGTGAATTTTATATATTAGATATAATATAGTAGCACCAATTCTACGTGCACAACTAAACTTAACTTAACTAAAAAATGAAGACAACTATGGCGTATTTTGATTAATTGCTATTTCGTCATACACATATTTATTAATGAAAATCGTTAGTCTATGATATACCTACAGATTTTCTAATGAAAAAGTTATGTTGCCATTGCCAAAATGTATTATTGACACAATCAATTTTCATTTTTTAGCTAAGTTAAGTTTAGTTGTGCACAATCGGATCCAGTGTCTTCAGTTTAAACTGCCGATAAGTCATTATGAATAAGATTGTAAAGAACTAAAGATTTTAATTAATATCCGTAATACCTGAACTTCAACCATAATTGATTTCATTTTAGTTCCGTTTGGTTCAGTTCTTGACTCAAGATAATTGGCGCCAATGTTATTCTTTGGTAAGAAAATATGTATAACTAGAATGTTATTTAATATAAATTAGAAACATTATGAAGTCTATTTACAAAGAAAGCGCAAAAGAAAATCTTCTTGACGTTTTAAAAAAAAATTAACAATTTTCATTCCTGTTTTTATGTAAAAATGGCGCATCGCCTACAGATAAATTAAAACGTAGCGTCGTCGAGGCTTTTTCAACATTGTAGTGACTTTATTATCTTACTGATAGGGTTAGTAGAAAAATACGTCAGGGTTTCTTCTAAAATAAACTATTTTCAACAATTAAAATAATATTTTGTAGCGTAGCATTCATTTTATAATACATCTATCTATCAGTCTTTGTCCATCCATTGCTGGGCACAGCCCTCTTCCATAGAAATCCACAACCCGCAGTTCTGCACTATCTGAATCCAGTGCCTGCAAATACATTTGGCGATGTTGTCAGTCCACCTCAATTTTATCACAACAAAATGTATTTTGTAATTGCTACTAATAACAAAATGGAGCACAATCTAAAATTAATAAAGCTTAACTCAACTTATTAGCTAAAATATCATTAGCAGACGTACAATCAAAATATTCTACACATATACAGCTCTCATATTTCGTATATTAGAGCAAAGAAATATACGATGATAGATATCGTACAAAATGATAATACTTAGCAATTTATCTAGCTTAAGTATTATCCAATACGTCAGAAGCAAAACAGAAGAATATCAGTAATGTTTACGCTCAAATTCGTATCCTCTTAGTAGAAGAAAAAAAAACATAACATTCTGAGGACTTTATATAATAATTCGTCCTTGGGAAGAATGATTAGGAATATTAGTGTCACCGTCCCATTTCCTTCCCAGGGTACTGTAAAAGCCAGCTTAGATATATTACACAGATAACACTATGTATGTGACGAAAACTTCGAAAATAAACACTATGACTCAATACATGGTCAGCATGGCACAGTAGATCATAATCCCGCTCAAAGTGGAGGAGGCCCGTGCCCAACAGTGGGACGATAATGGACTGAAGAAAGAGAGATAGATAGATAACAATCATTAACAGGAAGAACTCCCACGTGACTTCGAATGTACCTTACAACAAATTATAAACTTCGCTTAAATTGATGATTATGCTGCAGTTTTTATTTGGAAATAGAAATATTTAAAATGAATAATATGGCATTAAACTATACAGGCAATTTCTATTTGGCAACTTGCTGAGCGAACTTTATACTTTATAGGAATTGAATGCACTCAATGTTACGTGACTGTGACAGTTTCAAGCACTTTAATATATGAATAAAACACTTATTAATAACTATATTTTTTTATTTCCATAAGTACTACATCATTTTCATATTAATTCTTCCTTGTAATATAATATAGCACCTAGTTAAATCTTCGTCTTCCGATTTTTGTCAAAATTATTTGGAGTTGGCGCTGTACGTTGTTTTCTTTCAAGCCCTTCTGTTAGCCGTTACATTCTCATATACTCTTTTTTCTTTTATATCTTCACTAAAACAGTTATTTTTCCCGCTTCTTTTGCGATCCACAGCATTCATATTCATCGCCTATTTAATTATATATTTCATCCTTCCTCATTATGTTGTCATACCAAGACAGAGGCTTCCCTTTCAACTTGTCATTAAGGTTTTCTTTTAGGTTTTTACAAAAAATAAATTGTTTTTGATCATCCACACAATTATTCGCGTCTTTCGGTTTACTCTGTGTCATAAGTGTTGAGTACCCATAAGACAAACTCAAAAAATAACTCCTTTCTTCTTTCTTTAGACCAAAAGTCTACTAAAATTTCAATTTTAAATCCAATTCTTGTTTCAAGTACATTAATTTTAAGGACAAGTTTTGAGTGGCTATTGAACAAGATGCCAAATGAACGCTATCAATGTTTGCGGTTGAAACCGCGAACAAGCCTTGGTTACGTTATTGCAACTACAAGGCTTGGTTGCGGCTTATTGTAAAAAACCGGCCAAGCACGAGTTGAATTTGCACACGAAGGAGTCCGTAACATTGTCATCATAATAATAATATATTCGCTATTCACTAGCTATTGCCCGCGACCCAGTCGCGTGTAATGTAGAAAATTTTCCCCGTTTTTGCAACATTTTCGACTACTGCTTCGCTTTTACCGATCGTAGCGTGATGCTATATAGCCTATATAGTTCCTGCCTATCCCTAGGGGGAAAAGTCATGATGTTATTGGGACAATGATGAAAATTAAGAAACTTGGTTAAAAATTCTGCGATTCTTTGAAATTATTGTATTGTCATCGCGCATCAGTGTGTGCAAGATTTCAGATCCGTAAGAATCTTGCGAATGGAAATAAATCACTTTCAAAAATTCTTTTACATGGATTACATAGATATTATGATTGAAGCTAATAAAAATGTGTTAAAAAGCTGTAAGGATATCTGTTATTTTGTACGTAAATTATCGTATGAAAACTTACAATATAATACAAACAAATTGACTTTTAAAACCAGTTAACGACGCTTCTTGACCCGTTATATTAGGGGACAAGAACGTGCCGAGCTCAAAGTTTAATGGGTTTAAGTACGCGACAGTTTGTTAATCCATTCTGATAGAGTGCGCTGGTTTACGTGGGAAAATGAACTGCTGATGGTTCTCTAAGTCTTATCACGTCTAATTTTAATCTTATCATACTTAAGAAAACAAAATTTCTTTGCTTAGGTATTATAAAATATTGTTTCAAGTATGCAATGGCTTTTTGCCCGACTGTGAACAAAAATTCAATGTATTTTTATGGGTATCTTATTTGTATGTAAATTTCTTTCTCGCCTCAAATCTAACAAATAAATGGATAGACTTCAAAATTATGGTCTTATTCATAATGACTTATAGGAGGTTTAAAAGTTCGCTAAAATCGGCTCGCGATCAAAGCCATTCATAATAGTCTTTTTACGCTAAAACGTATATTATCTCTCCGATAAAATCTCCGTTTAAACCTCCGATAAGTCATTATGAATAAGACCGTAATAGGGTATACGGATTTTAAGACGCACACACAATTTTATAAGTTTGGTATTAAGACGCTTTTATTAGCTCGATACGTACTCGTTTCTAATAATTAATCATTGTAACGGAGTCATTAAAAGCGATCGTAGTCGGATTGATCTCAAATTGTGCATACATATCAGTGATCGATGATAATGCAATAATTAATGAACATCAATATTCAGAATTTTCAAGCGTCTTTTTTAGTTTTTAAACTAATCAAATTATTTGAATATTATGTTTTGTGATTTTATAAATCTGATTTATCACATTCACTCGTAGTACGAACTTAGAAAATTTTGTTTTGATAGATTTTAATGTTCAGGTTTACGTTTTAGTCATTCTTAATCTGTACTAAGTACGGTATACCCATAATACCGTGACAATAACTTTGTTAAACGTTGTTACTTATTTTCACGTATAATTTATTTCTTTATTATAAATAATTATGCAAAACAGTAAATGTAATATGTAAACAGAATTCTTGCTTCCGAGCTTTTTATGCTTACAATTTACATAAATTTATACTGGGATTTTTTAATTTGGTTAACTGAGTAGGTATGTGTTTCTGAACAAGATACTTGTTAGACAAATAAGAAGAATTGCCTTTACAAGTTTAAAACAGGTTTTTTTTTAGTTAAATTAACGCTCTAGAGTATGTCTAGTATAACAATAAAATTATACATCTTGTTATTATAAGTCTCATCTAATGGCTTCTAAAATTCAGGCACTCTCAAATATCACAGCGAAATGGACAAATTATGCGTGAGAAGGTAAAACTTTGAAAAACTGTAAGATATGTAACGCAGCTTCTACCTTATACGTTTATATATATTTAAAACTAGCTGTTGCCACCAACTACGTACGCATGAAGAAATATAAATGAATTTTTAAACAAAAAGTTCAACCGTCTTCGTGTGCCTTTGAAATTTTGAGGGATACCCTCGATTTCTCAGGAGATACCCATCAAATCCTGATCTGCTGTTTAAACCTGAACCTGACTGAACCGCCCAGTTTAAATTTGTGAGGTCACAAACATAAAAGAAAATTAAAACTAAGAACAGACGAATTGAAAACCTCTTTTTTGAAGTTTGAAGTCAGATAAGAACAACAAACTATACAAAAAGAACCATGTCTATTATAAGAAACCACGTCATGATTCGTTGCATAAATATAAAGAAGATAATAATATTATTATGCTGCTTTATTTATTTAGGGTTAACTAAACTTTCTTACAGATATATAATCTATAATACACAGTTTTCATGACAAGAAAGATCAGTTAACATTGCCGAAGTGTGTTATGGAAACTATTAATTTGTATATTTTAGTTTTTAACATGATTTGTGCATGTAGAATTGGTACCTACTATTTTAAGTTCTGCTAGCAATATTCTTAATCTACAACTGGGCAATTATTACTAAATACCTTTTTTAATAAGGCCAAATAATATTAATTTAACCTGGACAGACTCGTGCTTGGTAAAATAAACTTACTACCCAATGTCAGAATCTTCATGTTAAATTTCCGTGTTGTTGCTTAATTATTAATTATTTACCGGCAGAGTTTCAAATAAACTGAAATTTGAAACACGAAAAAGTTTTACACAAACATTTTAATACAGTAAGGTACTTATTTTCCCTTTTCTTTGTTACGCATTTTATGTAGCTTTTTGATTTAAAACTTTTTAAATATTATTACGGACAGTATCATTAGAATATATTTTTTTACCCAATCTGCGCGAGGGTTAAGTTTGCAGGTATAGGCTATTACAATCCAAGTTTCAATATTTATTTCTGTTGTTAGTTTAATCCGCGTTGTACTTCAAATACGGCCCAAACGGAGACCAGCGCTGGTTTTAAGCAGCATTATTCTGAGTTGGGTCCATGTTTATGTCTACTCAGCTCAGATATTATGTATTTAGATATTATTTTTTATAAGTTTGGTCATTTTTGTTTCACTTTTAATATATTAATCCTGTAGGGACTATTGAGTAAAACGAAGTCGTTATTTTTGTATGTATGTCTTATGTGAGCTTATAGCTTCAAACCTACGCAATGGATTTTGAAGCGGTTTTTTTTTAATAAATAAAGTGGCTCAATGGGATGCCTTTTTTTAAAATTTGTTAAGGTTTGGTTTCTTGGATGCCTTTTTTGTAACACTTTCTACGCGTACGAAGTTGCGGGCAGCAGCAGGCTAGTAACTTATATTTAAATGTATGAAGTAGATTTATATGTATGTAGATTTCCCTATAGAATCTTGTTTATAAACTTCCTAGCTTACCTTTAGTTTCTTTTGTTCCATAGAAGATGGAATGCGTGACTTGGGAATACATGAATGAGGGAGATGTACTTTAAAACTTATGCCCGCTTTCTTTACAACAAGCAATAAGAACATATTTATGTATTTTTGCAAATGCCAGTATTTCTCCTATTCTACTGTTATGTAAAAGTTTGTAAGCAGTTCGTTCGTGTAATTTTACCATCGAAATAATAAACGTGGTGTAGAATTTATACTTAATAAAAAGCCTACAAGCAATATCTCTTAGCCGACACTTACAGCACCCTAGGACGGAAAAGGGGCGGTGATACTTGTATTCATAATCCGTCACCACATTGACATAGGTATTTATCTATTAGGCAGTATCTTAGCTTGCCTTAGAGGAGTATAATCTAAATTTGTTTTGAGAGGCCCAAAAAGTTCAGTTAGATATTTTACTTATTTTGAGTCATAAAAAGATGATGGAAGTAAATTTTTACCATGTTTAAAATAAAACCAACCGACGTCATGAAAAAGACTTAAGGAATGAGAGAAATGTAACTTCGTACAAACAGCTACTTAAAAACCCCACATAACTGAAGGTATAAAGTTATAAACGAATAAGTAACTTCGTAAGTTTTTGCTCTCTTTTTAAGAAGCCTTGCGTATATGATCTCGGATTCTATCTAACTTGGCACTCTTTCATTGATACAGCTAATATGGCGGTTTTGAACGCAGTTCCTTTTAAAACGCGGTAGTAAAATGAGATTTCTATAAGAAGTCTTTTATTTAACCATCAGATAAAGCTCGAAAGATCTTTCCGATTTTATAAAATAAGAAATGGATTTAGAAGAAAACATATTTAACAAAGTTCAAAGAGATGATGACGGCATCTATAAAATTAAATTGCTTTCATAATTTTCTTGCAAGCGGTGTTTATAAATTGGAAGTGATTCGTTCCTAAGAAGGGTAAACCGGAAAAATCTTGTCACATCAATCATTTTTTGCTTGTAAAACGGTTTTCGCTCATTTCGATAAAAATGGAGTCTCGTAATATTTCGGCTTACAGCAGATTCAACATACAATGCGGGGTATATAAAATTTGAAATGGTATCCTTCAATAAAAATAGTTATTTCGTTTTTATATTTATCTACTAGTTTTATCATTCTGACCTGTTAGGCTTGTTATGTAAAGATTTTTATTGTATCGGGTTTTATTGTACTTCGTGTGTCACATATCAACCCCAATTAGATTGAGCGTAACAGAATAATTTTAAGTTTATTGCTTTCATGAAAGTTAGCTTCCTCTAGCTTACTCTTTAATTTCATATCTGTTATTAGTAAATTTAATAGATAATGTATTTAATAGCCGTATGGTGACGGATTAAGAATACAAGTGTCACCACCCCATCTCCTCCCAAGGGTGCTGTAAAAGTCAGCTAAGGGATATTGCACACATATTACATCTTCTGTGAGCGGTCTTGTGGGATCTTCGGTCAGCGCGGCACAGTAGACCATAATCCCTCCTAAAGTGAAGGAGGTCCGTGCCCAACAGTGGGACGTAAATGGAATGGAGAAAGAAAAGAAAGAATGTACCTATTTAAAATCTAATAGCTCAAATCCCTACGCAATATTTTCTGACTTGCGTGACTACTAGGTACTTACTAGATACTCCCTACGTAAATTTACAAAAACTGGTAAAGTGTGAATGGACGCGTACACGAAGGGTTCCCGTACTGTTATTGTCATAATAATGAGATAAGAGCATGAGAAAGCTGATGATGAACATTTGTTGTTATAATCTCAACTGATATATAAACTAATATTGTAAAGCTGAAGAGTTTGTTTGTTTGAACGCGCTAACCTCAGGAACCACCCACCGGGCCGATTTGAAAAATTCTATCAGTGTTAGATAGGGCATTTATCGAGGAAGGTTTTAGGTTATATAACATAACGTTATGACCAGTAAAAGCCAAGCAGTAGTGATAAATGTTGCAAAAACGGGGAAAATTCTCTAAAACCCACGCGAACGGAGTCGCGGGCAACAGCTAGTAACTACATAAAATGTGAAATTTTTAGCTCTCTATCACCGATTCAGAAATACAGCGCAGTAACGAACGATCGGATAGCGAAGTTCCAGTACCTACCTAACATGTGATGTATCCTAATACAGGCATTTATGTCTAAAACGTTGCATCACCCACAAATTATGTAACCTTAAATTAAATTGAAGCAACTAAATCATTATGTTTTTTTTGTAACATAGTTCGATTTTATCTTTTTGTATGGAATTTTAAAAACATATCCGGGGCATGATCACAAAATAAATTGACAAAATCCTTACATAAAATTATTTAGCTACGATTTATCACTTATTCCGTGAATAAAAGAGAAAGAATTCTACTTCTATGCATATTTATATAGTCTGTACGAAGGGTTGGTAGTCTGAAATCGGATTTAGTTTTAGAATATCATTATCTCTTTGAGTCTTAGTTACTAATATCGCTGCCGCCGAGAAAACCGTTACGAAATAATTCGGAATCGCTGTGGGAATTACTTAGCTATGTTAATCTTAATTTAAAAGATTTTGTTGTCCATGGGGTGACGGACAAAAAAAACCAAGTGTCACCTTTCCAAGTTTTACCCACGGACCTTGGAGGGTTGAAGTCAGGCACGTAGCTTGTCGTAAAAATCAGCCAAAACTTACTGCAACCTGAACAAAAAGTCATTTCGCCTCAATGATTACAAAGACACTGAAAAGAATTCGCTAGGGAAATCAGAATATAGTATACCGTAATAGATAAGCTCGGATATTTTAAGGAAGAAATGAAAACAGTGTTAAGGTGATAATAATTTGTTTATTTTATTATTAAGGCGACCACTCAATAAGAACAGAGTTTAGAGTTTCTGTGCTTAGCGTATCTACTTATGTCTAATGTGATCCCAATTTGAAGTAAAATTGGTGGCTGTAATAAATTAAACCGGTCAAATGCGAGTTGAACTAAAGATATTCATCATATTCCCGACCCAAAATAATGGGATAAGAGCAGAAAAATGACTATGATAAGTATTGGTCGATATAGCATCAACAAACATGCATGAACTGTGAAATTTTCAGCTCTAAAGCTATCACCGTTCCAGAGATACACCCTGGTGAACGAATGGACAGCAAAGTCTCAGTAATAGGTTTTTGTTATACCTTATGGTACGAAACCCTAAATAGGCAACTATAACATACATGCGTCTCTAGTTGTATGTTTTCAAATTTGAAATTAATTAGGTAACTTATATGGTACCAGTACACATTTTAGTTACCTACTACTACTACAACTACTACTACAAGGTTGCCGTGCTGTGATCCTAGGACTGTCTTATACACAGAAAACTCTTTAGTCCAGTTAGGAGTGCAGTAAATTAATAATTGTAATGCTTGCATGATGATAATTATATATATAGTTTATAAGCTACCTTTGTGAAAGATAAAAAATAGTGTTTATTAGGCATAAACTTCCACCTACAGCTTCCACTTCTCAATAATGTCCGTGTATCAGGTTTGCCTCGAACAAATCGCTTTAAGCGATGAAGCCGCCTATTGTACTTGATTTCTTAATTTAAGTTAATTATAAGATTTGTATGGTGTACAATAAAGAATACATAACTAAATAAATACTGATTCTTATTTTAATATGTCACAGTTATAAAGGTTTAATTAAACTATTGTGGTCGCAATATTATTTTGTATTCTCATTTTCTATTACGAGTGAAGAGTAGTTGGCCACTTACGCTGCGTCGTCGTTGAAATTGCCACTTGTGGGACTTTGTAAACTAACTGCAGGATCCCAGTGAACGAAATGAGCTCCGGTTAATTTTGCGCCAGATACTTTCAAGGCAGTTCTCAGTATTATATTTTACAACATATTTTGCTTTGGAATTTTGTTGCAAATGTATTTTTATTTATGTTATTATAAAATTGTATCATACAACTATAAATATTACCATGAGGAATTAATTTTTACATTAATACACCATGAGGAATTTTACACAGAAACTTAAAACTTAACGAAACTATTTATATTATCAACCTGATAAATGAAAACAGTAGTACATCATTTCGTTATCGAGTAAGCTCAAAAAAAAAATAAAAAAATGAATATTGCTAAAAGCAATAAGATCCCGTTTTACGGTACGGAATCTTTTAATGGTCCTTAACGATATCATTAGTGTTTTAATAAAAAAAAACTTTTATGATATCTACACAAACTAGTGACAGACAGACGAACGGATGGACAGACAGACAGCGAATTTTTAGTAATAGGGATTTACCTTTTAGTACGAAATCCTAAAAATAAAAAGATAGGTAGTAGTTTATAATGCTCACTGCGAGAGTTTTAACTCTGCCAACATTTCTTCTGTAAGTCGTGCAATATAGTACTTGCACGTTTCACGTTGATACATTAGCCCTCCATATATGAATTCAAAGAAAATAAAAGGAGCTCGGTAAAGAGGTGTTTCCAACGTTACGCATCACTGTAGAATAGGTATTCATTCCTGCGTCGATTTCAACAATGTATGGAAATGTGATGGAGACATATCGTATTCTCGCTTCACCGTTATAAAACTGAGTGCCCTCTATACTCCGTTTTGTATTCGATCTCTTACTTATTCGCTACTTTTGTGGAAGAAAACATTGGTATACATTTGGAGCAATTTGCATTAAGAAGAACCAGAGAGTAGTTTTTGAATTGAATTTAGCATCCTCGTGTTACGTCAATGATGTCTATTTTGTTATATACCGGTATAATATTGTTTTAGAAGCTCGCTCCGTATATTGTCTATCCATTATACGGTTGCCTGGAAGAAATCACATTAGTGATAAGGCCGACCTTTGTACAATAGCTTTTAAGATTGGTGTTTGTGCAAATAAAGAGTTATCTATCTATCTATCTAGAGTTATAGGTCTATAATAATACAGTGCTTTTATTTGATACAAATCTATCTATTCCGTTTCATTTTCTATCTATAGTAATCATGTCTTGTTCTTATTATAACACCGTAACTGATAACCGTTAATCACAGAAACTACTGATTGAAATTAAAATATTATTGTTGTATTAGATAGTCCAATTATCGAGGAATAAAATAGGATATAACATTTCACTACGACCAATAGACGCGGAGCAGAAATGTAAAATTATACCCAAAGTAACTATTTCCCGTGGGTGACGTCAATACAAAATGAATAATAAATAATATAAGAATTTTTGGAGCAGATTGCTGAAAACAATGTATTGATAAAATGAACATAACAAAGCAGTTTAAAGCTGTTATCTATAGGTAACTTTCGAATCATCATTGTGTCAATTTGTCACAAACAAAATTAATCTTTCAGCGTATATCATTCCTTTTGTTTCGCTAACAATGAGAGCAACATATGCAGAAAAGTTATTTTGTATATGTGATAGAATGATAATAAGTCGGTCTTTCTACGTGACCTAGAATGGAACGTGGTTGTGTTTTTAATCGAACCGTTGTTGATCTGTACTTCTAATACAATGTCACTTTTTTTTTTAGAACAATGATTATAGTATGAAGCCGCATTGACCAAATGTGTTGGTATAGAATTAAGTTTTTAGTTCTCTGTCTCTCAAAGTTCAAATCAACTGCTTATAATACCGCTTAACTAGGTTTGATAGCACCCAGGAAAAGAAATAGGGTAGTGACTTTTTTATTCTTAATCCGTTAAAACTATATGCACACAAATGAACAGTATTCATATGATAACTTGAAAACTATGTTGAACGATTACAATGGTATCAATTCTACATGCATAACTAAACTTAATTAACAAATTAAAATTAATAGTTTCAATATATTTACTTGCTAGTTCGTTGTACACATTCATATTATTTAAAATCGTTAGTCTATAATGCACAGTTTTTATAATAAGAAATATAAAATAACATTGCCACATTGTGCTATTGACGCTATCAATTTTAATTTTGACGTGACAACGTCTTATAATTCGATAGAGCCGGCTGCACGCACGAAAAAACATGACTCATGCGGCGTTACCTCGCTCTGAGGCGTTCCAGGCTTGAAGTGGAAGCGTCTCGCTATCACTTGTCTCGCTTGCACGTTCAACAATCGTCAGTAAACCGACTTTACAGACAACCAATTTTTTTAAAGTTAAAAAAAGTTTTAAAGTTAAGTTTTGTTGTGCGTGTAGAATCGGTACCATTATCTGTGTTCAGTAACGTCTGTACCTACTTCGAAAACATAAACCAATTAGTCAATATGAGTTAACAAGTATATAAAGTGACTTGAGTAACGCAAACACATCTTGTGTTCAAAATTCATGGAGAATAGTCCATATTTCATTTCTATCCGCCAAGCGAATACACAATGAGCATACTACTATGAATACCAACGAGACAACAGTTTATATCACTAATCGTGCAAACAAGAACTTTCAGTTTGCTGTTTTATCAACCTGAGAGTTATAATGTATAGGTTTATATGACATCATATATCCTTGGAGTTACATTTTAAAGCAACTATTGATAAATTAAATCCGTTTATTTAACTTTTGTTAGCTTTAGATAATAACTGGGTTAATAAATTAGAAGTCTACTAAACATTTGATAAAACGGCATTCGAAAAACTTTATCTTTGAAAATTTCAACTGTTTAACTATCACTGTTTATGAGATACAGCTTAGTAACAAACAGAAAGATAGACAGCAAAAACTCAGTAATATGGTTCCATTTCACCTTTTGGTATACAACCCTAAAAAGCTGAAATCAAAATATTTAAATACAGAACATTAATTTTTAGGGTTCCGTACCCAAAGGGTAAAAACGGGACCCTATTACTGAGACTTCGCTGTCCGTCCGTCCGTCCGTCCGTCCGTCTGTCACCAGGCTGTATCTCAAGAACGGTGATAGCTAGAGAGTTGAAATTTTCAGAGATGATGTATTTCTATTGCCGCTATAACAACAAATACTAAAAATAAAATAAAATAAATATTTAAGGGGGGCTCCCATACAACAAACATGATTTTTTTACCGTTTCTTGCTCGATACTAATAACGTTGCCTTAAGTTGCATAGATAATGGTACGGAACCCTTCGTGCGCGAGTCCGACTCGCACTTGACCAATTTTTTTTATTAAAATATAATATTATACCAGATCAAATGCAGACTGCATTTGGTCTATAGTAATAATTTACTCAAACCTGCCATGCATAATGTAATGATCCCGATACAAATTTCAGCATAGAAAATGAGCTTTTATTTTTTAATAGCCATTAGAAAACATTTTGTGGTAAAATAGAATCAATTTCAATTCTAAAGTATTTCATAATCGCTCATTAGGGTTCCGTACCCAAAGGGTAAAAACGGAACCCTATTACTGAGACTTCGCTGTCCGTCCGTCCGTCTGTCACCAGGCTGTATCTCAAGAACGGTGATAGCTAGACAGTTGAAATTTTCACAGATGATGTATTTCTATTGCCGCTATAACAACAAATACTAAAAATAAAATAAATATTTAAGGGGGGCTCCCATACAACAAACATGATTTTTTTACCGTTTCTTGCTCGATACTAATAACGTTGCCTTATGTTGCATAGATAATGGTACGGAACCCTTCGTGCGCGAGTCCGACTCGCACTTGACCAATTTTTTTTAAGTACCTAAGTAATTTCTGTGTTTCTTTATTGCTTGACCGCCATGAAAGATTATGTTTTCGTTTAAATGTTATTAAATTATTCACAACTTCATGATATTTCTTTTGAATTATATTTTTATTGGTGAGTAGAATTGAGAAGTGGAACAAAACTTCAAAAACCTTTACAATACCTTAAACGATTTCAGGGGTATTTTTTCTTGTTTCTACAACATTTTACCTCTCAACAGCGTCTAAATCCGTCCGTAGGGAGTGCTCTCGAGATATCAAAGTTGTTGAAAACTCGTCGTACTGGTGACATTATAACGCTAAACAATGTGAAATAGAATTATAATTTGAATATATAAGCGCCGTAATATTTGATTGTATTCCTTGCGTACAAGGCAACTTAGGAAATGTATTTAAATTTAATGAATTCCGCCATAGCATCAATTTATATTACGCGTTTTAATTTTTACAAGCAAACGAATAAAACACAGCATTTGTAGCAACGCGATTAATATTAGTATACAGTAAAATTACATGTTTCTTAAGGGCCTACATCAATATTATCGTCGACATGTACCTATTAACACAGCTAGTAGGTATAGAAAATGAAGAATTAGGGATATTTTTTTTGTTTTCTCAAAATCTACTAAATATATTTTAATTCCGGTTTACGTGTTTCTATATATAATAATTACTTATGTTTTTAAAGTTATTTCATTAGTTAATACGCGATGATAGACCGACACATGAAAAAAATAAAAAATGTGAGAGGTTGTTTCGCTAAGATTTTCTATCAAGAAAACTTTTTTCAATCGCGTTTCTGAGTTTTATGCGATCCTAGATTATATATTGAAAAAACATATACTTAAAAATTAGAGCTCTAGCCATTCAATCTAAAGAAAAAATGAAAACTTCGTACATTGAAAAATGCACAAAACTATTTTGGTATCCTCTTAATACTTAGTTGCATTGATTATGCATTGGTTAGTGTTAAGTGCGAGTTTGAATCACGTGGTATTTGCTTACATTATGTTCTTACATTTATATTCCATTCTGTTGATTTATAGGAGTCTGTCACGTGTACTCCTAAGTATACTCCGTTTAAGTAACAGAACTACTTAAGAGCAGTGAATCGGAATGACAGTTTGAATTTAACATTTATTCTTCTTACAGAGTCACTAAATAGTTACCTACCTACTAATGCTGTGGTCCTTCATCATCAAGTTACTCAATAAATAAATAAATAAATATAAATATTCATGTCACACAACGTCCTCTGGTCCCAAGCTAAGTTTATTATGCTTGTGTTATGGGTACCAGAATACGGATATAATACATAAACTAATTTTCTTTTGTAAATACATACTTATAATACATAGAAACACCCAGACGTAGTACAAACATTTGTATGACATTTATGGATATCACACAAATGATTGTCCCAAGCGGGAATCGAACCCGCGACCTTGTGACCGGCAGTCCATTACATAAACCACTCCACCATGAAGCCCGTCAAAAAATGATGCCATTATATCGCCATAATGGGGTCAGTGATCATTATGACAACATTGTGATATGAGACTTGGGCTCCTGGTCTTGTTGTCAATTGCCTACTCTAGCTAAATAATAAATGTATTGATCTCTTGTGGTCATCAGCAACATGAAGGACAACGTTCTATAGACTCTGAGATCATTAGATATAACAAGCAGGTAGGTATACTTGTTATTCTGGTTCTGTATACTGTATGGGATAGATATTAGTAGTATCGTAGCAGTTGAAAGGGTTACAGATTTAAATAGAATCTAGTGAAGTCGATGTATGACAGTGGCGCATGAGCAAGGATCGATGTAGATCGATTCTATGAGGAAGGCGTATGTCCAACAGTAGGCGAAAACAGGTTAATAGACAAGTACTTAAAACACTTTTAGATGTTATGACTGACTTGTAAATATCCTATTTAGAAGTCAGCCTATAACTATAAAAGCCTATAAGGAGGATATTTATGTAGGTATTTTATTTTTCAGACACCCTTAGTCTATGCTTAACTTTAACTTTGTTTATTAACCCATTTAGACAATTAGTTTATGTTAGAAACAGGATCAGGCTTAGAGCGGCAGCTGATAAATTTTGTTGCGATCATCACTAAAAAAAAAAACAAAATGTGAATGACTTGTTCTTGCAGAAGCAGAGTATTGATAATAGAAAACTTAGTCAATTTTGTATATTTTCTGTTTCACTGTTAGCTGATTTATGTTTAATTTTATTACTTTTCTATAACTGCAGGAAATAATAAAGGCTTTATTAATTTTTATAATTTTTTTTTATAATATCAGTAACTACCGTACCGATTTGAAAAATGATTTCAGTTTTGGATATTACATTTTTCGAGGAAGGCTATAAGGCTATATAAAATCACGCTGCAACTAATACGACCGAAGTAGCAGTAAAAAATGCCCTATAAGCGGGGAAAATTTTCTTAATTCCGTGCCTACGAAGACGCTTGCAATAGCTCACCATTTAGTAGTTTTTGCTATTCATTCTGTTCCAGTTTATTGCGATATTATACATACTAAAATGCAGTTTTTAATTAGTAGTAGACGCTATTCATAAGAGAAATATGTACTTCGTAATTCAAACCCAACATTCATTACTTACTTCATCGTTAATTTGATGAAACTTTATAAAATATTTTACATAGCAGATTTTCGTAACGAGCCGCGTTCGTCTCAGCGGTATTATCGTTATGAAAAAACGCCCCCGCAAAGTAGGTTATAAGTCTTATAAGCTCCTTTTGTTTAATCCGTACGTCACCTACACAACGTATAAGGAATTATCTTAATTAAAGCTTTGTTCTACAGGTTGTGGTTGTCATGCGAATGCTCTTATTTCATATTTATACTGGGCCTTTCTTTTGTTATTTGTTTTGTGTATACATCGTCGGTATTTATCATGATCTCATTGTTCCTTTACATAATTATCTTTACATAGTATAAAACAAAGATGTGGTTTCTGTAGGTACGTCCCTATATGAGCTCAAAACTTTAAAAAAGCTTCTGCCTGCCTGTGATAACTATTTCTGCTAAACCATTAATACCTGTTATGTACTAAACAATAGCTAATGGCTACTTATAAAGAAAAACTTAGAACCGATTTGTATTTTCAAAGCAAAATCAATGATTCCCAGTCACGCGTCGCTAGCATCCAAGTGCTACCATAATAGATTTGTGTTGTTAATTATATTTTATTATTATTTAAGCTAGTTTCAAACTCACAGTTTTGGGATCGAAGATGTCGACCCAGGTTTCGAGCATATCCGATGCTCATCTTCAGGACGAGTGCGCAGCGGCGTCTGCGACCTTCCGGCGTGCACTGCGGGCGACAGCTCGTACAGCCCGCTGCGACAGTGCGGACCCAAGACCCTCCACCCCCCGCACTGTCGCAGCGGGCTGTACGAGCTGTCGCCCGCAGTGCACGCCGGAAGGTCGCAGACGCCGCTGCGCACTCGTCCTGAAGATGAGCATCGGATATGCTCGAAACCTGGGTCGACATCTTCGATCCCAAAACTGTGAGTGTTAGCCGGTAATATAGTATTTCTAATATGACTCAAACTCACGAAAATTTCAATACGAAAATAGTTTCAAACTATAAAGGAAACTATATAATTAGTTTTTGTAATAACTTAATGTTATAAACTTGATACACATGTTAACTTGATTATGTTATAGTCACATATGTTATACAATCAAGGCTAATTCAGTCGATTCATCAATCATCGTCACCAAATTAGAATGACAGCGCAATCTTTACACAACATAATATACGCCTTCAACACAGATAATCTCCTATAGATAGAGCATCACGAGAGTTTTGTTTACGACTAAACGCATCACCGCGAACGCTCGAGAAAGGCGCGGGATGCAAGGTATGGAATAATATGTTATATTTGCATAGGTCGTAGCGAAATCACTCATAAATATATCGACATAGATATACCTACCAGATAGTGTATTAGCATTTAATCTTGAAGACACGTAACTTTAGCCCGGCTAAATCGTTTTGCATATATTAATAATGTTTCATATGACATGTAGCCTGTATCATAGATACACATAGATAAATACATAGATATTTAAGTGGCTACAAACAGGCTGAGTGATGTCGCCATAGATACTACATCTGGCAAACATAGACTTAGGATATAGATCTAGACGTAACACGCGGTACAACGAATCCGGCCTGCTGCTTTTTGTACATTAAGAAAAATAAATGATTTAGTAGCCTTTCTAACTCTTTCTTTTTAAGCGGGAGTAAAAGAGAAAGCAAGGCTACTATTTACTATTTTACTTTTAAACCATAAACAGGGCGGCCCTGCCTTGGAACAAATCTATGTTCCCGAGTTGTTACTCCCTATTTATAACCTTCTTGTTGGCAAATGAATAATAAAAAAAGTTTTCATACAATGCTTGTTAGTACATAACATGTTCGCTGTGCGTAGATCGCCTTACATGAGGTATCTGTTGGGTGATCTGTGGTTTTGAATGAACACATCTCATATTCAACCAGTCATGGAATGCTCTTAAAAAACCAGGGCACTTGTACTGTAAGGAATGTACTGTAATGACGAATAAAAATGCAATAATTTTAAAGAAACATCTAGGATTTTCAAAAGCGCTTTTTAGTTGTTCAACTATTTAGTATCATATGTACAGAGTGAATATTTTTCTGTATTTGAGAGAATTAAAAATACATTCTTGATACATTTTTGCAGTTATTTATATTGAATATAGGCTGTGCCCAGCAGTTTCAGTTGAGTGATTATTTCTGGCATTTTTTAAATCTCATCGCGTAAAAACCATTCTTGTACTTTAATGAACATTCAAAAAAAAAGATTTAGTAAGATCGGTTCAGCTGTTTGTATGTGTGCTTAGCCAAACTTTCAAAGAATAAATTTTTAAGCTTCTATCGCGGGCCTTGAGCGTGGAGACTAAATCCAGAAACTCCGTAACGAAAATTGCGTAATAAGAATACCTTACATTTTTATTTAATATGCAATATGCCAATTGCAAAGGAGATTTCAGAATCAGAATATATTTGCATCATTTTACCCCTTAATAACCATAGCTAAATGTAACATATCCATCTATAAACAACTGTTTAGCTGAGCGTACTTGTGGTGGAAGACCGCAACATGGCTGTTAAATTGAATTAGTGTCATGCGTAGAATTATGAGCGTTTAATCGAACCACATAATCACCGGTAAATATCAATAGGCTTTCAATGAAAATGAGCAATATATTACTAGATTTTAGACAGCAGGTTAACAATAGATAGCATTAAAAATTTACTTTTTAGGGTTCCGTACCCAAAGGGTAAAAACGGGACCCTATTACTGAGACTTCGCTGTCCGTCCGTCCGTCCGTCACCAGGCTGTATCTCAAGAACGGTGATAGCTAGAGAGTTGAAATTTTCACAGATGATGTATTTCTATTGCCGCTATAACAACAAATTCTGAAAATAAAATAAATATTTAAGGGGGGCTCCCATACAACAAACATGATTTTTTTACCGTTTCTTGCTCGATACTAATAACGTTGCCTTATGTTGCATAGATAATGGTACGGAACCCTTCGTGCGCGAGTCCGACTCGCACTTGACCAATTTTATTTTAAAACTAAATGAGCAAGTTCCTTTTTTAAATTAGTACAAATTTAACGATCCTTAAGACAGTTGAAAGATTCTGTGCATGCCGAATATTGCAAGTGAGTGAAAATCACTTTAAAAAGTTACGTTACATAGACTAACAGATATATAGAATACATATAAACAATTTTATTAAAACCACATTTTACGCGATGCGTAATTTTATAAAGATAACGTTTCGGAAACTGTTCAGACACTGGCTACATCGAACAGTAATCACAAAGGACAGCTGAGTTCTACTAACCTATGACTATAGTAGCTTAAAATGTCCGAAACTTCGAGCAATTTAAACACAAAACACACACGTGTCTGAATCCTTAAAAGTGATTCGTACAAATGAGTCCCACAAGTATTAGAAATTATCATTTTATAGAGACTTACTTTGTTTTCGAAGCCTACATGAAGGTATCAGTAGTAATATTTGCACAAATAATTTTATTTCCATTGGCATAAAAATATTTATAGTTTGCTATTCAGAAAAATCGTCTACATTACATCCAAAATTCAGAAACAAACAGAACTATTGACCAAGATAAAAACAAAATAAATATTTACGACAGGAATATAGTGAAATACTGTTACCATCTATTGATATATAAAATAACGATGTCAGAAACAAACAAAATTAGCCTCAAAAGGTGTAATCATTATTTTCCTTGATAGCACAACTCTTACATAAAGGTAGGAAACTCCGTTGAAGGTAATAGCTACCAAGATTAACTTCTTGATAAATTTTCTCTTAGATAATCTTGACTTCTTTATATTAAATTATTCTAAAACTTTTGAGATATAATGAAGATTGTTCGAAGTGCTAATTGATTGGTATTAAAATTTGGAAATTCTTATTTATATTCCATTACAGTACTTCCAAAGGGCATCTTTATAGGGGTCATTTACGTTCATATTTTGGAACTACATACTATGTCGAAATGTAATGAGTGATACTTCATTCAACACAGTTATTTCTTAGAAAACTCTTTTAGTGTAATATTTTCTAACACTTGCGCGACTCATCTGTTGAAATAAAACAAATTTTTACTTTTACTTTTTTTAGTTTTTTTTTTTTATGGTCAATGTAAAATTAAATACGAATGTGGGTAAACCCTGTAATAACTGATCGTAGAAGACACATTACAGCTCAGTCTCACCCGTGACCATGGTGACTGCAAAGTCTCCGAAACGTCGGGCCAAAATTTAAAACAAATATACGCGTCTAAATCCGTAAAAAGTACTCTTTTAGTGTGTTAGGAAAACATAATGAGAGCTTTTTATATCAATATAGGTACAGGCCTTCCGTTTGTTATGTGTAGTGTTTGTGTAGGTAATTGACATTACTACTACTATACTGTTTGCTTTTATATCCCTACTAATATTATAAATATGACGGGCCTCGTGGTGGAGTGGTTTATATAACGGACTGCCGATCATGAGGTCTCGGGTTCGATTCCCGGTCAGGACAATCATTTGTGTGATGTTTTTAATTGTCATACAAATGTTTGTACTGCGTCTGGGTGTTTACTATGTATTATAAGTATGTATTTACAAAAGAAAAGTAGTTTATGTATTATATCTGTATTCTGGTACCCATAACACAAGCATAATAAGCTTAGCTTGGGACCAGAGGACGTTATGTGAAATGTCCATGAATATTTATTTAATTATTATTAAAAAAAAATGCGAATGTAACTCTGTCTGTCTGTTACGCTTTCCCGCTTGAACCTCTCAACCGATTTTGATGAAATTTGGCACAGACAATCTTTAGACCCTGAGAAAGGCTATCTTTTATTGTATTTATTTTATTTCCAAATTCCACACGGACGGAGTCGTGGGCAACAGCTAGTAAACAATAAAAGGAGAACTCGATTGATAATACTAGCTAGGTACTAGGGTGACAAATAAGCCACAAAAGCACACAACGTTTCAATTTTGTTAAGGGCCTACATCAATATTATCGTATATCATTGCCGACACGTACATATTAACACAGCCAGTAGGCACAGAAAATTAAGAATTAGGGATACTTTTCCTATTTACTCAAAATCTACTAAATATATTTTAATTCTGATCCACGTGTTTCTATACATAATAGTTACCTATGTTTTTAAAGTTATTTCATTAGTTAATACGCGATAATAGACCGACAAATGAAAAAAATAAAAAATTTGAGAGTTTGTTTCGCCAAGATTTCCTATCGAGAAAACTTTTTTCAATCGCGTTTCTGAGTTCATGCGATCCTAGATCATGTATTGAAAAAACATATACTTAAAAATTAGAGCTCTAGCCATTCAATCTAAAGAAACAATGAAAACTTCGTACATAGAAAAATGCACGAAGTTATTTTGGTATCCTCTTAAGTAGTCTTTATTGCATTTAATTTTGGAGGAAAAAAATTAAGCTATAAAATATTAAAGCTGCCATCTTAGATAGAGATTAACAGCCTTAATCAAGCAATTGGGTAAGGATTACAGCGATTTTTACGGCGGAATTGTCAGTGGCGCCTCGCTGAAGCCCTCAACACGTCATCAATCAACTTGACGGCTCCAACTCGTAAAATAACAATGACGAGCATACTTTAAGATGAAATTTCGCAAAATGAACGACCTTAAGACGGTGTGTAATAAATGTAGATTTAATGCGTACGTAACCGCTATCGACTCCCAATAATATTACACGTCTCGTTCACATAATTATTCATTGGTTAGACATTTACAGGGCGAATAAAATGTTTTTGCCGTATTTCGAGATTTTCTATTATATTCAATAAGGTGAAAAAATGTTTACGTATTTTCTTTTCTATACTAATATTATTAACCTGAAGGGTTTGTTTGTTTGAACGCGATAATCTCAGGAACCTAAAGCTAGATTAAAAAAAAATTCGTGTTGGATATATGGAATAAATAATAATAATACATATTCATACAGACTTATAATTTGTGATCTAATTTAAATAACTTAACAAATTATGCATCTGCACCAAACAAAAATATTTATTATTGAGTATTTGTTTATTCACTAGTTTCTATTGTCAGATATATAATATTTACGTAACTGTGTACTTAGTATGTCTTCTTATTATTATAAATCATTATTTAAAGTTCGCTGATCGGCGCCAAGCGTCACAGTACAACAGGGCGTTACTGAAAACCAGCGTTGTGGGGTCAAACCCACAACAATATGCTGAGTAACGTCCTATTGTTTTCCACGGGCGGGACACACTGTCTGATATATTTGAGTGTTTTTAATAATTATTTCAATGTTTGTATATGTGTGTCTCTTCCTACGGGGAATAATAAAATTTTCTTTCTTTTCTTTCTTTCTTTCTTTCATGGACATTTCACACAACGTCCTCTGGTCCCAAGCTAAGCTTATATGCTTGTATTACATAATCTACTTTTCTTTTGTAAATACATACTTATGATACATAGAAAACACCCAGACGTAGTACAAACATTTGTATGACATTTATGAATATCAGACAAATGATTGTCCCAAGCGGGAATCGAACCCGCGACTTTGTGAACGGCAGTCCAGTACATGAACCAATCAGAGCGAAGCATCAGTGAAAAACGTTGCAAATACGGTAAAAATTTTCCTTAATTCCATGCGTACGTAGTCGCGGGCTGTACTAGTATTTAATAAGAATACACACAAAGTATTATTAATCGAGTACTTTGTGAAAAACAATCAAACTTTGAACAAGATGTCGTAAAAATATCGAATCGTTTTGTTTCCTCCACTTTGAATATCTTGTTTCGAATTTCCAACTGAGAAGTAATTATTTGACGACAGGGTAATAAAATATGAGAGTTCCTAAAATAATAGGCGGCCATGGTAATTAAGGATTAATGGCTTTGTTATTTTTAAAGCGTCATTATATAAAAATATCTTTGACATTTACCTACCCAAAATACCTAAGTAGCTAAGATATCACTTTTAGCGATAAGACCGTAAATTGTGCCTACAAAGTAAAACCTATAGTTATTTCGTAACGTATAATTTCTAGTCTAATAAGTAAGTAATAGACTTCTTTCATAAATTACTATGGTTACTAGTCTCTGAGATACGTTAAAATGCGAGTGAACATATTCAGGAAGCTCTAGGTAGAGCTTCCTGGATATTTTTCTAGGCTTTGTTTCTAAAGTCCACGCGGACGAAGTACTTACTATATAACTAGTTACTTATTATAAAACAAAGTCGTTATTTTTGTATGTAAGAGTGGTTACAAAGGATTGTTTTTATTGTTACAGGCTTTATATTCAATGGTGAAATTCTATTATTCTTTTTCTTGAATAACATATGTTTTTTGTCTTACCATATATATAATAAATACTATACTTTTAAATGAGTTAGGTATTAAATTTTAAGTTTTGCATGATTCGAAATGCAAACGGTGGTAAAATGTACGTTATAAGGATATTTATTTAAACGAAGCCTATAGCAACAATGTAATAAAAACCTGGTGGATGTATGATGTAAATTTTTCGGCAAACTCCATGAAGTGCTTTAATTTTTTCCTGTATAACAAATTTCGTACAGAAGAGCAAAGAAAAAATACATATTAAAACAACTTGATTGCCCAAAGGGGATGGGTGTGCTCGATCAATCTTCCATTATTACGAGTCAACATAATCTCGGATTATATATTACAAGGAAACATAAAACGTATCCAAAACGCCGGCATATTATTCTCAAACTCATTTTGTGTTAGTAATCCAGCTTTAATAATATAAATATTTACATATCTATAGATACTATCATTACAAAGGAAAGTTTGTAACATGCATGTAACGCGTAATCTCCGAAAGTAATAGCACGATTCTAAACTTTTTACATTATTAGGATGTCATCGCCGGGATACTCCAAAAAGGGCAAGTGCGTAGCACTTACAACCATCGGGCATGTATGACCAGATGTATGAGTGTGGATGAAGCCAAGGAGGTATGTTTGGATCGTAGTAGATGGCCTTCTATAGTCCCTGCCTATCCCCATGGGAAAAAGGCGTGATGTTATGATGATGATATAAGGACACTACAGTGTCTAAGAATGTTAAAGGTTATTAATATGTGAGCTTATATCTTCAAAACTACGCAACGGATTTTGAGGCAGTTTTTTAAAAGATGGAGTGGTTCATAAAAATGGCTTTTTTGTATAATTTGTTAAGGTTGGGTTTTAAGCTTGAAGCGTGAGAACTGACAGGCAATAGCTAGTCTAAATACATTCTATAATTACTTCTATGTTTTAGCTGCTGTTATTTGAGCCTTGAAATATTGAACCTTCAGAAACAGCTGAATGACTATCTCAACTGATACTCAAAAAATATTCAATAATTAGAAATTCTTGGATACCCTTAATTGTACAATGGAGAAAAGCCAAAGCCTCGCTCTGTTACGAATGAATACTGTAATTTGAATTTATTGAAGCGCTTTGTGTTAAGCTCGATTTTGCCTTAACTATTAAGGGAAAAACGAACTCAGCCATAAAAAAGTAATAACAATAAACTTTCACTATGCTAATGTACTGTAATAATATAGGTTCACTGAAAGTTAGGTGACTATTTACAGTTTAAAAATAACTTGCAATACAAGACGAATAGCTGAAACATTGTACTTTTTGTCAAAGAAAACAAATGAGAATTCCTGACATTTATTTCTAACGCGAGGCTTTTTGAGTGACATTGTTATATTAGCCACTTTCAGCATTAAAAATACGTTTTCCATACCTTAACATCCCCAATTTTCATTCATATTTCACATTCTTTTCAATACTAGACGTTGAATATGAGCAATTTGCTGGAGCTTCTTTCAGAATGACCTTTGAGAAAAAAATTTAAGAATAATTTTGGTGAAACGAAGGCGTTGTATAAAATCTCTTTTAATCTTAGAACTATTTATCATCTGACTATTCTATAAACGTTTGATTTCAACGCCTAAGTATCTGGATCAAGTAGGTATACTGCTGTGTACGTAATAAGATCCGTTACTTGTAAGTACGCATTTATATTATTATGTAAGTTATGAGTTATGAAAAATGGTTACAAAAAAAAAGTTTGGTTTATTATCAGTTTTGTAAAACAGCTTCTGTTTTTTAAAACTGTTGGAAATAAAACAATTCATATTAAAACATTCCGTGGAAGCCGTAAAGTACCACTCACTTCATAAAAGATCTCCTTAGGGAATTGAAGCAAACGACTCAATAAGATAGAGGGTATTATCATTCTGCGTAGAAAAAAATGTCGTAAAGTGTGGGAGGGGCCACATTAAATAAATTGCAAGCGCCTACCTCCCGCTGTGACAGCTGCGTCAACTTGCCAAACTACACTATGAATGCCTGAATGGTTTCTTCTACTTAGAGCTTTTAGCATTGATTGGTCCGCCGAATTAGTCTATAACATTTTCAAGACTAACATGACCATTGTTCTAACTGAGTAGGTGTTTATGGATAGGCGAAATAATGAATAGGCGGCCAGGATTCTGAAAAAGCCGGAGTTTGATATGGTAATCGGTAAAACGAATAATTATTAGAGAAAATGCCATCAGAACATTTTAAGTAGGTACTATAGTTTTCATTGACAACGAGTTGCAAATTTGATGACATAAATTTTATTGATTTTTAATTATGTGCTATCCACAATAAAATTAACCGTCTACTTAAGACGGTACGATACCAAATTATGCTCCATACAAAAGTATGGGTATCGTACTTCCGTTTTTTTCTTCGCGAAAGTTAAACCGATTTTAATAGAGTTTGCGTTATATTATAGATAAAGAGTATATCTATGCTTCAATCACTTTCTATTTTTCAAAACATTATAACTAAAAGAAATATGATGATCCGAATAACCTACTTTTTTCGGTTTTCTTTAGATAAAGTTGCAGCGTCTATCACACAAATTTGGTAAAGTTTTAGCACAAAAAAAAGTGATAGAAGCATAAATATACTCTTTATCTGTAATATAACGCAAAAACTTTTAAAATCGGTTTAATTTTCGCGAAAAAAACAACGGTAGTACGAAACGTTTTTTTTCAAAGAATTTGTAGGTAATTTCCGCTTCATCTAGGTATATTTGTCCCTTTCAGCGCGGCGCTCAGAAATAGGGATAGCAATACCTAAGGCAAATACCTAAATGAGGAGTACAGTACCCTCTTAACTTGTGTAATAATGTAATTACATTAACCCAAATAATTACATGGCATTACTACTTATATAATTAGAAGCTCAAATTTTTTGGTGGAATAAATATAATAGTGAACAATGTGAACATCATCAATTAGAAAATATTAGAAAATATAATGTGAACAACATTTTCCCAGAATTACCTAAAAAGTATTTTAATTAATTACTCTACTATTATAAAATAAGCTCAAGCCCAATAGTGAAATGTTTATGAAACGAAGAGAACGATTTAATATTTTTGTGTTACAATATTCATTTAATTTCAGTTGCTTATTTTTTGTCTCAGAATAAAAACGGAACATAACTGATAATGTTTGGGTGTGTTTGACACTTTTATCGATATAATTTAGCAGTCATCTTTGAAACACGACTCGTATCCGGCACTGTGATCTTTAAAGATCATCTTTCATCTATACTAATCTATATTAAGATTTTATAGCTGAAGAGTGTGTTTGTATGTTTGTCTCAACGCGCTAATCTCAGGAATCACTAGTCCGATTTCAAAAATAAAATTATTTTACTATTGGATAGTACATTTACCGAGGAAGACTGCGCTGCGACCAACAGAAGCGAAACGTCTGTGAAAAATGTTGCAATCAATGTTTAATATTCACCCCGCGTTTTATAAATTTAAATTCGTATATAATAAATAATAAATAAATAAATATTCATGGACATTTCACACAACGTCCTCTGGTCCCAAGCTAAGTTTATTATGCTTGTGTTATGGGTACCAGAATACGGATAGAATACATAAACTACTTTTCTTTTGTAAATACATACTTATAATACATAGAAAACACCCAGACGTAGTATAAACATTTGTATGACAATTTGAAAAATCACACAAATGATTGTCCCAAGCGGGAATCGAACCAGCGACCTTGTGAACGGCAGTCCAGTACATGAACCACTACGCCACGAAGCCCGTCATGTATATGCTTTTTTGTCTAAAAAAAAGAAAACCTTATGAAATAAATGGTGAAAATGAATATAGGTATCATTATATTTTCTAACACTTGCGCGACTCATCTGTTTAAAATAAAACTAAAAGACTTTGCAGTCACCATGGTCACGTCTCACGTCAGTCTCACCCGTGACCATGGTGACTGCAAAGTCTCCGAAACGTCGGGCCAAAATTTAAAACAAATATACGCCTCTGAATCCGTAAAAAGTAGTTTTATATAGGTATTATTGTTTTAGTGGAACCTACATTTTTAAATATATATCTATGCCCTAGTTCAAAATATGTAACCAAGACTATTGGATCTTCATAAAAAATACGTAGGTACGAGGGGAGGTCCAAAAGTTCGTAGAATGAAAGGGTTTTAGTAAAAATGAAACAGTAAATTTATTTTTCCTTTTCAATATAATCACCCTTAAGCTGAATACATTTATTAGATCTATGAATTAATTTTTCTAAACCATCGTAAAAATATTTTTTATCTTTTCCCTCAAAATGAGCCAAAATTGCCTCCTTTACCTCATTGTCGTCGGAAAATTTCCTTCCCCTTAAGTCTTTTTTTAAATTGGGGAACAAATAAAAATCACTTGGGGCCAGATCTGGACTATAGGGTGGGTGGACTAGTGATTCGAAGCCATGCGTGTGTAGAGCAGCCATTGCAACTTTGCTCTTGTGAACCGGCGCGTTGTCTTGCAAGAGCAACACGCCCTTGGTCAATTTTCCCCGACGTTTTTCTTTGATGGCATCCTTTAATTTTTCTAGTATTGTTGCGTAGTATTCTCCGGTTATGGTCCTGCCCTTTTCTTTATAATCAATCAGTATTATCCCCTCACAATCCCAAAAAACAGTAGCCATCAACTTTCCAGCCGACTCCGACACTTTGAATTTCTTTGGCGGTGGTGTCCCCTTTTTATGCCATTGCATGGACTCTTGTTTGGACTCAGGCTCAAAGTGATGAACCCATGTTTCATCGCCGGTAACAATTAGCTCCAAAATCGGTCCAGGATCGTCGCCACACAACTCCAAAAAATGTTTTGACGCTTCGACGCGCTGCTGTTTTTGAAGCGGCGTGAGCATTCTCGGTACCCATCTTGCACTGACTTTTATCATACCCAGGTGGTCATGTAGGATTCGCAAAATGGTGGTATCTGATACTCCAACTAATGCAGATAACTGTTTTTTCTTCAAACGGGTGTCCTCCAGTACAATTTTTTCCACTTTTTCGACGATGTCTGATGTGGTGGCCTCAACTGGCCTTCCTGAGCGGGGGTCGTCTTCAATCGACTCCCGACCATGTTTAAAAAGACCATGCCACTTGTAAATCATTGATTTACTAGGGCACTGTTCCCCGTAAACAGTTTCCATTTCATTCAAAATGGTCTGAGCGTTCTTTCCTTGCTTGGTAAGGAATTTAATGACCGCACGGTGTTCAATTTTCTCCATAGTTTCAGTTTTCTTCCGGATTGACGTGTTTAGCAGGCGAGTGTTCGTAAACGAATGACGCAATAGGGCTGAAACTCCATTTATATACTAATTATGAGTCCCCAATTAGTATGACACTAAGCGAGTGCCCCTATCCCCACTCCATCCCCTCCATTCCACGAACTTTTGGACCTCCCCTCGTATATACATCAATCTATCTCTTCACATCATTTATAAGAAAGATTATGCTAGACGGTCAAAGTAAACAAGAAAGTTCCTAGGCTTTTATTATTTTACCAAGGACAAAAATGCTGTCCCAACAAATATAAAGTAAAAATGTCGTTTAAGATATTGTTTTAATATATAAGTTGACATTATATTACTTCCTAACAACAAAGAAAATAGATACTTTGTCGTAAAAGTATTTTTATTATATTTATAAATAACAATGTTTGTTAATGGAAAGATTCATAGCCTGAGGCAAGTATATAAATCCGAATCTTTTAGAAGGTCGGTCCAATGCTTTCGATCCAGACGTTACTTAAAACAAGCTTCTTTTGAAATATTTTTTAGTAAAGAACATGTTGATTTTATAATCCATACGATACATCTTTTTTAAATCAAAACTAACTTAGATATTTCCGTAAAAGATAACGTCTAAATAACTTCTTCATAAAATAAGAATCTCATAAAGGAATTTATATTTGCATACATAGAAATAATAGGAGAAGGGCAGAAGAATGATGATATATGTACTTGTGATACTCAGAATCAAATACCTTTTTAACCGACTTCAAAAGAAGAAGGTTTTTCAATTCTTCAGTATGTTTTTATATGTTTGTTACCTCATAACTTTTAACTGAGCGAAGCGATTTAAATGATTTTTTTTTATTTGAAAGCTAGTGGTTGCTCGTCTGGTCCCATTGTCACTAGGTCAATATCTGATGGGAATCTCCGGAATACCCTCAAATTTCAAAGACACATGAGGGCGGTTAAAGGTCATAGCTCATTAGAGCAACCCGGCACCCACCCTGCACCGCCTCATCGCACGGCGTCCACTCGTTGTCGACAGGTGGTCCACGGGTGGACACCGTGTTATCACCAATAATCGTATCTACGACTGGAGACCGGTTAGTCCAGGAATTTTCGTGTAGTCTGTTAACAATTAGCACTACGTCTATTGGCGGTCCGCTTCGGACCCGCACGTTGGCGATGCGCAGGCAGCGCAAGGCAAGTATGCGAGCTGCGAGTTGTCACCGAGTGGTCCACCCGCTGTCTGCGCGTGGAGGGCTTACGACAGAGGCGACCCGGTGACGCTACGGAGTTGATGTAGTGAGCGCATACCCATACAAATCCATATCAAGAATACTAACCGCACGAGGCGAGGTGGAGCGGAGTGGGTGCCGGGTGGCTCTAATAAACTGTGACCTTAAACATTTTTTTGAAAATACGCATATCCAGAATAAATTGTTCTTCAAAAATAAGAACACCCCGTCTATGTACCTAGTTCTAAAATTAACACATATAAAATAAAATGTATGCATAATATGTGTATTCCTACGTGACATCATCTGTCGCCTTGATTCATGGCAATTAGGTAAACCGAAAGTAGGCGTAATTACAAGCGCGACCGTACTTAATGAGTTTTATAACTTTTATAAGTTGCAACTCTGAGATAACTTTGGTTCGTCTTTAGTGTCGTCGCTTCTAGCGTCATTATATTTAATGGAACCGTTTATCGCAAGCATTACAACTACAGTCTTTGTATACGTATTTTATTCGATCTCATTATGAAAATCTTGGGTACTATAATCATCATTTACATTAATGTCGTCTCTGTAATAACTGTTGACAATCGGTTTTTCTTCTGAACATATTACCTACCCTAGAAATATCTTAGAAAGATATCTCTAGATATTTTAATGTTTAGATTGGTCTTACTTAAATAGTAGATGGTGCTAGTATATACATACATGGTACACATAGTGAACATCGGTAACGATTATACGTGCACAACTAAAGTAAACTAAAAAAATTAAAGTTGATTTTGTCAATCTAAAATTTGCTAGTTCGTTGTACAAAATCGTCATGAAAATAGTTAGTTAATTTTAATACACAGTCAATCGGTACCGCTTTTGTAAAATCAGTATGTATAGAGACTATCATTACTAATAATATCCTATACCAATCACATCAGATGAGTGACAATAGTTTTTAATCCAATATTATAGTGTATATACATTCCTTAACTGTTATCAAAAACTAAAAATCTACCTACTAGTTAGAGAACTTTTAATAATATTTCATCGATAAACCTTCGGTACATTTTAGTACATAAGCGGAAATATTAAATTCTCTTTATCTTCAAGCCTATAGTTTCATTGAATTGTGATTTTCTTCTAAATTCAGGCACAAGTTATACTATAAATATGAACTAGTAGCTATAAATCAAAAAAGCAATAGAAAATAGCTGATCTTTCTCATCTATATTAGCAAGTAAACTAGAAAAATGTATTAGCCGTAATCATAACAGTTAAACATTGTTATAGCAAGAAAAAGGGACGATCCCAATCTTAACGCGAGTTTGGACAGAAAGATATAATTGAATTGTATTTGGAGGTCCTTAATAACATTACACTGCGGCCTAGGATTGTTCCATAGAGAAAACAAGCTGACGTTAGTACAAAAATATTGGACGCTATTGGATATCAATATTACCTGCCAAGTTAGCTGAATTTTTGTTACTTTAGCATCCGAATTGGACGGCTAACTATTTATTACATCATAATCACAATTGCTGTTTCAAGAACTTTGTAAAATTGTTGCATAGAACATGTTTTATATATTCTATGTGGAAATATCAACAATGTCGCATGTATACATTGTTGATATTTGGTAGAAATTCTAATGTGTATGTAGTTGAGAAGATGCGAAATATTACAATTTATTAATCGCATTATAAGCGGTCCTGTCGGCCCACTTTTAGACAATTATATGGTTTAAACTTAAATCCAGTATGTTTTTTATATTTTTGTATTTTTCCTGTTTTCAGTGAAACGGAAGGCAGTGATGTGGGGCGGCGGTGCGCAGTGCGTGCATGCGTCGTTGCCGCGCGGAGCTCGCGCCCAACCGGCGCCCACGCTCAGCGGCGCTATCGCCAGCCGCCGCCCGCCCAGGTAAATTATATTTGTCAATCACAAACCATACTTATAGTCCCTCTTTACAGGTCCCGAAGACAAAGATTTGATCAAACATTTCATTAGCTACTAGGCAGAGGTCTCTTCTACAAAGGGTGGTCTTTTCTAGTCTATCTTTCCAAGCTGATCATCCATGGTGGCTTATGATTTCAGTTTGAGTTTTCCTTTGTTTGAAAACTGTATTCTCATAGTAAAAGGAAATGGGATGGCGACAGTTATATTTTCTATCCATCGCTACATAGAGAATAAGAAACAAAAAAATATTACCTGATTACAGGCAGTAGATCGGAATTTATGCAAATATATACCTATAATATTTGAGGGATTTCATTTTTTTTTTTAATATCGTAATCAAATTTTAATAATGTTTAACTATTTTTCCAGACCAGTACCTCCATCACCAACTTTAATCGCCCAAGTAGACTCCTCAGTTGCCTGTTTGTGGCTGTTGACACCACTATCAGCTGGAACTGCTGTTGTTGCTGTTTTAGTAGCTGTATCAACAAACAACTGGCTACATACAGAAGAAAATATGCTAAATCCTTTTTATAACGGCACTGGAAGACATAACTTAGTCGCTAAGCAAACCATATCAGGTTTATGGAGGCTATGTCATACAGATCGTAAGTGTATATTGATTTTTTAAATATCTCCTATAAGTTTTTTATATTACAAAAGGAGGACAATCAAGCATACGGCTCGCCTGATGGTAAGCAGTTCCATAGCCTGTGGACGTTTGCAACACCACGAGTGTCGCACTCGCGTCACCGACCCTGTAAGAACCTTTTCACGCCCTTTTTGAAGTGCCCCATGCTAGTCGTACAGAATGCAGTCGAATTAGCTGGTACATCTGCAATATTTTTATTTCTACAATGGTATCAATAAGACTGGATAACAGAGCTCACAGAGAGTCCTGTAGGAAAATCACGACAGAAAGCTCATTCCAAACCTGATCGTGCGAGGGATGAAGTTTCGCTGGAACCATACAGTGCGCGATGGTATCGGTTCTAAGGTGCGAGAATGAACTTGCTGCTGTGTTAACCACAGGTCTATGCTTAACAGTAGGATTGTGTTTAGTTTCTTTGTCTGTCAGAACACTTTAAGTAAGCCCTTTTATGAACATTCAGGACATTCCGTTTGAACAGTTACCTATCGATTGTTCGAAATTTCAACAGTAACCATATAAGTTGACTACCGGGTTACTAACATGTAAGACATAATTTAAATACAATTACTCAATGTCTATTGGCCTATTTTAAGCACAATATGGTAAAACTTCATATTGCTACAAACTTTAGTTAGTCAATGTGTATCGGCCTACTTTAAGCACAATAGGGTACAAAACTTCCGTATGTGTCGCGGTACTACAATGCGTTCTGTTTCCGCCACGTAGCGCTCAGGAAATGCATTGTCCTACCGTCCGAGGCCGGCCCACTTTCGTCCCATTTACGAGTCCGGTGAAGCCTCTGTTACTGTTTCAGCATTCATGACTAGTCCATTTCCTATGTTAGCTCTAACGTGAATATTATGTTGACAAGCATTTCAAGTAAATCAAAAGTACGTTACCAAGAACTACTACTACACATTATACGTCTTCATTGATGTATTATGAGTAATGTACAAAATTGTCACATCAAATCTTAGTTTATTTCATACTCGTACGAAGTTACAGATATCAACTATTTCAGTGACTTCGTACATGTGGAATTTATTAACACTTTTTTTTCGCAATAAAAAGTAGCCTGTCTTGGGCTCTACACTATTTGTGAACCAAATTTCTTTCAGGTCAGTTTAGTTGTTTTGGTGTTTATATTTTAAATATATGTATATTTTGATTGAATTATTGTTTTTCTTTTTTCAGCTGGCAGTACACTTTTTCGATGTGTCGATATACCATATTTTCCACTATCGCAATATACTCCAGACCCTAGTGATTCAACAAATGCCATACCGTGTAAGTATTTTTCAGTATACGCTTTTAGATTTTGTAGTTTGTAATACTAAGACTCTCTCTCTCTCCAGCCCATTTACGTCCCACTGTTGGGCACGGGCCTCTTCCACTTTGGGAGGGATTATGGTCTACTGTGCCGCGCTGAGCAGGCGTGTTGGCACAGGGTTTATTTTCGAGTTTTCCGTCTCTCACAGAGGTTGTTATCTGTGTGCAATATCCCTTAGCTGACTTTTACAGCACCCTTGGGCGGAGATGGAGTGGTGACACTTGTATTCTTAATCCGTCACCACACGGAGAGACTACTACTGTGCAACTTTCTCCCAATAGTGCTGTGAAATTAAGATATGGGATAAGAAAAATAATTATAGTTTGAGGCGTTTAGCGTTAGAAAAACTATAAAAGAACACTAAAAACGCCTGTATGTACTAGGATATTAATATTCCCGCTTGGTATTACTTAAATAAAAGTCGGTAAGTATTGTAACGTAATAACCTGTTTCTTTTTTCTTACATACTTTTATAATATTTTTCAGATGTAGTGACTCGATCGGCCGCACCACTGCTGTTAGCTGTCTTTACTCAAGCAGTCGCGGTGTTATGCTGTGTCCTAGGACACTGTGTTAAAGGACGGCGGATCTGCACGTTTATTGCTGGCGTGCTATTCATTATTTCAGGTACGATTTTTTGGATAAATAGTACTTAAATACGGACTAACTAAATTTAACACACCAAAAAGCCTGGTCAGCGCCTGTACAACATGGATAAAGGAAGCCTGTGCCTAATAGTGGGTCATAAATGGGCTGAAAAAATTGAAATTGGTAATAAATTTAGTAAAGCAGTAAGTAATAAAAATATTGTCAATTTTAGTATGATTTTTCAAAAGAATAGTTTTTTAATATAAATATTATTTTCCTTTTATCACCTTATCCTGTACCTACACACATATAATTGAAACGAGAATAAGTTCAATTAAAATTCTCTCCCCAGAATTAAACGGTAATATTTTATGTTAGGTACCTATACAGAAAACATCTGCGTAAGCAATGAATACGTCTTGTAAAATTATTTTAAAACCATTTAAATATTTATTTATTGTATTTATCACTGTGTTTCAGGTTTAATAATGCTGACAGGGATCGTCATGTACATATCTGTATTTAAGTCTCAATTGGGCCACAAGTTGAGATACATCACGGTTTATGGCTCACCTAGAATGTCATATAGCTACGGTTACTCTTTTGGACTGTACCTGAGTGGTTTTGTCGCAGTCGAATTAGCTGGCACATCTGCAATATTTTTATTTCTACAATGGTATCAAAAAGACTGGATAACAGAGGTCACAGAGAAAGCAAAGGCGGATTGTCGTGCATGGGATCGGGAGTATGCCTTTACGGAATTCAGAGAGCGTGATTCAACATTATTAGAAAGAAGAATGATGAAAAGAGATACATACCCACCATCAGGCTCATCAGCGGCTACACCACGTGAAAGAAGACGCTTTGTATTCGATGGTGACGACGCACCACATTGCTCTATACACAATAAAAGTAGAAGAATAAATTTAAGCTCAGCGTCATTAAAAGATCTATCTTCATCAACACTATATGGTTTTCCAGCGGCTCCAAGGCCCACAGCATGTGATAATTACTTCGAAGAGTTTAAAGAAGTACCACAGAGTGCAAATACTTTAAGTGGTTTAAGAAGTGCTTCAATATTTCAATCACAGGCATCTGTAGCTAGTGGGAGATTTTTAGATACTTCAGCTGTAGAACCGCCACCTTCTCGTGAAGAGGAAATGGTGACGTTTGGTGCTGGTGCAAGAACTGGTGAGGAAAGTCGACCACCGCGTCACGATCGGGCTGTAGGTACGGACCCTTATCGTAGAACTACACCAGTTTGATCCAAAATCCCAGGGTTACCAACCCCTAATTCAAAGCATATCGACAAGTGATAAGTGACAACGTTGATTCACGCACTATGTGAACTAATCGTACTTTACACATACAGGTTACAGATACAATTAAAAAGTGTCTTTATAAAAGTACATAGGTGCGTATGTGACTCGTGTTATAAATTTTTAACTGTTAATATTTCCCTAAGATAAAATAAACACTGCCATTTGTTGTTATTTTTTTTTTTACTAATTGTATGTATGTTTGTCTTTATTGATTTGACTGAAAATTAGTTGCTCTTTTGTACAAAAATCTCTCAATACTATCTTCGAATTACAGTTATCGTAATATGATTAGGTATTTATTGACTAGTTATACAATAAATATGACCGCCCCCTTTGTATTTATTTATAAGAAATAATGAAAGTGTTAAGTAAGAGTTGGTTGTTTTTGTAAGATTTTTAATATTACCCATGTATGTATATGACTAAGTCAAAAACATCAATAAAATATTATTATTTTAAGAACTGTAAATATAATATTCTTTTCAGATATAATAATCATTCCCATTAACTTGAACTTATTCTCAAGATTTTACAAATATTCATGGGATTACGTCTATGGTTAAAGGTATTGCAACAAGAAAAAAATCAGACAAAAATGCTGAAGACAAATCAAAGATGTCCCAGCCTGCTACATACCTGCTACATACCTTCAGCTATACGTTCTGAAATTAAATCATTATCTTTTGAAATTAGAATTTAAAAAATTAAAAAAATTCCTATTAGATAATAAATAAATAAAAAAGTATCCGTTTCTCAGAGAACAAAACCAGAGCCAAGCCACTTACAACAAAAAACAAGTCCACAAGTCTACCTTATAAAAATCTATTTGTCGTACATATAATATACTTTAATTTAAATCATTACTTATTTTAACACATGGAAAGGAATGTCAAAAGTTCTGGTAAGAAGTAATTTATTTTACAATGATAAGCCTATCACAACTAGGTACTTTAACAAATATTTAAACAACAACAAAAATATGTGCAACCGACCGTAGAACCTCCTCCTTTTTGGAGGTCGGTTAAAAATTGCTAACAGCAAGTGATATTATAAAATACGTAAAGAAAAAAGTAATATAATTTTTTTAATTGAAATCATTCGGTAAATGCAATATGTCTGATGGGATAATGTAAATCAGGCCACGTAACTGGAGCGTAGAAATAAACGGCGATCCATGTTAAAATTATTGTAAAGATTGTTGGTGCTATACCCGCTTTGACCTGCAAAAAATATAAATCCCAATCTATCTATCGACTAACTTACTTTGTGCAAATCTATGTACCGGAATCTTTAAATCAGGTGTTGACCAAATTTTATAAAATTAATATTAACTAGCTCTTGTCCGCAACATCGTACGCGTGGAATTTAGAAACTAAACCCTAACAAATTCTACAAAAAGCCATTCTCGTAAACCACTCTATCTATTAAAAAAAACACCATTCAAATCCATTCCATAGTTTGGAAGATATTAAGAAGCTCGCATACGGGCATACATACAAAAATAATGACTTTATTTTATAATAAGTAAAGATAATCTACGATTTCTAGCCAGCACGTCGGGCAGAGTAAAGTGCAATGTGTTGGTTAAGTAGACCTATGTTTAGCTCGGAATAGGAGAGTCTGATAAAATATAAGGATAAAGATTTTTTGCATAAATACTACATACCTATTAAGTTAGTTGGCAATTATACAAATTTTCTTACCATTTTGATTGTAGGTATTTTAGCAGCACTTTGCACCACTAAATTACCTGGTGTTCCAACAGGCAAACAAAAGCAAAACGATGCCGAGAGACCAGCTGCAATGTTATACCATAAAGGATGGATTCCAATTTCTTGAGCCTGAAAAGTATTTATTACTGTTTAGTTAGATCATAGCAGATGGCTCTCTTTAGTCTATAGTAGCTGCCTACCTCCATGGGGAAAACGGCCCTGAATGGTGATTAAATGCTTAACTCTTTATTGTGTTCTTTAAAAGAAACAAAAATGATGATGATGATAATTTTAATATTGTGCTTTTTCAATTGAATTCGTGTCACATAATTTTTATTGTGCTTTTTAGGGTTCCGTACCCAAAGGGTAAAAACGGGACCCTATTACTGAGACTTCGCTGTCCGTCCGTCCGTCCGTCCGTCCGTCCGTCTGTCACCAGGCTGTATCTCAAGAACGGTGATAGCTAGAGAGTTGAAATTTTCACAGATGACGTATTTCTATTGCCGCTATAACAACAAATACTAAAAATAAAATAAAATAAATATTTAAGGGGGGCTCCCATACAACAAACATGATTTTTTTACCGTTTCTTGCTCGATACTAATAACGTTGCCTTATGTTGCATAGATAATGGTACGGAACCCTTCGTGCGCGAGTCCGACTCGCACTTGACCAATTTTTATTATCTCTCTCTACTATTGGACAAGGGCTTCTAATACTTTGGGAGGATAGCTAAACCACCTACGCTGCGCTAACGTGTCGGCATAAGGTATAGTTTCAAGTTTTCCGTCTCTCACAGAAAATTTTAAACGCTTTTAATATACCTTAGCTGGCTTTAACACTACCACAACAAACATTAGCTTGTATTCGTCACTACTTGGATTTATAACTAACTATATAAAGATATCTATTAATTATCAGTTGTCTTACCAGTTGCATAACAATCGGTACTATGATATTAGCAACAACAGCATTCGCCACAAAGTTTGATATGAATATTGTAAAAATTATAATTAATAGTATTATCAGAAAGTTTGGTAAGCATTGCAGTTTCTTTAAAAATATTCCAATTTGGTCGTTAAAGTCGGAGTATTCAGTTTTCGCTGCCGTCGAGAGAGCGAAACCAGCGCCTGTTGAATAAAGCTCCATCGTAAAAAATGTAGAAACACATTTAGCGTCTCTTGGGTTATGTGAACGTATTATGTAAAATAGATTTATCGCCATATGGTTATAGTAAGTAAAATATTAAATAGAAGAATACAATCAATATCATCATTTCAAGGTGAAAGTCCTGTTTGTATGGGAATGTTCAGCTAATGTAGCCAGCCAGCAGCATTTCCAGTTAACTCAAGAAGCTGTACCAATGCTCTCACTCGTCAACGCTGTGCTGGTCAAGCGTCCACAGTCGCACATGAGTAATTCAACCGCATCCCATTTGCTTATATGGTGGTTATAGGAGAATATCGCAATGCAATATTATTATGTGTATATTTAGGATAATACAAGTAGGTATTATTTCTTAATGTAGGAACTTTTACGTATTTCTGTGTATTACCTAGCAAAAACATAAATCCATATGGCATCTTATCGTCCATTACATGCCAATTTAATACCGAAGATATTGGTTTATTGGGGAGTTCATCTCCTGTAAATAAAATAAGTAAATACACGAAATTACGAACATATACCATACTAGCTGTTGTCCGCAACCGCGTCGTACGCGTAGAAATTAGAAAAGTTTTTTAATTTTTGCAACATTTGTCACTGATGCTTTGCTTCCATTATTCGCAGCGTGATGTTACATAGCCTATAGCTTTCCTCGATAAATGTGCTATCCAACAATGGAAGAATTTTTCAAATCGGACCCTGAGATTAGCGCGTTCGGACAAACAAACAGCTTCAGCTTTATAATATTAGTATAGAAGTATAGTTAAACGAATTACTCGAAATACATAAATTATTTTAAACTAAAGTTGCACATTGTGGGGGAATCCTACACTTTGTCATCCCAAAATTGCATCATCAAATCAAATTGCAGCATTATTTATTACTTATTGCAAATATAAAATTGTAAAACATTTTCAACTCATCATTCCGTTTGTAAATTAAAAACAAAACTAATAATTCTATAAGCTATTTCTCTACCTATACAGGTTTCAAGTAACAATAGGTATAAATACTTTTTGCTGTAAAATTTTTGAAGAAATCCAAGTTTGAAGGCAGAAGCAGCATCAAGAAGACCACCAACATAGCTACAGCTGAATCTCCAACGCTAGAAAACAAAAACTGTTTAATGCTTAATAGGCTCTTCACGTACTTTGAGGGGCAGTTGTGGCGTAGGACCAGAGCGGTCTATGGTGCAGATAGTATTTTCCATATCCCTGTGGTCACGGATTAAGAATTCGAGTATCACCACCGCTCGTCTTAACCTAAATGCTGTGAGACCCAGCTATAGGCTATTACAAGAAGTCAACATCAATTGTGAGAGAGGAAAACCTCGAAACTAAGCCCTATACGCACATGCATAATCTCTTCCAAAGTAGAGAAGACCCATAACCAACAGTGGGACGTCAAAGGCTGGGAACTGGCCCTTCTTGTATTTGGGGTCGATGGAATAAGCTTTTTTCTTCCATGCTCTTCTGTCAGACGTAATCTCTATATTTACTCCTCTTTTTTTCATGGCCTCTTTTACACAATCCATCCATTGTGTCTTCGGCCTTCTTCTAGTACTATTATTTGTGTAATGTAAGAAACTTGCACTGCTTTTCGAAGCTTTCTATGTTTTATAAAGATTGTAAATGTCATATGCATTTAGATATTTATTGGCAAAATATTTTTTTACGTACAACTTATTAGTATGTAATCCATAGTAGTCATAAATCCAATCGCCCCAGCCGTAAAATATTTCAGGTGATCGAGAAAAGAACATTAACATGCCACCGACAAATAAAATAATAGCCACCTGAAACAAAACTTAAGTATCTATCAATTTTTACTATCATTTGACCATACCATACTGAAATTTTTATTTGCTTATTTTATACCTACCTACTCTCCTTTTTGGGTGATTTTACGTATGGTATGAAGTCCCTCCCCTATCCCCTCTATTGGTATCAAGCGCCGACCAATAAATAAAGACAAAAGAAGGTAAATTTAATTAGTAGTTTGAGCGGAAAGAAGTAATTCGCAGTCACTATTTTTTACTTTATAGTTTAAGCAGGATTTTTTATAATAGTTATACCCTATAGCAGGAGTGGCCAACAAGTTGACCAATTTTGGTCGATCACCCGCAAGTTCATGGAACTTGCGGGTGATCGACCAAAATTGAGGAAAATATAAGTATAAAATGTAATTAAGGAAAATTGAGGAAAATGGGTTAAAAAACTTTGTCTCTAGGGGAATGGTCCCCTAGAGACAAAGTTTTTTAACCCATTAAATAAATATTCATGTATGTTACTAAATAAAAAGTAGATCTTATGTGCACAAAAGTTGGCCACACCTGCCCTATAGTGTAAAAAATACAATACTATGATAAACAATACATTACAATTTCCCAAAAAGTAATTCTGCCTAAGTTTTTCCAATCCTCGTCCAATCTAGCTTTGGCTGCTAACACTCCTTCAGGTGATATAAGGGTCTTTTTTGCTTTGTCGCTATGAGGCCTGAAATAATTATAAATTCTTTCTCTAGTCCAGTCCCACTTTTGGGCCCGGGCCTCATCTACTTTGGGAGGGATTATGGTCTACTGTGCCGGGCTGACCAAGCGTGTTGGCACACAGTTTATTTTCGAGTATTCCGTCTCTCACCGCGGACGTCATCGACGTTCATCTGTGTACGATATTCCTTAGCGGGCCTTTACAGCACACTAGGAAAGAAGAGGCGGTGATACTTGTACTCTAAATAATCCGTTATAATTATAAAAATAGATTCAAATACACTATATCTGGTCTGGTAGCTATTTCAATATGTTTAGTTTGAGATTGGTTTCTCAATTTTATAAAAATATGTATTCGAATATTGAAAATTACTAGGATATTCCCAGATTTTTCAATAGCTAGCAACGAGCGACCGAGCATCTTACTATCATTGTATGGCTGTATTTATGTTTGGTAAAAGGTGTTTATTAAGATTACCTTCCTCTCCTCCTTTCCCGAGGCCTTTGAGGCCTGAAATAATTATAAATTCTTTCTCTAGTCCAGTCCCACTGCTGGGCACGGGCCTCCTACACTTTGGAGGGATTTTGGTCTACAGTGCCGCGCTGACCAGGCGTGTTGGCACAGGGTTTATTTTCGAGTTTTCCGTCTTTCACAGAGGATGTTACCTATCTGTGTGCAATATCCCTTAGCTGACTTTTACAGCACCCTTGGGAGGAGATGGGGTGGTGACACTTGTATTCTTAATCCATCACCACACGGAGCTTACCTTAAAAATCCAAAATAAATAAACAGAAAATTTACGTATAAACATATTTCAAGTCCAATCATCATAGGTATGGTAAAAGCAGAAAATTTTGGAAATGACAAATATTCCTCTGCTCCAGGATATGTTCTGAAAATAAATATTGTAAAGAATAAAGAAAGGAAGACCATATTCAACAAAATTACGATTTAAAAGCAAAACAGGCATGTATGTTAGCTTCTTTATAGCAACAAATAAAAAGAAAAAGCCAGCTACAAAACTATATGTTATTTTCGTACCATCTAGCGAAATGTAAGAGAACTAAAACTGGTGGTGAATTACAAAACTTTCTTTGAAAGCAAGCTTGTCTAGTAAAGTTTTTTGATACTCGCGACATCTACTGAAAAGTATAAGAAAAAATTAACGCTATGTGAGTAATAGCATGGCATCTACTCTAATATTTAGATAATTTTACTTTTGAAATAATCCTTTGAAGACTAAGTTTGTTAAAGTTCCAACCAATGTTCCAATTCCGCCTAAAAGAATTGGATTAGAATTTTAATAACACAAAAGAAAGCGAAAAATTATCATTGCTAGTGGTAGCCGTTAGTAGAAAAATGGCTATCGTTTTTAAATATCAACAGGTTTTCTCTATTTCTTTTTTATTTAAACCAAAATCGTGTGAAATACTTATTCGTCCGCACTATTCTAGTTAAAAGGACACAGAGATTTGGTTTCAAGTGTTAATTTATAGTTAAGTATTATGACGATAATCACATAAGTTTAATGAGCAAGTCGGCGCATATAACATAAATTATAGGCATATTGAGCAGACAAAAACCTGATCTGCTTGAGGAAAATCTTGAAAATCTACTTGATTACGACAATGCTGAGGAATTTGAGCAGTATTTTCTTTGTTATGAATAACAAAGTTGACAAATTAATAATAAGAGTACAAAATTACCAATAGTCGCTGAAAAAGTGGCGGCGCAGAAGTAACATGTAGTAATATCAGAAGCAACCATTTCACCGTTTACTCCTTTTTCATATACTGTCAATAAGTTTTGCTGAAAACAAATTATTTGGTACGAAACTATAGTCAAGAGGAAGTGGTCAGATAATATTATTATGTGTAGAGAAACTGTATGGAATTTATTAACTGTTTTAGGGTGCCGCACTACCAAATAAAATGGGATTCTATTGCTAAGGCTCCTATCTGTCCGTCTTTCTCTAGGCTGTATCTCAAGAACGATATCAGCTTGAAAGTAACAAATTTTCATAGATTGTAGGTATTACTGTTGATGCCATAAAAACAAAAATAACAAATTCAAATTTAAAATCAGAATACAGTAAATATGTATGTTATTTAGGAGCTCCAATCCAACAAATGTTTTCAGTATTACTTGATGGTACTCTTTTATGACGGTATGGCGATTATATTAAGTACGGAACCCTTGGTGTGGAAATCTAATTCGTACTTGACTGGTTTTTGATGTTAACGTAATTTTAGTTAGTCAGCTGCTAATGTTATCTAAACCGACTTACATCTTCCAGAACATTTAGTAAAGCAAAATTTATTGGAACCATCATAGTAGTCGCAGCTGTGTTTGTAATCCACATAGAGATAAACATTGTTGTAAAAGACATGGCAAATAGTAATCTGCAATATAATATACACATTTGTGATAAGAGAAAGATAAAGGCTTTATTAATTAATAAAAAATAATCATTAAATTTTTCATTTGATTAATAATTTGCGCTGATGTTCTATGGTAGTGTGAGTCTCGTGTCCAACAGTTTAACGGAGAAATCTGATAAATGGAGGAATGTATCCGTTATTTAGTACAATTGGTACCCATAACACAAACAGGCTTTGGATAAAAGACTTTGTCCATTTCCATGACATTGCCCGCGTGGAATCTATAATTATTTTTTTTGCAACATTGTTGATGTTTCGCTCCTATTGATAAATGTACTATCCAACACAAAAAGAATTTTTCAATTCGAACCAGTAGTGCCTGAGATTAGCGCGTTCAAACAAACCCTTCAGCTTTATAATATTAGTAAATAGATAGATTGTCGATATGTGGGATGTGGACTCGGCTATCATTGTGCCAATAGTTGTTTCGGTAAATCGATTAATAGCCAAAAGTCTCGACCACCACCTAAAGGAACTTGCGTTGAACGGTTGGATCAAGGGCCTGGTGCAGAAGGCGGCACTCCTCGGCACGGCACGCATTGTGAAGAGGTTCCTTTCTCTAGGGCCCTGACCACCGGTGGCTTGGTTGGTCCCTGTACCCGACACCGATGGGCCGCCGCGTAATTTTAAATTTTTAAATATATTTTTATTTAGTAAGTTTATATTTAAAAATGTAATTTTATAATGAGTTTGAATAAAGAATACCAAAAATATAAAATAAAACTAACAAATCTTAAGCTGAAGCTAGTTGGCTGGCTACAGATTGAAAGACGAAAAAAATAAGTAAAAAATTAAATCACTTAAATTTTACCTGTAATGCGAGTACCCAATCAAACGTATGACACATAAGGCTAATCTCATATGTAGTCCAGAACTTTCTATGGCATATGCTAGAGCCAAACTTCCTAAAAACATAATTATTGTATCCTGCAAAAAAATGATTTTCTTTTTATCAATAAACTAGATACAAATCTCTCAGAAAACTTAGAAACTTATAGAATGGTACCTCTAACCATAATATTCAATTAGAGTCTTCTTGAAGTTTAAAACAATAGGAAGTTAAAAACAATTACCGGCCCACGGCATTGATACGCAGTACGAGTAAATGTTTGTGCGTAAAGGGGATTAAATTAAGAAATTATATTATTGCCAATGCTCCCGGTTTCACCCGCCTTGATAGTTATTAGGCCAATGTGCATCAAACTTTACCGAGAAACCCATCCTCTTGAACCGCTCTATCTATTAAAAAACGCCTCAAAATCTGTTGCGTATTTATAAAGATAAGCTCTCATACCTACATACAATAATAATCTGCTTAGTTCAAAAACTAAAAAAACGACTTTGTTTAAGTATAGAGCTATTAAAAAGTAAATAATAATAAATAAATAAACTTTTATTTCGGACAACAAAGATCCATTTTACAATTATTAAATTTTACAATTACAATTTCAATTACAATTTGTGTTAGTAAATGATGTAAAGATAAAGATTTTTAGGCTTACATTCATGTAACATCTGCACGTAACTGCTGTGCTCATAACACCAGTTAAAGGTAATATTATGATTGGGATGAACGATGTGACTGGCAAGGGAAGGCATTCTGTTACCCAGAATATAGCAACCAACCCAAGTATATACCCACACCATTCATGGTTCTAGAAATAAATTAATTACGAAGCATTAATCCTCGTTTGACTACGATCTATAATAACTTCGATACATATGAACATTTAAAAAAATTGTTAGGGTTGTCGATCCGAGATTTTAGGTCTAGACCTCTACAATAAAAGATTGACATTAAAGAGTAAATTATAGTTAAATTACCTCCCCTTTCCAGCTATGGAGGTCGCACTAACAGGCATCCTCCTATATAAGGTGTATTTTTAGGCGGTTTGGTGTAGAGTGTAATTTTGAGTTATCTCTTACAGAGGACTCCGCCCGCTTTTACAGCACCTCTTGGGAGGAAATAGGATAGTGTTATTTGTATTCTTTATTTTATTCTACAAGGAGATTAGTCTCTTTAATAAAACTGTTTTGGAACATAGTAATATCGTACCTCAGGTGGAAAAGATAACAAAGAAATGAATAGTAAAGGTGTCAGTGTACAAATAATGCCTCGCCAATGTGTCATTAAAAGCAATTTCATTCTTGTCTTAAAAGAGACCAGTGGATCGTCTTTACTGCAAACAAAAATATTCCAAAAATAAATGATCCTTATAATAAATTAAGTATACGATGAACATTAGAATTATCTTATCCTAAAACATTGCTAATCACACTGGTGTGCGAAATTTTGTGTAAACATTTGTGACTTTTTTAAGCTCAAACTTTGCTTAGGATTCGAAATTTGGTAGAAACCCTTATTCTTACGTTTAAGATTAACGTAAAGGATAGTTTCGATCCCAGAAAAAGGGTTTTTCTCTGTAAACCAATTAGAAATATTTATCCATCTGCCGTTTTCTGCTGGATATAAGCCTGCCATATCATCTACCATTCAACGACTCTCTATTCTGATTAAATCTTCGCTACATCTGCTACGCTGAAACTGGACAGACAGACAGATAGCTGGAGTAAAGGAATGATCAAGATAAACATTACAAATAAGTGAAATGTATGAATTGTTATGTAAATTGTATAATGCTAAGTGTGTTTGGATCGCAAAAGATGGTGGTCTATAGTTTCTGCCTACCCCTGTGGAAAAATGGCATGATATTATGAATATGATGATCATAATGATATTAAGCTAATTTTATTTTATTTATTACATCTAGATAGAGTCTGTTCTAATTAGATCGGTGTATTTGTAACTTCATTATATTTAGACGCTAGAACTTACACTTCATCAGGCGATTCAACTATCTCTTCTGGTTCATTAATATCTAAAGTTGCTTCCATATTTTAAAAGAAAAGCAATATTTTTCCGGAATTACTTAACAAATTACACTTTTTATCATGAAAATTATTATCACATCTAACAGGTCATGGTTTCTTATAAATAACGTTCAACCATACCGGTGCGTATAAAATTGGAAACTGAGGAAATTACAATACTGATGTGATGTAAAATCTAAAATCATAGAATATTATTACATACCTACAATTTAAGGATACGACAAACTCCATTAAGACTCTATAAAGATGGACTATTTTTGATGAAATATTTACAAAATCTTGCAGTATCGTTCAGTTTATTATTCAGCATTTTATTTAGGACAAAGTGAATAGATTAGAGAAAGTATATGATTATTATCATACTTTTCCTTCTCATTATTATGTTAGTTTAAAGAGAAAGATCATTATAGGTGTGAAATTTAAAGATATAAACTCTCCTTTCTTCCTAAATTACACAACCAACCGTTCCATAACTGGCACAAATTATTTCCACTATAAAAAAAAACATAAAGTGTCAGTTTGAAAAGAGTATTCATTTATTTTCATATTATTGATGTTTGTTTCGCGGATGATAATTACATTCAGAATTATATTATAAAGTAATTGTGTCTATATCTTAACTTTCAAGATGCCTCCGTGAGTATTTATTATTACTTTTTCTTTTTTTATATACCACTAGATTACCAGTCTGCCTGGTGGTAAACAGGCATAAAGACACCCGCAACACCAGCAATGTCACCCGCTCATCGTCGTGCTAGTTCTAATTCATTCTTTAATTAATTACTACTTCTTTACTAAAGTAATTTATTAATTTTGCAATTGACATGCTATGCTTTTTACTTAATAAATCAAATTATGGTGGAAAAAGTGAATTGCCGCAAGCGGGACTTGAACCCACGACCTCGGAATACCGTTCCGAAGCTCTTCCGACTGAGCTTATTGCGGTCGTGCCTGCAACATCTCAAATTAACCAACACATTTGTCACTCGAATGAGTTTATATATTTTTATTTTATGTGGTGGTAACGGTATTCTGAGGTCGTGGGTTCAAGTCCCGCTTGCGGCAATTCACTACTACTTCTTTAATTAATTACTAGCTATTACAAGCGACTTCGTACGCGTGAACTTTACGTGTGTAACCCGTTTTTGCAACATTTTTCTCTAATACTTCGCTCTTATTATATTATAGTATTATAGCGTGATGTTATATAGCCTTCCTCGACAAATGTTAGTACATTTGTCGAGGAAGGCTATATAACATCACGATCATCCAACACTGAAAGAATTTTTGAAATCTGTCGGTTTTGAAAGTCGTTCCTGAGATTAACGCGTTCAAACAAACAAACAAATTCATCAGCTTTATAACATACTACTATAGATTATGTAACGAAAAATAAAACGAAATGAAAATAGCAACAATCACAAACCACAATAATTTGAAAGCTGTTGATTTCCCAATTATTTTTAGCTAACGTGTTTATAAATTTAGTTTAGATTGAAACTGCAAAAATTAAATATTGAATGAAATATTGGTCAAAAGTTTGAAAGACATGCACTCTGTGTACTTCGAAATAAACATAATATAAAATAATATTATTATGTGCCTATACTTTGTAGATGATGGATTATATAGGTACGTATATTCCATAAAAATAAACCCTTTGGTTTCTTGTTAAAATAATGCAAAACATCAAAATACGCATTGTTAATACAGAATAAGTTTAGTTTATTTCGCTATTGAAATGTATTGATGGATAATATGACAATTTTTATCTACAGGAAAGAGGGGGGAATCTTGTCAAAAATATCTTCGCTATTGTAAGTATTTGCTGCTTAACTAATTTATTTACTGTATCTGTAACATTAATGCTTAAATTAATATTATTAAAATTTTGTTAAAAATACGTGAGTAGCTCTAAAATTTAATTTTATTTTAAAGTATTAAAATTCGTATAATACGCATTTAATAAATTATTTTATCGATAATAATCCTCACTTCTTCCTAATAGGCTTAGCTATATGGTTTAGTGGTTTACTCGGTGACTCCTCATCTTATATATAAAATTCACGTGTCACAGTGTTAGTTACCGTACTCCTCCGAAACAGCTTGACCGATTTTTATGAAATTTTACATGCGTATTCAGTAGGTCTGAGAATCGGCTAACATCTATTTTTCAAACCTTTTTTTTTTGTATGGCAAAACAACGTTTGCCGGGACAGCTAGTAGTTATATAGATATCAGAAGATACGAGTATAAGATAGAAATGTGTAGTTCCGGGAATCTTATTTTTATACGTTACTAAAATAATGAATGATTAAACGAACTTACCTGTACGTGAAGTTCTATCATTATCATAATTAAGAGGATTTCTTTCGAACATAATTTGCTATAAATCTCGTTTAAGCTTATACCACCATTTACCTAATTAAAAGTCTGCTGATGAATAAAAATGTTTTGATTATTGCAGTAGTAGGAAAGCACCACCAAAAACGCCAATTACAGGTTTTGGTGTGAGAATCCAAAATATTATAAAACGTCATTGGAGAGGGCTGCTTGGTATCGGCGTGCCTATTATCGTATTTATAGTTTTCTTGGAGAAAGAAGACGTGAGTATCTTTACTTTAACTCTTTTTGTGTAATTATGTCCCTATTTGAGCTTATTTATATATAATTTTACGCATACGAAGTTGCTGGCGACAGACAGTATTTTTTTATAATAAAAAAATCGTTATTTTCGTATTGTAGGTAGGTCCCTATGTGAGCTTATATCTTCAAAACTACGCAACAGATTTTAAAGCTGTTATTTTAATAGAAAGAGTGGCTCAAGAGGATGGTCTTTTTGTATAATTTTTTAGGGTGCTTTTAAACGTTTAGTCTACAAATGACCGATTCGCGAAATGACAACGTAGTCTATAAATGACCAATTCTCATAATGAACAATTCTATAAATGACTGATTCTACAAATGACCGATTCTCAAAATGACCAATTCTTAAAATGACCGATTCTCAAAATGACTGATTTCATAAAAGTCTGAATCTACCAAAGACTAATTTTGTTTAAATTTATCAGTAGTAGGTAGGTACTATGGTTTTGAATACGAATGGTAATGAAAAAAATAAATCTTGCGGTAATCACTTTTTCCACCATAGATTTAATTTATTAAGTAAAAGCGTAGCATGTCAATTGTAAAATTAATAAATTAATTTAGTTAAATAAATATTAATAATAAATTATTTTTGTTTGATTATGACAATGTATGCTTTTTGTTTTAAAAAGATAACGCCAATTTGCTTTTTAATTTATGACAGAAAATCTTATTGAAGAAAAAATCTAGAAAGAAGAAAAGAAGAAAATCTAATCTTATTGAGACATACAAAATACTCTCAGGGTTCTACAACGTTTCTGGAATAGACGGTTTATACACTTTCAATAACAACAAACGCCTGCGAGGGCACTCGCTGAAGCTGTGGAGGGTCTCTGCAAAGAAAAACCCCTTAAAATATTTTCTGCCAAACCGAGTGATCACAGATTGGAACAAACTCCCTGAAAGTGTGATTAAGGCACCTACTTTGAACTGTTTCAAGAATAGACTAGACAAATTCTTTAAATCTTCGTGATACACACGCATCAGCATAAAGCTGCTAGTGTGATTGCAATATAATAATAATAATAATAATACATTGTCATAATCAAACAAAAATAATTTATTATTAATATTTATTTAACTAAATTAATTTATTAATTTTACAATTGACATGCTACGCTTTTACTTAATAAATTAAATCTATGGTGGAAAAAGTGATTACCGCAAGATTTATTTTTTTCATTACCATTCGTATTCAAAACCATAGTACCTACCTACTACTGATAAATTTAAACAAAATTAGTCTTTGGTAGATTCAGACTAGCGATGAGCATTGAATTAACGAACTAGTTGATCAACTAGTTGACCTCTCGTCAACGTTTCAATGGTTAACCGTTTCGGAATCAACTAGTTGAATTTAATGATGTCATTGAATTCAATGTTCAGTTTTTTTCAATGTTCGTTTTTTAGGGTTCCGTACCCAAAGGGTAAAAACGGGACCCTATTACTGAGACTTCGCTGTCCGTCCGTCCGTCCGTCCGTCCGTCCGTCCGTCCGTCCGTCCGTCCGTCCGTCCGTCCGTCCGTCCGTCCGTCCGTCCGTCTGTCACCAGGCTGTATCTCAAGAACGGTGATAGCTAGAGAGTTGAAATTTTCACAGATGATGTATTTCTATTGCCGCTATAACAACAAATACTAAAAATAAAATAAAATAAATATTTAAGGGGGGCTCCCATACAACAAACATGATTTTTAGGGTTCCGTACCCAGTATCTCAAGAACGGTGATAGCTAGACAGTTGAAATTTTCACAGATGATGTATTTCTATTGCCGCTATAACAACAAATACTAAAAATAAAATAAAATAAATATTTAAGGGGGGCTCCCATACAACAAACATGATTTTTAGGGTTCCGTACCCAGTATCTCAAGAACGGTGATAGCTAGACAGTTGAAATTTTCACAGATGATGTATTTCTATTGCCGTTATAACAACAAATACTAAAAATAAAATAAAATAAATATTTAAGGGGGGCTCCCATACAACAAACATGATTTTTTTACCGTTTCTTGCTCGATACTAATAACCTTGCCTTATGTTGCATAGATAATGGTACGGAACCCTTCGTGCGCGAGTCCGACTCGCACTTGACCAATTATTTCAATGTTTAAGAGTTAAACATTGAATTCAATGTTCAGTTTTTTTCAATGTTTAAATTTTTTCAATGTTCGTTTCTTGTCAATGTTTTCTCAAAGAAATTATACTTCTTAAAACGAAAGATCGTAAGCGACTGTTATGATATAGGTACAATAGTGAACTTTAAAATTACTTAGTTAAGAGATATTTTCCTAAATAATAATGTTATGAATCACTGTTCCTCCGTGTGGTGACGCATTGAGATTACAAGTGTCACCACCCCATTTCTCCCAAGGATGCTATAAAAGTTAGCTAAGGAATATTGCACACAGATAACATCTTCTGTGAAAGGTGAAAGACGGAAAACTTAAAAACGAGACAGTCCTGACAGCCCTCCGTGTGGTGACGGATTAAGAATACTAGTGTCACCACCCCATTTCCTTCCCAGGGTTTTGTAAAAACCAGCTAAGGAATATTTTACACAGATAACATCAACTGTGAAAAACGGAAAACTCGAAATACTGGAATACTGGTGTCACCACCCCATTTCCTCACCAGGGTTTTGTAAAAACCAGCTGAGGAATATTGTACCTACACAGATAACATCAACTGTGAAAGACGGAAATCTCGAAATACTGGAATACTGGTGTCACCACCCCATTTCCTCACCAGGGTTTTGTAAAAACCAGCTAAAGAATATTGTACCTACACAGATAACATCAACTGCGAAAGACGGAAAACTCGAAATACTGGAATACTGGTGTCACCACCCCATTTCCTCACCAGGGTTTTGTAAAAACCAGCTAAGGAATATTGTACCTACACAGATAACATCAACTGTGAAAGACGGAAATCTCGAAATACTGGAATACTGGTGTCACCACCCCATTTCCTCACCAGGGTTTTGTAAAAACCAGCAAAGGAATATTGTACCTACACAGATAACATCAACTGTGAAAGACGGAAAACTCGAAATACTGGTGTCACCACCCCATTTCTTTACCAGGGTTTTGTAAAAACCAGCTAAGGAATATTGTACCTACACAGATAACATCAACTGTGAAAGACGGAAAACTCGAAATACTGGTGTCACCACCCCATTTCTTTACCAGGGTTTTGTAAAAACCAGCTAAGGAATATTGTACACAGATAACATCAACTGTGAAAAACGGAAAACTCGAAATACTGGAATTCCAGTGTCACCACCCCATTTCCTCACCAGGGTTTTGTAAAAACCAGGTAAGGAATATTGTACCTACACAGATAACATCAACTGTGAAAGACGGAAAACTTGAAATACTGGAAATCTGTTAACGACCCACCCCTAATTCAGACTTTTATGAAATCAGTCATTTTGAGAATCGGTCATTTTAAGAATTCGTCATTTTGAGAATCGGTCATTTGTAGAATTAGTCATTTATAGAATTGTTCATTATGAGAATTGGTCATTTATAGACTACGTTGTCATTTCGCGAATCGGTCATTTGTAGACTAAACGCTTTTAAATTCCAAGTGTACAAATGTGTGGGCAATCGTTAGTATTTTATAATTAAAAGCTAATTTACATGTTCAGATTGTTCAGACCACTTGTTCCACGGTTAGCATAATGTTTTAGAACTGGTGGACGATCGTTATAGTATATCTTACTTTTATAATAGTTATATCGTACTTTTGTGAAAGACTTTCTATTCTCCACTGGCCTCGCCAAGTTAGTATAGCGTTAAATTTCAAGTTTTTTTTTAGAAAGCTATTAAAACTGCTTTGATGTGGTTTACCATGGTGTGGTGGTTTCTGATTCGTCCAATTAACATACCAGCTACAGGACTAGTGCCTATATTCTACGGTCCTATGATGGGAGTTTTACAAACAGTTGTGATCTGTGGATGCTATATGAACGTGAGTATCTAATTTTTCCTTACGTGTGTCTTTAAGTTAGCTTAGAAGCAAATCATTCAAACACCTCTTCATCACTATTTTCGTCCCATTATTGCACACAGGCTTCTCTCTCTCTCTTTATTCTTTATTGTACAACAATCACAGTTACAGATAAAAACATTAAAGCAGAAAATTCATAATTAATGTACAAAGGCGAGCTTAACTCAGACATGAGTTTTCTTACAGCAAACCTCTGTTGAAAGAGAAGTTTGAGATTAAGGATAGGCATGTACAACAAAAGTAATTAAAAGTAAAGTAAAATACTCTTAAATTAAAATTAAATTTCATCAATAAAATTTTATCTACACTAACTACCTTTTTTAACACGGATTTTTGACACGTTGCTATGAAGAGTAACGTATCTCAATTAATTAGTGCTATAATATAGATGAATAATATTTTACATACTAAATAATTTAATAGGCATTGGATTCAGTTCGCACAGAATCTAAGTGGTCGTTCATATTCGTAACATCCTTTTAGTAGTGTTTAAAATACCATCTCAAACATAAGGAGTCGACTCTTTTTACCGACTTCAAAAAAGGAGGAGGTTCTCAATTCGTCTGTATGTTTTTTTATGTATGTTATCTCATAACTTAACGGGGACTCTTCGACGGGCTTCGTGGCGTAGTGGTTCATGTACTGGACTGCCGTTCACAAGGTCGCGGGTTCGATTCCCGCTTGGGACAATCATTTGTGTGATATTCATAAATGTTATACAAATGTTTGTACTACGTCTGGGTGTTTTCTATGTATTATAAGTATGTATTTACAAAAGAAAAGTAGTTTATGTATTATATCCGTATTCTGGTACCCATAATACAAGCATAGAAATATAGCTTACTTTGGGACCAGAGGACGTTGTGTGAAATGTCCTGAATATTTATTTATTTATAACTTTTAACTGGGCGAAGCGATAAAATGATTCTTTATTTATTTGAAAACTGATGGTTCCCGTGTAGTTCCATTGGCATGATCAGGTCAGGATCTGATGGGTATCTCCTGAGAAATCGAGGAAAGCCCTCAAATTTCAGAGGCACATAATGTCAGTTGAACTTTTTTTTTTTAAATACTCAATTATTTATCTTTCGTTTCAGGAAAATATCATGTTATTTCTTTTGACCTCTGTGTTAATACTGCTTATAAATAATTCTGGAGCAGATCGACGTATAATTCTTCATTTTCTGGCATCTGGGGATTCAAGTCAATTTTCTGCTAAAAAGTAAGCTTATTTTCAATTGATAATTACTATCATATTATGCATTAACTTTATTTAATGTTTATTATGATGGGTTAGAGTATCAACTTATAAGTGTATTATTTTATTGCATACTAAACTATGACTTTCTTTTATAGAATGGTTTACAAATGCAGCGTTGCCGCTTTCTTCATGTCTATTTTTAGCAGTAGACTGATAGCTTCTTCAATGATAACTGAATACATTGCAACAGCAATGTCGGACGTAGAAGTAAGTATAAGACCTCAAAAAGTTATATCTAAAGTAGACCTCCAATTATGACAGACTAGCTGTTGCCCAGGACTTCGTACCCGTGAATTTACCACTTACTTGACACTTATCGTCACATTTTGGACAATTCACATAGTCATCATCGTCATCATCATCATCATAACATCACACCTTTTTCCCATGGGGGTAGGCAGAGACTATAGAGCGCCATCTGCTACGATCCAAACATAATTCCTTGGCTTCATCCACACTCATACATCTTGTCATACATGCCCGACGATTGTAAGTGCTACGCACTTGACCCTTTTGAAGTATACCTGTGATGACATCGGAGTATACTTTTCTCGGGCGTCCTCTCCTAGTATTCCCACTCACCTTCGCCGTGTATATGCCGTTCGTTAATCGACTATTATCCATCCTGTCCACAAGACCAAACCACCTAAGCATACTTTTCTCCACCTTACTCACTACATCCTCTTTCTGACCGCAACGTTCTCTTACGACTTCATTTCATAATCTATCTTTCATATCACACCACACATACTTCTCAAAGAGCGCATATCTACAGCATTTTTTCTACTTTCGCGCTTCTTCTGCCACACCCAACATTCGCTTCCATACATAAGCGTGGGCAACAACACGCCATTGTGTATCGCCAGACGAGCCTTTTCAATAATCGCTTGGTTAGCCACAATAGCATGCATGGCTCCATTCAGCTTATTTTGCGCTAACACCCTTCTTTCCGCATCAGCATTTACCTTTCCATCTCTTTTAAATACACTTCCCAAATATACGAACTCTTGTACCTATTCCACACTTTCATCATCTATTTTAATATTACACACAGACATACACTCCTCTTTTTCAAACACCATGACTTTCGTCTTACTTACGTTCACTTTCATTCCTTTTAATCTAAATGCTCCATTCGTTCTAGTTACCATATCTTGCAATTCTTCCGCAGATGGTGCAAGTAGAACTTGATAACAAGTTCTACTTGCAAACATAACAAGTTCTACAATTCACATAGTATCTTTATAAATTGTAGTCTGTGTTATTCTGATGTATAAGCTACATTATTGTAAAGTTTTATTAATATCTATTCAGTAGTTTTTGCTTGAAAGAGTAACAAACATCCAAACATCCATACTTACAAACTTTTACTTTAAACTAAAACTAAATTAGGTACATTAACCTTTTCTTTTTATAATATTAGTAGGATAATTACAGCAAAAAGTCGTTGATAGCTGAGATAACTTAGTTTATTTTCTAATTGTATCAAAAAACTGTAGAAGGTATAGAGAATCTGACTTTTTGCGCAAGTCCTACAGTTAGTCAGCATCTTATTTTATTTAAATTCAATAATTCAGTCGTCATGTGAACGGTTATAGAACTATTTACTTTAATTTGCAGTCAAAGGGTGGTAAATCGAAAGGTGAAGCCAACTTGAAGGAGGTTCGTTACGTATTCGCTAATGCTATCCAAACGTCCTCTGCTATAGGTAACTGTTTTTTGTATAATACTGTTAAGATTTTTTGGAAGTTATAGCTTAAATAAAATAGTTGAGATCATTTTAATATTGTTATGACATTGTTACAGGTAGCTTGGCTATAATTCACTCCGCTTTTGCAACGCTGACTTTTCGTGCAATATTTTATGAGTAAGTAATAGTCCCTGTGTGGTGACGGATTAAGAATACAAGGGTGGCGACCCCATCTCCTCCCAAGGGTGCTGTAAAAGTCAGCTAAGGGATGTTGCACATAGATAACATCGTGTGTGAAAGACGGATAAAAATAAACCCTGTGCCAACACGCCTGGTCAGCGCGGCACAGTAGACCATAATCCCTTCCAAAGTCGAGAAGGCCCGTGCCCAAAAATTAAATGCCGTACCCCGTAAAAGTTATAATTACTATTTTGAATAAGAAATTATAATATTCTGCTTAGACTAGAATGAAATGGTTTACGTTAGAAAAAAGTAAAAAATAGCGACTAACAATCAATCAAAACTAATTCAAAAAACTACAATCTGTATCTTCCTGATAAAAAAAGTGTGAAAAGCAATTAAAGCTACGATCCCGTACACAGACATATAATTACCAACTAACTGTACTAATTATTGAAAAAAAAAAACTGGCAACACGTTTAAATATAGACACATGTAATTTGAAGTGGACTAATACAATAAAGATCCAACTAAAAGATATTAAAATTAGATAATATTAAACAATAAGATTAAACATTTGTCCACAGTAACGTACCTGATAAAGCCGAATACCCCGACTTGTTTAATTATTTACAATACTCAGCATTTGCGGTTCCAGTGTCGATAGTGATGTTTATTTTGAACTTGATCTACCACATGTATCTGGTCGGAAAGTAAGTGTAAAATAAAATAGCTTTGATGATAGATTATTATTTATAGTGCTTTATTTTATTCCACTCTTCGCTTTAAGAGCTAGCTAAGGGATATTATTTTATGCAGATAACATCTTCTGTAAGAGACTGAGAACTCGAAGCTAAATCCTATGTCAACATATTTGATTAGCGAGGCAAAAGGAAACCAAATACCCGCCATAATTAGTGAACTGAGAAAAAGAATACAGAATTCTAATTAATACTTATTAGCATCGACAAAATTATAATACAGTGTAGCATTGAAATGTTCACAGAGCCGCTGGAAAAGCAATGTCCAAGTCCAGTATGGATCTTTTGCAAAAACGGCTTAATGAGAGACGGAAACAAATACCAGCTGTTATGTCCCTCCACGAAAAGGTACTGATAATTTGTATGTATACAAGTGTAATTCTTTGTTTTTAATTCTGATTATTCCTTGGCCCGATACAAAGGCAAGGCAAGGCAAAGGCCATTGTAACAGTCACGGGGCCCCTTAGTAGAATTCACGCTGCCTCCATCCAGCACTGTTTTAAAACAGGAGATGGGTTTTCTAACTTGAACTGCGTCTGGGTATTTTCTATCTACAATAACGTCTGATTTTCTGCATCTTATTTTTTTAATCTTATTACATGCATAGAGTTGTCAAGCCTGTGTTAAAATCAGAGCATGTGTGAAATGTCCTTAAATAAATATAGTTTGTCCCAGAAATCGAAATGTTATTTGACTTTTACTGTGTTTGCTAGGTAATTACACTTTTAAAATAGTTATGTCCTCCAACCGTTATTACACAAAAATCTATAAGTAAATCTTTCTCTCTCCAGCCCATTTACGTCCCACTGTTGGGCACGGGCCTCCTCTACTTTGGGAGGGATTATGGTCTACTGTGCCGCGCTGACCAGACGTTTTGGCACAGGGTTTATTTTCGAGTTTTCCGTCTCTCACAGCGGATGTTATCTGTGTGCAATATCCCTTAGCTGGCTTTTATAGCACCCTTGTGAAGAGATGGGGTGGTGACACTTGTATTCTTAATCCGTCACCACACGGAGAAAATTTTATGTTTTAATTAATATTATTACCAGTATTTATTATATTATTTTGGTTTCAGCTATCAATTTTCTTCACTGGGGTATTTCTTCTATTCCATATATTCCGCTGGAGCGATTGGCTAGGTGGATGGGCTGGTTATAGGATGGAAAAGATTTCAACACCCGAGACTCCTTTACCCGCGTAAATGTTTTATTTTAAAATATTTGTAGATTTGCTAGTGCGTGGCTAATGCCAATGATGTATATTGTAATATTCTAATAACATTTTTAAATTTCAGAATAAGAGATGCTACGTGTTCTGCGATTCTTGTAGTTTTATTACATACATTACCATCAAGTTTTAACTTCTTGAAATATTTTACCGCTTCTAGTAAGTACTTCAAAAGTTTAATACTTAATGCAATTTTATTTACATATTATAAAACAAAATTCTACTCCTCAAAAACCACAATGTTATTTATTGGGGAAAATGAAATTGCAAGACATTTAGAAGTTCTTCTTTTTTAACAAACGGACAGACTCGGTGGTTTATTTTTTTTTATGGTACTGTAAGGATTTTATCCGTGTCGTGGAATATCGCCAAAACCTCACTTCCTTTACACATTTTCTATGACAGACTGGAAAATTCGAAACTAAACCAACCAAAATAAGCATGATTTGAGAGTCGTAGTACGAATAGACTAGGTATCCTCCCGAAATGGAGGAAGCTCGTGCTCAACGGTAATTATAATAGACGATAATATGGTGGATTATGCCTCAATAAACTAATGATAGCTATGCTTATATTTTAGAGCGAAGTGATCTACCACCACGTAAAATGGAGTCTGGTATTTTATGGTGGAAATTTGTTGACAAGAACTTAAATTATGGATACTTTTTCCTTATTGGTGAGAATTAAAGTTATATTATTTTTGATAACTGCAAATTGTTTGAATTCTAAATAGAAGTCGTTTATGTATGAGGTATAAATAGGTAGGATAGAAAACACCTAGATTCAGAACAAATGTTTGTGTGATAATTTTACGGCTCGCAAACGAAACCGCTGACCCCATGAAAGGCTATGCGTTACACTAACCACTGCGCCACGGGGCCCGCAAAGTACGAACAAGCGATAACTTAACTGATTTCCAGGTTCTGGTGTCTCCATCATGACCATGGCTAATAGAACTAAATTGAATGAAGACATTGCTGCTGGAATTGGTAGTAACATTACTTCCCTAGGATGGAATATTGGAACCTTGATTATCATCATCATTTGTGCCATATTGGCGAATATTGTATCTGGAACGGCAGCTTGTGTATCATTTTTGCCATTTGTCCTATGCGCGGTAAGTTATTATTTAATAACAATTAATCCGTTATAACTAATACTAGCTGTTGCCCGCAACTTCGTACGCGTGGGACTTTGAAACCAAATCTTTACAAATTATACATAAAGTTCGTTTTACAGACAACTAAAGCGGAAGATCCTTGGCCTGGACGAACATACTTGGCAGCTGTCGCAGTCGGAATGGCGAGCTCTTTTGGTTTCACTTACCCCTTTCTCTATACACCTGCTTATTACTGTTATTATGTCGGAAAAGTACCATTGAAAAAAATGGTAAGCAATGAGTAGTGTAATTTTTATCAAGATAATATGTTTCCGTGTGGTGACGGATTAAGAACACAAGTGGCACCACCCCTATGCCTCCACAGGGTGGCCTAATATAATCAAATATAAATAAATAAATCTAGCTAAGGGATATTGTACACAGATCCTTTGTTAGACAGGGAAAACTCGAAAATGTCGAAAATAAACCCTGTGCCAACGCGCCTGGTTGCGTATAATTCCTCCCTAATAGGAGGAGATTCGTGCCCAACAGTGAGACGTCAATAAGCTGGAGAGAGAGAGAGGAGAATATGTTTCAAAAGTTCGTCTCACTACCACAAAATGGTTATAGATGTATTATTAACACGCTTTTATAAGTTTGGTATGTATCTATCAATGTATTAATCTGTGTAACGGAATCTTTGAAAGCGACTTTCAGCCACTTGCAGTAGACGGATTGATCTGAAAGGCTGCACACCTAACAAGGACCGATGACAATGCAATAATTTAAAAGAATAATCCCAATTCCTTGATCAGAATTACTAGAATAGCATGTTGAAGTATCACTACGACCACACTTGTATTTTTAACTATACACGTAATAGTTTAATTGTATATGAGTAGACTCACCAAGATTATTGTTTTTCTACGTATGCCTTTCATATACAATTAGATAATTTCACATAAAAACGCTTTGTTTATAGAATCAGGTAAAAATAATCATAATTGTTTACTTGTGTTTACTATGATTGTGACAACATGTGACAACAGAAACTTATGTCTCTGACAACATAAACTGTTTTGTTTTGTTTTGCGTTTTGTAAGTAGGTAGCATAGAATTGAGTATTGATGACAATGCAATCATTTAAAAATTATTAGATATTTAAGCGTGTTTTTTAGTTTTTAAACTAAGTAGATTATTACATCAAAGTACAGCTGAATGTGCAGGGACTAAGAACGCTTGAATTTTGCGTCTATACGAAAGCGTTTACAAAGATCTTTTGGGTCGTACTTCCAAAAATCCTTTTTCCGTCGTTTTTAGGGTTTAGTCTGATAAAATCAATCGCAATTAAAAACAATTATTAAAATTTTATGAACTATCACTTTGTGACGGACTAGGTGACAGACAAAACAATCGGCCTATCGATAGTCTTACGATTGGTTGGCTATCGATGACGATAGACTATCGATTAATCATCGATAGTCGACTATCGATTGGCAACACTAGCGCAAACTCGAATAAGGGATAAGGACAGGAGAATGATGGTTTATCACATTTATTTCAGGTCACGAATTCGTTTATAAGCATAGTGATATGTGTGATTGTCCTGTGGGTGGCTATTATGTTTTATGCACCGATTATATGGGATCCTACCGGAAAAGGTATTCAAGTAATACAAGGTGAAGAAGGCCCCGCAACTGAAGCATCAACGACAACGGCAGCACCGACTGAGGGACTGTTGTAAGCAAGACTTGGTATAACATTTATTGATATAAAGTGTGTTGTTTTTAACTTACGTGATTTGAACTCATTATTAGTTAATTTTACGGGACTCTAGTTCGATCTTTCGTGCTATCCTACGTTTGTACGGCACTGCTATTTTCTCTTAAAATATCGGTGACCAAAACGTACCTAATTCACATTTTTAATAATATGAATTTCATATTTGTTATATTTTTATTAATATGAATAACTCGCTGTTGCCCACGAGCCGTCCGCGTGAAATTTAGAAAACTTTTCACCCCTTTTTTCGCAATAAAAGGTAGCCTATGTCCTTTCTCAGGGTGTAAAGATTGTCTGTGCCAAATTTCATCAAAATCGGTTAAGAGGTTTAAGTCGGAAAGCGTAACAGACAGACAGACAGAGTTACTTTCGCATTTATAAATATTAGTAGGGATTAGTAGGGATTTTTGGTCACTTATATTTTGAAAAATTATTAACTTCTGACTTGACTGAGACCCGGAGACCGAGTTTGGATAGGAATACACCAGTTACTACAGGGCCTGTAGTAACTAGGTAGTAGTACAAAGAAGTCTAATATCACACAATATGCACTTTTTGCCTAGATCGCAGCATTTTACTGATGTTTAAGTTTATATGTGTATTTTGTTTATTAGCCATAGTGTTTATTTTTGTGTTACCTAAAATTATAATTCTCGCATGTATTACTGTTTGTTATAAACGATAGGAAATAAAACAATGTTTATAAATTTGTTTTATTTTACTACTAGCTAATGCCCGCGGTTCTACTCTCGTTTATATTGAGCCCATCCTCCCCTTCAACGTTCACGAAATCTTTACAATAATTATTTAAGGGAACTCCCATACAACACCTTTCTCACTTTAAGACCTTGTCCAGAAAGGGCGAATTCGCCGCGATTCTCTTGCGCGTATTACGCGCGACCGTTGCGTCCACAAGGTGCGTACCAACGCGCGAGCATTTGGGGAGGAATTCAGTTCAGCTTTAGAATTCGCTCCTTCTGGACAAGGTCTAAGACCTTGTCCAGAAGGGGCGAATTCGTCGCGAATCGTATCGCGCGAATTCATACGCGCGTTGTCGAGGTACTAGACATCAATACATCGCGTCCACAAGCATCGCGTGAATTCAAAATACGCGCGTAAATCGCGTGCACTACGCCAGACTACTAGGGACGCCTTGTTGCGTCCAGTTAACGCGCGAACTCTTGAGCGAATTCTAAAGCTAGTACTGAATTCCTCCCCAAATGCTCGCGCGTTGGTACGCACCTTGTAGACGCAACGGTTGCGCGTAATACGCGCAAGAGAATCGCGGCGATACGCCCCTTCTGGACAAGCTCTTAAAGAAAATCGCATCAAAATCCGTTGCGCAGCTTTGAAGATATGAGCTCACATAGTAGACATGACTGTTTTATAAATATATTCTTGTTATATTGAAGACTGAATTGAATAAGAGATTTAGGTTTAAAAATAGCTGGTAATTAATTAGAAGCGACGACGACAACTGCTTCAGTCTTACAGCAATTAAATTATAACGCAGTTTTTAACTCATAAATAACGGTAACTAAAAACAAAAACGAACATATTTTTTATTTATTATTATAAAACAAAGTAACAATATATAGGTAGGTAGGTACTATATATACTATGAATATTGCCAACATAATACAGGGAACTTCTGACTAAGGCTTGTTCTGCACAGTCTTACGTTCGATATTTTACTTCTAGTGTAAGACGGAGAAGTTAAAAGTAGCATTTCTATACTACTGTTCATATATTTACATGTTCGTTACATTATATTTTCTCCTAAGCTTAGATAGCTGAAGCTTCTGTAGGCTTGGCCCATTCTGGAGTTTCACGTATAATAGGCCAAACTATAGGTGCCCAGAAGTAAAAGGCAAACCATGTGATTATTATTGTAGATACAGTAGGTCCAGCACCTGCAGCCATCTGTAATGAAAACGTGCTAAATTACAGTTTCTAAACTAAATACAAATCAACAGATAATTATTATTTTTAACACGCTTTTATAAGTTTAGTATGTAACTATCAATGTATTAAGCTGTGTAACGGAATCTTTGAAAGCGATTTTCAGCCACTTGCAGTAGACGGATTGATCTGAAATTTCGCACACCTAACAAGGACCGATGACAATGCAATAATTTAAAAGAATAATCCCAAATCCTTGATCAGAATTACTAGAATAGCATGTTGAAGTATCACTATGACCACACTTGTATTTTTAATTATACCCGTAATAGTTTTATTGCATATGAGTAGACTCACCTATATTAATGTGTTTCTACGTATGCCTTTCATATACAATCAGATAATTTCACATAAAAACGCTTTGTTTCTATATTGTTTACTTGTGTTTACTACGATTTTGACAACATGTGACAACAGAAACTTATGTCTCCGACAACATAAACTGTCAACGTTTTGTAAGTAGGTAGCAAAGAACATGAAGATATAGATAAAAATGGAGTCCAGACTCTGAATACCTACTTGAAGCAAAAATGATGTATGGCTATCTCGCTCACTGTGGTCAAACCCTTTCTTTCTAAGTAGGGTAACCTTTATTGTATTTCTTCCAGGACAAAACTTCAAGTAGTTGTGTTCCATATAGTGTCAACAAAATGTTCACTTCTAAGACCTAGCCCGTATAGATTTTATATTTCGAGATACTTTATGTACTGTGCGTAAAAAAAATACTCAAAAAACAAACTGTTTGTTATCGCGTGAAAGTTTGGATAATTCTAGTTTTTTAACAGTAACTGGAGGTTCGGTTGTTAAATTTATTATTCTTTTTACATTTTTAAACACGTAAAATTTCCTAATTCGTATGTACGATGTACCTATAGAATATTGGTGGGAAATAGATAATTACTAGAACAAAGGTGTAGTTCCTACGGCAATACGAAATTAATGAATGATTGTGAGATCTGCTAGAGATAAAATAATAATAATTTACCTTTATTTCAGACCTAAATACAGGTTACAAAGATACAGAAAAATGATTCCAACGAATTGAGAACCTCCTTTTTTGAAGCCGGTTAAAAATAACAAGGTGTTAGTAATTTCTTAGTAAACAAAACAAGTTACACAATAAAATCTATTTGGCATACCTAAGTGGAAACATAACTTTTTGTGTAGGTAGCGTAAAAACGAAAAAGGGTTATTGTACTCATATTTTTAAACATGTACTGTTATTAAGGGACCAACCATGAAATCGCAAAAGATATATGTTTCATTAATTTTGCAGATTAATTAAACATTATGAATACATACTGGACAATAGTTTTTCCTAGATTTCTGGGTTAGCCAATGTATTTCTATTTATTAATGTCAGTTAAAGGGCAAATTCGGTCAATAATACTTCTGAAAAAAAAAAATACGTTACGTTGATTAAAATTAGTTTGTCGGAAAATCTGTAGTTAATAGTCATTTTAACTGACAATATGAATGTGGTTAAAAGTGGCTGACGGAAGAACGGAGAATCAGTCAAAATCAATTTTTACGTATATTTCTGTCTACAGCGTTTAAAGGAACCTATCATGAATGGCATGACGGGAGCTAAAAACCTAACCCACCCTTGTCGGGTTGCCCTTGGCTCCCTGTGCCTTGTGTTCCACTACTTGGCGCTAGGCAAGTCAGTTAAAATTACATTTAAACAGCTATATTGGGTAAAATTAGTTTTGAATAATTTCAGTCAAAAGTACTACTGTCGAGAGCTTACAGTCTATTGAGTGGTTATAAGTTTTGACTGTGACATATATCATAGGGGGCTATAATAGGAACGATAATAAAGTTACAAAAAAAGGGCAAAAAAGAAACAACAGCACTTTCCAAATTAAAATCATTTAATAACTTTTCTTTTATACATGACTAAATATTATTGTTTTGTGTAATTTCTGTCTCTTACCACGTAAATCACTAAGTATATTTTCTGTATGACTCTTTAAGTGTTAAAAAATGAATTTGCAATTTTCTTAATTAATACGCTTTCATGCAAATCATTGCAATAAATTGAGTCCGTGATGGGATGCTTAAACATTTCTTGCAACAGAGGAGTAAAATGTTGTGATACAACATTAATTAATTTGTTTTCTATATTGTTTTCTCTAAGTTGGCCCATCAGAAAGGATTACTTTCATAAATGCCAGAGCTAGGATTTGGTACACCCAGAGTAGCTACTTGCCCCATAGACTCTTCCTGTAATGAACTGTCTATCTGAAAATTATAATATATTTTACAAAATATAGCCTTTTGCCATATATTCGAACTACTACATTTCTGAAACATAATAATAATGTAAGGCACTCATTAGGCGGATCGGGGGGGCGGGGGCTGGTTCAGAAAGCAGCAATTATCTCTGGAGCCTTGAGCGCCGGTAGTTTGGAAAATGTTCCTGATACTGGTGGGGTATTTTTTTTCATACTAGTTTTTATATTCCTTATAAATTCAAATATTTAACATTGTATAACATGTGAGACAATTAAAGGAGTTTGTAAATAGATACTTGAAATTTTACCTTGCAAGGTGATACTGCTTCTTGATTTGTAATTGTAGTAGGAACTGCTGTTTGTTTTAAAAAATCCTTGCACTTTCATAAAATTTCATTTTCAATGGTACAATGGATAACCATAATTTCCTCTGGGTACTATTTTTAGGAAATCTAAAAAAATAATATTGTAGGTAAGTATATTAATGTTGTAAATAATGTGAAATAAAAATTAAATGACTAAGCAAACATGTATAATTTAGTTCAGGTCCCACAGAAAGTCCTAGATATGTCCTCAGTATGGTCACACTATTTCAAAATTACTTCTTGTAAACAAGAAAAATTAAATTGCACTAAGTCCATGAAATTCAATGTAAGACTATTAGATCTTTACATCGTTATCAGTATAGTTAGTTAGAAGTATGCTGAAAACATTGTTTAATCATTTTATGAAGTATTTAATTGAAAATACAAAGAAATATGTTTGCAGTTATTCAATGCCAGAAATCACGATCTAAACACTTACGCGTGAAATTGTATATCACCTCCTGGACACCACGTACTACCGCAACCACGCACTACACAAGTTTGCACCATTTCTTTAATTATAAAAATAATTAGAGTCGAAAATTTGAAACGAAGCTGTGAACCGTAAAGTAAACAAGCGACATATTGGCACAATTTTGTCAACAACTTGACATATGGTGACCAATGTTGCCAAATTACGAAATCCTTAGGAAATGGGGAAAATAATTCACTGATTCGTTAACCATGAAAAGCATCCGTGATCTACTATTTTATTATTTTTAATTTCATTCATCGTATTTCAACTAGTTATTTATAGTTACGATTAAACACTATCAAATGACAGTGTTTAACTTGTGATTTGATATGTGTGGTGACTCTTTTTAAGAATTTACTAGGAGATTTTAATAAGGAGATAGCAGTACTAAGGCCACACTAAAAAGAGAGGTCAGACCACAGAGAGTGAGATAGAGATACGTAGGTATTTGCCTCAAACCGATGTTCCAAGTATGGCCTCCTTTTTTTTATCTATACCTTCATGGCAAAGAATTGAGTATTGATGACAAAGACAATTGACAAAGACAATAAAAAAATTCAGGATATTTAAGCGTGTTTGTTAGTTTTTAAACTAAGTAGATTTTATTTAAATGTTAGTGGTACATTGTAATAGTGGTATTGACAAGCCTCGTGGTTTAGTGGTTTATGTAATGGACTGCCGATCACAAGGTCACGTGTTCGATTCCCGTCCGAGACAATTATTTTTGTGATATTAAAATTGTCATACAAATGTTTGTACTTCGTCTGGGTGTCTCTATGTATTATAATTATGTATTTATAAAAGAAAAATAGTTAATGTATTCTATCCGTATTCTGGTACCCATAACACAAGCGTATAAGCTTAGCTTGGGACCAGAGGACGTGGTATTTATTTATTTTTACATTAAAATTTCAAAATTAATTTTAATTGCTAATCAATTTCGCACGGAGATCAAACGACGCTGTGTTCAATTATATTTCTCAGTCTAGGTAAACTACTACAAATGACAATTAATGGAAATAAATATACCTATATCTCTTACCATTTTATTAGTAGGAATTTTTGCTGCTGACTGCGCTACGAGATTGCCTGGTGTCCCAACAGGTAACATAAAACAATATGAGGCTGAAAAGCCCGAAACAAGGCAGTATGATAGTGGATTTTGCCCAATCTTGCTGGCCTAAAAGAAAAAGAAAGGATAAGTGTGTTCACTTGTTTAGATTTTATAGAGCGTTAAGGGCATCATTTATTTACCAATAATATCTACACATCTACAAAAGATGCACTAAGGCATAATTATTAAGAATAAAAATATCCGCCTGCAAAAAGAAATACCCTGAAATTGTTATATCTTTGCAATTGCTTTTTATTTTTTTTTACCTCAATATTACTATTATGCTCCAAAAATCTGTTGTAGTTATTTTAATTTTTAAAAACCCTTGAATATAATAACACTCGTATAATTAAAACAAACCTATCTACAACGTGTTTCAGAAAGGTGTAGTCATATTTGACCATCGTTACACATGGCCGGTGACTAGGCACTAGGCATGGATGAAATTACAAATACTAGTTATATTATGACTTTTATGTGTTCATGAAAATTTAATATATTTTTTTAATTAATCGATTGTCTTTAAATACAACACTAGTATGAGGTCATCTTTTATCGTAAGGTTCAATCGCATTCAATAAACGGTAAACATCTAATAATTGATGCGTTCCTGGTAGTTATTTAATAGTCGGCTATAAATAAGAAAAAATTTACAAACTGTATTTTTCTATGTGTAACTGTAATATTTATAATATTTAAGGCCTATCCAATGCAACCTTAAAATATCACTACACCTTTCTGCAACACGTTGTATATGCTACGAGTATTTGTCGAAATCTACGTAGATATTCATTTCGAAGATACGTGATAACTGATAGTAAAGAAAATTACATACATATATCTACAAATAAGATAGACACGCATCAAAAATATAAACCTCCGTGACAGTCGCGTAAGAGCCTTAAATTTTTTTTATGTAAACTTACCAAAGTCATAGATATTGGCACAAACACGTTAGCAACTGCAACATTCGATGCAAAATTGGTGATAAATACAACGACCAATATTATAAGGAACATCACGGCTGAATTCGGTAAGCTATTTAAGCCCGACATAAGAACTCCAAGTTCATCGTTCAAACCGGATGTTTTAGCAGATGCTGATAGCGAAAACCCTCCACCTGCGAAAGCAGATATTTAAACTAATTATGCAAGAAGTATCTCTCTCTCTCTTTCTCTCCAGCCTATTAACGCCTTACTGCTATGCAGGGGCTCCTTCACTTTTGGTGACATTATGGTCTACTATGCCTTTTTGACCAGGCGTGTTAGCACAGGGTTTATTTTGACGACGGGCCTCGTGGTGTAGTGGTTTATATAACGAACTGCCAATCACGAGGTCTCGGGTTCGATTCCCGGTCAGGACAATCATTTGTGTGATGTTTTTAATTGTCATACAAATGTGTGTACTGCGTCTGGGTGTTTACTATGTATTATAAGTATGTATTTACAAAAGAAAAGTAGTGTATATATTATATCCGTATTTTGGTACCCATAACACAAGCATAATAAGCTTAGCTTGGGACCAGAGGACGTTGTGTGAAATGTCCATGAATATATATTATTATTATTATTATTTTCGAGTTCTACGTCTTTCACAGAGCATGTGACCTATGTACAACTTCCTTCAGCTGGATTTTACAGCAGGAAACGAAATGCAGTAATAAAAAAGAAGATGTATTCTTAATCGTTACCATTTTACTAGTGTCAGAGCCAACACCATATGGTTAGGCAAGCTAGCACAGACAAAGAATTCTACAGGCCTTTATATAACTCTCATGTGATTATCTTATAGTGTAAGTCGTTCTTAGGCCGCCTGTCTCACTTAGTCTTTGTAGTTTTTGAGTGACATGATCTCAATATCTAACCACACCGACTACGGCCAAATTCTTCCGAACACATACAACTTTAGTTAAGTAGTTATAATTAGAATTTCTTCAAAATTTTCTCTCGCACAACTCTTGTACGTATCGAGTGTGTTTAACGATAAATTAATCTTATAACAACTACCTACGTCGTAACATATTTAAACAAATCGCCAGAGTAAAACCAGGTTTCTTTCAACCAAAGCGTCTGCAATCGTTGTATATAATAAGATTGCTGACTGATGACGATCATTAGTTCTCAAATAGATTCATCTGTAATTAACTGTATCATAATTATATGTCTTACAGCTGTTGCCCGCAACTTCGTACGACTGGAATTTCGTAACCAAACAAAATTATACAAAAAAAATAGTTAAAAAAAACTAAAAAACACGCTTTATTTAATCGAATTATTGCATTGTCATCGGTCTTTGACAGGTGTGCAAAATTTGAATAGAATCTGACCGTTTGAAGTGGGTCAAAATAGCGTCCAAAGGAGTCGGTTACAAACATACAAACATACAAACAAACAAACATACAAACAAACATACAAGTGAAGCTAATATAAAGCGTGTAAAAAGCCATTCTCTTGAACCACTAGGTATCTATTAAAAAAACCTTAAAATCCGTAGCGTAGTATTGAAAATATAAGCTCAATTAGGGACATACATACAAAAATGTTGATTTTGTTTTATAATATGTAAAAATTTTGCAAATCTGTCGCAATTCTGAAATAGTAAAGAACACGTAATCCGTGTGGTGACGGATTAAAAATACCAGTGTCAAAAGTACATTTCTTTTCCAGGGTGCTGTAGAAGTCAGTTAAGGGGAACTACACACATGTTATCCTCTGTGAGAGTCAAAAAACTCGAAAGTAAGTCCTATCCATAGACTTAGGATATACATCTAGACGTAACACTCGGTACAACAAATCCGGCCTGCTTCTTTTTTCAGTTGAACACATTAAGAAAAATAAATGACAAAGAGCCTATTTAGTAGCCTTTCTAACTCTTACTTTTTGAGCTGGAGTAAAAGAAAAGCTAGTAAGAAGAAAAGAGAAGGCAAGGCTACTATTTTACTTTTAAACCGTAAACGGGCCGGGCCTTGGGACAAATCTATGTTCCCGAGTTGTTCCTCCCTACGTATAACCTCCTTGGTCCTATCCCAACACGCCTGGGCCTCTCTGGCCTCTGCCTATAGTGGGAGGTTAATAGGCTGGAAATGGAAAAAAAACCGTACACTAAATATGGTGTATAATTATTTTTGATAATTTCTCGTAGAAAGTCAAACACTACCACTACCACACGTTACCTATATGTATATAAAATTTTATATTACCTAATAGGAACATGAAGGAATATGGCATTGTTCGATTCAATTCAAACCAATCCAAAACTGATCCAACTGATTTCTTAGGTAAATCTTCCACATCTATTAAAAATAGATAACATTAAAAACTAAATAGAAAAAAATCTACTTAGCGAGGAGTATTGCACAGTCTAATAAAAGAGGTCTTCCTGTTCCCAGTGCCATACTTGTTTTATAGTGTGTGAATATTAGGTTTTTAGCATGTGTATATCTTACGTATAACTACTAAATTACTTAAATTGAGAACACGCCATATTTATTACACCGTGGAATTAGTTTTTCGTCCTTATACTTAATAAAAGTAGCGTAATATCGAAAAAACATCTCCATTTTCATTTGAAATATTTTAAACCACAATACTCACATTTAGCAGTGAAGTTTTTGAAAAAGCTCAAATTACTTGGTAGAATAAACATAATTATGGAAACGAACATAGCCAACGCTGAATCTCGAATGCTGAAAAATATAACTTATAATCACGTTAAGTACTTACAAAGATAATAACGTATTCTTAAAATATTAACGTCCTTGCATCAGACTCGTAATACTCGTGTTTTTGGAATAAATAAATAAAAAAATTCTTACAATTTTAGATCCTTGTAACCAAAATAATAGACAATAACATCGCCCCAACCGTCGAATATTTGTGGCGATCGGCAGAAGAATGCAACCATGGCTCCTCCAAATAAGATAATCACCATCTTTAAACACATATCGAAATAGAAAAACCTTGTTTTACTATAAAATAAGAAAAGTATATAGGGCAAGAGACCGATGACGAGTACTTGGTGTTGTAGCATCAACTGATACAATTAACCTGGAATATTTAAGCTCTCTAGCCACTACCGTTTCAGAGATACTACCTGGTGACAGACGGACTGATGGACGGCCAGCGATATTTCAGTAAAAAAGTCCCATTTTACCTTTTGGTACCGAACTCTAAGATAAATAAATAAAATCGTTAAATATAAAAAATTCATGAACATTTCAAAGAACGTCCTCTGGTCCTAAGCTAAGCCTATAATTATGCTTGTGTTATGGGTACCAGAATACGGATAGAATATATTATACTACTTTTTTTTTTAATACATACTTATAATAGTTATAATACATAGAAATACCTAGACGCAGTACAAACATTTGTATGACAATCAGAAAAATTACACAAATGATTGTGCCGAGCGGGAATCGAACCCGCGACCTTTTGATCGGTAGTCCCTTACATGAGCCATTCAAACACGAGGCTCGTCAAAGATACGATTGAATAAGTAAAGATTAGGGTAAAAGAGTACTATCTATCACTGACATAGTATAAAAAACGTGATTAAATTTAAAAAAAAAAATATTTTATACTCTATATCTCCTGAGTGTAGGCATATTTGTTTATGTAGGTATTTGTGTAAGTATGTGTATGTATAGGTATGTATTTATGTATGTGTATTTATATTATGTATTAAGTTTATGTAAGTATGTAAAGCTAATTTTTGTAGGTTAGAGTACACCACATAAAGGCCTCTCTTTGACCAAACGTAGTCCATCCAAAGGTTGTCTGGAAGAGATCGCAGCATGTGATAAGACCGCCTATTGTACTATATTATTGTTAACATAGAATAAGCTACTGTAATGTAAAATGGTGTACAATAAAGAGTAATCTATCTATCTATCTATCTAAAGATTGATTAAAAGTAAAGATATGACAGAGTTACTTACAAATTCCCAATATGATAATGATCCCAATAATGCTGTATCTCTCTCGATAGCTCGTTTGGCTGCCTCTTTAGCAGCCTCTGGTATTTTAGCTTGCTTCGCTGCCAAACTATTTGGCCTAATAATTTAGAAATTAATCTATTATTGTAAAAGTCCTGGTGAAAACAAATTAACTCATAGAGCTAATGTTAAAGATTAAATAAAATTTAAGTTGTTGGACTCTGATAAGAAGGGTTCTGTACCGCTATAATCCTAAATGTTTTTATTATATTCCCGACCCCAAACTACGGAATAAAGGTAGGATAAGTATTGATATACCTATACCTACATAAACTTTATATTTAAATTTTATATATGCGATAGAGAGCTAAAAAAATTTACGGCGTACCTGAACGCGCCGTTCCAGTGAAACAGCCTGGTGATAGACGGACAGACAGCGAAATGACAGCAATAGGGTCCCATTTTGGTATAAAATTGCAATAAGGTCATCATATACCTAATGTTAAGAATCCTATAAAATTTGACTCAACTTCATACACACATTTTTTAGGGTTCCGTACCCAAAGGGTAAAAAGGGGACCCTATTACTGAGACTTCGCTGTCCGTCCGTCCGTCCGTCCGTCCGTCTGTCACCAGGCTGTATCTCAAGAGCGGTGATAGCTAGAGAGTTGAAATTTTCACAGATGATGTATTTCTATTGCCGCTATAACAACAAATACTAAAAATAAAATAAAATAAATATTTAAGGGGGGCTCCCATACAACAAACATGATTTTTTACCGTTTCTTGCTCGATACTAATAACGTTGCCTTATGTTGCATAGATAATGGTACGGAACCCTTCGTGCGCAAGTCCGACTCGCACTTGACAAATTATTTATGCTGCTTTTCTATGTAATTTTAGGTATCAACTTCTAATTATATAAAATCAATAATAAAATGAATACAATTATCTATTACCTAAAAACACCAAGGTAATATACTGCCAAGTACAAGAAGACAAACAATTCTAGAAGAATCATGTAAGGTGCCGCAAATGCAGAAAACAGCGGAAATGACAAGTGTTCGGGGGCGTCCGGAAATTCTCTGAAAAGAAAGGTAAATTAATACTCTATTGTTGATTAGGCAAGGTTGCCTGGCAGAGATCGCATTAGCAATAAGTCCACCCATTTGTAAAATTGTGCAATAATATTAAGGCAAATCATGTAATTCTCTTCTTTGTGTATTGGTGTAAAAATAAAGAGTTATCTATCCATCTAGATTAGGTATACCCACTCTTACTCTAGACTGGACTGTTTATAATTGGTTTACATTGATTGATTTATAGAAAAATACCGTTCGTGTAAAAAATAAATAAAACAACTTACTCAACAAATAAGCCTTTGAACACTAAATTGGTACCAGTGCCTACTAAGGTACCAATACCGCCTGTAAATTAGAAAAAAATATAATTATGTTTTTGTGATCCTCTCATTTTTAATCTATGTTTGTGTATATGTGACTAGCTGGCCCGGCAAACGTTGTTTTGCCATACCAAAAAAAAGTAAAAAAATAAATAAAAAAAAAAGAACTATAAACCTCACGGAGCCCGAGACCTTTCCAACGAATGCAAAACCGTGGAAAACGGTTCGTGCGTTCTGGAGTTATAGCGTCAGGAAGGAAAACCCGACTTATTTTTTTAAAGTAGATTTCGTTCAAATCGGTGAAGTGGTTTAGATATTTTGGCATTAGTGACAGACAGAATTTTACTCGTGAAATTTGAGATTTGAGAGATTCTTTTATTGATTTTGCAATTTATTTAATTTATTGATTTTGCAATTTACATGCTATGCTTTACTTAACAAATCAAATAGCTTAGTTCTTTTTTTTTTCTTTTCAGCGTCATTACAGTCCAACTATTGGGCACGGGCCTCCTCCACCTAGTTAGGAATTATGATGTACTATGCCACGCTGACAGGGTTTACCTTAGTTTTCGTCTCTCACAGAGGATAGTTTCTGTGTGCAATATCTTTTAGCTATCTTTTACTGCTGCAGAAGTGTGATCACCCTTTTTCCATCCCAGGGTGCTCCCTGGGATGGAAAAGGGGTGATGACATTTGTATTATTAAGCCGTCACCATATGTACACGGATGGATTTAAAGTCTATGTCATCTAAAACATCAGAAGCTTACCAATAGTGGCTGAATATGTAGCAGCACAAAAATAGCAAGCTGTATAATCACTTGCGATTTCATCACCGGAAGAATTTACATCGTATATTTGCAGAACTTTTTGCTACAATAAAATATCAAGTATGTAGAAATTGATCATCAAAACAAAATCGGTGTGAAAATACTCTCCCTCCCAGCCTATTAACGTGCCCGGCCTCCTCCACTTTGGGAGGGCTTTTGGTCTACTATGCCATACTGACTAGGCGCACATCAGATCCTTTAACTGGTTCTTACCGCATCCTGTGGAGGAGTAAATAGGGTAAATAGGATAGAGACACTTGCATTCTAAGATAATATAATTATTTATTTATATACACTAGTATAATAATACTAAAAATTTCGTGCCGTGGAATATATCGTTGTGGGATAGCTATATTTAGCTGTGGACTGAAAAACCATACCATTGATATCACCATTGATAACCATTTCGCAGTAAAATATTTGTTTCGTAAATAAATTACTACGTTCAATATAGCAGTATTCGAAAACTACTTCTCCTTCTTTCTCTCTTCTCTCTATCTCTCTCTCTCCAGCCCATTTACGTACCACTGTTGGGCATGGGACTCCTCCACTTTGGGAGGGATTATGCTCTACTGTGCCGCGCTGACCAGTCGTGTTGGCACAGGGTTTCTTTTCGAGTTTCGCTTCTCTCACAGAGGATGTTATCTGTGTGCAATATCCCTTACCTGATTTTTACAGCACACTTGGGAGTAGATGGGGTGGTGACACTTGTATTCTTAATTCGTTCACCACACGGAAAACTACTTACTAAATTCAATCTCAATAAAAGTTAACTCACATCTTCAAATACTTTCAATACAGCAAAGTTTATAGGAATCATCATAGTAGTTGCAGCAGTGTTTGTTATCCACATAGATACGAAGGTAGTTACGATACACATGGCCATCAATAACCTATCAAATAACATAGTTCGTATTTTTCAATTAAACCACCGTAGTTTACTAAAGAAAATATTTGTACAAGCAGTATCAAGATATACTTCAAAATATCTAGGGGTAAGAAGGCTGAACAGATGGTCTATTTAGCCTTCTTCAGAATAGAATACCAATTTTATTATTGCAAGATTTCTGCGTAAATGTTGAGGACCCCAGAGAGGGCAGATTGGACTTGGTGAATTTTGTGTTCTTAATCAATACAGACTGCTAAGTAAATTAAGTGCAATATTTTCATCATAAAGTTCACAGATTGTTTTATTAAATGAAGCTAATAATTTTATCTTGGGATTAGGAAAAATTTCTAGAATATTCTTTCTAAAAATCATTATTTATCAAAGAATGTGAATTGTTCGGGAATCATAATTCACATAGAACTTACTTGACATGAGAGTAACCGATAACACGAATAGAAAAGTATGCCAAACGCTTATGTAATCCAGACTGTTCCACAGACGCTGCGAGAAACAAACTTCCCAAGAACATTATTATAGTATCCTGAAAATAGCCACAATATCATAAAAAAAATCAATACGTTAGTCACGCAACAAATTGTCATACTTCTTCGTTTTATTCATTTGCGTTATCCTACTTAAGTAATTACATAGTGAAATTATGATGGTCAAAAACCCTCAGTCCCTAGGCTAAATCAGAAAGAAAAAAAATCTATGTAAGTAACTTCGCAGGATCGTATTTTCCTTATCGATGGTGTGAGCGCTTCCTAAAATTTACAGTCATTTTCCCTAATACATCAGAAGAAGTGTTAAAATAAATTTAAAAATAATACTTACATTGACATAAGGTTTACAAGCACCTCTAGTACTGGCAACCCCTCTCAATGGAAATGTAATAATAGGAATGAATCCAGTAACAGCTAATGGTATGCACTCGGACACCCAATATGTTGCCATAACCACTAAGGTATAAGCTACCCAATTATATAACTAAAAAATAATTGAGGGAATTGTATTTGTTACAGCAGGTTATAAGCTTTAAAATCAATCTGTAAGGAATAGCTTACAACAAAATTACTATAAGATAGTGGCATTTATACAATGACCCCGCATAAAAAGTTCCTTTGGAGGATGGTATCTACAGAAATAATCCCAATAGTTGTATTGGTGAAAGGTTTGGTTCTAAAGAGTCTCTCACAACACTAACGAGGCTCAGTGTAAATAATAAGACGCAGATATAACGAGTCTTCTTATGAATTCTTCTTGTCTTCGTGGTCTTGCTATTGCGATAATGCCCGTACTTTCTGTTCGTTTCTCTCCCATTAGGCTCCACTGCTTCGGCAGACTATTGCCACCCTCGTAAGAATGCGACCAGCATTTATTTTACAATAGGAATGAAACAATATATTTAACATAAAACTAAAAAAAAAACAAAGAAAAAAAGATACAAAGATAATGTCATTCCAGTCAGTCAGTAAACGCAGTCAATGGGCAAATTAATAATTGTTTATTTTTTTATAATAATTAAAAAGACGGAATATAAATATTTATTGTACGTATGTTAAATATTCCCTAATAATATTTTTTCCTGATATTTAGAATGTGTTTAATAACGAGTTTATAAATGGTAATAGGACTAAAATAAAGTATAGACGTTATAGACCTTAAAATAATACTAACCGCTCCTGGAAAAGGCATTACCATAAAAATGAATGCAATTGGCGTCACTAAACTTACAACGCCTCTCCAGTGAACGCTGAAGAAGATTTTCATTTTTTCCCCAAAACCAACGGGTTCGTCTCCCCTGAAGTCAAAATATTTTTGCTATACCTATTTTCTAAGAATTTTAAACCTGAAGCCTGCTATTATATTTTCAAATTCTGTTTACTAGAAATCCTCTCCAGCCCGCCAACGTCCCATTGCCGGCGCTTTGGGAGGGATTATGGTCTATTTTGCTGACAGCTTCACACAAGTATAACAGTTATTATTTTAAGGGCAGAACTTTGCAATGATCTCTATTGTTTTTTTTTTTGTTAAATAAATTATTAATTATCATGGACATTTCACACAACGTCCTCTGGCTAAGCTTATATGCTTGTGTTATGGGTACCAGAATACGGATAGAATACATATACTACTTTACTACTTAATTAATATACCAACAGCTTATGTTCGCCGGGGATAATGTAGCTGTACCCATCAGAGAAATAACTTTTAAAATCGGTCTTTAGGAACTTGCTAGCTTTATTTAGGCGCTATTTTCACGTATATTGTGAATGCAAAATAAATAAATCTTCTAGGGGACATGGCGACCATTTTTCCACTAGTTATAATTTGATTTATCAAGATTTATTAAAAAAATCTCTCTCGGATCTCCGTGTGGTGACGGATTAAGAATACAAGTGTCACCATCCCATCTCCTTCCAAGGTTGCTGTAAAAGTCAGCTAAGGGATATTGCACACAGATAACATCCTCTGTGAGAAACGGAAAAATTTAAAATAAACCATGTGCCAACGCGCCTGGTCAGCGCGGCACAGTAGACCATAATCCCTCCAAAGTGGAGGAGGCCCGTGCCCAACAGTGGGGCCTGAATTGTAGATGCTACATAAAATTAATAAACTTACTTTTTAGGTGGCATTTTCCTTTATATTTTTAGCTTTTCTAACAATAAAGTAATTATTATTGAAGAGCAAGACGGCGAGTTCTTTCAGCCTTCAAAATATTTCTTTAAAATCTTTGACATATTAAAATTCTATAGAAATTTTTAAATAATTGACTGATTCTATGGCCATTAATCAATGCTATTAACTGAGAAGATTGTAATATTACCTTTTTTCTGTATCTTTATATATATAAATCTTCTGTACGTGTGTTTGTAATTGAACTCCTCCTAAACGGCTGGACCGATTTTGATGAAATTTTTTGTTGTTGATTTTTACACAGAATTGTATGGCAAAACAACGTTTGCCGGGGCAGCTAGTTATTATAGAAATACATAATATAAGGAATAAACATAATCTTCATCTTCTAGTGTACTTTTAAAAGCTAATCAGGTCTTATTAAAAAACAAAGTCGTAATTTTTTGTATGTTTATATAAATAAATAAATATTCATGGACATTTCACGCAACGTCCTCTGGTCCCATAGTAAGTTATATTTCTATGCTTGTATTATGGGTACCAGAATACGGATAGACTACATATACTACTTTTCTTTTGTAAATACATACCTACTTATAATACATAGTAAACACCCAGACGCAGTACAAACATTATAAACAGTATGTCCCTATTATGAGCTTATATCTTCAAAACTACGCCACAGATTTTTAAGTGGATTTTTTTTTTTTATTTATTTATTAATTTAAGAACTTTTGCACAAAGAATGTATATAGGCGTGCTTAATGCTAAAAGCATTCTCTACCAGCTAACCTAGGGTGGTGCAAAGAGCTTTAAGGTAGGTGCATTGAGGAATTAGAATTTTTTTTTATAGATAGCGTGGTTCAAGAGGAAGGCTTTTCTGTATAATTTGTTTGGTTTCTAATATCCGTGCATACGAAATTGCGGGCAACAGCTAGGTTTTTAATAAAATCTTGTTAATACATGTCAGAAGGATCATGTCCTGTATATTTTGTATGAAATTACTACTATTTTAATATCATTACTGGCAACTAGTTAATAACTAAGAACTTGTCCGTGTGGTGACGGACTAAGAATACAAGTGTCACCACCCCATCTACTCCCCAGGGTGCTGTAAAAGCCCGCTAATGGATATTTTACACAGATGACATCCTCTGTGAGAGGTGGAAAACTCGAAAGTAAACCCTGTGGCAACACACCTGTCAGAGACGCCGTTATGGCGCCATAATGGCATCACTGACTGATCATTGTGACATCATTGAATAGCAGACTAGGGCCCCTAGACAGCGCGGCACAGCAGACCATAACCATGACCCTCCCAAAGTGGAGGATGCCCGTGCCCAACAGTGGGACGTTAATGGGCTGGAGCTCTCTCCAGCCCATTAACGTATAGACTAACAACTAGCTTGTTAGTTGGTAGTAACCAACTAATTTTGCTAAAAAACCTATTTACTTAGCCTGTCTAGTAATGAAACTATTGACTGTCCTTATTTTATTCATACTAAGCTCATACAAAAAAGTTAATAGCCCAATTCATTACAGATTATCTTGAATTTAACATAAGTTGTTTATTTAAAGTATATTATAAAGTAGAATTTTTATTCATTAATCTACTTGTACACTGCAGCCCCACTTTAATTTAGTTCCTAATTTTTCTTTCAATTCCATGGTTGCCTGGAAGAGATCACTTTATGTGATAAGGTCGCCATTTGTACCTAAAGCTTTTCTTTATTTATGTTTCTTGTAAAGTGTACAATAAAGAGTTAATCTATCTATCTAAAAAAATCTTTAGCATTTAAAATGGACAATGTTAAAACGTACAAACGTGTGTTACCATTATTGCAAGAACGAGGTACAGTAGCCCAGCAACAGGCGGGTTAAGGCAACCCGGCCAGTCTTAAACTCGCCGGCCGCGTGAGAACACCTAAATATTCGGCTCCCGCCCACAGTTTGGGCGGCACGATACAACACGCCGCTCGTTACGATATCAAAACGCCAATAAGTCATCTGATAACATTCTGTGTTCAACTGTGACAATAAAAACAGAAATTTAGTTAACAACGCGTATTAAATCGTGCAATGTTTAACATTATCGTCGTAAATGATGACGAGAAGAGTCATTAAATATTCATGATATTTATGCAGAAACAGATCTGGCAACGTCATTTGACTATATCAACAGGTTAGTTTCATTTTAATTTGCATTAACTGTAGTCATTTACATAGCTGGATTTTTTTCGATACTTTCAAAGCGTTTCATCTTTTAGTCAAGATCGAGTTGCACAAGCAACATTGTAAAACACAACAGTTATTTATATTTCAATTGGTGTATTATTATTTGATGCTTCATGATTAAGAAATTTTTTAAGCCACTTTAAACATTCTTAGGAATACGATTAGGTACCTAATAAACACATGATAATAAAATTATGTGTGCATAAATACAATATTATCAGGGTTTCAGTTTTATTTATAATTACACAAAAATTCTTTTGAAATACTAAAGTGATTAACTTTGATTCGTTTTATATGAGATTGACAATGACCATACAGTTTTTTTTCTTGCTCTACCTATGATCGATTTTCTTTACAGATAATGTAAGGATTTCAGTCATATATAACACGTTGACCTAGGCTTTCTGAGTTCGTTTCTCGATTTCCATCCGAATGCCATCATCTTCAATTAACTCTCCCCAGTTAGCAGTTGTCTACAAAGTCACATCCATATTCATAACAGACACCTAAATTCATTGATGGTATTTTATTCTGTGGTTATATCATATGAATAGTAAGTTCCTTAAGTTTTATCTATACTTTTAATAAAAAAAGGTCAAGTTTGCAATATGTTCGTAGGTATTTCTGATAGTAAGGACCATGTCTCCTTAGTGGAATAAGCTACTTTTATTAAAAAATAGAGATTAGGCGCTTTATTTTCAATTTTTGAAAGAAAGAAAGAAAGAAAGCGTTTATTGCTGCAGTAACAGAATATACAATTACAATATACATGATATGAGTACGTAAATACAAATAATAATGTATAATAGTGTCGGGACAGCAGCAATGGGTGCCCATTTCAGCATATGTCAAGTCTATAGGACTTGACGCTGGTTTTCAAATGGGCCCCTTGAGTGATGTTTTGCTCAGCTTTTAAGTAGAAATATTATGTATAACTAACAATGAAGGCAGAAGTAATTATAAAAGAAATATTTACAAGTGACCTTAGAGCTAAAATACCTACAATAGGTATTTTAGTATTTTCGTAAGCAAAATTTCTTAGAAAATATTTTCTAATGATTTATATATAACTGTCCGTCCATTATCACATTATGTTATGCTACATTTTAAACAAGGCGAGCTAGACAGATGACATACGACATGCCCAGACTGTTAATTGTTTAGCAAATCCCCTGCTCTGAATATCACAAAGGTTTTCTTGTCAGTTATTAATATTTTAACTCCCTAGACTAAGCCATGTAACTCACACTATTGGCTTGTACCAGTATTGAAAAAAAAAGGTAAACGCATTGTTTTAAACAATAAAATGAAAATACTATCATCGAGAAGTGTGTACATTTAGAATAGTATTATATTGTAATGACACGAGAAATAAAATTGGTCAAGTGGCGCACGAAGGGTTCCGTACCATTATCTATGCAACATAAGGCACGTTATTAAGAAATGAGCAAACAACACACACAATACTTAATTAATCACGTTTGTTGTATGAGAACAAGAAACGGTTAAAAAATCATGTTTATTGTATGGGAGCCCCCCTTAAATATTTATTTTATTTTATTTTTAGTATTTGTTGTTATAGCGGCAATAGAAATACATCATCTATGAAAATTTCAACTCTCTAGCTATCAGCGTTCTTGAGATACAGCCTGGTGACAGACGAACGGACGGACGGACGGACAGCGAAGTCTCAGTAATAGGGTCCCGTTTTTACCCTTTGGGTACGGAACCCTAAAAACGAGTGAATTATACTCATATACCTACTCGTATAAATTTTCAACGAAATTAATACTTAATGTTGCGTAACTCGAAGATTAAACAAATATATTTATTTGTTTAAAAAAAAATCATAAAAAGCACGTCCTACGAACACAAGCTAAGCTTATTACTATTTATATTCCATTTTTATTCTTCAGAAAATACTAAAATACATTTATAATACATAAGAAACAAGTAGACGCAGTACAAATACTTGTGTGACAAATATAAATAATACAAATAATTCTTTTACGAGTATGTAAGAATCGAATCTGGAGACACGCGAATTGCGGACAGCTTCCTGGTGATGGACCCCGTGGCATTCTTTGCCTTTCTTTCGACTTTGTTGAAAACAGCGTGGAAGTACTAAGCATTTTTAAAGCAGTGCATTGTCTTTTGTAACAGCAATAAAATGAATTCAAATAAAGTTTACTAGCATTCAAAACGTAACAACGGGAGTAATGCGATGATCTATTTATATTCAAGGCCAAGCAAAAAATGTATAAACAAATAAGTAATCAACGTCTTTTTGTCGCGACACGTGTTATCGTAATATAAGACAAGATTTACGTAATAAGCTTTTGAATTTGAATTTTGTGCGTGTGGAATTCAGCGACCAAACCCTAACAATACAAAAAATCCATCCTATTTAATCACTCTATCTAATAAAATACCGCATCTAAATCCGTTGCGGAGTTTTGAAAATATAGGCTCACAATGGGACATACAGACAATAGTAACGATTTTGTTTTATAACATGCCCTAAACATCGTACGCGTGGAATTCTGAAAAAAAAAAACTCAACAAATTATACGAAAAACCTCTGGTGTATTTTCTTAAGATTTAAGCTCACACAGGGACATACATACCAAAATAACGACTTAGTATTATGTTATCATAATACTAACTATACTAAGTTGTCAAGTAATTTTATTCGAAATTTAAATCCCTACTTAATATTATAAATGCGAAAGGAACTCTGTATGTCTGTCTGTTACGGTTTCCCGCTTAAACATCTCAACCGATTTTGATGAAATTTGGCACAGATCTTTAGACCCTCAGAAAGAACATAGGCTACCTTTAATTGCCTAAAAAAAAATTTTCCAAATTCCAAGCGGACGGAGTCACGGGCAACAGCTAGTTGCTAAATAAAATACTTGCATAAAATATATTCTTCTCAAAATTATTCCTGCTAATAATATGTAAACAATTTTATAATTTTCAAAAGCGTATTTTAAACGTTTATCAAACCCAATTTTATAGATATTAATTAAGTGCTCTTAGGGATTGTTTGAGATGGTATAACAGTCGTTACTACGATATCCGGAAAATGCCCTTAAATTTTAGGCTGAGTCTATTAATACGGGTACTGTACGAACAATTTATAATTATTAATACGGTTACCGTACGAACAATTTATAATTATTAATACGGGTACTGGACAAACAATTTATTATTATTCGTACAGAAGTCGGACGAATAATTTTATTTTATCAATTAGGGTGCAAATTTTAAAAAAAATAACTTTGCGTTTCTATTTGTTTTTAATTTAAACCAAAAAAATGGTAAATTTTTGCCGATTTTAATACCGTCAAATATTGAATTTATTTTTTATTATTAAATATAATAAATGCTCTTTTATAAATTAAATTTATAGGTATTAAATATATGTATAAGTATCTAATTATATTTTCACTATCATTTATACAGATTATATTAGATTATTATTATTTTATTATTATTTATATAGATTTTGAATATACTTTGCACCGATTCGAGCCGGTAGATTTTGAGAAATCTCAACAAAAAGACAAAAAAAAAATTTTTGAAATGTGTTTTTTTTACTAACTTTTAAACGGCTCTACCGATCGATTTTAGAAACTAAGCTCTTAACATCAAAAATTGACTTCGATCACCACCAGCTCGTTCGAAATCGATTGATTCGTTCGTGAGTTATCCTTGTCAAAAGAAAACCCAAGAAAGTATTTTTAACACGCTTTTATAAGTTTGGTATGCATCTATCAATGTATTAATCTGTGTAACGGAATCTTTGAAAGCGATTTTCAGCCACTTGCAGTAGATGGATTGATCTGAAATTTTGCACACCTAACAAGGATGGATGACAATATAATAGATAATAATATTTCACCCAACGTCCTCTGCTCCCAAGCTAAGCTTTATATGCTTGTGTTATGGGTACCAGAATACGGATAGAATACATAAACTACTTTTCTTTTGTAAATACATACTTATAATACATAGTAAACACCCAAACGCAGTACAAACATTTGTATGACAATTGAAAGCATCACACAAAGGATTGTCCTGACCGGGGATCGAACCCGAGACCTCGTGAACGGCAGTCCATTATATGAACCACTAGACCACGAGGCCCGTCATATATTATATACATATATACAATGCACTAATTTAAAAGAATAATCCCAATTCCTTGATCAGAATTACTAGAATAGCATGTTGAAGTATCACTATGACCACACTTGTATTTTTAATTATACACGTAATAGTTTAATTGGAATAGTATATACAATAGTATTGGATGGTGTAATATATCAGGGACGCTTCAACATGCCTCTTGATTCCTTTTGTGCGACATCGTTCAATTGTCATAGCATCACGATGATAAAAAAATGCGTACTCTTTTTCTTCGAAATCTTTTACTTTTTTCTCCAACTTTTCAAAAGAATCAAATTTGTCACCTTTCTTCAATAAATTTTCATCCATGACTTTGTCATTCTCATCAGCAGCTTCATCTGAATCAACAACTTCATTCGCGTCTTCTCCGTTTTGGTCTTTTTCTTTGCCTTCTTCGTTTTCATAATATTCTTCGGAATCTGAAGAATATATTACCATAAGTATTAAAATTAAAAATGTTAAGAAATAAATATATATTTTTTATTAATTGAATAATTACCCATTTTGTAAGATATTTTATACAAGCTAAATAAATTCAAATTGAATTATTTTATTGTAAATACTTTATGACAGAATGACAGAAATATAAACAAATGAAACTTTTTAAGAAAAATAAATATTTTTAATTAAAAAAGAAATAAAAAGATTTAATAGCTTACCTTTTCCATTGAAATTTATTTAATTGATTTATTTTAACATATTTTACAATATCTATTGTTAAAATAAAAATTGAGTATTTAAATTATAATTACCTCCTTTTGTTCACCAATCACAATACACATTCCACCAATCGCATCATAATTCCATAGGCAAACAATAATCATACTCACGTTAATTTAGAATAAATTTATTATTAAAAAAAATTCTTAGTAATAAATTTAATAATAAAAAAATAATAATATCCGTATGAATATACTCATTCTTAAAAAACAAGCTAATCGTCCAATTTCATTCTTAATTTGAAAAAAAATTTAATATAATGTACGAATAAATATAATTTATTCGTCCAGTACCCGTACAAATAGTCACATTCTAAATTTTAATTGCTTCTGATTAAATTTTAGAACAAAGAAACCTTCTGTAATCGATAGTCTATTAACTTTATTATGGATTTCAATATACTTGTGAAATAACTTTTGTATTTTTTAATATATTTGACGTTAATAAATATGCCGGGGGCCGCTAGATGCAGATAGCGCAGGACCGCGCGTTGCGCGTTCTATGGGGGAGGATCAATCGATAGAGAAGTTTCATTTTTTTAAAACACTGTCCGTGTGGTGACGCATTGAGAATGCAAGTGTTACCACCCCATTTCTTTCTTCGGGTGTTGTACGAGCAAGGTAAGGGATGATAATATTAACAGTTAGCATCCACTGTGAGGGACAGAAAACTTGAAACTAAATCCTATGGCTACACGCTTGGTCAGTGCGACCCAGCAGACCACAAACCCTCCCGTGTCGAGAAGGCCCGCGCCTAACAGTGGGAAGTTTACACTAATGCATCGCCCCTATTGGTTGTAACGAGATGTTATATAGCCTATAGCCAAATATATGAACTATTCAACACAAAAAGAATTTTTAAATTCCAAATATTAGTTCCTGAGATTAACGCGTTCAAACAAACACACAAACAAAAACATTATGATGGGCCTTGTGGTGTAGTGGTTTATATAACGGACTGCCGGTCATGAGGTCTCGGGTTCGATTCCCGGTCAGGACAATCATTTGTGTGATGTTTTTAATTGTCATACAAATGTTTGTACTGCGTCTGGGTGTTTATTATGTATTATAAGTATGTATTTACAAAAGAAAAGTAGTTTATGTATTATATCCGTATTCTGGTACCCATAACACAAGCATAATAAGCTTAGCTTGGGACCAGAGGACGTTGTGTGAAATGTCCATGAATATTTATTTATTATTATTATTATTCTCTTCGGCTTTGCTTTATTTACTTTATATATGACTTAGATATATAGTGGATACTACAATATGCGTGTTAAACAAATATTTATTTTTTTGTTTGTGTTTCAGCTAGTTTTAAGTGGATTAGTGTTATCGCCACACCATTGCACTCGATGGCTATCACACGACATAATTTATACGTACCAGCTGATTTTATTGATTGTCGCTACTGATTTTATGATAACACGAACATTGATATGTTAGACATGACGCAAAAGTACGTGTAAATAAAAATATTTAGTTATTTTCACGTCTATAAACTATACGTCTCTTTTTCTCTCTCCAGGCCATTAACGTCCCTCTCTTGGGCAAGGGCCTCCTCCACATTGGAAGGAATTATGATCTAATAAGAAGACCGAGAATGACCGGGCGTGTTGGCACAGGGTTAACATTTGAGCTTTTCGTCTCTCTAAATATAAACTATAAATTTTTAACCAATATTAGTTTTGAGTTGATAATAATTTAAAAAAACTAGTCAAGTAAGGGTTATAGTACGGGACCCGTAGTACATTTTTTCACTTGATTACTATCAAGCTGATTTTCCGTGAGTAGCTTTATTATGACGAGACGCCCAATAATTTTCTATTCCAAAATCTCGATTGTGGTAGCTAACAGAGGTAACAAGGATAAAATATCGTACTATTACTGGAAGAAAGCAAAAGTGATTATTTGGAATTTTTGTTTGAAATTTTCTTTCTAATAAGTCTTTTTTTTACGGGTAGTACGATATTTTATCCTTGCTATCTCTGTTAGCTACCACAATCGAGATTTTGGAATAGAAAATTATTGGGCGTCTCGTCATAATAAAGCTACTCACGGAAAATCTGGTGACAGACAGATGGATAGCAGTCTCAGTTATAAGATCCTGCTTTACCTTTTGCTATGGTACCTAATTAATATAAAATAAAAATAATAAAAATTGTTTTAAGTAAAGCTTTTGCTAAAATAAGCCTAATGTTGTCCAAAATTTTTATCATATTATTGTGTTAAGAGCTAAGAACATATTATTATAATGCAATGTTAAAATAACTAAATATGTTTACTTATTATAAATGTTAATTTTGTATGTATGTCCCTATGTGAGCTTATATTTTCAAAACTACGCAACAGATTGTGCTGCGGTTATTTTTAACAGATGGAATGGTTCAAGAGGATGACTTTTTTGTACAATCAGTTAAAGTTTAATGTATATTTGGGGGGGCTCAATAACTATAAACGCGGAGGATATCATAGGCTTTGGATAGTTTACACATAAATTGATTCAAGCGTATAAAAATTAATCATCTAGTTGATAGTGATAACAAAGGATAAAGTAAATCGTCTTTCACTTAGCGGCGACAATATGTCCGGTCACAGAAGCCATTATAGACGACGCTAAGTGTTTACTGACATCACCATACTAACTCATACATATAACTAGTACTAAATAGAGCATAAACTAGGGGATTTATTTACACTATAACGTCTATTATGAGATGTTCTATGTAAGTGACACAATTTCTTCATATATACTCTTTGACGAGCGTTTATATTTAGTGCTAACTTTGTAAGTGAATAAATAAATAACATCATCAACGTCATCATGTCACCATGAAAGCTAAAGCCAACGATCATCAGACCTACGAGCAATGCGGCCTGCCTATTGCCACTTCAGTAGAAACAGTAGAAAATTGTAGTTAGGTATTTTTGTAAGAAGGACGGCTAAAATAAACAACTGAAAAGAACCTACTATATTTGCTTATGACAATATACAATGAAGCTATTACAATTTTTGGCACACACTCAACTGATTTTGTCGTACTAATTGTTCGTGAAAATAATTGTAAGGTTGAACAAAATGTATGCACGTTATAAATCTTACAGTTTATAGTTCTAGTTTTAAATATCGGAAGGTTTAATTTACGTCTTTGTAACATTTCATTTTTAACGTCAATTTATTAATCAATTTAATAACGGATTTTATTGCATTTAATTATGTAGAGTCATGGTCGTTCGTGACTTAAAGACTAGAGTTAGTTTGTGAATCATGAATCTATTGATGAGTTCATCAGTCTTTTCGTTTCATTTATTTTTTGTTTCATTTTTCATGTAGAATAGAAGTCTACATACTCAAACAACATTTTTTGCAATATTCCGCACAAGCACAGCTATCAAATTTACAACACAATGTTTCTTAACAACTGTGTTAGGGGCCCGTACCAAAAAGGTAGAACAGGATCCTATTTCTGAGACTTCGCTGTCCGTCAGTCCGTCTGTCCGTCTGTCCGTCGTCATTAGAGAGAGAGAGAGAGAGAGAGAGATAACTGTAAATTTCACTGTTAATGTTTATCAGTGGATACTACTCATCATCATCATTATTTTCTTGCCTTTATTCCGTTATTTGGGATTGATATGACGAATATATTATAATGATAGTAGTAACGAACCCTTCCTGTGTGTGTGAGTCTAACTCGTACTTGACCAATCTGTAGCATTTTAACAAGCGAAGCAAAGTTTGCAAAATATTTATGAAAACTATTTATCTATCTATTATTTCATATAAATAATAAATTAAAATTAAAGTGTTTTAACGGCTTCACTATAAATACGAAATACAAAAACAAAATGAAAATACAAAATGACTTAATTTTTGAACTGAAATTATACCAAAACATGAATCATTATGAAAATAGAGATACAAATTTGCAACAATCATACGGTGTTACAGAGGAAAGCCATTAAACTGAAAGTGAAGGCTGTGCATAACTTAGTAGCGCGTCGTAAGTAGACTGACGTCATCGGGGGACGACTAAACCAGTAATCGGCTAAGTGTTGTAAATATTGTAAACACAACAGGCTTATATTAATTAAATTAAAAACAACTAAGTATGTATGAATATTATATTGCACTTTATTATAAAGTAATTAATTTATCTGTCCGTGTGGTGACGGATTAAGAATACAAGTGTCAACCTACTCATTTTTCTCTCTATGGTGCTGTTAAGGGATAATGTACACAGATAACATCTTCTACAAGAGACGGAAGCCTCGAAAAATTGACCCATTAGACGCTTCCAAAGAAAAACAAGCCTGTGCCCAACTGTGGGACGTAAATGGTCTGAAGAGAGATAGAGAAAATTGAGAGCGTTATGTTCTAGGTAACACTTTTTTCAAAGAAAAGTCATCATTTGCGATGTTGGTTTATTTTTCTACCCTAACTAGCTGTCGCTTACAACTTCGTACATGTGGAATTTCAATTTCAAATTACTGTAGACTTATTACAAACCACTTGGTATAGACTTAATATATATTTAGCTAAACATTCTTATAATCGAACCACTACTTTTGGAGATTATCCCCCACACAAATAATACAAACTATACTTAAGACTATGTACCTATCTACAAAAGTACTTGGTACATTGTTTAAGGTAGACTTAATAATATAAGAGAGACTAGAAAGGAATTTTAAAACATTCCATAGCACTATTTGCATTTGAACATTTTATCACAAAGTAAAATCAACAATATATTATATAAGAACTCGTATATGTTTATTAGCAGAAAGAGCATGTCTATATGATTTATGAAAGTCATTGAGTACGTATATTAAATATTATATAATTCGATTATATAATTCGCATCTCTTGTTTCGCTGAAAATTTTATTTATCTCCTGTCACATTAATTCTACACAGCGTTTGCTGTATCTCAATGTTACATTTTCAAGTGTATGAGTTTATTAGACTCGTATATTGTTAATCTATACTATTCTTTCAAGTTAACCCCTTAACTGTTAAAAAATGTCGAGAACAAATAGTAAAATGGTTTCAGGGTCTTGGTTATGATGAAGTTGAGCTGCTTGTGAAAGATTAACTATTTGCAAACACACCCACACACACACTCGCACATACACACTATCATAAACACACAATAGTAAGAAAATGTTGTTGCTATATGTAATTATATTAGTAATTATTATAGGTATAGATAACTATATTCAACAATTTGTAAACGTTTCGAAGGTGGGCGTTAATGACTGCAACACAGTTGTTAACTATAGCAGTCATTACCGTGCATTAAATTGTTAATATCCAATAACTTTTGTGAAGTTGTATGTAATAGATTTACATCCCACTGTTGGGCACGGGCCTCCTCCACTTTGGCAGGGATTATGGTCTACTGTGCCGCGCTGACAAGGCGGGTTGGCATAGGGTTTATTTTCGAGTTTTCCGTCTCTCACAGAAGATGTCGTCTTGTATCACTTGTATTCTTAATCCGTCACCACACGGAGGACACCAATGTAATGCTACACTATTCCTAAGTAACAGGCTATAGGTATAAATAATGCAGTCATTTCAAATCCGGGTGCAACAGCCAGGATAAAATATCTTAAAAGAAGACATTACTTTCACATGTGTACGCTATACCCAATAGTCGAAAGACCATAGGAATGAGTTTATAAATAATGTTGAACGCAATATTTATATCAAAACTTTCATTCTCTATGAAGACAATAAATTACAAAGGCATTGAAATATCACAACAGTATTTTATTGGTTAAGCGAAACGACACGGTTAGTGTGGTGTTTGTAATATCTATATTGAAACCTGTGCTTTGCAGTTTTACTTATATTCTTACTAGGCCCTTTTCTACTTCCTAATTACCTAAATAATTGCCTAATTACCTAAATATTATATTACCTAATTACAATAGATAGTTGATGACCGATTTCTTAGACCCTCCCAATGTGAATACAAATTTTCTTACAAATCAGTCCAGCTGTTTCGAAGGAGTAACTAACACGGCAACACTAGCACTGTGCATGTTAAATGAAATAAATACAAGTTCCCCTTTACGAGTATAATTATATAATATAAATAAAGTCCTTTGATTTCGCGACAGTCCATTTTTATATAAAAACCCGACCCTGACCCGTCATAGGTTGTTTAGCCATATAAATGTTAGGAGTGGACAATCCTTATCACTTAGGTACCTACATAAAAAATTGATAGTAGCCGATTTTCAGACCTACTGAATATCCATATAAAATTTCATAAATATCGGTTAAACCGTTTCGGAGGAGTATGGGGACGAACATTGTGACACGACAATTTTATATATTAAATTAGAAGTGCCGTTCCGCATTAAGTATTTTATATAGACTCACGTATACAGACCATCTGCAGCGCCACCTTTCCGTTTCAACATAAAGAAAACTTCATTAGTCGTTTCAGTCGTTTGGGAGGATATCAATAACAGACACTCGTAAATAAGGATCATATACAAAGATTAACAATAGACAAAGATTAGACATAAAGAAGGGCCTCGTGGTCTAGTGGTTTATGTAACGGACTGCCGTTCACGAGGTCGCGAGTTCGATTCCCGTTCGGGACAATCATTTGTGTAATCTTTATAAACGTCATACAAATATATGTTCAGCGTCTGGGTATTTCTATGTATCATAAGTATGTATTTACAAAAGAAAAATAGTATATGTAGTATATCCGTATTCTGGTACCCATAACACAAGCGTGTAAGCTTAGCTTGGGACCAGAGTACGTTGTGTGAAATGTCCATGAATATTTATTTATTTATTTTATTGTTATTAATTTATACAAATAAACTATCCTCATAAACCACTATCATTTCAAAAAAACTGCGCTACAAGCCGTTGTGTATATTTGAACGCAAAAGCTCACAGAGGGACATACATACAAAAATAACGACTACGTTTTATAATAATTGAAGATGTTTGGTTTTTAAGTATAATTTAATAACCAACGTATTAGGGATACATGATTCATAAGTTTCAAAATTTACAACTCCCGTGAAATACGTGTATATATTTTTAGTTTACCGTTGAGGTGTGTCACTATTTATAAAGAAACTGGAAACCAGTGATGCCAACTCCGGGGTTTTCCCCCCAAATTTAGGGGAAAAAATCTAAACAGGGATTTTTTTAGGGGGTGAAATTTTTTATGGATATGTTTAGGGATAAAATTTCATTAGTATTTTTTTTTAAATTTCTACGAACATCAACAAAAATAAAAAAAAAATCAAATCGATTGAATGTTTCCAATTTTAATAGATGACATAAATTATATTATAATAATTGAAATTACATTTCATAATGTGATGAAATTAAAGAAAATTACTTAAAAATACTAAATAACTATTGTTATTAACTAATTATTTTTTCTTGATATTTAAAGATATTACGTAATTTTTACATGAAAATAACTATAATATATGTATCTTCTTCTTCTTTCTGCCCTTATCCGAACCTATTTGGGGTTGGCGCAACACGTTTTTCTTTTCCTTTAATATAGTATATCTGAAAATTTCATTTTAAAGCTACTTTTAAATTCTAAAAGAGAATTTCTTACAACTCGCCTTTAATACCCAACATGTAATATTCCTAAGCTCAACAAGAATGGCATCTTTAACGAAAAAAAAATATCGAGAGGCTTATAAGATAAAAGCCCTGTGAAGATAAGTCACGTTTTCTCAATGTAATCGAAGGCGGCCATTGACAATAAATAATATTTTTATCTCTTTTGTTGGGATTACATGAGCCAGTAATATGAATCGTATGTATGTTAATACGTACAATAATCATCTATAAACTTAAAGAACATTATTATGTGATTTTTAATAAATGTATTTCAATATACGATTTATAAAATAAAGGACTCGAGTACAAGAGGTTAGCTTTGCAGAGAATTAATACAAATAAATTAAGAGGATACCAAAATAGCTTCGTGCATTTTTCTACGTACGAAGTTTTCATTTTTTCTTTAGATTGAATGACTAGAGCTCTAATTTGTAAGTATATGTTTTTTCAATATATAATCTAGGATCGCATAAACTCAGAAACGCGATTGAAAAAAGTTTTCTCGATAGAAAATCTTAGCGAAACAACCTCTATTATCTATCTCTATTATCGCGTATTAACTAATGAAATAACTTTAAAAACATAAGTAACTATTATAATATATAAAAACACGTAAGCCGGAATTAAAATATATTTAGTAGATTTTGAGTAAACAAAAAAAATATCCCTAATTCTTCATTTTCTATACCTACTAACTGTGTTAATAGGTACATGTCGACGATAATATTGATGTAGGCCCTTAATGTATCTTTGTCTTTGTTTATTAAAAAGTCGTTATTTTTGTGTATGTGTCTTTAAGTGAGCTTATCTTTAATAATCATTCGACAGATGCGGTTTTTTTAAAATTAATATATTGGTTGATGTGGAGGTTTCTTTTTATAGCATGTCAAGTTGTAGTGTATATACGGAGAGGGCGGCTGGGTAGGTATATAATTACAGGGTTTTAGGCTCTCCTAACGGTTAATTTTTCCCTCGTCTCATTATATGACCATACCAGGACTTAATTAATTATTAATTTATTTGTATAGGTATAAAAAAGTAGTACATTTAAAATTTTCTTTCGGACAGCCACTCGTTCTTCATACTTTTAGTCACTGGCATCACTTTCAGACTTCCTCTAGTATATTCATTTCTTATTTTATTTCGTAACTACCTAATGATTGCGGGTTCACCGGCACTAATAGTTATTGAGCCAAAATACACACCAAATCTTAACAAATTATACGAAAAGCCATCCTCTTGAATAACTCCATCTATTAAAGAAAACCACATCAAAACCCGTTGCGTATGTTTGAAGATATAAGCTCACATAGGGATATACACATACAAAAATATCGACTTGGTTTTATAATAAGTAAGGATAAAGATATCATTACTAAATCATTTTTCATTTTTTACAGATTAATCAAAAATGGAGACAGATAAAATGTCAACAGCCTCCTCTGTGGGAGCAGCAGAACGCCGTCCTTTGATGCAGGCGCTAGTACTTGAGAGAAGAATTCTCTTCGGGTGTACAGTAATCGTAGGGTTATGCAACTTCATTTGGATAGCCGCAGTGTGTACTCAGAAATGGGTGCATATACAAGGTGGAAATGGTAAGGTGCTGTAGCTATGATCCTATATTGGTAGCATTTTTTTAACATGCGTTTATTAGTTCGGTACATATTTCAATGAAAAATATATTCAATCAATGTACTAGCTTGTGGCCGCGACTTCGTACGCGTGAAATTTAGAGAATTTTCGCCGTTTTTGTAACATTTTTCGCTGATGCTTCGTACCTTTTAGTCTTAGCGTAATTTTATATAGCATATAGCCTGCAAGAATTTTTCAATTTGGACTAACGGTTTCTCAGTTTTGAACGCGCAAAAAAATAAGTCTTCAGCTTTATAATATTAGTATAGGTTGCTATAGATTAAACAAATAAATAAATATAAATAAATTTTCATGGATATTTCACACAACGTCCTCTGGTCCCAAGCTAAGCTTATATGCTTGTGTTATGGGTACCAGAATACGGATAGAATACATATACTACTTTTCTTTTGTAAAATAAATACTTATTATGCATAGAAACACCCAGACGCAGAACAAACATTTGTATGACATTTATAAACATCACACAAATGATTGTCCCGAGCGGGAATCAAACCCGTCACAAAATCTCGCGAATGGCTGTCCGTTACATAAACCACTAGACCACGAAGCCCGTTAATCTATGTAACTGAATCTTTGAAAGTGATTTTCACCCACTTGCTGTAGTTGGATTGATCTGAAATTTTGCAGGTTTATTAAGGACCGCTGATAATGCAATAATTAAAAAAAAAACCAAATCATCAGAATCCCTTGCGTATTTTAAAGACATAAGGGACATACATACATATTGTATAGGAAAATAACTAACATTCTTCTTATCTTCTCCAACCCATTTACGTCCCACTGTTTGGGACGGGTCTCCTCCAGTTTGGGAGGGATTATGGTCTACTGTGCCGCGCTGATCAGGCGTGTTGGCACAGGGTTTGTTTTCGAGGTTTCCGTCTCTCACAGAAGATGTTATCTGTGTGCAATATCCCTTAGCTGACTTTTACAGCACCCTTGGGAGGAGATGGGGTGGTGACACTTGTATTCTTAATCCGTCACCACACGGACAACTTTCATAATGTTTATAATTGAGTATTTTAAAATAAAGTCCAGCCGACTTTATGTGTCTTTGAAATTTAAGGGGCTTTCGTGATTTCTCAAGAGGTTACCATCAGATCTTGACCTAGTGCCAATGAGACTAAACGGGAACCACCAGTTTTCAAATAAAAAAAAAACAAGTTAAAAGTTATAAGATTTATAAGGAAACTAACATAAGAAAAAATAAAAAAGCGCATACAGACGAATAGAGAACCTCTTCTTTTTTTGAAGTCGGTTAATAATTCAAAACGACATTGTATATGACACACTTGAAGTCATAAAGCAAGTAATTCTCCGTCGCCAAAGTACAGTTAACGATAAGTTCACTGCAGAACATCGTTAGAAGCACAATAAATTTTGTATTATGAATTATGTATTATAAACATGATTGATGATCGTGAATTATTAAATGGATCATTAGGTACTTTGGAACGGCCTATGTCGATAAAGTTGGATATGGGTAACAAGAAAATGAAAACAAATAGGTACTTAAAAATACATTAGTGATGGTTTTACAATTCTATATATAGACTGCTTATTAAATTGTTTATTGGGTAATAACACATTACTTCCGAACGACTAAACCAATTAGATACATGCTTTTAAAGGGTTCCTTACCAAAAGGATAAGTGGGACCCTATTACTAAGACTTTGCTGTTCGTCGATCTATCACCGTTTATCTCAGGAACGGCGATAGCTAGAGAGTTAAAGTTTTTACGTAATAACTAGCTGTCCCGGCAAACGTTGTTTTGCCATACAATTCTGTGTGAAAATCAACAACAAAAAATTTCATCAAAATCGGTCCAGCCAATTGTGAATCTCAACCATCCTCATACCCCCTTGAATACACACAACAAATTTCATCAAAATCGGTCCAGCCAATTGTGAATCTAAACCATCCTCAAACCCCCTTGAATACACACAACAAATTTCATCAAAATCGGTCCAGCCGTTTAGGAGGAATTCAATTACAAACACACGTACAGAAGATTTATATATATAAAGATATTTTAATGTTGCATTGCAAGTCGCTACAATAACGAATATTAAATACCTACAGGAACAAAAATATGTGGGCTTCCATACAAGAAACGTTGTAGGATAACTTGATGATACCTTTAGAATCCTTAGATGATAAGGTAGGGAAACCTTCGTGTGTGAATGCAACTCGTACTTGGACATTTTTTTTTGTTTGTTAGGGCAAGGTTGTATAATATACAAGAAATTATAAGAAAATTAAGAAGAAAAATCAAATATGAAACAGACTCACAGCAGTACCAATTCTACATGCACAACTTAACTTAGTTTAACTAAAAAATGAAAACAACTATGGCGTATTTTGATTAATTGGCTAATTCATAGTGCACATTTTTAATCATTAAAATCGTTAGACTATAATGTACAGATTTGCTAATCAGAAAGTTCGGTTAACATTGCCGAATTGTGTTGCTGACACTATCAATTTTCATTATTTAGTTAAGTTTAATTGTGCATATAGAATCGGTACCATTGTGGATTTCGCTACTGCCTAATAGACCAAATAAAAGCATAATTAATTGCTTTAAACTAAAGCTCAAACTAAATATCTGTAGTTAAAATATTTACCGCCTACAGTTCAGCTGTTCAACTGATTTATATCAAGTCAATAAAGCGAAGCGCTGAAGCTGAAGAAAAATTTTTGACAGACAGATGGATAAACAAAAGATTTTTTAATGTTTTTTTTTGCCATCGGAATCCCTAAATTTTATTGTTTTGTGGGAGCTACCTTAGATATTTATTGTAATCTATTCTTCAAAAATAATAGTTTAAAAAAACAAAAAAACACGCTTTATTTAATCGAATTATTGCATTGTCATCGGTCTTTGACAGGTGTGCAAAATTTGAATAGAATCTGACCGTTTAAAGTGGGTCAAAATAGCGTCCAAAGGAGTCGGTTACAAACATACAAACATACAAACAAACAAACAAACATACAAGTGAAGCTAATATAAAGCGTGTAAAAAGGGCGTCAAAAAAAAAATCAAAGTCGTCAGGGTCCGCTCGAGTGGTACCTCTGGTGTTGCAAACATCCATAGGCTACAGTAATCGCTTACCATCAGGCAAGCCGTATGCTTGTTTGTCACCCTTGTAGTATAAAAAAAAATGTAATTGTAATAGCGAGGTTATAGGGTATAGGGTTATAGGGTCTTATATATGGTATTCTTATTATATAGGGTTATAGGTTATAGGGTCTTTAATTTCAAATAATGGGGCCAGAAACGCAATGGAGAAATTGAAGAAAATATGGAGGAATCGTAATATTACCAAAGCCACTTAGATCCGTCTCGTGCGGACCCTCGTATTCCCCATATTCCTTTACGCAGCAGAGACATGGACAGTGCGTGAACTGGAAAAGGGGAGGATAAATGCTCTGGAGATGTGGTGCTGGAGGAAGATGCTTAGGATTTCATGAACGGCATTCCGCACCAACGTATCTATACTCCAGGAATTAGGTATCACACAGCGTTTATCATCCGTAGTACAGTCACGTATACTGCAATATTTTGGCCATGTTTCAAGGCGCAGTAATGACTCCATAGAGCGATTGGTTGTGCAGGGCAAAGTGGAGGGCACTAGGTCGCGGGGCAGGTCACCTATGCGCTGGACTGACCAAGTGAAATGTGCAGTGGGAACTGGAATTTCAGAGTGCACCAGACAGTCTAGCAATAGGGAGAGATGGCGGCAAATCGTGCAAAAAATCGTGTCCACTTCCACCAATGACACGGATGCCTCAGCGTGACCACGACCGCTCTGACAAGAGCGAGACGACAGAGAAGAATAGCGACAACAGTAAAACATTATCTGTGAAAAATTCAACTATCTTGCTATCACGGTTTTTTAGATACAACCTGAAGCTCAAGTCTGCTATTCAATATTCATTGTTGTCACAATGAAAGTTCAATTGAATGGTATCAATTGTGACAAAAAATTAACAGTAGTCTACCAAATTTGATGAAATTTGCTATTATGCAATCAATAAATGCAAAAGCTTATTGCTTAATTGCAAAATTTACAGTAGACTACCAAAATTGATAAAATTCGCCACATTTTATCAATTTTGGTAGTCTACTGTAAATTTTTTGTAGTTATAATGGTGTCATAGAGCTGTCATTGTGACAACATTCATTAGCAGACTTGGCCCCCAGGTGGATGTCAGACAGACAGTGGCGTCTCAGTAATAGGGGTTTACTATTTGATTGGTACGGAACCCTAAAGAAACTTATGTAGATATTTCATTTATCATACAGTGTTGTAGAAATCCATGTTAATAATAATGTTTCACGTAAATTGTGGATGGCTGCAGCCGATGACGTAATGTCACGCCTATAAAGTTACGATTTATTCTATTCTAATCCTATACTAATGTGTCTCGAAGGACAGCAAACTTTCTATAACAAACAAATGCAGATGTTTTTTTATATGATAACACGTAGGTGCATAGTTGAAAAATTATCTATATATAATAGTAATATTATAAAGCTGATGAGTTTGTTTGAACGCGCTAATCTCAAGAACAACTGGTCCGATTTGAAAAATTCTTTCAGTGTTAGATAATACATTTATCGAGAAAGACTACAGGCTATATAGCACCCCGCTGCTACTAATAGGAGCGAAGCAGCAGTGAAAAACGTTGCAGAAACGGGATTTTTTTTCCATATTCCGCGTTTCCTTGTAGATTAAAAAGTAAATAATTAAATTGTTGAATTATGACATGACATCGAAAGTTTATAAGAAACCTAATTCTAACAGTTTTATATTCTGTATGATTAGTTTAAATCGATGGGAATGTTACGCATAGATTCTTGTTAACTACACACGTAAAATGGCAATGGGGTCAACGTCCCTTGATCTATTTCTGATCTACTGAGCTCAAGGAAGTATTAGTGTGTAGAAGAGATTGCATCATGATAACATGCTTTGTCTGTATTGATTTTGGAATAAAATAAAAAAATCTTTTTTTCTGTTTTTTTTTTTCGTATGCAAAAGAACATTTTTATACAACGCATTCTAGTCCCCATGATAAGATTATTTGCTGTGTTATCCTAACTAGCTATCCTATCTATCAATAAATTTGGAATAAACAATGCACAGAATTAAATGCAATCCCTAGTATGCAACCTAAGAAATAGCAATATCTAATATAATAATATACGAGTAAAATTCACGTGTCACAGTGTTAGTTACCGTACTCCTCCGAAACGGCTTGACCGATCTTTATGTAATTTTACATACATATTCAGTAGGTCTGAGAATCGGCCAACATCTATTTTTCAAATTTTTTTTTTAGTATGGTAAAACAACGTTTGCCGGGACAGCTAGTTTTTTATATAATAGGAATGACCCATATTAACTTGTGTATTATATTTATTGTTTTAAAGCGATATTAAATTGTGTTCCAAACGAATATTAAAATTGTAATGACTAACATTATTTTCTTCTACGTTTAGTGTGTTAAATATTTCTTAATAGAAGTAAAAACCATTATTTAAAATCCCGAGTAATAATATTACCTTACTAATAAACCTATTTATTTATCGACCAAACTTTGATAAGTGAGTGTTATATTCTATAAGCCACACAAATTGGTAATGCGCCTGGCGGCCATGTTGGTGACGTCATAGTGACGTATAGATGAGAACATAACATTTTGTTAGCTGTAGTTTTTCTTTGCTGATGACGTCACAAGGGCGTTAATTTGACAAGGTTCCAGCGCATTACCAATTTGCGTGGCTTATAAAAAGCAATATAAGACCACGGAAATAAATTAAAAAAATTCACAATCAGACATACCCATAGATATTATCTAGACTAAAATTCTATATGTATAAGTTGCTGTCTAAATATTTTTAATCGGAGTTTTCGATTCAAAGTTACGACGAAAAATAAATAAATAAATATTCATGGACATTTCACACAACGTCCTCTGGTCCCAAGCTAAGCTTATTATGCTTGTGTTATCGGTACCAGAATACGGATATAATATATAAACTACTTTTCTTTTTCATTTTATAAAATTATTACAACAACAATACAAAAAAAAATTAAAAAATAGGGAAAAGGAAAGTGGTTAAAATTAAGCATCAAAAAATTCGTCCGCATTGCAGTCATTGGGTAACGTGCCCAAAAGAGTTTTCTTTTTTTCTTAAATATACCCGAGTAAGGAAAATATCATGATCTAAACAAATAGTACCTATTTTTCATGAATTAGGTTACCGAAGCGAAGCGGGGCGGACTGCTAGCTCTCACATAAACTGGAAAAGCTGACACAAGTTTCTATAAATACATGAACAATAGGTATACTGTGTAAAATTTTGTATACTTAAACGTGTATTGGCGATGTTAAACATAAACCGTTTTGAGCTATTAACACCACATTGGAATATTAAATTGTTATCTTGGCTCCTCACAGCAAATTATGTTTGATCTGTATTAATTACCCCCTGACTAACTTGCTGGACATAAGCCAAACGACCGCAAGAATCATTAACACTTACGTTTGTTTCTAGGTATTTATCTGCGTACTGGTCGCTATTTCATGTGGAGTGATTCCGGCATATGGGTGATGTGCCGATATGTGTTTCAACCGAAGAATTTAACAATTCCTGTGCCACAAAATATAACCGGCCTAAAGGGGGAGATTATTATAAGTAAGTGTGTTAATTGAAATGAGTATTTTTAAAGAAAAAAACAACAGACTTCATGCGCCTTCGAAATTTGAGGGTTTTCCTCGATTTCTCAGGAAATAACCATCACATCCTGACCTGGTGCCAATGAAACTACACGGGAACCATCAGCTTTCAAACAAAAAAAGAATCATTACGATCGCTTCGCCCAGTTAAAAATTATGACTTATGAGGTAACAAACATGGAAAAAATTAAATATAAAACAAGAATACTTACAGACATGTGAATTTAGAACCTACTCCTTTTTTTGAAGTGTACTAAAAACAGTCGAGAGCAAGATCTCATGATAGGATTCCCGTACCTATTATAGCAATAGGGAATCCTAAAAAGCAATTAGCAGTCTAAGTCAAAGTCAAAATTTTTTATTTCAAGTTGGCATGTTTTACAAGCTCTTTTGAAACGTCAGAAACTAGGTGTCTGTTCAAAGGCGAAAAGGCAAATCCTATGGAGAAGAACAGACAAGAATCTCCATGGATGTCAATAATATTATACATAGTTATATCAGGGGTGTGAGAATGATGCCGATCAGTACTATCACGACTCACTAAAACTAACTTAATAATAAAATAGCCACTGTTGGAGCAAGCAGTTAAATAAGATTTCTGTTATTTTCGAGTGACTTAATTGAGAGATTTTCCTATAAAAGCCTTGCCTATATTGAGTGTCACTTGCTAAACTCAAGGCTTTTCGGTAATGGGAAAGCAACATGTCGGTTTTGATTCCATTAAGCATGTCAAAGCACGGTAACAAAAAGTTCGTATTTCGAAATACCTACACAGCAAAGTATCCAAGTATCAACATAATATCTTACGGTTATAACGGCAAAAAAATTGACAGACAGATGTAGGTACTGTATCAAAATCATCATATACCTTAGTACCATCTAGGTACTATTGGACACGGGCCTTCTACGATTCGAGAAGGTACTTGATCTACTAGAAATAGAAGGTTTTATTAAAATATTGTTGCTAAATAACTATCATAGCTATATTTGTAGAAAATAATTGGTCAAGTGCGAGTCGGACTCGCGCACTAAGGGTTCCGTACCATTATCTATGCAACATAAGGCAACGTTATTAGTATCGAGCAAGAAACGGTAAAAAAATCATGTTTGTTGTATGCGAGCCCCCCTTAAATATTTATTTTATTTTATTTTTAGTATTTGTTGTTATAGCGGCAATAGAAATACATCATCTGTGAAAATTTCAACTGTCTAGCTATCACCGTTCTTGAGATACTGCGTACGGAACCCTAAAAATCATGTTTGTTGTATGGGAGCCCCCCTTAAATATTTATTTTATTTTATTTTTAGTATTTGTTGTTATAGCGGCAATAGAAATACATCATCTGTGAAAATTTCAACTGTCTAGCTATCACCGTTCTTGAGATACTGGGTACGGAACCATAAAAATCATGTTTGTTGTATGGGAGCCCCCCTTAAATATTTATTTTATTTTATTTTTAGTATTTGTTGTTATAGCGGCAATAGAAATACATCATCTGTGAAAATTTCAACTCTCTAGCTATCACCGTTCTTGAGATACAGCCTGGTGACAGACGGACGGACGGACGGACGGACGGACGGACGGACGGACGGACGGACGGACAGCGAAGTCTCAGTAATAGGGTCCCGTTTTTACCCTTTGGGTACGGAACCCTAAAAATGAGAAATCTTAGGTATTTTTAGACTCGCCTGTAAACAACGGACTTCACATTATTTATAATAGCAATTTTGCTCTGAGACAAATTGTTTATTTACATTTATATAATCACATAAAAAATATTTAGTTTTAAGCCAACTAATGTATTACTCGTGTCGGAATTCTAGTTATAAACGACAAATCTCTTATATTCCCTAAAAAAACAACTGTCAAATAAACAATTGCTGAGGAATGTGTTACGTCAAATGTTAAAATAATTTATTACCTGACCCGGCAAATGTTATTCTGTCAAAAATATAGCAGATTTTCACATAGATAGACATAAATATCTTCGCGGACATTTTTGTAAAAACAATCCCACCAGAGATAGTTTTGACATTTTTCAGACGTATTTATTAACTTCTAGGTTTTTCTTAATTATACAACGTGTTGCAAGTGTAGTCATAATTTAAAGTTGCATTAGATAGGCCTTAAATATTATAAATAATACAGTTACACATAGAAAAATAAATTTGGTAAGTTTTTTTGGTTTATTTCCTACTATTAAATAACTACAAGAAACGCATCAATTATTAGATGTTTACGGTTTATTGAATACGATTGAACCTTACGATAAAAGATGACCTCATTGTAGTGTTGTATTTAAAGAAGATCGATTAATATAATAAATTATTTAAACTTTTATGAACACATAAAAGTCATAATATAACTAGTTAAGTATTTGTAATTTCATCCATGCCTAGTGCCTAGTCACCGGCCATGTGTAACGATGGTCAAATATGACTACACCTTTCTGAAACACGTTGTATAATAGCCAATTTACACAAATTATACAAACCTTCCTCATTAACTGCTTATTTGAAATTATATAAGCATCTCGGGCCTCGTGGTCTAGTGGTTTATGTAACGGACTGCCGCACACGAGGTCGCCGGTTCGCTTCCCGCTCGGGAATTGTCATACAAATATTTATTTGTACTGCGTCTGGGTGTTTTCTACGTATTCTATGTATATATTTATTTTTTATTATTATTATTTATTTATACAGGACATTTCACACAACGTCCTCTGGTCCCAAAGTAAGCTATATTTCTATGCTTGTATTATGGGAACCAGATACGGATAGACTACATATACTACTTTTCTTTTGTAAATACATACTTATAATACATAGAAAACACCCAGACGCAGTACAAACATTTGTATGACATTTATGGATATCACACAAATGATTGTCCCAACCGGGAATCGAACCCGCGACCTCGTGATCGGCAGTCCATTACATAAACCACTCCACCACGAAGCCCGTCAAAAGATAAGTATTACAAAAGATACGTATTTACAAAAGATAAGTAGTTTTTGTAGAATATCCGTATTCGAGTACCCATAACACAAGCATATAAGCTTAGCTTGGGACTGGAGGACATTGTGTGAAATGTCCATGAATATTTATTTATTTATTTTTTCTACAGATTTCCAATTCATTGTGAATAGACGTGGCAGTAATCGATCCTGTTTGATAACAAGTAGATATATCAATAGCGACATGTTAGTTTAGTGAAATAATTTAAATTAAACATTAAAAAAAACTGAAAGCAACGCAAAAAAGTTTTAACAACCTGCTGTGCTGTTAAAGTTTATTTTCTTCATGGCACCTTCTGTTTTATCTCAATCTATAGTATGTCCATTAGCTGCTGTAGTTTACTTTACTAACTGTTGTTTTTTTACTCGTCTAAAACCACCATCCATTTATTCTTTAATTATTACCTACGATCCGACACTATCCATCCAGAAGTGAACTTATTGATTAGGTTTGTTTAAATGTAATCTGTAAATAAATAGTCTATAAATAGATGTAGTTATATAGTAGTCATGATCCTTCTAGTCATGTAGTGGTAAGTCATGATCCTTCTATAAGCGATTCGACAAAATTTACTCTGAACTTCCACTTCACATTTCAAGATCAAATTAGTCAAGTCAGTCTAAAAATAGTAAATCTTCATGCAAAGCTTTTAGCATTGCTTGGGCCTCGTGGCCGAGTGGTTTACGTAACGGACTGCCGTTCACAAGGTCGCGGGTTCGATTCCCCCTTGGGACCATCATTTGTGTGATATTTATAATTGTCATACAAATGTTTGTACTCCTCTGGGTGTTTACTATATGTAGTATATGTAGTCTATCCGTATTTTGGTACCTATAACACAAGCATAGAAATATAGCTTACTTTGGGACCAGAGGATGTTGTGTGAAATGTCCATGAATATTTATTTATTTATTTATCTTTCTTCTAGTTGCAAATTGCAAAAAATTGGAATAACCTACCAAAGTCTGTGTTTACGGAGTATAGTATATTATAGTATAGTATATTATAGTATAGTATAGTATAGTATAGTATAGATAATTAAAACAAGTAGGCTTCTTGTGTAGTTGATACCTGTTATCAAGCAATGTGTAGTACAAGCTGATGCCCGCGACTTCGTACGCGTGGAATTTTTAAACAAATGTCCCCTTTTTTGCAACCCATTTTTAACTAATCATATCTCCTATTGGTCTGGTCTTAGTTTAAACAAACTAACTCTTCACCTTTATAATATTATTTGTATAGATTAAAAAATAAGTCTTAGCGAGAGAAATGAACGCGGATTATGTTATTTTTTTGGCATCAGAAAATATTGTTTAAGTTATGTGGTAAAAATGAGAAACCATTAGTTTTAGTAAAATGACGGGTGTTATAACACAGTTCATCATAAATCTACTGTTCCTGCGCAGACGCAGGTAGTTAATCCAACACAATGTATTTACCTATTATTAACACTAACAAATCTGTCGTTATTGCCAGTGTTTCTTAACATTTAGTATTCTGGTTTACCGAAAAGTAATTTCATCATAGCTTATAGCATATGTTGTATCCTAACTATCTAAAAATAAATATGTCGAAAGTTATGGTTGAGAATACAATAAAATTGATTTATGAGACGTTTAAGACTTGCAGATCATCTCCTTATAAGATTTTTTATTTGTATTCATACAGCAATTTAGGGTTCACAAAAATTTAAGCATGGATGCCCTGAGCATGTAATTTATGGTGTACAATAAACTGTATTCTATTCTATATCTTAAAATTAACTTAAACTAAAAAAAACAAGTACAATGGGCGGCCTTATCGCTTAAAGCGATTTCTTCCAGGCAACCTGAGCATGGACATTATAAAGAAATAAGCTGAAGTTGTAGGTTCACGTTTATACCCAATATACACATACTAACAATAAACATACACATATTCTTTTTAAATACACATACACACAATTACATCTTATATATAAAATTCACGTGTCACAGTGTTAGTTACCGAAGTCCTCCGAAACGGCTTGACCGATTTTTATGAAATTTTACATGCGTATTCAGTAGGTCTGAGAATCGGCCAACATCTATTTTTCAAACCTTTTTTTTTAGTATGGCAAAACAACGTTTGCCGCGACAGCTAGTAATAGATAAATTTACTAGGTACTATAATAAAAAAAAACTTATATACAGTACAGTTAATAATCGGCGAGTGACGAAAAATCCGAAATTCAAACCGATACCAGGTCAAACCTAATACCCTCCCAAAGTGGAGGAGGCCCGTGCCCAGTAGTGGAATGTTTGTGATTTGAGAAGAAGATAAATAATTGTTATTGCGGTGCTAATATTATTCTGCTAATCTAATAAATTGGATTTTTGAAGTTGTCCCTGTACTCCTATTGATAAGCTTTCACCTTGTCAAACGGCCTGTCTCCAGGGTAATGTGGTTTTGATTCCCTGGAGCATGTAGCGAAATTCAATGTATCAAAGACCGTATGTTTTTATTGCTCTGAAATGTAAGATTTATTTAATTTGTTAAGAGGATCTCGGTACATTTCAATTTGCTATGCAGAACTCGAGAACTCTGTATATGATGTAGCATATTACGATTACAAATATTGAATTTCGAAACTTTTGAAGCGTTATGATACTACGTTAGGGTACTATTCTCCTAATTTAGGTATTTCCCTTAGGTATTGCTATCCCTGTTCCCGAGCACCGCGCAAATATAGCTGAAGCAGACCAACAAATAATTTGAAAAAAAAGACGTTTCGTAGTTCTTTCTTTCTTTCTTTATTCTTTATTGTACAAGAATCACAGTTACAGATTTTTAATCAGTTAGACATTAAAGCAGAAAAATCATAATTAATGTACAAAGGCGAGCTTAACTCAGACATGAGTTTTCTTACAGCAAACCTCTGTTGAAAGAGAAGTTTGAGATAATTCCCTTTTTTCTTCGCGAAAATTAAACCGATTAAAAAAAATTTATACGCTATATTATATTATTATATGAAGAGTATATCTATGTTTCTATCACTTTCTTTTTTGGTAAAACTTTACCAAATTTGTGTCATAGACGCTGCAACTTTATCTAAAGTAAACCGAAAAAAAACGGGATTTTTGGATAGTCACATTTCTTTGAGTTATTATGTTTTGAAAAAAAAAGAAAGTCAGCATAGATATATTAGACCTTGATACTGTGAAAAAAATTCGTCACTCTGGAGGCAAGAAAACAGGGGACTACGATGTCCGTATTTTTGTATGGATCACAATTTGGTATCGTGCCCTCTTAAATAGATTAATGTAATATCCAACACAAAAAGAACTATTAATTCAAACAAGTAGTTCCTGAGATTAGGGCGTTCGAACAAGCTCTTCAGCTTTATAATAATTTACACAACAGTATCTATGCTTATGCATAGATTTTAGACTGTTGTGTTGATTTTTAGGGTTCCGTACCCAAAGGGTAAAAACGGAGACCCTATTACTGAGACTTCGCTGTCCGTCCGTCCGTCCGTCCGTCCGTCTGTCACCAGGCTGTATCTCAAGAACGGTGATAGCTAGACAGTTGAAATTTTCACAGATGATGTATTTCTATTGCCGCTATAACAACAAATACTAAAAATTAAATAAAATAAATATTTAAAGGGGGCTCCCATACAACAAACATGATTTTTTTACCGTTTCTTGCTCGATACTAATAACGTTGCCTTATGTTGCATAGATAATGGTACGGAACCCTTCGTGCCCGAGTCCGACTCGCACTTGACCAATTTTTTGTATTAATATTATTATTAAAACGGTATTGTACATATGTTTAATACAATTAATTCTTATTATTTAGTATCTTTAATACAATTAATCAAACATAATTGAACTAATCATTAATTTCATTGGTATCGTGCCATGTATTATAATAATTATGGCACCACACCAATAAATCTTATTAAAAACTTACTAAGACAACGTCATTTATGTTTTCATTAAACCACATCACGATTCTAATAATATTTTGTGCAAATATTAGTACGCCCCAATAATTCCACAAGCGCTCTCTTTATTATTTTTATTGCAGTATCTGTAATTATTTGCTTGAGAAATTCCATTTTCATAACTAAATATAAATATAACAAATTTTATTGAAGTGGAATTCTTTTTGGCACGACAATAAATAATTAAAACTGGTCAAGTACGAGTTGCACTTACACATGAAGGACCGGCCGTACTGTTATTATTATAACATGCATATCTGTCATACCGACCCCAAAGACTCCAAATAGCGCGATAGGAGCAGGTGAATAATGATTATGAGTTTGTTTGTTGTTGTAGTATCAACTGATATATTATATACTAGCTGTTGCCCGCGATTTCGTACGCATGTTTAGAAATAAAACTACAACAAAATGTTTACTATACCTCTTCATAGATGGCGTTGTATAGTTTTTTAAATCGCACTATGGTTTTACAGACATTAATACTTAAGCTCGTCAAAATGTTGTCACTTTATCAGCTTGATTTCACAATTATATATTAGTAAGGATAAACTATGATAGTTTTAGTTCTTTAGCTATCGGCTCTATCTCGTTCAAGAGATACAGACTAATGGCCTCATTCATAATGACTTATCGGAGGTTTCAAAGTTCGCTAAAATTGGTTCGCGAAAATTGTCAAAAATTGTTCTTGATCTTTTTACGCTAAAACGTTTATTATCACTCCGATAAAATCTCCGTTTAAACCTCCGATAAGTCATTATGAATAAGACCATCACTCAATACCAACGGACGGGTTATAAAGTCTCAGTAGTTAGGTCTCGTTTTATCTTTTGGTATAGGACCCTACACATAAACAAATTTACATCTTTTAGAACAAAATTTTAGCGAACCGTGTGTCAGATAAATTGAAGCACTGCTTAGCTACTGTTGTAAGATGAACTCACGATCAATATTTTAATAATCTTTAAACACCATTACAATAATTGCAATAACTGTTTATCGGACTTTTATTATTCGATTAAAATGTTCTCACGATAGGAATGTCCTATATAATCCCATTGCCAATAAAATTTTAATTTGTTACGATTGAATTGTTGGCATCGTTGGCATAATATAATAAAAAGAAATATTTATGAGCGTGCTTTGCTCTGGTGAAATTATCAATAAAAAAAGTTGTCAAACAGTATAAACAGTCTTTAACACTAAATTTGTGCGACTAATTTATACAAATAAAATCACCTTTTATGGAGATACGCATAGCGGTACAGGAACTATTTAGCCACCATGATCATGCTGCATAGCTTTAGAAAGAAATAAAGTACACGAATTACATTTCAGGGGAAAAAAGATAACAAAGTACAACCCAATGATAGAAACTAACGCTAAATTATTATTTTTTTAAATTACGAATAAAGAAAGTATACTTATACTAACCCGTAATTATTTGACCTAATTGACCTGCGATCGACCAAAGAGTGAAGCTCGATGATGAAAGGGCCTCCTCGTCGACCGACTGCAGTTCTGTCTTCGTGATATTCTCGTCAGCATGCTATGCTTCACTTGCTATTGTAATATCTTATATATAAAATTCACGTGTCACAGTGTTAGATGCCGTACTCCTCCGAAACTTGAAACTTGTTTTGACCGATTTTTATGAAATTTTACATGCATATTCAGTAGGTCTGAGAATCGGCCAACATCTATTTTTCAAACCTGTTTTTTTAGTATGGCAAAACAACGTTTGCCGGGTCAGCTAGACTATTATAAATCCGTAAAAGTGGTAGGTATTACTACAAAACTCTGGTATATTACCTTTAAGTAGTTGTACAGTGTTAGTAAGTTTTATAGACCAGTGCTTGATGCACGAAGAACTGAAAGTTTGATTAAATGGGCTTAGGAATTTGAATATGTTTAAGCAAATTTTTCTCAAAATAACTAGTACAAAATTTGTTGTTATGTTATGCCTATTTGACAGCTTAGCTAGGCGTTGTTAAATGGAAGAACGCCAACAATCGGATATGATACATATTTAAATCAATTTATTTCACTCTTTGTTACAAAACTGTCTTCATTTCTATAAGTAATCATTTACTAGTTGCTTAACTTGTCATGATTATACAGAACTAGCTGTTGTCTGCGACTTCATGCATGTGGAATTTAGAACCCGTTTTATTTTATTTTTCATTAATGCTCTTATTAGTCGCAGTGTGATGTTATATAGCCTATTGCCTTCCTCGATAAATTTACCAGCCAATACTGAGAGATTTTTTTAAATCAGAGAAGTTGTTCCTGAGATAAGCGGGTTCAAACAAAGTAACTCTTCAGCTTTATAATATTACTAGCCCGATGCCCGCGACACCGTACGCGTCAAATTTAGAAAAAAAATCCCGTTATTGCCCTATTGCTTCGCTCCTATTGCTCACAGCGTGATGTTTTATAGCATACTAGCTGTTGCCCGCGACTCCGTCCGCGTGAAATTTAGAAAACTTTTCATCCCTTTTTTTCGCAATAAAAGGTAGCCTATATCCTTTCTCAGGGTCTAAAGATTGTCTGTGCCAAATTTCATCAAAATCGGTTGAGAGGTTTAAGCGGGAAAGCGTAATAGACAGACAGGCAGAGTTATTCTCGCATTTATAATATTAGTAGGGATAGCCTTCCCCTATAAATGGACTAACTAACAAAAAAAGAATTTTTCAAATCGGACACGTAGTTCCTGAGATTAGCACGTTTAAACAAACAAACAAACTCTTCCGCTTTATAATATTAGTATATAGTATAGATAGAATATGAAAAGCTAAACTAGTAGTAGTTAAAAAAATCTTACCTAACTTAGCTATTAGCTCAATTATGTTACATTATAGATTTCTATGACAAGTAATTTTATTGATATTTCTCGTACCAACTGTGTTAGTTTTTACATGAACATTATTTTAGTCTCTCTGCGGGAGACACGATGCAACACATGGGGGCCTTGTTAGCCATTACGACCCTCCTAACGTGTCTACATTACATACATTAGTAGTACGACACTAATGCATTCCCTCTAATGCTGAGTGATACGTAAATACGTTTGTTTTCTTTATAAATTGCTTTTCTCTATGTTGATTAATTGAGTGAAGAGTAGATAGATGGATGTCCGTGTGGTGACGGATTAAGAATACAAGAGTCACTACCTCTTTTCCTTCCCAGGGGACTGTAAAAGCCAGCTGAGGAAAATTGTACCCATATAATATCCTTAATGAGAAACGGAGAACTCAATAAACTCCCTCTCAATGTGGAGAAGCCCCATGCCTAATGCGACGTTAATGGACTGGAGAGAGAGAGAGAGATGGGTGTAAGATAATGTGTGAAAGAAGTTAGGAATTATATAGAGGAATGAACACAGATAATATAACGTCTGACAGAAGAATATGGGAGAAAAAGACATGTGACATTGACTGCAAATAATGGGATAAGGACGAAAGGAAGAATAACGATCGCTAAGATGCATTAATATAAATAAACTTTGAAATGAATGTGAAGATAATTTTGGAATATAATGGAGTTAAAGTTGATTTTGTAATATGCTGTAAAGACTTTACCGCTTGGTACACGATCTTTCCCTATTTTTATGTGTAAATAATCGTTGATTATTTTTTTCTCAAATATTTATGATGAAGAAAAAGCAAACCTCTAGAAAGCGACACATTAGTAAAGACCGGGTGTTTTACTAGACGCAAAGACGACATTTGTCCTGTATTATTGAATTAATGAAATTTTAATGAGTTAAATTACTTTTTCTCGTCAATGCCAAAGAGATCGATCGATACGAATTCTTGTAAGGCAATGCACGACAAATATTGCAACAGAATCTAAGCAAAAGCGAATTTTTATGGCAAGAGAAAAGTAATTGCGAATTTCCAGACTTACAGATGGAAATAGAAATGCTAATCTGCTATTTCAAAATAACTTTTTGCTAGTCAATTGAGTTTTACTCAAACGGTAGTCTCAGAAAGTCAGACTCACACTGACAGATTTATTTAGCCTGGCAAACCGTTTACTGAATACGCTGTAGTCATTAGCTCTATGTTTATTATACTGTGACGTAACTATCCATTAACACACGCCTTTGCTATTCTTTAGAGTTATTTCAAGCACATTTTTTTTCACGCTAGCTGGTTAAAATCTAAATTATTTTGTTTATTTTTTATCCATTTTCTTATTGCGGTTATCTGGAATATATTATACTTTATAAAATAAAGACGTTTACATGAACACACATTGCGGGTATTAAATCATTAAAGTTAAATAACTGACGAAAAATTACTAATAGTCCGCTGCCCGTTGGCATGTGCAGAAAACTATCCAAACTTTCGAAAAGAATAAACACTGTATCAGCCCACACAATGAGATTTATGTTCACCGATAAAAATACTACATTGGTTCTTTCAAGTCATCAACGGGTAAATTCGTAGTTTGATGGAAACGACAGCAGTCGTGTTAATAAATAAACATCGTTAGATTTAACATAAGTAAAACGTAATGTTTGACAGGAATATAAATAGTTTGGCAAAGGTAGAAACTATGTATGCAGACTGAACAAACACAGCTATTTTGTGAGGAACATAATTATCTATCTTTACGAGCATGCCCGAGTTCCTTATGTGTCGTTAAATGCTGGTCATGAGACTACTGTGGTGTTACCAGATTTTATTTCTTTTAAATATTTCTTAGCTTTTATTCGACTTTTTTACATAATTCTTACAAACATATAAACTTAAACTTGTTATACTATGATAGGTACACAACGACCTCTTTAATCACAACGATCTCATTAAATACCTATCTAATTGGAGTAAGCCGCTTGAACCCAAGAAGTAGATTTTAAGTTTATAGTGGGCAACTTGTTTTTATCAAACACATCGGAATCCATCGGTGAGATCTACAGTGATAAACAACTCAGCAAATAGTATTTAACTGTAGGTCTCCCTTGCTCTAATTTGACGTAATTATAGTGTGTGAACATGCATTAAGGAAATTCGGGCCAACAAAAGCAATCAGAAATTTGTTGATAGCAATTTAATGTACCGCAGTACCAATCATTTAAAATCACAATTGGTTAAACACAACGGATATTTAGATTAGGGAAAAACTGAAAAAAATTAACACGAAAATGTGGCATGACGCAAACGTAAGCATTAAAGAGATGACTATTCCGAATTAGTCTTTTATTAATCCAAATGCTACAAATTCTTTATTGATTCAGCTGGCTATGTACGAGGTGCAGTGCTGAAGACATCATTTCAACCTCTCATAATCTTTCTTCGCCTACTGCTGGACAAATTCAATACCACAACGCGCGACTTGTGCTCTTGATAATATTGTCGCTTCATCTTGATGGGAACCACCCTACGCTACGTCGTCTACACTCATAAACTATTCTTCCCCATTCTCTCATACTCAGGCTCATTGCCACTTCAGTGTGCTAACCTTTTGGACTATATTGGTTACCCTCGGTGTCTTACGAACCTCATAATTTCGTATTTTATTCCGCAAGGAAATACTGTGATAGTCTGTAGACAGATATAGCGTAGGTACTTCTGCTGTTAGAATGTAAATAGTAATTTGCGGGTAATTTCGTGAGCCATTAAGGAATTGTTTATATAAGTATATTAGCTAGCAGAAATTACTTGAGATATATAGTTAATTCTTAGAAGTAGGTCAAGTGTTCAGTTGAAGCTTTCCATATGTTTACAAAAACAAATCTATTGATGGCACTGAGCCCATAAGCCATATGGGATCAACTAGAATAGTGACTCGTTTATCTAGTTCCACATTATCATGACAATGCCAACAGTCTGGGACAGCATTTCTAAATTCTTTTTTTTATTTACATTTGACATCATGATTCTAGAAATAGTTTGATTGGAGGTTCTCTCATAATCACAACTAAACTGAAACTGCACAACTCAGTTTTTTAAGAATCAATGCTCTCAATCTCAATACCTCTATATGAGCACAACATTTATATTGATATTTAACGTATATTCGCGTTAGTGTATTTTATAAGTATTCGTTTACAAATAAATCTAATTTAAGATTTCATTTGATAATGGAAGATAGATAGAATTTCCATAACAAACAATTGACTTCCACCGTTGACTAAAGTTTTACACGACGTTCATAAAAAAGGTAGTGTTATGTATTTTAATTGTGTTTTTATAGCACTAGCTGTCACTTTTGTCGGTGTACGTGACAACTATGTGTCAACGATATGATACTGAAGTATGTAGTTTGTCACAGTTAATTAGCCCTGGAGCCTATCCCTTCTAGCGATTATAACTGCTAGAAAACATTCTGAAATGTACTATTATGTCAGTACTAATAGTCTACTATGCCGTTCAAATGAGAATAGGATGAACCCCGCGTCATGTTGTGACATAATAGCTGTCAATTCAAACAATTTTAGTAGGGTCAGCAAAACAATATATTTTTTTAATATAATTTACTTATCACCTTATCGTTATCTTTTACTCATTTTCGAGCAATTAGCGAGATAAATGCAATTACAAACAACAGCAAATCGAGACAAATACAAAATAAAAACACTAACAAACAAAAACTGCGACAAATAACAAAAAAATTAATTTATTTGACGGGGAACAAGCAAATAGCTAACAGCATAAAAAATAAAACTTAGGCAAGCTTCAAAACTCGACAAGGCACAATAACAATGACAAAATGGCGGTTGGTAGTTGAACATAATATTATCTTCTCCAACGACGAAATATTGAAATAAATTAGTTTTCTTTTTTATTAATGTTAGAAGTATTATTCCTCAAAAATTTTAGATATTTATGGACTTAGAATAACTGAGATAAGACAAAACATAAAAAATAATTTATTGATTCGCGAATAAAGTTTCGTTGCTGTCAGTACTTTTCAAATCACTTTGACAGATAGCCAATCCTATTCTCGTTTGAAACGTATAGTACCTAGTATTAGAAGTAATTACTTCCTCGTGTTTTTGCAAGGTCTTTCTGTCACATAATAAATTTTGCTAAACCCACAGACATGATGACATAAACTTGGTATAGTTTTTTTTTTCTTTGCAGGTTTAGAATTTGACGATATTGGTACCAATTCTATAGGCACAACTAAAATTAACTAATCTAAAAAAATAATTTTCTTATTGTCAATAACACAATTCTGGAATGTTAACTGAAATTTCTTATATTAAATCTGTATTTTGTTTCAGAATGCACAAATTACCTGGCGCAGCCTGTTCTAGAAAACGGACGGCCTTATGATCTAGCCTATGAAGTGAACATAGCCAGTAAGTAAAGTACTGAGAAAATTTTTTTTTTAGCACTTAAATATCCCAATGCTGGACAGAGGTCATCTCTGCAATGGCGTTAACTAATCTTATGTTTCACTCAGAGACTATGATTTTTAGCAACCATTTAATAATGTCCTAACCTTGTTTGAATTATATTTAATTGAATTATTTAGATGATATTTCAGTAACGCAACAATTAGTTATGGTTTAAAATAATGTTGATAAAATAGACATACTATAAACCTACTATGATAAACTAGTTTTTACGTTTATAAAAGCTATTACGCTCTAATAAACATAAAAAGGCGACATGGATCTCATCTCAGAATTTCTTTAAAACTATTTTTAAGTCTACATAAAAGTTAATGTTTTATAAAATTTTGAATACCTACGTACTCAAGCTTATAGCTGAACTAGCTGTTGCCCGCGAATTCGTTCGCGTGATATTTTGAATGACTGGGCAATAAGAAACTTAACGCAGGCTTTGCAACCAACATACCACAGAAAATGGTATTCAATTCCATGCAGACAAAAATCCTATAAACCATTGTCTTCCAATTCTTTCCATATCAAATTCTTTTTCAATATCTTCAAAGCACAGACGTCGAATGTTTAGATTTTTTTAACAATTTTATTACATAAAGCAGAACTAAATATCAGAGTTAACAAGTCTGTATAAAATATTCACAATCCTCAATGGCTGTTTATTAAATTCAGGCTGCTTTGGCCCAAGCCAAGACACAATGACGTAACATTATGTCGTAGAAAAAAATTAAGGGTTTGCACAGCTATAAAACAGCGATAAAGGCTCGGAAAGAAAATCTTTTTATAAGTTGAATAAAAAATCCCTCGCCTAAGGTTAGCTTATCTTAAAACTTTGACGAAATAAAGATGGGCTGAAATGAATTAGATTTCATATTCAGTTATAAGATGAGCCAAGTAATTTCATAGCTTTTAACTTTAATAAGACATAAGAAAATTATACGCTATCATGTCGTACTATAAATTAATTCCTTTTTTCATATTATTCGTATTTTAGCTGTTATTTCTACCGACATCTAACGCAGGTGGAGCCTTATATTATGAGAAGCACTTTGAATTAATATCCGCCTATACGTCCGTCCGTCCGTTTGTCTGTCAACAGGCTGTATCTCTGAAATCGTGATAGCTAAAGATGAAAATTTCACAGTTTGTATATATCAGTTGATATTACACCAACAATTTGTACTCATCATCATATTTTTTTTTTCAATTCAAACCTCTAGTTCCTGAGATTAGCGCGTTCAAACAAACAAACTCTTCAGCTTTATAAAATTAATATAGATTTAATTCAGCAAGGAGCAAGAGAATAGAGTTAGAAATCTATAGAATATACGAGTATCTCTCTAAATGTTATCTATATTTTATGTTTGTTTCCTTTGTGCAGATTACGTGCGTACTATGATATCGTTTGGTATCATCAGCTTGTTCGTTATGGCAATGGGATGTGGTTTTTCCATTTATACCTTCCATAATCCTAGATACATGTTTAAGAGGCTTGCTGCCGGCATCCACTTTATTAGTAGTAAGTAATAATTATGTTTATAATTAGGTAATAAATTGAAATAGTTTAAAGTTTTGTGTTTTGCGTCATAAATGTTCTTGGTTTAATTGGATTCTAGCTGAAACCTGCAGCTAATCATAACAAGAACAAAATTGTATATTCTTTTAGGATTGCTATTCGAAACAAACAGATTGACAGACTTTATTAACCATTAGCGGTATAAGCATCATGCTACAATTTAGACAGATCTTATCTTTCATTATTTTTATTTGTGTAGATAATTTTTTTTTTATTCAGCCTGTTAACTACTGCGTTGTGTTTAAGATAAAATCTATAAACTAGTAGGGAATGTACTTCTCTCGCCCTCTAGCCCATTAACCAATGCTGGGCACTGGCCTCCTCCATTTTGGAAGGGATTACAGTCTACTGTGCCCCACTGACCAGGCACGGTGTTTATTTTTGAGTCTTCCGTTTCTCACAGAGGATGTTATACATGTACAATTTCCCTTAGCAGGCTTATAATGGCAGTAATGCCTCGGGAAGGATAATGGGTGGACAGATGGACAATGCACTCGTACTTACAGTAATTTAATATTTTCAGCTTCGTGTACATTCGTGGTTGTGCAAGTAATGATGTCATCAGTTGCCCATATGAAAAAGAATGTTGATTTCGTTTATCCTCGCGATGCTTATCATTAGTAAGTAGTATATTATTTGTTTAATAGGCATATTAGTAGGCGTGTGGAATTTTACATCCCCATATATTTTGTCGCCGTTCAAACCTTCATTGGACTCTTACGAATATTTCAATATCAAAATCATCAAAATCGGGCCAGCCTTTCTCGAGTTTTAGCGAGACTAACGAATAGCAATTGATTTTTATATGTAAGAAGAAGAAGAAGAAGATTTACTGACTTGATAGCGACAATTTTAATAGAATAAGTAAAATTAATAAAGCTTCATTAGCAAATTTCGTTCTCTGGATCAACGAATTTTGAGACGTTTTCCTAATCATCATCATAACATCACGCCTCTTTCCCATGGGCGTAGGTAGAGACTATAGAGCGCCATCTGCTACGATCCAAACATACTTCCTTGGCTTCATCCACACTCATACATCTGGTCATACATGCTCGACGGTCATAGTACAAGAAATCTAGCATAAGTTTATCCTTCGAAATTAAGTATTTGTAATTAAAATAATAATTATATTTCTTTACAGCTATGGTATCAGTTTTTTCTTGGCCTGGTTTGTTGTCCTTGTCAACTTTTTTGCCGCCGCATCGTTTCTTTGGTACTCACGAAAGAGGAAAGGTGACAAAGCAGCGACAGATGAACTAGCAATGGCTGATGAACCAACAATCATCGGGCGATGACGCTTCCAGCAGTGCAATATAACCCGACATCTTTGGTCGTGGCAAATTTTCCTCAAATCTTTACTGAACAGTGCTCAAATGACCAATAGCTGTAACTACGTTCAAGTCTTCCAAATAATATTTTCTACAAAAATAAGACTTTGTGATGCAGCTCCATTCGTTTTTGCTAATCGATGGTCTACATTAAAGCAACAATATGCTACAATGTCGGTAAAATGAAAACAATTCTTTGTTTAATGGAAAGTAATCAGTGAACGTGGTGTTATTGAAAACTGTCAACTACAGAAAATAATTTGTTCCGAGTTCTTATTATTCTATACTATGTAGTTTACCTAGTAAAATATTCACTTGAGCGCCGTCGAGCACCGTCGAATATTTAGAAACAGTATTATTATGCATGATACGTTGAGTTAAATTAAGCAATTATTCTAGAAATTGATTAGAGCTGCATCACTTATATAACTTTATATTGGTAATAATTCTACATACACAACTAAACTTAACTAAAAAATGAATTTGATAGTGTCACGATTTGGCAAAGCTGACAGAACTTTTTTATTGAAAAATAATAAATCAATAAAATAAATAAATATTCACGGACATTTTACACAACGTCCTCTGGTCCCAAACTAAGCTTATATACTTGTGATATGGGTACCAGAATACGGATATACTACATAAACTACTTTTCTTTTGTGAATACATACTTATAATACATAGAAAACACCCAGACGCAGTACTGTATAATAAATAAATAAAATAAATAAATATTCACGGACATTTTACACAACGTCCTCTGGTCCCAAGCTTAGCTTATATGTTTGTGTTATGGGTACCAGAATACGGATATACTATATAAACTACTTTTCTTTTGTAAATACATACTTATGAGACATAGAAATCACCCAGACGCAGTACAAACATTTGTGTGACATTTATGGATACAACACAAATGATTGTCCCAAGCGGGAATCGAACCCGCGACCTCGTGATCAGTAGTCCATTACATAAACCACTCCACCACGAAGCCCGCCAAATCTGTATTATAGCCAACTAATCAAAATACGCCATAGTAGTTTTCATTTTTCAGTTAAGTTAAGTTTAGTTGTGCACTTAGAATTGATACCGTTGTCAGTTTCAGCTGTTAGACAATTCTTGACTGATTCTGTTACCTTGAATTTAATTACACCCTAAATGTAAATTGTGACGTTTATATTATTACGCCTTGTTAATCTTATGAGCGACGGAAAAAATAATCTTTATTGCGACATTTTTTTATTACCAGCTTGCAATATTTTTATGTGAAATACGGATTTAAACTTGATGTACTCACACTATGAGTAAACGTGCCAGTGTTATTAAATATAGTGATTTTGTATCATTTCAAATCTGCGTTGCCTTGCATATTTGTATAAATATGTATTTTTGAAGTACATATTACTCGCTGCCATAAGACTTTGCCTAATATATTCTAGTCATACTTATGTTTATGCATTGTTTGTAAGGATGACTTCCGTGATAGTGTGAAGTTTTAGCAATATAATTAACTCCAGTTTTTGGTATATATAAAAACCAATTTTTGACGGGATATGTGGAATTTATGATACATAATGATAAATTTGGTCGGGACCAACGTGACAATGTATTGTATTCTTATATCTAAAGCTTTTAATACTTACGAACCTGTGTTGTAAGACACCATACCAATAACTTTTGTGAGTTAAAACCGCTGCGGAATGTATCCCAAAAAGTGGTATTGTTTATTCCATTACATTTACATTATCATGTATTTTAATGTTATATTTATGTCCTTCCTTACATGTAGAACTTTTTTATTGAATAAATAATTTAAAACTGTTTGTGTTTAATTTATTAAAACTAACTTTCCTTTACTACCATTATAAAGATCATTAACTAAACTTTTTATGATTCTTTGAACAAAATTTAATGAAGTAGTAAATATTATTTAAAAAGGTGTCAAACAATAAAGGTATTTTAATCAAATTCTTCACGAACAATTCTTTTCTTTTACATTTTACATGAGAAAAATCGTTAAATTTTTCGACAGTAGCTATTTTGAGCGAAGCATTGTCGAATGTCTGGCATCGGCCCAGAGTTGAGCTGTGACAGTGCCAACGTCAACAGAGGTCAGTGTCCTAAAAAGCTGCTGAAGAAAAGACAGTCGTCCTAATTAACCGCTTTTAAGCACAAAAGGGTTTTGTTCTCTGACTTCCGTGTTTTTGTATTTTCTTTGAAATACACATTAAATACAAAAATAAATATACTATTTCAAGACTGGATTAAGTTAATAACAGAGTAGCGCTACATGTCCCACGTGTTCCAACATAGTTGGGAGTACGAATCCGCGTCTGGCGTTTATTGTTTTTTTTTAACCTTATGTGCTTATTTTAATGATAGTTATTACTGTATTTTTACTGATGAAAACTTTGTTAACACAAAATTACAAAAGAAACGATCAACCCATTTTAGTATAGAATTACGACAAACTCTGTAACATAAAAATGTTGCATACCTAGTTATAAATTAGCTGTCGTCCTCAGTTATTGTTGCGTACGTACTAGAGACCATCCCCTATATTCTAAAATCTACCCAATATAAATGCATAATTTCAAAAAATCGGTCGAGCCGTTTCGTAGGACTTTCGTAAGTTTGGTTTTCGGATTCTCGTATCATAATGCAAGTTGCATTATGATACGAGAATCTTATGTAAGAGTTACATATTTGGAAACCACTAGCATTCTATAACTGGCTTGAAATTAAGCGTTCAATACTTTTCTTAGTCACCATGACAACTTGCAAATAAATAGACAAAAGCTTTCATTTTCATGTTGGTTTGTTAAGATTATAGGGTAAAATAATTTCACGTTAACCTTAAAGATATCAATAAAAGTTGAGTAATTCAAGTGAATCACGCAATGGATGAGGCTGAGGTAAGTCTGCCGTGCTTTTGTCCCTTTCAATTTAATTAGAATCATTTTGTATGACATGCAATCCAGTTATTACGTCAACGTAAATCTTCGTGGAACACGAAACCCATTCTTTTCCTTTCAATTCTATGTCTTGCGCTCTTCTGTGTGTTTTGCATAGCTTGTATATTGATATCTGCTTTATGATAATGACCTCCTAATCATTCCTAAGGCTATAATAAAACTAGTCTTTAACTGTGACTTTGGTTCTCCAAAACGCCAATATTCACAGATTTATATAATAGTACCTTTGTTTCGGCCAAATTTTAAACTCTCCATGGATCACGATACTAGCATGTTCTTACCCGAAGTTATACACAAGACACTGGCGGAAAGTGACTTGACTCAAGATAGTCACATAAGGGCCATTAGAGAAGAATTTAATTAAATCTACTACCTTTTTACAATCTCTTGCACCTCCCATGTAAAGGAGACCAGGTTTCCTACAAGATTGTGAAGAGTAATCACCCGACAACTGGAAAGATTATCAGTCATAAACTTTAAAACGCATCGGTCAAGCTATTTTAAGGGATTTTAGTGGCAATACTGAGACACAAAAATAAATAATTATATGTCATAAATTCCTATGAAATTTTAGAAAGCCGATACAAAAACAAACAGCAATACAGAAGGTAAAATTGATGAGGGAAATACTATAGCAGAAAGCTCCGATGTATCCAGCGGTAAGTCAATTAATTTTAAGAGAGATTAATAGTAATTTGACGAATGTAGGATCAAACAATACAGTGCCAATACGCCTGGTCAGCGCGGCACGTTGGACCATAATCCCCCGCAAAGTGGAGAAGGGCTCTACCCAACAGTGGGACGTTAATGGGCTGGAGGGAGAGAGAGGATCAAACTATTGTTTGCCAAGAATGACATATTGTTGAAAACTTTATTTAAAAAAGCCTCACTAGGTATCTCTGTGTGGTGACGGATTAATAATACAAGTGTTACCACCCCATCTCTTCATAAGGGTGCTGTAAAAGTCAGCTAAGGGATATTGCACACAGATTACATCCTCTGTTAGGGACGGAAAACTCGGAAATAAACCCTGTGCCAACACGCCTGGTCAGCGTGGCACAGTAGACCATAATCCCTCCCAAAGTGGAGGAGTGCCCAACAGTGGAACGTAAGTAGGCTGGAGAGAGAGAAAGGTATGTCTGTCTTTAAAACATATATCTCATAAGTGCTACCCAACGTAAATATGGCCGTTTAACTAGCCTATAGAATATCAAAGTTGGGTAAAGCTCTCCCTCTTATTTTTCTACGTTTTCTGGTCTTGGCAATGATCTATTTTGTTTCGCCATCTGCTTCGATCTGTTGCGTTCATGAACTCCGTCATGTGGGAGCCAAATATATAACTCGAAGTACACGTACCTATATATTTTAATCAAACTAGGTTAAATATTATAACAACTGTATTGTAAAAACTGTGTAATACCTATGGCACGAATTAGTATATACAGATGTCCAGCAACAGACTGAAATAGGCTGTAAATTAAAGTACCTAATAATACATCAAATACTAACTGACATAGTACCTAATATATATGCTGAAACATAACCAGAATAATTTACCTAATTAATCATGGTAGTTCAGTTGGCAGGGCAACGGAACAGTATTCCAAGGTAATGGGTTCAAGTCCCGCTCATGGTGATCATTTTATCCACTATAATTTGATTTATTAAATAGAATAAAGGCAATTGCAAAAATTCATAAATTACTGTAGAATAATTATTTTATTTTTGTTATGGTAAAGTATCTGTTGGTGAAGTAGAAGATGACTTAGAAACTGACCAAATCGGCAAAGGTGTAGCAACTGGCAAAATAACAGTCAACCGGGACGAGTATTTACAAGCTTACAGAGATCTTACAAATGAGGCCAAACAGTTACAAATCAAGAATAATATCTTACATAAAAGACTTGCTGAATATTACAGGTAAAAGTTTTATAGATAGTGTAGATACTTTTACGGATTTACATACATACCTATTTTCAACGTAATATTTAAAATATAGCCAGATGTAAACTATGAATATTACACGTATTTTATTCCCAACGGTATTGTAATATTATTTCATCACGTAGCTGACAAAAACTTTTAGATCAAAAAACTATGAAATAACTAAATATGTTTTCTTCTTCCCAGCCATTTGAGGTCTCACTTTAAGGTCACGGTTCTCTGCCTGGAAAGGGTAATTTTGCTATCAAATTTGATTTGATTTAATTCCCGTCTGATCCTAAAATACCCAGTAAAATAAAATAGATATTTATGTGAAGTACGAGGAGCGTACTTAGAATGCCTAATGGATTTTATATATCCCGGCTGAAACGTGCTGTCTAGGGTATTCAAGGTATCAGCGCTACCACCGAGTATATATTGACATTTGTTTTTAAGTATTTCCGCAAATAAACATTGCTTTTCATTTCTATACAATGTCACTGTTGATCACACAATCAATAACAATTAAGTCTAGTAGTTTAGGCTAAGATTGTTAGTTTTACTATCGACTGAGCTAAGAAGTCCATATATTTTATTGTATGGCTTTATATAAATACACACCTCTTCCAAAATATACTTGGCTATTAACATAAATTTAGACCATCTGTAACAGATACCAAATTATTTATTGAAAATAATTATCAGTCTCAATAAAAGCAGCTTTGAACTATAGCAGTAAAATCAAATTTGCGGCGGCGTTGAATTTATTTATATTGATAATAATCGCGTTTTAGTGAGTACATCAATTACGAATGCGTTAATTCGAATTGAATAAGTTTATTTAAGTGTATCTCTAGTATCGATTCATAAAAGGCTGCTGTATCTATACTTATAATAAATCTGTAGAGAGGTCAATTCTGTACATGAGATATATTTTCAAAATAACTATCAGGGGGTGATTAGTGATCGATACTGATGCCAAAAATGCAATCAGTAAAATTTTTGTCTGTCTGTCTGTCTGTCTGTCTGTCTGTCTGTCTGTCCGTCTGTATGTTCCTTATAGAAACAAAAACTACTCGACGGATTTTAACGAAACTTGGTACAATTATTCTTCATACTCCTGGGCAGGTTATAGTATACTTTTCATCACGCTACAATCAATAGGAGCAGAGTAGTGAAGGGAAATGTTGGGAAAACAGGAAAAGGTGCTCCATTTTTAAGCTTCCGTCGCGTGTGCAGCCTTAATGGTTAAAGTTACATAGAAATCATGTATGATGGAAATATTCTACATAAAATTGTCTAAAAAATATCCCGAAACAGCACATATCTATATTTTATGGTTGACTCACAATAACATGTGTAACTCCTGATAGCTTAGCAGTTCGTTCATTCTGATTATATTTGTTTACTCTTACGTTTATAATACTCTCACTCAAGCAGTAGTTAAAAATGTTGCAAAAACGGGGAAAATTTCCTAAATTCTACGCGGACGGAGTCGAGGGCAACAGCTAGTTTCCTAATATAATTCACAATTTATATATTTTGTCCTAACTAGTCCTGCGTTCAATGGTTATTAGAATACATATTACCTATCGTTACCCACATTCCCCTTCGTAAATACAATTTTAGTAAAGATCTGTTAATTAGAGATCTAATCTAATATGTAAAATTTCCATGTCACAATGTTAGTTACCGTACTCCTCCGAAACGGCTTTACCGATTTTACCAAATTTTATATGCGTAGTCCGTAGGTCTGACAATCGGCTACTATCTATTTTTCAAACTTTTCCCCCTCCCTGACAACGTTTGCCGGGTCAGCTAGTTTTACATAATTTTAAAAGCATTTCGTTTTTACATAGACTACAACTCTTTTCAGAAAACGCAAATTAGATCATGTCTTAAAACCATTCGAAGGCTCAGCAGATTTGGAGGAGAAATATAATCAAAAACTATTCGGATATGAAGAATTGAAAGAAATTTCCGAAAGAGAATTAGCTGACGTATGTTTTTATGTACTCTTATATTGAATCAATCAAATATAAACCTTCGTATCTAACTATTTATGATTCGCATACAGCACATTGACCAGCTGTTGTCCGCGATTTTGTATTTATTTTGAATTTAGAAACCATACCTCAACAAAATGTAGATAATAATATACCTACCTTCCTCTTGAACTACTCTCTCTATGTAAATAACTGCAGTAAAATCCGTAGTGTGGCTTGAAGATTTTAACTCACATAGGTATACACAGAAATCGCCTAAGATTCATTGATGTTTATTCAGATATGGTCTAAAGTTGGCACCGTTGAAAATCATTACCAAGCTCGGCTAGAACACGCGGAAAAAAAATTTGCCGCACTTCAATCGCTTGAAGAAAATACGGGTACTGGTCTTATATATTCAAAGAAGGGAAAACCTATAGCTGACAAAGTGAGTCCCTTAATCTCGTTATAGTTGTAAGTAGCTAAAGAATACAATAGTTTGGTAATCACTTAAGTAATTAAATTTAATGGTAGGTACCAATTCTATATGGACAATTAAACTTAACATAAAAAATGAAAATTGATAGTGTCAACGACACAATTCGGCAATAAGTGAACCTTTTAATTATAATAACTGATAATAGCGAAATAATGGATATATTAACACAACAACTTTTCTTTTTTTAGTTCAATTGAATTGTCCACGTAGAATCGGTACTGTAAATATTGGCAAATTTACAGTTCTAGTAATAATTCAATTCAATAAAATACAGATAATTTCTCATGTCTGTCATTAGGTATGTGATTTCTAAATTTTGTTTTCTTTCAGACGGTAGCGAGGTTTCTGACATTGCAAACACGAAAAGCTGAACAAGCTGCTGCACTTAACCTACGTTATATCAGAGCAAGAAATGCGGTAGCAGAACTAGAGTCAATAGTTAGAAAACTGGAAACTATTGGCCCAGGGCTTTATGTACACCAGTTTGAACAACTTGATATTGATAACCAAAATTATATGACGAAAATTGAAGGTACCAACCTTTTTTTTTTGATAAATTACAAGGCCACATTGATAGTATACTCATACTTATACAGGGTGGCCCAAAAGTCGTGGATCAAACGCAACTAGGGGTTAGATGGGGTCATCAGCTGCAAAAAGTTGTTCTACGGGAGGTCCTTAAGGTCAACCCCTGCAGAGTTATAATTTATTTTGTGTTTTTATGAGAAAATTGACTTTTTTTAACTAATTCTTAATACAATTCGAAAAAATCTGCATCCTGTATCTTTTTATAATTTTCACTAGATTGGTACTGATGAGTCCTTGCGTTAGACATGCTATTTATGGTTGTTTATTAGGTGTGTTGAAGATAATATTAAGTTTTACAATTATTTTTTTTCTCAAATCATAACTTTTTATTTCCTTCGGACCCCACTGTGAAAAAAAAATACTCTACCGAAAAGTGACCCTGCATTACAAGTTTTGGCGCATTTAATAGGGATTCTGAAAAGGTATTACACTTGGCAATGAGAGTCTCTAATATCTTTCTAGGACGAAAAAACAAAACAACGATTGTGAAATAATTGTTTTATTAAGCAAAACATTTTACAATAAATGCTCAAAATTCCTGCCTCTGACCTTTACATAATCTGCACCGTCTAATAAAATTCCTACGTAACCTACGGAATGCACCTCTGTTGTTAGTAACTTGTACCCTAGCAAATTGGAGCTTTTGTCGTAGTTCTTGTTCGCTATTGTTCTCTCCTTGGTAAACTATTTCTTTAAAATAGCCCCAAAGAAAAAAATCTAATGGATTTAAATCGGGCGACCGGGGTGGCCACGCAATATGTCCGCCTCGACCAATCCACCGGTTAGGGAAGCGCTCGTTCAAATGATCTCTAACTGCTCGAGCGTAGTGTAGTGAGGCGGGGCACTACATGTTGCAGCCACATTTCTGCTATTCTTTCTTCTGGAACTTCAGCTTCGTTAAGAATATGATTTAAATTATTTTGCAAAAAATTTAAATACTGAGCACCATTCAGCCTTGCTGGCATTTCATGCAGCACCAACTGCTGGCCAATTATACCAGCCCACATGTTAATACCAAACAGATGCTGGAATCGATCATTTCTTATGATATGGGGGTTCACTCTGGAGTAAAAATGTAGATTGTGGATATTGAATACTCCCATTCTTCTAAAAGTTGACTCATCCGTCCATAAAACCTGGTTGAAGAACTGCGGATCCTCTCTGTGGTATCTTAGCATCTCTCTGCAAAACCGCACTCTAGGTTCATAGTCACCGGGCAGCAAAGCTTGCACCCTTTGCACGTGGTAGGCGTGATATTTATTTCTGTTAATGACACGTTGCACCGTCGATCTTGAAATCCCGAGATTACGGGATATTTGGCGTTGACTTATACTAGGATCCAATCTTAATTCTCTCAGCACTTCATCTTCATTTTCAAATTGCACCACTGGTCTGCCTGCTCTTGGAGCATGCTGACCGGCGACTGACTGAGATGCTGACTGACGGGCGAACCGGCCTTTTATTGACAAAGGATTAAATGGTTAGTGTAAAAGAGAGGCAGAGAGTCTTTGTCATTATTTGTATTAGTTCCAGTTTATTTTTAAATAAGCCTAACCGAGTTTTAGGTTGGGTTAACTTTGGCCTTGCTACGAATAATCGTCCTTGAAAGATATGAAAGCCACGCATAGCCATGTGTAATACCTTTTCAGAATCCCTATTAAATGGGCCAAAACTTGTAATACAGGGTCACATTTCGGTAGAGTATTTTTTTTTCACAGTGGGGTCCGAAGTAAATAAAAAGTTATGATTTGAGAAAAAAAAAAATCGTAAAACTTAATATTATCTTCAACACACCTAATAAACAACCATAAATAGCATGTCTAACGCAAGGACTCATCAGTACCAATCTAGTGAAAATTATAAAAAGATACAGGATGCAGATTTTTTCGAATTGTATTAAGAATTAGTTAAAAAAAGTCAATTTTCTCATAAAAACACAAAATAAATTATAACTCTGCAGGGGTTGACCTTAAGGACCTCCCGTAGAACAACTTTTTGCAGCTGATGACCCCATCTAACCCCTAGTTGCGTTTGATCCACGACTTTTGGGCCACCCTGTATTTAAGTATCTATTATCCATTATACAAGTATAGAAATATAGCTTACTTTAAGACTAGAGGACGCTGTGTAAAATGTTCATGAATATTAATTTATTTATCCTAAACGCTTTTTATAATTCACTAGCTGTTGTCCGCGACTCCGTACGCGTGAAGCTTAGAAAATTATCTACGTTTTTGAAACATTTTTCACTAATGCTTCTCCTCATTAGTTACAGCGTGATGTTACATAGCCTATAGCCTTCCTCGATAAATTAAAACAATCACACTTTTCAGGTTTATATTATTAGTATAGATATTTCTAACATATTTTTTAACAATCCATATTTCATGTTTAATTTAATTATTATTTTTAAAAGATTTTGGTCGAAGCTTAGGCAACATCTTATAAGGTTACTGTCTATAGAAAAAAAACTTTGTACAGAGATTGAATGTATGACCAGATGCCTAACATAAGTGTGTATGAAGCCAAGGATGTCTGGATCGTAGCACATGGCGCTATAGTCTCTGCTTACCCCCTAAAAGGCGTAATGTTATGAAGATGATTAGATAAATTGTAGTTTCAATTAAATCAAAAGCATTATGAAAAATATTAATTAAAAATTGATATTCTTATTAGAACGTGAAGAAGAGCTCATAAAGAACAGATCAAAATGTACGGAACACAATCAAATTTTGGCGCATATTAGAGAAAAGATGCACCACACTGATGAGGTTATTGATTATACTGAATGTGACCTGGGAGAAGCTGAAATAGAATTTTCCAGAGCCAGAGAAGATCTTGGTGTTGTTAAGGTGAATATATATATATATATATATAGAAATTGATCATTAATCTTGATAATTACAAACTCAATAAACTACTTATAGCAAGTACAATAATAGCTCAATTGTAAAAATTAATAAATTAGGTAATAACAAACTTTCTGTAATAAACTCAATAGAATTTATAGGTACTTTACATTGGCTAATAGTATTTAGATACAGAACTTTTTTAAGAGCACGTTATCATACTTATCTTCATTATTCATTCAGTAACAAAGCATTATTATATAGTCCATATTTATATTATATATGCTTTACTTGAATTGGTAATGGTAATATTCTATTGGTCTACACAATACATTAGGGCTTTGGCTCAAAATTGTAAATATGTACAGTCAGTCATATAGGAGATCTTTTTAAAATGTTACATGTTCTTGAGTTATTTTACATTTTAACGAAATATTTTGTTAATTTAGATGCGCCGGAATAAACTGCGTTGGTTATTGGAGGAAGAAAGACATAAGGCGGGTCTGCTGACTAGAAAAGATTTGTTGCTTGACTTCCAAGAAGCCACTGACAAGGTAATTTGTAATACCCACCGTGAGAGACAAAACGTACTTACTATCTACCTACCGTGTGATTAGACCAAATGTTCTATCATTACGTAGAAAGTCTGTGCCTGTTATATATTTATAGGCTTTTTGTAGCAAGTGGGATAATTAAATAAACCATTTTCACTTGCCTTTTACTTTATAAACTCTACATTTTGAGAGTTTTCGTAATACGTTAACTAAAATGTCGCTTAGTACGTCGTGTTGTTGTTAGTATTTTTCAACAATTACAGTGTCAGTAAAATCCGTAAAAAGTAGTTTTATTTAAACAGATCGCAAGTCGCGCAAGTGTTAGAAAATATTAAATTACGGTGTTCGAAAATTTTAAGCTTATTTATTTTATGATTTATTTTAGGTGGAGCTTTTAAGAAAACGCAAGGAAAAACTAGAAAATCAAATAAAAAAAATTAGTTTACAACTAAAAGATGCGCGTTCTTGATATTAATTTACATACATAATAGATAGTCTTGTTTTTAAATCTCATAATGGCAATTCTAACTTGATTTTTGATGGCAAAGGCTTCTTACCTTGCAGGAAATTTTATTATTTACAGATTTTGTTGCCTTGATGTTGCTATTTGCATAGATTTGTGTGCTTTTCATAATGAGCATTAATCTTTACAAAACGCCATAGCATTATTTTAATTTTAATGGTTAGTATATTCAGAATTGCTTGATGTTTTAATGCGTTCGATGTTCCGTTTTAATCGTAATCTATTAGAAATATTTTTATCTATAAAGCTTGTTTTATTTTATTCCTTACATTTCCATCGCGATGCTAGTAACTTTCTACCTACCTAGTTCCCACTGAAAAGATGCTTAGTTTTTAGAATTCAGAGTCAGAGTCAAAGTATCCTTTATTTGTGAGCATAGGTTTACAATAAGTAGATGATACAGTTATACATGCGTTAAACATTAAAACCAGCTATGTACTACCGTTTTTGGTGTACAAATAATTAAAAAAAATAAAAAAAAATTTAAAAGCAAAAATAATACAATTCTAATAATAAATATGTACATATAAAATCACAACAATGTCAAGAATTTATTATAATTTAGCATTCCAACTTACATGTCCTTGTGGTGGCGGATTAAGAATGCAAATGTCACCACTCGTTTTCCTTTTTGGGCTGCTGTAAAACCAGCTAAGGGACATTGTACACAGATAAAAATAAACCCTATGCCAGCACGTCTGGGCAGCGTGGCATACTAGACTATAATATTTCCCAAGGTAGCGGAAGCCTGTGCTCAACAGTGGGCATTAATAGAACTGAAAAGAGAGAGAGAGAGAGAGAAAGAATAGAAACTGCATAGTACAAAAGTAAGATGGCAAAAAGAACTGAATTGAAATATTTGCAAAATAATCCAACCAGCACTAATTCTAATTGTTAAAGATATTGGGATTAGAGATATAGCAACTTGAATTTCAATTTAAACTATCTCTATTGTGTATTATCTATTCAACTAAGTTTCGTTTAGATTAAAGAGAAAGTTGTCCCGCAATGTCAGAATTAAAGTTAACTAAAGTTGTCTTATTAGTTACTGAATTTCCCTCGGGTAATTCAGAATTAAACTGATCAGACAAAAGATTTATTTAAATTCAATAACAATTTAGTTTCATGTTAGGTTTATAATCCTAAAATAATATTAGCTGACCCGGCAAACGTTGTTTTGCCATACAAATGTCAGTGAGGGGAAGAGTTTGAAAAATAGATGTTGTCCGATTCTCAGATCTACTGAATATGCATGTAAAATTTCATAAAAATCGATCAAGCCGTTTCAGAGGAGTACGATAACTAACACAGTGACACGTGAATTTTATATATAAGATGTATTCACATAGTAAATCGCACACGACGTAGCCTCACATCGCTAAAACTACAGGGAACTAAATATTATATACCTAGATCGTAAGTAACACTGTGAATTAAAAAAATAAATTGCTTTGTTCAAAAACTAAAAAACGCGCTTGAAAATCCTGAATATTATTTCACATTATTGCTTTGTCATCGGTCTAAATTTCAGATTTGTCTGACTACTGCTAGTGAAAATCACCTTCAAAGATTCTGTCACATATATTCATACATTGACAGATACATACCGAGCTAACAATGGCGTGTTAAGGGCCTACATCAATATTATCGTCGACATGTACCAATTAACACAGCTAGTAGGTATAGAAAATGAAGAATTAGGGATATTTTTTTTGTTTACTCAAAATCTACTAAATATATTTTAATTCCGGTTTACGTGTTTCTATATATAATAGTTACTTGTGTTTTGAAAGTTATTTCATTAGTTAATACGCGATAATATATCGACAAATGAAAAAAATAAAAAATAAGAGAGGTTGTTTTGTTAAGATTTTCTATCGAGAAAACTTTTTTCAATCGCGTTTCTGAGTTTATGCGATCCTAGATTATATATTGAAAAAACATATACTTAAAAATTAGAGCTCTAGCCATTCAATCTAAAGAAAAAATGAAAACTTCGTACGTAGAAAAATGCACGAAGCTATTTTGGTATCCTCTTAATAAGAACTTACGTAATTCAGTATTAAAGTTTATTTTATAACCTTTTACGGATTTCAGTTGTAAAATTCGATCTCGGTGCTCCTCTTCCTCTTCAGCCCATTTACGTCCCACTGTTGGGCACGGGCCTCCTCCACTTTGGATGGATTATGGTCTACTGTGCCGCGCTGACCAGGCAGTTAGCACAGGGTTTATTTTCGAGCTTTCCATCTCTCACAGAGGATGTTATTTGTGTGCAATATCCCTTAGCTGACTTTTACAGCACCCTTGGGAGTGGTGACACTTGTATTCTTAATCCGTCACCACACGTAGAAGATCTCAGTGCTAGTCTAAGTTAAAGTAAAAGATCATTTTCAACACAGAATTTTCACAGATGATGTATTTCTATTGCCGCTATAACAACAACAAATACTAAATAAAATAAAATAAATATTTAAGGGGGGCTCCCATACAAAAACATGATTTTTTTACCGTTTCTTGCTCGATGCTAATAACGTTTCCTTATGTTGCATAGATAATGGTACGGATAAGGAAGTACTGGAAATATAGAAATACTTTAAATAAATAACAACAGAGATAATACAAAGAAATTTTATTACAAACAAGATAAACTTCTTACATTAAGTATTATGAAGTGATTACAGTTATTTATTTTATTTGTACAATAAATAATAATTCATCCAATGTAATAGATTGATTGCAGGATGATATGTATAAGGTAAATAATAATAACAATATTATGTAAGTATTATGTCATATAAAATGCAACGCCAACTTACAGTGGTGGTCACCGACGTTGTATCAATTATAATAACAATATCGTTCTCACTGATTTACTTGAACATCGCAGTTGTTGAAAATCGTATTAGGCATAAAGTTGCCAAAAGATGCTGTCAGCTGTATATACAATTTTGAGAAAGTTTATTACTGTTTATAACATTAAAATAACGCTAACTACATTTTTTGAAAATCTTCCTTAATATGTTACGAAGACATACTTACTAAGTGCTATAATAAAATTGATTCATATATTATTATCAAGCGCATTTAAGAGATTGGTACTTTCTATTGCAGCGTATTTAAAGATCAAATTCATTCAGTTATCTTATAAACTTCTATCATTAAAACACATTTACACAACCTACAATACAATTACACATAATTGAAAAACTAATAGGCAGTAACGAGCTTAAAGCTAGATTATCGGTTAATTTCTAAAAAATTATGTAGGAATGTGGCACAGAACAGTTTCTTTGTATTGACTATTTTCTTTATAATGGTTTATAATTTTAATGTAAATTAAATATATATAATTCATATTTTACAGAATTTTAACATAAACGTTGATTTTTGTTGCACAAAACATGTCAAAATTAATAATCGTCGTTTTATACTTAAAATATTGTAAGGCACTGTTTTATTATGTTCTTCATTGACTAGTTGCGCACTGGTTACATAGTCATTAATATTTTGAACTGTTATGTCATCACGATGCCTCCTCAGATTTATGGTTTGACAATTTGACGGCTTCTGGTTGATCAATCGGGTCTTTGGTAAGAGAGCCATGATTCCAACCCTCTGGGTAGCCATATTGTCTTACATCATCCCACCATTGCTGCTTTCCATCTGCCCAGATGCAGTAAGCTACGTTTGTTCCAACCAGTATAACAAAACCTACCCAGAAAGCAATTCGCCATTGCGCCAGCGTAGACTGAAATCAACAGACAATAGTTATGTTCCACACTAAGCGAATACGCCTGATCAAATAGACTAAATACATCCCTAAATTGGAGCCAATATTGGGATGTTACTGGGTTTTGAAAAGAGTTAATTTACACTACTAAAAATAACAGATTTTGTGCTATTTAAAAAAAAGGATAGGAATTTAAAAAAAAATTATTTACAATTTTGCTGACCCTGTCCTTGTCCTGTCCCTTATGATAAAAATTTGGAACCTAAGCCATTTATTAAATAATGTGCGAAAATGTTGTACTTACATCAGGTGTCAATAAACCAATCAGATATGGACAAATAATACCAGCAAATGTAGATGTGGTATTTACCAATGATGTAAGAGAGCCTGCATAGTTTGGTGACAAATCCAAAGCATTCACCTGTAAGACATAGCGAAAATATTAATGTTTACATGCAAATTATATTCAAATAAATGTTTGTTCATAAAGCACATTTCATGTCTCATAGGCTTACGTTTTAAAATAACATAGATTAAGTTTTCAAATTGCGTTCCTAACGCCGTTTCTTTTCGGTGGATTGCATGTGCTGAACTTGTGGCATGGGAAAGATATTTGGAGGTTATTATAATACTATTGAAACTTTTGTTAAATATTATTACACTTTGCTGACATTTCTTAAACTAAGCCAACCAATCCCTGTAATTACTACGACCTTTTAGCGACCACATTATGATAAAATAGTTTCATGTAATAATACTGTTATCTAGCGTAATCATTTAGCTTTAGATATTTAAACAGAGTTTAAAATATACCTTCATGCCACTGTAGAAACCTCCCATGAGAGCCATTGATAAGACGAAATACACCATTGCAGCGGTGCGGTCACAACCAGCGTATGATGCTAAAATGATACAGATAGCCGGTCCTGTTGCAGCTGTAAATTAACAAAAATATTATCACTACATACCTTTTATTAGGCAAAAGTGTGTGTGTTTATTTTCGTGCTTCGGAAATAGCTAACTTCTCAATAAGTGTAAATTAAGTGAATTCCAAAAGTCTAAATAAAACAATTCTTTACGGATTTAGACGCGTGTATTTGTTTTAAATTTTGGCCCGACGTTTTACGACGTTTCACGAGAGACGACGCACTCACCATGGTCACGAGTGTTAGAGAATATTACCCAAAAATCTATTCAACTTTTACGGTGATGATTTTCGGATTTTCGGCTAGAATTTATACTCTTGTAAAGTTTATTACTATGATGATTTCAGTGATACGCTCATTTGAAAAATGTATTAAAAATTCATGTTTACTTATGTACCGATTGTGGTGTGAATAATTCTTCCAGTTTTAATCGTATGCCATCCTTTTTTGATAAAAATATCACAAACAAATCCAAACAGAAATGATGAGAGCCACATCGCAATATAAGGCAGAGCTGTTAGTGTTCCTGTTGTGGCAATATCGAACTTCAATACATCGTGGGAGTACTTGGGTAGATCTGTCACCATTGTATAGTAGCCCCAGTCGTGTCCAACCTACAACAAACATTTTATTAATAACTGAAAACTCATTAAATATTAACAAACTTATTTCATTGGTTTCGATTCGACGAGAAGCAGAGAGAGTAATATTGTTAAGAGTGTTTTACAAATTAAATTGACAGGAATCAATACTGTAGCAAGATCAAAGTAAAAAAAATATAGATTATGTTAAGAGGATACCAAAATAGCTTCGTGCATTTTTCTACGTACGAAGTTTTCATTTTTTCTTTAGATTGACTGGCTAGAGCTCTAATTTTTAAGTATATGTTTTTTCAATATATAATCTAGGATCGCATAAACTCAGAAACGCGATTGAAAAAAGTTTTCTCGATCGAAAATCTTAGCGAAACAACCTCTCTCATTTTTAATTTTTTTTTTCATTTGTAGGTCTATTATCGCGTATTAACTAATGAAATAACTTAAAAACATAAGTAAATATTATATATAGAAACACGTAAGCCGGAATTAAAATATATTTAGTAGATTTTGAGTAAACAAAAAAAATATAGCTAATTCTTCATTTTCTATACCTACTAGCTGTGTTAATAGGTACATGTCGACGATAATATTGATGTAGGCCCTTAAACAGCTTCAATTAGAAGAGCGCGGAAAAGCGACATGTGAAATACCAAGTAATAGAATAAAGGCATGTCAATTACGAGTGATAAAGGTGGTCATAGTGAGGATACTATGATTTAAAAGTCGAAAATAGTTCAAATTGTCTTAAACAGGACGTTGGATGTAGGAAAAACATACACCATAGTGATCGAGCAATCTATAATATCGATTAAAATACTCTGATTAAATTAAAATCCTGTTTCATTTTTTTTTGCATCACCCATAACATGACCAACTTTTATAATCTAATAAAACTACCATTGCATAAATTGTAAATAAATATTACATTTTTGCCAAATTACTGACGTAATTTTTTAATATTTAATACGAAAACGTTTTAAAATTTGTTAAATTAATAAAATAACAATTTGAATTCATGAAACATTTCTCTGCTAATCAAAACCGATATCACTTTGACAAGGGTATAGAAATTTAACTGACCCTTTGGGATACTTAAAATTTCTGTGTAAATTGTATCATCGTAAATTCATTTTATTTTGCATAGCAATCATTTTGTTTTGCATTATTGTTACGTTATAGCCACTATAACTTTACCAAGGATGCAAATTTATTTTTAATTCATCAGGTGATTAGTAAAAATTCTGTTCATAATTTTAATAATTGGGTATTTAAAAAAAAAAATAAACGAAGTAAGTTAAATTTTTATGTGCTTTTTAAATTTGGGGGTTTTACTCGATTTTCCAGGAGATAAACATCAGATCCTGACCGGGTGTCAATGGGCCCACACGGTAACCACCAGCTTTCAAATAAAATAAGAATCATTCAAATCGCTTCGCCCAGTTAAAAGTTATGAAGTAACAAACTTAAAAATGAACATACAGACGAATTCAGAACCACCTCCTTTTTTTAAAGTAGGTTAAAACCATTTTAATAATAATATTAAAATTATATTACAATAATGTTTCAAGTTATTTAAAATTATATAATCACAAGAATTTTGCGCTTTTATAGTCGCAATTTCCAATATTTGCCTTTCAAGAAGATCGTATCGGCATTTCCAATATCCAATAAGTGTCAATAAAGAAAAGCTTTTTCTATACAAGTGAACAATATTGTTTTCTAACACAGAAAATTCCAAACCAGTTTAAACTGGTTTCTTTAATCTAATTTAATTTTCAAGTATAATCTTTCTTCAAAGTTTATTCTTAGTATATCTTAAGTTAATAAATGATTGCTTTTTCATCAGTTTCTAATAGGTGTGTGTACAAATTTTTTGATCAATCAATTGGTTGAAAATCATTTAAAAAAAATATTTTATGGATACATAGACCAATACTCTCTCTCGAGTCTTATGCCCGTTTTCACCAACGACCCCTAAATTTTAAGTAGCCCTTAAGCGAATTTAAATGACACTTTACGCAAGTTTTATTAAATAAATATAAGTTTTATTAGTAAATATAAGGAATCCCTTAACAGTTTAAGCGTCCCTTAAACGTTGGTGAAAATAAAACTTGCGTAAAGTGTCATTTAAATTCGCTTAAGGGCTACTTAAATTTAGGGGTCGTTGGTGAAAACGGGCATTAGCGTTCCACTGTTGGGCCTGGGCCTCCTCTACTTTGGGAGGAATTGTGGTCTACTATGCCGCTATGACCAGGCGTTTTCCATCTCTCACAGAGGATATTATCTGTGTACTATCTCTTAGCCTGGCTCTTATACAGCACCCTAGGAAGAAAAAGGGGTGCCAACACCTGTATTCTTAATCCGTCACCACACAGAGGTATATAGTCATAAACTACATAATATATATTATTGATAGGAACGAAGCTGTTAAAAATTCTGAGTTATCATATGCAGTAAATATAATAATAAGATAAAAAAGCCTATTCAAGAAGCTAATAAATGATACAAAGGCTGACCTTTTATTGAATACAAAGGAAAATATTTACAAACAACATCTAAGAACGTCCTTCATAGTCAGAAACGTTTTATTAAAATTGTTGTTTTCCATCTTAGTCCTTAGTTTGAATAACAGTAAACACAAGAATTTATACATTAACTAGCTGTTGCCCGCGATTTCGTACGCGTGAAATTTAAAAATTAAACCTTAACAAACAAAAGTTTACTATGACAGTCGATAGATGGCGTTGTACTGATTTTTTAAATCGCGCTATTGTTCGTTCGACACATTAACACTTAAGCTCGTCTAAATTTCTATAGTGACATCAACTCGTTTTCACATTTATAATTTAGTTAGGATTAGGATTTGTTATATACCAACTGTTTATAGGGTTCCGTGACAAAAGGTAAAACGGTACCATATTACTGAGACTAAGCTGTACGTCTGTCGGTTCGTCTACCATCAGGCTGTATTTCTGGAACCGTGATAGCTAGAAAGCTATAAGTAAAAACCCTTCGTCGTCATTCTTCTGCTCTTCTCCCGGTACTTAGGGATGTGAATAAGATGATTATATTGTGTTAAAAACGGTACGGAACCCTACGTGTGCGCGTCCATTTCTTATTTGTCCGGTTTTTATCCTTCCTACTCCTATTTTCAAAATTCAAATCAAATATTCATAGTTCTTGTAATACATTTGCAAAACATATGCACCTACATCGGGCGGCCTCGTGGTGTAGTGGTTCTGGTAACGGACTGCCGATCAAGAGGTCGCGGGTTCGATTCCCGCTCGGGACAATCATTTGTGTGATTTTTCTAATTGTCATACAAATGTTTGTACTGCGTCTGGGTGTTCCTATGTATTATAAGTATGTATTTACAAAAAAAAGTAGTATATGTATTCTATCCGTATTCTGGTATCCATAACACAAGCATATAAGCTTAGCTTGGGACCAGAGGACGTTGTGTGAAATGTCCATGAATATTTATTTATTTATATTTATTTATTATTTATATAACTGTCGCAGTTACTATGAAATACCTAGTTTATTTTTACTCTTTAGCAAATGGCATGACTAATGTTTGCGGTTTATTATCGCCAACCATTGCAATGTAACAATATAATTGGAACAGCACGCCTGTTCCAATTTAAAATACCACGATTTATTTTTATTGTGAATTTACTCGAAGTAATCGATCACCATAGTTGTTATTAACACACTTTTATAAGTTTGGTATGTAACTATCAATGTATTGATCTGTATAACGGAATCTTTGAAAGCGATTTTCAGCCACTTGCAGTAGACGGATTGATCTGAAATTTTGCACACCTAATAAGGACCGATGACAATGCAATAATTTAAAAGAATAATCCCAATTCCTTGATCAGAATTACTAGAATAGCATGTTGAAGTATCACTACGACCACACTTGTATTTTTAATTATACACGTAATAGTTTAATTGTATATGAGTAGACTTACCAAGATTATTGCGTTTCTACGTATGCCTTTCAAATACAATCAGATAATTTCACATAAAAACGCTTTGCTTATAGAATCAAGTAAAAATATCATAATTGTTTACTTGTGTTTACTACGATTGTGACAACAGAAACATATGTCTCTGACAACATAAACTGTCAACGTTTTGTAAGTAGGTAGCATAGAATTGAGTATTGATGACAATGCAATCATTAAAAAAATATTCAGGATATTCAAGCGTGTTTTTTTATTTTTACACTAAGTAGATTATTAACAATGTTTTTGATACTATCTTTACACGTTCTTGGCTTCATTTACTCCTACTCTGGTAATACACACATTAAGGTTCAAAGTTTTTTGAAAAACACCACTGATCTCAGGCATTTCTACTTACTTCTGCAATAATAAAAGGACGACGTTGTGTAAAATGTCCATGAATATTTATTTATTTATAATACTTTTACATAAGCTTCTATCAAACATCCTTTCCACATAACCAGACTCTCATTAATAAATATAGTAAATTTTGTACCTAATAGTGATATCAATATTAAAAACTAAGACACTGTAGTATATGTCAGTATATAACATGATTATGTATGTAGGTAGTGATAAAATAAATCAGTATTGAACCAACTAACGTGTGTTTCACTACAGGCACTAAACCCGTGTAAAAGTGAATAAATAAATACTTACTGCTGCAAGTACTAGGGCCCAAACTGGAGCAGATCTTAATATTCCTTTCCACGGTACAGGATCCTTAGCTGCCTGTGCCTCTGCTGTGGTAACGTTATTATTCAAATATGTTAACTCCTTCTTTGATATATACGGATGAGTGTTTGGAGTACTGAAGCAAGTAAGACTCTGAAAAAGAAATTCATTAAACTAGTATCTTACATCTTGTCCATTATCAAAACCTACGTATTATTGTTTCCCTTAAATTCGTTTCCTTTCCCTTCACAGCCCATTAAGGTCTCACAGTTGGGCACTCGCCTTTTCACTTCGGGAGGTTTTGGTGTACTATGCCGAAGTATACGGTCAGTCAGATTCCAATAATAACAATAAAGAACTTACCCATAATATAAACCAGATGATTCCAAAGCCGCCAAAGAAGTAAAATACGTAAGCCCAATCTCTTCCTTCTGATAACAATATACCAGACATGAAGGAACCAAATATATTACCGATTTGAGCACCACCAAACACTAAGGCACCTTGTAATGATCTTTCATGTGGAGGTACCCAACGAGCTAACATTATCATGAGAGCTGGCATGGTAGGACCCTGTTGGAGAAAACATGGGTAGGATAAATTGTCTATTGGGTTTTCTTTAGTTACTAGCTGTTGACTTCGTACGCGTGGAATTTAGAATTTTTTTTTTGTTTTATGCAACATGTTTCACTGATGCTTCGCTCCTATCGGACGCAGCATGATGTTATATAACCTATAGCCTTCCTCGATAAATGTGGTATCCAACGTTGAAAGAAATTTTCGAATCAGACCAGTGGTTTCCGAGATTAGCGCTTTCAAACAAACAAACTCTTCAGCTTTATATTGTGATTATACATTAGGTATACTGGAGTTAACGTATTTGTAGATATTTTGTTATTAACGCTAAGGTATTGAGGAAAATCTAATTTAAATACTGTTTTGCCTATATTATTATCTTCTAAACCAATGTCAGTTATCAATTAAATCGACATAGACCTACGTGTAAATAAATAATAAACAAACGGTTCATCCTTTTATGTGGATTTCGGAGATTCTTCGCATTTAATGGTTTGGATATCCTAAACATAGCAGTTGTGATATCAAATGACTATATTAAATTTTCTTTTAAATTTGAGTCTATAGGTAGTATTGAATTACATGTTTATAAAAGGATTAAAATATTACAAGTCTATTTAATAAATTAAAACACGCTTTTGGAAACATTTTTATTTCCCTAACTTTGGTCATTTTGTTGCGAAAGAAAGAAGAAAAGACCCAAATATGAATGCTAAGAAAAAAATTGTAAAGCATTATAGCTATGCAAACCATACAACAGAAACATCTAAACGTATACGATGACATGCTGTAACAAATATCAATCGGTTAAAACACTTAACTGATATCGAATGACATATACATATTCATATAGGTAGTAGCACTTGAGTCAAGTGAACAAATACTTGCTTTATCTCTGTATATGTTTTCCGCTTTGGAATGAAATTGAATACAGGACATGTATCGATATTACTGTAGAATATGTCGATAATATATTCTCCGTGATATGACATGTAATGCTACATGACTATTATTTTAATAATTCACATAACATTGATAGAAAACTCTTTATTTGTACACCACAATATCACAAAATAAGATCTTAAAGCAAGTTTGTGTACAAAGGGTGGCCTAATCACTAGTATGATTTCTCCCAGGCAATCTAAGGATGGATAAAAACAGCGCGGATAGATAGCTTTAGTGTATACAGAAAAGGCAGGTGGTAATAGATTGATGGTTTCATGTTTGAAAAAGTACTGAATATACGTTAAAAACCATGCTTCTTCTTGAGATTTATCTTTTTCTTTCTTGTCCATTAACGTCCTACTGTTATGTCTTTTCTGCTTTATTTTACAACGGAATTTGGTCTACTTATACCGCTTCAACCAGGCACAGGTCCAATTAATGGCTTCTTACAAAAGATTTTTTATTTGCTTACAATATCCTTCAAATGACTCTTACAGCACACTGGCGAGGTATTGATACTTGAATTCCTATACAATACGGACAAGATTTTGAAATTTAGGTAGCTAAACGTAACGTTACAAATTATGCTTAGTTAAATTAATTCATGATTAAAATAAAATATGTTTGTTACATTGTAACATACAGTTTGCCTTGGAGCTATAACAAACATAATATTTTATTATCTACAATCTACATATTATATGCAAGGACAAATCATTCCGTTGATCGGTAATACATAACTATGTAATGTATTAATTGGTAGAGGTTCGTTTACAATTAATTAATGTTGATTATAGAATAAATTAATATTGCAACTGATTTATTTAAAAACAAAGCATAAAAAATAATTGTAATAATTTCAATGTAAAAGGAATTTAGGAAGGAAAAAGGAAGACTAAAGAGAAGATAGATGGACTGTGTGAATGAGGATATGACAAGGAATAAACACAGATCAGACGTAGAAAAAATCATATTACAGCGATTGCAAATAATGAGATAAGGGATAAGGCAAAGATGAAGTACCAACCTATAACTAATAACGAACATATTTTACTGTCTCTGCTAATATTTTAAAGAGGGAAGATTTGTACATAAGTATGTTTGGTCATTTGGCTCAAAAAGTAATAGACCGTTTTTAAAAATTCATTTACCATTTGAATTTTCAATGACTGATTTCTTTTAAAATAAAATTCTATAAAAATACTATCCACCACGAAGTCATCAACCGAACTCAGGGCCACTAGTTTATTAATACATAGAATAGTTACCTCTCCCATTCCTTGTAACACTCGAAGTACAAAGAGCCACGTAGCTCCACCAGCTCTGATTACAACTGGTGTTAAAAAGGTAAACACTGCCGTACTTAATAAACCAAGGCCTAAAGTCCATTTGCCTCCAAACTTCTCAGCCAAATACCCTCCTGGTACTTGTGTAGCAGCGTATCCGTAATAGAAACCACTTAGAATTAAGCCTTGCTTTTTTTCATCCCAGTCAAATACCGCGTACTGAAAAAGACAATAATTTATATTTTTATTTAGTTATTTATTTACTAACTAGCTGTTGCCCGCGACTTCGTAACCGTGAAATGTAGAAATCAAACCTTCACAAACAGACGTTTACTATACCACTCGATAGATGACGTTGTACCATATTTTAAATCGCGCTATAGTTTCGTTCCACACATTAACACTTAAGCTCATTAAAAATTTATTGTGTCATCAGCTCGTTTTCACATTAGTTAGCAATATCTGGGCGACTGAGCTTCACTCGTAGTTCTTTTTTGGTGGTGTGGCCAAAAAGAAAAAAAAGCAATAAAATGACATTTTCTAAAAATGATTCCTAGCTAGATCGATTTATCGCCCCCGAAACCCCCTATATACTAAATTTGATGAAAATCGTTGGAGCCGATTCCGAGATTCCAATTATATATATACAAGAATTGCTCGTTTAAAGTAATAAGATAAGATTTTACACACATGAAATTTGAATGAATCATATTATATTTGACAGGTTTGTGTAGGGATCTACATATTTTTTAAAGAAATCTCTTCCAGAGATCGTAGACCAGCGGGAGAAGATCGTGTTATGTAATCAAAAATAGGTGTGTATGATTTTACTTCCAGTAGATTTCTTATTGAGGATCTCGGTTCGATATTTCTTTCAAGTATTTTGGTGCAGCACGTAATTTTTATGTAGTGTGCCTGCCTGCCTATTTCTAAAATAATAAACATACACCTTATAATTCCTCTACATCTACCAGAGAAATGTTTTATCTAGGTACATATTGATAGAAAGTATTAAGACGTTTTGTGACATTCATAATAATTCAGATAAGGAGCTCAATGCCAGGCTTCAAGTTCCAATACAAAAGGTATATTTTTGTCTGCCACAGGAATCAAAACTAACATTTATTTAGTCATTACGTTTTATAAACGTAATACTGGAATAAACTTGAGATTTGTTTCAAATTATTGATTACCTACTAGATACAAGAGTTAATGTAGTTAATAGTTGAAAAATGATAGATCACACTTTACAGATCATTAAACAGTTATAGAACATGAACTAACTGCACACGGGTTTGTTTATCGCATAAACATTTTACAGGGAGGTCATGTGTGACATCATATCTACTAACATTAGCAATTAAAAGATTATGAATAAATTAGTTTTATGACAGTTACATAGTATTTAATTATTACAAATATTGTGGCGTATAGAAATAAGGACTTCCCTATTAGCAAGGGTCATGTTAAAGGTTTTAGTGCTATATGGGGCTTCAAAGTTTTGTATCCTGCTTGTATATTTGTATTAAGATACGGTCAAGTTTTCCGTCTGTCATAATAACTGTGTACAATATTTTTTGCTGGTTTTTACAGCACCCTAAGAAGGAAAATGTGGCGCTCCATGCTGTGATTGATTAACAATACAAGTGTCACCACCCCATCTCTTCCACAGGGTGCTGTAAAAGCTAGCTAAGTGACATTAATAGCGGATAATATCCTATGTTAGAGACGGAAAATTCGTGATAAATCCATACGGCAATACGCCTGGTTAACGCGGTGGATGAAGCCAGTGCCTAACAGTGGGACGTTCATGGGCTAACGATCATGGATGACTCATCCTATTAAATACAAATTTATGTAACTCACAAACAAGTTTAGTAATTGTGATACTGAATGTGTCTGAATATATTGCAACACTCGAAGTTTGACCAATTTATTGACCCTTTGAAGTTCCCATGATAACTAGTTAACGCTAAAAAGAGCTTCGTAATCGAGGGCAATTGACAAAATTAACCTACATAACAATGCACATTTATAAGACTGGCATAAATATAGAGCTACTAGTTATATGCACATTATTATATATTATATACATTAATATATATATTATTATATTATATATTAGACGGGCTTCGCGGTGGAGTGGTTTATGTAATGGACTGCCGATCACGAGGTCGCGGGTTCGTTTCCCGCTTGGGACAATCATTTGTGTGATATCCATAAATGTCATACAAATGTTTGTACTGCGTCTGGGTGTTTTCTATGTATTATAAGTATGTATTTACAAAAAAAAGTAGATTATGTAGTCTATCCCATAATACAAGCATAGAAATATAGCTTACTTTCGGACCAGAGGACGTTGTGTGAAATGTCCATGAATATTATTATTTGAAGTAACAATATAACATCGTTATTAGATTTTATAAGTAAACCTATAATGTTTCAAGAAACGTAAATGAGCTGGAGTAAAATAGCTCCATATCTCTCTCTCCAGCTTATTAACGTTCCATTGTTGGGCTCGAGCCTACTTTACATGGAAAGGGATTATGATCTACTATGCCGCGCTAACAGGCGTGTTGGCATAAGGTTTCGTTTCAAGTTTTCCGTTTCTCACAGAGAATGTTATCTGTATACAGTATCATTTATCTGGCTCTTACAGCACCCTGGAAGTATCTTGGGACATTAGTATTCTTAATCCATTACCACACGGCCCATTACTCAAATTTACCTAATCTATTGTTTTGTATCTATAATTTGCTCACAGTAATTGTGAATATAATCTAAATTACAAAACCGTTCTAAGATAAAAGTATAAAAGAAATTTATACTGAACTTTCCCGAGCTATGGATTTTTCTGGTAAGAAAAATAAAATTTTTGTGCTATAAATATGGTTCGTATACCCTTAGACTATAATTACAGGTAAATTTTGAAACTTTAATTACTACTAATCTATAATTTGAGCAATTTGTTGTACAATTTTCGGAAAAAAACTTAGCATGCTTTTGGATCTAAAAACAAAAAAAAGCATGAGTGTTTGCTAGTAATTATTAATATTCTGTAGCGTAAAGTTAATTATGTAACACTGAATAAATAGGTTTATGAGAAACTTAATATCGAGTGTCGGTGGAAATTTGATAAGGATTGCTATATTTGTGGTTACAGTTATAAATCCTTTTTAAACACAATTATAAATATTCTGAATTATAAATATTGAGATTTTTGAAAAAATTATTTAAATACTGTAAGTATGATATTTTTAATAACTCAAACCTATATTTTTATTCAAGATTCTGTCAGCGTTACATATCTAAGGCCTGATAAAGACAAATGAATACATATTACTTAAACACAAGTCCCAAAGTAAGTCTCCCAAAGTAGCTCTTTTACAAACTTTCTAAATAAGAAGTGCGACTTTAATATAAACTTAAAATACATTTCAACTAAATATTTAAGGTTCGACTGAGCCGGAAGGGCCCAGTTGGCTGACCACAAGTCTGGGGCTCGAGATAAATGAGGGGCTCAAGTGGGAGCCCACGCTTAACTGCGCTAGACGGGAAAGGCTCGCAAATGCCATTTTGATTGTGTGAGCAGTCCAACACTGTTTATGCTATAAATAAGCTATATACCCTAACTAGCGAACATATTATAGCACTAGCTGTAGCCCGCGACTCCGACCGCGTGGAATTTAGAAAATTTTCCCCATTTTTGCAACATTTTTCACTACTGCTTCGCTTCTACTGGTCGTAGCGTGATGTTATATAGCCTAAAGCCTTCCTCGATAACTGCCCTATCTCTCTCTCCAGCCCAATTACGTCCCACTGTTGGGCACGGGCCTCCTCCACTTTGGGAGGGATTATGGTCTACTGTTCCACGCTGATCAGGCGTGTTGGCACAGGGTTTATTTTCGAGGTTTCCGTCTTTGTGTGTCCGTTAGCTGTCTTTTACAGCACCCTTGGGAGGAGATGGGGTGGTGACACTTGTATTCTTACTCCGTCACCAAACGGAGGTCTATCCTATATATATGCCCTATCTAACACAGAATTTTTCAAACCGGCCCATTGGTTCCTGAGATTAGCGCGTTCAAACAAACAAACAAACAAACCAACAAACAAACAAACTCTTCAGCTTTATAATATTATTTATTTATTTATACTTTATTGTACACCATATATATTTAACATAGTAGTATATAACACTGAGTTAGTACAATGGGCGGCCTTATCGCTGACAGCGATCTCTGCCAGGCAACCTTTGGATGGAAATGAAAAAGGATTAAACGGTCGCGGGTGTACCAGAATAAATAAATGAGTTATATACAGATAGAGATATACATAATTATACATGATAAATGAAATCATAGTTAGAAATATTAGTATAGAAGTATAGTTTAATCTTCCAATACTGCGATGCTATACCTACTTATTACGCCGGCTGTCAAATTTCTTTGTAATGTTGATGTTACATAGTATATTAAATATAACACTGGCTGTTACCTGCAACTTGGAATTTAGAAACTAAACTTTAACAAATTGTACAAAAAAGCCATCCTCATAAAATCCTCTATTTAAAAAACCGCATCATAATCCGTTGCAAAATACATACAAATATAACGACTTTGTTTTATAATAAGTAAAGATTTTATTTCTTACTTACTGGTTTAAAAATTGATGTACTGTTATTAATAATATCATCATCGGGGCATGCATCGGGATCTATGAAATGATTGCCAGCAGCTTTCGTACGATTTACCATTTGTGTTATAGCGAGATTAAGGCATACACGCATTGTGTAAGCATTACAAACACCGAGGAGACCCATCACACCAAGAACGTAACGTTGGGGAATGATACAACCTGAAAGTAAAGCAAAAGATTTTATCATTAGATTTGCCGAAGTATTAGCATGAAAGGGCAAGTAGTTTACGCAAGTCAAGTCATGAGTTTAGTTATGACGGGCTTCAGTTTCGGTCCATTTGTTTTATTTCACTGACGGAGGTGTTTAGTGACGTTAATAAAACGTGATGCAAGAGTATATTTTTCAAAATTCGGAAGGAATTGACCTCCGAAATCGGTGCACCTAGTTCTAATAAATATGTATAAACTCGTTAAGCTACGTTCTTTTCGGAATAACTTATTTTGTTATTTTTTTACAATAAATGTGACACATGGAAATCTCTACTCATTTTATAATAAAATTTTATTTTAATGGGACATGATTAGTGGATATTAAAACGATATATATAAATATCAACTAAACAGGTTATTATAAAATCTACTACCACATGATTAGTGGATATTAAAACGATATAAATATATATCAACTAAACAGGTTATTATAAAATCTAAGGTAAAAACTTATAACTAGAAACTATATTATACAAAATGTTAGTTTCAAAAATCAATCAATCTACTACCAACCTTCTTGTTTATTTACATCGTGTCTGATTTTATCACTATACCATAAAAGACAAATATTTTAGCACCTCGCTAATTGTATAGAAATATGTATTACATTATTATCAGTTACTGTATACATTATCTCATCTAAAGATATGACATATTTGTGTTAGGAAAAACAATCAAAACTATTGGAACACATTCATGATATTTTGTATTCTCGAATAATGAAACTACTACAAGCCATAATAGACTGAAAAAAAAACTCGCTGATTCTTTGAAAACTATTAATCTATAACTGTAAAACTAAATAGGTACTAAGACTACGTAATAATAATAATAAATAAAATAAATATAATAATAAATATAAATATTCATGGACATTTCACACAACGTCCTCTGGTCCCAAGCTAAGCTTTTATGCTTGTGTTATGGGTACCAGAATACGGATATAATACATAAACTACTTTTCTTTTGTAAATACATACTTATAATACATAGTAAACACCCAGACGCAGTACAAACATTTGTATGACAATTAAAAACATCACACAAATGATTCAAATCTAAATCTTGCGGTCAAGTAAACGTATATCAAAATAGTAGCATGGCAACTTCTAGTATTTCTCTGCTACTTCGTTAGCGTGGAACTTAGAAAATTTTCCCCGTATTTGTAACCTTTTTTTACTGATGTTCCACTCCTTTTAGTGGAAGCGTAATGTAATTGTTGTATGCCTTCCTCGATAAATGTACTATCTAACACTAAAAGACTTTTTTCTTAAATCGGACTAGCGGTTCTATATATTTGCGTGTTCAAACATCAAACAAACTCTTCTGTAAAGTATAGATATTAGATAATGATGGTAGAGATATCTTTCTAGTAGAATAAAACCTTTATTACTTTTGCTTGATCCGGAAATTGAACATGATGCTACACTGGAGCAAATTGATGTCAATCCAAGGTAATAGATTTTTTCGAAGCTTCAGGCATGAAAGGAAGTTATTGGTTTCACCTCAATTCTCGGAAATCAAGTTTGGAATACAGATATTACGTCTTCAGATCTGTAAAAGCTGTTGAAACTATTTTCAACTGCACGCGTTTACGTTTTCGTGCGTGTGAGATGTTTTTTTAGCAAACGTTTGTATTTAAAAAATAACAAAGCTAATTTAACGAAAATCCAGTTACTTGTTATGGAAGTAGATTATAGGTAAATCCTATCCTCTTTCCTATTTATTTTATACACGTAGGATAGATGCTGGGATATTTTTTGACTGTTTCGAGCAGATACTGCTGAATGGATTTCAATTATGCTTTACAGCTGCAGGTGTAGTTAATTAGATACGAATAATATATTGTATATCATTGCCACAATCAATGACAAGGCGAGGGGTAGTAACTATAAAAGTAAGTGAAACAGCTTGTACTGTAAAAACGTAATGCAGCTTCAATCAATCATTTTTCTACCACGATGATGACAATAATAATGATGATCTGTCGCCCGCAACTTCGTAAGCGTGGAATTAAGAAACTAAGACTAAAGAAATTATATAAAAAAGCCATCCTCTTGAACCACTCTATCTATCTAAAAAACTACATTAAAATTCATTGCGTAGTTTTGAAGGTGACAGCTCATATTGGGATAAATACAAAAATAACGACTTTGCTTTAAATTAAGTAAAATCAACACAAGAAGAAAATTAGTGATATTCGTATTAAATACCCAAAACATATCTCTATCTTTCTCTTTAAAATTTACGTAACACTAAAATTAGAAACATATAAAGTCCTCACGAAGTAATTTCCTAAATGTCAGGAGAGTTGATTGGAGGAAATAAGTTAATCTCGCTATAACTGTTGGTGCATTAATACGCAGGCAATTTATTCTCTAACAGGTTCTCTAACTTTGGGCTGTTTCAATTCTAACTTTTGTTTTTTTAAATTTATTATCATACAAAAACAAAACATACAAATATATACATTTAGGATGGCATTTAAAAACCACTAGGGTTTATGATTTAGCCATCATGAGTTTACATTTATATTTAATACAATTATGCGTATAGTTTCGTAATTTTCTTTATGTTTTCCTTTTTTTATTGTCAGTTAAAAAAGGAAAACATAAAGAAAATTACGTTGTCAATTCATCGGTATGTTTTTTAAAGTTTTTTTTTATGTTTGTTAGCTCATAACTTTTAACTGGGCGAAGCAATTTTAATGATTTTTTTTTTGTAAGCTTATGGTTCCCATGTGGTCCCATTGGCACCAGGTCAGAATCTGATGATTATTAGCATTCATGGACATTTCACACAACTTCTTCTTGTCCTAAGCTTAGCTTATATGCTATTTCTATGAGATTAGAATACGGATAGACTACGTACACACCTTTCCTTATGTAAATACATACTTATAATACACAGAAAATACCCAGACGCAGTACAAACGATGAAAACAATATCACACATATAATTGTCCCGTACGGGAATCGAATCCGCGAACTTGTGACGGCAGTTCGTTACATGAACCACCAGACCACGAGACCCGTCATATTTCATTAAAATACTTCCACAGTTAGTACGTCTACTTCAGATGCAATAAGATTAACTCGAGGTATTTTAAGTTATGATAGTCTAAATCTAATCCTTATTAATATTAGGAATATGCGAAAGTAACTCTGTTGTTATGTCACTTTTTACTCCAAAGCTACTGAATCGCTAGAGTCCGACCGAGAAAGGACTTTGACCTGCTTTTTTTTGCAAAATAAATGAGTACTTAAGGAAAGAATTACAGTATAGTAAGAGTTAGCAGAGTAAAAAAGAGTACCTACAACTTATTGGAATGTGAGTTATCTTATAGTAAGGTACTACAGATCTTTTTCTGGCCGCGTAAGCAATGCTATTTTTAGAACCAGCATTTTAATAACTAAAACATAGCGAATCTGATAATAGATAATGTAAATTTAAAATTAGATAATTCTAAAATTATTTTCCTATTAAAGAATATTACCTAACAAAGTAAATCTATAATGTTTGCGCAGAAACCAAGGCTTGTTCAATCCAGCCACTAGTTTCACAACATAACGCCCACTAACAGATTAAAGCTATTTACTTTCTATCGAGAATCGATCTCATAGACCACAAAAGCACTCGGTTAACTGTAACCAATATTTTAGTAGCAAAAGTTTTGTGTTTTAGTACGTAATTGGAATTTTAGACCGGGCATTGTTAAAACCATTGGGGCGTCTGATAAAGGCTGTATAACTTTTAAATGAATGAATATTGACTAAAATAAAACTTTATTACTATTTTCATGATAACATTCTTTGAAATGGAAGGTAAGAACTATTTAAGCAAGAGATTTGAAATTTTCTTTGGCATTTTCGAGTTTTTGGCTTTATTTTCGAGTTTTCTATCTCCCACAGAGGGCATTATCTGATAACAATATCCCTTATTAGTTGGCTCTAACAACGCCCTCAGAAGGAAAAGTGGTGGTGACACTTGTATTCTTAATCCACCACCGCACGGACTTTTGTTCCATTATATTTATTTAATTTTAAATTTACTTTGGATAGACTACTGTAGTCTACTAGTGATAGTAGGTCTATATACGTTTAGATTTATCATCAATTTCTTGTAGACGTCAAAGAGAATTAAATCATATGCGATGAGAGTGGAACCAGTGCGCTGGAAAATAAGTTTTAGTAATTTATCAAGAGAGACATTCATTTTAATAAGATCCATGTCAGTACAAAAACACTGATTATAATAATAAATAATAATAATGAAAAGTCTTCGAAACGCCAGGCTAAAATTTAAAATAAATATACGCGTTTAAATTCGTAAATCGGCAATATCAGTGCAAAAAGTGGTTTTATTTGAAAATCGTTTTAATTAAAATTTATTTAATCTAACCTGACTCCGTTATTTATTGTTTGCGTAGTAAATTATTACCAAAAATAATTCGACATCATAATGTATAATGCGAACATTAAATAAAACAAAATGAATAATTTCCGTTTGAATGATCTAATTCATATCAAGCATAAAACGGATTAATTTAATATTTATTGTAGTTGTAACCAACAAAATTTGCAGATTAATAATTACGTAATAAATAATTTATCAGCAATGTACCTTTAAACGTTTTAAACTTCAATTTTTATTTTAAAAACCGGCCAAGTGCGAATTGTTCTCTTACACGAAGGGTTTCATACCATTATTATCATAATCATGTCAATCAATCATCATCATCATCATCCAAGCATTGTCCCGGTAGTATCCTCAGCTGTCGCTTCGGACCCCGGGATCCGCTTTCTGGCTTTTTCCACTCCACTTGGCCCGGTCTTCGGCATCTCGAATGGTGAGACCATTAGCGCGTATAATCATGTCAATCAAGTTACACTTAAAACTTTTGTCGTATAGGAGTCCTCTTATATTGTATTCTTTTTTTTAGTAGGTACTTGTTTTTATAGCAATAACAGATATTTATCCCTATATAAAAATTTAACTCTCTCGAAAAAAAAAGAGAATAAATAATCCATGGAGTTTCTTGTCTGTTCTTCTCCATAGGATGAGTTTGGAACAGACTTGAAATAAAAAAAAATTTGCCATGCCAAAAAAAGACTATGTATACAGTCTATCGAACTATACAGATTACGTATACAAATGTATCATTGTATGGTATCTTATTCATTTATTTTGCTTACTAAGAGTTTACACAACATTGTTCACAATATGCCAGACATCATTAATTGGATACGTAGTGTAATACAAAACTAATTACAAGTAGTTATTCGTTTTAATAGCTTTGACAACTCGATTATATTTTTTCCCCTGGGAATAAAGTTTGCAACAGTCTATGCATATATGTATAAAATAAATAAATAAATATTCGTCGACATTTCATACAACGTCCTACCAGAATACGGATAGAATATATATACTACTTTTCTTTTGTAAATACATACTTATAATACATAGAAACACCCAACATAAGTATATATGCATTTGAAGTGTATTCTAATACTAGTTTTTCCTCATGACTTCTTACGTTCTTATGAGATTTTATTGTTTACTAGCTGACCCGGCAAACGTTCTTTTGCCATACAAACAAATAATTTGCAATAAATAAAACTACTTTTTACGGATTTAGACGCGTATATTTGTTTTATATTTTGGCCCGACATAATTCGCCATTTGTCTCGCTCGCACGGTGCGTCTTAACCGCACCGTCTTACGCCCCGTCGCCTATGAACTAAGTTTTTTTCAATGGATTTAAATAAAACCCTACATTGTTATACCTCGTTAGATAACTGATGAAACGTAGATATTTTAAAACACATCTGCCGAACAACTGCCATACCATTTTTTTAGATATCCCTTAAAGAAAAATAAACTTTTAATATTTTTTTTAAATTTCTTAACTTTCACTTGTCTACTGCGGCCTTCGATCACTAATATTCAGTGATCGAAGACTGCGGCCTATTCAATTAACTTATGCACTATTTTAATTATTGACGTCCTAAAGCATCTTATTACACATGTAAAAATTCAATAATAATAATAATAAGACACACAAAATATACAAAATTAGTATTATTAGTCTAAAAATGGGCAATTTTCAATAAAAAAATTAAATGTTGAATATCTCGAAAAGGGTTAAGTTTAGGGTAGGGTGTTTCTTAGTGAAATAAGTCAGAAATGATGGGTACTCCACGCCCTTAACGTATCTAGCACGACTTTTCCTGTAACCCTGTAGAAAGATAACGGTTAGATATCCGCACATCGCAGATATATCGACGACGAGGCTCGTAGTTGGAGTGGTTCACGTAACGGACTGCCGATCAAGAGGTCGGGTTCGATTCCCGCTCGGGAAAATCATTTGTGTGATGTTTATAAATGTCATACAATTGTTTATACTGTGCCTGGGTGTTTCTATGTATTATAAGTGTGTATTTACAAAAGAAAAGCAGTATATGTATAGTATCCGTATTCTGGTACCCATAACACAAGCATATAAGCTTAGCTTGGGACCAGAGGACGTTGTGTGAAATGTACGTGAATATTTATTTTATTTATCTCTATTATTTAGATATAAGATTATTAAATAACTACTATAAAATGTGCAAGATATCGTATATTACATATTTAGTGATCACATGTAATAAAATAATAAAACTCTGTAAATATACCTATACTTGTGTATGATATCCGTTACCAGGAAACCATACCATAAAATTTTTATGAAGAAAGATCTTCAGTGTATGCTCGATAATTATCTATGATTACTCGCAAAAATCTTTATTTAGTACTTTCTTAAGATAGACTATAATAGTATTATGCATACTATAGTATCTATATGTATAGGTATAGCAATTCGTGTTTATATCACAATCGTTATGTCAGAAATAACTTTAACGATTTTCATGAAATTTAGTTGACAGGTTTCGGGAGCGATTAATTGTCGGTAAATACGTCTTGCCACAAATAATATGTTTAGTTTCAAAACAAAAATTAAGTGCCTTAAGTAAGTTTTTTTTTTATATTATTGCATTTGCGTTTGCAAAATTTTAGCTCAATCTCACTGTAAGTTGCAGTGGACGAAAATTTCCTTCTAAAATTCCCTAACTTAGATTAAAACATACACACAGAGTGTTAATAAAAAAGTCGTGGTCATCTAGGTGTCATTATCAGGTATCAGGTGTCATTTATGTAACGGACTGCCGATCAAGAGGTCGCGGGTTCGATTCCCGCTCGGGACAATCATTTGTGTGCTTTTTCTAATTGTCATGCAAATGTTTGTACTGCGTCTGGGTGTTTCTATGTATTATAAGTATGTATTAACAAAAGAAAAGTAGTATATGTATTCTATCCGTATTCTGGTACCCATAACACAAGCATAATAAGCTTAGCTTGGGACCAGAGGACGTTGTGTGAAATGTCCATGAATATTTATTTATATATTTATTTATTCCAGCCTAATGTAAGCATATGATTTTACCGGTCAGAAACAGTAAGTGTAATGTTAGAGAAACAGCTAACAGTATTCACAAGAATGTGGAATCCTTGAACTTTCACATAACTTGCATAGTGATTATGCAAAAAATCTTACTACCTAGCTATGGTTGTGTTTGCTAGTTTGCTGCGTGAAATCGTCGAAGGATTAATTTATACTCCCGATTAACGTTTATGTAAAACTACAAATAACTATACAGTGCTATGCTTTTTACTAATTCAAACTATGCAGTTAATAATTTAAACAAATTTTTCCAAATTAAAAATTTATAAAAAAAAATTCTACTTATTTAAACTATACAGTTAATTACTGTATGGATACTATTGGTACGAAAAACAATCGCAACAAAAATAAATTTACAAAATTCCCTGCAAAATGCTTAAACTATCTATCTAGGTTTTAATTTAAAGTCTAATGATCGATGCCTGTGAAGCTATATTTGGTTCAAAGGCTTAAGTTTTGCAATCTGAAGTTGAAAGCCGAAAGCTAACACTATTACTAAAGTAAAGGAGAGTTTCAAAGTAGAGAAACGCTTCAATGTAATATTGAGACAAGAAGTCAAAGATTTGAAAATTATTGATTTTTTAATTAAAATCACCGTTTTAGAAAATTTACAAATGAATTAAGTGCAAAATCGAGTTAAACTTATGAGCTGTATTGTTTTAAAAATTATGGATATAGACGTCAATGTCAATGTAAAGAGCTTGTAAAACATGCAAACTTAAATTTAAAAAAAAAAAAATATTCCAAATAACTTGAACTTTCTTACACCGCTTGTAACGGAAAAGTTTTTTCTTAAAAGTATAATAATGTGTCATATGTTTAAGTATATCAGTGTACTTACAAGCTTTCATAGCTCTCGTAAATCCATTATCTGGTCTCTGTGGAACTTTCGTCTTCTGCCCAAGCAGCTTTCGCGCTTGAACTTGCGCTTCTTGGTCATCCATATCGACTACGATATAATTATTCAAGAATTAAGAGTTTTTTCTTGCAGTCTTATTCTGTAAAGGAATGATAATAATTTATTTTCTTACTTGTTAATGAATTACGTTTGAAAAGAAATACTTTTTGAGAAAATTTGTAACGGTGTTCTGTACGTAAGTATGCAATATGTTATAATGATCTAAAACTACTTTATTTCATTCAAGTTTAAATGTTTATTTTTGTAATGCTAAAGTATAATAGCAACGCGATATCAATATTTGTTGTTAGATAATATTATGTTATGTAAGAAATATTTGGGTACATTCATTTACAAAATGTTTCAATAGTAACTCTTTAATAAGGGAGTAGTTACATTTTGATATTTGACAAACAGGCAATTATAAGAAAATAATAAAAAATGGATATCGTAAAAGAAAAGAATATAAAAATTTAAGACTTACAAAAAAATTTTGACTCAATAATTAAAAAGATTTGACTATAATTAGAAACAATATTTAATGACTAATTTGTATAAAAGAAGTAGAGTTCGTTGTGTCGTAATTAAAATTAATTAATAATATATATCCACTAATTTTTAATGGAATTTTAGGAGGTAGCATTACTGCTAATATCACAGAAAATAGAACAACATTTATAGAAACAATGCTTAATATATCTTAAAAACGTCTTCCGTTATCATTATTTCTACATTTGTGTCATGACCTAACTATGGTAATTATTAAAGTTTCATCACTGTATCGAGATTATCGTCTTATCGTTTGTTTAAAGCTAAAGTTCACGGTTTAAATATTTTGCAAGAAAAGTCTACTGTAACTTGTTTGATGATTTGATGAGATTTTGGGAAGAGATTGATAATTTTGTCTCGTTTTTTTTTTTGCTTTGACACGGCTAGGTGAGTTTTTGATTGTTCTTATTCTCGTGACAAAGTTACTGCAGTTTATGTTGAAAACTCGAAAATCAAAAATTATGTATTATTTCACTTTTGAATAAGCGTTCGATAGATTTGTTGTGTGTTGACTATTGATAAGACTTTTGTATTATTTCTATCTATCAACAGAAAGTGTAAAATTTATTTGGTGATAAAAAAAATAATAGCATACCTCTTAGTTTATTTACCAATGTATGTCATTATGTTCCTTATGATTTAACCACGGAGCTTAACAATTATCATTAGATGATATTTTTATTTTGTAGAATTTTATAGTAATATTTTGTCTATATTGTTTAACAAGAAGATACTATAAATATTTTATTTTATCACCATGTTATCAACGTAAACATTTCAGATGAATTTGTTCTATTAACATTATGTTATCAACATGTAAATTTTCCGTTTCTGAATTATATATTTTGTCTAGATCTGGCAGCACTTTAGCTTATTTCTCTTACTGACCTAACTTTCTGGTTTCATCTTGCTCTCTCAGTCTCCAGCCCATTATTGTCCCACTGTTTAGCACATGATCTTTCATTTTGGGAGGGGTTATGTTCTACTAAGGCCCGTAGACCCGCGCGTGTTGGCATAGGGTAAATTTTAAATTTTCCGTCTCTTATTAAAGATGTTATCTTGGCAAAACACCTTTTAGCTGGTTCTTATCCCTGGGAAGGATTTTATTTATTTATATCTTTCGCCAGTTTCACTTTAACTTTTGTAGGTAAAATATTTCCTAAAACTCAAACGCAACTTAACGCTACTGGTGTCTTTATCTTCTAATTAAATCGTCATTGCATCTAGAGAAGCCTTTACGCTTTCAGCTTTTAATAATTACTTTAGAGCTTGTAGATATGTCAAGTGCAGTACCCCGAGCGCAAGAATGGCTTTCGAGTTTTGTTGGACAAAGAGCTAGTATTGGTTGATTTATAGTTTCAATAATTGTTACACAAAAATAACAAGCCTGAGTCTTGTAGCAAACATCTATTTCTGTTCTAAGGTGTTTTATATGTAATTCATAAAAATATTTAGTGGTTTTATTGAATAAAAATATAAGTTTTGAACCTAATTATAAGTAGTTACTACAGATTGATTATGTTAATAATTTAATAAACTATAGAACAAGGTGACAAGTTTATATTATTAAATATTTCAAAGAAAACATTAACGTTGACATAGTTCGTTTTAATGAGTGGATTTATAGTTGACAGTAAAGTGCTAATAAATATATTCTGACGTCGACATTTTATATAGTAAATATTGTTTATGTGATAAAAGAAACATTATACCTATTATATAGAACAATGCTCGCGGTTTCACCTGCGTTTATAGTTATTGAGCCTAAAGTTCGCCCCAAACTTTAACAAATTGTATCAAAAAGCCATTCACTTGAACCACTCTATTTATTAAAGAAAACCTTATCAAAATCTGTAGCGTAGTTCTGAAGATATAAGCTCACATAGGGACATATATACAAAAATAACGACATTTTTTATAACAAGTAAAGATAAGCAATGTACTATACCTACAATGTTTTAGATACTACAGTTTAGAAGTGAACGTATTAACGCGTTATAGTGTTGGTTCGGTTGGTGACGGATTAAGAATACAAGTGTCACCACCCCTACTTAAAACATATTAACCTTTTATACATAACCATAAAAAATTCGCGCTTCAAATTAGGTTAGATGAGCATTATGCTCTTAAAAACGCAGAATGTGTGATTAGGTGCTTAACAAATAGACCCAATGTCATAGTTTTTAATTCCATTAATGAACTTATTCCGCCCATCAATTAATTTGTTATTTGGTGTTTTTACAGTATTATTAGGACGCATACCATAATAATTACGTAAGTAATGAAATCTATCATCTATGTAAATGAAGAAAATGACTAAAAGGCATTGGCTGACCGTTACTATTCCAGGGCTATATTTTCCATGAAGTACCTAATATCGGACTTATAATACAACTGTTACCAAGCCATTTCTTCTCATGAGTGCTATTAACATCTTTTGTAAACGAAGGAAAGCGCGAAATTAAGCCCAATGAAACTAGCCCAGGTCAGCATGGCATCATAATGATCATTATCGTCCTATCGTCGCGACTTTTTTTAGTAGGGGTAGAGACCTACCCGCCTAAAAGGCGCAACGATGAAATGACGCTTTATAGTCTCTAAAATAGAGTGTCATTTGCTACGATCTAAGCACAACTTCCACGGCATGTTAGACCAAATACCTTCCCAAACTGGAGGAGGCCCGTGCTCAACAGTGGGAAATTAATGGGCTGAGAAGAAGAAACAAAAGATAGGGCCTCGGTTCTACCTTCTGTACCTTCGAGACCTCGGTCTGCGACGTTTCGAAAACGTTTCAGGCATTTTTATCAAGGGATAACTAATGAATTTCAAAAATTGTTCACATCCGATTCTCAGACTTACTAAATATACACGCAAATTTTCAAAGGAAGTCTTTTTCCATTTAGGTGGAAGTGATACGAGAGTTTTATATATTAACTAATTGACCCAGCAAACATTGTTCTGCCATACAAATGTCAGGGGTGGACAACCCTTATCACTTAGGTGTATGAAAAATAGATAGTAGCCGATTCTCAGACCTACTGAATATGCATAAAAAATTCATAAGCATCGGCCAAGCTGTTTCAACATTGAACATTGTGACACGAGAATTTTATATATTAAAAGACTAGAAACGCTAAAACAAGGTGGATAATATTGTAGCTAAGCGAACAAATAATGGGCGCGGCTGGTACATGACCGGTTAGGTATAGGTATTATAAAGATCCTTACGAGTATAGAGTCAATAAGTAGATACCTACTAGAAGTTCTAGTATCTACTTATTGACTCTATACTTGTAAGGATCTTTATAATAACCGGTCATGTACCGGCCAAATTCTTAAAATTCGTAAAATCTTTAATATATTAAGGAATTTTGTTTAATAAGAACTTATATTTCTGTATTTCTATCTGTCCCTTTTTAACTTCAAAACTAATTGAATAATTAGTACACAGATAAAAATAGAGCCTGAGAAAGGACTACTTTTAATTGCAAAAAAATGGCGATTGCAAATTCCACGCGTACAAATTCATGGGCATAAACTGATATGTGTATATAATTATGTTCTTAAGTGCCGGTATTTCGTTTTTATAATGAGACTAGCTGGCCCGGCAAACGTTATTTTGCCATACCAAAAAAAAGTACAAAAAAAAATAGTAAAAAAAAGAACTATAAACCTCACGGAGCCAGAGACCTTTCCAACGAATGCAAAACCGTGGAAATCGGTCCGTGCGTTCTGTAGTTATAGCGTCAGGAAGGAAAACCCAACTTATTTTTATATAGTAGATAGAACAACTTAAGTTGAATGAATCAGTTTTTATTTGATTATTATTAATTAAACTGCACTTGTAAATAATAAATATCGCTATCCTGCTAATGGGTGTATTGCTATTGAGATATTCAGACATCTATATTTTACTATTTTATCTTATCAGCTATAGTTACACTTTTCAAGGCAATATACGCATGGTTTTGAATAAAAATATATGTATACGAGAATAAAAATTAGAGATAAATAATCAATCATAAAAAATGAATATTATTATGTAACTAGCTGGCCCGGCAAACGTTGTTTTGTCATACCAAAAAAAAGTAAAAAAAAAAAAATTTAAAAAAATGAACTATAAATCTCACGGAGCCCGAGACCTTTCCAACGAATGCAAAACCGTGGAAATCGGTTCGTGCGTTCTGGAGTTATAGCGTCAGGAAGGAAAACCCGACTTATTTTTATAAGTAGATTTAATTAAAGAAGTCAGTAAATTTTGAACTTTAATATTCAAAAGCAAATTAGTTTTTAGTAATCGTAAACTATTTGATATATTTTTAACTAAGTATACCATTCTTCAATAATAGTGAATGAAAAATAAAATTTTAAAGTATTATTTCTACTTCAATAACTTTAATTAACTGCTCTATATTACAAATAAGTTAGCAAATAATATACTTATTGACTTAAAGATTATTTAAAAAACAGTTAAATTCATTATAAATTAAAATTAAATCCTGTTAGATAGATAGAAAAAAAATAACTTACTTTAACTTAGATTTTAAAGTAAAACAAAATCCACAGAAAAACACACAGTAATCGTAATTAGATCACATATTAAACAACACACAATGACGATTGTAAATATAACAGTGAGCGGAGTTAAAGATATTTACCGTATTTATTGTATGTAATTTTTATCAAGCTTGTACAAGATTAAGCCTACGGACAACGTATTTGACTCAGGCGCATGGCGAATATTGTCAACTAAACACTGTTGAATCGCGGACTCGGCACACGAGGTTGACGGCCTTGTATCGCATATACAACTTTATACGTCAGTTATACTTGACGTACGGTCAGCGAATCTGCGTAAACAGGTTTGCTGTGAACAAAAACTACTACATTTATGTTTACAATTTTAAAATCATTGATTGAAACCTATACTAATATTATAAGGGAAGAATTTGTTTGTTAGTTTGAACGCGGTAATCTCAGTAACCATTGATCTCATTTGAAAAATTTTTTCAGTGTTGGATAGTATGTTTATCGAGGAAGACTTTATGAAAGAAGAAAAAAAAACATTTATTTTGAATCACTCTACAAACATCAAAGGTACAACAAAAACTTAATATAAAATTATAGCAATTACTTTAACATAAGATCAAGTAGAGGATCAAAACAAGGTACATTCTCAGCATAAGCTGAACACACTTGCATTAAGCGTGATACAGCGCTGATTTTCCGAATGACCTAGGTGAAGCCACGAGCGGCCACAACACAAAATTTAAAAATTACGACAAGTAAGCCATACAGCATTTAATACATAATTAATTGACAATTCACAGCTAAGAGTAAGATCCACGATAATTACTTTAATCTAATTAATTATAAAATGGGTTAATAAACATCATAAACATACACATATAACATGGAAGAAAAAAATTGGTCAAGTGCGAGTCGGACTCGCGCACGAAGGGTTCCGTACCATTATCTATGCAACATACGTTATTAATAAATGAGCAAACAACACACACAATACTTAATTCATCACGTTTGTTGTATGAGAGCAAGAAACGGTTAAAAAATCATGTTTGTTGTATGGGAGCCACCCTTAAATATTTATTTTATTTTATTTTTAGTATTTGTTGTTATAGCGGCAATAGAAATACATCATCTGTGAAAATTTCAACTCTCTAGCTATCACCGTTCTTGAGATACAGCCTGGTGACAGACGGACGGACGGACGGACAGCGAAGTCTCAGTAATAGGGTCCCGTTTTTACCCTTTGGGTACGGAACCCTAAAAATAAAAAATAAAGCACATACAATTAAAAGCACTTAAAGAATGATAGATGGGTAGGCTTCACACAGTACAGAAAGAAGCTGAAACATGCGAGAAATAGAAACATACAAAACAAAGAAACTTTAGGGTATACAACATCACGCTGCGAATAATAGGAGCGAAGCATCAGTGAAAAATGTTGTCAAATCAGGGGTAATTTACTAAATTCCACACGGCCGAAGTCGTGGGCTGGAAGCTAGTGACTTATAAGTAGTACAGGACTGAAAGTCAAGGACAGAAATACAAGAGGTTATCCTTGTGATTAGAAATGTAATTACGTCAAACGTATTACTAGGTTTTAAGGGAAAACCTTACTCTAAGGAATCATCAAACTTTCCTATGACTATCAATATGAGATAATATATGAGTCAAGTCATTGAATGTCTCAAAACCCTGTTATAGATATTTATTATATTTATTTGTATATATAGTTATTTTATATGTATTTTGAGTATTCGTGATGTGTTCATGTATATATATATATTTATTTACTATATTATTTCATATTTTATTTTTAAGTTTACTTTTTACTCCATTTATATTTATTATTCTTTTGCATGTTTTAATTTAATTATTCATGATTAATCTGTTTTTTTTTTACGTTTGCATCCACTCATTTGCGTATCTCTGCACCACCACTGGTTGACTGGTAGAAAATGCCAACGGCATTAAATCCGCCATTATATCCACGATGCATGAAGTGTTAAATAAATAAATAAACTATAAAGGCATTACACATATATATGACGACCATACGGCGATAGTTGTGGCATTCAAGTGTACGTTTTAGTAAAATGCATGGTTCCATTGCATTCTACGCAACATTATATTGGTCATGTCCCGTGGTTTAATCAAATGTAGTTCAAATTCTATGATATTAAGTCATTCAAAAGCAACAGCAAATTTATTGTACACTGGCGACTAACCGCTACTTCGTACAGCATGGCATTACAGCACATGTGAAACATCGACAGACACAGTTAATTTCGTATTGTATTTACTTATTAATTTAATTGTAAAGTATTTGTAATTATTTAACGAGGATAAATATTTGGTTACATATATAATTTAGTGGAATTTGATGAGTTTAAGACGGTTTTTAGTAATTGATATCAGCTTTTGAATTATGAGAATTATTTAGAACTGGAAATTTATGAACACAAAAAATAAATAATTTAAAGTGAACTTTATCTGATTGACAGAAAATAACATCTGGATGTTCAAAGAAATAACAACAAAAAAATAACAAAATGGTCATCAACATTACATTACACAATAAACAATTGAGGCCAAGGCTGTGTGACTAATTTGATACAACTAGGTATATATATTTTAAACTTCTATTGTGTTAATAGAGAGACGCAAGTTCAATTCCTACACAGGATTGATTGTGTGCTTTTTATACCTGCAGACATCACCAATTGGAGACGTTCCTGTAAATTATCAAAAAAGAAAAGTATAATGTTGTAGGTATATCCGTGTTTTAGAATCCACAACACAAGCAAGCAAGGTGTATATATACTTAATGATAAGTACTAATTAAATATTTATTTGCAAATAGTTTTTTAAACAATCTCTCCCTCCCTGACGAAATTAAGTATTAGTTCCTTAATCCACCTAATCTATGGTACCTACATCAGGTTTTTCTTGATTAAGAACCAATAAATTAAAGTACGACCGGCATTACTTACAAACATGTTCTCTTTTAATTAGCTGTTAGTCGAAGAAGTTCATGGGTCATGTAACAGTACAATCTACGCAGGGTACAAAATGCGTCATTACTCATTGAAAATAACTTATTGGTGATTGAGGTCCACAAGTTTTTGCAGATCTGTTCTCTTTTTGCCCCAACTGTCAAGAATTTTATGTTTTTAATGTGTATCTTGTATGTATGTAATTTTATTTCAGTACATTATTTTATTTATTACGTCGTATCTCCCAATAGGATCGATAGATTTTCATAATTAGCCCATCAATAGATTAGTCTTTGTAACTCGAGTGTTCTTAAAATAGGTTTTTGGCAATAAAAAGCAATATGGCGGAATAAAATTGAAAGGGGTTCAAATATATGTAAGTTATAATGTTTATGTGTAATTAAAAACAATATAGAGGCATTTTTTTACAGTCGGGCATTTTAATGTTTAATTACTTTCAGTGAAACATAACAATCATATGAAAAGCAAACTTAACATTTCTCTTATTTGACGCTACTGTATCTAATTAAGAGAAAATGTTAACAAAGCACTTACCTTCGTCACTTAATTTAACTTATACGTATTACATTTATATAACAATAACAAGTGAAGTTAAAATAGGCTAATGATATTCAATTGACAAGCAGTATAATTATTTATATTAACTTATATGTACTAGTTCCGTGAGTAGCTTTATTATGACGAGACGCCCAATAATTTTCTATTACAAAATCTCGATTGTGGTAGCTAACAGAGATAGCAAGGATAAAATATCGTACTACCCGTAAAAAAAAGACGTAAGTGAACTTGAGTCAAAAATTTCAAACAAAAATTTCAAAAAAATCACTTACTGCTTTCTTCCAGTAATAGTACGATATTTTATCCTTGTTACCTCTGTTAGCTACCACAATCGAGATTTTGGAATAGAAAATTATTGGGCGTCTCGACATATTAAAGCTACTCACGGAAAATCATCTTGATAGTAATCAAGTGAAAAAAATTTACTACGGATCCCGTACTATACTGGTTGTTGAATAAAATTAATAATTTTTGTGTAATTTACACAAAAAAGGTATGTATTGAGAGATAAATAAATAATTAAATAAATATTCATGGACATTTTACACAACGTCCCCTGGTCCCAAGCTAAGCTTATATGCCTGTGTTAAGGTAAAATATTTTAAGGTACCAGACCAAAAGTGCCCTATTACTGAGACTTCACTGTCAGTCCCTCCGTCTGTAACCAGGCTGCATTTCAGGAACGGTGATAGCTAGAGCTGAAATATTACTAAAAACTAGAATACAATCAATATTTAAGTGGTCTTCTATACAACAAACGTTGATAATACGCGACTTTTATTAGTAATAAAAGTCGCGTATTATCAATATCGCAATACCGTTCCGTCGCTCTGCCAACTGAGCTATTGTGGCCGTGTACAATAACCAATTTCGCCACTACAATGTTACTCGATTGAGTTCGCATTTGATGTAAAACGGCAGTTGGCAGAGCGACGGAACGGTATTCCGAGGTCGTGGGTTCAAGTCCCGCTTGCGGTGATCACTTTTTCCACTACAATTTAATTTATTAAGTAAAAGCATAGCGAGTCCAATTTGTACATGGCCGGTTTTCATTTAATTCATAATTTCTTTATTTAACATTCACGTTATAAAATAATTAATTTATTACTACTATTTCTATTTTTAGTGCAGTGTAACATAGTTAACAAACAAAGACATAGTTAAAAGCCTATTTATAACGTTTAATTATGACAAAATTGTATTGGTTAAGGAAGCGTAGTTCCTGTAATCGAGACCTTGCTCAAACAATTACGTCATTTTAAATAGATGGGCACGTGTTTGTCCACGATAGAGTGAACATGCTCACTGCAAAAAAAAAGTGAATGTAGAGTTAATAATAATTCTCTTTTAGTTGTCTTACCAAAAATTGTGTGAAATAGTTCGCTTAGATCAAAAACTAAAAAAAAAACACTTGAAACTTGTTGCATAGTAAACTGAATGTGAAAATTATTTTCAAAGATCCCGTTAATATATTGATAGATCCGTACTGAGCTAATAAAAGCTTGTTAAAAAAAAAATTGGTCAAGTGCGAGTCGGACTCGCGCACGAAGGGTTCCGTACCATTATCTATGCAACATAAGGCAACGTTATTAGTATCGAGCAAAAAACGGTAAAAAAATCATGTTTGTTGTATGGGAGCCCCCCTTAAATATTTATTTTATTTTATTTTTAGTATTTGTTGTTATAGCGGCAATAGAAATACATCATCTGTGAAAATTTCAACTCTCTAGCTATCACCGTTCTTGAGATACAGCCTGGTGACAGACGGACGGACGGACGGACAGCGAAGTCTCAGTAATAGGGTCCCGTTTTTACCCTTTGGGTACGGAACCCTAAAAAGAAAAGATATTTAAACAGCCATTAATTTCATTTTAAGGGTTAATGTCACTCTCGCTTCGTCATTTATTTTTATATAAGGATTAACGATACTGTTAATTTTTTAGATAGTAAAATGTTTGGGGTCGTCAGGTTTCATTTTATTTTTCGCTTATCACGAGTTTGAACAAGTTAGTATGTAGACCTTTCTCTTGAAAAAGGATACCTACTGTTTTTCATGTAGGCATATTTTTTTGCTCTTATGTAACGTCGAAATGTTGTTCAAATAAACTTTACGAATTTAGTCGCGTATATTTATTATAAATAATAGCCCGAGGTTTCGAAGATCTTTCAGTCACCATGATCACGGGTGAAACTACCCATGTGACTGAAAAGTTTCTAAAAACATGCGGGTCTAGATCCGTGAAAGGTGGTTTTATTTGAATAAAGAGTCGCGCAAGTGTTAACACATTATGTCGAGTTATTTATTCTTGTTATGTGGTGTATATACTAACTCAATGGCCAACAGTTAATTGTGGATATTCTGTTAATTATGTGCCTGCTTTTACATTGTATTGTCCATGCAAAATAATGTGTTACAAAACACATAAAACGTGTCATTTAGCCGTAGGGAGATGACGACTTGACTTGGTTGATAACTTATTACTGTTTTAAATAATAAACACTATTTTTGGATATCTACACCGTTATTATAAACCTAAATCCCCTTATTACAAAACGCGGCTCAACGTTAAACCCAGATTTAAGAAAATTTATTTACAAGGAATTGGATAGTTAGACCCGCTCTGACACTAGTTTGGCGTCGGTTTAAGTCTAAGGTCGTTGTTAGATCTAGGATTTGAGAAAAATCTGCTTGAAATGCGCAATTGAATTGTTTAAAATGCCAGGCTTAAACTGTGGCTTAAACTTAGTCCACGTTTTGTAATAAGGCGGAAAGAGTTTGTTAACCATAGCTTTCTTCGATAAATGTACTATCCAACACTGAAAGAATTTATTATATCGAACCAGAGCGGTGCCTAAAATTACGCGTTCAAACACACAAAAAAAAACAAGCAAAATTCTTCATACCTATTTATAATATTAGTATAGCTTAATATTTATACTGTTTAATGTAGGCTGGTCGGGGTCCCGTTGTTCAGCAGTCGTGGCAGAGGGACACATTAGAATAACGGGGGACCTAATACTCCCCCTGTAGCTTCGGGCCCCCTGTGAGTAAGCCACACTTGCCGGGTCATAGTTAGGCTCAAGGCACCACCGTAACCCAGTGGGGCTGAAAGCGGCACAAAAAAATTCAGAAGCAAAACTAATACAACGTCTTAAAAATGCTTTGTAATTTGTTTACGATAGCAATCAGACTAATCAGCTATCGTGCTCTGACCTAATGATTTTAATCACCAGAAGTTAGGTATTGGATGTCTGATATTATCAGACTATATTTATAATAGATAATATTGTTAAGTACCTACTTGTTTTGTTTCTAATCTAATGTTGTCTGATACATAAGTAGCATAAAATATTTACGTACAGATCTCAGTCTTACGGTAAATTCCTCATAGTATAGGTATTTTGTATATAATACTCGGTGTATCTTTATCGTGTGTAAAATAATCTTAGTAGTGAAACAAAGTCCTAACTTGCGAATCGGTTGTTACATCACTAGTAAACAGTAGATAAATAAAAACAACATTAACAGTAAAATTACGACAACCAAGAACAAACAAAAATTATTTTTAAAATACTATAATAACACCCAGGCGCAGTAAACCAAATATAAATAATGTGTGTGACAAATATAAATATCACACAATTGAATATCCATCAGGAAATTGAATTCGCGTCCTCGTGAACGGCAGTTCATTACCTAAACCACTAGATCACGAGGACCGTCAAATATTTTAAATGAACAAATATTTTTTATGATAGACTTTTAAAATTTACTGAACAGCAATTGTTTATTCAAGCAATCCAGTGTCACAAAAAGGCCGTAAAAGCTTCAAATACAGTATTTATACACTTATGCGAAGATTTTTTTTGTTTTTGGCAGAATTTGAAGAAGAATTGGTTTTGGCAAAATATTTTTATAAACCGGCTAAAATAAAATATGTGGTCGTGTGAATTTTATAAATGAAACACGTTTATAACAACCGTTAAAATTATTTGATTATTTTAGGAAACTATAATGATTGCAAAACCAGTTAATTCAGTCGCATAACGACTACTGAGTTGGTTTGTACTATTTTGTTCACTAGTTCTAAGCCAATTACACACTTTTTTCGCCTCGTTCTAACCGGGCCGTAATACGCGCCCTGAGACAAACCATGACCCGACAAGGGGAAGCCATTTCTACTTTAAGAGGATACCAAAATAGCTTCGTGCATTTTTCTATGTACGAAGTTTTCATTGTTTCTTTAGATTGAATGGCTAGAGCTCTAATTTTTAAGTATATGTTTTTTCAATATATGATCTAGGATCGCATGAACTCAGAAACGCGATTGAAAAAAGTTTTCTCGATAGAAAATCTTGGCGAAACAACCTCTCTAATTTTTTTTTTCTTTTGTCGGTCTATTGTCGCGTATTAACTAATGAAATAACTTTAAAAACATAGGTAACTATTATGTATAGAAACACGTGGATCAGAATTAAAATATATTTAGTAGATTTTGAGTAAATAGGAAAAGTATCCCTAATTCTTCATTTTCTGTGCCTACTGGCTGTGTTAATATGTACGTGTCGGCGATGATATTGATGTAGGCCCTTAAAGTTCTTTTTTTGTTACCTAATAATCCATGTTGGAGCTTGATCCTATTCCACCTGATGATAAACGGCAATGAAAACTATGATGGCAAGGCGCACGAATAAATTAATATTTGTTTTATTTTAACATTTAAAAACTTAAAGTTACCTATGGCCATCCCATTTGTTCGAAAGTAATATTAGTGAATAATAAGTATGTAACTAAAAACTTTCTAGGTTTTAAAGTTAAAACCTAGTCTCAGCTACGGACAGTTAAGATTTATACCACACATTATTTAATTAAATTATTAAATAAAATTTATTAATAAATGTGGATAATAAAACGGATTAAGTTAAATTTAGTTGGTTATAAAATGTTTGTAATTAATGAAAAAAAAATAATTTCAAAGAAAATAATATAAATACTTTTACATTAATTTATTCATTTTTGCAATTGACTTGCAATTGAATTAGGTTAGTTTAATAATACAAATAATTAATAATTTTTGGTTATAAATTAGACAGTGAACTAGTAGTTCGCAAATAACGATTAAATCACAATTTAGCAGATTATTTCATTTGGTATCACACAAAATTGGTCAAGTGCGAGTCGGACTCGCGCACGAAGGGTTCCGTACCATTATCTATGCAACATAAGGCAACGTTATTAGTATCGAGCAAGAAACGGTAAAAAAATCATGTTTGTTGTATGGGAGCCCCCCTTAAATATTTATTTTATTTTATTTTTAGTATTTGTTGTTATAGCGGCAATAGAAATACATCATCTGTGAAAATTTCAACTCTCTAGCTATGACCGTTCTTGAGATACAGCCTGGTGACAGACGGACGGACGGATGGACGGACGGACGGACGGACGGACGGACAGCGAAGTCTCAGTAATAGGGTCCCGTTTTTACCCTTTGGGTACGGAACCCTAAAAATGAAATAAGTTATTAAAATAATAGTTCTGTAGGTATAAACTGATTTCACGCTAACAGCAGCCGTAGATAAATATTGATGTCAAAGCGTGGACTTGACATTTAATAGCGTAGATAAAAGAGATAAAGTCATCCCGACGTGATTTCTTGTCTAGTGAGGCCACGAGTATACATCAAAATAATATGCTTAGTTCAAAAAATGAAAAAATACGCTGGAAAATCTTAGAATGTTTTTATTTTGGATTTCCTTGGATACGTTTATTTACACTTGTTCGTGCGTTAACACGTTAATAAAAATCACGTAATACTCTATCTGCGGTGATCTTTGTGTAAGTTTAACAAAGTACAAGTTAATTCTGATTTTAACCTTGAGAATGAAGAATTCCAATGTTGATTAGCGTCGTTTGTTTTTACGTTAGTGGCGGCAAAGAACAGGTTATAGGTACATGAGCAAAAACTTGTTACTTTTTGCGAACTTTTTTATGTCAGTTAAAGTACTTATTACTATGTTGATGTTAAAACTTGACTTTATGATGTTATAGCTGTTTCTCGCAACTTCGTACGCGTGGAATTAAAAATAAAAAACTCAACCAATTATAAAAAAAAAACATTCTATTGATGGTTCAAATGAATAGCTTTTTTGACGGATGCAGATTAAAACAGATTTGGATACGGTATTTTTTTATAGATAGAGTGGTTTCTATGTATTGAAAAAACCGCATCGAAATCCGTTGCGTAGTTTAAAAGATATAAGCACACATTTGGACATACATACATTAATAACAACTTGTTTTAAAATAAGTAAAGATAAATAGTGTTTGATAATAGTATGGCTATTTTTAAAAATGTTATGAAGGCATTTATTATACGTGAACCAATATGTCCCTTTTTTCTGATAGCTATTGATTTATTCTTCCAGTTATATTAATAAATAATAAATAATAAATATTTATGGACATTTCACACAACGTCCTCTGGTCCCAAGCTAAGCTTATATGCTTGTGTTATGGGTACCAGAATACGGATATAATACATAAACTACTTTTCTTTTGTAAATACATACTTATAATACATAGTAAACACCCAGACGCAGTACAAACATTTGTATGACATTTATGGATATCACACAAATGATTGTCCCAACCGGGAATCGAACCCGAGACCTCGTGATCGGCAGTCCATTACATAAACCACTCCACCACGAAGCCCGTCTATATATATATTATATATATATATAATATTCATTATCCCGTATTATTATTTCCGTATATTCATTGCTTTTCGTATAATTGGATTCTGCTGAACATGATATTTTTCGTTTTTCATACATTTCCACACTAGGCTCCTAAATTAAGCTTAATAATTGTGTTAATGGTGTTTTATACTTTTTTGTAAATACATACTTAAGATTTACCTGTAGTAAATAGTCAGTCGCTGTACAAAAATCTGTGTGACAACTACATACATCACACAAATAATTGTCTAATAGAATCAAACTGATGCCCGTGTGAATAACATTCCGTTATTCTAGCCACTTCACCACAAGGCCATGACGTCATACACACATACAGAAATATGTCAATAGGTTATACGGGTAAATTTCTATAATCAATAATTAAAATATTGGAATAGCATATTATTATAAATATTGTTGTTTATGTCGAAATATCCTGTTTAAGAAGTCTACAGGAAATTCCTTCATAAACTAAAGATTGTGGTAGTATTTCTATTTTCCTAGTTTTTCTCAGCAATTGGCATGTTATGATATTTTTTTTATATTTTTTTTTTATTTATATATTTATTCAACACATAAAAATTAACAGTAAACAATAAGCACAATCAGAGACAAATAACCTAATGTTAGTTCTACATGCTAACTTTAGTTTAACATTATTATATTGTTTAAGACTTTTACTGGTGTCCTAACTAGGCTACATAATACGTCTGTGTTTAAGACACCAGTCCCTTCTTTGGAGTCGTACAGAGCATCATAACTTCAATTATCTGGTTAGTATGATAAGCATAAACATGCAACAATACAATATTGGTTATGATGTAGGTATTTATTAATGACATAAATTATACCAATTAAAAATAAATATTAGTGTCTATACTAATCTCTTTTGGAAGGTGCTATTCTACTTCACTGGCACCATACGGCCGGCAATCTTAGTAGATGTATATTAAAATTAATATAATTTAACTACAAAAAAATATTGATTTATAAATAACATTTTAAACATTATTTAAAATATTTTAAAATAGGGCTAAATAGTTGTACTGCCACCTTATTCTTTAATTTTAAAAATTTAACAATTTAAACTCAAATTAGTTCAGTAAATAAACGTCTTCAAATTAATTGTATTTTAAAACATTTACGTAGTGACATCACCTAGGTATCAATTTTCGAACTGCGAACAGTTAACACTAGCTGTTGCCCTCGACTACGCATAGAATTTTGAAATTTTCCCTTGATTTTGTACTCGTCGAATTTAGAAAATTGCACCCGTTCTGGCAACATCGCAGCGTGAATTAGACTACCTCGATAAATGTTCTGTTGTTGGACAGAACATTTATCACAGAAAGGCAGCGATTCCTAAGACTAGTAGTAGTGACTTCACCTATCAATTTTCGAGGTTTTATTCTTGTTTTATACAATAGAATCAGGGTTACTTAGGCGCCATAATATCTGTATCTATAACGATCAATCACACAGATACAATAATGATCTGTAAACACACGTATACAGAACCAGAATAACAAGTATACCTACCTGCTTGTTATATCTAATGATCTAAGAGTCTATAGAACGTTGTCCTTCATGTTGCTGATGACCACAAGAGATCAATACATTTTTTATTTAGCTAGAGTAGGCAATTGACAACAAGACCAGGAGCCCAAATTTCATATCACAATGTTGTCATAATGATCACTGACCCCATTATGGCAATATAATAGCATCATTTTTTGACGGGCTTCGTGGTGGAGTGGTTTATGTAATGGACTGCCGATCACGAAGTCTCGGGTTCGATTCCCGGTCAGGACAATCATTTGTGTTATATCCATAAATGTCATACAAATGTTTGTACTGCGTCTGGGTGTTTACTATGTATTATAAGTATGTATTTACAAAAGAAAAGTAGTTTATGTATTATATCCGTATTCTGGTACCCATAACACAAGCATATAAGCTTAGCTTGGGACCAGAGGGCGTTGTGTAAAATGTCCGTGAATATTTATTTATTTATTTAAGACAACAAATTTATAGTAGACTACCAAACTTAATAAAATTCGCCATTATGCAATCAATGATTGATTATTGACGGGCTTCGTGGCGTAGTGGTTCATGTACTGGACTACCGTTTACAAGGTCGCGGGTTCAATTTCCGCTTGGGACAATCATTTTCTGTGATATTCATAAATGTCATACAAATGTTTGTACTACGTCTGGGTGTTTTCTATGTATTATAAGTATTTACAAAAGAAAAGTAGTTTATGTATTGTATCCGTATTCTGGTAACCATAACACAAGCATATAAGCCTTGCAAACACCCGCCGTAGCAAACGCGACAGGGGGGACCAATGCTCCCCTAATCGGGTCGGGCCCCGATTAACGGGACCACCCATTGCCGGGTCATGGTAAAGCTCAAGGCACCATCATGGCCCGTTAGGGCAAAGCGGAGAGTGAAAAAATCGTAGGTTGGGACCAGGGGACGTTGTATGTCCATGAATAATTATTATTTATTTATTATGACAACATTAGCAGACTTGGGGCCCTGATGTCAAGCGGAGTGTAACCCAAGTACGAGAACAGCTATGCATTAACCATTCTACTATGTACTACGTCTGGGTGTTTTCTATGTATTATAAGTATGTATTTACAAAAGAAAAATAGTTTATGTATTTATATCCGTATTCTGGTACCCATAACACAAGCATAATAAGCTTAGCATGGGACCAGAGGACGTTGTGTGTAATGTCCGTGAATATTTATTATTATTATTATTATTTATTCTCGACTGCTTTGCTTGAAAGAAATTAATGAAATAATTTTATGAAACCTTATCGAACTTTCAACTTGCCTATCGAAAAATGTTCATGGCTATATTACATATGTCAACTCGGTCAATGTTATGCAGACGAGAAATACAATTAAAAAGGTAATTAAATGATTTTTCTTTAGTTTCTATGACCAAATGAGATAGGCAGGTGTGTGCGGCAGGTTATCTGTGTCACAACTTATGAATGAAACTCATTTGTTTTGATTATCATTAGGTATTAAGAAAAATAGGTAGGCAGTATGACACAACGTAACAAACACTTTTTGAAAGACTAATAATCATAAGCATACATGCCTATGCTTATTTGCCTAAAGAATAGAATTGAAGAATAGATGAGAATTTCATAAACTTTCATAAAACATGCGTCTCCTTTCGTTATCAGCATAAGGAAGGTCAATGTTAGACCTGCTCTTAAGCTATAACTATATTTATAACTTACTTAGTTCATCAGACCAACAAACTGGTTTTGTCAAACAACGAGCAATATAAGAGCGAGGTCATATTATTACAACATTAGTATTATTATTTTTATTTTATAATAACCTTATAAGAACCTTACGAAATTTTAAGCTTTAGGTTTGATTCAAGGGTTATTAAACTGCCTAAACTTTGACATTTTTACTGCATAAACATAAAATGTGTCTTAATTAATCCCTATTTTTGCAAAATTTCCAATTTTTGGTCTATATGGTGACGGATAAAAAATGCAAGTGTCACCACCCCTTTTCCTTCCCAGGGTGCTATAACTGTGTTAAGAAATATTGTACACATAACATCTATAGTATTTTCTATGTATTATAAGTATGTATTTACAAAAGAAAAATCAAAATGTAGGCTATCCGTATGGTACCCATAATACAAGCATAGAAATATAGCTTACTTTGGGACCAGAGGACGTAGTGTGAAATGTCCTGAATATTTATATTTATTTATTTATAGTGAACAACGGTAAACTCAAAAACAAAAGCCTGTGCCTGGTCAGCCTGGCGGAGTAGATCATAATACCTTCTTCAGTGGAGGGAGCTCGTGCGTAACAGTTGGACGTTACTTAATGAGCTAATGATAGGAAAGAGGGCAATATTTTAAAATGTCCATAATTTCCATAAGAAGAATATCATAGATAGACATAGATGTTAGTGACAGTTTTGTTTATTAACAATCTAGGGTTAAATTTCAACTTAGTTTTTAAGTATTCATTATTTTTATTGAAATAAAAATTGATTTGTGTTAGACACCGGTTTCTTAATTGTCTTGCTTTTCAGCATAGTCCTCGATATAGTAACGATGTGACTTTTGCTTTTGTTGTCCATGTTGCTACTTGATATCATCTTCCAATCTTCAGTACTGTCTTGCTTTGCCTCTCTGTTTATATCTGGGATGCCATTCAGTCGTTGTAATGACTTTGTGACGTTTTAAATTTCATTACCTATTTAGTGGTGACAGAGCACTAATATAGCATAAATAATAAATAATTAAATAAATATAGATAAGCCTTTTAATAAGTGGTAGTTTATATGACTGTAATAAAATATAATAAAACTAGCTGACCCGGCAAACGTTGTTTTGCTATACAAACAAATAATTGCAATAAAATAACATTGCGACTATAATTAAATATCTAAGCTATCCTATTTCTCAAGTTGGACCAGACTGCTCACGGTGTGCCTGTATTATGTAATTTGATTTAAAATAAAATAATGAAAACCTGAATATATTTTTAATCAGGAAGTCTGAATTTTTGTTTGTTTCATAAACTATTTTGGAGGTAATTAATAGTTATTAAATGTCTATTTTTATTACGATATGAATATTTAAACGAAGCGTTTATTGTGTCGTAATCCTAAAATTAATAATATGGAGTTAATTTTTATTTAATCACTATTTCATTTTATGAAAAGCAGTACAAACACAGTAACTGCGTTTTGTTATTATTGTCAGTGCCTATTTCTTAAAATTCATGCGTCCGAAGTTGCAGACAACAACTAATGTTTTAAAAAATTAACTTACAAGAAAATTTACACACTTTTATCATTCTTGAATGGCCTTTGAGCTTGTTTTTACAATAAATGATTAAGAGGACGATATAGTAAATTCAAATATCTCCGGGTTACCATTTTTCCGGTTTGTTATATTTGATAACGTAATCTAATTCTACCAATTTTATAAATTTTGTTATTTTCTCAAGTAGATAATATGGTGATTGTCATAAATAGGTAATTAATATAGCTTTATACATCAGAATATTATTCACAGTAGAAGAGTATTTTAATATTATTCTATCTAATTTTGACGGGCCTCGTGGTGGAGTGGTTCATATAACGGACTGTCGATCATGAGGTCTCGGGTTCGATTCTTGGTCAGCACAATCATTTGTGTGATGTTTTTAATGGTCATACAAATGTTTGTACTGCGTCTGGGTGTTTACTATGTATTATAAGTATGTATTTACAAAAGAAAAGTAGTTCATGTATTACATCCGTATTCTGGTACCCATAACACAAGCATATTAGCTTAGCTTGGGACCAGAGGATGTTGTGTGAAATGTCCATGAATATTTATTTTATTTTATTGTATTTATAATTTGATCACAGGGTAAGATTACAGCCAATTTAGTAGAATTTAGTCTATAAGACACGGAACACACGCTTTTTATACTTGTAAATATTTGTACGAGCTTTTTCTTATAAACGTTTCTTACTTAATCACAGACAGCTACATCGATCGCGTAAATTAATATAGATAATGATTGTAGTTACATTCTTAATTTTAATATATTCATTTAAACGAATGATAAAGTGGATTTGCATAATTTACTATTGACAAGGCTAAGTGTTCGCTTACAATTCTAAGCGCATGATCCAACAGCGTCGAAGTCATGTTTAGAATACATTATGAACTATATAAATAACTCATTTGATAATTTGTATTATTAAATACAAATTATGTATATACTAACTATGTCTCGCCGTTTTACTTCTGACTGGTAGCAAAAGGGTAAAATTTAAGCTTAGTCATAAGTATTAAGTATACTGAATAATAGACCTATATGTACTGTTAAAATAAATAAATAGATAGTCTACAATATCATATGACTTATTTTCATCATCATCATCATCATAATATCACGCATTTTTCCCATGGGGGTAGGACTAGGTAGAGACTACAGAACGCCATCTGCTACGATCCAAACATACTTCCTTGGCTTCATCCACATTCATACATCTGGTCATACATGCCCGATGGTTGTAAGTGCTACGCACTTGGCCCTTTTGGAGTATGCCGGCGATGACATCGAAGTATATTTTTCTCGGGCGTCCTCTCCCAGCATTTCCACTTACCTCCGCCGTGTATATGCTTTTCGTTAATCGTCGCTCATCCATCCTCTCCACATGACCAAACCACCTTAGCATACTTTTCTCCACCTTATATTATATCTTATACCTTATCCTCTTTCAGACCGCAACGTTCTCATATAACTTCATTTCTTAATCTAACTTTCAAAGTCACACCACACATACTTCTTTCTCAAAGAGCGATATTAAAATTTCATAAATATTTAAACAAAAATTTCATGAAATTTGATCTAGCTGTTTAATTTTCGTTTGTGCGATAACAAACACATGTCTCATAAATGATTATTTCTTCAATTAAGCATTATTAACAGTGCTCATTAATTGGCCAAAAAATGATAAGTAAAAACGAACAATCGGTTACTTTACGTACCAAAACAATAGATAACTTATTTCCTAGTAACAATATGAGTAATTATCTATACCATAACATGTTATTAAGGGCCTACATCAATATTATCGTATATCATCGCCGCCACGTACATATTAACACAGCCAGTAGGCACAGAAAATGAAGAATTAGGGATACTTTTCCTATTTACTCAAAATCTACTAAATATATTTTAATTCTGATTTACGTGTTTCTATATATAATAGTTACTTAAGTTTTTAAAGTTATTTCATTAGTTAATACGCGATAATAGACCGACAAATGAAAAAAATAAAAAATTTGGGAGGTTGTTTCGCCAAGATTTTCTATCGAGAAAACTTTTTTCAATCGCGTTTCTGAGTTAATGCGATCCTAGATCATATATTGAAAAAACATATACTTAAAAATTAGAGCTCTAGCCATTCAATCTAAAGAAATAATGAAAACTTCGTACATAGAAAAATGCACGAAGCTATTTTGGTATCGTCTTAAAAAAACATCTCAATACCACAAATATTTATTTATAATCTAATATATAAAATTCTCGTGTCACAGTGTTTGTTCCCATACTCCTCCAAAACGGCTTGACCGATTCTTATGAAATTGTATGCATATTCAGTAAGTTTGAGAATCGGCTACGATCTATTTTTCATACCCCTTAGTAATAAGAGTTGTCCACCCTTAACATTCAAATGGCGAAACAACGTTTGCCGGGTCAGCTAGTTAGCTATAAAAAATGTGACAGAAAATGAAGATTAAGTTAACGTAAGCACGATTCGAGTATTTTTGTAATGAACAAAATTATGACTTCAATTTACCACTAAGTCATTTTAATTAGGCCTGGTGTCCCACACGTAGCAATTCGGTTGCCACCGCATTTGGAACGGCGGCGGCGAAGTGCGTAAGTACTGTACTCCTTTTGTGAACTAATAAACGTTTTTAATTTTAATTTTTAGGGTTCCGTACCCAAAGGGTAAAAACGGGACCCTATTACTGAGACTTCGCTGTCCGTCCGTCCGTCCGTCCGTCTGTCACCAGGGTGTATCTCAAGAACGGTGATAGCTAGACAGTTGAAATTTTCACAGATGATGTATTTCTATTGCCGCTATAACAACAAATACTAAAAATAAAATAAAATAAAGATTTAAGGGGGGCTCCCATATAACAAACATGATTTTTTTACCGTTTCTTGCTCGATACTAATAATGTTGCCTTATGTTGCATAGATAATGGTACGGAACCCTTCGTGCGCGAGTCCGACTCGCACTTGACCAATTTTTTTATTTATTTGCCTGCCCTACAAGAGCTATAGGTACTTTTAAACTAAGGTAACTTTTGATTTGGTTAAAATAGGCTAGGATAAAATTTTAAACAGCACGGAGTATAATATGAATTATATCTTTGATATCTGGGAAAATTGTGATTAAAGTTTTCAACAATAATGTAAAATAATATTCAGGATTTTCGAGCGTGTTTTTTTTTTTAAACTAAGTAAATTATTTTTACAATATTTAATATGGTCCAGTACAGAAATAGCAAAATAAAGTTAGCGATTTATGTTTGTAATCGGAATTTAGGTATTCCTCCTACATATTGCAGTGGCATATTGTTTGCTTTCGCTACGCAATCGTATACACAGTTGGTGTTTGTGGGCGAAACTTGTATATGGGCCATGATTGTCTTAATTACGTCATTTATTTATGTCTATTTGTATACAGCAAGCTATGACTAATGATTTGTGTAACTTTAAACTAAACATAGTTTTAAGTATAGACATAAATATCGCTCTGTGCGATGAGATAGAATGAGAGCGGCTTTGCCATGAAAGTTATAAGTATGAAAGGTAGACCAAAGGAAAGATGAATGCATTGTATGAAAGAGGATATGAAGAAGATGGGTGTAAATTCACAGATGACGTGTGAGAGAAGAGTATGTTTAAAAGACATGTAGCGGCGATCCTAAACAATTGGGAATAAGGACAAGGAACATCGTCGATGATGAATACCGCTCTATAAATATCTGCCGTTTGATTGGATTAGGAAATTCCACCATTCTATTTACCTACTCTTATGGTTATTATAGGATTCAGTCTAAAGACAGAATAGATCATGCTATTGAAAGAAAAATCACAACTAAGTAAACCCTAACCTAAAGACTCTTATATCATTTCCTCCTTATAGAGAACTACATGAGTGATAAAGGCGTTTAGGTTTATACTCAATAGAGAGACGTTGGACTGAAAAAAAGAAGCTGTACTTAGTGCCTCTATATGGAATACCAGTAGTAGCTTTTTTTTTATTAAAAAACCGGTCTAGTGCGAGTTGGACTCGTACAGGAAAATTCCGTACATACCGTTACTATCATAATATTATTCATAGTATCAACCAAAAATAACACCAAATAATGGGACCTCAAACAGGAGAAAAGTAATGACGAGTATGGTGTTGTTATAGCATCAACTCTCTCTCTCTCTCTCTCCAAACACTCACATAAATATGGGTATCGTGCTTCCCCTTTTTCTTCGCGAAAGTTAAACCAATTTTAATTGTTTCTACGCTATATTATAGATGAAGAGTAGGTATATCTATGCTTCTGTCACTTTCTTTTTTTCAATACATAATAACTAAAAGAAATATGACCATCCGAAAATCCCGCTTTTTTTTCGGTTTTCTTTAGGTACAGTTGTAGCGTCTATCACACATATTTGGTAACGATTTACCAAAAACGAAAGTGATACAAGCATAGATATACTCCTCATCTATAATATAGCGTAAAAATAATTAAAATCGTAAACCGATTTTAATTATTTTTCTTCGTGAAAGTTAAACACTTTCACGAAGAAAAAAGGGGACTACGAAACGTCTTTTTTTCAAAGAATTTGTAGGTAAAATCTGTTTCAGCTATATTTGTGCCTTTCTGCACGGTGCTCGGGAATAGGGATAGCAATACCTAAGACAAATACCTTAATTAGGAATACAGTACCCTCTTTAGTTTTGTTTATATACGAGACCGGCCTAGCCTAGTGTAGAAACCAAAGAGTTTTGGTGCAGATGTTATACTCTTACACGTATCATTACACTCTTTTTCTATTATTAAGCTGTGTTTAACTTTAGAATTAAGACTACTGTTGTTATATAATTTTATTTATACTTTTGGCCATATATTGTTACGTGATAATTTTAAACAAATAAATAAAATAAATGAAAGAGACAAGAAAGATTGGTTTCCTTTTCCTTCATTTCTTTTTAATAAAGCGTTATCAAAATTGGTGTTTAGGTGATAAAAGGCAAGTATGATATAAATAAAACCATTCATATTTATGACGTAACGTCTACAGATATAATAATTAAGCTTTTATTAATAAACGCAATGCATGTAAAAGCTATCATTTACTTACAAATCTAAATATTAATATTATCACATTTTCTATAATTAACATTAGAAATTTATCATTATCTAGTGGTTAAGTGCTAATTTATGCTTATAAATAAACAGCAAAAGTATTTTTTCTACATGAAAGATAACAGATTATACGTATCGAAGTAAATTACAATATTTCACTCAAAATAAATAAATAATAAATCATATTTCCAGAATCGGCGAAATTGATCCAGCATGTGTATAAGTCAATGCCAGGATGACTCTACAAATTATTTATTTTATCAAAACAAATACAAAGATGTTAATTAGTCCGAGGGTTTAGGGATAAAAAGAATACAAGTGTTACCTTGCCCGCGGGGGTCGTAAGAACCAACAAAGGGAACCGAACCATGATAAATAATTAGCTGCGTTTATATATACGGAAGGTTGACCTTAGGTTGACGACCCCCACTGCAACCACGACTAGCGGTATAAGGGTAGAAATAATGAATTACATAAAATTGACATTAGGTAATAAGCACATCGTAAATAATTTAAAATGGCTAGCAATTAATTACGTACCTAGATGTTATGCATAAGACAATTTAATATTTTCTAACACTTGCGCGACACTTGGTTTAAATAAAACTACTTTTTACGGATTTACCCGTGACCATGGTGACTGCAAAGTTTCCGAAACGTCGGGCCAAAAAATAAAACAAATATACGCGACTAAATCCGTAAAAAGTAGTTTTATTTAAATAAGACAATTTAATTAAAATAGACAGATTAACAAAATGGCACGTCTACGGAATCATATTTTTGAATTCGGTATTTCAACTATTTCTTAAATAAATACAATGGTACCAATTCTAGGTACACAACTAAACTTAACTTAAATAAAAAATGAAAATTGGTAGTGTCAATATAGCTATTACTTGCTATTTCGTTGTACACATTTATATTAATTAAAATCGTTAGTCTATAATACACAGTTTTAATAATAAGAAACTTCAATAAACATTGCCGAATTGTGATAATGACGCTATCAATTTTAATTTTTTAGTTAAGTTAAGTTTAGTTGTGCGCTCAGAATCGGCACCATTACCTACAACTATTCACAATTTTTCGTGTATCATAAAATATCTTTGAAACATAAGATTCAATTACTGTTAGGGAACTAAATAGTATGAAGCGAAAATACATATTTTGTAGACAGTTATAAGAAAATTAAGTGATATTAGTGTGAACAGTATATGATATTAACTTCAGTTACATATCTGTGTATATTTATTTGTACATAGATAACATCCTCTGTGAGGCACAGAAAACTTAAAAATAAAACCTGTGCCAACACACTTGGTCAACGCCGCACAGTATGCCATATTCCTTTCCAAAGTTGAGAATGCCCGTGCCCAATAGTGGGACTTTAATGGGCTGGAGAGAGATAGATATATATATATATATATTTTATCTAATTAGTTGCATAGAAAGCATAAATCTTTCGCAAAAAACATTTCAAAGATTTTTAAAAGGACGTCACAATTTAGCCCCTTTATTCGTGTTTTTTTCTAACTATTGTAAATACTTAATAATACATAAATTATCACATAAATTTCTTAAGTTATCTTATAACAATGATGGCAGTAGAAACAATGTTCTATCTCATGAAAATGTATAATTAATAGTTCATGTTTGTTATATAACTTTACTCATAAAACCTAAGAGAAAGACTATAAATAACATGATTATGTAACTATTATAAATAGGGTAGGGCGGGGATAAAAGGTCCACCACATATCTGAAAAACAAATAACGCATCGTTGTTGGTGAAGATATAAGTGCAAAGACGCTGGCGCGGGCGCTCACCGCGAAACCTATTTGTTTCATATGTGTTGTCTGTTTTAATATAGTAGGATTGGTTATCACAAGATATTTGCTAAAAGTGAATTTGTACCTTCTCCCCACCCTACCCTAATACATATAAAATAGTATTGATTAAACTCTGAATATGAAAATGTATTCAATGATTATGTAGCTGTCACTTATATTTGCATGCTGTTTTGATGGCGAAACATGATGTTTTTTTTAACTAAACACCAATATATTGTAACCATTTTTCAAGTAAATAAATGATTTGATTTGATATAACACCAAGTAGTGTACTAGTTAACGTAACTTTTGAGCTGTGCTGAAATGTAAAATTTTTATAAATATTTATTTTTTATAAAATAATTTTGATTAAATAACATGAACATAAAAACTCTACAGTACATCATTAGTTTACAAAAGAAGTTTAAGGAATACATTCTGTGTACAAGTGGCGGTCATAACGCACAAGGCGATCTCTTCCAGACAACAATTGTATGGAGTGAAACAGAGGAAAAAGATAGAGTAGTGTATAGTGTACAGAGTTTCCATTAATATGTTGGGAGAGATCTAACTTAAATTATAGGCTACAATTAATCCCGGTATAGTATCAAATTCTTTCGGGAAAACCTGCTTTAAGTTTCTTACTGCCCAGTCATAATTTAAGTCAAAATTTCACACAAAGGATCTTGCCCACAACTTATGGGCAAGATCTAGTATTCTATACAAATAAACTAGTAGTCAATAATTTGTTCCACCAAAGCTGATGATAGTGATATTAAAACTGAGCTGTGTATTTATAATTTCTCTATTCCATTTATTATATATCACAGAAGCGCCAAGTAATTAAGTTAGCATATATTGAGAGACGGTAGAGCGACGAAACGATACTCCGATATCGTTCAAATCCCACTTGTGATCGACTTTTTTTAGGACTATAATTTATTAAGATTTTTATGTAACATGATGAGCAAGCAAGAAATAACGTTTTTTCTTTCTTTGTTTTCTCAAATAAATTCAAAGATACCATATTACATCGGCTATACAACGTTTTATTATAAACTTTGTAACAGTGATCCCTCATCACCTATCCGGAAGGTTTGTGATATCACGAAAAGCAAAGCATTATTTGAGATGAACCTCGTGGATTAGGGGTTAGTGGTAACGGACTGCCGAACAAGTTCGCGGGTTCAAACACCGCACAGGACAATAAATTCACAGAAACGTTTGTGTTGCATCTGGATATTTTCTATGTGTTATTAGTTTACGAAAAAAAAGTAATAATATATGTAGTTTACACGTATTCTGGTACCAACAGCATAAGCAAATAATCTTAGCTTGGGGCCAGAGGACGGTGTGTAAAATGTCCATGAATATTTGTATACATTTATTATTTATTAAAGTTTTTCGATTGCTTTTCTTTATTTTTTTCTTTATCTTGACTTGCTATTTTGAGTTCACCGTGTTTCCAATTTTCTGGGTACCCGTACTGTCGTACGTCATCCCACCATTGTTGTTTTCCGTCTGCCCAAATTATGTACACGACGTTAGTGCCTACAAGTGCAGCGAAGCAGACCCAGAATGCTATTCGCCATTGAGCTAGTGTTGACTGCAACAAAACAAAAAAAAATATATGAAAAAAAAAATATACCTAACACCTGACTGCGACAATAACTATCATACATATTCACGTATATTTCACACAACGTCCTCTGGTTCCAAGCTAAGCTTATATTTATGCTTGTGTTATGGGTACCAGAGTACAGATATACTACATATAGGTACTAGTTTTCTGTTCTAAATACATACTTGTAATACACAGAAACACTCAGAAGTACGAATAAGATATTTCTATGGTATTTATAAGCACCACAAACAGATTGTCCTGTGCGGGAATTAAACTCGCGACCTCGTGAACGGCCGTCCGTTACATAAACCACTCCACCACGAAGCCCGTCGATAATAAACACGTTACTCTTTTATTTTTAGAATCATCTCTTAATTTATACGTTTTTGTGCCCTACTTGATAGATATGGTCGCGCATATACCAGATAGTATATAGGCGTTAAATCTTGAAGACATGTAACATGGGTGTTTATTATGTATTATAAGTATGTATTTAAGAAAAGTAGTTTATGTATTATATCCGTATTCTGGTACCCATAACACAAACATAATAAATAAATAAATAAATATAAATAAATGTTCATGGACATTTCACATAATAAGCTTAGCTTGGGACCAGAGGACGTTGTGTGAAATGTCCATGAATTATATTATAGCCATTATAGCCATATTTATTTTATTATTTATTTAAAATTCTATTTAAGAATTTTTGAGTGATGAAACGATTGATTAATCACCTGAGTATATATCTAGATATTTTACTTATTTATGGAAATAAATCGATACGCGGCAGTAGTAATTTACAAATATACAAGATTTGTGCGAAAACATAACCCTTTCTTAGCAGTCAATTAAGTATCATTAAGAATTAACACCTTGAAATCAAAAGTTAATCCAAGTTTATTGTTAATTATAAAATTGCAAAAATTACGATCAATAGAAACTTATCGCAAGATTTTACCCTTATAAATACTAATTAGAAACCCCAAAGCCGTAAACTCAATTATGGTACCAATTCTATGTGCACAACTAAACTTAACTTAAAAATTAAAACAACTGTGGTGAATTTAGATTAAATAAACAAATAAATATTTATGGACATTTCACACCACGTCCTTTGGCCTCAAGCTCTCCCGAGCTCCCCTCTTAGCTTAAATGCTTGTGTTATGGGTACCAGAATATGGGTATACTACATAAACCACTGTTTTTTTGTAAATACATACTTATAATACATAGAAACATCTTTTGTGTAGTACCGTTTACACATTTAAATTAATTAGAATCAGTTTTTAGAAATTTTATAAAGTTAAGCTAAGATTGCTAAATTGTGTCACTGATGCTATCAATTTTCATTTTTAGTTAAGTTTAGTTTTGAACGTAGAATTGGTACCTTCTCGAAACTTCTTACCGAGCTTAAAATGTTTCGTTTAATCGAGGGCTATTATTATTGTTCAGAACAAACTTAGGGTGACGAGCCGCCTTTGAAATGCTTCTAAAAGATTTGTTTTGTAATGGTATTTAATTTTGAAATGTCGAAACAAGTTTTCATATTATTGAAATTTTCTGTTATAAAATTAATTAGGAAAGTTTATAGGTCTGTTTATGTTTTATAGTGCCATTAAATTAATATTATTAATATTATTAGTTTTTTTTTTCTGAAGCATTTATTCTAATAATGACTAAATTTTCAAAAACAAATCACGTATTTAAAAAATAAAGAATCAAAAATATAATAAAATTCTAAGTTTAAAAAATAAAACTAGAAGTCACGCTTCAGGGTACAGGATATTTTTGTAATTGCGGCATTGTTATCGGTTCTTTCATAATATTATTATGAGTGCAAAATCAGAAATTCATTCGAATAATCATTAATACATTCATAGATATCATCATAACTATTATCATCATAACGTTACGTCTTTTTTTACGATTCAAAATTCTAAGTACACATCCTTTGCTTCACTTAAACCTTGGTATACATCTATACGAACGAAACTAATAAAATCATATGTTAGAAAATATTATAATAAAATCATGTTAAAATAACATATCTTACAATACAAAAAAAATACAAAAATAAAATTATACTCACATCAGGTGTTAACAGCCCGATCAAATATGGCGTGATAATCCCAGATAGGGTAGATGTTCCGTTGATCATCGCAGTTAAAGAGCCTGCATAGTTTGGCGCCAAATCCAAAGCGTTTACCTGATATAATCAAATATCTATTTCATTACTTCGGCTGTGAAAATGTTATATTTTTTGTAAGAAAGCAATGTTGTTGTAATACTAGTAAGAATACAGGTTTTCCTGGGGCATCGCCCAAATTATTTTGTGTGTTGCATTGATAAATAGAGTGCTTTCAATACCTGTCGTTACTTCTTATTATGTTAAGGATTAAGAGGATATTAAGGAGATTAAAACATGTTCTATAAGTTCTATGTATTTATAAGAATTTCTTTACATATTATAAAACAAAGTCGTTTTTTTACGTGAGCTTACACCTTCAAAACTACGCAACGGATATTGATGCGGTTTTGTTTAATAGATAGAGTGATTTAAGAGGATGGCTTTTTTGTATGATTTGTTAAGGTTAGGTCTAAATTCCTGACGTACGAAGTTGCAGGCAGTTGCTAGTATTCTATAAAATGTACTGTCATCATCATCATCATCATCATAACATCACGCCTTTTTCCCATGGAGGTAGGCAGAGACTATAGAGCGCCATCTGCTACGATCCAAACATACTTCATTGGCTTCATCCACAATCATACTTCTGGTCATACATGCCCGACGGTTGTAAGTATTACGCACTTGCTCCTTTTGGAGTAACCCAGCGATGCCATCGGAGTATATCTTTCTCGGGCGTCCTCTCTCAGCATTTCCAATTACCTCCGCCGTGTATATGCCTTTCGTTAATCGTCTCTCATCCATCCTCTCCACATGACCAAACCACCTAAGCATACTTTTCTCTACCTTAGTCACGACATCTTCTTTTAGACGTTTCTCTTAATCAAGTATCACCAAAATACGGATATCTTAAGTAACATGAAAAATATATTTTATCATCTTTTAGGTTCTAAGAGCAAAAATATTTTGTTTCTCTAAAATCACAATGCGTATCACGTTTTATATAACAGGATTTACGTGGCTTTGTGGCGTTTGAGAAAACATTTTGCTTGATCTTACACACAATGAGGTATATAATATTTACGTCTTTTTATAGCCCTCATAGCCTGAGGCGAGAAGAAGGATAGGTATTTATAAAAATATTACGTGATATTGGATTTAATATTCAAATAACACTGAAAACTTATTTGCGCTTTTTTTAAACGTACAGTTAATGTTTTTTGTTCTTTATGTGACTTTTTAGTACCCTGGATATGAAATGTTTTTTTTTATATTATAATATTCTCCAACATTTGCACGACTCGTTTGTTTAAATAAAACCACTTTTTGTGGATTTAGACGTTTAAATTTAAAACCATTATACGCGTCTAAATCCGTAAAAAGTGGCTATTTAAATGTTATTATTAGTTAGTTATAACATAAGAATTAAATAAATAAATATTCATGGACATTTCACACAACGTCCTCTGGTCCCAAACTAAGCTTATTATGCTTGTGTTATAAGTACCAGAATACGGATAGAATACATAAACTACTTTTTCTACTTACAGTAAATACCCAGAAGACGCAGTACAATTGGCATTGTACATATTTTTTAAAACTCATAATTCGAAAACCATTTTGGAGAATAGAGTTTCTGATCATGATCCATTAGTTTTTTTCGGAAAATTTGCTATATTATCGATTATTTTTCCAAAAAAGCAAATGATCTCCATTGAAATAAAGGACTTAAAATATTAGGGGTTTTTAGGAATATACTACGCTGTGGTGGAGTGGAAATTGGTCTATTATATCAACTTGGCAACTTTGAAAAGATGTAATGCAATCTGTCTTAAGTCTATCAGGAAAAGCCAATACACAGATTGCGTACAACGATGACGTCACAACTTTTAAAATAATATCTTTAAGTACTTAAAAAAAATTGTATTGTAAATATTTCAATAATATTGAAATAAGTTGCTTAATTTAGTCTATATTTTCTAAAAAAAATATAATAACAGCAGATCAAAAATCATGAACAATCCCAATTGCAGCAGTACATTTGTATGACATATATATAAACATCACACAAATGATTGCTCTGTGCGGGAATCGAGCCCGGCATCGAGCAGGACCTCGCGAATGACAGTCCATTAAGGCCCCTACACACCTTACGATTTATCGAACGAAAAGTCGGCCGACAAAACTGTGCAGTTCAATTTGGGTATTCTTTTTTTTTAAATGTATGACAAATCGCTGCAAATCGAATCGTTCGTCAAATGTGCGTTGTTTAGCGCGCACTAAATTATCGTACGATAAAACTGTGCGATCTCTTGATCTTCGATTTTTCGTTCGTTTGTAGAACATTTGCTGCGAATTATCGTTCGTCAAAGGAAGATACAATTTTTATTTCTTAAAATCGTTTCGATTTTCTGACCGCTTGATCAACGGTCCTCGTGGTCTAGTGGTTCATGTATTTGACTACTGCGGCCGTTCAAAAGGTCAAGGGGTTCGATTCCTGCGCGGGACAGCTAATTCATTTTTGTTTTTATTTGTTACACAAATACTATAATAATAAATAGTAGGTACTGCGTCTGGGTTTTTTGTAACCGACTTCAAAAAAAAAGAGGAGGTTTTCAAATCGTTTGTATATTTTCTTTTTACACGCTTTATATTAGCTTCACTTGTATGTTTGTTTGTATGTTTGTAACCGACTCCTTTGGACGCTATTTTGACCCACTTTAAACGGTCAGATTCTATTCAAATTTTGCACACCTGTCAAAGACCGATGACAATACAATAATTCGATTAAATAAAGCGTGTTTTTTAGTTTTTTTAAACTATTTTTAATTATTTATTTATTTATGTTTGTTACCTCATAACTTTTAACTGGGCAAAGCGATTTTAATGATTCTTTTTTTACAAATCTGCTGATTCCCGTGTGGTCCCATTGGCACCAGGTCAGGATCTGATGGTTATGTCCTGAGAAATTGGGTCGTCTCAAGGGCCTGCAAGGGACCTGGGGGTGCCGGTCAAACTTAGTTTATTTCGGCGGATGACTCGATGACGAGTTTGGCGGTCTCAGCGTCCATTCTATGGATAGGGGGTTTAGGAGCGGCAGGCGCCACGGTTGAAGCGGCGGGCGCCTGTTTCGCGGCGAGCGCCGCGATGGACACGGCGGGCGCTGCGGACTGCTCAGTGGGCGCTGTTACTGGCGGTGCGGCTTGTTTGGGCGCCTTCTGGCGGAGGGTGCGGACTCCATCGCTAACAGCGCAGGTTGCTATGGCTCACTGTCCATGGCTTAATTTTCGCTGCGGCGGAATTTTCTTCTTCTCTTCCTTTAAGGGAAGGCTGCATTGGCGCCGGCTGCGTTTGCCGCCGCCACCAGTGAGTTGGGCGCACTGTCTACCGTAGCGACAAAGGTCACTACGGGTTTGGCTGCTGATGTAGTTGTCGTGCGCGACACCGTTCCCGCCCGTTTGTTTCTTGCTTCCGTGCGAAAGACGCAGCAATGACGTGACGCTGTTGGCGGTGTGTTCGCCGCCGCACGGCTGTCCAAAACCCAAACCTAGCAAGTTACATTTGAGTGATTGATTTGATTTGATTTTGAAAGTTCTTTATTCTCATAAAAGTACATTAACGTTACAATAAAAAGAAACATTTATACATACGGTATACGTTTTTACAGACTAAACGCCTTTACAAACATTTAATACTAAAGTAATGCATTTTTTTAAATCATAGGTACATATACACTTAATTACACTTTAAAACAAATATCACATGACTAACTTTTGTCAATAATGAATGCCATTAATTTTAAGTAAGGAAAAAGAAGTAACACTAACAGCATTTTAATTTTTAACAATTATAATTTGTAGGTAGGACCTATATTAATTAAAAAGAAAAAGATTATCGCCTGACAATTGATGCACCGAGCCGAGGTTGTGGGCCGGTCGGTCATGTAGTGGGGTAGCTAACGTTACCTGTATGCTAAGAAATAGTGATGGGGCAACCGGTATCGACAATATTTATCAGAATACTTTAAGTTTTCTAAACGTGATATTCCGATGGCTGATATTAATTTATTACTGTGCATGCAGTTTTTGTTTCAATAGATTTGAGTAATATACAATAATACATTTGAGTATAAAGTGCTGGTTGCTAGGTTTATACATGCTTGTATCTGTGATTCTATGTAAGATAGAAATACAGTTATTTTTGCATTAGACGCAGTAAGAAAATTATTGGGAAATAATTAGTTTAGGAAAACGAATTAAAAAAACTTCACTTGCTAGGTTTTGGTTTTGGACAGCCGCGCAGTTTTAAGGATGTTGTTAAGTGATTGATGTTTTATAATTAAACTAGATGGCGTCCCGGCAACCCTCGGTGCCACACGAAAAGTTGTAAAAAACGTTGTATATAATGCCATCTCCCGCAAAAATGCATTACTATTTGAACGCTTGATGAATATAACTTGATACCGTATGAAATACTACACTAGAAAAACAACAGATGTCAGCTGTACCAGATGTTTAGAGTTGGTCATATTTCACAAATGTTTACAACAACGAATCACATGGCGCCACTCAGCTTGGTGTAACGGTGTAACCAAAGAGTATAATAATATAGATATAACGGTGTAACCCGCCAATAACGGTTCCGTAAACTAATCTAGTACTATCTAGTCCGTTAGAGAGTAGTATATTCTTTGATCTAGTCTATCTACCCATCTCACAAGCATATAAGCTTAGCTTGGGACCTGAGGACAATGTGTGAAATGTGAAATGTACATAAAAATTTTATTTATATGCAGTTTATGTACATATTATTATGTAATGCTAAACAAATATTTTGTCAAGGTTATACGTAAATGCGTTAAACGAAACGATAGCGTGATGTAGCGAGACGGCACAACGCCATCTATCGAGGCGGATAAAAACTTCTTGTGACATTTGTTTATTTAATAATATAATTTAACGTCTGTAACTGTTGACGACATGCTACTTGCACGAGCTTGTAAGGAGAACTGACGACCGCGGTCGTCCATAAAAATCGTTCGATAAAACTGCGCAGTTTTTTCGTTATGGTTTATCGTAACGTGTGTAGGCGGCATTACATGAACCGACAGACTACGAGGCCCATCATATAAGTCTTTCCACGGTCTTACAAGTAAAAGACAACACTTATCGACAATTACAAGACCTTGTTTTATTCTAATTAATATGATTTCTTTTTATATCTGTCTACAAATAATGAATAATCTTATATATAAAATTCACGTGTCACAGTGTTAGTTACCGTACTCCTCCGAAACGGCTTGACCGATTTTTATGAAATTTTACATGCGTATTCAGTAGGTCTGAGAATCGGCCAACATCTATTTTTCAAAATTTTTTTTTTTGGTTTGGCAAAACAACATCAACTATCTATATTTTGCTCTACATATTAGAACTAGCTGTTGCCCGCGACTTCGTACGCCTGAAATTTACTACACCACTCGATAGATGGCGTTGTACATACGTTTTTAAGTCGCGCTATGGTTTCGTTACACATATTAACACTTAAGCGCGCCAAAATCATTGTTATGTCGTCAGCCGGATTTCGCATGTATAAATTAGTAAGGATAAGGATTATTCCATTGATCTCACTTCAATTTTAACTAGAGCTGTAAAAGTAAGGAAAAATGCGTACCCGTATGTATTCGTTACTTTTATAATCAATACCCTTTACTAACGTATCGTTACTTCTGATACCTCATAACATGCTGTTTGCTAGAGAATTTGTATCTGGTGGATCGAGCCTAGCTCTGGATGGATTTTTGGAAAATTACTCATATTAAGGGAAGTCTCAGCAATAGGGTTCCGTTTTACCTTTTGGTACGGAACCATTTTAACGTAAACATAAAAAAATACTGCTCAGGTACGACTAGGGTTCACGGGTTAAACGAATAAATGATCAGCGAATAATAAATGTGGCGATCAGCAACAAACGTTTCGATACACGCATTAACGCAACACAACGCAACGCAGTGGTATATTGTGTGATTGAAACAGTCTATAATAAAACAGTAACGAAACATGCGAGTAACGAGAAATTTTAGTGAGTAACGTTTCGTTACTCGGTACTATACGGCGTACCCGTTACTCAGTAACGAATACATACGGTTTGTTACAGCTCTAATTTTAACCATGTCTCTACGTACTTAATAAAATAAGTCATCAAAATTCACTTCACATTTCTCATCAAGAGTAATAAAAGAGAAAAGCCAAGTCTAGTTAGTTTGCATAAGGAATCTTCACAACTCCTGACCGGAATAAAATTAATTAAAAATAATGTTCAAGATTTATTTACTCCTTTCCAGTAAGACGTCAGGGTGTTTTCTATGTATTATAAGTATGTATATAATATTTTCCTCAGTTTAAAAATTAAAAAACACGCTTGAAAATGCTGAACATATTTTTAAATTATTGCATTGTCATCGGTCCTTGATATGTATGCAAAATTTCAAATCAATCCGACTATTGCAAGTTGGTGAAAGTGGCGTTCAAAGATTCCGTTACATAGATTAATACATTGATACTCGTATATACCGAACTTATAAAAGCGTGTTAAAAGAAAAGTAGTGTATGTATTCTAGCCGTATTCTGGTACCCATAACACAAGCACATAAGCTTAAGTTGGGACCACAGGACGTTGTGTGAAATGTCCATGAATATTTATTTATTTATTTATATAAAAAAATTCGTAGTAGTACCAGTTTTTCTAAAACTCTTTAATGTGGTAGTAACTATTACTTTTTAACACGCTTTTTTAAGTTCGGTATGTAACTATCAATGTATTCATCTATGTAACGGAATCTTTGAAAGCGATTTTCAGGCACTTGCAGTAGTAGGATTGATCTGCAATTTCGTACACCTAACAAGGACCGATGACAATGCAATAATTTAAAAGAATAATCCCATTTCCTTGTTCAGAAGTACTAGAATATAGCATGTTGAAGTATCACTATGACAACACTTTTATATTTAACTATACACGTAATAGTTTAATTGTATATGAGTAGACTCACCAAGATTATTGTGTTTCTACGTATGCCTTTCATATACAATCAGATAATTTCACATAAAAATGCTTTATTTATAGAATCAGATGAAAATATCTTAATTGTTTACTACGATTGTGACATTGTTGTGACAACAGAAACTTTTTTATTTATTTTATTTATTTATAAATTTATGCACACAGTACAGAGCGTTATTAAAAGTAAAAAAAAAATACACTGTGAGTACTTGAACTTACACAGTGAGTACAAACTCCTTTTGGATATTTAGAAGACCATTCAGAGGAGTAACTTTTAGACCCTTTTAGTTCTGCTGTTCTATACATAAACCCGTAATTATATCTGGGGAAGAAATTTTTTATACACGTACCTATAATCATCCATATCATTTTGATAGTGCTAACTCTCATTAGGTTTCAAGTAAACCGTTTAAATACGATCGCTCGCACTTGTCAGTTCTTTGCATGATGTGTTCGATCGAAGTGACTATGCAGATACATAACTGTGTATACTTATTTGCTAGGAGCATTATATTATAGCTTTCGCGGATTGTTTATCTTATCATAACTATTATTTAATGGCATATATTTTGTACCTGTAACTAGATCTCAGTTTCAAATAATAAAAATATTTCACAATGGGTATTCATTCTCTAAACGTCTACAAGTTGTTAATAAATTATCGAGAAAGAATTTCCGTAATATAATGAATGATTAAACGAACTTACCTGTACGTGAAGTTCTATCATTATTATATGAGGAATTCTTTCGAAGATAATTTAAACCAACCCACCCTGCCTATAAGATAGACATCCCTTAAATGTGAAATACTTTTATTTGGCTTACTCTAAACTAAATGAAGATAGGGTAGATGGAATGGATAGGGTAGATACTTATGACATTGATTTGCTTTTTATTTTAGGCTCAAATATAGTGTAACTGTATGAAGAATGCATACTACAAGTTGTTAATCAATTATCTTCGAAAGAATTCCTCATATAATAATGATAGAACTTTAATCATTCATTATACCTATATAGAACTGAAGAAAACCGTAATTTGGTAAAACCTTAATTCAGGGGAATAATAAAGAAAAAAAAATCCAACCACTTAAAATAATTGTAGTACGTAAAAATCTATGTCAGGTACCTACGTAATCGGTACGAGTGACCTATTTCCAAACGTATTATAAAAAGCTTAAAACGTAGTTGATTTGAATATTTATTCATTTTAACACGTAAACGAAATAGTAACTAAAGTATTTTAATGGTTTCCACAGCAGAATTAACGCAATTAAAACCCAGGGCAGTTGTCAAAAACGAATCTATGATTACGGATATGTTGATGTCCCCGTTTATCAGCAACATATTTTTATCTGTGGAAATAATAAAAGATAAAACGTTAAAAACGACCATAAAATAATATTTTCTAACACTTTCGCGACTCATTTGTTCTCAGCCGTGGCTCTGGTGACTGCAAAGTCTCCAAAACGTCGGGCCAAAATTTAAAACAAATATACGCGTCTAAATCCGTAAAAAAGTAGTTTTATTTAAGCGACCATAATAGTTTAAAAAAATCGTTAGTAATCTAATAATTTGTTAACTTTACTCAATATAAATATTTTTGATAACAGTTCTCTTAGCAGAAGTGAATCCTAACTAATTTATAAATTCAAAAAACGAGCGGATAACACAATAAAATTTTGAGCTTAAGTATTAATGTGTGTAATACTGTGTAACGCAACTATAGCGCGATTTAAAAAACTATACAACTATTGAGCGGTATAGTAAACTTCTGTTTGTTAAGGTATGACTTTTAAATTTCACGCGTATGAAGTCGCTGGCAACTGCTAGTACCTATATAAAATAGAATTAGCAACGGCATCAATACGTTATTTTCACACTTAGGTTAATATATAGAAGACGTCATTTTATTATAATTCAAATATTCACAATGTTTTTTTTTAAATTATTTTAGGCAAAATTATATACAAAGCTAAAAAAACAAAACAACAAGTAAAATAAATCAAAATTATGCGTCAAAATATTCATCCGCATCGTCCTCAACTGGTAAAGTGCCCAGAACGCTGGCAGCATTGCCACGTTGGATGAATGCTTACACGTTGTGCAAAATAAAGGCCAGCATTCTGGTCACCCATGTGGTTATTAAATATGTTGTATTTTTACCTTCATTCCGCTATAGAAGCCTCCCATAAGTGCCATAGAGGCTATAAAATAAGCCACCGCTGCAAATCGATCGCAGCCCGCATACGACGCCAATATAATACATATTGCGGGCCCGGCAGCAGCTGGAACAAATATCATATCGTGTATATACGTCTTACGAGATGAAAAGTGGTAGAAGACTTATAAAGAAATGAACACGTTCACGTCATAAGTATTACGTGCCCTTTCTTTGAAGAACCTCAATAAAGAGATATATTGATACCGATTCGACGGGCACAACTAAACTGAACATAGTTAAAAGAAATTAGTTGATTTTGCCAATAAATCAAATATTTGCTATTTCCTTGTACATATTAATATTAATTAAAATATTAAGATCAGATTGACGAATTGTTCTATTAGCGCTATAAGTTTAGTTTAGTTGTGAACGTAGAATTGGTACCGTTATTAGCATTTATTTCTCATAAAGTAACATCAAAAATTTGTTTGTACAGCCGTATTTTTCTCTTATATCATGTAATAAATAAGTAGACATTCCAAATTAACATTCTTGGTGTATTTGTATATTGTCTATACCTATAGTGTTAGCATCGTTCAGTCGTATCAGATTTAAAAATTGGTCAAGTGCGAGTCGGACTCGCGCACGAAGGGTTCCGTACCATTATCTATGCAACATAAGGCAACGTTATTAGTATCGAGCAAGAAACGGTAAAAAAATCATGTTTGTTGTATGGGAGCCCCCCTTAAATATTTATTTTATTTTATTTTTAGTATTTGTTCTTATAGCGGCAATAGAAATACATCATCTGTGAAAATTTCAACTGTCTAGCTATCACCGTTCTTGAGATACTGGGTACGGAACCCTAAAAATCATGTTTGTTGTATGGGAGCCCCCCTTAAATATTTATTTTATTTTATTTTTAGTATTTGTTGTTATAGCGGCAATAGAAATACATCATCTGTGAAAATTTCAACACTCTAGCTATCACCGTTCTTGAGATACAGCCTGGTGACAGACGGACGGACGGACGGACGGACGGACGGACGGACGGACGGACGGACGGACGGACGGACGGACGGACAGCGAAGTCTCAGTAATAGGGTCCCGTTTTTACCCTTTGGGTACGGAACCCTAAAAAGTAACTTTTAATTTAGGAACAGGCAAATTCAAATGTAGATTGTTAGTTTATGAAAAATATAAAATATAATCTAATATATAAAATTCTCCTGTCACGGTGTTTGTAAGTCTACTCCGAAATGGCTCGACCGATTATCGTGAAATTTTGTGTACATATCCGTTAGGTCTGAGAATCGGACAATATCTATTTTTCATCCCCCTAAATTTTAACGGTGGGCCACCCCGACATTTGTATGGCTAAACAACGTTTGCCGGGTCAGCTATCTAATATATAAAATTCTTGTGTCACATTATTCGTTCCCATACTCCTCCGGAACGGCTTGACCGATTCTTATGAAATTTTATATGCACATTCAGTAAATCTGAGAATCGGCTACTATCTATTTTTCATACCCCTAAAATATGCATATGCTCTTCAGCTTTAAAATATTTGAATCTACATATGGGGTGTACACGAATAAAATCTTAATGGTTAGTAAATATTAGTCAAAACTAATTATTAGTCAAGTACCTATTGTTGTGTGAATAATCCTGCCAGTTTTAATAGAATGCCATTTTCTTTTAACACACACGTCGCATACCCAACCAAATATAAAGGAACTTATCCACATAGCTAGATACGGGATGGCGGTCAATGTACCAGTAGCGGCTATATTGAATTTTAGTACGTCTGTCATGTACTTTGGAAGATCAGTCACCATTGTGTAGTAGCCCCAATCGTGGCCAATCTGAAAAGAACATTTTTCACATTATTTTGTTATTCGAATGCGCAGGAACACCGAAAAGACGGTTTCAATTATAGCTCTCCTTGTTTCTGAATCCACAAACGTCATAAATCGACAGGCCTCGTAGTCTAGCGGTTCATGTAACGGACTGCCGATCACGAGATCACGGGTTCGATTCCCGCATGGGACAATCATTTGTGTGATAATCATAAATGTCATACAAATGGTTGTAACGCGCCTATGTGTTACCTTATAATAAATGTTAACTTTATTATATATATGTAAAAGGAGTTGAAACAACTAAACCAACATTGGAATGAAAAGCAGTTAGAAAAACGTTACTCTTAGCCATATAGCGTTATACAAAACTCTTGTCAAGCTTTTACAAACGTTTGGCAAACCTAAAACCATATTTTACCACGGATTGATAATATAAGAAAATCCTATCAAATCAAATCTGTCAGAAATCTACGATCAATATGATGTATTACGCAATACATTGTTTTCCAATATGATTACGCCTAATACCGATGTGTTAGCACCTACTCTCAGCAAAATTGGAATAGTCGTATCTTGGCAGCTCGCCAATACATAAAAGCTACATATCACATTTCACCAATTTTTCTTTCTAATAATTTTGTTTTATGTACTATTATTTTCAATTATGTATAATCATTTCATAAGGGAAGGAATTTTATCGAAGGATAAATTAGTCAAGCAAAACGTTTCCTTCCGACTTGGTTTAAAAATTGTGTGCTTTCTAACTAAATATGTTATTTCAGTACTAAAGCAATATTTATGTTACATACTAGCTGTTGCCCGCAACTTCATACGGGTAGTATTTAGAAAACAAATGATACAAATAAACCACTATCCTCACCACCCTCAAATATGGATAGTTTACCCCTCTTATGCAAAATTTTTCAATTCAAACCCGTAGCTCCTGTGATTAGTGCTTTTAATTAAAGAAACAAACTCCTCAGCTTTAGATTGTTAGTGTAATATATTTATACAAACAATGGAGAGATTTTAACCAAAATTAAATATACAAATGCTAATATTTAACAGTGTTACCAGCGATGAAATGACACCCTCGTAAATAAGCTCAAGCTTGCACAGCGTGCTATGGAGAGGGCTATGCTCGGTATTTCCCTACGAGATCTGTAGGAGAACTGGCGTGTCCGACATAGCCCGAAAGGTTAGCACACTGAAGTGGCAATGGGCAGGCCACATTGCTCGTAGGACTGATGATCGATGGGGAAGAAAAGTCCTAAAGTGGCGACCACGTACCGGACGACGCAGCGTTGGGCGGCCCTCGACAAGGTGGAGCGACGATATCGTCAAGGTCGCGGGGAGACATTGGAAGCAGGTAGCACAGGACCGTGCGTTGTGGCGTTCTATAGGGGAGGCCTATGTCCAACAGTGGACGGAGAGAGGCTGATGGATGTGTGGAATATTTAACATAAATAAAAGAGACAAAAAAGTAATATTTCGTTAAAAGTTATAGAAAATTATGTCAGGCTGAAAGTATAACATTTGATGATATGGTTTGTACATTTAATTAACAAAGTACTTAAGTAATTTACAAAAACGTGTGAAATCTTTCACGGTGTACAATTAAAATGTTATCTATATAATTAGTTAACCGTAATTTAGTTGCGTAAGCACGAATATACTCGTATATAGTTAGGTGTTTGTCTTGAGTCTTACAAAAACTATTTGCAAACTAATAAGCAATAGTTTCATAACCTATGCGAAACGATTTTGATAAAAGCGATTTCAAAATTAATGTAATTCAAACTCAAATAATTTAATTGCATTCTGCGTTTGTTTTTTCTCAAGAGAGTATTTTTTCTATGTCACGCTGACCACTTTGTTAGTTTACTTTCGATTTTTCCATCTCTCGCTCACTAATTATAATATTATTTGCTTAAAGTATCCTTAACTAGTCTTTATGTGAATTAAAGAAAAAATAGTGAAATGAGAGACTGACTTTGAGTAACTACTGTCTAAGGATATTTTCTTCGAGTTTTTTTATAGCAAAGACATGTGTATAATGAAGCAGAAAATCATTACATAGTCACTTATGTTCATGTTTTGTTCGTTTGAAATATAAAATCTCTTATAATACTTACAGCTGCAAATACTAATGCCCACACAGGCACTGATCTGACAATCGCTTTCCACGGCACTGGATCTCGGACGCTTTTGTTCTCCGCACTTGTAACTGTCTCGTTCAAATACTTGAGTTCTTCTTCAGATATATAAGGATGAGTGTTTGGAGTACTGTAGCATAGTAAACTCTGAAATGTAAAAGAAATAACATAAATTCTTATAAACACATAGACGAATAGATGATCACCTTCTATCGAAGTCGATTAAATAACAAAAACTTACTTTTTATCTTGTGAGATAGATAAAGAAGGAGAAAATACATTAAAAAATTTATATTACTAGACATTGGTACCAATTCTAGAAAAGTAGTATATGTATTCTATCCGTATTCTGGTACCCATAACACAAGCATATAAGCTTAGCTTGTGACCAGAGGACGTTTTGTGATATGTCCGTGAATATTTATTTAGATATATTTATTTATTTAATTCGTCACGCACAACTAAACTTAACTAAAAATGAAAACAACTATGGCGTTTTTTGATTAATTGGGTTTTTGTTTGTTGTTTTGTTAACATTGCCGAATTGTGTTATTGACATTATCAATTTTCATTTTTTAGTTATGTTAAGTTTAATTGTGCACGTACAATCGGCATCATTAATATCGTATTTTTAATATACAACGCGTAAAAATTTGTAGCCACATTTTATATTTTTTTATTTACTTAGTGTTTTTTTATCTGTAATTCACTATTATCGTGTCGTCTGTAATATCTCCTAGCCAGCCCCTTTTGATTTTTATAGGTTTCTCACGTATTAATTATTATAGCCACATTAAATTAACATAATTAAAAATATTAAACTACAATGATAATAATATAATTTAAAAAAATTTTTCGTTTCAGCGTTAGAGATTTAATAATTAAGAAATATAAAATCCTAGCAAGAAGGGCTTTAATAATCATTTTTAACGTAATTATGTGTCCAGAATAGCGATATAAAAAGTAATAATCATAAATTTTGTCTATTATCACACCACTTTATATTTGGGTATATGTTTCAGTTGATATTTAGATTAAGTATGCGACTTCGTACGCGTGTACCTATTGTATTGAATAGCATCATCATCATCATCATCATAACATCACGCCTTTTTCCCATGGGGGTAGGCAGAGACTATAGAGCGCCATCTGCCACGATCGAAGCACACTTCCTTGGCTTCATCCACACTCATACATCTGGTCATACATGCCCGACGGTTGTAAGTGCTACGCACTTGCCCCTTTTGGAGTATCCCAGCGATGACATCGGAGTATATTTTTCTCGGGCGTCCTCTCCCAGCATTTCCACTTACTTTCGCCGTGTATATGCCTTTCGTTAAGCGTCTCTCATCCATCCTCTCCACATGACCAAACCACCTAAGCATACTTTTCTCCACCTTAGTCACAGCCTATCAAGAGTTTTCTTAGACTATCTGTGTACCATATTTAATTTATTTTACACCTAATTAGCAAATTCCCGCGGTTTCACCCGCGTTTATAGTTTTTGGGCCCCCTCATACACACCAAATCTTAACAAATCATATAAAAAAGCCATCCTCTTGTATCACTCTATCTATTTAAAAAAAACCATATCAAAATCCGTTACATTTTTTGAAGATATCAGCTCACATAGGGACATACAAAAATCACGATTTTGTTTTATGTTAAGTAAAGATATTTTGTATCATTATATAGGACAACAATAACGAGACGATAGTAACGTTTTTAATATTGCAACTTTATGAATGAAACTTATTAAGTCAGTTGTGAACGACTGAGATATGTTGAAAGTATAGTAGTTTACCTTCACTCCTTAACTCCCAGTATATATTTTTATTACACGGCTATTCCGTTTTATAAGACACAAATATCCTGATTATCCTTACTTAAAATGTGAAGGTGAATCAGTTTGTTTGACCTGGTTTAGTTAAAGGTATTTCTTTTATAAATGTTCACTGTTTGAAATGAGAATGTATCAATTCTTTCTTCTACTTATAAACATAGAATTACGATAAATATCTATCTACCTAGAACATAACTCCAAAGCCTATCGCCTCTGGCAGTAGGCTGGAATGAAAAAGAAGAGGGATCTAGTTTATCAACCCTTCATTTGCACTTTTTTTTCTTAAATCGTATAAAATCCGGCCCTGTCACAAGCCAAATTGGTGTTCCTGAGTTTGGACTTCCCTTTTACAACCACCTTGCTTTATAATAAGCAATTACTTTAGTTCCACAGCTTAGTGCTTTCTGTTATTTTAAGATACAGTTTGCGTTTTTGTGAATGTAGAGAGCATGTATGAGTGTGAGTGCGTTCTTGTGTATGTGTGCGTTTGTCACTTAATTACATTCTGTGATCCTGTGTGATTACAGCTGCTGATTTCAATTAATATTGTGATTGAAGGTCATCTCATTAAGATTATTTATGCTGATAAGATTGTATGAATGAGGAATTGCAAAACATACTATTGGTAAGCATTTAGATTTGTATTGGGTTTCCTATTTAGCTTAGATAATTAAATTAAGATTTATCAATGAGCCTAAGCGTTAATGAGAGATATATAATTACCAGTAAAATACATTTTAAATTTGATGATAGAATAAAAACTGTATTTACTTCTTGGAGAAAATACAGTTGGCTCATATTTTTGATACCGCTAACAAAGATATTACCATTTCACGTCAGAGAAGATATGAATAATATCGCTTCATATGTGAAATAAGTAGTAATAACTCTTACCCAGGCTAAAAACCAGAGTATGCCGAACACCCCAAAGAAGTAAAAAACATTAGCCCAATCTCCATTTCCAGCCATTAAAAATCCAGACATAAAAGAACCGAAGATATTTCCTATCTGTGCTCCTCCAAAAACCAATGCGCCTTGTCTTGACCTTTCATGTGGTGGAACCCATCGAGCGAGGACGATCATAAGAGCTGGCATTGTTGGTCCCTGAAAAATTAAAAGATTGTTATAATATGAAATTGTTATTTCTACAAAAAATCATTATAATTATTTCATTTTCTCTCTCGCTCTCTCTCTCTCCACCCCATTAACGCCCACTGTTGGGCGTGAACCTCCTCCTCTTTGGAATGAATTATGGTCTACTATGTTGCGCTGATTAGACATGTTAACCTATGTTTTAGTTTCGATTTTGTTCGTCACTCACAGGGGATGTTATCTGTGCCCAATATCCCGTAGCTGGCTTTAACAGCATCCTGGGAAGGAAATAGGGCGACACTTGTATTTTTAATCCGTCACGGACAGTCAATTATTTCATTGACACCCTTCAATTGTTTTCATTCGGATCTATGTGTCTATCTAAAGATGTGTGTAACGAGATTTGTGAACGAGATTTTCACTCACTTCTAATAGTCGCAATATTCTGTTTGTTCTCAAGGACCTATTGTTACATTAGATATACTTTTGATAATATCGGAACATATCATTACCTGCCTATTCAGTACTCCTAAATCTCTGATTCATAAAGTAATCACACCGCCTTCAAGTTCAAACAAATAAATACAAAACAACTAACCAGGATTTAAAATAAACAAAGGCTTCTTATTATTTATTTAGGCAAGTAAAATCTCAGAAATTGTTAGCGGTTTTTTTTAATATATCCTCCATAATATTGAAAGTGCTAAATGCAATACAAAAATATAATATATCTCATGAACAATTCTGATCTTTTGTGTCGCAAAAGTATGAAGGTAAATGCAACAACTAACTAAACTATCGAGTCAACGCTCTCTTCAACCCATTAACGTTCTATGACGTCCCACCGCTGAGCACGAACCTCCTCCACTTTGAAAGGAATTACGATCTACGATGCCGCGCTAGTCGATTGGGCGCATTGGCTCGAAATTAATTTTCGAGTTTTAAGTCTCTCACAGAGGACGTGTTATCTGTCTAAAATCCCTCAGCTGACTTTTACATCACCCTAGGAAAGAAAGGTGATACTTGTATTTTAACCCGTCACCACACGGACAACGTATCGGTATTCAACGTTTTGTACCGATAATCGTATAAAAAAGTACATTCTTAACGTAGTGTAATGTATCATTTTATTACTCTATCTTCCATCTAAATAATAATTACTTAAGGGCCTACATCAATATTATCGTATATCATCGCCGACACGTACATATTAACACAGCCAGTAGGCACAGAAAATGAAGAATTACGGATACTTTTCCTATTTACTCAAAATCTACTAAATATATTTTAATTCTGATTTACGTGTTTCTATATATGATAGTTACTTATGTTTTTAAAGTATTTTCATTAGTTAATACGCGATAATAGACCGACAAATGAAAAAAATAAAAAATTTGAGAGGTTGTTTCGCCAAGATTTTCTATCGAGAAAACTTTTTTCAATCGCGTTTCTGAGTTTATGCGATCCTAGATAATATATTGAAAAAACATATACTTAAAAATTAGAGCTCTAGCCATTCAATCTAAAGAAACAATGAAAACTTCGTACATAGAAAAATGCACGAAGCTATTTTGGTATCCTCTTAACAGTATGCAATGATGATATCATAAAATTCATTATTTAGTTATATACTTATTTAAATTATGCAAGAATGTGATGTTTTTGTTGACTGAGTTATTTTACTGAACCTTTTTATTTGTTAACAATGAGATTATTATGAATAAGTTCTCACAGTTACTCTTAATTTAAGCGGATTAATCATCAACATGTAAATAAGCATTTAAAAGTTTACTCTTATATACCCGTTTTATTCTATTCTTATATACTTATGTGTTGAAGGCTAAAGACTCTCTCTCCAGCTCATTTACGTCCCACTGTTGGGCACGGGCCTCCTCCACATTGGAGGGATTATGGTCTACTGTACCGCGCTGACCAAGCGTGTTAGCACTGGCTTTATTTTCGAGTTTTCCGTCTCTCACAAAGGATGTTATCTGTGTGCAATATCCTTTAGCTGACTTTTACATCACCCTTGGGAGGAGATGGGGTGGTGACACTTGTATTCTTAATCCGTCACCACACGGACTATTTGTGTCGAAATTTATGACGATATTTTACTTTTATAAAACAAAACTATTTTTATGTACCTAATAAGGCTTTTACTCGTAAACTTATTTACTTATCTATACTTATAATAAATCTGTAGAGAGGTCAATTCTGTACATGAAATATATTTTCAAAATAACTATCAGGGGGTGATTAGTGATCGATACTGATGCCAAAAATGCAATCAGTAAAATTTTTGTCTGTCTGTCTGTCTGTCCGTCTGTATGTTCCTTATAGAAACAAAAACTACTCGACGGATTTTAACGAAACTTGGTACAATTATTCTTCATACTCCTGGGCAGGTTATAGTATACTTTTCATCACGCTACAATCAATAGGAGCAGAGTAGTGAAGGGAAATATTGGGAAAACGGGAAAAGGTGCTCCATTTTTAAGCTTCCGTCGCGTGTGCAGCCTTAATGGTTAAAGTTACATAGAAATCATGTATGACGGAAATATTCTACATAAAATTGTCTAAAAAATATCCCTAAACAGCACATATCTATATTTTATGGTTGACTCACAATAACACGTGTAACTCCTGATAGCTTAGCAGTTCGTTCATTCTGATTATATTTGTTTACTCTGACGTTTATAATACTCTCACTCAAGCAGTAGTTAAAAATGTTGCAAAAACGGGGAAAATTTCCTAAATTCTACGCGGACGGAGTCGAGGGCAACAGCTAGTTATAAAATAAAATCGTTGTTTTTCATGTAGTCGTATAACGGATTTTGATACGGGTTGTTTAATAAATAGAGGAGGATTTTTTGTTTACAAAATTTTACGCGTACGAACTTGCGTGTAACAACTAGTATTATTGTAACAGTGTCTTTACTTAAATTATCAACAACGTGACATATGGAAGGAGTATTTTACTGTCTTATCAAAACAAACTAAACAGCCAGACATATATTTGCATTATAAATATCTTTCAGTACATTTCAGTTTATCGACACTAAATACATCGTATTTACAGGTACCATTCAAGGGCATCCTACTAATATTACAAATGTAAAAGTTTGTGGGTATGGATGTTTGGATATTTGTTACTCTTTCACGCAACAAGTGGACGGATTTAAATGAAACTTTACAATAATGTAGCTTATATACCAGATTAACATATAAACTTGTTACTTTTTGTCCTGAAAGCATGCAACGTTCCCGTGAGATGATCAAAAACGAACTGTTTTTTATCCTTTTACCGTGGGTAGCACCGCTGAGCACAGCTAGTATTAAATAATGCAAAATTTCATCGTGCTTGTTACTTGTGCTATAAGGAATTATGCGCACAAAATTTCATATTGGTAGAGTCGTTTTGGAAGAGTTTTCTAATAAACAGTGACACGAGATTTGATAAGAATAATTGTGTACGATCTAAATATACTTCCTTTGTTTTTTATTATATTATCTATCACCTGCAACTTGATACTTTTAAACACCAGACCTTAACAGATCATAAAAATACACCTTCCTCTTGAACTATTCTATCTATTAAAAAAAAAACTTGAATCAAAATCCGCTGCGCAGTTTTGAATATTTAAGTTCACATAGAGTCGTACAAAAATAACGATTATGTTTTATAATAAGTACACAATACATCTAGTCATCTGGTAAGACTCATGTATATGTTACGTAGTCAATAAATAGGCAGCAATAAAATATAGAATTTATTAAAGTACTCACCTCTCCCATTCCTTGAAGAACACGAAGTATAAACAGCCAAGTTGCACCTCCAGCTTTCACAACGATTGGTGTAAGTAGCGTGAATATAGCCGTACTTAATAGACCGATGCCAAGGGTCCATTTACCTCCATATCTCTCAGCCAAATATCCTCCAGGGACGTGTGTTATGGCGTATCCATAATAAAATCCGCTTAGAATCAACCCTTGCGTTGATTCTGACCAGTCGAATATGGCGTACTAAAAACATTAACATTTTATTACATCACTTTGACCTGAATTCAACTTAAAATTATATGATGCGTAATTTTTTTACTGCGTGAAGATATTCTATGAAAAGTTATGTAAATTATGATATAAAATTTTATACATGGGATATGAGATAGGGTCTCTTATATGTGGTCGGTTTTATTCTCGTTTATTTTATCTTTGCTGTAAACATGTGACCTAAATAAGAATTTTCGGAGTTTCTTACATATCGCACATACGGTGCTATAACGTCACTTATGCAATTTTAGTCGAAACTGAACTGAGTAGGAGAAAATACACCTAATCTACCTCTTTACTTGGTGCGTTATTGTCACTTGTGTAGTACGCATACTTTACACGTGAGGGAATTATCGTTTTGGCGCGAATCTAGACGCCACTGGGAGAAACAACGTTTCATGAGTCAGTTGCGCGCGGCCCCCTGCACAAGAAGCATTCTCCTGGAGGTACAACGTTACTATGGTAATTGTGACAATTTATTTTTATGTTTTTGGAGCAATAACGACACTTGTTAGTTGTCACGTTTGTATCCTGAAACAATAATGTTTTATTCGTTTTGTCATAATTGTCCGGTTAATTATTTTCTCGTGCCATAACGTCACTTCTGTGAGGGTAGTAATGTTTAAACGTTTATATTATTTTAATATTAATTAGTGAGATGTTTGCTTTTACTTAAAAATGAAGTTTAGAGTTGTAGTTTAAATTTAATTGCTTTGTTTGTTAAGTCGAGAAGAACTATGCATTGTAATGGGGTGTTGAATTTTCAAATGCATCTCCTGAAATAAATAAATAAATATTCAGGACATTTAACACAACGTCCTCTGGTCCCAAAGTAAGCTATATTTCTATGCTTGTATTATGGGTACCAGATACGGATAGACTACATATACTACTTATCTTTTGTAAAAACATACTTATAATACATAGTAAACACCCAGACGCAGTACAAACATTTGTATGACATTTATGGATATCACACAAATAATCGTCCCAAGCGGGAATCGAACCCGCGACCTCGTGATCGGCAGTCCATTACATAAACCACTCCACCACGAAGCCCGTCAAATAAATATACATCATTTCATATTTATACATCATTTTATACATCATTTTAATATAGAAATATTAGAACATTTGCATAAGTGACGTTATAGCACCGTATGTGCGATATTTTTATGTGTTTTTGTATTCTGCGGAAATCATATTATTGACCTACCCTTAGGCGATAACCTCTTTCAATAAAGGAAGCTTCATAAATCGTTCTTTATCAAACGTTTTTGTAAGACTTTATACTTTCTGACTTTATACTACTCTACGGAAAAATACAACAATCATTTTTTATACAAATACTGCGACGTATTACAAATATTTGTATTTGTTACACAAACAAATATTTATGCGACCTTAAGTCACTTTAAATTTTAATTTAATGTATCTGTTGTCTATCACTCACAAACAGTTTAGGTTTAGAGTATGATCAATGCTCATACCTGTTTATTATGCTTTTTAGGGATTGATTCGGCGACTTCGTATAATGGAATCGATTATATTACGAGCCTCATCAAGAAATGTTAATTAGTACTGAGATTTGCGTTTTTTAACAACATAATCCTATATATCTATATGTGAAAAGTAGGATTCTAATATCAGTTGTATAAGGTAATGTAGATCTCTCAAGGTGTGGTTAAACAAAACGTGATTGTTAGACCACGCTATTATCTTAGGGTGTGGTTAAGTTAAAAAACGAATCTATCAAATTATAGGAATTTACTACCAAATACAAAGATGTCTATGCTTTGATATTGCAGAAAAATTTACTTTCTGTATATACTATAAAAAGAACATTTTAGAAATGATAATGACTACGGAAAGTAACTGAATATTTCTGGCTATAATGATCAAATCAGATTTAGGTATCGTAAACTTTATCATTTGTTATTGAGTTAGGGAATAACTAAGCATATTTGGACTCTGTTATATTAATTTACATCTCATAGATTGAACTTCAGCTAATATAAAATTTACAGCTAGCTATATAGCTTTTGATAGTATAATAAATACCCAACATATGTACCTACTTTACTTAAGTCATTATATTAGCAAAAATAACAGCAATTATCATCCATAATAAGATATCTGACAACCCTACAATATCTCATAACAAAACTTCTCATTATTATCCACCCTTCACGTCGTAAGCACCTGTTACTTTCATTAATAAGATACTTCCTCACACAATACTATCATTTATAAACGATATTGACTTTCACGTGTATAACATACAAATATCTATCTATATGATAGCGGATTAAGACGAAAATTACGAAATAAAAACATTCCAATATTCAAGTCTTAATCATAGCAAGTATTAAGTAGCTGTAAGAGCGAGATAAATTATAATTTTGATAATAAAAGTATATCGAAATAATATCATCGATGAGAAAAAGAGGAAATTTGATTTCAGCTTTATTGATACTAGCTTGGCATAGTAGCAAAATCCTCTAAAAATGAAAGATATACCTACAGAATGTCCCGTTTAGGCTTTTAGTATTATGCCAAAAGGAGTAGTTGCGTTCTTTTCTTTGTCAAATATACTGTCATGGTCTGTTCGGTGCCGATGTAATGCACTCGCACAAAATATGCACGCATTCACTGTCAACACTATTAATTTTAATACGCTCGTTTAGAGACGACACGGTCACTGTGTACTTTGTACTTGTGTGTACTGTGTATTTTACGCATTACTTTCGTACTTTTTTTATGCTTTTAACCATTGCTGTATATAATAATGTATACTCACTGGCCTCGAACTGACGGTTCCATTAGTGATAAGTTCACTGTCATCTGGACATGCAAGTGGGTCGTAATGTAACGCTTCATGTTTTGTATTGTTGACCATCTGTGTAACAGCAAGGTTGAGACACACACGCATAGTGTAGGCATTGCAGACAGCCAACAAGCCCATGATGCCCAGGACATACCGCTGGGGAATTAGGAACACTAAGCGGAGAAAATAGACAAGATGTAGTGGTATCTATTGTATTTAAATTTATAGTACATTACGATATTAGTGCGTTAAGATGGTTATAACATGCGAGCCGGAATTTCAGCCCGAGCCGAAGGCGAGGGCGTAATTGAGCCGAGCATATTATAACCAATACGCACGTATATCGTACGACGTTTTTTAACACATTTGCGAGGAAACAGAAAAAAAAACATTAAATAAACTCAATCTGTGAATGCACACTGTTGCTTTACCGCCATTTTAACAGCGCGCTAGCGCTGCCTACTGACTGGCGCCGCGCGGCGATTAGTTCGAAATTTGAATAGCAACAGCGCGCTGCTCGAGTCGTGCGGTGGCGATCAGTTCCATATTTGAAATGGCAAATAATACTGTTATGAAATTTGTATGGACTATAACTTAACTATTTGCTTTGGTAACACACGCGTTTTTTATGACCCGCTTTACATATTTAAAACCGGTGGAATAACATCAGCTTTTCGAGCAAGGGTGTTAAAAAGATATAATATACAAGCTGTTGCCCGCAACTTCGTACGCGTGGAATTGAAAAACCAACGGTCCTTGATAAATGTGCAAAGATCAATCCAACGACTGCAAGTGGATTAAAATCACTTTCAAAGATTCCGTTACATAGATAGATACCTACATACTGAATTTATATAAGCGTGTTTAAAAGATGTTGATCTGTGTGTACAATATCCCTAAACTGGCTTCTACAGTACTGTGGAGAGGAAATGTGGTGGTGACATTTGTATTCTTAACCCTGACACCACACGGACATATTTATTTCAATCATATCTTGTTAAATGTACTAGAAACTTACGTCTTGATATTGTTTTCCTCCATCTTGGTATCATTTCGATTTATGTATGAATCCTTAGTTATTGTTTTATTACCTGAAAAAAATACAAGGTAATTAGTCTTAAACCTCAATGATAAACATAATATACTGAGGATAATGTTTTTATTATCATTTGAATTATAACATACAAATATAACGCAAGATAAAACTCTTCTTGTGACTACTATCAGTATTTGATTAATATAATAAGTTAAGATAACTGTTATAGATTAATCTTAGCAAATATTGTGACTTTTAATTGATGATATATCCTTCTATGTAACGACATAGCTTTATTATTTTCCAGTCCTTATCCCATTAAGGTCGATGTTTGCTTCCGTGCTTTTCTGATAGACGTCATAGTGCTTACTCTGATTTCTTCTATAGATTTATAAAGAAAAAATCTTCTGATTATAAATTTGATAGAAAATATTAAAAATAATATGTAGATTTATTTTAATTATATTAGTTTAGTTAAATGTTTATATTAGTTTAGTTTAATTTAGGTATAGAGAGTATTTAACTGTATACAATTTGAACATGGTACTTGTACTTGGTACTTATATTTTAAACTTAATTTTTGTAGGCCTTATTTATGTAGGTACAGCAAATAAAAGGTACAGAGTAAGCTATCCATGGCTATAGCTTATACTTTTTATAATATTAAGGCTATAAGGTAAAACTGATAAATGCACACGAATCCCGAATAAGGTAAACTCAACTTGTTTTGCGCTTGTGGAACCTGAATTCGGGTTGCTATTACGTAAAAAATTGTGTTGTACGTAAGGTTATCCTTACAAACGTGCAACTGTTTAGGGCTGACTCAACACCTATATGTAATAATTTATGAGGTAAAGTGTGTATTTGTATGTAGTATATTATAAGGGGATAAAATCCGAAATACGAAGATCCGTAGGAGAACTGGCGTGTCCGCCATAGCCCGAAAGGTTAGCACGCTAAGTGGCAATGGGCAGGCCACATTGCTCGTAGGACTGATGATCGATGGGGAAGAAAAGTCCTTGAGTGGCAGTCACGTACCGGACGACGCAGCGTTGGGCGGCCCCCGACAAGGTAGAGTGACGATATCGTCAAGGTCGCGGGGAGATATTGGATGCAGGCGGCACAGGACCGCGCGTTGTGGCGTTCTATGGGGGAGGTCTATGTCCTACAGTGGACGGAGAAAGGCTGATAGATGGATGAATGGATATTATAAGAAAGTATCAATATATAACTCATATATATATATATCAATATTTTGTAACGTATTGTATGTATGTAGGTAGTGGTATGTATATATTTATATGTTGTTAGATAATTAGAATCTTAGTTTTTAAGTTAGTAATTTTGTTGTGCACTGTATATGCTCATATTCCCCAATTTTCTCCATCATTGAGGTTTGCTGGAAGAAAATTCATTTTTTAATTAAGCTCGCCTTTGTACATGATATTTCTTTTATGTCTGTAATTTTTTCTGTTTTGCTTTGTATGTGTGCAATAAAGAATAAAGTAAAGTAAAAGTAAAGTGTTTAATTAAAGTAATTTTTTGAGAATTTTTTCAAGATTTTAGTCTTATTGTTTTATTAACTCCAATATTTTTTTAATTGACACACTTTAATAAATACCGAAAATTTCAAAAGGTTTCAAGACGTAAACTTATTATCTATGATATGTTTACGTTACAACATTTCAGTTCGAACAATCCTTGCATAAATCAGTAGGTAGGTAGGTAAGTATATGACTTTATCTTTTTCTTTTTCTCTTTCACATTTCTCTTTCTTTTTGAACTGCACTTGGGTACTTACTCATATTATAAACTGTGGGCAGGTAGCATTGCTGTTATGTAGAACTGAGCTAGAGTAGTGATTCCAGTAATGGCGTCCATATTTTGAAGGCTTTCTATTTTTGTGACCTTTAAATGGCTTTCGTTTTGTTTCTTTTAAATGCTTACTTTTATTTCTTGTTAATATTATGTTTTGTTATATTCTGCTTTGTCTTTTCTTTTCTCTGCTTTATAATTATAGTATTTTTTGTTTCTTTTATTATGTTATTTTGTTACTGTCCTTGAATAAGACTTATTTATAATGCCTTTTACTGCTTTTCTCTTTTTAGGGTTCCGTACCCAAAGGGTAAAAACGGGACCCTATTACTGAGATTTCGCTGTCCGTCCGTCCGTCCGTCCGTCTGTCACCAGGCTGTATCTCAAGAACGGTGATAGCTAGAGAGTTGAAATTTTCACAGATGATGTATTTCTATTGCCGCTATAACAAAAAATACTAAAAATAAAATAAAATAAATATTTAAGGGGGGCTCCCATACAACAAACATGATTTTTTTACCGTTTCTTGCTCGATACTAATAACGTTGCCTTATGTTGCACAGATAATGGTACGGAACCCTTCGTGCGCGAGTCCGACTCGCACTTGAGCAATTTTTTTTATTTGTTTGTTTATTTTTACTATTGTGTCTTTATGATGATATTATTATGTTTCTATGTATTTACGCTATTTGTGAAACACACTTTGAACTTTTATTTTTTGCTACTGATTTTTTTTCTAATGCATTGCTTTATGATTTCATTGCTTGTTGTTGTTGTGTTTATATGTATTTAGGTATTGTTATATTATTATTTATCTTACTTATATGTACTTATATATGTGCGATGGCTTGCAGCTCCAATACGGGTCAACGGAAGACCAGCGCTAGTTTTAACTAGCACAACGCTGAGTTGATCCGTATTTTCAGCTTGCATTGTAATTTTTATCTTTAGTTTCTATGTATTTCTTGTCTTTTCCTTACAAGTTGTAAATAAAACTATTTTTCTTTCTTTCTTTCTTTCTTTTCCTTCTACAAGATAATTGTTTCATAAAGAATGTATAAGACTTGGGTTTGAGGTCAGGTCAAAAAAAGTTTAAGTAAAATTTTTCTGTATAAAATATAAAATTACTGCCTCTTAGGGCCAAAGAACACTTGCACATGCCACAAGAACTGAACACGAAAACTGACACCTGAGCATTATGGTGTCGGTTTTTTCACTCAATGGCATTCGCATCGTAAAAATTACTTGCATCACAATATTTCAAGGAAGTAAAACTTCATTAAACATTTATAAGTTAACAGTTTCTGTTAATAGCAGCATCCTTATTTAAGACGGCATTTTGTAGAGAGTTATTAAGGGCCAAAAAAGGGACCGGTTTTACTTTTGCCAGATGCCAAAATTTGTTTCTTGTGATTCAAGGAATTGGCTGGCTACCATAATTGGCTACGTCACGTAACACGTTTCTTTATAATATTATGTTTGTTAGCTTTTTATGACAAATCTCCAGGAAAAATTGATTATTTTGTATATAGCGATAGAATTAAAACATGATGCTTTAAATGTACAAAAATCATTTGATTGTCTTGAATTTACGAATTAGTTAGCCATTATTATATTTAGGTACCTAAACGTCTGTAGTCCTTTAAAGAAAACTACAATTAAAAACCCGTGTTGCCTGTAGTCTTAGCTCTCTCTCTCTCTCTCTCTCTCCCTCTCTCCAGCCCATTAACGTCCCACTGTTGGGCACGGGCCTCCTTCACTTTGGGAGGGATTATGGTCTACTGTGCCGCGCTGACCAGGCGTGTTGGCACAGGGTTTACTTTCAAGTTTTCCGTCTCTCACAGAGGATGTCTTCGTGTAAAATATCCCTTAGCTGTATTCTTAGTCCGTCACCTCACGGACAGTCTTAGCTATTTCTCGTAATTTCGTACGCCTGGAATTTCGAATTTCTAATTCGTAATACACAATAGATGGCATAGAGCAACACCATCGGCGGCTGTGGCTTCCTATCCATTAAAAAATTTTATATTTAGGCCATTAACATCGGGGATAAAATATGATAGACCGACAAATGAAAAAAATAAAAAATGAGAGAGGCTGTTTCGCTAAGATTTTCTATCGAGAAAACTTTTTTCAATCGCGTTTATGAGTTTATGCGATCCTAGATTATATATTGAAAAAACATATACTTCAAAATTAGAGCTCTAGCCATTCAATCTAAAGAAAAAATGAAAACTTCGTACTTCGTAGAAAAATGCTAGAAAAAGCTATTTTGGTATAAGAAAGAAAGAAAGAAAGAAAGAAAGTTTTTATTTCTCCCCCATGGGGACACAACAAGGTACATAATATTACAACTAATAGGCACAAATAAAAATAACGAAAAATCACAAAATAAAACAATAATATAAAATAAAAGGATGAGTATATATAAGCTGACAGAATAATGAGTGCCAATGTGCCCCACCCATAGGAAAAAAAAGGGACGTTACTCAGCTTAAATGTTGCGGTTTTTACACCGCAACGCTGATTTTCAGCAAAGCCCCGTCAGTGACGCCCGACAATCTGCCCGAGTCCACAGATCACACACACACACGCACAAACAATTACATTATATGCTAAGTAAAAATATCAAAAAAATAAGAAATAACAATAACAAAGTTGGTACCTACTTAATAATTAAACAAGTCGCGAAACCCAAAACATAATATCACATATAACAAGCCATTCAACAACAATTTTAATCTGTGGCAAAGCGTGATACCTCTATGACATTCCTTGTTAATCTGTGCGTAGGCGTAAGCATGAAGCAAGGCAAAGACAAACCGTAAACCACAGAGTACATCCGTAAACCGTAAGCAAAGACGCACCGGAAACTGCGTCGCACTGATAACAGATAATTGAGATAATGTCAACTGCTACAGGTGTGTGTGCGCGTGCTCCGCAGTTCCCAGTCACGTTCAATCATTACACAAAAGTTATATTAAAACAAAGAGTATTGTATTAAAAATAAAACACGTTTATGCTAGTGATGGTTGATAGTGTGCCCAATAATATCAGCAAATCCACACATCAAAACGAACAAAATTGTTGTGATTTCACAGTTATGAACTCACATAAAAGACAGGTAAGTGCCGATACAACATTAATATCTGCAATACAAAATAGCGTCATAATAATAAAGAGATTCAGTGTAGCATTCGTTCTTACAATGTAAGTGTGCAAATGTCAGTAAGATTTAAATTAGTACCTAGGTTATATCAGATAAGAAAATTAAATTGATAAAAATAATAATGATATACATGGCATAGCTCCAAATTAGTGGCTTAAATTGTGTGATAAATAGAATGAAAGTAATTATAAGATCAATAAGTGTAAAATGTGGTCCTACTGTTGGGTTGTTAAAAAGTGTTTTTTTATATTATTAATAAAACTATGCTTGCTTTTTAGGTTACCAAAAGGAGGCCACAAGATGTTCCAGCAATGTGTGGCCGCATACTTAAAACAACCCCTGAATGCCGAAGTTCTGTAAACAGGAATTGAGAGTGGATCAACTGCACTACGAACAGGGTATTTATATCTATCTTGTTTCCAACACAACTTGTTAAATAAATACTTGGGAGATTGGTTATTTACAACATTATAGATAAGACTTGCCAAGTGTACCTTTCTCCTAGCCTCCATTTTTAGAACTTTGTGCTGATTAAGGTAGGGAGTGACATGGGCCCGTCTTGGAATTTGAAAACAGAAGCGGGCACATGCATTCTGCAGTCTCTGAATCTGACACTCTGTTCTCTTCAGCAGACATGGACCATAAACCGTGTCACAATAATTCAACCTAGACAAAATTATACTATCCACTAGTTGCACTCTTAGTTGTTTGCTTATATAGTCACGTATATTGTAAAGAATTTTTAGCTTATAGTAACAGTTTTTTAGTACATTATTAATATGTCTTTCGAATCTTAGCTCTGGATCCATTGTCAACCCCAAATTGGTAGCGTACTCGACTCTGCCAATACTTTCTCCCATCACGGTAATAACTGGGTTCTGGGATAAGACCTCACTGATCTGTTTATTGCTGCCCAGAACCATAAACTTGGACTTCAGTGGGTTTAGTATCAGTGTATTCCCCTCTGCCCAAGCAACAATGCCTTTCAGATCCTCATTAATGAGGTTTATTGCAGTTTGCATGTCCCCAGGCCTGAATGAGAGGTATAGTTGAGTATCGTCGGCGTATAGGTGATACTGACAGTGATGTATGCTATTGACAACGTCAGCACTATACACTGCATACAAAAGTGGCCCAAGGATAGAGCCCTGCGGGACTCCTCTAGATACCCTACTTGGTGAGGAAACAAGTGTCTCTCCATTCGATTTGCGAATCTCCACATACTGTGTCCTATTACTAAAGTAGCTCCTGAACCACCTTACGGATTCTGAGTCAAAACCATAAAAAGCTAGTTTAGATAGAAGCAAATCTACATTTATACCGTCAAAAGCGCGAGAATAATCTAGTAACACTAATATAGTGGCCTCCCCCCGATCCCGTGCCTCCAGAATATTTCCCACTACATCACTAAGGGCTGTGGCTGTGCTCCTGCCCTTTCTGAACCCTGACTGTAAATCTGGAAGTATGTTGTTTGACTCCAAATACTCAACTACTTGTGATTGTACAACTTTTTCTAATATCTTGGATAGCAGTGGGAGTATGCTAATGGGTCGTAGGTCTTTAGACGTCTCAGGGTTACTGGACTTGGGAATAGGGCGAATTACTGCATTCTGCCACAAATCTGGGAAAGTACTGGTAATGATAGACGTATTAATTATGTCTGTTATGGGATCCAGCGAGTTTGGGAGTGTAGGCAAGAGCATGTCCAAGCCAATGCCATCCACACCCTGGGCATTTGATTTAAGAGTGTTAATTATTTTAAGAATTACCTCCCGATTCACTGTCTGGAGGCCAAAGGATGCTGTGGTGAACCTGTTGTCACTGAAATGGATTAGCTGGGAATCCTCCGCTCTGCAAGAACCAGGAACATCCAAAAATGACTGGTTAATCGCGTTGGGGCTGTCAAAATGATCCGGGAGATAAGTCTCCTTATGTTGAGGTAAAACATCATATTTTAAGTTTTGCCATAGTAACTTAGGGTTTTTGATGTGCTGGTTTATATTAGTTGTGAAATAGGCCTTTTTATCATTATTCAAGGCAATGGCTGCTTGTTGCTTTAGGTCCAAATAATACCTTTTATGTATGTCATTATTGGTTTTATGGGCTTTCCGCCTTGCCTCATCTCTTAATTTAAACAAAAATCGAACATTGTCTGTTATCCAGGGTGTTGGCATGCTACGAATGATGCTTTTTCTAAGTGGGGCGTGTAAGTTATACAACTGTGTAATAAAATAATTAAAAGTCCGTACCATGATATTCACGTCTGCGGTATTACTTACTGTTGACCATGGTATCAGGTCTCTGTCAACTACAAAATATTCCTGTAGTATATCCTTTAGAGGTCTATATACAATGGTCCGTGGTTTAGGTTTCTCCATCTTAAGTATAGTGTCGCAAGTTACAAATGAGTGATGACCCAGCTCACTGACATGGTCCACAGCCACATTTCTAACTTTAGCATCCGTACAGATGACATCTATAAGAGTACTGCTATTTCCCTTAAAATGAGTGGCTGATGAGACTACCTGTTCCAGATTCAGGTGATTCAAAAAATCTTGGACTTGTACATAGTTAGGAGTATCCTCCACAAGCATATTCACATTGATATCTGCCAACAACATGACATTGTCAAAGGGAGCCATAGCACAAATACTGTCCGTCATGGCATCAAGAAATACGGTTATGTCTGCCCATGGTGGTCGATAAGCTGTGCCAACCAGTAATGTCTTGCCATTACATTTGGTCTTCAGCCAAAACTGCTCCACCTCATGTTGTTCAGGGTGTGCCTGTATACGAGCAGGCACCCCAGATCGGATATAAAAAGCCACTCCCCCACCCCGTCCCGCACGTATACTCTTAGGCCTAGGTATATGTTTCAATTGATACCCTGGTATTGATGGTGCTCGATCGTCTTGCCCTGGCTTTAGCCAGGTCTCGTTGATTGCCATAATGTCCACATTGTGGTGAGACATGGCTACACGGAACTCATCCTGGTTCGTACTCAGGGACCCTGCATTAAACAAGCCAAACTTTAAATATTTCTTAGGCATCACACAAAAACGTAACACGTAAACCCAGTAGCTAACCCCAACCCATGCTGCCTGTACACAACAAAAGTAAAATTGACCACACACCCAGCATGATTTGCGGGATATATTAAAGCTAAATCTGTGAGCCGAGGACCAATATCCATAGGCAGGGTAAAATGTGCAGAGTAATAATAACAATAATGATCTTTAGTTATGAATGATAAATTAATAGTTTTTGTTTGTGAATGACAGATGTAATAATTGTTACCAGGATTGGGAATGCTAAGTACTGCTGGCACATAATAAGTACAGCAAATAGTTGTCAGCAATAAATTTTTAGTATTAAAAACAGGAAATGTGTAGTAAATATATGTATATAGATTAAATTGGTTTAAGTTGGTACATATAGTTAAGTTTGGAGATATGTTTCTGTATAAATTGAGTGTGTTACAAAAATAAAACTGGTTTATGTTTTTACAGGCCAGATTTGTTACATAATACATTTGTATAATTGAATTGAAATATGCAGACTTGTCATCAACAGGACCATGGATGAGGCACATTGACATACCATTCTTTGTGATTCCCATACAATCACAAATATACTTTGCACAACAAACATTCGCACAAAAAGGCAGTACAGAACGAAACATAAACAGTTGAAAGAGAAACAATGAAAAACAAATACAAGCTAGATTATAAAACAGTATTTTTTGCAAACAGAGACAACACTGAAAGAACTGCGACGCTTTCAAAGAGCAAAAACCCGAGCGAGGTCAGCGTCCGAGCGTAAGGGGTACGCCTGGTCACCATCAGCTTTCCGCACGTAGACCCTGCCTCTTCGCGTCCAGGAGTACCTCCACTGCTTCTTGCGGCACTCCTCACGCGCCAGGTGAAACAGCCGCCGGTTAGTCCTGGTCAGCCTCTCGTTGACGAAAATGCGGCCAGGGGGGCCCGCCGAGCCCGCGTCGGCTGCGGTGAGAGTACGGCGCACACGCGCGGCACGCAGCATGTCGTCGCGCAGCTGGCGCCTCGCCAGGCGCACCACGACACGCCGGGGGCGCGCGCCATCACTCCCCACCGCGCCCACACGCTCGGCGAACACTATGTCTCGGTCTTCGAGAGTGACTCCCAACCTCGTGGCTAGTGTGGTGACTGAGTGGACCACACTCTCCCCCTTCTCCTCCGGGAGGTGACCAATGTCCAAGTCACTGAGCAGAGCGTCCTGGTCACGCTCGTTGAGCTCAATTTGCAGTTGAACAACCTTTTGCCGCAGATCTATCATCTCCTCAGGGTTAAAGGTGACCACCCTCTGTTCCAGCACCCCCAACCTCCGTTCAAACCCGTCAATGCGCTCGGTCATACGGTCCATTGAAACGCGAAACTGCTCATGGAACCTGCGCATCTCCACGATATACTCAGCGATTTGCCTTTTCATCCCTCTAGCATCCGGTTCTTCGTCCCCACACTCCGAGTGTACAGGTGTGGTTGCCTCCATGGTAGTAGGCTGAGGATGAAGCAGTCCGGCAGTGCAGCCGGGCTCGCGTGGGGGCGACGACCCAATGGCCTTGACAGGAGTAGCACTATTGTCGCCTTTGGCCTTCTTCCTGATGCAGTCAGGGCACACCCAGCCCTTGCTTACTACATCATTGCCCTGCATTCCCACACACTCCTTGTGGTACTGGTTGGGGCAGGCAGAACAAGACGCCGCACGCGTGGGCGACAGTGGCCTACCACATGCATTACACTTAGCCATCGCGGTTTTATTGTAATTTAAAATGTAGTATTGTTTGTAAATAACTTTAATGCAACTAATGGATTGTCTTTGGCCACTCGTTCAGAGATGGCGCTGGTAAACGACAGTGCACTAGGCGATATATGAATTGGTTCTTAACAATGTTCGCAATAGTGTATTAATGCCAGGTAGTACAATGGGATTTCAATAGATGGCGCTGGTGTATGTAGATTAATCAATCATTGACCCACTGCTATGTCGATATCAGGTAGTGTGACCAATTGATAACAGATGGCGCTGCACAATGCAAAGTCCGGTTTATGGTGTAAAAACACCTTGCGCCCTCTGCAATATTTTGAGTATCTTTCTATATGCGTACAGCTAATGCAATTGATAGTTTTAAAGAATTTTTCTCACTGTTCACTGTTTTAAATAATTAATTTGCTCGTAAAGGGTAGTTATATATTGTTATTTTGTTAGATCTAAGTTTATAGCATTATTTAGTTAATATTTAGACATTAAACACACTAATAAGTTTAAGCACTTAGTTTATAAATCGAATACCACTTCTCAATTAAAGTATATCAACCAGAAAACTCTGTTTTTTATTATTTCACTGTGCACTTTTTCGAAACAGCTGTTATCGGTACAAACGTCAAACGTCAGTGATCCTCTTAAACTGATTATATCGAAAAGAATATAATATGTACCAAAACCTAGTGGCAAATAAAATGGTAAAAGCACAATTTGGAGTGAAGAATATGAATCCATCATGATAGATACGTAATAATTATTATGTATTTACAAAATGACAGAACATTAAAACACGTACTCAGATAAATAAAAAGGCTTTTTTATTTCGTAGGTAGCTTATGAGTATTTATGACTCATAAAATATTATCAGATAATGTACTCAGAGCCATCAGCTATCATTTAATGTTATGACTATGAAACATAATTAAATTTTATATATGTAACAAGCTGTAACCCGCAACTCCGAACCCGTAGAATTTAGAAAATTTTGCCTGATTTTGCAACATTCTTCACGTATGCTTCGCTCATATTGGTCGCAGTGTGCTGCAGCTTATAGACTTCCTCGATAAATGTACTATTCAACACTAAAACCATTTTTCAAATCGGACCAGTGGATCCTGAGATTTTCGTTTTCCCAACATTTCTCTTCACTACTCTGCTCCTATTGATTTAGTTATTTTGAAAATATATTTCATGTACAGAATTGACCTCTCTACAGATTTATTATAAGTATATAGATAAAGTAATGAGTTATAACTACAATCATGTTGTTACATGTATTTGGTAAATGGTATCAGAATAAAAATGGAATACAGCAAAAATTTGGGGTATTAAAAAAAAAAATATGAAGTTGCGGGCAACAGCTAGTTATCAGATATTCCGTAACAATTAAGTAGTTTTGATACCATATTCCTATGCTTATGTCTTGTTTTTTTCTTAATATCTCGTAAAGGTAAAACCAGAATTATTAACATGATTCATTAAGGAAAAAACAACAACTGTAATACAGTCAGTAAAAAACATGAAAACTACATCAAGATATTATTATTATGACTAATATATATTTGACATTTATTGCTCTTTATTAAAATTTTAACCAATTCTTCTTTTATCAATTAATTTTCATTTTAATCGTAATGAATATCATTACGATGCTACTCTATTTTCTAAACCTAAAATATTGTACGTGAACTATGTTAGGCTATCAACAAAATCTAATTAAATTAATGGACGTAAGCATAAATTGCGCCTATAATAGTTTCATCACCGAAATTGCAATTTAATATGTCCCCGCCAAAATTTCAATATAATATCTTAAAATTACATTATTACGTGTTGTGGATTAAATTTTAACTGAAATGCTCGTGAAAATAACCAAGTCAAATGTAGACTCATTTTGTCAATAATTTCGCTATAACTTAACTAAAAAATACAGAACAGTTATAGGTATCGCCACGAATCTTGAGCGCTGGTCTTTACCTGCGCAGAAGTAAATTATTGGGTCTGTTTGGAGGCAGGAGGTGAAGCGCGGGAGCGGTTGAATCAAATCATCGTATGTGTGTGATTGGTGATTGATGGTATTGATTGCTGCGCGTCGCGTCATATCTGCCACTCGTGATTCGTTCTCTGTGCTAGATGCACTTTCCTTACGACTACGAGTACACTTCAAGACAATTAAATTGATACATATAAATTTTTGAACTAAAGCTTTTAAAATTTAAATTTTTATATTTGTTTGTTTTTATTGACGGGCCTCGTGGCGTAGCGGCTATGTAGCCGACTTACGATCGCAAGATCACGGGTTCGATTCCCGCACAGGACAATTATTTGTGTGATGAATACAAATATTATTATGTGTACTGTGTCTGGGTGTTTTCTATCTATTATAAGTACATATATATTTAAAAACAAATTTAGTATATATTCATTTCATTAGCCATCATATACATCCGAATTTGAAGAAATTTGACTTAATAACTATAGTAAACAAAATATCCTCAAGAGTTACTCAATTTTTGTATAATCACCCTTATGTATTATATCCGTAATCTAGTATCCATATCACAAGTATCATTACGCTTAGTTTGTAACCAGCGGACGTTGTGAGAAATGTCCGTAAATATTTATTTACTCTTAATTAGAAACAATTATTATCCCTAAAATGATATAATTTAAATTAGACAATAACACAAGTACTTTAATTTAATTAAATTACCGCTTACCATCCGGTGGAATGTAGTCAAGCATCAACATGAATTATGTAAAAAAAAATGGTATGGTTGGCAATAACACTAAAGGAAGACATAAGAAAAGATGCATGGACTGTGTGAAAGAGAATTTGAAAGTGAGAGGAGTAAGCACATATTTTAAGACGACAGAAACAAGAGTATGGAAGAAGAAGCCATGTGGCACCGACCCTAAGTAATTGGTTATGGGCACGACAATGATTTTGAATTATTTTTCCAGATACAATAATATCAGGATGACGTATTATTTTTGTGTAAACAATCACAAAATGTTACAATAACACTAGTTTTATTCTTTTATCTCACTAAGCTGTTTATTCACCATCATCATAACATCACGCCTTTTTCTCTTGGCAGAGACTATAGAGCGCCATCTGCTTCGATCCAAACATACTTCCTTGGCTTCATCCACACTCATACATCTTGTCATACACGCCCGACTGTTGTAAGTACTACGCACTTGATCCTTTTGAAGTATACCTATGATGACATCAGAGTATACATTTCTCGGGCGTCCTCTCCTAGCAAATATTGTAGTGTTATTATTATTAGTGTTTAATCTTTTACATTTTACCTTATATTAAAAACTAGCTGTGCCCCGCGGTGTTACTCGCGGTAAAAAGGATAAAAATCAGGCTGTAAATGGTGCTTTTAGGACACCACTTTTTATCCCACGGGAACCTTCAATTCTTTCGGGATAAAAAGTGGCATTAATAATACGATGTGAAAGATACCTTATATATATATTAAGTCCAAGGCCATCTTTTGACGTAATTACAACAATTATTTTTATCCGTTATGAGCAATTTTCCCTAAGAATGTTATTTCCTTTTCTCAAAAAAGGTAGGTATTACCATTAAAAAATGAAGATTTGCAATCGTTTAATTTACTGTAATACTAGCTGACCCGGCAAACGTTGTTTTGCCATTCTAAAAAAAAAGGTTTGAAAAATAGATGTTGGCCGATTCTCAGACCTACTGAATATGTATGCAAAATTTGAGAAGAATCGGTCAAGCCGTTTCGGAGGAGTGCGGTAACTAACACTGTGACACGTGAATTTTATATATTAGATTATATTGCTTTACTTATTTCTTCATTGAAAGTAAATGCTCTACAGAGGTGAACCAATGTATTCTTATATAAAGTTTAACTATACGGACTTTTAACAGATATGATGCGTTTATTTTAGTTTTATCCCAAGATTTCGAAGACCATTATAGTCATAGGTAGACAAAAGTGACCCGTATAATAAGTTGTTATGAACTTTTTTAAATAAATGAATGAATGAATATTGTAAATTGTATTCTTCATTCTCTTTATTCTCTTTATTGTACGCTAATAAAACATTGCAATGAATTATAATAAACAGTAAGGTAGGTACAATAGGCGGTCTTATCACAAATTGTGATCTCTCACAGGCAACTTTGCTTATTGCTAATATTTTAGAACGTTTATGGTCTTATTCATAATGACTTATCGGAGGTTTAACAGTTCGCTAAAATCGGTTCGCAAAAATTGTCAAAACTTGTTATTCATAATAGTCTTTTTACGATAAAACGTTTATTATCTCTGTGATAAAATCTCCGTTTAAACCTCCGATAAGTCATTATGAATAAGACCATAAGTAACTATTTTCTATAGTTTTTAAAATACTTTTACAAGTCAAAATAATACTATCTTTACTATCAATTTAAGGGTTATAAACCCTATACTATAATAGCTATTACAGTAACTAAAACTCCAAATTTAAAATAGTTTGTTTTTATAAATTTAAAAGTCCAGTATACGGCAGCCGTTTGGAATAACTTTTGTCAACAAAATTTCTTGAAATACACTAATTAGCGTCACTTATTTAAATTATATACAACAATTTGTTCCGGTTCATAATTTACTAAAGAATAATGATATCTTTATGTCGCTTGGAATAATTATCATTTATTTAACAGTTTAAAGCTATGTGTATACAAATTTGGAATAAACACAAAAACATTATAAACTGTGTCAAATATTCACCAACCACCTTGTTAGAAAGCATAATATTTAGCTTGGTATTGTAATTATAGTTGTCTGTTAATTTTAAAGAAATAGGTACCTAATTACATACGGTAAACAAAATGTTTTAGGTACATTTTGTCCTTATCTTTATTTAATAATATAAAGTCTTTATTTTTGAATGTATGTCCCCCTCTCTCACCAGCCCATTTACGTCCCACTGTTGGGCACGGACCTCCTCTACTTTGGGAGGGATTTTGGTCTACTGTGTCACGCTGACCAGGTGTGTAGGCACAGAGTTTACTTTCGAGTTTTCTGTCTCTCACAGAGGATGTCATCTGTGTAAAATATCCCCCAGCTGGCTTTTACAGCACCCTGAGGAGGAGATGGGGTGGTGACACTTGTATTCTTAGTCCGTCACCACACGGTTTCCAAACCTACCAACATTTAATATTGCAAACTATACTATTTTACCAAAGCATATTTATATTGCGATTTTATTTTAAAAGTCTGTAGAAAAAGATAATTTTATTATGTAAGGAACGTAAATACAACAAACTCTATTAAGTAGTAAAATTAAAAATAAAGGTATGCGAATACACCATTAAATTATAATTACTTGTTACGTTGTGAAGGTTACATAACGTTATGAGAATAAATTGCTTATGAAAAATAAGTTCAAGGTACATTTTAATGGTTTTAATAATTAAAGTTAATTTTCTATAAAAAGTAATCTCCATTTATACAACTGTTGTTAATTTTACCTCGATATGAATTGTATCGATTGTAAATTAATCGATAACCTAGACTAATAGACACGAAAGTGTAGAAAAACAGCTCAGGGCTCTTATATTTCATCAAGTAGAATGTAAACATGCATACAACAAAATGATGTCAATCACCTTAATAAAAACAGTGCGTGTTTCATAACATGCCTGTCACTGAATTAGTCATTGGTATTCTATAAGTGGGTCTAATGTGTCACATTGGGGTATGTTTATTTAGACAGTTCATAAAAAATACTAAACAAGGGCTGTCGTGTTTGTAAAATTAATGTTAGCCTAGAAAACAGAAGTTTCATCATCCTATTTCCACTTCAGAGTGTTGTAAAAGTCTACGAGAGAACATCCACTGCGAGGTAAGCAAAACTCAAAGCTGAACGTTTGCTTCACGCTTGGTCAGTGTGACATAGTGGAATGAATACACTTCCCATGTGTGAGCCACTCCCAATACTGGGACGGTAATGGACTGAGAAGTGTAAAGAACTTATTTTCAGGTGTTAAAATGCCGTTGTCACAACATTTTTTTAAATTTTGTAGTATAAAACGCAAAACGAATTCCACGCCTGATGGACCAACGCAAAAATAGTACCTATCTAAAATGGCAGAGAGTTAAAATCTCTTACATATAACCTCGCAATACCGTAGGATAATTATTATATTATTTTAAGAAGTAGGTATACAAGCCTAAACTATATAATAAAATTGTTATTAGGTTAACAATATTACATAGCAATTTGTTACAACTAGTTAAGGCAATTTTTTTTTTTATTATTAAAAGTCATTATTTACCTATATACACACGTATTTTTTAGAACACATTAATTCTCATTTGCAAATAGTAATTGCTATTGTTATGTAAAAATTTACACATACCGAGAACCATTAAAATTGACCAAGTTTGCGCTTTACTATTAAATCACACATTACTGAACTTCTACTTGGATACTGACATCTTAGAGAACCAACAAATTACACGACACTCAATTAGGGTTCCGTACCCAAAGGGTAAAAACGGGACCCTCTTACTGAGACTTCGCTGTCCGTCCGTCTGTCACCAGGCTGTATCTCAAGAACGGTGATAGCTAGAGAGTTAAAATTTTCACAGATATATATTATATTTCTATTGCCGCTATAACAAATACTAAAAATAAAATAAATATTTAAGGGGGGCTCCCATACAACAAACATGATTTTTTTACCGTTTCTTGCTCTCATACAACAAACGTGATTAATTAAGTATTGTGTGTGTTGTTTGCTCATTTATTAATAACGTGCCTTATGTTGCATAGATAATGGTACGGAACCCTTCGTGCGCGAGTCCGACTCGCACTTGACCAGTTTTTTTATGTCATCATTCGCTACTTACGTGATCACCGCAAACACGTTGTTAGCTCTGCCAGCGTTTGAGCATATATTTCTCTATAAAGTAAATTTTATCAGCGTAATTAATTTAGTTCTATTTCAATATCTATCAATCAATCTAATTCAATATCTGACGGGCTTCGTGGTGGAGTGGTTTATGTAATGGACTGCCGATCATGAGGTCGCGGGTTAGATTCCCGCTCGGGTCAATCATTTGTGTGATATCCATAAATGTCATACAAATGTTTGTACTGCGTCTGGGTGTTTTCTATGTATTATAAGTATGTATTTACAAAAGAAAAGTAGTATATGTAGTCTATCCGTATCTGGTACCCATAATACAAGCATAGAAATATAAAGCTTACTTTAGGACCAGAGGACGTTGTGTGAAATGTCCTGAATATTTATTTATTTATTATTTATAATATAATTACATTTATATACTGCCATTTGTAAACCAAAAACAAAAAATACTAAGACTAGAGTAACTAAGAATAGTAATAAGAATTTTATTAATATTATAATAAATTAAAAAATAATTTTATGATGTATGTAATGACATCACACATTAATTCAAAAAATATAATTTATACTGCCTAAATGGTAATTGCATTAGGTATACCTTTTTCGAATCCAAATGAGGGAGATTGAAAATAAAACATAATAAGTCATAAGATGTCGCATTTAAACTTCAAAATAGGAATAACAATAAAAGAATCGCTGCTATAGAACCAATACCTATAACTAACTTCAATAATTTGGCGTTTCAACTTCGGATATCCCTCATACAAGTTACAAACTCTCTAAAAGAACAGTGACCTTTCTATAACGCTCGTAATATCTTTAGATTAATCTGTGAATGGAGTTTCGTACTTAATTTCATTAGTCATTCAGATTGACTAATATGATTGAATATTTTGAATGTAACACACAATACTTTTAGAGAGGATTTCCAACATTTTGTTTAATTTTGGAGTGGTGGGGCTTTTACTTAGCAGTTTCATGTAAAATGTCTTATCAGCATAGTTTAGTAGACACAAAAGTCTTTTCAAAGTGAAGAATACCTGTAGTATTAGCACAATACAACCTAAGAATAGAGATACAGTAATTTGTGATATTATTTTTGCAGCATATTACAATCTGCAGTTAGGTAATAATAATAATAATAATCTTTATTTCAGATAAAATTATCCATATTTAGTTAGTAGTAAAAACTTATTTTTTTGCTATTCAATTTTATTATTTGATAGGTCATCTTTATCATCATTTCTTTGCCTCATATGGAAATGCCCATAACGCCTGAAAGATATGCCAGATGGAATACAACGACTTATAAAATCTAAGATCTGTGAATGCTTACTATAAATAAATAAATAAATATTCACGGACATTACACACAACGTCCTCTGGTCCCAAGCTAAGCTTATATGCTTGTGTTATGGGTACCAGAATACGGATAGAATACATATACTACTTTTCTTTTGTAAATACATACTTATAATACATAGAAACACCCAGACGCAGTACAAACATTTGTATGACAATTAGAAAAATCGGCAAGAAAGAATCGGCAGTCCGTTACATGAACCACTAGACCACGAGGCTCGTCACTATCAAAGTAACCTCAAATTTAAAGTGTTCTAAAACAATTTGAATAAGCTTCTATGCATATATTTACTGCGTAATGAATCAAAATAGACAAATATCTAGATTCTAGTGTGGCTAATTTATACTAATTAACTTAACCTTGTTACTATTTTTTTTTAATTTTGCAATACAACTTCGTACTTGTCTTGAAATGTCTCTGTTTACAAAATAATTTAATAAAATGTATTACTAAAGCCGAGCTCCATTATCTATCACCATCTGCAGAACAATGGTCTTGAAATATATTGGCTTACGCAAAAAAAAATATTACTTATAAATAGAAATAGTGAACTATAACGTATAATCAAGGAGGTAGTGTTGTAACTTAGTTTGTTTTTGGCCTCTGATTCTTTTTGATTGTATTTTTAAGTAACTTAGTCCCGCTATTACAAACACGTAAGTACTCGTCCGTATAGTCATAGATAATACAAAGTCATAGCGCAAACAACACACACAATACTTAATTAATCACGTTTGTTGTATGAGAGCAAGAAACGGTAAAAAAATCATGTTTGTTGTATGGGAGCCCCCCTTAAATATTTATTTTATTATATTTTTAGTATTTGTTGTTATAGCGGCAATAGAAATACATCATGTGTGAAAATTTCAACTCTCTAGCTATCACCGTTCTTGAGATACAGCCTGGTGACAGACGGACGGACGGACGGACGGACGGACGAACGGACGAGAGAGCGGACGGAGAGCGAAGTCTCAGTAATAGGGTCCCGTTTTTACCCTTTGGGTACGGAACCCTAAAAAGATCATTTTTTTCAAGGGATGTTATACAAAAAAATATTAAAAAATCCACAGAGAACTTTTCGGAGTTTTGTGTTAGTGTATAAGATTGGGTTAATTGAAATAGTTTTTTGTTATTATTAAGGACAAAACCATAATTTTATAATTTTCGGATATTTCTTTACTTCTCTTATTAATTACATTTTTAAGTATAAAATTATATAACTAAAATACATTTAAAAATATAACAAATCACCGTCAATAGGCACTGGGGCCAAGATACCGTCTGTGGTTAATGTTCCAGACAGAGGAAGTTGAACCTCTTTACAAAACGGGCCGTGTCCAGTATTACGAATTTCTGCATCAGACTTTTAACCCAACCATCTAAATCAAGCCTAATTTAATATTTATTTCTTAATTTTGTTATTATTAAAAGCCATAATTTTTCTCGATAAATTTAATTAATGACTATAAAAAATTACTAAACACAATTTTCGTTTTTGTTACTTTTTTATTATTTTTAAAACAATGCTTTGTAAATAAGTAAACTTATTTACATGAATGCCAATGAACTTATATGTCCGAAAAACTTAAGACTATATTCAATATTTTATTATATTTGTAGAAAGAGCTAATTCTCAATTTTTTATTGTGTAAATATCAAGGGCTTTTCATTGTTCTAATTTGAACATTGATTTAGACGGTAGAATATTATTTAAAAAAACCAAATCAGTCTAGGCATTTTCGAGAAATCAGGAAACCTTAAAAATCCTTCAAATTGAGAATCTCTTCCGTTTTTGGAATTAGGTTAATGGGTTTCACATCAAAATTCTATATATGTAATCGACGACTCAAAATTTAGGACATATTTGTAAAAAATATTCAAATATTACCACGTGCATGTAAATGTGATAGACATTTAGATAACTACTTACATTTCCTATTCAAGTGGTTGTTAGTATGCAACCTATTATACAAGTGGTCAAGGTTGTTTACTGCTGCTTGGTACAATGTTACTCATTCACGAGTTATACGCGACAAATATTACTTACTGACATTTTAATGGATCGAGTAAATGCCAACAGTTTTAGTCTGTGACGGGCCTCTTCATCTAGTGGTTCATATAACGAACTGCATCTCTTTAGGTTGCAGGTGTGTGGGTTCTTTTAAAAATGGACTTTATTATTACAGCTTTTCCATAAAGAAAATCAACAATTCAATTTTTCCATTCAAATAAATTAAATTCAATTTACAATAACATCATGCATTGTCATAAATGTCTTAATTTACAATTCATAAATTTTGTCAAAAAAAGATTCAAAATTCCAAGTATATTATGTGTATGTCAAAATAAGCTAAAATAAATTATTGTCAACTCTTTTCTTTTTTGTTGTTTTTCTTTTATTTCCTTTTTAAAAGGAAATAAAAATGGACTATCCAACACAAAAATAATTTGACAATCCGAACCCGTAGTTCCTAAAATAAGCGCGTACAAGCAAACAAACAAACTCTTAAGCTTTATAATATAAAGGATAGAAGTATAGTTAAAGATACATAAGATGCATAATCCTTAGTTGACTCTCACAGCATCCTGTGTCAGAAAATGGTGACACATTTTATTCCTTCCATTACTTCTTTTATATAAGAAACTATTTAGGCATATTTTAAACTAATAAATGCAGTACTTAATATGATTATGTATAACAAGGTCAATATTGTGTTAGCAAGAAGGTCAGTTACTCAATCATGACATTCACGGTTCAGTATATTTTAATAACAATAATTACAGACGTTGGCACAAAAGCGTAAAGACCGAATACAATAAATTATATACTTGAACTCTATTATTGAAAATTCAACTGAAAGACTGTGTTGATCGCACGCATCGCAATCTGCTGTTTTCTTCGTGGAGATTGCCTCCTGAGCAACGAGATTTTCTCATAGTATCTAAGCCGTATATATTTGTGCTTTTATTACTTTCTTTTTTCAAAATGCGATATCTGAAAGAAATATGACCATTTAAAAATCCCGCTTTTTCGGTTTTCTTTAGATGAACTTTCAGCGACTATCACACAAATTTGGTAATATAAGCTTAGATATACTCTTTATCGATAATATGACGCAAAAAAAAAACTAAAATCGGTTAAATTTTCACAAAGAAAACATCGAACTATGAAACGTCCTCTTTTCAAAGAATTTGTAGGTAAAATCCGCCTCAACTATAGATGTCCTTTTCAGTGCGGCGGCCGCGCTGCCTACTCCTGGATCATAAGACACCTCCCGTAGATATTCAAGTAAGACGATAGGCTCTACTAGCCCTTAAATATTTATCAACACTAATATTATTATAAACAGGAAAGCTTTGAATGTTTGTTTGTTTCAAATGAATATGCTCTGAAACTACTCAAAGGTAGCTACACTATCTCCGGTGAACATAGGTTATATTTTAATGCCATGTAAAGCTAGGATAGACTTCTAGTAGTGAATGGCTTAGAAATGTAATTATAAATAACTTAATGTTTTTTAAGCTATTGCATAGCTTCTATCGCGGGCCTTGAGCGTGGAGACTAAATCCACGAAATTCGCAATTTAAATTCCGTAGGTAACGAAAAAACCTTACATTATCCGCGTTACTGCACATGCGTAAACTGTACTTCTGTGCGTAAACCCCTCTTCGCCCCGCAATTTATTTCATACTGTTGATACCAAGGGTAAACGTCTTCCTCAAATTACACAACGTATTAAAATAAGGAATTTGAATCGACAACATATATTATCCTAAATTTTCAGATAACAGCGTATTTTAGATTTTAATAATGTAAAATAATGTCAAAACTAAAATTGTATACCAACAGATTGACATTTGACATTTAATTTAAAACAGATTGACATTTGATTGACAATCGCTATTTTATCATAATTACCATAAACAATGGACAGATGTAAGCATCAGTAAATAAGGATTATTAATCTTATTTTATTTAATGGTATGTAGATTCTTGCATAAATAAAATAAATAAATAATTATAAATACATAAGTTGATAAAAAAATGCTATGCAATAGCTTTACCGCGGCAGTCCCCGAGTGCCACACACCTTTTTTTACGAAAAACATCAATGTTCATAGTAGTATTTTATTGGCAGACGATTATTAATTAAAATCGCTCTTAGCTTCTTTAATTAAGTCAGCTGCTTGTGTCGCAATAATTAAAGCGTTCTTAAGTACGGCCATTTTAACTTAAGTACCTTACAAACTCTACTGAAATTGTATTTTATGATACAATCGACAATAAAATATTTATTTTCATATTGTTTAAAATTTAACTACATTTTAAATTGCGAATAAGGTCTTTAAATAATATTTTATGTAAGTATTTATGGATAGTTAGCACAACGTTCTCTGGTCTTAAATTAAGCTGTAATGCCGCGAAGCCCATCATTCTCATAGTCATTCATTTTGTATATGACTTTACAATGCTTGTAATTAGTAGTAGGTACCTACCAAACAGAAGGTTATGCAAGTGATAAACTTGCAAACCTTCTGTTTGTTAGATACTCATAATTGGTATTTATAATTAAACATGAATTTATTTACCAAGGTTTGATTGATTTGTACTCTGTGAGCAGAAAAGGTTAAGTAAAACAAAGCTAAAACATTTTTTTGCAAATGAGATGAATGGTGATGAACGCGAGTAAAAATTTTTAATAAATAAATAAATATTCATAGACTTTTAAACAACATCCTCTGGTCCCAAGATAAGCTTATATGCTTGTGTTATGGAATAGACTAGAATATATAATTATACTACTTTTTTTGTAAATACATACTTATAACACATAGAAACTCCCAGACGCAGTACAAACCTTAGTTTGACATCTGTGAATACCACATAAATGATTGTCCCAAACGGGAATCGAACCCACGACCTCGTGAACCACTTGACCATGAGGCTCGTCATTTTGATGTAGGTATAAGAAATACATGAAATTGTGGTGTGTAACCTGATTCCTATATTTATATGTAATTTCATATGGGTCTAAGATTCAACAAAAAGTATTCTGACTGAATTTTAAATGCACATATTGGTCACAGCGTCATGTTGGATAGTCTATCAAGGAAGGGAAATAGCCTTCCTTGAAAAATGGACTATCCAACACAATTTGAATTTTTCTATTCGATTCGATTCCAGTAGTTTCTGAGATGAGCGCGTTCAAACAAACAAACTCTTCAGCTTTATCATATTAAGTATAGAAGTAAAGATTTATAAATTTTAGGCGTTTTCATTTTGTGTAAATTTATTTTGTAAAATTATTATTTTGCAAAAATTTTTTGGGGTAAACTTTGATTTAATTAATATTGAATGTCATTACCTACGTTAATTTGTGATGAGAATATAATTTTATGGCAATCAATCTGACATATATTATTATCTATCCTAATATAAAAGAAAGTTAATATATATTTATATCAGATTAGAGATATCGTATAGATATGATCATATATCGGACAACATCTATTTTTCAAACACCTCCCCCCACACTGACATTTGTATGGCAAAACAACGTTTGCCGGGTCACCTAGTCTATCTATGTATATATACTATATCTAATATATAAAATTCACGTGTCACAGTGTTAGTTACCGTACTCCTCCGAAACGGCTTGACCGATTTTTATGAAATTTTACATGCGTATTCAGTAGGTCTGAGAATCGGCCAACATCTATTTTTAAACCTTTTTTTTTCATATGGCAAAAAAACGTTTGCCGGGGCAGCTAGTACTATATATATAGACTAGGTGACCCGGCAAACGTTGTTTTGCCATACAAATGTCAGTGTGGTGGGAGGTGTTTGAAAAATAGATGTTGTCCGATTCTCAGAACTACTGAATACTACACTACTACTATACTGAATGTAAAATTTCATAAAAATTGGTCAAGCCGTTTCGGAGGAGTACGGTAACTAACACTGTCACTCGTGAATTTTATATTTAAGAAGAAGATATATCACATTCAAAAAAATTCAGAATAATGGTAAGAATGTATTCCTGCAACTACTGTAATTTTACGAGAAATCCTAAATATTGCACCTAAAATTTAAACGTGTTTGCACATAGAATAATTATATGAGTTATACGTGCGTATTAGATGATGCAAGTCATGGTATAATACATCTGCATTAAATTGCGTAATTTTGCAGCACGTGATATTATTAGCGCAATATTAAATAAAAAAATTATATGTTCGTAATATCTTAATTGCGGATATCAATGAAATTAAATTGTAGGTTAAAATTTTATTTCAAAAAATTTCATAGCGTTGGAGCCATGGCTATCACAATATACCTGATGCTGTGTCAAGCACACCACAACCACATAAACGTATGCGTGAAATACGTTCTCAGTGTATCTATGATACATGGCACATTTTAATTTGAACCATAGACGGGACATTCCCAATAGTATACTTGTTTTATTGCTTGTAATAGAGACGTTTTAAATTTGCTAAAACTACATGTCACATGAATACCATATTTTATTAGACCCCGAAATACGATTTAGCCAGGCTAAAGTTACGTGTCTTTAAGATTGAACGCATATTCATCATGTGGAAAATCTGTGTTGCTATCATTAGGTATTATTACAAACGCATAAGTTGGTAGCAATGTACGGATGTGTGGGTGGATGGATGGATGTAAGGATGTCTTGTACTATTTCACGCAAAAACAACTGAATGATTTTTTTGGAAACTTTAGAGCTACATAATCTTGTACATGAGAATAAGACATCTGTACTAATATAATATTAAAATGCTGATGAGTTAGTTTGTTTGTTTGAAGGCACTTATCTCAGGAACCACTGGTCCAATTTGAAAAATTATTTCAGTGTTTGATAGTATACTTATCGAGGAAGGCTATAGGCTAAAATCATCGCGCGGGCAACAGTTAGTAGGCTATATATCATCACGCTAAAAGCCAAAGAGCGGGGCAGTTTAATTTTAACCAATTTCGAGCTGAAAGCTGGATTAATAAAGTCGTCTTAGTGGACTATTATTATTCATGGTCAAAAAAATTAAATTTTTATACAAACTTTGGATTGCTCCATTATTTTAATATGTATTTAATTATAATATATAGTTATTAACAGATGACATTGAAATTTTCAAATAAATTGGCACAGCTACTCTATATTTAGAACTTTGTAATTAGGAGTGGCTTGTTAGTTTAGTAATCAAAATAAAAAGGATGTGTCACAACAATATACAGCTAATATATTGAAAAAAATAATAAAGAATTCAAAAGAAACTAAATACAATTAGAATCAAAACATCAGATTTGAAAAAGAACGGTGAGTTGTGAAAAACTACAACTTATATAGAGTCTCTGAGTTGGAATGTAATCGTTATACCGATAGCCTTGTTTTAATTAAATAGCTCCGTGATAAGATTAACTTTATTTTATTTTTTTATGATTATTAAGGAGGTGGCAATTATGAGAACTTACAAAATTATACTTCTATAGTTTTTTGGGACTATTAAACGTGTGTTGTAACTTTGAAATATAGAGTAAGAAATGAAGTCATAAGAGAACGCTGCGGTGTGAGAGAGGATGTAGTGATAAGGTAGAGAAAAGTACTATAGTTAGGTATAGTTAGGTGGTTTGGTCATGTGGAGAGGATGGATGAATGACGACTGAATATAGGCATTTATCCAGTGAAGGACAGTGGAAACGTTAGGCGGTGCCGCCCGAGAAAGACATACCTACATCCGATGACATGGTCGATTCTTCAAAAAGGTCAAGTATGTAGCACTTATAAAAGTCGGGCATGCATAACGAGATGTATAAGTGAAGCCAAGAAAGTATGTTTAGATCGTAGCAGATGGCATTCTATAGTCTCTGCCTATCCTCATAAAAAAGGTGTGATGTTATGATGTTATTAATGTCAAGCGCGTACATCGTAAAGTTTCATTCTCATTATTTTCTCTAACTCGTCAAAAGACGTAACAATTTTATCCTAGATTCAATTCAACAAAAATGTCTTTAATATAATCTTGTCATACCCTAGTATAATAATAATAAGTATAATAAAAAATGAGGAAATAAGCCTTTATAAGGTCCGGTTTCATTAACATTTATATCATCACATACTTTAGTTTTTAGTAGCAATAATTATAAAATTGATTTAATTAATTCGTATTTACGAGTATTCTAAGATAAATATAATTTTAGATTAATTAAATTCAGTCTATAACGACCAATGCTTATAAATTTTGGCATGTTTATTATGTCTATATTTTTAAAAGGTTTTTTTTTTTCAAAAATTTTTGTGTGTCGTGTCGTTAAGAAAAGAGCAGTTTTATTGGCAAACTAGCTGGCCCGGCAAACGTTGTTTTGCCATACCAAAAAAAAGTAAAAAAAAAAAATTTACTATAAACCTCACGGAGCCCGAGACCTTTCCAACGAATGCAAAACCGTGGAAATCGGTTCGTGCGTTCTGGAGTTATAGCGTCAGGAAGGAAAATCCGACTTATTTTTATATAGTAGACTAGCAGTGCCCGCGACTTCGTACGCGTGGAATTAAGAAACGAAAAATTAAATGAACTAACAATAACGCCATTTTACAGCTAATTAGTAAATCGTCAGTGTGGTTCTCTTTTCTTGCACAGTTCTAAAGAAGTAACACACATGGCCCAATGTCATTTTAGTAAATGATATCTCAGAGCTTCATAATGCCTTTTTAGGTCTTTGTACAAACCCTTATACTTTCAATACGGTGTCCGTCTGTCTGTATATCCACTCGTTAATCTTTTTTTTACTCAGCCACGGCTGAAGTTGTTAATTTGAAACTTATACCAAATGTAGATCTATGCGGTCCCTTGCTGCAAAAGATACAATCAATAATTTAGATCTACGCATTCAGAAGATATAACCGAACTACAGCCATTTTTGAGTATTTTCCACTTTCGCTAGGGAATCAAAATTTACAGGTTACTTCCCACTATCCTAGAGACTTGAAATTTGGCATGGTCCAAAATGAATAAATAAAAATACTTCATTATATTAAAGCGTATATAAATAAGAATTTTCCACACAATGTCCTATAGTCCCAAGGTAAGCTTTATATGCTTGTGTTATGGGTACCAGAATACGGATAGAATACATAATTTACTTTTCTTTTGTAAATACATACTTATAATACATAGTAAACACCCACCCTTATAATACCATAAACATGGCTCTTAATTTTTTTATCCGTGAGGACATATAATTCGCTTGCTGATGAATATTTCTTTTTTATTCATATTGATTGAGAAGCTGTTGGTTTGAAATAAATAAATCTCATAAATAAATGAAAAATTAGAATATTTTGTTGTTCTATCTTTATCTTTTAAAGTTTAAGCAGCGTAAGCAAAATAGTTAACTCTTTTAGTTGATTTTTTTCAGAAAAATCCAAATATTTTACGGAACCCTAATTTTTCCAAAATAAAATCTAGCCTATTTTAAGCGCAGATAATGTAGCTTTCAAATGGTGAATGAATTTTAAAAAACGGTCTAGCAGTTTTTGAGCCTATTGACCATACGCCGACGCCGACGCCGACGCCACTGTCGATGCCAACACCTATAAAACTAACTCAGCACCGATACGTCGGGGTTTGAGCAACGTAACGTCCATACGCCGGAGGCGTCGGCGAAGCCGGCGCCGACGACGACGCCGACGCCGAAGCCGATGCCGACGACGACGCCGACGCCGAAGCCGACGCCGACGACGACGCTGACGCCGAAGCCGACGCCGACGACGACGCCGAAGCCGCCGCCGACGCCGACGCCGACGCCGACGTCGTCGCCTGCGTCGCTGTAGATGCCAACGCCTATAAAAACCAACTCAGCACCAATACGTCGGGATTTGAGCAGCGTAACGACCATACGCCGACGCCGACGCCGATGCCAACACCTATATAAACCAACTCAGCATCGATAAGTCGGAATTTGAGCAACGTAACGACCATACGCCGACGCAGTCGACGACGCCGACGCCGCTGTCGATGCCAACACCTATAAAAACCAACTTAGCGCCGATACGTCGGGATTTGAGCAACGTAACGACCATACGACGGAGGCGTTGGCGAAGCCGGCGCCGACGACGACGCCGAAGCCGACGCCGACGCCGACGCCGACGTCGTCGCCTGCGTCGCTGTAGATGCCAACGCCTATAAAAACCAACTCAGCACCAATACGTCGGAATTTGAGCAGCGTAACGACCATACGACGGAGGCGTCGGCGAAGCCGGCGCCGACGACGACGCCGAAGCCGACGCCGTCGCCAACGTCGTCGCCTGCGTCGCTGTAGATGCCAACGCCTATAAAAACCAACTCAGCACCAATACGTCGGGATTTGAGCAGCGTAACGACCATATGCCGACGATGACGCCGGCGCCTATAAAGACCAACTCAATACTGATCCGTCGGGGATTGAGCAGCGTAACAACCTGTACAATACTGACTTTTACACACACTAAGACGCCGTGACACGTGGTATCTTTATAAATTATTGCATATGTGTTAATCTGATATGTAAGCTATATTATTGCAAAGTTTCACGAAAATCCATCCGTCTTTACGTGAAAGAACAACAAACATCCTTACATTCATACATCCAACCATACATCGAAACAATGGAGTATAGATAGATGACCGGGGAAACGTTCTCGTTGCTCAGCGAACAGTTTAACTTTATTTTATCACGCGTAATTCTTTTTTCGTCATATCTCCGAAGATATTCATTTAAATTGCATGCTGTAAAGAGCAGTTATTATCTATATTAAATGCGTAAGCTAACTAAGGTATTTAATTTGATAAAAAATGTTACTATATACACATAAATAGCTTTTGAAAACATCCTATTGAATTTGATAATTTTGTTGACGTTCTTATGGGTACAGCGGGTTTTCCTTAAAAGATAGACATATGGCCTCGCGGACTTTTTTAAAGATCTATAGGTAAGAAACAATTTCTCCATACATTACTTTGTTGTAACTCACATGGATAAGGCAGCGTTTTCATTTAAAGCTCGCGCGCGTGACTTTTTTCCCCGTTTCTTGCAACATTTTACACTGATGCTTCGCTTCTATTCGTTGCAGCGTGATGTTATATAGCCTATAGCCTTCCTCGATAAATGTACTATCCAACACTGAAAGAATTATTCAAATCGGACCAGCGGTTCCTGAGATTACCGCGTTTAAACAAACAAACAAACAATCAATCAAACAAACAAACAAACTCTTTCGCTTTATAATATTAGTATAGATAGTATAGATTAGTATAGATGATAATGACTTTTTTGTGAATTTTGTTTTATAACAAACTCCAACAATACAATATATAGAAAATCGTATATTTATTTATTAATTACACTCTTTATTATACACACAAGGATAACATTAGCCAGACAAATAAGGAAAATATTTTAAATATACAAGTGACGGTCTTGTCGTACTCATATTTAGCATTTTTTTAATTGAAAACCTTGGCCCTGGAAGCCGAAAAGTTTTCGAAAATCAAACCAGATTAATAAACCGTGAAGAGTAGTTTTACCAATATTTATTTATTAAAAAACAAAATCCTTACATTTGTATGTATAAGTAGTATAAACTACGCAACGAATTTTAATTCAGGTTTTTTTGTTCAATAGAGTGGTTCCAGAGGATGGCATTTTTGTCTAATTTTGTTGGGGTTTGGTGAATACTCGGAGAGGGTGGGCTCAATAACTATAACGCGGGTAAAACTGTTAGCTAATTTAGTTACAAAACTCATGCATGTATTAGAGAATATTATGTTTTTATTTAAATTATTGCACAGAAAATAACCTCTATCTTTTGTATTAAATCTGCTGTCTCAAACATTTTCTTTACTTTACTTATTTACCGTCAAATCAATTAATATCTTTACGTATCTGTTTTGTACCTTCGTATCCTCCAATTTTCCTTATTCCTTTTAAAAGAGCCACCACGGCCTTGCTGTCATTACGAGATATTATAATGCGCTTCCTGTCTGTTCACAGCATTTAAATAAATAAATAAATATTCACGGATATTTCACACAACGTCCTCTGGTCCCAAGCTAAGCTTATTATGCTTCTGTTATGGGTACCAGAATACGGATATAATACATAAACTACTTTTCTTTTGTAAATACATACTTATAATACATAGAAACACCCAGCCATAGTACAAACATTTGTATGGGCATTATGAATATCACACAAATAATTGTCCCAAGCGGGAATCGAACCCGCGACCTCGTGTTCGGCAGTCCATTACATGAACCACTACGCTACGAAGCCCGTCATAATAAGGTCTCTTTCGGTATTTAACTTCACTAATATAAATTTGTATTGTATATTATGTTATCATCAAGCATTTGGCATGTTATGTTTTCATTTGTCTAACGACCAGACGTATGACGCGAGGTATGAGTATAAATGAAGCCAAGGAAGTGTGTGTGGATTGAAGGGGTATATGATAACAGCACAGATACAGTACTAGACATAGCCTTACTCATTAAGTGAGAGAGAAGTGTACCTAAAATTACACTATAACTATTAGTACACATAATTATAGATAGATAGATAGATACTTCTTTATTGTACGATTTAAATGATACAAACTTAAACTACTTAAAATTATGTACAATTGGCGACCTTATCGCGTAAAGCGATTTCTTCCAGGTAACCACGGGATGGAAAGAACTGATAAAAAAACGTTTATCGGTAGAGTAGATTGCTCTGTACAGATAAAAGAACAACTAACTAGTTATAAAATAAATGATAATAAAATATACATAAGACAAATTATACATACAATACATACATAAATACTTAAAATAATAATAAATAATAATATACCTACATACATATATATATATACTAGCTGACCCGGCAAACGTTGTTTTGCCATACCTACTAAAAAAAAAAGTTTGAAAAATAGATGTTGGCCGATTCTCAGACCTACTGAATATGTATGTAAAATTTGAGAAGAATCGGTCAAGCCGTTTTGGAGGAGTACGGTAACTAACACTGTGACACGTGAATTTTATATATTAGACTAGCTGACCCGGCAAACGTTGTTTTGCCATACTAAAAAAAAAAAGGTTTGAAAAATAGATGTTGGCCGATTCTCAAACCTACTGAATATGCATGTAAAATTTCATAAAAATCGGTCAAGCCGTTTTGGAGAAGTATGGTAACTAACACTGTGTCACGTGAATTTTATATATAAGAATATATATACATACAACATAATATACACACCGGCACAATTAGCGGAACACAAAAAAAGCAGGATTTTAAAATCTTTTACTTGAGGAACTGGCCAGTATTTTTTTAATTTATTGTCAAATTTGAAAATAGAAAAGTAGATGACATACACTTTTTTCATTCATTTGTTTTATTTTCCCGAACAATACGTTTTGTCAACTTGTTCGAGTAATAACTACGTAATTGTAATTTTTTTGAAAAATTGCACTTAATGGTTTTTCATAAATTTGTTATTCTATAGGCAACTTTGTTTATTAAAAGCTCTTTATTATGCCTGACTTAACATCACTGGAAAACATTAGGGCTGATGAAATGAGAAGAAATGGCCATACCTACAGATCGATTGCCTCAAGGCTTCGTCGACCAGTATCAACGATTCATCGCAGCATCCAGCGGTACAGATCGTCTAATTCTCTTGTGAGGAGGAGGGGTCAAGGTAGAAAAAGATGGACATCGAGGCTAGATGACAGTTTTTTACGACTTGGAGTTCGTAGGAATATGTGATTAACGGCTGTACAAGCTCGAAATGAGCTGGAAGACGTTCGAGGAGTTCGAGTAAGTGAGCGTACAGTTCGCAGGAGATTTGAAGAAGTTGGTTTAGGGTCGTATATACCTGCAAAAGGCCCAAAACTTGAGAGACGTCACCGCGTAAACCGATTGAGCTATGCGCGAGGACATAGTCATTTGAACGAATGGCAGCAGGTTCTCTTTACTGATGAGTGCAGAGTTCTTTTAAAACAGATCGATGGGAGACAGCGAATATGGAGACGCAAAGGAGATCGCCACATACGGTCTAATTTTGAACAAACAGTGGCTTATGGTGGCGGCTCGATTATGGTTTGGGGAGGGATATGTTTGGGAGCTCGCACGGAGTTAGTGATAGTCACAGGAGGGACCATGACAGCAGATCGATACATCAGAGACATTTTAGAAGAACATACAACATGTTCTTGTCACCGTTTGCCCCATTTATTGGTGACGACTTTATTCTAATGCAAGATAATGCTCGTGCTCATAGTGCACAATCGGTACAGGCATATCTGAGCCACGTAGGTATACCGGTGATGCAGTGGCCAGAAAAATTCCCATTCCCAAGAGCATGTCTGGGACTTGCTAAAAAGAAGGGTTAAATCCAGAATGCCACCCCCCAACAATCTGAATGAACTTGGAAACGCATTACTTGAGGAGTGGGAGCGGTTGCCTCAAGAAATCATCGATAACATAATCTGTAGCATGCCCAGACGAATGGAAACCATAATCAGAGCAAGAGGGGGAAACACTCGTTATTAATTTTTCTTTAATTTTATTGTTCATTCATTTAATGCTTATTTTTTTTATTTTTTGTGATGGTTCATAATCATCTAAAAATTTCACTTATTTCAAATTTCTTTATTTTTCAATAAAAAATAACGAAGCCTTTTCAAAGTCGTTGTTAAAAGATGTTAATCAATTTGTTATTTTGTGTCTAATTACATTTTCGTCAAATATATGCGTTATTATCTCATAGTCTCACTTTTTTTTCTGTTCCGCTAATTGTGCCGGTGTATATATATACATACATATTACTTACTTACTATTATAGATAGGTAAGTAAGCTAACAGTAACCTTGAATGGAATAAAAGAGCTATGTCGGAGCACCAATTGACTCAAGACTCAAACCTTTTACTTTTAAACTAACGTGCAATATTTAAAAAGTCATTAAATTTATTTTTGAAGGTAACAGGATTAATCTTCATTAAATAATATTCTCTCCGTGTGGTGACGGATTAAGAATACAAGTGTCACCACCCCATCTCATCCCAAGGGTGCTGTAAAAGTCAGCTAAGAGGTTTTGCACGCAGATTATATGCCCTCTGTGAGAGACGGAAATCTCAAAAATAAACCCTGTGCCAATACGCCTGGTCAGCGCCGCACAGTAGACCATAATCCCTACCAAAGTGAAGGAGGCCCGTGCCCAACAGTGGGACGTAAATATTTAGAATGTAATTTTTCAATAACGCTGTTAAGTAACATTACCAGTTACAGTAGTTTACCGAATACAACGTAAAAAATTGCTCGACGTTACTAACGAATCGTGCTCTATATCGTCATAAACTGACTCCATCTCCCTTAAACTCTGATTTGTATTGGTTAATTTTATTAATTAATTTTATTAATTAATAAAATTAAAATTTTACATTTCCTCTTAATCTTTGCCTCCTTGTGTGTGTTCTACTGCCTGTATAATGGGCTGTGTTCCGACGAATTGTTTGAAATGGTGCCAACGGCCTCTTTTTACCATCGCACCTCTCGTCACCGGCAGCGAGTTTATTCTCACACTCTAGAACCTATACCATCGCGCACAGTACGATTCCATTGGATTTTTTTACCACATACAATAAAGTTGTGGAATGAACTACCTGCCGAGGTTTTCCCATTGGACTACAGTATGGGGTTCTTCAAAAAAGGTGTCAAATGATTTCTACAGGGTCGGCGACGCGCGAGTGATACCTCTGGTGTTGTGATACATCAGGTGGGCCGTACGCTTGTTCGCCAACTTAGTAGTATAAAAAAAAAGATTTACCAAAATTCTTGCTTCCAAATTATACGATGTCTTTTATTACATTGTTATTGTTTTTTTTTGCGATAATTATTAACAGCAAAATTTTAACATTTCTACTTAGTGTTTTCTATTTACTAACATAAGAATAACATGTTATATAAATAACTAACTTCGTCGCTACATATTGTACAATTGTTTACCAAGTTGTAAAGTGCATTGTTAAATGTAATTGTCTTCAATAAATTTGCATCACAATAAACTGATAATAATGAATGCTGTAAAAGAAATAAATATAAATCTTCTGACAAGTATCAATAAATAGAATAAATACGTATTTAAATAAATACATTTTTAGGATTCTGTATCTAAAGGGAAATACGGAAATCTATTACAAAGACCGCGCTGTCTACTCGTTCGCCTGTTTGTCTGTTCCAACACCAAGCTATATCATAAGAACTAGAAAGTTTAAAATGATTTTTTCAGCAGTACTAGTATCAAAATGTGAATGACAAATACAACCCAAATTATTGTCCCATACAGGAATCGAGCTGGCTTTAAAAACGGCAGTCCATTTCAAAAACGCACCTGGAATCCTGTCAAGGCTATATTTTATTATTTTATTATAACCTTTTTAATTGAATACGTTGGTAAATTAAATCACACTATAAATAAAATTTGAAACCAATTTTACAAAATTAATATTGAAACATAATTATTTTACAGAAATTGATTTGACATTTATCAAAATAAACGACTTATTTTAAATTAGGTTATGTTTACTTATTTATAACTATAGTAACATAGTATATATAGGCATAGTAACTCTCAAATCCTCAATAGAAGCTATTTTTGGCATTAGGTAGTTTAAAACGTTTGTCGTGATAATGTTCTATTTAAAATACGGAAATATTTGCACAAACTAGTTTATAGCAATTTTGTAGTAATCAATAATATATACTAATGAACATATGCAAATTGTAAAAATCAGTTGGGTTATTAAAATTTGTCTTTCTATTGAATAAAGTCAAATACAATTGCATACGTATTTTACTCATAATTCTGTTAAATTTGACATAAAGTTGATTAATATTGAAAACAAACCTATTAAGATGAATTTATGAGTAATATAAATAAAACAATCAATTTTGCAAAGCCCAGTGATTGATTGCAAAATATTGATAAACTTGACCTAAACCAGGTGCAAAATTTAATAACGAAGATGTATCAATCAAATTACAATTGATTGTGTGTGCTAACAGCTTAATTATTTAAGTTGTTAATACTTAATTGAATTTTAAATAATATTTCAAAGAGAAAATATTAAAATATATTATGAAACGCAAGATATTGGTACCAATTCTATATACACAACTAAACTTAACTTAACTAAAAAATTAAAATTGGTAGTGGCAATATAGCTATTACTTGCTATTTTGTTGTACACATTTATATTAATTAAAATCGTTAGTCTATAATACACAGTTTTAATAATAAGAAACTTCAGTAAACATTACCGAATTGTGATAATGACGCTATCAATTTTAATTTTTTAGTTAAGTTTAGTTGTGCGCTCGGAATCGGCACCATTATTTGCTTAGAGCATTAATCGAATAGGCGTCGATATTATACCTAAACATGAGTACATGTCTCTTCTGTAGCAATGATCACAAGTGATTTTTAAAATAATGTCTTTCCGTTGCGTAGTTTTGAAGATATTATTATAAACTCACATAGGGACATACATACAAAACTAATGACTTTGTTTTATAATAAGTAAAGATTTATGACACCAAATATACAGTTTTGGTGCCTTAAAAATATAATCAGTAAAGCCATACAAAATTAAAAGACAAATATGGTATTTTCTATTAGTCACAATTTTGCAATAATCAATAAATCAATGTCATAAAGATCGATTTGGAGCACCGACATAATTTAAGTAGATACTAAGTAAAAAAAAATGAAAGTAATCGTAATAATTACACCCGGATATTAAACAAGACGTCCTTCTGAGCGATCGTAGTTTCCCAATCGAAATGTTTAAGGTGTCTGACTTGAAACAGTTTTTAGCAGATATTAAAACCTGCAGTCTGCATTAACTGGCCTAGTCTTAGTAATTCATAAAAACGCCATTTTACTCCTTGAGATTTGATGCTTTTAGAGATACATTGGCGCCAATTCTAATGTCTTTTAAACTTCTCTCTTTCTATTCATAGATATAAGATTCACAATAAAAGATGCGGTCAAAAGCTAAAGACTTCGTTTGCTTGAACGCTCCAATCTCAGGAACCAATGCGTAAAAAGGTTTATCAAGGAAGGCTACATAACATCATACTGCGACTAATAGAAGCCAAGCATCAGTGAAGAATGTTGTAAAAACGGGATACATTTTCTAAATTCCATGCGTACGTATTCATGGGCAACAGCTAGTGTGAACTATTTTTGAGGCCTACGGTTTACTGTATTTTAACCACCAGAATATTTGAGGACATTTAAACACAAATATACATTCTACTGCCATTGCGAATCAATATATGTAATTGATTTCTTTGACTAAATAACTATATTATTATTATCGCAAAATGTTGCGTGAAGGTTTTCATACTCGAGGTGACACGGCTGTGGTATTTATTTCGCATTTACTTGTTTTATTACGGTACAGGTATTAATATAGATTTTGAAAAGAAACAAGCTATGTATTTACCGACTTCAAAAAAGGAGGAGGTTCTCAACTCGTCTGTATGTTTTCTTTTTAGCACGCTTATATAATTTCAGTATGTATCTATCATTGTATTAATTTATGTAACGGAATCTTTGATAGTGATTTTAACCCACTTGCAGTAGTTGGATTGATCCGAAGTTTTGCACATACATCAAGGACTGATGACAATGCAATAATATAAAAAAATTCAAGATTTTCAAGCGTGTTTTTTTAGTTTTTGAACTAATTTATATTTGTTACCTCATAACTTTTAACTGGGCGAAGCAATTTTCATGATATATTTTTTATTTGAAAGCTAGTGGTTTCCGTTTGGTCTCATTGGCATCAGCTCAGAATCTAATTTCTTCAGGTTATCCTTCTCTTCAGGTGTCCTGAGAAATCGAGGAAAACCCTTAAATTTCAAAGGCACATGAAGTCGGTTCTACATATTTTTTTAAATACTCAATTATTAACTAAATGTGAACCAAGTCACTGTGGAATAGTAGACCAAATACATTCCCAAACGAAGGAGGCCTGTGCCCAACAGCTATACTGTATGTATGTATGTTTAAGCAAAGTTACAGCTCAATAATATAGTTTATTTTGTTTTGATTTATATTTTGTTGTTCTAACACCCGTATTCAATAACAATATTTACTTAAGTAAGTACTTAAGTGTTGATGCTCTGTGCAAAGGGTAACACTTCTCAGTGCGTTCCGTTCATCGAGCCTTTGTATTCATAGACAAAACTTATAATGCGTTCAGTTTAACAAACGCATAGTGCGCTACACCACTTAAGTATTGTTTGTGAAATGATTTTGCTACCCCTGTGCGTCCATGCCTACTATGAGACCTCACAGTAACGTTTGTGAATACGGCTGTTAGTTTTTAAGTTATTTTTGAATGGACTATGTCTGAAAGTAAAGAATTATTATTATTAATAATAATTAATCAAAGGCGTGATGTTATGATGATTGTAACATCTTCGAAAAAAAAAATGATTTGCATTGGTAAATAAAAGTTTGTAATAAACTACATAATACCAATAAAAAGAGGAACAGGTTTCTGCAAAAAGTATAATATTTCGTAGCCTTGATAATAATAAACGAAGCCTTCATTAAACTTTCATAATATTGTATTCATTCGTTATATAATAAGTTCGTATTAGTAAAAATTTTTACATCCGTGCTTAATATAGTTTTATTTTACTGAGAATACCTGAAAAATATGCACACGGACATCGGACATTATACTTAAAAATACCTATATATTTTGTATTAGATTTTTGTTAGAAATTAAAATTTAAAACAAGTGATGGTAAGTCCATAATATACCGACAGTTATTGCTTATTTCAATTTAATGTTACTATTTTGTTGAGTTACGAGCTACGCACGTAGACGCAGGTATATGGGAGAAGAAATAATAATAATAATATTCATGGACATTTCACACCACGTCCTCTGGTCCCAAGCTAAGCTTATATGCTTGTGTTATGGGTACCAGAATACGGATATAATCAGGGGAGTATTTACCCTAGGCCCAAGGGGGCCATGGCCTGGGGCGGCCAGTCTGAAAAGGGCGGCGAAAGCCTTCAAGTTTAAAATTTTGCCCTATCTCTAATAATTTATAGGGCGCTAATTAAATTGGCCCGAGGCGACTAATAAAATGGCCGGGGCGCCAATTTTCAAAATACGCCTCTGGATATAATACATAAACTACTTTTCTTTTGTAAATAAATACTTTTTAACGTAAGAATAAAGTTATCTATCCTCTCATTAATTACTAAACTCTTGACTTATGGCAATACTTGGTTTACATTTAGTTTTGACGAGCCTGGTGGTTGAGTGATTCATGCAAAGGACTGCATATCACGAGGTCGCGGGTTCGACTAAAAATGTACAAAACGGCAGCAATGAACACACAATAATAATCTAACCGAAATCTAGTACAATTTATTACTTACAGCTAGGGTAGGTTATATACCTGTATTTTAGCATGCAAGTTTATCTTTGGACAAAATGTATACTTAGGTAAAGTAATACAAAATTAGTATTATAAGAATAAAGTATCATATGTGTGTACAAAGTCTTTCTTTGTTTATTCTTCATTTATTCTACTTTTGTAAGTAACTTCAAGGGGTTATTATTCGTGATGGTGTGCGAACACATCGTAAATTTTTACTTTCAAAATTTTCCCTTAATGATCCAAAAGAAAAAAAATTGTTAACAGGCCGATCAAAATTAATTAGGTACTATAGGGCCCATAAATCTTGATTTATTAAAAAAGATTGTCTACGCAAATCAATAGATAAGCAATAACAATAATGTGATTTCATTTGACTCGAGGTCTCGGGTTTGATTCCCGGTCAGCACATTCATTTTTGTGATGTTTTTAATTGTCATACAAATGTTTGCAGCTTAGCTTGGGACCAGAGGACGTTGTGTGTGTAAGTTCCATGGACATAATATATCTATATCTATACTAATATTATAAAGCGAAAGAGTTTGTTTGTTTGTTTGATTGATTGTTTGTTTGTTTGTTTAAACGCGGTAATCTCAGGAACCGCTGGTCCGATTTGAATAATTCTTTCAGTGTTGGATAGTACATTTATCGAGGAAGGCTATAGGCTATATAACATCACGCTGCAACGAATAGAAGCGAAGCATCAGTGTAAAATGTTGCAAGAAACGGGGAAAAAAGTCACGCGCGCGAGCTTTAAATGAAAACGCTGCCTTATCCATGTGAGTTACAACAAAGTAATGTATGGAGAAATTGTTTCTTACCTATAGATCTTTAAAAAAGTCCGCGAGGCCATATGTCTATCTTTTAAGGAAAACCCGCTGTACCCATAAGAACGTCAACAAAATTATCAAATTCAATAGGATGTTTTCAAAAGCTATTTATGTGTATATAGTAACATTTTTTATCAAATTAAATACCTTAGTTAGCTTACGCATTTAATATAGATAATAACTGCTCTTTATAGCATGCAATTTAAATGAATATCTTCGGAGATATGACGAAAAAAGAATTACGCGTGATAAAATAAAGTTAAACTGTTCGCTGAGCAACGAGAACGTTTCCCCGGTCATCTATCTATACTCCATTGTTTCGATGTATGGTTGGATGTATGACTGTAAGGATGTTTGTTGTTCTTTCACGTAAAGACGGATGGATTTTCGTGAAACTTTGCAATAATATAGCTTACATATCAGATTAACACATATGCAATAATTTATAAAGATACCACGTGTCACGGCGTCTTAGTGTGTGTAAAAGTCAGTATTGTACAGGTTGTTACGCTGCTCAATCCCCGACGGATCAGTATTGAGTTGGTCTTTATAGGCGCCGGCGTCATCGTCGGCATATGGTCGTTACGCTGCTCAAATCCCGACGTATTGGTGCTGAGTTTATTTTATTTTATTTTAAAAATCTAGAAAACTTACAGCTAAAAATTACAATATATGAAAATAACAATATACTTGAAGGCCAATTACAAGTTTTCGCCAATAGAATATAGTCTAACACAAAGATATTGCTTATAGACAGCGATCAATCACACATATCACATAGGTTAGCAATCGTCGAAAAATCTGTTGCTCAGAACTTTTTTTATCTTAACTACGCTAGTTGTAAAGAGATCTATATTTGCCTCAGGGGATACTTTATTATATGATATACTAGCTCTAATAAGGTAAGAATTTTGGCGATATATGGATCTAGCTAATGGCACATGCAATAGAGCGGGTCTTCTTAAGAAAGTGGTAGGAGTGCAGAGACCAATCTTACTTAGTAACTCGGGACAGTCCACAAAGCCACTCAGGATCTTATGAAGGTAAATCAAGTCAGCTATCTGCCTGCGTTCGTGCAAAGGTAACAGGTGAAATTTCTTACATCGTTGTGGGTATGATGATAAGTATGTTCTTGATTTGTATTGTATGTACCTCAAAAATTTTCGTTGTATGCTTTCAATACGGTTAATGTATATATTATAATTAGGGTTCCAGATTTGTGAACAGTATTCGAGATGACTACGGACAAAAGCACAGTAAAGAATTTTGATAGTTTTTATGTTATTGAATTCCGACGACAATCTCATTACGAATCCTAGCGCTCTAGAGGCTTTTTTAACAATATCGTCAATGTGTGCGTCAAACAGCAGTTTAGAGTCAAAGATCACTCCGAGATCTCTGATAACGTTGACACGGTTAATTTGACTGTGACAGAGTTTATAAACGTATTGTATGGGATTAGGTTTTCTAGTGAAGGTGCAGATATAGCATTTAGAGACATTTAAGTCCAGTCTGTTGACCATACAATACGTCTCAAAACGATCTAAATCTTCTTGTAGCTTATCGGCGTCAATAATGCTATTAACAGGTTTGTTGGTTTTTATAGGCGTTGGCATCTACAGCGACGCAGGCGACGACGTTGGCGACGGCGTCGGCTTCGGCGTCGTCGTCGGCGCCGGCTTCGCCGACGCCTCCGTCGTATGGTCGTTACGCTGCTCAAATTCCGACGTATTGGTGCTGAGTTGGTTTTTATAGGCGTTGGCATCTACAGCGACGCAGGCGACGACGTCGGCGTCGGCGTCGGCGTCGGCTTCGGCGTCGTCGTCGGCGCCGGCTTCGCCAACGCCTCCGTCGTATGGTCGTTACGTTGCTCAAATCCCGACGTATCGGCGCTAAGTTGGTTTTTATAGGTGTTGGCATCGACAGCGGCGTCGGCGTCGTCGACTGCGTCGGCGTATGGTCGTTACGTTGCTCAAATTCCGACTTATCGATGCTGAGTTGGTTTATATAGGTGTTGGCATCGGCGTCGGCGTCGGCGTATGGTCGTTACGCTGCTCAAATCCCGACGTATTGGTGCTGAGTTGGTTTTTATAGGCGTTGGCATCTACAGCGACGCAGGCGACGACGTCGGCGTCGGCGTCGGCGTCGGCGGCGGCTTCGGCGTCGTCGTCGGCGTCGGCTTCGGCGTCAGCGTCGTCGTCGGCGTCGGCTTCGGCGTCGGCGTCGTCGTCGGCATCGGCTTCGCCGACGCCTCCGGCGTATGGACGTTACGTTGCTCAAACCCCGACGTATCGGTGCTGAGTTAGTTTTATAGGTGTTGGCATCGACAGTGGCGTCGGCGTCGGCGTCGGCGTATGGTCAATAGGCTCAAAAACTGCTAGACCGTTTTTTAAAATTCATTCACCATTTGAAAGCTACATTATCTGCGCTTAAAATAGGCTAGATTTTATTTTGGAAAAATTAGGGTTCCGTAAAATATTTGGATTTTTCTGAAAAAAATCAACTAAAAGAGTTAGCTATTTTGCTTACGCTGCTTAAACTTTAAAAGATAAAGATAGAACAACAAAATATTCTAATTTTTCATTTATTTATGAGATTTATTTATTTCAAACCAACAGCTTCTCAATCAATATGAATAAAAAAGAAATATTCATCAGCAAGCGAATTATATGTCCTCACGGATAAAAAAATTAAGAGCCATGTTTATGGTATTATAAGGGTGGGTGTTTACTATCTATACTAATATTATAAAGCGAAAGAGTTTGTTTGTTTGTTTGATTGATTGTTTGTTTGTTTGTTTAAACGCGGTAATCTCAGGAACCGCTGGTCCGATTTGAATAATTCTTTCAGTGTTGGATAGTACATTTATCGAGGAAGGCTATAGGCTATATAACATCACGCTGCAACGAATAGAAGCGAAGCATCAGTGTAAAATGTTGCAAGAAACGGGGAAAAAAGTCACGCGCGCGAGCTTTAAATGAAAACGCTGCCTTATCCATGTGAGTTACAACAAAGTAATGTATGGAGAAATTGTTTCTTACCTATAGATCTTTAAAAAAGTCCGCGAGGCCATATGTCTATCTTTTAAGGAAAACCCGCTGTACCCATAAGAACGTCAACAAAATTATCAAATTCAATAGGATGTTTTCAAAAGCTATTTATGTGTATATAGTAACATTTTTTATCAAATTAAATACCTTAGTTAGCTTACGCATTTAATATAGATAATAACTGCTCTTTATAGCATGCAATTTAAATGAATATCTTCGGAGATATGACGAAAAAAGAATTACGCGTGATAAAATAAAGTTAAACTGTTCGCTGAGCAACGAGAACGTTTCCCCGGTCATCTATCTATACTCCATTGTTTCGATGTATGGTTGGATGTATGAATGTAAGGATGTTTGTTGTTCTTTCACGTAAAGACGGATGGATTTTCGTGAAACTTTGCAATAATATAGCTTACATATCAGATTAACACATATGCAATAATTTATAAAGATACCACGTGTCACGGCGTCTTAGTGTGTGTAAAAGTCAGTATTGTACAGGTTGTTACGCTGCTCAATCCCCGACGGATCAGTATTGAGTTGGTCTTTATAGGCGCCGGCGTCATCGTCGGCATATGGTCGTTACGCTGCTCAAATCCCGACGTATTGGTGCTGAGTTGGTTTTTATAGGCGTTGGCATCTACAGCGACGCAGGCGACGACGTTGGCGACGGCGTCGGCTTCGGCGTCGTCGTCGGCGCCGGCTTCGCCGACGCCTCCGTCGTATGGTCGTTACGCTGCTCAAATTCCGACGTATTGGTGCTGAGTTGGTTTTTATAGGCGTTGGCATCTACAGCGACGCAGGCGACGACGTCGGCGTCGGCGTCGGCGTCGGCTTCGGCGTCGTCGTCGGCGCCGGCTTCGCCAACGCCTCCGTCGTATGGTCGTTACGTTGCTCAAATCCCGACGTATCGGCGCTAAGTTGGTTTTTATAGGTGTTGGCATCGACAGCGGCGTCGGCGTCGTCGACTGCGTCGGCGTATGGTCGTTACGTTGCTCAAATTCCGACTTATCGATGCTGAGTTGGTTTATATAGGTGTTGGCATCGGCGTCGGCGTCGGCGTATGGTCGTTACGCTGCTCAAATCCCGACGTATTGGTGCTGAGTTGGTTTTTATAGGCGTTGGCATCTACAGCGACGCAGGCGACGACGTCGGCGTCGGCGTCGGCGTCGGCGGCGGCTTCGGCGTCGTCGTCGGCGTCGGCTTCGGCGTCAGCGTCGTCGTCGGCGTCGGCTTCGGCGTCGGCGTCGTCGTCGGCATCGGCTTCGCCGACGCCTCCGGCGTATGGACGTTACGTTGCTCAAACCCCGACGTATCGGTGCTGAGTTAGTTTTATAGGTGTTGGCATCGACAGTGGCGTCGGCGTCGGCGTCGGCGTATGGTCAATAGGCTCAAAAACTGCTAGACCGTTTTTTAAAATTCATTCACCATTTGAAAGCTGCATTATCTGCGCTTAAAATAGGCTAGATTTTATTTTGGAAAAATTAGGGTTCCGTAAAATATTTGGATTTTTCTGAAAAAAATCAACTAAAAGAGTTAGCTATTTTGCTTACGCTGCTTAAACTTTAAAAGATAAAGATAGAACAACAAAATATTCTAATTTTTCATTTATTTATGAGATTTATTTATTTCAAACCAACAGCTTCTCAATCAATATGAATAAAAAAGAAATATTCATCAGCAAGCGAATTATATGTCCTCACGGATAAAAAAATTAAGAGCCATGTTTATGGTATTATAAGGGTGGGTGTTTACTATGTATTATAAGTATGTATTTACAAAAGAAAAGTAAATTATGTATTCTATCCGTATTCTGGTACCCATAACACAAGCATATAAAGCTTACCTTGGGACTATAGGACATTGTGTGGAAAATTCTTATTTATATACGCTTTAATATAATGAAGTATTTTTATTAATTCATTTTGGACCATGCCAAATTTCAAGTCTCTAGGATAGTGGGAAGTAACCTGTAAATTTTGATTCCCTAGCGAAAGTGGAAAATACTCAAAAATGGCTGTAGTTCGGTTATATCTTCTGAATGCGTAGATATAAATTATTGATTGTATCTTTTGCAGCAAGGGACCGCATAGATCTACATTTGGTATAAGTTTCAAATTAAAAACTTCAGCCGTGGCTGAGTAAAAAAAAGATTAACGAGTGGATATACAGACAGACGGACACCGTATTGAGAGTATAAGGGTTTGTACAAAGACCTAAAAAGGCATTATGAAGCTCCCCCCGGGTAGGGGTCGTCGGCGCGCAATAGCAGGCGGCCCCACCCGACGAGGAGGCCGCGCGCGGCAGGTCGGAGGGCCTGTCGCGCCAACAGTGGCGGACGATCACTCTCCACGTGTTCTGGGGAGAGGCGTCGGTCTGACGGGGGGGCCTAGGGCCCGCCCCGTCACAGTGAGCCCCCACCGATAGGGGGCCACCCCTGGTCGGGTCATGGTAATACCTGAGTGACTACCATGGCCCGGCTAAGGGGCGAGGAGGAACACCGTGGGGTTTAGTGGGTAGTTCGGGTCCGCTTCTGACCCGGGAGTCCCACACAAAGTGCGTAAATGCATTCCCCACGTAAAAAAAAAAAAAATTATGAAGCTCTGAGATATCATTTACTAAAATGACATTGGGCCATGTGTGTTACTTCTTTAGAACTGTGCAAGAAAAGAGAACCACACTGACGATTTACTAATTAGCTGTAAAATGGCGTTATTGTTAGTTCATTTAATTTTTCGTTTCTTAATTCCACGCGTACGAAGTCGCGGGCACTGCTAGTGTATTATAAGTATGTATTTACAAAAGAAAAGTAAATTATGTATTCTATCCGTATTCTGGTACCCATAACACAAGCATATAAAGCTTACCTTGGGACTATAGGACATTGTGTGGAAAATTCTTATTTATATACGCTTTAATATAATGAAGTATTTTTATTAATTCATTTTGGACCATGCCAAATTTCAAGTCTCTAGGATAGTGGGAAGTAACCTGTAAATTTTGATTCCCTAGCGAAAGTGGAAAATACTCAAAAATGGCTGTAGTTCGGTTATATCTTCTGAATGCGTAGATCTAAATTATTGATTGTATCTTTTGCAGCAAGGGACCGCATAGATCTACATTTGGTATAAGTTTCAAATTAAAAACTTCAGCCGTGGCTGAGTAAAAAAAAGATTAACGAGTGGATATACAGACAGACGGACACCGTATTGAGAGTATAAGGGTTTGTACAAAGACCTAAAAAGGCATTATGAAGCTCCCCCCGGGTAGGGGTCGTCGGCGCGCAATAGCAGGCGGCCCCACCCGACGAGGAGGCCGCGCGCGGCAGGTCGGAGGGCCTGTCGCGCCAACAGTGGCGGACGATCACTCTCCACGTGTTCTGGGGAGAGGCGTCGGTCTGACGGGGGGGCCTAGGGCCCGCCCCGTCACAGTGAGCCCCCACCGATAGGGGGCCACCCCTGGTCGGGTCATGGTAATACCTGAGTGACTACCATGGCCCGGCTAAGGGGCGAGGAGGAACACCGTGGGGTTTAGTGGGTAGTTCGGGTCCGCTTCTGACCCGGGAGTCCCACACAAAGTGCGTAAATGCATTCCCCACGTAAAAAAAAAAAAAATTATGAAGCTCTGAGATATCATTTACTAAAATGACATTGGGCCATGTGTGTTACTTCTTTAGAACTGTGCAAGAAAAGAGAACCACACTGACGATTTACTAATTAGCTGTAAAATGGCGTTATTGTTAGTTCATTTAATTTTTCGTTTCTTAATTCCACGCGTACGAAGTCGCGGGCACTGCTAGTCTTATATATAAAATTCACGTGTCACAGTGTTAGTTACCGTACTCCTCCGAAACGGCTTGACCGATTTTTATGAAATTTTACCTGCGTATTCAGTAGGTCTGAGAATCGGCCAACATCTATTTTTCAAACCTTTTTTTTAGTATGGCAAAACAACGTTTGCCGGGTCAGATAGTATATATATATATATATATATAAATTACGTAATTTATAAGAAGAATAAGACGTTGTAAGTTGGCAAATATTTAAATATTTGCAAACTTACAACGCATTATTAAACGCAAAAACAACAGGATACTTTTTTTTACCTACTAGTCAAGTAAAACGTAATTTATTGCAAATCTATAAAAATAAAGAACCAATACTATTAATTTAAAATGTGTCGGAAAAATATGATAATTCGAAATTTTCCTTAACCTAACTTCCTTATGCATAATTGTATCTATTTATTCATGCGATAACAAAATCCCCCTTTACAAAACCAGTATCTTAAAGCGTTTAAATCATCTTTCATTGTTCATTATCCTTGTATGACTTGATATTGAAAAGATCTGTTACTGTCATAAGGAAAGTTACAGTCTTGGATAAAAAAATTAACATATTTAATATTTATGGACGTTTCACAAAACGCCCTCTGGTCCCTAAGCTTATTTTCTTGTGTTATGATGGGTAACAAAATATGTATAATATGATAATTTTCTTTGTAGAAACCAACTCATAATAGATTAATAGATACAAACAAAACACTCATATGCTGTGCAAATATTCGAGTAACAAGTACGTAATATATCACACAAATACTTGCACTATATGAAAATAGAAACCGCGACCTCGTGAATGGTAACCCGTTACACTGGACTACGATTGTCCACAAGACCCGTAAACTATCTGCTTTACCAATAGCTAATAGTGGTTTGCGAAAAAGGTTTACAGATGTTTTAAGGGTTTTGAGTAAAATGCCTGAAATCTTAAATATTGTTAAAGATGACAGCAATAATGCAAGAATACATTATGTACAAGAAAACAAGAGCAATGTAATTATCATCTCTCTCTCTCTATCTGTCTCTTTCCAACCCATTAGGTCCTACTGTTAAACACGTGACTCCTCTATTTTAGGAGGGATTATGGTCTACTATGCCGCGGTGACCTGGCACGTACAAGCTAGCTGGATTTTACAGCACCCTGGGAAAAATTGGGGTGCTGATACTTGTCTTCTTAATCCGTCACCACATCGGATATCCGTTACCAAACCAGACAGTTATAGTTATTTGTCTTAATATAAATCTCAAAATGTTGACTTGATTAAATTTTAATTTCGTATCAAATTGTCATTCATGTTCTATCAAGGTGTTTACTATAGTTTATGTTACATACTTTTAACCATGTTTTGAATGTTAACTGCTTTTTATTTCATGGTAAAGGAAAACACCTTGCGGCAACTCGGAAGTATAAGATTTCTGTACAAATTTAATACGAGTATCTTGGGAGCACCTTTAAATCCTTAAATAATTAACTATAATACGGTATATTTAAATAACTAGCCCTGCTTTGCAGTTTCACTCGCACGCTTGCTCGTGAGGTCCTTTTACGATCTATATAGTATTCCTGCTTTTGAAGCATATAAAAAATAAATAACAATCTATTCGCCACGCAACTTCTGTCTTTTCATAAAACCTTGTAAAACATGCCAATTTAAAATAAAAAAAATTCAGATTGTCTTTCAAAAAAGACCTACTGAAGTTTTGAATAAAATTTTGCAACTTCTTTTTGTGGATAGGTATTATTCGTTTAAAGAATCTCTTGCTGCTTCTTAAAGCAACTATGAGAGGAAACTCTATGGAAAATTTTGTGTTTGCAATCCGTAAACACATGAAGGAAGTTACTGTATAATTTGTTCTATAAAACTTGTTCAAATAAAATTAACCATCAAACTTACAAAAATAAGACGCATATACAATAATAACCACTTGATTGTTCAGACTAAGCGTCTTACGCGTTCGGTATTTATGGATTTAGGTGTATTAACGTAAACAATTATTTCTACAACAATAGAATAATGTATTATATCTTTCTCACTATCATATTCAACAAATAAAACTTCATTTTTACATAATATTCTTTATACATATAAAAACACTTGCGCAACTTATTGCAATAAATCTTGGCAGATTGCATACCGTTTATAAAAACTTTTTTTTTCCAAGATTTTGTAGATAAAATCTGGCTGATCTGGAGTTTCCCTTTCGGGGCGTCAATTGGGAATAGAAATACATTAAGCAAATGCGTAAATTGTAAATTTGTCGGCACTAGAGTCCCGTCATAACAATGCATCAAAGACTCTACTGATTTGCAGAAGGTCCGCGCTCATGTGCTCAATAGTGAGATATGGCGCTGAGAAAATATCGTTTCATTACTTATAATAAAACAAAGTCGTCATTTTTGTCTGTATGTGCCTATGTGAGCTTAAATATATCTATAAAACTACGCAACTATGTAATTTTGACGCGGTTTTTTTAAATGATAGACTGTTTCACGGGGATGTCATTTTTGTATAATTTGTTAGGGTTTGGTGTATATTCATTCAGGGAGGCCGCGATTTGACCCACGTTTACAGTTATGAAACTATAAACGTGGGTAAAATGATAAAATCGCGGAGTTCGCGAACATCCTAATACTATTACTAACTTCCTAGCTAATATACCGGGTGCTTCAAAAAAATGTATACACACTTTGAACTTCCATAGAAAATTTATTTACCGTTCTACAAAGTTAAATTTCAGGAAAATAGACAGCTGAAAGTCCAATGTAAATGAAACATAAATAACAAATGTTAATACTGTTCAAATTGGTGACCTGCAGCATCAATACAATTCTGAGTACGAGTCACCACTGATTCTGTACATCGTATCGTATACGTCCAATGAGATTTCTCTACACACTGCTTGAATCTCATTCCAAAGAATGTCTAGGTTACTTGGTTTACGTTTGTACACCTCATCTTTTACTGTGCCCCACAAGAAGAAATCCAGCGGTGTAAGGTCTGGAGAGCGTGCTGGAAACTCGATTGGCCCCCTGCGTCCTATCCACTGGCCTTTTCTTGTGGGGCACAGTAAAAGATGAGGTGTACAAACGTAAACCACGTAACCTAGACATTCTTTGGAATGAGATTCAAGCAGTGTGTAGAGAAATCTCATTGGACGTTTTGATACGAAGTACAGAATGAGTGGTGACTCGTACTCAGAATTGTATTGATGCTGCAGGTCACCAATTTGAACAGTATTAACATTTGTTATTTATGTTTCATTTACATTGGACTTTCAGCTTTCTATTTTCCTGAAATTTAACTTTGTAGAACGGTAAATAAATTTTCTATGGAAGTTCAAAGTGTGTATACATTTTTTTGAAGCAGCCTGTATAAATGTGAAAACGAATTGAGAACCCTGTAATTTTGACGAGCTTAAGTGTTAATGTGTGGAACGAAACCATAGCGCGATTTAAAAAAAATGTACAACGCCAGCTATCGAGTAGAATAGTAAAATTATGTTTGCTAAGGTTTGATTTCTAAAATTCACGCGTACGAAATCGCAGGCAACAGCTAGTTAGCTATAAATACTAAAATAAACAAGAGCATCTTACTCGACTCGCTTGACATTTTTTTTGCCATAGCGATTTCTACTTGTCATGCTTATTTCTTATCAGTAACTCAGTCTTCTTATAGCAATAATTTTGACGCAGTAGGGTTTTTATTATACATTCATTAACAGAACAAAGACCTTTATTGTCATATCATTAAACCATATGTGTGTAATTCACAAACAGTTGTTTTATGCTAATATTAAACACACGTTGTATAGATATCAACCTAACATCATCTATGAACGAGAGTAATTAACATAGTAAATAGTCTTGTGATTTTACATCCTACTATCTGCTGCCCGCGACTTCGGACGCATCGAATTTAGAAGACTTTCCCCCGCTTTGCAACATTTTTCACTGATGCTTGGATTTTACTAGTCGCAGCGTGATGTTATATAGCCTTCGTCGATAAATGCACTATCTAACACTGAAACAAATGTTCAAAGCGAGCCAGAGATTTCTAAGATTAGCGCGTTCAATTAAATAAATTCTTCAGCTTTTTAAAATTAGTATAGATGATTGCAGGTTTTTTAACGAGATTTATTGGCTCGGTACGTATCTATCAATGAAGTAATCTATAGAACGGAATCTTTGGAAGTGATTTTTACCTTGCCATAGTCGAATTGATGAGAAAGAAGCGAAATATTGCACACATTATAAAGATCGATGACAGCGCAATAATTTCGAAAAATATCGTAACGTTTTATTTTTAAATTATAGGTACACAGTTTTAAAACAAATTGGATTCATATTCTTATCAGTAAATAATTAACAGACGTAGAAGTGACTCTTACGAAATAAAACTAATTTTAAAATTTAAAACAAATGTACGCGTCTAAATCCGTAAACAGTAAATTTAAACACATTTGTTTAAATTTACTAAAGACTAAATTCGCGCAAGTGTTAGAAAATATTATCTTAAGAAATTGTTAGAAAAGTGTTAGAAAGTATTATCAATATCACTTACTTACTGACTACTTAATTTAAGTGAAGTTTTATTTAATACCGTTTACGAATTCTGTGTAATAAAAAAGTATGATATTTTCTTAAGGGCATTAAACTGTCAATTACATCCTGAATAAATTTAATTTCATGGCTCAATTAGTGGGTAAGAATTATTTACTAAAGTTTTGAGTGGAAATTAATTGCACTAACTCTTGCGCAGGAGTATAAATATAAAAGTTAATTAATAATATTAACCAATATTTAGAGCTGTTTCTTTATTTCATCGAACCTTTTAATCTTTTACCAAATATAATAAAATAATTTAACATAACTATGCGTTATGTTTCAAGTGTAATAGTACCTAATTAAAAAAAAAATTGTTCATATTTATCTTTTACATAGAGATCAAAATAATGTCTTGTAGGTCAAATAGTAGAAAAAAAACTTACTGCAAAATATCCAATAATCGTATCGTTAAATCCTTCAAAAGTTTTGTATCCCATTCACAGCTCGTGTTTATTGAGCACCGGCACGTAAAGTAAGTCAAGTTAAACAACAAACAGGCGAGCGACTGTCGAGTAGCGAGTTAACTTGTGAGGAAACAGCGCAAAGGCGCAAACGCAGCCTTACGATCAACCATAGACGATAAAATACAACAAGATGATGAAGACGTTGACAACGTGCGTAACTCTATACCTAATAAATTCATTTCCATTTTTTTTATGGAAGTTAATGTGATTTTTTCATTTAAATGTACTTTTTAGCAATGATTCTAAGATATTTTTTTCAATTATCTGTTTAGCCAGGCAGTCCTTATAAGATATGTGAAGTGAAAGAAGAGAGGTTGTGTAATCAAATAAACGACTTGAAGAGACTATAATGTGCCAAAATGCAGCATGACAATACATGGTTCAACTAGTGTCTATAATTTTATTGCAATAAGAAAATTGTATTAACTACAATCTATAATCTCATTTATGTTGTTAACTGACAATAAAATAATTTATGTGTAGTTTCATTGTGCTTTCTTGATTAAATTATAGTTTCCTTAGTTAAAAACTAAAAAACACGCTTGATAATCCTATTTTTTTTTATTATTGCATTGTCATCACCTCATAATTAGTGTGCAAAATTCCAGATCAATGTAACTACTGCAAGTAGGTAAAAATTCCTTTAAAATATTACATTAAATTGCATTAAATTGCATTACATAAAATATTACATTGATAAATATGTACCAAGCGAATAAAAGCGAATTGAAACATAGATGCACCCAATTCATAAATAAATATTGATGATAAAATCATTTTTCCTAAATGCCCGCTTCATTTTTAGCCTCTTTAGGTACACCGTACGTGGTGTTTTAGATAGATAGATAGGTTGATAGATAGATTGATAGATAGTTTGATAGATAGATTGATAGATAGATTGATAGTTAGATTGATAGATAGATTGATAGATAGATTGATAAATAGATTGATAGATAGATTGATAGATAGATTGATAGATAGATTGATAGATAGATTGATAGATAAATAGATTGATAGATAGATTGATAGATAGATTGATAGATAGATTGATAGATAGATTGATAGATAGATTGATAGATTGATAGATTGATAGATTGATAGATAGATTGATAGATAGATTGATAGATAGATTGATAGATAGATTGATAGATAGATAACTCTTTATTGTACACTTTACAGACATTGAAATAAAGACAAGATTCTTAAAACTAGGTACAAATGGCGGCCTTATCACATAAAGTGATCTCTTCTAGGCAACCATAGGATGGAGAGAGATGAAAATAAAATAAGATGGGGTTGCAGTGTACAGATAATGAAAGAAAAAAGCAAATAATATAATTACATATGTAGACATTAAAAAACAAATTATTGAGTAATTTCATATATACCTACAAATACATAGTAAATACACAATACATAAACTTAGTACATAAAATATGAAAAGTAGCTATATTTATCAGCTAATGGATAGATAGTGCTCTTTTACAAGGTTTTTAAAAGATTTTAAATGACACATCGCCTGCACGTGGCTCTTAGATAGTCATAGTGAATTCTCTTTGGATGGATAGTCACCTCTATAACATAGCTTATCATTCGTTATAATTACATGAAACGTTGCACAAAAATTCGTATCCAATTGAGTTAATATTACCGGAACGACCTTGAGCAAATTAATACTTCGTATAAACATTAAGATCACTATTAAATCAAATCTATGTACGCTTTAGAAAACTGTTAAATAACACTGTGACATTTTTTCTTGGCTTATAAGGTGCTTGCTTGAGAATCTTTGATTTTATAATTTAAACTCCGTTTATACTACGTATAACCTTTCCTTAATAGTCAGGCAAATACAAACGTTAGTAATCCACAAAAAATATTCTCAAAATAAAATTAAAAAAGTACATTCAAAAATAAATTTTAAAAAAATTCAATATTATTAAAAATATATACTTACTTTAACGTATTTGTTTAAATAATAAAATTGTTTTGGCCTTGTAATTATTTAAATTAAAGTCTAAGAATATGAGACAAATATTTTTTATATCATAATATATTTGTGTTACTTAGTAGCTTTACAAAATAATTTCGAAAAAGGTTCAAGGTTTTGAATTTGCACCTAGCTAACCTAGGTATAGAGGTTTACTCCGTTCCTAGGTTTAAGTCACTAGAGTAATAAACTAAATAATATAGGTCATGATTTCCTGGCAGAAGTCGATATATTTACCTACACAGAATTTTTGCTTACCATATTTTAGACCATATTTTTCTGAGGCGTCGACTTAGAAGTTTGATTACTGTCTAAGCTAAGGGCACGTATTTGCAAAATAAAAAACATAACAATGCCTCAGCAGTGGTATTCAGTAAGAAAAAGTGAAGTGAATTTTCGGTGAATCTTGATCACGTGACAGCGCTCCTCCAACAAAAATAGAAGAGCGCTGTCACGTGATCAAGATTCACCGAAAACTCCCTTCACTTTTTCGTACTGAATACCACTGCTGATCTGTATTCTGGTACTGGTACCCATAAAACCTGAAGCTGTAGATTTTTTTTAACCGACTTCAAAAAAGGAGGAGGTTCTTAATTCGTCTGTATGTTCATTTTTCGTTTTTTTTTTTATGTTTACTACCTCATAACTCTTTTCTGGGTGAAGCGGTTTAATGATTATTATTTTATTTGAAAGCTGGTGGTTCCCGTGTCCCATTGGCACGAGGTCTGTATCTGATGGTTATCTCCTGAAAAATCGAGGAAAACCCTCAAATTTTAAAAGTACATGAAGTCAGTTGAACGTTTTTAAAAAAATACGTAATTATTGCTTACTAGCTGTTGACTATAATATGTATAATATGTATGTATAATATGTATAATATGTATAATATGTATGATATGTGTAATATGTATAATATGTATAATATGTACTATGTCGACTTCGTACACGTAGAGTTTCGAAAATGTTCTCCGTTTTTGTAACATTTTTCACTACTGCTTCTCTCCTATTCGTCGCAGCCTGATGGTATTTAGCCTCTAGCCTTTCTCGCTAAATGGACTATCTAACACTGAAAGAATTTTTCAAATCGGACCAGAGGTTCCTGAGATTAGCGCGTTTAAACAAACAAACAAACTCTTCAGCTTTATAATATTAGAATAGATAGATATAATCTAACTTTGATTGCCTTTAATTAAAGATATATTAAATTTCGGTGCATGATTTAATTTTATGGGTATTGGTTACATTGTATAAAGCCAGATTATTTTATATTACGTAAGATTCAAAATTTTATATGGAGTAAGGCGCTGTAACAACTCGTTTTTATTTTAAAAACACTTTCAAATGTTCGCTTCCTTTTGCAACAAGGACATCAGATAATAGCTACATAAGTAGGTATGTTTCTTAAATACTATACGTATTTAATAAACTGACTTATGGTGGAAAAAGTGATTACCGCAAGCGGGACTTGAACCCACGACCTCGGAATACCGTTCCGTAGCTCTTCCAACTGAGCTTATTGCGGTCGTGCTTTTCAGTAATCAATTAAGCCACCACATTCGTCACTCGATTGAGTTTATGTATTTTTACGTACAACGCCATCTATCAAGATTGCTTTGCAACAATCTCGACTAACCACCTAGTATTCTTTACAGAATACAAATGGGTTGAAAATAATGACCCGACTTTCATTACTAAAGTATTTTTTTTTTAATTTTCTATTTATTAAGTAAAAGCATAGCATGTCAATTGCAAAATTAATAAATTACTTTACTATATGTTGCAGCGCCTACATAAATTTTTACCACAATATCGCACGCTGCAATTGTTTAGATTAAGATTAGCATAGGTAATTGATGTACTTTCTCTGTACCTACTTCACTTGCCCTTCGAACATTAAAGAAGCTACACGTTAATCCAATTTGGCAGTTTTCTTTTAATTACTTTATCCCAGCCAGTTTCAAAATAAATATTCATACAGTCCGCTATATCCCGCACACTATACGTATTTAAATATTACCATGGATCTCATATTTTAGTACGATAATTATAGAGTATACATTTTATTGTAAAGAAACCTGTTATGAAACTCTATTTTTGCACTGCATCCTACCAAAAGGTAAAGCGGGACCTATTAACCATGACTTTGCTCTCCGCTGTACCGTCCTTCCGTTTATCACCAGGCTGTACCTCACCAAAACAGTGATAGTCGAAAGTACCAAAACAGTGATAGCCTAAACAGTGACAGTCGAAACAGTGATACCCGAAAATAGGTTTTTTTGCAGACAACACATACAAAAAACCAGAATACAATAATCTGTGTATTAAAGACTATCGATTAAAATTAATCAAAGTACACCAATCATTTGTGTGATTTTTCTAATTGTCATACAAATGTTTGTACTGCGTCTGGGTGTTTCTATGTATTCTAAGTATGTAATTACAAAAGAAAAGTAGTATATGTATTCTATCCGTATTCTGGTACCCATAACACAAGCAACTGAAAATATAGTTTACTTTTGGACCAGAGGACGTTGTGTGAAATGTCCAAAAATATTTATTTATTATTATTTATAGTTGTTTTCATTTTTTAGTTAAGTTTAGTTGTGCACGTAGAAGTGGTACTAGGTATTAGTAGGTATGACATAATATATTATTACTTTCTAACTGACTTCAAAAAAAGGAGGAGGTTGTATGTAGGTCTGTATGTCTTTTTTTATGTTTTTTACCTCATAACTTTTAACTGGGCTGGTGGTTCCCGTGTAGTCCCATTGACACCAGCAGTGGTATTCAGTAAGAAAAAGTGAAGCGAATTTTCGGTGAATCTTCATCACGTGACAGCGCTCCTCCAATAAAAATAGAGGAGCGCTGTCACGTGATCAAGATTCACCGAAATCTCCCTTCACTTTTTCTTACTGAATACCACTGCTGTTCAGGATCAGATGGTTATCTCCTGAGTAATCGAGGAAAGCCCTGAAATTTAAAAGGCACATGAAATCGGTTGAACTTTTTTTCTAAATACTCATTATTTAATTCTATGAACACAATAATAAAAAATAAATAAAATAAATAAATATTTACGGACATTTCACACAACGTCCTCTGGTCCCAAGCTAAGCTTATATGCTTGTGTTATGGGTACCAGAATACGGATAGAATATATTATAGGTACCTACTACTTTTCTTTTGTTACTTCATACTTAGAATACATAGAAACACCCAGATGCAGTACAAATATTTGTATGACAATTAGAAATACTGTTCGGATTAGTAATAATAAGACATTACAATAGGATAATTATCTATGATCGTAAAAGACTTAAGCTCCTGAGACGGTGGCGCCCCATTTTCTGGTCAATGACATTAAGCTTTAATAGGGAGTGTCATGACCCGTACTAACAATACCTTTCGCCTGCATACATTTGTATCGTTAGTTTAGATAACAATTCGTAACGAGTGTTTTCCCTGAGGAGATATTAATATAAAACCTTCAAGGCATTGACTTTTGTACGTAAATGATCGAGCTTAGCTCAGTAGCTACTGCTTTTTAGAAAATCTTGTTGGAAATCACGTTTGTTGTATGAGAGCAAGAAACGGTAAAAAAATCATGTTTGTTGTATGGGCGCCCCCCTTAAATATTTATTTTATTTTATTTTTAGTATTTGTTGTTATAGCGGCAATAGAAATACATCATCTGTGAAAATTTCAACTCTCTAGCTATCACCGTTCTTGAGATACAGCCTGGTGACAGACCGACGGACGGACGGACGGACGGACGGACGGACAGCGAAGTCTCAGTAATAGGGTCCCGTTTTTACCCTTTGAGTACGGAACCCTAAAAACCAAACCATAACAAATTATACAAAAAGCCATCCTATGAAATCTATCAATAAAAATCCGTCATGCTTGCACGCATCAATATCCACTGCGTAATTTTGAAGATAAATAAATTATAAAAGATAAAAAAATAATAAAATTAAATAATAAAAGATAAAGTTCACATAGGACATACAACATACAAAAATAATGACTTTATTTTATATTAAAACTTTTAATTGCCTGAAAACACGGATAAATAACGTTTTATATTAATAAAATCTAACTAAGATGATTATTCGCCACAGATTTCCCTGAATGTTAAATATCATGAAAATCTCAAAATTAACCCCTTCTTAATAAAACTTTATAGGGTCTCAGGACTCCCGGGAGAGTGCAGTGGTTGCCCCTTAAGCCCCTTCAGGAGAGCAGTTCATAAGGTTGCGAGTTCCAATTCCGCACAATACAACTATTTTTATTATATTTGTATTTGTGACAGAGAAGAATTGTGTAAAATATTCCGATTTTAGGCCATGTTCAGATGACAAAATTTTGACGTGCGTTTTGAAATCGCGCGACTAGACATCGTAGTATTTACATACAACCGATCACATGAGCGCGCGTTAACGCGGGTTAGCGAGCGTTGACGCGGCGCTCAAAGAAAAATTCTCTAGACGCAGGCGATCGCGCGTTGACGCGCGCTTTGACATCTGTGTAACATCTGTTGACTGTTCAGTTGAGCGCGCGCTTACATCGCAATTGCACGTTTTTTTTGTGACTTTTTTGTATTTAGTTCAAAATGAGTGAATTAAATATTGCATTGGCATCGACTTACTAATTGACGAAGTCAGGAAAATTTGCGATAGCGATTTGGGATATAGCTTCAGAATCCTATAAAAATAAAATTTTAAAACGACCAACCCAATGTGTGCATTTTCTTTTACCATATTTTTTTTTATAATATAACCACAAAATAATAGCATCTTCCACGTCCATTTTCTAAGCTCTATCGATACAGACTGACGAGCTCCTCGCAACGCGCGTTAGCGCTTGTTATCTGAACTCTTAAAAATTTGATCGCGCGTTGACCTCCTAATTCGCTAGATGGAGCCGTTTTCAACTGTGAAGTTTTGAACCGTTGAGCAATGGAACCTACATTAAACCCTGTATATTTTACTGTACGTTTTACACTCCTACTGTCCCCTGGGATCAGAGGACGTCGTGAGAAATGTCCATGAATATTTTTTGTTCATTTTTAATGGTACGAACTCCTTGATGCATCAGCCACTACCATATTCTCGTAATCTGCTCATTTTTATTATATATTATTGGACCAAAGCTTACCTTTCATAGACATTGCTGCTATAACTGGCCATGCAATTTTAACGATGTTTCAAGAAAATTGTTAGATTTTGCTCGTAAATAATTTACCTACTTAATTATGAGAGTTCTTGTGGCTGACCTACTTTATGTTAATTAAATTTAATTAAATACTTTCCGAGTAAGGCCAAGGAGTTAACAATTGTTGTAGAGTTAGTGTGTACCTATTTTTAAAGGAATTTTAAATTCCTTTAAAAATACAGACTAACTCAAATGGAAAGAATTAAGATAGATAATAAGTTCAAAGTATGTGAGCAATTTGTAAATATATGTAAACTAATATCTAATTTATAAAAGCTAAAGAGTTTGTTTCTTTGAACGCGTTTATTTCAGGAAGCACTGGTCCGACATGAAAAAATTTGTCAGTGTTAGATACTCAATTTATCGAGGACAGCTACAGGCTATATAAAATTTGAGTGCGACTAATAGGAGTGAGAAGTTCTCCGTGTGATGACGGATTAAGAATACAAGTGTCACCACTCCATCAGGAGATGGGGTGGTGACATAGGGTGCCCAAGGGTGCTGTAAAAGTCAGCTAAGGGATATTGCACACAGATAACACTCTCTGTGAGAGACGGAAAACTCGAAAATAAACCCTGAGCCAATACGCCTGGTCAGCGAGGCACAGTAGACCATAATCCCTCCAAAGTGGAGGAGTCCCGTGCCCAACAGTGGGACTTAAATTGGCTGGAGAGAGAGAGAAAATAGGAGCGAAGCATCATAGAAAATCGTTGCAAAAAAGGGGAAAATTATCTAAATACCATGCGTACGAAACAGGCAACATCTAGTTTTTCTATAACATAATCATTTTCAGACGCATTTTGAAACAGTCTGGTAATTGATAGGTATTCAATTTTTAAAAATAATGAGTGAAACCATGCAGGATAAATAAAACTGTAATGATTAATGTTCTTTTATATTTTACACAAGCTTGTACAAATCAGAAACTACACTTAAACAACTTAAATCAATACAAACAACTTAAATCTATTATTCACCTACCAATTATGATTCAATGAAATAAAAATATGAATTCATAATAAAATAAATATAAATATTCATGGACATTTTACACAACGTCCTCTGGTCCCAAGCTGAGCTTATATGCTTGTGTTATGGGTACCAGAATACGGATAGAATACACATACTACTTTTCTTTTGTAAATACATACTTATAATACATAGAAACACCCAGACGCAGTACAAACATTTGTATGACAATTAGAAAAATCGCACAAATGATTGTCCCGAGCGGGAATCGAACCCGCGACCTCTTGATCGGCAGTCCGTTACATGAACCACTCAACCACGAGGCTCGTCAATTAGTAGGTGATAGTGAGGTATGAAATCTGTTATTATTCACCTAATAATTATTATCCAATTATGAGTTTTTTGAGTCTACAGCTGGAAATAGGAGTATAGTTCCGCCATAAAACCCGACAAACCGCAGTCGCTAATAGCTAGGCATCCAGCAGCAGTCTTGATATAATCAACGTCGCTCCACCTTGTTGAGGTCCGCTCTACGTCACGCTATCCGGTATAGAGTAGCTAGGTACTCAAGATCCTCCCTTCCATAAATATTTCACTTAAATTCTATCATAATTCCAATTTAATAATTCATGACATTTTATACAATTCAGTTGGCTTAAACATCCTGCATAATTACAATAGAAGAGCAATGGGCCAATAAGACAAAAACTAATTAACGCATTAACTAATTGGTTTATTTGTTTGTTACTAAGTAAAATATGATAAATACGTCTTTTATATCAACGGAACTTAATACTTCTTTAGGACCTACAAGAATTTTATCTTACAACTTAAATTATTTGCCTAACAGATTTAATTAAATCTGTTAGGCTGCTAGGTTAATTTACTTTGATAATAAGAACATGACTTGTATAAAAAGTGATAGAAAAACATGTGCAATTATTCGCCTGATTTAATTTATTCAGTTAGTTTTAGTTAGTTAGTGAAGCATGTCTATGTTCATTTACAATTGCAACCCTTGTTTATTAAACAACGGAAGGTTTAGGTATTTATTTTAGGTGTTTTCTATGTATTATAAGTATGTATTTACAAAAGACAAGTAGTTTATGTAGTCTATCCGTATCTGTTACCCATAATACAAGCATAGAAATTTAGCTTACTTTGGGACCAGAGGACGTTGTGTGAAATGTCCTGAATATTTATTATTATTTATTCTTTGCGCGGTGTATTAGATCGATGCCACATCGTCGTTTTTTTAAACGACATCTCACTAAACTAGAGACCTCTAGTCTCTAGTTTAGTAGTTTTGCAGTTAGTTACAAAATTTATTATAAGTTTTTACTGTCATCTTTTTTTTACTAAAATGCTAGGAAAAGCAAAATTACAAAAATAGTATAAGACTTATACTATTTTTGAAAAATAGTATAAGACATACTATTTTTGTATAGTATTTATTTCATTAACTCTCTATCGATGAGTTTTTTCTACCGGTGACGAACTCTACCTATCGTACCTAAGTAAAAAAAAATGTTGATGGTCGTTGCCTGATTAAAACCAGAGTTCGAGGTTAAATTAAAAAACAATATATACGGAAGATGTTCCGATCGAGTAAAAAATATCAATGGTAAAATATGATAGCGGTAGAAATCCAACTGTTGTCATCGATAACTCTTTAAGTATCTGCTAATATTATCAAGATGTAAAGTCATTAACAAATTATTAACAAATTATCCCCTACATATATATAAATATATGTAGGGGATAATTTGTTAATGAGTCTCTTAATGTCTACGATTTGAAAAATTATTTCAGTCTAAGACAGCACATTAATCGACGAAGGTTAAAACATCGATCTGCAATCAATAGGAGAGAAGCATCAGTGAAAAATATTACAACAACAGGGAAACTTCTAAATTCCACGCGTACGAAGTCAAGGGAAAATAGCTAACTACGATTATATTCTCAGGATTATTTATTTAATAGTTTCTATTTTCAAGAGCCATAACATTTTATTGGTTACTTTATTTATGTGAGTTATTGTTAAATATATATAGTTGAAAATATTATTATTATCTACTCTTTTAGTATTATGTATGAAAGATATAAAAATAGATTGCAAACTAACTATGTATGTATATATGGCAAACTCTATGTAGAAGCTTGCTCTATTACGTAGTTAGTTGTATTGGTTCACAAAAACAGATTTTAATTTTATCAAAATATTTTCAACTAAAATAGTTTGGTAAAGTCTGACATTATTAAAAAATTAACATTTTTTAAATAAAATCACTTTTAACTACCATGCTCATTGGTAGGGTAATGGTTATTGAAAAGTCTCCGAAACATCGGGCCAAAATTTAAAACTAATATACATGTCTGAATCTGTCAAAATTAGTTTTATTTCAATAAACTAGTCTCAGTTTGTAATTATAATTAATTTTTAGAATACAAATATGTAGAGACGAAAGAGAGAAGCAATTACCATATCAGATCTACGTACCTAACGTACGGTATGGGTACGGTACGTTTTTTGTACAGAACCCCTTTAAGATAATATTATGTTACACCACTGAGGTCATTTTATACCTAACATCATTCTATGCATTGAAATAAAAGTACGCTTAATGTACGTACGTGTGTACTTGTTACGCCTGTGACTCTATAACATGTGATCGTTCATCACAATACAGCTCATGTCATACCACCTGTAAAATTATTACAGCAATCTGTATTACACCAACACCATACACACGTATGTTACTTATAACGACCGTATATATAGGCGCCTTATTATATTTATTGGCCATATTTATATTAATCTCAAATAAATATTATGGGTTAGGTATAGGTTTATACAAGGATTAACCTGGCGTCCTCGCCGACATATACTTAGACTAGCCTAGCGATAATCGGGTATTTGTAAAAAATATGAAATAGTTATGCATGTTTGTAAGTTATTGCTCTACGAACATTACTCAGAGAGGAAGTAAGGGACTACGTTTGTATGGAAAAAATGTGGTTGTATTTCCTCTTAACCTTACCCTAGAGATTCACTGGCATACTTACCGGTCCTCCCTTGTCGCCCTGAGAGGTATATAGTTTAAATTCATTTAAAACAAATCCACTCAACATCTACGACTTTTCTGGCCTCATGGTCTAGCGGTTTTGTAATGAACTGATGTTCATGAAATCGCGGGTTTGATTCCCACACTCTTCATTTATGTGATATTTTCAACTGTTATATTAATGTTTGTTCTACGTTTGGGTGTTTTCTGTATATTAGAAGTAAGTATTTAGAAAACAAAAGTAGTTTATGTATGTATCTTTAAAATAGCCTTATTCTGATAACACAAGCATATAAGCTGAGATTGGGACCAAAAAACGTTATGTGGAAGGTCCATAAATGTGTAAAAAAAAGTTTACATTTTCCTATGTATCGTTCACACTGATTTCAAGGAGAATGTTGACAAACACTGTCTGAGAATTTTGGTTAAAAGAGTGGTCGATAAGACAAAAGGAAGTACTATATCACCGTACTTTCAATGTCAAATCTTCACCTGACAGCCATGATCAGAAGGGTATTTAGGTGTATAGGACGTGTGGTTGGTTAGAGGATAAAATGAAATACGTCACTTCGGGGTCACCACTTTAGGGTTATTTATGTCGTGTCGTCGGTTAGAGGATAAAATGAAATACGTCCGGACTTGCATGGCGTTTATTTGCGACTCTATATATTTAATATAATATTAGCTTATATAGGTAAGGAGAACAATCGTTTCTATATATTCCTAAAACTGCTGATAGTGTTGCATACAATGAATCCCTACGTAATATATTTGTATACAATAAATTAGGCGTCAAGCAAACAATAGGACCATACATACTGTAATAAATATATTTGTTTATATTAACTTGGGTGGCTAGCACAATGGTCTCTATGCATTCGTAGACCTGTTGACATTACGTCTACTTGCAAACAATGAATTCATACAATGTGTCCCTACAGGTATATATAGGTATCTCTGTTATCAATACTGATAGATCACTGACGCACATTCTGCTAAGATACGAATGTAATAGTTATCATTATGTTTGATGATATTATTATTATCTAATATCTTCACAGGGTCGACTTTTATGACATCTCCGTTCTTCCTTTTTTCATTTAAATGATAACATTCTTTGCCAGTTAATGTTTATATACACTTACATATAGGTATATACAGGTTGGACCAAAAGTCCGTTAACATTTGAATCGGTTGCCGCGTCTAGCAGTGGCGGCGCAGGGGGGTGGAGGGGTTACGCATTGCAAGAGCGGCCAATGGGAATGGGGTTGGCCGGTCAAAGCTTATAGTAGATGGCGCCAGCATAGCTAGTTCTTTTGTGTTTGGCGGCCATTGCTATGTTACGTATTGTTTACAAATTTGTCAACTGTTTATTCGCCTTTTTGTGACTTGAAGACTCCTGCAATTGTGATTACGTTCGTATTATTATCGAATTGTCATGTATACTAACTGGCGGATCAAGGAACTGAAAGATGAGCTCCGAAAACGTGGTGCTTCCTTACGAGGGAAGAAAGCAGATCTCGTTGAAAGGTATTTTTTTTGTCTGTATTATTTAACTTATTTTAGTTATATTGTCATGTACATTCATCAGAGATTAATTGTTTCTAAATATAGTATCACTGAAAGTCATAATTTATTGTTAATTATAGTGAAAAATGTAAAAACCTTGTACTCGATCTAATTCATATTTCAGGTTGGAGTTTTATGACCAAAACTTTAATTTTGACCGTCCTGAAAATACTGATAATAAAGATCCAAAAGATGCAGTTGCCGATAAGAGAAACTTATCGGGATATTAACAGTAACACAATGTTGCCGCCCCTAGATAAGACCATGATAAGACATTATTTATGCTAGTAAGTAATCAAACTAAGTTTCTTTTTAATATTACGGGCTTCTAATCTCTCTTTTCTTGCCTTCGCCTTCTCCGAAACTGGTTGTGTGGTCCACGCAAAGACAGATGGTACAGCTGTTTTCTTAAGATATTTATGTTGATGTTCAAGTCCTGTAACAAAAAGTTGGAGCGTTATTAATACATTACCAACTAAACTAACTATCCTAAGATGTTCATAGTAATATTTAGTATGAGTAATTGTTGGCAAGCAGCTTACCTGTATATTTGCTGATTTTTTCGTAATCACTTTCCACAAAATGTATTCGAAATAACCTCGAACTATTTGTTGGAACTAAATTTTCGCGGCGAATGGCTTTTAACCAAAGTCGACGAATTTTTTTATCTTTTGGGATATGATGTACTCCAATTTCCGAGCATTTCAATACGATACAACGAGTCATTTTAATAGAACAAAAATGTTTATGATTTTTAACGAAGAGAAATGCAATGTTTTGGGTACTAGCTATAACAGCGCCACTTTGACAGTTGCCAACCCCATTAAGTACCATGGAGTCGTTCAGCGGTAGTCAACGTGCGTTTTGTGTACGCGAGTACTATCGAAACAACGATTCTGCGACCTTAGCTCAACGAAAGTTTTGTAATCATTACAAGATACGACACAAAAATCAAGCTCCATCAGGGGTGTTAATAAAAAAATCGGTGCTCAAGTTTGAGAAGACGGGTTCAACAATAGATTTACCTCAATCTGGCCGGCCTAGAACGTCGAGGGACCCCGAAAACGTGGAGCGAGTAAAATTGTCTGTTCGTGACCAACCTGGACTTTCAACTCGAAAGCGGTCTGCTGTCCTTAACGTGCCAAGAACATCATTAAACCGCATTCTCAAGAAAGATTTAAGTCTAAATCCCTATAAAATCCAAATGGTGCAGGAATTAAGGCCTCAGGACCATGCCACTAGGTTCCAGTTTGCGAACGAAATGGTAGAGCGATTCACCAGTTTTACAAAAAAGTTTTTCTCAGACGAGGCACACTTACCACCTAAATGGGCCTAATATGTTAATAGACAAAATTGTCGTTATTGGAGTGACACTAATCCGAAATTAAAGCATCAAAAACCCCTGCATTCATCCAGTCACAGTATGGGCTGCTTTATCAGCAAGAGGCATTATTGGTCCATACTTTTTTGAAGACTCAAAATTTCCGCTCTAGATTGCAGCAATGGCAGAATAATGAAGGAGTGCATATGGATGATGTGATTTTTAAGAAATAAATTCCCCTTTTGTTTACTATCGAAAACAATAAACAATTTTGATCTACTGTAATTAGTATTTGTTTAATCATCATTCCAATTATAAACGGACTTTAGTATTAATAAAGGCACTATAGATTTTTTTATGAAATTTGTATAGATAACATCTTTAAAATATACTTGTAGGATATATTTATTTACCTTTCGAGATTCTAAAAAATCTGTGGATAAATAATAAAGGTTACCATTCTATCAAAAAATTTATTCAAGTATAAATTGGTAAAAAAGAACCTTTTTGGTATTGAAAACTTTTACTATTCTTTTCCAAATTCAAATTAGAATAAAAAATTAAAAGATTTTATATTATATTAATTATTTTTAATTATCTTAATTATATAACAAAATTATCATTATTTTATATTTACAAATTAGATAACGTTTAACAATATTTTAACCTTTTTTCGTATCATTTTTCTGTTTTTCGCTGTCGACACTTCTTGTTGGAAGCGGGCCGTGTTTCCAATTCGCTGGATATCCGTGAGTTTTGACATCATCCCACCATAATTGTTTTCCTTGTGCAAATAATACATAGACGATGTTCGAAAAAACAACAACTCCTAGACATACCCAAAACGCGGTACGCCATTGCTTCAATGTCGACTGTAAATAAAAAAAAAATCTCTTAGTTTAAGATATTAAACCTACTTTTATTATTTAAGAAGTCTTATAATTCTGTATAGGCAAAAATATTTACCGCAGTTTTAGATAACTAAAAACTTTCTATCTATGTCTTTCCAGCCCGTTAAGACGGCACAATACCAAATCATGCTCCATACAAAAGTATGGGTATCGTACTTCCGTTTTTTCTTCGCGAAAGTTAAACCAATTGTAATAGTTTTTATATCTATGCTTCTATCACTTTTTTTTTTCAAATCATAATTACTAAAAGAAATATGACGATCCGAAAAACCCACTTTTTTCGGTTTTCTTTAGATAAAGTTGCAGCGTCTATCACACAAATTTGGTAAAGTTTTACCTCAAAAGAAAGTGATAGAAGCATAGATATACTCTTTATCTATAATATAACGTAAAAACTATTAAAATCGGTTTAACTTTCGCGAAAAAAAAACGGACGTACGAAACGTCTTTTTTCAAAGAATTTGTAGGTAAAATCCGCTTCATCTATATTTGTCCCTTTCAGCGCGGCGCCCGGAAATAGGGATAGCAATACCTAAGGCAAATACCTAAATGAGGGGTACAGTACCCTCTTAACGTCCTACTATTCGGTACCGGCCTGCTCCAATTTGGGAGGGATTGTAATCTACTGTATCGCGCTGATCAAGCGTGTTGGCACAAGGTTTATTTTCAAGTTTTCCGTCTCTCACTGAGGATTTTATCTGTGTAATATCTCTTAGCTCACTTTTACAGCACCTTGGGAAGGAAATGGAGTGATGACACTTGTATTTTAATCCGTTACCACAGGGACATATTTGTGCCGTATACCAATAAACAATTTTACAATGTATCGATATAGAATATCGATAAAAATAACTTTACCAGATCACTATTCTCAACAATGCCATCTCTTCTAATTTGTTCTACAATAAAATTTAAATTATTCTATTGTTTACGCAGATATAATAAGTGTAATCTTATCATGTGTTAGCCTTAATAGTGTAAACAAAGAATATTTATTTTCGTTTTATTGTAAACCATGAAAATAAAAACAATATACAGAAACATTTGAAAAGATTGAATTATTCAGAATATAATTTTAGTGCATTGTCATAGTACCTGTTTGAGAACCTATTTGACAGGCTACACATGTAATAATATATCTATCGTAGCGATTTCTAATTAGATTTATCTGTATTGTCGAGTTCTACACTTGAACGATAATCTGAAACGATTTCTCATATACCTACACAGGAACGACATAACTGCGTATATTTTTTTTTGTGTGTGATGAGTGATGACATTGTATTTATATTATTAGTAGGTTACAAAATTAGTTTTCACAGTTTAATTGCTACGATGCGATGCTACAATACCATGATACGGTTTGACAGAAGAGTACGGAAGAACAGACATATTGCGCTGAAGCCATGTAATAGAACAAGGTCGACAAGTGTTATAACAACATTAGTTTTATGGTAGAATTCAAAGACTTAACACATTTACAGTAATAAATAGAATAAATAGACATAAACTAGTTGGCCCGGCAAACGTTGTTTTGCCATACAAATGTTAGGGGTGGACAATCCTTATCACTTAGAGGTTTGGAAAATATACATAGTAACCAGTACAACAAGTATGGGAACGAACATTGTGATACGAGAATTTTATATATTAGAGATATTACTATGATAATGATATTCAGAGTTTTTCAAACTTATTGTTCTATATTTCGTTTTAAGGGGTAGTAAGCGGAAGTATAAGGGGCGAATAAAAAATTTACCTATAGTGTATTTTATAAGCGTAATTTATTGCATTGCTTATCGAATTAATTCTTCAAAGAAAATTTATGTCTGGGAAACGCATCCACGATCTTGTATAGAAAAAGAAATTACACGTGACAAATCATACATACATATAAGATCTAATTTATGCAGATATTTTTATCACACCATCATAATAATAATCTTATTGCGCATTATAATAACATTAAATCTCAGTAATTTATCCAAATACTTGTATGCTGATAATGATAACAGAACAGCGATATTATATTGTTGGAATACATGAGGGTAGTAGTAGGGGAAATCCTATAAAAGCGGGTGTAAACAGCAGTCTCGCTCTCTTTTGGTTTCGTTCGTCAGCGTGATAAGTTCGGTCGGTTCGTTCGTATATATTTTTGTAAAATTCAGTTCGCGTTAGTTTAGCTGTTAGAATCAGATTTTAGATTAATAAAGTGATTGTTTGTTATTGAGTAAGTAGAATTGTTACTTGGTTATTTTTGTGTGAATTTATAAAAAATCGATTGTTAAAACGTGTGAAGTGTTATTTATTTTTAAAAAAAGTCCTTTTTGGTCTGTTTTCCAAGATCAGAAGTGGGATTCTTATTTTTTCGAGCCCTTATTAGCTTGGCCTATTCAGCTAAATATTTTTTTTCTCTTTTCTTTTTCTACCCACAAGAAATTTTTATTTTTCTCAATCACTTTGTTAGTTGCTATCTGATTCTACAGGTTCTATTTATAACCGTGTAACGTCGTTGTTTTAGTATTTTCGTAGTTAGCTGCTGTGTTTTAATCAGTGATTGGCTTTGATCGTCGTCGTTTAGTTCGTTACTAAAAATGTCAGAACGTGAACGCAATCGTAGTCGTACTGGACGCGAAAGTAGTTCCCGCCGCGATCGCCGCGACAATCAGTGTGATAGGTCCCGTGAGAAATCTCTCGATGAAAATGACATGTTGAGGCTTGAAATGAAGGCGATGATGTCGCGACTTAAGGCATTAGAGGAGAAAACAAGGGCTTCACCTCGAGCAGGGCCATCGTCCGGCCAAATGTCGGCACGATTGCACGACCGCGAAGATAAGACCTTATCACCAGCTAGCGTCCGCGGTAGACAGGTGTCACGACATTAGCGTACGCCGTCGCATGATCGTGATAGATCTCGTAGGTCCGATCGTTATGCATCTCGTAGCATGCGTCAATTACCGGCGATAGGACGCCGTCCGGTTTCACGTTCGCCTGCGACTCGACGCGATCGTAACCACAGCCGTAGTCCGCGACCCCATTTGATCTCGCCAGCGACACATTCCGCAGATCGTGAAGTAAGGGATGCGGGTTTACCACCTGTACAGTCAGATGCTGCTAACATTACCGACAGTATTGCGAATGCCATTCGTTCGATTAGCGCGGTAGGCAACTCGTCTCAACACTATTATATTTCTAACTTCGACCTAAGTTTACACAATATCGATGATTGGTGTTTAGAAGTAGATAGAGCAAAGGTTTTAAATAATTGGAATGATTACGAGTGTCTCTCGCGCATAGGGAATTGTCTGCTGGGAGATGCTAAGTCATGGCTTAATGAATGGGTTTCAAGTGATCGTAGTTGGACAAGTTTTAAAAAAGAGTTTAAGCCTCTCTGCCCTAAAGTACCAGACTTCGCGGGAATTCTGTTTGAAGTTATGACCAAAAACTCTGATAATTATTCAACGTACGCAGAATACGTACGCCGGTCGTTACTTCGCTTACGTATAGTGCGAGGACTTAGTGACGAACTTATCTCGTCTATAATAATCCGCGGTATTACTGACCCGAGTATTAGAGCTTCAGCAATAAACGCTAAATTATTACCAAATGATTTGGTCGAATTTTGTTCGATTTACGTTAAGCCGAGTACTAGTAGTGTCGTGACGCCTCACGGGCCCCGCGTAGCCTCACGTCCTGATTCGCGCAACATTACAGTAGGTAGACGCCCTATAGAGTATTTGCGTAAACGTAGCCTCAGTGATATTAGGTGCTTCTCCTGCGGTCAGTTAGGGCATAGACAGGCTTCATGTATTAAGAGATCCAGAGTAGAGCAACCGTCGGAGAATTCACCTAATAATGAAGGAGTTAAATTAACATCGGCAGCTCTTGTACCATCTAGGCCTGATCCGTGTACATACTGTAGGAGACCGGGACACAAAGCCGAAACTTGTTTTGTTAAGCTACGTGTGGAAGCTTCAAGTAAGGATAGCGTAAATTTTTGCAACGAGTCAGTCCCACCAGAGACATTGTAGCGGCCGTAATTCAGAATGTTTCGGTGGATGTCTTAATTGATAGTGGCTCTACTATCTCGTTGATTTCGTCCTCTTTGCTAAGACATTTTAAATGCTCGCGTATTCCAACGTTTCGGATTTTGAAAGGATTAGGTAGTCAAGAAATTGAAAGTACGTTTTATGTTACGCTGCCTATTGAGTTTGACGGTTTGACTCTTGAAGTGGATCTGTTTGTAGTGTCTGCCGAGTATATGAATGCGTCGGTAATTATAGGAACGGACGTCTTGAATAGAGAGGGTGTTAGCTACATACGTACCAAGGACCGCCAGTTACTTACGAGAGCTGTTGCTGATTTAGAAACGGTGTTGAATGTGCAGTCTAAGACTTCAACACCAATTAATACACCTTTAGTCGATAATGATTTAGACAGATTGTTAGGAGCCATTAATAAATTCTCGCAACATCTTATTACCGGGACTGCAACGTCAACTGTGAGTACAGGATGTATGTCAATAAAACTTAAAAACAGCACTCCTGTGTATTACCGACCATATCAACTCTCACACTCCGAGACTCTCCGTGTTCGCGATATAATAAGAGACTTACTTGACAAACGGATAATAGAGGAATCTGAATCTGACTACGCGAGTCCAATCTTGTTAGTTAAAAAGAAAGACGGTTCAGATAGGATGTGTGTGGACTATCGCAAACTAAACGAGATTACCATCAAAGATAGATTTCCGTTGCCTCGCATAGATGATTGCTTAGATCGATTAGGTAATAATAAATATTTCACATCGTTAGATATGGCCACTGGATTTCATCAGATTCCTTTAGATTCTGAATCTATTCCGCTTACAGCGTTTGTCACACCGGAGGGCCACTACCAGTATCGGAAAATGCCCTATGGTTTGGCAAATGCGCCAGTTGTTTATCAACGAATCATCTCAAAAACCCTTCGTGAGTTTATAAATTCTGGAGATATACTTGTTTACATCGATGATATCTTAATTATGAGTAAAACTGTTGATAAGGGTTTGATTTTGCTTAATAGGGTACTTGAATCATTAACGGAGGCTGGTTTTTCTATCAATTTAAAGAAGTGCTCATTTTTGGCTACAAGTATAGAGTATTTGGGTCGTACAATTAGTAAGGGTCAGGTTAAGCCGAGTCATGAGAAAGTACGGGCTCTGATCGACTCCCCAGAGCCTAAAAATGTCAGACAAGTAAGACAGTTTATGGGGTTGGCTAGTTATTTTAGAAGGTATATAGCTGGGTTTGCTCAAAAGTCTTCTTGTATCGCGGCACTTACCAAAAAGGGAGTTAATTTTCATTGGGGAACAGAACAACGTGCAGCTCGTCAATATTTCATAGATTGTCTTACAAATGAGCCAGTACTTGCTATATATGATCCTTCATTGCCAATAGAATTGCATACAGACGCCAGCTCTATTGGGTACGGAGCTGTCTTGATGCAAGTACATGAAGGAAATCGCAAACGGGTGGTATCTTATTTTAGCAGACTTACTCAGGGGGCTGAGAGTAGATACCACTCATACGAGCTGGAGACTCTAGCAGTGGTAAAAGCTCTTGAACATTTCAGGCACTATCTTGTGGGTGTACACTTCACCGTGGTTACTGATTGTAATGCATTAAAGCTCACGCAGCGTAAGAAAGATCTTTTGCCTAGGGTGGCCCGGTGGTGGGTATACCTGCAGGATTTTGATTTTAGCCTGGAATACAGAAAGGGTGGTCTTCTTTCTCATGCGGACTACCTTAGCCGGAATCCGGTTAACGTATGTACCATTCAAAAGCCGTTAAATTGGGCACAAATCGCTCAGGCTTCAGATGAGGAGACGCAGTCTCTTAAGGAAAGACTAGCAGATGGGCAGTTAGATTCTAGTCGTTATATTGTTAAAAACGACACTCTTTATGTTAAACTCACACCTACTGGTGAAAATCCTAAATTCTGTTGTTATATCCCAAAAGGGCATAGACTCAGCCTTATGCGTGTTTTTCATGATGAACATGATCATCAGGGAGTTGATAAAACTGTAGATTTGATCACAAAACACTTTTGGTTTCCGGGCTTGAGGACATTCGCGCAAAAATATATTTCCCATTGTATAGTTTGTCTGTCTCATAAAAAGGTGGCTCGAGCGCCTTTACAGCCCATTCACTCCTGGGAAAAACCATATGTACCTTTTGAGACCGTTCATATTGATGCTCTAGGCCCTCTGCCAGAAAGCGATGGTTACCGTCATGTACTCATTATAATAGATGCGTTTTCAAAATACTGTCTTTTGTATCCTATGTACCGACAAGACACTGACGAGCTGAAACGGCACATTACGAACATGATATCTCTCTTTGGAACCCCAAAATTAATTATCGCGGATAGAGGACGTATGTTCCAAAGTACCGATTTCCTTAAATGGGTCAGCGATTTGGGATGCGATACTCACTTTATAACACCCGAGATGCATCAATCCAATGGGCAGGTTGAGCGCTATTGCCGCACCGTACTCAACATGGTCCGTATCGAGTGCAACCATCGGCAACAAAGGTGGCCAGCAGTTATGTGGAAGCTGCAGCTGACTTTGAACATAACAAAGCACAAAACGACGCAATACTCTGCCTTGAATCTACTGATAGGTGTCGAAGCCGCCACTCCACTCATACGTAACCTTATACGAGACATAGCTGTTGAAGGCTCGAGTGGTAACCGGGAAGCACTCCGTGAAATGAGCCGCCAGAGGGCGTCTGAACACCTTAATACCAATCAAGCTCGCCAGGATGACTATGTTAACCAGAGACGGAGGCCGGCGCACACGTTTGAATTACATTCTTTGGTCTTCGTGCGCAAACAGGCGCAGTCGACGGGGAAGTTAGACTCGTGTATGCGAGGTCCGTACCGAGTGGTAAAGATACTTCCACATGGTCGCTATGAGCTGCAGCTGCTAGCTGGCTCATATGGCAAGTCGACCCAAGCGGCTGCGGAATATATAGTTCCGTGGCGGGGAGAATGGACTCCCGAGGTGTGTTCTGCTTTCTTTGATGGTAAGTTAGTAAAATCTTTACTTGAATATTTGCTTTGAGAAATCCTATTAAGATTTTGAACCTATTTACGACTACTAAAAGTCATTTTACGAAGCTGCTGTTATTTTATCATAAGAATCCCTCATATGCTTGCATTTCTGAGTTTATGTGGAGGGAAGTTGAGTTGTTTGGTATGAGACGAAGGTTTGTTTTTGTCCGATTAAGTTCCTTAGGACTAGGACAACCATGTCTTGGAGTGCATCGGACCGGTTGTCCTGGTGCCTAGGATAGCTTTGTCTTGGAGTGCATCGGACGGGCTATCCTAGGAGGGACTTTACACCTGAGATAACCATCTTGGAGTGCATCGGACCGGTTATCTCGGGCGGGATACGTTGGACCTGGGGGAACCGTGTCTTGGAGCGCATCGGACCGGTTCTTCTAGGTGGAGGTTGGATAAGTGTATCTTGGAGTGCATCGGATACCTTATCATGGTTTTACGTATTCTTTTTTTTCTGCCCTTATAATTTGCATGGAAATTTTTCTTGAGTAATCTATGTTGAATTACTATTTTGAGTCTAGTGCCTTTCAGCAATTATTGTCACTTATGTAATTGTTGATGTGTGATGATAATTTACAAACAAAAAGAAATTCTGTGGTTGTATATCTTTGTTACAGATGTAGACAGTGAAGGAGAGGAGTTACTTCCTAGAGCTAATCCACCACCTGATGTTGACCATACTGTGGAGGAAATAGAGCCACAACCAGGGCCTTCTGGCATACAGAGACACTCTGATTGCATCGCTTCCGCCTCGAACGAAGGAAATTCACTGCCAATTCTTGACACGGATCTTGAAAGCTAAAATAAATGGAGTCCGAGGACGGACTCCTGTCAGGAGAGGCCGTGTTGGAATACATGAGGGTAGTAGTAGGGGAAATCCTATAAAAGCGGGTGTAAACAGCAGTCTCGCTCTCTTTTGGTTTCGTTCGTCAGCGTGATAAGTTCGGTCGGTTCGTTCGTATATATTTTTGTAAAATTCAGTTCGCGTTAGTTTAGCTGTTAGAATCAGATTTTAGATTAATAAAGTGATTGTTTGTTATTGAGTAAGTAGAATTGTTACTTGGTTATTTTTGTGTGAATTTATAAAAAATCGATTGTTAAAACGTGTGAAGTGTTATTTATTTTTAAAAAAAGTCCTTTTTGGTCTGTTTTCCAAGAATATTATTATGTTCATTCACTAAACAAAACTCATATTTACATAATTATGTCTCTTTATCATATTTCTTTATCAATAGGTAGATAGTCTTTACGCTTTTATTTTACGTAAAAGATTTTACACATTGTTACACACTCTTTTTTCGTAAAATATATTACGCACTGTTTCAAATAAATACGATTTAGTATTTATATCGGTTAACATAATGAAATAGTGGAATAAAAGGTGATGACTATCAATGTCGATGGCCGGAAAAGCAAAGGAAGACCAAAGAAAATATGAATGGACAGTTTAAGAGATCATATCATCTCACAGGAGAACTTAAAAGAAAAAAAACGTCGTTAAGCTGATCCCAAATAATGTACGTAATTTTAAGATTGTGGCAAAAACAAGGAGAGGAAGACAGTTTATGGACTGAAAAGTTAAGTATCGTGTTGAGATTTTACAAATTAAAAAAGCTAAGTTAGGTATTTAGTTCTTATTTAGAAAAATTATGTGTTTATGACAAAGCTATGTACTTATCCTGAAATACTTATATCCCAGTACTGAAGTATTAGAGTGGTGTTACATATACAGCGTTGTATTGTTGTATCCTATGTATCATTTATGTCCTAATTATTTAAGTGGGTACAGAGTGCGACATTTCAACGTACTCGAAATTAAGTACCTACTTTGTTGCGAGGACAATCCTCTTGTCTACTAACTAGTTAGAATACCTTTAACATCATATTTAGTTAATTTTAAACCAAATTATAAGTACTATTTTTATGCTTGTAATAGAAATTGATATACCAGATTAGGGTGATCGTAAATCGTTACCTTCACGATATGTCGTACACACAATCCATAAATTGGTTTTCACAGACAATTTTATAATTACGTGTGTAGCAAGCGAATAGAGAAATAAACTAAAATTTTTTTTTAAATAATTCTTGTAGCAAACGTGGAAAGGAATTGATTGGCTATTTTTGATATACAGGAGCATAACAATAATTAACGTTATCCTTACTCTCTGCATTTAATTACTTGTATTGCAGAATAGTCCACTTCATAATAACAATAGCGCTGCGGTAATTTCAAGGAAATTTACTGTACTATGACGAGCTTCGTGGCGTAGTGGTTCATGTAATGGACTGCCGTTCACAAGGTCGCGGGTTCGATTCCCGCTTGGGACAATCATTTGTGTGATATCCATAAATGTCATACAAATGTTTGTACTACGTCTGGGTGTTTCTATGTATTATAAGTATGTATTTACAAAAGAAAAGTAGTTTATGTATTATATCCGTATTCTGGTACCCATAACACAAGCATAATAAGCTTAGCTTGAGACCAGAGGACGTTGTGTGAAATGTCCGTAATTATTTATTATTATTTACTATAGTATCTATAAATAGAGTTAGTTATTAAGAAATTGTGTAACTTACTTGCGGTGTAAGAAGCCCAATTAAGTACGGTGTTATAATTGCAGCTATGGCGGCTGTGCCGTTTACTAGAGCTGTGCAAGTACCAGCATAGTTTGGTGTGATATCTAGTGCATTTACTTTCATTCCACTGTAATACGCGCCCATAAGTGTCATGGCAAAGATAAACCAAAAGACAGCAAGCGTTGTATCACATCCCGAGAATGATGCCAGTAGAATACAAATACTGGGGCCGGTGGCAGCTGCGAATTAAATAATAAGAATTAGTAATTAGACAGGATAATTACCAAAAAGAAAAAAAATTGTTGATATTATTTAGAATTGAATGCCGTTATAATCACAGACAAATAATACAAAAAATTATAATTCATATGTAATATTTTCTAACACTTGCGCAACTCATTTGTTTAGATAAAACCATTTTTTACGGATTTAGGTGCGTGTATTTGTTTTAAATTTTAGTCCGACGTTTCGGAGACTTTGCGGTCTCCATGGTCACGGGTGAGACTCACCGGTGACACACTTCACATTAATGTTTCATGAATAAAATCTTAGTGCCATGGTGATGGATTAAGAAAATACCTAAATGACACCACCTTAATTTCACCAGTGCTGTAAGAGACAGCAAAAAGATACCGCAAGTAAATAACATCTTCTGCGGCGGAAAACTCAAATCTGAACCCAATACTAACAGATCTGGTCAGCTCGTAAGAGTAGTCCAAAAGTCTACGACGGACGAGGCCCGGGCCTAACAGTTATAAGTTAATGAATTGCGAAAATCTACAACAATTCTACTTACCAATTGTTGTATAAATTTTCCTGGCATTCTTTATACTGTGATATCTTCTCTTAATGCAGAAATCACATACAAGCCCAAAGAAGAATGAAGACACCCACATAGCCACGTATGGTAAAGCTGACAACGTTCCAGTTGATTTAACATTAAACTTAAGCACGTCAGTCATATATTTAGGCAAATCTGTCACCATTGTGAAGTACACCCAATCGTGACCAACCTATTGAATAAAAAAAAACCTATTAAATCTTTCTATACAAATAAAATTGTAACTGACAAATGTTTGTTCGCGCTAAGCTTGGGAACTACGGGTTGGAATTTAAAGAATCTCTTTGTGTTGGATAGTCCATTTTCTAAGAAATTTTATAGGCTATTTAATATCATCCTACGACAAATAGGAGCGGAGCATACCTAAATTAAAAATAATATCTATTGTCGCTGTTCCATGGGCTCCACCCATGGAATAGCGACCACTAGTCTTTTATTATATAGACTTTCAGGAGATCTTTTTTCCTATATTATCAGATAAACATGCTGAGCGAGTAGATTAAATTAATAGTGTTTAAATTGTGTTTACCAAACATTTAAAATTGCTCTAACAAATGAAGCCAAAAATCTAACTACGCGTTACTAGTGTACACCATATTTAAAATTCATAGACGCTAAACGTTTTATGAAAGCTTTGCCTTGGCAATTGATACGCTTCTGACATCATACTGTTTTTAAAATACCTTTTACACATTCCGTTACAAAAACATAATACATACAAACAAATTGGAAATCGGAATTTGTAGCACTCTCAAATTATACAATAACAAGAAATATTATTTTAATTATAATGATCTACAGGTATAAATAATATCAAAAGCTACCTAAAAATCAAGGAAGAAATTTGCCAATAAATGTGATGTTTATGAAAACTCTTACACTATGAAACAAAGGCTGTCTCTCCTTCTCTATGCGTGATAAACTAGAAAACTAGTTATTATATTGTTATGAGATTTGAACCGATTAATTGAGTGGTCCCTAAAGAAAATTTGTGGGTATCACTTATTCACTTATGATAGGTCAAGAATATACTTACAGCAGAAATAATTAATGCCCACAATGGTATTGATCTGAGTAATGCCTTCCAAGGAATAGGGTCTAAAGCTTGCTCTTTGGTTTGTGTCAATGATTCAACATTTTCATTCAAAAACTTCTTTTCTCTGTCTGATATGAATGGATGAGTGTTTGGCGTACTGTAGCATATAAGAGACTGAAAAAAAATATTTGATATACTAATATAGATGTTTATTTAAATATCACAAAACGTCCTATGGTTCCAAAGTAAGCTTGTAAAAATGAAATCCAGATTTGTTACTCAATAAACAGGTACAACCAATATACTTAAATCCTCACAAACACAATACAAATATTCTGTTCGTCATACAAATAATAATCTGAAGTGGGAATTAGCTCCACGATACATTTCTATGATCCTTTATAGAAATCTGTTCATAATTAAAAAAAATATATACAGCCGAACATAGAACATAACTTACCCATATCAAAAACCATAGTAATCCACATCCTCCAAATACGTAAAACACGTTATCCCAGACGCCATTATGCATAATAAGACCAGAGAAATATGTACCAGCAATATTTCCCACTTGTGCTCCACCGAACACTATAGCACCGAAACGAGCTCTTTCAGCTTTTGGTGCCCATTTAGATAATATTGCCATGAGAGCTGGCATTGTAGGACCCTGGAGACAATTATATTAAATTTTATTTCTAAATATATTTAGAGAAATATTATGTCATAATTCATAAAGAAAAGCGGACCTCAGGGACCACTGAGAATACTACAGGGAAAATGGTTTTGTTGTTGTTGATGGTGTTGACGTATTCTTCCATGGTAATGGTTATGAGAGTATTCCAAAAGTCAAAAGCAAAACGTCAAAATCAAAACCTACTACAGTTTTATAAATGGTAGCACATAGACCATAATGGAGAAAATTAAAAAAAATGAATAATTACAATGTTAATAAAATATAAATTCACCATTTTCATTCTTTATTATAAAAATTACGTGTCACGTTTTTTGTCCGCGATGGGCTCCTAAACTACTGAACCGATTTTAAATTTGATTTGGACACCATGTGCAATTCGACCCAACTTGAATGATAGGTTAGCTTACATTTTAATTTATAGTCGCAATATTATTTTATTGCAAATTATCTGTCTACCCCTGACATTTATTTGTATGGCAAAACAACGTTTGCCGGGTCAGCTAGTTAAACAATATAAAGTAACCGTGTGATATCAACGAAACCTGGTACTAGTACTCATAATTACATAATACAAAAGTATAGGCTTACCTCTCCAAAACCTTCTATAACTCTCAAGATAAACAAAGCAGTAGCACCACCCATCTTCACAGCCATAGGTGTGAAGAATGTACATAGAGCTGTTGATAATAATCCACCGCCAAGTACCCATTTCCCACCGTATCGTTCAGCGAGCATTCCACCAGGAATATGAGTTAGTACATATCCGTAATAGAACGAGCCAAGAAGCAAGCCTTGTGTTGCTTCACTCCATTCAAATAATACAACCTGTGGGCAAAAAATGTTTAACTAATTCAATATTCGTCCTTATTTTGGGCTAACAGTTGTTATGATCTTCGTGCAAATTTTTGACAATAAGTATTAGGTTTTAACATAATTTTGAAAAATATTTACATAATGATGGTATTACATAGATACCTACTTAGTATTTTTCCTAAAGGTAGGGTAGAAGAGTGTATTGACATAATTTTTCTGTGAAACGAATTACAATCACGAGTTAACAAATTAAACAAAACAAGATTCTTAAATTCTCCGCCTTCAATTTTATAAAATCAGCTATTGTAAAGATACTCATATTAATAATCAAGAGGAAGTTATTAGTAATAAAATTATACATTATAATCTTATAGCCGATAATTAGAGATGCCAGACGAATTATTAATTAGAAATTAATCTTGTTTGTGTTATAAATCATAATGTGTCGGTGACGATTATCGTGATTAGGTCTAAACTAGCTGTTCCCCGCGACTCTTTCTATCTCTATTATGGTCTACTGTGCCGCGCTGACCAGCCGTGGCATAGGGTTTATTTTCGAGTTTTCCGTCTCTCACAGAGGATGTTATCTATTTGCAATATCCCTTAGCTGACTTTTACAGCACCGTTGGGAGGAGATGGGGTGGTGACACTTGTATTCTTAATCCGTCAGACCGTCACCACACGGATGGGCCCTAGACTGCCCCGCCACTCCGTACGCGTGAAATTGTCAAATATTTCTCCGTTTTACAACATTTTTTACTAACGTTATTATTAGTTGCAGCGTGATGTTATTTAGCTTTCCTCGATAAATGGCTTATGCAACACAAGAAGATTTTTCTCAATTCCTCAGTAGTTCCTGAGATTAGCGCATTCTAACAAACTCTTTAGCTTTATATATTATAAAGCTAAAGAGTTTGTGTGCTAAAGAGTGTAGATGAGAGAATTTATATAACGAAAACATATAAATCTATACATAGATGAATGTTTGAAGGAGTATTGAGAGAGCGAGGCGGCGATTCGCCCAGAGTGTATGGGATGTGCAGAAGACTGATGATATGTCCTGCACATCTCACATGCTTAATACAATAAATAATAAAATTGTCAAATTATGTTCTACATGTGATATTCTGAATTGTAATGCTAGTGTTTTGGTTTTACTGTAAGCTTGCATGTAATTAAATAAATAATAAAATTAAATAAATAGATAATATCATAAAAACAGTACCAATAATTGTCAAATTTTATTAATGTTTATTCGCTCTAGTCTCAGATGCCTTTTGTTGGAATTAAGAGACAATCCATTTATAAGAGTCTATAGATCAGTTATTTAACATCACGCTAAGACCAATACGAGTAGAGCATAAAAGAGAATGCTACCTAAAATCACTATCCATGTGGCTGATGTCGCGGGTACAGCTATTTATAGTTAAAATTATGCGAAATCCGTAAACAATGGTCACGTCTTTAAGGTTAAAGGTAAATCAAACTCATTATTATATAAGTTAGTAAATATTTTGACCATATATTATGAAAATATTGATATTTATAGATTTTGTTTCTAAGCAATTTTTCTAATAAGGTGGAGAAAAGTTTGCTTAGGTGGTTTGGTCACGTGGAGAGGATGGTCGATAGACGATTAACGAAAGGTATATACACGTCGGAGGTAAGTGGAAATGCTGGGAGAGGACGACGAAGAAAAATAGATTCCGATGTCATCGCCAGGATACTCCAAAAGGGGCAAGTGCGTAGCACTTACAACCATCGGGCATGTATGAGCAGATGTATGAGTGTGTATGAAGCCAAGGAAGTATGTTTGGATCGCAGCAGATGGCGCTATATAGTCTCTGTCTACTCCCCTGGGAATAACGTGATGTTATGATGATGATGATATTTCTAAGCGCCGTGCTAAACCACAGACTAGCTGTTGCCCGCAAGTACGTTCGCATGGAATTTAGACATTATACCATAACAAATTATACATCTAAACCTTCCTCTTGAAGTATACTATCTATTAAAAAAACTACAACAATATCCATTGCGTAGTTTTAAAGATTTAAGCTGACGTAGGGACGTACAGAAAATACGACTTTGTATATTATGTAGAGATAACACTATGACGTGACTTTACACAGGTACCAAGCCTAAGCTACATACATCGTCATATATGCTAACATAGTCTGCCAATCCTAGTTTTTATCATGGCTTAGACCCCAAGTAATTTATTTTAACTAATCTGATATTAGTTTTTGATTAGTTTATGCTTTTTCAATACTATAATCATTATGAAATTACTTGAAATCCTGCAGTGCAAAACTTATTTTTGTACATTATCTCTGGTGAACATAGGCTATATATTATGTTAAAAAAGAATTGATATCGTTACCTAGATAGAAACAATGTAACACAAGGTAGGAAAATGTTACCTATAAAACAGTTAACTCTATCAATATAGATTACTGAAAAGCTGGAATCGGATATCTAGTTATGTATATTTTGTATTTTTCGCTACTTTGTATTAATGTACTTATAAATAAATGCTTCGTATTGTTAATATTCTTACGTGCGTAATCACACTTTTTTATTAATGAATATGACCTTGATGGCGAATTACTATTCTGCTGATCAATAAAGAATATTCAATCAATCGATCAATTATTAGAGTTCCGCACCTAAAGCTACAATGTAAACTAAGATATCTCTTTCCGTCCGTCCGGTGCGGTTATAGGTGGGGTTGAAATTTTTTAAAGATTACAAATAATAAAAACTAAAATTTAAAAAATATTTATGATGGAATGAAATGTCATCATAAGTATTTATTACATTTACGATGGTAAATATAAGGTACGGAGTCCTTTATCCACAAGTCCTACTCCCACTTAACTGGTATTTTTAAATTTAGTACTCACTTCATCAGTGCTTTCTCTGAAGATACTTCTAGCATCAGTTATATTACTGCTGATCTCATTATAATCTGGACAAGCATCAGGATCGTAATGTGGATCTCCTTCAGAGGCCGTGGTCTTTTTGACCATCTGTGTTATAGCTATGTTAAGACATACTCGCATGGTGTAAGCATTCGCCACCGCCAGCAGAGCCATGATAGCCAAGACATATCTCTGTGGTATGATGAACACTACAAAGAAAATGTTCAGTATTAGTTCTAGATAACATAGAAAGTTTTTCATATTAAGTTCGAGAATACAAGCGTGCGACGCCATTTACTCGCTAAGCTGCCGTAGTCGCCAGCTAACGGATACTTTTGTGATTAGGAGACTCAAAACTTAATCATAGTAAAATAATAGGCACGGATCTTGCCTTTTGAAGAAGCCTGTAGTAGAAATCCGTGCCCTACATTATACCTATTATGGTTTAAAGGCCATTTTCAATATTTTGTCTAACCTCGATTCTTGCTGTCAAAGACAGACTCTGCAGTCCATTAACGTGTGGGACGTTGTTGGGCTCGAACCTCCTCCACTTTGAGAGGGATTATGGTCTACTGTACCGCGCTGAACAGGAGCACAGAGTTTACCTTCGAGTTTTCCGTCTCTCACATCCGTCATCTGTGTAAAATATTCCTTAGCTGACTTTTCATATTCTTAGTCCGTTACCATACGGACTGAAAGTCAGACTAATCTAAGCTTTAATGTCTAAATCTAAATCTTTACGTCTTTATTAAAATTTGTATTTGAATAAGGTAGATATCTTCTGATGATAATATTCGTCGATAGAATCTACAGGAGATAGAAATATCTAACTGAAACTAAACGAGTATTACAATCTATCCGTAACTATAGATTGATTATTTAAAATAGCCGTAAGACGACAGTAATTAGGTTATTTAAATAAAATCTGAAAAATTATATCGGTGTAGTCTCTGCCTAAACACCATGATAAAAAGACGAGACAGTATGATGACGATGGTGAAAATAATTGCTAGTATCAGTTCTACGTCTAATGTTTAATTGTTTTGTTATTTGAATTAATAGTATACCATCACCTTCACAGCCCATTAACGTCTTATTATGAATAATGGCGACGTTTTGGCGCGGGCCTCCTTCAATATCGGAGGGTGTTTCGCATACTATATCAGATTGACCAGGTTGGTCAAGGTTTAGTTTTGAGTTTTCCCTCTTCCAAACATGTTTTTATCTGCTTCTATATCCTTCTGTTGGCTCTTATAGTACATTATGGGAGAAAACGAGGTGGTAACACTTGTATTCATAACCCATTACCATTTAGATATCATTAGGAAAATACAAATATTATTTACAATGGATATTGATATAATATAAATTTATTAGCTTTACAGTACCTACCTAATAAATTAATTGCAATATGAAGCCCTAAAATGGCGCCTTTTCTCCATTTACTTGAAAAAAGAGATTATTGTTGTTCAAATATTTTGTGTCTAAATATTTCCTTTGTGCGAAAACGTAAATATTTAGATAGTTGGCAATAATGCCCCACTGTGGGTGTTGGAGGTCTTAAAGAGGGGCGCTAAAGACTGAAAAAAATGGAGTTTTAGTGGTTTTTAAGTAGGTAGGTGAAAAGGTGGAGCCGCTAAAAATAATTTATTCTCATATTTTCAAAGTGGGCAGTAGACACAATAAGTTCGGGAACCCCTGTTTTAAATAAATTAAAGTAGTGAATATCATGTCAAAATATATTTCAAGGAGAATAGCACTTTTAGGCCAAATATGATTCCCAGATTTTGTTAAATTTTTAATGTAACTGCATGATTAAAATACTAACAAAGTTATATCTTTTAAGTAAATAAAAATAAATGAGATGCTAAATTAACTTTCAAGGCTACGATACTTAAAAAATGTGAAAGATATTTATATAATATAAAAAAAAAAATTATGTCTAAATATGTAATAATATTTTACTGTAGTCTGACTACATTACGTATTTTACATGACTATTTTGCGTCAAGTCTATTAATAAAATTACTTAACAAACATAACATATAATAGCAAATAATTTGTTACTGTAAATGTAAGATCTAAGTTAAATTAATTACATGGTTAAAATATCACCGATTTCCGCAAAACGAATTCAAGTTAAAAAATGTTTAGTGGTAATCTCTACTCTACATTTTTCTTATTAATTTTTTTAATAAAATCAACATGCTGAGCGCACGCGCAAAGTAACAAATACCTATAGAAGTTTACCAGCGGTTTCTAGTTTTTTTCCAAATTGAGACTCGGAACTAAAAACTTATCGATGACACAGGCTTGCTTATAACATTGTGGGGCAATTTAAATTTAAAAAATTAACGCACTCATTATTTTAGAAACAAAGATTATTAATAATACTTACATTTTGAAACAGCTAGTCTCCATCCCGTTAACATTTTGATTTACCTTTAAAAACATAAATAAAAAAAATTAATAAATAAACAACACACTACTCCACAGCACTTTGTTCTCATTATATATGTTCGCAAACTGTAAGCGACACGACTACTCAGTTCACTGTCTAATCAGGAAAAAGTATAGTGAGGCTTGAGTACTGAGTTTTCATTGCCAAGACACTGCCGGTTTATATCTCAAGGTTACTATTATCTTCTTAAATTAACAAAATAATATAAGGACTATTTCATTGACTCATAATTTGTATAACATTGTGACCTAATATCCTCCATCGATATGCTTAAACGAGCTTTAAGGATTTTAAAGTTACGGAATGAATTCCTAGGAAATGCCGACTGCACGCACTATGTAATTGAATTGGGATTGTTCATAAGTTTTGACCTTCTGTTTTTATATTTTTTTTTTGAAAATAATAATATAGACTATTTTAAGCAACTAATTTCAATATTTTTAAAATATTCACTATAAAGAATTTTTTTTAAATACTTAAAGATATTATTTTAAATGTTGTGACGTCATCGTTATACGCAATCTGTGTATTGCCTTTTCTTAATAGACTTAAGACAGATTGCAATACATCTTTTCAAAGTTGCCGAGTTGATTTAATAGACCAATTTTGACTCACCACAGAGTAGTATATCCTTAAGAACGCCTTAATATTTTAAGTCCTTCATTTCAAGGGCAAATAGAGCATTAGCAGAGATTAGATAGAGCATTAGCTTTTTTGGAAAAATAATCGTTAATATAGCAAATTTTCTGAAATAAACTAATGGATCATGATCAGAAACTCTATTCCCCGAAATGGTTTTGAACAATAAATAAAACTACTTTTTACGGATTTAGACGCGTATATTTGTTTTAATTTTAGCCCGACGTTTCGGAGACTTTGCAGTCACCATGGTCACGGGTGAGACTCACCCATGGTGACTGCAAAGTCTAAATGAGTCGCGCAAGTGTTAGAAAATAATATGAACAATGCCAATTAACAATATTATTGCTAAAAAAAGTACAACAAAAAAGAAAAGCAATGTTCTATTTAGCAATTTAAGTTAGTTTAAAATTACTTACTAGCCTTTGTAGGCTAGATTGTAATTAATATGATGGATTTGGTCCTCAAAATCCAGATACATCATGGAAAAAAAAACACTTACACACTAAAACACTAACTAAATCTGGCCATGTGAGTAATTTTAAGACAATGGTTGTAAGTAATGTAAAAATTTATAATTAAAAACGTTTATAAACAATAATTATTTCATTTCAAAAATGCTAATATTAACTGTTCATCACAAATTAGTATAAACATACTTTCAATTTATATCTTCCGGATAATTATTTAGTTAGGATACAAATGTGTCCTTGTGGAAACATTGATTGCGTCTAGAAATTAATTTAGTCTACTTATCCTTACAATTTTATAAATGCAAAAAGCGGAATGAAAACCTAAAAGTTTGACGAGCTTATGTGTTAATGCGTGTAACCAAACCATAGTGCGATTTAAAAAAAAACTGTACAACGCCATCTATTGAGCGGTAATAGTAAACTTCTGTTTCATAAGGTCTGATTTCTAAATTTCACGCGTATGAAGTTGCGGGCAACAGCTAGTATACTATAAATGCAGTAGTCGAACAGAAACCTGACCTAACTGTATTGTTGCCACGGATTGTTGCCTTTGTAACAGATGTAAGACAGACTAATTACCGGATGAAAGTATTTGTACAGGCGTAATCAAATATCCTGTTTTATCCGGGATAAACTTGTCCTATATTGTTACAAGCATGATGTAATAATACAGAATTCTCTATTTGTATATCGCACAGAAAATAAAGGCACCATTCAAGGATTGAGCTGGTAGTTTATATAGAAGAATACAATGAGATTAAGTCGAATGGCATGTATCGTGAATAGGTAGATTTTTACACATTCATGTCTTGAAGAGGGAATACCAGGCGTAGTATTTTATTAAACCATGGATGATTGCGATGAATGCCTGACCTAACTATAGCCACACCAGATTAAGTTGTGAACGTGCTATTCTTATATCACTGATAATCTATTTATTTATTTATACTTTACTAGCTGTTGCCCGCGACTTCGTACGCGTGAAATTTAGAAATTAAACCTTAAAAAAAAAGTGTACCATATCACTCGATAGATGGCGTTGTACAGTTCTTTTAAATCGCACTATGGTTTGGTTACATACATTAATACTTAAGCTCGTCAAGATTTTTAGTTTTTAATTCCAATTTTCGCATTTATAAATTAGTAAGGATAAGGATAAGGATTGTACACTGAATCATAATATAAAATATTAGGAATAATACACTAATGTGTATATTATTAATATATTATTAAGATAATAGATGTACCTACAAAGGCGAGCTTAACTCGTCTCAAACTCAAACCTGAGTTTTCTGACAGCAAAGCAAACCCTTGAGTGACAGAGATATCTGATTAAGGATAGAAATAGTGCACAACAGCGAATGAACAGTAGTTAACATAATAATCTAATGTAATATACATAGACATACACAGAACAATCAATTCTGGGTGGAGAAGGTGAAGAGTTTGTTTGTTTGTTTGAACGCGCTAATCTCAGAAACCACTTTTCTTAAAACTGTCTTTTTCTTCTGATTTAAAACATTCCTTCAGTTTTGGATAGTACAATTATCGAGAAAGACTATATTCGATGTAACCTCACGCTTCGACTAATATTACCGAAACATTTTCATGCAATTCTATGCCTACGATAGTTGCGTACAACAGGTATCACTGATAATGGACAATAATTTTGATATTGTAATGTAAAGTAGATTAAAATGCCAGGTGTTGACAGTCGATGTCATTATCCATCATGATGGGAATCATGTGAAAGCTGTTGATAACGATTTAATGTAAAGATTAAACTAACGATACTATCGTAGTGTCATAAGGTATAGCAGTATATTGGTCATCCATTGATTTATTCTATTTTCCCAACCCATGGACAAGGCCTCCCCATTTTGTGGGAGTCTTTAGTCTACTATACTGCGCTGATTAGACGCAGGTAATGTTATCTGTTGTTATCCCTTGCCTAAAAATAGGATGTTGGTATTTTTATTGTTATTACATAACCACACGGATTAATTGACTAGTCTAATGCTTTTGATGATTTTTATCAACCTAAGATTAGAATATTTTTAATGAAATACATGTTTTCCCTTTCAGAATTTATATGAAAAATATTAAGCCCTTACATTAACATAATATGATAAAACAGAGAAACTAAAATACTTTTTTAAAATTACAACTACGTAAATTGATGACAGGTACTTGAAAACTGCTCACGTCAATAATTAACCCGGGAAAAGAGTAGGAGTAACCCACAAAACAGGAACATTTGTCTACTAGAAACCGCAATATCGTCATAATAATTTTACAATGAACGAAATAGTAATAAATGTTTTGTGCTCGGTATTTTTGTACTTATTGCGTAGGTACGAGTAATATACGCAATAAGTACCTATACCTATATTATCATTATTTTCTCAAATTTTCTATTCTGTTTTCTTTTTAGGGAGGCTTATATCGGCGAAAATCTATACTCTATACTAATATTATAAAGCGAAAGAGTTTGTTTGTTTGTTTGATTGATTGTTTGTTTGTTTGTTTAAACGCGGTAATCTCAGGAACCGCTGGTCCGATTTGAATAATTCTTTCAGTGTTGGATAGTACATTTATCGAGGAAGGCTATAGGCTATATAACATCACGCTGCAACGAATAGAAGCGAAGCATCAGTGTAAAATGTTGCAAGAAACGGGGAAAAAAGTCACGCGCGCGAGCTTTAAATGAAAACGCTGCCTTATCCATGTGAGTTACAACAAAGTAATGTATGGAGAAATTGTTTCTTACCTATAGATCTTTAAAAAAGTCCGCGAGGCCATATGTCTATCTTTTAAGGAAAACCCGCTGTACCCATAAGAACGTCAACAAAATTATCAAATTCAATAGGATGTTTTCAAAAGCTATTTATGTGTATATAGTAACATTTTTTATCAAATTAAATACCTTAGTTAGCTTACGCATTTAATATAGATAATAACTGCTCTTTACAGCATGCAATTTAAATGAATATCTTCGGAGATATGACGAAAAAAGAATTACGCGTGATAAAATAAAGTTAAATTGTTCGCTGAGCAACGAGAACGTTTCCCCGGTCATCTATCTATACTCCATTGTTTCGATGTATGGTTGGATGTATGAATGTAAGGATGTTTGTTGTTCTTTCACGTAAAGACGGATGGATTTTCGTGAAACTTTGCAATAATATAGCTTACATATCAGATTAACACATATGCAATAATTTATAAAGATACCACGTGTCACGGCGTCTTAGTGTGTGTAAAAGTCAGTATTGTACAGGTTGTTACGCTGCTCAATCCCCGACGGATCAGTATTGAGTTGGTCTTTATAGGCGCCGGCGTCATCGTCGGCATATGGTCGTTACGCTGCTCAAATCCCGACGTATTGGTGCTGAGTTGGTTTTTATAGGCGTTGGCATCTACAGCGACGCAGGCGACGACGTTGGCGACGGCGTCGGCTTCGGCGTCGTCGTCGGCGCCGGCTTCGCCGACGCCTCCGTCGTATGGTCGTTACGCTGCTCAAATTCCGACGTATTGGTGCTGAGTTGGTTTTTATAGGCGTTGGCATCTACAGCGACGCAGGCGACGACGTCGGCGTCGGCGTCGGCGTCGGCTTCGGCGTCGTCGTCGGCGCCGGCTTCGCCAACGCCTCCGTCGTATGGTCGTTACGTTGCTCAAATCCCGACGTATCGGCGCTAAGTTGGTTTTTATAGGTGTTGGCATCGACAGCGGCGTCGGCGTCGTCGACTGCGTCGGCGTATGGTCGTTACGTTGCTCAAATTCCGACTTATCGATGCTGAGTTGGTTTATATAGGTGTTGGCATCGGCGTCGGCGTCGGCGTATGGTCGTTACGCTGCTCAAATCCCGACGTATTGGTGCTGAGTTGGTTTTTATAGGCGTTGGCATCTACAGCGACGCAGGCGACGACGTCGGCGTCGGCGGCGGCTTCGGCGTCGTCGTCGGCGTCGGCTTCGGCGTCAGCGTCGTCGTCGGCGTCGGCTTCGGCGTCGGCGTCGTCGTCGGCATCGGCTTCGGCGTCGGCGTCGTCGTCGGCGCCGGCTTCGCCGACGCCTCCGGCGTATGGACGTTACGTTGCTCAAACCCCGACGTATCGGTGCTGAGTTAGTTTTATAGGTGTTGGCATCGACAGTGGCGTCGGCGTCGGCGTCGGCGTATGGTCAATAGGCTCAAAAACTGCTAGACCGTTTTTTAAAATTCATTCACCATTTGAAAGCTACATTATCTGCGCTTAAAATAGGCTAGATTTTATTTTGGAAAAATTAGGGTTCCGTAAAATATTTGGATTTTTCTGAAAAAAATCAACTAAAAGAGTTAACTATTTTGCTTACGCTGCTTAAACTTTAAAAGATAAAGATAGAACAACAAAATATTCTAATTTTTCATTTCATTTCATTTCATTTATTCTTTATTGTACACTCATACAAGTAAGGCAACATAAACAATATTGTTACAAACGTGCACAAAGGCGAGCTTAACTCATATTGAGTTTTCTACCAGCAAACCCTTGAGTGTATGGAGAAATGGTATATTATAGGATAGATAGGTGTACAACAAGAAAGTACCAATAAAACAAGATCAATAAAATACATACATAGACTAAATAAATAAACTTACACAAATACAGATATATAGATATTTACACAAATAAAATGTTATAACACATAAACAATACATATACACACATACATACATAGCTATATACATACACTTTTTACTTTTTTTTTTTCATTTATTTATGAGATTTATTTATTTCAAACCAACAGCTTCTCAATCAATATGAATAAAAAAGAAATATTCATCAGCAAGCGAATTATATGTCCTCACGGATAAAAAAATTAAGAGCCATGTTTATGGTATTATAAGGGTGGGTGTTTACTATGTATTATAAGTATGTATTTACAAAAGAAAAGTAAATTATGTATTCTATCCGTATTCTGGTACCCATAACACAAGCATATAAAGCTTACCTTGGGACTATAGGACATTGTGTGGAAAATTCTTATTTATATACGCTTTAATATAATGAAGTATTTTTATTTATTCATTTTGGACCATGCCAAATTTCAAGTCTCTAGGATAGTGGGAAGTAACCTGTAAATTTTGATTCCCTAGCGAAAGTGGAAAATACTCAAAAATGGCTGTAGTTCGGTTATATCTTCTGAATGCGTAGATCTAAATTATTGATTGTATCTTTTGCAGCAAGGGACCGCATAGATCTACATTTGGTATAAGTTTCAAATTAACAACTTCAGCCGTGGCTGAGTAAAAAAAAGATTAACGAGTGGATATACAGACAGACGGACACCGTATTGAGAGTATAAGGGTTTGTACAAAGACCTAAAAAGGCATTATGAAGCTCTGAGATATCATTTACTAAAATGACATTGGGCCATGTGTGTTACTTCTTTAGAACTGTGCAAGAAAAGAGAACCACACTGACGATTTACTAATTAGCTGTAAAATGGCGTTATTGTTAGTTCATTTAATTTTTCGTTTCTTAATTCCACGCGTACGAAGTCGCGGGCACTGCTAGTGATAGATATACAGGCTGTCTCGTAAGTAGTGGACCAACGGGTTATGGGGGGTAGTGAGACTTATTATCTAACAAAAATACTAAAATTTATAGACCTAGGCCTTATAGTTCTTGAGTTATCCTTTGTTTTCAAAATTTCGTAAAAACATCATCCACGTAAGCGTTGATGTTTTTAAATTCCTTTTTTTTTATATTTTTTTTTTTTTGTTTCGATGATTTTACGAAATTTTGAAAACAAAGGATAACTCAAGAACTATAAGGCCTAGGTCTATAAATTTTAGTATTTTTGTTAGATAATAAGTCTCACTACCCCCCATAACCCGTTGGTCCACTACTTACGGGACATCCTGTATATAGATAAACACTTTCGTTTTTAGCAATTACATATTTCTCATGCTCAACGCAAGCACTACATTTATAATGCATTCTTTAACAATGATTAAATTTGAGGGCTCGATAGTAAGCCATACGTCGTTAGAGTTAACCAATGTAATCTATAGGTAATTTTATTTAGTATGAAGTGTTTTTTTTTTCAAAAGCATTAATCAATATTCATTCATTTATTTATCTACAAATCTTTACCATCACTTGAATATAAACAAGTATATTACGGCAGATATTATAGATATTACAATTTACCACTACTGGCGTTGAGTAAAGATTAGTAAAGACTCACCTACACTTTTTATTAGTTACGTTTATTTTTTACAGATACATACTTATAGGCATGAAGTTAACTTATTTACTAAGAACATATATACATCATCGACTGCTCTGATTGCATATACATATATACGCAATCAGAGCAGTCGGTTCACTTTATAGAAAAACAACCAAGCCTGTTTTTCTATAAAGTGAACCGACTGCTCTGATTGCGTGATAGTAAGCGACACAAAGGATTTCAAATTTTCAAACGGAAAATTTTTATTTATTTACTTATTTTCTTTGTCTGTATTAATAAATGCATATTAAAACAAACCTTTTTTGTTTAAAATTGAGTAAGACTATAAAAATTAAACACAGCTGATAATTGTATTTAAATAGTATGTTATCTATGTAGGTATTTATTTATGGCTGCTATCTCATTTCCTCTTAACTTTAAATACCTACATGTATTTAACAAGTATTTAATGCATGACATTTCTTCGTGTGGTGACGGATTAAGAATACGAGTGTCACCACCCCAACTCCTCCCAGGGGTGCTGTAAAAGTCAGCTAAGGGATATTCCACACAGATAACAGAGACGGAAAACTCGAAAATAAACCCTGTGCTAACACGCCTGGTCAGCGCGGTACAGTAGACCATAATCCCTCCCAAAGTGGAGGAGGCCCGTGCCCAATAGTGGGACGTAAATGGGCTGGAGAGAGAGGATAATGCATGACGTTCAAAATGTTTGGCTTGATATTTGTTAGTATTTTATTTCTCACCCCACGAGCGGATCATATTGGATACGAGCTATATCTACTAGGCTCAAAAACATTCTAGGAATTATCGGAAACTTAAAGCAGGTTTTCCCGACGAAAAAAGTTATCATCCCTGATTAAATTTTAGACTATAGGTACTTTAAATTAGATCTCTACCAACATAATCACTAAAAACGGGTATTCATAACATTCAGTAGTTTTGACATAATGCGCATGTGAACATTCAGGCAGACAGTCAAAAATTCTATGCACCATTGCTATCGCTTCTATTACGCCCATAAAGATTTACTTAAAAAAAAATTCTATATCTTTGTAACCCAAGCAAGAACATCGATCGATTCAGATTTTTATTATATGTTTTGCTTTCTACACTCCCCAATGGTTGACTGGCAGGAAATGCCTTCGGCATTAAGTTCGCCACTGTAGTGTTATTTGTACATAGAGTTTATAAATAAATAAAAAATATATAGAAATGTAGATGAATCGCGCAAGTATAGAATATTAAATAATAAAACCATTTAAGATTCAAAACAGACCTGTCACTTGCAACAATCGACATTATTCGCTTTTATACTCATGCTGTAGTGGATTCTAATGTAAACAAATCTTTCTCTTGTTATCTTATTGACGTGATTGTACTAATCTTGTGTAATTTTACTATCGCTTACCGTAATATGTACACAACTACACAATTAATTTGCTCATAATGTAACATATTTTGAATTAATCCTGTTTATTTGTTAGATTTATTAGCTTTTGCAGCAAGTATCATAATAAAAGTTAAATCTTAATTTCAATATCAACTAACAATTTTTGAAGCTTGTGTATATTTTTTTTTAATCTGCGGAATAACTGCAACAGCTAGATATATAAATATTTTCATTGAGACGTGATACCCCAATTATATTGTATTTATTATATCTTGTACCTATTTGACTATAACAAAAATTTTGACCTTGGATAGAAATTAAATGCCACTATGGAAATATCCTAATAATATTTAAATGAAATACTTCTGAGTAAAAAATACTGATATTATAATAGAAAATTCATAAAAATTAATATTGTACCTGTTTTCTTACTATAAATTCTTACTAGTCATTATGAAGCGAATAACATCGTTTTTTTTAAATACAATAAATAGCAAGAAATCCTTTACGGCTAGATTTGGTGTACTGTACTTGTACCTATAGATAATAGTTTTTATTTTATTTTGTTTTAGAAGAGAAAGATTTGTACAATAGCTTTTAAGACTGTATTTTCTTTTCAAATTCTGTGTAAAATTGGTGTTTGTGCAAATAAAGAGTTATCTATCTATCTATCTATCTGTCTAAAGAATAAAAACTTCATTAACAGTAAATTATGCGGCTAATTAAAAGTTTATCGACATGCAATAAAAATGAACATTGCTAAATAACGCACGTGAGGTGTAAGAATAAACTGCTATAAAAGTAAAAAATAATTCGTATAGCACAATCTTTGTATCGCTTTTTGCTTATGTAGGACTATGATATTTTCAGTACTTATATATAGTTTATAATATAATAAAGAAGTTTGGAATGCTTTTAAATTTTTAAATAGATAGTTTAATCAATAATTTAAACACAGGGTGTTAACTAGTTCAAACAATTAAATCAAGTAATTAGTTATTAACTAAAACAAATATTCTAAGCGCACACTTACCTAAGCTTTAACTTAATTCAAAACGAATATATATGTATCTTTCAAATCATTTATATAACGAGGTGAGCTGTTTGAAGTATGAAAATATACTGGTAATTCCAACGTTAAACTTGGGAAGTTATTGTTATATTTTCATAGAAGATATATAGAGTACTTGGATATCTTGTGATTGACGTTATCAGAATCGAACTCATCTTTCATTCTTCTGTCTTCGTACTACTTATACGAGCTTATTTTTGTTAGAATAGGTAACAATTCTAATCAACTGTTGAGGAAAATGATATGTTATACTTACTGAATAAAAAAGACGTATTTAAATAATATTCAAATATCAAGGTGGGTCCTGTAGTTTGCCGATGCAGCACTGCATAATTGATTTAAGTTTCCGATTTTATTGTTTTAATCCACATCTAAGACAATCATACCTATGTGTGATGAACGTAATTACTTGCATTTCTTATAGGTATTATCTATGTATTCCATTTGCAAAGACAAGTAGTGCTTTTATGTACTAACCATAATCCAAAGTCCAAAGCAACATTAGGCTTCTTTAGAATATTGAATGAAACATCTCTTAATAATTATGTATATTATTTATCATTTAACATTTATATTGCAATATATGAGGTATTGTCAGTTAATTTTTAGTTATAAAATCAGAAAAAATTACCGTTTAGAAATTTAAACGATAAGATACTAAACTCATATGTAAGGTTAAGACTTTACGCTATTAGATAACTCTTTACTACTGAGATTAAAACTGTTAAGATTATCAATGTCACTCAGTACTACTGTAGTCGGTTTAAGGTTCTATCTCTTTTATCAGTGAACGAAGGAAGTATGTATTTTCTACTTAATTGATAACGTTTTGATTTTCCTCAACGTCTTGAGATCTATAGTCAGTCTCATGTAAACATGATAATGTGTTACTTATTCAGTTTTCTTTTGGTTTTGATACTTGCTCTCAGTGATCGCGTAAGTTGCGCAGATTTAACCTGACATTAGAATTAGTGAGCACTGATAAAATGATAAAGGGCACCATAAAATTTTTATGCTTTGATGTAAGTGTTATTTAAAAATATTTTCTTATACTCGTAAACTGCAATATTTTACAAAAAAATCTCTCTTAATATCGTTATTTTCTTGGTGCATTATTATGTATTTAAATATATTTTATTAACATGAACGATATTTTATAAACAAAGTAAATATATTATTGTCCATTGTTAATTTAATAAAGCAATGTAATAAATTCTGAAATAACAATGTATGATAGAACTTATTTTCATCCACAGGAGCTTTATTACTTTGATGCAAGGACTATGTACCTATGTCCTTGTATTCAGGACCATGCCTCCGCCTTGAAAGGCAGTGGATTAATCTTCACCGCGATGGGCATTATGTAACCGGGTCTTGTGAGCTACAGCTCGTATACATATTGTTCAGCATGAATACTTTTAGGACTACCATAAAACTAGCTTCTCTATGTATCTTGAGAACAATTGAGAACAATCAACGAACAAAAAGTAATAAAATAATATGTAGTGTTATTCAAAAAACGATTCGCGCAGTTGAATAAGAATATCACGTAATTTTCAATTCATCTTCGTAAAACATCTCACTAGTGGGAGTGGGCCTTTTCCTCGAAGCACGAATTGTACTTTCTGTATTAAAGTTCTTTGGCTCCATTGACAAGGCACAGTGGTATAGGGTTGAGTACCTTCGTAAAAGTTACGCGTTGTGATGTTTCTGTTTATGACAAAATCTTTTATATGTTGAGATTCTTTAGTTGCAAGAGCGTTGCGTTTGCAACTAAATTTTACGGTAATTTAATTACTGCTGTTTTAGGGTCGGTGACGCGTGAGTGATACCCCTGGTGTTACAGACGTCTATAGGTTACAGTAACCGCTTTCCATCAAGCGAGCCGTACGCTTGTTCGCCAATTCTGTTGTATAAAAAATAATAATATTACTGGACCTTTAGGTTAGTCCTTTAAAGAAGAAGAATAGCCTTCTAAGAAATACCTTTTCTTGGGCCTTTCAATACTTTACTCTCTGTAACTACTACTTACTTAATTGATTCTCAATTTAATTTCCACATTACTCAACTGTATTTCGTTAACTATACCTTCATAATTATCAAATTGACATTTGGTAATATATCAATTTTACATCAAGATCAATGATATTACATCTCTTATGACTATGACATGTGTTTGATATTTATCGATATCTTGTCACAATTATCATATAAAAGTATGATATATCTTTTGTACTTCAACATGATCCACCGAAAACGGCTTAATGGATTAAAGTCAATAGGTGGTCTAAATTTATTGAGTGTCTTCTGCAATCTAATGGATACGCAGACATTTCAAAATACCCCAATGTTTGTTATGATTAATTTTTGATAAATAATGTGCAATACACGAAGTAGCTGTTGTATTCATAAGTTTCAATTTTATTATTTGTAAAATACCATTAACTTGTCTTGTGATTCTCCTCTTTTACCAGCTCATTAACATTCCACTGGTGGGCACGGGCCTCCTCTGCTTTGGAAGGGATTATGGTACAATATTATATGTGTACAATATTCCTTAGCTGGCTTTTCCAGCACCCTAACAAGGAGAAGGGATGGTGGCACTTGCATTCTTAACCAGTCATCACACAAACAGCACTGCAATTCAGACAGTGATTCTCCTAAAACTAGAGATATAATTAAAACCACTAACACTCTCTACACACTCACAACTGAGGTCTCGTGAAACATTTTATCTCATAATTTCCCATTTTCAAACTGCTATCTATGATATTAGAATTTGTAATAATAGTAAATACTAGATATTCTATAAAAAATAAGTTTTGCCGGTAAAACTTAATAAATTGTTGTAATAATTTCCTATTACAAGTTATACATTAATAAATAATACAGATGAAATTATCCAGGTAGTTCTCAAAGAAGAGAGAATCACATTCTTGATAATCTTGCAAAGCACTGCTCAAGCATAAGTTAGCGTAAATTCTCTTTATAAAAATTCTACTTATCATAGATTTTCATATGTTTTTTAAATTTTTTGCGATCCTAAAATAAACACAAGATAATATTAGAATATTTTGAAATTTTGAAGGCACGTGTGTATAGCTTTAAGTAGTTTATGTAATATCAATAGCGTAAGTAACAACGTGCATATTGATAGCAACAGATGCTAAAATACAAAGATATTGGCTATCTGTTTACAGATAGACAGTATCTGCAAACGTGAGGTTATGTTTACTTACATGTGAAATTTTCCATTATCTTCTTAGATTGGGATTTTACGCAATCCCCGGAAATTTATATTGCGTATGTCCCCCACATATAAGCGGTTTGAGATAGAATCTTATCTCTTTTTAACCAATTCTATTCAGCGTCATTGTTTTTATCTGTTATTCCAATGTTATGTACTGAACCTACCTAAATATTGAAATGTCGATAATTATCCTTTAGAAGTCGGCCGATTGTTCTAAATTTACAACACTCAAAGTTGTTACCTAAACCAGTAGGTAAAAGTAGTTAATATTATTTCTGTCTACAAGAAAAGACTACAATTCTATTCAAGATACCTACATTGCTATATTTCGCAAACAAAGCTATCGAATTTTTGAGTTAGTTCGATATCGAAAAAATATTTTTTTACGACTACCACTATGTAGATAATCTTTTTCTCTGGATTTTACGACCTGTTACAATATAATAGTTACACTATATCTTTGATTATTATAAAACAAAGTCGTTATTTTTGTATCTATGTCCCTATTTGAGGCTATGTGAGCTTATATATTATCTTCTAAACTACGCAGCGGATATTGATGTAGTTTTTTAATAGATAGAATGGTTCAAGCTCAAGTTCCAAAAAAGTCATCCGCTTTACGAAGTTGCGGACAATACTACTCTTTAATAAATACATACTGATAATTTTTTACGGGAATCTAACATCACGACTTTATTATTTACAAAAGAAAAGTAGTTTATGTATTATATCCGTATTTCTGGTACCCATAACACAAGCATAATAAGCTTAGCTTGGGACCAGAGGACGTTGTGTGAAATGTCTATGAATATTTATTTATTTATTTATGAGCAGCAGTCCTTACACTGACCACTGAACTTTGAGGGGCGCAGTCAACGAATAAAATGAAAAACGCGAATAACTTTAAGAGCTTACAATACATATTTAAAAAAATCCATTGATTCTTCTAGGATCAGTGAGCGTTGCCCTGTAGACTATGTGACCTTAGTAGTGTGTGACCCTTTTAAAGAAAATAATTATTTAAATTGGCCTTCGAATTGCGACAAACTGCTAACTAGCTTCTTTTTTAGAAGTCACTTAAAGAGATTAACTATATAAGAGCTGAGAAAAGACGAAACAAAATACCATTATCTGTGATGATTGATCGATTGGGTTTTCCAGAGCATACTTGTAAAATGGAATGATAATTTTTGTGTCTTGTCAGTGTACATTTTATTTGTCATTGTGACGTCATGTTGGCATTAAACTATTTTTGCACACTGACAACTGGTGATAATACAGGTACAACTTAGCAATTTGAGTAAATGCGTAGTTTTGCCTAGAATTGTTCTGAAGTATTAAGTACTTACATAGTAGTTGTGTCCCATGCCAAGTGGTAACTAATTACAATGTGATCTAAATAATTTTATGTGAAAGCGACACATCTCAAAATAAGTGGCATTCGCAAGCAACCGAAGTAAGCCTTCGGTTGCTAGCGAATGCCACTTATTTTGACGTTATAGGTTTTTTTTATTTGCAGAACGTAAAAATGGATTCAGTTTACTAACATGTTTTTATTAACTTGGTACTTATCTATCAACGGAATTTTATAACCGAAAACCGGAATTTTTCAAAGTGATTTTCACCCACTTGCATTAGTCAGATTAATCTGCATTCATTTTGCATACATAATAAAGGGCGAATGACAATGCAATCCTCCGTGTGGTGACGGATTAAGAATACAAGTGTCACCACCCCATCTTCTCCCAGGGGTCCTGTAAAAGTCAGCTAAGGAATATTGCACACAGGTAACATCCTCTGTGAGTGACGGAAAACTCGAAATTAAAACCTGTGCCAACACGCCTGGTCAGCGCGGCACAGTAGACCATAATCCCTCCAAAGTGGTGGAGGCCCGTGCCAACAGTGGGACGTAAATGGGCTGGAGAGAGACAATGCAATAATGTAAGATAATATTCAAGATTTGCAAGCGTGTTTCTTAGTTTTTGAACTAAGCATGGACATTTCACACAACGTCTTTTGGTCCCGAGCTAAGCTTATATACTTGTGTTATGGGTACCAGAATAAGGATATACTACATATACTACTTTTCTTTTGTAAATAAATACTTATAATACATAGAAAACATCCAGACGCAGAACAGTCTTTTTTGTATGACATTCGAACCCACGACCTCGTGACCGGCAATCGGTTATATTAACCACTCGACCATGAGGCCCGCCATTTTTATACTTATTAGTATTTTTTTTAGTAACCTTACAACATTATTAATAGTTGAGTCGTTTTCAAAATATTTGTACTATTACTACTAAATGTTTGTCCTCCTAAAAATCTTCCAAAAAAATATGGTTACATTTGATATTTTTTTAAATCTCACAGTCTAATCTAAATATAGCTGCATATTGTTTCATATAGAAACTAATGAATTTCGATTCCAATCCTTGTTTAAGTTTAATGAGAAAATGATGTACAAAAAAATCACCATACATTTTCATACTGACCCCTAGTTGGACGACGTTGGAAACATACTTTTTTATGAGAATTTTTGTACAAAACTTATTAGGATTTTGTACCATATATAGAAAGCAATGTTTAAGTGTTATGTCCGATGGATAAACTATTTGAATTTACCTTAAATTATAATATATTCTAACACTTGCGCGACTCATATGTTTAAATAAAACTACTTTTTTCACCATGGTCACGGGTGAGACTCACCCGTGACCATGGTGACTGCAAAGTCTCCGAAACGTCGGGCCAAAATTTTAAACAAACATACGCGTCTAAATCCGTAAAAAGTAGTTTTATTTACCTTAAATTAATTAAGAATTAAAATTTTAAAAATGTCCCCACCAATCGTAACAATTTCGTGGCAATGATTTATTGACATAATTAACCAACTTTTTGTATTACAAAGAGTAGGATTTTAACTTTAATAACCGGCAAGACTGGTTACGTCACGAAAAATAACATCAAAATGTCGTGGCGCCATTTCATTTGTCGTTGAGACTCGGCAGAAGTTCTGAGGGTCAATTGTGAAAAAAATAAATAACATTTTCCTGAGGAGACCTTCTCAACAAAAGTAAGTAAATTTGTAAGAATGCACCTACCGCAATTCTAGTAGACTTAAATTATGAAAAGATTAATAGATTACGCTTTCAACCCACTAGTAAATGTGATTATATTTTTTGTAAAAATATTTTTTAGGTTTAGTTTTAAGCTAGCCGCACACACTCAATAATATTGTCAATGCAAGATTGTCAAAATCTTCATCAATAAAATGATCCCCGCACACTACACAATATTATTGACAATTTTTAATGGTACAATCTGACTCAGTCGCTCCGCAGCTAGATTCATGTGCGCACGTTTAACATAATGGAAAGAAAAAAAAAGTCGTTGCATTGAGTATTGCATTAATTTTACTAACTAAAAAAAGGCAATCAAGAAGGAAACGATGGATTAAGGACTGGATGAACAGAAGAAAATGATTTTAAAAATTACATGAGAATGAAAGATAGCAGCTTTAAAAAACTATTATCTTTAGTTTCACCTTACTTGAAGAAAAAAGATACACTCATGCGAAAATCGCTAACGCCTGAGGAGAAGTTGGCAGTTACTTTACGCTCCTCAACTAAAATATTGCCGCGCGCCCGCACACGTCAATATGATTGACAATACCCCTGCCTCCCCCCGATATTGACGTGACAAAATCAGAATTTCTGCATAATCTACAATATTATTGAACATTACCGCAATACACCGCGCACACACACAATATTATTGACAATACGTACTTTATTGACAATATTATTGAGTGTGTGCGGCTAGCTTTACATGTTTAGTGACGAAGAATTTCCTGACATTTGCTGACGTCAGTAAATAAAAGACGGTAAAGCTGTGGTCTCCTGGGTAAAGTATGAAAATAAGGTATTAAAATATACGTTTTATGTAGCGAATAAAAATAAAGGAGAAATACGATAAATGTTTTCAGATTATTTTTAGGTAAGTACATACGCTAGATAACTTATAAAAAAATCTTTTAACGATTACAAAATGCTTAATTTGCAACTTCCCGCTAAATTGAAATTTTTCTAAAGTTACGAAGTAATTGGTTTTACCGTTTTTAAAAAATCGAGTTTTATAAGGGATGTGTGTGTGTCCGTATGTAAACCTCTCATAACTTTTGAACGGCTTGACCGATTTTATTGCGGTTGGCGTCATTCAAAAGGGCTTCGATTCGAACCAGTAAATCTGGACAAATCTCAAATGTGGTTTCTTGGAATAACTTTTAAAGGTTTACCAATAAACTCCGAAAACTAACCAGCTTTTTTCTTAGAGCTCTAGCTACGTATCGGTGAAAACCGCATTCAAATCCGTTCAGTAGTTTTTGCGTGATGCGCGTACAAACATACAGACAGACTAAAATTCTGTCTGATTGTTTTGGATTCTGTTGCTCTTATAAAGACCCCATATAATAGTTTTTCTTCAATACAGCCAAAGTACAGGACAGTACATGGACCTGTTACAGTTTTATTATATGTATAGATTACCTAATTCTGAATACAGCCTTACTTTTACAATTGCCTGACATTTCCTAACGAAACAATTTACTGACAATTTCGTGACGTACACTTATTTTGAAAATGACTCAGTTTCATTCGTATCTACTTAACGGAAACTTTAAACTTGATGTTTACTATTAATACGTTAGACCAATCTGAAATTTTGTACATTTAGGTGCCGAGAACGAAGACTTTGCCCCAATTAAAAAGTTTTCTGCTATTTCGCCATAAGGAGGCATGTGAAAGTTAGAATAAGTTAAATTATATTTAAAATAAGTCATTATTGCAGCTTACTTTAAGGCAACTTCTAATAGTTCTGGCAAAATAAACACGTGTTGGCATATTTTATTATTTTGCGTCTCATCGAAATGTTCACTAATTTGTATTTTTTTTATTCATAAATAATGATCTCTTTACTATTAAAAATATGGCAGTACGAATCTCCCGGGTTAGTTAGTCTTTACTAATTATAAAACAAAGCCGTTACTTTTAAGATGTAGATGTATGTCGCCATGTGAGCTTATATCTTCAACACTACGCAACGGATTTTGATGCGTTTATTTTTTTAAAGATTCAAAAGGATTGGTGTTTTTGTAAATTGTTAGGGTTTGGTTCCGAGCAAATTCGAATGCGTAGATTATATTCCACGAGTACGAACTTGCGTGAAAATTGCTGGCAAAATCTAAAGTGACATAATATTATAAATAAAACAAAACAATATTATGATAATAAGGTTTCTTGTTCGATTAATACTAGTTTACAATAAGATTACTTTATTATTCTTAACATATAAATAATAATTAAGTGTATGTTCACAATGTACATTTATGTAAGTGTTTGTCTTAAATTCTGAAACAGTCCGCCGAGCCGCCGGTCACAAGGGCACTTCGAGAATGTTCACTGATAACAAAGTTTTTTTTTTCAAGAAATAATCGAAATACTTACCCACACACATTCAAACATTTTAATAAAATATAATCACATCTTCATACAAATACGTGTTCTTGTTTTAAATCTAGAAACTATTACAAATTATGATAATACTTGGCCGTTTGAGAAACGAAATCCACTATAAAATACAGAACTTTTTATAATTAACAAGCCAGTTCTCAATAATTTTAATTTTATAAAAGTACAACAAAATTAAAAAATAAAAACTAAAACAGTGTTCTTATTTTAAAAAGTTCGATAGTTAAATTAATTAATTAACAATATATATGAAAGTCGTAGATGATAGAAAATTCATTTATGAATTAAGCTCGCCTCTTTACATATATTAACTAAAATGTAACTTTCTTTTATGTAATTTCTGTATGCAATAAAGAATACAAAGAAAACAAAGAAAGTCCCTAATAGATTGAACAATCCTTTATTTATTTTAAGCCAACTATAAAACCATACGATTATTGTTTCCAAATAATTTATCAGACAATTTTAATAAGTTTTTCTTTTTGGCTAGCAAAACAAAACTGTTTTAAAAATGAAGTTACATTCCAGGAAAAGGCTTTCTTTATTATTTACATTTACTTTTCATAACCAATGTATGATTACGGATAGATTGTTATCCCTGTTTATCTGTAAGATATTTCTATATCCTGTCAAATTTTCAATAGAGAATGCTGTCATCAGTTGCATATTGATATTCAAGTAAGAACAAAAGTTTAGATTAGTCTGGCTTTGACAGCAAGAATCAAAGATAGATAAAATATTGAAAATGGCAGTAAATAAACATATAACAGAATTTCTGGCTTGTTAAAGAATATATTACTGGATAAATCTACAAAAGCAATGAAAACATAATAATAATATACCTACACGAAATGCAGTTACTTCGTGTCGTTTACAAACAAAAAGTAATGATTGTTTTGTAAAATAAATTTTCTTACAATTTAATAGATAAACACTATAATTTAATTCCGACTAACAGCGAACCATAGACCATAAAACCATTCACTTTTATTTTTATTTCATCAAAAGACACACCTTTAAAAACATCTTAAAACTTTTACTGACGAACCTTTAATCTCCTTAAGCATACTCGAAATACATTAAACGAAAACAAATTCCATTGTTTTTTATTTGCTTTCCTTGTAAATAATAACCATGCTTGCAATGGATCATAACCCAAAAAAATATCATTTTTATCGTGCATAACATTGGTTTCCAATAATATCATTTCAATTTGTTGCACATTTGATTTTATTATATTTTTGTATTTGTAAAGTTCGTAAGTGAATGGTATTAGTGTCTTTAATCAAAAACAAGACAATACAGATTATATCCCCTCAGAATAACAAGCATACATTAATTAATATTAGAAAATGGTGTTACGCTTTTATTGCTGTAAGTTTATTGGGAGACATCTGAGCAAAACATGTATGTGCGCCTCACGGCAAAGTAGTACTAACATTAAAATACGTGTTTATTGCTTTGAATATAACTACTATGTTTAAATTATAAATAATATATTTCAAGCAATATTTTCGTATATATAATGTAAATAAAATAATGTGGTTGCCGTGATACGACACATAATATAACTACACATTATCATTAATTCATAAGAAGTAAATAAGTGCCTACATAACTAATTTATTATATTAAGTAATAATTGTGCTAAATAAATAGTTAATTATAAATGAAATATTGTAGAAGCCAGATATATTTGATATTTTGTGCAGAATTATTTATATGCAAGTATATTTTAACAAAAATATATGATTTTCTTTTATTTGGTGCTATTTTTACATTTTTTTACACATATTATTTGTGCAATGTTTTGTCGAATACATTTTAAATTAGATCTCACTTGAATAATTACCAATTTCTTATGTAATGTACTTTACTATATAGAGGTTGTTTTTGATAACTTTAAAATTCCAGAAAATACACGCAGTGTAATTATGTTTTATTCACATTTGAGTATACTGTACTCAATTCTAGACACTTCCTATTTGTTATTAAACCAACACGTCTATGAAAAGATTTTAAACTGTCTCTTACGATGTTTTAACTTAAAAAAAGGTGGACATTTTGTGAAGTTTTGGCGAAATTCGATAAGCTTACCTACCTCAAAACGATAGTGATAACATAACAGTTACAAGTGTTTACCTAATAAAAGAAAGGACATAGTACTGTAGCACAATTGTTATTTCAAATACAATGACTTGGCCACTCAAGTGTGATCTAACGGAAACATTCATTATATCTGTAATATGTGCGTAATTTAACAATTAAAAAAGAAATAAAAATCACCCTATATCTACAATGGTTATGTGCCTGTATAAAACTTTCACACATGCATACTTTCTCGTTTGACACTCATTAGCAAAATAATTATTAAATTACAATCGTCATCATTCGCTTATATTTTATTTATTTACATCATTTTAAATTAAACAGTATTAATTTTAACATAGTGACTAGTATTATATATAAATTCGTAATAAAACATGCAAATATAATGATAGTGAACGATAAATCTCTCTTAGCCTGTCTGTAGTAAAATAATCCTTAAATATTAATTATAAGTATATAATATTAACATATAGTATCTAGCATGAAATATAAAACAAATTTAAAGATTACGCTGGTTGTAACTATACAAATTGACTATTGAAATCAGAATAAACAGTTACTTATCCAAATCTATGTGTAACTTAATAGACAAAAAGTTTTTAATAACAATCAATTATTTACATTATTTAGTAATATACTAAATTATGTATATTTAATGTTATTACGGGATTTCTTTAAGCCATATAAAAAAAAACTTTAAAATTTAAAAGAGAACATTTGTTTTGGTTTCATTTTTGCATTTTTTGTACTTGGGTACCTTTGTGTAGGTATGTGGGTACGTTGTAAACGCAATAATGTAAAGTGACTTACCGAAATACCCGTAAATTACACAAAACCAATAAACTGACAAGTAATATGACTTATTTATAAGATTTTTTTTTATATTACAGAATATTTACATTAATACTTCACATCCGCATTAGCTTTATTTTCGTGGATTTTGTATAATTTAGTTTTATTGGTAAATTGAATTTATTTTACAAGCATATTTTTAACAAATTTTAGTTGTAAAACGACTTCATCGGAACCGTAAAAAATCAGACTTTATACATTCCAGTTTTAGAATAAGACGGAGAATCAGAGGTTATGCTTATAAAATAAATTCAACAAAGCTCATTCGATAGACAAACAATGTTCATCGACAAAATAGATCAAAATCTGAGATGCGAAAACCTTAACTCATCCTTATCACTTCTCAGATTTTTGTCTGATATAAATCCGAAGACGCAAGGTTTGATTTTCTGTTAAATAAAGTTAATGGTGAAATTATCGCATGTTCCATTATAAGTCTAGAACGACGATACAATGATATAATAATCGATTTAAGTAATACCACATTCTCTTTACATAGCGTTCAAATTGGGCAGTGATTACACAGTACGCATATACAGAAAACTCACAGACTGACTTTCAAACGAATTTAAAACTCCTTAATCTTAGTCAACAAACATCTTCACAGTGTGCTCGATAAAATTATCCTAAATTAGTCGCGTGATCTTTAGGTTAAAGTTTTTAATATTAGAAGCCCATTTGCTTTTCTTATATGAGCACGTCTAGATAGTGATGTGCAATTTCAATGTCAGCGACAAATCACATCCAATTTTGCTAGCTTATGGCTGTTGGTAGAAACGTTTAGTTTATAATTTCACATTCATTCCCTCATCTAGAATTCGATCTCCAAAACGTTGCTTAATTTTTCGCTTTGGAGCCGAACACCAAGTGGCAAAACGCCATTGGATAGTAGACATTTTGACTAAGATTAGAATAACCATAACACTAAAGTAATTGTTGCAATAATAGTTATAATTCCCGGGAATAGCAGCTTTAATAACAATAAAATTAATTTTAGTGATGTTGTCTGTAATAAACGCAATGCATGGAGGTATAATGTGCGGCGGCAATGCGGACGTAGGCGGCGTGGGCTATGCTTGGGCGGGGCATGACAGCGGCGCGGGGCGGGCGGGGCATGTCAGCAGCGCTGGGCGCTTGGTGCATGTCGTCGGCGCGGGGCAAGGGGGCGGCGGCATCGGGAGCGCCCGAGCCGCGCGCCGTCATACCCCGTCCAACTGCCGTACCCGAACATCTTGAGATGCGCACATGTCCGGTGTGAACGGCAAACAAGTAAAGTAAGCACACACCGCACATTCATACGCCGGTGCTGCGTAGAACAACGCCACCAATGCACATAACATGCCTATTGCTGAAATCATGCATACCCAAACCAGTGCAATCTTTCTTCTCCTCTCATAAGGGCCGAACGTTATAAACGGCAATAACGCATATGCTAATAGAAAACCAAACACAAAACCAAATACGTGCGCGAAGTTATCTATCCAGGGTAATAAGCCCAATAGAAATAAAGCCACTGCTAAACCGATTAGTTTTAAAATAGCACGCTTTGGATGCCTCAGAAGAGGCCATGCTCCTATCACTTCGACTATTAAACATGCTAGAAGTCCAAAATGTGATCCAGCAGGGCCCACCTGAAATATAAAACGATAATAATATTATTTATTGCCCAAATCAAATAAACGAAATAAAAATTTTTGTCTGTTTGTCTTTTGGTATGTATGTAAGCACATCTCACAAGCATTACAGCAATGACTGCGATTTTCCTTAATATTATTGATATATTTATCTTAAATTATAGGTTAGATGGAAAATTATTTGCCTATGTAGATACAGCAGAAACCTTGATTTTTTACAATCAACTAGAATAAACTAAATAACATTTCGCAGGATCTGCGTAACCGTATGTACTTTTTCTATTTCTATGATAGATATCTATATAAATGAAAAAATAGACTGTTCCTAAAAATATGGACTCACCTCAGCCCTATAAGGCTCAAATATCGCTGAAGCCATATTGCCAGCAACACCACTGCCTAAATAAATGACAGCAATTCTAACTGGTCCAGCCATTTTTTCCAGGTCTCTCATGAAGAGCCACTGCAGAGCCAAAGTTGCAGCTAAATGCAGGAGCCCCGCGTGAACGAATAATGACGTCCATGCTCGATAGAGCTGATCAGGACGACGCCGTCGCATAAACGGTAACATTCCACAAACATCGTCAAGACACGAAACCTGAAAATGAAAAAAATTTGGTCATGGTATGTCAAATAATTTTATAAATCAAACAGAACACAAACTTGCATTTTTGTCTTGATTGGCTGAGTATGTTTTCATATCTATAGTTATTACTCAACATTTCTGTAATGCTTTCTGCTAAAATATCGATTATCGCCGGTTGAACCTAGAACAGTACCTAGCCTTGTACACTTATTAGTACGTACACTATTCAGTAGTAGCCTAGTACACTCTTAATTGTGGGCATATTTTAAAATGCGTACTTAATTTACAATTAAACTTACTTGAGAACACAACGATGCTTCTTCATGAAAGTATCCTTTGATAAAGTCGCAATGTTCTCTTGTTGTGATGACGCATTGTCCATGAACTCCTATACAGCAAGGATGCCCAATTACTTCACAAGCCATGTGTTCTGCCGCATGCCCTGCTCGACCTGCAGCTGCTGATCCATCAATTACTGATTTGCGACAGATCGGCCATTTTGTTATGTCATCTGGCCATTCGTGTGGTGCAATTGATCTTGGTGCTTCACAAAACCTGCAAATACAGATATTTTCAGGTCATATCTGGCAGAAACCTTTTACTAGTTTGCAACATTATTGACTTCCAGCAAATATAATATTGTCTATAAAGTCCATTTAAATGTTCAAAGAAGCTTGGGAGTATAACCTACTACAGATGTTAATAGCTTATTAAGAGGATTCAGGTAACTATCACTGATGAGATAAAAGGAACAAATGTTTTACCAGCCAATAGATGTTTTTTTTCAGTGTGTTTAAACAGTTCTCCATTTAGTTTGAGTTGATTACAATTATGTTACTTACTTGGGATCTAAGCCACAAACTGAGCCTGATATTCTACCTCCAGGGCCTGATTCACCAGAAGACCACTTTTTCCATGTTGATATTGTATTCTGGAAACAATCACGAATAATTTTAGCTAAATTGCGATTTTAGAGCCACATTTTTGTAGATAATGGCCACTTTAACACTAAGTTTATGACATTTTAAACAAAAACGTTCTCACTCTTTCGAAACATGTGGGTGACTTCTTGGTTATGAAATGTGATGAAACAGACTGTTCTAGAGAACAGAGCGAGTTTTTTGTTGCAGGTGAAATGGGTAAGATCAAAGTTAAATTCAATATCCATTTTAGAACTAGTTAGAAACGTGTAGTTTAGAAGTAGTTAGAAAAGTTATTTGCTTAGTTATATTTTACCTTTTAATATAATGTTATGAACTAAAATTACCTTTGATATTAATCCTCTTATCTGTTTGGAAGCATGAACAAAGATAATGTTACATTTTAAAAATTTTGCTTTCGTCACAGAACGTAGAATTTTGCGAGAGGCCTGTGTTCAATAATAGACGGAAGAACAATATATTATATACAAAGGATAGCACGAGATATCATATATATGTAAACAATAATGAAAAATATCTACGACATAAATATGTCTCAAGAGTCAAAAGGAGGTTAATAAACCATTTATATTTCTGCCTGCATTGCAATACACCTACCGAACAATCAGCCTTAGAAGACTGCACACATCCAGAATCATCATTTCGTATGCAACATGCGGTATCTCTTTCTCTTCTTGCTGAAGCTGCAATCGCCCGTGCTATTCTCGCATCTCGTCTCATACAAGGTGCAAACTTAGCTCCTAAATGAATAAGGTCAGCTGCCCTGGGACCTAACCAGAATGACGCTGGCTCTTCCCATTCGACCTACAATTAAAATAAAATGGACTTAGTAGAATTTCATAATGTTTGGAGTTAAAGTTAGGTAGTCTAAAGTAATTTATTAATTTTGCAATTGACATGCTATGCTTTTACTTAATAAATTGAATTATTGTGGAAAAAGTGATTACCGGAAGCGGGACATGAACCCACGACCTCGGAATACCGTTCCGTAGCTCTTCCAACTGAGCTTATTGCGGTCTTGCTTTTCAGTAATCAAATCAGGCCAACACATTCGTCACTCGATTGAGTTTATATATTTTTACTAACAACGCCATCTATCAAGCTATCAAGATTGCTTTGTCCCACTTGCGGTAATCACTTTTTCCACCATAATTCAATTTATTAGGTAGTCTAGCTAGAATGTAAGGTATTCTATATCAGTATCTAATTTCATACAAATCCGTTAGTTGTTAAAAAAACATAATACCTATTTGTACACATACAAAATTTGTGCTTTTCTTTATTTTAATTTAGTCAATTTCTGATAATAACGTTTTATTACAAAACATGGCTGAATAGTTTTATTTGAGTTTCCTTTTAAACTATTTTAAAGTACAGAAAATTGCTACAGGGTCCAGCCGTTTGAGTTTTACGCAAATGTTTAAAGCTATTAAACTTTTATTTATCTTTGATAGTTCAAAATAGAAGGCCCTATATCTATTTTAACTCCAGATGATAAAGATTTAACAGCTTCGTGTTAATTTAGTTGTAGATAGAATTATCAGCGAGGGAAACACGAAGGCTTTTAATATTTTCTAACACTTGCGAGACCCATCCGTTTAAACAAAACTACTTTTTACGGATCCAGACGCGTATATTTGTTTTAAATTTTGGCCCGACGTTTCGGAGACTTTGCAGTCACCATGGTCACGGGTGTCGTGTTTATATCGATTCTATACACATACACTATACTGCTTCTAGGTGATTTCGACGTATTATATGTCTATCTATCTTTAAACGAGCAATTCTTGTTTAAGTATAGGTTACCTATATATAATATTTTTATATAGCACACATGTATGATAACATTATCATCATCAGAAGCTTGGACACAGCTTAAATTTTCATAAAATGTTGTATGCTGAGTATTCAGGAACTATTCATCAATCGAGGAACTGAACTTTGGAAGGCTTTTTAAAAAATATTTTCATATTTATAAAGTTTTTTAAAACAATGTTGTTCACCAAAATAAATTTTGATTAATTAATTTTTTTTTTAATCTTTATTAATTTTGAACGATTTTAGTCAATAGTCAATTAAAAGGCGTAAAATATTTCGCCAATCCGAGTTTTATATTACCGTACGGTCATTTTCTGAAAGATAACATCGTAGAAGACTATGCTAAGCAGTAAACGCAGACAAAAGAGGCGCACACAAAGCCTGTGTGACCTACATATGGAGCTCGCTTGCTAATACTCTTACTTTGTGTCGCTTTCCCTTTGCGCCACACTAAACATACTACTCTATGTGGGCAGTACTTAGTAATATCATATATTAAAGCGTATAAAAATATACGTATCTTGAATATATTGAGATCAATCTATTTGATTGATTGACCAAAACAATGAATCCATCTCGAAACTAACTAAAATTTTGCAATGACTAAGTCAATAAAGATCCTTACGAAAAGATAAAACTGGATCCTTTCACTGAGAATTCGCTGTCCGTCCATTCGTCCATCCGTCCGTCTACCAATAGGCTGTATTTAGGGTCGGGAATGTGAGGATTATTATGAGATAATAACGATAGGGAACCCTTCGTGTGTGTGACCTACTCGTGCACGACCGGTTTTGAGGTAAGTAACAAAATGACTTTGGAGTATTACCTACTTTGCTGCTTAAAATACCTGGCACTTTATTCTTATGATTATTTTTTCTATATATAGATCAAAACTCCCATAAATCGAAATATTGAAATCACCCTAATGATTCTGTTTTAATTCTTCAAAGCACTAAGAACAGTATTCCTGATTTTTTAACTCTCTCGTACATCCTCACACCCCTATATTAAAGTAGGAAGTTATGAAAATCCCCACAAAAGCTAAAATTTATACGCAACATATTCCTAAATAGCATCCTTTGTTTAGTTCAAGTATTAAATCTTCACAAAACTTGTTTTGTCTAAAAGCTTTGCCACATATAACCTTATTATGCTTAATCTCGTACAAAGAAACGGAATTTGTGAAGATGACGGCCCTTAGGAGGAAAACGTACATAATATATGACATACATTCATGTAAACATGTTCTAATAATACAGACGCTGTTATTTTACTTTTCTTTGTAAATAATAAATATTGAGACTCGTATCTGCTCATTAAAGTTTTATCAGATGTTGTTTGCTATTTTTTAACTATGATAATAATGTTATTTTGAAACAGTTTAGTAAGGATACATTTTTTTAAGTTGGATGTTAAATAACATAAAAATCAGGTAAAAAAAGTAGTACATGTCCGGTATCTGGTACCCATAACACAAGCATATAAGCTTAGCTTGGGACCAGAGGACGTTGTGTGAAATGTCCAAGAATATTTTTTTTAAATCTATTACTGTGAATAACATTGTTTTTCACCGAATACTTGTTGTACTTGTACTTGTACTTTACTTGTACTTGTTCTTGACTTCATTATAATTTTCACCAATCACAGCTAAACGTCAATTGAAACTACAATGCCAATTCCTTTGTTTTTCCAATAATGAAATGAATGATTGTGAAAATGATTGAGGTACTCACCTGCTGTAAACTCAAGCTCTTGACAAGCACTTGCCCAGAGTGCGTATGTCTCCCAAAACCGACTGGTCCGAATCCATAACAGAGTAGAGATAGCAACAGCACCAAGGTTTGCACCGTACTGACCCACCACGTGAAGTACGGTCGGTAGTCTGTCAGTTCGTCTAACTGACGAGCTACCTCTTCTTGATGAGTCACTGATTTCCTAAGAGAACGCCTGCAACAAATTATTTACTTTAACATTTCATTCTCTTCAAGTCGCCAAAACAGTAAAACATATTATTTACCTATTCTATAGAGACTACTAGAGACTCTCTACTTTATAGAGGTAAGATTTGATTGTTGGAAATAAAAAGGCTCTGAAAATACTGGACCGATTTAGAAACTTCTTTCGCCGTCGGGAAACTACACTATCCCATAGAATTACGATAGATACTTATTTGTACTATCCTCGGCGAATATTTGTAACTTTTAAATTCTATGTTAATTTTAAACATCAAATAGCATATAGACATTCGTGTTTTAGGATACAATCATTATTTCCGACGTTTTATGGTTACAGAAACTAAAGATCTTACAATTGGTTTTCGTATTTTGTGACTACAAGAATAGACACAATACATGGTGTTTAATACAACGTATGACATTCCCACGATATAATATTGTTGTATAATGAAGCTAACCATTCACTGACTTGTCTGCAGTTTATAAAGCAAAATGTAAAGAGACTTTATTAGATAGTATATCGGATGGTAAGCGTTTCGTGAATAGTTGTTTCACGGCAATGTCATGTGTGTGTGTATGTCATACCAGGCGTAAAATTTTATTATACTGTGGCGTGGTCTAAATTAGCTATGTCTTTACGTGACAATATACGATAATACATAGATGTGTTAAAGAACATAAGTGACCGATGTGATTTGTAGTATCAGCACTTTGAAGTATCAATGAGAGGACGCAACCTATTTGGACAAAAGGTTCTCAAGTAGGGACCACCACTCGAGATATCAGCTGAGGAACTATGTAGAATTTCGTCTTAATTAAGGTCATATATACGTCCTTAGATTAAAGCGACAAAGAGACTGTGTATGAATTTAGAAAATGTTGGCCATTTGTGGAACATTTTTCATTAATGCTTCGCTGCTATTGGTCACAGCGTGATGTTATGTAGCACAGAAGTACCAGAAGGCGTTTAAAATTGAGGACAAGTCAAGTAAGCCTGGGCTAATTTAAATTCATGGTCTAGAATGATATGGAACTCTACTTTATGTGACATACCGTAATGACAGTAATTTTTGCCGCTTTTTGCAATCTGCAAACGTCACTTCTAAACACACTGATACAAGTATGGCATTTAAAATCAAGACCTGTTTTAATACACCATATTTAATTGACACCATTGTCAGTTTGTAGTATGAACGCCGCCACGAACAAAAAAATAAAAATAACGAAATGCGCAGTCTTTGGGTGTTCTAGTGCATCATTATAATAAAAAAATGCCACAACATAGGATTTCACAAGTAATTTTAACTCAAATAATTCATTTCCACATAAAACACAATGTATTAATTTAATGACAATCATGTTTTGACGGACGTCAATAATGTTGCCCCTGGCAACCGGGCAACTTCACGTTGTACTTCACACACACATAAATATTTTTTTGACCTCAAGCCGGGTCATTGATTTAGCCGTAGACGCACTGTCTTGTATGTCTATGTTATGTAGCCTATAGCCTTCCTAAATATATGGACTATTCAACACTAAAAGAATTTTTCAATTTGAACCAGTAGTTCCTAAGATTTGTGCCTTCAAACAAACAAACTCTTCAACTTCATAATTTAGTATAGATATAAACTTTAATAAATACAATTTACTCATAGTAGTTTACAGTTTAGCTTTAATCTTGTCTAAAGGATTTATGGTAATCCAAAATTCAGGACAGTTGGGTACTAAATTGTCTATTTTGACCAAAAGTTTTATCTAAATGAGGGATTGTCCTCAATTTAAAATTCTTTCGTCCGTTTGTAAAGCACAAAGGGTTTTACCAAAACCTATGTACAAATTTTCATCTTAATCCTTACATAGGTTAGATATTTAATTTAGGTTAGTACTCCAAATATGTTACGAATACTTCTCTTTCTCTCCAGCCACTTAAGTCCCACTGTTGGGTACGGGCCTCCTCCACTTTGGGAGGGATTATGGTCTACTGTGCCACACTAACCAGGCGTGTTGGCACAGGGTTTATTTTAAAGTTTTCCGTCTCTCACAGAGGATGTTATCTGTGTACAATATCCCTTAGGTTACTTTTACAGCACACTTGTATTCTTAATCCGTCACCATACGGAGAGCGTCACCACACGCTTTTATCTTCTATGTTAAATAAATTTAATGTTAATTAAGTAAAATAATAGATCAAAGAACATAAATTTTATTTCATTTTTGCTTTCATTTTAGTTTGGAATACAAAGATTAACTGTTTATCTATTACTTAAACTAAAGTAAATATATTATATTTTGACATTAATTAAAAAGTGGAACTTGAATAATATTGATCTTAGGACACTGTTCTGTCTGAGAGTGAGGGTACATTCACTGTGTTACTTATTGTGTTTAAATAAGGGTTATCTTGGTGAATTAAATGTAAGAATTTCGACAGAAAAAATAATATAAAATACTTACCTAAAGAATCTACCAACAACTCCCATGCCAAATTGCCTTCTGTTAGAGTTATCTGCTAAAGGCTCCAACATCGGCGTATGTATTCGGGCACCTCCCGCACCCCAAGACACACTTCGTTCTGGCCTTCTATATTCAACACTATTTGAACCTAATGGTGATCTTGCCCTGAAATTTAAAACATAGCGTTAAATAAAACTAAATAAGTATAAAGAAAGAAAAATGGATGGATAAAACTTTATTTTCACATCATTTATTTGTAAAAAAATATTTTTTTTGCTTAATTTAAATAGTAAAAATAACGCGCTTGACAATCCTGGATACTTTTTTCTTATTGCGCTATCGTGGGTCTAAAATGCATGTACGAGTATGTGTGTAAAATCCCTACTTAATATTATAAATGCGAAAGTAACTCTGTCTGTCTGTCTGTTACGCTTTCCCGCTTAAACCTCTCAACCGATTTTGATGAAATTTGGCACAGACAATCTTTAGACCCTGAGAAAGGACATAGGCTACCTTTTATTGCGAAAAAAAGGGATGAAAAGTTTTCTAAATTTCACGCGGACGGAGTCGCAGGCAATAGCTAGTTTAAGATAAATTTGAGAGTTGCAAGTTGATTAAAATCACTTTGAATGATTCTGCTATATTAATATGATTCAATGATTACTTCACACATAGATTGATGGATTGATATATAGATGTGAACGAAGCTAAAAATAGCATGTTAGTGGCAGATGTACAACAGGCAGGCGTCGCCCGAGAAACAATTTCTTACACACACCTTAAGATGGACAAAAAAAAAACAAAATAAAGTACTGAGAAGCGCGTATTTAATGTATAGTTTTTTTACAAAAAATATCAGATATTTAGACTGTCAACATTAAACTTTCTTATAGAAACAGATCGGCTTATACATAAGTAATATATTACATGTCCTTGCGTTTCAAAGATTTAATCTCCGATTTCACAGACCCTTGTCACAACGATTTGGGCCTGATATATTTGTTAAGCACGCAACCTTCACAAACATTTTCTTTTTAATTTTGTTCCGATTTCGACTTTCATGAAAAAATATATTTGCAATATTACAGAGTAGTCACCTCAGTAGTAATATTATAACATGAAACTGTGCATAGTATAAAAAATTCGTACGAAGTCACGGGCATGGGCTGATGAATGTGAGTTATTATAAAACAAAGTCGTTATTTTGTATGCTAGCTTATATCTTCAAGACTACGCAACGGATATTGATGCCATTTTTTTAATTGATAGAGTGGTTCAAGAGTATGATTTTTATGTAGCTAATTAAAGTTTGATTTTCGAATTCCACGCGTGCGAAGTTGCGAGCAACAGCTAGTTTTATAATAAGTAAACATTAAAAGATAAAAAAGGGCTAGGCTTGTCTTGTGGGACCGTCTTACCTAATTGTTACCTGAGTGCAACAAATCTAGCAGTTAATCATACCATACAAGACTGTCAGAGCAGTAGGAATGTACGCCTCAATACATTGTGTTTAATAGTACGAATTCGCGAGCAACAAATCGCGCGAAAAACAAAAACAGTAAAATATAATAAAATCAGAAGAGGTAAATTATCGCTTTTATTAGCACAGAAGATACAATTTAATCTTGCTTTTGGATTTCCGTATCAAAAAGTAAAACGGGATCCTATCACTGAGACTTTTCTGTTAGTCCTTCCGTTCGTTCTGTTTGTCGTTCCCTACGAGAATACAATAAATATTTAAGAAGGCTCCCATACAACATACGTAAATCGTTTTCATCGTAACTTGATGATACCCTTAAATGACATGATTGTGAATATTTGTACGGAACACTTCGTATGCGAATCCAACTCCAACTTGGCCAGTTTTTTAGTCTAGTATCACGTATCTAACAACCTAAACAAAAATAGTTTTATTTCTGCTGACACTATTGATTTATGAGTAGGTAAATAAAAAACAGACAAGTCGTAAATAATATACAATGTTACGATATCTTCTAGTTTTTTACGGTTTTTTATATTGTGTTGTATAACAAGCATAGACTACAAAACTTCTCAACAGCACTAACTTGTAGTGAAGTTAATTCTTTTTAAATCTTGATAAAATTACAATCATAATACCAGTCTGCTATTACAACGTTGTCATAATGATTAGTCACTGATTCCATAATAGCGAATTTTATCAAGTTTCATCAAATAAAATCAAATAAATAAATAAATAGTTACTTACTGCTCCGATTCATGGTATTTACGGTAATGGTAATATGACCAAATAATATATAAGTGTGGATGAGCAAAGGAAGTGTAATTGGATCATAGCAGATGGCGCCCTATAGTCTCTGCCTATCCCCATGGGAAAAAAGCGTGACGTTATGACGATGATGATAGTAATATGGTTTCTATATTTGTCAGTATGATAGCTGCAAAGTTTCATTAAAATCCATTCAGTAGTTTTAGTGTGAAAAGCAACGTATATCTTTACATCCATCCATCCTTATATCCATACAGTCTAACAAATATTCACGTTTATAATATTTCTAGAATAATCCAAGATGAAAAGACACATCTTTATACGTTAAATATTTTTTTTTATTCTTCGTTTTTTTATATGCTATAAGTTGTTATCTAATATAAATATTATTAATTTTTATATAAACTTTACGAACTATCTAGTACTAGGTACTTGTCTATTATTGTACAGAAATATGGATTCCATTGTATGTAGAATCTAAACTACTACTAACATTTCCGACACAAAAATCCATCAACACACGAAATCCCGGGAGCTTAATGATACAAGGCTACTGCGTCAAAAAATAAACGGGGCAAATAGCATAAATAGAAACACAGTCCTTTAATGGAATTTTTATGCATAGCATTTGAACTTATCAGAGAAAACGGATCGCTGAAATTCATGTATGCGCGTAACTTTTGAATGACTCTACCAAAATAAATAATTTATTTCTTGTTGAAATGTTTATTTGTGAGCACAAGGTTAAACTGTCCTCTTAGAACACTTTATCCATTATTCTCCTACCTCTGTCCCATTATTTGGGGTCAGCGCAACATGTTTCTTTCTTCCTCAGTCTTCTATCAGCCCTCATATCTGTGTTAACTCCTCTTTTTTTATGTCCTCCTTCACACAGTCCATCCGTGTTTTCTTAGGTCTTCCTCTAGACTTTTTTCCTTCTACATTCATACGCAGAACTCTCCTCATGATATTATTTTCCTCTCGTCTTATTCTCGTCTCATGTCTCTTAGAACACTTTATCCATTAAAAAAAATCACATGAAAATCTGTTGCGTATTTTGGAAGATATGAGCTCACATGAAGACATACATAAATAGCGACTTTATTTTATAATAAGTGAAGTTATTAAATTAAATTGCATTACGTTTAGGTACTTCTTGTATTTTCAATTTCTCCCTTGACGGAACTGTACATAAACAATGTTTGTACAGAGCAACTAAACAATATCATTGCATAAAATTAGACCATTGTATAAATTACTATCTCCGTGTTTAGTTCTCAAGTGTGCACTAAACGAGTTAATTAATCTGTCGACTTGGCAACATGACGTAATGAGAGTAGGTATCTGGATGGAACAGGATTATTAGCTAAAGTTAGCGCACAAGTTGACGCCGCGTCGGTTACTTACTCAGTGTTACGAGCTCTAACTTATTAGCATCATCTTAAGTTATGAAATTTTGTTGAGTTTAAATAGAATTTTCAAATTAACATGAACATAATTTGAAATTGTAATACTGTGAAAGAATTAATAAGAATAAAAAACTAAGAAGCCTCTACGGAGATTCTCAAGCTGCGCAAGTATAATAATCTCATAGGGGATTATGTATTCGCGACGTTTGGGGTCAAAACGCTTGGGTAGTAAGGCCCCAGTGCCCGGAATCTTTATAAAGATTTAGCGGGCCGTCTGATCGACGCTTCTCGTGACCAGAAGGCTGGCATTTATTTTATTCAAAATATAAGAATTGCCATACAACGTGGCAATGCCACCAGCCTTCTGGGCTCACTTCCGGTCGACAGCGATGGGGAGGAGTACTTTGATTCCTAGCTTATATAAATAATATTAATTAATTTTATAGGTACTGTACATATATTGTTTTTAATTGTATATTGTTAATTATTATTGTGATAAAAAAAAAATATTATTCTAAAAAAAACAGCGTTTTGTGAAGTAATCCGTTATCTGTTATCCTTAGTTTCATTTGATGTTTTAAACTAATTATACTGTCAGTGTTATTTCAAATTTCTATAATTTTTACGCACAATTTGGCATTCATCCCCATCACTACGATTTTTAGAAAAACCTTTTATTGTATCATAATTTTATTATATATATATTTATGGACATTTCACACAACGTCCTTTGGTCCCAAGCTAAGCTTATTATGCTTGTGTTATGGGTACCAGAGTACGGATAGAATGCTTATACTACTTTTCTTTTGTAAATACATACTTATAATACATAGAAACACCCAGACGCAGTACAAACATTTGTATGAGAGTTAGAAAAATCACACAAATGATTGTCCCGAGCGGGAATCGAACCCGCAACCTCTTGATCGGCAGTCCGCTACATGAATCACTCAACCACGAGGCTCGTCCATAGATAGATAGAATATAACACTTTATTTGCACATTACCTAATGATTTACATTTCATAAGAATTAATTAATTACAGTGACAAATGTACAACGGGTGCCTTTGTGGCTAAATGCAATCTCGTACAGACAACTTTAGACAGTATCAGTTTTCATTTTTTAGTTAAGTTAATATTAGTGGTGTACGTAGAATCGGTACCGTTGTCACATACGGTCGTACTTACCCTTTAGTCCCATCAGTCTGATCCCCTTCTTCGTGGTGTTGCAACGGTGTCGTTGCTGTTGGCGGTACAAAAAATACATCGTCCACTTCAGGATCGTCTTGTGGTATGACGCTACCGCGAAATGATCTCGACCATTGCGCCGACGTTGATTGGCGCGATCGTCGAGTCACTGCCTGCAAACAAAAATCATAAAACATTTTTATTTTCTTAGATTCTATTTAACGCAATGCATTTTCCTGTCAGAATATTTTCTAATACTTGCGCAACTTATTTATTCAAGTAAAGCAAATCTGTTTACAGATTTGATCACGCATATTTGCCCCAACGGGGACCATGGTGACTGAAAAGTCTCCAAAACGGCGCGCGGCGGGCTAAAATTTAAAACAAATATGTCTAAATCCGTAGTAAGTGGTTTTATGAGATTCTATAGTTTGAAATCGATATGTAAATTTTGAGTGCAGTTCAAAACTCACTCAGAATAACTACTTTTGTGATGCACGCCCATACTTTTGGTGAGGTTGGGTGTCTTATTATTTCCCAAAAAGAATATTACATACCAGTACGACTAATTTATCCAATAACAGGTAAAAATAAGTTATGAGTTAAGCTTAGTTTAGAACTAAACAACGTTATGTGTTATTAACACATATGTAACAAGTTACTAAAGATACCTTTATAACCGCCACATAACAGTAATGTGAAATAATATAAAGCCATTTCAAAACGTCATAAATTCAAAGTTGTTAATTGAAGCTATCTCAGTTTCGTGCTAAGAAACACTGAACCTAACTATAGCTATAAACAATGTAAACAATTATATGGGTCAAGAAGCCTGTTGGCACTTATGCAACCTTGTATTTTAGACTTAGAAATTATTATTATTATGGTACAACTAATGACCCTTTCCATGTGGTGACGGATTAAGAATACAAGTGTCACCACCCCATCTCCTCTCTAAGGTGCTGTAAAAGTCAGCTATATATAACACAGATATTGAACACAGATACCCAACATCTTCTGTGAGAGACGTAAAACTCGAAGTTAAACCCTGTGCCAACACGCCTGGTCAACGCGGCACAGTAGACCATAATCCCTCCTAAAGTGGAGGAGGTCCGTGCCCAACAGTGGAACGTAAATGGGCTAGAGAAGAAGAAAAATAAATGACACTTTCAAACTCTGTTTAGTAATATTATATTTTACTAACTGTTGCCAGTTACTTATTACGAGTGGAATTTAAATTTGTACGCACAAATAGTAGCCTATATCCTGCTCAGGATTTAGGCTATCTGTGTACTTTGGCACAGATAGCCTACTACTTAGTTTAATCATGAATAAAAGCGTCTTAAAAAGAGACAGGTAAAGAGAGATTTTACATTCATTCGAATTTATAACATTATGTAAGGATTAAAGAATATTTTTAAGCAAAATTATTTGCTTATTTGTGTAGTCGTTGTGTCAAAAATATGCACTTTTTCTATTAGATTTTTATATTAATTATCACTTCCTATCTATTATTACCCTGTATTTCTCTCTTCAAACGCGTTACGTGAAACAAAATGAGTTTAAAATTAATAAATTAAAATTTTAAGATATGTTTTATGCCGTCAAAACAGGATTATATGAATAATAAATTTCATCATCAATGAAGCGAATTTATGGCAACGCTTTTTGATATATTACGTGGATTAATAAGCTTACAGGTACACTTGAACATGAGGAAATATGAAAGCTTACTAAAGAGTACATCATGCGCGAACATAAGAAGACTTGCTTGACTTATTTATGAAGTACTGCTTATACAAATCAAACAAAACTTCCTTATATATTATTTATCAAAGAATTCTTGTCTTACAATGTTTGAATAAATAACAATCTATTTTAGAATTATGATCCGTGTTATTGTTTGACGCGAATTTACTATCTATAAAAAAATAAACTAAATAAAAATTTTACATTCTAGTATAATATAACTAAAATGTGTTAACATGGTCTTTTTTTGCATTACAAGGGAGGAAATTCCTGACTTCGCATCCAGTCGCAAAAAAATGTGTCAGTTGATAAGTTACTTAAAGGATTAAACAGTAAAAATATTTGAATCACTAAAAATATAATATTTTCTAACACTTGCGCGACTCATCTGTTTAAATAAAACTACTTTTTACGGATTTAGACGCGTATATTTGTTTTAAATTTTGGCCCGACGTTTCGGAGACTTTGCAGTCACCATGGTCACGGGTGAGACTCTCAGTCTCACCCGTGACAATGGTGGTCACCGGGTCACCCGTCACCCCCAAATCCGTAAAAAGTAGTTTTATCAATAAAAATATTTATAATATCAAACTGTAAAGCAAACTTGCCTATTTATCATACCTAAATATCCTATGAATACATATTATGGTTCAATCCTGTAACATAATGTTTAACAAACTATCATTATTTACAAAATATTGCGATATTTATTCAAGCGGAACACCCTACGATGCCTTAAAAGTAATAGATATTCACTCAACTAAAAGAAAACTATCACATCAGCCGATTTAGAGCAGGAAGTAGTAGTTCGGTGTCCGGCTAGTTCCTTCCCGGGATATTGCAGGCGGAACGCGATCCTTTGGCGATTATTTACGATGTCATAACGGTCGACCCAAAAGACATCTCTTTTATAATTTATTGTACGGAAATAACACGATCTAATTCATCCGTTCATATATTATCCTATAGGTACATTGAAATTTGTATAACAATACGTTTGGTATCAATAAGGAAAAAATATTTTGGATATTTATTAGAAGACTGTAGAAATATTAAGGTAAACTAAAAGGCTCCGTACTAAAACATGACCTTCTTTATAGTAGTGTAGTATTGTCATAGTTCTGTTATGTTTGAGTTATCTTCACTAATATTAAAATACAAAAATAACTATGTCGGTAATTGATCGATGTTGAATCTATTTAAATTAAATATGGTACACAGACTAAAGTCTAAGGAAGGATATATGGCTGTAGCATTGTGTGCTACAGCCATATACCTTCCTTAGATTGTGTGCTACAGCCTTAGATTGTGCTTAGCAAACTGTACTAATACTAGCTGACCCGGCAAACGTTGTTTTGCCATACAGTTAGGAGTGGAAAACCCTTATCACATAGGGGTAAGAAAAATAGATAGTAGCCGATTTTTAGACCTACTGAATATGCATATAAAATTTCATAAAAATCGGTCAAGCCGTTTCGGAGGAGTATGGTAACTAACACTGTGACACGAGAATTTTATATATTAGAAGATAATAAAGCTGAAGAGTTTGTTTGATGGTTTGTTCGAACGCGCTCACCTCAGGAACAGGTTTGTATTAAAAAAACCTTTTTGTGTTGGATAGCACATTTATCGAGGAAGGCTATAGGATATGCAACATCACGCTATGACGAATAGGAGCGAAGCATTAGTGAAAAATATTGCAAAGATGGGGAAAATTTTCTAAACTTCACGCGTACGGAGTCGCGGGCAACAACTAGTTGTATATACATATAGTTTTGTATATACATGTATGAGTAATTGTCAACACAAATCATGCATTCTGAACTACGAAGCGGAGGTTTATTTTGAAAATGCGCCTACAACTTAGTACCTCTCTGAACGTCCATAAGGCTATTTTTTGATGTGAAAAAAGCTGTATAATTTAGCTAGTTTTGTATGTTAATCCAGAAGAATTGTTTTGTTCTAAAATGGATAAATTGTAGATGAAATAAAATAAAAATAAAAAATATAAGCGAACAATCGTTCTTGAACATAATACTCGTTAGTATAAACTTCCGTTATTCATTATGAAATAACTTTCAAGCTACGTAATGCTACGGCGTAGCTCGTAGTTTATTCTGACTTGGCGGTGCGTGATGAGATTTAAAATTGTACAAAGCTTATATTCATTCTATGTATTTTAATTGTGTATTTGTTATCAAGCTTAGTATTTAATATTAAGGGCCTACATCAATATTATCGTATATCATCGCCGACACGTACATATTAACACAGCCAGTAGGCACAGAAAATGAAGAATTAGGGATACTTTTCCTATTTACTCAAAATCTACTAAATATATTTTAATTCTGATTTACGTGTTTCTATATATAATAGTTACTTATGTTTTTAAAGTTATTTCATTAGTTAATACGCGATAATAGACCGACAAATGAAAAAAATAAAAAATTAGAGAGGTTGTTTCGCAAAGATTTTCTATCGAGAAAACTTTTTTCAATCGCGTTTCTGAGTTTATGCGATCCTAGGTCATATATTGAAAAAAAACATATACTTAAAAATTAGAGCTCTAGCCATTCAATCTAAAGAAACAATGAAAACCTCGTACATAGAAAAATGCACGAAGCTATTTTGGTATCCTCTTAATGGTAGAACTTTTATTATAAAAGTTTACTAAAGGTAACATTAAGTCCAAGTCTACATCATTATGTTAAATGTTATCGATAAAATATTTAGGTCATCACGTATAAAATAAATACTACACAATTTTATTTTATGATTATTACTATTAACTTGAATACCATATTAAAAAATAAAGTTTTCCGTTTATCAACAAAAGAGTGCCGACTATTTTAATTTGATTTTGTCTTCTCTACTGGGCAAATAGGGCACATGGCCAGGGTCTCGCGATAATTAAGGCCTCTCTTTCCATAATTTTTTTTAATTATAACTCGAAGATCATTATTTTAATGTGCTTAGGGCCTTTTGTAGGTAAAACAAGGTCATACATAAGCATGTTCGTATTAACGTTTTATGTTTTTATTATTTCACGTACGATTATCATCATGACTGTTTATCGTCAAGTGAAATATATTTAGCTGTAGGTATAATCTTTACTTATTATAAAAGAAATTTGTTATTTTTGTATGTATGTCCCAATGTGGGCTTAAATCTTTAAAACTACTTAACGGATTTTGATGCGGTTTTTTTTAAATCATAGAGTCGTTTGAGCGGATGGCTTTTTTGTACAATTCGTTAGGATTTGGTTTCTAAACACCGCGTATGAAGCCGCAGGCAATAGTTAGTCGTTTATTAAGCTGAATTATGATAATTAAATAAGAGAATCACGAACATTTAGTAAACAAATAAAGCGATTCCCTAGACGGACAATCCAGTGTCCATTTAGAAAGTCTAGTTAGCTAGTTTAGGATTTCCCAAACACAAAGTGCTTTTAGTTATGTTAAAACAGCGAAACAGCCAGAACTTTGGCGTACGTTATTAAGCTAACTTTTAAATGCTCTGAAACTAGGTCAGGTAACTATGCCACCTGTTCACGTAAGTGCTGCCGTAAAATCATCATAATGACTTAGAAATGTAGTCGTAATGACATATTTATGTAAAAAAACTTTATTGATATTACATATATAATGGTTTTTCCTATAAACAATTATTTTCGTATTTATAAACACGTCGAGTTAAATAATTTATCTACCTAGATCATATCCATTTCTTTATTTATTAATAACTATTGAAGCTCCACTGTTAATCACGAAATAATAACTAAAACTAATTAAATACTTAATTGTAAGAATTTTTATTTTTATTTTTGTTTATTTATTTATTCATTCACAAAATCCACAGCCCTTAAAATTACACAAACTTTAATACCTATACATTTAAGTCAATACAGCCAATACAGCCAATTATTATAATATATTGACTTCAGACTTTTATAAAGAAATACTGAATTTAAATTCCAACCTTTAAACATTAATTTAACTAGAAAAATGTTGAACTGCATAAAATAACGAAATTGTGTTACATTTTACAAATAGGTACACTATAAATTCTTCGACACGCACTCCTGAATACCCGTTATTACCATAACAAGGTTGTTGTGCTCGGAACGTGACAACCAACTCAAGTTTCACTGTTATCCAATATAGTTGCAAATAAAATCATCGTTTTGCAAAATAAATAACCTGAAAATAGATAGACAAATTGCTCTTTTTAACCTTAAAGGGAAAGGAGAAAGTATTTTATGTTTAAAGTTAAACTACTGTATCTGTATTGATAAAAACTGATAGGTTTGGTTCGTATTTCTTTTTAATATGGATATTTCATACAGCGTAATAAAGTGAACTGGTCCTAAATGAAGCAAAATGTTTTGATATAGTTAATACAGTTCAGTTTAATTAACTGCTGGTTAGGAAATCAGAATAGGAATCGAACTCTACACTGATAATCTGCATGGATGTTACTATTACTACTTACACTTATGTTTAGATTATAAATATATATGTATAGGTGAATTAGGTCATCGGTCCACGTCGTCGGGACCGACGACCTGAAGAAGGTCGCGGGAAGGGACTGGATGCGGAAGGCGGAGGACCGTATACTGTGGCGTGAATTGGGCGAGACCTATGTCCAGCAGTGGACTGCAATAGGTTGATATGATGAGGTAAATGAAATTTATAATGTGCTAACAAATTTTAAAAAAATGTCTGCAATTAAAATTTCTAATGTTTTTTAATTAATTTTAAAGTGAAAATATTCAGTATTAGGAAATTTATATTTTAAAAAGAGATACGAGGCTGCGAGATATAGACGAATAATACCCTGCTCTTCAAAAGTATTATTATATTTTTACTTAGAATAATGCAAATACATTTAATCGAAATAATGTGTCAAATATTTCTAATTTGTAAAAGCTTTTTTCTTTATATCTTTCTGTCCAAAATTTTCTACATTTATCTTCTATTTAATGAATTTTAGCATTTATCGTTATGATCGACAACACTCGACAGACGATAGGTACAGCTGTCTATCAAAGATGAAATATAGGAAATATTCTACTCTATTTTTACTCACTCACAAAGTGGTACTAAGTAACAAGGTATTTTCCAGTAATATTTTATACGTTTTACGACACGGCATATTATTATGTACAGGCTGAATATCGATACCATCGCTACTTAGACGCCACATATAATATTTAAGAGTTACATGAATACACAAGTACATATAAAATACAGCATTAGAAATAAATATTTAAATTACTATTTACAGACAGGGTTTTAACCGACTTCAAAGAAGTCAGTTAAATAAAACTACATTTTACGGATTTAGACGCGTATTTCTTTTAAATTTTAGCTCGACGTTTCGGAGACTTTGCAGTCACCATGGTCACGGATGAGACTGAGCTGTAATGTGCCTTCTACAATCAGTTATTACAGGGTTTACCCACATTCTATTTAATTTTATATGGACCATAAAGATAGACTTTTACTATAAACTATATCATATTACATTGTGCTCAGACTACATAAAATTTATAACATTATTTTAGTTGCTAATTAATGTATTTAGAAACTAAAATAATGTTATCGTCGGGCCAAAATTTTAAACAAATCGGGCCAAAATTTTAAACAAACGCGTCTAAATCCGTAAAAAGTAGTTTTATTTAAACAAATGAGTCGCGCAAGTGGTAGAAAAAAAAATTCGGTTAAAAACAAAGAACACCTGGTTAAAGATAATGATTTTAGCAAATCTACACGATTTTGCATGTATATAATGATATCATTATTCAAATGAAAATACGGACAGAGTTCATTATCATGAACAGTTAGTAGGTACTCATAATGGGCTGAGGTCCTCATAACCACTGCATTTATGGAGTAATAATATGGACTTAGTGATTTAAGTATCGTCTATATTAGATAGGAGTTTGTCTAGCTAAACTGTACAATTGATTTACAATTGATTATTATTTTGTGAAACACTTCTTATCCTATTAATTAAGTTGTTTTTAGAATAAAAATTTATTGTAATTTGGATATCAGAAAGTCTAGTCAACCGTAAAATTAACAAAGTATAAGAAATTAATATGATTATTCTGGTCTGGTTTCTTGAAAACCAATCAAAGTATTTCACTATCTTTACTTTATTATAAAAAAATAGTTATATTTGTATGTATGTCCCTAGGTGAGCTTATAACTTCAAAACTGCGGAACGGATTTTTATGAGGTTTTTATATCTCTATAGATAGAGTGGTTCAAGGATTTTTTGTGCAAATTGTTTAGGTTTGGTTTCCAAATGCCTCACGTGAGAAGTTACGGGAAACAGCAAGTTATTTATAAGTTAAATACCATGATGAAAATAAGAGGAATACATAAAATTAAAAAATGTTTTACAGTAAATTGAACATTTAGAGAGATTTTGATAATTATTGGCAGTACAAAACTAAATCTCTTCACACTATTTCGTAGACAGCCAATAGTGATTATTTACAAAATAGAGAGCGTTACAAAATATGTCGAAACACCACTGTCTATATCTTCTTATTTTTCTCTTTATTTTATTTTTTTATCTCTTGGGGTACGGCAGAGCTCCCATGCCAAGTTATGTTCAGATGACAGACACTATGTCTTAATAAAAAAGATTTAATGTGTCTAGACACTTTTCTATTGTAATATAACAGCAGATTTTACAAAGTTTAGTCACAAACAAATAAATTATAAAGGCATTTAACTATAACATATCAAAGACCACTTAAGAGTAAGAGAAGCAACATAAATAAATAAAAAGGAAATGCTATTCGTCAGTTGATAATTGATATGCAAAATGACAAGACGAAATTTTGAAATTTTGTCAGTCGTAGGCAGCAACTTGTTGATGGTTAGAATACTTAAAAATATATACTTACGGTAACAACAAGAGATAGTCCGGCGAGCGTAAGCCGAGCCACACTGTCCTTGCCGGGACGGGGCAGCGTGGGTGGCGGAGGCTCCTCAAGCGGCGCCGGCGCAGGTAACACGTCGGGCCGCTCGCGACTTCGCCCCCGGGCCTCTCTTGGTGCCGCCCCCGATGCTCCATACATACTGTCAAAAACAATCAATAATATCAAAACATCATAAAAACAAAGTATTTCCCAAAGTCGGTTCTTTCGCAATAAACACAAACTCTACTAATTGAACAAATTTTTGTATACCTTAAGTAAAGGTCAAATATTTCTTATTCAAACAGGCAAGATTAACATACTCTTTAAAAATAAATAAATAAATAAATGTTTCTGGAAAGTCAGAATCTAGTAGTCTGCTCCAAAAGTGAATCTTATAAAGAAGAACAGACAAGATTAATATCTTATTTACTCATTTTGGAAAGCTTATCTACGTACCATACGTTAGATAGGCACTTTAAACATACAGTCTGAAAAGTAAAAGGAGAAATATTTTTAGACAATTTATAATTATATTCAAATAAAACTATCTCTTGGTTTCAAAAGAAAATAATAGCCATATTTCCAAGATTTATATCAGGCGTTGAATTTTAAACGAAATTTATTGTTCAATCAATTTTCAGTTTTATATGGAAAATGCAAATGTAACTTATAAGAGACGTCAAATAAATGGCCAACATCAATGAAGCGAAGAAAATGGAGAATCTGATCATTAATCTAGATGTATTGGTTTTATATAAAGGGGCATTTAATGCATAATAATATTTAGAAAGAAACGCACCAGTGCAAGGCAATGCATTACTGAATAGTTTTAACTTTAATATAACCTTATTTTCCGTACATAATTATATAATTTAACTAGCTGTTCCCCGCGACTCCGTCCACGTGGAATTTAGAAAATTTTCCCCGTTTTTACAACATTTTTCACTACTGCTTCGCTTCTACTGGTCGTAGCGTGATGTTATATAGCCTAAAGTCTTCTTAATATTTTCTAACCCTTGCGCGACTCATCTGTTTAAATAAAACTACTTTTTACTTGCCAGATCTTTCTCAAGTGGGACGCGTTCCGATCTGGTGGTAGTATATTAGATAATAAAAACTAAATAATTAAAATAAATACTAATTTTCTATAAATTCAAATAAAATTAACAATTTCTATTTAATATAAACTAATTTAAATCTTAAACCAATAATTCTTTTTAAAAAATTCTTGTTATTATGTAAATAATATTTTATTTAAGTATATAAACTTAGTTTTGCTTGCTATATTGTATACTACCTCTATAATAATTAAAACTTTAGTCTATGATAAAATTATGTATGTTTCACCTTATATAATTTAAATATTTCTTTATATTGTTACAATTTGTTAATGTATTTTAGAAACTAAAATAATGTTATTGATTTTATGTAGTCTGAGCACAATGTAATATGATATAGTTTATAGTAAAAGTCTATCTTTATGGTCAATGTAAAATTAAAATCGAATGTGGGTAAACCCTGTAATAACTGATCGTAGAAGACACATTACAGCTCAGTCTCACCCGTGACCATGGTGACTGCAAAGTCTCCGAAACGTCGGGCCAAAATTTAAACAAATATACGCTTCTAAATCCGTAAAAAGTAGTTTTATCTAAAGTCTTCTTCTTTAAAAATCCTATCTAACACTGAAATAACCGGACAAATCAATCAAATCGGACCTGTGGTTCCTGAGATTAGCGCGTTTAAACAAACAAACAAATAAACTCTTCCGCTTTATAATATTAGAATAGATTTGATAGTCTGTTTTCCCGTCTCTTTTTCTCTCCCTCCAGCCCATTAAAGTCCCACTGTGAGGCACGGGCCTCCTACACTTTGATAAGAATTATAGTCTACTGAGCCGCGCTGACCAAGCGTGATGGCACAGGTGTTATTTTCGAATTTTTTATCTCTCTAAGAGGATGTTGTCTGTGTACTTAGCTCAGCTGGCTTTTAAAGCACCATAGAAGGAAAAAGAGTGGGTGACACTAGTATTCCTAATCCGTCAACACACGTACAAGCGACCAACAGACAGACTTTACCGACTTAATGAATTCGAAATCAAAGGCACAATATACACGTTTGCAGTTCCTTCGCAAATATACAAAGAGGCAATTTAAAATTTCTTTTCTGCTGCTAAATTGTGCGGCAGCAATAAAATGCTTATTCAGCCCAAACTTCTATCGAATTAAGGGAAAAAATGTGAACGGAATGTGTGTAGGTAGGTACTCAAAAAACTGATTTGTATTTGAAATCTCCTAATATTTTTTTTTGTTTTCATATTCTGATTTATTTATTTTATATCTTATCTGAACTTAAATATTTTGTAATTACAAATTTTCTTTTTTCTACCGCTTGCGTTGACATTTTATACTTATACTAGCTGACCCGGCAAACGTTGTTTTGCCATACAAAAAAAGGTTTGAAAAATAGATGTTGGCCGATTCTCAGACCTACTGAATATGCATGTAAAATTTCATAAAAATCGGTCAAGCCGTTTCGGAGGAGTACGGTAACTAACACTGTGACACGTGAATTTTATATATCAGAAGTTATTTTACATTTTCTACTAAAACTTTTATATTTTCTGTTATTTTATGAGATTTCAATTTGAATATCCAAGATAATATCTTGGATATGTTATGTATGTATGTGACTACATACTCAAACAGTATGAGCATTGCTGTATCATTTTGAGCGAGTGTTGCCTTATTATTTCAACTCCTGTCGCATCAATGCTCGGAGCTTACATAGCTATAGCATTACAGAGACCGTCTACTCGATGATTTATATTCTCTTTCAAACAACCAAAGTCCTGAGATGAAATAATCTCCAGTATTACTACTTCAAAAATACACAGCATTAATAAATTAAACACTGTATCTTTAGTAGGCATTATGTAATTTCAAATGGATTATTTTAAACTAGCGTTTACCCGCGATTTCGTACGCAAATAATTTAGAAAATTTTCATTTAAATCTTTACTTATTATAAAACCTATATGATATGGGTACCAGAATACAGATATATTACTTTCTTTCATCTTTTGTAAATACATGCTTATAATACACTAACTGTGGAAGTTAGAAACATTTCCCCGTTTTTGCAACATTTTTCACTACTGCTTCGCTTCTATGATTATACTAAGCTATTTAAAATATGTAAAATTTTACCCGTCTCATTGAAACATAAATACACACTGGCTGTACATAATCATGGTAATCAGGAACTAAACCTCATATGTATATCTAACAAATATAACACCCGCTCAGTCACAACTGGCAGGTTTGATGTACCTAAAATAACTAACTACTACGGTGACAGATCTTTGAGAAAGCGCTTGCCTTATCCCCTAAATAGCTTACCTGAGAATATCAGAAATGAGGATAATGCAGGGGCTTTCAAAAGGAAAATATTTAAGTATTACCTGAACAAATGTTAAAATTACATGTTTATTATAAAGCTATATCTGTACGGAGACTCGACCCCACAGTCAAACCGATCACACGGTTTTGTGGGGCTATGTTTTAATTATAAGCAAATGACATTGTATAATAATAATTTAATAAATAAATAAATAAAAAATATCGTCGCATTAAATGTTCCAGCAAAATAATACTGGCGACATGTTAAACATATTGACGCCAATAAAAATACTACAAAATAAACAGTCAAAATTAATTACTGGGAAATAAACGTTATTGAAAATAGATAAAACGTTCCGTTTTAATGAAAATACTCAATAATCTATATACGGTAGTTAATTTGGCTCAGCATAAATAATATAAAAACCTGTCAAGTGCGAGTTGGACTTACAAACAAAGATTTCCGTACAGTTATATATAATAATATTATTAAGAGTTTGTTTGTTTGTTGTTGTTGTTATCACATAGTCATTGAATGGATTCATCTATACTTCTATACTAATATAATAAAGCTGAAGAGTTTGTTTATTCGAACGCGCTAATCTTAGGAACTGTAAATAATTAAAATATATTCATGGATACATAACGTCCTCTGGTCTCAAGCTAAGCTTATATGCTTGTGTTATGGGTACCAGAATACGGATAGAATACATATACTACTTTTTTATTTTGTAAATACATACTTATAATACATAGAAACACCCAAACGCAGTACAAACAATTAGAAAAATCACACAAATGATTGTCCCCAGCGGGAATCGAACCCGCGACCTCTTGATCCGTTACATGAAACACTCGACCACGAGGCTAGTCTCGTTTTCGTTACAATTAAAAAGTTCTTATTGTGGTAGATAGTGCATTTATCGAGGAAAGTTACAGGCTATATAAGATTAGATAGAGATAAGCGAAACATCAGTAAAAAATGTTGCAAAAACTGGAAAAAAATCTGAATTTCACGCGTACGGAGTCGCAGGCAACAGCTAGTTATCATAATATATTTGTTTTATCGACCTCAAATAACACTAAATACCTCTCTCCGTCTCCTTGATAATGAGATAAGGGTGAAAGAATTTGAGTATCTGTTTGTGTAGCATCAACGGATTTAGACAAACTTTGAAATTTTCAGCACTGTTGCTAACACCATTCCAGAGATATAGCCTGGTAAGAAACTGACAGATGGACAGTAAAGTCTTAGTAATATCAATAATAGGGTCCCGGTTTATCTTTTGATAAGGAACCCTAATATGAAACATAAACCATATTTCATGTGTGCAATTAGCAGGTAAATTGTTCCATTCACGCTCGAACAAATTTAACTCTGTATATTTGGAAATTACGGCGTCGCATCGGTACAAAATTACGTAATTTAATGCTTCAAATAGAATAATTTTGAGAAATATATGAGCAACATTGGCTGTGATTAGTTTATCCTTGTTGCTATGTAGTAGCAGTAAAATAAGTAATTTATTTCGTAGAAATGTTAACATGATGTATCGCCTCTATTTTTTAATTCTATGTTACTTATTGTGTCGTTTTTTTAAGTAATAATCTGTTTCTAATTTTGGGTAAGCTGAATGAATTAAATTCGATTTTTCAGTGTGGTGACGAATAAGAATAGGACTAAGGAATATTGTACACAGATAACATCCTCTGTAAAAGACGGTGTTAACACGCCTGGTCAGCACGGCACGGTAGACCATAATACCTCCCAAAGTGGAGGACGCCTGTGCCTAACAGTGGGACGTTAATGGGCAGGAAAAAAAGTGAGAGAAATAACATCACTACGCTTTACACTGCAAAAAGAAAATACAAAAAGAAATAAAATAAAAACCAAAACACATTAGTATACTTATATTTTTTTGGCACAGACCAATGATTGTCTTTATCAGAAGTGGCCAACAAGTCGATAAATTTTGGTCGATCACTTGCAAGTTCCATTCCCCTAGACAAAGTTATTTAACCCATTAAATAAATATTCTTGAATGTTGCTGGAACTCGCATGAGTGCACGGCGGTATAAAAGCACATTGCATAAACGTCCCCCTTCTTACCTAAGAAATAGATCGATCGCGACTCAATTTTAAAATAAAAAGTAGATCTTATGTGCGCAAAAGTTGGCCACACCTGGTCTATAAGATATCGTGCTTGTTTCTAACCAATACTCGATAAATGCTAATAAACAATGCTGAATTTGCGATCGTAAGCAAATTCGCCATTTTCTTTTCAAATTAGTAGCAAAATAAATAAAGTTTTACAAGTTAGGTAAATAAAAACATTATATACACTAAATAAGTTAACTAGTTATCGTCCCCGGGTCATGGTAAGACTCAAGGCACCATTATGGCCCGGTAGGGCAAAAGGCGAGAAAAATTAATAAAAAAAACACTAGCATCTTCTAGTGCCTAAATATCCACAACTCATTTAGATTTGAAAAATACTAGTATGTGTTTATATAGATACAATATCACAATCTGTCGACATACTTTTTTATAATAAATCCCAACTGTTCCAAAGTTCAAATTTTTTTATAGGGATTACAAAGTTTTTCTTCGCGTATCTTTTAATAGTTTGGATAATAAGATATAAATCGTACATAACATATTCCTTTGTATTTTATTTAAGCATATAATTTTGTTCTTCACAATTCACAGACCAATTATCTCCCTCCCCTAGGTTCAGGCTTCTCCCGTAAAGGCAATTAGAATAAGATTACTATATTCGCTTGACATAAAGCGTTAATTACACTGCTCAAAATCCTTAAAATGTACGATCATATTTGCATAATTATAGTACAACAGTACATGCTACATATAATAGTTATATATAATGAGAACAGCTCAATTGAAGTTCAAAGAAACCATAGAGAATGGGAACTCATAATATTTTAATTTTGTTTGAGAAGAAATCGAATAAGTCCGTCCATAAAAAGATGAGCTTAAAGGGCACCACAATCGGCATATTAATATAGCGAGAAAGAGGCAGATGTATAGTAAAAAGATGAGGCCAGAAAAACCAGATACATATATATTAATATAAGTACCGAAATGTATCTATACTTATGGCGTCACCGACAGATATATTTTTCTAATATATAAAATTCACGTGTCACAGTGTTAGTTACCGTACTCCTCCGAAACGGCTTGACCGATTCTTCTCAAATTTTACATACATATTCAGTAGGTCTGAGAATCGGCCAACATCTATTTTTCAAACTTTTTTTTTTTTTAGTATGGCAAAACAACGTTTGCCGGGTCAGCTAGTCTAATATATAAAATTCACGTGTCACAGTGTTAGTTACCGTACTCCTCCGAAACGGCTTGACCGATTCTTCTCAAATTTTGCATACATATTCAGTAGGTCTGAGAATCGGCCAACATCTATTTTTCAAAGTTTTTTTTTAGTATTGCAATACAACGTTTGCCGGGACAGCTAGTTATATATGTTTTTTTCTATATACATATGTCTCCTTTCCTCTATATTAATATGCCATATGCCAATAACCCCCCTAACTATATAGATAAGACATCAATTATACAAGTAATTTATACAATTTGTGATCCTGCTTTTGTAACCGGTTAAATATTATTTATTAATTTATTATTTATTTATTCTTTATTGTACACCATACATATTATCTTAAAATTAACTTATACTAAAAAAAATCAAGTACAATGGGCGGCCTTATCGCTTAAAGCGATTTCTTCCAGGCTATTATGTACTGCCATAAGAATATAATACGTAGGTAACTGTTTATATAGTTATTTACTCACCTAATATCATCATCATCAGGATGATGGTCTGGCGGCAGATCGGTTCGGAGATCACCAAGCGCCCGCGCCGCATGTCTCCTTCGCCTTTCATGCCATAACCTCCTTTGTTCCCTCTCATTATCTCTTTGCACTCCAAAGAATGTTTGAGTTTCTCTTTTAAGATAATCTCTAACTGCAACTGTATGTGCTCGTCTCAATCTGACTCCATCTTCAGGTGCAGGTTGAGGTGCTGTGTCAGGCGGAGGTTGAGCGAGAGGTACGGGCGGAGCCGATACAATACGCGGAGGAGATGCTGGTGGTAATGGCGCTGGCGCAGAAGCAGGTGATGATGTCTGACACGCCAGCTGCGGTGCCAACAACCCCGCACTTGATCTCCTGCAACAATAAAAAAATATTTATATTACTTAATGAACTTAAAGAATTTAACAGATAATTTTTGAAGAATGTATGGCGCTGTTTCGAGGTACAAGTATTTTAGTAAAAATTAGGATCAAAAACCTATTTTAACAAAAACATGGTCTAAAAAGCATGAAACTAGCAAGATTTGTAATATTCGTCATACACTTATTTACTTTAAGATAAAACTTATTAATTTTGTAGCATTTTACGACAGAAATGAAATTTAATATTATTAACGTTTACTAACTTATGTTATAAAAATCGTAACCATTTTTTTGTTACAACGGAAACAAAAAAATTGCCAATTAGATCAAATAACAAAAGCTGATTTATAGAGGCCAGTATCAATGGAATTCGTTATCTCGGCAACAGAGTCATCATCAAATTGGCTCGAATTGATTCGGTATTTCCGATTGCAATTCCGTTATTCCATTGCAAATCGATTTCTACAGGCTTGTAGCCAATCATCGGATTTCGGTGTAAATTATACGGCTATTAATGCCTATTTAATAAGACTTGCGTTCTTCAAGTTTAACCAAAAATGTTGTCCTACAAAGTCTGGTATTATGATCGAATCGGTAAAGACTAATTGGGTTGGTTTGGTATTCGGTTCCTAATCAAGACAATTTATTTTTATAGGAAACAATTATTCATTTTCGTTACTCTATGTTCATCACAAACCTACGTTTTATTTAGCAACAAGATAGCTACATGTCTAATATACTATAATCTTTACTTACTATAAAACAAAGTTGTTATTTTTATAAAAACCTTTGCTACGGAATTCGATGCAGTTTTTTTTACTAGATATAGTGGTCAAAGAGGATAGCTTTATGCATATTTTGTTTTTTTTTAGAGTTTCGTTTTTAGTTTAGACGCGTACGAAGTTGCAGGCAAAAACTAGTGCAATATAACATTATCTTTTAATGAAAATAACCTTTAGCGTTGACTAATGTCTAATTAAAAAACCACTAGCACTAAATGTTCAAAATAATATACTTCATAACGTTGTTCTAACTATTTATGTGATAAGATAAGGCGTAAGACACAGGTGTGCCTTAAACGAGCCATAATTTGCACTCAGTACAGGCAGAGAAACGGTAAATTAAGATACAGTGCCCTACGTAAGCAGTGCCTTTGACAAATATACCTTATTATTGTGTCATGAGGCAGTACCTCGTTCTGAATAAAGGATTAAGATGCTTTATATACTGGTACACGTTTTATATACGGGGATTACGTAAATGTGTGTGAAATGTATTCTAAAGGTTAGTAGGTTAAATGACAAAGATTATTTCAGCAGAAAGAAGTGATGTTCTGACGTATTCTAATGTTAGTACGTGACGTAATTAACATAATTCATTCAAGATTTTTGTTTAAAAACTGCAATTTGCAAACATTTAATTATGTAGAGATAGGTAGGTAGGGCTACTGTTGTTTGAGTAATGGGTTAAAAAGATTAGAAAAATCCATACGTATTTAAAAACAGTCCATCTATCCACCCATCAACCTTCCTCCGACCAATACTGGACAGATGCCTCCCACAAAGAACGCCACAACGCGCGGTCCTGCCCTAACTGCATCCAGCGGCCCTCGGCATATTTGATTAAAACATTACTTTGTACAAATGTAAGTATACTGCTGTATCACTAGTCCCACTACCGACTACTGGGCACGGGACTCCTCCATGTCGGAAAAGTATTTGATTAACTGGTGCGACGCTGACCAAGCGTTTGGCATATAGATTTGAGTCTTTCATCTTTCATATAATGATGTTAATTGTTTATAATATTCTTTAGTTGGCTCTTACAGCATCCTGGGGACGAAATGGGGTGGTGACACTTGTATTCTTAATCCGTCACCACACGGATATACATTTAAACCACCGTACTATACTGGACATATATATACTGTATTATACTGTCGTACTTTACGTATTTATTAATTATTAACAGTCTTAACTTTGCGGTTAGTTATCGATCGTCGGTGACGTCATAACTACTATTTACATATCTACTGACATACATGAAAGGATCTCTAGATAACACCCTCATAAGTTATTGAGTGATGTTCGTAAGTGTGTCGTAGTGAAAATACGTTTGTGAATACGGTATTACGATATATAAACCAACACCTTTGAGATAAAGTATATTTAATAAATAAATATTCATGAACATTTCACACAACGTCCACTGGTCCCAAACTAAGCTTATATGCTTGTGTTATGGGTACCAGAATACGGATAGAATACATATACTACTTTTCTTGTGTAAATACATACTTATAATACATAGAAACACCCAGACGCAGTACAAACATTTGTTTGACATTTATAAACATCACACAAATAATTGTCCCGAGCGGGAATCGAACCCGCTACTTCGTGAATGGCAGTCCGTTACATGAACCACTAGACCACGAAGCCCGTCGACATAGTGTTCTCACTCTCTTATTCGAAGTGTGGAATAGGACGGTAGTGGATAGTGGTCCAAACCGTATATAATTTAAGTAGAATTTTTTTCCCATTTTTTCCTATTTTTCAGTGATGCTTCACTCGTATCGGTCTCAGTGTGATATTATATCCTTCATCGTCGTCGCCTTCGTCGATAAATGGACTATCCATCACAAAAAAAATTTCAAAATTGGAACCAGTTGTTTCCGAGATTAGCACGATCAAACAAACAAATTTTTTAGCTGTATAATATTAGTATACATAGACAATCAACTAATATTATCATTAAAAAGTTTGCTGTTGTTGAAAGCAGATTGCTTTGGTGTAGAATATGTGGCGCGGAGGCCGGCTCGCTCGGTGTTACCTCGCCCTCCCGACCGGACACCGCACCCCACACGGACCTTATAAAAGACAAGGCTGCTTGCGCGCCGGCCTCTGTTCCTGGCTGGCAGACACAAGTTAAGTTCCTCCTCTATCTCGGAACTGGTGGACTCTCCTGAAGACGTATCCCCCTCCCTATACTTAACCTTTTAAAAGAACTTAAACCTAGATTCGTGAAATAAGTAAATAAATAGTGTTTTATTAGTAATTCTCTTGTGTTCGTAAATCCACTTATTCCACTTTTCACAATATTTGATATTGTGAAAAGTGGAATAAATTGTGAAATTCGTTGAGATTTTTCTTAAAATCATCCCTAAACCTAAAACAGGAAACGTGAGCCTTCTGCTCACGTGACGTAGCTGTACGTAGTATAGCTTGCGGCTGTCTAGACAGAAACGCCACTCTCCATTCTTTTTAGGTGTTAACAGGACAGGATTAGACCACGGACTTTCCGAAGGCTCCACGATTTCCTCCTTCAGCATAGCATCCAGATGTTCTGATAAAATACGTTTCTTCTCGGGTGACATACGGTAATAGCGCTGACGAATAGGAGGTGAGCTTCCAGTATCGTATGTTCACAGTACATAAAAAAGATATCAATAATTGTATTAGTAATCGTAATAATGTACTGATTTTTTCAGTCAGAATTTATTTCACATTTTTTGCAAAATATATATAACATACTGCAGCCAAACACTCAGTTTTGTATCTTTTCGTATTTGTTTCTCTCTATTCACATTCGTCCATTCATGTTTATTTTATTAGCCGTTCTATATTTACTAAAAGTCGGAAACAATCTGGATCTGTTACGATTTTCTTTACTTTATTTTACTTTTTTAGAAAAATGTCTGAACAGCGGAATACAGACAAAAAGCACAGAAAATAAAACACCAATGCCTAGATGAACAATATTGATAAATAGTTAAACATTCGCATCACGTCATTGTACCAATAATGCAGATACGTAGTTTCTATCGAGCTGATTGCTATTCTTACCGTTTGTCCAATATCGTTCTATATTGCGTAGTATCACCCCCACGTTGTGAACTCATATGTCTTGTGATTGTCGAAAGACATCAGCTTTTGGGGTTTTTTTTATGTTTTAGGTACTTGTTTTAGTAGAATAGGGAAAAAGATTATATCTCAATAATAGATTTCTACCTAATTAGGGTTAGGGTTCCGTAATAAATCGAGACACAATTACTGAGACCACGATATGTGTCTGTACGTTCGTCCGTCTGTCACCAGTCGTATCTCTCTATATATCAGTGGATGCTAATTAATAAGTGGTTCATACGCTACTTTAAGGTTATTAGTTGCATAATAAAAACTGCAACTGATGACAGCATTCTCTAATGAAAATTTGACTGGATATAGAGACGAGAGGAAAATAATGTCGTTAGTAGAGTTCTGAGTATAAATGTGGAAGGAAAAAAGTCTAGAGGAAGACCTAAGAAAAGATGGATGGACTGTGTGAGAGAGGACATGAAAGAAACAGGGGTTGACACAGACATGACGGCTAATAGAAGACTATAGAAGAAAAAGACATGTTGCGCCGACCCCAAATAATGGGATAAGGGCAGGAGGATGATGATGATTATAGAAATATCTAACTGATAACCATCGAATATAATCTATCCGTAATCGTAGATTGATTATTAAAATGGCCTATAACTATTTGGGTTATATCGATGATGATATCAAAATTAGGTATAGCTAATGGATAAAATTACATCATACTATAAGTTCTTAAATATTACAAATGAATAATTGTTATACAAATTATATTCCTATTAATAAGGAAGTAAGATATTAACATCAAATTATGTTGTGGGACAATAACCAATCTGTTCCCGAAGGACAAACCCGGTTAATCTAAATTACAGTAGTAACCTTCTTGATGGCCACTAAAACAAGGTTATTGCCAATTATTATAACGATAACGGTCTTCTTCAAACCGTAAAATAACAGAGACTATATTTCATCTATACCTATTTCTATACCTCTCTCTCTCTCTCCAGCATCAACGTTCCACAGTTGGGCACGGACTTCCTCCACTTTGAAAGGAATTATAGTCTACAGTACTGCGCTGTACCAGGTGTTGTACAGGATATATTTTCGAGATTTCCGTGTCTCACACTAGATGTTATTGATATATGTGTACAATATCCTTTAGCTATCTCTTACAAAACATTGCGGTGACAAAACATAATTATTTATCCTCACAATATAAACATGTAATAATTAAATTTGTTATATACGTAACAAGATGGAGTAGCGATTTCAAATTAAGACTTATTACATCTTGCAGGAAGGTAACTTACAAAGGCTTTTTACTTTATTAGGTCTATGACGGTATGAGATGAAAAATTAGAGCATTAATTCAACAGGAGCTGGCTACAGAACGACAAACAAAAATTACGAGAGCAACCGTTGTACTCATAGAGTAGGCAGATTATTGTCTCTTAGAGCGTGTGTGCCGCTTTTATGTGCGTGCGTAGCGATAACAGTAGGCATTGGAAACGTAGATATTTAACGCATAGCAGGCCACACAGACGGTGAGCTATCGCAGCGAGATTATGTTCCAGCAACACGGTGGTACTCCCATACATGCTTCGTCTCAGGAGCTGTAATTCAGACATGAGAGCGTTGCATCAGCACATCACATGATGTTTTTAGTATAAAAAATTACGCCGTAACAGCGCTGTGTCTGGCCCTTATGATGTACTACCTGTAGCCTGCAACTTAGTATGCTTGGAATTTAAAAACTAAACCCCAACAAATCATACAAAAAACCACTGAGCCACTCTATCATTTATTTAAAAGAGACTGCATAAAAATCTGTTGCGTAGTTTTGAAGACATAAGGTGACATAAGACTTACATACAATTATAACGATTTTGGTTTATAATAAGTAAAGATTTGATTCGCCTATCTAGGCGTCCCACTATCCAAACAACAAAATAGTATATTGGATAAAGAAAACAGTTTCTGTAACAACTCCAAATATTTTAATAATCTAAGCCCGAAAGTGATACAGCCATAGAAACGAGGGATTAAAAAAACATACTCGAGTCTTTCTGTTAACGTTTAAATTACAAAACTCGTTATTCATGAGTTCTATCCAATACATCTCTTGAATACATAATTTGTTTGAAAAATTACATTATTTTATTACTAACCAATTTCAGTTGTTAGCTTTTTAGAGTTCTCTAAAATTTAATCAGAAAAATGATGTTTTAAATTGAAGACCAGCCACTTGAGCCTGGCTAAATCGTATTTCATAGATTAATGACTGCCTATGTCATAGACACACATAGATACATTTTCACGCCACACATAACATATGTAAGTGGCTTCAAGCCGACTGAGTGATGTAGTTCTCTAATTATTTCTGAGATTAGCTACTACTTGGAATACAAGAATTTTTTTGTTAACATCACGCTACAATTAGCAACTACTCTTTAAATAAAGAAACACAGAGATAGTGGTACCGATTCTACGTGCACAACTAAAATTAACTTAAATAAAAAACTGAAAGTTGATTGTGTCAATATATCTAATATTTGCTATTTCGTTGTACATATTTATCATAATTAAACTATCAATTTTCATTTTTTAGTTAAGTTAATCGTGGACGTAGAATTGGTACCATTATAGAACTACTGAAACAATAAATAACGTAAACTTATATTTAAATGAATTAGTATCGGGTAGAATTTGGAGGTAGATTTTGTATAGCTGCCCATTAAGTCAACAAATGTGTTCAGCTAATGAGAATACCCGTGTTAATGTTTAGATTAGATTATAAATTTCAATTATGAAATTAGCTGTTATTTTTACTACGAAAATATACTACAGTAAAGAATTCATGTAGGTATTTAGTTAATAGCATGTACATATTAAATCCATGTATTATACTATTTGTAAAAAATACAATATTTTTTAAATTGTTTTGCTATCAGGCATTGACATAGATATCCTTTACTTGAAAAAGGCATTTGGTCTACTATCGGCGGGCATATGCTGGCGCCCTTGGCAGGAGAGGGGGCCGAGCGCGGCGGGCTGCTGCAGTGCTGAATGTGGCACACGTGATGGGGTGACCTAACGCTCCCCCTTCATGGCCCGGTTAGGGTGAGGAGGAAAGTATAAAAAAAAATGCACGAGGACTAGATGTGTTAGTTATAGGCTACAGTTTGACTTTTCCAGTAGGTAGATAGATAAAGAATGTCGTCACTATTTTACCATAACCTATCATCATAAACTTTATTAAGGTCTATATTTAAGGGTTCGGGGCATTCATTTGATTGTTTGGTATATTATGGATAGTGTAAAACAACAAATTATGTTCATTGATTTCTTCTCTGAATCTTGCAATCCCTGTAAAATAAGTTTATTTTCAAACAAATAAAATTTCTCAGTTTAACTCCGTTGTACAATATTTAAATAATTCACTGCAATACTTCGTTTCAGTGTAAAAATACTGACAATATAGTCTTGACGTTCACAAAACTTTAGAAATATTTCATGTACAGCAGTTGTAGGTAAGTACAATACTACGTGGCTTAAAGCGTATGTAATTTGTAATGCACAACACGAACTCAATAACTCAAGCCTCAGTGTAGAAGGAAGGCGAGGATATATTAAAAGAACGTTGTATAATTAACATTGCAATTTGCCATTATGCCAGGCAGTAAAATAAACAGAAATACGCTACTGAATACTATAAAACTTGCATATCTCTGTTTAAAATCTTTAAAACGTTTGTTACTTGGAATTTTAATTAAAATGCTTCATTATGTTTCTTAGCTTACTTTTTGTAGTTAAAGCTGATTGGTTCTTTATATTAAAGCACATATTACTTAGTATTATTGGACAAGAGAGGCTCTGCGTTAAAAAAACGTTAACTAAAGCAACGAGAGAAAGGAGTCGTAGAGGACAAAGCCCTTATATTCCGCAGGTTACTTTTTAAATTTAAACTAATATATAAAGCTGAAGAGTTTGTTTGTTTGTTTGAACGCGCTAATCTCAGGGAATAACAGGCCCGATGTGAAAAATTCTTTCAGTGTTAGATAGGGCATTTATCGAGGAAAGCTTTAGGCTATATAACATCACGTTACGACCTGTAGAAGCGAAGCAGTAATGAAAAATGCTACAAAAACGGGGAAAATTTTCTAAATTCCACGCGGATGGAGCCGCGGACAATAGCTAGTAGACAATAATTCACCAATGAATTCTTGTCCATATCGAAGTCATTTGAGACGATGCAGTGTCCTATCTTTATCATGCAATTGATGTCCCAATATTAGGCACAGGCCACCAAGCCAGGGAGTCTCTGGCCTACTTATGCCAAGCTGATAAGGCGCGTTGGCTTAAAGTTTATTTGAAAGGTTTACGATTCTCATAGCATATTAGCGGCTTGTATATCTGTATGTATCCTTGTATCATCATCGATCTTCTTCTTAACTCAACTTCTATGTTCATAGATAATCCTGAGATTTCCAAAAAAATTACGATTTTGTTTCAACGTTAGAAGTCGCTCTCCAGAAAATGAATTAAATTATTAACTATGAACAGAACGATCCTAGAGTTATTGCGATTTTATGATATATCATCTGAAATATGCGATCGATACTGTCGTAAAGTTTATGTGTTTTCTCAGTGGTGGGAAGAAATAATGTTGACGATGCAGTAACTTTGACAATGATTTTCAGAGAAATGTAAAAGCGAGATACTAGCGGTTATGGAGGTAGACACTTCTATAAATATAAATCTCTTATATAAAATTCACGTGTCACAGTGTTAGTTACCATACTCCTCCGAAACGGCTTGACCAATTATTATGAAATTTTATATACATATCCGTTAGGTCTGAGAATCGGACAACATCTATTTTTCAACGAAAATATTGGTAGAGCCAATTAATAGAAATCTAAATAAATAATACGAGTATCTATACTAATAATATAAAGCTGAAGAGTTTGATAGCTTGTTTATTTGTTAGAACGTGCTAACTCAGGAACCAATGTATTGATTTGAAAAATTCTTCCTGTGTTGGATAGTTCATTCATTGAGAAAGGCTATCGGTTATAAAACATCACGCTGTAACAAATAGGATCGAGACATCAGTGAAAAATGTTACAAAAACAGGGGAAAATTGTCTAACTTCGATGCGTACGAAGTCCCATGCAACAGCTAAGAGCAGTAATTAAGACCAAATATCTACTACTGATAGCATTAGATACAGCTGTACGTGATGATGTCGCCAAGTATTATGTCTCCGGGATAGCACATTAATAATTCAGCAGCTACAGCGCTGCACAGCGTCCCATCTCCATTAAGATTCGTTTTCACGCGATGCGACATTGGAAACTTTATTTTGTACAGCATTATATGTGCAGTACCCTGTTGCCTTAACACCCTTATAATTTTGTAAATTCATAATTATGTACAATGTAAATCGTATAACATTCTTTACTTATTATAAAACAAAAACGTTATTTTACTATGTACCTATATGAGCTTAAATCTCAAAACTGCTCAACGTATTTTAATGGAAGTTTTTTTTAATAGTTAGAGTGATTCACAAGGATGGTTTTTTTTATATAATTTGTTAAGGTTCTTTTATTTCCTTAATACCACGCGTACGAAGTTGCGGAAAACAGTTAATCTATATTAATAGTATAAGCTAAAGAATTTATTTGTTTGTTTGAACGCGCTAATCTCAAGAACTGCTAGATTGAATTGAAAAATTATATTTTTGTTGAATAGTCCATTTATCAAAGAAGGCTATGGGCTAAATAACATCACGCTGCGACACAACATCACGGAGCGAAGCATTAGCAATATATGTTTTAAAAACGGGGTAAATTTTCATGTAAAAAATTTCATACAAAAGAGTGATGGGCAAATCACACCTAAATAGATTTTAACCAAGAATATAGAATATTGAAAAGAAAATAATGCAAATATACCTAACTCACTGCCATTTATGTAACGTTCGTTCGTTATCGAAAGGAAATACTTTTATACGAGAGAGAAAATGAGGTGAATCCGCTGAGATGGTTTTGATAAGAGGATGTTGCATAGATAACCAGTAAATTGGGTAATTGGAACCCTAATTGGAGGTAATCTGTGGGTTATGGTAACCTTACATTTATTTCTATCACTTCATACATTAGAGTAATTGCAAAGGGCCAACTAATGTATTAAACAAGGATAACTAAGTATTTATAACTTGCTTAAGTGACTTATGGTCTTATTAATGACTAATGACTTATCGAGGAGGTTTTAAAGCTCGCTAAAATCGGTTCGCGAAAATTGTCAAAACTTGTTATTCATAATAGTTTTGACAATTGACAAAACGTTTATTATCTCTCCGATAAAATCTCCGTTTAAACCTCTGATAAGTCATTATGAATAAGACCATTAATCTCTATACATTAACTATAAAGCTATGCTTGTACAATACAATACAATACAAAATTATTTATTGTACACCATTGAAAAAAAAATACATGGTTTTGATATGACGGTCTTATCGCTGGTAGCGATTTCTTCCAAACAACGAGACAACCTATATGGACACTGTCGAAATATTACAGCTAAGGGCAATTTAGGTTGATACATGTACTATAAATGCATATATCAGCATATGACGATAGATAGATAAATAAATATTGGAAAAGAAAATACTTTTTCTATAAAATAAAAATATGTAACTCAAATAGAGTTGGTTATTTTTAGATTTTTTTAAGGAAAAGCATCATTATAATTATGTGTGTGTTAAAGTTGGCTTTCAAAATTTGCGGGTACGAAGTTGCTTCAAAGAATTTTTTTTTTTTACTGATTGAAGTAGCTGAAGCTAAGGTACCTCATTTGCATTTCTTTTTACAGTGTTAGGGAAGGATTTTAGTTAAAAAAAAAATGTTTTTGTAGATAAGATAAATAAATTCGTTGTATATTAAGATGTATGAGTATGTAAAGTTGAATTCGCTTCCTGCGCACGTGTTCCCTTCTTCTTATAATATGGGGTCTTTCAAGCGAGGCGTGAAAAGGCACCTTGCGAGGCGGCAAGGTGAAGGCGGCTAGTGCTTTCACACCGTACTAGCCGTCCTCACATTTGGATTGCACTTCACTTAACATCAGGTGGAGTGTAGTCATTTGCCTAACCCTTGAAGTAAAAAAAAAATATTTGGATCGTAGCAGATGGCGCTCTATTGTCTCTGCCTACCCCCATGGGGAGAAGGCGTGATGTTATGATGATTATGATGATGAAGATGATTAAGAAATAGTAAGTATGTAGTAACTACATTGAAAAGCTACTACCAAAAAGCTCAGTACGTTGACCTTACATAATCTGTCTATTACAATACAATATGATAATATATACAAATGTCAGAGAGATTGGTCTCTATAACTAATTTATGTCTGTCTGTGTACAAACAGAGCTAAATAATATCGATGTGTTTGTGTTAGTTCGTGCAAATGGAACTAATAACATCATCGGACTAAATATAAGGTTGTATCTACTGTTTTTATCTACAGATACATATATATATACAGATATAAATAATAATAAATAAATAAATAAATATTCATGGACATTTCACACAACGTCCTCTGGTCCCAGGCTAAGCTTATATGCTTGTGTTATGGGTACCAGAATACGGATATAATACATAAACTACTTTTCTTTTGTAAATACATACTTATAATACATAGAAAACACCCAGACGTAGTACAAACATTTGTATGACATTTATGAATATCACATAAATGATTGTCCCAAGCGGGAATCGAACCCGCGACCTTATGAACGGCAGTCCAGTACATGAACCACTACGCCACGAAGCCCGTCAAAAATATATATAGATAATGTTTATAGATTTGCAATAATCTTGTTTCTTCTTCTTCTTCTCTTCTCCACCACATTTACGTCCCACTGCTGGGCACGGGCCTCCTCCAATTTGGGAGGGATTATGGTCTACTGTGCCGCGCTGACCAGGCGTGTTGGCACAGGGTTTATTTTTGAGTTTTCCGTCTCTCACAGAAGGAGATGGGGTGGTGACACTTGTATTCTTAATCCGTCACCCCACGGACTTAATCCGTTACCACACGGGCACTAAATAGATTGATAGAGATTGTCACAGATTTCCCAGATAGTGTGGCAATTGCAACAATAACTCGATGGAATTTCACCTCTGAGTATTATGATCATAACATCACGCCTTTTTTCCATGGGGGTAGGCAGAGACGATAGAGCGCCATCTGCTACGATCCAAACATACTTCCATGGTTTCATCCACACTCATACATCTGGTCATACATACCCGACGGTTGTAAGTACTACGCACTTACAATAAAGTTAGTGTTATCAATAAACTTAATTTAATAGTGTTGAATTATTGAATTTGTTAATTTTATACGTCATCTACAGATTTACCATGACAGATGGTGTGTCAATAACTACATAACGCACCCAGCTTCAAGCATCATAAATGTCTATGCGTGAAATTTGTATCTATGTGTCAGTGTCCATATTCAATGATTCTTTTTCAGCAGGGGTCGCCTATAAATACCAATTCGTGTCAGATTAATGCTCTAAGAACATAGGCGTAACCCACGCATCACCATAGATAGCGCATAACGAGATTTTCGACTACGACTAAACACACTTACGTTGGAGGAAGGCGCGGTTTGTGGGACTTTGAAATAATCACTCAATCACTCAACCAATCAGTCAATATTTATTTCATAAACATAGGTTACAGTAAAATGCATAATGCAAAATCACGCGCTAGGTTCTCATACATTACCTATGCGTTAAGGCATACGTTCAGTAATCGTTGATCTCTTTGCATGTGGAGTCCATTGGGGGCGATCTGTGATTATATAATATCGATTTAGATGGTCAGGCTGATTGTTCGTTTATGCTTATGGGATTAAAAGGTCCGATGTGAGGGTTAAATGGACCAATAGAATTAAACGAATATGTAATTGAATCAAACATCTAAAATTATATCTTCTGGTTAGTCGTGTTTGTTTTAACGTTTATTATGTTGTGTGTAGCTGTTGCCCGCAACTTCGTACGCGTGGAGTTTAAAATCCAAACCTTGACAAATTATATAAATAAGCCATCCTCTTGAACCACTTCATCAATTTTAAAGAACACATCGTACGAAAAAAATAATAATAAGTAAAAATAATGTCTCTAAGATCAGACTTAAACTACAGAAAACTTATGTAAATGTATGTAATGTTACGTATATCTACTATATAAAAATATAGCATAATTGGATCATTACTATGTTAATTATACTCTAAAATATTTCCGTATGGTGACGGATTGCGAATACGAGTGTCACCACCCCTTTCCCTATCGAGGACGCTGTAGGTAAGGGATATTGTTAATACACAATATGCTTTGTGAGAGACGAAAAACTCGTAAATAAATCCTGTGCCAACACGACTGTTTAGCGCGGCGCAGTAGACCCTATGGTCTACTGCGCCGCGAAATGTCGAAATCGGTTTAACTTTCGCGAAGAAAAAACGGAAGTACGATACCCATACTTTTGTATGGAGCATTATTTGGTATCGTACCGTCTTAAGGGTTCTCTCTAAGACTAGTGAGAGTATGTTAAATTATTTATACAACATACCTACATCTAAAAGATTCAAGAGACAAAGGTAGAGTGGGTAAGTAATTAAGTATTATGAATGTCTTTCCAAGTCTCTTCATTAAGAACCTATTTAACCAATTATGTTGACCACTATATTGTCTAATATTTTAATTCAACTTATAATATACTAGCATTACTAGCTGTTACCCACGACTACGCGCGCCTGGAGTTTAGAAAAATTTCCCCGTTTTTGTAACATTTTTTGCTAATGCTTCGATTCTATTAATCACAGCGTGATGTTATATAGCTTATAGCTTTCCTCAATAAATGTAATAGCCGACACTTAGAGTTTATCTTGAAACTGAACCAGCGGTTCCTGCGATTAAACAAACAAACTCTACAGCTTTATTATATTAGTATAGATAGTAGATTCAAACAATTTCACGATTTGTTATATGTATATACTTGAGCAGGTATTTGTTTAGTTTATATGCCGTGGAGAACAGCTTACAAAAGGTCAGTGTCGTGTCTACCTTGCGTCTACAGAATACGTGAATATATCAAGGAATTGCAAACTCCCCACGTCAAGGCCCCACGATTTCCAACACGAATAAATATTCCTTTTATTCCAATTTGTCAGCTAAGCCACTCTCAGCGGTGACTTATCTCCGAATCGACATCTTGCGAGGGACTATTCCCTCGCAAGATGGAAGAGGGCCATACCCAACACTGGGACATTAATGGGATGGAGAGAGTGAGAAGCTCTAAAATTTATCAAAATAAGGACTTGAATTTAAAAAAACTATAGTAATTCTTAAATATATGAATTAATTATACATTTTATATGTAAAAATTCAAAAATCAAGAAAAGTACGATAATATAATATTTTATTGTAATAATAAAACCCAATATATGATAATGTACCTACATACTGAACATTGTAGAAACTCGAAAGTACTTAGTACATTTACGGAGTAGACAGCGGCTTTTCTCTCGGGGGTATCAAGGCTTTTATAATAAAAGCAAAGTTACTTTCATTGGGTAACTCATTAACGGTACTCCCTGGCATGATAAATGCCATTAACAAAGGATTTTTAAAAACCAAGCCAAGTACGAATTGGACTCGTACACCCGGCTCCGTATCGTTATCATCATAATATATTCGTCATGTCGTCTAAGATCTTTCGCCCGATATTGTAATCCAGTCAGTACCTGTGTAAAATTGCTAAGACAAAAGCGCTTGTTTTTATAATGTTGATACGCTATGCATCTTTTTTCTTTCAATGGCATAAATTATCATTCATATATTCTATTAAATTCATTTTAGATACAACCCTAGGCTTACGCGAAGTCTCAGTAATAAGGTTTCGTTTTATTTTGTGGTACGGAACCCTAAAAATTTGCATTGTATGATAATAAAAAAGGTCACAGGAAAGAGGATCTAGGAGCTTTTATTTAAATATGTTTTATAAAAGTATGTATTTAACCCTTTTTTGCTTATTTATACCTGTGTTTATACATAGAAAAAAATTGGAACTGATAATATACGTTTGTTAAGAACTACTAGATATAATTGAAAAAACCTTTTTGAGTTATAATTAGTCCCTTTATCAAGTAAGATTTTAGGTTATTTAATATCACGCTGCGACCAATTATAGCGGAGCAAAAATTAAAATACTTAATTGCTTAAAAAGCAGAAGAATCAGTAAGAAATTTTATGGTTACTTTGTATAGTTCTTAACAAACTACACAAAAGAGGAGATATTGTTTCCCTGTGTGTTTCTCTAAGCTGTAATAAGGTGTTATAAGATTTTCTGGCTACATAATAAAATATACAGCTTCACTTTTTATAACTAGGTAGATAATCCTTATTAATTTCTTTTATTTTTTTTTGTGCGAAATCCGGAGGATGACACAATAATAATTTTGACGAGCTTAAATGTTAATGTGTGGAACGAAACGATAGCGCGATTGAAGAAACGTACAACGCCATCTATCGAGCAGAAGAGTAACCTTCTGTTTGATATGGATTGATTTCTAAAATTCACGCGTACGAAGTCGCGGGCATTAGCTAGTAATACATATATGCCTGAAACTAAAAATGAATTAAACTTAATACATGTCTGCATTAAAAATCGTAGAAAATCTTTCTAATAGATTTTATTATATCAAATTATATATTTTATATATTTTATTCAACGAGTATAACAAAGAAACGATTGCATGTCGCCGCATGCATGCTTGTTCTATTATTTATAGATTATTGCGGTCACTGAACGTCTTGTAATAGTTAATCAATATGAAAGATATAGTATGAAAGCTGTATACCCTGTATAACCTATATAACCTGTCTGTACGTGTGTTGTGAATTCAGATGTGACATCAACCCCTTCTTTTCTATATAACATAAATCATCTTCTGTGAGGGAAGAAGAACTTTAATAAAAACTGAAATCAACCCCTGTGGTAAAAGGAAATCTCAAAACTAAACCCTGTGGCTATTTCCCTAATTAGCGGAGAATAGTAAACCAAATACTCTGCTAAGAAAACTTGGCTGGTTTTAAACCTTTATTTTACACGGGGAATGCATTGACGCACTTCGCCCGTCCAGTTGCGGGGGCAACCTTCGGGCTTCGTGTAAGACTCCCGGCGGCGGCTGGACTAGGGTTAAGTCCAAAGGATGCTTTTCCTTAAAAAAATCCATGCCTTCCCCTTAAATTGCTCCACTATTTTAAAAATAGTTGATATTTATTGCGTAGTTTTATTGATTTAGCTTATCTAGGAAAATACAAAAAAAATAGTAAAATATAAAATTTTTTGGCTTTTATTACTGATTTCGGCTTATTTCATTTTAATACATTGAGCAATATTATGTTTATAGTACGTGTAAGATGGTGTGCTTATTTTATTTCAAAGTTTAATATAATTATTTTTATATCTACAATCGCGCACTTCACTATGTTTCAATGTAGTAAAGTGTATTCATGCGTTTATTCACATCACATTGATACAAGAACAAAAGAATGATTGATACATTGCAATGTTATTGTAACGTTTTATTTGTATTTGTTTTTCAAATGAAATAATTTTAAGATTTTCTCTGGTAATATCACACAATATTAACGAATGAAAGCTATCAACTTTAAGTAATAACTCACACACATACACACACACACGCTGAATTTATCTCTCATATGCTCATCAATGTCATAGCCCATTAATGTCCCACGGATAGGCACGGGCCTTCCACTTCGGAACGGATTGTGCTCTATTATACCAAGTTGACCAGTCGTGTTGGCGCAGGGTATATAAGAAAAAGGGGTGGTGGTGACACTTGTATTCTTAATCCGTCATCATACGAACAATGTTCACAAATATTCAATAATATAATTAAATTAATTTTATTGCTTACACTTACAGGTGAAATTCCATTGAGTTATTGTTGTTTATGAGTTTGCAGATAATCCTAAAATGACCAATTTATATTTCCATTTCACGTCATAACTTCCGTAATGCCTTCAATCTAAATTCGGATCGATGCCATTTGGTGATCATGCGTGATTTAAGCTTACAGTATAATCTTTAATTAATTCAATACTGTTTTATATTACGTGTTAAAATATTGTATATATCTTTGGCTCCTATACTAAGTGATATAACCCGGAAATGACAACTTTAAGGAGAAGATAAACAAGTTTAAAAAAATTCTAGTTCATTAACTACGCGGGCTAGGTAAAGCTTGAGTACCTCTTTTGTAAATAAAAACATTGGCTTTCGTTGTGTATTTCAATATGTAGGTACTTAGTAGACAAATGTTTTATAAGATTTTTGTCATAATAAAAGATTTGGCAAAGGTTTATATCAATTTGACTGAAAAAATACATCATTTTAAACATTTAGAGGCGATATATAGGCAAGAAAATGGATTTTGCCACTTGCTTCCGAATTATTAACACGCTTTTATTAGCTTTGATTTTTTTTTTTCCTTTGTCTCCTCACCCTAACCGGGCCATGGTGTGTGCCCTGAGCCTGACCATGAACCGGCAAGGGGTAGCCCCATTACGAGGGGCTCAACGCAGTGGGGGGAGCGTTAGGTCTCCCCATCACGTGTGCCACATTCGGCACAGCAGCAGCACGCCGCGTTCGGCCTCCTCTCCTGCCAAGGGCGCCAGCATTTGCCCGCCGGCGGCCCCGAGTTGGGGCCCTGCGGGGAGGCAACGTGTCTCCGGCACGCTCGCGCTCCCGCAGGGCTTCTCTCTTAGCCGCCATCACCTCATGAGCATATGAGGTGACGGCAGCCCAGCACCGTTCGCTCTCGGCCATGGCTGATACAACGGCCGAGAGCGACAGATCAGGCCCAACTGCATCCACAATTGTGGTGCGTTGGGCGGCCCAACCCGTGCACACAGCGAGCGTATGCTCAGCCGTGTCCACGGAGCCAGCCACGCAGTGGTGGCAACCGGGATCCGAATCTATCCCCACCAGCTGCCACAGGTACTTGCCGAAGCAACCGTGACCTGTGAGGAGCTGATTTGATTACCAATATATAAGAATTTATGTAACAGAATTTTCTAAAGCGATTTTCTTCACTTGCAGTAGTTTGATTGAATATAAATTTTGCACACGTATAAAGGACCGATGACACCATATTTAGGATTTTTCACTGAACATTGTTTTAGTTTTTGAACTAAGCAAATCTATATCACGAATCAGCGAATATTACGTCAAATATACCTACAGATAGTCGATGGGCAGTTGGCTCCTTCTTACAACATCCCCCAACACCCCAAGTGTCAAAGAATAATAGAATCCAGCGAAATACACTGTAATTAAAGTTCAGAAGTGAAAACTTGGCGAGAAAAATATAAATTAATTAACAATGAACAGTTTGTGCGCCTACATTATTATTCTAGGAGTAGAATTCTACTGGCATAGAGCCAACTGCAGAGGCGGCCATTTAAATAATTATGAATTATTTCCTTAATACGTGAATACGTGGTTTTGATTGTCTTTGAAAATTATGGTGTCTTTTACGAGCATAATTGTAATATATTGTTATTATTTATATTTTTATTATTTATATTGTTTTTAAATAAAATTTGATTTGATCTTGCCTTATATATATACCAGATGTAGTGTCTATGGCTACATCCCTAAGCTGGCTTGACGATACTTACATACCTATGTGTGCGTGAAAATGTGTCCATGTATGTCTATGATACAGGCTATCGCCATATGAAATGTCATTATTATATGTAGTACGTTTTAGCCAGGCTAAAATTACTTATCCTCGATTTTAAACGTCAACCCACCATCTGGTACATGTTTCAAAATCACCGATCTAAATTCACTTAATTTAAAACTTAATACTTTAACTAAACAGTAAGAAACTTATGTAATAAGGCCAGTCATTTATTTTCAAATATTAATTAAAAGTTATAAAACAGTGAATTTTTAAAGCAATCAGTTAAAACTGTTAACTTATAACTTCAAGACATACATGATTTATTGTTGACTCTAGAAGGTTATATTCTATAACCTTTACAATGAATAAAGTAAGTGTGACCATGATATTTATAATACGCTATATAAATGTATAGTTTTAAATTCCAACCAATTGAAAGATGCTAAATAATTTTAAGTTGTTAGAAAAATACCGAATCAGATTTTCCAAACGGCTTACAGCTACAGAGCTTACATTTTCACTGTTTATTTATAATAATAATAAAACAGAAGAGTTTGTTTTTAACACCAGGAACCCCTGATCTAGTTTGAAAAATTCTCACAATGTTGTATAGTATATATATCTAATATATAAAATTCACGTGTCACAGTGTTAGTTACCGTACTCCTCCGAAACGGCTTGACCGATTCTTCTCAAATTTTGCATACATATTCAGTAAGTCTGAGAATCGGCCAACATCTATTTTTCAAACTTTTTTTTTGTATGGCAAAACAACGTTTGCCGGGTCAGCTAGTATATATATATTTATAAATATATAAATATATGTATAACGGGCCTCGTGGTGTAGTGGTTCTGGTAACGGACTGCCGATCAAGAGGTCGCGGGTTCGATTCCCGCTCGGGACAATCATTTGTGTGATTTTTCTAATTGCCATACAAATGTTTGTACTGCGTCTGGGTGTTTCTATGTATTATAAGTATGTATTTACAAAAAAAAAAGTAGTATATGTATTCTATCCGTATTCTGGTACCCATAACACAAGCATATAAGCTTAGCTTAGGACCAGAGGACGTTGTGTGAAATGTCCATGAATATTTATTATTTATTATTATTATTATTATAGTAGTAGTTTACGTGCTCTTACAACTCTCTACTCTATTCTCAACTCCATCTTAGCCCCTTCTTACCTGACTTCTTGTTTCGCTTACTTATATGCTGGTCATTCTAAGAATCTTCGTTCTACTCATAACTTAACTCTTCTCTGTCCGTCGCATAAATCCGATTGTTAAATCTTTATTCCTTGTCCAATCTGTTCAACTCTGGAATTCAATCCCTCTTGAGATCAGGATAGCGTCAACCAGATCTTCTTTTAAGCGCAAAACACGAGACTACTTTCTCCAAAAATTTGCTGATTCATCGTAAATCTTAAGGATATTATTGTATTTATATTTATTAATGTGTGTATATATATTTAAATTATGTGTAGTTTATTGTATTTAATGATATTGAGTGTATTTAAATGTAGTATATTGTGTCTGTATTTTATTCTAATTTATGTATTTTACTAAGTTTAATAATGATATTCCATGTTATTTTTAAGTTAGTAAATCACCTACTACAAATATCTCTGCATCACCCAAGGTTGACTGGTAGATAATGCTTTTAGCATTAAGCTCGCCTATGTACTTAATTGTGCTAAAGTTTTAAATAAATAAATAAATATAGTAAGAAAATAATAAGAAAGGCTATTATAAATATAATGACATGTAATCTATAGTAATATTATGAAGCTGAAGAGTTTAACATTTTTGATAAACAATTCCATACGGAGCTTTAAAACCCAAAAAATAAAAAAAATTGCTGTTACACGCTTCAAATTATGTTTTAATTTTAAAGTTTAGTAATTTTAATAGCAATTTTTTATATGACCAAAAAAAAATCTGGCGGCGCAAAAACAAAATTAAATATGCTAAAACTATAGCAAATGACACTATCTTTTAGCTGATTTAATTTAGCAAACGATGTACCAAACACCCTGTATAACAATACGATGCGACTAATAGAAGCGAAGCATCAGTGAAAAATGTTGCAAAACGGGAAAAATTTACTAAATTCCACGCATACGAAATCACGGGCTAAGGTAGTTATAAATATAGGGAGCCAATGACACGACCTCCACTCATTTCATAACAGTCATATTTCACACGTCCGTTATAAGGGAAACTTGTGACAGCATTTCCATCCCACAAAAAATGTGACGCGTCACTTTTTAGGAACACATTAGGTATGTAAAACGTACAAAATCATTTTTCTTAATGTTGTAAATTTTTCCTCTTTTTGCAAGAATTTTCACTCATGCCTCGCTCCTATTAGTCGCAGCATAATTTTCGCCTTTCTCGATAAACATAATATCCAACACTGAAAGGATTTTATAAATCGAATCAACGCGGGGGTTCCTGAGATTAGCGCGTTCAAATAAACAAACTCTTCATCTTTTTAATATTATTTCTCTACTCTTCATCTTTTTGACATTACATGTCATTGCATGTTTGTTTATGGTGACTAATTAATCTGCAATGTTTTGAAATTCGAATTAGATACAAATTTTACACATATTTAATACATAAACTGTGAATCTTTCAACTTTCTAGCTCTCACCATTCCAGAGCTTACAGCCTTGTCACAGATGGATACCCGGACAGCGTAGTCCCAGTAATAGGTGTAAGTTTTTACTTTTGGTACGGAAGTAATACTTCCCTTTTTTCCTATTACTTCCTATTTTTTCCTACTCCTTATTAAGGGAAGTATAATATGAATGATTTCCCAAAAATCCATGCGGAACTACGCTCGATCAACCAGATCTTATGATAATAACCGTTATTAACTGCTAACTTTGAAAGATAGATTAAGAAATGAAGTTATAAGAGAACGTTGCGGTCTGAAAGAGGATTAGTGACTAAGGTGGAGAAAAGTATGCTTAGGTGGTTTGGTCATGTGGAAAGGATGGATGAGAGACGCTTAACGAAAGGCATATAAACGGCGGAGGTAAGTGGAAATGCTGGGAGAGGACGCCCGAGAAAAATATACTCCGATGTCATCGCCGGCATACTCCAAAAGGGGCAAGTGCGTAGCACTTACAACCGTCGGGCATGTATGACCAGATGTATGAGTGTGGATGAAGCCAAGGAAGTATGTTTGGATCGTAGCAGATGGCGCTCTATAGTCTCTGCCTACCCCCATGGGAAAAAGGCGTGATGTTATGATGATGATGATAACTGCTTATATTGTCTCTTAGCTGGCTCCTACAGCACCCTGGGGAAGCTGACACTTGTCATTTACATTTCCCGCACCCTATTTTTGGAACGGAACCCTTCGTATGCAAGTCCAACTCGCACTCGGTTCAGTTTCTCTTTATAAAGCAAAGCCATCTCATTATGTTGTAGGTACGAACGGACATACATAATATCGCAATAATAGGCACGTCTTAAATAGCTGTTTTCGTCAGCCAGTTCTTTGTAGCTGTATTATTTAATCATCTCTAAGTGTATTGGCTAGAGATGTGTCTATTCTATTAATGTTATCGATAATTTTATAAAAAAATATTAGAACTATGGTATCGTATCGAAAAAGGAATAAAAATGATAAATAAATAAGAAAATCTGTGGCCATTTCATGTAATGTCCTTTGATCTAAGCTTATCAAGGACTAAAGATACATAATATTTAGCATGTATTATAATAGTTAGATAAAATAATTTAAATGTATTGCATATCACACGGGTTATTTTTAATAATTAATCGACATCTTTTGTAGGTACAGCACTATATAAAAGGAAACGCAACTCGTAATACTTCGCCAAGTCGATAGTCGGTAGCCTGCCGCGATGAAATTTTATTCATTTCCTCGTGTCCTGTCTTTTTAATCGGTTGGAGATAGCGATACCCAGACTGATATAAAAATGTCTCTTACACTTTTATATTAAAGTTTTTTTATTGGTATTTTACATTTATTTTTGTGACAACCTTACTTTGTAATCTTACTTAGACATAAAATAAACAAATTAAGTCAGAATTCGACTCGCACACAAAGGGTTAACGAAGACGGAATACTCGAAGCTCTGTCCCAACACGGCATAGTAGACCATAATCCTTCCCAAAATGGAGGCGGCCCGTGTCGAGCGAGCAGTGGGACGTTAATAGGAAGGATATTTTACATTACAAAATGTCCCATTTAAAATAAATATACAAACAGGGTTACAATTTGATCACCATTAACATTATGTAAACCACAAATTACATTAAAACATTTAATATGTATTGTAAAACCACATCACAGCAAATTTCAACCGAAAAAGTAATTAAATAAACAAAGGGTTTTAATTTATATAACATTGACCAATGACGTAGTAAGTGTGTGTCTACCGACAGTAATAAATAATCTGATGAGTAAGACCAGGCGAGGGTAGTCGTAAAACCCGCGTCTCCTGGAGACGACGCTGACAAGTCTCCAGGGGCCCAAGTCTGCTATTACAATAATGATCAGTCAGTGATTGCATAATGGAATTTTATCAAGTTTGGCAGTTTAATAATTTTTTTGTCATAAATGAATAAATAAGATTTATAGCAAGGTTAAGAATACAAGTAAGCTGTAAGATATTATTAACAGAAAAATGTTCTGTGAAAGAAGGAAAACTGAAAACGAAAGAAGAAGATACGAAGATATATGCACCTATCCCTTTTAACTTTTATTAATTTCCTATAAACGCGTAAATCTTCATAGTTTTGAGTTTTCCTCTCACTGAAGATGTTTTCTCCTTCTAACGTCCCTTAGCTGACTCGACCAACTAACTTTATGTTAATCTATATTAATATTATAAAGCTGAAGAGTTTGTTTGTTTGAACGCGCTAATCTCAGGAACCACTAACTGGTCCGATTTCGAAAAGTTCTTTTATTGTTGGATAGTACATGTATCGGGAAATAAATAATAAATATTCATGGACATTTCACACAACGTCCTCTGGTCCCAAGCTAAGCTTATATGCTTGTGTTATGGGTACCAGAATACGGATAGAATACATATACTACTTTTCTTTTGTAAATACATACTTATAATACATAGAAACACCCAGACGCAGTACAAACATTTGTATGACAATTAGAAAAATCACACAAATGATTGTCCCGAGCGGGAATCGAACCCGCGACCTCTTGATCGGCAGTCCGTTACCAGAACCACTACACCACGAGGCCCGTCAAATGCATAAATAACATTACGCTACGACCAGTAGGAGCGAAGCATCAGTGAAAAATATTAGAAAAACAGGGAAACATTTCTGATATCCACGCATACGAAGTCGCGGGCAACAGCTAGTCTGCAAATAAAAGCTCATTAAACTAGAGCAAAATTTAATCAATCATTGATATGTTCAATTTTTTATTTAGCTCCTAAACCAAATATCCAATAAGTACACGAAACATCTAAATTCTGATAAGTTATGTAATCTGCAAGTCAATCACTCATCAATGTTAATCGATATAGACAGTGTATTCGATACAGAAGATACGCCTAATCGTATACCGAAGTATCACAAGTTTCGGATATTTGAAACAACTATATTGAGCAAGTATACATTTATTAGGAGGGCACTGTACTCCTCATTTAGGTATTTGCCTTAGGTTTTGCTATCCCTATTCCTGAGCACCGTGCTGAAAGGGACAAATTTAGCTGAAACAGATTTTTACCTACAAATTCTTTGAAAAAAAGACGTTTCGTACTCCCATTTTTTCTTCGCAAAAGTTAAACCGATTTTAATTGTTTTTACGCTATATTATAGACGAAAAGTATATCTATGCTTCTATCACATTTTTTTGGTAAAACGTTACCAAATATATGTGATAGACGCTGCAACATTACCTAAAGAAAACCGAAAAAATCGGGATTATCGGATGGTCATATTTCTTTTAGTTATTATGTATTGAAAAAAAGAAAGTGACAGAAGCATAAATATACTCTTCATCTATAATATAGCGTAGAAACAAATTAAATCGGTTTAACTTTCGCGAAGAAAAAAGGGAAGTACGATACCCATATTTCTGTATGGAGCATAATTTGGTATCGTGCCCTCTTAAACCAAGATTGCTTAGAAACCACTCTGAGCATTTATTTAACAGGACTAGATACAGTATGGCGAATGCGAAGCATGGGTGGATTAATCATATATCTGGAGTAGCAAATTCTGCGGGATCCGCGTCTTTTGAGGCCCTGTGGTCAGAATTATTGTTACTTCTAACCTAGATACAAGAGCAAAGCAAGGGTAGATAAAGCAATCAAATAACCCCATCAAAGAGTTCGATACCGTTTAATCCAGCAGTTGGTAGGGCTCTTCGAAAAGGACGTAAAAAGATCCTACAGGGTCAGCGACGAGAACGTTACTACGCGGGTTGCAAACATCCATAGGACAGACTACGGCAACTGATTACCATAAGTCATGGGGCCGTATGTTCTTTGTTACTGTATTATAGTAGGTACGATACGTTATGATAGTGTTTGTTAGCTCGTGCAACTCACTGATCATGTAATATATTCGTCAAAAAAAAAACAGCAAGCTACTCCTGTTTGTTTAAATACTCGAAGATTATAATCTTTATAAAATTTACTCAATAAATAAATAATATATTTGCCACTTTATCAAATTTAAATTAATTTGATATTCTAATAAAGTAATCAGCATATCAAATTTATTTAAAAATATTTTTTAGTAAAATCATAAATTTTAGTTTAGATGTTACAAAAAAGGCTCTCAAAAGGTACGCAAGTGTAAATTACATAGTTCGTTAGCAAGATCAAATAACTTATTAACATAATTAGATTTCAAAAATATTCTAAACACGTACAATATTAGTTAAAAACTTAGGTATTTTAGTATGTTTATGCAGTCGTGCATTTGGTATTTATCTTTACTGAAATATATTAAAATACTAGCTTTTGCCCGTGACTTCGAACGCGTGCAATATAGAAACCATAAAATTTACAAATTATACAAAAACGCCATGCAGTTAAACCACTCTATCTATAAAAAAAATTGCATCAAATACCGTTGTATATAAAAATAACGACTTCGATTTAGAATATAGTATAGTAAAGAATAGCACCTACATAATAAAGTGCGTGCATGTTTTCGGAAGTCAATATCTAATTCTAATTCTGTTATGTACCTAATTAAATAAGAAATGTAACGGCATAAAGAAGTAGATATATAAAATATTCATGAACATATGCTACACGAAATAACTTTACAGACGTAATATGAAATACTATCTATATGAAAAGGACATTTATGTAAACAACACAAATATTTTAGGGTTCCATATCAAAAGGAAAAACGGGACCCTTTAATTTAAACTTCACTGGTACCAATTCTTCGTGCACAACTAAACTTAACTACAAATTAAAACCACTATGATGTATATAATTTGATTGACTAACTATTTCATGTGCACATTTCTTTTAAATCGTTAGTCTATATAATACAGATTTTCTTATAAAAAGCTCTGTTAACATTGTCGAATTGTGTTACTGACAATATCAATTTTCTTTTTTTAGGTAAGTTTAGGTGTGCACGTAGAATCGTTAGCAATATTTTTGTTTATTCATCTGTCAGTGTATTCGTATGCCACTCTCTGTCTGTCACCAGGCTGTATCGCATGATTGATAATAGCTAGAGAGTTGATATTTTCACAGATGACGTATATCTGTTGATTCTATAATAAAAAATACTAAAAAACCAGAATACAATAACGGTCTTATTCATAATGACTTATCGGAGGTTTAAGCGGACATTTTATCGGAGAGAAAATAAACGTTTTATCGTAAAAAGACTATTATGAAAAACAAGTTTTGACAATTTTCGCGAACCGATTTTAGCGAACGTTTAAACCTCCGATAAGTCATTATGAATAAGACCATTAATATTTAAGGGGACTCCTGTACAACAAAATTGTTATTGTAACTTAAAAATACGCTTAGACGATACTATGACGATGTGGTATTATGACGATGGTACAGAACTCGTTGTGCGCAGTAAAAATCATACTTATCCAGTTTTTCCTTTCAATTCGCTCCATTCCCACTGGAACCATTTAAAAGGGCGTCACCTTAATGTCCTAAACATAACTAGGTCACCACAATTATGTTTTGTGCCACAGTTTGACACGGTTTAATTTATATAATAAATTAATTTACTTGCAAACATTTGATTAATAATGGGCATTGTTCATATTTTTTTTAAACTATAAATTCAAAAACCATTTCGGGGTATAGCGTTTCTGATCATGATCCATTAGTTTTTTTCGGAAAATTTGCTATATTAACGATTATTTTTCCAAAAAAGCAAATGATCTCTATTTGCCCTTGAAATGAAGGACTTAAAACATTAAGGCGTTCTGAGGGATATATTACTCTGTGGTAGAGTTGAAATTGGTCTATTATATCAACTTGGCAACTTTGAAAAGATGTATTGCAATCTGTCTTAAGTCTATCAGGAAAAGTCAATACACAGATTGCGTACAACGCTGACGTCACAGCATTTAAAATAATATATTTAAGTATTTTTTTTAAATTCTATATAGTGAATATTTCAATAATATTGAAACTAGTTGCTTAAAATAGTCTATATTTTCTAAAAAAAATATAATAACGGCAAGTCAAAAATTATGAACAATGCCAATTTAATATACAGAGTGTTACGACTATTATTATAGCTCTTAGCTGTTGCCTGCAACTTCATACGCGTGGAATTTCGAAAATTTTCCACTTTTTTGCAATATTTTTCACTGATGCTTTGCCCCTATTGGTCACAGCGTGATGTTATAAAGCCTATAGTCTTCCTCGATAAATGTACAATCCAACGAAAAATTTTTTAAATCGGAATTTCTGAGGTTAGCGCGTACAAACAAACAAACTCTTAAGCTTTATGATATTAGTATAGAAGTATAGATGAAATCCTTGATGTAATATCTAAAGACGTTATTTATACGCCTGGATTTATATTCCATAATATAAATGTCAGTTTTATGATTTAGATCGTTCACAAGGATTTGTTATAAGTACAGGTGAAGTGGTTTCGTTATTAGAATCAGCTTCCTATCAATATTTTATGAATAAATGAATACTCTTAATTGTATGCCATTAAAGTAATATATATCATAGGATCTAATTAACAATATAACTAGTACAATAGGCGGTCTTAACACAATTTGCGATCTCTTATAGACAACCTTGGTATGGAGTAGGTATTATTAATATTATAAAAATACTTTAATATCGTTTGAAACTATCTGTCTCTACATGTTCTGGTTCTGGTTACTGGTTCTAAATAAATTTAATAAAATTAAAATGACCCATTAGACCACGAAACCCGTCTAATGATTCCAACGCAAGAAATATGATACTATTAAGGGCAAATTACGGCCCTTCAACGAATGATTGAGCCACATTGATAACTGTGTCGACGAATCAATCAAAATTTAACAAGGACACCGAATCAGTAGTGCCTGTCTTAGGATATTAATATCTAAGACAAAATTATGACAACCTGGGCTTATCTCTACAGTAGCTTATTCCGCTGTTTTACTCGCATTTATAATGGCTTAGCGTTTAGCGTTATGACGTAATAGCCCATGTGTTATTTTGATGCATAAGTTTTAAAAGCTGTAAAGTTTCATTAAAATAAATCCATCAAGTAATTTTTACATTTTCACCAACCAAATAAAAGCAGCAACAAAGTTGTTCCTTCTTATCTGCGTACTTAAATAATACACAGCCATACGTAGCCAGCATATGTAGTTCAAATAAAACCACTTTTTACATAAATTTTCACTAACCATGGTGTCTGAAAAACCTACGAAGCGTCGGGCTAAAATTTAAAACAAATATACGCATCTGAATCCCTAAAAAGTGGTTTTATTTGAATAAATTAGTTACATACAATAAATAGATACAAGTGTTAGAGAAAACCTATTATAAGTGTAGTTTTTAGCAATAGATAGAATATTGTTTTTGATCACGCTAAAAACCAAAATATAGAGCAGAAATAACAAACAGAGATGTAACTGCTAGCTAGTTGAATACACACAAATTGCTTATGAGTTAAGTAGTGAGTTTTTAATTAATATAACATGTTGGTGCTTGGTTCCATTCCACATGATGGTGAGCGGTAATGGATTTTGTAATGATAAGGGCCAAAAACTATGTTTATAAGAAGTGTATTTACCCTATTTTGAACATGTCTATGTCGTCTTGTCTACATTAATTATCGTAATTACAACAACAAAGTTTTCTCATGTTTTTATTAGTTCAAGCCGAAATTAAATCTGAATCTCATTTTGAATATTCAGAATATTAGTACGTCTTTAATTTGTAAAATGTTCCTACTGCGTATTAAGCTCTCATTAGCACCTGTAATTTGGTTTCCAAGATTTATCAAAATAAACAATATTAATATATAATGTTTATATAATATAAAGACACGTGTAACATATTTAAAATATTGAATAGCTATTGGCCGCGACTTCGTACAGGTGGAAATTAGAAAATTTTCCTTTTTTTTGCAACATTTTTCACTTATGCTTCGCTCTTATTCATCACAGCGTGGTGTTATACAACCTATAGTCTTTCGCGATAAATGTACCATCCAACACTGAAAGAGTTTTTCAAATCGGACCAGTGGTTATCGTGATTAACGCGTTCAAATAAACAAACAAACACTTCAACTATATATTATTAGTATAAAAGTATAGATATACAGTTGTATACAAATTTTATAACTTTAAGCTTAGTATGGAATGTATATTGTATATGTTTAATATCTCCGAAAATTTTGATTACATTAATTTGTTACTTATAAGGGCTCGTGTCAGATCCTTGGGTAATAGGGTTGAGCAAAAAGTGGTCATGCAGTTTCAGAGCCAGAATGACGCATGTACAGTAATTAGTTCACATTTTAAGATTTTAATATTTATCGACAAACGCTATTTGTGTTTATTTTTTAAACTAGCTATTTGCCCGTAACTTCGTACGAGAGGAATTTTGAGAGGATACCCCTATATATGACCAATAATATTATTATGTGTGATATAAACATCCTATTCGTATTGTGACGGATTAAGAATACTAGTGTCACTATTCCATTTCTTCCCACAGGGTGCTGTAAGAGCCAGCTAGGGAATTTTGGCAAAGATGTATTTGCCAAAATTCCCTAGCTGGCTCTAAGGTTAAGGTTTAAGTTTTGAAATATCCTTCTCTCACAGAGGATGTCCTCTGTGAGAGAAGGATATTTCAAAACTTACCATTTGCCAATACACCTGCTTAGCGCAGCATAAAAGAGCAAAAGTAATAGGATAGCAAGTCAATTGCAAAATTAATAAATTACATCAAAGCTTTCAAAATTTTTCTTTAATTTAGCTGCTAACTTTATTAGTATAAATGTGCCAACAGTATAAATAATTCAGACATAATTTTCAATAGTGTCAACATTCTTAATGTATTAAGTCAATCGAAATAAATTACGAGCATATACACGCAACATTCGTGTCCTTCATTATTCACAATTACGTTCTTGTTTGTTCAACGCCTTGAGTGTTCTAACGTGCTAAAATATACTAAGTAAACAGATATCATAAAAAACAACTAGTCAAGAGTAAAACAGACTCGAACACTGAGGGTTCCGCACCAGCTAGAAATAACAAAGGATTAAAAACCTTTCAAATATAATGTAAATTATTTCGCAAACAAAACTTAACTTATGGTTAAAAATGATGTAAAGTACGCACTTTTTCAGTATTTTTCCATCTTGTACTAAGACTTCGCCTCAGAAGGTTTTTTTTACAAAAAAAAACGTCCAAATTTTGTTTTGTAAGATTTTGACGTCTATTACCTTGAACTGTTGCGATAACAGTAATCCTTGGATTATTCTCCTTTTTTACGGAACCCTAAAAACAACCTACCAATCTTTGTTAAGCATGTCCCTAAAGGCCAAGGTTTTTGGCAATGAGCGTCAACGCTCTAAAAGCATATTTTTCTTCTTTATGTGAATCCCTTTACCGTTTTATACATCTATTCTGTGTATCTATTATACTTTTATATGGAGTTTAATACAGTTAGAGTACTTGTATGTGACGTATTTGAAAATGTATGAGTTATCAGTGCTGATTTATTTCTATCTACAATATCATAAAATGATTCAGAATCAATTCACCAAATAATAACATAAAATTTATTCTTAATAAAAGAACAGAACATTAATTCGAAAAACATTACAATTTAGATTTAAAACTGATGTTAAAACGATAAAAATAATTTGCAATACGAGGAGATATACTTAAATCTTTCCTTTCGAGTAGACACACAGAATGGAAACATAATCGTCAAATCGCTCGGAAGCCCTCTGGGACATACCAAAGATTAAACTTAACGAAACTACCTAAGCCAATTCTACTGAGCTATATCTACATACTAGATGTCGCCCGCAACTTCTTACGCAAATAATACAAAAAGTATATCCTCTTTAATCACTATATCATTTTAAAAAAACGCATCAAAATCTGTAGTGTTTTTTCTAAGATGTGAGCTTGCGTAGGGACATACACACAAAAATAATAATAAATACACTTCAGATGGACATTCTTCCGTGTGGTGACGGATTAAGAATACAAGTGTCACCACCATGGGATGGTGACACTTGTAGATGGAGGAGATGGCTCCTCCCAAGGGTGCTGTAAAAGTTAGCTTAGGGATATTGCACACAGATAACTTCTTCTGTGAGAGACAGAAAACTAGAAATTAAACCCTGTGCCAACACGCCTGGTCAGCGCGGTACAGTAGACCATAATCCCTCCAAAGAGGAGGAGGCTCGTGCCCAACAGTGGGACATAAATGGGCTGGAGAAGAGAAGAAGATAGACATTAAACATATGTTTGCGTTCTATATAAATATGGCTATCAACTAAAGTATTTCATTTTAGGTATTGTTTTTAGCTCGTAAACTTAAAGATTTTATTTGTACGAACTGTTTATGTAAGCTTTAACGAAAACACCTACCATTTTAGTAAACTGCTCCCAAAAAGCGTGTTTCACTCCTATTATTCTTGTTACTACTGCTATAAAATAAAAAATAAAAGAATGTTTATATCACGTCTGTCCTTCATTTATGTTCAACCTGAAGAGATACTAATGAAATTGTCTCATAAAAGGTACCTAAAGTGTATCGTAGTACTTTGACATTTTGTTTTTTATCTGTCGGCCTGACGCACTTATAACGTTATTATAAAACATATTTGATTGAAAGAAAGAAAGAAAGAAAGAAAAATTTGGATTTTTGAATTTGACACTTTTGAAATTGTAACAATTGAAAAGATTGGATATTATGTAATAGTTTAATGCAAGTTTAATGCAATTGTATGATTATGAGTATCTTCAATGAGCAATATGACACTAGCCAAAACATATACGGATGTTGTTAGGCCAATAACAGGTGAAAAATGTATCTACCATTTACTTCTCATTAGTTCATCGATAAAGTAAAGATACTCCTATTTCGACTATGTTATTTTACCACGCTACCACACATTTTGATATTGGGTTTATTTTTGTGTTTTTAGGGATTTAATATAATTATATCTCTCCCTCTCTCCCTCTCTCTAGCCCATTTATGTCCCAACGTTGGGCACGAGCATCCTCCACTTTGGGAAGGATTATGGTCTACTGTGTGCCGCGCGATACAGGATTATTTTCGATATTTTCGTCTCTTACAGAAGATGTTATCTGTGTGCAATTATATTTCTTAGCTCGCTTGTACAGCACCATGGGAAGGAAAAGAGATGGTGATTCTTGTATTCCTAATCCGTTACAGGCGGACAATATCATTGTTATGTAATTAATAAATAGTTTCGTAGCCTTTTTTTTTATAAGCTCTAGTATTAGTTTATTATTTTTGCAATTTACTTGCTATGCTTTTTCTTAAAAATAAAAATTTTATTATGGATATCATGTGCAGATCCCATGGTAGCTCACTCGGAACAGGAACGGAATGGTATTCCGAAGTCGTGGGTCCCGCTCATGGTGATGATATTTTCTACTATAATATTAACAAATAGGGTTTGCAGTAAAAACTAGAGTAAACATAAAGTGAGAGTCAAATTCAAAATAACTAATTCAGGTCGTATTATTTATTGGACTAGAAACATTGAACTGATACAAAAGCAATTCCTTATGTTCAGACAACTGTATTTTCTGTAACTATTGATCTAAATTCCAGACAAAGTTTGTCATTTGTGAAATTACGGTGAACTGTCGACCTAGAAAAGGAGGTTAGAGGTTATCGATAATGCATAGGGGAAGGGGGGGGCATGATGGGGTAGCTAAGGGAAATCATAAAAATACAGCATAATCAGTATGTTTATTACTCTCATTAATTTATGGCACGTTACCTCATTTATCTAACTATGATTTGGTACAGTTTTTGGAGTATCAACTTAACACATTTTTTAATAATTCGTAATTAATAAATACATTATGAAAAACCATCTTGCCACATATTAAGGGGTATGATGGGGTAACAATATTGGGGCATGATGGGAAGGCTAGTCGTTCTCACAAAACAAACAAATGTGTATTTTCTTGCGATTTTTACCACCCAGTCCGTCTACGCCAGCACAAGCGTTGTGAGAAACACGCTCACAGAGCTGTAGTTCGATCGTTGTTAGTCCAAACAGACTCTCTTTCATATATTTCAGATATGCTTCTATTCCACCTTCTTCTTTAGGTGTATATACTGTTTTTTTGGGGCAAAAAGGTAAACTAGCCGTAACTTAACCCTCTTCCTTCATTTTCTTAACATATCGCTCTAAAGTAGTCTGAGGCACTGCGTATGCAAAAGCAGTTTTCTTGGCTTTGCTCAAAACTTTATCTACAGCCATTGTTATAGAATCTAAAGACCATTCTCCTCTTTTGGTTTTTTCTTGAAAGTAAATACCATGATTTTAACAAAAAATAGTAATACAGAAATACTTATATTACAAAAATTTTATGAATCCAAAGTAATAACCCCATCTTGCCTCAATACCCCATCATACCATGGTGGAGTGGTTTATGTAATGGACTGCTGATCACGAGGTCGCGGGTTCGATTCCCGCTTGGGACAATCATTTGTGTGATATCCATAAATGTCGTACAAATGTTTGTACTTTGTACTGCGTCTGGGTGTTTTCTATGTATTTTATGTATGTATTTACAAAAGAAAAGTAGTATATGTAGTCTATCCGCATCTGGTACCCATAATACAAGCATAGAAATATAGCTTACTTTGGGACCAGAGGACGTTCTGTGAAATGTCTTGAATATTTATTATTATTATACCCCAGCCCCAATTCCTCATCATGCCTCATGAGGTCATTCTGGACAAAAAAATAATAACAAATAAAATGTTTAACGGATTACTTCAAACAACATACCATATCAAAATAAACAACACTAGTTACCAAACATCCAAAATACATAAATAGGGTAATCATAATTACCATAAAATAATAACGTTTAACCTTACAAAAAAATTTAAGGACGAGACGTTAAAACACTTTTTCGTATGTAAACAAGAGACGCTTGCAGTCAGGCTCACAGTTTTCCACTACCACATCTTTTACTTGGCTTACTAAATATTCTCAAGAATTTTCGTAATGATTTCTAATGAAGCAACAACAATAAGAACAAATATAACCATTAGGTATCATACCTTTTTATTCCGTTCTAGATTTCAAAAATATCAATATGATGGCGCTACTTCATGTAAAATAATATATCCAAACCCAGATCCATACACTTATGCCACTGATCTAATTAATAATAAAATTAATTATTAAGGTATAATTTTACTGTTTACCGGGTGACTATTTAGTTCGGTATATTTTCAATACATTACATTACAATATATCTAATATATAAAATTCACGTGTCACAGTGTTAGTTACTGTACTCCTCCAACGGCTCAACCGATTTTCCTGAAATTTTGTGTACATATCCTCTAGGTCTGAGAATCGGCCAACATCTATTTTTCAAACTTTTTTTTTTAGTATTGCAAAACAACGTTTGCCGGGACAGCTAGTAATACTGTATAGCTTAATTTGCTGTAATTTTTTTTTTATATTGTTAGTTCATTCTGAAAATCAGCGCTGTATCACGCTTAATGAAAGTGTGTTCAGCTTATGCTGAAAATTTACCTCATTTTGGTACTTTACATGATCATATTTTTATGAATGTGACTATTTGTACGGGTACTGGACGAGTAAATTATATTTATTCGTACATTATATTCAATTTTTTTTCAAATTAAGAATGAATTTGAATGAAATTGGACGATTAGCTTGTTTTTTAAGAATGAGTATATTCATACGGATATTATTATTTTTTTATTATTAAATTTATTACTAAGAATTTTTTTTTAATAATAAATTTATTCTAAATTAACGTGAGTATGATTATTGTTTGCCTATGGAATTATGATGTGATTGGTGGAATGTGTATTGTGATTGGTGAATAAAAGGAGGTAATTATAATTTAAATACTCAATTTTTATTTTAACAATAGATATTGTAAAATATGTTAAAATAAATCAATGAAATAAATTTCAATGGAAAAGGTAAGCTATTAAATCTTTTTATTTCTTTTTTAATTAAAAATATTTATTTTTCTTAAAAAGTTTCATTTGTTTATATTTCTGTCATTCTGTCATAAAGTATTTATAATAAAATAATTCAATTTGAATTTAGTTAGCTTGTATAAAATATCTTACAAAATGGGTAATTATTCAATTAATAAAAAATATATATTTATTTCTTAACATTTTTTAATTTTAATACTTATGGTAATATATTCTTCAGATTCCGAAGAATATTATGAAAACGAAGAAGGCAAAGAGAAAGACCAAAACGGAGAAGTAGCGAATGAAGTTGTTGATTCAGATGAAGCTGCTGATGAGAATGACAAAGTCATGGATGAAAATTTATTGAAGAAAGGTGACAAATTTGATTCTTTTGAAAAGTTGGAGAAAAAAGTAAAAGATTTCGAAGAAAAAGAGTACGCATTTTTTATCATCGTGATGCTATGACAATTGAACGATGTCGCACAAAAGGAATCAAGAGGCATGTTGAAGCGTCCCTGATATATTACAGCATCCAATACTATTGTATTCATGGAGGGAAAAAATTTATATCTACGTCGAAAGGAGCAAGAAAAGCGTTCTCGTTTCAGAAAAACTGTCCAGCAGCTTTCAGCGTCGGAGTGGATGATACTGTCATCAAATCAATTAACATGAATCACAATCACGATAGAAGTGAAAATCTGTTTCGACACTATCCACGGAGCAGAAGATTGTCTAAGGAGCAAAAGGAAAAAATTGCGGAGCTATTAGATCTAGAAGCTAACAGAATGAAGGTTATAGATATGATGGAAAGTCAAACTGATAAAATAATATTGCTAAAAGACCTTGATAACTGCAAATTAAAAAAAATAAACAAAATTTGTTAATTCCCACCCTTCAGAAGCTAGAAAATAAATTTAAAGCGCAATGGTTATTGTATGAAAAAGAAAATACGTTTGCCGGGCTGTATTTTTTTTTTTTCATACGTAGAAACACAATAATCTTGGTGAGTCTACTCATATACAATTAAACTATTACGTGTATAATTAAAAATACAAGTGTGGTCATAGTGATACTTCAACATGCTATTCTAGTAATTCTGATCAAGGAATTGGGATTATTCTTTTAAATTATTGCATTGTATATATATAATATATGACGGGCATCGTGGTCTAGTGGTTCATATAATGGACTGCCGTTCACGAGGTCTCGGGTTCGATCCCCGGTCAGGACAATCATTTGTGTGATGCTTTCAATTGTCATACAAATGTTTGTACTGCGTTTGGGTGTTTACTATGTATTATAAGTATGTATTTACAAAAAAAAGTAGTATATGTATTCTATCTGTATTCTGGTACCCATAACACAAGCATATAAAGCTTAGCTTGGGACCAGAGGACGTTGCGTGAAATGTCCATAAATATTATTATATTATTATCTATTAAATTGTCATCCGTCCTTGTTAGGTGTGCAAAATTTCAGATCAATCCATCTACTGCAAGTGGCTGAAAATCGCTTTCAAAGATTCCGTTACACAGATTAATACATTGATAGATGCATACCAAACTTATAAAAGCGTGTTAAAAATACTTTCTTGGGTTTTCTTTTGACAAGGATAACTCACGAACGAATCAATCGATTTCGAACGAGCTGGTGGTGATCGAAGTCAATTTTTGATGTTAAGAGCTTAGTTTCTAAAATCGATCGGTAGAGCCGTTTAAAAGTTAGTAAAAAAAACACATTTCAAAAATTTTTTTTTTTGTCTTTTTGTTGAGATTTCTCAAAATCTACCGGCTCGAATCGGTGCTAAGTATATTCAAAATCTATATGAATAATAATAAAATAATAATAATCTAATATAATCTGTATAAATGATAGTGAAAATATAATTAGATACTTATACATATATTTAATACCTATAAATTTAATTTATAAAAGAGCATTTATTATATTTAATAATAAAAAATAAATTCAATATTTGACGGTATTAAAATCGGCAAACATTTACCATTTTTTGGTTTAAATTAAAAACAAATAGAAACGCAAAGTATTTTTTTTTTAAATTTGCACTCTAATTGATAAAATAAAATTAGTCGTCCGACTTCTGTACGAATAATAATAAATTGTTTGTCCAGTACCCGTATTAATAATTATAAATTGTTCGTACGGTAACCGTATTAATAATTATAAATTGTTCGTACAGTACCCGTATTAATAGACTCAGCCTATTTTTATAACTTTATATTGTTTTTGTTTTACTATTGTGATGTTGCAAAGTGATTCAAAATAAATGGTTTTTTCTTTCTTTCTTTCTATATATGAAAGTCGATTTGTACAGTAATTTATGTGTTCCGTGTCAAAAGGTAAAATGGGATAGAGAGATTTCGTTGTCTGTCCGTCCGATCATCTGTCATCAGGTTGTATCTCTAGATCGGTGTTAGATAAAGTCCTGAAATTCTTGCTTCTATTAGTTGATGCTATTGCAACCATAATAAATACATCATCATTCTTCTGCCCTAACCCCGTTATTTGGGGTAGAGAATATGACAAATATACAACGAGTATAATAATATCAGTAGGAATCCTTTTATGTGTGAGTCCATCTTATACATGACCAGTTTTATTTTAACATATTAGAATACTTCACGCAAATTTAAAAAAGAAAGCCATTATCAACGCCATATTTAATTTTTAATATTTGTTATAAGTACAGTTTTGTAAATAAAAGTTTACTCGTAACATTACCACGCGTTTAAATACTTTTTAAATATAGAGTTTTGCTAAAAACACGTCATTACCCTTGGAGTTCTAATAACGTGAGTAAACCATAAGTGCAAACATAAAACTGTATTATTATGTAATAAAGTAACTCCAATCATTTTCCGCCATCATAAAATATTAACCCAAATAACATAAGCAGACCTTGCCACATTGTTAAGAATCTTTTGTACCCTCTAAAATACCCAACGCTTGGTAGTCTTTACAATCAATTTTCTTCAATTACTTTTCAAGTGCTTTTCTTAGTTTAAAAGCTATCTAGATATAATTTAACACTGATCATATTTGTATTTAGGATAATTTGTGGTGTAAAAATTAGTAAGCGAAGGATGAACACCATGAACAGACACCCATCATGAAACCACGAAAAACCTACACAATTCACACACCTTATGATAGAAGGATTGCAAGGTGGTAGAAAAGAGAAAACTACAACCTTCTGACAGTATCTACATTTAGGAAACAGAACTATTGAAAAGATCGACACGTGCTTATCTTCTGAAAGAAAGTAAAGTAGTAAATTTTCTGTAAATGGTCAGCAAACCGAATACTTTATTTATTTCCGTAATTTCCGTTTCATAGCGTAAATAAAATACATTCATTTTCTACCATGACCGATATAAGAATTAATTCAACAACATTTTGTTTTTCTTTACATGGGGAATGCATTTACGCACTTCAACCATCCGTTTGTGGAGCAAACTTCGGGCTACGTGTGGAAGTGACGGCTTAAGGAGAGCTCAACTACCCACTAACCCTATAGCCATGTTAGTACCGTGTTAATACCTTGTGCTTGAGCAATAACCCGGCCAGGGGGGCCCCCTTACTCGAGGCCTGATCCAGTAGGGGATATTAGTCCACGCCTTCGCATGTATGTGGCCTCTCACCGGAACACATCACAAACACACACACCTACAATAGGCTACATTAGGTTAACAACATTTGTTACTAAACAACAAGTTTACACTTCAGTTTATCTAAAATTAATTTTCACAACTTGATACTATATAGACTATGATTAAATAATTTTCAGTTTAAATCAAGAAGCATTAAGAAAACCCATAAATAAAAATTATATTTCTGGAGTTTTATCTGAGGCCAGATAGCAATCTTAATGAAGTGAGTCAAGCGTCTGGGTGGTAGCTTACGCCAGTTCTTATCGCGAAATCCTATAATTGAAATGGCGTCAGCGTAAATAAGGCTTTTGTTAATATTAATAACTTCGAGGCAGTACAGTTTTGGTACTAATATTGTGTGATTGCCAATATTCTTTTTTATTATCTTCATAAATAATTTTCTTTCATAATTGAAAATAAATAGACTGCTTTGATGGTCCTGTGGTAACTAACGAGTGTCGCACTAATTGTAGCTATTTTTATCCACATAACTGTTTGGGATTATAATAAGAATATAATTCTGATATTTATATAATCTATGTTTATTTACATTCTCTATAACCTAACAAGAACTTCGTTAGTTCGTACATTTGTATTAATTTAAATCTGTAGTCATGATACATAATTTTTATTATAATAAATAAATATATAAATAATAAATATTCATGGACATTTCACACAGCGTCCTCTGGTCCCAAGCTAAGCTTATATGCTTGTGTTATGGGTAGTACCAGAATACGGATATACTACATATACTACTTTTCTTTTGTAAATACATACTTATAATACATAGAAACACCCAGATGCAGAACAGCATTTGTATGACATTTATAAACATCACACAAATGATTGTCCCGAGCGGGAATCGAACCCGATAAAAAAGATCGGTTATCATAATAGTGCGAATTGTGTTATTGACACTTTCAATGTTTATTTTTTGGTATGTTTAGTTAGTTATACACGTAGAATTGGTACTTTTGTTTGGTAACTGGCATAGACACCACAGCACTATACCTATACAATGCTATCTGGCAAATTAAAAACCGATATCATTCCAGCCGTTAAAGATATCTATTTAGAAAACAGACCTAGCAATTTAAAAGCCGATGTAATTTAACTGAAGGTACGGAATCTCTTGAAAAACTAATTGGCATACAATGCAAATGTTCTACTTGAGGGAGCATTCACGGTCAGACGACGCGAATGGTTTTCAATGTAAATGAAGGCACGCCAGCGTCGAATTTGTCTTCCGTCATTAAAACTACTGCGTCATTGATATTGTCCGCTGTGGAATATAGAAAATGAACTAAATACTGACAGTTTTTTAACGTTGTTATCTATTGCTTTTGTTTTAAATTGATTATTTAAATAAAACCGAATAAGGCTCGTCGGTTAATGTATGACACCAAACAACAAAAATTACTAGCGATCACGATTTAATATTTAAACAAGAGCGATTTACCATGAATTTATATAAAAAGGCCCTAATTTAGTGTATTAGTTTAGTATGTTGACAATACCTACTGTGCTCTGTCCTTATTTTGAAGATGGACATCGGGCAAGCTTAAAACCTGAGTCGACATCATCACCCCTAAAAATAATGAGAGATAGCCGGTAAACTATTTGTATTTTAATATTTATTTGTTCCATCCGTTTGTTTCTGTCCTTACGGATTTAGAAAAAAAAGTCACCGCCAATTTCCTCCCCAGGGTACTGTAAGCGCAAGCTAAGTGAAATCATTTGCAGATAAGTTCCTAGCTATGAGAGACGGAAAAATCGCATTTAAATCCTTTCGCCGGCGGCTGTGTCACAGTATAAACTAGTATAGTCGTCGCCGTATTTTCCTTCTAATTCTATTCTATTCTTCTCTTAATCTATGTTAAGTTGTAATAATAAACTATTTAATTTAATTAATTTTAATTTAATTTGCCAACACGCCTGGTTAACGCGGCATAGCAGAACAAAAACCCTTCCAATGTGAGGAGGTCTGTGACACAGGAGGAGAAGATAAATTTGCTTCAAACAAAAATTTAAACGTATCTATATAACCTAAGTAAATATTGTATCTAATTTGTATAAATATTGAACACTGCTTCTAAAATTAAGTTTTATTAAATTCCATGTCTAATAGTTGTTTAATATTCAAAGCAATATTAAAATAACAGCTTATCTTTATATCTATATATTTTAAGATAGCTGTAAGTACTGCGGCCTGTATTTAATAAACTCTCTTTGTGTTTTATAGAGCTTAGAACTAGGTTACTCGTATTTAATCTGAATAACAAATTACAAAAGTAATAACTTTGTGGTTCAATATTTATTCGGCCATCTAAATATGGCATCATAATATTATTGCTAAGTACAATTATTTAGATTTAGATAAATAACCTAATTCTACGCTATGTACAGTGGAATCTGGTTATAACGACATTCATGACCGGCCATTTTATGTTGTTAAATTGGATTTTAGATATAGCAAAAGTTTGAAACTGTTATTGTAAAAAATAATTAAAAAACAAATCGCATATCGTAAGACACGCGTTCAGATACAATGCTGTAAATAATTATAAAGATGGCGGCGTATTCACACGTAACTTCGAGCACACAACATATTTTGATAGTTATTCAAACAAAACTTACAACCGTCGGGCATGTATAAGGTTGGCTGAAGCCAAAGAAGTGTGTTTGGACCGTAGCAGATGGCGTTTTGTAGTCTTTGCTACCCCCATGGGAAAAAGGCGTGACGTTATGATGATGACGATGAAGACACGTTAATAATGCCATGAAAAATATAAATCTATGATACACTATAAATCATAACCTCTATTATAAATCTGAAACAATCATATCCAGTAGAGTGTGTCTCATATCGTGGAGTTGACAGTCAATAAACTTGGTTATATAAAGCAGTATAATATATCATTGCTTAGCTTGCAGCGGAGACCGAGATTGGCATGAATAATACCGTCATATAACACAAAGGCCCGGGAGAGGTCCTGCTAACCAAAATGAATGTATTGTCATATCCTTGGCGTTTGAACTAAGCGTAACTATTATTTTAATTTATATATACTATATATAACTACATTAGGTTTAAGCTGCTAACTAAATTACTGCTTCAAGCGTTTGTTAGTAAGTTGTACTCGTAAGTAGCTACTACGCGTAATCTTATGCGCGTCTCAAACGTCTTATTTTATAGATCGCTGGCATAGCACTTCCGTGTTTGTTTTTCAAATGCAGGTAATATTTTAGCGTACAAATATAATCTTATTATTTTAAAATTTTTAAAATCTAAATATTTGTAGGTTCCAATTATAAAGTGCAAGAATAGAAAACGTTATAGAAATATTAATATTATTTTGCTATTGTATTAAGAATTTTTGCAATTTTAAATGACTTTTATAGCTCTACCTAACGACCTTATCTAGCTCTTAACACATGTTCTTTAGATATAAGTATCAAGAAAAAATTTTAAAGTATTTTACCACTCTTGTGATTGTAAAGGACATACCTCTGGACCTCTGCGCCTTTGTTTTTACATGCTGATTTTTTTAATTTGCGAGGCAGTGGGGACTTTTTTGTCTTTAGAAATATTTTTCGTAACATGACGAGAATCCATATATTTTCGCATACACATCATATAAAGTACCTAAAATATTTTCTGTTATTAATAAGCTAGAATGTTTCGAGTTGATAGTACCTATACGAAAAAGGGATGTTTTTCTACGAAACGTGCAGAGTATTCGATAACAAAATCTCGCATTGGCCACAAAAACATGAAAGGCCAAACGCTATTTCTCATGAGAATAAAATACTCAAGCAATTGATTTTCTTGAGTTTTTGTCGACTGTTCAATAGTGGCTGAAATATATGACTTATAATAATAAATCTTCGCTGAAACTTTGTTACGATAGCAGTTTATTTTCTACTTGGTCTCAATAATATATCCACTCAATTAAGTACAACAGTAATGTATATCTGTACATATATTACAGTTAGTATTATGAAAATATATTTTAGATATTTTCTCTAGTAAAAATTGATCATATCAAAACTTAAAACAAATTATATGACACCACCCTGACAAATCGATACGGATAGATATTGATTTATTACCATCCGCTGCTGTTATATTGTAATATTGTACACAGATAACATCTTTTGTGAAAGAAGAAAATCTCGAAAATAAATCGCAAACCAACGCGCCTGATCAACGCGGCACAGTAAGCTATAGGCCCTCCTAAAGTAGAGAATGAAATTTAATGATACTTGAAAACTAATAATTCAAATAACATGCTTGAAACTACCTAAAGAAGCCTAAATATATCTATAAAAATATTATAAAGCTGAAGTTTGTTTGTTTATTTGAACGCGCTAATCTCAGGATTTACTGGCTCGAATTGGAAAATTCTTTTTGTGTTGTGTTTAAATAGGAACGCTATATAAAATCGCACTGCGACCAATACAAGCGAAGCATCGGTGAAAAATGTTACAAAAACGGGGATATTTTTCTAAATTCCACGCGTACGAAATCACGGGCAACAGATAGTTTTTCATAATTTTAATTAAACTCGCTAATATATTAAACGTATTCCTAATGACTACTCAGGTTGAATAATATATTCCGGCGCACGAATATATCCTGCGGGGTTTTAGTAACTACAGTAACTACTAGTTCCGACTTGTTACTCACTTAAAAGTTATTAATTCTGCCTTAAATTAATCCAAGTATGGTGAATATGTAGAGCAAAGTTTATAACTAAATTAATGCACAGCTACACTAGCTAGGAACGAAGTAATGTTTAGATTTATGTTACACTCTTTAAACAGCGCAATCTATGAAAGAGTTTGAAAGAACTTACAGGTAGAGAAATGCCGAAGAAACGAAGGATGGATTGCTTGAAAGAGGACATACCTAAAATAAACAAAACACAGATAAGGCACAAACATTAGTTATTATTAATTAATCATTATTTCATTACACTGTCGGCATTAAGTCCGCCATTGTACCATTAAAGTGCATGAAGTTTTAAATAAATAAATAAGGCGTTAGACAGAAGAGTATGTGAGAAAAAAAGGGGCAACTCAGCCGTCTCCAAGTAATCGGATAAAGAGAGAGCAATTTTGACATAACTATCACAGAAACTGCCTGTATATGGGAAAGACATTCTACGTGTAACTTAACTCTCAAAAAATATTTTATTTATCAATTTAATAGTAAGCATAAAGCAAAAACTTTGAAATGCAGTCCAGATTTTTAGTAATATAAAGATTGGCAGGGAAAATTATAGCCAAAGGCTACAGTAACTGCTTACCATTAGGCAGACCGTAAGCTTTGATTACCAACTCAGAGGGTTAAAAAATTTCTTGTCTTAATATTTTCTAACACTTGCGCGACTCATCTGTTTAAATAAAACTACTTTTTACGGATTTAGACGCGTATATTTGTTTTAAATCTCAATAATATAATATTTATATAATAATATTTGTTTTTCAGTCTCACCCGTGACCATGGTGACTGCAAAGTCTCCGAAACGTCGGGCCAAAATTTAAAACAAATATACGCTTCTAAATCCGTAAAAAGTAGTTTTATTTAAATTTCTTGTCTGTTGGGGTCACCGACATCCATGACATTGCGCATGTGTGCTTAGTTATCGTGTCTTCGCGAAAGTGAATAGATCGCAACCACACGAACGCAATATTCTTTTGTAATTGGCAGGTTTTCACTTCTATGGGCAGATCATAGAACTAACTACTGCCTTTTTAGGGTTCCGCACCCAAAAGGTAAAACGTGTCTATTTAGATTTTTTTTTCTATCTGTCGCCAGGCTGCATCTCTGCCTCTTTAGAACGGTGATAGCTAGAGAGCTGAAAATTTCACAGATGCTACAACAACAAATACTTATCGTCATCTGTCTTTATCTATGCCCTAGGTTATTTGGGGCCAATATGGCAAATATATTTGATAATAAAAACGTTCATATGAGAGCCCAACTAGTACCTGGCCGGTTTTGCCAATATTTTATGAGACTAAGGGCCTCGTTCGCCATCTCACGTCACTTCAAGTAAAGCGTTGATTAGTTACTTATCGATTAGCGTTAATTGTCAAGTAATAGTTACGAGTATCTTCTGTCAATTTCAATTTTTTAATCTTAAGATTACTGCTACTCGAACGTCGTGAACGTCGCACGTGTAGTTACTGGTGACTTTAACTAGCGATTAGTCTACTTGGCGCTTTACTTGAGAATGGTGAAAGAGGCCCTTAGTCTTCAAAACAGCAGAACGTAATTAATATTAACAATACTCAGTATTAAAAAGATATTCTAAAAACAGATAAATTTAATCAACGCTGGTACATAGTCGGCATTAGGCAAATTAATGCGTTTGGAACTTAAAAAAGGAAGAAATTATTTCGTATTTTTAAATACTGCGTTTATCTTCATTTGATTTACATTTATTTAGGAAAATAAATCAGCACCTAAATAAGGAAAGGAAAATAATAAGGAAATAAGGGTAAAAACAATTTATTCAAAGCATTCTTTAACAAGGGTTCTAGGAATTTAACTATATCAATTTTAACATACTGTTGCATAAAACTCCAAACTAACTAAACATAATGTTTGTAAACCCCAATGGTCTTATTCATAATGACTTATCAGAGGTTTAAAAATTCGCTAAATTCGGTTCCCGAAAATTGTCAAAACTTGTTATTCATAGTCTTTTTACGCTTAAACGTTTATTATCTCTCCGATAAAATCTCCGTTTAAACCTCCGATCGGTCATTATAAATACCTAAGGCAGTAAATATCACCGATGTTGATTAAATAAATAAATATAATTTAAAAAATTACCAATATTAGATAGTTGAGGTATCGGACTGCAGATATATTGGACTCGTGCACAAATGTTTAATATAGCTAAACGTCATTCATAATCTTGACGTCTAAGTGTATCTTCAAAGTTAGGTTGGTACATAAAAAGTTATTTAAATGAAAATTATCATTTTATAGTGTTTAGTATTACATGAGCGACAGAATTACATCATCTGTGAATATTTCAACTGTTCAGCTATTACGATTCCTGAGAAATAGTTTATTGACAGGTGGACGAATGCACAGACATCGTAGTCATAGTAACCTTAAGATACTGAACGCTAAAAATGTATTCGAAAAACACATGAAAGTATAAAAACAAACTGGAATACGTAAAGTACTGTTGTTTAAATAAAACAAAATGAATGGAGAAACTAACTTTGAGACGGGAATGGTATTGTTAAATTTTTCTCCATTGCACAGTGCACAAGTTTTTGTTAAAATATTAGTTGAATTATATTCTCTATGTTTTTAAAAACAAAACGACTATGCAACCGTATTACAATTACGCTTGGTCTGTTGTTTCCGTATGCAAGGAATTGCTTGGTAAAGTTAAATCGCAACAATTTCCATTTATATGGGCGTCATAACCCATGTTCCGTTGCTTTGTTTGGCGTTGTTTAAAGTTCAGTTTTATTCAACTGGAGCAAAGAGGAATCACATTAAATGTATTTAGCGTCACCGTGGTTATAATACTGACTACATGTTACCTGCGAATTCATACGCGTGCTAATTATATAAAAGAATTCTTTTTATTTTTAAAGCACTCTATCTATTTCAAAATAAACTATCAAGTTCCGTTAGGTAGTTTCGAAGGTTTATGCTTACATACAGACATAGTGATATAACGACATAGTGACAGAAATGTTTACAGCCTGATTTTTTACCTTTTTTACCGCGAGTAACACCGCGGGGCACATCTAGTATGATATATTGTTATTGCACAGTACTTAATAGGATTTACGGTAGGTACAATAAGATCGAGATATAGGCGATTTGAGATTATTTAGAAATTAGAATGCACTAATATCTAAAAATCTATGGCAATGTTTGTCTTTCAAAACGGCTTCACATATTTTAATGAAAAATATGTACACAATGTAGGTACATGTCGAATAGGTCTGAGAATCGGTTCCCATCCATTGTTATACCTCGAGATTATCATAGATTTCCAGTAAACACGCAAATGAAACCGCGAGGTACAGTTAGTATATAATATAAATATAGATTATTCATTCAAAAAGCACGTACTATATTGTGACATATAATATATCTATCTACCTTTAGAGGCTTTAAGACTTATGTGTTTTTATATTACATAACATCAAAAAAGCTCCCGCTATTTATTAAGAGTCTATTCAGTAAGGGTGAAACTTTGTTGTAATATTTCGGGACTTATCACAAAATACTTATGTTGGGGACTAATATACAAAAGTTTGACTTCTCTTTTAGGAAAAACTATTCTGTCGCAGCGTCTTGTATTGTGTGTACATTTATTTACCCACGTTATATACAATATAATTTGAATGGAAACTAGAACAATAATGTTTGCTTGCCGTAAGCTTTTTGTTTTCATCTTAACAGTTTGTATAATATTATAAAGCCTATTAGGTTATATTACGTCACTAACGTTATAATACGTCTAGAATCTTCTGTGTAGAGAGTAACGACTATTGGTCTTATTCATAATGACTTATCGGAGGTTTAAACTAAAAAAAGTAAAAAGACTATTATGAATAACAAGTTTTGACAATTTTCACGAACCCATTTTAGCGAACTTTTAAACCTCCTATAAGTCATTATGAATAAGACCATATATCGTTATTTCTTTAGTTACTTTTTGTCGGTATGGCGACGGACTAAGAATACAATTGTCACCTCTCCATCCGCGGGGATCGTAAGTACCGACAGAGGGACCCATGTCACATGACATCTGCGCACATACCCATGAATGGTTGACGTCAGGTAGACAGCTGGTCGCAAAAATCCGCCAAATCCCATTGCAATGTGAACAAAATAATAGTCATGTTGCGCCGGGATAAGGGCAGGAGAATGATTAGATACTTGTTTTCTGTCAACCAAAAAGGCCATTATTTCTATTCGCTACCGCGTTATCCTCAAATTGATTTTCCAATAATAGATTAGTAAAGGGGAATGCCCTTTCTCCTTAGGGTCTGGCTCATGGACAGCAAATACTGATATATTTGTTATGCATTTCCAAATCTTAAATATATCAGATATCTGAAAAACATATTTAAATTGCCGCCATTACTTTAAAATAAGTAGAAAATAAAAAACAGTTTTAGGTTTAATAATGCGCCTGGCAGCAAGGAAAATCAAGTATTCATTTATTTTTATGCTTGTTAGGTAAAACATGGTAAGAAATGTGTTTTCATCATCTTTTATTTGATTAATACATATGGGATAAACATGAAATAAGCAGTTTTTACACGCTTTATATTAGATTCACTTGTATGTTTGTTTGTATGTTTGTAACCGACTCCTTTGGACGCTATTTTGACCCACTTTAAACGGTCAGATTCTATTCAAATTTTGCACACCTGTCAAAGACCGATGACAATGCAATAATTCTATTAAAATATCCGATTATCCTGGTTAGATTCGCCAGGATTCATTAATCTCTTTCCGGATCCTTTGCATGAGAGTAAGAGAGAGGGCTAGTACGCGAACTACGCATGCGCGCATTTCCAGAGATACTCTTTTTTCTATTTTTTAGTTGGGTTTTCTATATAAAGCGTGTTTTTTAGTTTTTTTAAACTATTATTTATTATTTATGTCAAATATCCATATTTTCATCACTTTCTTAAATGATCATAATATCATCCAGGATTGTCGTAGGAGGTGTTATGTTGAGTTCATATCTTACCTATATACATGAGCACTGTCGTAATGTAGGCACAACAACCTATGGTGCGTGTCGCAACTATGCAATTAGAACAATATTGTTGGATAGCATTTCGGCCATTACAATTGTTGTTTATTAAAACATAAACAAAATATACCTTCTGAGTAAATATATACGTTCAGTCAAACGTGTAAATCATAATCAAGTTCATATAACAAAGCCAGGCCGTAATAAATCAGAAAATAATAGAAACACATGTACAAGTACCCTCAGTTGCGACAAGTGAAGTTGACTGTTTGACATTACATTTGTTATGCATTTGATTTACTTTTTTCTTTTAAAGTTGTTTTTAACCACATTATTAATTACGAAATGCATATTTTATGCGTATATAAAAATATTTAATAAAGATAGAAAACTCTGGATAAAGTTTCAAGCACTAACATTATTTTGCTACGCGACTTTTGTAAGGATTTTCAAACAAAAATACTTTTTTTATACGAAACATAAATTGTTTTAGTGGCGGGTGTTTAAATATACGTAAAATTCATATGATTATATAACAAAATTAATATACTATATCTTTTCTTGCTAAAGTGGTGTTGACAGGTGGCCTAAAGTTGGCTTTGCCCTTTACTTCGCGGCGTGACGGATTAAGAATACAAAGTGTCACCAACCCATTTCCTTCCTAAAGTGCTCTAAAAGCCAGCTAAGGGATTTTACATAGATAACATCATCCTCTGAGACGGAAATCTCTAATATAAACCCTATAAATATTTATAGGGTTTATTTTATATTATACTAGCTGACCCGGCAAACGTTGTTTTGCCAGACTAAAAAAAAAGTTTGAAAAATAGATGTTGGCCGATTCTCAGACCTACTGAATATGTATGTAAAATTTGAGAAGGATCGGTCAAGCCGTTTCGGAGGAGTTCGGTAACTAACACTGTGACACGTGAATTTTATATATTAGAAGACTAGCTGACCCGGCAAACGTTGTTTTGCCATACAAAAAAAAAAAGTTTGAAATATAGATGTTGGCCGATTCTCAGACCTACTGAATGTGCATGTAAAATTTCATAAAAATCGATCAAGCCGTTTCGGAGGAGTACGGTAACTAACACTGTGACACGTGAATTTTATATATAAGACTAGCTGACCCGGCAAACGTTGTTTTGCCATACTAAAAAAAAAAAAGTTTGAAAAATAGATGTTGGCCGATTCTCAGACCTACTAAATATGCATGTAAAATTTCATAAAAAATTGGTCAAGCCGTTTCGGAGGAGTACGGTAACTAACACTGACACGTGAATTTTATATATAAGATAATATGAAATAAAAAATATCCTCCCAAAGTGGTGGAGGCCCGTGCTCAACAGCAGTACATTAATAGGCCGAAGGGAGAGTAAATAGACTTATTTAGAACATGTAACTAACAGGTATACAAGCCAATTAAGACACAATAGGTTAACATGCTTGCTAACAAGGTATGTAAGTAGGAACATGTTTCGATATACACACATATTCTAGACTCATACAAGTGCCTGTTGGTTTCAGATATAGGGAGCTGGCGACTCTCTTTATCTTAGACTTGCAGGAATAGGCTTATACGTTACTAGCTGCTGCCCGCAACTACATACGTTGAATTTAAAAGCTAACAATTTATATAAAAAATCATCCCCTTAAACCACTCTATCTATTAAGAAACTGTATCAAAATCCGTTACGTAGTTTTGAAGATATAAGCTTCAATAGGGACATACATACAAAAATAACGACTATGTTTTATAATAAATAAATATATACACGTATAGCACTTTTAACTATACTAATGTGTTTGTTTGTTTGTTTAAACGCGCTAATCTTAGGAACCACTGGGCCGATTTGAAAAATTCTTTCAGTGTCAGATAGGGCATTTATCGAGGAAGGCTTTAGGCTATATAACATTACGCTACGACCAAAACGTAATACGGGGTCGCGGCCAACAGCTAGAATTTTTCAGATCAGACCAGAGTTTCCTGAGATTAGCGCTTTCAAACAAACAAACTATTCAGCTTTATAATTGTATTTGTATAGACATTAAAAAATTGTTTTCAAAAGGCAATAAAATCTTTGTACAGTTTATTTCTTTACAATAGTAGAGAAAAAACATATATTTAATAGAAGTTAGTTGATATACTATTGTATAACGCTTTGTAGCAATATTGACTTAGTTAAAAATAGATCTACGAACGGCCCCGTAATAGACAATCAAAGTTTAAAACGATCTTTCTTACAGCGTTTGAGAACTTTTAACAAGAAGAGTTTTGTAGATAATGGTGTATTTCGCGTTGAACCTGACGCGGCTTAAAACAGTTAATACAGGTTTTCAGTTTTCAAATCGTTAAGTGCATTAGTTCTCAATCTTGTTACGATATCTTAAATAGATAGATACAATAATACTTCGTGTCCATCCTTCCATCTATAATAATATTATAAAGCTGAAAAGTTTGTTTATTTGAACGCGATAATCTCAGTATTGTCCGATTTGAAAAATTCATTCAGTGTTAGGTACTACATTTATCGGCTTTAGGTTATATAACATCATGCTGCAACCAAAAGGAGTGAAGCATCCGTGAAAAATATTGCAAGTACGAGAAAAAATACAAAGTCGACGGCAACAGCTAGTCCTTTATATTCTGCAAACATACGTTTATGATGCGTTCAAATCAAACTGTTATTAGATATAAACGCACCTTTCTACACCACAAATATTTCTTACACGAAAAACAAAATTGATTTAGGGAACACTGAGATTTTAAGTGTTGGAATTTAAATTCTGTCTGTACTGTTTATTAACTATAATATAATTTAATATACTTTTAAATATTATTGATTATTATATATATTTTTAGTTTAATCTATTAAAAGTAGCACTATACTAAAGCGCGTTACACACCATCCGTCATGGTGTGCGTCTACATCAAAGCCTTAGACTATGCACGATACAAAAGGACCACAAGTAGCCTAGACTTAAGTCGATAGTGCACATACTGCACATCCATCTTACAATTAATAATAAATATCAAGCGTACTCAAGGTCCTTTTGCATCATCCATAGTCTATGGCCTTGATTGGACGGACAGCAAGATGGATAGTGCTTGACCCACTTTACTAATATCGTAAGTGACTATATCTATCTGTCTCACTTTCATGCCAAAATCAGAAACGCTTCAAAGAAATACAGTAAAGAGTCTAAGAAAGAACATAGGTATTCCCGCAGGAAGTCTTTCTTTCTTTCTCCAGCCCATACAATTCCCACTGTTGGGCACAGGCCTCCTTCACTTCGGGAGGGATTATGGTCTACTATGCCGCGCTGACCAAGCGTGTTGGCACAGGGTTTATTTTCGAGATTTCCGTCTCTGACACAGGAAATTATCTATGTACAATATCGCTTATCTGGCTCTTACAGCACCCACGGGAGGAAAAGGGGTGGTGACATTTGTATTCTTAATCCGTCACCACACGGAAACAGGAAGTCTTACGTGACGGTTAATATAATTAATAAATCGGATTATTATAATAAACTCTACATGGTCATGCTCCCGGACCATACCCTATGGTTTTAATCCATTAAAGTTTCATTCACAAAAAAAATAACCGTCTAAGCATGAATTACCTGCTTCATAAAATTACAAAGAAAGCGAGTAAAATATTCTCCATGAGAGATTATTGTACAAGCATAAAAATGCTTGCTACGAGACTAACAAAACAAATATTCTTCTTTTATATCATATTCAAGTAAGGCTATGAAAAATTGGGCCAAAGTACATTAGCCTAGAGTGGCACTTTATGCTCTCAGTATATACTTGCCTAATGTCGCGAAAGTGCGCTTCTTGCAGAAAACTTAATGTCTTTTTTATTTAAATATCCTTGTCATCCTAAGTAATGCTCATTTAAGCAATTTTAATTACTGAATTAGATATTAACTTAAGCAATGTATGAAATACACAGCTAACACAGACCTTCCATATAATATGTTGTTAATTTTAATAACAGGAAACAAACACAAAATCATTAGTTAAATTAACTTGAAACCTAATCTGTTCACAGAAAAGTAAAAAAAAATGGTTAATGCTTTCTGCCGCATACCTACAGCAAAACTGAAGCAGCTGCTCTTAGGTTCGAAGTTAAAATCCTTATTCAACTGCCTGTAACTTTCAAAAATTCTACTCGTATATTGTTTTTGGGCTTTAGCTATTTATATACATTTAATTTTAAGATAAGAACAATTTATTGCTATTTTTAAGGTGCGCTGTTAAGTAATGAATACAAGAAAGTATTTTTACCAATCCATCCCCATCCCCCAAGTTGCAAAACCTATCAAACAAGTCATCGTGGACTTTAGTTCTTTTTAACTCTGAGAAGGAGGCCTGATTAAAAACTCAGCACAGTCACAAACTAACAACTGTAATACGTCAGGCATAAACAAAAATTTTGTTGACTTGCAGTCCCCATGAACATTTTATGTTCCAAATTCCAGATAGCAATTTTTCGGGAGGAACGAAACCTGGTGGTTGCTATCCAGGACCTACATTTATGAATATATAATGACAATTACATTTACAAAATAGACATTTCATATTCTTAATGCGCACTGTCTCGAAGAGTTTTAACTACTTCGAAGGCGTTTTTGGAGCAAGGTCAAACAGGTGTTGTTCTTAAAATGTGACTGTAAAATGGCAAGATATTAGTGAGAGACGCGGTTTTGAGTGTGACAAAATATGGTCTAATTACGACATATCTATATACATGTATTCTATTCTTAGAGTATTAAACCGAAAGGACGGTGTTTTCTACGACAAATATATGGCCACATCGGCAGGGTGCCGAGGTAACGCAAACTATATAACGTAATTTACACCTAGGCTACATTTTAATGCCAAAAACAAGTAGCTAGAATAAATACTATGCGTAAGAAGTCGCTAGTACCCAATGTACTGTACAAGTAAATATATCATGGCAAAATATAGGCATATTGCTAAAGTCAAAGGTTATAAGAAAACATGCAGTATAATGCTCAATAGATAGATAGACCGCTCTCATACAGGCTATATGCATCAGAAGAGATATTTTTATTTTCAAACAATTTTGTGAAAGTTTATAGTACATACCTACTTGTATTTTAAACACAAACATGGAAATTCACTAGAATGCTAAATGTACGACTTTGTAATAGCACTCCGGAATGTTTGAATGCTTAATTGTTACAGCGCATTCACTACGTATTGCTGTTATAATACCACTAACCACAATACTATGCATCCAAATTAATTAAAGTCACTGACGTAATATAAGACATTGCGAAAATGCAGGAAAATCATTTGAACAAAAAATTTACAGATAGTTCAATCGCGTTCAATCTTGAGGACACGAAAATTTAGCTTGAATAAATCGTACTTCATAGACTAATAATGTTTCATATGACATATAAGCCTGTATCAGAGACACACATAAATACATATTTCACGCATACTTAGATATTTGTATAGGTTTAGATAATTTTAAACAATGACTTTGCTTACTACTTCGAAACACCATTCGCGGTTACAGCAGTTACGCGTTATATATCCAAATTGTAATGAGCTCCGGCTACTGTTCTGCTACCCATACACATGCATAGAAACATAGCTTACTTTTGGACTTAAGGACGTTGTGTAGAATATCAAAACTGAAAGCCATACTAATAGGCAGAAAACAGTTGGCTAATACAACCCCTTACTTTCCTAACGTATAACAATTCATTCATTATTATTGTGGAAGGGCGGGCTCCTGCAACCACAAACGGAGAATTCTCCGATCAGGCTAGGTGATCAGCAATGCCCAGGGTATTCGTCCCACGATTGCATATGTATATCTTGTTGCCTTCTTAAATCATGTGCAATTTTTGCAACCGAGATGTAGGAACTTTTGTGACGTCACATTGTCATTCCACGTCATCCATCGTTCTTGTGCTGTACCAGCCAGCTAACAGCAGTAACAGCTATTCTTCACTAGATGTCGCTACACACTTGTCCAGCAATTATCAATTTTCTTCGGTTATAGTATACGGGACTACTCATGTATTTTCGTTGTATGCAATTTTTCTCCGCGTGGTGACTGTTGTTGGATTAAGTATACAAGTGTCACCACCCCATGTCTTCCCTAGGATGCTGTAAAAGCCAGCTAAGGTATAAAGTCTCTCAAAGTGTACGAAGCCCGTGCCCAACAGTAGAACGTTAATAGACTGGAAAGAGAGAATGTATATTCACGCAAGTGTTTGATTTAGAAAGTTATATTTATGTACTTAGTATTGTCAAAAAATCTATTCCCTTCAGTTGATAAGTGTGGCTCTCAATGTCCGCTTCAGTCGCTTCGTTTTCAATGAGACATTGTCCTCATACGAAGCTTTTATTCTTGTGTTTATTGAAGAAACTCATCCTTCGCTGTAGAATATGGAATGCTGTCAGTTTTTAGGTCATTATGAAATATCATATTTTTATAATAATATATCGAATCTAATTATACGAACTATTCTATTCTAACTTTTAAATAAAAAATTGGTCAAGTGCGAGTCGGACTCGCGCACGAAGGGTTCCGTACCATTATCTATGCAACATAAGGCAACGTTATTAATATCGAGCAAGAAACGGTAAAAAAATCATGTTTGTTGTATGGGAGCTAAATCTTTATTTTATTTTATTTTTAGTATTTGTTGTTGTAGCGGCAATAGAAATACATCATCTGTGAAAATTTCACCTGTCTAGCTATCACCGTTCTTGAGATACAGCCTGGTGACAGACGGACGGACGGACGGACGGACGGACGGACAGCGAAGTCTCAGTAATAGGGTCCCGTTTTTACCCTTTGGGTACGGAACCCTAAAAACACATCAATGTGAAAAAAAAACCGGTCAAGTAAGAGTTAGACTCACAGTGTATTCGTCATACAAACCCCAATTAACACCAAATAACGAGACCCCAAACAATAAATGACTGCCGTTCACGAGGTCTCGGGTTCGATTCCCAGTAAGGACAATCATTTGTGTGATGTTTTTAATTGTCACACAAATGTGTGTACTGCGTCTGGGTGTTTACTATGTATTATAAGTATGTGTTTACAAAAGAAAAGTAATTTATGTATTATAAGTATGTGTTTACAAAAGAAAAGTAATTTATGTATTATAAGTATGTGTTTACAAAAGAAAAGTAGTTTATGTATTATATCCGTATTCTGGTACCCATAACACAAGCATATAAGCTTAGCTTGGGACCAGAAGACGTTGTGTGAAATGTCCGTGAATATAAAAAAAATGATAATAATGAGTTTTTGTTGTTGTAGCATCAACGTAAGATTCAGACAAACTATGAATTTTTTGGCTCAACAACGAAGTGTCATTATTAGAGTCTTATTTTACATTTTCGTACGGAACCCTAACTAGTATGGGTCGGAACCCTAACTAGTACATCAGGATGTATATGAAAATAATCACTCTAGAATCGTATAACACTTAAAAAAAAACACTTTTTTGGAATCTTTAATTAGACGCGTATTTTCAGTCACCAGAAAATTCTCCAAAACGTTAGGATAAAATTTAAAACAAATATAGGCGTCTAAATTATAATAATAATTATTATGATTTAGTATGTACTAATATTTTATATTAATATTATGTATTCTATTTGTCATATTTAGTTTATTCGTTCCTTGATGTTTATTTTTTAAGCAAATAACGCACCTACCACTGATGTCTCTGCATCTGCATTACCCCAGGTTAACTGGTAGATCATGCTTTTAGCATTAAGTCCGCCTATTGTACAATTTAGTGCTAAAAGTTTTTAAATAAATAAATTCGAAAAAAGTGGTTGTATTTAAACAAATGAGTCACTTTTTTACATGCTTTATATTAGCTTCACTTGTATGTTTTTTTGTATGTTTGTTTGTATGTTCGTTTGTATGTTTGTAACCGACTCCTTTGGACGCTATTTTGACCCACTTTAAACGGTCAGATTCTATTCAAATGCACACCTGTCAAAGACCGATGACAATGCAATAATTCGATTAAATAAAGCGTGTTTTTTAGTTTTTTTAAATTAAATATGAATAACGTAAATGTTACAGATTATTTAGTTCTTATTACGAAACAGAAAGCCAGGAGCCACTGAATACAAGCGGCACAAGACCGCACGTTATGGCGTTCTATGGGGAAGGCCCATGTCCAAGAGTGGATGGAGAGTGGCTGATGTATGGATGGATGAAGCAGAGTTTAAGAGCGAAAATGTAAACAGGAAGATAACTATAAGTACCTGTATAATTAATCTTTGTTTTCAATGTTGCTTTCAGTAAGAGCAGAACCCATCTATTGTATTTACTGCACATTTAATGTGTTCTTCTATATACATAGTCTAAGAAGCTCATTTGTCTTCACAACGAGACTATTGAAGCTATAAAACAAAGGCTTCGAAGCTAGATATTTATTTTCCAACAATATGTTGGGATTAATTCGATAAATAGAATTATGTTTAAGCCAACTTATTCTTCTTAAGCCATTTATAACGCGGAAGAGTTTGTTTGTTAGTTTGTTTAAAACGCGCTAATATCAGGAACCGTATTTCCAATTTCAAAAATTCTTTCTATGTAACATCATGCTGCGACCGAACGAACGGAACGAAGCAAAAATAAGCGAAAATTGATGCAAAACGGGGTAAATTTACTAAATTCCACGCGTACAAATTCACGGGTAACAGCTAGTAATATATTTTTTTTTTTTCATTTAATCATATTTCAGACATAGTCCATAATTATAATGTTAGTAACAATTTTTGCTTATAAACTAATGTTAGTTAATTATACACATATTAAACCAGTTTATTGAATGCAGTGTGAAGCTGCATCCACTTCCACATCATCGGGGAGTCCCAGTCGGTTGGTGCTGCAGCGGAGACGCGATATTAGGGACGCACACATTCTAATGACAGCTGCAAAACCATCTACACGTGTCTCCGCGAACATGCCAGACGCACTCCACACCTCCACAGTAGGCCCAACAGCACCCTCGGTGTGTTATTATATTTTATACGTAGGTCGCTGTATGTATTATAAAGCTGTTGTTTGATTATTTAAACGCGCTAACCTCAGGGACTACTAGTTTCAATTGAATAATTCTTTGTGTTGGATAGTGTATTTATTGAGGAAGGTTTTAGGCTATATAACATCACGCTAAGCTAGCAGATCATCCTTACTTGTTATAAAACAATGCCGCTATTTTTTTATATATGTCCCTATGTGAGCTTATATCTTCAAAACTACGCAACGCATTTTGATGCGGTTTTCTGAAACCGCAGACGTTAGCTTGTTTACTTATATTTAATTCAACAATTCTCGTGAATCGATCTGCTTTATATTCATATGGGAAATATACATCTGTTATTGATTGCAACAGTTATACTGCAATGAAAATGGCTTTTATGAGAAATCATAAAGGAAGTAATAGTTAAAGTGAATAACATTTTTAAACAGAACATTTTTATAGACATTTCACACAACGTCCTCTAGTCCCGAGCTAAGCTTATATTACTATGCTTCTGTTATGGGTACCAGAATACGGATATACCTACTACATATGCTACTTTTCTTATGTAAATAAATACTTATCGAAAACACCCAGACGCAGTACAAACATTTGTATGACCATTATAAATTACAAGTGATTGTCCCGAGGGAAAATAGAATCCGCGACCGTTACGTCCGTTATATGAACCAATAGACCACGCGGCCCGTCTATTTCATTATTATCTTTTAGAACCTTTATATGAGACGGGCTTCGTGGCGTTGTGGTTCATGTACTGGACTGCCGTTCACAAGGTCGCGGGTTCGATCCCCGCTTGGGACAATCATTTGTGTGATATTCATAAATGTCATACAAATGTATTATTAGTATGTACTTACAAAAAAAATAGTAGTTTATGTATTATATCCGTATTCTGGTACCCATAACACAAGCATAATAAGCTTAGCTTGGGACCAGAGGACGTTGTGTGAAATGTCCATGAATATTTATTTATTTATGAGAGAGATCCAGTATTTTTACATATCCAGTTTTTTTTTTTAATTTCTGCTCGCCCCTACTTGGCAATGGTATTATGCCTTGAGGCTGACCATAAAATGGCGAGGGGAACTTCGTGTACAGGTAGCTATTGATCTTCAAGGTGTCGTTTTTTCTTTAATATGTATTAAATTAATTTAATTTAAAGAAAAGTAGTTTATGTATTATATCCGTATTCTACTCTCTATATCGTATGCTACTCATAACACAAGCATAATAAGCTTAGCTTGGGACCAGAGGACGTTGTGTGAAATATCCATGAATATTTTTTTTTTTTTTTATATTAGTATCTATGTGTTATATCTATTTGAGTTTGGTTGTGGGTTTATAATAAGCATTTTACTTATTTTTTTTAAGTGAAAACTTCTTCAGGCGCGTTGGGCGTTTTTGGAGGGGAAAAACTTATAGATTCGCGTCACCGACATGCTAATGCTAATAGCTGCTATTACCGACAAAAAGTTAATGTTAATAAGTTAATAGTTTTCACTTCTATCGGCAGCCCCCATGACTGCCTGTATTTTTTATTTATCTATGTGCTGACCAATTACAAAAACAAGTGTCATCACACTGTTTCTTTCTCAGGGTGAATATAAGCATGTAAAGTCACTGTGAGAGATAAAAATTTCAAAAATAAAACTCTATGCCAACACGTATGATCAGCATAACAAACCTTGGTCAGATGCCTGAAGCGCAGGAAGCCAATGCTCATTATTGGACATTATTGGTCTGCGAAGAAGAATATTTAGAATAGAATAGTATACACATTATTGTACACCATAAATTACATGTCACTTAGCTAATGTAGTTACAAGAGCATGTACGATTGGTGGGTTTATCGCATATTGCAATCACTTCCAGACAGGAATTCCAGAAATTTTAGATAGATTAGTTATTTTCAGAAAAGGGGAATTAGGGATATTATTACTTATTTATTCAACCATATTATATTAAATTATATATTTTTACTAGCTGTCCCCGCAAACGTTGTTTTGCCATACTAAAAAAACATAAGTTTGAAAAATGGATGTTGGCCGATTCTCAGACCTACTGAATACGCATGTAAAATTTCATAAAAATCGGTCAAGCCGTTTCGGAGGAGTGCGGTAACTAACATTGTGACACGTGAATTTTATATATAAGACTAGCTGACCCGGAAAACGTTGTTTTGCCATACTAAAAAAAAAAAAGTTTGAAAAATAGATGTTGGCCGATTCTCAGACCTACTGAATACGTATACAAAATTTGAGAAGAATCGGTCAAGCCGTTTCGGAGGAGTACGGTAACTAACACTGTGACATGTGAATTTTATATATTAGATATACAAGTAAGTATTTCAAATTATCAAACAAAGTTAAAAAAGTCATTGATGTCTTCATCTTTATATTATTCAAAGTTCAAACATCCTCGACAACATTAAGCTGTCTTTTTTATCTCAGCGAAATTAATAAAATATCAAAAGGAAAATTACACTTGGATGTAATTGAATTCTATATAAGGAAAAAAATCATCAGGACTATCTCAAAGCAATCTTGAAGATATGTAAGAATGAGTAACTTTATACAAGTTAATGATCCGTGTCTTGAATTTCTCTGAATACTTAAATATTTACGATATTTACTTCTCATTCTTTATTATATTATACGACTATGCCTTCTGTTAGTTCTATGTTAGTTGAAGTAATGCATATGTATTGGTACCACATATGAGGCAATTCTTATTAATTTTGTGAACTAAACTACTACTAAAACTTAGTAACTCTTAGAGATAAAAAGCTTTAAAAATTTCTTAACAAAATTTTGGCATAGGACAAGACAACAATATATTTAATATTCATGTGCATTTTACATATTCTCTGGCCTTACATTTAGCTATATCATTATTTAGATGTAATGAATACCTGATAAATAATAATACACGATATTTTTGTGAAAAAAAGCATACATTTAAATCGAAATATAATAAACGCCATGTCAAAATAATGTCCCCAGAAAAAAACATAATTCCGTTTTTCAGATTGCAGATAAAATTAAATGCAACCCTGAAAAAAATGCGTACAGTGACCACAAAGTGCTTTAAAAAACTCTGTTTAAACTAAATAACGACTCGCTGGCCCCAAAAAGCCCGATGTTTATAAAGTCTGCATGTTTAATTAAAAAAATTATATGCTTTTCTAAAAGTTATAGGCTTGCGGCTGCGAGCAAAATGTGACCGCGATCGTTATAAATATATGAGGTAAAATCTCAGACTAAATACAAGAACAAACTTCTATTTAAAACAGAAAATGGTGAAATAAATTAAAATAATATGGCTTGTGTTTAGAGCATTAATCTAACGGGAGTTAATATTATAAGGCGCGCCCGCTGTAAAAGGTACGAGAACAATGGTCATACTCATTGTGTACGGACACTGGCGTGACTCAGTGTGCGTGATACGACTTTGGGTGGAACGTGAAAATAGGCGAATATTATAACGTTATTTTATTAGTGTAGACATCATAGTGTTCGTGAGCGTTATCTCGGCACCAAGCGTAGTCAAAGTCAAAGTTCAATTTTTTTATTTCAAGTCATGTTTTGTTCCAATTACGTGTCTGTTCCAAACGCGAATCCTATGGAGAAGAACAGACAAGAATCTCCATGGTTTTTTTTTTCTCTCCTGTTTTTCAAGAGGAGCGCTGTAGAAATGCGGTTAGGTAACTTCTTTTTGGATTTTATTATTAATAAGCTTATTATAAAACGAAGTTTTTATTTTTGTATGTCCCTATGTGAGCAATCTTTAAAACTACGAAACGCTTTTGAATGCAGATTTTTTAAGAGATAGAGTAGTTCAAGAAATATTCGGTCGCGGCAGTATTTTCGTCTAATTCACCAACATGTGTAACAGCTCCTGTTGATTTGACTACAACTGGGCTTTTAACTTATGAAGGAGCTTTACCAACTAAGCTACCATATCGCCCTATCAAGTACATAGGTACCCGCTTTACATACGAAAATTGTGTGAACTATATTCGTAATCAAAGCCCAAAGCTTAGTTTAGGACGAGAGGATGTTGTGCAAAATATATTACAATTCATAATCGCAATTACTATTATTTTCATAGCTGTTATTTGAATGTGTCTAGACTTATCGTACGTGATATTCGATTTCATTCGATTACTTGAGATATTTTACATACGAATATCGATACATGACGGGTTTCTTTAATATATAAAAGAATGAAATAGGCCAAGAAGAATGAAAGTAAAATATTTACTACAATGTACGTAATTTGATGTTTTGTTGTCACCTTGCGCCTGTGAAAGGCAAAAATGTAGAAAATAGCTAGAAGTCAATTTATGTGTGAAAGCATAAAAATGTAGCAGAAAATTCAATGTTTCTTTCGATCTACATCGATACAAAAAATGTTAAAGAATATATTATAAATATTAGGTTAAGTCAAGAATACAAGTGTCACCACACCATTAGCTCCCCACGGTCAGCTCCCCACGGTCAGCACCCAGCGGACAAAGTAGGGTAAAAAGCCAATTATGGGTTGTTGTAGGCCGATTACATCCCCTTTGTGAGACCGAAAACTCGAATATATACCGTATGCCACGCCTTGTCAGCGCAGTTTTATAGACCATAATGCCTCCCATGGTTTAGAAGTCCCGTGCCTAACAGTGGAATGGAAATGGACTGGAAAGAAAGTTTTGAAGAAACTTCTTGTAGTTGTTGGTATTTCGTATAAATTTTAAGACAAAAATAGTAAACAAAACCGTAATTTAATTACCAAATAATCAAAGTGCTTACTTTTGGAAGATTATTAGTTTTTCTCATAACATTGGAAAAAACCATTACTGTCTTACAAAGTTTATTAATTATATTTCTAAGATCTTTAATAAATAAAAAATTATAGTGGAAAAGGTGATCACCGCAAGGACTTCCACTATAATTAATAAATAATAAATTAATGTAGAAATACATGTACAATAATAATATAATAATAAATATTCAGGACATTTCACACAACGTCCTCTGGTCCCAAAGTAATCTATATTTCTATGCTTGTATTATGGGAACCAGATACGGATAGACTACATATACTACTTTTCTTTTGTAAATACATACTTATAATACATAGAAAACACCCAGACGTAGTACAAACATTTGTATGACATTTATGAATATCACACAAATGATTGCACCAACCGGGAATCGAACCCGCGTCCTCGTGATCGCCAGTCCATTACATAAACCACTCCACCACGAAGCCCGTCTATTATATTATAATTAAATTTATTAAGTAAAAGCAAGCAAGTCAATTGCAAAATTGATGAATTTTTCTAAGTTATTTTTCAAAACTCCCTTTTAAATATTCATAAGACATTTTTATTGTAATGTTATTATTTAATAATTACCACTGAATAAAAAATGCTTTGTTTGTTTCACTAATTAAATTTGAATGTCGTATGAGAGTCGCTAAGAGCTTTATCAGAAACTTTCAATAAATACTAAATACTAAATTAATTACAAAAATAATTTCACAAAAGTTTATGATTTTGACAATAATAAGTTATGAATTCGCCATTGAATTACTTTATATAATAAAAAACATGTATCTAGGTACATTATTATATTTGTATCATAACTTTTTTTTTAACTCACAGTTTATAAATAACGTATAAAGATTAAAATTAGATAAAAAAGAAATCCGAAAAACATACCTAATGAATTAAAACGTGTTTTGTACTTTTGTAGCCACCCAAAGAGGAAGTGTTTAAATTTAAACCCGGACAGTATCATTCGGAAGATATTTTCAGAACTTTGTTATTGCAGAATACAAAGACAGTCATTATTTACATAAAAATTGTAAATATTCCTTGAATAACGTATAAGGTAGATTTGTTTATGCAGGACAACCTTTGTAATTTGTTTTAGAAAAGTTTTCCTTTGGTACAATTGAATTTATTTCAACCATGTTGTGTCATAAAATATTATCATCAAATAGATTCTTAGAGTATTAAATCAACGGGAGTAGTCAAACACGCTGTTTTCTTTGACAACTATAGTACCATGTCGAAATGCCGAGGCAATACATAACGTAAAACACAATAACGTAATTTCATTGGTCAGAACCGCCCCGCCCTAAATCACCACGCGCTCACTAAGAGTAACCGTGTTCGTACACAATGAGTAAGAGCATTGCTCTCGTGCCTTTTTTAGCGAAGTTTGGCTTATGATATCATCTCCTCTTGGATTAATATGTTGTGAGCAGATTACATGCAATGTCACATCTGTAGATCCTTGTTGCAGTTTTCAAACTGACAGCACATTCGTAAAATAAACATATAGTGAAATCCATTTTCCACTCATAATGTTCGGTAATAATGTCAAATCTGTTACACAGATATGTGTTTTCGTGGAATTATACAAATCTATTACAGCTACAATAAATCAAATACAACAAGTAATAACACTTTATCTAAAGAATTACGTGAGAATTATCAAAACCTACAGTGAAACGCCATCAACACTTTCCTTTCAATTTCTTAAAATTTACTCAAATTATTATTTAAAACGACAGCAACTTCGCAGAAACCCTTAACAAGGTTACACGTAGACATTTCTTGCTCTTTTGATTATAGAATTCTAAAAAGTGAAAACTCGTAAATGAATAACAAAAGTTTCACTTTTATTTATATTTCAAACAAAGAGAAGCTTTGGTACACAGTACCTACTGTGTAAGCAAACTGTAAATTTCTTTGTAATTTATGTAAAATTCCAGTAAAAGGAATGCTTACATCTATCCCTCTGTGCTTTGCTATCCTTGTTGATATAACTCTTTTCAAACACACAAGAGCTTGTTACTATTTAAAGACTTCAATGAAAAAGTATTTGCCATTGACGCCTTACGGCTTTTTAAGTGTTGTATGTGTTTGTAATTTTTTGTCTCTGTAAAGTTTTCTGTATCAAAACATTGACAGGTGGTGATATAGAAAAAAATCAGAAAATTACAACTTGTAATCATCATGAAAAAATAGTTTATATATATACAAACTTGTTTATGGAGCAAAAATGAAAGCACCTCAATACATTTCAACTGCAAAATTAATAGACTTTATTAAAAGCAGTTAATTGACAAACAATCAAACAAACAAACCAACTCTTCCGCTTTATAATATTAGTCTACATTAGCTCTTATTATAAAATTACTTAAATTATACTGTTTTAATCACTTTCTTTTATTAGACACTAGTGGTTGCCTGCAACTCCGTACGGGTAGAATTTCTAAAATAAAAAAAAAAAGATTCTTTTTAACGAGGAATGAACATAAGATCGACTTAATCTAGAAAAAAAAAACTACATCAAAATCCATTGCGTAGTTTTAAAGATAAAAGCTTACATAGGAACATACATATTTAACGACTTTGTTTTATTAGGGTTCCGTACCCAAAGGGTAAAAACGGGACCCTATTACTGAGACTTCGCTGTCCGTCCGTCCGTCCGTCTGTCACCAGGCTGTATCTCAAGAACGGTGATAGCTAGAGAGTTGAAATTTTCACAGATGATGTATTTCTATTGCCGCTATAACAACAAATACTAAAAGTAAAATAAAATAAATATTTAAGGGTGGCTCCCATACAACAAACATGATTTTTTTACCGTTTCTTGCTCGATACTAATAACGTTGCCTTATGTTGCATAGATAATGGTACGGAACCCTTCGTGCGCGAGTCCGACTCGCACTTGACCAATTTTAATAAAATTAAATTAGATATCATGGAAAGACTATTTATCAACCTTGCATGTTCATATTTACTTAAGCAACATAATAAGTTACCTATGTGAAATTTATATAATAGAGGTTCAAAGTTGTAGTGAATCTTGCTTTAGTAAGTTAAAGAAAAATACTCGTAGGTCGTACAAACAACATGCTCGAAACGCAACTTAACCTAACACGTGATTATTGTGTAGTAAGTTGCACGTGCCGGGACAGAAATTCACTGAAATCTTAGAACGCTGAAAGGGAAGAAAAGTTTTACATATAGTTGGTAGATTTTCTATGTAGATTTACGTTATGTAGCTAAACTAGATAGTATTACGTAGAATATCTTTTCATGAACATAATGTGATTTCACATGCAGACGGATTGCACCATCGCAATTGCTTAGCAGACTATAAAAGCCAGCTAAAGAAAAAATTTAAGTTCAAAGTGATGGAAAACTCAAAGCTATACCCTACTCCATCACACCTAGTTAGCGTGGTGTAATGGATCTACCATCTTCTCCCATTTCTCTCTCTCTCCATCTCATTGACGTACCACTAATGGGCTTAACTAAATTTAGGAGGGATTATGAATTACTATGCCGCGCTGATCAGCATTGGCTTAAGGTCTATTTTCGAGTTTCCCTTTTCTTACAGGGAACGTTATTCGCCTGAGCTAGCTTTTACAGAACCCTGGGAAGGATATGGGGTGGTAACATTGTATTCCTTATCCGTCACCACACGGACAATGTTACCTGGTCATCGTGGTGTGTATCCCTGTAATAGACCAAAAATCTCCTCCAATTTAAACATTGACTATTATTAAAGTTCAAAATTATATGAATAAGTTCGAAAATAAAAAGGAATAAGACATTATCGTATTAATTAAAAAATAATTGTTGGCACCTGCCTCAGAAACTAGGCTAATAGATTCATTTTAACCCTTTTAACTTTTTTATATTAACTTTAAAATAGAGTAGTTATTCTCACTGGGTCACCTAGATCTTTCCAATAGATTATTTATATCCATTTATTTGATTTGCATAGATATCTGTCTTCATACATACGAACCGTATCGATAGATTATGATTCAATTACGCTTGTCATCAATTTTTAATTGAACGTCTATCGATGAATGTTAAAACTCTGACAGTTAATATGTATGCAGGAAATATTATTAATAAGTGAAATAAATCACAAATATTTGTAAAATGATTTATTTTAATCATAGATTGTTAGATAGTACAATTATCGAGAAAGGCTTTAAGCTGTGACTAATGGGAAAATTTTCTAATTGCCATGCGTCGCGGGCTACAGCTACGAGCTACGAGAGAGGTACGAAAATAAAATTCATAAAAAATCGAAATATCCTCTCTGTTATTTTACACCAATTCAATTCAAACCCATTTAAAACAAAGCAAAAAAAGGATGAAATAGGCAAAGATAAAAATCAGATAGCAACTAGAAAAAAAGATGAGATAAAACCCAGGTCTTTTAAATTTTGCATACACAAATGTTATTTTTCATATATGAATTGCCAGCTTATCGTGCAATCTCTCCAGAGACGATTTAATGATGTCACTGAGGTATAATTGAAGTATCGACATAATCAACATATTTCTCATGTGTATTGTTGATAAAAACATATTTCGCTCATTTTAGACTTTATTTCCATTTTGATATTTTTGTATTGTTTTGGAGACTACTATGATGTACAGTGATGAATATGTTTATTATAAAATAGAGAGAAAATACTTCATGTAACATAATCTTCGGAACAAAACTCAAAAAAATAAAACCGAAGTTTTATATTTTTAAAATTTAATAAATGCAGCAATTCGTTTCTAGAACAGCTATAAAAACTATCAAAGTATTAACTTACAAAACCCTTAATATATTTCATAAAGTAAAATAGGGCGTAAATTAAAGTAAGGTAGCATCCTAGAATTACTTGGATTTGGGATTTATGTGCTCGTAAAAATAACCCATAGAAGCCACACTAGAGGTAAATATTTATTTACCATCGCACTGTTTCTAATGAAGAGCTAGGGTTTATTTATGAGGTGACGGAATGAAGGATAATAAGGTGGCAAAAAAACTAAATAGGGATATAGGTATATTTACGAAGTATGATAGTGACGTCATATAGAGGAATTTATAACAACAATAAAATTCTTAAATGAATACATGGATCTTTATTTCACTTAAAAATAATTTATTATGAATTATTTAGTGACGGATTAAGAATACAAGTATCACCATCCCTTTTCCTACCCAGGGTGCTGTTAAAGACAGCTAAGAAATATTGTACAGAGATAACATCATCTGTGAGAGACGGAAAACTCGAAAATAAACCCTGTGCCAACATACCTGGTCAGCGCGTCACAGTAGATCACAATACCTCCCAAAGTGGAAGAGGCTCGTGCCTAACAGTGGGACCTTAAAGGGCCGAAGGGGAGGGAGATATAGTGACGGATTCCAAGAATAGAAAAACATAATATCTTTACAAAGGCACCTAAACAGAGTTATCTATTCTACGTTATCCCCGTTGTGGCGGAGGCAAGTGTTTAATAGATATACGAAAGAAAATTAAAAAAAAACCGATCAAGTTGGACTCGCACACGAAGGGTATCGTGTCCTTGTTAATATAATATGTTCGTAATACCGACCCCAAATAATACCAAAAAATTGGTCAAGTGCGAGTCGGACTCGCGCACGAAGGGTTCCGTACCATTATCTATGCAACATAAGTTATTAATAAATGAGCAAACAACACACACAATACTTAATTCATCACGTTTGTTGTATTAGAGCAAGAAACGGTAAAAAAATCATGTTTGTTGTATGGGAGCCCCCCTTAAATATTTATTTTATTTTATTTTTAGGATTTGTTGTTATAGCGGCAATAGAAATACATCATCTGTGCAAAATTTCAACTCTGTAGCTATCACCGTTCTTGAGATACAGCCTGGTGACAGACGGACGGACGGACAGCGAAGTCTCAGTAATAGTGTCCCGTTTTTACCCTTTGGATACGGAACCCTAAAAACGAGATAAAGGCAGGCTGACACCATTTCAAATATATAGCCCGGTGACAGACACCGAAGTCTATTTTTGCCTTTTGGTATGAAACCCAAATTAGACATTATAAATTCAAAAATGTTATAAGTATTACAACATAATAATGGTAGTACGTGCGCCCTCTGCAACTTCTGCAAGTACTTCGCGCGCTCCTTGTGCGGGGGTGAGATGCTCCCCGCACATTCCGTACCACAACCCCAGCGCCCGCGCAAGTCGTCGCGAATTCCTCGCTCGAGAGTGAGGGATGAACGGCCCTACGTAATGCATGTACCTCACAGCGCACGCATAAACGCGATCGTCGATGTTAAAATTTCTATTTTGTTTTATTTAAGGGCCTACATCAATATTAACGTCGACATGTACCTATTAACACAGCTAGTAGGTATAGAAAATGAAGAATTAGGGATATTTTTTTTGTTTACTCAAAATCTACTAAATATATTTTAATTCTGGTTTACGTGTTTCTATATATAATAGTTACTTATGTTTTGAAAGTTATTACATTAGTTAATACGCGATAATAGACCGACAAATGAAAAAAATAAAAAATGAGAGAGGTTGTTTCGCTAAGATTTTCTATCGAGAAAACTTTTTTCAATAGTGTTTCCGAGTTTATGCGATCCTAGATTATATATTGAAAAAACACTTTGTACATAGAAAAATGCACGAAGCTATTTTGGTATCCTCTTAATGTTCAAGTATAAAGAATCACGCCATAGTACACTATAAATTTACGTATAACGGATTATTTGCTTAAGGGCCTACATCAATATTATCGTCGACATGTACATATTAACACAGCTAGTAGGTATAGAAAATGAAGAATTAGGTATTTTTTTTTTGTTTACTCAAAATCTACTAAATATATTTTAATTCTGATTTACGTGTTTCTATATATAATAGTTACTTATGTTTTTAAAGTTATTTCATTAGTTAATACGCGCTAATAGACCGACAAATGAAAAAAATAAAAAATGAGAGAGGTTGTTTCGCTAAGATTTTCTATCGAGAAAACTTTTTTCAATCGTGTTTCTGAGTTTATGCGATCCTAGATCATATATTGAAAAAACATATACTTAAAAATTTGAGCTCTAGCCATTCAATCAAAAGAAACAATTTTGGTATCCTCTTAACACACGTGGATTAAGCAGCTCGGAAGCGTTTTTTATCGTTTATTACTCATAGTTTACTTTCTCAAATACCATTTTTCAGGCTGATGGCTTTAGCATTGCTAAAGAACAAATTATATGTTATGTTTCTTACATAAAGTATCATGAATAACAAAAGAATTGTTCAAATTAAAGTATCAAAGACTACATACATGAGGAAAAGTCGTTTTTCTTTACAGCAACAGTACTGACAAAGGCCGTTACAAAAATATTTTATAAACCTCACATTGTAACCTAGTTATCTGTTCCATAAAATGTTCAGAATAGTTTATTAGTGGCATTACAATCGAACATTCTATGGGCCGTGAGGTACCTATGCTATCGTAAATACGACCTTTAGACGCAAGTTAAGATCAGTGCTATGGCTGATAAACAGATAGCAGAATGAGTTTCTGACAGTATTAAGGGCAGATAATAGTATTAGATATCTACTCTCAACATATATATTCTGTACGTGATGTTAGATTAAGAATTAAGGTGTGTACCTTTATTAAACACAAATCTTTCTCACGAAGGTACCAATTCGACGCGTAAACTAAACATAACTAAAAATGAAAACAACTAGTGGTGAATTTCAATTCATTGGCTTTTTTATTGTCCACATTTATATTAATTCAGATCTTAAGTCTATAATAAACTGTTCTTTTTTATCAAGAAAAATTAGTTAACATTGCCGGATTGTGTTATCGACACTACCAAAATTATTTTTTAGTTAACTTTAGTTTATTTGTTCGCAGAGAATTGGTACCTATATCGTCCTTTTAATATAAACGAATAGCGACTTTTGCTTAGTTAAGATATTAAGCTATTTGTTATTACTATATAGAGAACTCTTAGTCTCCGTGTAATGATGGATTAAGAATACAAGTGTATATATATATCCACGTTCTCCCCAAAGTGGTGTTAAAGGCAGCTAAGGGTTAGTATACACGTATAACATCCTGTGTGAGAGATGAAAATGGTGAAAATAACCTTATGCCAATATACTTGGTCAGCGAGGTATAGTAGACCATAATTCCTAAAAAAGTGGAGGAGGTCCGTGCCCAACAGTATCACGTTAATAGACCAGAGACAGAGAAAGAGAAAAAAAATAGAGATACTTATATCTCTATTTTTTTTCTCTTTCTCTGTGTTCTGTTGTCACTTTTTACCTATCTTAATAGGTAAAAAGTGACAACAGAACGCGTTTTCTTTACAAATTGAGTAATCCCAATTTTACTTAAGCGATTATAAACATTAGATGAATGTTTCCCAAAGAAACACAGATTGCAGCGACAAATGCTATCTTTGCTAAAGTGCATGTGATGTGAATTTAGTCCCGTGAAAAACTAAAATGAATCATACTTCTACTACTACTACGACGGGCTTCGTGGTGGAGTGGTTTATGTAATGGACTGCCGATCACTAGGTCGCGGGTTCGATTCCCGCTTGGGACAATCATTTGTGTGATATCCATAAATTTCATACAAATGTTTGTATTGCGTCTGGGTGTTTTCTATGTATTTACAAAAGAAAAGTAGTATATGTAGTCTATCCGTATTCTCGTACCCATAATACAAGCATAGAAATATAGCTTACTTTGGGACCAGAGGACGTTGTGTGAAATGTCCTGAATATTTATTTATTTAAACTTACGTAAATATGCTTTTACTAAGTTACTTTATACGAATCTAGAATTAACCACCATATTTTAGCTACAAATAGTAAGCTTCTCTACGCAAGCAATTATGTCTAGCTGAAGTTTGAGCTCAGTCCTTGTTCATTATTAGGCTCCATTAATCATTTATACGATACTATAGTTTCAGTTTCTACTTCATTAACAAACATTGTTATATTTAACGCTAAATTAACAGTTCGATGCACCTTAATAGAACCACATAGAGCCAGGAACAAAGCTATATTCTAATTGGATACCTCCATTGTATAAACGATTAGTTTTTCATTACGGTTACCCTCGTCATTTCACTACAAGACACTGTTCCAGTTGACCATTGACTTAGCCCTAACAAATGTTTTTTGAATTGATGACCTAGAAAAGTCGAATCTTAATCTCGATAGGAGAGCTTCATAAATATTCAGTGTCGTTATTTCACCTCGGTAGATGTCGATCCTGAGACGCAAGCGGTCGGAGCCTGTGTTTATGTTTACGGGAGGTGGAGGGAGCCCAGCTGAGTTGACTCCCACCCCCGCGACCAACTTCACCTCCGTCAGAGACTGCGGAAAATCGATAACGCTACGAACGCCGCAGAGTTCTGAACGGATGCTTCACAGAATGACGTGCCTTTGAATAGAAACAAACATGTATGAACGTTGTGTTCAACAAAGCCAAAACTATTACTATCTAATGTTATCTAACACTTGTACAACTTATATAACTAAATAAAAGCAGTTTTTAAGTTATAATACATTACATAGTAGCTAAAACGTCGGGCTAGATTTGAAACGAAAATACGAGTACATCCCTGTAAATCCTTAAAATATGGTATTACAATCTATTAACAACGAACTTACAGATTCAACATGTCACTTTTTCGTTCTACATTTATTATTATTCATGCCATCATCACTTTATTTTCGTTTAATTTTTCCAACGAGTTATCTTATGAAAATAAATTGGATCCTGGCAAAAACCGCTTATAATGCCATTAACAATAATTTCAAGACGATTTTCGCTAAGTCCTCTTGGCAATGGAGGTCTTATTATGCTTCAAGAAGGTCAATATATTTTCAAGTTTCAATATTGAGATTTTAAATTATTTAATAGCACTCGGCTCTTAGCGTTAAATATAGGTTTGTAATTCAACGTTTGATGTAAGTTGGAAACAGCAAAATTTCTGTTTAATGTGTGCAGTGCTTTCAAATAATTGGTGCGCCTTATCATCAAAGATGCCATTGCCATTTGCCTTCAGGTGGAGTTGGATCAATAATCTACAAAGTGCATGACACAAAAAAAATTGAAGACAATATTTAAAAGAATGAAAATTTATAAATAAATTATCAAACAGTCAACAGTTGAAAACAAACAACATTAGAATTATTTCTGAACTATAAAACAACAAATAAATAGCAGCCGTGACAAAATAGCTCGTTAACATTAATATATTGAATCAAATTGTTTGCTATAAAATTCAAGTTGTTTAGATACCTCCGATAGCAACATGTAATTTAATTTTAACCATTCCGAACAAATAAATAAACTTGTAGCTATAATTAATGAAAATGTTACAGTGGAAAAAGTAGTGGTTAAAAAAGAGCATAGAAAACGCTTTGACGATGCGGTCATGTGAACTAATGGAGAAATGGTATGTAAAAACTAAGAATTGGTATAATTAAAAAATAAAAGGTACAATAAAAGTTCTTCTTGGTCTAAATTTATTCATAGCTGTAAAACTCAGAGGTTTTAGCTCTTCTACAACAGAATCGTGAACATCGAAGAAGTGTAAGACGTATTTAAGGATATAGCCACCTGCTATCTGGTTGTTCTGCTTTATACCACTAAGACAATGACCTTATATTATAAGTAGTTGTTGGTTAAGTAATTTAATACATTGTATTTTTTTGCTACATTTGATAACAACATTTTCCAGAGCATAAAAGTGGCACATAGAACAGTAATTTCCGTCTAGCTATATTAGTTACTAACCTTAGACGTAATTTTACTAGACAGATGTAATTAGGAATAGACGTTTTATTTGATAAATAGATGTTAAGAGGATACCAAAATAGCTTCGTGCATTTTTCTACGTACAAAGTTTTCATTGTTTCTTTAGATTGAATGGCTAGAGCTCTAATTTTTAAGTATATGTTTTTTTTCAATATATGATCTAGGATCGCATAAACTCAGAAACGCGATTGAAAAAAGTTTTCTCGATAGAAAATCTTAGCGAAACAACCTCTCTCATTTTTTATTTTTTTCATTTGTCGGTCTATTATCGCGTATTAACTAATGAAATAACTTTAAAAACATAAGTAACTATTATATATAGAAACACGTAAATCAGAATTAAAATATATTTAGTAGATTTTGAGTAAATAGGAAAAGTATCCCTAATTCTTCATTTTCTGTGCCTACTGGCTGTGTTTATATGTACGTGTCGGCGATGATATACGATAATATTGATGTAGGCCCTTAAGATCAGAAACGTTTTAGAAATAAATGTTGTTTGTGATAAAGTATTTCAATTAATACGTAATTAATTGTGTCAGCCACAAGAAGATGGAATTAATTACAAAAGTAAAATACAAAAATGAAGTATTTAATTTGTAAATAAGTTAAAGGGCTTCGTGGTCTAGTTTTTCATATAACGGACTGCCGACCACGAGGTCGCAGGTTCGATTCCCGCCTCGGACAATCATTTGTGTGATGTTTATAAATGTCATACAAATGTCTGTTCTGCGTCTGGGTGTTTCTATAAGTATGTATTTACAAAAAAAAAGTAGTATATGTAGTATATCCGTATTCCGGTACCCATAACACAAGCATATAGTAATTATAAGCTCAGCTTGGGACCAGAGCACGTTGTGTGAAATGTCCGTAAATATTTATTTACGAGTATTTATTTAGTACGGCATCGGTGTTAATTCTGTGGCACGTCATTTAAACAGAACTTAAATGAAACAAGTAATGCTAGCGTTCATAACTTGATTCTGAACAATATAATAAATAAAATTCTTATACAATATTATAATGTTAAACTAAAGTTACCATGTAGAACCAACATTAGGTTATTTGTCTTTAATTATAGTTATTGTTTACTGTTAATTTGTATGTCTTGAATAAATAAATAAAAAATAAATAAACTCATATGGGTATTTTTTTTTATTACGTGCACTGCGATAAAGATGTTAATAATATATACCCTTTATACACAATATTTTAGTTTGGTTTGGTTAAGTTCTTGACGCAACAGAATTTGTGCCATCATATAATTTGATTTTACTGTCTTATCGTTAACTTTAATGTAGGCATAATATAAAATTAATTTAGGTAAGTGCGTTAAAAAAGAAACGTTTATAGGGATACTATCTGTTCTTTACTTGAGCAATAGTCGTTTAAATAAAAAGACTTTAGGAAGGCACTTTATATTGTTACAAGCTAAAGAGAAAAACGAATGTAAATACCGATCGAAAAAAATATTACTCCGCACCGTAATGTGGTCCCGTAAATGGGTGGTATCTTTTTATCCCGCTCTCTAACATGTCAAACTAATCATGACAATCTCTATAGGTCAAAACTCAATGTGTAGTACCCCTAAAATTAGAATATATACTTATACTAGCTGACCCGGCAAACGTTGTTTTGCCATACAAAAAAAAAGTTTGAAATATAGATGTTGGCCGATTCTCAGACCTACTGAATATGTATGCAAAATTTGAGAAGAATCGGTCTAGCCGTTTCGGAGGAGTACGGTAACTAACACTGTGACACGTGAATTTTATATATTAGATAATTTCATCCTCCTAGGTACCTATGTTTTATCTCAAAAACCAGTCCAATACAAAACACGAGTTGGACACGAAGAGTTTTGAACCGTTATTATCGTAATATTCGTCACATTCCCAACGCTGACGGGAAGGCTGTAGAATAATAATTTATTTATTTATTATTCAGAAATAAACAAACAGTCTCATTACAAATCAGTATAAAAAGAAAAAGTAATACGGATAGACTTCTAGTTCCATAATTAACATAATATAAATGGTAAACATAAAAGAGTCTTACATAAGTTAAAATAAAAAAAAATTATACAAATTTGAACCTTAGTTTAAATATAACCTAAGGTTCAAATTTGTGTAATTTTTTTTTTGTTTCAATAAAATTTTGTTTCAATAAAATTAAATTCATAGAAAATTTTGTTTCAATAAAATTAAATTCACAGAAAATTTTGTTTTTTAAATTCTTTTTTAATGTTGTTAAACTATTTCCGAATAAATCTATATCTATAAATTCTTTAATGATGAGTATTAGTAGTATATTCCCAGATAAACTCATCATAGAAACTGTGACATTTTCAGCTCTCTAGCTTTCACTTTTCCAAGGATACAGCCAGGTGACAAACAAACGGATGGACAGCAAGTCTCCGTAATAGAACCCCTTATACCTTTTGAAATGAAACCCTAAACACCTTATTTAACTTAAAAGAGATATTGATATATTTCTCTCTAACTTATTATATATACGAGTATATAATGACTATCTGTTGCCGACGATATCGTACGCATGAAATTTAAAAAAAAAACTCGTTTTTGCAACATTTTTCACTGATGCTTCGCTCCTAGTATCCGCATCGTGATGTTATATAGCCTATAGCCTTCCTCGATAAACATACTACCCATCACTAAAAGGAAAATTTTTAACACCCTTGCTCGTAAAGCTGATGTAATTCCACCGGTTTTAAATATGTAAAGTGGGTCATAAAAAACGCGTGTGTTACCAAAGCAAATAGTTAAGTTATAGTCCATACCAATTTCATAACAGTATTATTTGCCATTTCAAATATGGAACTGATCACAGCCGCACGACTCGAGCAGCGCGCTGTTGCTATTCAAATTTCGAACTAATCGCCGCGGGCGCCAGTCAGTAGGCAGCGCTAGGGCGCTCTGATAAAATGGCGGGAAAGCAACAGTGTGCATTCACAGATTGAGTTTATTTAAATGTATTTTTTTTTCCGTTTCCTCGCAAATGTGTTAAAAAACGTCGTACAATATACGTGCGTATTGGTTATAACATGCTCGGCTCAATTACGCCCTCGCCTTCGGCTCGGGCTGAAATTCCGCCTCGCATTTTATACCCATCTTAACGCACTAATATCGTAATGTACTATTTCAAATAGAACCAGTGGTTCCTCAGATTAGCGCGATCAAACAAAGATACAAACTCTTCAGCTTTTTAATATTAGTAAGTGTAAATAACCAAAATATACTTTTCTTTATATAATTCAAAAATATTTTCCTTATCAGTAAACAGTGGTATATCATAAAGTAACTCAAGTAAGACCTTTTTCAGCACCGTTTCCCTGTCGAGAAATAGGTCAGTAAATTTAATAATACTCACTGTCTCACGTGGAAGCTGTGCCTTATCAGAAGCGTCCCTTGCAATTAATGTCATTTTCTTCTCGCAATAACTTTATTATTTTATAAAATACTGGCTATGCATTGCAGTGTTACTCGCGGTTATAAGGCTTAAAAAAAATATCATAAAGAAAGATTGATAAAGGCTTGAGACAAAGTAGAGATTTGTGATAAAGTAAAATATTTTCCATTAGTCGTTTTAATCGTTCTTAATAATAGACGTACTAAAAATAACATAACCTTGTAACATTACATTAGAAATACATTGTTTATGTGAAAGGGAGTTAACGATACGCATCTAACGTACAAAATGGTTTCTTTATCGTAAAACATTAAAATTGTTTGAAACGTTTCCGAATCTACACAAAAATAATTATATGTTGCGGGGATCGAAACCGTGATCTCGGGGACGGCAGTCGGTTAGAAAGAAAGAAAGAAAGAAAAATAATTTTATTTGTAACGATTACAATTTACACATAGAAACAAAAAATTACAAACATACATAGTAGGCGTTACAAAGCGGACCCAGCTCAGCAAAATGCTGGCAAGGAGCCAGCGCTGGTCTTCCGCTGGGCCCTTTTGGCGACGCATAGAGTGTAGTACAATTATTACTTAGTGCACAAGTTAGAATATAACACTAAACACTAAAGTAAACACACAGAGCAACAGAATAAAAAAATTAAAATAATAATAATATGTAATAAAAGTGAAATTAAAATTACGGTAGCATTAATGCATTAAAAATATGAGGGTGATTAAATTATTACGACTAACTATTTATCTATACTATATATTAATCTATGTTAGAACTCAGTCTGACGACACTGACATTGACAGTTCTGTCACTTGATCATGTCTGCACGACTGCACCCGACAAATGTGACCCCCGCGCCGCGCGTGCATTATGTTATTATGCACGCTGCCACACTAAGGAGTAAAATAATATAGATTTGCTACGCGTGCGTACACTAATAGCAAGCACAAATATAGGCATACAAAAACGAATAGTTGCAAGGTGCAGCCAAGTCTGATCACAATCTATACCGCAATCATAAGGTAAGTCTTATATAATAATATCATAATATCAACAATAAGGAGAACTGTTACACATAATAAGAGCAACAATTGATACATATTTTAAGCGAGTGCAAACCTTATTTATGCGTCTTAACCTATTTGCAGGCCGACATCGACAAGCATGCAAGTAATATACACAGATCGAATACACAAAAGTCACAGAGCCAGGCAACAGGTTGCTCAGCATCTGGGCACTGAAATTTGTAGCAGACAGAGTATATTCAAGGCATATAGGCGGGTTTTGTCTCACCATCCAAGCAAATGGAGCTGAGACTGCCGAGTAAGTAGAAACGTCCCACAAATAAATGAATTAAATAATTTAAAATAAAGGAAAACAAAAGAATATAGACAAAAGATACGGACAGGAATTAAAAACAATTGGTTAGCCTCACAGGTACTGCAGTGTGTCAGTCGTTACAGGACACTAGTGTCATGTCTCAGGCTCTCCTGCATTAGTTGGTGCTCAAGCATAATTTTTTTTATTTTTTTCCTAAAACTAGTTTTGCTCTGATGCAGGTTCCTCAATGGTGGTGGGATGTTGTTCCAACACTTGGTAGCAGAGTAGCTGAAACTACCTCTGAAGGCGGCAGAACTGTGCTGTGGTGTTGAGAGCTGCAATGCGAGTCTACGGCCACTGCACGACCTTTGATTAGTGACCCATGATAATTTGTCATAGAGATAAGAAGGTATTTTATATTTTATTATGCCAAATAGAAGGCAAGCCAAATGTAACTTGCGCCTGTGTCTCATTTTTAGAATAGAATAATTGTTCAAAAATGGTGTCACATGTGCCCTCAATGGAATGTTAAAGCAAAAGCGAGCGCAGGCATTTTGAACCCTTTGAATGAGTTTTTGTGTCTTTACCAAGAGTCGAGGTCCAAAAACCAGATCCATGTAGTTCAGCTTAGCTAAAACAAGTGATTCAGCAAGTTGGATTCTTAGTTTTTCACTTAGATAGGGTCTAATGCGATATAGAATTTTAAGTTTGTAAAAGCAGTTTTTAATTGAATTGGTCACATGTTTTTCAAAGCGTAGACTGCTGTCCATGAGTAGTCCAAGGTTACGGGCCTCGTAAACACGCTCAATGGGCCTATTCATGAGTGTGACATTTGCCCCAGTACCAATTTTAGTTACTGCACTCCTGCTACCGCATACTAAGTACTTAGTCTTATCTGGATTAAGCAGGAGGCAATTAGCCTGTGCCCATGCGGCTATCCCCGCTAGGTCCCTATTGAGTTTGGTCACAGCATCATTGATATTTTCTGGTTTGAAAGAAATGTACACCTGAGTGTCATCTGCATATATGTGGAACTTGCAGTGTTTAATGTGGTTAGTTATATCTGCAGAGTACACCATAAACAGTAATGGTCCCAGTATAGAACCTTGTGGCACACCTCTAACCACCTTGACTGTATCTGAAATTAGTGCAGAGTCATTCTTTTTGATTTTTACGTATTGCTGACGACCCATGAGATAGCTCCGAAACCAAAGTAGTGCATTACTGTCAAGGCCATAATAGCTCAGCTTTGAGAGCAATAGGTCTATGTTCAGCGAATCGAATGCCCTGGAAAAATCGAGTAACACTAATATAGTGCACATCCCCTGGTCCTGTGCAGAGAGTATATTGTCCGTGACATCAAGTAGAGCAGTTACGGTTCCTCTGCCTTTCCTAAAACCAGACTGTGCTTCAGGTAGAATGTCATTGTTCTCCAGGTATCGCGTAAGCTGCTCACAGACAACCCTCTCTAGGACCTTGGATAAACAAGGTAATATGCTAATGGGCCTGAGATCCTTGAGCTCACTTGGACTTGGTATCTTTGGCAAAGGCTGCACTATTGCTGTTTTCCAGAGGTCAGGAAATGTGGAAGTGTTAATTGATGTATTGACAATGGTCTTAATCAGTTCAGCTGTGTGCGGTAGTGTTAAAATTAGCATGTCCAGTGTAATAGAGTCGCAACCCTCTGCGTTAGATTTTAAATCCTTAAATATTCTCTCTATGGTCTCAAGATCAGTTTGTCTCATACTAAACACAGCATCACTGTATTTGTAGTGTTCAAAATAGGTTAGCTGTGAGATGTTAACAGTGGATGCTCCTGAAATGTTTAAGAAATGATTATTTATAATGTTGGGGTCCCCATAGTGTGATGGTAATTCTATCCGATTGTCAGGAGATATGATTTTTTTGAGTTTATTCCAAAGGGTCTTGGGTTGTCCTATATTGTCATTGATTTGAAGATTGAAATAAGCAGTCTTTTCCCGAAACAGTGCTTGGTTTACCAAAGCTTTCAAATCCTTATAATACATTTTTTTTGTACTTGATTTGGTCCTGTGGTAGTCCTTCAAAGCCTTGTCACGCAGTTTCATCATCTTTCTAATTACTTCGGTGATCCAAGGATGACTTGGCTCCTTGATTGTTATTGTCTTTAGTGGCGCATGTATATCGTACAACGCCGAGACGTTGAGGGACAAAGTACTTACCATCTCATTAACGTCACCTGAGAGCGTTATTAAATCCCATCTAATAGATTCCAGATCATTGTCAAATTCGCTGAGAACAATTTCCCCTTTTGGTCTGTATGTTATAGTTTTGGGTACAGGTTTAGCCCGCCTAACATTAAACTCACAGATGACAAGACAGTGGCCATGCAACAAGCCTACATGTTCTGTTCTCACATTGTTACTATGCATATCAGAGCACACTACATCAATTAGTGTTTGACTGGTATCTGTAAAGTGTGTAGGTTCTGAAACTAGTTGACCCAAGTTAAAGCATGATACAAAAGTTTGGAATTTTTGTGATTTTATGTCATTGTTAAAAAGGTTAATATTAAAATCTCCTAGCATAATTATATTGTCATAGTTGGGTACCGATGTAATAGTGTCCGATAATGCATCGAAAAACAGGTCTATGCTCATCCAGGGAGGACGGTATGCTGTGCCAATCAGTAGCTTCTTTCCATTGAGGGTCACTATTAGCCACATCTGTTCTACTGTCTTATGTTGAGGAGCAACCGGGTGTGGCCAGACTCGTATGTGAACGTTTTTTTTTAAGTAGAAACCTACGCCTCCCCCCCTCGAGCGCACATCCTTTGAACGAGGAACATGTCGCAGCCGATAGCCTGGTATCACCGGGGCTCTTCCCCCCTCATCAGCTCTGAGCCATGTCTCATTGATGGCCAAGATGTCCATGTCATTCCTGTCCACCGAGGCCACAAAATTGTCGTGGTTAGTGCCGAGTGAGCCTGCATTGTACAAACCAACTCTCAATCGTTGGTTAGGCATTGTTAACTAATATGAAGGTTCCAAACATAGTATAGGACAGCGCACCCCATGAAATTGCAGAAACTAAGGAATTTCCATCTCCAATTATTATTGTATAACAGTATGTATGATTAATAAACAAAACTGTACACTGTAAATTGCATCCCTGTTTTCCAACTATTAGTAAGTTAACATTAAGTACACAGCTGTAAGGCTTCAACATAAAACAATTAATATTTATCTTAAAACTAGATTTAAAAAACGACACATATATACTATAAACACACAGTACAAAACAATTATCAAAGCTACATATTATATCACTGCAACAGCCATCACAATGTACACATTTGCCCAACCCGTTGAACCCAATAAGATAGTTGATTTCATTTATTATTAGACTAAGATTCTGTAATACATTAAAAACATTAAGGATAAACATTGTTTTATTGCAACAGTATGCACAAAGTGTTATAACGAGGCTAGACATTAACACAGGCAATTGTGTCAGGATGCTGTAAAATGTATTATGATTAAAGGTCCCGCAACGCCTCATGAGCCAAAAACCCGAGCGAGGTCGCCATCCGAGCGTATGGGGTACGCCTGATCACCATCAGCTCTACGTACGTAGATCCTGCCTCTCCGGGTCCAAGAGTACCTCCACTCCTTCTTACGGCACTCCTCGCGGGCTAGGTGGAACAGCTGTCGGTTGGTCCTGGTTAGCCTCTCGTTGACGAAGATGCGGCCTGGGGGTCCCGCTGAGCCCGCGTCAGCAGCGGTGAGGGTGCGACGCACACGGGCGGCGCGCACCATGTCATCGCGCAGCTGACGCCTCGCCAGCCGCACTACGACACGCCGCGGCCGCGCGCCGCCACTCCCCGCCGCGCCAACACGCTCCGCGAACACAATGTCCCGGTCCTCGAGAATGACGCCTAACCTCGTGGCCAGCGTGGTGACCGAGTGGACCACGTTCTCCCCTTTCTCCTCGGGGAGGTGACCGATGTCGAGGTCGCCGAGTAACGCATCCTGGTCACGCTCGTTGAGCTCTATCTGCAACTGGACCACCTTTTGACGCAGATCCACCACCTCCTCAGGATTGATGCTGACCTCCCTTTGTTCGAGTACCTCCAACCTCCTCTCAAACCCATCCATCCGCTCAGTAATGCGGTCCATCGAAGTACGAAACTGCTCGTGGAATTTACGCATCTCAACTATATATTCAGCGATCTGCCTCTTCATCTCCCCGAGCTCCCGCTCCTCGTCTCCGCACTCAGAGTGGACGGGCGTGGTCACCTCCGTGGGAGCGGGCTGAGGCTGAAGCAATCCGCCAGAACAAGCAGGCTCACGCGGGGGCGATAATCCAATGGCCTTGACGGGCGTGGCACTGTTGTCACTTCTTGTTTTTTTCCTCGTGCACTCAGGACACACCCAGCCTTTGCTCAACGTGTCATTGCTCTGCATACCTACACACTCTTTGTGGTATTTGGACGAGCATGCAGAGCAAGTGGCCACACGCGTAGGCGACAATGGTTTTCCACAAGCAGGACACTTAGCCATTGTACCTTGTCTATTAAAAACGTAATGTTAGCCCGTGTCTTGATAAATCGTTGCTTTCCAGCCACTCGCCAAGAGTTGGCGCTGATCAACGACTTTAAAATAGTTCTTACAAATGTCACTGTTAAAGCTACGTATGCCGATACAGAGCAGTACAATAGAGTATTTATAGATGGCGCAAAGCACAGTTGCGATTGTATAGTTTGGGCCACAGATGAGAGATGGCGCTAGTTTGCTACAGTATATAGATCGATTGGTTCTTTAACGAGCATTCGCCCGTTGCAAAAAAAATTCGTGGTAGTATGGTTGATTAACAGTAGATGGCGCTGCACAACCCTTGGTCCGGTTTATGGCAAAAAACACCCTACGCCCTCCACAAAACTCTCGGTAATTCACCTTTATGCACACTGAACCCCGAAGCAGACACTAAAAGTTATTTCCGTTTTTTTTTTTATGCAACAAAAATTAATTATTTACTTAGGGTAGATATGTTTTATCGCCGTTATAAGATTTATGTTTATGGCACTAATTATTCAATATTTCTGCACTACATACACCTTTTTTCTTGCTATTCACTTCGTAAATAGGTCGATCACTTTATTTTCAATAAAAATTTTACTAGAAAGTACCGAATTTGTTTTTTTTTGTGCACTAGTACGAAACAGCTGTTATCGACGCGAACGTCAAACGTCGAACCGGTCGGTTACAGAACTACTAATACCATAAGGCTAATTATAGCCCATGAATTCCTACACTGTAAACATGTTTCTTTCATAACATAACATAAAGTAGGTACCAAGTCTCTTAAGAAGTCCTAAAAAGGTAAACGTGGGTGCCCATTACTGCTCACAAACATGACGCACGCATAAAGTGTGGGCGAAACTTGAATAGAACTCCAATTTTGTTTTAATCATTACTGTCCTATTTTAACACATTACTTAACATTTAAATTAATGTACCGATACATTAGAAAGAAAGAAAGTTTTTATTCCACATTAAAGGTATACGCAATTTAATGAAATGTAAGATTATGGTATAATAAAGTTTATATATTACTTATTATATTATTATTTAACCTATATTAGAGTTCCGTAAAGTCCTTTTTCGTTGGGTAAAACAGAACCCTAATAATAAAACTTTTCTGTCCGTCCGATCCATCCGTAACTAGGCTACATCTCTGGAACGGTAGCTATAGAGCTGTGAATTTCACAGTTTATATAATACTAGCTGTGCCCCGCGGTGTTACCCGCGGTAAAAAGGATATTAATAAGTTCATTTTATATTCCATTGTCCATTGGAAAGTTTCATGAAAATCCATCCAGTAGTCTTTACGTGAAGGCACAATAAACATCCTTACATATCCAAACATTGGAGTATGGATAGAAGACCCCGGAAACGTTCGCGTTGCTCAGACAACAGTTTCAAGTATTTTATGTTATAGCGCGTAATTCTTTTTAGGGTTCCGTACCCAAAGGGTAAAAACGGGACCCTATTACTGAGACTTCGCTGTCCGTCCGTCCGTCCGTCCGTCCGTCCGTCCGTCCGTCCGTCCGTCCGTCCGTCCGTCTGTCACCAGGCTGTATCTCAAGAACGGTGATAGCTAGAGAGTTGAAATTTTCACAGATGATGTATTTCTATTGCCGCTATAACAACAAATACTAAAAATAAAATAAAATAAATATTTAAGGGGGGCTCCCATACAACAAACATGATTTTTAGGGTTCCGTACCCAGTATCTCAAGAACGGTGATAGCTAGACAGTTGAAATTTTCACAGATGATGTATTTCTATTGCCGCTATAACAACAAATATTAAAAATAAAATAAAATAAATATTTAAGGGGGGCTCCCATACAACAAACATGATTTTTAGGGTTCCGTACGCAGTATCTCAAGAACGGTGATAGCTAGACAGTTGAAATTTTCACAGATGATGTATTTCTATTGCCGCTATAACAACAAATACTAAAAATAAAATAAAATAAATATTTAAGGGGGGCTCCCATACAACAAACATGATTTTTTTACCGTTTCTTGCTCGATACTAATAACGTTGCCTTATGTTGCATAGATAATGGTACGGAACCCTTCGTGCGCGAGTCCGACTCGCACTTGACCAATTTTTATTAATTAAAGTCGTTTGTCTATAATATACGGATTTTCTTATAAAAAAGTTCTGTTAACATTGCCGAATTGTGTTATTGATACAATCAATTTTCATTTTTAGGGTTCCGTACCCAAAGGGTAAAAACGGGACCCTATTACTGAGACTTCGCTGTCCGTCCGTCCGTCCGTCCGTCCGTCCGTCCGTCTGTCACCAGGCTGTATCTCAAGAACGGTGATAGCTAGAGAGTTGAAATTTTCACAGATGATGTATTTCTATTGCCGCTATAACAACAAATACTAAAAATAAAATAAAATAAATATTTAAGGGGGGCTCCCATACAACAAACATGATTTTTTTACCGTTTCTTGCTCGATACTAATAACGTTGCCTTATGTTGCATAGATAATGGTACGTCGGTGGAATGGTAGTCGGACTCGCGCACGAAGGGTTCTTCGTGCGCGAGTCCGACTCGCACTTGACCAATTTTTGTCATATCTCCTAAGATATTCATTTAAATTGCATGCTGTAAAGAGCAGTTATAATTAATTTACTTAATTTGATGAAAAATATTACACATAAATAGCTTCTGAAAACACCCTATTGAATTTGATGATTTTTTAGACATTATTATGGGTACAGCGGGTTTCCCTTAAAAGATAGACATGTGCCCTCGCAGACTTTTTTGAATAACTATAGGTAACAAACAATTCCACCATACACTAGTTTGTTGTACCTCACATAGATAAGGCAGCGTTTTCATTTATAGTTCGCGCGCGTCCGAGTTTCTCGGCAAATTTAATCATATCTCATTCAATATACACCAAACCCCAACAAATTATGCAAAAAAGCCATCCTGTTGAACCATTCTATCTATTAAAAAAAACCGCATCAAGATCCGTTGCGTATTTTTGAAGATATAAGCTCACATAGTGACATACATACAAAAATTACGACATTATAATTATTGTTTATAATCATTATAATCAGTATAATCATTATTGTTTTATAAGAAGTTTATGAAAGGATAAGGATAAGGATATCAGTTGATGTTATAACAACAAAATACTACTTCGTCATTCTCCTGCCCTTATCCTTACCCCTTGTTTGGGGGCGGAAACATGACGGATAAATTATGTTAATAACGGTACGGTTTTTATTAACGATGGTTTAGCCCTAAGGTTCAACTCAAACTTCAATACGAGGAACGACTTACATAAAATATAGATCTCAAATGGTTATCAGGTGTAGATCTTTTCAGGCGGGTTCTCTCACTATAAATAAGTATTTTTATAAAACAACAACGAGCCTCATGGTTGAGTGTTTCATGTTACGGACTGCCGATCACGAGGTCGCGGTTTCGATTCCCACTCGGGACAATCATTTGTGTTATATTTCTAATAATAATTATCTTATAAATGTTTTTATTGCGTCTGGGTGTTTCTATGTATTATATGTATGTATTTACTTGAAACTGATATTCTGAAACAATAGATTTACAGAGTGAAATGCAATTCAATATTTAAAAAAGCTTGAATTTGTAAAGTGCATTTGAATAATGTGAATTTGAAATTCACTCCGAAAAAATGCAACGTATCGTATTGAAAAATATCGTGACATTTAGACCGTATATCGCTAGTAAATACGAGATTTCGTCCGATATAAATCTTTCAAGTGGAGATGAATTCTCGGGTCTGCGAAATGATATATAAAATATTCATCGCTCTTAAGAAATGCAAGCATCTGTTTTTCACGCTTTAAGATTTTCAAACGCAATCTTTTTCCCGAATACAGATGCATATTTTAAAATTGTATGTTATTACATGAAAAGATATAATAAATGTATTTGCTAAGAGCTAAATATACTTAACTGAATACTCTCTGTCCTGGATTTTATCTTACCGATTACATAATGAAAGTTCTTACCTGCAACAAAGAAATTTACATTAAAAATTATAACATACTCGATCCAATAATACCACTTTTTAAGATTTAGATGCGTATATTTCGGTTTTAATCGCCCGATGTTTAGGAGACTTTTCAGCAACCATGCTCACTTCTAAGACATAAATTAACGTCAGGCAAGATTTAGCACTATATATACACATTCAAATCCGTAACAAGTGGTCATATTTAATAAATAATAAATTAAATTGTAGTGGAAAAAGTGATCACCGCGACCGGGACTTGAACCCACGACCTCGGAATACCTCATAATATTTAAAGTTTCCGTTTTTATAGTTCAATGTTATCGTCACTTTTGATTAAAATTTTAGTACTTATTAACAAAGCGTGTAACTAAATAAACACTTAAGGGAATTTAGTCAGCTCTCCCTTAGAGCAATACATTATAAATGTAGTGCATATAAGCAAGTTGTCGGTCATCCCACCTGGGTCAGGCACTCGACGCATTCTGTAAATAAGGTTCCACTTTAACAGCTTTCAGTATATTTATACGTAAATATTTTATTTACGTAACAAGATTAATGTGGCGTTTTTTCGCAAAGGAAAATAATTTGTAAATGTTTAGTACCACACAAAAAGTACACAATACATATCTACTATTGTTGTTTTATTAATTTATAGGTTTTTAATAAGCCTTTGACTGTCTAAACATCGATCTTCATAACTTTATTAAAAAATATGATCCTTAAAGGTTAACCAAAGTTTCAAATTCCAAACTTTAAAAGTTTGGCTGTACATGTTAATAATACTTATATATGTCAGTCAGTCATCTTCTTCTTATAAAATATAAGATGAATAAAGAAAAGAAGAAAGAAGAATAAATAACGACATAAACAATAAATTCGAATTATTAGTACGACATGATTAACTAAACAATATAATTAAAAGCGTACACGTTGCTATAACTCAATATAGCTGTTCAAAGTTGAAGGACATGTAAGGTCGCAATACTGAATTTTCTCCGAGAGACAAAGACTACGATTTATTCGTAAAAAGGGTCAATGAATTATGTGTCCCCGATTATTTGATCCTCGAAAGATATTCCAACTATATCCTTACTAAGCTTATGAAAATTTGTGTTAAGGATATATATTTTGGCCAGTCATTTTAAGTTGAAACTAGGCACTTTTATAAGCCCAGTTTTATTGAAATATTCTTTTCTTATTTTTATCACAACCTTAATTGATTCAGAAAGTTTTGAGTTCTAAATAAACCAAGTTCTTATTTGGGTTAATTTTAATTGGGTAACATATTTCACATGATTTACTTTCAAAGCGCTCCCGATTTATGTAGAAAACTTACTTGAGAGTAATCATAAGATTAACTACGAATAATTACATATCTACGTGGCGATAAATTAAGAATACAACTGTCAGCACACCATTTCCTTACCGAGAAGCCGTAAACTAAACGACAAAATAAGCAACAAACATCTTTTATAATAAAAGGAAAATTCTAAATAATACCCTATGTTAACATGCCTACTCAGCGTGACATAATAGACCAGATATCTTCCTGAAATAGAGGAGGACTATGTCCAACAGTATGTCATCAAGGAACTGAGAAGAAAAAATAAAAATTACTGTCACAAATTTTCCATTTACTATATTCTATTGTATTAAAAATTCAATTAGTGTGAATAAAAACCGTAATAAGAAATAATTTTTTACTACGTCTGGGTGTTTACTATGTATAATAGGTATGTATTTACAAAAGAAAAGTAGTTTATTTATTATATCCGTATTCAGGTACCCATAACACAAGCATAATAAGCTTAGCTTGGGACCAGAGGACGTTGTGTGAAATGTCCGTGAATATTTAGTTATTTATTTTATTTAATCCTAGAAGAAACAACAAAGTTTAGAAGTCAACAATTAGTTTAAAAGTAGATATCTTAGACGATATCGACTTGGTACTTCAGATAAGCTTAGAATTATTAATTTGCTTCTGTTACTACAATTTCCACTTCACTAAAACTCTAAAGTTTTAGCTAATGGACTTGACCTTGACTTGTAGACCATAAAATTAAAGAATATAATTATGTGTTGCATGTTCTGAGCTGTCTTCATAGCATCGCAGATTAATTATACCAATTATTAATTTGCTTCTATAACTACAAATTCCGCTACACTTTTATCCCTAAACGTTTATAGTTTTTTTTTTATACTACCTATTGGCGAACAAGCGTACCTGATGGGAAGCAGCTACCGTAGCCTATAAACGTCTGCAACACTAGAGGTATCACTCGCGCGTTGCCGACCCTGTAGAAATCTTATGACACCTTTTTTGAAGAACCCCATACTGTAGTCCAATTAGCTATCACTTGGACTGTAATAAGACTTGAAGTAAATTTAAATTATATACTGCATGTTCTAAGATATCTCCATAGTACCGCAGACGAGTAATTCCAATTATTAATCTGCTTCAAGTACTACGAATTCCGCTTCACTCAAACCCTAAACTTTAAAGTATTGGACTGGACAATAACTTGTAATCAATAAAATTTAAGAATGATTGTATCGCATGTTCTTAGATGACTACATAGTTCTATCTGCTTATCACAATTATTAATTTACTTCTATTACTACAAATTCCGGGTCACTATAACCCGCGTTTAGCTATTACTTGGACTGGACCATGTCTTGGAGACAATAAAAATTAAGAATTAATTATCTTCATAGTACCTCAGATAAGTTATTCTAATTGTTAATGCTTAAATTACTACAAATTGCGCTTCACTATAACCCTAAACTTTTAGCTATTACTTGGAATGGTGTCACGCTAAGATGGATGACGTATATTACACTAACCTATACAAAGCTCCATCTTGCCATTGTGATTTAGATTTATGACGGGCGTGATTTTCAAATAGGCGCGTTCTATCGCTCGAACCCATAGGATACATTTATCTTATACGTGACTGTAAATCACTATATCCTAATAAATTACTAGATAATACATAATAATATTCGTTGCTTTCTGTTTAAACTCAGTACAATACTTTGTAAAATGTTTTTAATGTAATTCTTTAATATTGCAATTGACATGCTACGCTTTTGCTCAATAAATCAAATCCGAACCCACGACTTTGCAATACCGTTCCATTACGCTGCCAACTAAAAATATGGTTATAACTTTTCCCGCTCATTTTAGTAATTTTTTTCTACTAAAATATCATTGTTTATATATTTTTATCTTCTGAATTATAATACTCTTATGCTGCAATTTTTTAATATTTATTGACTTTTTATCGTTTCAATGACTACATTTGCATATTTACTAAATGCAAAAGTACCTAATGTAATTAATAATAAAATTTAAATTATCATATTTAGTATCCAATTTGGTATCAACCTTTTAACGTAGATGTTGTTGTAAACATCAAATGCTCTTTAATACCTAATTTTAATACACAATAGGCTTGTATCCACTAAGAACAAATAGAATGGATTAAATGGTCTTAAATTTTATTTCTGTATTTAGATAAAGAAAAATAAATTAATTCAATGAAATATTAAAAGATTGTTGATATTTTCACGAAACAAGATAAGGAAATTTAAGCATTACGTCACGTGACATTAAACACCAATCAGGAAGCGTTACGTCATCCAGTGTAAAACACCATTGTTGTTGTTGGAATTTTCGTAGATATGAGCGTCAGTAATTGTTTCACGGTTTTATCTTATGTTTAATTTAGTTATTCAAAGCATTATATAGAAAGAGAACATCATGGAATCTGGATTTTTGAAAGGAAACAGCAATAACTTGCCCAGAATTGACGTTATTATGCTTGGCAAGTTTTTCGCATCAAATTAAATTAAGTAATAATAAATTAATAATAAATTAATTAACTTAATTAATAAATTAATTAAGTTAAAACTTTGATGTAAGTATACATGAGTGTAATATAATCATTATAAGTTAAACCCCCAATTTTTCAGTATTGTTATCTATAATGTGTTATTTATTGATTGATCTAACTACAGTTTTGACATAATATTTTAAGGTTAGAAGAAATGCAAAGCAAAATATAAACAAAAATACATTCTTGAAATTGGGGATAAACAATTTGCATCACTTCGCCTTGCAAGTGTTAGCCACTTTTTCCGTACTTCTACTTTGCTTGGGACAAATATAAATAATTTGTTTGGCGTTTTAATGCTTGTGCTTTTACACTGGGGCACCATGCAGTACTTATAATACGACGGATTCATTTTTTATCACGAAATATCACCAATCGCCATACACGTACAGCTGTGTTTCGCACTGGTTGACGTCACACACGACGCCATGACAGTTTTGAGCATTTTCGGAGGAAATTAAATTTCATTTCTTTAAATGCGAAATACAAATTGAAAATCGATATATTTTCTAAAAAATATATTTTTCCCATGTATAATGGATACTAAGGTATATTAATTAGCAATCAAAGAAATTTAGGCAACTAGCCTATTGCGTAGCGGTTCGCAAAATGGATTTTGATTAAAAAGAGACGGATAGAAAATTGTACACAAAAGACATTTTTCTATTTTTCTATAGTTGCTTCTATCTAATCCACTTATTACAGCTAGCAGCTAGTATCTTTAGTGTACCAACAATCTTGTATAATAAAATAAATCATCGAACCAAGAAAACAGGTCGATTCACATGACAACAGTACAATTTATTAAGAACTCATTACGCTTCGTCTCTCTTTTAATTTTTTTTTTTTTTTTTTTTTTTTTTTTTTTTTTTTTTTTTTTTTTTTTTTTGCTTTTTCTATAAATATTCATGGACATTTCACACAACGTCCTCTGGTCCCAAGCTAAGCTTATATGCTTGTGTTATGGGTACCAGAATACGGATATAATACATAAACTACTTTTCTTTTGTAAATACATACTTATAATACATAGTAAACACCCAGACGCAGTACAAACATTTGTATGACAATTAAAAACATCACACAAGTGATTGTCCTGACCGGGAATCGAACCCGAGACCTCATGATCGGTAGTCCGTTATATGAACCACTACACCACGAGGCCCGTCAAAAAAACTTAATGTTTGTTTGATATACTTACTTGCTGTTTACTATTAGTTTTCGCGAATCAAATAAATAAATAAATATTCACGGACATTTCACACAACGTCCTCTGGTCCCAAGCTAAGCTTATTATGCTTGTGTTATGGGTACCAGAATACGGATATAATAAATAAACTACTTTTTTTTTGTAAATACATACTTATAATAAATAGAAACACCCAGACGTAGTACAAACATTTGTATGACATTTATGGATATCACACAAATGATTGTTCGAAGCGGGAATCGAACCCGCGACCTTGTGAACGGCAGTCCATTACATGAACCACTACGCCACGAAGCCCGTCATAATCATAATAAATCTACCTGAACTACATAAAATAGAACATAGAATTGGAACATGCTAGTGTGTTATTGTAATAAGTGATCAAGGGCTCAAGTCTGCTATTTACAATGTTGTCACAATGATCAGTCACTGACGCCATTATGGCGTCATAATGACAAAAAATTGGTCAGGTGCGAGTCGGACTCGCGCACGAAGGGTTCCGTACCATTATCTATGCAACATAAGGCACGTTATTAGTATCGAGCAAGAAACGGTAAAAAAATCATGTTTGTTGTATGGGAGCCCCCCTTAAATATTTATTTTATTTTATTTTTAGTATTTGTTGTTATAGCGGCAATAGAAATACATCATCTGTGAAAATTTCAACTCTCTAGCTATCACCGTTCTTGAGATACAGCCTGGTGACAGACGGACGGACGGACGGACGGACGGACGGACGGACGGGCGGACAGCGAAGTCTCAGTAATAGGGTCCCGTTTTTACCCTTTGGGTACGGAACCCTAAAAATTAATAGTAGACTACCAAACTTGATAAAATTTCGCCATTATGACGCCATTATGGCGTCATTTTTAAAAGAGTAGCTGTTTCAATACCTTTTGCGTTGTTTAAGAAAAAATACACAAAATGTGTAAGTAAGTATAACATTTTCGATATTTCAAGGAGGAGAGTAATTATTTCATTTGTATGTTACTCTAGAATGTTATTCTCACTTGTAAGAACAGCTCTTACTTGAATATGCGCGCTCTATATCTAGTTACCTATATAGGTACTCTAAGGGATACTAGACACTTTTTAAGTAACCTTTAATATAAGGACATAATATAAATATCATTAGCGCGTATATTGCGATGTTGAACTAGATATTTAAGAGTGATCTGCGCACTTAAATACATAAGGTAATGATCCAAGATAAAGGAGGGTTCCAAAGGTCATGTTTTTTTATTAAAATATAGTCTCTGTTATACGCATTTGTATACTATACTCGTACCAATATGTGGCTTTTAAGATTGCGTACCAAAAGGTAAAACAAAGGGGGCCCCTTTGTTTTACCTTTTGGTAAGATACCTTTACTAAGATTTCGCTGTCAGTCCACAGATACATGTTTTTTTTATTAAAATATCGCCTCTGTTGTACGCATTTCTATAACATATTTGTACTATATAATAAGTGATTTTGGGGTAAAAATAAATTATAACTATAAACCACTAACGCAGCGCACGCAAAGGGGTATGGATAATTTTTGCAACATTTTTCACTGATGCTATACTCCCATTGGTTTCAACGTGTTGTTATATAGCCTATAGCCTTCTTCGATAAATATACTATCCGACGCAGAAAAAAAAATTAAAATCAGATCAGTGGTTCATTACATTAGCGCGTTACAAACTCTTCATGGTACCCTAGTAAGTAATAAAATAAAGTTATCTAATAGATCATTTTAAGTTTAGTGTAATTTGTTAGAAAAAATCTTTACTTTTGTAAATAACCTCTTTAAAGGTCTTATGACCGCAATTACACGTAAGTTAAGGTTAACTTTTCTAGAATCACTTGATAGTTTTTCTGCCTATTAATTAATTTTCGTCTGGAACACATCTAAATCTTAATGAGAAACTAAAATTGTTACCAAATATATAATGCCTGGGACCTTAATAATAAAACCTGGGAATTTAATAAACTACATTATTGTGCTAAATACATATAAAATAAATCAAATGTCGGCAGTTGACTATATTATTGTTTGGTCATAACTTACCTATACTTATTGAAAATATTTTCAATATCATTATGACAAGAATTATGAATAAGATATTATAGTTTTCTCAGTTGAGTTTTATTCATTATTGAAACATTATACCTATGTATACAGAAATATACTTTTTGAACGTTCTACCAGCTACGCTATGAATCTGATATAACATTAAGTAAATACCAAAAACAATACAGATTTTGAATAAAAGTAAATATACCAAAAATACTTTAAGAAAGTTACGGTTTTCACAAGCCCATAAACGTGAAAGTTGTAAGATTATTGTGAATGTTCACAATCCTTAGTATAAAATACGACTTGAAATATTTTAAAAGTTGCACTGTTGCAAACTTGTTGGTACATTTATTTTTATGTGACAACTCGTAATCGCAAACATATAGGACATGGCTCTTCCTGTATTTCGAGAATATTAGTCTCAATACTTTGTCATCAATATTTCTCAACGAACTATACATATATCATTTTTTTCCGATAAGTCCTATTTTTTTATAATGCTATAATTGCGAAAGTAATATTCCTTACCTTTATCTATTGCTAACGCAAGCAAAACGGTAAAATAATAAATAATGTTTAGAGATTAAATCAATCAGTCAACTTTTCAATAATTTATCTAAAAGCTATGCTTTATTCTGTTTCTAAGATTTTTATAAGTTTAAATAATAATCGACGAGCCTCGTTTTCGAGTGGTTCATGTAACGGACTAACGGTCACGAGGTCGCGGGTTCGATTCCCGCCCCCCGCTATATTCTCAATCATTTGTGTGATATTTATAATTGTCATACAAATGTTTGTACTGCGTCTGGGTGTTTACTTATGTATTCTAAGTATGTATTTACAAAAGAAAAGTAGTATATTATGTAGTCTAGCCGTATTCTGGTACCTATAACACAAGTATAAAAATATAGCTTACTTTGGGACCAGGACGTTGCAAAAAAAATATAGATTGCATCTGGTGTTATCTGGTCTTCAACAGAATATGTTGTTGTCTGTTGCTGAGATATTAGGGGTTCCAAATTATCGGCACGTTCCATATGACCATCCCCTTCCTATAATTTAAATTAAAACTGTTAAACTATATTTTCATATTTTCATTAAAATAGTTTAGTTCAAATGGTGTTATATCAATATTTATGTTTTAGTTCAGTTACACAAATAAAATTGGCACCAATAAACATTTCACGAATACGATACCAATTCTCTCAATTTACTGCCCTAGAATAATTTTAGTTTGCTGTCATACATAGCATTCTAAAGCTTGCAAGTTGTTTTTCTCTGTCGTATAGTTGAGTGCAACGAACTCGACAATGGCACCTGCTATGAACGCGAAACCATTTTCTCAACTCTTTGTTACTACATATACATATTATGAAAGCAAACAGTTGTTGCTTTGTTACAAAATTTTGTTCATATTCTACTCACAAATATTGCATGAAGTAATTTAATAGAAAATAAGAACATAGGTAACATAATAACAATACTATACTGCACTGGCATAACTAGATTTTAGTTTGTAGGTACATGTATTTGTGTTCCAATATGATGTAAATAATATTCTGAAAATTTTGGAAGTAAAGTATTTAATGTTTTTAGTGCGAGTATCACTAATTCTGACAAAATAATTCACATTGGTCCTTATACTACGAAGGTTTGTTTAAACACCAACAAAAACACAGTCAAAGTTTATCTTACATTTCATTCTTATATTGCTACATTGGCATTGGTGCAAATATAATTATGTATTAATTTGTATCGACATGTTGAGAATACTTCATATGAACAGAAAGAAGAAAGATAGATTTCTCAGGCAAATTCTCAGGTAAAGGGCTCGTATCTTCTTTTGGTCTTATTCATAATGACTTATCGGAGGTTTAAATGGAGATTTTATCGGAGAGATAATAAACATTTTATCGTAAAAAGACTATTATCAATAACAAGTTTTGACAATTTTCGCGAACCGATTTTAGCGAACTTTTAAACCTCCGATAAGTCATTATGAATAAGACCATTTATCTTTACTTATTACAAAATAAAGTCGTTATTTTTGTATGTGTGTCCCAATGTGAACTTATATCTTCAAAATCACACAATGGATTAAAATTAAAATTTTTTATTAGATAGAGTGGTTCAAGAGGGAGGTTTTTTGTATAATTTGTTAAAATTTCACGCGTACGAGGTTGTGGACAACAGCTATTTTTATTATAAAATCTAAATAAAATATAGTAGCAGATATGATAGTAAGACATAACGATGAAATGAAAGGTCTACGAAGATCTTAAACGGAACGAGTGATGTCTCACGCGCTATTGTGGAGAAGCTTTTGCTTGTATGTTAAAAGGTTTCTACAATTTTGTAAATCTCATGAGAATACAAATACTCTCTTAAACAAAATACAGCAGTGTGAATAAGTTTCGAAGTATTTTGGTTGAGTAGTTATTACTGCAAAACCGATACAATTATGTAAACTGTAGATGTACTTCTGGGTTAGATAATAGATTGTTCTATTGGTTAAATTTTAATTTAAAGATCAAGCCTTATATGTCCTTCATCAGCCTCTCTACCGTTAGAAATAGGCCTAGTCTTGTGCCGCTTGCATTCAATGATCAAGCCTTTTCCTAGAAAAAAATTTGAAATTTGCGTCAACCTGATACTGAAACTCTGTCCTAAAGTTTATTATATTAAAAATGATTGTGCTGGCGTCTTTATCCGCTTGGAGTAGTAACAGCAGTTACAGTTGGTAGCATTTTTAACTGACTTCAAAAAAGGTGGAGGTTCTCAATTCGTCTGCATGTTTTTTTTTAATGTTTGTTACCTCATTACTTTTGATCCTTATTTTATTTGAAAGCTGGTGGTTTCCGTGTGGTTCCATTGGTACCAGCTCAGTATCTGATGGTTATCTAATGAGAAATCGAGGAAATCCCTCAAATTTGAAAGGCACATGAGGTCGGTTGAACTTGTTATAATAATGTTTCTCGTCTTTGCCACAGTTTCCATTTATGCCTTGCTGTTATATGATAGTAGCGTGGTATTACTATAGACTATACCCAAGTAGGGTTGACGTCAGTCAGGCGGCAGGTTGTCAAAAGCAGCCAAATCCCATTGCCATGTGAACAAATAATCATGTTGTGCGACCCTAAATAACATGGTAGGAGCATGAGAATGATGACTGATGACGATATTACTACAGCCTATAAATGAACTGTCTAAAAGCCTGTTCAGATCTAAGCGGTATTCGTTGCCGCTGTGGGTAGAGGTACATACCGCGCGGGTTTCGCTCCGGTATTTAGTACCAGTACCGCGGCTAGAGCGACCAGCGGCCGTATTATGAGCTGTTATTCACAGGCAGTTTACGCCGTGAATTGAACTGTCTGGCAAATTCGTATTATGAACAAATTATTAGTCAGTCAGTTCGCTAAACCAGTCATACATTAATATGTTTATGGAGAAGGTATAACTAAAAGTTAAAGTACTAACTAAAAATTTTCAACTAAAAGTTTTATTTTTGCCATAATACCTAATTTAGCCATGCAGTTTACGGCCTGCCTGGAACTTGAATGATTTTAAAAAGCTCATAATACGCCGGCTGAGCGATATTCGCTGCCGCTGTGGGTAGAGGTACATACCGCGCGGGTTTACTGGCGAAAACTTCTTACCTCTCTGAGCGAAACTCGACTACCGCGCGTTATTCTACCCACAAGGATTACGAATACCGCTTAGGTCTGAACAGTAATATTACCGCATACCCGCTAGGTTTTCTCTACCGCAGACGGTAGCGAATACCACTTAGGTCTGGACAGGCCTTAACAAAAGTAGTTCCTGAGATTAGTGCGTTCAAACATAATTATAAACTTTTCGGCTTTATAATACTAGTATAGATAAATCGCCAAAGTCGTACATTGGTACCGATTCTACATGCACAACTAAACTTAACTAAAAAATTTAAATTCATAGTAACCATAACACAATTCGGCAATGTTAACAGAACTTTTTTATTAGAAAATCTGTATATTATAGACTAATGGTCTTATTCATAATGATTTATCGGAGGTTTAAACTGAGATTTTATCGGAGAGATAATAAACGTTTTAGCGTAAAAGATTATTATGAATAACAAGGTTTGACAATTTTCGCGAACCGATTTTAGCGAACTTTTAAACCTCCGAAAGATCATATCGGCTTTGATTAATAAAAATGTACGCAATAGAAATAGCCAATTAATCAAAATACGCCATAGTTGTTTTTATTTTTTAATTATGTATATTTAGTTGTGCACTTAGAATTGGTACCATTAGCTATGAACGATATATGTAAAGGAAATTAAATTGATAGCACTTAGCACTTAGTTCGAGATGAACCACTGGCTTACCCACCTCCTTAAGCAAATGGAACCATTAGTGAAATATTAAAACCCGTAATGAATATTCGTTTAACAATTTTCTAAACATAAAACATACTTAAGAACCGTAATTATAACTCTAAAATCAATTGCGAATAACATTAAATAGGCTAAATGAAGTCTTATAGAAGATTTATTTTAAGCAATCAACGATAACTGACAAGTTCTTTGAAAGTTACTCAGTATTTAGCAATTTCCAATTATTGGCTCTAACACGACTCGGAATTTGACCAAGTAGGATTTTTTTTTAATTTTTAGGGTTCCGTACCAAACTGTTAAACGGGATCCTATTACTAAAACTACGCTGTTTGTCTGTCCGTCTGTCACCAGGCTGTATCTATGGAACGGTGATAGCTTGAGATCATAGTTTATGTATATCAGTTTATTCTACAACAACAAATGAGGGCAGGAAAATGATGATGATTTCTTCATCATTTTCCTGCCCTTATGGCACAATTTATGATCTCGTATTTGATGATAATAACGGAACGTATTTGTTTTATTAAGCAGGGCATCATAGCCATCGGCAGGGCTTCGATGATTTCCACCTATCAGAAAAAATATTTTGTACATGAATGCATATTTAATTTTAAGTCTTCATAATAAATGCATTATTACTTTAAAAGAAATTCGACCATGTTATATAATCCTGCTTGGGAAGGACATAAGATGTCCTGTCATTAAAAATACTGTAACTATCACTTCTCACAAGAACTCCATTTTTATATTTAATACTAGCTGACCCGGCAAACGTTGTTTTGGCATACAAATGTCAGCCTTAACACTAAGGCGGATGAAAAATAGATGTTGTCCTATTCTCAGACCTAACGGATATGTACACAAAATTTCACGAAAATCGGTAGAGCCATTTCGGAGGAGTATAATTACAAACACCGTGACAGAAGAATTTTATATATTAGATAAATTTTTTTTATTATTATTTTATTTTTTATTTTATCCGTATTCTGATACCCATAACACAAGCATATAAAGCTAAGCTTGGGACCAGAGGACGTTGTGTGAAATGTCCATGAATATTTATATTTATGAATATTTATTTATTTATTTTAATTCACACGAATAGGGTGCATCTACTTTACAACGCAGTCCGAAGAAGAGAGATTGGCGGGACGACCACAAACAACTGTACATTTGCATAGAGTAACGCATATACACTCAGAACTTAGATTAATCTTATTACTTTAGACGAGCAATTCTTGTATATATGTATATATATATAATAGAAATCTCGGAATCGGCTCCAACGATTTTCATAAAATTTAGTATATAGGGGGTTTCGGGGCGATAAATCGATCTAGCTAGGATTTTTTTTTTTTCTCGGAAGCTCGGTCGCCCAGATATTTTTTGTAATACCTCAACACTCAATTCAACCAGCGAAATTAACCTGACATATTATTGTGGTGAAAAGTCATTTTGTTTTCATTTCATTTAACTGACAATTTAAGAAGAACAAAAACTGGCAGTGCCTATCATAAATTAACAATATGAACTTTTAAATTAAATCATAATTAGGCCGAAGTAGGTCGCTTCCCTTATATAATAGAGTAGAAATGGAAACTTCTGGAAAAGTATAAGCAGTAGAAGTTGCTTTATTAATATTTAGTCAAGTGTGGCTCAGAGGTCGAATTTATTATTCATCATTAGTAAAAAATATTTCTATAAATCCCGGGCATAGCAGTATGCTTTTAAATTTATTATAATCCTTGACCTCGAAGTAGACAGTTGAAGACTGTATGAAGTTTTATTACCACACCTGACTCTCATGCGCTGGCGGTGCTTATGGATGACTAGAATTATTGAACCCCACTTTCATCAATATACACCAAACCTTAATAAATTATAAAAAAAAACTATCCTCTCAAACCACTCTAACTGTTAAATAAAACCGCATCGAAATCCGTTGCGTAGTTTTAAAGATATAATCATGGTAAAAAAATCTATAGGGACCATGGCCTATGGATTTAATTATTCTGAACGAGCTGTTGCCCGCGACTCCATCCACGTGGAATTTGGAAAATTTTTTTCGCAATAAAAGTTAGCCTATGTCCTTTCTCAGGGTCTAAAGATTGTCTATGCCAAATTTCATCAAAATCGGTTGAGAGGTTTAAGCGGGAAAGCGTAACAGACAGACAGACAGACAGAGTTACTTTCGCATTTATAATATTAGTAAGGATGTAGGTACAGATGTAATGTATGAGTGTGGATAAAGAAGTGTGTTTAGATCGTAGCAGATGGCGTTCTGTACTCCCTGCCTACCTACATGAGAAAAGGGCGTCATGGTGTGATGACTAATGAACGAAAGATACATCGAGTTAATTGTGGAAATGTGACTATTTATATCAAATTCCCAATTATCTATACCTACCTACTAATATTATAAAGCTGAAGAGTTTGTTTATTTGAACGCGCTAATCTCAGGAACTACCGGAATTGGAAAAAATACTTTTGTGTTGGATATTCCATTCATTGAGGAACGCTATAGGTTATAAAACACCACGCTGCGACCAATAGGAGGGAAACATTTGTGACAAATGTTACAAAAACAAGAATTTAAAAAAAAAAATATTTGCGAATATGAAGGCACTGGCAACAGCTATGTGTGAAGAAAAAAAATACGATTCCAATATTATTTATTACTAGCTGTTGTCCGCGACTTCGTACGAGTAGAATTTAGAATATTTTGGCCATTTTCGCATCAAGTTTCACTCATGCTTAACTCCATGCCGCTTGATGTTATATAAACTATAACCTTCTTCGATAGATCTAGTCTCTAATTCAAAAAGATTTTTTTTTCAAATCGGACTACTAATTTCTGAGATTAGCACGTTTAAACAAACAAACAAACAAACTGTTCAGCTTTATAATATTAATATAGATTAACAATGTCATATACATACGACATTATTAATAATAAATTATTAATTAAATAGAAGATATTATTATATCAAAATTAATAACTCACTCTACCTTACAGCTAAAACTACCAAGGCGTAAAATTAAAAAAGGCTTTGTGAGACTCATTTCGTAATTTATATGAAAATGAAAGGTAAGGCTCTTAACGTACTCACGAAAAATACGAGACATTCGTGAAAAGGAATTATAATTACTATATTACAGATATATAGAATTTCTGTGTAATAGATTCCTACCTTTAGGTAGATATAGTAAAATATTTTCTAATGAATAGAATAGAATTTACCATAAAATCATTATAGTTCTACACTCGGGTTTACCTAATCACTTGGAAAAATACATATTATTTAGTGATAAGGCCGCTCATTGTACATTAATTATAAACGAAATGTAATAATAACTTCATTGCATACTAAAGAAACGTGTATGAAAAACTCGTTTTTTTCATCCCACTTCTGAAGACATGCGAGGAATTAAAGTCGTGTTTGGTCTACTTGATTTGTTTTAATTGATTTTAATTGGAGCAATTTCTTAATAATATTATGCGGCTTAAATTTTCCAGTTAATCACAAGCAGAAATATAAATTAGGTTTGGCAGTGACAAAAAATGTTGTTGGTACGCGGCCGCGAATGGGTCACGTTCGAAAACCGAGTTGCGAAATGAAAATAATTACACGTCAAATGGGTTGAATGACGCCTATTTAAAACCGTGGGTGTGCGGGGAGAATTACGTCATGATTTATACCCCACATCTCGCCTAGGGAGGTAACGAGGGTAAGCTCAAGTCGCTCTAAAATATGTATTAAATGTAACGCAAATAAATTGATATGAAACACGCGAGAAACTTTACTTACTGTTTTTTTACAACACTATTAATTTTCTTTTTTCTTTTATTCGAATGAAGTGGTTTGAGTATGAAGTTCGATATAAAAATTCTTTGAACAATTTCTATTCTACATATTTTATGTAAGAAATAAATGTTACCTAAGCCAATTAGACTATATAAGACTCTCTGATGTCTTGTTTATAGAATATGATCATGTACGAAAAATAAAGCCCTAATTGTGCTATAGGTAAACAATGATAAATCAATAGGACTCTTAAAACATATTAAGAGGAACTAGTTATTTTTTAATATTAAATAATATTTTGCTGTAAAGTATTTCTGTATAGAGAATAGCAAAGATCCTGTATTTTATTTAGTTGTTTATTAGTAACTTTAAAGTCCAGAGATATACACATTTTTTTATAAACAATTAATGATATTAAAACAGAACGTTTCGACTATATTTGGACCGTTATTTCTTAAATCTCTGTACATTATGTTAATCATCCTTTTATTGAAAGCTATAAAATATTTGCGATCCCTATAACAAGAAAACTTTGGATTTCATAATTTATAAACTGTTGAGTGTAACTCTTAACTTTGGTATCGGATCGACGCATAAGGTAGGACATAATCAAGCTGTGAAGTGTACAAGTTGGAAGATAAAATCTGGGCCGTAAAATGTATTCAATGATTTGGCGTCACTCATCGATAAAAAGTTATATTTCAGTGGGAATAGCCAATCGACTATAAATTATTCAGATTAAGTACATATTCTGCACTGTGTTTACAATTTCTTATATCTTTCTAAATGAATAAAATGATAAATATGAAAGATATATCCCAAAGAATTTAAAATCTTTGATTTAAAAACAGTATACATATGTATTGACACTAACAATATTAATCTCGAACCCACGACCTCTGAATACCGTTCCGAAGCTCTTTCCAAATGAGCTTATTGCCGTCGTGCTTGTAGCATTCAAATTCAATAGCAATAAGCTCAGTTGGAAAGAGCTTCAGAACGGTATTCCGAGGTCGTGGGTTCAAGTCCCGCTTGCGGCAATCACTTTTTCCACCATAATTTAATTTATTAAGTAAAGCATAGCATGTCAATTGCAAAATCAATAAATTACTTTAATATTAATCTCCTCTATTTTTAAGCAAGTTTATATGTTCATAACATAATAATTTGCACATCATTCAATGTAATAACAGCTATTTACAATATATTTTTACAAAGTTAGCTACACGAGGCGATGTGTATAGAGAATGTTAGTGTCACATATATCCAATCAGATTGTTCGCAAGAAAATAGGCTTATATTTGATAATATACAGATCTTAACGTCGAATGATCTTAACATTTACAGCTTGTAACAAAACTCAATCCATTTACTTTTAAAGTTAAGTTCCAACAAAGAGTGCGCAAATAATACACGGATAATGTCCCATGTTATCACAGCGCTTTAGAGACAGATGATTACCCGGAAGTCCGAGTATTTAAATCCTTATGACAATCATCCCTTTTTACCTCTTAAATTTAGTTGACAAAAAGAAAGAAATGTATATTTTTATCTACAATCCGCCATTACTGATTCTTAAATGAAATTCGAAATTACTCGGTAGTCTCGATATAAATTGAAATTGAATTTAAGAATCTTTTACTGTAACTATGTATATTGGACCCAAATACGTATTTAAGTAGGTATAGACATTAAATAAAGATAGTAAATGGTTATCTGAAGTTAGTATTCTGCAAAATCAATTACTTGGTAACTATTACATCTATACTTTGATAGCTTAAATAGTTTAATGTCCGAAAAAAGGTTTGTGTGGACCCCGAATCTATTAAACTATCCTATTTCGTAAGTAAATCAGAGTGAGAAGGGTCTTTGAATCTATTCGCTTAGAATAAGTATTAAGCTAGCTTGTTTTTGTTCAAGCAATACGAAAACGATTAAAGTATATGTTTTCTTTTTATTGAACGTAATTTCAATAATTTGTATAGTTAAAAAACTAAAAAACACGCTTTTTAAAAATCCTGAATATTTTTTTATATTTATTACATTGTCATCGGTCCTCAATATGTGTGCAAAATTTCAGATTCATCCGAATACAGCAAGTAGTTTAAATCCACTTACAAAGATTCGGTTACATAGATGAATACATTAATAAATGGGTGTAGTGCTAAGAAAATCGTGTTAAAATTATTAAACAATACTTTATCCACTCAGAAAGTTTACAGAAAGTTCACTTCACAGTAAGATAAGATACTATTTAAAATTACATTACTTACCAAAAAGCAATATTAGTTCCAAAGTCTTCGAATCTCACTATACAACGTGGGCCCAAAAAGCTCAGACGTGTCGACCGTGATGATTGCGTGCAATCGACCTAATCCGGCCAGTACTATGTGTATTCAGGAAGGTTTTCCAAATGTAGTGTAACTTACAAACTAAAATTTCAGTATTGCTTGCTATCATAGTATTAAGTCGTGTATTAAATGGATAACACGAGCTCTATAGAATTATAATTTATAATTATAGGGGTTATTTCATGCCTAGCTAGCCAAGCAGCTGCTTTTGAGCAAAACTAAAACTGCTATTTCTCTTTTAATGTTAATTAACGTTCTATTACTTGCTAATTACATTAAAAATATCATCATCATATTATAATAAAAATAAACACATTAATATAATTAATCTCAATACCACTTCACAAGAATAACATAGCTAACTCCCTTAAAGCATTATTATTAAACAAAATCTCATCCAAAATTACTGATAAGAATTTTGTTTAACTTCAGTTATAATCAAGTGCACACCCGCGATTTCATGAACTAGTATAAATTATATGAAACTCTTGAGATTTAAGACGCATTATATAACAAATTACAGTTGTTGACTGCTCTAATCAAGGATAACATACTTTCTACTGTAAATATTAGGTCATCCGAATCGTTCATATCAGACAACCGCAAGTAAAAGACACGATCGAACTCAACGCAATAAAATTAGGTTTTATCCCGAGCGGACGCAGTGAAAGCGACAACAGAACAGGCCGAGAGGGGGTGGCGACCTAGTTTCACGTAGGTCTCTCACCCGCAACCCTACCGCACTTGAACGGCGCGCCAGCATCGCGTCTTGCCTATCGTCGCTTTTATACCAACTACCGACAGCTGTGCGGGAATTCGCACTTCGATGTAAAGCTGACATAGTGAGAAGAAAGCGTTACGATCGATCCAATGCCGATCGTTTCCAAGGGAACACAATTAGTTGTAGTAAAGAGTGATTGATGCTGCGTACACCCGTTGCGGTAAACCGATAGAAAAACGTGTTATATTTTGGTTAATTCCATGAACGATTATTCTAAAAGTTTTGATAGGTTAAATTGATTATATCCAAACTAAGGTATGGATATTTTTGGATACAGCTACGATATTTATTAAAGAACAATGTTAATAACAGCGAAATAAATATTCATTTTACATGGCGTCTGTGTATCTAAATGTATGTTACCTGCAACTGCTACGATAGCTGTCAAACTGCCGGGCGATTTCCATCGAAATCGATTTCATTTATTTGAAAACTGCCTTTATCAAAAGTGTTATAGCGTTTTATAAAAGTATTGCTAGGCTTGTAAAAACAATCAAAATAAATCACTCAATGTAATTCTTGAAAAAAGAAAATTATAAAACTAAGCCACATATTAGATCAATCAAAGTAGGTGAAAATCGCTTTCAAAGATTCCATTACATAGATTAATACATAGATACGTACCAAACTAATAAAAGTTAACACGCTTTTAAAATTATATTATATACCTTAAAACGAAAGCTTTGCAAAAACATATACTTTATATATCTTTTATCTCTTTGTAACGTATTAAATATCCAATTATTTTAATAGGTTATTTATTATTCAAAATGTTTCAGCGTCAAAGGCCTGTTTGCAATTATACCTAGTATTAGTCATTTTTAGAATCTAAATCTCTATTGTAAATTCAAATTATACATTGTAAATTCTTTTGATGAATATGTTTAAGAACTAACGATTTATACTTTGAGGTTACTACAGGTATACTTAATTTAGAATCGTACCGAAAATGAAATAATTGGTTAAGTGCGAGTCGGACTCGCGCACGAAGGGTTCCGTACCATTATCTATGCAACATAAGGCAACGTTATTAGTATCGAGCAAGAAACGGTAAAAAAATCATGTTTGTTGTATGGGAGCCCCCCTTAAATATTTATTTTATTTTATTTTTAGTATTTGTTGTTATAGCGGCAATAGAAATACATCATCTGTACAAATTTCAACTGTCTAGCTATCACCGTTCTTGAGATACAGCCTGGTGACAGACGGACGGACGGACGGACGGACGGACGGACAGCGAAGTCTCAGTAATAGGGTCCCTTTTTTACCCTTTGGGTACGGAACCCTAAAAAAATTGGTCAAGTGCGAGTCGGACTCGCGCACGAAGGGTTCCGTACCATTATCTATGCAACATAAGGCAACGTTATTAGTATCGAGCAAGAAACGGTAAAAAAATCATGTTTGTTGTATGTGAGCCCCCCTTAAATATTTATTTTATTTTATTTTTAGTATTTGTTGTTATAGCAGCAATAGAAATACATCATCTGTGAAAATTTCAACTGTCTAGCTATCACCGTTCTTGAGATACTGGGTACGGAACCCTAAAAATCATGTTTGTTGTATGGGAGCCCCCCTTAAATATTTATTTTATTTTATTTTTAGTATTTGTTGTTATAGCGGCAATAGAAATACATCATCTGTGAAAATTTCAACTGTCTAGCTATCACCGTTCTTGAGATACTGGGTACGGAACTCTAAAAATCATGTTTGTTGTATGGGAGCCCCCCTTAAATATTTATTTTATTTTATTTTTAGTATTTGTTGTTATAGCGGCAATAGAAATACATCATCTGTGAAAATTTCAACTCTCTAGCTATCACCGTTCTTGAGATACAGCCTGGTGACAGACGGACGGACGGACGGACGGACGGACGGACGGACGGACGGACAGCGAAGTCTCAGTAATAGGGTCCCGTTTTTACCCTTTGGGTACGGAACCCTAAAAAGGTATACTTGCAAGTTACACAATTGTTTTATGTTTATAAACTACTTGCTACTTAATGAATTGACTCATATTATGTAAGTGACTGGGTCATTTTTAGGGTTCCGTACCCAAAGGGTAAAAACGGGACCCTATTACTGAGACTTCGCTGTCCGTCCGTCCGTCCGTCCGTCCGTCCGTCCATCCGTCCGTCCGTCCGTCCGTCCGTCCGTCCGTCTGTCACCAGGCTGTATCTCAAGAACGGTGATAGCTAGAGAGTTGAAATTTTCACAGATGATGTATTTCTATTGCCGCTATAACAACAAATACTAAAAATAAAATAAAATAAATATTTAAGGGGGGCTCCCATACAACAAACATGATTTTTTTACCGTTTCTTGCTCGATACTAATAACGTTGCCTTATGTTGCATAGATAATGGTACGGAACCCTTCGTGCGCGAGTCCGACTCGCACTTGACCAATTTTTTTTTTTTTCTGACTTCAGGCAGTCGGATGGTCGTAAAATCAGCCAAATCCCATTGCAACATGAACAAGTAGTCATGCTGCGCCAACCTCGAACAACGGGAGATAAGGGCAGAAGAATGATGATATGTTAGTGTAGAAACGATACAATAAATGATAAAAGCTATTCAAAATGTTTTTAGTAAATAATATTCTGCGTTTATAACGTGATGCCAACGTAAGTGTAATATCAAACAGCCTATAATCTTCCTCGATAAAGGGACTATCTATCACTATAATGATTTTTTTTCATTCCAAAGCTTTGTGCGAGCAATCATTTGTCAGTCACAAGTTTATTAATAAATAAAGAAATAAATAAATGTTCATGGACATTTCACACAACGTCCTCTGGTGCCAAGCTAAGCTTATTATGCTTGTTTTATGAGTACCAGAATACGGATATAATAAATAAACTATTTTTTTTTGGTAAATACATACTTATAATACATAATAAACACCCAGACGCAGTACAAACATTACCATTATTATTATTACATTACAAACTAAAAAAAAACACATTTGTATGAGGATTATACTAAATATCACACAAATGATTGTCCCGAGCGGGAATTGAACCCATGACCTCGTGAACGGCAGTCTGGTACCGGAACCACTAGACATCGAAGCCCGACATTTACATGTATATAGAATAGATAACACAAGACGTAGTGATGTAGCATCTTCTAATAAACTTCATCAACAGATACTGTAAAAAGGCTGATGGACGGATAAGGGGTTAAAACTAGTAACACAAAGAGCAACGATTGCTTTTGACGTATAGACTAAATGATTTTATGCATTTACGGAAATACGTAAAGGAGACCGATCTGGCAACCATATTTTATTTGTACAATATACGCGTCAAGACGTTGTTAGAATCAGATAACACTGCTTTAAGATATTGCGGCAGAGGCTCCGATTTATATGACTCTCTATATTTTATCACTTTTTGTCGTATAAACTTTATACGCTTGAATTTAAAGTACCACTTTACAAGCAAAGGCATCTTATCTTACAATCTAAAGAATATGGTCTCTTGATGTTTTTTTTTTTCATAAATATAATGGTTTTTAGTTATTCTAATAGACATAGACATCGTCAAGAAGTATGTTTGAATCGTAACAGATAATAGAATCTGCCTATACCTTTGGGAAAAAGTCGTGATTTTACGATGATGATGATTGTCACAAACAATAAAGTTTAAAAAAGTAACGCAAAGCAACATAAGCATGTCGCAATGACAATTAATATTGTACGGCACAACTACATTTAATTAAAACATAAATATAGTGTTACCACAATTCGGCAATGTTAACTGAACTTTCATTATTACCAAAACTATCTAATACCTATAGAATAACAATACTGATGCATCTACTTTACTAACACAACAGAAAAGACTAATTAGAATACTTGTTAATATAAAACAAATAGACTCATGTAAGCCTCACTTTTAGAGCCTCAAGATCTTGACCATGCCTAGCATCTACATATTAGAGATTTGTAAATTCGTTCGAAAACACAACGAAAAGTACACCACGCGAGAACATCTAAAAAATAAATTTACTTTAAGACATAAAGATCGTTTAAACTTACCTACTTCTAAACTAGCTATACACTCCTCAAGTCCTTTGGTTGTGTCGATAAAAATTCACAAGTTGCCAGAACCTATTAGAAACGAGAAAAGATATGGACATTGTATTGTAAAAAAATTAAAACAGTTCTTTATTAATAAAAGCTACTACAGTGTAAAAGAATACTTTGACGATTTTGACGGAACTCATAAATAATAAATTTTACTAACACTTGACTTATATAAAAAAAATACCTGACTAATATGAATACGTATTTCTATAATAAGTATATGTATATTATGTGTGTATGTTTGCAATATAAATAATAAATAAATAAATATAATAAATAAATAAAGTGTGTGTGTGTATATGCGTGTGTGCGAGTGTCTGCATAAAAGGGTGTGTGTGTGTCTGTGTGTGAGTGCATGTGTGAATGTGTAGGAACGTATGATTAATATAACTTGGAAATAAAACTAACTATTAATAAAATAAAAGAAAATAGACATTTAATCATCAATAACTTATATAGTTATGTACAATTGCAATTTGTAGAAATACACTAAAGATGATAAAGTTGTCGCGTCGCGCTGTCACTCTTCCTCTCTTCTGATCTAATTTGCTGTGCCCGACAGGGTCCATAATTGAATTTTTATTATTTAATTTAAGCAATGATTGTATACATTATGGAACGCAATAAATAAACTAAACTAAACCAAACTAAACAATTTAAAATATAGTGTATAACGAAATATGTTATATAGTTAAATATTTGACGCATTATAATTGACACCATTTGCTGAAACAAACGAACACCTCGAATATTTAAATCTAGTGCCAATTCACCTGGTCAACGCGGCATAAGTATATCCAATACCTTGTCAAAGTGCAAGAGTACCCAATGGTAAGACATTAATAGACAGAGAAGAAGAATAAATACAAACTATATAACAGACAATGTATCACAATACAAAGATATCGTTAAATGCCAGCATCAACAGCTGCATACCTCGTTTGAGCTTAATCAAAAGTCAATTTACTCCTGTTTGGTTCGTCGGTTTAAAACAAACATTTAGGGGTGGAAAACTTTACTCCTTCCATGATTAATTATCAGTTAACAGCAGTAAACAACACGTGCTATCAGATAGTTTAACAGATTTATGATTATAACTTTTAATGCGCTCTTAAAATGCTTTTAGTTGTTGAGGAACGTCGAGTTCTTAGTATTTAAAGTAAGTAGGTATTGTATGCTTAAGTGGTTCGGTCATGTTGAGAGAATAGATCATATGATTAATGAAACGTATATCCTTTATATATTTCGTAGTAAGAGAGTATATCGGCAGGTGCCTATACTGCACTAATATTCCTAATAGCGTGTTACTGATTGTTCTGGTGGGCTCTCGGGAATTGGCGTATAAATATATCGACGCAGGAAAGCGATCTTGTAGTATGTCGAAATATGCAACTTTGCACCAAAGCTAAAAAACTATTTCAAAAATTCATAATATGTGAACTAGTAGACGTAAAACTATCATATTTTCAGTGATAACAATTTAAAATAAAACCTTCCATTTGCAATGTAGACGGTCATTCTAAGATTAGTGTAATTGGATTTAATACTAGATACAGCATTTGATTTTCAAAACCTAAACATTGAATATGCTGTATCTCAAAAGCCAAATGTTGGGACCATCAGTAAATTGTTCAAAACACTGGTATCAGACTTGCTGTATCTATATATAAGTTTTATATGATGACAGATAGTTTGTTTTATATGAATACATTTCTTTTTCATCTTTTTGCTATTTGTTGTAAGTAGTATTACATAATTGACGGAACACAAATAAAATGCAGTATGTTAGACAATCTATTTATTTAATGTAATCAAAAATGTAAAAACAAAATATTTGCCCTCTAAACAAAATTAAAATACAAACAATAAAAAAAAACTCAATTGGTATACTTAATACTTCTTAAAACCGTTTTAGCTTAAGTAAAAAAAAACAACAAATCAATAAAAATTGGTCAAGTGCGAGTCGGACTCGCGCACGAAGGGTTCCGTTACCTTGTACTCTCTGGTTACCTTGTACTCGTAATAACATCAATATTATCAGGCCTCCGATATAATCTGGAATAAAAAAAAACTCTCATTGATATACTTATGATGTGTCGATTTGTTGTGTATGATTATTATTTAACTCAATTAAAAACAAAAGAGTTAATTGTAAATAGTACTCACCAGTATTTTCAAATATCACATTAAACACGAAAATATTGTGTCGTCTTTACACTACCTACGTAATTGCATTCACACTTAGGCGGTCCAGCGTCGACTGACAAGTAAGCCGTACGCGCTGCATCTGCTAGTGGTCGCGGGGGATGGGGGAACGAATGCCGTGTATAATCCAATAGCTAAAATATTATATCATTTAAGATGGGATAAGTATAAATTTTAATAGAAAAATGCACTTTAAAATGGTGTAATTGTAGAAATTGCGTAAATTATTGAATGAGAACTTAGTAATATCTCAAATGGGCATATAAATCCCGAGCGGCAATTTTGTTGTAACTAAATAAAATTTAAATTGTGATGCGCTGTGAAGGGCGTAACTCATTGCAAGTAATGCATCTCGGCCGGGGTATATGTCGTAATCTGTGAAGTATACGCAGCAATTTTGTTGTATGTATACTAAAAAAATAAAATAGCGAATTTTGGTTTAGTTACAACATGTTATTGTTTTGATTTCAAAATATTGAGCTAAAAATCAATGTCGTATCTAAATAAAAAATAGTCGTAGAAAAATGAAACTGAGACCATTGGATGCGGTATTTTCTTCTGAATCGAATGATGTATAAAGCTCATTTTCGCATTTTTTCGAGATACGACAAGATCGCTTTCCTGCGTCGATATATAAATATAAATATTCATGGACATTTCACACAACGTCCTCTGCTCCCAAGCTAAGCTTATAATGCTTGTGTTATGGATACCAGAATACGGATATAATACATAAACTACTTTTCTTTTGTAAATACATACTTATAATATATTCATGGACATTTCCCACAACGTCCTCTGGTCCCAAGCTAAGCTTATAATGCTTGTGTGATGGGTACCAGAATACGGATATAATACATAAACTACTTTTCTTTTGTAAATACATACTTATAATACATAGAAAACACCCAGACGTAGTACAAACATTTGTATGACAATTATGAATATCACACAAATGATTGTGCCAAGCGGGAATCGAACCCGCGACCTTGTGAACGGCAGTCCAGTACATGAACCACTACGCCACGAAGCCCGTCAAGAAAACGTTGAAGCCGTATAAGAAAACGACAATGATTTTGAGATAGAAATATTCACTTTAATTACCATTGCATTTCCACACGGAGAGTTACAGTCACTATCGTACTGGCTGCATAACTCTAAAAGTTTGCATACTATAGTCGCGTCATTAGCAAAAATTTGTCCCTACGCCATTTTATATATGTATATAACGACAGAGGTAAGTGGGACGCTAGGAAAGGACATTCAGGAAAAACATACTCTGATGTCAACGGAGATGTCTTTGAAGGGTCAAGTACGTAACTCTTATTACGGACTTACATGTATGATTAAATGTGTGACTGTAAGTATTGAGATAGATTTGTAATTATTATATACGTGGAAAACCCTTATATACAATAATAACATTTACACAGTAAGTACTTCTTAGGCAATTCGCCTATATATAATTCATACTATATATCGTTGACGTAAATAGCAGATTAACTTCTATTTTTACCATAATTTTAATGAAACTACGTACACACTGCGCTGAATAATAATATAACACAATATATTAAAATTTTTTTTTGCTACCTAAAGGTTGACTGGAAGAAAATGCCTATCCCGCTAAGGCCGCCTTTGTACAAATAATGTACAAAGAGTTTGAAATAATAAATAAATAAATAAACTAAATTATATCGCTTTTTTTGTATCACATAATTTCAAGAAAAGGGTTTATTGACCTTCTTGACCAATGTCGCACGTAATATACTAAGTGACAGGCGGACGAAGTGTTGATATTATGTTGGCTGTTAACACTACACTTGATTACCTCTTGTATTGTAACCGCTTGGTTTATGGATAATATAAAGCCATTTGTGATATCATCAACTACCATCTGTTTGTCCATTTAGAACGTGAAAGGTGCATTGTGTTTCGAAAAAAAGGTGTAATACATAACTTTGACGGGCCTTGTGGTTCATATAACGGACTGCCGTTCACGAGGTCTCGGGTTTGATTCCCGGTCAGGACAATTATTTGTGTCATGTTTATAACTGTCACACAAATGTTTGTACTGCGTCTGGGTGCTTTTTATGTATTTTATGTATTTACAAAAAAAATAATGTAAGTTGTATATCCGTATCTGATAGCCATAAAACAACCAGCGTTTATAGTTATTGAGCCCCTCCTTCCCGTTTATACACTAAACCTTAACAAATTATACAAAAAGCCATCCTTTTAAACTACTCTACTTAAAAAAAACTGCATCAAGGTTCGCGGCGTAGTTTGGAAGATATAAGATCACATAGGGACATAAAATACCGACTTTGTTTTATAATAAGTAAAAATAAAAAAACTAAGTACTATATAAAAACAGAACTTATCTAGTAAAGGTATTTTTTGCATAATCTAGTAAACAAAAGCTCTAACTAAAAATGAAATGAAAACAAATTATAGATCTCTCCAGCCCATTTACGTCCCACTGTTGGGCACGGGGACTTTGGGAGGGATTATGGTCTACTGTCTCGCGCTGACCAGGCGTGTTGGCATAGGGTTTATTTTCGAGTTTTCCGTATTTCACAGAGGATGTTATCTGTGTGCAATATCCCTTAGCTGACTTTTAAAGAACCCTTGGGAGGAGATGGGGTGGTGACACTTGTATTTTTAATCCGTCACCACACGGCTTAATAATTATAGATAGCTTTATAATAATATAAGATAAAGTCGCTATTTTTGTATGTATGTTCCTACGTTAGCTTATATCTTCAAAAATAAGCAACGGATTTTAATGCGGTTTTTTTAATAGATAGAATTGTTAAAGAGGATAGTTTTTTGTAAGTATAATTTTACTTAGGTTTGGTGTACATTTGTAACATACACAAAATGAATGAAAATGATAATAATCTAGTCATTATACTTAAAACAGTACTAAACTAAAAAAAATATATTATTATACTAGCTGACTCGGCAAACGTTGTTTTGCCATACAAATGTCAAGGGTGGACCACCCTTAACGTTTAGGGGGAAGAAAAATAGATGTTGTCCGATTCTCAGACCTAACGGGTATGTACACAAAATTTCACGAAAATCGGTCGAGCCATTTGGGAGGAGTATAATTACAAACACCGTGACAGGAGAATTTTATATATTAGATATACCTAATGACTTTATTTCGTAGGTACACAAACAGCTCTACATTATAACATGACTAAAACAATTTTGTGGTTCCAACTACCATTACAATAAGGAATGTCCTTACTAAAGAACAAATTTACACGAGAAACAAAGAAAAATTAACAAAAAATATTAGCTTGCGTGACCAAAAGGCTGAATTGCACGGTTATCATCTATAGAGTCTATATAAAGACCACATGATAGAGGCGCATAAAATCATAGAATCGCATATATTATATGTTTTTGTAACGTATTTTAATGACATTTAATTTATTTGCTTAGCTCCATGGAAGCTTTCTTTTGTGGCTTTTGATACACTTTCATTTTCGTACCAATTCTTCTCCAGCCGATTTACGTCCCACTGTTGGGCACGGGCCACCTCCACTATGGAGGGATTATGGTCTAGTGTACCGCGCTGACCAGGCGTGTTGGCACAGGGTTTATGAGTTTTCCGTCTCTCACAGAAGAAGTTATCTGTGTGCAATATCCCTTAGCACCCTTGGGAGGAGATGGTATGGTGACACTTGTATTTTTAATCCGTGACCACACGGAAATCGTACCAATTAACTTGTTTATAATGTAAAAAAAAAAAAATTTATTTGATATTTTCTAACACTTGCGCGACTAATCTGTTTAAATAAAACTACTTTTTACGGATTTAGACGCGTATATTTGTTTTAAATTTTGGCCCGACGTTTCGGAGACTTTGCAGTCACCATGGTCACGGGTGAGACTGACAGTCTCACCCGTGTAAAACAAATATACGCGTCTAAATCCGTAAAAAGTAGTTGAATTTATTTGGTTATAAATAACAGTTAAAAGTTAGCATAGCAGCTAATTTTAAGCACCATACACACAAATTAAAGTTGTTAATGGAAGCGAATGTTGGGTGTGGCAGAAGAAGCACGGAACTAAAATAAATGCTGTAGAGATGCGCTCTTTGAGAAGTATGTGTGGTGTGACTTTGAAAGATAGATAAAGAAAAGTAAATGAAGTTATAAGAGAACGTTGCGGTCTGAAATTTGTTGGGTCGCAGCAGATGGCGCTCTATAGTCTCTGCCTACCCCCATGGTAAAAAGGCGTGATGTTATGATGATGTAGAATAAAGTACAACGAAGTAAAATAAAGCTATTATTTTACTTTGCAGTACTTCTTTATTCTACCCAACTTTAATTTTGTGTACATTTGTAACTAAAAAATAATTAAGAATTCCATTAAGGATTCTTAACAACACAGTTATCACTTTTGAAAATATGTCAGAAAATTGGTATCTATGTAATACGTAATGCCCTCTACCCCATAAATATATCGACAACAACCGCTATGATATATAGCTATGCACATCTGTACAGTGTATCTACCAATTAATTCGCTGTATTTGTATATATTTTCATGCAAAAATATCCAAACGAAATACTTTTTGCTGAAACATATTGTTTTAATAAATAAATGCAATCGCAATACATACAATTCAATAAGTCTACACCGACACATTTGAACATGTTTCTGTAGATTGTCAATACCTATAAATATTGGAAAAAAAGTTCAAATAACGCAGTAACGTAACATAAAAAAGAAAAAGAAAACATAACTGGTATACATACAAAATATGCATGAAAAAACTTTACTATTTCCATGGTGGAAGCCAAATTGTCACAAACCAACCAATTAGATGATAAGCTTTTGGTTAGAAGTGTGAAATTCATTCTTGTTGTTGCTATCCTTCAAATAGAATAGTTAGTTTAATAAATTTCTTAGTTAAAAATCATAAAAAATACGCCTGATAATCTTGGAAATGTGGGTTGAAATCATTTTTAAAGATTGCGTTACATAGATGACTACATGGAAAAGCGTGTTAAAAACACAATACATTGTTTGAAAACACATTTCATCCAGAATCAATATGAATAATCTTACTTAAATTAAGTTTGTCAACGTTCTGATGAAGTATGACCGCCAAGTGGTGCAAGTTGAAATGATATTGCGTCGGAAACTTTGGTTTGTACTGTTAAAAGAAATTATTTAACTCAAACATCGTACGACCACGTAGTTGAACTTGTATTCAGATTGACTGACTGACTATCCACTATCCAGGCTTCATTTTTCAACACGTTTTATCAACTTCGCTCATATGTAGGTATCTATTTAACAAAATATTTAGAAGCGATTTGCACTTACGATCCGATTGCCTGGCGGTATAAGATGGCGTAAGAGGACATTTAGAATTTAGAAATTAACTTTGACATATTATACAAAAAGCTCTATAAATTAAAAATAAACCACATCAAAATCCGTTGCGTAGTTTTGAAGACATAGGGACATACATACAAAAATAACGACTTGGATTTATAATATTATTATATGTAAAGATAAATAAAAGATATGAAGATCAAAGAACCTTTCTCAACTCTATATTAGTTTTGCTTAAAACGTTCTTAAATTTTGGAATATTAATTCCCATTACATATTCTCACTTGAAGAATACTTAGAAGGTACATTGTTTTAGGTTTAACCAAAGCATTAATGGTGGTTACATACATATTTAAATCTGTATGATGTTGTAGAATATACATAAATACGTTAAATATTTCTACAGTAATTCATTATTTTTTGCAAATGAAATCATTTAGAGAGAGAGGGACATTGCTCTCTCACATTCATTTGTTATACAAAATTTTCGGATACTAAGGTTTATTTCAAGAGTTGTTATGGATACGTTTATTTATGACGTTAAAATGTTAATTATGTTATTTTTGGCATATAATTACCATAATATTAGTACACCACAAGTTACCTATTCAGTCTCGGTCAAGTCCATTCTAAGGTTGTCTGGAAGAGATCGCAGCTCGCGATAAGACCGCCCTTTGTACCTATTATTAAGTCTAGTAAGTAAGTTCTGTAAATTAATATGGTGTGCAATAAAGAGTATTTTATTTATTTATTTATTTATTTAATTTGTATTTATTTCATACGTTAATATCGTATGATATTTCATTATCGTTGGGAAGTATTTCAGTCCGCGGTTTACTTCAACCACAGAAGCCACTATGTTGATATTGTTTAAAATGCCCTGGATGTACTGTACCCACAATAAAGCATTTTTACCTATCTAGGTATAAATATGTACATACATATACATAATAATAAAACTGTAACTGACAAAATTTGTTCGCACTAATTTCTAGAATGATCTATTGGTTAGGTTAGAGCATTAAACCAACACTCTATTGAGATTATTTTTTGTGTTTGACAGTTCATGTATTAAGGAAGCTTATAAGCCATTTTACATAACACTGCTATCTAAAGGAGTAAAGTACAAATGATAAATATTATAATCACTATTCCACAACGTCACAGCCACTGTTAGTCTAAAATACTTTTAATATTACCAAAACTACGAACCAGACATAACATCGCATTTGGCTGCCTGTCTAGCTGGGTGCTCGCCAAGCCTCGCCCGTCTCTGAACGCAGCCTATCGCGATCTTCATGCAGATACCACATCCGCGACACCCTTGAGTGATTTTAAATTAAGAACGAGTTTCGTTTCTACATAGATATAATAGTAAAATAGTTTAGTACGTGTTTGGGCTTCATACATTAGAGTTCCGTACTAAAATTAAAAACTGGACCCTATTACTGAGGCTTCGCTGTCCTTCTATCCGTTTTTTTATGTCATAGGTACTTTATAATCTTTAATTACAGCTACCAGTATATTCTACATTGATTACAAACTTGCATACAGGTTACCCTTAAATTTAAATGCAATTCAGAGAACCATCTATTTAGCTAAGAGCAATAAAATGCTAATGCAATTAATGAAACTAGGTTTATTTGCTTCAATGCTGTTCGTTTTTTAGGGTTCCGTTCCCAAAGGGTAAAAACGGGACCCTATTACTGAGACTTCGCTGTCCGTCCGTCCGTCCGTCCGTCCGTCACCAGGCTTTATCTCTGGAACGGTGATAGCTAGAGAGCTGAAATATTCAGTTTATATATAATTTTCAGTTTATATTGATGCTACAACAACAAATATGTACTCATCTCTATAATTTTTCTATCCTTTTTTTATCTTTAGTAAAATATTAAAAAAACGGAGGCTTTATCTTAAAAGATAATGTCGCCCATTTTCTGCCCTTATCCCATTAGTACGATAATACCGGCACCAAACGACTCGACACAAATGAGCAGAGCATGATTCAATTATACCTGAATATATTCTCTTCCGCCAATTAACTTCCCACTGTTGGGAACGAACCTCCTCCACTTCGGGAGGGATTATGGTCTATTATGCAGCGCTGACCAGGCGTGTTGGCTTAAGGTTAATTTTCTAGTTTTCCATCTCTTACAGAGGATGTTATCTGTGTACAATATCCCTTAGCTTACATCACCCTAGGTAGAAAATGGGGCGGTGACACTATTCTTTAATCCGTCACCACATGGAAAACATACTTGAATACTTCTTAAGCATAAATACTAGACCCATGACTCATGAATAAGTTTTCTTTCATTCCATATTATTTGTTAATTTGAGACCTATTCTCAAATTAACAAATAATATTTATTTATATATAAATTTATATTTATAATATATTTCCTTATTTGACATGATGAAACGTGATCGATAGAAAATTACATTACAAGTTTCAAGTGATGCGAGACCGAATATCGAGAACCTTCATTTAATTAAAATGTTTATTTGAACTTTCATGTTTGATTTCGATTACAAGTTGTTGAGTTTGTATGTCTTTTTGCCAAAGTCATTACAAGTTTGATACGTGTTATCGCACGTCTCGCAACGATAAGTGTGATTCATTAATTCAATACCACACCTACGAGATAATAAAGTGATTTTGTTGTAAATGTAATAATTTTTATGTGTACCGTAACGTGATGTCTTCTTTACAATACGTAGATAATTTTTTCGGTTTATTGTATTTTTTGTAGCATCGTACAAAGGAGAAGAAAAACAATATTACTAAGCTTCTTCATTAAGACATTTTTAAATGGTTTTATATTATTAAATTTATAAGGAATTAGAATTTGTCTGAACAAGTATTCTTACCTAAAAAAAATTCTGATTGTTTTTTAATCCTTGATTTAAACTCTCAATACATATTATCATAGGTTTTTATTTTAAGACTAGCTGTTGCCCGCGGCTTCGTACGCTTATAACTTAGAAATATTTTCCCTGTTTTTGCAACATTTTGCAACGATGCAGCGATGCTTTGCTGTTATTGGTCGCAGCGTGATGTTATATAGTCTATAGCCTTCCTCGAATTTTTCAAATCAGAGCATCTGTTTTTGAGATTAGCACGTTCAAACAAACAAACTCTTCAGCTTTTTAATATTAGTATAGATTTATTTACTTTGTTTGAACGAAGTTCCTTACGGCAGGCTTGGAGGAGATAGGGATTTTGCTGCGCGACCGAACTGAAAAAAATGTGATAGTAACCGTAAGAAAAAGTCCGTGGAAAAAAGGCCGTGGAAAAAAGTCCGTGGAATAAAACCGTTAAATGAGATGTGCGCAGGCGCGACTGTCGTATACACAAGCGAGTAGTGTATAATACCTTTCTCTTTCTTTCTTTTTTTGCAAATTGTGTCGATTCTACATTAGCCGAAGAAATTTCGTTCCTACCTGGTGTCCCACGACACCACATTTTATATTTTTTATATATATAAATAGAGTAAACATTTACATAAACGTACGAAAATTAAAGAAAACGAAATAGCACTTACTAAGTTAAGTGTTCGCATGGAATTAAACGGTCAAAGGAGTTTAACCGACAGTTTCATATTGTACCAAGTTTTGTATTTTACTAAATACAATCTACTTCCTACACCAGTTTCATTATACGAGTTCTTAGTTGTACAAACTTGTGCAATTTGTTTCAATATTCAGTACAATGTCTACGAATAATGCATAAAGTTATAAAGTGAAATTCTTTGCACAAAGTGTGAAGTGGGTTCTACTTCATACAGACATAAATTATTATTAATGTTTAGTATAATAAAATGTGGAGTACTTTATTATGATAAGCTTATGGGAGTTTTCTTGTATTACTGCTGTAAATCATGGCGTTTTTGTATTATTACGATTAAGATTGCATAATACATCTACCATTTTTGCCCCGAAATGAAACTTGCATACTTTATGGAGAGATCCCTTCCCCCTTTTGTTCAATGACATAATTTTCTCAAACCTATTGAATATGTACTGAATTTTATATGAATAGCACAATCTGTTCCACAAAAGAATTACGGCAAATGACTATGAATTACATGTAGATATAGGATTTTAGTAGAGATGTAATAGGTTAGAATACTTCATATCTATGAAATGATAATAGCCACAATAATGAATAGCAGATAGACAAGATAGCAATAATATAAATTAGATGTCAAAATCTGTTATTTTTGTCTTTATATTTATTACAAAACAAAGTCGTTATTTTTGCATGTATATCCCTATGTGAGCTTATATCTTCAAAACTACACAACTGATTTTACTGTGGTTTCGTTTAATAGATAGAGTGGTTCAAGAGTATTGTTTTTTGTATAATTTGTTAAGGTTTCATTTCTAAATTCTACGCATACGAGGTTGTGGGCACCAGCTAGATATATACAAAACGTAAGTGAATATAAAGGTTCTATGATTTCATAGTCGAATTTTCGATATATTCGTATTTTCAATATCCTGTAGCAGAAGCTCTTTGTTCTACAACTTTTAAGAAATTTGTTTCAAATTTATCTTCTAGTACAGGACCAGATTACGAAATACAGTTGTGCTGTTTAGTTTTATTTTATAATACTGTTAGATGCTATCTTTTTAAGAAAAGCTTGTACTACGTTTTTGTAATTGGAAAACTAAATGGGGCACTCGTGTACTGAGATACTACACAAATGTTTCGAAATCTCATCGAGGTTTTGTTAAATATTAATTTATCTTGACCTGTATTTGTAACTAAGTTCATTGAACTATCCATAAACCACGATCTTTGAGCATAGAGTTAGCAAAAGTAGTAGTGAAACTATTCTTAGTGATTCGTATTGTGTAAATTTTTGCTTTTCATTACATTACATTTCGAAAATTTATTTATTTGGTGTTTTGTAGTTTTACTATCATGTGGTAAGGGTAATTCTTTAATTAACTAGCAATAAAATTTTCTTCTTTGATGGCGAAATTCACGTTTCAAATTAAAATCGGATGGCCCTAGTTTTCTTTAAATTTAGCTGACACTGAAAACGAATCATCAATCATGAATAATTGATATAGCTACAAATATAAAAGCTTATATATCGATAATACAGTTAGATATTAACATACAAATAATATACCGTATAATATCAAGAATTCAAAATACATCTGACTTGAATTCGATATAAGCTTCGAATTACAGAGTTCTAGAACTTTCATTGTGTAAGAGCCATTTGTAAAGTAACTTCTTAGCTTTAAGCTGCATTAATCCGACACAAGTTAACTTGAATGAGGACATCTACCTGTCCTTTGATATGAACCAGAGTTTATTGGAATAAGCCAAGTAGAACGATATCGATAGAAATCTATAGAATGGCTTATAAATTAGATCCCTTTTGCTATAAACCTTTTTAGGGTTCCGTACCCAAAGGGTAAAAACGGGACCCTATTACTGAGACTTCGCTGTCCGTCCGTCCGTCCGTCCGTCCGTCCGTCCGTCTGTCACCAGGCTGTATCTCAAGAACGGTGATAGCTAGAGAGTTGAAATTTTCACAGATGATGTATTTCTATTGCCGCTATAACAACAAATACTAAAAATAAAATAAAATAAATATTTAAGGGGGGCTCCCATACAACAAACATGATTTTTAGGGTTCCGTACCCAGTATCTCAAGAACGGTGATAGCTAGACAGTTGAAATTTTCACAGATGATGTATTTCTATTGCCGCTATAACAACAAATACTAAAAATAAAATAAAATAAATATTCAAGGGGGGCCCCCATACAACAAACATGATTTTTTTACCGTTTCTTGCTCGATACTGATAACGTTGCCTTATGTTGCATAGATAATGGTACGGAACCCTTCGTGCGCGAGTCCGACTCGCACTTGACCAATTATTTGTATTACATATTCTTTGCTACTTAAAAGTTTGAATATCGAATGTTGACTAGGTTGTGGTAAATAAAACTAAGCAGAGATGTTATCGATCTTAAGTTCAAACAGCAGGTCAAGTATAGGTATTCCAAGTATTTTCGATTAGCGTTAGGTGTGTTTAGAATCTCGTTTATCATACGAGTATAATTACTAGCCGTTGCCTGCCTAGTACGCTTGAAAATAAGAATCCAAACCTTAACAAATTATATAAAAACGCTATCCTCTTGAACTATTCTGTCTATTAAAAAACCGCATCACAATACGTTGCGTAACTTTGAAGATATAAGGCCAAATAGGAACATAGATACAAAAATAACGACTATCCCGCGACCCCGTAAACGGCAGTCAGTTACGTTAGACAATCGGCCACGAAACCCGTCAATTAACTTACTTAATTGAATTCGAATGAGTCATTGTATACGATTTTATAATAAACTCCCTATTGATGTAAGAGAATTAAATAATTCTAAATTTAAAAAATTCATTAAAACTAAATTATGTAAAAAGGCGTATTATAAAATTTCTGATTATATTAAAGATGATAAAGCTTGGGAGAAAGTTGCTCTGGAGCAATACATATTCTATATTGTAAAGTTATTAGCATTGTAAGTATAATTGACATTTAATTTAAAAATATTGATTTGATTAAAAGCTCTGCTGAGTTTCTTACGCCGGTTCTTCTCAGCAGATTGCGTCCTGAACCGGTGGTAGGGAAAAAATTGGACGTGTCATAAGCACATAATTTTTCTGAAAAATTGTGTCTACGTGATTAAATGATTTTTCATTTCATTTCATTTCAATCTCATACTTCTTAAGAAAACTCATCTTTCAAAGACATATATTACACACAAACATTTTTTATTTTGCATTTTGCAGTGTATATTCAGTAAAATATGATTAATTTAGTATTAACTTCTAACTTTAGAGAACAACAAACTACAATATAATTCAGCTAGCATTAAGAATTGCAATTTAATAGCCTGTAATGTTTTTTCTATGGTAATATTGAAGTTACGAAGGCAGTTATTAAAGTTGTTATGTTATGTAATACGTGAATATTATGTTATTAACTATTAAATACCTTTAATAGAACAAATTATCACACTAGTAATTGGTCGTGTGGCTGTGGATTAACAATACAAGTGTCATCATTCCATTTTCTCCCCAAGATATTCTATGAGACAGCTAAGGGATATTGTACACAGATAATATCTTCTGTGAGAGACGCAAAACTCGAAAATAAATCCTGTGCAACCACACCTGCTAAGTGCGTCAGCGTAGACCATAATCCCTGCAAAATTAGAAGAGGCCATTGGGAGTGACATTAATGGGCTGGAGAAAATGTAATAACTAGTTGTTTCCCACGAACTCATACGTATGAAAACCGTTTTTAAACCACTCTATCTATTCCCATATAAGGACCTACAGAAATAACCGACATCGATCCCAAAATCAACCGACCACACGGTTTTGTGGAGCTATGCAATAATTTCAAGCAAATGATTATCTTTACTTATTATAAAACATGCTTATATCTTTCAAACTACGTAACGGATAATATGGCAGTTTTTTTTATGAATAAAGTGGTTCACGAGGTTGGCTTTTTTGCACAAAATGTTGAGGTTTTCTTGAACTGCACGCGTACGAAGTTGCGGGCAACTGCTAGTGTATAATAATTTAATAAATAAAAACAAAAACTACTTTTTTACAATAAGCAAAGATAATAATATACTTTTTTAAGCTATTGCATAGCTTCTATCGCGGGCCTTGAGCGTGGAGACTAAATGCACAAAATTCGAAATTTAAATTCCGTAACAAAGATAGCGTAACTAAAAAATACTACACACGCCGTTTCGCTGTTCGCGCCGGTGACTCATGTCAGTTTTGGCGTTAGTTTTTATTTTGTTGACATTTGATTGACATAATTACCATAAACCATAAACAATGGACAGATGTAAGCATCAGTCAATAAGGATTATTAATCTTATTTTAGTTTATGGTATTTAGATTCTTGCATAAATAAAATAAATAAATAATTATAATTGCATAAGTTGAATAAAAATACTATGCAATAGCTTTACCGCGGCAGTCCCCGAGTACCACACGTCTTTTTTTTAAATTGTCGTTTAATCAAATCCATTAAAACAATTTTCACGAACATTGTGTAGTTTCTAAACTTAAAGCAATTCACATTACTTTTTAGCTCATTGTAATTATAATCTAAGTAAAACTAGCACAACCTCTTTATTAATTTAATTTAATTAGGTTGTAAGTAGTTTGGTGTGTATAAGTCATCATTAGTTGTTAAGAAAGCTGCCAAGGACATAAGACGATTTGGTAGAGCGCCAACGTCACACACAACCGACTTTACTCCTTCATGTTTCGAGTTTAACCCCTACAATTATGATGATACTTAATACATAAATAGAAGTTATGCTGTTATGTTACAAATATATTATACTCTCTACGGTTACATAAAATATATTTAGTGCTTTTAAAAATGAGAAAATGTCTGTGAAATTTTCTGGAAGCACTAGGTTCAACCTTTCAGATTTTCGATAGAGTCTTGCAAACTATATATTAATAGATCCAATTACAGTAGTATAAATCGATATTTGAAAAAAAATCATTCAAATATCTACAATACTAAAACAAATCGAAAGTAAATATATAAAAAACTCAATGCGTTCAATATAAAATGAAATTCAAAACTAAATTATTTGTGGCCAAGCTTTCACCAATCTGTAAGAGAACTGTCGTAAAAACAGATGTAAAATTGAACTCGGTATAAAAACATTTGTTATTAGTCTGTATTTGATGGAATGGCTCGGAATTATTTAACTTTTATATTCTAAAGTCCATTCTAAATTTAAAATTTAATTTAGAACTGTGGTTTATGTATCCTGAAAGCAAATAAGACGCTAAAGTAATTTATTAATTTTGCAATTGACATGCTATGCTTTTTACTTAAACTCAATCGAGTGACAAATGTGGTGGTTAATTTGAATGTTGCAGGCACGTCCGCAATAAGCTCAGTTGGAAGAGCTTCGGAACGTATTCCGAGGTCGTGGGTTCAAGTCCCGCTTGCGGCAGTCACTTTTTCCACCATAATTTGATTTATTAAATAAGACGCTGTAATTATATGTTGGTAATTATATGCAGTCCGTGTGATGATGGATTAAGAATACAAGTGTCATCACTCCATTTCTTTCCCAGGGTGCTGTAAAAGCCAGCTAAAGGACAATATATTATGCAGTTAACGTCTACTGTGAGAGACGAAAATCTTGAAACTAAAACCTATGCCATCACGGCTGTTCAGCGTGGTACTGTAGATCATAGTCCCTACCAAAGTGGAGGAGGCACGTGCCCAACAGTGGGACGTTAATGGGCTGGAAAGAGGAATTATATACACTTGTATTGCCCGACTGTAATGAAAGAATATGTTATGTTTTTGATGCGTATCTTGTATGCTTCTAATTTGTTTTTTAAATCTCTCTCTCTCTCTCTCTCTCTCTCCAGCCCATTTACATTCCACTGTTGGGCACGGGCCTCCTCAACTTTAGGAGGGATTATGGTCTACTGTGCCGCGCTGACCAGGCGTGTTGGCACAGGGTTTAGTTTCGAGATTTCCATCCCTCACAGAGGATGTTATCTGTGTGCAATATCCCTTAGCTGACTTTTACAGCATCCTTGAGAGGAGAAGGGATCGTCACCAGACAGAAGATTGTTTTTTAAATAGATGAATAGATTTCGATAATTAGGCTATCGACTTTATCACTAGAGCGTACATTAATATATTTCAAGAACTAAAAACAAAATGGTGGATCTTAGAATTGAAATAGCTTATAGTGACACGGATGTAAAAAAAATACACCGAACCTATCGAGAAGCATATCAAAGCCAAGAAAATTAAAAAGAGATCACTAGAATCTATATATATATATATATATATATATATATATATTACTAGCTGACCCGGCAAACGTTGTTTTGCCATACAAATGTCAGTGGGGGGAGGGGTTTGAAAAATAGATGTTGTCCGATTCTTAGACCTACTGAATATGCATGTAAAATTTCATAAAAATCTGTCAAACCGTTTCGGAGGAGTACGGTAACTAACACTGTGACACGTGAATTTTATATATAGTTTTTGTTTACCTTTAGTTGTTTATTTATTTTCACTTTTTATTGTTTACCTACTTAGTTGTTAGTTGAATGCGCAATGTCCTCCAAATACGGCCCAACGGAAGACCGCTGATTTTTAACCAGCATTATGCTGAGTTGGGTCCGTATTTGTGTATACTCACATTGTTAAATTGTTATTGTTTATTTTAAGTATGTGTGTTATTTTTTTTTTACTTTTTGTTAAAAAAGAAAAATTTTATTTGCAACTACTCGAAACAATATAAAATTGTTTCGAGTAGTTGCAAATAAAATTTTTCTTTCTTTCTTTCATATATAAGATATATGCTTTGCATAGTTTTAAAGATTTAAGGTCACATAGGGACATACAGAAATAACGACTTTGTTTTGTAGTAGGTAAAGATGTAAAAATACCAGATTATAAAATAAATAATTTACATAAGTGTACTTAAATAGTCGAATCGATGTCAATAAATTCAACGAAACATTACTAATTATCTATGAACAGATAGATACTTATGTTAGAAGTTAATTATAGTAAGATTCATAGAACCTTGGTAGAAATTACGGCATTCATATTTCCGATTCATTGATATAATATTGAAATAATAATAATATAATAGTCTTTTTACGCTAAAACGTTTATTATCTCTCCGATAAAATCTCCGCTTAAACCTCCGATAAGTCAATATGAATAAGACCACTACAGTTTAAGGAATAATACAAAACTACATTTAACAGAATTTTTAAGTATAACTTTATTACACACGTTTATAGTTACTGTCCTGCTCCCTTGTTTTTTACCGTGATAGTAAACTAAAGCAGCTGTTATTTTTCATTTTCTGCGTAGTGACGGATGAAGATTACAATTGTCACCACCCCATTTCCCCCCAAGAGCCAACTCAGTTATAATAATAAGGACCGAAAACCTGAACCTAAGCTCTATGAAAACACGCCTTATCTAACAGTAGCACGTATATGAGTTACAGAAAGAATGTTTGATTAATATAAAAATTTTTTATTATTATATATAATATAATATAATAAAAATGTTTGATTATTATATATAAAATGTATTCAGGAGCTTATGCGAGAAAGAGCAACAACAATACATTTACAAAGAAATATAATATATTTATTAAATCAAATATAATAAAAAAGTTTATTATAACATTAAATGTTGAACAAATTTTAGTTAAAGTGTACAAGTAATTTTAAGTTTTATTGTCAATCTCGGCTACTTTCATCATAACTTCTTTACAAGTTGATATGAGTTCGGGACAAGCGTTGATGTTTTGTTACTCGTAACCAATTTAGTTTGAAAACTTTTTACTTATATGTATTTTGATGATTTGCTAACTAAAGTAATGTTTTAATTGCCGTGCTGTGGCAATGGTCAGGCCACATCATGCGACGACCCGACGTGGGGAATGGAATGTCTTCAAATGGTGACCACGTATCGAAAGACGAAGCTTGGGCCTGCTCTCAACAAGATAGACTGACTATATCGTCATAATTATGTGCCAGGGGCCGCTGGATGCAGTTAGCGCAGTTAGTTGGCTCTATGGTGGAGGCCTATGGTCAGCTAACGGAGAAAGGCTGTTGGAAGGATGGATAACTGTGCTGTGTGTTGACGGATTAAAGTACGTGTGGATTAGGAATACAAGCGTAACCCGCAGCCCCCCCCCCCCCCCTCTATTTCATGGAATAGCAAAGTAATTAAAACGTAAGTATACGTATAAATAAAACTACTTTTTACGGATTTAGACGCGTATATTTGTTTTAAATTTTGGCCCGACGTTTCGGAGACTTTGCAGTCACCATGGTCACGGGTGAGACTAACAAACTAAAAAGTAGTTTTATTTAATTAAACAGATGAGTCGCGTAAGTATACGTAATTAATAATTAGTTATATTAGGTACTGAATAAAAATGCCATTGAACTTGAGTTTTCCATTGCTGATGAAACCCAATTTTGTGAACAAATATGTCTTAATTAACTCCAAAGAGTATTTGAATAATTATGTAAATAGATGGCTCGTTTTAATTAGTTTGTTTAATGTATTGTTAAATAGATTTTATTTTACATATAATGTAAAAGATAGCTATTGGTTTTGCGCCTTCATTAAAATGCCAAGAAGGGAGACCTCACGTAATTTTTTTTTTGTGTAACAATAAAATGAGAGCGTTACTTAATTTAATAGCTCTCTCTAGTATACATAACTGTCGTTTACGAGGTCGCGGGTTCGATACCTGCACAAGACAATTATTTGTATAATAAACACCCAGAGACTTGGTGTTTTCCGGTGTGAAATAATAAGAAGCTTAAATTTGCAAAAAAATCGTTTATGCTTTATCACATCCATATTCTGGTAACCATAACACAATCTATACTGCGTGATAGGTACAAGTATCAGATTACAGATATACCTAGGTAATATAAGTGTTTAACTATGTTTTTTGTCACTGGAAAGCACCCAGACGCTATAGAAATATCTAAGTGACACATATGAATATTATAAAATAAATGTTCTGTGCGGGAATGTAACCCACATCCTCGTGAATAGCAGCCTGTAAAATTAACCACTGCACTTTAAGACTCATGGGAGACATGTGATTGAAGATCGTCAGTAAAGACTTTTATTATAGGAGCTGGCTTACAAACTGGTATTTTATACTACAGTAAGATCAATCTAGTAATGGTAAGGGGAACTTTAAACCATTTGTCAGTGTCTAATCGTTAACGTCATAGTTAATTATAAGAATAATGATGAAAAGCTTTCTATGATAATGAAAATGGGAGTAATATATATGACCTTTTGAATAGGTATTTATGATGTTATCTATTAAACACATACATAATAGAACTATTTCTGCTTGCATAACAGATCTAAATTAAACTAAAACATAGAAATCGATTATTTATTGTGTTTGTTTTCTTTTACATTTATTTCGTCTAAGTGCTTTGTGCATAATATTTTCGTTTACTTAAAAAACAAATACATAATTGGACTACTAATAGTTTTCATAAATTTATTAATTTAAATCGTTAGCCTATAATACACAGATTTTCTAATAAAAAAGTACAGCTAACATTGGCGAATTGTGTTATTAACACTATCAATTTTAATTTTTAGTTAGGTATAATTGTGGCAAGAAGGTTATAAATAGGGAGTAACAACTCGGGAACATAGATTTGTTCCAAGGCAGGGCCGCCCTGTTTATGGTTTAAAAGTAAAATAGTAAATAGTAGCCTTGCTTTCTCTTTTACTCCCGCTCAAAAAGAAAGAGTTAGAAAGGCTACTAAATCATTGATTTTTTCTTAATGTGTTCAACTAAAAAAAGCAACATTCCGGATTCGTTGTACCGAGTGTTACGTCTAGATCTATATCCTAAGTCTATGAGTTGTGCATGTAGAATATTGTAGAATCGGTACCATTATGATATGATAATGTCAAAAATACTGTCAAGTATAAAGAGGTATAGTGTCTACGTAGGTATGTAGGCGGTAATTACAAAAAGTAATACTTAGTCAAATTCTAAAACTTTTATCACTAATAAGAAACTTTATTCCTATTGAGTGCTTTAATTAAAATCATAGTTAAAATGACGAAGAGTCAGAAAACTACTTTTTTGGAATATTATTACATAACATAGTTTTACTACGGGACAGCAACTGGACATTAAATTAATACTATTTTCTTACAAACCTCTTGGGACGAGCTTGTATAAATATTGAGACGATACTATTTCATATTATAGCTTTGTTCTAAGATTAGATGTTGCAAGTTTTCTTTATTCCAAAAATCCTTTGGAATAAAGAAATTATAAGCAAGACAGATCAAACAAAAGGTTTGATAGAACCACGAGTAAACAAATCAACAAACATGTCAAAAATAAGACTTATCATTCTTCGTTAAATCAGTATTTTAATTAACTTTTTTGAAAACAGAACTCTTTTGTTTAAATAAACAAGTGCGAGTCGGACTCGCGCACGAAGGGTTCTGTACCATTATCTATGCAACATAAGGCAACGTTATTAGTATCGAGCAAGAAACGGTAAATAAAAATTGGTCAAGTGCGAGTCGGACTCGCGCACGAAGGGTTCCGTACCATGATCTATGCAACATAAGGCAACGTTATTAGTATCGAGCAAGAAACGGTAAAAAAATCATGTTTGTTGTATGGGAGCCCCCCTTAAATATTTATTTTATTTTATTTTTAGTATTTGTTGTTATAGCGGCAATAGAAATATATCATCTGTGAAAATTTCAACTCTCTAACTATCACCGTTCTTGAGATACAGCCTGGTGACAGACGGACGGACGGACGGACAGCGAAGTCTCAATAATAGGGTCCCGTTTTTACCCTTTAGGTACGGAACCCTAAAAAATCATGTTTGTTGTATGGGAGCCCCCCTTAAATATTTATTTTATTTTATTTTTAGTATTTGTTGTTATAGCGGCAATAGAAATACATCATCTGTGACAATTTCAACTCTCTAGCTATCACCGTTCTTGAGATACAGCCTGGTGACAGACGGACGGACGGACGGACAGCGAAGTCTCAGTAATAGGGTCCCGTTTTTACCCTTTGGGTACGGAACCCTAAAAAACGAATAGCATTGAAGCAAATAAACCTCGTTTCATTAATTGCATTAGCATTTTATTGCTCTTAGCTAAATAGATGGTTCTCTGAATTGCATTTAAATTTAAGGGTAACCTGTATGCAAGTTTGTAATCAATGTAGAATATACTGGTAGCTGTAATTAAAGCTTATAAAGTACCTATGACATAAAAAGCATTTAATTTTAGACTGATTTTTGTACCTATATTATCCCTTCAGTATATAATATTAACACTATCTCAAATTAATAATAGCATTTGGTGTATATTTTAAATAATTTATTTAAAAGTTTCAAACCTATAGTTTCTCTCGCTATATTAATTAATAAAATTTTGTAGACGTTATGTTAGAATATAATAAAAGAGAGAAGCTTATGTCAGTAACAACAAATTACGTAATAAGTACATTTAAAATTACATTTTCGATATTAGTAAATTGTTTAAAAACTTAAAGTATTAATCCAATCAAAGAAAAAAATTACACACTTATCTTCAAAATTACACATAGAATTAGGATTAAGTTACCTTATTCTATAGACAACAATCAATGACCTCTTAAAACGCACTAGAGTGTGAGAATTCAAAATGCTTTCAACGATGAAATCTTAGTGAGTATACCTTTGTAAGGATAGAACGCTGGCATTGTTTAATACAAACAATCATTGTTTTGCCTCCTGCCTTTAGGGCCGCTCATCTGACCTTAGAAGGACGTACCTTTTGAAAAGCAATATATCTATTAAAACCTTTTACCTAACTCTGAATAACTTCCATATACTATGAATAATGATATTTAGATTATCAAGGGACAAATTTTGCTATTTACAAGCCTTTGTTTTTATATTAGTTGTTGAATTGTAATAAAATACAAGTTGGGTATACTTTCAACGCCAATAAATGGAAATTGCGGACTAATTATAAAACACAAATCTCCAATCAATATTGTAGAGATTAGTACATCAAAACCACATAATTACACTTAGTTCAAAGACTAAAAAACACGCATGTAAATCCTAAATATTATTTTACATTATAGCATTGTCATGGTCCTAAATATGTTTGCTAATAATCAGATCAATCTGACTACTGCAAGTAGGTGAAAACCACTTTTAACGATTACAATACATGGATTAATACATTGATAGATACGTACCGAGCTAAAAAAAGCGTGATAATTAATAATAATAAAAGATAGTTATTATTACAAAATACAAACACATGATTCATAATGATTCCAAAGTGTTTAATTTCCATGATTATCAGCTCCTTTTGTCTGTTGGATAACATTTGACAAGAATCCAAAACTGGAAGCTGTCGTATAACTCTAATTTTGTCTAACATCTCTAAACAAATAGTTACCTAAGAACGACGAGTATTTCTACATAGTTAGTAGGTATCTATTGAATAGCAAACTAGATCAACTATAACATTATTGATCAGAATTTTGTTAAATTCAAAACTTGTGACAGCTTGTGATATAATAAATAATTATAGACGCCTGTACAATATAGACAAACATTAAGAGGATACCAAAATAGCTTCGTGCATTTTTCTATGTACGAAGTTTTCATTGTTTCTTTAGATTGAATGGCTAGAGCTCTAATTTTTAAGTATATGTTTTTTCAATATATGATCTAGGATCGCATAAACCCAGAAACGCGATTGAAAAAAGTTTTCTCGATAGAAAATCTTAGCGAAACAACCTCTCTAATTTTTTATTTTTTTCATTTCTCGGTCTATTATCGCGTATTAAGTAATGAAATAACTTAAAAAACATAAGTAACTATTATATATAGAAACACGTAAATCAGAATTAAAATATATTTAGTAGATTTTGAGTAAACAAAAAAAATATCCCTAATTCTTCATTTTCTGTGCCTACTGGCTGTGTTAATATGTACGTGTCGGCGATGATATACGATAATATTGATGTAGGCCCTTAATACACAAAGAGATGTACACATTACACACGTTAATGATATTGTTTTTTCGAAGTCTAGTAGTTCAAATAACAGGCTGTCCGCAGGTGGAGGGTTCAATTTTCACACAGTACAATCATTTGTGTGATATTTATAATTGTCATAAAAATGTTTCTAATGCGTGTTTACTATGGTATAAGTATAAACAAAAGAAAAGTAGTTTATGTAGTACTAGCTGTTGCCCGCGACTCCATCCGCGTGGAGTTAGAAAATTTTCCCCGTTTTTGAAAAATTTTTGACTACTGCTTCGATTCTACTGGTCGTAGTGTGATGTTATATAGCCTAAAGCTTTTCTCGATAAATGCCCTATCTAACACTGAAAGAATTTTTCGAATCGGCGCAGTGGTTTCTGAGATTAGCGCGTTTAAACAAACAAACAAACTTTTCCGCTTTATAATATTAGTTAGTTATGTATTATACACGTATTCTGGTACCCATAACACATGCATATAACCTTATCTTGGGACCAGAGGACGTTGTGTATTATTTTATTATTTGGTCAGGACCTAAAACAATAGGGGCAATGCCTGCTCTATAATTACGTGTCGTAGACATCATTATACAAAAAAAACAAATGATTTTATAAACAAAGCTTGAGTTGCTAAATGTAAAAGCAATTATCCAAGGTAAGGAAACAAGGTGCGTGATTTATTGATAACCTTACTAAAAATGTAGAAGCAAAATAAGCGAATAAGGAAGATAAATGAATTACTTTCATTTCGTTAAGATCCATTTGTGAAAAACCTAACAGGATTTTGAGTATAAATAGAATCGTATTACACTCTATTGTCCGTGTGGTGACGGATAAAGAATACAAGTGTCATTACCCCATTTCTTTCCCAGGGTGCTGTAAGCGCTAAGGGATATTATACACAGATAAAATCCTCTATGAGAGACGGAATCGCTCGAAAATAAACCCTTTGAACATACGTCTGGTCAACGTTGCAGACATACAGTGGACCATAATCCCTTCAAAGGTGGAGGAGACCCGTGCCCAACAGTGGGACGTTAATGGGCTGGAGAGAGAGAGAGACACTCCACCGTGTAAACCTGTAACCTATTATAGGTATATTTCTGATTGTTGGAAATAACAAACTATAAATAATAATAATAATAATAAATATTCATGGACATTTCACACAACGTCCTCTGGTCCCAAGCTAAGCTTATATTGCTTGTGTTATGGGTACCAGAATACGGATATAATACATATACTACTTTTCTTTTGTAAATACATACTTATAATACATAGTAAACACCCAGACGCAGTACAAACATTTGTATGACAATTAAAAACATCATACAAATGATTGTCCTGACCGGGAATCGAACCCGAGATATAACCGAGAATAACAAACTATAGATTACTATACAAGTACAATCATGTGGTAGTGGCTAAATTGATAGATTAAATAAATACTAGGTATTTAGTCCATTTATGGTAAGGCCCATGTTAGGAGCATAAAGCATTTTACTAACATAACTAACAGCCATCTTCTCTTATATATAAAATCAATTTCCGTTCGTTAGTCTCGCTTAAACTCAAGAACAGCTGGGTCGATTGAACTGATTTTAATGTTTAAATGTTAGTCGTAGTTCCGGCAAGGTTTAAACTGTAAGAAAATATGGAAAATTCCGAGAAATACAATAAGAACAACTATTTCATTTTCTATATTAACTGCGGGGCACAACTAGTTTTTAATATTTTTTCTATCCTCAATTCTTGCTATCCAAGTTAAACCACTCTAAACTTTTGAGGATAAATTTGCATTTCAGTATGTTAGTGATGGGAGCATTCTCTATTGAAAGTTTGACAGAAGATAGGAATATCTCTAACTATTAAACTAGGATTAAAATCAATCCATAATCGTAAATTGATTTTTGACAATGAGTTTTGTTTTTCAAAACTGTTAAACCGACTTCATCTGCCTTTGAATTTTAAAGGTTTTCCTTGATTTCTTGGGAGATAACCATCAGATCCTGACCTAGTGTAGTAACCACCAGCATTCGAATAAAAAAAGAATCATCACAATCGTTTCTCCCAGTTAAAAGATACGAGGTAACAAACATAAAAAATTGGTCAAGTGCGAGTCGGACTCGCGCACGAAGGGTTCCGTACCATTATCTATGCAACATAAGGCACGTTATTAATAAATGAGCAAACAACACACACAATACTTAATTAATCACGTTTGTTGTATGAGAGCAAGAAACGGTAAAAAAATCATGTTTGTTGTATGGGAGCCCCACTTAAATATTTATTTTATTTTATTTTTAGTATTTGTTGATAAAGCGGCAATAGAAATACATCATCTGTGAAAATGTCAACTCTCTAGCTATCACCGTTCTTGAGATACAGCCTAGTGACAGACGGACGAACGGACGGACGGACGGACGTCGGACGGACAGCAAAGTCTCAATAATAGGGTCTCGTTTTTACCCTTTGGGTACGGAACCCTAAAAAGAACGGCTGAGTCTATTAATACGGATACAGTACGAACAATTTATAATTATTAATACAATTTATAATTAATTATTAATATAATTTATAATATAATAATAATAATTAAATAAAATAAGGTTTTCGAAAACCATAACCTAACCTTCACTCGGTTAGCTTCGAACATACTCGTACATACGAATTGAAAACCTCCTTTTTTTGAAGTCGGTTAAAAATGGCCGTAAATTATAATGTTGCCACCATTATGTTTTATAATCAATCTTTTTAATTTTGTAGTGATGTTATTTTTCAATGGAGTCAAAATTAGAGTAAAAACGAACAACATAAAATTATCGTTATTTGTTCTTCTGGTGCAAGTTAAACAATGGTTCAAAATTTGGCATGCCAATGAGTGAGAACAAAAAATGCCTTTCCATTGTTATGGTTTTCAAATCAAATCAAATCAAATCTTTATTTTGCATAATACAGGTATGTACATTGACAGATAAATATATTAAGTATCACTGTATTATACCGTCACAGCGGTATGCAAAAATTACATTGAAATAATTATTTTATAAAACTAGTATTTAGTAAATTTAAAAAAAAATTTTAATTATATAAAAAATTATTTAAATTTTTATTTATTAGAGGTTTGTGTTGTTCATTTTCTTATAATTTTTCCTTTACGATATATTTTTTCCTTTTATTTGGAGTTAAGTGTTTATGTTTACCTATTGCTATTCTAATCAAGAGTAGATATTGGCTATAGAAATAAAAAATCTATAAAAAAGTTATACTTGTTTATTTTTTCTTCATGATTATTTGTTGTGTTATGGTATAGCCCAGTTGTAGATATTAGAAGTACTTTTCAATAAACGATTTTATTATTCTAATTTTTTACGCAAAGGACATCCAATAAAGGCGAAGCGTGTGAAAGATAATGTATACGTTCAACAATACTTTTTAGTTACTTATTAATCATAAGATAGGCATGTGTTTTTGACCCAAAAATAAAATGAATAAGTATCAAGTAGCCAGGAAAGAAATCTAAAATAGTACGGTTTTATAATTAACTAGCTGTTGCCCGCGACTTCGTACGCGTGAAATTTAGAAATTAAAACTCAACAAACAGAAGTTTACTATGACAGTCGATAGATGGCGTTGTACCGTTTTTTTAAATCGCGCTATACTTTCGTTCGACACATCAACACTTAAGCTCGTCAAAATTTCTTCAGTGTCATCAACTCGCTTTCACACTTACAAATTAGTTAGGAAGTTAGGATTAGGATTAGGATACTATACTATTACATGAAGAACACTGATTAGACGACACTTTAACGTAGAGTCATCATAGGGCCAAACTAATGGTAATAAGGAAAAGTTCGTAGAGTCCTTGGATTTATCCAAGGAGAGATGTAGATTGCATGGTCAGTTGAACCGAAAAAGTTTAATTGAATCAAATGATTGCATTATTTGAGAAAGTTCTATTAGATCAATATCGCTATTATTGCAGTTCATCTTTACTTATTGTAAAACAAAGTCGTTATTTTTATATGTATGTCCCTATCTGAGCTTATATCTTTAAAACTACGCAACAGATTTTCATGCGGTTTCTTTTAATAGATAGAATGGTTCAAGAGGATGGCTTTTTGGTTTAATTTATTAAAAAAGACATACAACAGTACTTAATTAAAGAGGTTGATAGCAAATAAACTAGTCTTAGTTTATAATCAAATTAAATATTTTAAACATTTGAGAGCCCAAGTGTTCAAGTGGTTCAGGTTTTTCAATATTTTATCCAAAAGCTATGCTTTATTCTGTTTTAAAGACTTTTATAAGTTTAAATAATAATCAACGGGCCTCGTGGTCGAGTGGTTTATGTAACGGATCGCCTTTCACGAGGTCGCGGGTTCGATTCCCGCTCGGGACAATAATTTGTGTGATATTTGCAATTTTCATACAAAATTTGTCCTGCGTTTGGGTGTTTACTATGTATTATATTATAAGTATTTATTTACAAAAGAAAAGTAGTTTATGTATTATATCCGTATTCTGGTACCCATAATACAAGCATAATAAGCTTAGTTTGGGACCAGAAGACGTTGTGCGAAATGTCCATGAATAATTTATTTATTTATTTATTATTTTTATAAGAATCCAAAAGCAACACACACATGACACACACAGATTAGTGTAGGTGTGTGCTGCTGCTATAGCTTTGATTTTTCTATGAATTTTATGGATAACCTTGTGCCGAAGTCTGAATAATGACGAAAAACAAAATGACGGCGACAGGCCTATGTAACTGACAATTTACAAGATCACGGTTAAGGTACACTACAATTATTTGTGAGATGATTGTGTCACACAAATGTTTGTACTGCGTCTGGGTGCTTTCTATGTATTTTATGTAAGTATTCACAAAAAAACATATGTATGTTGTATATCCGTATCTGATAGCCATAACACAAACATAGGAATATAGCTTAATTTGGGACTAGAGAACGTTGTGTGAAATGTTCATTAATATTTATTTATTTATAAAAAAATCGATTAAAAACCTCTGATAGGGCTAAATAAAACTATCAAAGTCTTTGAAATAAACCATACATAATTTAATAACGAATGAAACATTCATAGAACCTTGACTAACTTGGTCTAATAAAAGGTTATTAACCAAAAATTAGAAGACAAATAAATCTATGAAAATTTAATCAATACAATCTGGTAAACGTAGCTCTATTTTGTCCAGAACAAACACAATTTTGTACAAGAAACGCCCCAGTCCATACATTTGTATAACTCTACACTTACCTGCCCTTTAACTAACACAACAAACAAACTTGTTTAGGTATTAGGTATATCTACTTTAGTAAAATTGGATCTTTATTGACATTTATCTATTAGATGAATTTGTCATTTAAGTTTAATAACGAAAAATGAGAAGTCATTACATGAGCCTGGCAATAATCCGCTAAGCCAGTGTGTGTAGCCACCAGAAGAAAAAAAAATAACGAAACAATTACTATTAATATTTGGTCCGTGGGTCAGCGCGGCACAGTAGACCATAGTCCCTCCCGAAGTGGAGAAGGCCCGTGCCTAACAGTGGGACGTTAAAGGGCTGGAGAAGAGAGGAAACTAAATATGTCATAATATATGTATAAAAAACACTGTATATCGAGTATCTTTATCTTAGTGATTAAAGGTGTCCTTTAACATAATCTCTTAAAAAAATGTGATCATTTCATCAATAGTAAATGATTCACTTACTTTTTATGCATTGATAACTAGAACAGCCGTGCTGGTAGATATCTCAGTAAAATGCCACTTTAGTTTATTTAAACACTATTTTCACTACTTTTTACACATTATAACATATTCAATAACATGTCCTGAACACTGAAACTGAATTGTTTGTAATATTACTAACCACATACCATAAAATGATACGCCCAAATCTTATCGCGATAACTAATTCAATAAGACTGATAGCGTATGTTACCTAGTACACATTCATACTTTGTAAATGTTAATACTATAGTCTAGCTGTAACCATGGTTACTACAATGTATGTTTCCTTGTAGTGATTGTTTACAATTTTCATCGCCCTCTTTAGCGAGGTAATGGGGTAGTGGAATTTATACTTGAACGTTGCGGTCTGAAAGAGGATGTAGTGACTACGGTGGAGAAAAGTATGCTTAGGTGGTTTGGTCATGTGGAGAGGATGGACGCTTAACAAAAGGCATATACACAGCAGAGGTAAGTGGAAATGCCGGGAGAGGACGCCCGAGAAAAATATACTCCGATATCATCGCCGGCATACTCCAAAAGGGGCAAGTGCGTAGCACTTACAACCGTCGGGCATGTATGCCCGACGGTTGTAAGTGCTATGTATATATGTATTTAACGGTAAAGACCATATCAGGTTATGGTTCTAAAGAAAATTAATAGGATGAAATTTAACGACGATTTCAACGGTAGAGTTACAAACAAAATTTAAAATACAAAACGAAAGAGACTACTTAAAATGTGCATACATAGATATGTCCATCCTCACAAAAACGTATCAAACTAAATTCTTATTAAGAAACAGCGCTAATATTCCTTTGGGTCTTGAAATGCCTAGCTTAGTGCAAAATTTTAACTTACAGAATGTACCAATAACTTATATTTATGACTCATAATGTAAAACAACCCTACACAGGACACAAACCATATTTTGGTACGATTCCAAAAACTTATTGCGGTCTAAAATAATTTAACATTTGACTCTACAATGTACGTACAATAATAGCGGCCAGTAAATGCTTTGATTTTGTTGCACAACACGTATTGTGGTGCCAATAATGTCGTATAAAAACTTTTGTGTTTCATTCGTAATGTTTCATCAATAGTCAAGATAAATGTATAGTATATGTAACCAGTATGTAGGTGTGTTAGCTCATGAATTCGACGATCATTAGTCCGCTCATCAATCAAAAGTGTTATCGGTATCATACGCAAAATATTAAACAATTATAGCGTCATCGTTTTTGCTATCATCAGGGTAATAATAAAATATAATTATTTATAGTATAGGTAACGTTTTTGACATGTTAGAAAAGGTTTTTATATGCTTATTTCTGAATCATTTATTCTTATCTGTTAAGGGCCTACATCAATATTATCGTCGACATGTACATATTAACACAGCTAGTAGGTATAGAAAATGAAGAATAAGGGCAATTTTTTTTGTTTACTCAAAATCTACTAAATATATTTTAATTCTGATTTACGTGTTTCTATATATAATAGTTACTTATGTTTTTAAAGTTATTTCATTAGTTAATACGCGATAATAGACCGACAAATGAAAAAAATAAAAAATGAGAGTTGTTTCGCTAAGATTTTCTATCGAGAAAACTTTTTTCAATCGCGTTTATGAGTTTATGCGATCCTAGATTATATATTGAAAAAACATATACTTAAAAATTAGAGCTCTAGCCATTCAATCTAAAGAAACAATGAAAACTTCGTACGTCGAAAAATGCACGAAGAATTTTGGTATCCTCTTAATTACAAAATGTGATAATAAGATTGAGCGACGTATCTAAATTCGTGTAAAAATACGACTATAATTTGTTGACTATGGACGTGAAAACAAAGTTTAGTCTGTTACATTTACCTATCAGCTTGTTTCTTTAATCTTAGTAGGTAGTATGTTTGTACTGCACACAAAGGATTGGACGAATAATGATTTCGATATTATTCTGTTTCAAAGCTAATAAGATCGAAAAGATCAGCTCTAAATTAATGTTGAATTGAACTTATTGATTAAAACTAATAATTTATGCCTGTGGCTTTCGAAACAGAATCAGAATAGAAGCTTCTCTGGAAGGCAAGATAAATTAATACGCATTACCTATCATTGAGATTTTGAGTAGGTCGTCCGGTTACTGGGTAGTACTCACCAATCATGTGGAGGTTGTGGTCTTCTCCGAGCTTGTACACAGCATGGTGGCTCCTGTGGCTCGCACGGTAATTGTAGAGCTGGTGGAGGCGGTGGTGGTGGAGTACAGGCGAGACGGCGTGCTGCTGCCGCTCCTACGTACTCGACGTAGCGCGAAGGAGGCGGCGAGCTCGCGATATCCTCACGACAAGCGGGGCCGCAGCACTTACGCGGCGCCGGTGGTCTACAAGCCAAGCCGCAGTAGACCGGCGGTGGAGGACGAAGCGGCGCCGGAGGACGGGGCACGTACCGTTCGACAGGCACGTGAGCCGCTGGAGGTACATATCGAGGACGCCGCGCGCGTTCCACTTCGGCACAGCGACGCACACGCCGCGGGGACGCTGAGAAGCGATCCGGCAGCGGCGCGGGCGGCGGCGGGCTGAGCCTCTCCGGCGGCGCCACGCTGAACGCGCCCGTCGCCGGGAAACGCTCGCACGGGGAGCGCGGGTACTCCTCGCCCATGGCGCGCGGTCAGGGCCCGCCGCCGCCCGCGCGCCCTCGCGAACACGCCACTGTTCACATGCCTCCCGACCGCTCGAGCACTATCACTGGGCGGGGGCTCCGCTATCTCACGGGAGCTGCGGTGCTGTCCCGATGTCCGCATTCACTTCGCGCCCGACATCACTGTAACCGATCGATAGCGGCGCGCTGCTACCTCAAAGGGCGCACGCCGCGTAGTCTATACAACACATTTTTTACTCTTCAAACCTTATGATACAAAGCTAAATCGAATTTCGTAGTTGGGGCGAGGCGAAATTGCGACGTCGGCCAAGATGGCCGCTCTCATCATTCAGCAGCGCGCCTGCGCTAATGCTGTGTGATGTGTTTGTTTTCAGCACCTTCTTTGTGAGGATCCTGGCAGTGGAGTCCTATCATGTCTGGTAATGTTTCACAATAAACAGTCACTTTGATGATGCGCGTGCCGCACTGTTGTCGGGTCTCGCCAAGGGTAGCAAGATGACGTGCGTCGTAGCTGAGAGCCGCGGGGTGGAGGGTGCGCGGACAGACGGTCCGCCGCGACGTCAGCCCGGTGCGCTATCGACTCCGTGATGTTCCGCGCATTCTACCGCGCCTCTCGCTCGCTTCAACTTCACACCAAAGAGACACAAACACTGAATCACAAAACGACCCTTTTCTCAAACCTATTTTTATTTTCAGTATCCTGTTCACACAAAACCTTAACTTTATTCGCTTTCAATAACTTCGATTTCCAATTTGGATGTAAGCTGTTGCCTCCTAAAAAGGTCGTATGTTTTAAAAGTACCTCTCCAAGAATTACTTTCTTCAATTAACATTTAAACAAATACGATATTATTGTTTGTAAAAGTAGAAACTTAAAACTTACTATCCCTTAGTGGGCCTACAACCAATCCTTCTGTTCAGTATATACCTCCGAGTATGTTCATTCTATTACATCTTTTGCATGGTAGTAATTATATTAATACCTTGACCCTTTCTCATCTATATAGAGGTCACGCTAATTTGACGTCACTTGATTTAAGTATAAATTTTATAAGCATTAATATAAATAAATGTAAATATATAAATGTTCACGGACATTTCACACAACGTCCTCTAGTCCTAAGCTAAGCTTTATATGCTTGTGTTATGGATATCAATAAATAGACTACATCTCTTTTATAAATATGTACATACTTATAATACATAGAAACACCCAGACGCAGTACAAACATTTTATGACATAATTGTCAAAAATCACACAAATTATTGTCCCGAGCGGGAATCGAACCCGCGACCTCTTGATCGGCAGTCCGTTACATGAACCACTCGTTAAACTAAAAAATTTGTAATAAACTATTTGTAACGGACACATGTAATTATCATGGCAAGAAAACTCGCGGATATTCTTGTTGTTGATAGTGGATAATGTTATTTTGAAACAAAGCTACATAGATGTTTGTCAAATATAATTCTCGCCACTTCTCCAAGAAGCCGCTTACGATTAGTTTACTCCTGCGGCCGTATTATGAGCTTTTATTTACAGGCAGTTTACGCCGTGAATTGAACTGTCCGGCAAATTCGTATTATGAACAAAATTATTAGTCAGTCAGTTCGCTAAACCAGTCATACATTAATATGTTTAAGGAGAAGGTACAAATAAAAGTTAAGGTACTAACTAAAAATGTTCAACTAAAAGTTTTATTTCTGCCATAATACCTAATTCAGCCATGCCGGCCTGCTTGGAACTTGAATGATTTTAAAAAGCTCATAATACGCCGGCTGGTCAGTATAAGAACCGTTGTGTAATACAGATACTCGTACAAGTGAAATAAAACCTATGGCATCGTAGCTTAGAAGCAATTTTGATGAAGTTCGTTCTCATCTGTAAGGCGAAATTATAACGCATCTTTCACATCACATCTTATCAAAATTATTGTATTTCGAGTCGATTCAACGGGCTTGAGTATTGGAAGTAAATTTAGTATTAAATTACTAAATTTTTTTCCAATACTCAAGCCCTTTCAATACACATTAAAAATAAAATACATTTATGAATCAGGAAAGCCGCTTCTGAGGAGAATAAGGATATACACTGAGACGCGAAAATTTTGTATATAGGAAGATAAGTAGCATCTCAAATTGTTACGTTATTAAATAGAATGAAAATGGTCTCCTTTAAAGCTATAGAAGTACTAGAGAAATAGGTTAAGAACCTATTTCGTATCATTACTGCTTTAGGATAAACTTTCCACGCTCGCTCTCTGTTTATACACGATTATTGACCCAATTTTCGATAAGTAGAACATTTTCACATACATATAATATGTAGGCTGTTCAGGATGTAATTTGCGTGATTAAATACTTGACAGATACACTACAAGGATTTTAAAATAGTGATACCTTTGTACCTAAGGTCATCGCACATCACCGTCGCATACATCGGAAGGCCACCTTTAAACCACAGCCACTAGAAATTTTGAATTTAATACCGAAATCAGAAAACTCGCAATTACCTTTAAAAGAAATGAAGCTTTGTTTTCTTAAGGGCCTACATCAATATTATCGTCGACATGTATATATTGTTACGTGTTAGGGTTCGAAGGATTTGGAGAGAAAGACCTGCTGACTCTTTTTGAAGACTTTATTTACTAGCACTAGTTACACACTAAGCACTAGGTCCAAACACTAAGCACTAACAATGTCCTAGATCGTATCCAAGTCGTAGGTTTCACTGGTATCACTCTTGATCACTTGTTTTCGCTCTCGAAGTCGCCTCGATCGTAGCTCAAATTGAACTGCCCGGGCTCGCCTTCCTGCCGCTATTTATATGCGCCGAGACGAGTTCCAGACTATTCCAGAATGTTCCCGACTGTGCGCGAACGTGATCGCCCGGAACGAATGTTTCTAGAAACTTCGCGCATGTACGGTAGTTCCTCTAACGCCATCTAGTATCTAATAGGGGTTTCACTCTGTTCGGTTCTTTAATTGGTTTTACTAGTTGCTGCTAGATGGCGCTAGCCCCTTTGTGTTTTGTGTGTTCGTAACACTACTCCCCTCTTAGAGATGCTCGTCCCGAGCATCGTTGTTACTACCATGGTAACGCGCCAGACGGTCTATGTGTACCACTTTGAATGTCCCTCTTGGTTGCTTTTGAATCCTATAGGTCACATCATTCAGTCGGGTAACCACTTTGTATGGACCGTCCCACTGGTTCTGCAACTTTGGAGATTTCCCTTTCCGGCGAGTTGGGTTATGCAGCCACACCAGTGACCCTTCCTCGAAGCCGCTCGTGTTCGATTTCCGGTCGTATCTGGTTTTCATGGTTTCACTTGACTGTAACCCATTTTCCCGAACCAAGGCGTGTATATAGCGCATCTTTTCCCTTAAATCGCAGACATAGTCTTGTACAGTCTTTGGTCCCTCCGGTGGCCCTCCTGTCAATAGGTCTACTGGTATTCGTAGTTCTCTACCGAAATTGACATACGCCGGGGTAGCTTTTATGCTCTCATGCTCGGCGGTTCGGTAAGACAGAAGGAAGAGTGGTATATACTTGTCCCAATCCTTTTGTTTGGCATCTACCAATTTCGCCAAATGCCTCTCAAGGGTCTGGTTAAATCTCTCAACCATTCCATCAGACTGCGGATGGTACGCGGTGGTCCTCGTCTTATGCATGCCCAAAATTCTGCACACTTCCTGGAACACCTGCGATTCGAAGTTCCTGCCCTGATCAGAATGGATTTCCAGAGGCACACCAAAGCGACATATCACTTCTTCGACTAACTTGGAAGCGACTGTTGTGGCTTCTTGGTTTGGTATGGCGAACACTTCGGGCCATTTGGTGAAGTAGTCAATGACGACCATAAAATACTTGTTTCCCGAATCCGTTACAGGAAATGGCCCAGCTACGTCAACTGCGATTCGTTCCCACGGTGCGCCGACGTTATACAACCGCAGGTTCCCACGGCTCCTGGTCTGTGGTCCTTTTACAGCAGCGCAAGTAGTACATTTGCGGCACCAATCCTGTACATCATCTCGACAATGCAACCAGTAGAATCGTTCTCGCACTTTTGTTAACGTCCTCTTGACACCTAGATGTCCTCCTGATACGCCATCATGTATTTCACGGAGAACATCTGGTACTCTCGTTCTTGGGACAATTATCTGAAGATAGAACTCTCTGCCGTTAGTCTTCTCCCATTTCCGGTAGAGTATTCCGTTTTGGAGTATCAGACTGTCCCATTGCGCCCAGTACGCCTTAGTGACAGCGCCAGTGGGTGCAACCTCACTCCATATTGGTTTTACGTCACCCCGTTTCTTCCATGTGATGATGTGCCGAAGGTCGTCATCTTTTTCTTGAGCCTCCCTCATAGCATCATTCTCCCAGAGACTCAAAGGATCTGTTCTCGTTAGTTTTAATGTTTCTTCATTGCATTCCTGCTTAACACAATGTTTGCAGTCCTCCGAACACGGCCTTCGTGAGAGTGCGTCGGCATTCCCATGTGTCTTTCCGCTGCGGTGTTCCGTCTTGAAGTCATACTCCTGGAGCTGTTCAATCCATCGAGCTACTTGACCTTCTGGGTTCTTGAATTGCAGTAGCCACTTCAAGGCTGCGTGGTCAGTTCGTAGTAAAAACTGTCTGCCGATGAGATATTTGTTGAAATGTTGTAGCGTCTTTACAACAGCCAAGAGTTCTCGTCTTGTCACACAGTAGTTTCTCTCTGGCTTGGATAAAGATTTGCTGAAATATGCAATAACAACTTCTCTTTCACCCTGTTTTTGAGATAACACCCCTCCAATGGCCGTGTTGCTTGCATCCGTGTCAACTATAAACTGACCTTCAGTTTGTGGATACCCCAGGATTGGTGTTTCACACAGATGTTTCTTCAGTTTCTGAAAAGAATCTTCACAAGTCTCATCCCAACTAAATTGTCGTTTATCTTCTGTCAGCCGATGTAGTGGCTTGGCTATCTCTGCGAATCCCTTAACAAAACGCCTGTAGTATGAGCATAGGCCGAGGAATGCCCGCACTTCGGTTTTGTCCTTAGGGGTAGGCCATTTTTGAACTGCTTCCAGTTTCTCCGGGTCTGTCTGGATTCCATCACTGGAGATAATATGGCCGAGATAGTTGACCTTGCTCCTGAATAAATGACACTTTTCCGGGTTCAACTTTAATTTGGCTCCCTCTATTTTGGCGAAAACTCGCTCCAAGTTTCGCAAATGGTCCTCGAAGTCGCGGCCGACAATGATGACGTCATCCAAGTAGACTAAGCAAGCCTCTCCAACTAAGCCTGCCAGTACACACTCCATGAGTCGCTCAAAGGTGGCAGGTGCGTTGCACAATCCGAAGGGCATGACGTTAAATTGCCATAAACCTTTACCGGTCGAGAAAGCTGTCTTCTCCTTGTCTTTTGGATGAATTTCCACCTGCCAGTAGCCAGATTTCAGGTCTAGGGTCGAGAACCATTTCATGCCACTCAGGGTATCTAAAGTGTCGTCGATTCGAGGTAACGGGTAACTATCCTTCTTAGTGACATCATTGAGACGCCTATAGTCCACACAAAATCTCGTGCTACCATCTTTCTTCTTCACTAATACAACAGGTGAGCACCACGGACTTGTAGACGGTTCAATAATCTTATTCCTTCTCATGTCCTCCAAAAGGCCTTCAACTTCTTTTTCCTTTGCAATTGGTATCCGTCTTGCTCGTTGACGAATTGGTCTCTCGCTTCCGGTATCTATCCTGTGCTGAACCATCGACGTTCTTCCAAGGTCCCCTTCTTGACTGGAGAAGATATTCGCGTAGCGCTGCAAAAACTTCTTAGCTTTCATGCTCTGCGAATAAGTCAGATTACTCTTACAGTCATCGAGTAGCTTAGTCACTAAACCGTAGTTATTGCCGTTTGCTGAGTCTGCGCCTGTCATCGAACTACACTTTTTCATCCAGACAACTTCCTCGCACTTTCCGATGACGTCACCTTTGTTCAAGCAGATCTCGCGATCACCAAGATTCAAAACCCTGACTACAGCGTTACTGCTTCCACTAACAAGGGTTCTCGCCGTCATCAGTTTTTGTGACGATGTCTTGGTAGGTGTGTCTTCGATCAACACGCATCTGTTTGATTTTTTCTTTCCAGCTGGCGGCAGTTTCACCAGTACCTGAGCTTCCGCTCGTCCGGGTATGATGACTTTCTTTACACATGCGACTTTCCCGCAGGCGCCTCCAAGAATGAAGATTTCTTCTTCACCACACTTGAAAACTCCGTCAGCGACATTAATTCTGCAGTTGTGTTTCTTCATGAAATCCAAACCCAAGATGCAATCATCCACAATCTCAGCCACGATTACGTTATGAGAGTATGAGGACCCCCCTACATACATCGTAACTGACGTTTCTCCAAGGACGGGTATTGGCTGACCGGAGGCAGTAAGAAGCCGACAGTTAATTCTCCTCTTGTGTCCCGTTGTGGTTTTTACCAGACTTGGGTTCACTATTGTTCTAGAGGCTCCTGTGTCCAGAGTCATTTTGCAATCCGTCCCGTTAATAGTCCCCTGAATCGCAAGACTATTTCCGCTGCATGCCTGAGAGATGACAGTTATCGGGGCTCCCTCCGCGTCAGCCAGCACTCGCCCCTTAGTCCTGGCTTTTATTCGTTTCCCTGATCCCGGGCAAGGGACAAAGCCCCCTGCTTCTTCAGAATCTCTATTTGTTCCTCGATTCTTTTCATCCTGGCCATCTGGGTTTCCTTCTGCGGGCAGTTGAGCTGAAGATGGCCCCTCTCGCCGCACTTGTAGCACATGGCTCCAGAACTTTTCTTCGTAGGGGCCTTAACCTCCTTGACTTCCTCAGAGACCTCGCGGATCTTATGGGTATGCCGTATGTCATAACGAACAGCCTCGACCTCCAAAGCATGCGCCAATGCTTCCTTTAGCGAGGTATGGTGACGAAGCCTCACTGCAGCTCTGACCTCCAGGTCTTTGATTCCGTCGACAAATGCTTGAACAATATTCGTGTCTACCATCTTGGTGTCGGCTCCTGGGTGTGCCTTCCTGACGAGTTTTTCAATTTCCAACGCCCATTGTTGTAGTCCTTCTCCTGAGCGTTGGACTCTGTCACGCAGTTGGGCACGGAACACGTGCTCCAGGTGTCGCTCCCCGTATCTGGATTCAAGTGCCTCCATCAGGTCTTGGAACCCATTTCCTGTATGTGGCAGTGCTTCCAGGACCGACAAAGCTTGCCCTCTTAGCGCAACAGTGAGAGCGGTCAAGCATTGCTCTTCCGTCCATCCGTTGGCAGTAGCAACCGTCTGGAATTGCTGACGATAAGCGCTCCAGGAAGTAGTGCCGTCGTATGGCGGAACTTTCACTCTTGGTCCTTGTGCCACTCCGATAGTTCCACTAGAGATCGCAACTCCCGTGGTTTCAAGGCGCACTACTTTCTTCTGTAGTTCAATGAGGCCGGTTTTCACATTTTCGACATCCAATCCTAACCCGGTAACTCGTTCTTCCACTACGTCGACATCTTTTCGAAGCTTAATCACCGTGTTACTAACATCATTTATAGCACAAATCACTTTTTCTTGTGACTCTTGCAAAGCGCCGAGCTTGCGTTCTTGTGACTCTTGCAAAGCGCCGAGCTTGCGTTCTTGTGACTCGAACTTGCGTTCTTGTGACTCTTGCAAAGCGCTGAGCTTGCGTTCTTGTGACTCCTGCAAAGCGCCGAGCTTGCGTTCTTGTGACTCTTGCAAAGCGCCGAGCTTGCGTTCTTGTGACTCTTGCAAAGCGCCGAGCTTGTGTTCTATCAGTTCAATTAAACTTCCTAATTGAAGTGCTACTTGAGGAACTGACACTACGGTGCTGCTGGTGGGCGTGGCTTGTCTAGTGGGCGTGGCCTGTGTGGTGGGCGTGGCAAGATGGGCGGAGCCAGTGGGCGGAGCTTGTCTAGTGGGCCTGGCCGGTGTGGTGGGCGTGGCAAGGTGGGCGGAGCCAGTGGGCGTGGCTTGAGTCTGAGTAGGCGGAGCCTGGGCCTGGGTGGGCGGAGCCCGATGGGCGTGGTCGGTGGGCGTGGCGTGGTGGGCGTGGCCAGTGGGCGGGTCTAGAGGGGCGTGGTCGGTGGGCGGGGTCTGGTAGGTGGGGCCAGTGGGCGGGGCTTGGTCCACAGCGGTCGTGGCCTCCGCAGCTCGTTGTGCCCTTGTCCTGACGCCCTCGAAGTCCTCTCTCGGAGTCAATGGCATCTCCAAATCCCACTTCTGACACCAGTTGTTACGTGTTAGGGTTCGAAGGATTTGGAGAGAAAGACCTGCTGACTCTTTTTGAAGACTTTATTTACTAGCACTAGTTACACACTAAGCACTAGGTCCAAACACTAAGCACTAACAATGTCCTAGATCGTATCCAAGTCGTAGGTTTCACTGGTATCACTCTTGATCACTTGTTTTCGCTCTCGAAGTCGCCTCGATCGTAGCTCAAATTGAACTGCCCGGGCTCGCCTTCCTGCCGCTATTTATATGCGCCGAGACGAGTTCCAGACTATTCCAGAATGTTCCCGACTGTGCGCGAACGTGATCGCCCGGAACGAATGTTTCTAGAAACTTCGCGCATGTACGGTAGTTCCTCTAACGCCATCTAGTATCTAATAGGGGTTTCACTCTGTTCGGTTCTTTAATTGGTTTTACTAGTTGCTGCTAGATGGCGCTAGCCCCTTTGTGTTTTGTGTGTTCGTAACAATATATTAACACAGCTAGTAGGTATAGAAAATGAAGAATTAGGGATATTTTTTTTGCTTACTCAAAATCTACTAAATATATTTTAATTCTGATTTACGTGTTTCTATATATAATAGTTACTTATGTTTTTAAAGATATTTCATTAGTTAATACGCGATAATAGACCGACAAATGAAAAAAAATAAAAAATAAGAGAGGTTGTTTCGCTAAGATTTTCTATCGAGAAAACTTTTTTCAATCGCGTTTCTGAGTTTATGCGATTCTAGATCATATATTGAAAAAACATATACTTAAAAATTAGAGCTCTAGCCATTCAATCTAAAGAAACAATGAAAACTTCGTACGTCGAAAAATGCACGAAGCTATTTTGGTATCCTCTTAAGCCAAGAATTAAACGAAAGAACGAAAATTATCCCCTATATCAATCCAAAAGTAGGCTCTACCTGTCTACATAGTTTCAGCCAGATCAGTCCAGACGTTTTGAGAGACTTAAGTTAACCTCCAATCCGACAAAATGTTTTACAGTTCTGGATCTAGCTAAAACTACTACCATACTCTATTGTAGAAGAACAAACTTCTACAATATAGTATTTATTTAATAACGATACAAAATTGGAAAGATGTCCACTTCGAAACATCTAAATTTTAAGAGTTCTCTTAATTTCAGCCGTGTAATATCAACAGTGGAAGACTTGTTGGTATAACGTGACCAGAAATAAATATTTGCTTGTGATCGTTCAGTCACTAACTTCGATCTTACCTTCTTAATTTAATGGGTATATTACGAAGTTGCGTGTCTCATTTTAATAGGATGTAAATTATGTAATAGTATCTTGGTGTCAGGTAATATTCTTTTGGTATATCGAGTTCTTTAATGAATTGTTTTAAATAAGTCGTTGATGAGTAAAACTACTTAAGCATGTAAATGTTTTATTATTTTTTGAAATTCACTTGCTATGCTTTTACTTAATAAATCAAACTATCGATCGATCGAGTTGGTGCAAACCGCTCGATAGATGGCGTTGTACAAAAACATCGAAGGACGTTTAACTCACATTGAGAAATATTGTAGTGGTAAATTTGGTTATCTTGTGTTGGTCCCATGGTAGAGCTTAGTTGGGAGAGCAACGGAACGGTATTCCGAGGTCATGGGTTCAAGTCCCGCTCATGGTGATCATTTTTTCTACTATAATTTGATTTATTAAGTTTGTAATTCATTTTATACAAAGTATCATGCAAAATACGCATGTGGCTTGGCTTATGAAAGCATGCTACATGAACTAAGCACTAATCTGCGGTACTAAATTCATTTTCAGCTTACTTTTAGTCTGTTCTACATTAATTTAATATCTTTAAAATTTATTTAACATGTTCTATTTTCATATTTACTACACATTATAAAATGTCCTTATATAAGGATGCAGATTTGAAATTAAATAACGATTTTTTGACGTTACCGTTAAAAGCACAGTATGTTACAATCTCAGTACTTGCAACCAATTCTCTAGGTGAATACCTACATTTGAAGTTGGCCTTTAAAGGCCAAGTACGACTCTAGGGGCTTTAGTACTCAAGGTCACATCTCAATAAGAAGAAAGGTCACGTCCCTGTTTTATTTAAAAAATGACATAGTATATTGTGTTGTAAAAAAATGTCTTAACGCATTCCATAAGGTTTTAGAAGCGCTAAAACAAAACACACTTTACAGATTGGTATTTCCACTATAATTTTAATATTCTGATGTTTCTATACTGTATCCTTCCCAAGCCGACTTATATTTCCAGTGCCGACACCAAATAATGGGATAACAGCAGCAAAATGATGATGATTCTTATTTTCCCAATCCATTAACCTCTCACAAATGGACACGGAGCTCTTTCACTTCGGGAGGGTTTTTGATATACACTGACCAGGCGTGTTGGCATATGGTTTAGTTTTGAGTTTTCTGCCATTCAATTGATATTCACAGCGACTAATATGCCTGAGCGGGCTTTTACAGCACCCAGGGAAAGAAAATAGGATTGTGACACTTATATAGTTAATTCGTCTCCACATGGATAGTGTACAGGTATTTAACGGATATTCATTCTAAGAAAATAATAATATAGTTTCTACAGTACCGACAATAATTAATTAATGAACTACCTGTGTGTAAAATTTTTTTATAATATTCATGTTACTTTTTATTCTATTTTTATTACTGGAGCATGTGAGGCTTCTTATTCATATACATATCTGTTTTCATTTTATTTTATTTTATTTTATTTTTTAAGTTATTAATTTTTTATTTCATGGTGTATTTCTTGTATTTCTGTCATGTTATTTTATTTCTCTCTGTATACGAATCTTTCTGTCATTGATCTGTTTGCATGTATGTATTTACGTTTTTTTGTTATTATTCTTTATTTATCAATGTAGGTTGGTTTCACATTCGCGACTCATGGACCTAGTTGAAAATCAGTGCTAGACGTATGTTTGGCAATATGCTGAACTAGGTTCCATTTTGGAGGTATCACGGGACACGCATCTTTATTTTATCATTATTTTTGTGACATCTATTTTGTACTTATATACATGTCGGAGAATAGACCAGAGGCCTGAACAGGAATCCGAGCACATAGCGTAAGAACTGTCTTACCGATATTCACACCTCAGTCTATCATACTCTTGCACACTTATAAGGATAACTGGCCTCCACATCAACCCCTTATAGCCAGTGCCCAAGCCTCGCAACGAAGAATCATCACTATGTTCACACAATGAGGAATACATGTACGCGCAAACACGTACATGACGACTTTACACAATACACGTACACACGCGCACACAGATACACGCCGCGCCGACGCCTATAACGACCAGCTCAATGCCGATACGTCGGAGATTGAGCAGCGCGACGACTCGTACAATACCAACTTCTACACACACACTAATACGCCGTGATGTATACAGCACGAATTCTCGAATAATACTGAACCTCAGCCACGTTCGCCTATCGTATTTAAAGCAACTTGCGAGTGGGGGTAGTGGGGGAGTTGCGACATAATACAATCTTAACATTACGGCCATGATAAGAGTTATGTAATCTTCAATATCTTTAGGGCATATTCTTAGTTAATATCTCGACATTAATCAGATACTAATCTAAATGAGATTTAACTAACTAATTGGGCATAAGTAAATCAAGAACTAATTTCGTATACCTACAAATTCGTTATAAACACTTTAATATTCTTTTAAAACCCATGTCCTTTACGCCTAGCCGACACGGCCATCCTGACCAGCGACCGTCCTCGGGCGATAATAAACTTGGGTTTGATTGGAATATACAAAACTATTCATACAACCGCTCGTCCATCCTGCATCTGTCCGCGCGCATAGAATAATCTACTTAGTTCAAAAACCTAAAAACACGCTTGAAAATCCGGATACCATTCCAAATGACTGCACCGCCATCGATACCCAAAACGTGTGCAAACCTTCAGATCAATTCGACATTAACAGACACTTACCGAACCAATATAAGTGCGTTAAAAAGAAGCGGCCCGACCCGGAGTGCCGAGTCGCTATTCTAGCTACAAAATAATTCTATGCCTCCCACCCACAAAAAAGCTGAAAGCCCGTGCCATCAGAGACACAAGTCTGCGCCGTCACAATGCTGTCACAATCTTAGCAAACAACCAAGACATTCCCATCTGATTCTTTAAACAAAGCGATTCTATGTGAAACTATCCGACTGTATATGAAAGGCATACCGGAGAAACAACAATCCTGGTGAGTCCACTCATACACAACAAAATTATTACGTGCATAACCAAACACACAAGTGTGCTCACAGTGACACTGCAACGAGCCACTCCAGCGACTCTGAATGAAATACACCGACAGACACACACCGAACATATAAAAGAGTGTTAAAAATAATTAAAAGGACAATTCAATAAGGTACACTTCCTCAATTTAGTTAGTGACCTTTTCACAAGTGGTTTAACAAGTGTTTAGCATGTTGCTTACTATAGTACTAAGTAACTAATAACAATAGACAATTTCTAAATAACCACAGCCATGTATTAGGTTGTCGCCTTTTAGTCATACTTCACTACTTTATCATTATGCCACCTCGCCAACTAACATTTCGGCCACCTAGCCGTTCCGTTTTTGACACCTCGCATCCACATTTTGGGCCACTATGCCACTCCACTCCCTATTTCGGGCCACCTCACTCCCTCCTGCCTGGGCCACCTCGCCCTCCTGCCTGGGCCACCTCGCCTTCCTGCCTGGGCCACCTCGCCTGCCTGCCTGGGCCACCTCGCCCTCCTGCCTGGGCTACCTCGCCTTCCTGCCTGGGCCCCCTCGCCCTCCTGCCTGGGCCAGCTCGCCCTCCTGCCTGGGCCAGCTCGCCCTCCTGCCTGGGCCACCTCGCCCTCTTTCAGACCGCAACATCCCTTCATAACTCCATCTCCCAATCTATCGACGGGCTTCGTCGTCCGGTAGCTCATACAACGGAACGCCACCCGCGAGGTCGCGGGTTCGATTCCTGCCTCGGACGATCATTTGTGTGATCTTTACAAATGTCATACAAACGCTTGTCCCGCGTCCGGGCCTCTACCGTGTATCACGAGTGTATATTTACAAAAGAAAAGCAACTTACGCACTCCATCCGTATTCTGGCACCCACAACACAAGCACAATAAGCTCAGCCTGGGACCAGAGGACGCTGCGTGAAACGTCCATGGTTATCCATTTATTTATCCCTCAAAGCCACACCACACACGCACCTCTCAAAGATTTAAAGTATTCGTCAAACAAAATTATTGGGTATCATAAAATTATCGTCAGGTCATCGCGTAATACCACAGTCGCATCCACTGTTAAAGACGCCATTGACCACCAACCATAAGCACTATTTAAGTAGGCCTTGTACAAGTAAAATTCTTTAAGGCGTCGCGTCGGTGACCTCCGCTGTACCACCTTTATGATGAAATAAACAGAAATAAATAGTACCTACTCTTTACTTTACTTGTGATGTAATTTTTAACAAAAAGAAATTGACTTCACATAGCCCGATTTCTTTAACACAGACACACCTTTGAAATATCTTTCCTCAAAAAATGTATCACCAATATCGATTCACAAACGACGAAAAAGCATAAACACGGTTGAATCGAGAAACCTTCCTCTTTAATTACTGTTAAAAGTTAATATGTAGAAGATAAATGTCCAAGAGATCTTTCAACCTTACCTTCGTGTAACTCAAATGGGTGTTAAGCCTACACACACATGGCTGCTTTGGATATTGCTTTCAACATCAAGTTTAAAGGCGCATAGTATTATAGTTATCCAAAAAAAACCTCTCTAAAATCTAAAGCGGTTCCAGGTAGCTATAGTCTAGTAAAAGCACCACGCAGCAAACTCCGCGGTCATACGATTATCTGGTGTTAAACCGTATATCCGTCACTGTAGTCTATATTCAATTTGTTTAAAGCTAACACTTGGTACCATACATTACATATGTCTTCATGAACTTACCTGACCTTTAAGTAGATTACAAGAGTCAAAAACAAATTTGACAAACGACAACAATACTAAAGTTTCAAACTGAAAGTTCTAAAATTGTAAACGCTCTGTTGTACTCATCACTCAGTTTAAGTACTCATATCACCTACATTTAACTAGTAACAGGTATAAGCCCTATATCTTTAGATAACGTGATCTAAATTTATCCTCACTAACTCTCTGGTCACGTCAATGTTAATTAGGGTGTCAGTATAATATTTACGAAAGCACGAAATAAATTAATCGATTCGAATTAACTTACTTCACCAAGGTTGGTGTTATACCTACCACAAAGCACTTTTCACACTAACTTCAAAATTTTAAAACTCTTTTTCACTTACCAGTAGGTATTTTGCGTACAATATCACTTTAAACTTAATTGTAAACTTTCAATGATTTATCTCGGCACGAGTAACTACATTAAATAAAACGATAGAATAAGCAAACACAAAATATCTCACGACAGACACAGCCTCTATGTCCTTTACTAAGTATGTCACATTACTGTTTACAACATTATTTTAAATCATAATAAACCAGTTTAAATTTAGTGTTAAAATAAGTCATTTTTGTCCCGCTCTTTCTACTAAGAGTACATGTATGATACATGTTGAACACACACACGCATATTACAAAACAATCGTAATTATTATGTGGTTTTAAAGGTCCCACAATTGGAGTAACTTTGTATTTTCATTACACTGACGGTACTTACAGAAGTATTTTATAAAACACCATGACGGTAGGAAACTAATACATCACCCTTAAATACGTAACGCAGAGGAATTATCTCATACAGCCAAACTAAATTGATAACGTTTTATCAAAAATAGTTTCATATCAATTTATTTATTTATTTATTTATTTTTTTTTTTTTTTTTTTTTTTGACTAGGCATCCTCTTGGGACACTTCAGGAAAAAAACGTGATTATCCGTTTTATAAAGAATAAAATAATTCTCAAGATGCTTTCTCGTTTTAGATTACGCCCACACAATTACTAGATTTTCTAACGAATGTTAAATCCTTTTCAAATATTTCTATACTGGCAACACCTTTCACATATCAAAGGCGGTAGAACAAACCAAGTACCTACCTACGTTAAGTTTGCCTGGCAGTATTTACATAAAAGAACTGACTGAATAACTATTCGGTTATTGGTATGCACCGATCCGACTGAAAGTATGTGGCGCCATTACTAAACTTATTCTGCTCTTTATGAAAATATTACTCTGATCACAGGTGTATGAACTGCAGTGATCTATGAATCGTTCAGTGACAAACATTAAACGAGTGAACTCTATAGGTTACCTATTTCCTTGCACATATCAAATATCACATACTGAATTTTAATCAGGCAGTTACCTACTTCTGCTTTTATAATACGATTGCTATCACGTAATGTTTCCTCAAAGTATATCTAGTGCGCATCGAAATATTATATCTTCAGTATTCAACAATATCTGTTCATAACGTATATCAAAATATCTCTGTTAATAATTTCTCACTGTACCTAAGCATTAAATTTATAGACTAGGCATATCGTAACATTTCAGATAGCTTTAAGTTTCTTTCTTTTTAACATCTCTATTTATAAATAACTTCGACATTTTACTTGAAACAAACATTGCATGTAAATTAGATAGCTAATAACGCCCAAATATTCTTTGCGGTTTGTGCTACCCACTTTCGTTTACTTTTAAACATTTTACTCACTTATAGTAAAAAAATATTGCTTACCGAATACGACGTTCAGTACTCACGTGCCTGCTGCTTCGGACACTAAATTCCTTGCCACTATCACCATTTCTTACGCACTATTTTACTACCAATCCTCGATAGGACCGTGGATAAAAAGTCATGATTACTTATTTTCGCACACTGTTCACTGTTAACCTATATTTTTACGAATACACTCCCAAACCCTCGCGATCACTATGTGGGCTACGTGTAGTTCTTATCCCACTTCTGATGTCGGAGAATAGACCAGAGGCCTGAACAGGAATCCGAGCACATAGCGTAAGAACTGTCTTACCGATATTCACACCTCAGTCTATCATACTCTTGCACACTTATAAGGATAACTGGCCTCCACATCAACCCCTTATAGCCAGTGCCCAAGCCTCGCAACGAAGAATCATCACTACGTTCACACAATGAGGAATACATGTACGCGCAAACACGTACATGACGACTTTACACAATACACGTACACACGCGCACACAGATACACGCCGCGCCGACGCCTATAACGACCAGCTCAATGCCGATACGTCGGAGATTGAGCAGCGCGACGACTCGTACAATACCAACTTCTACACACACACTAATACGCCGTGATGTATACAGCACGAATTCTCGAATAATACTGAACCTCAGCCACGTTCGCCTATCGTATTTAAAGCAACTTGCGAGTGGGGGTAGTGGGGGAGTTGCGACATAATACAATCTTAACATTACGGCCATGATAAGAGTTATGTAATCTTCAATATCTTTAGGGCATATTCTTAGTTAATATCTCGACATTAATCAGATACTAATCTAAATGAGATTTAACTAACTAATTGGGCATAAGTAAATCAAGAACTAATTTCGTATACCTACAAATTCGTTATAAACACTTTAATATTCTTTTAAAACCCATGTCCTTTACGCCTAGCCGACATACATATATATTTTGTTTTGTCTATCTTAGTCACATAAGTTATAAGCATGTATCTTGATCTCGAAAACCTACCAAATAAATCTTTTTTCTTTCTTTCTTTCTTTCTAAAGTTAAAGTTAAATATTTTTACCTTCAGTAGGCAAGTTTAACAAGCTTTTTAAAACCTCAGAGAAGCTAGACGACAGTAAGTAAAAGTAAACAAAAAAATTTGTAACATTTAGACAGTGATACGTACAGCCACGCTCTTAGCATTCTATCTGTAGCTACTATAACGCAAAAAGCAACATAATATAATTAAGTCACGAGCTAAGAACATAGGTTCAATTCAACGATTTCTATTGAATGTAAATATTAAAAACAAAATGTTTAGCACAATAATAATTTACTGTAGGTTGAGTGAGCTCGTACGTCAAGTAATTAATATACACGACAAGTGCCCTCATAAAAGAAATAAATAATATATAAGACCATTATTCAATTTTATATTGCGATTCCAAGTACACCTTCTCCCTAAATTCCTCGAGCGATATGGGCCTTGTAAAATGAAATAACGACCCAATTTTTGTTGAAAGAATGCTTGATGAAATCAATGTTGATCGAAAATTTATCGGATAATTTGGTAACGCAGGAAGGCACTTTATTGCTCTAAGAAAAACAACGAAGAAACAAAAATTCTCGTAGCTAGTTAACAAGGGTAAAACACGCAACTAAGTTTAATAGGAACTCATATAAACTTATTATTTTAAAGAACAACTTTAGCTTATTACGTAGAGTCATGGATTAAACGCAAACGTGTCACGGATTCGGATCCACAGACGATACCAGTCATATTTTAAGGTTGTGTTTATATAAATTCCTAGCTGTTGCCCGCGACTTCGTACGCGTGAAATTTAGAAATCAATCCTTATCAAACAGAAGTTTACTCTTCTGCTCAATAGATGGCGTTGTACGATTTTTAAATCGCGCTATCGTTTCGTTCCACACATTAACACTTAAGCTCGTCAAAATTATTATTATGTTATCATCCGGATTTCGCACTTAATAATTAGTAAGGATAGTTGAAAAGGATGGGCGGGAATGTATTAGTATTTATTTATGCGTACTCTTTTACGATATAAGGTTAATGTATAATATTTTCCAGATTTTCCTTAGATAAACTCTTACAGTAATTAGTAGTGATATGCTTATTCTTGGTTCGTCACAATACGACTGGGAAGTTAAATAGGCTTTACGCTTTACGTTGCAAAGCATGCACAGATAAGCCATTGCTCTGCACTGGCGAACCTAGTAATATGTATTACTAAATATTATGATAGTCATAAAGCTGCTCTTCCCCGCAGCGTCAACTGATCAGATTACAATCGAAATATTGAAGCAATAATAAGTAATTGACTTATCAAATAACGTAATATGGTTGTATGCCGTTTACCCCTATGCCTCTTTTGAGCCCATTACCGCTTTAGCCGCCCCAAAACAACATCAAAGACAGACAAATTCAGTAAGTAATAAACCGACAAATCGTTACGTACAGCAGCAATCTCTTCAAGTATTATCAAGTAAAATGCAATACCATTTTGGCCGGTAATATTGAAGATAACAGGCGTGATTGTGCTCTGGCTCAGATAGAAAATCAACGCTTCCACAAAGCTGACGGTTATTGCCTATAATTCGTGCGTAATAATCGTGATTGGTTAATGCTTTCGATTTAAGTCTAAACACCGAATGATTCGTTAAACATCACCTACATTTATTTAGATTACTTTAGGATGGATTTACCGACCATAAACATTTTATTTTCACACCTGTATCAATTGTATTGGATACAATTGGAAGGTAATACATTCAGATATTGTGAGTTTGATTTCCAGTTATAGCAAAGTAAGTAACGAGATCCAAATAGTTTTTAAAACTTTGTTGATTCCACCATTATATAGATCATTATATAATTCATTCATTCATTAATTATATAATTCATACTCCAACCCTACCAACCTAACAATTATATCGTCAAGGTGCTGTAACTGGCAGCTAAGGGATATTACTTTAAATGTGAGACACGGAAAACTTGAAATTGAACCTTATCCCAACATGTCTGATCAGTGCGGTATAGTAAACTAAAACCCTCTTCAATGGAGGCCCGTGCCTAACAGTGGGACGTAAATGTGCTAAAAAGAGGAATCAGCGCTATTTAAAAGAAAGTAGCGGCAAAACTTTTTACCTGATCAAACTGGACCATTATGTTACCTAGCCTTGCAATTGCATTAAATAGTTACTCATTAAGATTAAACTAACAATTCTATCGAGGCAAGCGTAGTGAAACACATAAAAATAGATGGTTCAAACAAACGTAGAGACAATCAAATAATGTAAATGAACGTGGAGAGCGCTGCACATAACGAGCTCACACGTAAACTTGTTACTCCAAGCTCAAGATTTTAATACTATTAAACACTTTATTCAATTTTGTTATTTACCACATTTCTCTATGAGATTATTTTAATATATCTAATGACGTATAACATTTACTTTTTGTATGTAATAAATAACACCAGCAACATTTGTACTATTTAAAAACTGTTTTTAATAAACATGCAAAATGTCCAAATTGTTAAAAATAGAATTTCTCGAATACTAAAAACACTATTGTACAAAAGCACCTAAATGTTGATATGTCTAGTTACTTAATTTACAATATTTGAGTAACTAAAATAACAAATAATAATTATAAAGCTCAAAAGTTTGTTTGTTTGTTTTAACGCGCTAATCTCAGTACTATAGGTTCGAATTGAAAAATTCTTTTTGTGTCCATGTATCGAGGAAGGCTATATAACTTCACGCTGCGACCAGTAGGAGCGAAGCTTTAGTTAAAAATGTTGCAAGGAGGGGAAAATTTTCTAAATATCACGAGTACGGAGTCGCTATAAAACTGGACATCTGACACTAACAACATTATCAATGCAGAGTTTTAGAGGCAAGTCCGTGGAATGTGTAAACTTGTAAAGTAAGCTTGTAAAGTACTTATATAATTTTTCACATAATACAGTAATAGAAAAATTTTATAAGGACCATGGACTTGGACTGGACTAAAAAAGAAGCAATTTGAAATCGATTTAGAGAATATTCCTTTCAAATATGACTTTTCAAAGTTGAGGTGACTTCTAAAAATATTATTAATAGGTTACCTCTAAAGTGTTTGTTAGCAGAGTAAGTTTAGCAAGCTTAGGCGAAGAAATAATCTTGCTTTAAATGGATTAATTGGTAATTAAAGACTCATTTAGGCTAAGCTAATTAAGTGTATAGCACTGTCTTTTATAGTTCACTAGTTGTGCCCCGCGGTGTTACCCGTGGTAAAAAGGATATTAATAAGTTCATTTTCTATTCCATTGTCCATTGGAAAGTTTCATGAAAATCCATCCAGTTGTCTTTAGGTGAAGGCACAATAAACATCCTTACATATCCAAACATTGGAGTATGGATAGAAGACCGAGGAAACGTTCGCGTTGCTCAGACAACAGTTTCAAGTATTTTATGTTATAGCGCGTAATTCTTTTTTACACGCTTTATATTAGCTTCACTTGTATGTTTGTTTGTATGTTTGTTTGTATGTTTGTTTGTTTGTATGTTTGTTTGTATGTTTGTAACCGACTCCATTGGACGCTATTTTGACCCACTTTAAACGGTCAGATTCTATTCAAATTTTGCACACCTGTCAAAGACCGATGACAATACAATAATTCGATTAAATAAAGCGTGTTTTTTAGTTTTTTTAAACTATTTTTAATTATTTGTCATATCTCCTAAGATATTCATTTAAATTGCATGCTGTAAAGAGCAGTTATAATCTATATTAATTGCGTAAGCTAACTAAGCTACTTAATTTGATGAAAAATATTACCATATACACATAAATAGCTTTTGAAAACACCCTATTGAATTTGATAATTTTTAGACATTATTATGGGTACAGCGGGTTTCCCTTAAAAGATAGACATATGCCCTCGCGGACTTTTATGAAGAACTATAGGTAACAAACAATTCCTCCATACATTAGTTTGTTGTACCTCACATAGATAAGGCAGCGTTTTCATTTATAGCTCGCGCGCGTCCAAGTTTCTCGGCAAATTTAATCATATCTCATTCAATATACACCAAACCCCAACAAATTGTGCAAAAAAGCCATCCTGTTGAACCATTCTATCTATTAAAAAAACCGCATCAAGATCCGTTGCGTATTTCTGAAGATATAAGCTCACATAGGGACATACATACAAAAATTACGACTTTGTTTTATAAGAAGTATATAAGGATATAAGGATAAGGATAATTTAAATAATAACTTTTTTTTTGGGCAACTCGATTTGAGTTTATAGTTCTTAATTCAAATAATAACTTTTTTAACATCAGCCAGTTTAGGAAAACATTATTTATTGCTTAAAAAAGAAACGAAAAAACGTTGATTCATGAAATGATGGATAATGGTTTAATCTTCTGCGTAACCAACCAATTTGCATAAAACTTATTTAGAGTACAAGCTATTCATTGTAAAAATATAATTTAACTGTAGATAATATGGTTTGATCAAAAATCACATTACTATTAGCTAAAATAATTAGAAATTTAAGGTGAATTCAATTGTTGGTATTAATTAGAAAATTATCAAACCACATGGGAGTAAAATGTTTTAGTAACTATTTTAATCCCCTTTTTACAACGTCCTTTGATCCCAAGCTAAGCTTATATGCTTATATTATGGGTCTCAGAATACGGATAGACTACATAAATTACTTTACATTTGTAAGTACATACTTATAATACCTACATAGTAAACATCCAGACGCAGTACAAACATTTTTATAACATTTATAAATATCGCACAAATGATTATCCCCGTGCACGAATCGGACACGCGACCTCGTGACGGCACTCTGCGTCCTGCATTAGTAGGTTTGATTTCCACTCGTTACATTTGTTTGTGTGATGAACACAGATGTTGGTACTATACATACCGTCACGCTTTTTTTGCATAGGGGTTGGCAGAACTATACAGCGCCATCTATTTTCTCCTTTAATTCATCTGGTCCCACATACTTGACGGTTTAACTATAGACAACACAAAATTTTATTACAAAGATCATGTTAAATTGGTTAAGTAAATTGAAGAGTAATAGAAATCAGATGATGTATGTACTACGGCGAGTAATTGAGCGGTAATATCTATGAATTCGTTCTGACTCGTAGCACTTAAGTCATTTGAAATATACTCTTCGAATTCGTAAGCATAAGTTCATTTAGAATTTAGCTATTAAGACTCATCATGCTCTTACACATTTCGATTTATTAAGAACTTTAATCACCCATGTGATGAGTTTTAATCATTTCATCACTCTATTTCTTACCATTCATTGGTACAGTAAGGGATGACCTAGGGCTTAAGGGCTCAAGTCTCAAATAGCAAACTAAAATTGAATTAATTTACATACGGCGTGTATTACACGCCAATAGCAGACATATTTACAAGTAAGTACTTAGTTAAAGCTATCCATTGGTCATCTATAAAATTACGATATATATACTTACGTATTAAACCTCCTTATCTGTCATCATAAAAAATTTGGGAAGTGTGGGATTTGAAATAAGAACGACAATAATTTAAAACATTTATTTTTTAGACTCTAAAACTTCATAGACAAGACATTTCGTAACTGTAGTATTTACACAACATATATCGAGACTTTATTACCGAAAAAACTAAAAATAAATAAAAAATAACTGGGTATTAGTGATGTCCTAACTATGTGAGTTGTAGTTATTGTTATAAGCCGGTTGTTGGTACGAATAAGTTGGGTCGGAAGGCTTTTCGACCGGACAATCTTCCCACAGCCACCAAACAGTTACTAATACTTCCAGATTTATTAAAATCAATGCGACAACAGGAATAGCAAGCTTAGCTATTATAGATTTTATTCCCACTTTAGCTGCCAATAGTGGTTGTATTACACCGGTTACAAGTATATCTTTTAATCCATTAAGTTGAAAGCCCGAAGAACCGAACAAAGAAAGAATTAAACTTAATAAACCGCTCCCTTTACCTGCCACTTTTGTAGAAATTGGCTTGAAAATTGAAGACAGATCAGGTTTTAATATCGCCAAAGCTGGAAGCGCCGGCGGGGTAGGTGCAGGCAGTGATGGTACCTTGTAAGATGAAGGTGGTCCGTACGATGGAGCACTGGGTTGATTATAAGAGCTTCCGTAAGAACCTGGATAGGGACGATTTGGTGATTCATTACTATCACGTCCAAGAAGAAAAGGCGCTGGCTGAATGTGGGTTTCCTTTTCCTTATGAGGTGTTGTTTTCATTGCGCTTCTTGCCATGCTGTAGTTGTTATTTTCTGCATTTCGCTGTTGCGTTGATATTAAGTGATCTTGATCCATACTAGTGTGAAGAATTGGGTGTCTTTCTTCTGAAATCCTATTTGCTTCAAAATGTGGTGCATAAGGATATCTATCTAATGTTCGAACTTCAAATGGTGGCATAACCATTAACGTTTCACTTGGATATCCTGACACCAACTTGCTCGTGATTAACACGAGAAGAGAAGCACACACTTGACTCATGTTGAATTAGTAATAAAACATAATATGTCACAGCTAACTATATATTCATGCACTGAAAATATCAAAGTGCGATTCGGCATTTTTGTTTTGGAATCCGGGTCACAATATAAATGAAGCAACTGCGTTGACCTACATAGTTGAATGTTAGTAAATATAAAGATGTCAGCTTATATCAATTCCGGAACTACAATCGAGAGACATGCACTGTGCAATATCATCGTCAGCTAAAACACTGAGCATACTTTTGGCAACAGATCCGCTATCTTCAAGATCATCAATTAGGAATAAAGTAACTGTTGTGCCTATATAACTTCCCCAACTGGTCTTTGAAGATTTTTGTATAATACAAGCAATCCTGTACGAACAATCTCTAATCATCCTGGATTTATGGCCCTTTCTCTTTTTCTTTTTAAAGTATTTTATCAGTTTTGATATCATTGGCCACAAGAAAAATGCTTTAAGTCCCAATTTCACAAATAATATTAGAACCATAGGTAGTAGAAGCATTTTTGCTACTATGATTTTCAGAAAGGCAATAACTGCAGCTGACATCATAATCTTGGCGGCACTGCCGAGAATGTTTGCGAGAGACGACAGGGTGTCAGTTTTTGGACATGACACGTACGGTGCCTCGGAATATGTTTTCCGTATAGGATCTGAATATAAATTTGAAGCACCGGTAAATAAATCCATAAATGGTAAGGGTAGGGAATTCGAAGGTCTCACTGTGCTCAAAACCTCTTCCATAGCACTAGCCCGCGCGATAAAAACTAAAACGAGTACCACGAACATAATTTACAAACTGCTTCGCTCCGAATATTTCTGTTACTTTAAATCCTCGGGCGTGAAATTTAAATTTCAAGATTTAATATGCGATGATAAATAACTTAGTTCTGTAATTCAAACAACGGTACAAGGGTCGAAAGACCTTGTTTTTATACAATAAAAGAAAGTTTGCTCATTATTGATGATTAGGATTACCTATTAAAAACATTGAAAGTATGAAATATTGCTAGACCCGACTTTTCATCACGCCAGATTACAGACTTAATGCTTATAAATACATTTTCTTACTTTACGGATGTATACATCAAAACATCCACCCTTATAATAAAGCGAGTACAAAATTCTCACAAACACATGCACACACACAAACACGCACACACACACGCATAACAAATAAATACCACACCCCGATTTCTATTTTTAAACAAGTTGTTCTTGACGGCTAGTGCTAAATAGCGTTCCAATTTTGAAAAAAAAATGGCCTTTTAGTTTTGAAATTCTTGTTTTTTTAATAATTCAATTTGTGAAAACTCATTAGTACAACTGTTTCGATTAAAGTAATTAATATTTTTTTAAATGTATAAAAACACACAAATAATACATTTGCTGTTTATTCGTTACGAACATAGTTTATGTTAATCGGTATAGACTGTACAATATTTCCTTTGCATAATTCAATTTGAAAAAAAAAATTTGAATTTAAATAAAATAAACATAATCACATTGGTCGCGCGCATAAATCAGTGAAACTTTTAATATTTATTTCTTAATTAATTTGCTAGCTAAATGCGAACCAATGGTAATAATTACTAGAAGTGCACATAAAAAAGCTTGTGAAAGTTTTAACAGCAGTGATGTTTCACAAAAGAACATTATACCGCCATGGTGCTCTTCAGGTAACTAATTATAAAAATTACCAACTATACATACAAAGGTTATATTTTTATAATCACTTTTAGCAACCATTAATATATTTTAAAGTACTCTGAATGGATGGATGGATCGGCTTTGTGTTTTTGGTAGACAATTTTAATTGGCATAGGTTACTAAGGTTTAATAAGACCTGTGCAACTACTAAATTGAAAATAAAGCAATTTTTTTGGTATGGTTAATTAAAATATGCATTTTTGTTATTCTGTTCTGTTCTAACATTAATTAAAAACAAAACTGATCTACGATGTCGTCATATTCTTCGCATGAAACGTGACTCTTGAAAATCGAACGCAATTTTTTAACAATCGCATGTATTTTTATCTTTGTCTCATTATTATCTTTGTCTATATTATATAGGAGACTAGTTGTCACCCGCGACTTCGTGTACGGGAAATTTGAGATATTCACCAAATATACAAGCATATAGTAATATTTAGACACCTTTCTTCGTGACGATGACGGGCTTCGTGGTGGAGTGTTTTATGTAATGGACTGCCGATCACGAGGTCGCGGGTTCGATTCCCGCTTGGGACAATCATTTGTGTGATATCCATAAATGTCATACAAATGTTTGTACTGCGTCTGGCTGTTTTCTATGTATTTATCATAAGTATGTATGTATTTACAAAAGAAAAGTAGTATATGTAGTCTATCCGTATCTGGTACCCATAATACAAGCATAGAAATATAGCTTACTTTGGGACCAGAGGACGTTGTGTGAAATGTCTTGAATATTTATTTATTATTTATTTATTTCTCTTGAACCACTCTTTCTTTATCTTCTTATATATAAAATTCACGTGTCACAGTGTTAGTTACCGTACTCCTCCGAAACGAATTGACCGATTTTTATGAAATTTTACATGCGTATTCAGTAGGTCTGAGAATCGGCCAACATCTATTTTTCAAACTTTTTTTTTATTAGTATGGCAAAACAACGTTTGCCGGGTCAGCTTGTTTAATATAAAAAAGTATTATTTTATACTCTTATATCTCCTGAGTGTAGGCATGTTTGTTTATGTATTTGTGTAAGTATGTGTATGTATAGGTATGTATTTATGTATGTGTATTTATATATTATGTATTAAGTTTATGTAAGTATTAATATGTAAAGCTAATCTTTGTAGGTTAGTGTACACCACATAAAGCACTCTCTTTGACCAAACGTAGTCCATCCAAAGGTTCTCTGGAAGAGATCGCAGCATGTGATAAGACCGCCTATTGTACTATATTATTGTTAACATAGACTAAGCTACTGGAATGAAAAATGGTGTACAATAAAGAGTAATCTATCTATCTATCTATCTTTCTGTAAGAATGCACAATGGCGTCTGTTACGTAGTTTCAAAAATTTTACATACAGGACACACAGGAAATACGAGTTTATAATAGTTGTTTTATAATACCTAGTTAAAGACAACTCCACTAAATAGTATGTTTCGGAAGTAAGTATCAATAACAATAGTGTTCGTTTCAAAAAAAATATTATCTGTTCGAGTTTACCTCTAAAAATCCAAGAAAATCGGCCAATTACACTATCATTACTGTGGATGCCCGTAGGAAATAGGAACCGTGGTAATTTAATGAGCTGTGTAAACACCCAACTAGTTATTGGCAGTAACTTCATTCGAGTAGATTTCAAATTAATGAATGGTATTTTTCCTGGTTTGTTAATAAACATGATCTTTCTTTCATAATTTTTGCTTTTCTTTTAGTTTTTTTTTTAGAATGAAGCTCTCGGTACATTAACTTATATATATGTTTGGTATGGTGAGAATTTTAAAAGATATTATAGCGTTATTTTATCAAAATCAATCTCACAAACTATTAATCTTTCGGTATTAGGGTTCCTCAGTCGCGTATTATAAACAGCTATGCCCCTAAGTTTCCGTAAAAAATAGAGAATTCGATATCCGTCCGGCTATTACCAAGCAGTATCTCAAGAACTGGGATAGCTACAGGGTTGGAACTTTCACAGATAATGTATTTCTCTTGCCTCTTCTTTACTTATTACTAGCTGTTGCCCGCGACTTCGTACGCTTGAAATTTATAAATCAAACTCTAACAAACAGGAGTTTACTATGACACTCGATAGATGGCGTTGTACCGTTTTTTATAAATCACGCTATAGTTTCGTTGGACACATTAACACTAAACTTAACCTCGTCAAAATTTCTGTGTTGTCATCAACTCGTTTTCGCTTTTATAAATTAGTAAAGGTAAAACAAAGTCGTTATTTTTGTATGTATGTCCCTATGTGGGCTTATATCTTCCAAACCACGCAACGGATTTTCATGCAGCTTTAACTGGTAGAATGGTTTAGGAGGATGGCTTTTTGTATATTTTGTTAGGGTTTAGTCTTTTGATTCCACCTGTACAAAGTTGCTGGCATGAGCTAAGCAATAACAAATACTAATTACAATGAATATTGAAGTGGCTCTCGCTGTACATAAAGGTGGTAAATTGGTAATGATATTTATGATTACGTCAGGAGTTTTGTCAAATAAACGAGACCATTTATATATTGTTTGCAAAGAACTAAAGTATTGATTTCAGTAAGGACTAAGTTAATTATTAATTGAGTTACAATAGGTGACATAGATATTTGTTGTACAGATTTTCTAGAGAAAGAGAGACTAATACCGTACAAATATTCGTAGCTCTATCCATCAGTCTTTCTCCGTCCACTTCTGGACATAGGCCTTTCCTATAGAACGTGAACGTTGTATAATTTGTTACGGTGTGGTTTTAAATTCTACGCCCACAAAGTTGCGGGTAACAGTTAGTTTTTTATAAATTACTAGCTGTCCCGGCAAACGTTGTTTTGCCATACTAAAAAAATGTTTGAAAAATAGATGTTGGCCGATTCTCAGACCTACTGAATATGTATGTAAAATTTGAGAAGAATCGGCCAAGCCGTTTCGGAGGAGTACGGTAACTAACACTGTGACACGTGAATTTTATATACATACTAGCTGACCCGGCAAACGTAGTTTTGCCATACCAAAAAAAAAGGTTTGAAAAATAGATGTTGGCCGATTCTCAGACCTAGAGGATATGTACACAAAATTTCAGGAAAATCGGTTGAGCCGTTTCGGAGGAGTACGGTAACTAACACTGTGACACGTGAATTTTATATATTAGATATAGATAAGATAAGATATTTGACGGGCTCCGTGGTGGAGTGGTTTATGTAATGGATTGCCGATCACGAGGTCGCGGGTTCGATTCCCGGTTGGGACAATCATATGTGTGATATCCATAAATGTCATACAAATGTTTGTACTGCGTCTGGGTGTTTTCTATGTATTATAAGTATGTATTTACAAAAGAAAAGTAGTATATGTAGTCTATCCGTATCTGGTTCCCATAGCACAAGCATAGAAATATAGCTTACTTTGGGACCAGAGGACGTTGTGTGAAATGTCCATGGATATTTATTTATTATTATTATTTATTATTATTGACAACTATAGACATTAACGTATATAAATATAATATACTAAATAACCAAAGCACAAACCTCTGAGTACAGTACGCGATGTATAATTTAGCGCAAAGTAAATTATTTCTTTAAGTTGAATCCAATGAGTCACAACCTTGGCCATGACCAATACTGCCATGTCATTTGAAGTACTGAAACCGTAGTGATATCGATTAAGTTAATAGAGCAGTACCATTGCTACGGTCAAAGTTCTTTCAAACAATACAATGTCTCCATTGTACATTTTATTATTATTTTCCCATGCATAATACTTATTTACTTTAAGATTACAGTTTGAGTACAAAAAAAAACTTACAACGTCGTAAGTAATGTACGTTGCAATTATATATGACCTAAAAAGCTATATATAGTTGTATTCCCGGCTACTGTTTCAAATCAAAGAAAAAAATCTCTATCTCAATCTTTACATGACATCTAAATCTCAAATATTATTAGAAAATAATGCTTAAAATTTAAATAAACAAGAGAATATTTGATATTTACGTTTTTAGGGTTCCGTACCAAGAGGTAAAACGGGATGCTACAACTGAGACTTTGCTGTATGTCCATGTACATGCCTCACTAGGTTGTATCTCTGGAACGGTGATAGCAAGAGAGCTGAAAATTTCTCGGTTTACGGTATATCAGTTGATGTTTCAACAACAAATACTCATCATTTTTATTTTCTTGTATTTAGAGTTATTCGTTGTAACACATTATACGCTACGGAACTTCGTGTGCAAGTCAAACTCGTACTTGACCGGTTTCATATTTACATAAATTCCATATTTATATTGTAAGATAAACTTGTAAATAAATAACGTACCAATATTTAGTATAATATCTTCGATATTATTTGTATGGTGTTCTGTAAATAAAATGCATCGAGTAGCAATATCGCGAATCGAACATGCTATTTGCTAAAAGATTGTATAAAATCTATTACCAACTAAATTTATAGTAGTTTTGTTTGAAATACCAATATTTATTGAAGGATGTTCATTGAAACGGCTCACAATTAACAAAGATAACAAAAAATACCATCTAAAAGAAAATCTCTCTAATATTAATTTATTAAAAATAAATAAAAATAATTGAGTTCGAATCTAATGCTTTGGTTGCGATCGGCTTTTGTTTCTCTCTAGAATATTCTAGAACCTTAATACGCTGCAATTATTTTTTTGTTTTATGTACCACTAAGGTGGCACGGAAGCTTACGACCTGCCTGATGGTAAGCGGTCATTGCGATTTATAGTTACTGCCCCACTCATTTGTCTTCAGCGTGATTGTAATATACTATCTTAAGTGTTCTTATGATCAATAAGCTATACAACTGTAGTTTCATCAATAGTCTATAGGCTACGGCGTAGCCTGTAAACCTATTGCAACACCAGAGATGTCGCTCGCACGTCGTCCATCCTGCAGAAGTAATTTAATTCCTTTTTTGAAAACTTCAGTAAGTTTTCGTATTGAAATTTTCGTGAGTTTGAGTCATATTAGAAATACTATATTACCGGCTAACACTCACAGTTTTGGGTGGACATCTTCGATCCCAAAACTGTGAGTGTTAGCCGGTTCAGTAAGTTTATTTATAAAATAGGTTTTATTTCATACAAATCTTTTATAGGTATAAAGTAAATATTCAAATATCATCCATTGATGTGATTGAAAATAACACCGCATCCCGTACGCGGTCTGAAATTTAATTTTTCCGCCCATCACATATTATGTAACAATTACACAGGCGTATTATATGGCGCATATTTGAAGCCATAATATTATTTTTGTGTGTGCTGGGTGTATTTTTAAGTGCGCTGGGCACGTAGCAAGACTTAGGAACGCGAGATGGACCAGCAGGGTCACAACGTGGACGGGCCCAATAGGCAAACGTTATAAAGGCAAACCCTACACGAGATGGGCAGACGAGGTGGTAAAAATAGCTGGCACCTGCTGGACGCAAACAGCCCAAGATAGAGACGCATGGAATTCTTTAGAGGAGACCTTTACCTTCACTTGCGGAGGGGTTCATGCAGACAAACTTCCATAAATATTTAAACATTTTGTAAATTTAATACGTGTAAATAACTTAACTATATTATTTTTCTTTTACTTTTTATATCTAAACTATGTATATATTTTACGCTTGCATGAAATAAAAGGTTTTTTATTTTTATTTATTTTATTTATAATATTATTTTTGACCTGAAAACATAATAATATGGTAATATAGAAGAGAGATATTAATTATACGAATAAAAATACATTTGGACATCAGAGCAGCTATTTATTTTAAATTATCGCGCGTAGAAAGTTAGTATTAGTTTATCCATCCCAAAGTATGTATCGTAATTCTATGATCCATCTATCCATCAGTCATTCTTCGTCCACAGCAGGACATAGAAACCCATAGAACGCCACAATTCGCGGTCCCACGATATTTGCAACCAGTGGCTACCAGCGCATTTGACAGTCAGTCCATCTTGTAGGAACCGCCCCACATATCAGCCTATTATATATCTTACTTTTCATTTGTGGAGTTGATCAGGATTGCAAAGCAAAATAATTTTTGAATTGCATACGAACTCATAAACTTTGTTATTTTAACTAAGTGTTATATTAATGATAGCTAAATAAGGCGTAAATAAGGATCGGTAGGCAGCGGCTTAGCTTTGCCCCTGGTATTGCGGAGTCCATGAGCGACGGATGCAACTTATCATCAGGTGGGCCGTTTGCTCGTCGGTCGAGCTAAGCAATAAAAAACAAAAAATTGGTCAAGTGCGAGTCGGACTTGCGCACGAAGGGTTCCGTACCATTATCTATGCAACATAAGGCAACGTTATTAGTATCGAGCAAGAAACAGTAAAAAAATCATGTTTGTTGTATGGGAGCCCCCCTTAAATATTTATTTTATTTTATTTTTAGTATTTGTTATTATAGCGGCAATAGAAATACATCATCTGTGAAAATTTCAACTGTCTAGCTATCACCGTTCTTGAGATACAGCCTGGTGACAGACGGACGGACGGACGGATGGACGGACGGACGGACGGACGGACAGCGAAGTCTCAGTAATAGGGTCCCGTTTTTACCCTTTGGGTACGGAACCCTAAAAAGGGCGTTATTTTTCCATTACCTACTATTATTTATTCTATAACAATACATAGTTACTTTACGTGCATGTAAATTAACTGTATACGTGACATTTTCGCAAATTAACATTACCAAGTTAGCATAGGATTTATAATGTATATTTATACTCACAAGCTTTTGTTATAAACGGGCTTCGTGGTCTAGTGGTTCATGTAACGGACTGCCATTCACGAGGTCGCGGGTTCGATTTCCGCTCGGGACAATCATTTGTGTGATGTTTATAAATGTTACACAAATGTTTGTTCTGCGTCTGTGTATTTCTATGTATTATAAGTATGTATTTACAAAAGAAAAGTAGTTTATGTATTCTATCCGTATTCTGGTACCCATAAGACAAGCTATAAGCTTAGCTTGGGACTAGAGGACGTTGTGTGAAATGTCCGTGAATATTTATTAGTTGTTATTATAAAAATGCACACTTCTATCTACTTTTTTTGTAATTACTTTGTATATAATACGCAATCTCCGTGTGGTGACGGATTAAGAATACAAGTGTCACAACCCCATCTCCTTCCAAGAGTGCTGTAAAAGTCAGCTAAGGGATATTGCACACAGATAACATTCTCTGTGAGAGATGGAAAACTCGAAAATAAACCCTGTGCCAACACGCCTGGTCAGCGCGGTACAGTAGACCATAATCCCACCCAAAGCGGAGGAGGCCCATGCTCAACAGTGGGACGTAAATGGGCTACAGAAGAACAGAAGAATAATACGCAATGCAGTGATTACAAATTATATTAAAATATTTGTAATTCTAACCTTGCACAATATTTTATGCCATATAAACAGTAACTTTTAACGTCTAAACAGATTTTCGTGAATCAAAACTAGTAACTAAACATTTTTATATAATAGTATAACCCAAGTACAGTACAAATACAAAACCCCCCTTACATCTCCGGTTGAAACCACTAATAAAATTATTGATTAAATCTATCAAATTATAGAAAACCTTACTCTTCTATAGACACAATCGGGTAACAAACTGAAACATGAAGCCAAAACATTGACTTATTAAACCAAATCTAATTAACATTCATTAAGTCCGTCCAATATTAGAATAATCTGTGCGGTTCATAAACAGATTTGAACATTCTGAATTGACATAATACAATTGGAGTGTGCCGCAAGCAGGAATAACGCTTGCTTGCACTAAATATCAAATGAATTATGCCTATTCTGTCTAATTACAATCATTTTAAATTAAATTATGTGTATCTGGACATAAATTAAATCTTGTTCGTAGTGTTATCATTTATTACTGATGAAACTAGTTAGTCCTAACGAGCTTAGCACTTACTTAGCAATAGATTAAATGTCGCAATAATTGTTTATAGATTTTTCGCGTAGAATTTAGAAAATTTTCCCGTTTTTCAACATTTTTCACTACTGCTTCGCTCCTATTAGTCACAGCGTAACGTTATATTGCCTATAGCCTTCCTCGATAAATTAACTTCCAACACAGAAATAATTTTTCAAATCGGAACAGTGGTTCCTGAGATTAGCGCGTTCAAACAAACAAACAAACTCTTCAGCTTTATAATATTTGTATAGATTAACGATGAATGCGTTTTTTACTAAAACTTTGACAGGAGATATAAATATCGATATTACACTATCCGTACGTAATTGTAGCCAAAATTATTATAACATTTTGTAGGTATACAATTACATAACATTACTATAACATCAATGACTACATTATATTATATTAGAAAATTCATCGCTTAATTAAGTTTTAATGTACGAAATTGCTGGAAATCAACTAAATACATAACTTCCATAAATTTTCGCGCTCATAATCAGCAAATATACTTACACATAGCACAGTGTAGGTAAAGTATAGCCTCTGCCCTAGATATTTATTGACGTGAACACATGTTTACGCTCATTACATCGCCGGTCAATTCAGAAAACCGTATATTATGCTACAGCTATAAACTGGTGACCAACACAATTTTATTAAAACATACAATATCGTACTCGTTGTCTATGTGGTGATGGTTTAAGTGCATGTCATCACTACATTTCCTCCCATCAAATAGAGATAAGGAAACGAAACCGGAGTGATTTAATAAGGCTTTTTAGGGTTCCGTACCCAAAGGGTAAAAACGGGACCCTATTACTGAGACTTCGCTTTCCGTCCGTCCGTCCGTCCGTCTGTCTGTCACCAGGCTGTATCTCAAGAACGGTGATAGCTAGAGAGTTGAAATTTTCACAGATGATGTATTTCTATTGCCGCTATAACAACAAATACTAAAAATAAAATAAAATAAATATTTAAGGGGGGCTCCCATACAACAAACATGATTTTTAGGGTTCCGTACCCAGTATCTCAAGAACGGTGATAGCTAGACAGTTGAAATTTTCACAGATGATGTATTTCTATTGCCGCTATAACAACAAATACTAAAAATAAAATAAAATAAATATTTAAGGGGGGCTCCCATACAACAAACATGATTTTTTTACCGTTTCTTTCTCGATACTAATAACGTTGCCTTATGTTGCATAGATAATGGTACGGAACCCTTCGTGCGCGAGTCCGACTCGCACTTGACCAATTATTTATACTAAGTTCAAGGGTGACAAATACGCATATGGCTCGCCTTGTGCTTATTATCATAGGCAACCAGCGTAGACTATGGACGTTTGCAGTACCAGAAGTATCACTAGCGCGTTGCCACCCTAGACTTTTTTACGGAAAAACAAAAAGGTCAATACTAAATCTTATATTAACACGTTCGGTCAACGTGCCAAATACCGTTCTCAAATTAATAAATAAATATTTACGGACATTTCACACAACGTCCTCTGGTCCCAAGCTAAGCTTAATACGCTTGTGTTATGGGTACCAGAATACGGATATATACTACATATACTACTTTCCAAAGAAAAGAACCTGGCCTAAAATAAAGAAATTTAGATGTAAACTAAATGGTAGAATATCAGATTTAACTTAGAGATGTTTATAGGGTATGATTTGGCTATATCTAGTTTAAAAAATACAATTTAATAACCTGAAACTTACATTTTCACAGGCAAAGTACATGAAAGGAAGAAATATAAGAAAATTGCAACACCAAAATGGGAAATGCGATCGTCGTATCCGTTGCGAGAAAACATCTGGGAATATTTGTATGAAGATAGCGTTGAGCAAAACTTCAACTGCAACAATAAAAAGAGAAAACGTAGATGTAAACAAACGTCGGTAGGAAACCAATCTGACAACAAACTTATTGCTTGCTGTATCGTGTTGTTCGTACTTGGAATTGGAACTATCGGTTTGTATATCTTTACAACTCTTAAATAAAACTCTTATAAACATGTTCAGGATCTGGCATATCTCGGTAACGGATTAAGAATACAAGTGTCACTTCCCTATTTTCTCCCAAGAGTGCTGTAACTGCCAGCTTATATTGGTATACAGATAACATCCTCTGTGAGAGAACTCGAAAATAAACCATGTGCCAACGCGGTCTAGCGCGGTATAGAAGACCATTATCTCTTCCAAAGTTGAGGAGAGCAGTGCGCAACAGTGGGACCCTGGGACGTTATGGGACTGGAGAGAGAGAGAGAAATAATTATGTTCAATTGTGATAATGTAATTGGCCACCAAAAAAGAGTGTGGTTTTCAGGAAACTATCTACTGACCGTAATTTTACCCGTGTTTACAGCGAGGTTTGGTAAGAGACCCAAAAAAATATTGGGGTTACAGTGTTATAGCGGATAAGTTTGGGAACGCCTGTCCTAAATATTCACAAGTTGTGTCTAAATTTCTAAGTATTTGGAATACATCGATATATTGTATCATAATTACAAATATTTAAATCCAACATTATTAATTGTTGTACAAAAATTTTTAATGCAAATTTTTTTATTGATGTCTTTTACATAACTCATTAAATACATAAATTAATATCAAGAAAATCAATAAAAAATTAATGTCTAGAATATATTTCAAACACATAATGTATTTAGTTTCAGTATCGTTTTGGAAGCAAGGTCTCCAAAGAGACTTGACGAAGTTAATCCCATTATGTAAGTGCCTTCTTCCTAATTATATTATTTATGTTTAGGTCAACTTCTTAGAAGTATGTACAAGTAATTACGTAGCAGTATTTTGTAAGAAACATAACATTGTTCTGACGTCACGAAATAGAGATGTATTATTATGATTTCCTGTTAATGATGATTGACTTGCAATATTGTATATTATTTAAACTATCTATCTTTACTTGATTATCTAATATATTAAATTTTATTTTAGATGACGTTAAATTCCAAAGAACTCTGTCAATCTGTTTGTCGCTCTTTCTTACTCAAACTATTGAACTTATTTAAAAGAAATTTCGTACACTAGTAGCATAGTACCATGAATTAAATATATCATCATCATAACATCAAGCCGTTTTCCCATGGGGGTAGGCAGTGACTATGGAGCGCCATCTGCTACGATCCAAACACACTTTCTTGTAAAGACACACACTTTCTTCAGAAATCATACTTTCTTGTGAAGACAAGAAAGTGTGTGAAGTGGATGAAGCTCCACACTCATAAATCTGATCCTACATGCCCGACATAAGAAAGAACAATAATCTTTTTATTACGAAAAAAGCATGTATGTCTAAAGATCCTAAACTCCACGTCCAGGTCTTGGGTAACAGCTACTCTAAGATATTTAATATTCCAAAATGTATAATAACAGATTTTGGAGCACAATACGTTCAGAGTTCGTCTGTTATTTACCTAAAATCAAAGCAAATCAATCAATATCTAGGTCAGCCTCATGAGACGCAAAACCTTTGTTTATTTAACCTTGTGTCATCGGGTGTTAAAATGTGCAAAATAAGTAGATATTTTTATACGAGTTGCAATTCTGGTAATACTTAGATAGAAATTTTATTAAAATAATCATTTTTACTCACGTATGTAACATGATTATTTAGATTTTAATGTAAATATTTGCTTCGTTAGCAAAGTTATTAACTGATTTATGTAAAGTCTTATTATAAACAGCTGATTTGAGCCCCTTTGCCGGGTCATGGTCACTATACCGTGGCCCGGTAAGGCCAAGAAGAAATGAAAAAAAATTAACTCTTCAATACTTTATAGCTTATTTTATATAATAGATTTTCATAATATTCTCAAACACTCTTGTGTATCTCATTTATTTTGTAAGTTTTAGTCAGACGTTTCGGAGTCTTTTCAACCACCCGTGACCATGGTGATTGAAGTCTTCGAATTTAAAAGAAATACCTGTACTTAAACGTCTTTACTCATAAAAAGTGCGTATGCGTAAAACGTTCACAAATATTAGTTTTTTAAATGTTACCTGCTTTATAGTTATCGTGATATTCCTATTAGTTCTTTTGTTATAACTAAAAATATAAAAATTAATCTTCAGTTAGCTAAAAAGCATAAGATTTAAAATTCAGCAGTGTGATTTCCGTTTGTTTGACTAGGTATATCTATTGTATTCCGCTTTCACAGCGTTCTCCGGCACATCTACTGCAATCAGCGAAGAATGTTGTCACAAATTGAAACATTTAACGGAAGAGCTTGCCAAAGCTGAACATGCAATTCGGTAATATTTAAGTTTAAAAAAGTTACTCATTTTTTTTATAAAACTAGGTTAGAAAAGTTTATTTTACAGGGATAGTTATGCCATGAAATGTCTCGTGATAGATTTAGAATACACATGTCGTCACCTTATAGTCAAATAGAGTTGACACAATAATACATAAGCAGAGCTTTTAGTAGACTAATAATACTAATATTATGTATCTCTTAGCGTGGTTTAGTAGACCAATATGTCTCCGGTTAGAGAAAACAGAAGGTAAGAGCAGACCTGTCTTTTTCACTGGGCAAATTCAATCTTCCAATCATAAGGGCTCCCAAGTCCCTACTTCATCATATTATTTTACTTGTATCTAATAGGTCAAAGCGGGCGTATATGTATTCTAATGTTCCCAAGGCCTCTGATAATTAAAAGACGGCCCTGGGTAAGAGCCGATTAATGCGAAAACTTTCGTACTGGCACTCCTTTTTAGGATTATACTTATACAAAAAATCCCTCTGTCAAAATATTTTTACTCAGAAAAAATACTTTAATACTTCTCTCGATTACTTCGTACTTAGTTATCAAGTGAAAATTCATTTCGTATGTAGTAATATAATAAATATATAATCTTCTAAGTCCACCATGTCTATGTCGATCATTGATGTAACAAAATCATAAAATTGCAATTTTAATAATTATTATTAAAGTTTTCGTTTTATTTTCGTCGTTATCGTCTAACTCTAATATATAAAATTCTCGTGTCACAATTTTCGTTCCCATACTCCTCCAAAACGGCTTGACCGATTCTCATATTTGAGCGATTCAAAATTTATATGCATATTCAGTAGCTCTGAGAGTCGGCTATTATGTATTTTTCCTACCCCAAAGTGATAAGGGTTGTCCACCCCTGACATTTGTATGACAAAACAACGTTTGCCGGGTCAGCTAGTTTTGTATATAGGTATATTGTCTTGTTAAATTCTCATATTTATGAAATGTTTATACCAAAAGGATAAAAATAAAAGATTTATAGCCTTTATTGTGCAAAGTATACAAAGCTTACCTAGTTGCGGCTTTCACGCTTGTACAGCTTAACGGCTATGCTCGTTGAAGCGCTACTACAGCCCTTTGACGCCATCTAGCGCAAAAAGATTGCTTCTATCTACACTTATATGCTTCGTTTGATTTATAAAACCATACACTTAGTTCGTCTACAGTGTACGTTTTTAAAATAATGTTTAACAAGCTAATGCCCGCGGTTTCACCCGTATTTTTAGTTATTGAGCCCAATATACATACCACACCTTAACAAATTGTACAAAAAAGCCATCCTCTAAAACCACTCTATCTATTAAAAAAAACCGCATCGAAATCCGTTGCGTAGTTTTGAAGATATAAACTCACCTATGGACATCCATACAAAAATATCGACTTTGTTATAATAAGTCAATATAATTATTATGTAAACACTCCTTGTAAAAATTCAGAGGTAATTATGTAAGACTTACTGTAAGAGTATAATAAAGTTCTGTGCATGAGATTAAATGTTAAAGTCGAAAAATATCATTTCTCTGGCTTAGTATTTAGCATTCTTTAGTAGGTTTAAGAGTATTTAAAACATGTTTTTGAAGTACATTAAATAAGTTTTTAAAATGTTTAATATTTTCTGGTTAGAAATCCTTAATATGTTATTTTTGTTATAAAACGAAATAGTTATTTTTGTGTACATATTATATTACTAGCTGCCCCGGCAAACGTTGTTTTGCCATACAATTCTGTATAAAATAAAATTTCATCAAAATCGGTCCAGCCAATTTGTAGCCTATGTGTTATTCTGATGTATAAGCTATATTGTGGTAAAGTTTCATTCAAATCCATTCAGTAGTTTTTACGTGAAAGAGTAACAAACATCCATACATACATCCATACTTACAAACTTTCGCCTTTATAATATTAGTAGGATAGTAGGATGTCCCTACGGCCCTACGTGGGCCTTATCTCCCAAGACTATGCAACGGATTTTGATCCGGTTTTTTTAATAAATAGAGTGGTTAAAGAGGATTGTCTTTACTGTATAGAACTATAGATAATTTACGGATTTAGACGCGTATATTTGTTTTAAATTTTTGGCCCGACGTTTCGGAGACTTTGCAGTCACCATGGTTGATAATGGTGTCTGCAAAGTCTCCGAAACGTCGGGCCATGACCATGGTGACTGCAAAGTCTCCGAAAAGTCGGGCCAAAATTTAAAACAAATATACGAGTCTAATATACTATCCAACACATTTTTTTTTTCAATTCGGAACAGTAATTTCTGTGATTCAAACAATCAAACAAATTCTTTAGCTTAAATAAAACTACTTTTTACAGATTCAGACGCGTATATTTGTTTTAAATTTTGGCCCGACGTTTCGGAGACTTTGCAGTCACCATGGTCACGGGTGAGACTGAAACGTAAAAAGTAGTTTTATTTAAACAGATGAGTCGCGCAAGTGTTAGAAAATATTATATAGATAATTTGTTAGGGTCAGGGTTTCAAATTCCACAAAGTTGCGGGCAACATCTTATAAGAAATAAGCTTAAAACTGTCATGAATTACAGAAACTCGCTTCGTTCCAGAGTTATAATGGTGTCGTCGCGAACGAGAACAGGTAACATATTTAATTACTGCTTTAATTACTTTATGACGAACCATAATATAACTCATTGCGTTTATTGACAGTAACATGTGCTAAGATACTTAATACCTACTTGGTCATATTCTGCTAATTATTTGTGGATTACTGTCAGCTAGGTGTAATCTTTACTTAGGTTTTATTATCGTAGGTAATGGTGAAAGTCTCTGTTTGAATGTGTGCTGATAAATAAAGTATACAATATTAGAGGAATTTTGAGGAGAACACCGTACCGATAGCGTACCTGATTGACTGCCGTCCGCGAGGCCGTGGTCTCGATTCTCTCTCAGTTCAATTATTTACGTGATTAACACAGAGATTGGTTTTAGAGAACGTAAAAGCTTATATCCTATCCAATCTTTGTGTCAAAATAGTTACAATTTTGGTCACATATACATTTACCCTAACTGCTAAGGGGCTTGCATTGGATGCAAGCAGCGCGAGACTGCGCGTTGTGGCGATCTATGGGGAATGCCTATGTCCAACAGTGGACGGAGAAAGGCTGAAGGATGGATACATTCAGCCACGTGTTAATACGCTTGCGAGCTTAAAATTATTACAGCGATCCCAACTTTTTGTTTTAATTATTCCAGTTGCAATAAACACTCGATACATATCCGATGCTATCGCCACAAAAGGTGATAACACAAAAGAATGGGATGGACGTATTGCTCTATGGGGTATACTCCCTCTATGGAGAGCCGCACCACCACCAGGCATTGTACTTTCATTAAGACCTCCTACGGTATCAGATTGCTGGCCTTTTATGTGAGTTGTGTGTATAGTTATTGACCTACAATTCGGCAAGAGAGAAAAGCTTAGCAGAAAATCAACAAGCTAATGCATAATAGGTACTATCCAATAGTAGGTAGACCTTGATACATTTTCATTGTGGAAAAAGCGAGACCAGAAGTGGTATCTTTATAAACCGAGATTTCCGTAGAAGGTCCATAAACATAAAATAATCTCCATCTCTCTCCAGCTCATTCAAGCCCCACTGTTGGGCACGGGCCTCCTCCACTCCGGGAAGGATTATGATCTACTGTGATACACGCTGACCAGGCACAGGGTTTATTTTCGAGTTTTCCGTCTCTCACGGAGGATGTTATCCGTGTACAGTATTCCTTAGCCGGCTTTTACAGCACCCTGGGAAGGCAAAGGGGTGGTGACACTTGTATTCTTAATCCGTCACCACACGGAGAAAATAATAATTAATATTTTCATAGAGCGATGCTATTATCAATGTCCTCGACTGTTCTTATAATTTCACAGCATTTGGAATCAAAATAGTAAATACTACCGACGAACTATGCAAATAAAAGATTATCTTCAAACTTATAAAAATTTGTATTTTCAGTGGCTCATACGGCGAAATATTAATACGCTTACCGAAAATACAACGGATAAGTTATGTAACAATAGAGCACGTACAACCAGATATGGCTCTGAGTGCACCCAACCATTTTGTTATATACGTTAGTAAAATTATATTACCAGGATTATGTCGCTCAATATGAACGGTACAACATTATTATGTAACATTATGTTCATGGATTATATTCAGTGTGTCTATGCTATCCTAGGTACTTGTATCTGCTACGAATATCATGTTGAATTTTATGTTCATCCTGGTTACTATGCAATTTTGTAGATATTATTTTGATATCAAAAGCTATGTTTATTGCTATTTTACGAGACGCATTTGTCGACTTAAAGAAAATTGGTCAAGTGCGAGTCGGACTCGCGCACGAAGGGTTCCGTACCATTATCTATGCAACATAAGGCAACGTTATTAGTATCGAGCAAGAAACGGTAAAAAAATCATGTTTTTTGTATGGGAGCCCCTCTTAAATATTTATTTTATTTTATTTTTAGTATTTGTTGTTATAGCGGCAATAGAAATACATCATCTGTGAAAATTTCAACTGTCTAGCTATCACCGTTCTTGAGATACAGCCTGGTGACAGACGGACGGACGGACAGCGAAGTCTCAGTAATAGGGTCCCGTTTTTACCCTTTGGGTACGGTACCCTAAAAATTACTGCTTATTTCTAATCACTATATTATGTGAACTTGCTTAGTACATAAGATGCAATTTCTTTTTGTACAATTCAATCAACTGGCCAAAAGTAAACAGCTAGGATGCTTTAAAAGCATTAAGCAAAATTTATTGCTAACCACATAAAAAGCGCAATAACTGTCTCAGGTTCGATCTTGGGAGTAAACATTTTGGATTCGTTTTTTGACTTAAGTTAATGTAAATGATGTTAATGTATAACCATAATTTTCTTCTGTACGTATGTCACTGAACAATTGGACCGATTTTGGTGCAATTTTGTGCGTACTCTAGTGGATCCGAGAATAGTTTAGATTAACAATCTGAGGTAGGTAGCAGTGCAGTCGGTATCTAAGTTATTTATTTATACTACAGCAGGCGGAACGACCGAGTGGTGACGGATTAAGAATACAAGTATCACCACCCCATCTCCTCCCAAGGGTGCTGTAAAAGCCAGCTAAGGGATATTTTACACAGATCACATCGTCTGTGAGAGACGGAAAACTCGAAACTAATCCGTGCCAACACGCCTGCCGGCGTATTATGAGCTTTTTAAAATCATTCAAGTTCCAGGCAGGCCGTAAACTGCATGGCTAAATTAGGTATAAATAGTAGTTAGGTATAATAAAAAGGTAAAATAAAACTTTTAGTTCAAAATTTTTAGTTAGTACTTTAACTTTTAGTTGTACTTTCTAAACATATTAATGTATGACCGGTTTAGCGAAGTGACTGACTAATAATTTTGTTCATAATACGAATTTGCCAGACAGTTTAATTCACGCCGTAAACTGCCTGTAAATAAAAGCTCATAATACGGCCGCTGGTCAGCGCGGCACAGTATACCATAATCCCTCCAAAGTGGAGGAGTCCCGTGCCCAACAGTGGGACGTAAATGGGCTGGAGGAGGAGGCGGAACGAAGTTCTCATTTGATGCTAGTACTATTATAAAATACTAATAGATTGTTAATTTTGTTTATTTTATTACAGGGTATTTTAGCGAACGACACCGCCATTAAAGTTTTACAAGCGCATTATCGACAAGATGGGCCGTCGAAGCAATATTTTAAGTTAGCATACAGTGAAGTGGAATGGAAGGGCTTAACATTTAGAGTAATAACTAATCAAGGCAATAAGAAGTACACTTGTATATATAGGCTTCATTTGTATGAAAACTATGAAAATAATTTAATTGATGCTGGTAAAATAATAAATAAAAACAAATTATAATAATTTTCTTTTTTTAACTACCCCTTTTGTCTGTTTAAAACATTTTAAAACAGCAAGGAAGTATGCTTCCTTGCTGTTTTAAAATGTTTTAAACACAGGATTTCTATGTGGGTCCAGGCAACCTGACGTTCACAAAAATAATGATAAAGGTAGGTACCAAGTACTGACCACAAAATAATTTATTCGTATTGTCTGCAAGTATGAGAAAAAAAAGAAAATTGGTCCAGACCTGAGGTCAGGTTGTCTGACCACCTTTTTTGCATTTTCTCGATATCTGTAGAGGTACTAAAAATTTTAAGTTAAGTTAGTTACCTACCAAAAGGTACTAAATTTTAGTATATACCAGAGACTGGATTTTTATGTTGGTCCAAACTGCCCGACGTTCATTTCCGATCGATATAAATTGCTTGTACGAGTTTTATTCAAGACTAACTGTTGCCCTCGACTCCGTCCGCGTAGAATTTAGGAAATTTTCCCCATTTTTGCAACATTTTTAACTACTGCTTGAGCGAGAGTATTATAAACGTAAGAGTAAACAAATATAATCAGAATGAACGAACTGCTAAGCTATCAGGAGTTACACGTGTTATTGTGAGTCAACTATAAAATATAGATATGTGCTATTTCGGGATATTTTTTAGACAATTTTATGTAGAATATTTCCGTCATACATGATTTCTATGTAACTTTAACCATTAAGGCTGCACACGCGACGGAAGCTTATAAAATGGAGCACCTTTCCCGTTTTCCCAACATTTCCCTTCACTACTCTGCTCCTATTGGTTGTAGCGTGATGAAAAGTATACTATAACCTGCCCAGGAGTATGAAGAATAATTGTACCAAGTTTCGTTAAAATCCGTCGAGTAGTTTTTGTTTCTATAAGGAACATACAGACGGACAGACAGCCAGACAGACAGACAAAAATTTTACTGATTGCATTTTTGGCATCAGTATCGATCACTAATCACCCCCTGATAGTTATTTTGAAAATATATTTCATGCACAGAATTGACCTCTCTACAGATTTATTATAAGTATAGATTCCTGCACCCGATTTTTACATTTCCAACATGCATGTCATTCTCTATCAGATTAAGGGTTTGTACAAAAAACTGCGATGCGAATTCGCAACGCAGAAAATTACGATACGAATTGCTGCGTTGCGATTTCGTCCGGCACGGCGTCTTCCAGGGTGACCAGACCATTCCTTCAACGACCGTCAACCGTACGAAATGTATTTTAAATTAAAAACTAGATCATGATATGGATCGTAAAAAGTGTGCAACTTTGTTATTGCTTAGAAGACACAGGAAAAAGAAACAAAGATTTTGCGATGCGAATCAATTCGCAAGTTCTTGCGACGCATCGTGCGAGCTCCCTCTACGCATCGCAAGAACTTGCGAATTGATTCACATCGCGCATACCTGGGCCCTGAGTCGGGTATTTCAACGGTGTCACAACTGTACCATTATTGTACCATTATGGTGCAATAGTAAAGTTTTTGGTAGTCTACTATTAATGTGTCGTCATAACGACTTCATCATTGTCTTACAATTGTCAAAGTGACATAAATTGCTAGTCTCGTACACAACTGCTTCACAATTGCAATTCAATGACTGAAATGTTTCGGTAGTCTGCTATTTTGAATTTGACAGTAATATTTTTAAATTGTCCTGTGTCGACAGATTGCCATAAATAAAAAATAGATAGATAGAAATATTAGAAATTGTTCTTTGTAATTTATTGCAATTTACTAATCTCCTAAACTTCACATTGCTTTTTATACTAATAAATAGTATGTACAAATATATTTAAACAAAGTCTAGCATGATTAAATGTTTAAATTTATTAGTAGTTTTTCGAAAATCACTTCAACTAACGCATTTTTTAAAAACGGCAACACATACATACCATTCTAACACAATCCATAGATAAAAGAGACCGAAAATTCAATGCATAGATAAAAGAGATCGACAATTCTATTACCATTGAAAGACCGTTATGACGGCATATAGCAGACTACGGATATTTGACTTCAATTGCAACGGTATCGTGCCGGTATTGTGCCGGTATGACAATTGTTCCAAAATAGTGGACTTGAGCACCTGCGATGTTGCGTCACACTTGTTGACGCCATTTTAGTTCGTTCAAAGAGTAAAGTAATATTGAGTTCGTTCAGGGACAGCGTGTTGGCAAGACGTGTACTTTAAAAATGACAGAATACGACGTTGATTTTATTTTTAAAATTTTTATTTTTTTTATTTTTGTAGTTTAATACTCTTTGTTTAACAGACAAATGATTGCCAGAATAAGGACGCATGACATTATTCGAAATAGAAAAAGCTTCATCTCCGACAAAAACAAATGGAACCGGTTCTTGAAAGCCCGGTAACGGCCTTGATGTTGGTGTAGGCAAATCACCTCTCATCAGTAAGTCGTACAGTTTCGTGTTGTGGAAAATAGTGGAGTCACTTTCCTTTCCATATGCTCCTATGTCCACATAGATGAATCTGTATTTCGAGTCCACAATAGCCAACAAACTATTGAATTGTAGCCCTTGTAAATAAAAAAAAGATCCACTTTTTGGGGGACTACGAATACGAATATGTTTCCCATCAACGGCTCCAATACAGTTAGGGAAGTTGGCTTTCTTGTCAAAGTCCGCAGCTATTTCTTCAAACAGCTGTTGTGTTATTTTTGGTATGTTTGCATTTAAACAAAATTTCCATATTGCATTACAAACTACTCGTATTATCTTAGCAACTGTACTTATTCCTCGATAATAATCTAAATGTATATTTCTGATTTCATTTCCGGTCGCTAGGAATCTGTAACTTAAATAGAAAAAAAAAGGATTAATTTATATAACAAACTTGAAAAGTAAAGAACACTAACCTAAAACGACATAAACATACATAACATATATATATATATATATATTATATATATATATACAGTTTTGACTAGCGCGGGTGCTAGGGTGTCCATAAAATGTGGTATGTGTATCTTAAATCAATAAAGAATTATTATTATTATTATTATATAAATTATTTTAATTTAATTAATTGGTAGACAACGTTTCTAGCGTTAAGTTCGCCTATTGTTCTGTACAATTGGTATTTGATGAATAATAAAGATTAATAAATAAATGAATAAATTAAATATTGTCTATTTTTTTTTTGCAGGTAATTCAGTAATACAAAGATGGAGGGGGATTAAGGATACCTTTAATAAATATGAAAAGAAACTCAAAGATGCAAGTAGGTCAGGGTCTGGATCCAAAAATATAAAAGAATACCATCGGTACAAACAATTACAATTTCTTAAGAAAAATTTGCAAAATGAGACCACTACTAGTTTATATGAGTCAGAAAATGAGCAAGAAAATCAAGAAGGTACATCTAAAACACGTTACCAAAGGCAGCTACCTAAAAGAAAGATGGTTACTAATAAATTTGAAGATGATATTGTAAAGATTTTAAAGGAACCTGAGAATAGACACATAAATCTTTTTTTAAAGGTATTCTACCATCACTTGAAAGATTAGATGACAATAAAACACTAATCTTTCAGAGCAGAGTTCTTCAAATTTTAACAGAATTGCATCAACCTCATGGCTACTACTATCCGAATAGCAACTACCAGGGTGGCTATCAAACTCAACATTTTGCGACATCTCAACAAACGCCACTGATACGTCCACAGTCATCTAACATACCAGATCAAATTGATTCACCCAGTAATGATTTTTCTAACTCAAGCATATTCAACTGAAGAAGACTTTGATTTTTCGTAAATTTTATGGATTGTAATATTTTAAAAACTCTTTTCTCAATAAAAACTAATGTAAACAATTATTGTTTTACTTTACTTACCGGATAGTGAGGCCAATCATTTCCAGAGGCATAACAGGAATTCTCCCCTTGTACGATTGTTTCTGAAGACATGGTGATAATAAACTTAAAAGCTCTTCGAATGAAGATATGCTCATTTTAAAATACTCCAAAAATTTTTTTTCGTCGGTTTTTAAAGCTTTATATTTTAGAAGAAAATAGTTTCCATCGGGATTCATCCTACTAATATTATAAAGGGCGAAGGTTTGTAAGTATGGATGTATGTATGGATGTTTGTTACTCTTTCACGTAAAAACTACTGAATGGATTTGAATGAAACTTTACCACAATATAGCTTATACATCAGAATAACACATAGGCTACAAATTGGCTGGACCGATTTTGATGAAATTTTATTTTATACAGAATTGTATGGCAAAACAACGTTTGCCGGGGCAGCTAGTAATAGTAATAAATGGATGAACCCAAAATCTTCTTTGTTTCTTTTTCCTGTATCTCCTAAGCAATAATAAAAGTGCACACTTCTTTTTACGATCCATGTCACGACCTAGTTTTCAATTCAAAATACGTTAAGTACGGTTAACGGTCGTCGAAGGAATGGTCACCCTGGGAGACGCCTTGCCGCACGAAATCGCATCGCAGCAATTCGTGTCGTAATTTTCTGCGTTGCGAATTCGCATCGCGTCGCATCGCAGTTTTGTGTACAAACCCTTAGTAAACAGACTATCATAAATTAAAACTACGCACCATCGACGTAGAATGGGTTCAATTTGTAATTTCATTAACTACATGATACTATTTGTGATGAAAATGAAAGACTGAAAATATATTTTTTATATTTTTTTTTATTATTTTGCTGTAATGCTAAGTTTATGCAGCGTTCCAGTCTTGGCCAGAACCTCCCCATGAAGGTGTAGCAGCGGGTGGGGCGGCTGGGGCAGCAGTACCCCACTCTTCTTGTACCTGGTTATAAAAATGTATTGTTGTTACTGTTTAACTTTGGACAGATACTATTAAGAATCAGCTAAGAAAATCCAAAGATTACATTTGCGCATTCAATGGAATATTTGAGCCTACTCCATAAATTAATTGTGTACCTGGGTATTTTTTTTTACCAAAAAACTAATTATAGAATATCACTGAAAGTCAGGAAACAAAACCGGATAATGTAAGGAGGGATCTACCTTTTTAGGCATCTTTAGACACTTAGATTTTGATTCTAGTTGTTGACAAACACACACACATTTTTGAGTTTCAATCTGTGTTTTAATATACTCAGTACTACTCAGTATACATAAAATCGAGTCTATGCAATATACATACTATTGCATAGACTCGATTTTATGTATCTCGTACATAGCATGATATAGGATATCATAAGAAATATCAATATAAAAATGTAGGAAATATTTACCTGAGCAGCCCAGTCTTCTTGAGCAGGTGGTGGTCCAAAGCTAGCGGGAGCTGGTGCTGGCGGGGCTGCTGCGTCTTCAGCCCAAGATGTTACGGGCTCTACAGACTCATTCCAATCTTCATGAACTGGAGCAGGTACTTCAGGCTTGGGTGCGGCAATAGCTTGCTGAAATGGATGTACAAAATATTTAGTAAAATTTTGGTATTGATGTGAATTTTATGAGTGTCATGGTTTTGTTGCAGATTTGATTACTGCACAGGATAATCATTCATGTGATATTTAAGTCATACAAATTTTTGCACTGCATTTGTATAATTTCTACCTATGTATTTTTACGTAAAAATCGTATACCTATTCGCAAAATATTCATATTTTGGTACACATGACGGAAACAAATAAATATAGCTTAATTTGGGATCAGAGGCCATTCTGTCAAGGTGATGTAAATAGTTGCAGTTACAAGTTGAAGCTAAAACAATTACCTGTTCCTTTGCCTGTTGTTCTTCCTTTTCACTTTCTTCTGGGTCACGGTAGAAGAATAGGTCAACAACTACATCCCAACGTTGGTCACGGGGGAGCACACCACGTAGCCTCAATACTTCCCGGGCAAGCAACCACCACATAAGACCAATTGAGTGAGATGACTAGAAAACATAAAATATGTTTTTATTTATATTGATTAAATGGTCAATTTCTAGCTAATGCCTGTGTTATCACTCGTGTTTATATTTACTGCCCTCTCCATGCATAAAATTTAATATTTTATATATTATTTAATATTTTCTACAAGCTATGTTAAGTTTCATTACATTCCAAACAATATTTTTTTAATAAAAGGGCCACATTCATGAACTTTCAGAATTAAATTAAATATAAATAAAATTAAATAAAAATATATTATATTAAATCAAATAAAAATATAAATAAAAAAAAAACTCTAAATTCTTACCTTAGTATTGCATGGGATGGCAATGTCAACAAATCTCAGGGGTGAGTCAGTATTGCAGAAAGCAATAACAGGGATGTTTACATATGAAGCCTCAGTGATTGGCTGGTGGTCTTGAGCCGGGTCAAGGACAATCAAGAGACGAGGCTCACGGAATGCAGCTTGGATCTACAGAACAGAAAATTACACTATATTTAATAATATAATACAAATTTACACATCAATAAATTAATTAAATATAATCAGAATCAACTGTAATCATGTCTGCAGTTATGCAGTCAGTGGTTCCTTAGGTTGTTTGTCATCATTTAGAATTAATTACAGAGTAGCCCAATATTTAAATACTAGCTGTTGCCCGTGACTTCGTACGTGAGAAAATGTTCCCTGTTTTTGTAACATTTTTCACTACTGCTTCTCTCCTATTAGTCGCAGCGAGATGTTATTATATAGCCTTCCTTGTTAAAAGGACAATCCAACACTGAAAGAATTTTTCAAATCAGACCAGAGGTTCCTGAGATTAGCGCATTTAAACAAACAAACTCTTCAGCTTTACAATATTAATATAGATTTAGCACACAGTTGTATTGCTATTGTCAGTTTTATTGCTTCAGAAATATTATAGTGGTGACCAGATGAACAAAGACGATTTTGTTTCCGGTATTGATCACTTCAAGTTCATGAAAACAACTATAAATAGGTACATACAATAGTAATCGTCTTCACAAGATGTCTAGATAAAATAATTTACATTTTCAAAAACCACTCTAATACCTGATTAGTGAATGCACCAGGAGTGAATCGTCCGGCAATAGGTGTAGCACCAGTATGTGCGGCGAACTTGAGGACAGCGCGCTGACCGAAGGGACGAGAAGAGATAACGAACACGTCTGCTGGGTTCTCAATAGCAACAACCGCACGTGCTGCTAGCACTAGTTTCTCCCATGTACGGCGCAGATTGATAACGTGAGTGCCATCAGAACGGCGCTTGTACACGTATGTTTCCATCTAAAACAAAAACAATGACTTACGAACTGGTTCTAAATGGTATTCCATGCTATATTATAATGTTATTATCAGTTGGGAGAATAAATCGTCAAAATAATCAGTGAAAACATGTGGAACGGATTCTTAAATCATCATTAGGCATGTTTGTTTGGCTGTTTTTAGGTTATAAAATGCACAACACTCACCTGGAAATGGACATTTTCAGACCCCAAATGGGTCGTAGCGGCAAGCATCTTAGTCACATCCTCCTCGTTGAGGGCGAGTAAATCTAATCCTCCCGACATCGTTGCGTTTATTTGAGTTACGACTAAACCTGAAACGTATGTTCGATTAATAAAACAGTTGTATATTTTACAAATGACCATAAATAATGTTTGAATTCACTAACATGTTTAAAATGAATGAAATTAACAATATCTGCTAATAATTGGGTACAAAGATTGAAATAAAATATCGAGATTTAAAAATAACTTACGCGTTTAATGCCACTGGGAGCGAAATGGAATTTAAAAGAACTGTCAACTGTCAAAGTGACAAAGTCCAGATGTCCAGATAAGCAAAATGTCAAATTCTGCGTTCAGATAACACATTCTAATTTCATGACTTTGTTCTTATTCTTAGGCCATTAATCCATCAGCAATTGGCATAGTTGGGTGATTCATTCCCACCTAAAAAGCACTTGTGAGCTAAGTCTAAGTAATGCTTAGGCTCATAGTAGTTGTAGTTGTACTGTCGTAGTGTACTGACGGTGCAGTATAATATGTCTGTATGTATTTGTGTGTGCAGAATTTTACTATGCGTAATACCTTAAAAAATTACAAACATTTCTTCTCATCAACATCATAGGTTTAATACTATAACGAATTTAATAGATAAATGGTAATTCTAATTAATGAGTTTCTCGTAACTGACTATGAATGAGCTATCAGGCGACCGTGAATGGTCACAGTATTTTTCTCAAAGTTGCCAACACTGAGAATACTTACCCAAAAACATGGGTAAGCATCTTTGAATTAAATTCTCGGAGTGGTGACACAGGTGTACTCTTGGCCGTTAGCAAAAACACTATTAGGTACTAGGTAAAAAGCTATGTGAGCTTACTGAGCTCTAATTTTAGACAAATTTCATTACACATAATCTATCTATTACATAATATAGTAATTAATAAAACTGTAATTAACAATTATTAAAAATATGTTTTTATGTTTGAGTTATCCATTCGTCAAGGAAAGATACAAGCATCATGCTAAGATCATTATTAACAGAGCAGAAACTAAAACGCTACTCAAACTATTCCACGCAGAAAATATCGCGAGCCCCTTGCTTTTAGCTCAATTACTTTAATATTTCTACATTTTAGTGAAATTGACTCTTGTTGTTAATTTGAATGTTGTAGCTAAAAATGTTAACAATTTTTTGTCTAATATATACATAACTACAGTCTGTGGCTAGACCATTCAATGATGAAATCACACATAATGTTAGGATTTACGTACATGCTAGGAGACTTTACGCTAATAATAATAATATTATGTTAATAATCGACCCATTTCTACCGTTAGAGCATTAATACAAGAGGAGTTGGCATTGACAAGTGACCTTCGCTGAAAAGGGTACGAGAACGATGCTTCACTTATTGCATACGGAGTAACGGACACTGCCGTCTCATTGCCTGCGTAAGAATGCGTGTTTAGATGAAGCGTGCGTAGTGATCAATGTTCTAACTAACGTTAAAGTGTTTGTGGGCGTTATCTATTATATAAAATTTACGTGTCACAGTGTTAGTTACCGTACTCCTCCGAAACGGCTTGACCGATTCTTCTCAAATTTTGCATACATATTCAGTAGGTCTGAGAATCGGCCAACATCTATTTTTCAAACTTTTTTTTTTAGTATGGCATAACAACGTTTGCCGGGTCAGCTAGTCTTATATATAAAATTCACGTGTCACAGTGTTAGTTACCGTACTCCTCCGAAACAGCTCGACCGATTTTTATGAAATTTTGCATGCATATTCAATAGGTCTGAGAATCGGCCAACATCTATTTTTCAAACCTTTTTTTTGTAGTATGGCAAAACAACGTTTGCCGGCTCAGCTAGTATTATTATAAAAAATGATTAAGCCTTTCCGAAAGAGTACGTCGGTACCTAACATCATGGCATGATATTTTCTAAATATATTGGAAGACAACTGAATGGCCAATTTCAAGATGTCCCTAAGTCCACTTAGGGATTTTATGCACTATCAACTCTGCTGCTAAAACCTGGTCGTTGTCTACGGTTTTCTATATTTAAAACGTTTTTAAGTGGTTCCCAAGTGTATTTTTAAGCTATTGCATAGCTTCTATCGAGGGCCTTGAGCGCAGGGACCGAATCCAGAAATTCCGTAACGAAAAAACCTCACGCTCCCCACTCCGACGGGCACGGAGGTGTGGCTTGAAGGCCGTGCATTGTCTAACGTCGTTTCTTTCGGCAGTCTTCGACACGGTGTTTGTGTGCGTGCAACTAGCCGCATTGTACGACTCTACGAAGCTCGCACGAATCGAGATGAGCTGCTCCGAAATCGGACGAATACATAAGCAGCTGTTTATGAGAAAGTATATAGGTGTATAGGTATTTATGTACAACAGATAATTATAATTGCATAAGTTGATACAAAATGCTATGCAATAGCTTTACCGCGGCAGTCCCCGAGTGCCACACGTCATTTTTTTTCAAACACCTTTGAGCCTATGTCCAGTAATTGCAGTTCAAAAATCCCTAAGTAGTCTAAAAATCCCTTAGTCCATGATTTTCTATCGTAATGTCACAAAGTTGACACTACACTATTTTGAGTTGTTAACTTATTAGTTTGTAAGGAGAAAAGTAAAAGATTGTAATAGTGTTGATTTAAGACTAATGTCCTGATTAAAAGAATAAAACTTTCGTATTTTGTTTCAAGAATACACCCTAAGTCCAAAATTTTATGTATTCAAATCCCTAAGTTCACTTTAAAGTCCCCAAGTCCACCTTAACGCGTTCAATGCTGAATAATTTGCGAATTTATAGCCAATGCTAATAAAAGAGTCATTCGCCCAGTGCTGAAAACGCGTATGTGCGTTCAAAAAATTTTTCGCGTAGTGCTAAGAACGCTTATAAGCGTTCATAGAAAACTCGCGTAGTGCGGCTGGACGCTATAGCGCGTTGTCTTTTACCTTCCCGCAGTGCGGCCGACGCTTATGTGCGTTCGGTAACTTTCGAGTTTTATGACTGTCATATAACAATTACGGGTCATATAAAGGTGTTGGATGGATAAAGGTGCTTCCACACTAGTGTTTATTTGTAAGAGATTTTGTGAAGTTTACGCCATAATATACCTTCGTTCGGTTTTGTTAAAATAGTAAGTTATACCTTAATAAAACAGTAATAGTAAAGGTACCTTCTCCCGAAAGCCCTTTTATTCTTAATTTTTTTTATTTACGTCACTTCGCCGGCCTCGTAATAGACACCATTTATAAATAGACTAAAACTACCTATTACTTTAGTTAAAAGAGCGAGTCATAATAAAATTATTTCAATAATCTATTGTACTAAATTAGGTTATTGTAGACGGGCTTCGTGGCGTAGTGGTTCATGTACTGGACTGCCGTTCACAAGGTCGCGGGTTCGATTCCCGTTTGGGACAATTAATTGTGTGATATTCATAAATGTCATACAAATGTTTGTACTACGTCTGGGTGTTTTCTATGTATTTTAAGTATGTATTTACAAAAGAAAAGTAGTATATGTATTATATCCGTATTCTGGTACCCATAACACAAGCATAATAAGCTTAGCTTGGGACCAGAGGACGATGTGTGAAATGTCCATGAATATGTATTTATTGTTGTCGTCGCCGCCGCCCCCCCTGCAAGATTCGTAGCAGAAACCTGACTAGTGTGTAGTCTCCTTTACAATTCCACATTTTACAACCGCTTCGAAACAATAGACACCCAGAATACACGCTATAAACGCACAGGTGCGGCGCACCCCGCTTGCCTACAGATTTTTTTTTGTATGGACGCGTATACGCGTCGGCCCGCACTTGGTGAAGATCAGAAAAACGCGCATAAGCGTTAGCCGCACTGAACGTATTAAAGTCCCTAAGTCCAAAAGCAAAGATACTTAGGCCAAACCATTTAAGTATACCGTTTTACTCTATTCTTATTCATTAAATTAATATTAAACAACATTCAAATTAAAGAGACATCCAAGTTATATTTTTTTTACCATAAATTATGCTATAAAGTATTTTGGTATAGTTTCAAAGACTTCATAAAACTTTACCGCCGCCATTTCTGTAACCTAAGAAAATGGACTTAGGGACATCTTGAAATTGGCCATTCAACTGAAGTTGACTTCGTAAATTGTACAACGACATTACATTTTGTTTATTTACTTACTACAAAAGCTAATTTTCAGGTAATTTGACGCATTCTACTTACGCATAGTGGGGAATTCATTTTGGGAGTTGGCATCCCTGTTTGACTGATGTGTGGCCTGAAATCGAAGAGTTTTATCCAGCGGCGTTAAAACGCTATAATTTAGGATAATTCAATAACACAATTTATACATTATGATTACTTTACTGCCCTGACCTCAAGTGTTGATAAGAGTTTGTATACTTTGTGAGTTATTTTGGTATTCGGTGACATTTTAGTGAAGTGCCTAATTTGATCATGGAGGCTATAGCCAAACACGATTTTAATGCAACTGCTGATGATGAGCTCAGCTTTAGGAAGAATCAGGTCCTCAAGGTACGCAAACACTCCTTGAAATTACACAAAATAGTTTATTATTTGTGGGTTGACATATTCTTTCTAGAATTTTGATATTGCAGATACTAAACATGGAGGACGATATGAATTGGTACAGAGCTGAATTAGACGGCAAAGAAGGACTTATTCCTAGTAATTATATACAAATGAAAAACTACAGGTAATTCCTTACATACCCATAGACACTTTAGTTAGTTCTATTTATAGTTGTACATAAATTATAGACCAGTATTGTAATTTATCAAAACTGAAACAGTATAACTTTTAAAATAACAAGAACCAGTTGTGTATCATCCAAATGTAGGTTATTTTGTAATATGATGGAATTCCCACATATCAAATTTGTATTGTTTGTATAACTTGTATAAACTAAGGCTACTTTCTAAATTACTCAGCACTTAAAATGTTTTATTTATTATAGCCTACAAGATACTTTTATTTGAGTGATAAATAAATGTATCATTGCAAAAAATAATAACATTTATCTGACAGTAGTTCTGTTAAGCCTACAACATGTAAACTATTCTCAACCATATATTGCATTTTAATTAATAATGTTGACCATGTCCAAATTAATCATGGCTATAATAATTGAAATCACAGCAGTATTTGTGTGTAGGTTGGATTATATGTAACCTTAGTTAATGTATTTTTAGTTGGTATTATGGAAGAATTACAAGAGCTGATGCAGAAAAACTGTTAGCAAATAAACCAGAAGGTGGTTTCTTGATAAGGATCAGTGAATCAAGCCCGGGAGACTTCTCCTTATCTGTCAAGTAAGTAAACTGTGTAAATCTGCAATCTATACTGTTATCACATTATTTATAGTTCTCAGAATGTTTGTTTTCCTATTGGACAATGACTCATTGTGATAATGTATTTAGTGTATAATTTGTATTGTGTTCACAACACTAGAGAAAGTTTTTATTTTTGGTTTAAATAATGAGTAAATGCGAAAATATGTCTGTCTGTCATTTTTTCAAGCCAAAATGGATTTATTTGAATGGATTTAATTTGTTCTACTAATTCAATGCAAAATCATTAAAAAAAAATCGTGCCTATTTATTTTATTTATTTATTTAATAGATTTTACACCAGGAAACAATAGTAAATACAGACATAAGAAAAGTAGTGTAGAGATCCATATATTTCTAGAAGAAATCTCTACCTGTAGACCCGCGAGGAGATTGTGAAATAAAAGATTTCCCATGGGTTAAGGTTAGTGTAGGGTGACAGAGATACAGAGTGAACTATTTAAGTTATTAAATTTCAAAATTATTCCTCAATTTCAAAAATATAAAACGTAGCTATCCTGGCTATCCAACACTTTTATTAAATTCAATGGCTGTCATAGTTATCATATTTTGGGGTCAGTTGTGATATTGAGCATTTATCAATCAATAGGATTTGTTTTTTTCAATATCTTAGCTAACATTGTAATAGATTTAAAAAATATCCTTTTTCTCAATATCTGTATCAGCATTGTTGCGGATTAAAAAGAAATGGCTATGACATATTCTGTAATCTAAAAATTATTTGTTGCTAAGCATAAATCTCAAGAACAGCTGTACCAATCCCACAAATATTTTTAAGAAATATTCTTAGGGAAATCTTTTTGTTAGTGCCTGCTAACACTAAACTCAAACTGTGGGGCGCAGTTAACAATTAAAAAGACCAGAAAGTCTGTCAAAAATAAATGAAAGTGACATACTTGTGCAAACAGCTATACATCATGCGAAACAAGATTTATTTTCTATTAGGTATAATGTATAAGATCGTTTTTGATCATAGCTTGTATAGAAACCACTTTTGGACATCCACTTACACCTAAATTTAGACTAAATTGGACTAAATCTATTGCTAAATAAAAACAAACTATTTTAACATAATTTGTGTCTAATATAATGCCTTAGAAACTTCTTTTAAGTTAGACATGTAATAAAAATGTATTTAAAGATATTTACATATTTAAATATATTCAAAGACCCTCAATTGTAGCCCTAACTTGTCAATTTTAAGAAGCTACACCATTTAATAATTATTGTTTTTTGCCCTCTGCGATTTCTTCCAGATAATCTTATGGATTTAACAAAAAGAAATCAGTCTAATAGTTTGATTTAGAGTGTGTGGAACTGTGAAAAGATGGTTTAAATTAATAATGTCACATAATGCATTTAGAAAATCAATAAGTATAATATACACATACATATAAAAATAGCTTTTTCTTTCAGAACAGATACTCTTTATTAAGAAATATGTAACAAGTTTTATTGTCTTTGACTAATTTATTTAATCAATATGTCCTTAATTATTTAGTTTGTTCTCTCTAATGTAATCAGCGGATTAAAGCTAAAACTTAATAAGAAGTCGGGAGTATAAAGTCTTTATACTATTTCATAACGGAAAAATGTACTATGAAATACAATAAACCAATAAACATAAAAATATTGTTTATTGTTCTTATCACAATTACTGTTAACTCGGTGACCGAATGCTCTGTGCTACTGTTTAATTAATTGTCATCGGTTATCTTGAACAATGCCTTGTTAAATTATTTTAACGCTAACTGTGCCCGCAACTTTGTACGCATGGAATTCCGTAAGCGAACCTAAACAAATTTGTACAGAAAAGCGATCCTCTTGAACCACATCTATTAAAAAAGAAACCGCATCAAAATCCGTTGCGTAGTTTGGAAGGTATAAGCTCACATAGGGAAATACATACAAAAATAACGACTTTGTTTCATAGTAAGTAATGATATAGTTTTATAGTGAAAATCTTTATTCTATATCCTAATAGCTACATAGCATCATTCACTTTTATCATATTGTTCCTCAATAAATAAATAAATGATTTAAACTACCTAACTAACCTAACCTAACACTTGCGCGACTCATTTGTTTAAATAAAACTACTTTTTACGGTTTTAGACGCGTGTAGGTATTTGTTTTTAATTTTAGCCTGACGATTCGTAGACTTTGCACGGTCACGGGTGAGACTGAGCTCTAAAGTGTCTAGAAAGTGACATACACTTATTATAAACGCGTATAAATCCGTAACAAGTAATTTTATTGAAATAAATAATTGAAATTATATAAATAAAATAAATTTGTGATAAGTATTAAATTTCATTAAACTTTTGGAGCTGTACGACAAATTCAACTAAATATTTACGACGAGCACAAAAAAACCGATATTGTGAAGTTAGTTACAAATAGAAAGGATGCACGTGTGTACCAGTCTAAAACACCTACACTTCGAAGTTAGTTACAAACGCAAGATAAGGCAAAGGGTCAAAGAAGCAAAACTTACTTGCATACATGTGTACATGTTCGCATTTTTTTCCAATTTTTATAATCTAATAATACTTAGCGATGGTTGCTTAAAGCGACTTCTATTAAACCTATATGCTCTTGGAATAGAAATGAGTCTTAATAGAAATTTTCAATCACGACATGCGGCCTAGTGAGTAAAACATGGTTGGTATTTCTTGACAGTAATAGCATTTTTAATTAATCAGCCGACCAGTTTTATTCTTATGTCACGCAAAGCTATTGATGCATCGTGACATCTTAGAATTATTTCAAACTCCCGGAGTATGTACGCATAATTTTGTAATTTTATATCATACTAGCTGACCCGGCAAACGTTGTTTTGCCATACAAATGTCAGGGATGGGGGGAGGGGTTTGAAAAATAGATAGTAGCCGATTCTCAGACCTACTGGAATACGCATATAAAATTTGGTAAAAATCGGTAAAGCCGTTTCGGAGGAGTATGGTAACTAACATTGTGACATGGAAGTTTTATTTATTACACGTGGATATTTGGAAATTTTCTCCGTTTGTACAACATTTTTCACAGATGCTTCGCTTCTAATAGTCGCAGCGTGATGTTATATAGCCTTCCTCGATAATTGTACTATCCAAATCCAACACTGAAAGAATTTTTCTAATCGCGCCATTGGTTCCTGAGATTAGCGACTTCAAACAAACATACTCTTCAGCTTTATAATATTAGTAAAGATGACATGATAATGACCTATGGTTGGTTAGTACGTAGATTGAGGTAAAATTCGGCAGTTTAGAGTCCTCCTCCTAATCGCCAATTCTTACATCCATCCTAGTTATATTTAGTAGTATAGATGTATAGTAAGAGGCGCCCTGCAGTTAAGTTCGTTCTAATGTTTTAAACATAGGCGGTCTAACTTCAAAGTAGAAGTAAGCAAAAGCTGCGGGCCCAGCGCTTAGAAACTTCATTACTCCTTACCTCGATATAAGGCAAGGGCCGACAAGGCAATCAAGGGGGTTTGTTTGCTACAGACCCGCTTTGCCTTAATTCGGAAGCGGTTCTAGATAAGTTATCATTTATAATTCGTGTATCTGTAGTTTCTAATGAGGAATGTACGAATCTTCCTCATCGTTAATTTGTAACAATCGTGAATATACACCAATTTGTAGTTTATGTAGATTATTGTAGATATTAAAAAACTAGATAAAGAGTAAAAATGTGTAATTATTTATTTTTTTCTTCATTCATATTCAGGCTCTTTTTTACATTTATGTAAATGAATTCAAACTATATTTCATGTGATACGTTTATACATAAATTTCAGATTTGAAATAGTTTTAAAATGATGGTACTTTCAGAAATTATTTTGAAAAATACACCGAACTTCCCCTAGTCGCCTCTTCAAAACTGTAGAGCCTTAAATCTGAAAAAAAAAAATTATGTTCACTGAGTGTTGAGTGAGTGAGTGAGTCAGATTTAGTTTTTCAGAAGTAGGTATAGAGTTTGTACTTTGTAGTCCAGGATTTCATGACTTACATATACTTACTTGTATAAATAACATAGTTATAGATAAGTTTTTGTATTAGCTAATACGTAAAATATTCAAAACAAAAAACACTCTCCTAAATAAATCAAATTCTTGCACGACGATATTGATGAGATGTAGTAATGAGAGGTCGTTTTAAACGCTAATGGAAGTATATTTTTTATTCAGCAATATATTATTAACATAAAACAAAACACAGCCGTATATGTATTATATTACTATCTGTAATCTGGTGCTTGAAACACAACCAGGGTTATAGCTTAATTTAGTACCAAAAGAAATTGGATTTAAAATGTCTGTGAATAATTATTATTTATTGTATTTTTTGCAGTTGTACTATGATTAAGCTCTGCCTCATTTTATTTGAACTTAGCCCGAAAGTTTTAGATTGAGATAAATTAATTGTATTTCTAGTTACTTTTTTATACAAAACTGCATGTTTTGTTACAGATAAGCCAGACATTCTCGTCAAATATTTTAAAATCATTTGCATAACTGACATTAAGATCACGTTATTAATTAATATGATAATAACCGAATTATTCATCTTTATTGCTGAGAAAAAAATCGATTATGAAACAGGATTTAGTCATTGTTACCATTTGTTTTCTGACTTTATTCTATACATTCTGATACATGATACGTTATAAAACTCGAAAAGGTATAATTTTAAGTTACTTCATCTTATGTCCATTTTAACCCCTATATTTTTGTTGACTTCGTTTGTACTTGAACGCACATAAGAGTTATGAAAATAAAATGGCATGTTTAACGATTGTTGTACAGGAATCTTAAGTATAAAAAACTGTCTAGTGCGAGATAAACTTGCACACTTAAGGTTCCGTACTTACTAGACCGAAAAACATAGTTAACTACAGCCAAAAAAACGTTAATTAAGCTGAATTGGTTTCAGCTTAATTAACACCACCAATTTTTGGCACCAACTCAATTTTGTAGTTGAATAATAGGGAATCACCTAGATTTCAGTTACCTACTTCGTAAATTGGTATTAGGATAAACAATTTTTTCGTTTGATTAAAATTACAAGCTTTTGGATTTTTTCTTACACCAACACTATATATAGGCTTGGTCCATGCCAAATTTGGGCAATGGGAAGTAACCTATAGGTCTTAATTGCCTAGTGTAAATCGAAAATGCTCAAAAATAGCTGCAATCCATTTATATCTTCCAAATGCGGAGATCTAAAAGGCTGATTGTATTTTTTTTGCAGCAAGGAACCGCATAAATCTACATTTGCTATAAGTTTCAAGTTGACACCTTCAGCCGTAGCTGAGTAAAAAAAGTTTGACGGATGGACAGACAGACGGACACCGTAGTGAGACTATGGGGGTTTCTTTTTTGTACGAAACCCTAAATATAACTTATTGGGAGCTTTAGTCAATATTAAGTATCTGTCCTGACAAACGAAAGCGTTTAATGGGCTCAAGTTTAGGATTGTTGTTTTTAGAAACAAGTGTAAGAACACTAATTATTTTATACTGTTGCAAGTGTAAAAATATTTGCTTCTACAGTTGGGGCTGTTTCTTTTCAAGCGCATTGTCAAGTGATCAATGATTGAATAGTTCTGTCGTGTATCAAGCATCAGGTGACGCACAGTTCACAATTACACTTTAAATTGGTTCTTAATAAAAAATAAGGTTCTCGCCTCAACAGAGTACATGACTCACAGTCGAAGACGTTTTATTTTGTCTTGTCTGCCCTGGCATGTATTAGTCATATTTATCTCTGCTACTTTTACCATTACGTTAGTTAATGAACGACGCGTACGGAGTAATAAATATATTCTATTTTTGTACATATCAGAAGTCTTGATGAAGCGTGGAAGTTTCATTTCATAAAATCAAATAGTGTACGGTGTTGCCTTTCTGAGGTGTTTGTAACCTTTATTCATAGAAAATTTTTTTCGAACGGATATTTCTAGACTTGTGTTGTTAAATGTATATTTTATACGTCGATAGTCCTTACGTCACAGACTGTATTTACATTTTGTATACAATAACATGCTTCTAGGATTTTGAGTGTAGGTATTTTTAATTAAAATTTCCTTCTATTGTTTGGGGCATTGTAATAGAGACATTCGTATAAAACTATAGCTATTATTGTTACTAGTAAGTTCCAACATCCTTGATCCCGTGAAACAAACAATCTATTTTTCTAATATTGACGTGAGCAGCAAACATTAAAATTCAAATAACTTCACGAGCTATCGACATTGAAATTCAAATAACTACAAATATTTTTCAAGTTCTTTTGTCGGAGCTTTTTCTTTGACACATATTTTTCCCATTTACTTTAAAATATGTATTTGCGGTTGTATCTGGGTCACATTTAAGTAAATATTTTAAATGTAACTTAACTTTTTAAGCAAACATTAATATTTGCATACGTTGTTGAAAGAAAGGATGCGTAGAAAATATTTTTAAGTAAAAAATATGTGTCAGAAAACGGCTATAATATTTATGAACTTTTCTCTAAACCAGTTGAGTGTAAAATCGTATGTATTGGCGGTACCTACGTAGATTGCGCTTAAACCTGTTCTGTGTTATAGTCGTTATAGACTTATGCGAGGCCTCATTTGAAACTTACCATTTGGTAAACGTATCTATGAATATCTAAGAATACATGCTTTAAAAATTATAACTTACTAGATTATAGTCATCTGTCTAGGAACTGAATGTGTTTTTTTTTTTTATTATTCATATAATTTTTATATTTTAACAATGTCCGTATCAAAGAGTTTTTTTATTAGTGAATTGTAGCTCTGAAATCACACGATTGAAAATAAAGTATAGTTTTATACATCAGGTCGTCAGAAGCATATAGCACATAAGATGTTATGATTCTTGTAAATATATCCACTATCCTATTTCCTCCCTAGGGCACCGACGCTCAATAGTGGAACGTTTGTGTTCTAAATTATTCTAAAAGAAAGTCGATACCTATTCATATTGATAAAATAAAAATTATTTAATTTCTGTATAGTTTTGTTATTTATATACAATCTTCAATATGTTAATCTGTAAAAATGATTCAAGTTGTAGCCTTTGACAAAACCCCTCCCCGGGTCATGGTAAAGCTCAAGGCACCATCATGGCCCGGCAGAAAAACAGGGAAGGGAGGGAAAAAAAAGCCTTTGACAAAACTAATAAAAACTTTAGTTTGCAAAATTCGCTTAAATCTAACATTATCGCGGAATTATATTAGTAGTTACCAACATGCGTCATTGAATTTTGTCTAATATTGTGATATAACAAAATCAACATTTCCGTTCACAGCTATGTTAGAAGTACCCACGTCACTACACAATTAGTCACACAAATATTTGCTCTTACATATTGGCCTACGTATTTAGTGTCATTCAATCAATATGACGTGTTCTCAGATGTCCAGATGGCGTCCAACATTTCAAGGTACTACGAGATGCATCAAGCAAGTTCTTCTTATGGGTGGTTAAGTTCAATTCATTGAATGAACTTGTAGACTATCATCGTAACGCATCTGTAAGCCGCCTTCAGGATGTCAAACTCAAAGATGTCGTGCCTGAAGAGGTAAGCAGATTAATTTCATTTTATCTTTCTATAATTTGCTTCGCATTTCTTCCAAATAGCACCTCTTGTTTATCATTACAACACTCCGAATTTATTCAAATAGGACACTGCTAATCTACAAGGGATGTAGCTTTTGTACGTATAAAATTGTTATACATACGCTTATATGTGCTTCTCTGTCTTAGTGGGCTTGTCATAGGCACTTACTTACTCTTACTCGTACTTTCTCACTTACAACGCCAACGTTATAAGCATGCACACGCAATATTTGTTTCACTCTGTATATATTTTATGATATAGTACTATTCTGTATATTTAATTGACTTTAAGCTTATAATCTGATAGATATCCTCAACAACCTTTAACTTGTTTACTTCCAAAAGAAAAATGAAATAATTCTACACTATATGCCACTTTAGAGTACCGTGTAAAATGTACTGTAAAATATTTTTATGTTATGGCGAAACCGCACGCGACCATGTTTTATATAATTACTAGAAATGTTCCGATAGTGTGAGCGATATTTTTTGAACTATTTAATTATCTTAACACAACAGCTTAAGCGCTGTATCTTTTGATTATTTATTATGAGTATTTGTTTTATTAGTCGAGATATTGTTATTTGTTTTCTAGATTTACTTAGTAACATAACTCTGAGAGCTTTAGTTGAGAGAATCTTTTTTTGTTTATCTGGGGACTATTTCCCTCGTCAGATGCATAAGAATTAATTCAAATATAACATATTTTCTGCTAAGAGCGCTACAGTACGCGGTCATGCGCCTTCCAGTTACAAAAACCTGATACTTGGTCGTACGATATTTTGATTCAATATTCGAGAATATTTTCCCCCCACGGTTGTCAATTCGTTAAGCGATAATATACTACTTGGTTAGTTGCTAGTTGTTATCACCCTATTGTGCCAGCATTATTAATAAGTAATAAATACTATGCGTCAATCATTTATTTAACGTACCGTTAAGGAAAACCCAATGATTACGAAGCAAATTTATACCATATAGTTTTACTTTTTTCTCGTTTAATACATTTGTGTGAAACTAGACTGTCTTATGTAAATATGCGGCCGCTGTGACCCTGATGGACCGAAAATAACCCGGTCAGAACTGTTGTAAAACTATGATCATTGATTACACTAACCTCCCATTGATAGTTAATTTTACGTGTAGATAAACAATCGTTTTTAAATCGCGGTTTCTTTTAAAATATAATTGAAAGCTATTAAATTAAACTATATATATATGTATATCATCTCTATATTATTACTTCTAGCTATCAAGACAATACCCTATATGTATACATTTTTAAAATTATCCTCGAGTTTCAATTATTTTTATATACTATCAAACCTTACTTTGCGTGATCACTCACCCTAACTTCGTCTCTTTAGATCAAATTCAAAATAAAGCTACAGAGAGATTACACGACTGTCGTAGGCTATCGATTCGGTATTCCGAAGTTTATCGCGTCTACATAACGTGTATTTGTTCCCTATTTCGCTACCGAGTAAATACGCAATATAAAAGTTATTGTACGATTTACAGTACGCATTCCAGAAATGAAATAGTTTGATTACTCCCAGCCATATAAATCGAAGCAGAGCCCTAAAAAAACTCCATAATCGTTTCAAGAGTAGCATATATTAGAGGATTCCGAAGGCAAATATAATCAATATCGTATACATTCCATGTTGTTTTGGAAACAAATAGATAAAACTCATTGCTTTTGTTGTTACTTTTTGATGCAAACACTCCTAAATGGATTGTAATGAAACTTTACAGCTGTATAACATGCAGGTAAATAGCACATGATGACTATAGCAATCATCACACAATAATCCTTGACTTAGAATTTATTATGTATGTTTATTTACACGCTACGTTAGTTAATATTACATTTTTCTCCCGTCCTTATCCCATTATTTGGAGTCTGCGAAACATGTCTTTTTCATCCATAATCAGACGTCATGTCTGTGTTAACTTCTCATTCTTTCATGTCCTCATTCACACAATCTATCGATCTTTTCTTAGGTCTTCCTGTAGACTGTACTTCCACATTTATTAGTAGAACTGTACTAACGATATCACTTTACTACGTTAGATACTATTACATAAAAAAATCTTATATATAAAATTCACTTGTCACAGTGTTAGTTACCGTACTGCTCCGAAACGGCTAGACCGATTTTTATGAAATTTTACATGCATATTCAGTAGGTCTGAGAATCGGCCAACATCTATTTTTCAAACTTTTTTTTTTAGTATGGCAAAACAACGTTTGCCGGGTCAGCTAGTATTCTATAATATGTACTTTCATATATCCAGTCTATAGACCACATACTAGCTATGCTCATCAGCCCATTCTGTCTCTACTGTTCTTTAACCATTTATACCTGGGTTCTTATAATAAATGTATTCCAATATTGTGTATTAAATATGCAATTACTCTGTCATCAGGAAAATATTGTTTTTTAACTGTCTAACTTCCTTCAATATATCTATTACAGTATTTTCTAGTTGTAAAATATATGTGTTCTTGTTGTTTTGCTTCTAAGTCATCAATAATAGCAATTTTGTGTGTTAGTTGTTGTCATCGTCTTTCTAAAGTATGCTAAGCTGCTTTTATATGTGCCTGCAGTATCTATGAAATCAAGTTTCTCTATCACAAATCATAGTGTTATGTATAAAATTATATTATTATGCTATAAATTTCCGTAACTACAGCATATTATATCATTGCGAGTACTAGTTTACTATAAATATTAAATAATAAAATAAATATCACTTAAAATACAGAAAATCTATGTAAAATATCTAAAATACCGTAGATCTCAACTTGGCGGATATGAACTCAATAGTTTTTTTAGAAATTATAGCTTATCAATAAACCACGGATTCTTACTTAGAAGAAGTGCCCAAACAAAAGCATTTAGTCTTGAAATCATTTTTCTTCAAAAATTTTTTAAAACGTCATTTTAATATTGTTTACCAAATAGAATATGTAATTTTTATTTGATTTTAAATAAATTCATATATATAAATGAATTTCCATGGCCTTAAATGCCAAACTATACGACAATGGCCATTCACTTGCATGCGTTTGCTTAAGTGCAAATAATGTACGCCACAATTGTGTCCTGAAGTTTTCCCACGGAGAGTTAACGGGCCATTGCATTTCATTGAATGATTACTGACTACATTAACATGACTCATACAAATCGTATTTACTTGTGCTATTTCAAACGTAGGACTCAAATAAGGAAAGTGGAAAAGTGTTGCGGGGAATCGACCTTTAGTCGGTTGTACCATCACTTTATGAAATCATATTTATACGCCTATAGAGTCATATTTAATAAATATATTTATGAATAATAAGAACACTTGAGTATTCGAGTATTTTTATTTCTTTTGTGTATTTGAAAATAACGAAATTACTGTTAATAAATCAATGGTTTTATTATGTATGGACGTCTCCAGGATTTGGTTCATGGGATTTGTAAATAGCTAAAAGTTCAGTCGCAATACACGCTTTAGTTTGGAGCTAAGGCTATTTGATCCCTACAACCATGTTCCTAGCTTCGTCCATGCCCAGTTTCATAAACCTTTTGCAGGCCTAACCTAGTTATGGATCAACGGTAAATATTACGAACATTGTATGTTGTACTACGAATACAATGAATGCCTCTTCAAATATATATAGAGTTTAAATGTGTCAATGTTTATATGTACCTAATAGAACTTATATGTACTTAAATGGGGTTTTTCTTCGAATTTCCTATTAAAATTCCTTCTATGTGCTTTGGTGTTCTATACCAGGGTTTCTCATTATATGTGAAATTTTGCTTGTCGCTAGTTGACAGCAGAGATTTTGTGACAATCTTTAATATATCTGGCTACCACACCAGACAGTTATTTTAAAATTTAAGAAAGCATTTTATAGGTGAAGTAGAATGAATAAGAGAAACCCTGTTTTATATTCTAAACCGTGTGCCTTGTTGTGAATTTCGATGTTTCCTACAACTTTCATTATCCCAAACAAAAATTAAAAGTTCAGTTGACAGAATTAGGTTTAAATAGATTATGATAAAAGGTTTCTAATGATCTCATGCCAGTTATAGTGTGGAATATTATTTGAGCCCTTTGAAGCACTTAAGTATTTTATCCGTCTTTATATTTTAATTAAGAAAATGTCATTACATAATCTTGACGTAATGCGCAACTGTCATGCATAGGTATTATGGAATATAAGTTATTTTGGTCACATAATGCTAGTCTCGTGTGAACATAGCTCTTGTATTGGGGTAATGCGGCTGTGTGATTTATTTTTGACTAAGCACAGAAGACATTTTATACCATTAAATTAAATGTTGTTAAATTAAAACAAACTCAGTAAGTTGTTGATTAAATAAATAAAACGTAGTTGCGGTTATTCGCCCTAATTTCTTGAGATCAATATTAATTAATCCTTCCTTGCGAGAGAAAAACATGTGACTTGTAACTTGAAGTTGACTTTTAAGATTGAAGCAACTGACAAATGTCTGCTTTGCAAATCGTAAGTTTTAGTTACAAAATAAATAAGTATTCCCTAACAGTAAATAAAGTCATGTCGCCAGTACCAGGTTGTTATTGGCGGCTATGTCCAACGATAACACCCGATTTCCGCATCCGACTTTTTCACTAAAATTTAAAAATAAATTTGGATGTCAATAAAAAATGGCATATCTTTAAAGAATTTTCATTTTGTAAAGCCTTCTGGTGTGTTGATAAATAGTTATACGCCAAACATGGAGACTACCTGGCGAAGTTTAAGTGTTAGTTCTCGGTTGAACTAGAAATCAGAGATTTGACGACGTTTTGACTGATTAAGCTTGATGGTATTTAAACAAAAACAAGGATCTGCTACAGACAATGTGGCTCTGACATCACATGAACATTGGCATCAGGTAAGATGAGTCTAGAATGATAGTACATATATATAAGACGCCTTTTCAGTTTCAGTCACATCTATTCTAAGTGGTCTGCGAGAGATCGCGATAGTACATCCTTTGTAGCTATGATAAGATATAGTACATTGTGTTCCAATAGAGTGTGTTCAATTATATTCTAATTTCGTAGGAAAGGGTAGTCAAATAAACATACTATAATTTGAACTCAAAATCAAAACTATATAACCATGTGAACGTGTATAGGTACTCAACCTTCTACTCTTGAATTATTGATTAAGTCGTTAACACTTGGCTCTAATTTGCTGCGACAATTAGTTAATTGAATGATTTCAATTAATTTTCGTAATTGGTATTCACCAGCTACGAATGTGTTCACTTCGTTAACTTAATGGGTTATACTCATATTCAAATATTACTAATGTATTTCATACACGATTGTTTTATTAGATATGTTGAAGTCCTGGTGTTCGGGTGAAATAAAATAGTGGACTGTATTTAACAATAGGCTGGTTTATTCGCCGTAATTATGGATTACAATTTAGAAGTATTTATACAGAACGGTGTGAGGTCTATGAGCTTAGATGCAAGAGTCAGTATCTTCGGTCGCCCCCGCCGCCGCCGGTTGACCCCCCGGTCGCACCCCGCCGCCGCCGCCGGTTGACGATCGTCCAGCTATCGCGCCGCGCCCGCACCCCTCAAACTCAGGCGTCGCGCGCTTATTTGTATTATGTCGTTGTAGATGCTACAACATGCTCCCCGGGTTGAAGGCTGGAAGCTTCAAGATCTGGAAGTGGACAAATATTATTGTTTGCCCGACGAATGGTGCCGCCTGGTGTCTTCAGCTCTACTACTCTAGTGACACCGTCACTGCCTGGATACAGTTTTATCACTCTTCCTAAGGACCAAAGAAGAGGAGGAAGTGTTTTTTCCTTAATAAGTGCAAGAGAACCAAGTTTCAGTTCTGACGAAGTGGACTTCCATTTTGTTTTCGCCTGTAGTAGTGAAACATACTCCAAGCTGAAGCGCTTCCAGAAATGCTGCTTTATAAGCTCTATTCTTTTGTAGCGTTGAAGCGTATTGATATTATTCGCCAATACTGCTGGTTGCGGAATCGACGTAAGTGGTCGTCCAATTAAAAGGTGGGCAGGAGTGAGAACAGAAAAATCAAGTGGTTCAGAGGAAAGGGGGGTAAGAGGACGAGAGTTCAAAACTGCCTCGATCTGAGTTAGGCAAGTGGTTAACTCCTCATAAGTAAAATTAGTAAGTTGAAGAAGTCTACGTAAGTGATGTTTCGTAGATTTGACAGCGGCTTCTGCTAAACCATTGAAGTGGGGACTATAAGGAGGAACAAATTTAAATTCAATACCTTCCTGTGCAATACGACCTTCGAGATTAGATTTAGTAAGAAATTTAGTTAATTCGTTAAAGGTACCAACGAAGTTAGTGCCATTATCGGAAACTATACTAGAAGGCTTTCCACGACGTGATACAAAACGGTTTAATGCGGCTATATAAGCTTCTGTTGATAATGCCGTAACAAGCTCAATATGACAGGCTTTTACAGAATTGCAAATAAAGATAGCCAAATAAGATTTACTGAGTTTACAACCTCTACCCTTTCGGTCTGCTACCATTACTGGCCCAGCGTAATCTACGGAGCAATGTAAAAATGGAAATTCTAAATTAGTACGTGAGGCGGGTAATTGCCCCATTATAGGCTGAACAATTGCAGCTTTGTACCTGCAACATTTAATACATTTTCTAACAACAGCTTTTGCCAAGTTTCGGCCACCTAAAGGCCAATAAGTTTGTCTTATATTAGCTAAAAGTAATTGTGGACCAGCGTGTAAATATTTCAAATGAAAATAGGAAAATAATATTTTACTAAAATGATGTTTACTGCAAATTAGAATAGGATGTTTTGTGTCATAACTATATGGAGAGTTATCGAGCCTGCCACCAACTCGAATAATATGATTAGAGTCTAGAAAAAGCGACAAAGATGTAAGTCTGTTCTTACTAGGTAGTGCCTTTCCTGTTCTCAATAAAGCATGTTCTTCAGGAAACATCTCTAATTGAACTTTGTATATAATTAAATGTAATGAGTTTCGTAACTCAGACACAGATAAAAAGCCTTTTAGTTTTATTTTGTTTCTACAATTGTAAACAAATCTTTGTACATATGCTATTATTCTTTGTATATTTATTAAATTTGATTTATTTTTAATTAAATTACTAAACAAGTCTATGCTTTTATTTTCAACTGTAATAGAACAAGAAATAAGCTCAGGTAGATCTTGCCTCTCGTTAGGGAACTTCGGCCATTCGCTTTCATGTTTTATTAAAAAGGCGGGACCTGACCACCACAATGAAGAGATACCGATGGAATCGGCCTTCACCCCCCGAGAAACGAGATCCGCCGGGTTATCCTTCGACGGTACGTAGTTCCACTTGTGACTAGCTGTACTTTCCTGAATTTCATGAACCCGGTTTCGAATAAAACTTTTTAATTGATGTGGTGCGGTATTTAACCATCCTAATACAATAGTGGAGTCACACCAAAAATAGCATTTATTTATATTAAGTGTTAAAGACGATAATACCTTTTTGTAAAGTCTCGCGGCTAATAAAGCTCCGCAAAGTTCAAGACGTGGAATTGTCGTGGGCTACTCTATTTTTAGAAGTTAAAAGGTGTACAAATTTTGTATGCGAGTTATGTAATGAACGGATATATAAACAAGTGCCATAGGCTTGCTCAGAAGCATCTGAAAAAATATGTAACTCAAAGGTATCACAGTCATCACTAATAACCCAACGAGGTATGTGTAAATCATTAAGAAAAGGAAGACAATTTACAAAAACTAACCAACGATTTTTAATATGAACTGAAACTTCATCGTCCCATGCATACTGCTTAATCCATAAATTTTGCATAATTCTTTTGGCCTCAACTATGCAAGGACCTACGAGACCCAATGGGTCGAATATCTGACTAATAACGGAAAGTATATGACGTTTAGTTATTTTCTTAGGGATTTCAATATTAATGGAAAATGATAATACATCCGAATCACAGACCCAGTTCAGTCCTAATGTTTTAGAAGCAATATTTTTATCGCTTTCTGAGAACTTCATGACATTATCTGCATTATTACGATATGAAGATGTTAATTCTTGTAATATTTGCTGGCTGTTTGACCTAAATTTTCTTAAATTAAATTGAGCTGACTGAAGAGTGGAAATTATGCCCTTACAAATGAAAATTGTTTCACTAACTGAAGAAGATCCACCTAGGTAGTCGTCTACATAAAAATCTCTTTCAATAGCTTGTCTTACATAATTATTTGGTGCACTTGAGGCTAAGCTAACAAGACATTTTGTAGCTAAATAAGGCGCCGAGGCAGTGCCATATGTAAGTGTATTGAGAGTATAAGTTTTTAAAGGCTCATTTAAATTATATCGAAAAATTATTTGTTGCAGTGAGCGTTGAGACGGATTGAGTTCAATCGCTCTATACATTTTTTCTATGTCTCCGGTGACAACATACTTATGCTGCCGGAAACGTAGCAAAATGGAATAGAGATCATCTTGTACCGTTGGACCGATCATCTGGATATCGTTAAGTGATATACCAGTGGAAGTGACCGCAGAAGCGTCAAAGACGGTACGAAGTTTGGTGGTATCGCTTGACTCACGAGTGACACCATGATGTGGTAAAAAGTATTCAATGGTTTGAAGACGAGAAGGTGATGATGATTCATTCAAGTCAGAATTTTCAGTCATGTGACCTAAACATTCGTACTCTTTCATGAATTGCATGTACCTACTCCTAAGGACAGAATCCTTTGAAAATTTACGCTCTAAAGACAAGAAACGATATTTTGCTTTTAAATAAGACTCGCCTAAGACTTTGGGGTCATTCTTCAAGGGCATAGTTACAACAAAACGACCATCATTATTGCGTGTCGTGTTTTCTAAAAAATGCTGCTCACAGAGACACTCCTCTGGAGACAATGATGGCTTAACTTCTACCGTGTCTAACTCCCAAAAGCGAGATAAATCCGGGTTTGATTCCTGATTTATAAAATGACAAGAACTGGAAGAAGAGTTGGACTTAGGACGCCCAACATAACCAGATACTAACCAACCTAATTTGGTTTCGTATAGTTTAGGAAAATTTTTACCTAAATCTATGGAATTATTCCCTAAGACTGACCAAAAGGTTTGGGCCCCGACTAATATGTCTATAGACGCAGGCTCATTGAAGGAAGAGTCAGCTAAGAATAATCCCGAAGGAATATGTATATGCTCAAGATTTATAAATGAAGACGGTAAAACTCGGGTGATTTGCGGTATGACGTGACAATTGATTGTAGTTGTAAAATCATTATGAAGAGATTTTATCGTAAGACTACACGAACTTGTACTACAAGAAATATTATTGTTAATACCTGTCACAGTGGCGCTCGTACGACGACGTGACAAACCCAGCTTACCGCAAAACGATTCTGTGATGAGGTTGGCAGTGCTGCCATTATCTAGCAGTATCCTGGCAATGTGCTCGACACCATTGCAGTCGTGCACCTTCACACGCGCTGTGGAAAGCAAGACATGTGCAGGAGTAGTAAGCTGTTTACATTCAGTTGAGTTAGCAAAATTATTAACTGAAACAATAGGCTCGCTAGCCTCTGTATGTAAATGTAATAAAGTATTATGAAATTTTTTGCAATATCTACAGGAGACAAGTTTACATTTATTTTCTGTATGTCCTGGCCGCAAGCAATTTAGACAGACTCTAGAATCCCTCGCCTTTTTTATGCGATCTTCAATAGAAAGAGATCTGAATGTTTCACAGTTAAATAAGAAATGATTTTGATTGCACATAGGACATTTTAATGATTTTTTATTCAAGTGATTATTGTTTTGATTATAATTAGATATTTTATTTTGTTGTATTTCTGTTAGAAAATTAATGTTAGGTTTAGTTGATTCATTTTTATTTAATTTAATTATTTTACTTTCTTGTAACGTTTCTAATAAGTCCGCCCTACTGCAAAGAAATGTTATGAAAATATCAAGTGAAGGTGGATCACTAAGTGAGTTTCTATGAGATTCCCACTCTCTTCGAGTTGTAGAATCAAGCTTTTCTGCCATCATGTGAATAATCAATGTGTCCCAATGCTGCGTAGGCTGATCTAGAGTTGACAGAGCACGTAAATTCTTATTCGTGATATCTATAAGATGCCGGATGCCTCGAGAAGACTCTTTATGAATTTGTTCAATATTAAACAAAGCTTGAACGTGATTATTTACAAGTAACCTTTTATTGTCGTACCTATTGCATAACAATTGCCAGGCGTTCGCGTAATTATCGCCTTTTATGTCTAGACTATCGATAACTAGTAAGGCACTACCCTTTAAAGACGCTCGAAGATAATGTAGTTTATTAATGTCATCCATATCAGACCTGGAATGAATTAAAGAAATAAAGGTGTCCCTATACTCTAACCAGTGCTGGTAGTGACCATGAAAGGTGGGTAATTCAATTTTTGGCAATCTTATGCTATTAAATTTTGGAAAACATGCCTGGGAATCATCTGAACTTGCTGCGGCACCTGCATGAAGCTCGCGATGCGTAGACGGCAACTCGCCAAGAAGATTACGCGCCTGAGCAATAAGTCCGTGGTACTCGTTTTCAAACAGTTCCCGCTCATTACACTCGCAGTCGGAATCCTCAGATAATATTTCAATTTCATCCTGTAATTGATCGAAAACAGCATATAAGGTATTGAATTTATTAAGCCTTCCTTCTAAATCTAACAGCTGTAAATGGCTGAGTTCTTTAGAGCTTTTAAGCAAAGTAATATAATTCCCGAAAATAGTAAGCCTAGACTTAATACCTCCGCGTCTTTTAATTAATTTATCCATCTTAGCTTCAGCCATATTACCTACTTAACGATGCAAGCGTAAGAAAAAATATTACAAAGAAAGTAGCAAAGCAGGTAGCAAAATTGTTCTATAAATAGAAAGGAATGCAGCGAGCGAACGATAAGAATTATGCGAATAATAGCAAATACCTACAAACGAGCCGGCCGATCAGCTGATGTTATACTTAACGCGATAGTTAAAGTTAAACGAAGTTAACGGTTATAATTTTCAACCGTATGTAGGTAATTATAAGCTTGAAAAAAGCGTGCGAGAAAAAAAAATTTGCAAAAAAAATATTTATTTTCATTACTTTTAAATTTTAAGCGTTATTAAAACGGTTTATATGTAAGATATTAAACATACGTATGAAATGATTCAGTAAGTAAGCGTTTAAAATTAGCACTCACTAAGCAAAGACAGTTTTGAACCTAGGAAAATAAGACGAAGAACAGGAAGTTAAAACTAGGATAAATTGGAACGAACTCACAAATTTATGATCCTTCCGTAAAATGATGATTTTAACTCCTTCCTCGCAAGAAGACTCGCAGGGTCCAAAGTGCGTTTGGTCGACCTCCGTTTCACCTTATGTCGGGCTGTTGTAGATGCTATGCAATTGTTGAAATGGAAGCAATCTGCACTGCTGAAGTCTACAATGAAGAGCTCCGTGGACGGTTCCTTGACCTTCTTCGATGCAGTCCAAAAAATAAAACGGCGAGATCCTAAAGGACCATGTTGAAGTCCTGGTGTTCGGGTGAAATAAAATAGTGGACTGTATTTAACAATAGGCTGGTTTATTCGCCGTAATTATGGATTACAATTTAGAAGTATTTATACAGAACGGTGTGAGGTCTATGAGCTTAGATGCAAGAGTCAGTATCTTCGGTCGCCCCCGCCGCCGCCGGTTGACCCCCCGGTCGCACCCCGCCGCCGCCGCCGGTTGACGATCGTCCAGCTATCGCGCCGCGCCCGCACCCCTCAAACTCAGGCGTCGCGCGCTTATTTGTATTATGTCGTTGTAGATGCTACAACAGATATTATACACTTTTAAGCTTCTAGTAAATGATAATAATGTTAGAATAACAAAATCTATTTAATAATGGTTTATCATTATTATTTCATCGCATACATAACGAAAATCAATGCAAGCTTGTCGCGCTTTGTCTATTTGACTGCTTTAAATCGGTTCGGTTCATCAATGAACTGCTATGTCAATTAGCCATATTTCTATGTCAGTTAACACATGTGCACTCGCTGTACATATCTTTATATAGTACACCGATGATATTAATACACATTTTTGTACATACACCTATTTTTAAAAACACTTTTATGCTCGAGGAACACATCGCTTTCAATGCATAATTAAATTTATTTTCTAATCTTATATGTACAGGTTGACTTTGCAAGGTGTTGCCAAATTTTTAGGAGCGACTCTGAATCAGTAACTTAATCGATTTACGTAAAGAACAAAAAAATTTTTTTTTTTCATTTTAATTATTCCTATCCGCTGTTTAAAAATAGTACGCGTGGATAATTTACTTCATTCATAGAAAAATATGCACGCACGTCACGATAGTTTCGCAAAAGTTAAACTGCAAGTGTAGCAGTGATTATGGTGCGCGAAAATAAGCCTTATGCTTAACAACATAAGGTTCGGGCGCCCGTGCAAGCGAGGGGTAGGAGAAGGGGGAGAAACGGTGCGCCTGCCGGGCGGCTTTTTGGAATCAATAGTGACCGTGACGTAATTGCGTAAGCGCATGCCGCTCTTATCGTGCGCCGCTCCTGTTGTATCGCGTGTGCAGTTGAGTGTTGTTGTGACTTGTGACACCAATCATGGCGCATAATTATTCACATGCCGAACGATATGAGATGGTGCGTTGCTACTACTTAGTGGAGAAAGTTTACGTGGTGCGCAAAGACTTTACCGTAGTGATAGTTTACCCCGTTTACAACGTCGAGGAATTACCTCTTCCAGGGCCATAATTTTAGCTGCGAATCAAAATTTACTGGATTTCGGACAATTCACCACTCCTTCACACGCAATTGGTGGCGGTGGTCATAATCAAATTTCACTAACACTTGACGATACAGTAATTGAATTTTTTGAGCGAAATCCGCGTGCTAGCATACGCGAGGCAGCGCGACGTTTTAACGTGGCCCAATACTACGTTTGGAAGCTTTTAAACTCAAATAATTATCACCCATACCATTACCAACGCGTGCAGGACTTACACGACGATGATGGACCCGCCCGAATACGTTTTTGTGAGTGGTTACTTGCGAACAAAACAATTATCGGAAATGTGATTGTAGGACCAGTGTTTATTGAAGGGTCATTGACCGGTGGCGTGTTGATGAAATTGCACCGTATGTGCACTGCATAAGAACTTGTTGTCGCGCTTGTCGTTATGTGGTCTGTATAAGGTCGTTTTTGGCTCTGGTCTCTGATGAATGACGGCTCACGCGGTGTCTGTTTGTTGAGTTACTTTTAAGGACATTTTGAATAGTTTTTTTTTTTTTAAATACTACGGTTACAAGTAGTTACTACAAAGACGTATTTTAGTATTGTTCTATAGAGCTTATTTTAAAAATTTGGCAACACCTTGCAAAGTCACCCTGTATATAAAAATCAATTGCTGTTCGTTAGTCTCGCTAAAACTCGATAACGTCTGGGCCGATTTTGTTGGTTTTGTCTTGAAATGTTCATGAAAATCCAGGGAAGGTTTAAAGGGTGACAACATATTATTATATGGGGATCTTAAATTCCACGCGTACGGAGTAGCGGGCATCAGCTAGTGTTTAATATAATTAACAAATGGGTTTTTAATGTATCTTTAAATTAACTTTAAGTAACGTTTTATCACCTTTCTCGTTAATCTTGGTCAGATCATAAAGATAGGCGGTAAAGGTAAATCAAAAGCGTTTATAAAGAGAATGTAAATATTATGAAGTTTACAAAAATAACTACTGCCTCTGTTCTTTCTGCCTCTGACACAATGTTTGTGGCGTGTGTAAGTACCTATGCTGTAATTTTGTTGGGCAGAATTACTTGCTTTTTAGACATTGGTATGAAATTAATTTTCAGCTTCAAAAATCATAATAAACTCTGCTCTAGACACGCTATTAGCATTTTAAAATACTTTACTAATAGCCCATTCGTTTCGTCTCGATAAAGTATTAGCCAAGGTTTCCAGATGTTTGTGCGCATACTAAGTGTTTACATAGAACTCTTTCGATCCTCGATTTTGTTTATGTGATGATCGGATGTACCACATCTTTCACTTTATGAATATAATCATTAAGAGGATACCAAAATAGCTTCGTGCATTTTTCTATGTACGAAGTTTTCATTGTTTCTTTAGATTGAATGGCTAGAGCTCTAATTTTTAAGTATATGTTTATTCAATATATGATCTAGGATCGCATCAACTCAGAAACGCGATTGAAAAAAGTTTTCTCGATAGAAAATCTTGGCGAAACAACCTCTCTAATTTTTTATTTTTTTCATTTGTCGGTTTATTATCGCGTATTAACTAATGAAATAATTTTAAAAACATAAGTAACTATTATATGTAGAAACACGTAAATCAGAATTAAAATATATTTAGTAGATTTTGAGTAAATAGGAAAAGTATCCCTAATTATTCATTTTCTGTGCCTACTGGCTGTGTTAATATGTACATGTCGGCGATGATATACGATAATATTGATGTAGGCCCTTAAAGTGATTGATACTTACGTAATGTACTGGGTAGTGTACTGACATTGTTCTAGCATTCTTTATATTTGGATAACACATGCACTTTACATCAGCTGAAGGGAGTAATTATTTGCCCACCCTGGCTTTAAAAAAATGTATTGGAAGCTATATATAGCGATGTCGAGCCAATTTTAGAGTAGAATTTCGAAGAAGATTGAATTTGTGCAATGTAATATTATGTAGGAAATATTTGGAGTATTTGCGAACTTAGCTCAATTGAAATGTCTAGTTGTAACTACCACGGTGTTAACATATTGTTATAAATCAACAGGAAGGCATTAGTTATTATTTCAGCGCTAGTGAATCAATATATGTTTTGCGTCATTTAACATATAAAAATTGAATACATAGGGTATTACCCTAGAAATTCCAGTGTGTAACTTTTTTCTAGATAAGTAGGTACATCATATTTAACTAGTTTAGTTACCATCCAATCCATGAGTATTTGAGAATCTAAAACTTTACATATTGTAGACCCCACTAAAGTCCATTATTTCAGTAGTAGAAAATATATAGGTAGAAATCACATTAGTGATAGGGTCTTCTTAGTCTATAAAATAGTTGAAGCAAGTGGTCCTAGAAATCTGGAACAATCCCTTTAGATTTTAAGTATCTTCGAAGTTGGTAGGTACTGTAAGCATATACTTGTTAATATTGATTGTTAATATACGTACTTGTATTGAACGTATTGGACAAATAAAATCAAGCAAAGCAATAAAGAGATTTGATAATCATGGATTGTTGTACACCTTACATGACCATGACAGCAGGTCTTTTCAATCCATAATACCCGTTGACAAGTATGAGATGGACCAATCTTCACTTCTTCACCATATTAGAGCGCAAGGGAGACGTCGCCGTCACAGGCAAGGACATTTTAATGAGCATGACGACCATTGCTATTATAACTATCAAAGCAACTGAGCATGATTAATAAAAATCGAATTAAGTTTCGATATTAGGTACCTAATGCAACTGGTGTCTGTATTATAATTCGCGCGATCTAAGTTATCGCTTTTTAAATAGCAGCCATCGGGGAGTAGTTCATATGTGCCAAGGAAAGGGATAGTATAAAAATATTAATTTTGCTGATCAACTTTCTGGCAAATATTCTGTTTTCTTTTGTGATTATAGAAATGTTGGTGAACTTTCTTATCCATACTTGTCTAAATAAATAGAACTTTGTTCGAAAACAAAAGACTAAAAGTTGATCACTTACATGTACTGCGGGCTTTTTAATTTCTAATATTTTTTTAACTACCGGCACTTGTTAACTTTGTCTCTGAACTTAAAAGCTGACTAATGTGACTTAGATCATACGAATTATAGAGTTGTCTACTTCTTGTGTCATTAGGGCTTCGGTCTAATACAGAAATCAAATAAACATTTAAAGATACTACGATCTTATATAAAAAATTGGTCAAGTGCGAGTCAGACTCGCGCACGAAGGGTTCCGTACCATTATCTATGCAACATAAGGCAACGTTATTAGTATCGAGCAAGAAACGGTAAAAAAACCATGTTTGTTGTATGGGAGCCCCCCTTAAATATTTATTTTATTTTATTTTTAGTATTTGTTGTTATAGCGGCAATAGAAATACATCATCTGTGAAAATTTCAACTCTCTAGCTATCACCGTTCTTGAGATACAGCCTGGTGACAGACGGACGGACGGACAGCGAAGTCTCAGTAATAGGGTAAATAGTCCCGTTTTTACCCTTTGGGTACGGAATCCTAAAAATACAGTATCAGTACTTTGTACCATTTAGAATGTCGTAGAATGCAAAAAGTTAGACTCTTAGGTCTTGGGTCTTAATAATACTTCTTGCGATAGTTCAATCAAATGCGACTTGCATTTGACTAAAATGTTAACTCTTAATATTTTGTGTTTATTTTATCTCTTGTTTAGACCGTGCCCTAATCTATATGTTGGCTGTTGTGGTAAATGTGTATCTTGCTTTTATAATATGGTAAATTGAGTTCCAATATAATTGGGGTTGCAGGTTTTGGTGCAGGCGTTGTACGACTTCACGCCACAGGAAGCTGGTGAGCTGGAATTTAGGCGTGGAGACGTCATCACCGTGCTCGACCGCTCCGATCAACATTGGTGGCAGGTTAGCATAAAATCTTTTTCCTGTACTTTGACATCTGTCAACTGCGCAAGTCCGACCGTAGTTGCGTCCTTTCCGAATGTCCTATGTTACTGAAAGATTGAGAATTGCTGATGAACTACGACGAAATGTTACTCGCCTCTTTTTTGCTCATCAGCCCAATTGCGGTTCTCTGTTTAAAACAGACCTCCATATTATTATCTTTTGTAGGGATTTTGATTAGAGTTTGTTTTTTACTATTTACTAGAGACATTATATACAGTTTGTGTAAAGAATTATTATTGAAGCGTTATGGTTTTCCCGGTTTACATTTAGGAAATATTGTGCAATTAAAATGTTTTGCATAAGTATATGTGGTCATTGTAAACGCGATAATAATCAAATCTTTATCTTGTTTCAGGGTGAAATAGCGCATAGACGCGGTCTTTTTCCCGCGTCATACGTCACCGCTTATCATTCATAGTGGCATCGTGCCCTCTTCGCCTTTGCCTCAGCCACGCTCGCGAAAAGCGCTTGCGCGGGCGGACCATGATCATAACCTAACTTCATATATATGGAGCCGAATCAACAAGTTAGTACATACAAATATCATCGAACATACCGATAAATCCCTTTTTCGTTATCAGTCGACAGTTATAGATTTTTCACACGTGGGAAGTCGTAAAACTGTTAATTGAAAGGGTACAGGAGATAGCTCAAACTCGAATTAATAGATACATAAGTCTTCAATACGATAAACAAGATAAAGCAATGCAAATTAATTATACAGGGTGTGGCGTAAATGGTGGTCCAACGCTAAGGTGGTTATAGTCCAAGTATTCACCTAATTAAAAAAAAAAATCAACCATTTTTAGGTATTTTTTTATTACACTACTCACATCGAAAATGCATGATTTGTTAAAAACGAGAAATTAATTTTCAGTTTTTTTTATTTATTAGTTTATTTTTGGGGTTTACATAAAAAAACGAAAATGCATGTGCTAGTGCTAGTACTCGCCCGTACAACACAAAAAACACACTCTAAAAATAATGTCATTTGTCGAAGTTACATTCTCATTTATAAAATATTTATCGATTTTTTACAAAAAAATAAAAAAAATCATATTTCCGAAACCAATGGCTAAAAATGGTAAATTTTTTTTTAATATGATAGGTGAATACTTGAACTATAACCACCTTAGCGTTGGACCACCATTTACGCCACACCCTGTATGTGCATTGGAATTCACACAGAATAGTGGTTTTTTCTACACACTTTTAATTCTTGTTTCTCAAAGCGGTTCTAGAACTTTCATTGAATGAGATAAGTGTATCGAAATTATTTTAATATCTATGCAATATTTATAATGATTAGTCATGTTGATAATAAAGGTTTTAATATTTATTAATCTTGCCTAAGTTTATTTTATTTATTAACATAATTGGACATTATAAATATTGCCAAAAATCGCTCAGTTTCTATTATATTTGAGTTGTTAACTTTGTAGTAACGCTCCATATAATGTGGTGTTAGTGTATCTATCATCATATCAATAACTCGCGCTATTTTACATCGAAATTCAAACTTATTATATTATAAAATATCGCATGAAAACGTTATAGTTTTCTTGGTTTTACTTTTAATAGTGCATGTGGTATATTAGCGAAATTGAGGAATATGTGAGTTATTGAATATCCTAAAACATATTCGGAGATGATCAATTGACAATATAACAGACGCTTCAATCGCTATAACATTTATCATCAAAAATAGTTGCAATTAATCTTCTCTGATGATGTCTTTGTACAGCGCTTAGCCTATTTTACACACGGACAAATATTTTTTGTACTATGTAGTTACATTATATGCATCGCTGGTCTTAATGTCTAGGGCATTTACTGCTAGTCCACTATTGCGTGGCACATAACTAAAACCGCTAAAAATATGTAAAAAAAGATTAAAACGTAATAAGAGTAGAAATGTCATAAATTTAAAGATAAATTATAGTGGTAAAAATGATCACCATGAGTGGGACTTGAACCCACGACCTCGGAATACCGTTCCGTTCTCTCCCAATTGAGCTACCATGGGATACTACTTGATTTATTAAGTAAAACCATGGCAAGTCAATTGCAAAAATTAATAAAATAAATTTAATTTAAAGATGGTTTTAAAATATTAACATTTCTGGCAATATTTTTAATTTATTATTTATTGGCAATTAAAACTATTATTCAATATTGTGTAATGTACAAAATCGTGCAATAAAAAATTGCTAACGATTTTCATTTTAATTGTGGAGATTAACAAACTCTTCCTTATTTGTCACAAATAAACTGTGCGAATATGCTAAACGCTGTATAAACGCGTCCATTAAAATTATAAACTTTGACATTTATAAACGTCTTATAAATCTAGATGTCTAAAAACAGGACAATGGTACCAATTCTACGAACACAACTAAACTTAACTTAACTAAAAAATGAAAATTGATAGCCTCAATAACACAATTCAGCAATGTTAACAAAACTTTTATATTATAAAAACGGTTTATTATAGACTAATGATTTTAATTAATATAAATGTGTACAACAAAATAGCCAAATATTTAAGATACAGCAATAGCTGTTTTCATTTTTTAGTTAAGTCAAGTTTAGTTCTGCACATAGAATTGGCACCAATATAGTTTTAGGTAAATATAGGTCGTTTATAAAGCTTGTATGAATCATTGACATAGTATTAGTAGATAGGGAAAATTTTTATATCAGAATAGATTGTTTTTTTTTTTACTATTTTTCATCTTAGTACATCACCGAACACTTTTTATTATAAGTATTTACGCTTTGAATTTGGAATCACCTTTTTTCGGCTTAAAAGTCCTGTTCTTTCTCAGAATTAGTCCAAGGGTCACCAAATAGAGAAACCGCGGTTCAAATCCATACTGCCAATATTTAAATAGCACAATCTATTTTATTACCTTGCAAAATGCGACGGTCATGTTTTTTATAAAAAAGCAGACCTCTAATGAAAGTAATTATTGACCCCATGCTCTGGACTATTTGTGTACCATATTTCTTTTAAAATTGGTTCGTTAATTTGGCGTAAAATAGCGACGGGCAGAGTTACTTTTGCATTTATAATATTAGTAGGGATTAACATTGTTACCACTTAACAAAAAAAACTGAAAAGCAACTTTTGGGCTCAACAGAAAGATGTTAGCGTCATTCGTAAAAAATAAAATCACCAGTCTACTGATACTATGTTAATAATATGAATAAAAGTCGTATATATAATCTATGACGAGGTCTTTGGGTGATGTTTGATTTTTATATAATATTTTGACGAGTATATGGTGCTTTATCCTACAGCTAGGTTGATTACGATATTTTAATACATGTCGTTGGTCGTAATTACATATCTGTCCAATGTACTCACGTGTCAAACTGCCTTGATTTTTGCAATACAAGTAATTTGTTAGTACAAAATTTGTGTCGTGTTCGATGTTCTATGAATTTAATTGTACCCTCAATTTTTATGTGACAAGCGCTCGATGATAGTGTATTATATCCTCGGAAACGTGCCAGAATGTTAATTGTAGTTTTTTTAATTTGAAATATACGTTTTAAGTATTGAAAAGGTGAAAGGGATCAATTCAGTGTTTACTGAAAACCCTGTCCTATAGATATTTCTTAATTGATGTGATTTTTAATAAAAAAAAATATGACCATTATTTATCCCCGTATTAGTCTTTAATGCTCATTATTAAAATATTTACCATTTTAAACATTATTTAAGTGCTAATTTTAAGTTTGGTTTTAAATTTCGATTTTATTTTATATTTCTCTATATTCTAATCTGGTAATCGTTTAGAATAAATATACATTTTAATAGTATCCTACAAAAGCTTAGCTCTCGTTAGACTTAATTAAGTATGTGTTGCGCACAATTTCATTGTAGCATTGTTAGCACAGGTCGGAATTAGGCGTAGCTTTTTATGTATTGATTTCATACAACGAAAGATCAAAGTGGATATAGCTCAAATCCCTAAACTACAAAAGAAAAAATAGCGTGATGTTAAGTAAAAAATAACTGATTACTTTTAAATATTTTAACCAATGCTTTGTTGGCAATAGTGACATGACGATGGATGTGCAAAGTCGCAAAATTCTTATGTGCACATGGACGATGTTGCCACTTTTGTTGTTTTGCCGAACATAGCTTGTAAGAGCAAAAGGAGACTTGGGAAATAAAAAGATCCATATTGATATCAACATTTCGTTGTAAGTGAAAAATATTACCTAATTCCGACCTATGGTAATCAGTTACTCATTATTTTATGTATATCTACTAAGTTTTTCGCGAGAATGGTTGTATATTGAGCGATGTATTTTATATAAAGATAATGTATGTTGTAACAACTCGCTTTTGATAGCATTTGACGTGTTAGTTGTGGCGCAAATTCGTTACCTGTACGTGTTTCAATCATTTACATGTAATAATTATATCGTCTTAAATGTCTAACATGGAAGTATGGTACTCTTGTTTACTTGCAATATTTGATAAACAATCTTGAAGAGAATTTTCAAGTGTTTGTATCAAATGAGAGCGGGAAAAGTGATCACTCGTAGTAATAATTTTCTGGCGAATTTCATGCGTTATTAAGATCTTTCTTTCACCATACTAAAGTAACTAAAAATAACAAAACGGAACTTAATTAAAATGCCGTGCAGTTTTGCTATAAACACATACTTTAGACTACCCTCTATGGCATTTTTCAAAGTAAGAAAATTTTATCGCGTTGTTAGATCAAACATTGATATTAAAGATTGTGTATCAAATATGATAAGTAAATAAGGTGGCTCGCGTATTGGTAGTGTGAAAATATAGTCTTATAATGGCTACCACACAGAGATGAATCGATAGATCGCTCTGAAGTCAAGAACATCGTGACATTGTACTTATTTAGCGTTTAGTCAACTTGAAATTGATAAAAAATTTAATAAAATAACTGAGTGATCGTTGATCCAATGTAGATATTTATTTTTGTTATTGTATTGTACCCAAAATTGTAAAACTATATTTATGGTGACATAATTGATAGAATTTTAACTGAATGAGTCGAGGGATGCATAGACCGATCTTTAGATGTAAGGGACATAATGTAAGTTGACGGTACATGTTTTATATAATTTAAAATAAAAATGCCTTTTAATAAAACTGTAATTTAATTTATGTGTGTAATAATATGTGGGTATATTGTGAAAATAATTTTTGTATTGCCCAAATTTGCTTATTATATTAAATAGATATACTAGTGACGAATAAGTGCATAAAGGCAAGTTTCAATAAATCGGAAGTGCTATATCTTAAATAATCAAATATTTAAATAATTTAAGTTATGATTCTCCAATATTGTGGAAGATGTATAATATTTTTTACTAATAAATTTAATATTATATACTTTTTATGTTTTATTTTGTTTCTTTTTTAAACCGCTTGCCCTAGTGTTGTAACTAAATTTACGAATTGATAAATTTAGTCGAATGAATGTTGGTATCGCCTAAAGTTAGTAAAATTGCATTTAGTATCCTTGTGCTAATTTCAAAGCCAGAACGTCAATTATTTATATTATCACTAACTGGGCCCTGCGTTTTACTGGAAATATTAGCGAGGGCCACTTCAAAGACATGTCCAAAACTAATTTACATTATACTCTCAAAATTTGCTAAGAATCAGCTCATGTCATTTCGGAGGAGAATGAAGACTATTTATCACCATTCTGTAACATGAGTTCGTATATTATTTCAGAACACACACATTGAAGATTTCAAAATAATTTTTCTCACACAAGATTTGACTGTTAAAGACTTATGAGTGGTATTTGATTTGTGTTATATTAAACAAAAGAAAAATTTGATTAAACATTTATTTATCACATATTAAAAGTAATTATAATTATTAATCATTAAGTATTTCGTACTATTATGAACTAAGAATATACACAACTTATGGTCTTATGGTTTTCTAATTGACATTCAAATGTTTGTTCTACGTCTAGGTGTTTCTATGTATTATAAGTATGTATTTACAAAAGAAAAGTAGTTTATGTATTCTATCCGTATTCTGGTACCCATAACACAAGCATATAAGCTTAGCTTGGGACCAGAGGACGTTGTGTGAAATGTCCATGAATATTTATTTATTCATAATGACTTATCGGAGGTTTAAACGGAGATTTAGATTTTTATCGGAGAGATAATAAACGTTTTATCGTAAAAAGACTATTATGAATAACAAGTTTTGAAAATTTTCGCGAACTTTTAAACCTCCGATAAGTCATTATGAATAAGACCGTTAATGTCTAATTATAGCAGTTATACATAGTAATAATCTAAAAGTAACTAAGTAATTCTGTGAGGAATTACAATAGCCTACATTTTATAATCCCTAAACTTATAAAAGATCATAATTCTATCATTTACATTTTTATAAGTACTTTAAACTCTTTAAAAAGCTAATTTATACTTAAAATATGCATTTATATAATTCAGAAATTTAGAAATCTCATCGGGTGAGCGTGCGTGTGCCCATAGGTATACACCATCATTTAATCTCGGACCCCTTACTTGTGGTTAGCTATCGGACCCTTCCGACTCTGTCCAACCCTGACTATTGCCGTTACAACAACATTGGCATAGAACCCTATAAACCAAAATACAATTAAATTTTAGAGGGCTCCTATACAATAAACTGCTTTAGTGTACCGTGATGCGTAATCTTCGAGCTTCTGAAAGTCCAAACGTGGTACAAATTTATTTTTGACTTTTGTTGAGGAGAATTACTTAAGTAATAAATAATTTTCACAGAAATCATCAAATACCATCCAAAATGCTACTATCTACTTGATCAAAATGATTTTCCGCCCAAAGCTTTCAAGATGTTTTCAAATGCTATCCAATTGACTAGCGCCCAAGGAGCTAATCGGACCCATAATGGTATGAAGCCTTTGTACACCACCATAATACCCTCATTCTTAACAGATTGTCGGAGGCAGTCGATCATACCCTTATACATCGTACCCCTGAAAAAGAAAATGTAATTATTACCCGATTGCGCGACGCAAAGGCGTGATAATGTGATTAACAGCCTTTGTATGTTCTTTTAAAGCACTATGATGACCAAGCGCTAGAGCCGATTTTTATGATTGATGATTCATACGTCAATCGATTCGTTTTAGTCTGCCTAAGCTAAAAGATATCACGTTAGTGAAAATTCAAATAATGGATCCCTGCTGTTCAGTTGTTCTGCTTATTTCCTTTCAGTTTTTAAATAGACTATTTTTTGTGTATGTACCTTAATATAACTTATTTGTTTCTATAAATAATAGCTAAAATACTAAGCGTGGAAATTAAGAACAGAAGGGCCGTTCGCGGCAGGTCATCTCACACACATGAGACTGCTAGTCATTTCAATATTATATTGACTGACTCGTTCGCACCTAATTCTAACACTATCAAACTTGGGTACACTCTTAGAATCGTGCCATTTTACTAGAGAGTTTTGAAAAGCAGTCAGATTAGCATATCTATAATGGTATAGAGCAAATGGTAATATATTCATAAGAAAGGTCAATCGCAATAAATTCTGGCAAGGAGAATACTAGAAGTTGAAGTTCCAGTACTAGGTACATACTTTCCATCTGGTCCCACTGGTTGGTTCATTAGCCGCGTCTTCAAAACATCTGCAGGAGTGCCCAATACCGCAGCGACAAAGCCAGCTACGAATGCCGACATGGTGTGCAGTGAAATGCCGTCTGTCATTTCAAACTCTCTCTTTAAGAATTTCTTAGTATAATCGTAAGCAGCCAAATCTCCTAAGTTAACAAGCCCCGCACGCTGCATATTTGGGATAGCACCTGTTAGGATTTAAAGTAGAAGTTAACCGGATTTCAATACAAGCAAATACACAGAAACCACCTTAACTCACCCCCAAATAAATAATTATCCCGAGAGATTATCGTTCGACTATTGCACATCAGCCGATATAAATCATAAAGTAATAATTTAAATATCGTTGAACCTACATTAGGAATGATATTTATAAACTCACCTCTCCAGAATCCTAAAATACCACTTTGTTTATAAATCATCTTGTAAACTTCCAAGCATCCTGAGAATCGTGGAGGTTTGCCTTGCAGCACTCGTCGGCCTTCAGCTTGCATCTGAATCTTTACTACGTCGGCAGGACAAGCAATCAATTGAGCCAGAACACCACATGATACTCCACCTGTTTAGTTTTCTTCTAGATTAAAAACAGCCATAAAAACTAGCCACAAATGTTTATATAAGAAACTTACAAAAAGCTGTAGCTCCCAATGTCATATTGTGGTTTTCATCCGCGAACCATGTACGCATGTGTTCGTAAGCTACTAGCCGACAGCCGGCATAGATGGCGTGCCGTTGACACATAGGTAGCAAACCGCTCCATAGCTTCAATGGTCCTTCTTGTGTTGCTATAGATAATGTAGTGGCTATCAAACCTTTATTTTCCATCTGAAGAGAAATACTAGTTAAAAAACAAACAATATCAGGCCTCTATACTTTGAAAGGAGTAGTTAAATCAATAGCATTTACCAATAAACAATTTACGTAAGGAAAAACCCATATTTTTAGATGGCTCTTAACCTAAGTTAAATGCCAATTTTTGGCAACGATTTGGATAAAAATAATTAGCACAGCCAGCGAGCGGTTAAACACGAAATCCATTAGAATCAAGCTCCGCAGTCAAACAGGTGGTTGAATGGCTATTACACAATCAGTAGTTTAAGTTTAGGTGTAGTAATGATATCTTAATCATTGTTACCTTAAAACCATGTTTAGCAGCCGCCATTTCACTTTGTATTTGCAGCCTTGTCTTAGCCAAATCAAATGGATATGTAACTGCGAAGAAAAAAGCTTTAACGTGTCTAGTTATCATCGTCAGTTAACTAATTAAGAATATACGCATTTTCTTCCTAGTGTGCTGGTAATGTCAGGTAATGTATAATATACCCATGCAGATAAGATGTTTTGTCAGCTATCAAAAAATGAAGTTAAAAGTCTATGCAACCACGCCTGGTCAACATAGTACCATTATACGTACGTACACGTAAAGTGGAGTAAACCTGAGCTTCACAATGGGATTTGATGAGACGAATCGATTCGCTATGGTAGTCTTATAAATATTTTGTAACTCACCAATTTCAGCACACCAGGCTGAAACTACTGCTACCAGGTATCTTGTTACAACTGAGTCTGTTATAGATGACGTGGTTGGTTTTTGTTCAAGTTCTAGTACTAACATATTCGCTGTAATATTGCTATCGAAACTACAAAGATGTGAATAAAATATAGATGATATAGATCGTCTTTTCAAAAAATAAATCTTAGAAATTAAATGACCAAATAATACTTACACAAAATGATTATTTGAATTTCATAAATTAAACTCTTGCAAAGAAAATAAATTAAAATTAATATAGAAAAAATACTTTTCAAATCTATCAGTCACTTTGAAAAGTTGTAATCATAGATAACTTACTCTTAGAAGAAAGTTCTTCGATGTCATAAACCAATAAAAATTTCAAATAGTATTTTGATATTTTAAAGATACCTATTTCTTCTAGAATTGGCTGAAGTTACCTTAGCAGATTCTGCGTAAAGCAAAATAAATAACACCAAGATAAGTTGGCTGTAGAAGAAGGAAGATATTCCACCGCTAATCCACCCATCTGTTCGCAACGGGGCATCGTAATTTACGGGGTATCTTAGAGAGTTTAATGTACCTAATATAGAACTTTATAAACATGATATTTGATGAGACAATAAAACGAAAGTCAACAGTAATAATTATTTATTTATAACATCACAATTTTAACAATCACTTTAAAACAAGATTATTTTGTAACGATTACATATTTGTATCACATTATTTATTTATTATACTCTACCATTTCGAGGCACTGTTCGACAATACGACTACATCTAAGAGACCTACATAATTTGCCGTCGAAAACATTAAATATAACATTAGCTTTATATGTTTAAGTACCAAAGGACTCTTTCATCATAATTTGGCATTTCCATAAGTACTAAGTAGAGACAGTAAAGAATATGCAAGGGCAAAAAAAAGCTCTGAGGCTTTTTTCTTTTCGTAGTTTTGAGATAGTAGTAGCATAGTTATCTTGCCATGCCGTTACTGATTTATTAATTGATTCCAAATTTGAAATCAAAGGCAGATAAGAAAGTTGCCAAGACTTGTAATATTTTTGTGCAAATCAATCATAAACCAGTCGTAAATAAAATTATGGTTAACTTGGAGTAATGCTATATAATCAAGTTTATTGATGGAATAACAAATAAAAAATTCAACCATTCTCATACGACATTACATACGCTAATGTTATTTTAATAATGTTGATATAATGCATAACGACTTTTGTCATAGGAATTTGATTGCTTCTACAACACAATGCGTATACTTGATAATAAACACATTTTATTTTTTGTCTTTAAACTTTTTCCATATTTAGAACCACGCAATAGTTACTTTTACAAATCTAATTTAATTATAAACTAATATTAGCGTGCTAAGCTACCACAAGACTAAAATTTGTATTGGTGATATGACGCACATTATTTTAACTTTGGGTAGCTTATTAATGTAAGAAGTTGGAGACTAAGGTTCCAATGTTTGCCAAAAAAATAAACATCATAATTTATGCCTTAAATTCACAAATTGCTTATAAACTTTAACTGCTACCTATTTATTAGTGTTATCTGAAGTATACATTAACGTGGCTAACTATGCTAGCTATAATAGCACCTTTGGACACATTACTTGAATTCCTACGACTACAATATTATTATTGTGCAAGCGTCATTGTTTTTTACTAATTATAATAATTGTTTACATTTTTTAAGATTTTTTCATTCATTTTATTTGAATAAAGAAAATAACAAAACAAAAATAGAACCTATAAAAAAATATTCAACAGTTGAATTACTTACTAAATAGTCTATCCTACTAATATTATAAAGGCGAAAGTTTGTAAGTATGGATGTTTGTTACTCTTTCACGTAAAAACTACTGAATGGATTTGAATGAAACTTTACCACAATATAGCTTATACATCAGAATAACACATAGGCTACAAATTGGCTGGACCGATTTTGATGAAATTTTATTTTATACAGAATTGTATGGCAAAACAACGTTTGCCGGGGCAGCTAGTAATATACATAATTTAAATAAAACCCAAATATATAATTAAATTAAAAGAAAGATCGTTCGATTAAATTATTATTAGATTAAATTAAATTTAATTAGGTATTTTTACCTGTAGATATAAACCTACACTTTAAAAAAAGTAATAAGTGACCTACTTATCTGCAAGTTATACCTACTACTGTTGTAGCGTTGTTATTAGACCAACGTACACAATATAGTTGTAACTGTAATTAGGGCAGCTACCTTATACTTGAATGTTAAAATAACATATTAAGTAAAGGTACGACTAATATTTGAGCTAATCACGTTATTGAGATGGCCAGAAATATTATTAGAAAGCTTGTCTTTTCTTGAAGTCAGTACGAAAAAGGCTTACATCACATCGTTAATTCATCCGTCTTTTTAAGGTATAGCTGTACTTTAAAATGGAAATAAGCACATTCAAAACTAATAAAGAAAGAAAAATCTTTCTAATTTCTCATGTAACAAAACAAAATAAAGCTCTTTACTATCAAACCTCTATTAAATTCGAATGGCTAGTGCAAAGGAAAAGAACGTTCGGTGTTGCCTATACCATGGGCGTAGCGTAGAATAGTGTAGAAGGCTAACATCAAATGAATCACGAAGTAAGAATGACTCTACGAAAACTGTGTACGACTATAACTGCAGCACATCTCCACTTATTTTTTCCTCGAAAAAAGTAAGCTCTTTAATTCTGTTTGTCCCATCCACAGGTTCTAAGACGTTACCTCAAACCTCACGAGTTTCATCAATACTAAGTAGATATCTTAAATTAAAAGCTACGACCGCCTATAGCAAGCATAATATTCTCGAAAGCAATCCAGTTGATCAATGCCCAAGGTCCCAGTCGCATCCATAAAGGTAAGAATCCTTTATATAGAGCGAAAACACCTTCATTTTTGACAGATTGTTGAAGGCAGTCTATCATTCCACGGTATATCAAGCCTCTGAAAGAAAAAAGTTAAGATTTATACAATTTTAGGCACAGAAAAGATATTCATTTTAAAATGTATTGTATCAATATATAAATTATATCATAATTATGTATGAAGCCACAACACAACATTAATGTTGTGTTGTGGCTTGATATCAGAGAGCGGATGTGTTCAGGGTATACCAAGGAAACCTTAAATATATTAGTTCTGAATGGGATTCCACCAGGCAGCATTGCTATCGATTGCATTACAAGAACCGTTACATATACATGTCTGTTTGTTTGCACGCGCTAATCTCAGGAACCACCACCAATCCTTTCAGTGTTCGGTGGTCGGTGGTACATATATCGAGGAAGGCTATAACATCGCGCTGCGACCAATAAGAGCGAAGCATTATTGAAATTTGTTGCAAAGACGGAAAAATTTTCTAAATTCCACGCGTACGGAGACGCGGGCAACAGCTATGGTCTTATTCATAATGACTTATCGGAGGTTTAAAAGTTCGCTATAATCGGTTCGCGAAAATTTTCAAAAACTGTCATTCATAATAGTCTTTTTACGATAAAACGTTTATTATCTCTCCGATAAAATCTCCTTTTAAACCTCCGATAAATCATTATGAATAAGACCACTAGTCTTTAAAGAGACTCGTGTTTTTATTTGAATTTGTTATTTGAACGAACGTATCTTACATTTACAGTTCAGTTATTAGGGAACCTAGTACCAAAGGAAATTAATTACGTATACGGTATGCGAAAGTAAGCAAAACAAAAGAGATATAATTAAATGGGCATAGACATTTAATAAAGTTAAACTAAAATGTAAAGTCGCTCTTTACAAATATCGCTCTACTATTGCCAGTGTGTCAATTCCTAAAGTTGCAAAATTTTACTTTGGGCAAAACAGCATTCTATTTATATCTCGTTTTAACTTATAAAATCTTCCACATTGCATCTCTTTTGTTTCGCTACCGCTTTCATTTCGCATACCGCAGCATGAGTTATCGACTCCCTCTCTAAACTATACAGTATTTATATACGTGTAGGTCGCGACGCCACGCAGTAATTCAGCTCGGTCGACTTTGACCTAGTTCCTTAGTGACCCCGACCGAATACAACACATTCATTACCAATCTATTCGATTATTATTTACACGCGTAAATAGCTTATAGAAATGTTTCCACACATAAACTCTAGCTGAATATGATATCATCCTATACAGTTTATAGATATGGCTTTGAATCAACAGCTGTTCATTTTAAACAGCTGGGTGTCGGCCGTGGTATAGTGTAGTGAAACTGACTTTCGTCCAAGAGGTTGTGGGGTTGATGGTCACATGAATAATAAAATTAATTATTTGTACTCGGTTATGAATTTTAGGAGATTAAAATATAATATTCTCTAACACTTGCGCGACTCATTCGTTTAAATAAAACTACTTTTTACGGATTGAGACGCGTGTATTTGTTCTAAATTTTAGCCCGAAATTAAATTATATATCTACCCATGTTTGTTTAGGTATCGTGGTACTAACTATTGATTTTATTAGTCGGCGCATTCAATCTTGATTAACCGAAAGCCTTTCAAATGTAGTCTATTAGATACGGCGACGGCCTCCCCTATTGGTAAATGTAATGAAACCTTGTAACTTTCCAATCAATTGGGTCTTAATTGATAGAATGTAGAGCTAGTACTAATGTAGCATTCGTTTTCAAGAATTACAACAACATTTCTCACATTAGCAAAAATGCCTACCTAACGTATGTTCTTTCGTAGAGTGTAGAGAACAGAATTGTAAGCAAATCGGCTCCATAATTTTGGCGAGAAAGCGTAACAAACAAAAAGAGTTCCTTCGCATTAATAATATTACGAATATTGTATGTATATATGTACCTTCCATCAGGTCCCACAGGTTGATTCATTAATCTAGTTTTGAGCACATCAGCGGGTGTTCCTAATACAGCAGCGACGAAACCAGCAGTAAACGCCGCCATAGCATGGACTAAAGGTGTGTCTGCCATGCCGAACTCTCGCATTAGGAACTGCTTGCTGTAATCGTAGGCAGCGAGATCACCCATGTTTACTAATGCCGCCCTCTGGACGTTGGGTACAGCTCCTGTAATAAATTAAAATCCAAACCTAGAGTTATTATTTCCATTTATCTCAACCCATTAACATCTCGTCTAATATTAGGAACACTTCGGGAAAAATTACATGTATCACGCAGACCATTTTGGCATGTTGGCTATGGTTTAGTCTTGAGATTTCCATCTCTCAAAGAGATCCATCTGCTTATAATATATTATCCTAGAGCTGGCTCTTACAGTACCTACTCTGGAGACGAAATGGGTAGTGGTTCTCATATTCGAAATCCGTTACCACAAATCTATGCTAATATTACAAAGCTGAAGTTTGTTTGTTTGTTTGTTTGAAAGCGCTAATCTCAGGAACTACTGGTATGAATTGAAAAATTCTTTTTGTGTTTGATAGTCCAGTTATCGAGGAAGTCTATATAACATCACGGTGCGATGAATAGGAGTGAAGCAGTAGTGAAAAATGCTTCAAAGATGGATAATTTTCTAACAACAACGTATACATTATTGGCCTTATTCATAAAGACTTATCGGAGGTTTAAAAGTTCGTTAAAATCGGTTCGCGGAAATTGTCAAAACTTGATAATCATAATAGTCATTTTACGCTAAAACGATTATTATCTCTCCGATAAAATCTCCGTTTAAACCTCCGATAAGTCATTATGTATAAGACCATAAATATTTACGATACCTCATGAAGTTCTTGAAATATTGGGAGATCTGTTAACGTATTAACAGACGTTGTAAACTAAATAGCAGATATACAAAGTTAACATAACAAAGTGAACAATAAGAACATTCTTCTCGTTTACTGTCGTTGTCACGATCTCAATTTTATTAGACATAAACAATTTCATCACGAAGATTATGTTCCTACATATAGCAACTTTGTATTCAAGGTGGCCAATTGTTTGGCATTTCAATTTGACAAATGATTAATTTAATGGGCTTTGTTTTAGAGACTTATTTCCTTGCCTTTAAAATACTATCTTTTGCTCCTGACTTCGTACACGTAAAGTTTGGAATCATTACATACACTTTTTACGTATTAGAGTCCTTTATCTATCATACTCTGAACTATCTATAAACGAAATTTTATCAAAATATTTAGTACCTGAAAGAGCGTCATACAGACAAGAGTAACTTTTGTTATTGTATTGGTAACAAATAATCACGAAGTATAGATACAAGGAGTCCGAACGTAATGTTGAACGAATGGTCTCAATTTATGGGACAGATTTTTGCCGGTAGAGCGCGCCATTTTTCAAGAAGTACTCGTTTGAACTATTGACACTTGTGGAAAAAAATATTCTGAGAAACGTGGATATAAATATAAGTTTTAGGAAATTTTTCAAATGCTTTAAACCCAACAATACAGAGAAGGTCAAGAAATATTCTGATATTCTATACTAGCATCGGTACGTCCTGAATACTTGCGCAGCCAGTGGCAGAAAATAGAACTATGATCTGGGTTGATTATTGTGTACATGAAATATTATGGAAAAGCCTATACCGTTCGGACTCCTTGTATCTATACTTCGTGCAAATAATGTAAACTGTGCCGCAGCCATTACTCTGTAATGTAGCTAATTTTATAGCTACATTACAGAGTAATGGCTGCGGCACAGTTTACATTATTTGTTACCAATACAATAACAACTTTCGCATATAAGGATTTAAATAAGAACTTTGTAATCGACTTCTTTTAATTACTGTTATTTAAGATTATAGATTAGTTTCTTTTTATTTAATTTATGAAACTAATGACCTCACAATTTTGAAGCATGGATCTCTGTAACCAAATAATGCCCGCAACAACGTCCTACAATAGTACCACTTTTAATCAATAACTTAAGGGCCTACATCAATATTATCGTCGACATGTACATATTAACACAGCTAGTAGGTATAGAAAATGAAGAATTAGGGATATTTTTTTTGTTTACTCAAAATCTACTAAATATATTTTAATTCTGATTTACGTGTTTCTATATATAATAGTTACTTATGTTTTTAAAGTTATTTCATTAGTTAATACGCGATAATAAACCGACAAATGAAAAAAATGAAAAATGAGAGAGGTTGTTTCGCTAAGATTTTCTATCGAGAAAACTTTTTTCAATCGCGTTTCTGAGTTTATGCGATCCTAGATCATATATTGAAAAAACATATACTTAAAAATTAGAGCTCTAGTCATTTAATCTAAAGAAACAATGAAAACTTCGTACGTAGAAAAATGCACGAAGCTATTTTGGTATCCTCTTAAGTAAAATAATATAATAGGTCAACTTACCTCGCCAAAATCCTAAAATGCCACTTTGAGCATAAAGAATTTTGTAGACCTCTCTACAGTTTTTGAACCTTGGTGGTTTTCCTTGTAGTAATCGTCGTCCTTCAGTCTGCATCTGTACTTTCACCAGGTCTGTCGGTGAGGCAATCAGCTGTGCCAAGGAGCCCGCAGCCAGCCCACCTGTCGGACTTCGAAGAAATTAAGTAACGTTGTTGCAATAGCCTTAATTGTATAGGTCAACATCATTAGCAGGGACTCTTGGCATTCACACAAGAAAGAGTAAAGAGGTTACAAATTAAATGTTAACATTTTCTAAATCCGTCAAAAGAATTAATAATTAAGATTAGATACTTTTGGTATTTTATCTTTCTGTCCATCCAGTCAACATCTGGCGTAATGAAAATTTCGTAAATAACTTTATTAGTTTCGTAAAAAATTTCGTCAATGGCAATATTATGCCTATTAAAGTTACTGCAAAAGAAAGTCAGGTTTCTAATTTCCTGGCTAATATATTATACTAGCTGACCCGGCAAACGTTGTTTTGCCATACTAAAAAAAAGTTTGAAAATTAGTTGTTGGCCAATTCTCAGACCTACTGAATATGCATGTAAAATTTCATAAAAATCGGTCAAGCCGTTTCGGAGGAGTACAGTAACTAACACTGATACGTGAATTTTATATATTAGATTTGTCATTAATGGACACGAACCTTTCGGATTATCTTAGTTAGTGACCTGAATAGCGTAAACACTAATCATTAGTTTATGTATTCTTTATACGCTTTGCGTTTTGTAAAGCACTGGATAGCCTAGAGGAAAATCACAGAACAGTACCGCATATACGTAAACTTTAGAAAACTTAATTTACCTACACAAAAAAATGTATATAAACAGTATTTAACTTAACAACAAGTGTACAAAAGGCGGTGTCGGTATCGCTGCAAATTGCATTTCTTACAAGCATCTGTGGTTGCTTGTAAAAAAATAAATCAGTTAATTTTATTAAATAAAATGAATCCAAATCCTCACCTATTGACGCTATGCCTAGTGAAACCTTTCCATTTTCATCTTTAAATGAGTTCCTAAAATGCTCGTAGAATATAAGACGACAGCCGGAGTAGATAGCATGTCTTTGGAACATCGGCATCAAGCCACTCCATAGTTTTGTTACTCCTTCCTGCTTAGCTATGCCGACTGCAGTTTTGATCATACCATGGTTCTCCAACTAAAACACATATTTGTATATTATTTATTTACATATAACAAGAATATTGCATAAAGCTATCTCATGTCGTAAATATAGAAACATTAATTTCATTCGCCTAATTTCATTTCTATGAAGACTTTAATACGTATGTGAAGCGGATTTTTAGATATATTATGACATTCAGGGAGCCCGGAGCATTGCATTAATTCGTTAATTATAAGCTCCTTGTAAATATCCAGTTATTAAACTTTATTTGTGAATTGAAATTGATGTCTACAAAAAGATAGAGTGCCTAGAAAATACTATAACTATACTATAAGTACGCATGACAAGGCCCAATACTTTTAGCTTATTGAATGCATGGTTATTACATGTTTAAATGGTTAAAAACATACCTACCGACTATAACTCATAAGTTTTTAAGTATGTCTATTTAGTTGCAGCGAATTGAATGGGTAATAAATGTAAGATTTTATCGTTATTGTTATTCTTGGAACATAAATAAATTACTCTATTCTGATAAATAAGATTATTATTTATAGCTTACTATTATTGAAATACATTAAATGATTTATTTTCTGAAATCATTGTACATAATTGGCACAGTTACATGGACCTTTTTATACACGTTGCTGCTGTGCATTAACTGTCAATTTTTTAAGTGAGGTCTTTAATAAAATATTTTTCAAAATTATATTATTTTTGTTAATTTAGATTGCGATAAAAACACTAGACGCATTTATAAAAGAGTTCAGAACATAAATAAATGAAATATTTCAAATTTAGAATACATTAACTTAATTTTTGAAATCAAACTTTAAATTTAGAATACGACAAAGCCAAATTTGTTTTAGATTAAGTCTTCTCTGATAAAATATTTCATGAGAGTCAAAGAAAAAATATTTAAGAGACAGTCAAGTGGACAACGGCTGTAAGAAAGGAACTAAGTACACCCCGAACTAAACATCGAAGGGTTCCGTCAAACTTTTCGTACTTGGCATGAAACTCTAATAATCTAAGAAGTATGTGCAACTTCGGCGTTTCTTAGAAGCTATCATAATTAAGAGGGTACTGTACTCCTCATTTAGGTATTTGCCTTAGGTATTGCTATCCCTATTTCCGAGCGCTGCGCTGAAAGGGACAAATATAGCTGAAGCAGATTTTACCTACAAATTTTTTGAAAAAAAGACGTTTCGTACTCCCCTTTTTTCTTCGCGAAAGTTAAACCGATTGTAATTGTTTTTATGCTATATTATAGATAGAGAGTATATATATGCTTCTATCACTTTCTTTTTTGGTAAAACTTTACCAAATTTGTGTGATAGACGCTGCAACTTTATCTAAAGAAAACCGAAAAAAACCGGGATTTTCAGCTGATCATAATTCTTTTTGGTTATTATGTTTTGCATAGATATACTCTTCATCTATAATATAACGTAAAAACCATTAAAATCGGCCCATATTTTTGTATGGAGCATAATTTGGTATCGTACCCTCATAAGTAACCTGTAAAGTACCTTAAATCCATGTTTGGCAGCAGCCACTTCAGATTGTATCTGTAGCCTCGTCTTTGTCAAGTCAAACGGGTATGTTACTGCAATACAAATGAATACAATATAACATATAACTACAGGATAGGATAATAGAACAAGGTTATGCATATAATTCAAATTGTTTGTCTATTACCTACATAGTCTGTACCCTTATACATATCTAAATCTAGGTTATCTCTAGACAAATAGACAATTAAAATGTTAATTAAATTAATTGTATCAATTATCTTATACATATGTATAACATTGAAATTGGGTAAAAATCACTACCAAAGATTCATCATTACTTATTACACCTAAACTAATTTTACAAAGCTAAAAAGTTTGTTTGTTTGAACGCGCTAATCTCAGGAACGCCAAACGGTTTGAATTGAAAAATGCTTATTGTGTTGAATAGTTCATTTATTGAAAAAGGCTATAAGGTTGTATAACATCACGCTGCAACCAATAAGAGAGAAGCATTAGTGAAAAATTTTGCTAAAAGTGAATTTTTCTTTTTTAATTCTATGCGTACCAAGCCGCTGGGGACAGCTTGTAAATAGATAAATTAGGACGAAGTTAATAAAGGCGTGTTAATAAAAATCATGATTAATGAGTTACCTCCTTCTGCCACGCATGCGCCAAGTACAGCAACAAGATACCTCGTCCCAACAGAGTCAGTGATGGCTGAAGCCGGATGGTCTGCGTTACGTAACACTGGCATGTTTGCGTTGTATTATCAGCTGCCTGTATCACCTGTTCTGCCCATACTATCTGCGAACAGGTTTATGCACATGTTCGTTATAATTTAATAGCTGTCGCCCGCAATTTTTCCGAGAAACATTTGAAATATAACATCGTAAACAAATTATACCAAAAAACCATCTTCTTGAACCACTCTATATATTAAAACAAATTGTATCAGAACTCATTACGTGGTTTTGAGGATTCAAGCTCACATAAGGACATGCATACACTAATGATGACTTTGTAATATACAGCGTGTTTCAGAAAGGTGTAGTATAAAGGTGTAAAGTATAAAAAAATTTGTGGTCACACACGTTGAGCATCCGTCTGTCCATCATAGGGGCTGTATCTCATACGAGTATATAATGATAGCTAGACATAGACAGATGATATTTTCGCTTTTATTTGGTTTTAACTGATTCTGATGCGTTTTTTTTAGTAAATAGACTCAAGAGGATGGCTTTTTTGCCTAATTTGTTAAGGTTTGGTGGATATGTGGCTCAATATCTATAAACTGTATAAACACGAGTGAAACCGCGGGTATTAGCTAGTATTACATAAAAAGTAACTACAAACTCGACGATTAAATTTGTTATTACTCGATATCCTGAAACCTGAATGTGCATTGTAATTCTGTAAACGTTAGAGTATATTGAATGTTTTTACACACAATGGGCTACCAATTGACTGTTGTTTCTTGATAAATGTAAATGACTAAGCACTCGAGCGAGGTTAAGATTTACGCGCCTGAAACACTGGCTCTTATAGCTACACTCTTATTTTCATAACTCTATAGTCAAAAAGGCAATTTTAACCTCCGTTTTCACTACTGATATTAAGAGTTGAATTTCTATTATTCGAAGAAATCTGTGAACATATAGGAACATACATAGTAAAAGAAATAATATTAAGCCGAACATAGAATCTCTTCCTATTTTTCAGACACCAACTTCTAATAAGGATGCAGTTCTATGTTCGGCTGTACAGTTTTTTTTTTCTATATATGTTCACCGATTTCTCCGTCGATGTCGACCGATTTTCAAAAACCGAACTGAGCCTGCCTACGAACCGAACCGCGTTTTGTTTTAATTTTTTCTCAAAAAAAATATTTCGAACTTTATTTAGGGACATAGAGTTGAACTAGCGACTTTCACTGTTACTGCTAATATCCAAAGTCCAAACTGCACAGAGCTGTATCTCCTTGACGTCTATCTACAACTACAAGATAATCTCGTACCGTGGGAACAAAGCATAATAATATGCTTATAGAACCTTAACCTTATCTTATACAGACTTGTTAGTGATATTAATGAACTCGGCAACATATTCGTTATTATTTTATCATTTCGGAGAACGTCTTATAACTAACTTTCAGCAGACATTATTTGTATATTTAACTATAATTAAAATAAAATTATCATCTCCATAATTGTATAGCAAATATAATTAGTCTGTAACGTAAACAACTATCTGATTAGTAAATCAGTCAATCAGTTCTTCTTTGACGCTGACGCAGAAACAATACAGAACTAGCGCTTGGAGATTAGGTTAAGACGGTACGATACCAAATTATGCTCCATACAAAAGTATGGGTATCGTACTTCCGTTTTTTCTTCGCGAAAGTTAAGCCGATTTTGATAGTTTTTGCGTTATATTATAGATAAAGAGTATATCTATGCTTCTATCACTTTTTTTTTCAAAACATAATAACTAAAAGAAATATGACGATACGAATAACCCTCTTTTTGCGGTTTTCTTTAAATAAAGTTGCAGCGTCTATCACACAAATTTGGTAAAGTTTTAACACAAAATAAAGTGATAGAAGCATAGATATACTCTTTATCTATAACATAACGCAAAACCTATTATTATTATTATCATAATCGGTTTAAATTTCGCGAAAAAAAAAACGGAAGTACGAAACGTCTTTTTTCAAAGAATTTGTAGGTAAAATCCGCTTCATCTATATTTGTCCCTTTCAGCGCGGCGCTCGGAAATAGGGATAGCAATACCTAAAGCAAATACCTAAATGAGGACTAGTTCTGTATTATTTAATATTATTTAATTATTTAACTAGCGTTCAATAAATAAAAATAGAACGCTACAAATTATGTATGCACATATGTAATTTCAGAACTTCTACATCAAATTAGATAAATCCATTTTGTTTTATTCTTTTACTGTATGAAGTGTGGACATGGTTTGTAGAGAAGAAGAAAAAAGATTTAAGAATAAAATATTCGTCACCTCAGTAAATTTTAAATACCTATACTCGTATTATGTAGAGTCTTCCTCGTCTTTCCTGTCTAGTTAGCATAGGGTTCAGTTTCGACTTGTTCGTCTTTCACAGTAGATATCACTTAATTAACTCTTATAGCAACCTGGGGAAGAATGGGGTGGTGACACTTTTATTCTTAAATCGTCACCACGTGATAACATAGTAAATCCGATCTGGAAATAAGCCAAATATTTCCTAGATTTACTACGTGTTTGCATCTAAAATTATTGTGTTTGTATATAACATTGAGCTTATTGTCATGGTCATGGCTGGACTGTAACTATTTATAGCAAGCTAATAATAGCTGACATCCTAAACTGCCAAGGACGCCAGTAAGAAAGGAAAATAGCAATAACAAGAAATTAGAATTTTTTTTTAAATACATTTGGGCTTTTTTCACAACATGCTATGATTTCCAATTAAGATATATTTCATTTTGAAATTAGAAAATGGATAGATGCGCTCTCTGAGAAGTATGTGTGGTGTGACTTTGAAAGATAGATTTTAAAGTTACCCTACACATGTGGTGTGACTTTGAAGGCCTTGTTTGGCCATGTGGAGAGGATGGATGATAGACGACTAACGAAAGCCATATACACGGCGGTGGTAAATGAAAACGCTGGGAGAGGACGCCCCAGAAAAATATACTCCGATGTCATCACCGGTATACTATAAAAAAAAATTGGTCAAGTGCGAGTCGGACTCGCGCACGAAGGGTTCCGTACCATTATCTATGCAACATAAGGCAACGTTATTAGTATCGAGCAAGAAACGGTAAAAAAATCATGTGTCATCATTTATTTTATTTTATTTTTAGTATTTGTTGTTATAGCGGCAATAGAAATACATCATCTGTGAAAATTTCAACTGTCTAGCTATCACCGTTCTTGAGATACAGCCCGGTGACAGACGGACGGACGGACGGACGGACGGATAGCGAAGTCTCAGTAATAGGGTCCCGTTTTTACCCTTTGAGTACGGAACCCTAAAAACGTCAAGTGCGTAACACTACAACCGTCGGGCATCTATGACCAGATGCATGAGTGTGGATAAAGCTAAAGAAGTATGTTTAGATCGTTGCAGATGGTTCTCTATAGACTCTGCCTACCCCCATGGGAAAGAGCCGTGATGTCATGACAATGATGATGATAGCCTGTTACACTACCGATTCACCATAGGGCAGACCTAAGACAATCGTATAAAACCACCTATTCGAGCTAAAATTGCGATTGTAGGGCTAGGCTAAATAATAGAATAACGTTAACAGGTACATACTCGTAGATGAAATAATTTAGTAACGTAGTTAATAGGTGCCTCCAGATAATTAATCAGCGGCCTTATGAGTTCGAGGCCAAAGCTTTTAGTAAATGAGCTTTCTTAGTAATACGCCGTCAATATATCTTTATAGATTACTAGCTGACCCGGCAAACGTTGTTTTGCCATAGTAAAAAAAAAAGTTTGAAAAATAGATGTTGGCCGATTCTCAGATCTACTAAATATGCATATAAAATTTCATAAAAATCGATCAAGCCGGTCGGAGGAGTACGGTAACTAACACTGTGACACGTGAATTTTATATATTAGATACAGCTACTAATAGAGAATAAATAATGATTTTAAATTTTTACCACACAGGAAGTATTTTAAAGTTAACTAATTGTTGCCCGGAACTTCCTACACGTGACGTTTAGAAACCTTTACAAAATATACAAAAAGGCAAACCTTTTGAACTATTTGATCTTGTAAAGAAAAACGCATCAAAATTCGTTGCGTAATTTTGAAAAATATAAGCTCTCATAGGGACAAAGATACAAAAATAACGACTTTGTTTTATAATAAATAAAGAATATTCATTCATTTCATCATTCAAAACTATATTAAGTGTAGAAAAGTTATCGAAAACCAGCTTTGAAATACATCAAGTTCGTAATAATTTTAAAAATATCTCATCTAATATATAAAATTCCCGTGTCACAGTGTTAGTTACCGGAAACGGCTTGACCGATTTTTATGAAATTTTACATGCGTATTCAAGTAGGTCTGAGAATCGGCCAACATCTATTTTTCAAGCCTTTTTTTTGTATGGCGTAACAACGTTTGCCGGGTCAGCTAGTTTATTATAAAAGGCATACTTTCTGAAAATTCGTATGTTTCATCTACTCTTTTTTATACCACACGAAATTTTTCCCGAAATCTGAACTGCTCTACATATTTTTTGCGAGATGAAAATCCCTGTTGGTTAAACCCGATTTTAAGAAAAGTTTTCATAAATATACTTTGTACTTATACTTTCAGTGGTTTAGTTAACAAACCATGAATAAATTTTAATTACAGATTATTATAAAACAAAGTTGTAATAAGTAGAGTTGTGAATATCCTAATAATAATATTCAGCAAAATAATTAGGAATTTAAATTGAAAAAAATTGATTTCTTTGTATATTTTCTTTTTTATAAATGTTATATTCTTTATTGTTATATTTAAATTGACCACGAATTGAAAAGAAAAAAAAAAAAAATAGAATCTGTTACCAAAACAGATTCTATCTACTTTTTTTATTTTCTTTTTATTGAAAAAATAATGAATAAATTATTATAATTTTATTTAGAAGTAATAATAAACTTACGTAGAGTACCGCGTATCAACTTTATAACCGTGCGTCAAACCGACCGTTGGAGATTGAATAACGTCTAATACTGATAACACGCCTCCGTCCTACGTGTGGTGCATAACTCATTACTCATTGCGATCATAATAACAATCAATAAATATACAAGTGCATATAGGTCAATGCACATTGGACTCTGTAATAATGTCCAATTGTCCATAATGAAGCATCCGTTTGTAGAAAATGTTAATAAAACAAAGTAATAAAAGCGTGTTAAAATTGACATACTTTAGTAACTAGTGTCATTTGTATCTACATATCTCTCTACAGCCCATTTACGGTTAGTTGGGCACGGGCCTCCTCCACTTTGGGAGGGATTATGGTCTACTGTGCCGCACTGACCAGGCGTGTTGGCACAGGGTTTGTTTTCGAGTTTTCCAACTCTCACAGAGGATGTTATCTGTGTGCAATATCCCTTAGCTGACTTTTACAGTAGGTACACTTGGGAGGAGATGGGGTGGCGACACTTGTATTCTTAATCCGTCACTACATGAAAAATATCTGTTCTATACTAATATTATAAAGCTGAAGAGTTTGTCTGTTTGTTTGTTTGAACACGCTATCTCAGGGTCCACCTGGTCAGATTTGAAAAATTCTTTCAGTGTTGGATTGTAATTATCGAGGCAGGCTATAGGCTATATACATCACGCTGCGACCAATAGGAGCGAAGCATCAGTGAAAAATGATGCAAAAACGGGAACGATTTTCTAAATTCCACCCGTTCGAAGTCGCGGGCAACAGCTGGTCTACAATATATTATTATGTAACGTATATATGGTTTTTTTTTGTAATACTTTATTTGCAATTTATGTGGAGGGCAAAGTCTGCTGTCCGTGAGATACACTCATAATATATGCTTATGTTATTTATGAGACAATACAGAGAAATATACATGCTACTTATTATAATTAATTTTATTAATATGTTAATTTAAATCCGTGCGTAAGTAAATAATAAAATAAATGATAATTTTATTCGCAGCCCTTTTCTTTACCAAAACATTAATAAGCAATAAAAATTCACGGACATTTCACTCAACGTTCTCTGGTCCCAAGCTAAGCTTGTGTGCTTGTGTTATGGATACCAGAATACGGATACACTACAAATACTATTTTTTTTGTAAATACGTACTTATAAATTATAATACATAGAAACACCCAGACACAGGACAAACATTTGTATGACATTTATAAACACAAATGTTTGTCCGAGTCAGGAATCGAACCCGCAACCTCGTGACCGGCAGTCCGTTATATGAACCACTAGACCAGGAAGCCCGTACCATGACGTTAGCTTAAAATTTCTTTTATGCATAGTGTTTATTTTCGTAGTGACTTGTTCAATAATTGCCCGGATATTATTGCTATTAAATGACATAATAATAAATAGTAAATAAATATAAATATTCATGGACATTTCACACAACGTCCTCTGGTCCCAAGCTAAGCTTATATGCTTGTGTTATGGGTACCAGAATACGGATATAATACATAAACTACTTTTCTTTTGTAAATACATACTTATAATACATAGAAAACACCCAGACGTAGTACAAACATTTGTATGACATTTATGGATATCACACAAATGATTGTCCCAAGCGGGAATCGAACCCGCGACCTTGTGAACGGCAGTCCATTACATGAACCACTACGCCACGAAGCCCGTCAAATAATGAAATAATGAGGTAATAATAACAAAGAATGCAAATGCTAGTTTACTGCCGACTTGGAGTTTAGTAAATCTGAAAACATTTGATGATATGAAATTAAAAATATTAGAAGAGTTCGCAACTAAAACTCTACTTCGGTATAAGTATTTTTTGCGTACAATATACAAAAATCAAGTGTCCAATATAACTTTATTTTCTTGTGCTGCGTATCTCTTTCTCCAGCCTATTTACGTCCCACAGTTGGGCACAGGCCTCCTTCACTTTGGAAGGAACGTGGTCTACTGTGCCGCTCTGACCAGGCGTATTGGCACAGGGTTTATTTTCGAGTTTTCCGTGTCCACACCACACGGAGAAGTGTGTGACACAAGTGCTGCGTATACCTAATATTATTAAAAAAATTATTAATTTACTTAGGTCAAAGACTAAAAATCACGCTTCAAAACCCAGAATTTTTTATTATTGGATTGTCATCGGTCTTTGTCAAGTGTGCAAAATTTCAAATCTATTTGATTACTGCAAGGGGTGAAAATCGATTTCAATGATTCCGTTATGTAGATTATTGAAATGAAATCAAAAAATCATTTTTAATTACAGATTATTATTAAACAAAGTTATAAAAAGTAGAGTTGTAAACTTCCTATATTAAAGCTGGTTAGTTTTAGTAAAGTGACATGTGATTAAATTACTTCGTATTGTTAAAAATTTTAAAATTAAATTTAACCACAAAAATAATTGAGTATTTAAAAAAAAAAGTTCAACCGACTTCACGTGTCTTTGAAATTTGAGGGTTTTCCTCGATTTCACAGGAAATAACCATCAGATCCTCATGCTGCCCTGGTGTCAATGGGACCACATAGTAACCTCCGTTTACCGAATAAAAAAAAATTAAAATCGCTTTGCATAATAAAACAAACATAAAAAAGAAAAAAAAACGTACAGACGAATTGAGAACCTCCTCTTTTTTTTGAAGTCGGTTAATAAGAAAAGTTGTTTATTAAAAACTTGTGAATATAACGAACTATCAAATAATTTAAAATTATTTGATATAATTTTAATTTTATAAAAACTATAATCGTGTTTTCAATTAAAATTTTTGAAACTTTAACAATGTAGTATTTAAAATAGAATTACGCTGTAATTTAAAAGGAAAGTAACAATATATTATTAAATATTTGATATACATACCTATACTAAACACAATATCACTATTTGACGTCTCCTTTACAGTATTATTTTTGATAAGAACTGAATATACACAAATGTATATTAGCCTAACGCGTGCGTTACTAAAATGAAGCGGTTCAGCTTACTAATTGGCGCTAATTTTACAAACACGTGAATAAAATTTTTCAAAGGTATTTCGTCACACTTACTATTCACGCTTCTTTGGAGAAGTCTGAATTTAATATGACATTTGTTTATAACTCTCAACATGAATATACAGCTCAGACTGCAAGAGTTCAATGTCAAACTGGTAATTTTTATATAAGTTCAACAAACATTCAATTAATACCTAGCAATCATCTAACTAATATAAAAAATGCGAAAGTTTGTATATATTATGTGTGTATGTCTTTTACTCATTTACGATCTATCAGCCAATCAGCTTTGAATAAAATTTACCAATTTGTAGTAAAGCTTACCTTCTACACTAATACAGCTATTTTTAATCCAGGAAAAGTGCAATTTTCCCGTAGAACAATTGAATAAGTCAAATTGACTAACTAGATGGCGCTAATGTAGAGTTAGATACTGAAAGTCTTTATGGTTTTCAGTGCTTTTTGCCACGGTCTTGTTGCTTTTTTTTATTGCGAATACATACTATAATTGCGAATAAAACAGCGGGGCTCAGCTATCTAATATCGATATAAAAATAACCGTTGTATATAGGATAAGGTAGCAACTACCTATAGCGATAATATATCATTACTATCATTGTCAGGTTCATTTGAACAGATGGGTTATCAGTATATTATATTATCATGATTTGATTGCACTATAAGCATTAATTTATTATAATTTCATCAGGTAGTAGGCATGCTAAAGGCCAAGGACAATGTAGGCTATCAGTTTCTGATGCGAAGTCCACAAAAATAATAGGTATCTAATTGATACTCTAGCAATGCTTATGTGCCCCCAGTTTCTTGTAGTGCGTATACATAGTAGGTACAATATTATATATCAGCGGCAGCTCTTATTCTACTAGGTAAACTCGACGTATAGAGTATCCGAGTTCCTGGGTTTGATTGCAATTTGACATTTCTGTAATAATGCTTGTACAGAGTCTGGCTATTTTCTTACTACTTAATTCGAAGATTTTATTATAAAATGTATTAATTATAAATTTATTTCCGTAGTCAATTCGTAGTCAATTCCGTATTCGTACACATTTAAAAACAAAATATATATTAAAAAGCAGAGAATGCAAATGAGGTACTCGGGAGACGCTATTTAGTAATCTAGATAAAGAAATGCTTCATATATCAAGACTAAGTCTAGCTAGGCGCATGCAGGATGTGAAATCAAATTCATTTACGGTCATTGGCCTACTCGCATATAGCCTTGACTAATATATTTAATAAACTAGTATTGCACGTGGCTAGGTCAAGGATATGACCCAGAATTCAGTTTTCGGAGCTGACTGCGGTAACTTGGTCACTGTATCCGTTTCTAAATAGGATTCAATTTATAATGTATTGTGTCTATCATGAAATACGTAAATTAGTTATTTTACACGATCATAATTATTTTTATATGCATACCATTAACATTTAATGTTTTGGAAAGGTCGTTTGCCTAATCCAGAGGAATTAGACGTCTGATTAAAAATTTAACAGCAAAATGGTAAGGGGATTAAAATTAATTAAAACCATTCAATTCAATTCAATTCAATAGTTTTAATTAATTTTATTATGGTCTCTACGACACAGGGAATCCTAGTGTAGGGACCAGTGTAATTTACCAGTTCTGCGGCCGTATTATGAGCTTTTATTTACAGGCAGTTTACGCCGTGAATTGAACTGTCTGGCAAATTCGTATTATGAACAAATTATTAGTCAGTCAATTTGCTAAACCAGTCATACATTAATATGTTTAAGGAGAAGGTACAACTAAAAGTTAAAGTACTAACTAAAAATTTTCAACTAAAAGTTTTATTTTTGCTATAATACCTAATTTAGCCATGCAGTTTACGGCCTGCCTGGAACTTGCATGATTTTAAAAAGCTCATAATACGCCGGCTGTACTCCTTTTGTGAACTTATAAACGTATTTTTTTTATTAATTTTATTAAAACCATGTGTTTAGAATACAATGAAACCAATGTAACATTCAATAATTCAAGTGAAAACCAACCTATAATACCTATGTATATTATAAAGACCAAATGCATATTGCATTCATGAAATAGATCTGAACTATCTGATCCAGGATCCTATATCTCTCGTGAGTAGGAAAATGAGTAAACTTTACTACGTTTACTAACTAGTAACTTTTATTACGTCTTAAAAATAACTCGACGTTTCGTAGACTTCTCAAAGTGTTACTTTTACCTGACAAAATGTGTTTATAGTGTAAAAAAAAAAAATATTTTGTTATTAAAAAACAATTTGTTTTTTATGCATCGTGTATTTGTGGATACTATGTACTTTATATTTAATCTTATCTCAGTTTGCTAGCGCAAATGTACCTATATGGTTTCAACACAATATCTCTGACAATAAATGAAAGTCAAAGTGAATAAATTAGATTTAATCGGCTCTATAATGTTCTATTTCCATACCATAAACTTTTCCTATTAGTTAAGCAGGTATGTGTATTAAAATTCTCGGGAATTTTACGCTTTGTAAAAAGCATATTTAATTGAAACGCTCTCATGATTTAATATGCATATATTTTGATTATTTAATTAGTAGTAAGTTGGTAGAGCGACTCATTGCATTGTTTAATTAGTTTAATCAGTTTACTAAGGCACAATTAACCTCATTCTTTTAAAATATTTAACTGATAAAATGTTTTAACGCATAGAAAGAATTATTTATGTATTAATTTATTACCAGAGTTTATAGTAACTCTACAAATTAATAATGAAAAACAATATGATTATACGCACCGTTCAAAATTGGGCAATAAGTCGCTTTATGATTGAAGTGAATTGATAGACAAAGTTGATAGATATTCACGTACATTTCACACAACGTCCTCTGGTCCCAAGCTAAGCTTATATGCTTGTGTTATGGGTACCAGAATACGGATAGAATACATAAACTACTTTTCTTTTTTGTAAATACATACCTACAATACATAGAAACACCCTGACGCAGAACAAACATTTGTATGACAATTAGAAAAATCACACAAATCGAACCCGCGACCTCTTGATTGGCAGTCAGTTACATAAACCACTCAACCACGAGGCTCGTCACAAAAACCACGAGAACATCAAAATTCGCTCAAATTTATAATTACGAGCAGGTCCGTCTTCTGCACTTGTTACACTAGCCACATGCTTAGGTTCTAGTGAATTTTGTGGCTCTTAGTACCTACTTCATCATATTTTTCGAATTACATCTCATGGCTCATTATTTTGATGTACCCAGAGCCTCTCGTAGCTAAGAGTCGGATCTCATACCGGACACGTCGCATTTTTGAGCGGACCTAGCTGCTCTTTGCTCTACGAGAGGGTTTAGAGTAGAAGTTTAGAGTAATTTGCGATTTGGGTGCTAGTTTCGTCATGTGTTTCTTTAATTATCCAATAAACTACACCATCCATGGACAGTCGCATTTACAAGTGTATAATATGCAAATTCTAATATTTGAACAACTTTCCATGTAAAACATATATGTAAAAAAAAATTTGGAACTAACCCTAAAAACTTAAATCAGAATTCAATTATTTCCAAAATCCGGTCATGTGATTTGTATTTACTGTTTTTGTCTATAGTCGCCAACCAATAGTTATATACATACTAGCTGACCCGGCAAACGTTGTTTTGCCATACTAAAAAAAAAAAAGTTTGAAAAATAGATGTTGGCCGATTCTCAGACCTACTGAATATGTATGCAAAATTTGAGAAGAATCGGTCAAGCCGTTTCGGAGGAGTACGGTAACTAACACTGTGACACGTGAATTTTATATATTAGTTAAATGCAGTGTTTTCTCGAGGAATGGAATATTGCCAATGCTGGAAACTTACCAATGTTCCGGGGTAAACCTACAAAAAGGCAGTTATTCCGAATGAGTATTATAGCAATAGATGTCCAAGAAATATAGCTACTACTACTATTTTTTGCATAAAACATGTTTTTAAGTCCTTGTAAAATTTACCAGTAGTCCGGCACTAGCATCATTATTCGAGAGCTTATTATTATCTAACCAATGTTTAGTATATATCGTGAACTACTGTCGTCAATCCCGGACCAATCCCTCAGAGTCTTAGATAACAATGCTTTTGTGACAGCATTTCTTGGGAGACTCGTTGAATTCAACTGTTTCTCTCCCCAGTCCATTAACGTCCCACTGGTGGACACGGACCTTCTGCAATGGTATTTGGTGTACTATGCCACGCTGACCTGACCTTCGATAGTCTTCTGGGCCTCTTCCACTTTGGAAGGGTTTCTGATCTACTGTGTCGCGCTGAACTGATCGAAGACATCGATAGTCTTCTTTATCAGAAAGCAAATTAGTATATTAAATATGAACAGAATGGCCAGGTTGACGGGTCGAAATCCTCTGGAGACTGGACTTCGTTGACACTCATGAGACACTTACTTTGTATTCATGATGTTAAGTAACATCTACAAAATGTGATGCAATTCGAAATTGTCTGATATATCTAAAACAAGCACCAGCATAATTTATATAAAGGTGTTTATTTTCGATCTAAATGTTAATCGTAAGGCCACTTTACGAGCTTCATTTCATAATCGAAAATTTTGTTTGACTTGCTCTTTCAAATTAACTGCTCGCTGAATTGTTAGTTATTTTCTCAAACCCCATGTCTATTTGGATAGTCTAATAGAAAGCAATTACGACTTATGTTCAGAATGGCTATCCGTCATAACATCGCATGTATGTCTTTACGACTCCTAGTACCTACTAACAAGCAATAATAAGTAAGCATTCTTAGGCATTTTATGTATCCGATTTTTCTCACGGTGTGTATGTATAAATGTATATTGCAGTGCTGAAGAGAGACTGGAAGAGAAATAGAACTCGAAATAATACGTGATTCAGGAATGGTTCACAAGTAAATTAACCGTCATCAATGAGTGCTAAGTATTGGATAGCAAATATCCAATAATTAAGTCAAGAACATTATAATTGTACATTAAATATTTAGGCATTACTTAATTGCTTGTAATAAAGTAAAAGCAGTCTTCGATAAAAACTTTGGTCCGAAAGGAAACATGTCTCTTGGCGACGAACATTTAACAAGAAACCAAACAATCTGATTCAGATCGATAACTTAGTTGAAGGTCATCCTTTAATGAACTAAAGTTATCTACACATGAAAATGTGATAATATATTTTATATATGAGTCGATTTTATCATTTTTCAAACATATAAAATGTGATTTTGTTTTCTTAAATATATTACCCACCTAGAAGATTGGTAGAGCAAACACCAGTTTTGAAGAAATGTTAATAAAATTTCAACTGTTTTTTCATTCATCACCTGATAGTCGTAAAGTAAACATTGAACTTGTTACATAAATGACTGTATAATAACGCGACGAATAGGAGTGACAGAGTAAGAGGGGTATGCGGTTTAGACGCGAGTGGGTAAGGGACATGTATAATCGTTGGCCCAAATTCGCGGTGTAGCAATGAGCTAGCGGCGCGAAAGAGCGCAAGGCGAGTGGTAACTAGGGTGTAGCGTCCGCCTCACATCGCTACCGAGTTGTGACTATGTACTTGTAAGTCCTCAGCTCAGTCCAACCAAACACTAGTCAACGGGGCAGCTGACGGGTTATTCTCAAGACAAGACGATTTTGCCGAATAGACGATTACATTAAAATCTTGTCGTAATCACTTTCGTACACTCAAAGCTTATCGACAGCTACAATGTTTGGACAGAAAATTACACAATTTTAACAATTCTATCAAAATTAGGACTTTTATACAAAATAAGAGGCAAATATTATGCTCTCCACTATGCTCTCTCTCCTCTCTAAATTAATGTTGAATTCCCATTGCTAATAAGTAATTTGAAGCGGATCAAACAAACAGGTACACTTTTTAGAAGAAAAGTTGATCTTTTATTAATTAACATTATCTAGGACTAGATTCATTTTGTATTATAAAATCTGGCCGGCAATGGAGCAGTACTTAAGTTGAATTTTTCATCTTAATAATGGTACTGGGGTGAAAAATTGCCTAAAAAAATTGTGATGAGAAAACTCTATAAAACTCTCTAAGCAAAACTAATAAGGGTTATTCATTGTATGTGATTTATAGTGGTGTTTAACAGCCAAGTATTACGAGTATTTATAAAACAATACAACAATATACTCATGTTATGAAACGTAGGCAAGCCAAGGTGAAATAGGTAACTAAAATGTTTATACAATGACAAAGTGGTCATTACATCGATGATGGAGAGACGATATTTTTGCCATATATATTATGTATAATGAAAAGACTGCATTTGAGAAGTTATCTTCTATACTAATATCATAAAGCTGAAGAGTTTGTTTGTTTAAACGGGCTAATCTCAGGAACCTCTGGTCCGATTAGAAAAATTCTGAAAGCAGTAGTGAAAAATGTTACAAAAACGGAGAACATTTTCTAAATTCTACCCGTACGAAGTCGCGGGCAACCAAAATCAAAATCAAAAATCATTTATTCACGTAGGCATATTCCATTTTTGCCAAAAAACAATAAGCTCCTATGATATGGTTACAAGCACACAAAGCACAAAGGAGCTAGCGCCTAGATGGCGCTAGCTCCGTCAACCAGTAAAACCACTTAAAAAACCGAACAGAGTGAAACCTCTTTTTAATACTAGATGGCGTTAGAGGAACTACCGTACCTGCGCGAACTTTCCAGAAACATTCGTTCCGGGCGATCACGTTCGCGCACAGTCGGGAACTTTCTGGAACTCGTCTCGGCGCATATAAATAGCGGCAGGGAGGCGAGCCCGGGCAGTTCAGTTTGAGCTACGATCGAGGCGACTTCGAGAGCGAAAACAAGTGATCAAGAGTGATACAAGTGAAACCTACGACTTGGCTACGACCTAGGACATTGTTAGTGCTTAGTGTTTGGACCTAGTGCTTAATGTGTACCTAGTGCTTGTGAATAAAGTCTTCAAAAAGAGTCAGCAGGTCTTTCTCTCCAAATCCTTCGAACCCTAACACGTAACAATATGTCCAAAAATTTTTTTTCCCTACCACCGGTTCCGCTGAGAAAAACTGGCGTAAGAAACTCGGCAGATATCGTTATCTTTTGTCATATAAATATTTTTTTTTAAATAATCATTACAATGGTTCTTACAATTTATATAAATTACAATTATAATAATATGTGTTGCTCTGGAATAATTTACTCCCAAGCTTTATTGTCATTAACATAGTCTGAAATTTTATAATACGCCTTTTTACATAGTTTAGATTTTACAAATTTTTTAAACTTAGATTTATTTAATTCTTTCACATCATTAGGGAGTTTGTTATAAAAACGTATACCATACCCCATGAAAGAGTTACTTATTTTGTGGAGACGAGTAACATGCATTACAAGAACAGCTAGTAATAATATAAAACCTACATACACAGAAACACAGATTTTCCATGAAGGTAGAGACTATAGAGCACAATCTACTACGATCTATACTCATACTTCCTGGACTTCTGATAAGAGACTATGACGTCATCAGTGATGTCCTTTAACGAAGTCAACCGTCATACGTATATGTCCAGGTGCATGAGTAAATAAAGTTTTAAAATATAAAGCAAAAGGTAGAAAACTTGAAATAAAACATTATAATTAGTCAATCAATTTCATTTTCTTAAAGGCAACTTATGCCTGATGTACATGATAAAGTCTGACATCAATTAGGTACCAATCCTATTAGTAAAGCCAGTTTCTAATTGGAAAGCATATTAAAATGTAGAAAAAACAGAAAAATTTTCTAATTTGCCTACTTAGTAAGCTGTATTACAAATTGTCGCCGATAAGACATAGTTGCGACATGGACTTAGCGATAGTGGATCGAGGCGTGTTATTGAATATCCCTCCCGCATCTGACGCAAAAGAAAGAACCCAATATAATCTATACGTACTCGTAAACAGCTGTTTATACGTAGGTATCAACACAACCGTGACGTCATTTCATTCAAGAATCTTGTTCGAAACATGAATGAAGTGCTCAACGTTACATAATTGACGTAAGTTGACCATAACCATACCTGTTACGTATTTTAGTAGATAGTAATTTAGTACTTGTATGAAACGTAACGCAATTTATTTAAGTCGATGTAGTGCTATGTACAAATACACACATAAGCTGATAAGTTTTAAGGAGTTTTGTAGTAACGATTAAAATTATTTTTTAATTAAATAGCGCAGCGCAAATTGCAAGTCAAGTACTTACAACTACAAATAAAATTACACTATTTCATATTTTCTAATTATTTTCAAACTCTAATTAAATATCGGTTATTAATGTTATTATTGCTTGCACTGAGATTGCCTATGTAGAAAAGTATTAAGTTATACCACCCACAAAATGGTTAAATACCCATAGACAGTTAATATATTGTCTATGGGTATTTAACCAGCCTAAAGTTAATTTAACCATATTAATCCTATTAACTCAACGTATCTTTACTCTGGGTTCAGTTACCGAGTATGGTATGTGTAACTAAACAGGTGCTCAAGTCCACTATTTTGGAACAATTGTCATACAGGCACAATACCGGCACGATACCGTTGCAATTGAACTCAAATATCCGTAGTCTGCTATATGCCGTCATAACGGTCTTTCAATGGTAATAGAATTGTCGATCTCTTTTATCTATGCATTGAATTTTCGGTCTCTTTTATCTATGGATTGTGTTAGAATGGTATGTATGTGTTGCCGTTTTTAAAAAATGCGTTAGTTGAAGTGATTTTCGAAAAACTACTAATAAATTTAAACATTTAATCATGCTAGACTTCGTTTAGATATATTTGTACATACTATTTATTAGTATAAAAAGCAATGTGAAGTTTAGGAGATTAGTAAATTGCAATAAATTACAAAGAACAATTTCTAATATTTCTATCTATCTATTTTTTATTTATGGCAATCTGTCGACACAGGACAATTTAAAAATATTACTGTCAAATTCAAAATAGCAGACTACCGAAACATTTCAGTCATTGAATTGCAATTGTGAAGCAGTTGTGTACGAGACTAGCAATTTATGTCACTTTGACAATTGTAAGACAATGATGAAGTCGTTATGACGACACATTAATAGTAGACTACCAAAAACTTTACTATTGCACCATAATGGTACAGTTGTGACACCGTTGAAATACCCGACTCAGGGCCCTGAGCCTTAACTCGCCTTAGAGTATTAAAACCAACAGGAGCTGTGAGCTGAGCTCGAGCACCCACTACTACGATCTGTACCTACTCATACTTCCTGGACTTCTGATGAGAGACTTTGACGTCATCAGTGATGTCCTTTTAACGAAGTCAACACGCTGTTTTCCTTTGACAAGTAGACTGAATACTGATACGCGTCGGGGTGCCGAGGTAACACACACACACATACACGATAACGTAATTTCATTATCACCTCGAGCCCATAATCACCTCTAGCGCTCTAAGAGGCGTATATCTCTCTCTCTCTCTCTAGCCAATTAACGTTCTACTGCTGGGCGCAGGCCTCGTCCTCTTTGGGAGGAATTATGGTCTACTGTGCCGCGCCGACCAGGCGTATTTGACACAGGGTTTAATTTCAAGTTTTCCGTCTCTCACAGAGGATGTTATCTGTGTACAATATCCCTTAGCTGGCTCTTACAGTACCCTGGGGAGGTGATATTTGTATTCTTAATCCGTCACCACACGGAGAGCAGTATACAATTTACTCAATACTCTTGTACCTTTTTCAGCGGGGGTTGCTATAAAATATCAACCCCTGTTGGCTTACAGCTCAGAGCATATAGCCCTTATGTTCAGAGTTATCGAATATCACTTCGTGTCAGAATTTACTTGCAACTTGATATATTAATATTAAACAGTTTAGATTTCATTTCGCACAGATTTGTACCTGTAATAAATCACGTCAGGTTGATACGATGACGATTACCAATTTAGTCACGCATGAAATACCCAAATAAAAATTTATAAGAAAAGACATTAGTGATAGTTTTTAAAACGAAACATTTTCGACACTTTTTTGTAAAGTGATTAGTTTAAATCGTAATTCTGTTATTACTGAAGTAAAAAGAACATAATAGTTGATAATAGCAATCGATATTATCTTCATATTACAGAATATTCTTTTTACAAGCTTTTTGTTGTAGATAATACCTATGTGGATATTAAAGTCAGAAGTATTTTTTTTTTATTTCATGTTGGCATGTTTTACTAGCTCTTTTAAAACGTTGTCTGTTGCTAAGTAGTTGTCTGTTCCAAACGCAAATCCTAGAATAGCAGACAAGAAACTGCATGGATTCTTTCTTTTTTCTTCTTTTTTTTTCAATATTATTTTACACTACCGTTGCCGAGTTGCCCGCGACTCCGTCCGCGTGAAATTTAGAAAATTTTCCCTGTTTTTGCATCATTTTTCACTACTGCTTCGCTTCTACTGGTCGTAGCGTGGTGTTATATACCCGAAAGCCTTCCTCAATAAATGCCCTATCTAACACTGAAAGAATTTTTTAAATCAGCTCAGTGGTTCCTGAGGTTAGCGCGTTTAAACAAACAAACAAACTCTTCCGCTTTATAATATTAGCATAGATATAGATTGTTGTGGGGTGTGGGAATGATGCCAACTAATGCTATCTAGACTAAGTATATATACTACTACTATATAAGTATAACTTAAAGAAAAGATTACCTTTTTAGAGCAAATCGACCAGTCCCAGCAGAAAGCCGTTCACGAGTATAAAACACACATCAGACCCCCACAGCTCGACCAATTAGTAGGAAACAATGTCTTGAATATCCGTGTGGTGACGGATTAAGAATACAGACATACATATAGCTTACTCTGGGACCAGAGAACGTTGTATGAAAAAAATATGCAATTTTTTTATTTTCTACTAGCTGTTGCCCTCGACTCCGTCCGCGTAGAATTTAGGAAATTTTCCCCGTTTTTGCAACATTTTTAACTACTGCTTGAGTGAGAGTATTATAAACGTAAGAGTAAACAAATATAATCAGAATGAACGAACTGCTAAGCTATCAGGAGTTACACGTGTTATTGTGAGTCAACCATAAAATATAGATATGTGCTGTTGCGGGATATTTTTTAGACAATTTTATGTAGAATATTTCCGTCATACATGATTTCTATGTAACTTTAACGATTAAGGCTGCACACGCGACGGAAGCTTAAAAAATGGAGCACCTTTTCCCGTTTTCCCAACATTTCCCTTCACTACTCTGCTCCTATTGATTGTAGCGTGATGAAAAGTATACTATAACCTGCCCAGGAGTATGAAGAATAATTGTACCAAGTTTCGTTAAAATCCGTCGAGTAGTTTTTGTTTCTTTATGGAACATACAGACGGACAGACAGACAGACAAACAAAAATTTTACTGATTGCATTTTTGGCATCAGTATCGATCACTATCACCCCCTGATAGTTATTTTGAAAATATATTTCATGCACAGAATTGACCTCTCTACAGATTTATTAAAAGTACAGATAATAATATTTTAATAAACATTTAGCATGATAATTTAAAATTAATTGTTTGTACAAACTAGTAGCAAATTAATGCTAGAAGGAACAATGATTTTGACGGCTTATTTTTTATGTAAATACATACCATATCAGCTAGATCTTAATCTAAATATGTATTAATAAAACATATTGAAATAAAATATATAGAGACCGCTATCATCAGATATTGCTCGCAAATAGATAAATTATGTATCATTTTCGATTAGTTAAGATAAAAAACGAGTATTTTCGAACCAGTGCAGCAGTGTACGGAAAATGTATGTAATACTTATTCAATAACATATCTATGCAATGTATTTTTAGCAACATTTCATATTAAAAATAACAAATTAATACACATTAATCGACTATAATGTACAAAAATTGATTAATTTTAAAGTAATTCCCCTTTAGTATATGTGTTTTATAATAGATGGTGCCAGTAGTTGTTCTCATCTTATAAATTTTATTATACTGTGGGCTGTGGTTACAAAAATATCTTGTTTCTTCGTATCGTTGGCGGTGCGACCGACCGCGCCAGCACGTTGTGATTATCTATCAAGTCACAACTCACCGACCTTGGGGCAAAAAGGAGAACTAATTTTAATTCCAACTGCGGTGTTTTTCATACTGTACCATATTAATATAACGAAGCTTGTTCTTAGAAACTATGAACTTTATTTAATTGATGATTAGATTGGTTTGTTAGTTAGGTATTTTATTATTTTCGAATTTCATAATTGCTATAGTAGTAATGACGGTATTCGGCCGTACTATGGGAAAAGTACTTGGTAATTAAATGTTCCTTTGTAATAACATTAAGGTTTGAAATAGTATTTGTATTTGATCAATGCTAATTCTAATTACACATTAAATTACCATATGTAGCCCAGCTTCCTTAATCAAATCATCACATACCTAATAGAGGTCATGATCGGATCAGAGGACGTTGTGTGAAATGTTCATGATTGGCATGGTACACAGGGAAAATCTTCGAAACGTCGGGATTGTCGATTTGTAGTAACATAGCTTACAATAAACTTTTTGATGTTTAAATCCTATTGTGATTATATAATAGCTAATTACATAAGTAAAAACATCTACAATTACCGACTATGACACTATTCCGTTAACACTAACTACCTACTTTATACGTACTTATTTAAGTTTTTTGTGATCTAGTCGCGCCCAGAGTGAGAGCCTATTTGAGTATCGTAGGTTCAAAATTTAGATTAAGTATAAGGTCTAAGCAAGTCTAATAAGTTAATGTTTTAATGCCAGCAATATGTATGTTAGATAATTTTCTAACAGATATACCTACCTAGAAAGTGAGTTTTTGTTACTCTTCGCATGTACTCGTACATACTACATAAAAAAACCGCAATATAATTAGCGTTAAAGAGCGTCCTCTAGTTACAAATGAATTAAGCTTTAGATGTTACTATGTTTTTGCTGTGGTACTAAATAAGTTTTATGTATATTGCAAACCATACACATAAAAATTCCATATAAATTGCCATACCTTACTTAATTCGTCTACTAGGTGTACGCTGTGACATCGTCTGCATAAAATTAACATTATTGTACTCGTTTGAGAGACCATTTTACGATATTTTTTAATGAAATTTTTCTTAATTACTTTTTTATAAAAATTAAGTAAGTAGCAAATACAACCAGGGTGATATTTTTATGGTTCGGTAGCGAGATATTCGTAAAGAAAATATAATATCTCTAATATATAAAATTCACGTGTCACAGTGTTAGTTACCGTACTCCTCCGAAACGGCTTGACTGATTTTTATGAAATTTTACATGCGTATTAGTAGGTCTGAGAATCGGCCAACATCTATTTTTCAAATCTTTTTTTTTTAGTATGGCAAAACAACGTTTGCCGGGTCAGCTAGTCTAATATATAAAATTCCCGTGTCACAGTGTTAGTTACCGTACTCCTCCGAAACGGCTCGACCGATTTTCCTGAAATTTTGTGTACATATCCTCTAGGTCTGAGAATCGGCCAACATCTATTTTACAAAACTTTTTTTTTAGTATGGCAAAACAACGTTTGCCGGGTCAGCTAGTATTTTATATTTATCTTTATAATATCTAGCTATCAACTACCTACGTTTAGTCAGTACACACTACAGTCCAACACTAGATATTGGAACAACACAACTTAAATACTTTTCAAACATTTCATTACATGTTTAAAAGTTATTAACACACATTGTGTTTTCGTCTGATTCATTCTCAGCAGGCAGTCGCTTCATTTATCGGTAACACGAAGCAACGAAATTTGAAAAAAAATATACGAACCCCTGTCATAAACCCGGCGTTCGTCGGCGCGCAGTATCCCTTCATACCCTTCGCACTTTTTGTGCCTCAAACCCTCCAACGTTCATTTTAGGGCCCGTTTGTAGTACTTTGTATTCCCGTATTCAAATGGCACCCTACTGAAGCCATATTTTGATGGGAACATTCCATCGTAAAGAGCGATAAAATTATACTACCGTTAGATCTGCATGCGTTGTTTATTAATGTACCAACTTTTTTGACGGACAAACTTTTTGACTTTTTTTTTGACGGTTTGTTTATTTATTTGAAAATAAATGCTCATGAAATTTATATTTTGACAAATTTAATTTTGACGAGCCTTGTGGTTGAGTGGTTTATGTAACGGACTGCTGATCAAGAGGTCGCGGGTTCGATTCCCGCTCGGGACAATCATTTGTGTGATTTTTCTAATTGTCATAGAAATGTTTGTACCGCGTCTGGGTGTTTCTATGTATTATAAGTATGTATTTACAAAAGAAAAGTAGTATATGACATGTATTCTATCCGTATTCTGGTACCCATAACACAAGCATATAAGCTTAGCTTGGGACCAGAGGACGTTGTGTGAAATGTCCATGAATATTTATGTAATATTTATATTTTAGAACATTTTAATTTTTTTTAGGTTTTAAGAATAATAGATCTGGTTTAAAGAATAATAAGGTTTTAAGAATATAAAATTTCCATGTCGCAATGTTAGTTACCCTACTTCTCCGAAACGACTTTACCGATTTTTACCAAATTTTATATGCGTATTCAGTAGGTCTGAGAATCGGCTACTTTATATTTTTCAAAAGGTCTCCTCCCTCCCTGACATTTGTATGGCAAAACAACGTTTGCCGGGTCAGCTAGTAATATTATAGCTGAAGAGTTTGTTTGTTTGAACGCGCTAATCTCAGGGACTCCTGGGTCGATTTGAAAAAATCTTTCAGTGTTACATAGGGCATTTATCAAGAAAGTCTTTAAACTATATAACATCACGCTACGACCAGTAGAAGCGAAGTAGTAGTAAAAAATGTTGCAAAAACGGGGAAAATTTTCTACATTCCACGCGGACGGAGTCACGGGCAACAGCTAGTATTATACAGGGTATTTTTTCTTTCACACAGAAAACAGACCAGGGACTAAATAATTCTCAACACATTATGAGATTGTAACATAATTATTGATTAATAGGTAGCTATTGGTACCGATTCCACGTGCACAACTAAACTGAACTAAAAAATGAAAGTTCGTTGTGTCAATATATCTAATACATATTTGATATTTCATAGTACATATTTATCATAATTAAAATCGTTTGTCTTTAATACACAGTTTTTACAATAAGAAAGTTCAGTTAACATTGCCGAGTTATGTTATTGATGCCATAAATTCTCAATGTTTATTGTAGCAGATGGCGCTCTATAGTCTCTGCCTACCCCCATGGGGAAAAGGCGTGATGTTATGATGATGATGACAAGTTTAGTTGTGCGCCTAGAATCGGCACCAGTGCTATATGTAGCTATTATTTATTATGTAACTGTCTATTGTCTGTCAACATTAAAGGGAACCGTTAACTAATCGCAGTTGGCGAACATAATGCACTGTCTAATTACTTTACCATGATTTAAGACACTATTAGACACTGGTACAAATTCTACGTACACAACTAACTTAACTTAAAAATGAAAACAACAAAAATGGCGTATTTTGATTAATTGGCTATTTCGTTTTGCACATTTAAATCAACAATTAAATCTTAATGGTTTAAACGGAGATTTTATCGGAGAGATAATAAACGTTTTAGCGTAAAAAGACTATCATGAATAACAAGTTTTGACAATTTTCACGAACCGATTGTAGCGAGCTTTTAAACCTCCGATAAGTCATTATGAATAAGACCATTAGTCTATAATATAGATACATAGATAATTCTTTATTGTACGATTTAAATGATACAAACTTAAACTACTTAAAATTATGTACAATTGGCGACCTTATCGCGTAAAGCGATTTCTTCCAGGTAACCACGGGATGGAAAGAACTGATAAAAAACGTTTATCGGTAGGGTAGATTGCTCTGTACAGATAAAAGAACAACTAATTACTTATAAAATAAATGATATTAAAATATACATAAGACAAATATTATACATACAATACAACATACATAAATACTTAAAGAAATATACCTACATACATATTATACATACATACAACATAATATATACATACAGAAATATACAGATTTTGTAATAAAAAAAGTTCTCTTAACAATGCCAAAATATGTTATCGACACTATCAATTTTCATTTTTTAGTTAGGTATGTTACGTTTAGTTATGCACGTAGAATCGGTCCCAGTGCGTAGAATTCCGTAGAATATTTTGACATTCTGTAATTCTGTATCGACAGAGTTCGTAATCATCAGATAAGTTTTTTATCGGGCCTTGACACGCTTGATAGTTAACAAACTTTCGCGACTTGTACACATTTTTTTTAATAAAACCGGATCTTCTTCGTGGTGGAAATTCGTTGGTAGTCAATCGAAACTGCGGCTTTATATTAAGTCTTGTACTTTATAATTTACACTTGAGAATCACGCTGAATTGACAAACCATTATTTCCATCCATTCATCAGCCTCTCTCCGTCACCTGTTGGACATAGGCCTTCCCCATAGTACGCCACAACGCGCGGTCCTGTGCCGCCTGCATCCAATGTCTCTCCGCGACCTTGAGGATATCGTCGCTCCACCTTGTCGGGGGCCGCCCAACGCTGCGTCGTCCGGTACGTGGTCGCCACTCTAGGACTTTGATAAAATAATGGTTTGGGGTAATTATGAGTCATAGAATTTAATGATGTACTTAACATTGAACTTAAGAAGGTTGTAATATTGTTTGTCTGTCCTTCAGTTTTCCTATATTTGTAACCATAGATATACTTAAATAAAACTACTTTTACGAATTCAGACGCGTATATTTGTTTTAAATTTTAGTCCGTAGTTAGTAATTTTAGTCTCACCCGTGACCATGGTGACTGCAAAGTCTCCGAAACGTCGGGCTAAAATTTAAAACAAATAAACGCGTCTGGAATCCGTAAAAAGTAGTTTTATTTAAGCAAATGAGTCGCGCAAGAAAATATTACATATACATAATAATATATACTTTGTAAGTAATTTCACAGTGTGGGATTTTTGTAACTTGCATAGTAAAAATTTATCTCATCATTTTTCTCTAACCACCAAAGCAAAGGTGACATTATACAAAAATGTATTTACCAAATATACAAATATGTTGGTACCTAATAAAAATAGTTTTTAAAATTTAACTAAGTACCAACCTTTTAAATAAATTTCAATTAACATTTATTTATATCCAAAGCGAAGTCTTAATTTGTGTCACGATTGTTACGACATATCACCTGTCTATCTCAATGTCACTGGTATATTTTCGTTTCAGAATCAACAAAAATATTTTTTTTTGAGATCACCAAGTCAGGTATTAATTTCAGCACGCTCGACTCTTTACTTTCGCTGCAATTTAATGATGATGATTCTCTGAAGTTTTAAAATTCTTTGTATTTTAGTCATGTACTTACTATACTATACTGTACTGGTTATATTCGATTGTTTTATTAAGTGTATACTCGTACATTATTTTAATTATATAGGTAACAGAACTTAGTTTGTCGTATCAACCGCTCTGTTAAGGCTTCCATACTGATAGCTAACGGGAACCTTTTACTGAGATTTCGATGTCCATCCATCTGTTACCAGGAATGCCAGGATAAACCTATCTCTGGAACGGTGATAGCTAGAGAGAAAATTTCTAAGTTTATGTTGATGATATAACAACAAATAGTGATCATTAAAACTCTCATACCCTTATCCCGCTATTTAGGGTCGATAATATGACGAATGTATTATAATAGATAGATAATACAATAGAGAACCCTTGTGTGCTCTCTCTCTAATCAACTCGTAATTGACCGGGTTTTAAATTATGTACTTCTAAAATGTCGTACATTTTTACATATTTTTTATTATAAATAAATAAATAAATATTCATGAACATTTCACACAACGTCCACTGGTCCCAAACTAAGCTTATATGCTTGTGTTATGGGTACCAGAATATGAATAGAATACATATACTACTTTTTTTTTGTAAATACATACTTATAATACATAGAAACACCCAAACGCAGTACAAACATTTGTAAAACAATGTTTATTATGTTTCGTATTTTAGTTAACATGGTATTAATATCCGTTACCGTAAAACACAGGTTAGAAACAACCTAAATGCTTTAAAATTTTTTAATAATCTTAGCGTCTAACATCTCTAGCTTATTCAAGCTATGTAATTAAGTTCTTAGGCCTTAATCTATTAGTATTACAAAATTACAATTCTCGTCTCTTCAATAGATCTGTTATTTCTATACAAAAGTATTATATCGTAGTGCGAGACCAGGTAAAGAAGACCTTTTGTTACCTCGCTCACCTCGCTGCACGTACCCGTGTCGCTTGTTCTACGGATTATAGAGGGCAAATTTACCTGGGTATTTTCATATATTACTTACCTGCTTATATTAACATACATATTTTATATATTTAATTTTGCACATTTTAGTTTTGTCTATAAAGTTACAAAGTAAATAGAGAAATAGGTCATCGTCTGGGTGTTTCTATGTATAAGTACCTATGTATTTACAAACAAAAAGTAGTACTTATATGTATTCTATCCGTATTCTGGTACCCATAACACAAGCATATAAGCTTAGCTTGGGACCAGAGGACGTTGTGTGAAATGTCCAAGAATATTTATTTATTTATCGAAATAAAAAATTCATTGTAATTTTAACATAATCTTTACTTATTACAAAGTCGTCATTTTGTACGTAGGTTGTCCTTATGTGAGCTTATATCTTCAAAACTACACGAAGGATTTTGCGCGGCTTGTTTTTACTAGATAGAGTCAAACAACAGCTACCTACTAAAACTGAAATTAACATAATTATTCAGGTGCTTTAAAATGGTAGAATTTAGTTTTAATTTTAGAACTAAGTAAATTATTTTAATAATATTAATTGGTTTTAGGTTTTAATGTACCTAGGAGACTAGATATAATTATGTTTTACCTATATATTTAGGTATCTTAGGCCTTAGCGATGAAGAATAACAAGCAGTTTGTTTTAAGTACTTATATCAGGAATGAAATTTGTATTTTATTTATGCTTATATGATATTTTTGTAATCGTATTTATGGACCGCAATCAAATTAACATTAGCGATAAAACTAAAAATAAGTAGGTAGTTATTTTGGTAGGCACGGATTAAATACAAGTAATTTTTTGGTACTTAAGTCAGTTTTGTTATGTTATATGTAAGGAATAATATGGCTATGAAAGACAGCCTTAGATTAGAACCTATGTAAGGTTCTTAGGGATATTAGTAGACCCGTGCAGAAGAACGATAACGTCGATAAATTAATAATAAAGATGACTATAGGTACCTAACTATCTCCTCCACTAAAATATTAGATAGATACATTAGAAATTATAGACAGTTGTAGTGGATTAAGACGCTTAGCTTAATGTCTAATCAATGAAAGATATAATTAAAAACAGAATGTTACAAATTAGTGAAAAATTATTGAATAAACAATAATACACCTAAATTAGAGGGATCGCAAAGCACATGGCGATCTATCTTTTGAAACAACAAAGCCGATTGGTGTGACGTTCCACCCCGGTGATATGTACGTTCTACTACCTAAATGCCTTATGTACACCGCTAGTTACTACTTCATGACTACTCCGAGCTCAGTGTGTACTGCAATGCAACGGAAAATATGCGTGTTTACCAAAGTCGTTTCGGTAGAACGGTGTCGTGTCACGTTTAAGGAAATTGATAGTGCGCCGAGGCCGACGTGACTAACATTATCGTGATTGTGCTCATTTTACAACTCATTTTTCAAATATCAATACGTATTTTGGTGTAGTGATAGTATTTAACACCAAAATGAAATTCATTTTTTCTTATCCCGTTTCTCCCTGTGGGTGGAGGCCAGACAAATGTCCGTCGTTCGACACGCCGCGCGACCGACATAACCTTGTAATGTCGAGTAAGTATTTTTTTGTTACAATCTCGACTCTAGCTGGTGAAGTACCAAATCAAATAAGCTAATTGTAACATCGCCTGACGCATGAAACATAGTATTATGGTGCATTAAAACATTTTATATAAAGCTTAAATGTGCAATAAATACCATTAATTCGAATAATAAAATGGTACGTCATTGTGAGGTTCGCTATACAAGATGGCGTCGAGTGGGGAGAGGGCGCCCAGTTTACCAGGTGCTGCCGCCGCGTCGAGTTCGGCGCTATAGCTAAACTAAATACGCAGTGTTGTACATTTAGAACGTTCACAATGGCTACCGCGAAAGACACGTCTACTTTCTTTCTGGAGGCTGATGCAAAAGAATTTGATAGTGTATTACAGTTATATCCACAAGCGATTAAACTAAAAGCTGAACAGAAAACAAAGAAACCCGAGGAGCTTATAAAATTGGACAATTGGTGAGTACAAACGCCTTTGAAAGGAGAAAATGCGGCCGTGGCGTGTCAATGAACTTGTATTGTGTGTGTATCCGTGCAAACTGATTTGATAGCTACCTCCCTCGCGGACTGCATCTCTAGTCCGCGGACGGCTCATTAAAACCACTGCGTCACGTGGGATCGATGTCAAATTGACACGATCGTTTTTCCTGAAGTCAGTGTGGGGGAAAATACCGCCGCGCTTAGGCGATATAAAATGGTGGATGTCCTTTACGTATCATGTCTCGTTTTAATGCATTTATATTCTTGTTTCGATTCGCATGCCTGTTAACTCTTGTACCTATACTAACTAAATAAGTCGTTTGATAACGTTAGTTCGTTTATTATTACAGCTTGCTTGTAACCAATGTGCGTTTGTAGATAATACAATGCGCTGTTAAGTACAACTCGCAATTCAACATCCGTTCAAAATGGTGACTTGGCTTTAAAGTATTATTTTATGTTCAGTATTTCAGCTGCTTTTAATGATGTTCTTTTCAAATAACTATGTTGTATTAACAGCTGAGTTGTCTAATAACCTATCAAAATAAGCACCTTTATTATAGTGAGTCATCCACTTGGCAAAGATTTCCAACTGTTAGCAAAGGCTTTGTATTTATAAAGCTTACATTTTTAACTTACCATAGTTATTTTCTTATGTACATACCAATTTTTCTAAAACTAGATAAGTAATTTAAAACCACTATTAGTAATGCTACAAAATATTTATTTTACATTAATTTCACAAATTATTTAAATTTAATCTAAGCTGGATCCAGGTAAACTGCTGCCCCATATCAACCCTATTTTCGAAAAATATTTATTTTAGGGACAACTCTTAAAATAATTAAAATTATAATCATTACTTAATATGTATTAATAATATGGTGTACTTCCATATAAACCCAATATTTTGTAGAAGTTAATAATTATAAATTTTTTATCTAAATATGTACTATCTTATAATTTTAAAATAACGCGTTATACGCCTATTGCATCCTACGGAACCTACTCCACGTGTGTGCAAGTTTCACTTATTCTTATTTTATTTACTTATGCAATTAGTTTATGGTAAATTATATTGATAATATTTAAACTGTAAACGAGCGTAGGAAGTTATAAATAGTTTTATTTTCTAGTATTTAGTTCTAATAATGTTATTAATAGTTCATGTAAAATTGCAACCGTAAAAGAAAATGTTTTTTTCGCGGGGGAAATTATTCCCCTCGGCCATATTAATGTAAAATTGGTAAGATCTAGATATGGATGTCAATTTAATCGTCGCATAGCAATTTTAGAACTGCATCGTTTTATATAAATATATCACTAGCTATAATTTTATTGGAGTTTCTTGTCTGTTTTTCTCCATAGGATTCGCGTTTGGAACAGACACCTAGTTTCTGACGTTTCAAAAGAGCTTGTTAAAACATGCCAACTTGAAATAAAAAAAATTGACTTTAACTAACAAACTTATCAAATTATACAAAAAAGCCATCCTCTAAATATTTAAAAACAACCGCATGAAAATCTGTTGTGTAGTTTTAAGCTCACATAGGGACATACATTCAAAAATTAAAACTTTTTTTTATATTATGTAAAGATTATATTATTATTATGAATAATACTAATGCCAGAATTGTTGTCGCGAAAAAAGTGTTTTTATGTGCTTAAGTATGTGGGTTTATCTTCGCGCTTCTACTATTTTTCTTACTTAGACCTTATCGGGATTTTTACGGCCGCAAAAATTTATAATTTACAATAAATACCTATAATGCAAATAGTTAAGTACTAAGGAACGCCTACCTGTTTTAGAAGCGATTTACTATTTCGATAGAAGTTCGAAATTTAAATTATACAAAGTTCGTCTAATTGATTTATTTGTGTACTTACAGATCGTGTTTACATAATCTAAATAAATATGCATGACGCTTCTTTGCTTCGCATCGTCAATTTAGTGAAATAAACAATTCGGTAAACATCATGAGTCACACTCACACATCACTAAAATTTGTAAATACGCAGCTTAACTACCTATATCTAAATTAAGTTTTGGAACTTAACTATATTATTAAGTTTCGGCTCTGTAGTATGACTTGTCTATAATAAAAAAATATTCTAAATTAAAAGTTAATCTCTATTCTTGTCCTAATTATTTAATTCTAAATCAGATTTACTTAGTACTGATTTAGCTGTGGCTATTGAAGCCAACTTCAAAGCAGCAGTAAAATCATAGCTGTAATTGTTACTTGGAAAGGGTGACCAGAAATCTTACTACCCACCGAGCGTAAAATTTTGTTGTTCTAGCTATTTTGGATACTATTTTGTTGTCTAAATTACCGATTTAGAGAGAGAACTAAACTGTACTAACTGGTCGCCAATGGCTATTTCAATTGGCAACCGCAGCTCAGGTAGTCCGAGGTAACCATGCCTACGTAGCCGGCGACCCGGACGTCGCTATGGCGTCTCGGTGAGGTAGAGCCCCTATTGCTTTTGTGGCTAGGCAAGCAGTCAGTGTATCTGCATTAAAATACTTGTGTCAAAATGTTTAACAATTTTAACAATCTGTGAGAAAAGACAACTTGGTAACAAAATATTAAATCAAATTATGGTGGAAAAAGTGAAATGCCGCAAGTGGGACTTTCATTTTTCATGGGGATTTCACTTTTTCCACCATAATTTGATTTATTAAGTAAAAGCATAGCATGTCAAATGCAAAAATTAATAAATTACTTTAACAAAATATTAATTTAAAATTTAAATAAATAATGATTTAAAACGTTCCAATTATTTTTTTTTTATTTTATCCCTATAATTTTTATATGTTTTTAGCTTTGAAGACTAAATAAAATCTCTCTTTTAACCCTGAAAGATCCTATGCAATAGTTATTGATATTTTATTACATATAATCCACGTTTGGCAACATGCAAATAGAATAAGTGTATTCCGAAACCAAACACGTTCAATTTAATTTATTCGCGTATACGCCTACAATATTTTTGTAAATGTTAACATAGTATTATGCATACCAATCACATAAGTATGACAAAAAAATAAAGAGGATGTTTTACCACTATGATTTGGCACTAAATATTTTAAAACCATCTTAACTACTTATTAGAAGTTTCCACTAAGTGCCAAATCATAGTGGTAAAACATCCTCTTTATTTTTTTGTCATACTTATGTGATTGGTATGCATAATACTATTGATATTATTATTGACTAGCTGTTGCCCTCGACTCCGTCCGCGTAGAATTTAGGAAATTTTCTCCGCTTTTGCAACATTTTTAACTACTGCTTGAGTGAGAGTATTATAAACGTAAGAGTAAACAAATATAATCAGAATGAACGAACTGCTAAGCTATCAGGAGTTACACGTGTTATTGTGAGTCAACCATAAAATATAGATACGTGCTGCTTCGGGATATTTTTTAGACAATTTTATGTAGAATATTTCCGTCATACATGATTTCTATGTAACTTTAACCATTAAGGCTGCACACGCGACGGAAGCTTAAAAAATGGAGCACCTTTTCCCGTTTTCCCAACATTTCCCTTCACTACTCTGCTCCTATTGATTGTAGCGTGATGAAAAGTATACTATAACCTGCCCAGGAGTATGAAGAATAATTGTACCAAGTTTCGTTAAAATCCGTCGAGTAGTTTTTGTTTCTATAAGGAACATACAGACGGACAGACAGACAGACAGACAGACAAAAATTTTACTGATTGCATTTTTGGCATCAGTATCGATCACTAATCACCCCCTGATAGTTATTTTGAAAATATATTTCATGTACAGAATTGACCTCTCTACAGATTTATTATAAGTATAGATATATGCGTACTTGTTTAATTAATTACTTGCTTATTTTAGTTAATTCACAAATATCCTTAGCAAATTATACAAAATAAGCGTTTGTCAAAATAAGTCTATTGCTGAAAATTTATAACTAATCTGAAGAATCTCTGATCTTAAAGAATTATTTAAATTCTTTAAAAATACATAATAGGCATTCATACATAACATGATTCTTTATCCGTTCATAGTCACGTCTATGTTTCTGCATCTACATATTCGGGATAAACTTAAAAATTACCGAACAGATTCAGATTAGTTATAAATTTTCAGCAATAGACTTATTTTGACAAACGCTTATTTTGTATAATTTGCTAAGGATATTTGTGAATTAACTAAAATAAGCAAGTAATTAATTAAACAAGTACGCATATATCTATACTTATAATAAATCTGTAGAGAGGTCAATTCTGTACATGAAATATATTTTCAAAATAACTATCAGGGGGTGATTAGTGATCGATACTGATGCCAAAAATGCAATCAGTAAAATTTTTGTCTGTCTGTCTGTCTGTCTGTCCGTCTGTATGTTCCTTATAGAAACAAAAACTACTCGACGGATTTTAACGAAACTTGGTACAATTATTCTTCATACTCCTGGGCAGGTTATAGTATACTTTTCATCACGCTACAATCAATAGGAGCAGAGTAGTGAAGGGAAATGTTGGGAAAACGGGAAAAGGTGCTCCATTTTTTAAGCTTCCGTCGCGTGTGCAGCCTTAATGGTTAAAGTTACATAGAAATCATGTATGACGGAAATATTCTACATAAAATTGTCTAAAAAATATCCCGAAGCAGCACGTATCTATATTTTATGGTTGACTCACAATAACACGTGTAACTCCTGATAGCTTAGCAGTTCGTTCATTCTGATTATATTTGTTTACTCTTACGTTTATAATACTCTCACTCAAGCAGTAGTTAAAAATGTTGCAAAAGCGGAGAAAATTTCCTAAATTCTACGCGGACGGAGTCGAGGGCAACAGCTAGTCAATAATAATATCAATAGTATTATGCATACCAATCACATAAGTATGACAAAAAAATAAAGAGGATGTTTTACCACTATGATTTGGCACTTAGTGGAAACTTCTAATAAGTAGTTAAGATGGTTTTAAAATATTTAGTGCCAAATCATAGTGGTAAAACATCCTCTTTATTTTTTTGTCATACTTATGTGATTGGTATGCATAATACTATGTTAACATTTACAAAAATATTGTAGGCGTATACGCGAATAAATTAAATTGAACGTGTTTGGTTTCGGAATACACTTATTCTATTTGCATGTTGCCAAACGTGGATTATATGTAATAAAATATCAATAACTATTGCATAGGATCTTTCAGGGTTAAAAGAGAGATTTTATTTAGTCTTCAAAGCTAAAAACATATAAAAATTATAGGGATAAAATAAAAAAAAAATAATTGGAACGTTTTAAATCATTATTTATTTAAATTTTAAATTAATATTTTGTTAAAGTAATTTATTAATTTTTGCATTTGACATGCTATGCTTTTACTTAATAAATCAAATTATGGTGGAAAAAGTGAAATCCCCATGAAAAATGAAAGTCCCACTTGCGGCATTTCACTTTTTCCACCATAATTTGATTTAATATTTTGTTACCAAGTTGTCTTTTCTCACAGATTGTTAAAATTGTTAAACATTTTGACACAAGTATTTTAATGCAGATACACTGACTGCTTGCCTAGCCACAAAAGCAATAGGGGCTCTACCTCACCGAGACGCCATAGCGACGTCCGGGTCGCCGGCTACGTAGGCATGGTTACCTCGGACTACCTGAGCTGCGGTTGCCAATTGAAATAGCCATTGGCGACCAGTTAGTACAGTTTAGTTCTCTCTCTAAATCGGTAATTTAGACAACAAAATAGTATCCAAAATAGCTAGAACAACAAAATTTTACGCTCGGTGGGTAGTAAGATTTCTGGTCACCCTTTCCAAGTAACAATTACAGCTATGATTTTACTGCTGCTTTGAAGTTGGCTTCAATAGCCACAGCTAAATCAGTACTAAGTAAATCTGATTTAGAATTAAATAATTAGGACAAGAATAGAGATTAACTTTTAATTTAGAATATTTTTTTATTATAGACAAGTCATACTACAGAGCCGAAACTTAATAATATAGTTAAGTTCCAAAACTTAATTTAGATATAGGTAGTTAAGCTGCGTATTTACAAATTTTAGTGATGTGTGAGTGTGACTCATGATGTTTACCGAATTGTTTATTTCACTAAATTGACGATGCGAAGCAAAGAAGCGTCATGCATATTTATTTAGATTATGTAAACACGATCTGTAAGTACACAAATAAATCAATTAGACGAACTTTGTATAATTTAAATTTCGAACTTCTATCGAAATAGTAAATCGCTTCTAAAACAGGTAGGCGTTCCTTAGTACTTAACTATTTGCATTATAGGTATTTATTGTAAATTATAAATTTTTGCGGCCGTAAAAATCCCGATAAGGTCTAAGTAAGAAAAATAGTAGAAGCGCGAAGATAAACCCACATACTTAAGCACATAAAAACACTTTTTTCGCGACAACAATTCTGGCATTAGTATTATTCATAATAATAATATAATCTTTACATAATATAAAAAAAAGTTTTAATTTTTGAATGTATGTCCCTATGTGAGCTTAAAACTACACAACAGATTTTCATGCGGTTGTTTTTAAATATTTAGAGGATGGCTTTTTTGTATAATTTGATAAGTTTGTTAGTTAAAGTCAAATTTTTTTATTTCAAGTTGGCATGTTTTAACAAGCTCTTTTGAAACGTCAGAAACTAGGTGTCTGTTCCAAACGCGAATCCTATGGAGAAAAACAGACAAGAAACTCCAATAAAATTATAGCTAGTGATATATTTATATAAAACGATGCAGTTCTAAAATTGCCATGCGACGATTAAATTGACATCCATATCTAGATCTTACCAATTTTACATTAATATGGCCGAGGGGAATAATTTCCCCCGCGAAAAAAACATTTTCTTTTACGGTTGCTATTTTACATGAACTATTAATAACATTATTAGAACTAGTTATTTTGAAAATATATTTCATGTACAGAATTGACCTCTCTACAGATTTATTATAAGTATAGATATATGCGTACTTGTTTAATTAATTACTTGCTTATTTTAGTTAATTCACAAATATCCTTAGCAAATTATACAAAATAAGCGTTTGTCAAAATAAGTCTATTGCTGAAAATTTATAACTAATCTGAATCTGTTCGGTAATTTTTAAGTTTATCCCGAATATGTAGATGCAGAAACATAGACGTGACTATGAACGGATAAAGAATCATGTTATGTATGAATGCCTATTATGTATTTTTAAAGAATTTAAATAATTCTTTAAAAATACATAATAGGCATTAAAATATATTTTTTGCGTTAAGTTTCAATAAAGGCGCTATTAGATGTTTGAATTAGAAAATTGATCTATTCAACACATTGCTTATAGTTAGTTAGTAAGTTATACATTCTGTAACGTATATTACAGTTACAAGAGCTCCTGCCATATGGCTTCTCACAGCTCGTGAACATGTGCTAAACGAATACAGTAACTCGGGGCCGGTTTTTCACTACAATGACGAATAAGGCGACAGCGTAGGGCGCTACATTTTGTAGGCTTATTTTTATTCTGGTAATTTTGATGAGTAAAGCGTATTTTAAATTTATTCAGACCTGTTTTGTACGTTTTTATAAATACATATGTAGATATTTCTAATCTTACTACAGATAATATAGTAAGATAAGATGTGATTGATTTTTTTTGTCAATGTCATCGTGTGTATGTTCACACAATGATCAAAATAATGCGCGGGAATATCTCTAAAAGTTAAGACTATAGTTTTGATCATGGTTTTATTATTTTCGTAGATATAGAGAGAGTTCATATTTACTTATTATAAAACAAAATCGTTATTTTTGTATGCATGTCCCTGTGTGAGTTTGTATCTTAAAATTACGCAACAAATTTTGATGCGGTTTTTTAATAGATAGTGGTTTAAGAGAATGGCGTTTTTGTATAATTTGTTAGGATTTAGTTTTTAAATTCCACGTATACGAAGTTGTAGGCAACACCATAATAAACATATACATATAACAAGTAACATTATATTAGTTATCTTAACCTGAATTCAGTTTTTCTTTAAACATGATGGCTCAAAATTATCGAAATAATGTCCACGTTATCTACTTGGCTACGTCCTACGCTTGTCTTGATAGTATCTGACAGAACGCATTCAGTTTCTAAGATAACTTCTATAGTTATGCCAAGAACATAAAACATTTAGCAGTTTATAAGCAAAAAATTTGTCAGGATTTTACCGTAAATATTAATGGTCTTTTTCATAATGATTTATCGGAGGTTGAAACACTAACTTTATCGGAGGGATAATAAACATGTTATCGTAAAGACTTATGAATAACAATTTTTGATAATTTTAGCGAACTTTTAAACCTCCGATAAGTCATTAAGAATAAGACCATTAGGCTTTAATTGAGAGGAATACTCAAGTAAAACAAGTATCATTTCGCTTTATCAAAACTATACACATTTATGAGATTGTTAAGTAAAATTTTTGGTACTTTGTTTTCTGATAGTTTCACGGTTTTGCAATGAACACAAAATATTGTCTAGCAGATTATATTATTTATCTTTCAATATTATCGTAGTTTAGAGCTACGTTAAAATAAGTAAAATAATAAACTTGAAAACAAACATACGTCGTCATATCTACGGAAAATATTCATTGGCATAAACGCTTTATTTTTACCAACGAGTACATTACGTAATTTAAAATTTCAAATACAATTATACAATTAGTTTTATAATTTGTAAGTTAATAAAGTTTATTTGTATTGTTTTCAGGTACCAGAATGAATTACCAAAGACTATCAAATCACGAGGGAAAGATGCTCACATGATACATGAAGAGTTGGTGCAGCTCATGAAATGGAAACAAGCGGTCAGTACATATTATACTAACATCAAACCCGTTCAATAACTATCGTCGCATTCATAAACTATGTTTTTTTGTGTCAGCTACGTGATGAGAAAGTGTTTTGTATACATCGCTATTATTCTAAGTGTAGCGCTTGTATACTTAAGTCTTTTGCAGGTTAGGTGTAATAATATAAACATGGGTGGTCCAACTTCTGTAATATAGAACTTTCTATTCCACTTATTTCGGTGGCAGGCACTGTTTGACAGCTCCGTGATGCAATAACTACTGCGGTTTCGGGTTTTGGTCCCGCGGTCCGGCAAACCTAATTGTATTTATCTCTATACAAAATTATTTGGTTGGCAATATAGTGGTGATATTGAATGTTTCTTAAGTAGAAACATTTTAATGCAAGTTTATACATATTCGTGTTTAATTAAACACTTATACATAATAGTTAAGTGTAAATTATCATAAAAAGTTATTAACTATTTTCATGGTGTCTCTTTATGATTTCTTCTACGCTTAGTCAAACTTGTTTTGTTAGTTCGTGTCCGAAAAAGCCAGTCACTACAATGCCAATGTTAACTTTCTTGCAAATTCGTGAATCATCACATCATTAACTCTAATAGCTAAGTTTACAACACTGATTCATACATTTTGTAATGACACGAATTTATAGTCTTTAAACGTTAAACGTAACAATTCATACTTATTTAATATGTCGTATAAAGGAAATCTAGTGCCATAAAACAACAAAATTATTTTTCTAATGGAAAATTAATTCTATTTTCAAATCTATTGTGAAATTTTTGAATCCTGTATCTAGTGATTAATATGTATATTGTCATCATTAGTTCTGAAATATTTTTCATATGTGGACACTTTGGTTGAATACCTACCCGTTTTCCTCTGTCAACGGGGCAGGAATCTATTCCACATTTGTACATTGACTTACAAAGTCAGAGAAAATAGGCAATAACTTAATTTAGTAGTTCAATTGTGCAAAGAAGGATAAACTAATGGAATTACTTAACTACTTCTCATCACATCTGATTATTTAGGTTAAGCAGTTTACTTACATATTTCGCTTCTTCAACAATTATGATTCTTCTTACACATACTCGACGATTCTATAAAAAAAAATATATTTATTACAGAGAGGACGATTTTACCCACAACTATCATATCTCATAAAAGTAAATACGCCAAGAGCTGTCGTTCAGGAGACAAAGAAAGCGTTCCGTAAATTGCCGAACATTGAATCAGCAATGGCGGCTTTGAGCAATCTAAAGGGTGTCGGAACAGCCACGGCGTCAGCACTCCTTACAGCGGCCAGTCCAGAGATAGCTCCTTTCATGGCCGACGAGTGCATACAAGCGATCCCTGAAATGGAAGGAAGTGACTACACTGCCAAGGAATACCTCAATTTTGTTAAACATATTAGAAACGTCTGTGATAGATTAAATAAGGTAAGTTTTTTATTAGAATGGTCTTCTAAACATTAGTCCATCTGATAGTAAAACTTAGTACCTAAATAAAAGCCTTTAATTCTACCATTTACGTCCAAATTCCATCTTTTCGATTTATACAATTATTACCTTCACTTACTGTCTGCTTACACTTAAAATCCATCCATCCATCAGCCTCTCTCCGTCCACTGTTGGACATAGGCCTCCCCCATAGAACGCCACAACACGCAGCCTGTGCCGCCTGCACCCAATGTCTCCCCGCGACCTTGACGAATCGTCGCTCCATCTTGTCACTTAGAATAAGACTTTGCAAATGTCAAATTAGTCCTGCAATTAATAATGAAATGGAGATGCACAAAATATAAGTAAAATTCGAAAAAAATTACCGACACATATTTAAAAGAATTTGTTCTCATCTATAAGAACTACTAGCTATGGCCTACAACATCGTACGCGAGGATTTTAGAAAATTTTCCTCGTTTTTGCAATATTTTTCGCTAATGCTCAGCTCATATTGGCCGTAGCGTGATGTTGAATAGCCTAAATTCTGCCTTGATAAATGTACTATCTAACACTGAAAGAATTTTTCAAGTCGAACCAGTAGTTTCTTAGATTAGCGCTTTCAAACAAACAAACTCTTCAGCTTTATAATATCAATATACAAAGATTTTCCCCGCTAGGTTGCTTTCTCTCTTTACCTAAAGCCTTTTAGAGTTACGAAATTGACGTGTTTAAATGAACTGTTTTGTTTAGGAGCAAAATGGATGTGGCAAGAAATGGTCAGCGCATATGGTGGAGCTCGCGTTATGGACTCACAATATTGTGTCTGACTTACAACCAGAGTTGCTCGGTAAAGAGCCTAGAATCACTGCACCCACCAATGGAGGATCACCACTGCCTAGTGATGAAAGTAATCTCGAACCACCGTCCACTAATGGAAATGGTAAGAATTATTTATTTAATGTTTTTTTTTAGTTTTTTTTTCATATACAATAAATTTTATACAATGTAGATCTAATAAATAAAACTTTTTTTTTCAAATTAATTAAAACAACATTAAAAGGTCTCACGCATCATCTATTAGTGTTGCTAGGCAGAGCGCTATCTGCTACGTTCCAAACATTCCTTGGCTTCATCCACACTCATACATGCCCGACGGCTGTAAGTACTACGCACTTTACCCTGTATACTAGTGATGACATCGGAGTATACTTGCATTGCTCACTTCACGCAAATAAATCTTTAAATTTTGTACTATAATTAGTTTCAATAACTTGTATTTTTGCTAATTTCGAATGTGAAGTGAATGTTCAAAATACATTAAAAAGAACTGTGTACTTAATATTTTCTAACACTTGCGCGACTCATCTGTTTAAATAAAACTACTTTTTACTTTGCAGACTATGCAGTCACCATGGTCACGGGTGAGTCTCACCCGTGACCATGGTGACTGCAAAGTCTCCGAAACGTCGGGCCAAAATTTAAAACAAATATACGCGTCTAAATCCGTAAAAAGTAGTTTTATTTAAACTGTGTACTTGATATTATTTTGATATCTAGAGTCACAGATGTAGTATCTATGGTTACATCACTCAATCGGCTTGAAGTCACTTACTCATCTATGTGTGCGTGAAATATGTATCTATGTGTGTCTATAATGCAGGTTATACGTTATATGAAACATGATTTTTCTATGAAGTACGATTTAGCCAGGCTAAAGATGGTATAATATTGTTATAGGTAAATTAGGTGCAGATTCAGTAAACGAAGACACAACAACATCGTTCACAGAGGACTCAATGGATGCTAAACCTGCATCACCAGCCACCCCAGCCACTCCCGCCTCACCTTCTGATAACTCAGACTCTGCCATCAGTACGCCGCGCGCTAAACGGTAAATATACTTATTTATTATTTTCTAACTGTTGTCGGTAAATACACTTATTTATAATTTTCTAACTTCGTATGCGTGGAGTTTAGAAGCCAAACTTTAACAAATTATACAAAAATAGACATCCTTTATAACCACTCTATCGGTTAAAAAAAACCGCATCAAAATCCGTTGCGTAGTTCTGAAGATAGAAGTTTACATAGGGACATACATAGAAAAATAACGAGTTTGTTTTTTTTTTTTTTTTTTTAATTTATTTATTTAAGGTCGTTTTTTAACAACTAGGGTCATTAACGACCACCATATTGGCAGCATATTATATTATTACAGTTTTTACTTAATTAAATTAACTTATACATATTAATCATTCTTAGAAATTCCAATGTTTGTTCATATCCACATTCATTTAGACAGTCTTTTATATTGTTAGGGAGTTTACAGATGCGTTTTTCTTCATTGAACTCTAAACATTCTACTAACACATGTACAACAGTTAGGTCTAGTCCGCACTTGCATTTATTTCTGTCAGTTTTCGTAATTATATGTATGTGGGTCATATTTGTGTGACCAATACGTAATCTGGTAATTATAGATTGATCTTTTCTACACAAAAATGATGTAGGAGCTTTGTCAAAAACAGATTCTCGAATATTAAATAACTTTGAAGTGTTTTCTCTCCTCCAATAATGGTCCCAAGCAATTCTAATATTACATTTGTAGTATTTCTGTAGTTCAGACGGTGTTGATACATTTACAGTCCTGCTATTATCCTCATTGACGGCATGTCTAGCTTCCCTATCCGCGATTTCGTTACCAATTATTCCTTGATGGCTTGGAATCCATATTATCTCTAAGTTATATTTTTTATCAAGTAGGTTAATAATTCTATTTTTAATTTCTAGTATAAGTGTATCTGTATTTTTTGGATTTTGTATAGCGTTTAAACATGATTTTGAATCGGTATAAATTATGTATTTAACTTGATTAGATTCTTTATTAATAAGTTCTAGAGTTTTAAGAATGGCAATTGCTTCGCAACTAAAGATAGAATTAAAGTCGCCCAACTTAAAGCGATAATATTCACCTCCTGAAACTACTGAACAACCTGTTTTTTTATTTATAACAGATCCATCGGTGTAGAAAATTTTACAATTTGTGAAGTTGCAGTTCATTTCGTGAAATAATTGTTTAAATATATATTGAGGAGTATCATCTTTAAGATTTTTTGCTAATTCTAAGTTAATAGGGAATTCAATGTTTTCCCATGGACCAGAAGTAAGTAACTTCTTTTGAAAAATTTTTGGCATTTTAAATTGAAATTCGTTCATATACTTCCGTGCTCTAATGCGTAAAGGTTGTGATAGATTGGGGTTTAATTCATATTCTGTATCTACGGCTGTTATTTTAGTGTAGTTATCGAAGGTCATGGATTCTGGTTGGGACAATACATTCACAGCGTACGAAGTAACAAGTTGTTTTCTTCTAAATTCTAAAGGCATTTCTTCAGCTTCAACTAGTATGCTTTTTGTTGGGCTTGTTTTAAATGCACCTAGACTTAGCCGAAGAGCTGTGTTTTGGATGCTTTCTAGAGAATCAAGGGTACGTTTCTTTGCTGAATCATAAATTACGGATCCATAGTCAATTTTTTGCCTTATTATAGCGTGATATGTGGTAATCAAACACTTTCTATCCGATCCCCATGTAGTTGAAGATAATGTTTTTATGATATTTAATCTTTTATAACATTCAGATTTTAGTTTATTAATATGTGAAATCCAACTAAGTTTTTTATCAAATATTAATCCTAAGATTTTTAAGTTACTTACTTCTTTAATATTGTGTCTGTTTAAAACCAAATTACAACTTCTATTTTTATTTTTCTTATTACTAAGTATTATATATTCAGTTTTTGTTTTGGAAAATTTAAAGCCAGTTTTGAAAGACCAATCTTGTAGTTTGTTTAGAGTATTTTGTACAAGTTTTAAGGTGGGTTTTATTGACCTACCACTACAAGTTATTGTTAGATCATCTGCAAATAAAAACCCTTTAACCGGTTTCTCTATATGTAAGTAAACATCGTTAATAGCCAACAAAAATAAGATTACGCTAAGAACGGATCCCTGAGGTAAGCCGTTTTGTAAAGGCACTGGGTTACTTAAAATATCTTGGACTCTTACTCTCATTACTCTACCGGTAAGGAAATTGCTAATAAACGCTAGGGCATTGCCATTAATATTTACATTTTGCAATAGTGTTAAAACTCGATGTTGCCAAAGCATTTCATAAGCTTTTTCAATATCTAAAGCTACAATAACTACATAGTTGTTATTTGCAAAGCCATCTAGTACTTCACTTTCGATATTCATTAAATGGTCTGTGGTTGATTTAAACTGGCGAAAACCAAATTGAATTTGGGAGAAATAATTGTTTGATTCCGCATACCATCTAATCCGTTTGCTTATTATTTTTTCCAGTATTTTGCACAAATTACATGTTAAAGAAATTGGCCTATAACTTGACTGTGAGCTGGGAATTTTTCCTGGTTTTAAAATTGGTACAACTAAAGCTTCCCTCCAACAGTTTGGGAAGACTTGGTTTTTGTATATATAGTTATAAATCCCTAGTAGGTATTCAAGAGCTTTAACCGGTAAGTGTTTAATGATTATGTTAGGTATATTGTCTGGCCCTGGACTAGTGTTACTCAGTTGTTCAAGTACTTAAGACAATTCATGCATCAATATTTCCGTATTAATAGGATTACTGTTGTCATGAAAGTCATAGTTTAGATTAATCTCTTGTCTATTTTTATATACAATAAACTCTTGATCATAGTTATCTGTACTACTATTGCTTGCAAAGGCATGAGCTAATAAATTAGACGTTTCTTTAGGGTTGCCCGTAAAAGTACCATCGGATTTTTCTAGTACTATGTCATTGAATTTAGTATTACGTTGATTTAATTTATGGATCTTTCTCCACATATCCTGTACTGTAGTTTTATTGTTAATAGACGATACCCATTCTTCCCAATACTTTTTCTTATTCTCTTTAATAAGTCTTCTGTAATATGCTCTTTTTTTCTTATAATCTATTTTGTATGTGGAATTCGGGTCATTTCTAGCATGTTGTTTAAATAATTTAAAAGCTCTTTTAGTTTCCTTATTCGCGGTCTTACAATCTTCGTTCCACCATGGTAAATTATTTTTTATAAATCTGCCAGAAGTTTTAGGTATCGAGTTATTTGCCGCATTAATTATTATGTTAGTGAACTTTTCAACAATGACATCGATAGAACAGTTAACAGTATTTATTGATGGTAATTGAGAAATATTCAGATCAATTTCTTCACAGAACATGGACCAATCAGCTTTGTCAAATTTCCATTTTTTAGGTAAGCTAATAGTATTTGTGACATTATCATTAAAAAGAAGAGATTTAATTGAAATCGGAAAGTGATCACTATCATATAAATCATCTAAAGCATTCCATTCAAAATATGACGCTATATTTTGTGAAGCTAAAGTAAGGTCTATATTACTTGTGTGACCAGTGTTACTATCAAAATGTGTTGGTTGGCCATTATTTAGTAAAGTTAAATTGTCATTGTCGTCAAGTAATTCTGCCACTATTCTACCTCTGGTATCGCATCTATTTGAACCCCAATAAAAATGATGACTATTAAAATCGCCCAGAATCAAGAAGGGAGGTGGAAGTTGTTTGATGAGATCATTCAAATCGTGTTTGTTAAGAGCGTTACTATTTGGTAAATAAACGTTGCATAGTGTAAAAGGTATCGGGAATTTAATTTTAATAGCAACCGCTTCTAGATTTGTATTCAAAATAATTTGTTCTGGTATTGTGTGAGACTTAACAAAAATAGCTACACCACCACTAGCCCTATTACTTTGCAACCGATTTTTGTGAAAATTATCGTAACCTATTATAGAAGCACAATTGTTAGCGGTGAAGTTTGTTTCCTGTAAACAAATGCAAGTGGGACGTAAACGACTTAATAATAGTTTGATATTTTCAAGTCTTTTGTAGTAACCATTTACATTCCATTGTAATATATCCATAACTATTAATTATAAAATGTGTGTTATATAAACCTAAATATAAGTTAGAAAAGTTTTAATACAAAATGTATTAAAAAAAAAAATTTATAAAAAAAAAAAAAAAAAATTAATTATTATCTGTAGTTATAATAGTAGTGGGGAGCATTTCATGTAGTTTCCTGGATAAACGTGAACATCTGTTTTTCAAACTTTTATTCATTTTGCAATGTAGTTTGTTACACATTTTAATTAGATCTTTAATATTATCTGTATATGAATAAACTAAATCTTTTACATTTTGTCTACCTCGCGCGTTATCCAGTAAACTAATAAATTGGTCTAAGTTTATAGGGAATGTGTTGTCGTTATCTACTTCTGCTATGGCTTCTGCGATATTCTTCCAAATTTCTTCATCAGTTCTAGTGTCACTTTTCTTTAGTTTTTTCTTTGTCTTTGTTTTTATTTCTTCATCTTCTAGAGAAATATTGCTACTTGATTCGTCAGTCTCAAATTCCATTCTATCGGAGTCTTCTTCTTGTGTAAGTTGTTTTTGGATTTCTATCTTAGAAGATTCAGTTGTTGTTGGTGAATGTGTCCGTTTCTTTCCCTTGGAGTATTGTTGCATAAAGTTAGGTTGAACAAAATCTTGTGAGGTAGTTTCAGTGCAAGAAGGATTCATAATAGGTTGAGTAGTTATTGGTTCAATATTTTCATTAGTTATTACATTTGGTTCTTGGTAAGTATGTGAGTCCATTTCTTCAAAAGGAGTCTGGTTATTTGTAATATTCAGAGAGCAATTTTTTGCAAGGTGGCCTAATGTGTTACATGTGAAACATTTTAAGGCGTCAGTTGAAGTATAGATCCAGTAATTAGTTCCTTCGAAGGATAATTGGAATGATTCTGGTAAATGACGTTCGTCATCTGGTGCTATGTATAGTTGTCTTCTAAAACTTAATATATGTGAAAACCCGGGGTCAACGACCCCTACTTTCATAAAAGTTATCGGTGACATTATTTTAATATTAAGGTCTTCAAATTTTTCTTCAATTACATGATTAGGTATAACGGGACAAACGTTTGATAACACTATTCTTTTGTTTCTACTAATTAAAGGTTTGATTTCTATAATATTATTTTTTAGGATTAACTTTTTCTTTTCTTCTACTAAAAAGTCAGCTGTTTTTTTGGAGTCCATATAAATGCAAATACGTGCATTAGATATGCGAGATATAAAACGAATAGATGTCGCAGGTGTTAACGATGATAATGCAATAAGATACTCCCTGAGGGTTAGTCCTTCCACGGCATCTAGTACGATGGCCTGGTCTTTCTTCGGGAAACAAGTGGTTGACGTAACATTGGCATAACTTGATGTTCTCGGTTGTGTTTGTGGTTCAGTAACTGTTTGTGGTTCGGTAACTTTATTTAGTAGTGACATTGTGGGGGTTTGAGACATTGAGGTACGATTCATAATTGTTTATAGGGTCTCCTGTCACCAGGAGATACCCTATGTATGTTTTTTCACTATAATAATAATAAAGTGGGTAGTCTTGTGCCGCGTGAATGTAAACACGGGAGCGGATCAAACGAGCTGTGAGACGCGCGTCCGCTGTGAGCACTCGCGGGGAACTGAGTTTGTTTTATAATAAGTAAAGATACTTTAAAATACACCATTAAATACTATTAAACATCTTTAACTTACTCGTATATTTAAATTACCTATCGAATTTAAATAAATGCGTGTTAACAGCGTTTGACTTAATTATAGCCTCTGTGTAGCTCTTATTGTTCTGATGTGTTATGGTGCTTCCAACGAAAGTTGGAATTTCAATTTTGGCTGATTAAAACGATATTCCAGTGCTTGTAATATTCCTAATAACACTGATAACTCAAACTGAAAACGCCTATTTTTCGATACGGTGTTGTTAACTCTCCAATATTTTTTCAAATCCTGCAGACAAATAGAGGAGGCAAGTTCAGCAGAAGAAAACTCATTGGGCGACTCAACAGACGCGTCGGCGTTACCTGTCGCGAAAAAACTTCGAAAAGCTACCCACTGACATCCGCGCACCCACCAAGCGTCCATTGTGCGCATATAAATAGCTTTCTAGACTAAAATATTGTACCTAGGTAATTTATTTTTCAATTCCGTTTAATTTTAACTTTAGAGTTAAGTTTAAGAATACCGGTCGATTTTGTAAGTTTTATAGGGTATCGAAGTGAGATGGTACGCTGATCGTTTGTGACGACAGGTCGTGCCTTGTGTGTATGAGATTGTACAATATTGATGTGAGTGTATCGCGGAGTGGGCCGAAAATAGGGTTGCCAACTGTACAAATATAATATTTAATGTCTGATATCAAAATCCGACTTGATATTGCAGATTTTGTAACAGAAGATATAACATTTTTACTCTGGACATTATATAGGATAAATAAACTTCTATAAAGTTAAATTGTTTATTGAAAAGCAGAGATATAATCACAGATATTATGTATTATTTTTTAATACTCCTCAGGGTGTATTCTTGAAGTATGCAGACAAACTACGACGTTTTAATTAATTTATGTATAATTAAAATACACAGTTGGTAACCCTAGTAGAAACAGAACGTTCACACTGTTACGGTTTAATGCGTATACGATTAAAATTATAGCATTCATATTATTTCACTTCGTACTTATAGGTTTATACCTAGAGTAATATTATATAAGCCACACAAATTGGTAATGCGCCTGGCGGCCATGTTGATGACATCATAGTGACGTATAAATGAGAACATTACATTTTGTTAGCTGTACTTTTTCTTTGCTGATGACGTCACAAGGGCGTTAATTTGACAAGGTTCCAGCGCATTACCAATTTGCGTGGCTTATACATGTGTTCACTTCGAGGTTTATGTACAAGAAATTATGAATAACAATGAATTTTATACTCAAATATGAAATTATGAATAAGACAAAATAGTGTAATAAAGATTTATAAAAGAACAAGGCCTACTTTTTCGCTGGACGACAACGTTAAAAATACAATTATTTTGTACTGATATGTTAAATTTGATAAACTTAATTCTTTTGTGTATAATTGCGACTGAGAAACATTACGGTTCTATTTATGTATGAAGTTATGATTTTATGTGATAAAACTTGACAACAATTGCAAAAATTGATTGACTTTAGTTATAATAAGCCAAATAATCCGAGTTACTTAATTTTGCTACAATGGATACGGGTACAATTTAGTTTTTTTATAGTGCCTACTTTTAAGTGAAATGAATTCACTGTAAAAGTTAATGAAAATCGGTTGACTGTTGTTAACTTGTACAGAATTTAATTATATCATCTGAATAATGATTGGATTCTTATAAATTTAATTTATCGTATACATACTGCTCACGATTTAACTAGTTATTTTGATCTAAATGAAAATTGTTTTTGAGACAATCTGAATATAGGAATTCTAAGCCTTTTATAGGTATATCGCCCTTATAGCTTGAGGCCATCCATTATATTATACAAATTCCACAGATTTCAACTTCATATCAATAAGTTTAAAATTTTTATTAATAGAAAATAATAAAAGTATAAGCTAAGCTAGAAGCATGTTTAGTGAAACTTTGGACTTAGCTGTACACACTACCGCGTGTCTAGATCAATTATAATCTCAAATTGTCTAAATACATGTACAAAAGAGAGTTGACAATATTTTTACGGTAATAACCGTAAAAATATTGTTTATTTTTTCGCCTTTTTACCCTGCCGGGACATGATGGTGCCTTGAGCCTTACCTAACCTGGGCCTGAACCGACAGGGAGAGCAATAGGTCCCCCCGCTACGGTTTTTAGTTAAAGATTATAGTTTTAAATATTGAGATAAACACATAACGTGTGAACAATACATGAATGGCCTTTAGCTAATTTTGATATTATTATTTTACAATCATATTAAAAATGTTATATGCAGTTACATGTATGCGATAAAAGTGGTTGGTAAAGTTAGTTACAAACCGAGGTGTGAACGAGCTGAGCTTAGGGCCAGTTAGGTATCGTTTGTAATAGTTATTGTAACGTTCGAAAGTTCGCATACAGTGTGACATTCCAATAATTGTAACGTAAGTACGAGATCCGGACCAGCGGCCTTATTATATCACTTCATATATATTTTATGAACATTCTTTAGATCATAATAGGGATACTTAAATTAATAGTGTAGAAGAGAAGGACATGGTTACTCTAACAAGATGTTAAATAACTTGTGGTAAGGGATTCCGTAAGGTTTGCCCAATTTAAAATCTTAACCTCATTGTTTTTCCATTTAATAATAATGGTTAGTTTCCATCGATTTAATTTGTAATTGAGATACACAAAATTTAAAATTTCTTCCATAAACATGTTGCAAAAGTCGTTACGTCTTGTTAAAAATAAACTATGGTAAACCTTCAAAATATATAGATGACATTTGATTAAAATTACCTTTAGAATCCGGTAGTTAGGATGATAACTTAGTCTTTGAATGTCTTACCATGGGGAAAAAAAACCAAATAAAAATTATAACAAGTTATATTAAAAATAAAAATTTTTGAGGGTTTTCGAAACGGAAGGTTTTTTTTACAAGATCTACCAGACTACTCGGCTGGTGGGGCATTTATAAAGTTATAATTGTTACGGCTCGTTAGCCATTTAATATAATAGTATTTTTTTATGATACGCCTGCCACATTTGAAGTCTTTAAGTGCAAAACCAACAGGGGTAAGACAAGCTGTTGTTTTTTTTTATCAAAAATTGGAATTATGCTCTGTTTGCTGTTCATAAAATGTATATGAAATGTGTTTATATAATGAGGTGACAGATATGCCTTGAACGCCGTTAGGTGGTCACATTCACACCATTGCCTTATGACACAGTCTGCCCGCAGAGTTTATATGCAACAAGATGATAATACAAAGGTCGTGTTACCCGGGCGCCGGGACACGGGCCCACATCTAGTTTTATTGAACAAATATAAGATATTAATTTTATAATGTCGCATTTTTATTTAACACATACCTTAATCTCTGCCTACTCTATGTGCAAAAGAATACAGTTGAATTGAGAACCTCCTCCTTTTTTGAAGTCGGTTAAAATAAATAAATAATAAATAAATAAATATTCATGGACATTACACACAACGTCCTCTGGTCCCATGCTAAGCTTATTATGCTTGTGTTATGGGGTATTTTTTAAATTTTTGTTTGAAAAAACTCGGAAACGCCTAAAACATTAATAAAATAACATTGTATTAAAATATTATAGATATAAAATTCATAATTGTAATAATAATAATTTACCTACTGGAATAATTTACTTACTATACGAATTCTGCAAATTGGAAGCAAAAATTCTCAAAATGCACCGGTCGCGCTATAATACATAGTGGAAATTGTTTATCAACAAATAAGTTGCGAGTGTAAAATTTTGCAGTTAATCATTAGGATATCTATTACAATGCGTATATTAGTGGTTCATATCAATGATTTATACAAATTTTCTATGATCACTTACCAGTAAAATCAGCTGTACGTTTGTAAACGTCGTCTAGCTTCGACAAAAGTTTCCAACTTTGTATTCGGCTATACACCGCATCTAAAGCTTTGTACATTATTTCACGGGCACCGCCACGGATTAATTTTTTCATTATGATACTGTTTAACAGCACACAATCCCAAAATAACATAAAAATTAAATAAAACTCGGCGACATTAAACGTTGTTTACAATGATTGACAGCTCACTTACTTTTTTTTGGTGTTGCCAGTGACAGTAACTTTTTAGTTCCATGATAATTAATTTCTACTCTTTTGTGTCGCACTATACATACTTATAATACATAGAAAACACACAGACGTAGTACAAACATTTCTATGACATTTATGGATATCACACAAATGATTGTCCCAAGCGGGAATCGAACCCGCGACCTCGTGAACGGCAGTCCATTACATGAAACACTACGCCACGAAGCCCGTCAAATGAGTTAATTATTTAGGGTAAAAACCCTAAGATTTAAGGTGGCCTTCCGATTACCCACCACTTGCTATTGCCCACCCCCATCTATACTAATATAAAGCTGAAGACTTAAGTGTGTTTGAACGAGCTTACCTCAGGAACAATTGGTGCGATTTAAAAAATTCTTTCAGTGTTGGATAATACATTTATCGAGGAGGACTATACAACATCACGCTATTAATAGGAGTGAAGCATTAGTGAAAATTATTGCAAAAAATGGGAAAAGATTCCCAAATTCCACGCGTACGGAGTCGCAGGCAACAGCTAGTTTCTTATACAACGTATTAAGAGCTTCGAACGGTATTTCCCATACATCAGTAGTAATCAGTAGTAATAAATGTGCCTTTCTGGAATAAGACTAAATAAAAATCAAATTTTACATAATTTACAGTATATTTCACATTCTTATATGTACATGGATACGAGCGATCAATAATAAAATATGAAAAATTAACTTACACAAAAGACGAAACGTCAATGCTTCAAGTATTGGTATTCTAGTATTCATAACACAAGCAAAATAAGCTTAATTTGGGACCAGAGGACATTATAAATGTCCATGAATACTTATTCATTTAATAATATGCATAATCAATGTTGCGGTTCCACTTCTTTATTTAAATTAGGATATAATGTCGCCGGTCTAGTGCCTGCCGCCATGCGACCAGCGAAGTCTGGTCGTCGTGATGGGCGTGGCGCTCCCAGCAGAGCATCTAGAACATTCCTTGGTGCCCAGACATCCCCACTAGTGGAGCCACTGGCGCTAGTGCTGCCGTTGGATCCACCGTTCCCAGCTCCGACTGGTGACAGCGGAGAATCCGTAGTCGCTCTTATAACTGTTGCACGAGATTCGCCTGTAAAAATAGAGTATATACTGTCCATGTTGCGATGTATTAAGAATACAAGTGTCACTACTCCATTTCCTCCCCAGGGTGCTGTAAAATTCAGCCAAGGGATATTTGTAGGTAGGTAAAGTACGGATTTACTCCCTTCTATCTCCCTTTATGGACACCGGACCCATAACACAAGCAATAATAGCTTATCTTGGGACTAGAGGACGTTGTGTATGATGTTTTTAGATATTTTAGAAAATAATAATAATTTATTAATTTTTGCATTTGACATTAATAAATTAATAATGAACGTCGCGTCATTATTTCAACCATTCGTATTCTAAAATAATAATATTAATATATAAACTCATGCGAGTATCGGATATGGTGGCAAATTTGAAGGTGTTGCAAGTAGACCGCAATAAGCTCAGTTGGAAGAGCTTCGGAACGGTATTCCGAGGTCGTGGGTTCAGGTCCCACTTGCGGCACATTAACTTTTTCCACCATAATTTGATTTATTAAATAATAATAAATTACCGTCAGTATTATGGTTATTATGTGCCCGACAGTCTAACAACACTCTCAATAAAGCTCGGTGTTGTGGTGCAGCCGCATGCGCACGTACTAACGCCTCTAACTCCGCCCACACTTGACGCCATAGCTCCTCGCGACGACCACCTGACTTACCCCTAAAATAAAATCATTATAATTATTTATTTTAGATCGATATTTAGTTTAAATTTATTATACAGATCTAACCACTCCATTTTCAGTTAAGTGAGAATTTAAGTAAAGATCTTCTGTAAGGAAAATTCGAAACTAAACCCTATCCCAACATGATATGCGTGGTCAATGTTGCATAGTACACCAGATACACTCCCAAAGTGAAGGAGGCATGTTTCCAATGGTGGGCTAAAATTGAGAGAGAGATGTGTAAATTTTTAATTATAATTTAATTATTACGGTAATTTTTTAACAAACGTCTGGTCAGCAGCAACACGTCCCACTCCAACATAATGTCAAGCCTTTATTCAGTAAAACATTATATTTATTAAAACATTTGTTTGAAAACGACTTTTTAATCATGCCATCTATTGATACTTTTAGTCTATCCTGAAAAATATCTTGGTACCCAATTTTAAAGCAAGTATATTCTAGAAGACATTGAGAAAACCTTAATACCTCATGTTAGAAGGTAGTTGTGATGTCGGGAACTCGTGTCTTGATTCCATAGCCAGTAGTGATAACAGCACGTTTCTACATGTGTCTACTTCCTCATCAGTCAGGGTCTCTTGTACTACTAACTTGGTTAAAGGCTCCAATACCTGGGGAATATTATTTTAACTTATATAAGTGATTTTTCTTCTTCTCCAGCCCATTTATGTACCACTGTTGGGCACGGGCCTCCTCCACTTTGGGAGGGATAATGGTCTACTGTGCCGCGCTGACCAGGCGTGTTGGCACAGGGTTTATTTTCGAGTTTTCCGTCTCTCATAGAGGATGTTATTTGTGTGCAATGTCCCTTAGCTCACTTTTACAGAACCCTTGGGAGGAGATGGGATGGTGACACTTGTATTCTTAATCCGTCACCACACGGAGTGATTTTTACTCGTAATAATCGGATTAATCTGAAATTTTGCATATATCTTAAGGACTTATCCAAATTTATGAGCATATTTTTTTAGTTTTATATGTTATGTAAACAAAATTAACAAGGGCTGTTAGTTAAAAAATAAAGAACTTCGCAATATCGTTCTGCTGCTCTACCATTTGAGCTATCGCGGTACCTGCAAGTCAAAGGCGACATCGCATTTGTGTACAACGCCATCTAACTAACACGTTCACACATCCTTAATTCGGTAAACTAGTGTCCTTAACAACAAAAATCAAACGTATTTGTTCCGAAGTCGTGGGATCAAGTTCCGCTCGTGAACACTTGTTCTGTTGTATTTTTTACTTTATTATTTTCACAGCTCCATAGCTTCTTGTAGCGTCGTACGACGTTTCGATTCTACATTGCGTTTCAGCGACTGCGAGCCTTCGATCGCGGAAACAAAATCGCGTGGTTTACAGATCCTATCAATTTTGCACCACCTAAAAGCGACTCAGTGTTTGTCGTTATTAAATATGCGGTTTAGTGTACGATTGCTTTGCCGTATTTAGCTTCTAAAAAGCGACCAGTCGCCAATCATCGATGCTGAAAGTAGCTAGAGTGCCGTGACACTTATTAATTTCACTCACAGTTCCCATGTTAAATATAAGCGTGGAAGATATAGTTAGGGGCCAATACGTGGTGTGTCGTTGAAGCTTTGCCCGGGTCCGACCGTTGGCCCCTGGACCACGCAGCGGCAACAAGCGATTCTGTTGCATCAAAGCACCAAACTCTTTTATTCTAAAAACAAAATAAAATAAATAAATATTTGACGGGCCTCGTGGTTGAGTGGTTTATGTAACGGACTGCCGATCACGGCACGGTCGCGATTCCCGCTCGGGACAGTAATTTGTGTGATATTTATAAATGTCATACAAATGTTTGTACTGCCTCTGGGAGTTTCTATGTATTATAAGTATGTATTTACAAAAGAAAAATAGTATATGTATTTTATCCGTATTCTAGTACCCATAACACAAGCATATTAGCTTAGCTTGGGACCAGAGGACGTTTTGTGAAATGTCCATGAATATATTAAATATTTACGGCCATTTCGCACAAAATTCTCTAGACCTAAATTGAGATTGCAAATTATATACATATTAGACACAATAAAAAAGAATTAAGGGATTCTTTAAGAAGGAGGAAAGTGTTATCTTCTTTTAAGGAAAAAGAAGAAAACTCCTTTTCTTTTTTTTCTCAGGCCATTAATGCCTACTATTGGCCACGCACCTCGTCCGTTTTGGGGAGGTATTTAAGCTAAGCCACGTTGAACAGTGACGTGGTGGCATAGAGTTAGTTTCGAGGTTTAAATTTCTTCACACAACAACTATAAAACATACACTATTTCTTCCCCAGGGTGTTGTAAGAGCCAAAATCCTAGGACTTGGACAACAATGGGACGTTCTCCTCTCCAGCCCATTTACGTCCCACTGTTGGGCACGGGCCTCCTCCACTTTTGGGGGATTATGGTCTACTGTACCGCGCTGACCAGGCGTATTGGCACAGGGTTTATTTACGAGTTTTCCGTCTCTCACAGAGTGTGTGCAATATCCCTTAGCTGACTTTTACAGCACCCTTGGGAGGATATGGGGTGGTGACACTTGTATTCTTATTCCGTCACCACAGTGGGACTTTAATGGGCTAGAAAGGAGAATGATGAGGAGGATTTCATTATACCTATAATCTGTGACCCTTCCTCCAGCACCTTCAGATAATGCTGGTGGATCATCATACGACGAACGTCCTCCTAAAGCACCAATCCACAACTCTCCACCTTGAGCCGCTAGTATATGAGAAGCGGATCTGCCGCCACCTTTTCTACAAAATATTATTATCATGAGTATCGGAATAATCTACTGTTTATATCTCTCTCTCCAGCCCATTTACGTCCCACTGTTGGGCACGGGCCTCCTCCACTTTTGGTAGGGATTATGGTCTACTGTGCCGCGCTGACCAGCGGCCGTATTATGAGCTCTTATTCCCAGGCCGTTTACGCCGTGAATGGAACTGCCCGGCAAATTCGTAATATGAACATAACTCCCAGCCATCCAGTTCGCTAAAACAGTCATAGATTAATATGTTTATAGAGAAGGTACAACTAAAAGTTTAAGTACTAACTAAAATTTTTCAACTAAATGTTTTATGTTTACCATAATACATAATTTAGTCAGGCAGTGTACGGCTTGCCTGGAACTTGCATGATTTTTAAAAAGCTCTTAATACGCCCGCAGGCGTGTTGGCACAGGGTTTATTTTCGAGTTTTCCGTCTCTCACAGAGGGTGTTATCTGTGCGCAATATCCCTTAGCTGACTTTTACAGCACCCTTGGGAGGAGATGGGGTGGTGACACTTGTATTTTTAATCCGTCACCACACGGAGATCTCAGAGAACTGTTTATATAATACACTTTAACTTACTTACTTTTTAGACCAAACTGGGCAAAACGTTTTTTACCTATTATTTTAAACTAGCTGTTGCCCGTAACTTCGTACACGTGGAATTTATAAAACAAACCTTAGCAAATTGTAGAAAAATGCCATCATATTGAACAATTCTACCTATTAAAGAAACCGCATCAAAATCCGTCGCGTTGTACCGAAGATATATGCTCACATAGAGACAAACATACAAAAATAGCGGTTTTAGAATCTCTTTATTGCACACCATAAAGTTATACACAAGTTTAAGGATTACAAGAACATAGTATGTAAGTACAATAGGCGGTCTTATCGCAGTTTGCGATCTCTTCCAGACAACCTTTGTAAGGTTTTGTTGTATAATAAATAGTAAGTAAAGATTATATGCAAATATTTAGGGTTAATTCTGATAAAATACAGTACAAAGCTTTTTTCCAAACATAAAACATGGTCCAGCTACATATATTTTTCTTTTATACGAAACTAGCTGGCCCGGCAAACGTTGTTTTGCCATACCAAAAAAAAGTAAAAAAAAAAAAAAATTTACTATAAACCTCACGGAGCCAGAGACCTTTCCAACGAATGCAAAACCGTGGAAATCGGTTCGTGCGTTCTGGAGTTATAGCGTCAGGAAGGAAAATCTGACTTATTTTTATATAGTAGACTAGTCTTTTCGAATGCTAAAAGCTATATGAATTAAAATTTAGTTTAACGAATTCGAACAGAGGAAAGTCATTGTATAATGCTAATTAATTCTCTTACCTAGGTACTTCAAGTGTAACAGATCGTCCATTGAGAAGGAAATTAACAAGACACGCTGAAGGTCTTAAAGCGACATCTGCTGGAGTGACTCGCCATAAAGATCCTGAACATCCACTAGCACCACCTTCAGCACCTCGAGGAGTCCACCATCTTAATACCACCTGGTTTTTCATTAATATAAAAACTTTTGTTGCGGTATGGTGACGGATCAAGAATACAAGTCATTTCCTTCCCACAGGTATAGTACGCGGCACGTAAAAAGAACGCTGGAAGAAAGTGGTAGGGGCGTCTTTGCGCATGGGTACACTCTCGCACGAAAGTTATGTGCCTATTATTTTATTTTTGAACTAGGTTTTCTAAGGTTAGTAGTTAAGGTACTAAGGTTTAGGCCAGTCGTGGCTTGGTACCTATATATTTGTTATTCTTATTAGTTATTACATAGAAAAGTATATTACATAAAATATCAATAAAATGAATTAAAAACATGTTTGAATTATGTATTAAAGAATGTTTATGAGAAATAAAATTAAAGTAATGTTGAAACTCCTTCCATTAAGTCATCATGCGTGACGTGAAAACCAGATGAGGACGCTGTGTTGGTTCATAAAACAGTATACGTCATAAATTATTTTTCTAACTTCTCTACTCTATGTAAAACCAGTTCGTAATTTAACACTTTTGTTTGTGATGGTATTTCTAACTGACGCACCAATAACGTACCGCCAAACACCCGGCCCGCGCCCTACCTCGTACCACCAAATCCTTACTAATTTATAAATGTGAAAACGAGCTGATGACACTATAGAAATTTTGACGAGCTTATGTGTTAATGTGTCGAACGAAACTATAGCGTGATTTAAAAAAACGTACAGCGCCATCGATCGATTGTCGTAGTCATCTTCTGTTTGTTAAGATTTAATTTCTAAATTCCACGCGGACGGAGTCGCGGGCAACAGCTAGTAAACCGATAAATCGCCTATGTGCAGCTTGACCGCTAGCGTTCTTTTTACATGATGCGACCGATAGCAAAATGGATTTTTCAATTGAAATTGCCAAGACAGTATTTGCAACAAATACACACACAAACTAAACAAATTATACCTCTAAGAGCTTGTCCAGAAAGGGCGAATTTGCCGCGATTCTCTTGCGCGTATTACGCGCGACCGTTGCGTTCACAAGGTGCGTACCAACGCGCGAAAATTTGGGTAGGAATTCAGTACTAGCTTTAGAATTCGCTCTAGAGTTCGCGTGTTAACTGGACGCAACAAGGCGTCCCTAGTATCTCGACTCGCGCGAAATACGCGCTTGTCGAGTCTGGCGTAATGCACGCGATTTACGCGCGTATTTTGAATTCGCGCGATGCTTGTGGACGCGATGTATTGATGTCTAGTACCTCGACAACGCGCGTATGAATTCGCGCGATACGTTTCGCGACGAATTCGCCCCTTCTGGACAAGGTCTAAGCTTTCCTCTAGAAACGCCACTATTGATGAAAACTGCTCAACAATTAATTCCTTGATTATAAGAGTTCCATTCCAAAAGGTATTATAGGACCCAACTATTGGGACCTTGTTAAGTTTTTTCCAAACCGATAGATGCCTTTTTTAATATGTGCGGATTGGTATTTATTTCTATTTGGTACTAGCTTAAGCCCGCAGCTTCTTACGCGTGGAATTAAGAAACTAAACGTTGACAATTTATATAAAAAAGTCATCCTCTTGAAACACTCTATCTTTTAAAAAACCGGATCAAGATCCGTTGCGTAGTTTTAAAGATATAAGCTCACACAGGGACAAACATATAAAAATGACGACTGTTTTATAATAACTCAAGATTTATTGGTATTACAAAATTTTCATAAGCTTGATTTCTTAAATAAATAAATAAATATTCACGGACATTTCACACAACGGTCATTTGGTCCCAAGCTAAGCTTATATGCTTGTGTTATGGGTACCAGAATACGGATATACTACATACACTACATTTTTTTTTGTAAATACATACTTATTATACATAGAAACACCCAGACGCAGAATAAACTACCATAATAAATATAATAAACTTACTGATTCAGAAGCCTCTGCAAGTGTTTGAGAAGCCCTTAGGCCTGCGTGAGCTTCCACCGAATGAATAATTTCCACGTCATAATTGGCACTGGAACTTGCATTTTGTTCTTCCTATAATAAAAATTATATAGAACGACTCTTGTATTATATTGAAAATTAGATATTACTAGCTGACCCGGCAAACGTTGTTTTGCCATACTAAAAAAAAAAATTTTGAAAAATAGATCTTGGCCGATTCTCAGACCTACTGAATATGCATGCAAAATTTGAGAAGAATCGGTCAAGCCGTTTCGGAGGAGTACGGTAACTAACACTGTGACACGTGAATTTTATATATAAGATTAACACAAACATTTATAGAAGTCGGGCATGTATGACCAGATGTATGAGTGTGGATGAAGCCAAGGAGGTATGTTTGGATCGTACCCGATGGCGTTGTATAGTCTCTGCCTACCACCTTGGGAAAAGGGCGTAATGTTATGATTATGATGATGATATATTTATAGTTGGATAAAATCATAAAATTTTACGCAACTACCTACATAACCTTTTAGGAACTCCCTTTATATTCGTTTACAGTTGGTTTAATTAATTCTCTATTACATAAACATCAGTTTTTTTTTAACTTTGCAGACTTGCTGTCAGGTGTCTTGATATAGATTATTAGGTGTGTCATATATGTGGGAATTTAAAAATCAAACCATATTATACATAAGGGCGATTCTCTTGAACCACTATTTATTAAAAATAAACCGCATCAAAATCAGCTGCGTAGTTTTGAAGATATAAGCTCACATGGGAAAATGGATACAAAAATTACCACTTTGTTTTATATTAAGTAAGTAAGAATAATAAATAAATAATTTCAAACCTACTTACCTTCATAGGAATGCCAGTAACAGTAGTTATGGCTAATCTATAATGTGGCAACACTAATTTACCCAGAAGGGCTGCTAAGGCACTTGCTCTAGATACTATAACCTCTACACCCATAAGACCACCTCCCATCTGAAATATAAGTTATTTTTATTGACGATTTTGTTTTTAGCGCATTAGTGTAAAAACGCGGACGTTAATTTAAAAAATAACGTCAATTATTTTTCCCTAACGTAAGGTGAACTTTTTTTCAAGTCTCAATGAGGATAAGCTCTTTCGATGCGCTACATTAGGAACTGCCTTCCCCAACGGTCAATGGTCCTTCGAATGATGTGGAATGAAAAAGAAACAACCGTCAATGGTCCTTCGAATGTGAAAGTACGCTGATAGGCATATTGCAAATATGTAGTTTAGTTTTCAGCTCTCTATCTCTCAAAAAGTATATAGTCAGCTTATAATACCACTGAGCTGGCTCTTACAGAACCCTGAACAATAAACGGGGAGGTGGAAAGTATTTTTAATATGTCAGCACGTGGATATGTTTATTTACACATGTTCAATTAGTGCTGACATTTATTTTTACACTCCAGCAATACAATAAGTTGATTACGATAGGTATAAGATTACAGTATCATTCAGCATTTACTATGAAATTCAATATTAGAACTAAGTTAGCATTTTTCTATTTTTATGCATTTACGTTTTCTAGGAAGACCGAAGACCTTGTAATCGGACCTCTATAAACAAAAAGGTCATTGGCATAATCAGTTGTTAGACATATAGATATGTAAGTGGCTTCAAGCTGGCTGAGTGATGTAGCCATACACACTACGTCTGGTAAAACTGTGTTAATAACATTAAAAGGATGTAAAAATATATCTTACCTCTGTCAATGGTTGATTAGTAACTCTGGTCTCAGCCTTTTCTGGTGTAACATTTATTATAACTAAATGACAATAATGCACTACTAGTGGCCTGAAAAACAACGGAAATTTGGATATTTTTATTGTTGTAATGAAAATATAGACCACTTTACAAAGTAAGTTCTATATTATTGTGCTATTCGACATCGGTTCCAGTACTATACTGTACAATCAATTGTGTGATATTTATCATTGCCATACAAATATTTGTACTGTGGTTGTGTGTTTACTATGTATTGTATGTATGTATTTACAAAACACATAACATAACACAAGCATTTAAGCTATGCTTGAGATCAGGGGACATTATGTGAAATCTCCATTAACATTTATATTCATAGGAGTCAAAACAAGAATTGTGGCAATAATGAGTTAATAATATAACAAAATAATAAAAGGATACTTACTGTGGTGTAGCAGGTGTTGATTCTGAAGTGGAAGCTGGTTGTACTGTGGTGGCCTTTTTATTTTGTTGAACAAGTGTATTATGAGCTATTTCTGACAGACTTCTTATTGAGTCGTCATCTCTTGCACTAGTTATACAAATAATTCGTCCACTGTAACAAGAAAAAAAAATATTACGCCTGTATAACTTCATTTGTGTGCTGACAGATTAAGAATACAAGTATCACTACTCCTTTTCATCAAACAGGGTATTGTAGAAATGGGTTATCAAGCAGACAACAACTTTTGTGAGAGACAGAAAATTGAAAACTAAAGCCTATGCATAAATGTTTGGTCACCATTACACAATAAACCAACGCTCAACAGTGAGATGCTAATGGACTGGGAACAAGAAGATTACTACGTACAAAAGTTGGACTCTGTTTCAAGATACATTGTTTTTAAGCTTAATCTATTGATATGAATAGTTGCATGAAGTACAATATACCGATTTTGGAAAAGCCTATCAACCGGTGTTGCAGTCTGTGATGGTGACGGCTCACTAAGAGCCTCTATCGCCGCACATAAGCCAGCGACATCGCCTCCTGCACCACGACGAACAGGACCCACAAGGCATAAACCATTTAATATCTACAAATAATATTTAATTTCAATATACATCCAGTTACACTAGAACATAAAATTTATTAATAAAATAATTTGGTTAGTTTAACAACGAAAAAACTTGAACTAGATATTTTTAAAAATATAGCATTGTCATGGTCAATCATCATCATCTTAAATATGTGTGCAATATTTTAGACCAATGCAACTATTGTAAGAGGGTAAAAATCCTTTCAATGATTCCATTGCATAATTTGTTTTAGTTATGTTACTTATAAAGTTTATATATATTAACCCTTAGATGCAATGTAATAAGAGAAGATTGCTACTCACATGGGTCAAACTTTGTTGAGATTCTGCCCACGTATTTAATATATGAGCAGCTGAGTCACTCACTACAAACCGCACCTAAAATAAAATATAACAAAATCTTACAAATAAAAGATACGCACAAATATTGCACTTAGGTAATAATAAGAGAGCATAATCCCCACAGAGTGATGCAGGTCCGTCCCCAGCAGTGGGATGTCAATGGGTTGAAGAGACAGAGAGGTTAGCAAAGCTAATATGTTTGGGGATGTTAACATATTTGTAGTCCCTGTAATAATAATAATACAGCCATTTATTCCGAGCAGTTACATGTTTGTCTTATATAAATATGCTATGGACACTTTATATAATGTCCCTTAATTCGGTGTGCCTTACGGCAAAGGCCTTCTCCAACGCTTGGGACCAGAGGACGTTGTCTGAAATGTCCATGAATATTTATATATTATTGTAAAAAACAGAGATGGTTGTCAAGCTTACCAATTTGCCATCTGGAAATAAATCCCAAACTATTCGGCAGTATTCAACAGCAGCTTCAACACTACATGTCCATAAAGATTTACAAATTGGAGGCACAGGAAGATATCCTCGATTCTTTGGAACATCAAAATCAATTGGACTATCTGAAGATATTCCAAAGTATGGTGTATGGTCCAATACAAATATTGTCTTGTGGTTTGTGGGAAACATAATTCTAGTTTATTTATCTGACCTTATCACATTATATTCAGCTAAAAAACCTAAAAACCATTCACGTTTAAAATAAAAACAAGCAAGCGGCATGTGTAATACAGAGTAGGACTTTGGCTTGTTGAAAAAATATTGTTGTATCGATGTATCGATATATCGATATTTATAAAAATATCAATATCGGCTTTGATATTTAATCAAACAATTTTCGATATAATATCAGTATTTATCCTTCACTTAATATGGCCTTTTTTCCTGAATTAAAAAAAAGGAGGAGGTTCTCAATTCTTCTATAAGTTTTATTTTTACACAATTTTTTAAAGTTTGGTGTATACATATTTGAAGGAGTCTCAATACCTATATACACGACTGAAATTGTGAGCATTAGCTAGTTTCTAATATAATTCGAATAGTTTCTAATATAATAATAAATATTTTTTACCGTAATAAAATGTATGATAATATTGTTAATATTGATAATATTGTTTTCGAATGTTCGCGTCTAGCTAACGGCGAGTACTTGCACAGACATAACCTAGTAGCCAGGATTATTTGCAACTTGCTCTGCGATACGGCCTTGTGGACTCCGTGGTGCCGTACTATAGGTATGTACCTGAGCCGGTTCTAGCGAGCGGTCGTATCATATTGTATTGGGATTGATCTATCATCACGGATAGGACTATTGTTGCTAATAGACCTGATATCGTGGTGGCAGATCAATCAGCGCACCGCGCATTAATAATCGATGTCACCATCCCTCATGACGAGAACCTCGTGAAAGCTGAGAAAGATAAACAAATGAAATATCTGGACTTAACTCACGAGATTGTCGACATGTGGGATGTGGACTCGGCGATCATTGTGCCGATGGTCATCATAGTCAATGGACTGATGGCCAAGAGCCTCAATCAACATCTTGAGAGGCTCACGTTAGGCAGTTGGGTCAAGGGTCTGATGCAGAAGGACCGCATAGTTAGGAGGTTCCTGTTTTTGGACCCCTAACCACCAGCACCTTGGTCCCTGTACCCGGTGCCGGTGGCAAACTATTTTTTATATATTTTTTAATAAAGATTGTAACGTGTGTATGTGTTTATTAAGTGTGATCAAAATTAAAACAAACACAATAAACAAACTAAATACACAATATTTAGTATGTTTATTTTAATTTTGAATGTATGTTACTTTTATAATCTTCTTTAAAAATATGTAAGAAATAAGAAAATAAATATATGACAAAAAAAATTGAATTTTATAATTAAGTGTAAGAAAAATCGAAATAGCGAAAGTATACATTTTCATTCGGTATATCGACAGCCGACATTCTTGTAGATATTTTAATAAATATCGTTGTTTCGAAGTATTATTATATTGTGCTGTACCGATAGATACACTACCCTGTATTTGGGATATCGCCAAAGGCATGGAGACTAGAAGAAAGGAGGACTTGCTCAGTATATTAAATAATCAAGTGTGAGTCGGACTCGCGCACGAAGGGTTCCGTACCATTATCTATGCAACATAAGGCAACGTTATTAGTATCGAGCAAGAAACGGTAAAAAAATCATGTTTGTTGTATGGGAGCCCCCCTTAAATATTTATTTTATTTTATTTTTAGTATTTGTTGTTATAGCGGCAATAGAAATACATCATCTGTGAAAATTTCAACTGTCTAGCTATCACCGTTCTTGAGATACAGCCTGGTGACAGACGGACGGACGGACGGACAGCGAAGTCTCAGTAATAGGGTCCCGTTTTTACCCTTTGGGTACGGAACCCTAAAAAGTGTCCGCTGAAAGGCAGCAAATTAAGGAGGCGCCATAGTAGCAAGTGGAAGAATTTTAAAAAGAGCGCCACATATTATTAGAAAGGAAAGAAAAACTTCCGCTTTGTTATAGCGCAGTTTTTTAAATTATTATATTATATAGACAAACATGACTATGAAATAAATTTATATTAATTATTATTATAACTATACGGTGTTTTTAAGTACCCCAAATATTTGTAAATAGCAAATGGAAAATAGTATTAAAGAAATTACCGCAACAGTAGCACACTTCACTCTGCTTATAACTGCTACATTCATATCATTCATCTTGCTACACTAGCACTATTTCGGTTATTTGCTGTTTACAAGTTTAGTGGACACTTTTTGGACTGATCCCCCATACAAGATATTCCTCCTTTCTTCTAGTCTCCATGGCCAAAGGATATCGCCAATGTTGCGCCCACGAAGTATAGATAGAAGGAGTCCGAACGTAATGTTGAACGAATGGTCTCAATTTAAGGGACAGATTTTTTGCCGGTAGAGCGCGCCATTTTTCAAGGAGTACTCGTTTGAATTCTATTATATTTATAAATAATATTATTATTTATTTATAAATAATATTATGTATTTAATTAAATGTATTTAATTAAATTAAATTCAACATTCACGAGCCAGCGCGTGTTTACATGTAATAATAATAATAGCATCGGTACGCCCTGAACACTTGCGCAGCCAGTGGCAGAAAATAGAACTATGATCTGGGTTTATTATTGTGTACACGAAATATTATGGAAAAGCCTATACCGTTCGCACTCCTTCTATCTATACTTCGTGGTTGCGCCAATGTCACTCTCACTGAACATAGAGTAGTAGACAGATAGTGCTGCGACGTATATTGTATACGTAAACTTTTATTGGCAAAAAAAGCGCGGGAAACTTCAATTCGGGCGGTCGTGTTTTGGTGTTTCGTGTTTTTAAAATTTAATATTTCGGTTTCAGGATCTTGTTTCACTTAATATTTTTGTTGTATAGTGTGTATATACAGGGTGTCCCAGAACTCAACGTCAAGCCGAAACGGGGTGACAGGATAGATCATAACCATCACGAGAAAAATCAGAAAGAAAATCTATCCCATGCAGTTTGAAAATTATGGGCATTTTAAGAAAAACCTAGAAATTTGGTCTAACTGTACCATTTTTCGGTTATTGTGGTTAATTTTTATTATTTTTGGTCATTTAAACTTTGGAACCGTAACCCTAAATAACATCTCGAGAATCACAGTCTAAAATAATGACACAATTACCCCAAGTTTCCTAGAATTTAGACTATTTGTTAAACTATGAATTTAAAATTTTCAAACTTTGTCGACTTTGAAACACCCTCCTTTAAAAAAAATGTACTAGAGTGCCTTGGCAAGTGCCATTAAGAGTTGGCGCATTTAATCAGGATTGTAAAATGGTACAATACTTGTAAGTTTCGTACTAAAAAAAACGAGTAAAAAATAAAAACCTCAAGTAACCCGATTTTTGCTAACCCATTTTACTCAGGAAAAATGTTTTTTATTCGCACAAGCCCTTGGTAGGTTCTTTATTTTACGGCAAAATGATGAGAGAGATGGATAGTGGACATGTTTGCCATGAGCGAGCGAGACAGATAGTGACGCCACGCAGTGAGACGGAGATGCATCGTTTAAACGAGTGCGAATGAAACAGATACAGACGCCATACCAAGCAAATAGCTACGCTGCCAGTCTGACACCAGTTAGTACATTTCGCTCATTCGTCTACTGCGCACCTTTCCGTATTCGCTTGTGTTAATTTAGTACTGACAACTTTGGCTTTTCTTTTTGGACTTGGATTTTTGTGAATTGGACTTGTTGATTACATACCGGCAACTTTGGCTTCTCTCTTTTGGAATTGGACTTTTGTGTTGACATCCTTCTCATCACTATGCCTACGCGCTACACTTCACAAGAATATGCGAACATGCATCTCATTTATGGGGAATGCAGATGCAACGCAAGTGCCGCCGCTAGACTTTATCGTGAAAGATATCCAAATTTAGAGCGCTATCCGGATCACCGCGTGTTTGTTAATGTGCACCATTCACTCACAGAGGACGGCCATTTCCCGAATCAAATACGGGCTGGAGGTAGACCTCGCTTTCCTTACGAAGAAGAAGTGTTGGAAGAGGTCGCAGATGACCCAAGTATTTCCGTTCGTGGAATTGAAGAAAGAACGGGAATACCCAAAAGCACAGCACATCGTATTTTACAAAGAGCTGAAATGCATCCATTTCACGTACAACGAGTTCAAAGTCTTCTCCCTCGAGATTATCCTGAAAGGATTTCATTTTGTAGAACAATGCTACAGAGGCATAATGAAAATCCCCAATTCATCCAAAAAATTCTCTGGTCAGATGAATCTACATTTAAAAAAGATGGCTACATAAACTTACACAATTTTCATGAGTGGCATGTGGAGAATCCACATTTAATGCGAGAAGACCGATCCCAATATCGCTTTAAAGTTAACCTGTGGACAGGAATTTTAAACGGCAAAATAGTTGGGCCTTTTGAGCTGCCTGAGAATTTGAATGGCACGAATTACCTAAATTTTTTACGAGAAAATTTACCAAGTTTGTTAGAGGACGTACCACTAACAGATCGTTGCCACATGTGGTATCAACAAGATGGCTGCCCAGCGCATTACGCAGTGCAAGTAAGAGATTTCCTTGACCAAGAATATCCGGGAAGGTGGATTGGACGTTCAGGCACTATCTCGTGGCCAGCCCGTTCCCCAGATTTAAATCCCCTGGATTTTTTTTATTGGGGCGTTCTCAAAGAAAAAGTTTATTCTAAGCCCATTGAGAGCGTAGCCGAGCTGCGTGAACGAATTTCTCAAGCTGCTGAGGACATCAACTCTCGAGGATATGCCCGGCTAATAAGTAGATCTTTTTTAAGAAGATGTAGGGCGTGTGTTGAAGCTGATGGTAAACAATTTGAACATTTGTTTTAATAAAAAATGTTATTTTCAAATCTGACTTTTATTCCAATAAACCTAAACAAAACAAGGTCAACATTTTTCATTATTTTATTAGTATTTTGTTGCTTTGGTAAAAGTGGCGTCACTATCTGTCTCGCTCGCTCATGGCAAACATGTCCACTATCCATATCTCTCATCATTTTACCGTAAAATAAAGAACCTACCAAGGGCTTGTGCGAATAAAAAACATTTTAACTGAGTAAAATGGGTTAGCAAAAATCGGGTTACTTGAGGTTTTTATTTTTTACTCGTTTTTTTTAGTACGAAACTTACAAGTATTGTACCATTTTACAATCCTGATTAAATGCGCCAACTCTTAATGGCACTTGCCAAGGCACTCTAGTACATTTTTTTTAAAGGAGGGTGTTTCAAAGTCGACAAAGTTTGAAAATTTTAAATTCATAGTTTAACAAATAGTCTAAATTCTAGGAAACTTGGGGTAATTGTGTCATTATTTTAGACTGTGATTCTCGAGATGTTATTTAGGGTTACGGTTCCAAAGTTTAAATGACCAAAAATAATAAAAATTAACCACAATAACCGAAAAATGGTACAGTTAGACCAAATTTCTAGGTTTTTCTTAAAATGCCCATAATTTCCAAACTGCATGGGATAGATTTTTTTTCTGATTTTTCTCGTTATGTTATGATCTATCCTGTCACCCCGTTTCGGCTTGACGTTGAGTTCTGGGACACCCTGTATATACCTAGTCTTCGTAGTTGTAGTACATCTCTTAGGTAAGTGATAGATTGTAAGTTTATTTTTATGACAATATGGATTCACCAATAGATCCCGGTGGGACAATTGGTGAAGTCGCACATTACGTCACAATTTCGAACAATGATACTACTGCCGATACAGATAGTTCGGTAAGCCTAGGACATATTTCAAAACGTAAACGATTGTCAGCTCGTCTCTCAATGTGCAAACATTGTAATAAAAGGAGGCGAAAAAATGGCGCCAAAAGAGAGACCGATTGTGTATGCGGCCAAGAAATGGACATTTGCAATACCGAAACCCCGGTTCTCAACCCTGTAAATATTTTACCAAATTCTCAAACAAATTCTACTGAGATCCCTTCACAGTCACCAGCATCTGTAGCACGATTACTATATAACGATTCAGATATTGCTCCTTTCGCTGTGCACATTCAGAAAGAATTTGAAGCTAATGATAATACCTACGTTAATATTGTTACTTTCGGGCGCTTCTTAAAAAGAAATTCTTATAAAAACATAGTGAACGGAAGCCTCAAAAAAATAGGTAGAAATAAGATGTCCATTGAATTTTCTAATTATAATGATGCCAATTTGTTCATTAATAGTTCACAATTAAAAAGTGAAAAATATAAAGCTTTCATACCATCATTTTCCGTCACCCGTATGGGCGTCGTAAAAGGCGTCCCCGTAGAATGGACAGACACTGAAGTGCTAGAGAATATATCAGTTCCCACTGGATCTGGTCCAGTTATTAAGTTAAGACGGATTAAAAGAAAAGTAACAACAGATAATAATGTAAATTATGTAAATACACAAACAGTTATTCTTACCTTTGACGGCCAAATCTTACCTAAACGCATATACATGTGTTATACTGCCCTTTCTGTCGAGTTATATATTTATCCCACAATACAATGCTACAATTGTTGTAGGTTTGGCCATGTTAAAAACTTATGTAGATCAAAGCCTAGGTGTTTCAAGTGTGGTCAAGGTCATACTGGGGACTCCTGCACTGAGCCAGAAGATTCGTTAGTATGCTGTTTATGTAAAGGTTCCCATGAGGCCATAAGCAAAAAGTGTCTTGAGTATGAAAGGCAAAGAGCAATTAAGGACTCCATGGCTAAGTGCTGCATTTCATATGCCGAAGCATGTAAAAAACACCCTACTATTACAAGACATTCTTATGCAGAGGCTTTAATGTTTTCTCAAAATACACCACACACCTTACCTTCACCACACCCAACACAAAATACAGTAAAGATTAACCAAAATAAAACATCATCATACACTAAAACAGTATTTATTAAACCTCACTCTCCAAAGCCATCTGCCTCCAAGGGCTATGATCAAAAAGCTCATCAAGAGCTTGTCAAAGGTTACAATAATCCTCTACCTAACAATGGATGTGCTCTTATTGAAAAGTTAGATTTAGCGAACACACCAGTAAAAGATTTAATTATGGCTCTATTACATTCTTTGTCACAAGTTGATTTTGTTTCACCGTCCAACGCTGCTTCATCTGTAGAGACAGTTGTAAATAATGTAAATAAAAATGGATTGTGCAGCCAAGGTGGTACAATGGAATTGTCGCAGCATAATTCCTAAGAAATCTGAAATTTTTTCTATTATTAATAAGTATAAACCTTATATTATAAGTCTTCAAGAGACATGGCTTAAACCGGATTCTTTATTTAAGGTTCCGGGTTATGCCTGTCTCAGAGAAGACCGTTCGGATGGGTATGGTGGTGTTGCATTATTAATTCAACACCCTCATTCCTATTCTTATATCCCTATTCCGGCTCATAATAGAGATTTCTCTATTATAGCAGCCACTGTAAATAATATTTGTTTTGTTTCTGTATATATTCCTAGACCTAGTTCTGATATTTTTATTGAAATTGTAAATATTTTATCCCTTCTTCCTAAACCTTTTGTGCTAATGGGTGATTTAAACTCTCAACATCCATGTTGGGGTGGACACTCTAACATCTACGGCTCTTCTATTCTTAATTTAGTGGACATATATGATCTATGTATTCTTAACACTGGCTCTGCAACTCGGCGCACATCGCCTAGTGAAAGAGTTAGTGCCCCAGACTTGACCTTATGTTCTTCGAAGCTTGCCTCTACTTTAACTTGGGAAGTACTTACTTCAACATACGGGAGTGACCATTTTCCTGTAATGATTATCTTTCCTTTCAATAATAAATTATCTTATAATCGTCAGCCGCGTTTTAAATACAGATTAAATAATGTAGACTGGTCTGCATATAGAGAACGTTTAGATTCTACACTGGGTAACCTTCCTGAAATCACTGTAGACAACGAGCAGTCCTGTGCTGATGCCTTTTCGAAAGCCCTAACTGACACCGCCGATACACTTTTTCCAATAAAAAAAGCACCTGAAAACAGATTAAGATCCCCTCCATGGTGGGACAAAGAATGCACAGATGCCATAAAGCATAGAAAAAAAATGGAGGTGCTTTACAGTCAAAATTCTACCGAAGAAAATTTTGACACATTAATTAAAGTTATTTCAGATACACGCAAATTGTTTAAAAGAAAGAAATTTGAAAGCTGGCGATCTTTTTGTTTAAATATTTCTCCTGATGTTCCGTTGACGAAAGTGTGGAGCAATATTAGAAGATTTAGATCAGCCTTTACAGATAGCGTTTCTAAATGTCTTCCTCATTCTATAAATAACCAATTTCTTGATAAACTGTGCCCGCCATATGTCCCAGAAAACTCTGATTCTCAACATTTTCCTCTATTTCCTTCTATATCACACACTGATCATATTTCTGGTTGCTTTACTTTTGAGGAACTTAAACAGGGGCGGTTCGCTTAGAACAAGCCTATATTTTCGTCACCTTAGTGCCATCTGTCGTTGTTGCTGTACTATTTTTGCCTGTTATTTTGGATGACGTCATCATGTTGGTTTTTTTTTATCCCTTGTAGCAACCCACTGACTAACGGATTATTGCCAGGTTCACGTATGGTTTTTTTTTAGTACTCTGTAGCTGTTTTTCATTCATTTATCTATGATTCGCTGCCATCTTTCTTGTCATATTTGTCAGTTGTCAATTTTAGGGATGCGACATTGGACCTAAAAATCGATTTTTATTTAATAGATTTTTTATGGGCCAAAAAAATCAAAAATCTAATAATCGATTTTTCTTGAAAAATAATCGATTTTTTTTATTAACCGATTTTTTTAAAAGTTGCTATTTAATTTATATATAAACACCAACCTAAAATCTTAAATATTATTTTTTCAATAAATGAGCTTAGACCTATCGTCCGTGTGGTGATGAACTAAGAATACAAGTGTCACCACCCCATTTTTTCTCCAGGGTACCTGTAAGAGCCAGCTGAGGGATATTCTAGACCATTAACCCTCCCAAGTGAAAGAGCCCCGTGCCCAACAGTGCGCCCAACTTTAATGGGCTGAAAAGATGACCTAGAATTTTTTGCACCCTGTAAGCGCAAAGAAATTAATACTCTAATCAATATTGCTGGATCACTCTTGTTGTACTTCTTTGGCATAATCAAATAATCTTTAATGGAACTAGAAGTCCTGGATAGAGGGTGAACAATGTAACTTTCTGTGATGATAAAGAAATATAAAAAAAATATATCGATTGGTTTATTACGAGTAATTAAAAACAAGAAACAGAAATAGTAGGATCTTATAATATAACCAACATAAAATAAAGTTTTTAAATAAACTAATACAATGTAATCTCACTAATCCACTATTAAAAACTGGAGGGTGCCGGATTATTGGAATGATCGGATTACTGGATTATAGTGAAAAAGTCATAGGTAATTATAATAAAATAAAGCATTTCATACAGGGAATATATGTATGTAATGTACATATTAAATTAACATGAAGGTACATAATAATATGTAATTAACTAGTTTTAAAATACCACGACCAAAGCGCACAGGTATAGAGGGGTGAGGGAGGCGTTGGCGGAGTGTGCCGGATTATTGGACGTGCCGATCTATCGAAGTGCCGGATAAGTAATAATAAATAATAATAATAATAATAAATATTCATGGACATTTCACACAACGTCCTCTGGTCCCAAGCTAAGCTTATATGCTTGTGTTATGGGTACCAGAATACGGATATAATACATAAACTACTTTTCTTTTGTAAATACATACTTATAATACATAGTAAACACCCAGACGCAGTACAAACATTTGTATGAGATCTATGGATATCACACAAATGATTGTCCTGACCGGGAATCGAACCCGAGACCTCGCGATCGGCAGTCCATTACATAAACCACTCCACCACGAGGCCCGTAAAGTGAGATTGTACTGTATATAAAATTCTCGTGTCATTCCCATACTCTTCCGAAACGTCTTGACCGATTCTTGTTCGTTGTTGTTGATTCGTTGCAAATAAAAAATCGATATTAATTTTTGCCATAATTATAAAAAAAATCGATTAAGTATTTGAAATAAAAAAAAACGCGTAAATAATCAAATTTATCTAAAGAATAATCGATTTTTTTATAGATTTTTTTATTAATCGATTTTTTTTTACATCCCTATTCAATTTAAACTTCAAGTTTGACAGTTATGGCGGTTTACAAATTCGAAACGTTGCTGATTTTATTTTATTTATTAATTATTGATTCATATCAAATATAAAACTTAACTTAAATTTGTCAAATTTACTCTTATTAAAATTTGTTTCCTTATTAGTTTCGTTAGTTACCCAATAAATTAACTTTACTTGCTTAGCTTCGCAATGGTTGAACATCGTAGAAACAAAAGTTTGTGATGCTTTAGGTAAGTTTTGTTTGTGATGCTTTAAATGTGCAGTGGATGAACTAATTAAGCAATATAGTTGTGATTATTCTTATAGGTACTTATTAACGTTTTGTCTTATTTTCAGTTTGTATTCGTATATCGATTCAGTGGGTTTCCATATCCGCAAAACATCCTTTCTTATTTGCTGGTTGGAAAAAGGACTAATAGGATAAAAGGAAATATACAGCGGCTAAAGAGTACCTATGTGTTTGTTCACTATTTCGAGTATGTATTCAAGATATAATATGTATACGAGTATATAAATAATGGGATAAGGGCAGGTGGATAGTTATTAAATTGTAAGTAGAAACTTTTCTTTCGAAAGGTAAAATATTTCGTCTACCAAAATTAGCTCTAGTATTACTGACAGCTTATTTTATTGTACTATAAGAAAAAGTTACTAAGAATTTACTGGGTTATTGGTGGATAATGGTCTCATTAGTGGTGGATATTTAGACGAGATTATAATTGATTTTTATTAATTTTCACTGAAAAAACAACATTTGTATATAAATATTTAAAACTGTATAAATATTTAAATTTGTAATATCTAAAACTGAGCTAGATTGATTTAAAACATGAGACTTCCTGCATATCAAATGTCATGAAAATTGTTGTAGTCATTAATACGTTAATACTAAGCTTCACCTGCACTGCAAAATTTACAGTATTTACTTATATTAAAATTGAAATGTATTACAGGTGTTTAACGATCACTCAGTACCGTTGTGGAAGTTGATTACAGTTACTGCCCTCTTGTCAGGGATTGTGAACAAGTTAGAACTTCACATGATGTCATAAAAAGAGCCATCGCCAGGTTTATCAGAGTACAAAACTACATCAGTGATGACATATAATGTAGGTACACAATTTACAGCATTAATACAACATTAATTGGATCTTTACAAATTAGACAATGGTATCGATTATATATTAATGGCACATAACTAAACTTAGGTTAACTAAAAATGAAAACTGATAGCGTCATTATCATAATTCGGCAATGCAATCTTATCTTTGTTATAATGAAAACTGTGTAATATAGACTAACGATTTTAATTAATACAAATTTATAGTATGAAACAACCAATGAATCAAAACTTAACTAAAAATTATTTTAATTATTTAGTTAAGTTTAGTTGTGGATGTGGAGTTGGTACCAGTATTTGAAAAAAATGTTGTTAATGTTTAGAAGAATTGTGTGGTGTCTGATTAAGAATACTAGTATTACTAACCAATTTCATCACCAAGTATCAGGCAATTTCATTTAATTTCACTTAGGTATTGTGAAAATGTCACAAAGAAACACCCACTTTCACTTTCATTATAAGTCTGTTATTTATGAAATTAACTTGTTTACTATTTATTTTCAGATAATACTTTCGCTTACCAGAAGAAGAAAGCTCCTAATCATCAGATAAAGATGTGATATTAATTATTTGTATTGTATAATATAAATTAATAAAGCATTCTTCAGATTATGTGGAGTTGTTGACACATTAATTTTTCGAAACTATACATGACATAAGGTACGTATCATTAGTTTACTTGTAAAGCTCACCAAATATTTTAAGATGATGCTGAGCTGTTATCATAATAATACATAATAAAGGCAACAATTGTAAATATTAAATTCACAATTCAATCCATAGAATAAAATGTAATATCTCAGTTTACATGTTATTCAATGAATTAAATTTTAAATATAATATAATATTCACAATTTTTGCCTTTATTATGTATTGTTATAACAGCTCGGAATTATCTAAAAATATTTAGTGAGTTTTGCAAGTAAACTAATGATACCTCTATAAAAAATAAATATAGCTATAGGTACGTCCCTAAATGTCAAAAAAGTTTTTCGGAACCGTCGCCGCGCGGCAACACTTTCCATACATGCACGTTTAGGCATAGACCAGCCCCTCTTGTTATATCTATATTATTATACTCTTTGAACTTAAAGGAGTTTTATCCAAACTAAAGGATTCGTCACCTGGGATAGATGGAATACCATACTCTTTCCTTAAAAACCTAAGTGAGTCCTATTTAATGTACTTTTTAAACCTTATTAACTCAATTATGATAAGTGGTAATATTCCTCTATCTTGGAAATCTCAGATTGTTTTACCAATTCTGAAACCAAACAAATCTTCTAGCGACGCAAACTCTTATCGTCCTATTGCTCTGTCCTCGGTAGTCTTAAAAATTGCTGAACATTTAGTGAAAAATCGATTGGAGTGGTATATAGAGCACAATAGGCTACTGAGTGACTCTCAGTATGGCTTTAGAAGAGGAAAGAGCACAATTGACAACATCAGCATTTTAGTAACTGACATCAGATTGGCTTTCTCTGAGAACAAATCTGTTGTTGCGGCATTTTTAGACGTCAATTCAGCCTACGACAATGTTATATTATCTATTCTCAAAAATAAACTGGATATTTTGAACATTCCTACAATTCTTTCAAATTTCATATTGAATATTTTATATGAGAGACATATTTACCTGGATTTCAGTGGAGAATGTAGATACGTATGGAAAGGTTTGCCCCAGGGGTCTGTAATTAGTCCTATATTATACAATATCTACACTTGTGATCTAGAATCTAGCTTAAACAATAAGGCAAGGGTACTCCAATATGCAGATGACCTTCTTTTGTATATATCTGACTATTCTGTTAATAACGCATGTTCTTCTTTAACCTCCTCCCTTAATCTACTTCATGGCTGGCTCAATGACAATGGTCTTGAGTTATCTCCATCTAAAAGCACAGTTGTCCTTTTTTCACGAATGAGTTTTCCTCCTCCAGTATTTGTATATTACAATGAAAATCACCTTCCCGTAGAATCTTCTGTAAAATTTTTAGGCGTAGTTTTAGATAGTAAATTAACCGGTGTACCTCACTGTGACTATATTGTCGCTAAATGCGAAAAGCGTTTAAATATTTTACGATGTCTGTCAGGAGTTTGGTGGGGTGCCCATCCATTTTGTCTGAAGTTACTTTATAATGCCCTCATAAGAAGTATTTTAGATTATGGTACCTTCTTGTTAGAACCGGGTAATAAAACAGCTTTTAAAAAACTAGATATTATTCAGGCTAAAGCTTTGAGGATTGTACTGGGAGCTATGAAATCTAGCCCCATTATTGCTTTGCAAGTTGAGTCTGTAGATCCACCGCTTTCACTACGACGGCAATATATTTGCGATAGATATTTATTCCGGGCGTTACAATTTTCAAAACATCCGTTACACTCACAACTTCCACTTCTCCTTGACTACACGAACTCCGATGGTTATTGGACTCATAAGTCTCCACCACGCCTTATCGAAAGCTATAAGAGATTTTTAGCTCTGAAAGCTCCGATATATAAAACAGCGTCATATCCACTTTTTAGAAATAGTTACGAATCTTTAGTTTACTCCCCAGATATATTTCTCAATACAGGACTGCAGAAAAATGAATGTGGCATAAAATTTTCATTCAATAGTATTTTGAGTAAAAAATGGAATAACTGGCATTACATCTATAGTGATGCTTCAAAACATTCCACCTTAGGCATAGTGGGCATTGGGGTATACCACCAACAATACAATATAGTCCAGAAAGTCAAGATGCCACCAGAGTGTTCAGTTTTTACGGGTGAATGCTTTGCCATTTATAAAGCTATAGAGTATATTAAATTATTAAAATTAAATAAATGTGTAATTTTCTCAGATTCCAAGAGCGCCTTGCAGGCTATTGGAAGCGCTCCTTTTTGTAAATCGTCTATCCATCCGGTAGTTATGTTAATCAGACAACTTCTTTTTGATTGTGCACAATGTGAAATTGAAGTCTGTTTTACATGGATTCCTGGGCACAGCAATATCTTAGGTAATGCTAGAGCCGACACACTTGCTGCTGAGGCTGTTCACTGTGGTGACATAACGCCATTTTTAAATTTCTCTCAAGACATTGTTAATCTTGCAGCAGATTTCCTACGGAGGTCCTGGGGTTCTTCTTGGAAGGATAACAGCATCTCCCAAGGAAAATACTATAAAGTGATTCAACCCGAAATTCCGTTAAAACCGTGGTTCTATAAATTTTATTTTGAAAAAACTTATACTAGCTGTCTCATTCGCATGCGATTGGGACATGCGGCTTACCCTACTCATCTGGCACGACTACGTATTATTGATTGTGATACATGTGATTGTGGTGAATCAGACGCTGATTTAAATCACATTTTCTTTTCTTGCTCCTTTCATGACCATGAACAATTCCTTCAGTCTTTACTATCAATTGGTGTTCCTTTTCCTACTTCTGTTCCTGTACTATTATCCTCTAAAGACTTTAAAATATATAGTTGTATTGTAGTTTTTATGTCTATAAATAACATTCGTTTATGATATGTAAATATTTATTTTAATACTATTTAAAACCTGATCCTGTCCAATTTAATTTCCTAATACAAAATTCCGATATCGTTTCCTTTTTATTATTTACTATAAGTTTCTCCGTTTTGTCTTTGGCAATGCGCAAATAGCGTCTAGCCATTAAAAAAAAAAAAAAAAAAAAAAAAAAAAAAAAAAAAAAAAAAAAAAAAAAAAAAAACTTTTATTGCATTGAATTAAAATTGTTATGATATTAATGGCTTCTGAAGCAGTATGATGGATAAGATATTTATCAGCTAATTGGAACATATACATAAAAAAAAATCTATAAATTTTGCAATTGACTTGCTATTTTTTTACGAAATACACCAAATTATAGTAAAAAAAAGTGATCACCATGAGTGGGAATGACAGCAGATCAACGGAACGGTATTTCAAGGCCATGGATTGTCCAGCCTATGATGATCATTTTAGCTACTTTAATTAATTTGTTTTAAGAAATATTGTAACAAATTAAATAATATTGCCTGTCTTATCAACAGCAAAAGTACAGTATTTTATTATTTATTGCAATTAATTTGCTACACTTATCGTAATAAATGAAATATGAACAAATGAAATGATGTGCCATCTAAAAAGAAAAATGATTTTGTGGTGATTTTTTCTTTCTGCAATACTTCATCATCATGATCATCGTCATAATACTATCATGTCTTTCCCATGGGGGTAGATAGAAACCATAGTGCGCTATCTGCTACGATGCAATCATTTCCCCTCTACAATATTTTTATTTTAGATTTTATTTTGTTCTGTTTGTCAGCATACCCATTCTTAGTTAAAAATAGTGCTGTGGCTAGTAGTCCAGTAAGTTGGCAGATTACTTGTTTGAAAATAAGCTAAATGTGGTAGGTAGCAGTGGTAGGTATTATAGTGAAAATTAAACGCATAGCCTTCGATAAGTAGATAGGTAGGTATTATTTTGCACGTATCGTTCACAGATGTATAAATAGTTTATTTTTATAATGACGTGAAATAACATGATATAAATCACATAAAAATATAATATAACGAAACAAACTCAGGATTCTAAAACTGATTTAAAATATAAAATATTTTACATTAGATTACTGTAAGGTTCTCGATGTAAGTTTCTTACACATCACTATTGCGAATGCGAACGTGAGAGAATGATAAAATGGTGAAGTGTGAACTGCATTCGTCGATCAAACCGGGCCACACATCCGAAGCTAGAAATTAAATTATCAGCCACCATTTTGTTTATTTTCGCGAAAATACGTCTTTTCCCGCATACGTTGTAGATTGTATCAATTTTGTCGATTTATGACGGAGTGATTAAATTAATTTGGCAACGGTTTTATGATTTGGAATGTGATATTAGCGTTCCTATTATCTGGCCCTTGTGTTGAAATTTGTAGAAATCGGCCGCGCCGCTAGTAAACATTCTTTAAAAATTAATAGCTCAAAGTTGAAAAATAAAAACCCAAATATTCAGGGAATCCGAATCGATGAGAAAGGTTCGTTTAAGTTTGTTCAACGCATTTTGAACAAGTTCAAAGGGAGCAATTCCCTGGCGTTAAAGGTACGTGTGAAGTGCAATCATCGAACGTCATATGTGTGTGCGGTTACGATTATAGTTTGTCTTTATTGTAGTGTATTTGTTTAGGAAATTTCAAAGAGTAGTGGGCGAGAGTCCCCCGTGGCGCGCCCGGCTAACATGAACCACACGCCTGCCACGGACAGGCAGCAGCACGACTCCAATGTGAACCAGGTGGAGGAGATGGAGACTCAAGACGGTTAGTGAACTCACAATATTTACATTACAACATACCTACTGCTAAATATACAAACAAATTCTAAGTATAAAAGATGACTATTGCTTCTATTTAAAACTGCTTATCAAATGTATTTAGAATAGTTAGGATCTGTGAACTACCCAGATTACTCTATATAACCTCAAATTGTATTCATAATGACATTGTTAAACTATGAAAGTAGCAGTTTTGATATACAGTCCATTAGAGATATGTCATAGAATGTTAGCTTATTGGATTAGCTGGTTTCATTTCTTTGTTCCAAAAGTGCAAGTCGCTGTTGAGTGAGTAAAATGAAATTTCTAAATATAGAATATCCATTAACTTTTTGTGGATAAAGTAATAATGCAATTAAGTGTTGCTTATATAAGACAAGAGTCTTTTATTTATCAAATTTTATACTGTATAAGTTTAATTAACAAACTCTGGTTATATTTGTTATCAAGTTTTATGAGAAATTTCAAACTGCTGATTTTGACTTTTCCCTATCATATGACAAGAGGTGTTTTAGTAGAGATTATAAACATAACAATCTGTATTTTGTCTACAACGAGAGTTAGTTGTTGTTATCCATGTTGTTGTTATCTATGTTGATGTATTGAAGGTCAATGTGTAGATGTGTTGATGAAGTAGTTTTTGAAGAACTGACACTACAGGCGGTCACCTGTTTGTTACGATGACAAATGTAGTTCTATATGTGTGGGTTTGGCATATAAATAGCTTAAAACATTTCTATGTTATTAAATTTAGTATGATTGTTATTATTTATGTGATGTCAGAACTATTTCATATGTTTTGGCAAAACTAAACTTGTTAAGATATTATATTTAACTAAACTGGAGGTACTTTGAATATTTTAAAGCTAAGTGAATAGTTATCATCATATCTTTAGACCTTTTTCTCATGGAAAGAGATTATAATACTAAAGGGCCATCTACTATAATATAAACACACTTTCTTGGCTTCATTTGCACTCGCATGGTCATACATGTAGGATGATTGTAAGTGGATTGGATTTTATTTCTTTTATTGCCTTAATTCAAAGTTACACTATTGAAATCTTTCACATAGTTCTTGACATATTTAAAAACAATAAGCTATATTTAATCTGTTCATTAAGAGTGTAAAATAAACTGAATAATTTTATGATCTGTAAAAAGGTGGTATTATTAGCGCAAAGAATCCTGGTTGATTTATTATTTTCTTTAAATATTGTGTCACAATGACAGAAAATGTCTTATGTCTTCATGGATTGGTTCCACTGGAATTATTTTTGTGTTTTTTATGATTCAGCTACTTAAGTGAGTGATATACTGATTATTTTAATGTTAAGGTAATTATTTCAAACATATATTATTGATTTTTATAACTGCCATCATTTAATGTAAGAAATTGTGAAAATCAATAACCAGTTTTAGATTCTACTTTTGTATTCATAAGATATGAATGAACCTTAAAAATACATCTTATATGATTAGTATTACATTATTTGGTATTAATACAGTGCTATATCTAACTTTTATTGATTTTAATTAAAGTCAATACAAATAATGCATTTATGTGTGTCTGTTTATAGATCCAAAAGAATGTTATGAGAACTATTTTCTTCATGTTTTAACGAAGCTCTGTTTTTGATAAATAACTTAATAAATAATAAAATAAATAAAGAAAAATTATGTGCTTATACATGTCCAATTTTTTTTCCCCACTACCGGTTCAGGACGCAATCTGCTGACAAAAACCGGCGTAAGAAACTCAGCAGAGCTTTTAATCAAATCAATATTTTTTAAATTAAATGTCAATTATATGTATTGTATGTATGTATTCCTTTTTAATTTTTTATTTTACGTTCATTAGATATTATTCTCAAAGTTTCCTTCCTACACTAATAATAATTCCTATAACACTTACTATCCTCTCGCGGGTCTGCTAGAAGAGATTTCTCAAAGAAATAAGCAGATCCTTTGCACAGCCATTACTTGTCCAATGTTGTTTCATAACGCTCTGTACTGTGTGCATAAATTTATAAATAAATAAATTATACTTACAATGCTAATAACTTTACAATATAGAATGTGAATTGCTCCAGAGCAACCTACTCCCAAGCTTTATCGTATGGTGGTTGCTTTTTTTTGTAACATTATGAATATTTTTATGAACATACAATAAATTTTCATATATATATTGCGAAGCGACCGTTAAAATATTTATGTCTTTGAATTTCTCCCTTAGAGACTCCCGTTCTTGAGAAAAGCTATGTATTATGCAGGGCATTAAATAAAATTGTAAATAATTGAAAGTCAAATAGTTATAACACATCAATTACAAGATCTTATGTATATTATCAAAGGAACTGAGTTATAAATCAAAGTAATGAATACATAAATATGTTTGCAGTGGAGACTGTTGACACTGTAACTGAAAAAACTTGGGAAGACGATCTTATGAAAGGTCCCAACGGTGAAGTAGTTATGGGAGAGGTCATGAAAACTCAGGAGACCACTTCTGATATGCCGGTGAGTACACTGGTGATGATAATTGTAATCTCTTCTTGGAAAGCAAGTCAAATTCGTAATAGTTACTCCATCCTCTGTAATCCATTGAAATACAATTGCAGAATCAATTTGCTCATCAAAGATGAGGCTACCAGGCTCCATATTACAATTTTACCCATAACAATACTGAAAATGCAAAGTTTTTGGTTATAGGTTAGACTATTATAACAATAATCTTTACATTTTCAGTAACTTCAATTATTCTTGTGTTTAATTTGTATTAGGTAATAAATTAAATTGTAGTGGAAAAAGTGATCACCGTAAGCAGGACTTGAACCCACGACCTCGGAATACCGTGCCGTAGCTCTGCCAACTGAGCTTATTAAGTAAAAGCATAGCAAGTCAATTGCAAAATTAATAAATTACTTTGTATTAGGTATTTTGAAAATATGTTTTATATGGACTCAATAACAGTCCATTTAAAACATATTTTCAAAATACCACACCAGTGTTAGTATCATTGCAGAATTAAATTCTTTATTACAGCTTGCATGTCTTGATGCCGAAATGGAAGACGACGAGGCGCGGTCGGAAGCGACTTTCCGTTTCACTGTACAGAACTTCAGAAATCTGAAGGACTCTGTATTGTCTCCTCCATGTTACGTACGCAACCTACCTTGGAAGATAATGGTAATGCCTAGACAAGCGCCCTCCCCAGATCGTCAGCAACAGAAATCTTTGGGTTTTTTTCTTCAATGTAATGGTGAGAGTGAGTCCTCGAGCTGGTCCTGCTATGCCATGGCCGAGCTAAGACTCATTTCTCACAGACCTGATAATGAGCCCTTTCTCAGGAAGATACAGCATCTATTTTATAGGTTTGTTTTGTTAACTTTGGTGGTTAAATTATAAAATCAATTTCACAAACTACCTGCTTATAAGCTATACCTACTTTATAAAATTTTGTTTTGCATCATATTCATTATTTTTATCTGTGGTATAGGAATATTAAAAATGATGAGAAACAAATGAATGCTTCTCTTTTTTTACGATGTCATTAGCTTATAGCAAGCTAATGACACCATAAGAAAAGTTAAGCTTTTAAATAGCTAATATTTAAAGCAGGTAATTTGTGTGTTTTATTTTATACTTTTATTAATTCTTTTTTCCAAATTTGGTGAATTTTCATTAGCAAAGAGAACGATTGGGGTTTTTCTCACTTTATGGCTTGGAATGATGTTTTGGACCCCGAAAAAGGTTACATAAAAGACGACGCTATCACCTTGGAGGTACATGTTACTGCAGAAGCTCCTCATGGCGTCTCTTGGGACTCTAAGAAACACACTGGTTATGTTGGTAAGTGTTTGTATACTTTAAATATTGAAATCTAAATTCAAAATCTGGCTTCAGAGTTTACTCTCAATGTTAACCACTCGTTTTGCATTACATTTGGATGCAATCACTTACTACTACTTTGTATGATTCTCAGTGTGATGTGAACTCTGAGAATAATAATACATAGCATTATAAGTATTTCCGAAGTTCATCTCTTAACATAGGTAAAATGCAGTTAATAATAAAAATAGCAATACAATTGAAGTTCAACCACATGGGTTAAATGTGCAATAAATGGCATATCTGTAGTATAATGTCTGTAGTAAATAAACATTATTATTTTGGATACCATATAATATAGGTACCAATTCTACATGCACAACTAAACTAAATAAAATTGGTCAAGTGCGAGTCGGATTCGCGCACGAAGGGTTCCGTACCATTATCTATGCAACATAAGGCAACGTTATTAGTATCGAGCAAGAAACGGTAAAAAAATCATGTTTGTTGTATGGGAGCCCCCCTTTAATATTTATTTTATTTTATTTTTAGTATTTGTTGTTATAGCGGCAATAGAAATACATCATCTGTGAAAATTTCAACTGTCTAGCTATCACCGTTCTTGAGATACAGCCTGGTGACAGACGGACGGACGGACGGACGGACGGACGGACGGACGGACGGACAGCGAAGTCTCAGTAATAGGGTCCCGTTTTTACCCTTTGGGTACGGAACCCTAAAAAAGGAATGTTGATAGTGACAATATATCTATTATTTGCTATTTCGTTGCACATATTTATCTTAATTAAATTTTTTGGTCTATAATACAAAGTTTTTATAATAAGAAAGATCATTTAACACTGGTGAATTGTATTATTGACACTGGTGTCGATACTACGTCCACAACTAAACTTAACTAAAAAATGAAAACAACTATTGCTGTATATTGATTATTTGGTTGTTTTGTTGTGTAATTTTATATTAATTACAATCGTTAATCTATAATAAACAGATTTGCTAACAAGAAAGAATCGTTAACATTACAGAATTGTGTTATTGACACAATCAACTTTCATTTTCTAGTTAAGTTTAGTTGTGCGCGTAGAATTGGTACCACTATTGATTTTCATTTTTTAGTTATGGTTAAATGTGCAAGTTGAATCGGTACCGGTATCTTTTTTGCAGGTAGTAAAACACTGCTTTGCATAAGCAGTGTGCTATAGGTTTCATTTCTAACAAAAATTACATATTATAGTTTTACATATTTACGGAACAATTATGTTTTTAATCAATTAAATCTAAACTAATACTAGCTGACACGGCAAACGTTTTGCCATACTAAAAAAAAAAAAAGGGTTTGAAAAATAGATGTTGGCCGATTCTCAGACCTACTGAATGTGAATGTAAAATTTCATAAAAATCGGTCAAGCCGTTTCGGAGGAGTACGGTAACTAACACTGTGACACGTGAATTTTATATATAAGATCGGCGGATATTTTATTTTATTTAATTTTATCGGCGGATTTTATATAAGATAAAGCGGAAGAGTTAGTTTGTTTGTTTAAATGCGTTAATCTCAGGGACTCCTGGGCCGATTAGAAAAATTCTTTCAGTGTTAGGACATTTATCGAGAAAGGCTTTAGGCTATGTAACATCACGCTACGACCAGTAGAAGCGAAGCAGTAGTGAAATATGTTGCAAAAACGGGGAAAAATTTTCTAAATTCCACGCGGACGGAGTCGCTGGCAACAGCTAGTACATTATGTTTTCCAGTTTAATTATCTGTAATTGCACTAGTAAAATAATGATTCATTTCTTTTAATCGTAAAATGAATCCCTGTATGTTTAAATATTGTAATAACTTACACAATATTTTCATTTGTGGTGTAATTAACTACTCTAAATATTGTCAGTATGATGAAGGCTTGAAAACCAGTCAATTTACGTCCAACGGATCTAAAATTCTGGCCAAGGGAAAGTTTTAGTAAATAACATCCACTAGGGAAGGGGATTTCTTAAGGAAGCCTTATAGCAATATTTTGTTTTGACGGTGTGGTTTCAGCTCAGACGCGCGGTCCGTAGTAAGACCGAATGTGTATGAAAAGGACAGCGCAGTTAAGCAATGATCCTAACGACGAGCTTTCTTTCAGCTCCCATTACTCTTTGCTATCTATATGTACTTAATAATATAAAGCTGAAGAGTTTGTTTGGTAAAACATCACGTTACTACTAATAGAATAAAAGCATAAGTGAAAAGTGTTGCTTAATTTTGAAATTTTCTAAATTCTACGCGTACGACGTCACGGGCAACGCCTAGTAAATAATATGACTGTGTACTTACTTAGTTCCGTAAAAGAAGGGCAAGAGTTTTACACTGTTCAACAATCAGTTGTGTAAAACTCATATTCAAGTGTTCCATCCATCCATCAGCCTCTCTCCGTCTCTCATCCTAACTTAACTAAATGCGACTTACGGCCGATTTAAATAACCAGTACTAAGATTACGGATTGAAAATATCCCCGTTTAGTTCTGTCCACATTCAGTATCAGTGTGTGTTAATAGGAAATGCTATTCATCAGAAGCTCATTGAAAAGCAAGTAACGACAGAAGCTTAGGTTGGCCTGTCTGTTTGTCCGCAAATTCCTAAGCAAATTGATATTTATTCCAGGTTTAAAGAATCAAGGTGCCACTTGTTACATGAACTCTTTGTTGCAAACTCTTTATTTCACAAATCAATTACGCAAGGCTGTTTACAAGATGCCGACGGAATCTGACGACAGCACAAGGTATTGTCAGATTTATTTTCTCTAACAACGCAATCGTTAAATGTTTTGGTAACATTATTGGTTGCTATGTGTATTGCTTTTAGCTCATTTATTTTTAATAGACCAACCACATAGAAATAAATTAATAATTTCTTTTTAATGTTAAATTTCACACTTTGTCATTAGTGTTTTAAAAGTATTATCGTTCATCTCGTAGCTCCTACATTATTGGAAAATGCTGTATAGGGTACATTTGTACTGGTATGATTGAGAATTCTTTTGAATATTTTTTATTGGTGAATAAATTTACACAATTTTTACGCCGGTATTCTTGAAAACGGTCAAGTGCGTGGCATGTATGACCAGATAAATGAGTGTGGTTGATGCCAAGGAACTATGTTTGGATCGTAGCAGATGGCGCTCCATAGTCTCTGTCTACCCCCATGGGAAAAAGCGGTGATGTTATGATGATGATAACGATAGAACTGCTAAAATATCGAAATAGGTAGCAAAAACTACGCAATGCAAATCTATAAACTAATATTATAAAAGCTACAGGTTTATGTATTTGTTACTCCTTTACGTTTAAACCGCTTGAGGGATTTGAATAAAATGTTGTATAAATATTATATTTTTAGATCTGTGGCGTTGGCGCTTCAGAGAGTGTTCTACGAACTACAGTTTTCAGACAAACCAGTCGGCACAAAGAAACTTACGAAGAGTTTTGGTTGGGAGACACTAGACTCATTTATGCAGCATGATGTACAGGAATTTCTAAGGGTATGTATACATAATATATTGTTTAGTTACTATGTTTGCTTTTAGTCAGAACAATTTAGTTAGTTACAGATTTTAGTAATTCCAAAAATACTGGAAATACATAATTTTTAGAATGGTGGTGTTACTAACGCTCCTTATCTTTTAGTTAGTCTCCTTAGTTTTGTATTGTGTGTTAGGTCAATTGACAGACGTAGTCTGCAAGGACTAAAACTTCTTAAGTCTTATCTAGTTTAAAGACTAATGAAGTTTTTTGATTTATCTATTCGTTATTCTTTGTAGTAAAAATTTTAATACAAATTCATAACACCTCTCTTTTTGCTATACGAGTAAAAAACAGAATAGTTGCGTACTAATAATTTACAAGTTATAACTGAAAAGAAAATACCGTGTATTATAAAGAATATCTACTTGAAGTCTGTTCGAATCAAACCACTATTTTGGTCAGATATATTTAGCAGCGTTTGCACATCTTAAGAAAACGTCTGGGAAAATTCCACTGAATGTCTGATATTTCTTTTAGAAAAATGACATACCCTCGCTATAAGCTTATATCAAAGATAAAACGTAGGTGTCTAATCCTTGCTACCTTCAAATGTATTCTGTACGTAGCTAATAATGAGCATAAAAGGTTTTCTATAGGTGTATTAAGTCTTACTTGTATATAATAAATAATAAATAAATATTCACAGACATTTCACACAACGTCCTCTGGTCCCAAGCTAAGCTTATTATGCTTGTGTTATGGGTACCAGAATACGGATAGAATACATAAACTACTTTTCTTTTGTAAATACATACTTATAATACATAGAAACACCCAGACGCAGGACAAACATTTGTATGACATTTATAAACATCACACAAATGATTGTCCGAGGCGGGAATCGAACCCGCGACCTCTTGATCGGCAGTTCGCAATATAAACCACTACACCACGAAGCCCGTCAATATATTTATAAATTTGTTTTTCATTGTTTTTTATGTTTCTCTCTTAGAGAATTTCCTAGACAGTTGGTAACATACTATCAGGCCAGGGGGGTAGGCAGTGAGTGAGCACCTTTGGCTGTGATCAAAATTTTCTACATTGGTTTTATTTATACTTGAAATTTAGTCATATTAATAGACGCACGAGGTGGTTGCAAACAACAAACATTAGCAATATTGAATTTTGATGCGTGTTTTGGAATTTTGAGTCCAGCAATCTATCTGTGTGTTTTTAGGGTTCCGTACCCAAAGGGTAAAAACGGGACCCTATTACTGAGACTTCGCTGTCCGTCCGTCCGTCCGTCCGTCCGTCCGTCCGTCCGTCCGTCCGTCCGTCCGTCCGTCCGTCCGTCCGTCCGTCCGTCCGTCCGTCCGTCCGTCCGTCTGTCACCAGGCTGTATCTCAAGAACGGTGATAGCTAGAGAGTTGAAATTTTCACAGATGATGTATTTCTATTGCCGCTATAACAACAAATACTAAAAATAAAATAAAATAAATATTTAAGGGGGGCTCCCATACAACAAACATGATTTTTAGGGTTCCGTACCCAGTATCTCAAGAACGGTGATAGCTAGACAGTTGAAATTTTCACAGATGATGTATTTCTATTGCCGCTATAACAACAAATACTAAAAATAAAATAAAATAAATTTTTAAGGGGGGCTCCCATACAACAAACATGATTTTTTTACCGTTTCTTGCTCGATACTAATAACGTTGCCTTATATTGCATAGATAATGGTACGGAACCCTTCGTGCGCGAGTCCGACTCGCACTTGACCAATTTTTCTTTTTAGGTATTACTTGATAAATTGGAGAGCAAAATGAAGGGTACGTGTGTTGAAGGTACAGTCCCGCGTTTGTTTGAAGGCAAGATGACATCATATATAAAGTGTAAAAATGTTAATGTATCAAGCACTCGTGTGGAAACCTTCTATGACATACAACTTAACATCAAAGGGAAGAAAAACAGTGAGTAATTTTTTTTTATCATTCGTTTTTTTCATGCACCAAAGAGGTGTTATCTATTAGTGTACATGTAGTACATGATACAGATCATGCGTGTCAGAAATTAGTCGATGTTTCTTCCACAGATTTTACCTTAACTAGCTCTCATATCACTCTTGTTAGGGAATTTTTAGGGATATTCAGATTTGCTTCATAAAGAGGAAGCTTCATCCCACCCTTAAGATAACATGCGATTCATAAAAACGCGCGATCGCGACCAGAAATGCAAGTAAATTTTCACATTGCCATTAAATTACAAGAATATACTTATGTCAGAAGCACTGCTTTCGGGCTTAAAGCAGTGCCGTCGCTGCTACCACTTATTTGTTTAGACACGCCTTCTTTATATTCAGCGCAGTGACGGTCGCGTTGCCACGTCATGAACCGAAATACGAATTTAATATGACGGGCTTCGTGGTGGAGTGGTTCATGTAACAGACTGCCGTTCACGAAGTCGCGGGTTCGCGTCCCGCTTGGGACAATCAGTTGTGAGATATTCATAAATGTCATACAAATGTTTGTACTGCGTCTGGGTGTTTTCTATGTATCATACAGAAGTATATATTTACAAAAGAAAATTAGTTTATGTAGTATATCAAATCAAATCAATACTCTTTATTGTACACCAAAATTTTACAAAAGATTAACATTGCTAACAGTTTTATAAGGTACAAAAGGCGGTCTTATCACTATTTGTAATCTCTTACAGACAACCTTGGGATGGAATTTTAAGATTAGTTATAAGTGGTGTACTAATAGTATTAAAAACTACATAAGTAGTATCTGGTACCCATAACACAAGCTTATAAGCTTAGCTTGGGACCAGAGGATGTTGTGTGAAATGTCCATGAATACGAAATTCGTAGGTTGCAATCGGGTGTCTCGATCGCACGTTGCTAAGATCTGAAGGACACCTTAAAAGAGAGGCAGTGTACTTTGTGTTCTCCACTATAGTAAATAATTTATTTTATTTTGTAGTTGACGAATCGTTCAAAGATTATATCAGTACGGAGACATTAGACGGAGAGAACAAGTATGATGCCGGTGAACATGGGCTGCAAGAGGCCGAAAAGGGAGTGATATTTGCATCATTCCCACCAGTGCTACATCTGCATCTCATGAGGTTCCAATACGACCCCGTGTCTGATAATTCTGTCAAGTTTAATGATAGGTAAGTACAAATTAAATCAAATTGAATCATCAGTTACTGATAGGCTGATAAATAATTGTAGAAATAAATGGTCGAATAATTTGCTAATATTACTTGGATTATAATCACGTTAATTATTGTTAAAAAGGTTTAATACCTTCATTCTACCCGGGAGTAGCCTGGTAGTAGCGTAGTCTACCCTAAGAGTTCTAATCGTGTAAGTTTAAAATCAATAATAGTGGATTCTCATGAATACCACAAAATGTTAATATGTATTGCACAAAGCCAAATTGGATTAGCCTATAGATATACCTTGATGTTCAACCAGGCTATATACAACATGTAACATATTTAACGCACACCCTCAAACACCCCAATTAGACTTTAATAATATAAACGCCATGCATACACCAAATATTATTTATATGTGCGTTAACATTGATTATTTGTGAAATTAGTTATTCCCATTTCGTGCAAATAAAATGGTCACCGACATTGAGCTGCGCACGCACACACAGACACATGTACCTACTCGCCGCCGCCGCGCCCGCTCCCCGCTCTCCGAGTGCCACCCGACTTACGTTCCATTTTCGTTTCTATGAACTGTTTAGCTAGCTGTGTAAGGTGACTGTAATTTACTTAGTTTTAACTAAATTTTAGAAAAAAAATTTGGTACATAAAAAACAATCAAAATCGATCCAGATTCCGATTCTGAACAAATTACTTTCAGGGTGTGCGTTAATTATGTTACATGTTGTATAGGCTTCAAATGAAAAATAACCGTTTTTTGTACATGTGACAATAGTGGTAATTCGGCCGTATTTTATAATTGAGTAAAATAAGAAAGAGAAAGACAAAATAGGATGTCATGGTAATACACTGTGTCATAGTGTGTGTGCGACATTTGGTAGATAAGAAAAGGACAACAATACCACGCGTTTCTCAATTTATTATGTCCTTTATAGATTCGAATTTTACGAGCATATCAACTTAGACGCGTATCTTCAGGAGAAGCCGGAGACTCCAGCTGATTACACATTGCATGCAGTGTTAGTTCATTCAGGAGATAATCATGGTGGTCACTATGTTGTCTTTATTAATCCCAAGGGTGATGGCAAGGTTGGTATTAAGATTTTAAGGAATAATAGATAAGTGCGTTTGTTTTTATAGTGTAAGCCCTACATAAAATTATGATCAGTGTAAAAGTACTTGTTGTTTAAAAAGAATCTCATATTTTGTTTCTTTTTTATTTACTTATAGTTTCCTAAGTTATTTCATGTTTCTCTACTACTAGTCCAGTACAATATGTTAGTAAGTTTTTCATAATCTGCAATAATTGTTATCTTCTTTATCTTCATTTCTCAACATTGAGTAATTTGAATTGTTATGTAGGTACACACGAATAATGTATCAATATTTTGTACAGTGGTGCAAGTTCGATGATGACGTAGTATCCAGATGTACGAAGCAAGAAGCCATCGAGTACAATTACGGCGGCCACGATGAAGATATGGCATTGACTGTACGCCATTGTACTAACGCATACATGTTGGTTTATATTAGGTAAGTTTGGTATAATCGTCAGCCATTATCAACACTGTTGGACCAAAGTCTTCCCTAAAGCAAGTGTATTAACTTACTTAAAATATTACTATTTTTATGTTTGAGTTGATTATTTGGTCTCTATTTTTATCTGTATCAATCAAATCAAACGTAACATATAAGCTTAAGATTAAAATTAAATGATATTTTAGTGCATTTTCTGAAAAGATTTTCTATAGTAACATATTTTTTTTTTACCATCGGAAAGTAGAGATAGCAACGAACAGAAAGCATACCAACTTTTTGAAAAAAGCAGATATTTTGACAGGTGAATTTTCGATTGAAAATTAGGGTGCTTTTTCGATATTAATTCAAAATAAGGTGAAAAAATAAATATTTCTAATCAAATAAATTACAGCGTATTAAGGACATAAAAAGGTAAGTTTTCACCAAATTTCGTGAATGAAAAAACATTGGTTTTTTAATTTTTCACATAAATTTTGAGGTTATGTGAATAAAGTGTGAATACAAAAGTTTTAGATCTTTTTATTACCTACAACTTTGCCTTTTAACTTTTTTCCATAGGACTATGTATTAGTTTTGCCGGAAATCGAGAAAAACCATTTTTACCCTTAAAAGCCCCCCCACCAAACCATTCCCGACCTCAGATCGCCCGTAAATTATTTTTCCTCTTATTTTTATAATATTCTCCTCCTTTTCTAATGGGTTTCATCTTACTATGATTTTTTTTAATTTTTCATTATTTTTGAAGCTATCTGCACTAGTCTAAACCGTCCGCATTACTCTAAAACGCTCCTTAAGCTTAATACAGATTGGTCTATACGGAGCGATCCGTACCGACGGCCCGTGTGACACTAAAACCAGCCTTAGTAATGGTTTTTTGAGGCAAGTGCTCAATGAATCCGTGTTTAGCACGTTATTACGTTCCGCGGACATTTGCACGGAATTATAAGATCTCACTGTATGCTTGATTCCTATGTGTGATATCTGAAATATTTCAACACATATACGTTAACGCTTACGTGCACATATACATGCGTATACGTACTTTCAAAGAGTTATTGATGCTTAAAATTAGTGTTTTTTGGGCTGGCCTTATCTTCCTAATTACAATCATTATATATTGTGTGTAATGCTTAGGTTGTTTTTTTGCAGGGATTCACAGTTAAAGACAGTATTGCAAGAGGTCACGCAAGCTGATATACCCACGGAGCTAAGTGAACGCCTTGCTGAGGAAAAAAGAATTGAGACGGTTAGTTCTTATTTGTAGACATATTACATTTTGTACGAATTTCGTACTTAAAATACAATATAAGTGATTATGATTACTATGTTAGAAAATGCAGTGAGTGATAATTCAATTTTCAAAACTTAAACTGACTATAAAATATGTATTTTTTTTTAATAACAATTTTTCTGAAATATTTTTTTTTTGAGATGAAGTAGACAGTTAATGAAATATACATTTTCGTATTATACGAATTTCATATAACTGTTTACTTTATCTAAAAAAAACATTAAATTTTTTGACCTTAGCTAAAAATAATAAGCATCAAATATAGACGACAAATGGAGTGAAGATGAAGCTTTAAAAGTAGTACTCAATGTCCATTGATTCTTTAGTTCACGCAATATTCTTAAGTTTAGGTTGTCTGTTTGTCGCTATTTTTGCGTGTATGATTATATTAAATTTCCCTCTAATTCATGTAGTTCCGTCGCAAAGAGCGCAACGAAGCTCATCTTTACATGAACGTGAACGTTGTATTAGAGGAAGCATTTGATGGGCATCAAGGCAATGACCTTTACGACCCGGAACGCGCGCACTACCGCGTGTTCCGTGTACGTAAACAGTCCACTGTCGCGGAGCTCATGGAGATGCTAGCTGAGAACTTCAAGTATCCACTGAAACAGCTCAGGCCGTGGCCATTCAGCGCACGTTCAAATCAGGTAACCATGATTACTTCGTTTTTAATTATTTTTTATCATGGTGCAATCGTAGTGTTAGCCACATATTATATTTACATTATTTTGTATTGTCTATGTCTATATTGTCTATATACGTAGAAAATAATATAACCGTTGTGCGTATAGGGCCGTAGATATAAGAATAATTGAATCTAATGTAGTATGCTTAGATTGTAGTGGATGCTGGTGCTCTGTAATCTGTGCCTATTCTCATGGTACAAGGCGTGATGGAATGAATGTATAACGTTAACAATTTGTTTTTCCCAGTAATATATTGTCACATAAGACATTAATAATTATCTTAGAGTGAAAAATGAAACTAGCAGGAATTCCGGTTGAGTTTATAAAGCAGTAAATTATAACGAATATTTATGTTTTCTACAGACGTGCAGACCAACTTGCTTGGATATTGTGAATGACCAACATAAAATGGTGGCCGATGTATCAGAAAATGTGAACCCCTGGAGTTTATTCTTGGAAATGTTACCTCCCGATTCTGGCTTCAGTGCTCTACCTAACTTTGACAAAGTGAATGATGTAGTATTATTCTTTAAATTCTACGATCCGAAACAGAAGCGTATACATTATTGTGGACATCATTATCTATCAATTGCCAGCAAACCAGCAGATCTTATACCTATACTGAATAAACGAGCAGGTAATTTTATTATAACAGTTTATTATTTTTACTAGCTCATCATCATCATCGCTTTTTTCCCATTGGGTACGCAGACACTATAGAGCGCCATCTGCTACGATCCAAACATACTTCCTTGGCTTCATCCACACTCATACATCTGGTCATACATGCTCGACAGTTGTAAGTGTTACGCACTTTTGAACTATCCCGGCGATGACATTGCAGTATAATTTTCTCGGGCGCCCTCTCCAGCATTTCCACTTACCTTCGCCGTGTATAGCTTTCTACTAGCTGTCTAGCGCAATTTCATATGCGTGGATTCAAGAAAGCCTGCCTTAACAAAGAATCATCTTCTTGAACCACTATCTATTAAAAAATGCATCTATTCCGTTTTAAAGATGAAAGCTCACATACAGAAAATTTCGATTTCGTTTTTGTAATAAGTTTGTAATAATACACCAGCAAACCCGTATTAACTAAAACATAATTTTTTAAGATATTCTGCTGTCAACTGCTGAAATATTCTTTCGCATCTCCAACAGTTTTACTGGCTTATTTTGCGCGTCATCTATATGAGGCTTGAGAACAGTGGATCAGATTTTCAAAGGTCTTGGATTCCAATCCCGCTTGCCTTAACCATATTTACTGCTTTGATTTCTTAAAAATTAAAAAGAAAATGGATGTTAGGGAATCCTACATTAAAAATATCGACTAAAGTTGATTGTGTACGTATTTTTGTAGGTTTCCCGCCAGATACTCCTCTTGTATTATACGAAGAAATTAAACCAGACTTTGTGGAGAAGATCAGCAACTACAATGAACCTCTAGAAAAGGTATTATTTATCGGTTTTATCCTATCAAAATGTTCACTAGTTGTAAGCGTAATAATATTACAAGATACAATTAATTATGTATTTATTAAAGTATTTATTTACTTAACTAACTTTAACCTTATTATTCTATTTATTATATAGTTGATGTTAATTTTAGACGACTAGATTTGTGATATATTTTAGTTCGACATTTGGTATGGATACAGGTATTGTATTTATTGTTATTTATTATTATGTACAAATTTTATAAATACATCACCAATACATAGATATATGTACATACAATGAGACTACGTATTTGGTATAGCAGATTTATTTCAGAGTTAAGAGGGTACTATACTCCTAATTTAGGTATTTGCCTTAGGTATTGCTATCCCTATTCCCGAGCACCGTGCTGAAAGGGAGAAATATAGCTGAAACAGATTTTACCTACAAATTCTTTGAAAAAAGACGTTCCGTAGTCCCCTTTTTTCTTCGCGAAAGTTAAACCGATTTTAATTGTTTTTACGCTATATTATAGATGAAGAGTATACCTATGCTTGTATCACTTTCTTTTTTGGTAAAAGGTTACCAAATATGTGTGATAGACGCTACAACTTTACCTAAAGAAAACCGAAAGACACGGGATTTTCAGATGGTCATATTTCTTTTAGTTATAATGTATTGAAAAAAAGAAAGTGACAGAAGCATAGATATACTCTTCATCCATAATGTAGCGTAGAAACAATTAAAATCGGTTTAACTTTCGCGAAGAAAAAAGGGAAGTACAATACCCATATTTTTGTATGGAGAATAATTTGGTATCGTGCCCTTTTAATAGCATCATTGAATTTGAAGAAGCACACAAGCTATAACACAGCTTTAGAATACGGTTCATGTTCGAATTTGGACCACAGTTAGATTTTTACTACATATTTATTTACTCTCCCATTTTTGCTGATAAACTAGGCATTAATCAGATTAAATACTGTTTTGATCCTGAATCACAATATTGGACAGCATTATCTACATATTTTAGTACGATTTTTGCAACCCTTCCCCTTGAAAGGAAGAACTTAACCTTCCTAGGAACCTACAAATAAAATTAACAATCCTTTTACTGCCTGACAACTAAATGTGCGGGTCGTCCTCACGTTTCAATTACACTTTGATTTAACATACAGTGGTGTAAAGTCTTTTGCCAATTCGAGTTATAAATAAAGATAAAATAACACCAAGTCAGACATAGTGTACATTAATTTCTGATTCTACATTTTATATATAGCAAATATTTATATACAAAGTAATGGACACATTTTTATCACTGGTTGTGTCTGTTTACAATCTAATCTTTGAAGAATTACAATGATAAAATTTTAGGCAATTGTCATTTTGTCTTTGCCAAGGGTAGGTCAATGCACTGCTAATAGTGTTAATTTAAATTTTGTTACAAATTTATCTTTCCTAGTAAATACGACAGTAATTATAAATAAGCTACAACAGATATGCCAGACATAGTATCTATGGCTACATCCCGCCATACAGCCAGCTTGAAGTCACTTACATATCTGTGTGCGTGAAAATGTGTCTAGGTGTGTCTTATACACACAGGCTATACGTCATATGAAACGTCATTATTCTAATAGGTACGATTTAGCCGGGCTAAAGTCTTGTCCTCATTTTTAAAAGTCTACCCACCATCTGGGATATCTTTGTAATCTGTATAAGCTACACCCAAAAGATAATGTCTTTATCGTTTACGCTTTGAGGCTTCTTTCATAGTTTTATTTTATAACTAGCTGTTGCCCGTGATTCCATCCGTGTGGAATTTGGAAAATTCTCGTTTTTGCAACATTTTTCACTCCTGCTTCGCTTCTACTCGTCGTAGCGTGATGTTATATAGCCTAAAGCCTTCCTCAAAAAATGTCCTATCTAACGCTGAAAGAATTTTTCAAATCGGCCCAGTCTTTCCTGAGATTAGCGCTTTCTAACAAACAAATAAACGAACAAACACACTCTTCAGCTTTTTAATATTAGTATAGATTCCTCTTTATTGATTTGCTTATTATCACCAAGTCTAACTAGGTATAAATACTATAATATGCGACAGGCTGAACATCATTTGGCAGCAGTCTTCTCAGTTCCCATTTAGTTAATTTTTATATGGGCGAAACAAATGTTTTCACGAGGCAGATCTAGTAAAAAGGCACAACGATGCGCAAGTGATACCCGTAGTATTGCAGACGTCTAATAGGCTACAGTTGTCGTATACCATCAGACGGGCCGAACGCTTGTTCGCCACCTTAATGGTATAAAAAAAATACGTTTTAATAAACTGCAGCTAACTACGTCTTGTGATTGCGATTGACAATAGATACAGGTTTGGTGTTGCCAGTTTGGAAACTATAGGTGAGTTGTATGGGTAAGACAGAATAGCAACTCGCAAGCAACAAAGGTAGTGGGTTCAAAATTCACCATGTCTACATTATCTATACACCATATGATTGATATGTATACAAAAAAACACATGACTTACAAGATATTATATGTTTATTATTAGACTATTTGTATAAATGTAAGTTTTAATAGCTATTAAATATGTAGTATATTTTATATTTTGCCTTCATCTTCATTAGTTTAATATTCTTTTATTTATTTGAATAATCTTGGCAAGACTGAAATTGTATCGCTGTGCCATGGTTTAATACTATATATCATAGCTATATTCTGCTTTTATTTAGTTTATAAATATGAAATATTTCTTTGCACCTTTAAAGTCATGACAAGATTATTAAAACGAATCCTATTTATTTGCATATCAAGCTTTATATCTGAATGTTTTTTTCTTTAAATTACTGTGTTATCTGTGCCAGTTATGTCCGCCGTCCATGCCAACGTTATTTTCTGACACCAATATGTTATTAATGCTCTTTAAATAAGTTAAAATATAACGGGCAATACATCTTGTGGGTGGTGTACAACTTAATTTATCCTCTTAACGTCATATTAAACTATTCATACAACTGATAATCCTTTTTGTTTTTTTATTTTAATATAGAGCTGTTACTTGTATAACAAAAAAAAACTAACATTGTAGTGTGTTTTCTTAGTACAGACCTTTAATCTAATTAAAAAAATAATAGTTATTTACTTATATGGTAACTTTTTTATTACTTTACTATCAAATACAATATCGAGCTTTATATAATTTGTAATATTTGAGCACGTATGTAACATATTGGTGTGAATGGTGATATCGGCGTACATAAGGCGGGCTACCCTCGGATTGAGTCGTGTGCACGCTTCCAGGTATTGGACGAGCTGATGGACGGCGACATCATCGTGTTTGAGCGTGCCGACCATCGACATGAAGACCTAGAGCTGCCCACCTGTCAGGACTACTTCAAGTATATATTCTTCAAGGTGGAAGTGCAGTTTGTTGATAAGACTGTGCCTAACGATCCTGGGTTAGTGGCTTAGTTATATTTTTTATTGCTTTTTTTAAGTTTGATTTCATATTCGTATTATGTGTTTTTTCCTATCTTAGGATTGAATTTGCTTGAAGCACGTTGTTGAAGTACATCTATCCTATAACTGCGTTTTAGCCAATATAGTGCATAGTATCTTTACTTATTTTTCACACAACGTCCTCTGGTCCCAAGCTAAGCTTATTATGCTTGTGTTATGGGTACCAGAATACGGATAGAATACATAAACTACTTTTCTTTTGTAAATACATACTTATTATACATGGTAAACACCCAGACGCAGAACAATTTTTTATGACATTTATAAACATCACACAAATTAATGTCCGAGGCGGGAATCGAACCCGCGACCTCGTGAACGGTAGTCCGTTATATGAACCACTAGACCACGAGGCCCGTCGTATTATAAAATAAAGTCGTTATTTTTAAATGTATGTTCCTAATGTGAGCTTATATCTTCAAAAGTTCGCAACGGATTTTAAAGTGTGACGGATAAAGTGTCACCACCCCATCTCTTCCCAAGGGTGCTGTAAAAGTCAACCAAGGGATACTGCACACAGATAACATCTTCTGTGAGAGACGGAAAACTCGAAAAGAAACCCTGTGCCAACACGCCTGGTCAGCTCGGCACAGTAGACCATAATGCCTCCCAAAGTGGAGGAGGCCCGTGCCCAACAGTGGGACGTAAATGGGCTGGAGAAGAAGAAGCTTCTGTTGTTAGGCAACCTCCGACATCATCGAGGCGGTATTTGGTGATGTTCTGCACTCGCATCTCGCATACTTGTAATATAATATAATTGTCGAATTATATTCTACACGAAATGTCTTGAATTGTAATGCTAGTGTTTTGGTTTGTACTGTAAGCTTGCATGTAATTAAATAAATAGAATGATCAGATGTGCTAGCAATGGGGTTTATTTTCGAGTTTGAGGTGTATGTTTTAGTTTCTCCTAGACCACTTTCTATTCTTAAATTATTCCTTAGCTCTGATCAAATGACGTAAAACATGATTAGAAATTGATAAATGTTTGTAGTTATATTTACGTTTTACCTCCATTAATCATTATATTATAATTTTAGGTTCACAATGGAGTTATCAATGCAGATGCGCTACGACCAGATGGCGCGAGCGGTAGGGCAGAGATTGAACGTGGATCCTTACTTGATACAGTTCTTCAAATGTCAGAAGTATGTACAATATTATATTTTATCTTTTGTTACCGTAATAAAATATTTATTTATGATCTAACAATTAAATTCTGTTAGAGAAACCCAACTAAATATACAGCAATACGATAGCTGATAAAAATTTTAACTTTTAATGGGGATGTGTTTGAGTCAAGAAGGAACACTTTAGACTTTCAAACAAACAAATAAACTCATAGGATAGAAGCTCTTAAAAATGCAGAAGCTAGCCTTTTCAAGAGCTTGTAATGCCAAATTTAAATATTATTTTTTGACTTGATACACTCCCTTGTAGATAAACTGACTGACAGGCATATATACAAACAGAGACCATTAAGTTAAAAGGATTTCTTTTTTAGTACCAAACGGAAAAAATATCTTATTCTGTTTTGTTTCAGTTACAAGGATACGCCCGGTCTCCCTCTAAGATATTCTTACGATGGGATCCTTAAAGATTTGTTAGTGTACTGCAAACCAAAATGTCCTAAAAAGTTATTCTATCAGATATTATCTATTAAAGTTAATGAATTGGATAATAAAAAACAGTTCAAATGTTTATGGGTAAGTATTAAGCATTTATACCATAACACTAATAAGCAAGGAATAGGAGTAACATTTATAAACGCGTTTCAAATCGAGAAAGGCTGTTCATTACTGTATGTAGAATTACTTTGTGATCGCCATTTAAATGATTGCAGAAATTGTATTGAACAATACTTAACATGTCCTTACAGGTTGGTCCAAATTACAAAGAAGATAAAGAATTAATATTATATCCAAATAAAGGTGGTAAAGTATCAGATATATTACAAGAGGCGGCGAAAGTTGTAGAAATGTCACCGGATGGATCTGGAACGTAAGTATATTATAATAAGTGTCCGACCGAAACTGGTTTTCCGACCGAAACCGAAACTGAAACTCACGTGGTCAAGTATAAAATCTACTATATAAAAATAAGTCGGATTTTCCTGCCTGACGCTATAACTCCAGAACGCACGAACCGATTTCCACGGTTTTGCATTCGTTGGAAAGGTCTCGGGCTCCGTGAGGTTTATTGTTCATTTTTTTTTTTTACTTTTTTTTGGTATGGCAAAACAACGTTTTCACGGGCCAGCTAGTTTTTTAAAGTTTGGTGCATTTTACCTATTATTTGGCATTAATTAGGGCATGAAATGGAGACACAGTATAATAAGTTCGTTGGAATCATTTATTTAATATAATTTAAAAAATATTAATAATAAATCAAATTATGGTGGAAAAAGTGAAAAATGCCGCAAGTGGGACTTGAACCCACGACCTCGGAATACATACATTAAGTAAAAGGCATAGCATGTCAAATGCAAAAATTAATAAATTAATAATGAACGTCGCGTCATTATTTCAACCATTCGTATTCTGGAAAGAATACTCAAGTGTTGGTCGAGATGGTGTAAACCAATCTTAATAGATGGCGGTGTACGTAAAAATATATAAACTCATGCGAGTGACAGATATGGTGGTTAATTTGAAAGTGTTGCAAGTAGACCGCAATAAGCTCAGTTGGAAGAGCTTCGGAACGGTATTCCGAGGTCGTGGGTTCAAGTCCCACTTGCGGCATTTTTCACTCTTTCCACCATAATTTGATTTATTAAGTAAAAGGCATAGCATGTAAAATGCAAAAATTAATAAATTAATAAATATTAATAAATTTTTTTTTTTTTAAATTATGTTCTCATAATTTCCGAACACGGCCGTCAAAGCGTTGCCCCGGGAAACGAAGTTAGGCGAGCATGGATGGACTGAGACACTAGTTTCGGTTTCGGCAAAAGTTTCGGCCAGTATTGGGCGAAACCGAAACTGCCGTCGAAACTTGCGGCCAACCGAAACCGAACTTTCGGTCGGACACATTATTATTATATCACATTAACAAATATGTATTTTGTTTGTGGTACCTCGAAATTCCTCTATTCCGTCTTTTACTTCTTTTAACATAAATATAACTCCTTCTTTCTGATCTTTCACATACTAATGTAAAAAAAAATGTTTAATTAACTCAGTGAGTTTGTGTTGGTTTTTCTCTGTGGATCTGAACAGATAGTAGAAAATAAAATGTAAGTTTGCTTTTTTATACATTCATCAGGTTTTCGCGACATAGAACTCTTCTAAACAATGTCAACATGTTCGGACTTACGTTGATATCTTTGCTTCATTAAAAGATGTAATAATTAAAGATTTTGTTTCATAACAGATTAAGAATCGTGGAAGTATCGTGTCACAAAGTATTACCTGGTCCAGACCCAGAACTAACGTTAGACCAAGTGACAATATCACCACCAAGACTTTACAGAATAGAAGAAGTACCTAAAGATGAAATCAATATGCAGGTTTGTATTTGATATTTTATTATTTAAATTTTATGTTATTGATATATTGAAACAATTTACAGATTTGCCTTTCACAGTATTCTGTCAACACATGCAATGTAGAAACTTCCGACGATAATAATAATGATAGAACTTGCCTGATTTATTTGGAGTACAGATAATATCCATTAGTGATCGTATTAATTACAATTTTCATCCTTCTTTACTTATTATAAAACAAAGTCGTTATTTTCGTATGTATGTGAGCTTATATCTTCAAAACTACGCAACGGATTTTGATGCGGGTTTTATTATTAGATAGAGTGGTTTAAGGAAATGGATTTTTGTATAATTTGTTAAGGTTTTATTTTTAATTTCCAGGCGTATAACGTTGCGGGCAACAGCTAGTCATATCATAAAAAAATCTTATGTCAATGAAATTTTTTACTACAAAAATGTTAGAATGTGTCCTCAAATTGTGTCTTTGAAATTGTAATTGTTTTAATGATTTAATTTATTTACTGCATATAGCTGATAAATTACTATCAAAGTCGTTTGTGTTTGGACTTGTAATTCATTAATATAAAATATTCATTCATTTAAATAATAACAGTAATAATTAAGGGCTTACATCAATATTATCGTCGACATGTACATATTAACACAGCTAGTAGGTATAGAAAATGATGAATTAGGGATATTTTTTTTGTTTACTCAAAATCTACTAAATATATTTTAATTCTGATTTACGTGTTTCTTTATATAATAGTTACTTATGTTTTTAAAGTTATTTCATTAGTTAATACGCGATAATAGACCGACAAATGAAAAAAATAAAAAATTAGAGAGGTTGTTTCGCTAAGATTTTCTATCGAGAAAACTTTTTTCAATCACGTTTCTGAGTGTATGCGATCCTAGATCATATATTGAAAAAACATATACTTAAAAATTAGAGCTCTAGCCATTCAATCTAAAGAAACAATGAAAACTTCGTACGTAGAAAAATGCACGAAGCTATTTTGGTATCCTCTTAACGTAAACATGTACCTATAAGATTGCTCTCAATAGCACTTACTAATAAGCTTATTGTGATTTCTCAATTATAAGTGAATTGTATTTATTCTTCTTTGAGAAATAAATTCCTAAACCATAATATTTTATTTTCAGGAGGATGAAATATTAGTGCCGTGTGCACATTTCCACAAGCAGGTGTACGCGACGTTTGGTATACCGTTCTACGCGCGTGTTAAACATAACGAGCCCTTCCAAGCGGTCAAGGATCGTTTGCAGAAGAAACTCGACATACCTGACAAAGAATGGGAAAAGGTACATTTTATTGAACTTTTAAGAAATGACGAGGGTAAATGTCTTGTATTTTGTGATTTTCGTTACATTGTTCATTATTGTTATTTGTTAGTGAATTGATAAATTTGTACGACATTTAAATTGAGATAGCGTGTGCTTGTGCGTTGATTAAAATATTAGTATTTTCGTTACTAACTTTGAATTACTTTTGTATTTTCATTAAGTTTTATTGATTGATAATTATTTATTTGTAACAAAGATTTAATCTTTTAGCGTTACACTTATATCAGTGTAACACTAAAAGATTAGACACAAGTTACTTTTGTGTTTCTTTGGTGAGTAGCTGCCTGTATTTTTAATGGGCTTGTTTTATATTTTCAGTACAATTTCGCTATAGTGATAAATGGCCGACCTAATTATATAAGTGAAGGAGCGACAGTAAATATTCATGACTTCAGGCCAAGTAGCAATGCAAGTGAGTGTCTATAAACAGCATATAAGCAATCAAAATATATATTTACTTGTAGAGAGATGATGTCAAATTGTAATGACATAAAAATATACTCGTAATAATATTTTCCGGGCAACAGTTATATTATTAGATGTTTTCATTTAACAAATTAATAAATACTTATACCATAGACCCAATTCTTAATAGAATACGTGCTAAAATTTATTATAGATCTGTCAATTCCAGATGCGACCGCTCGACCCTGGCTCGGGTTAGAACACATCAATAAGACGCCAAAACGATCCCGCGTCAATTATTTAGAGAAGGCGATCAAGATATACAACTGAGCCATAATCTACGCTCCCTGGTTCACTTGACGGAAACACTCCGGGGCTGCGGGGCGACATAATGAAACATAACATACGCGATAGTACAACCACATATATACCGCGATTACTCAAAATATTCACCTCATATCAGGGCCCATATTCTCTATTGTCGTTTTAGACGTGTTACGAGATATATGTCATGGTAACGGCTTGCTTACAAATATGTCTACTCTCGGTTATGAACGGTCAAAATATATTCCAAGTAGCCGCATGAAGGATACCATTGTGAAATTCCGTGATTGTCAAGTTAGAACGCTGTTTTTGCTTGTGTTATGACATTACTCACACGTTAAAATTACACCATATAGAATAAGAGCCCAGTGATTCATCCCCGAGTTTGTGACGTAGAACAATAGTTTCATTGCTTCGGATCACTACATTTACGTGCTAAGAGTGCTATCGCATGGAAATACAATAAATAATAGCCTTATATTTAATACACATTGCTAACACCAATTTTTGACTTTAATGATATTAAGTATTTATTATAGACTTGCAAATTTGTATGTGACACTACCAAGGTTTGTACAAATGCACAGATATTAACTTTCTTATATGTTTTTATAAACAATGGTTGTCTATGGAATGTTTATCATAGTGTTATGGAGATTATAATAAATTGCCAATTTAATCAATGTTTACAAGTGATGAAATTTATTTAGATAAAACGTTAGCTATTCTGTCTATTATTATCTATGACGGCTCTCTACGAAGGAATATATTAAATAGATGACGTAACGACGTTATAAAATTCTACATACATTGTAAATTTGTAAGTAATTAATTACATATCCTCATAAATAGCTTCATGTTGCATCTCTCTCTCTCCAGCCTACTTACGTCCCACTGTTGAGCACGGACCTCCTCCACTTCGGGAGGGATTATGGTCTATTGTGCCGCGCTGACCAGACGTCTCTCACAGAGGATGTTATCTGTGTGCAGTATCCCTTAGCCGACTTTTACAGCACCCTTGGGAGATGGTGTGGGGTGAAGGGGTGGTGACCATAGTATTCTTAATCCGTCACCACACGTAGTGCTTCATGTTGCATATTTTAAAAAAATACGTATATTCACAGACAATAAGCAAAGCCAACGGAGAACGCTTGATATAGTGTACTACCTTCGCGTTCTTACAATATTTTTTTACCTAGGGCTGTCACATACAAAATTGTCAAGCTATAATTTAGGCCACGCATTCTAAACATGTTTACTAGACAATCACATAGTCCTGTTGGAAACGCTTCGAAACTTTAACAGTAGCTTTGTATGCCTGTAATTTAATTTAGGATAATTATGCAATGGGTGATGTCCATTTCGGACTGTACCGAGCAATATATGCGTCATATCTTTTCAGAATATTTATATATAGTTTTAATAGGCGGCTTTAGATATGTGTAAGTTTATGTTCAAGACACTGTCATTATTAGTTAATAAATTAATTGTCAAGTTTAGAATTGAATTTTATTAGAATCACGAAATAAATGGTATCAATTTATGAACTAAATATCCACAAAACAACTGTATAGGGCTTCTCTAGCCTCTGAAGGAAAAATATTTTCAGTATGATTTTGTAAGACTAGGATTTTCTGCCCTTTATGCACTGCATAAACCACATGTAAATTGCAGAAGTAATGCAGCCATCTTGAAAATTTTAAATTGGGTTTATTCAAAATTAGAAAATTAGAGTCCAATGTGGTTAATCCGGCCATATTAGTATTTTGGTATGATTGTGTATAAGCCACGCACATTGGTAATGCGCTGGAACCTTGTCAAATTAACGCCCTTGTGACGTCATCAGCAAAGAAAAAGTACGGCTAACAAAATGTAATATTCTCATCTATACGTCACTTTGACGTCACCAACATGGCCGCCAGGCGCATTACCAATTTGTGTGGCTTGTACCGCGTGGTTATCTGTCAAAACTAGGGTTGCCAACTTTTAAAGAATTATATTTTAGTGGAAACAAGTATTTATAACAGACAATTAAAATTAGAAAATAAATCGTATTTTTCTTCATTTTAGAACATAAGAATTAATTTATATTTTAGCACATACTAACAGTTTCTGGTCAGGATGAGTAATAATTAAATACGTTTATAAATAAAGCAGAGCCTAATTTTCTATCCGTATGCAAATATTTTGTGCCAAGATTATTACTAGTTTTTTTAATTTATGCTTAAAACCTTGTTTTACAAAATAGCAAGTTTTGTATTAAATAGGTATATAGCTTGAATTGAAAACACATCGAACTTATTTTAGTATGTAAGTAGTCAGGGTTAATAAAATTAAAGTATCACATAACATTATTACCGAATAGTCAATGATATTTTTACAATATTGCCAGACAAGAGTGGGCCCGTAACGCGTTACGTAACGAAGCGGTTAACTATCCCATACCACTTTGAAATAGTCATAAATAGTAATGCTGTTATACAAAATGAAGCTAATACTCTTTCACACCAACTATGCTATGCCACAAATGATTGTGTTTACGCCATACAAATCAAGATGATTAAGTTTCTTCATTTGGCTAGTAAAAGCAAAATTATTTTCACTTTGGTTGATTTTTTCAATATTTTATCCATCCATATTTTTTGCACTAGAGACGAGCAAATCTAAAATTTCTCTCCAACTTTCAATAAGCTCGAACATAGATATTATCTTACTGATAAATGGAGATGACAATCTTATCTAATATAAAATAATCTAATAAAAATCTAATAATCTAATAAAAATCTAATAATACTATAATCGTGGATTAGTTATACGGTCGTAAAAAGTTTTAAACAAATAATTAAAAAGGTTGGTTGGTAGCCCTAGTCAAGTGTATTGTGTGTTGATTTACTCAAGACAGTAGTTTGTTGGTTGAAAGGGGTATGAAGCATAATATTGTTAGTTTAAAAGGCTGTGCCAACAACCTTAATACATATCTCGATTCAGCCAAATAAACTGTTGAGAGATGATTCGACAATGTAAAGCATTTCTACCATACAATGTTATGGCGTTTAGAACTAATTTTATAGCAAAATGTGCCTGTTAACGCCTGATTGATGTGCAAACAACATTAGTATATAAATAAAATATTTATTGAACAATTGGCCTGTTGCAAATATGTATATGCTGTGCCGAAGCCTCATACATGAAATATTTTCTAACTAGCTGCTCAAAATCATAGGTTTAATTATCTTATTCTTTACCGGTGTAAATATTGTTGTAAAATTGAAGTTTTCAACGTCAAATGTGGACTTATTTATGTATTAAATAAAATATCTGATTATAAAATATGGTCGGTTTTATTGAATTTCATTTTACAAATTAATTAATTTGAATAGGATGAAATTTTGGAATGTTAAATTTTGATGACAAAGCGTGGTTAGCTGTGTGACGTCATTCTAAATTCAACATGGCGATCCATTCCAAATGGCAGTATAGTCATTTTAATTCAGTGCTTTATGGACCTGTATATCGACCTATCAAATAGTTATATTCCTTACGTTTTAGGTAGAAATAGTTTATACAGACAATTATTAGTATTAGTAAATATTTAGCTAACAGGTGTATAAATAGGCGTATTATTTATTGAACGATATTTAATTGGTTCCATTTTGTGTATATTTTCCTAAAGAATTATCGGTGATAGGATTATCTGTATATTTGTTTAAGTAACAATTTGCCAAAACTGACTTCGTTTTTGATGAAACACTGATGCATTGGCATACGATTTCCGTAATTTTTATTTTTTTTATTTTTAGTAATATATTCTGAAATACTATGAGCTTGAGCAGTCAGTTCGAAAACATGATCTTTTGATGTGACGTCACATCATAAAATGACAATTATCAAAGACGCTACGCTTAATTCTGGGATTAAATATTAAAGAAATTCATTAAGCTGGATATCTATATATTTTTTTATATTATAAACTGCGATTGCATATAAAATTCTACATGTTTCATGGAACTGAGGATTAATAACGCCAAGATTGTTAAATGAAATTATTTGATTAGAAAAAGTATTATTCTATTTTCATTGACGGTGTTGTGATAATAAATATTAGTGAGGACCTGTACATAGCTACTGCACATAAGAGATACAAAATTGTCATTAGTTTGCGCTTTTCTGTTAACCAATCCATAACAAAACTATGTTTTATAAAAGTTATTTATTATGTACTAAAATAATTAATGTTTTATTGTCGAATTGCGAACGCCCGGGTGTATGTTTGAGGCGATAAGGGGATGTTTAGCGTAGTAATATTAATGGATTATGAATGTAGCACTAGCGGCCTCAAGTGTACACTAGGTTTAATTTTGCACATAATAGATTTAATGACGTTAGCACTGTATTGTTAATTTGAATAGAGACGAGCTCATGGACGTAGCCAGATTTAGAGAAAAAGAAAACCACAAAATTTCTCAGAATTAAAGTCAATATTGTTTTCAGCACAATTTTCGCCATTTCTGAGTTATACCCCCTTGGCTACGCCCTTGGCTACGCTGTTCACAGCATACTGTATACATATTACTGTTTTACAATTATGGTAACTTTCACACGAGAAAATTTCATTATAATTTTATATTTTAGAGAAAAGAATAATTTAAGGGCTCATCCAAGTTTACTCTAGTTCCCTGGTGTACAAATATTTATTAAACGATAAATATTTTTATAATTATTACTCGAGTATTTATGTATAGCGAAGAAAATTGTCAAGTTCTCTTCTCCAAAATATAATATTAGTTAATGTTACTACTTAATTTTTAACTTGACCTGCCAGAGATATGTTACGTTTTAAATAAATGATTATGTCGAAATTATGTATATATATGATGTAATAAATTAAGAAAAAAAAAATACAATAAGTTTTCGTAAAAGATGCCTTAGATGTTTTAAGACATTTTTATTTCCCGTCCCAGAATTGCAAATGTGATTTGACAGTTGCTAATGTCAAACTTGAAAATAATGCTGCCACATTTTTAGCAATAGTGTTGTCCATCCGTAATTTTTCCATCCCGGTTAGTACCGATTATTTGAACCGATCAGAAATGTACTAGCTATTGCCTGCGAAGTCGTACGCGTGGAATTAGAAGTCACTGTGTTGTAAAACTATACAAACTATATAACATAGAGTGAAATAAACATGTCTTCGAAAACAAACAACGTTCAAAATTAGCCATTTTACGGTTAGTCATTATATTTTGATTCTCGTTGCACTGTTCTATGATTCTGGCGAGCGTGGCACCATGCTGAACTCTAGTAAGGTTATTAGTTATTTGTTTGCGTAAGTGAGTTTGTACGCGCATATCTTAAAAATAAAGTAATACCTAGGGTTGCAGTGGTTGTAAGAATCCGTAAAAATAGTCAACTTTAATTAATTTACAAAATTATATAAATCTGCTAAAGATTTACATATAGGTTTTCGTTTAATTACGGTTGGAGGACATAACTATTTTAAAAGTGCGATTACCTAGCAACACAGTAAACGCCAAAAAACATTTCTAATTCTGGAACAAGCTATAGTGGTTTGAAATGGTAAAGCTTAATTTAATTTATACCCTTTTTAGTTATTTGTTTATGGCGTGCTGAAGATTCGTATTATTATTAAGGTTTGATGTTGTTTGTGTATAGGAGTCAATGCGATTTCTTTGCGTCTCTAGCTTGTTTTCTTTCTAATAAAACTTCATTATTTTTTATGTTAACAATTATGTGTGTTGGTTGCCCTATATTTTCATTAACACGGTTTGAGGTATTTTGAAGAAAATAGTGGCTTAGTAACTGATACGTGCCGATAATAATAATAAAATTTCGCAAATGGGATTATAGTAAGTACTGAGCTGATTGTCGAATGCCCCAAGTTAAACTCATTGTGTAGGCAACATTGATGCAGTTCCAATGTTTATATTGGTTATGAATGTTTCACTGAATATAATCCTTTATTTGTTTTATTTGGTTTGTTTTAAAGATAATCAAATCCTTATTTATGTATGTCGTGTAGTTAAAATAAATACAGAAAATATAAAGCACTCGTAAAGTTAATTATGAGTAAGTGTATGACATTGTCAACGGTCCTGTTGACTACGGGTTCGATTCCCATACCATAACAATCAATATTTGTGATATCCTGAATGTCTCTTAAGTACTTAAGTAGATTTGTTAGTTCGTCATGAAATTATTCACCTACTCCTTTAAAGAGTTGGTCATATTGTACAATCTTATCGTAATTCAAGTGCATATTTTGTCTTATTTATTTATTTAAATTCTTGTGCAGTGGATGGCGTAGATTATCTGCAGGATCATTTTAGAACTTATCATATATATATATATATTTGTACAATAAAATCGACACGATATTATGTTCTGATATGTTTGCTTTTTTCCCTATAAAAATGCGCAATTTCATAGAGCTTTATTTCGCATTCCGTCTTTTAACGTCTAAATTGCGATTGAATAAATTTTGATTAAGTATATACTAGTAGTCGCTATGATAAAGAAATGAAGATGAAATTCGGCTTCAGGCTTGATACATTTCAGTCTCATCTATTTTTGATTTGCAATAAGCTATGTAGGTAATTGAATAGTTAGAAATTCTTTATAAAAATCCAAGTACAATAAATATGAAAAATGGTGTAAATACATAAGAAATTCATTCTGCTTGTCTGATCAGAATAAAAAGATGTCACACGTCACATTTAAAGGCAGTACAGTCTACAGTTAAAGCTGTAGCGCTGTCCGTGAGTGACGGAAAAAAGTGTCACTTCCCATGTCGTGACCGCGTGCGTCATAAGAGCCGATGGAAGGGAACCAGGTCGCATGACACCTGCGCAGATAGATAGATACCCGCGGAGGGCCGAAGTCAGGCAGGCGAGCCGTAAAAATCAGCCAAATCCCAATGTAAAATTAATAAGAAGTCATGTTGCGCCGACCCCATATAATGGGAGGATGATGAGATAAAGCTGTATATCTCATACTTTGATAGGTATATCCAGCTAATTTGAACGGAGTTAGATACATTATGTACACGTCAGTACAGTGAGTTTCGTCGACAGCACTTGCCTGTAAGTATGACTTACTACACCGTGTAGTAGCTGAACTACCAAGTATGCTATTAATTTGGTCTCGCTTGGCCATAGCTTGCCGTATGGCAATGTCGCAATCGTACAATGGCATAAAAACAAGTCTGGAGTATTCGTGACTGCAAGGACAACGTAAGGCCTGCCAGTTCCTCCCAAGATCTTAATTTGCAAACTTTCAAAAAAATGATAGCGCCGTCAAGGCTTTTACGGGTTCTGTACCAAAAGTAAAGTAAAAGGAACCCCATTTATTACTGAAACTTCGCAGTACGTCCGTCCGGCTATCGTCAGGCTGTATCTCAGAAACTGATAGCCAATGGTGTTTTTCTGTTGCCGCTATTATTACAAATAGGTAGGTACTTAAAATCGGAAACCAATAAATTATATTTAAAGGGATTCCATCTATCGAACGTTTTCAGTATAATTTATTGATACGCTTAGACCGTCGAAAGTATTTTTAGACCACATTATCTCTGTAGGGCAATGGAACAGTATTCCGAATTACAGGGCTTTGGGTTCAAGTCTTAGTCGCTTTTGGTGATTACTTTTTTAAATTATCTAACAAAATTAAAGCTATGTTCCTAATTTATTGTTTGTTCCTCATTAAGTCTTAGCATTAAATAATCTTGCTTGTATAATCCCAGGATGCAATTGGTTTTAGTAATGAAAATTAATTGTTAATGGACTCGGCGGCGTTCATTTGTAATCTCTCACCCTCCTCGGCGCGGCGACCTACTTCACAGAATGAAATACTATAGTGATTAACGCTACAATTCTTTATTGTAGCTTAGTACTTAAGTTTTAACTATTTAAAAAATAAAATGAATAAGTTATGTTTCAGTGTCGGATAGTTCACTTATCGAGGAAGGCACTATTGTGGCAATAGGAGGCAAGAATTCGTGCAAAAAGTTGGAAATACGGGGATTTTTTTTTTAAATCTACGTGTACAAAGGTGCTAATAACTAGTCACATTATAAAGCTAATTTAAAACAAAAATAAAATATATAGGTAAATATTTAGGTAGGTAGGTAATTTGTTAATATTTCTAAATTTTCATGAAAGTTCAGGTGAATATCTCTGGAGGTAAAACAGGTTAATATTATCACCGAGTGTCCGGAATGTGCTTGGCTGCAAGGCCGTACAGAATGGTAGGTCGTTAGCGTTAATCCGATTTGGGCATTGGAGCATTCGAGTATCCCAGTATTCAAGCTATCGGCATTCAGGCAGCCGCCTCATCCCGCGGAGGTCAGCATTGCGAGCTCTGGAATTTGTATGCAAATTGAAAATGCTATTAGATCAGCAAACATTCTACTTGCGATCAGATGTTGCATTGTGTGTTGGTAATTAAAGATAAATTGTATTATAGACTAGCTGGCCGGGCAAACGTTGTTTTGCCATACCAAAAAAAAAGGAAAAAAAAACATTAAAAAAAAAAGAACTATAAACCTCACGGAGCCCGAGACCTTTCCAACGAATGCAAAACCGTGGAAATCGGTCCGTGCGTTCTGGAGTTATAGCGTCAGGAAGGAAAACCCGACTTATTTTTATATAGTAGATTACTATAACTCAATAATGGTAGATTTAATTATATCAGTAAAAATTTGAACATAGGTAGTTACTAAGTTTTCACTTATTTACCTACTTAAATTTACAACAAAATGTTTTTGGCAATAAATATTTGCTAATCGAAATTCCAATAACGACACAAGGTAATGTGAAAAATATCTAAGTTAATTTAACACGTTATTTTATATACCTACCTATTTTCGCTTCAATCGAAATGAAATTATTTAATATGGTAGCAGTGGTTTTTGTATTTGTAAATAGTGTGATTACAGTCAATGTTTCTTTAACTACTGCAAAAGCTTTTAACAGTGCGTCTCCGAAGACGAGTATATTTTATCAAACGTCATTTGGCTCTGGTGATGTAAGCACTCCACAAAATTTAGTGGCTAATGAGGAATCTCTAAGAAAATGTCAGTATCTACCTAGTTATAACATTGTTTATTGTTCATACGTGGTTCATCGCAAATTATTTACACGTCTTGATGTAGGACAGAACGCTTTAGACTCTAATAAATATTCTCGTAGGTTTTTGTTGTCAAACTTCGGAACGGTATTCCGAGGTCGTGGGTTCAAGTCCCGCTTGCGGCAGTCAAATTTTTCCACCATAATTTGATTTGTTAGGTTAGTATTATTTTAGGATCTTAGTACGACCATTGAAAGTAGTTAGGGGATACTAGAATTTGCTATTTGGAGTCCTAAGGTACCCCGAGCAGCTAAATCTTAGCTACGTTTATTAGAACAGTTAATTGGAATAGTGGATATTTTTCAATGTCTGAAGTATATACTTAGTTGCTATAATTGATTATTAAATATCCAAGGTACTATTACGACGTGAATGCCAAAGGATGTAAGAAGTTCGTGTATGGAGGTTGCGGTGGCAATCAGAATGTTGATGTTGATTACAATTGATATAAAGACGTATTTTAAAAGGAATTTAATTACATACCTACATATATAGTAGTTTAATTTCTACATATTTTCATTAACTCAATATTTGAAACTAATCTTGTGAGATTTTCATAAAGAAACAGTAAGTCGGTATAAATATACATAGGCGGTAAATACGTAGGTATTAGGTTTTTATTATAGTCTTTTTGGCTACGCTCTTCTCTTCAATTTAAGCACAGACTTAAGTAATGTAACACGAACCAAATATATCTTATGTACCAAATTATCCACCTAACAATTATATTCGGTTACAAAATTATGTAGATGCTATAAAGTCTAACAGCTTCCCAATTGTGCAACAAGGCTTGGGATTAAACTTTATGCTCCTGGGACGCGCTAACAAACAAGAGTATTTAGTAGGTACAACCGTTTTACTGGCATAGATTTAGTTGATGTCATTGTGACAGTAAATAGACACTATTCGCATCAAAAAACCATTTTTCTCAACTGCTACGCAATATGTAAAGATTTATTGTTATGTTCCCGCCACAATTTCTAAGTGTAGAAGCTCTAGAAACTGCTATTCTAAAAATTGTAGAGTCCTTTTTTACTTTTTGTCCAATCTAAGTATTAATTCCAAAACTTTCAAGCTACGGTAAACCTGTGGGTAAACCTATAGCACAAGCATTGAGGTCATATTGAAGAATGTGTTGAAAAATAAGATGTAAATGACAATAATCATTCGAAATGTTTACATTGTCTTGGGAATCCCTCAATCAGCGTAATTATTACCAAAGAACAACTGGTCCTTGGAGATGTTTGAGTAAATGTTATGTCCTGACAATAGTCCTCGACAACTGCTTTTGTAATGAAGCAATTGACTCGATTCCCTACTGATGACGCTCGTTATCTGTTGATGTCGACAATAAATGGATGTTGCATTATCAGATAGATAAAAATAATTTTATTTAAGAAAACCTTGCGGAGTAAAAAGATTTTAAGATGTAAATTTGGTAGAGATTTTTCAGATGTTGTTTGCAAGTATCTACAACAACCTTTATCAGTCCGCTGCTGGACATAGGCTTCCACCATAGAACGCCACAACGCGCGGTCCTGCGCTAACTACATCCAGCGGCTCCCGGCATATTGGACGATATCGTCAGTCCACCCTGTTGGGGGCCGCCCCACGCTGCGTGCAGCACCAATACCCATGTTAAATTAATGTCAGTATGAGCGAGGGACAATACATGGAGGTAGAACAATTTTATCGTAAATTACCAATATTAATAGTAGGTAAATCATGCAAAATAGAATAGAAATGAATGAAAGTCAACAAGTCGCGAGCATAGCATTAAGCAAAATATCATCGCTCGTTTAGAAAAAAAGTCTTATTCATGCTTTAAACTGTCAGCTCATGAAACAAACAGACAGATTTTTTTACTGGATTCCTTTAATAAAAAGCTTAAGCTACGACTGGCATCGCGATTACTGAAGTCTCGTCGGCCGTAATCCCCGTCTTGATGAAGAAAACTCGCTTAATTAATAGTGCAGCTTCCGGATTAATTACTAAAATGTCCCGCCACTCGTTCCTCTTGTCACTCTTTTATTTATTATTTGAATTTTCTTACTTTTATTTGCTGGATCGTTGCTCTCGACATAATTAGTAACACAAAGCTTAATGGACAGTGTAATAATGTGCAGGATAGAACTCTAGGGATTGAATAGAATAAATCGCTCTTAGTTGTAATAGGTACTGAATTCTTGAGATGTATAACTGGTGACGTCGGTAAACATGGATGTCGGTATTCTTCATTTAATATACACTTTTAAACTTTCGCGTTGCATTTTATTACATTGAAAAACACAGGTAGTAAACGCGTTTAAATTTTTAGTATAGGTGTAATACAAAAAATTTATATGCAATATAAATAACAATAATAACAATAGTGTATATATGCAACTCGGTCGAAACGTCGGCAAAAAGGTAGGTGCTTAACACCTATACTAAAAATTTACCTGTGTTTTTCAATGTAATAATTCTTCATTTAATCTCAAAAATAAACTGATAGCATAGAAAAAAACTCCAAACATAAATATGGTCTCAATAATTCACCAGGTTTTACATCACCATGGGAAGGAAATGGGGTGATGACAGTCGTATTCTTAGCCACCACATGGATTCTTATTTATCGATGAAATAATATCAGGATGACCTAGAGAACATGAATGACTAATTTTGCTTTTGTAGTAATAACGTTTATTAAAATATTGTAGATATACAATACAAATTGGAGCACATGAATTAATTATACATCGGCTGATTGGCAATGTTATCAAATATCAAAGTGATCTAGGTCAGACCAACCATTGTGGTACATTAAATCACTATGATTGTTCGCACGTAGCCACGTACGCAAATCGATGGTTATTAATAATTCAAATTTGAAGCAATCGTTGTTTTATTAGAATTAGAAGATCACATTTTAAATATAATTCAGTCATTCAGACGAGCCTCGTGGTTGAGTGGTTTATGTAACGGACTGCTGATCAAGAGCTCGCGGGTTCGATTCCCGCTCGGCACAATAATTTGTGTGATTTTTCTAATTGTCATACAAATGTTTGTTCTGCGTCTGGGTGTTTCTATGTATTATAAGTATGTATCTACAAAAGAAAAGTAGTGTATGTATTCTATCCGTATTCTGGTGCCCATAACACAAGCATATCAGCTTAGCTTGGGACCAGCGGACGTTGTGTGAAATGTCCATGAATATTTATTATATATTTATTATTATTATTAAATACAATAACAAAATAGTTTAGTCGATTGCTACTCTATTAATGCCCCAAATCGTAGTGGATTTATAGTCACTAAAATAGCCTTTGTGCAATTTTATTTTGTGCTAGCTAAGCTGTTTCCTGTTTTCATTGTTTCAAAAACTGGTTAAAGTGAAAACGTAAGTGTGTATTTACGTTATACGTGGATTTACGTTATAGAAATGAAATGAATTATAGCCTTCGTTACTTAGGGATAATGTAACATTCTAATAGTGAGAGAATTATCGAAATTCGTCTAGTCGTTTTTGAGTTGCTTCATTACAAAGATGTACAAGTAAAACGTTTCCTCTTTATGATATTAATTAGTATAGATAGATATAGACCAAGATTATTACATAAGATATCCTCTTATTATGGATTATTGATAACATATTTTATTCATAGTTAAAGTAACAGCAAATATAATCTTATGTACCTATATATTATCACCATTGTAATCATATATGCATAAGTACATTCCGGCAATTAGCGATAACACAGTGGATCATGTTACTTCCGGTACATGACCGACACCTTCCCCAAGTTCCGGCGCCTTATCTACGGTTACGCAAGTTATACCGACTGTTGCCTCTGAAATATATTTCCCGCTCACAGCAGTTATATTGTGGTATACATCTACAATAACTTTATGAACATAGCACATGTATTATGTTCAAGAAACTTCATACAAAATTAATAAATTATTTCACTTAAATGTATATTACATTTAAGTGAAATAATTTATTAATTTTGCAATTGACATGCTTTTCTTTTACTTAATCCGGCGTTGCACGTAGAAACCCCTACTAATATTATAAATGCGAAAGTAATTCTGTCTGTCTGTCTGTTACGCTTTCCCGCTTAAACCTCTCAACCGATTTTAATGAAATTTGGCACAGACAATCTTTAGACGGTGGCCAAATTTGATTACTAGAAAGCATGACCGCAAAAGGTCAATTGGCAGAGCTACGGAACGGTATTCCGAGGTCGTGGGTTCGAGTCCCGCTTGCAGTAATCAATCAGTAATCACTTATTCCACCGTAATTTAATTTATTAAATACATTTAAGTAGTTTTTCCCACTCGTTATACTTACTAATCTATTTATGATAGACTAGTTGTTTTGCGCTACTTTGTAAGCACAAAATTATAAACTATATTAGAAATTAAAATTAATTCAATTATTAGAAATCAACCTTAATAAATTATATAGAAAAAGCTATTCTCTTGAACTGTCCTATTTATAAAAAAAACCCGCATCAAAATCCGTTGTTTTAAAGATATAAGCTCACATACAAAAATAACGAATTTGTTATATACTAAGTAGAGATACACTTCTATAGACAGATATGCACTACCATAAGCCTGTAGTAGCGCATATCTACCTATAGTAGTGCATAAAAAAGGGTTCCCTAATGATAGACCAAAAAATTTTTGTCAAATGATCATTTGACAAACAACGTTTCACCAAATGATCATTTGGCAAACAAGACACTTGACAAAAGTATCATCTTACAAAAATTTACTTAGCAAATGATCCATTAGCAAACACTACACTTGACAAATGTGTTAAGTATTCAAATGTCAATTGACCTTTTTGTCATTTCATCGTTGTTTCGTGAATTATGTTGTTTTAAATGTATCATTATCATCATGAATCATTATTAATGGGAGAAATGCCCTAAAGTCGCTTCTGGCACTCGCCGGCCGCTGCCGCGCCACGCTCGGCTCGTGCGTTTGAGGTTAAAGTTCTAACCTAATCTAACCCAATCTAATAAAAGAGATATAATTATTATATCTCCAAATACGAACGAGTATATAATTAATTATTTAGAAAATAATGTAAAATATCATTTTTTTTCATTCTATCTATCTATATTTCATAAACTATAAATTAATACTTACCTATAGTATTTTCTTTTTAGGAAAATCTAGAGCAGTGACTTTCCAATAAAAAGTGCTATATATGGAATTTTTAACAAGAATACCAATTTAAATAAAAGTACTTTTTACGGATTTAGACGCGTATATTTGTTTTAAATTTTGGCCCGACGTTTCGGAGACTGCAGTCACCATGGTCACGGGTGAGACTGAGCTGTAATGTGTCTTCTACGATCAGTTATTACAGGGTTTACCCACATTCGGTTTTAATTTTACATTGACCATAAAGATAGACTTTTACTATAAACTATATCATATTACATTGTGCTCAGACTACATAAAATCAATAACATTATTTTAGTTTCTAAAATACATTAACAAATTGTAACAATATAAAGAAATTTTTTTAAATTTTAAATTATATAAGGTAAAACATACATAATTTTATCATAGACTAAAGTTTTAATTATTATAGAGGTAGTATACAATATAGCCAGCAAAACTAAGTTTATATACTTAAATACAATATTATTTCCATAATAACAAGAAATTTTAAAAAAGAATTATTGGTTTAAGATTTAAATTAGTATATATTAAGAAAGAAAAATTCTTAATTTTTATTTGAATTTATAGAAAACTAGTATTTATTTTAATTATTTAGTTTTTATTATTTTATCTAATATACTACCACCAGATCGGAACGCGTCCCACTTGAGAAAGATCTGGCAAGAAAACTCAAGGGGAGTCAAAGAAAATTAATTATTATTAACTTTATGTTGTCGGTCTAAAGTGAAGTTAAGGGGATTTTAAGTCTTGTTGTCTGCAAAATGTGCTAACGGTGTCTTGCTGTTTTGAAACCGAGTGTGTTTTGGATTTTATTAAACTAATTACAGGATCCCAACTAGGTGCCAGATCCCAACCGTCTTCTCTATTAAAGTTTTTATGTTTCTTTATTTCAATAGCCTCGCGAATCATTCTGGGTCGGTATCGATTTTCCTTGGAAAGGATTTGAGGTTTATCAAACCGGATGTAGTGGTTAAGGCGATCCTGACTGTGTTCACAGATTGCAGACTTTGTATTGCGTCGGTGCTTCACATCAGCTATGTGCTCTTTGACCTGAGTTCTAACAGATCTCTTTGTTTGCCCGATGTAAGAGAGACTACAATCACAATCAAGCTTGTATACTCCTGCATCTTGTAAGGGAATATGGCACTTGACAGGTGGTAGGAATTGGCTAATTTTATTTAAGGGCTTGAAATAGGTCTTGCAAATATACGCCGGCGTCTAAATCCGTAAAAAGTAGTTTTATTTTAACAGATGAGTCGCGCAAGTGTTAGAAAATATTAAGAATATCAATTTTTTTAGACCAACAGTAGATTTATTTGATAACTCAGTTGCCAAATGTTAGTTTTGTAAAGTAATCATTTATAAAATGTCAATTTAAGTGTTGATCATTTGGCAAAATGAAACGTTTGTAAAATGATCAGTAGTAAAATGATCAATAGGCGAATTAATTGTTTTGCCAAACGTTGTTTGTCAAGTGTAGTTTTGCCAAATGACTTTTGGTCAAACAATCGTACACCATAAAAAAGACAACGTGTAAAGGATTTTTTGAGGAACAATTTCATCATTAGAGTCCATTCCATCTCCTACCAAAAAATATCCGGTACAATTTACAATAATAGAAACAGTATAGAAACTAGTACAGTACAATATAGTACCCGGGAACTCTTGTAATTAAAAATAAATCTGAAACAAACATGAATAATAAATATAGAGTTAAATTTTAATGAACCTGTATATCTCTTTCGCGTAAATGTAACTAATCAGCGAGAAATGCGAGTATATTTCACATACTGCTTTAATATCGACAGTATATTTGTTTGATACTAACTAATTGCATATTAAAATTTTACTATTTTTTTAAAACCAAATAAAATCATGTTTTCGCTTTTCAAAGTCAACGGGCGTTATACTGCAGTCTGTTAGGATGATAAGTACATTATAATATATGGCTATATGCAATTACCGTTTTTTTTCCAATTTAGAAGATAGGCATTTAAAAATAACTATACTCGAAGTTAGTTACGAAGTGACATTACGATGCTCTGCGTCACTCTTAATTATATTGAGTGACACAGATCATCATTATAACATCACGCTTTTGTTTTCCATGGGGGTAGGCAGAGACTATAGAGCACTTCCTTGGCTAAGTTGACTTCATTTACACGCGCTACGTGGCTCATAATTCATCAAATTAAATTATTTCAAGCTTTATCTTGCTATCTACATAATGTAGTATATCAAATATGTAGTTACTAGCATATAATGCAAGTAGCGAACTTTAAAAGCTTTCAGTGTATAAAAAGCTTGCTCCCTCTTTTATATTCCCACGAGCGAGTTGATGAGTGGTCCGGGCGAGCCCAAAAATATTAAAGAATTCCACGCTTTGTAATAGAAACGAGAGGATCGTGTTACTATGAAATATTTTTAAAAATTTTTATACCTAAATTATGAAAGCTTTGGATAAGGCTTTTTGAATTATTTTTGTCCACTCGGGGTTCTATTTATAACTGAAATATAAACCAAATACGTTATAAAAAAATTATATGCAAATTTTTTCCAGAAAGTAAATTTTACATAAAATATATGAAATATACACCAAATCTTAACAGATTCAAACCCTCTTAAACCACTTTAGTCACAACAAAAAACTGCATCAAAATCCGTTGCGTAATTTGAAAGATCACATAGAAAGATACATACAGAAATTACGATTTTGTTCTATAATAAAGTAAAGATGCATAAACGTACTTTTGTAGATGTACCTAGATGTGTGGCTCTCAGCGAAATGGTCTCCGTTTCACGCCTTTGTCACAAAGCAGTGAGAAATGACGCCTGAATAATGCTTGAAGAATTATACTCTAACGAACGGACGCCTTCTTTTATCCTTATTTCTAGCTGTTTTTAACCGACTTCAATTCGTCAGTATGTTTTGTTTGTTTGTTACATAACTTTTAACTGAGCGAAGCGATTTTGCTTTTGATTCTTTTTTTATTTCAAAGCTGGTGGTTCCCGTGTGGTCCTATTGGCACCAGGTCAGGATCTGATGGTTATCTCCTGAGAAATTGAGGAAAACCTCAAATTTTAAAGGCATATGAAGTCGGTTGAACATTTAAAAAAAAGTACCTACTCAATTATTTACTGTTGAAAATATTACCTACACTACACTTATTTTTTTTCTATAAATAGATATTTACCATCTTATAACTTATCATTCTGGCAATGAATGACTTTCCAGCCGTTAACAAATTATTAAAAATGTTTGATGTATTGATAACTAGCTCTTGCCCGCAATTTCGTATGCGTGAAATTGAGAAATAAAACCTTAACAAATTATATAAAAATATATATCCTCTTGAGCCACTCTACCTATAAAAAAAACTGCAACAAAATCCGTAGCATAGTTTTGAAGTACATAGTAAACATCCAGACGCCGTATAAACATTTGTATAACAATTTTAAATATCACACAAATGATTGTCCCGAGCGGGAACCGAACCCGAGACTACGTGATCGTCAGTCCGTTAAATGAACCACTAGACCACGAAGCCCGTCAAAATATGGAGATGTAATGCAAAATTTTATACGGAACTTATAAATTCATGTTGTTAATATCTAAGTAACTATCTAATGCGTAATGCTAATGTAAGATTGTTTTTTTACTTGTAATTTATATGTATAGTAAGTACACCACTAATACCCCTTTCCAAATTAATAAACTGAGTCCATCTAAAGGTTGTCTGGAAGAGATCGCAATATGCGATAAGACCGCCAATTGTACATGTTTTATTGTTACTTATGTTAAGTGACATGTAATTTATGGTGTACAATAAAGTGTATTCTATTCTATTCTAATCTATAATGCAAATCAATATTTCATTTAATCCTCAGATGACTGGCTGCATTATTAAATATCGTTGATATGTAGGTTAGTGTCCATTGTGTTGTGAATAAATCGCTGTGATTGATCACACGTACACAAATCGATACTACCACGAATGAATAATTTCAATTATTGACGATAATTAAATAAATAAATAAATATTCCTGGACATTTCACGCAACGTCCTCAAGTCCCAAGCTAAGCTTATATGCTTGCGTTATGGGCTCCAGAATACGGATATACTACATAAACTACTTTTCTTTTGTAAATACATACTTATGATACATAGAAATCACCTAGACGTAGTACAAAAATTTGTATGACATTTATGAATATCTTACAAAAGATCGAACCAAAAAAAATATTGCATTAATAGGATGATCAAATTCAATTTTACTTAATGAAACGATGGCTTATATCATTCTTCATCAATAACGTCTTCTCATCTTGAAGTAAAAACAATGGTATCAATTCTACGTGCACAACTAAACTTAACAAAATTGTTATAAAGGTATTTTGTTGTGCAGATGTATATGTGTAATTAAAATCTTTAGTCTATAATAAACAGTTTTTAAACCAAGAAAGATCAGTTAACATTGCCGAATTGTGTTATCAACAATATCAAAATTAATTTTTTAGTTAAGTTTAGTTTATTATTAAGTATGTACTATCTTAAGTTGGAAAAAAAAAATATTTTCAGTTGACATACAATGAGTAAATTTTGCATGTTAGTTGACATAGAAAATTTACTCAAATTATATAAAAGGTTACAAAAAAGGTTCTACTAATGCTTTTATGCTATTAATAACTATAATAATGCAAGACTATACATATATGTGGTATATCCGCGTCTGATACCCATAACACAAGGATATAAATATAGCTTACTTTGGGACGTGGTGTGAAATGTCCTTACATATTTTTTTCTTACTTCTCTGTCTTTTTCTCCAGCCCATTTACGTCCCACTGTTGGGCACGGGCCTCCTCCACATTGGAGGGATATGGTCTACTGTGTTTCTTACTTCATTAAGTTAAAATTCGTGATATGTAATGATAATTATATGTTAGTTATTTAACTTTTAATTACAATATTATAAACAAATATAGTAATAACATGGATGACGATACAGCTAGCCCTAGAAGTGGTCATTAGTAAGACTGTTGAAGAACACTCATGGTTTCACGCCCGAGTACTCTTGGTACGAGAGCATTGTCACTATATGTCACAATACACGCTTGTCGGTGCCTATTAAATTCTGTTTAAAGATCACTTGAAAATGTTTGCCGTCAGGTTTTTAGGGGAGCACGCGTTATGATTTATTTCTACTATGCATTTTGGAGTGAATACTTTTCGGATTATAAAATAATAAAAATTGGTCAAGTGCGAGTCGGACTCGCGCACGAAGGGTTCCGTACCATTATCTATGCAACATAAGGCAACGTTATTAGTATCGAGCAAGAAACGGTAAAAAATCATGTTTGTTGTATGGGAGCCCCCCTTAAATATTTATTTTATTTTATTTTTAGTATTTGTTGTTATAGCGGCAATAGAAATACATCATCTGTGAAAATTTCAACTGTCTAGCTATCACCGTTCTTGAGATACTGGGTACGGAACCCTAAAAATCATGTTTGTTGTATGGGAGCCCCCCTTAAATATTTATTTTATTTTATTTTTAGTATTTGTTGTTATAGCGGCAATAGAAATACATCATCTGTGAAAATTTCAACTCTCTAGCTATCACCGTTCTTGAGATACAGCCTGGTGACAGACGGACGGACGGACGGACGGACGGACGGACGGACGGACGGACGGACGGACGGACGGACGGACGGACGGACGGACAGCGAAGTCTCAGTAATAGGGTCCCGTTTTTACCCTTTGGGTACGGAACCCTAATAAGGCTTATAGACAGTAAAGAAAAAATGTAAAAATTTGTGACCCGTACAATAAATTTTTCTGATTAATAAAGAACTGTAATACAAGTATAATAATAATACAATACAAGTGTTAGTGTGATGACGGATTAAGAATACACTTGATTAGCGTGGCATTAGTAGGTGTAGACCAAATACCTTCTCTTAATGAAGGAGACCTAAATAGTGGTATGTTGATGTGCTGGGAAATAAAGAATTTTGACGAATTTTTACCAATTCATAATTACTACAGTTCTTTGAAACGAATAAATAATGTACATTAATTACTGCACAAGCATACTTAACCGCGGAAATATGCAAAATTACATGTAATATACTGTAGAACCACATATGGGGTTATTAGCAAAAGTGGAAATTGTAATAAGAGTGCTTTTAGAGCTCATATATGTTCGTTAAGCGTAGTCACGAGTGATGTGTACTTGGGAACATTGTGAGGGAATATTTAAATTATTCACATAATAATTTCATGTTATATTTGAATGTAGTAGAAAGAAAATGTTTTATGTTTCACACGTGCTCGCTCATTTATAAACATGCTAACGACGTCTGGGTTTTCAAGTAAGGACATTTCGTAAACAGTTTCTAATTATGTATCTATTATACGAGTTGTAAACAGCTATCATCAGAAATCTTTTCCTTATCTTTACTTAGTATAAAACAAAGTCATTATTTTTGTATATATGTCCCTATGTGAGCTTATATCTTTTAAACTATGCAACGGATTTTGACGCAGTTTTTTTTAAGTGATAGATTGGTTCTAGAGGATGGCTTTTTTGTATGATTTGTTAAGATTTCGTTTCTTAATTCTACGCGTATAAAGTTGCGGGTGTTATGATACTATAGTTATTAGGGTTATATTATGTCGTATTCTATATCAGTCAGGATGAATATTGCTAGTTATAGGCTATTAAATGTACTGTTGTCTAGGTATATCCACGTCAGAGGTTGTAATATGTAATGTAACTCTTGGTTATTGAAATAAAACACATCATAGATTCATTTACCATTGTGTAATCTTTTATACTACCGTTGGTTCGGAAATGTTCATCAATTGGGAAGAACCAACAAGAAACCCAATTGACTTACTGTTTTATATAAATACGATACGATACAATATCATTATTATAATTGCCATAATGTCCCAGCAAGTACATAGTGTCACTATGTATTGTAATATTACTGTAGAGTCACTTAAAATAATATAAAGTCTTACACGTCATGTACTTACCGGAATTATCCAACAATAATGTAATATTGACACAATCACAAAACACTCCATGATTAACTATAATTAACACCACTTACTAACAATAGTACTAATATAAATATTTTGTAGAGAGAGTAACGTGTGACCTATCGGACAGCACGACACACTGCAGACTGACCGTCTTTAACGTTAGCGGCTTGTTTTTATAATGTAATCCCCACTTGAGTTACAAAGCAAGACTACCCCCACATGTTAGAAAATTACGTTGATGTTCCTATTTTAATTTGTTTTTATGATTTGTCATCAATAGTACGATTATTTTACAAAATTATATCCCTAAATTAAATAATACTTATTTAATTTACACTAATATTGTAACACGGCCATACTGACAAATACTTCGTCCCCGAAGTATCCATCATTACAATGGCATAAAAATATTCATTATATCATAAATTCATATCATATTTCAATAACATTTTCTTTTTGGATCTTTAAAATCATTAAATTTTGAGCGATGCTAGACAGTGTCGAATAGTTTTTCAAATTAGTACAATTGAGCTAAAATGTATCAAGATACTGTAGATATCATACATAACCTTATGTTCCAAAGTATAAGTCACTATAGTTATTATTAATAAGTATTTTTTTTTTAATTTGAATTATTATGAATATTCTTCACTATTAATACCACCAAGACAATTTTTACAACTGTTTAATAAATACAAAGAGTGACTTGATTGCCAAAACCGTTTTCTAGATATGTTCTACGTATGTTTGGTTGTAGGCAATGTACTTTTAGTATTAATCCTGAAACAGGGATAAATTTGCACATTTATAAGTTATATTGGACCTATTTAGCCATTGAAAAACCATATCGGACGTGTCGGGTCACACTAACTTAGTACAACAATAATTGTAATAATTCTCACTAACTTCCAATAAATGATCATAGTTATACCTACAAACTATATCAAAGTCATCATTAGTTAACCATAAAAGTAAAGTTTTAAGTTCATTATAGATCCTAGTCATGAATACACTTCGTAACCGAGTAATTTTTATCGATAAATAATACATCCTTTTAATTTTCAATTGGCATTGTTCATCAGTCCCCAAAAAACTTTTTACTTATCATTACCTAAAAGTACTGTAGAATTTGAAGGCATTTTCCATTGAGAGTTATGTTAACCTTCATCATAATATGAAACTTTTTAACTTTACTTAGAAGTGTCGACCGTTGGAGATACTTAAAATAGTCTTCATTTTCATTTAAAAAGAAACATAAAAACTGGATTACAAGAATTATGAACAATCCCAATTGTAACAACGAACATGTTTTTGTTATCATCACAGTCACAAATATAGTAATCATTATAGTATTCATCATAATACTAATCATAAATCTTACATTAGTCTTATAATAAAGTCTCACTGTATGCGGCTAGACACCCGCTGTCAGAGTTACTCAAACACTCGCATTAGTGACAGCCGGATACAGTAAAGACAAAAATATAGATAATTATCATTATAATACTTATAGTAGTAAAGACAAATCATCATCATATAATCATCATCATCGTAAGATACACAATGGTAAAGTCTCACTGTATGCGGCTAGACACCCGCTGTCAGAGTTGCTCAAACACCCGCGTCAGTGTCAGCCGGACACAGTAAAGACAAAGCCTTAATCATCGTTATGATATCCACGGCCGTCATAATATTCCTAACAGTCATATCAAAACAGTCATGATGTTATTATATATCGGTATTAAAAAGTACTAGTGATCAAAAATAGCTTCAATAGTAATAATGTCTGTCAGTAGTTATAATTTAAAAACTGTTATAACGCTATAATAACTTTGTTAAAACGCTTCTTACAGTGAATGTAATATGTCTATAGGTACCCATGTTTCAGATAATCATGATGATGCCACCAATAACCATTAAGGTCCACAATTCATGTTATGAATAACATTAAATTATTACAGTATCCCGTAACATCCTTTATCCACTGATAAAGTATGACGATGATGAATAACCACAGTACAGTACACCAAAACGTACACAATTGTTATAATTTTTATAGACTCCTAAGAATATTTAGTAATGTTTGCAACAAACATTATCGTAACGTATTGTATTTTATTTCTTTTATGACTATCATAGCAAAAAGACCAAAGTAATAACCCAAAGGATTTTTTTTTTTTTTTTTATTTTTTTTTTTACTACAACCATGTAGCAGACAAAAAGGCACAGTTTTCTTTAGTACTTAGATCTCCACCTATTGTATTTTTATAGTATGATAATCCGATAACTACACTGATTAGATAATAAAAATTATATGAACTGAAAAAGAAGAAGGCCTGAGCCTAAACTGTTGATTTAATCCCATTCATGTTCATGACATTGTTACACCTCTGTAAACCCAGCAAAAACTACCACTACAAAATAATAAATGAATGTTCATAAATATTAAGCCCAAAAATACAGTACACGTACAACTCCTTCCTTGGACTGTTTTTATCATGAACTTTATTGGAAAAGTATTATTTACTAGCGTCTGCAGCAATATATACCTAGACTTATCAGAATAAATCATATAAGTTTATGTCTGTAGAACAATAACTTGAATGACCGGACAAAGCAACATTAGTTGATCACAATTTAATTCATAAATCATCGGTGACACCCGACTACCATCAGTGATGTAGTATCTTTACGGAACCTATTTTTTTGTAATCGGTGGTTCTGACTAACGTCTATACAGAAATATCAAACCAATATCCTAATATCACACTTATACTAGTGCTCTACTACGGGACTATCATCTGTGCTATATTTACAAAAGAAAAGCATCATATGTATTCCATCCGTATTCAGGTACCCATAACACAAGCACTATAAGCCTACCTTGGGACCGGAGGACGTTGTGTGAAATGACCACGAATATTTATCACCTTTTTATTACTAGTTGTACTGCACAAAACAAAAGTAAATAAATATATGTAGTAGCGACATTATTGTATTAGGATGTAAAATGGGTTGGGATGGGTTATAAAATATATATAAATACTAGCTGACCCGGCAAACGTTGTTTTGCCATAGTAAAAAAAGTTTGAAAAATAGATGTTGGCCGATTCTCAGACCTGCTGAATATGTATGTAAAATTTCATAAACATCGGTCTAGCCGTTTCGGAGGAGTACGGTAACTAACACTGTGACACGTGAATTTTATATATTAGATATAGATAAACTGTACTGATAAACTGAACAAATTAATGGAACAACGCTGTCTCGTACTGTCTACCAGGATCTAAAACGAATAGAAATAAAACATTCCTATAACAAATTCACACAGTGCCACTAAAATCTTGGTGCCCTACCACACCTCGTGTGGGTTGTCTAGTATTCCTAGGTCTATCTATGTTTCAAATTGGAACAACTATAAAATGTAAACTTCTAAAAATCCGACTGTCGTAGATGATAATCCTTTTAAAATAAATACCAGTGTATTACTAAACGTTCCAGCCGTTTGCTTTTTTTTTTAAACTGTTATAGTTCTGTTTTTATATGTATTAAGACCCATTGATTAAGTTACTTGGATATACTACGTTTGTCCACTCATGACTCACATCATAATACACTATAAAAGCGAATGTGACAAAGATATCTCCTGAAGTCCATAATGACAGTTTATGGAGGAGAGTTTTCTACATAATAGTTACTTATCGTTTTGTACCAACATTACAAGATACTGTGAAATACAGTTACATCATTTTAATCAAATTGATTTCTTCTTAAAAATACTTTAAACATTTTTACATTTTAGAAACTCATTAAACAAGTCCCAAAGATATTTATTGTATCAAGTAGTTTTAAAAATCTTAAATTTTGTAATCCTCTCACTATGGAGTAGTACAATTAATAATATTATCTACTATGTTCCTTATCGTTGAATAACTAAAGATTCATTTTAAACTACTACACAGATATGTAATAGTCTGACTTTTTTTTTAATTTTGTGGTAATATTGTAACTATTAGATTGTTTTTTAAATACATAACATAGTCTTGTGGTTCCACACTTGTATTTGAAATTCAATTTAGGCACATTGAAATTACAGAATCAATTATAACTATAAGAATTATCACATACCAAAATCTATCCTTTTAGCCGTTTGGTCATCCTGTTTATACTAATTTGTTTCTCATATCTTGCCGCATGATATTACAGAGCTTCTCATACCTTGACCTCCTTTTGCTGCTTTGTTATCCTGATGTAGTTAAGTTTAAAATCCACTAGGCTGTAGTTACTTAATGGTACCTTTATAGTTTTCCTGTTTCTTGTGATTATCACATTGTAGTTGTGTAATCTTCTTTATATTAAAGTCACTGAAAACTTGCAAAAAATTGTGTTAACAAGGCGTTACGTTCAGATCAGGTTCATATCCCACACTTCTGATGTTATGATACTATAGTTATTAGGGTTATATTATGTCGTATTCTATATCAGTCAGGATGAATATTGCTAGTTATAGGCTATTAAATGTACTGTTGTCTAGGTATATCCACGTCAGAGGTTGTAATATGTAATGTAACTCTTGGTTATTGAAATAAAACACATCATAGATTCATTTACCATTGTGTAATCTTTTATACTACCGTTGGTTCGGAAATGTTCATCAATTGGGAAGAACCAACAAGAAACCCAATTGACTTACTGTTTTATATAAATACGATACGATACAATATCATTATTATAATTGCCATAATGTCCCAGCAAGTACATAGTGTCACTATGTATTGTAATATTACTGTAGAGTCACTTAAAATAATATAAAGTCTTACACGTCATGTACTTACCGGAATTATCCAACAATAATGTAATATTGACACAATCACAAAACACTCCATGATTAACTATAATTAACACCACTTACTAACAATAGTACTAATATAAATATTTTGTAGAGAGAGTAACGTGTGACCTATCGGACAGCACGACACACTGCAGACTGACCGTCTTTAACGTTAGCGGCTTGTTTTTATAATGTAATCCCCACTTGAGTTACAAAGCAAGACTACCCCCACATGTTAGAAAATTACGTTGATGTTCCTATTTTAATTTGTTTTTATGATTTGTCATCAATAGTACGATTATTTTACAAAATTATATCCCTAAATTAAATAATACTTATTTAATTTACACTAATATTGTAACACGGGCAACAGCTAGATAACTATATTAATATGTAGTTATCTTCTGTTATTTATTTGTTTGTTGAAATTAAAAATAGGCATGAAATTACGGTATAGTAACTATGTACCTTAAATAATGAATAACATAGTACATAATTTAATTTTAATCACTTTGAAAACTAAAAACGCCTGACAATTTGTTAAATTTTGTATGAGTAGCTTATACCTATCTATATCCTTTGTATTTTCTGTTACTACAGAAAGGATGAACCTCAGAACAATACGTTATAACTATTCCTATACCACTCTAGCCTATAGATTATTTGTTACTGATATATGCACTAACAATGCGATGCAATTAGTTATTGTTTTTCGACAATACTTGAAATGTGTATGGATGTTCGATGGTGGTTTCAATTTGTATGCCACTATGAAAGAGTTTCAAGGATGCTGTGATTGATAACATCATCATTGTTTTTCCAAATTATAAGTGTACTCGTATATTGAATCTACAAGTACGTAAATTGTAGTCTGTTTTTGTACTAATGATTCCATTCCACGTGTCTTGATAGAAACTGTTTACAATTTACATTATAGAACAACTGGCTAATGTCCGCGGTTTCACCCGCGTTAATTGCTATTGAGCCCCTCCTCCCCCAATATACAATAAACCTTAATTAATTATACAAAAAAAGCCATTCTCTTGAACAACCTTATCAATAAAAGGAAACCGCATCAAAATCCGTTGCGTAGTTTTGATGCTATAAGCTTACATAGGAACATACATACAAAAACGATTTTGTTTTATAATAAGTAAAGATGCATCCAAATACTGTTGAATATTTATTTTTATATTTGTTTTGTACAAACCTTTTAACTTCCTTAACGATAAGTAAATTTTCCTTAAGCAAAAAAAGTTTGAATTAGATGGGATTGAAAGCTGTAGAAAATTCAAAACAAAAGAAAGAAAAAACATTTGTTAGTGCTTGCTAAATAATTAAATCTCGCAATTAGCAAAAATAGATTAAGCAGGAAAATGAATAATGTCTGTGAGGGGAGGTAGTTGAGCTTGGGAAGAGCACCCGTTCCTCTACGTAAGTAATTATACTGAACTAGAATTATTATAGTTGTCTTTAAAGATTGCGTTCCGCAAACTCAAGTACCCTTCAGTGGTTTGCTACAATGCTCTTGAAAAACATTATTCTGATTGTAAAATATAAATTATGTTTAACTGAGGTAATTTTTAGGGTTCCGTACCCAAAGGGTAAAAACGGGACCCTATTACTGAGACTTCGCTGTCCGTCCGTCCGTCCGTCCGTCCGTCTGTCACCAGGCTGTATCTCAAGAACGGTGATAGCTAGAGAGTTGAAATTTTCACAGATGATGTATTTCTATTGCCGCTATAACAACAAATACTAAAAATAAAATAAAATAAAATAAATATTTAAGGGAGGCTCCCATACAACAAACAGGATTTTTTTACCGTTTCTTGCTCGATACTAATAACGTTGCCTTATGTTGCATAGATAATGGTACGGAACCCTTCGTGCGCGAGTCCGACTCGCACTTGACCAATTTTTCATTAATTAATTTGTTTGTTTTATTTATTTTAATCTTCTTGCACGAAATGTACAAAGGCAGCCTTAATGTTATAATGCATTTTTTAGCAGTCAACTTAGGTGGTGTAGAAAATAGCTAAGGTAGTGGCGCGAAGAAAAATCATTTAGCTTTTCTGAACTTTATTTAGGCTAATTATATGAATCTTGAAAGTACTTGTAGGTTTGTATATAATATTTTTGTATTTCTCCTATTTTATCAACTACTAAAGTAGTAGTACTGAAAGTTATTGAAACAATATACACTAAACCGTAAGATATTATACAGAAAAGCCATCTTCTTAAAGCCTCTCTATATATTAAAAAAATACATCAAAATCCGTTGCGTAGTTTCGAAGATTTAAGCTCACATATGGACATAAATAACGACTTTGTTTTTATTGAGTAAATTTGTAAATTTATTTATAAGATATATGTAATTGAATGTTATTTGTTATTAAATAAAAAGAATACAACTAATTCTTTACAAAAGGCGTTGATTTTGTATAACTATTTTTTAATAGCCAAATTATTGGACTTTTGTATCGATTCAAATCTGAGTCTTCGCTGGCTATTAGGATATTCTTTAGACATGGCTGTATAGAAGACGAATATTAAGCAACCTTAAAGCAAAACATTCTTGATAGATGGCGTTGCACGTCAAAATACGATGTAAACTCAATCGAGTGACGATTGTGGTGGTCTAATTTGGTTACTGTGAGCACGACCGCAATAAGCTCAGTTGGCAGAGCTACGGAACGGTATTCCGAGGTCGTGGCTTCAAGTCCCGCTTGCGGTGATCAACTTTTTCCACCACAATTTGATTTATTAAGTAAAAGCATAGCATGTCAATTGCAAAATTAATAAGTTACTTTAACCTTAAAGCAATCGAGTAACAAACGTATTGAAATTATTGTGAATCATTTCATAATTTGTAAATGCTTAATGCTTTTGGGTCACAGATTTGGCATTTGTAATCTTTGAACGTATCGGAAGTATTATTTTCATTTGAAATATTACGTTATCACTGAGATTTTGGGTGGCTTGGCAGAGGTGATCTTTTATACTGCATATTTACATAAAAGATTCGTTTAGTAATATGGGTCTTTGAATATTTCGATCGCCGTATTTGTATGGAGTTCAGTAAATCTGGCTTTCAAAACTTCTCTAAATAATAATTGAGCCTAGTGCACGTTCTATTAAGTTATGTTAAGTATAATATAATATTTTATCATTGTATTGAAAAAGAGCCGTCAAAACACTTACATAAATATTTATCCTCCTAGTACATAAATTAGTTACTGATTCTACCTCTTTACTAATTAAGTACCTATAGAAATCTTTACTGTGGTACTTCAATTTACTACAAGGACTATGGAGTTGCATTTACAATTTTCATGTCCATATTTTACACATCACAAAATCAGCCACAGAAGCTTAACATGGCGAGGTTTAATATGAATAAATTTATTCACAAACAAAATAGTATGGTAAAATAACAGCCAGTACTGATAAAGTGGTAATATTCAGGGCACGTCAATACAGCATTTAATATTCTGTGAGTTAACTTTTAGTAGAGTTTTAATAATCTGTCATTTGTGGTCATTGTGCCATTTCGGTATTAAATCAGCTCTCATCGGACAAGGTAATGTAGTTTAAATTATAATAAAATGGTAGGGTTAACAAATTTTCTTTCATAAATCCATAGAACTGCAAGAAATCTTTTGTAGTAAAATTTTCTCCATAATGCTCCAAAGAAAATTTGATCTTCTTGAGCAGTCCACCTGATACTTCCCTCATAATTTGTATTTATAATTATTTTACGGTAAATCTCTTTAATAACAAACTTCCAGTTTGTTTTTATAATAAATCTCTACATATTTTAATACCATACAGCTATCAATTAACAAGTAGATATATTTATCCTTCGAAAAATTCTTTATAAAACAGGCGACAAAAACTTTACTAAAACAAAAGCATGAAGTATCATGCTATCATCATCATTTCAACATATTGCAGTATCAAGTCAACATATTGCAGTCCACTGCTGGACTGCAATATGTTGATGTCTCTGTCTCTTCCAATTTGCGCCAAATTACACAGTCCTCCGCTTTCTATAAGTATATGTGTGAACGTTTCTTACTGTTTCAGGCAAAAGCTACTAAACGAATTTAAATGGAATTTTGCAGTCAGTCATAGTATACAATCAACTATATATCAGACAATAGCAATATTATCTCATTACCATCACGGTAAAACCCAAGAAGTAGAGTAGTATACATAAGCATTGTCTGAAACCGTAGACGTTTACTAGATCTGATATCATATCAGAGTTCTGATATCAGATCAAAAAAATGCATTTGACGACACCTTTGATCATGTTAAAATAATTGCTGGATTTTTGTTCTCATTTGGTACAGATTGAAAAACAGAACATAAAAAATATTGAGTTACCTTGTAGTGTTTTTTTAACTACATAAAAAGTAATAGCGCTCTATAGTCTCTGCCTAGCCCCATGTGAAAAAGGCGTGTAACTACTTAGTAGCGTAGGAATACGTATTAAAAGTTGATTTTTTACGGTGTCACATACTTAACTTTTTTTTAAATTTATATTTGGGCTATCTCACTGTACGACTATACAATACATATACTATGCATACTTAGTTAATGTATGTGATATTATAGTACCTAGCAAGTATATATTTACTTTTGATTTTAACTATTTACTACACAAAACATGAAACACAGTAGAAAATAGATATTGAGTCAGAACTTCCGAGGAAGGCTATGCCTAAAATGAGGTGAATTGGTTCTAGCGATTTAATTCAATCCTCTTTATTATAATTAAATAAACATATTGCTTTTTTCTTATTCCACATAAATGTCTTAATTTTTTAAGTCGTTATTTTTTTGGTCTATACATATAACGGATTTTTTAAAACTAATTTTGATTTACTTGCAGTAGTCGTATTAATCTAAAATTTGGCACACATTGAGCATCGATGACAATACAATGATTTAAAAAAATATTCCGGGTTTCCAAGCGTGTTTTTTAAATTAAGAACTTAAAGTATATCAAAAAACTTTTTTTGCTGTCTCTACTAAGTGCGTTATGGTAGCACTTTGTCTTGCAATAATGACACAAGCTGGTAGATTCACGCAGCTGTGCTGATGATAAGAGTGACAACTGACACGTGTTTGAACCGTAATGCCTAGGTATAGCTGTATAGGTGTAAGCCCTCGCTTGTAAGGGTTCATTAAAATAATGATTTTGGTTTTACAGTCTGCTCGCGTGATATTATTAATTTAAGTACGCTTTTGAATCAAATGTTGAAGTTGTGTTTCAATTTTGTTATAATAATAATAGGATTTTTACTTATTTCACTTATTTTCTTTCAAAATAATAAAATTGGCAAATGATCAAATGCGTAGCACTCACAGTCGTCATGTTTGACCAGAATGATAATAGGTAACGCCAAAGAGGTATTTTTGGACCGTAGCAGATGGCGCTTTATAGTCTTTGCCTACCCTTATGGGAAGGAGACGTGATGTTATGATTATGATGATAATGATTATGTTAATTATTGACAATATAGATAGCTGAAAAGTTTTCGAAATGTCATCACTGAACACATAGTTTAGGTAATTTAGTTATAGATTCTTATTAAATTAGTTAGTATAAAGTTTAGTATAAAGAAATATATTTATAAATATCATCAAATGCATCTATAGAAGATACCCATAACGAATGAATAAATAATAATCGGACAGTGTTCAGTTCTGCTCAATCACTAGATATCCACTCGTCGATTCGTTTGACCAATGGATTGGAATATCGCTATTGTTCCTGTTTCACTTAAAACTGGTGCATGAATTCAATAGATTTATTCCTAAGCTTTTAGGCCTTTATGGTTTTAGTTAAAACGCAATAAAATATGTGAGACGTGACAGTTTTTTAATTACAAATTTAAAGTAAATTAGCAGTAGTACTAATTAATGGAAGAAGTTTATTAGTAGTTATGTTTGTTACAGATTGTACAACTATTTTTATATTACCATGACTGGCTGTTGCCCAGACTTTGGTACGCGTGAAATTTGGATAACAAACCCTAACAAATTTTACAAAAAAGCCTTCCTCTTGAACCTCTCTATCTATTAAAAACCCCCATCAAAATCCGTTGCATATTTTTGGAGATATAAGCTCCCATAACAACAGCGTATATACAAAAATAACGACTTTGTTTTATAATAAGTAAACATTACTAAAGACGTGAATACTATGTAGGTACGTATGTACACTAAAGTTAATATATGAGCTATAAGTCGCAACTATTTACGTATTATTCTATGTGTTGAATACTGACATTGGATTCAATTAAATATTACTGTAGAGCTACTAATTCTATGGCTATTTCTAAATGATCATTACCAGCGATTTAAATGTTTAATTCTTTAATTGAAACCATTTAAATACGACCTAAAAGTATTCTTTAAAGTAAACTAATGTAGGTACAGATATCCTAAAATTACGATCGTGGAATTTTAGGTTAGAAAGAGCTTACAAATCTCTCTTTAGCTCGGTCGGCATTCCTCGAAGTTATCGAACAACGAACATAAATTCCTTTATAACTGGCTGGTATCCATCTCAAATTTGATTTTACTATTATGTAGCTTACACGTTATAATGTTTCCATTTATCTTTAATAATTTTCAAGTTGGCAGTTTTGTTCATTAATGTCCGTGTTGTGACGGATTAAGAATAGAAATGTCAGCACCCCTTTTCCTTTCCAAAGTGATCGACTTCTGTGAGAAAAGGAAATCTCTAAAACAAATCATGTGTCAACACGCCTGAACAGCGCGGCACAGTAGACTATAATCCCTTCAAAAGTGGAGGACAGTGGACAGTCCAACAGTGGCTCGTTGTGGGGTGGAGAGAGAGAGTTTTGTTAAATCAAAATTTATTTGCTAACAATGGACAATAATAAACACAAAAAAACGATATAACATCTTTTAAGCTCTAAAAGTCAGTAGTGCTAAGAAATGAAATAAAGTTGATTTAAATAGAATTCAAGAATAGTCCACAACTGTCAAGAGAAAACGTAATTATGATGAACAGTATTTAAATATTTAATTGCTACAGTGAAGCAAAAGTAGTGAAATAAAATTCATAAATAATTTAGTTTGTAAAACTTGAATGTCCATGTATTTTCATAGAATAGACGTTTTATTTTTAAAGCCTTAGGGAATAGATGCTATACAAACAAAATAATACGCATTGTTTTCTATTTTAAGACGAGAAATAATATATTATATACCTTGTATGTTAATATAGTTTGAGTTGACGTAAGAATAAAACATTGCTGTGTTACATGATATTTTTAACGGACTTAAAAAAGGAAAAGGTTCTCAATTCGTATGTATATTTTCTTAATTTTTTAAATTTGTTACCTCATATCTTTTACTTGGGCGAAGTGATTTTAATGATTCTTATTTTTGTTTGAAAGCTGGTGGTACCAGTGTGGTCCCATTGGCACCAGATTAAGGTCTAATGGTTACCTGCTGAGAAATCGAGGAAAATCTGCAAATTTCAAAGGCACATGAAGTAGGCTAAACTAAACTCATTTATCATTTATTTCTAGTACATCAGAGAGGCAGAGGAGTCTACTCATAAATACTCACAATACGAGCCGTATCTCACTCATAATTTTTAACAACCGTCGGGCATGTATGGCCAGATGTATGAGTGTGGATGAAGCCAAGGAAATTTATATTCTATTTTAGCAGATGGCGTTCTATAGTCTCTGCCTACCCCCATGAGAAAAAGGCGTAAATTTATGATGATGATAATTTTTTATAAAGAAATTTCTGCACCAGAATATTGTGATACTCTTATCTACAGACGCCCTGTCTGTAGATATGAGTATCACAATATTCTGGTACAAAGGCTACGCCGTAGCTGTTTCGCTACGATGTCATTTAGACTGTAGAACCAAATGCTTAATTTATTTATTGGCTGTTGATAATCGCACGACAATCTTATGAATAAAAAATAATTATTTATACGACTACTTTATTATTTGTACTAATTACGTTTCATATAACTTTAGAAATTAAATAAAATATGGTGTTCGAAAAAAAAAAAACCCTAACCTAACCTTCACTCGGTTAGCTTCGAGATCTAATAACTCCGCAATTTTTTCCTTTTGCTCCTTAGTTAATCTTCTGCTCCGTGGACAGTGTCGAAAAAGATTTTCACTTTTTTCACGAAAAAAATTCTTAGTAATAAATTTAATAATAAAAAATTATAATATCCGTATGAATATACTCATTCGAAAAAAAAAGCCGTACAAATAGTCACATCCACGATTGTTGGATTAATAAAAAATAATTAATTATATGACAATCGTATTAATAGACACTTCCTTATTTATTTTACGAAATTAAACTTTGTGAGATAAATAAAGTTTTCAGTCCTACCTCTTATGTTCATCTTATAATTAATAGATAAATAGTAATTAAATATTATTTTTATATATTTAAAAGTAATTTTAAAATAATTATTCAGTATTTTATTAATTTTCGCAATTGACTGGCTATGTTTTATTTTTACCTTTACTTCATTAAGCAAAGGTAAAAATAAAATATAGCGAGCAAATTTTTGTGGAAAAGATGACGAAATGACTCATAGTAATATTTCTTTCTCTGTAATTTGATTTATTACTAAACGTTCCTCCAACCTCAGTAAACATTATATAATGTTGTATTACAAACTTAAAGATTATACCACGTCTTAAATGTACTTCAAGCTATTTATTTTATGTTGGGTTTTATCTAGAATCGGCGGTGGCACTCAGCGTCCGTTCACGATAAAAGGCTATCTGTGTAGTGTTTATTCAGAGACGTGCAATGACTCTTTCAACGGTTAAAGTACTTTCTCTAAGCGGTGTCATTGTTTGCGGTATGTGGATACTAAGTACATTTAGGTACTACTATTATGCTATGCAGTTATTTAGTTATGTTGTACTGCAAAGTTAAGATATCGTTTAATAATGATATGAATTCAACATACACAACTACTTGACTAACTTAACTTGACTAAAAATGAAAACAACTATGGTATATTTTGATTAAATAACAATACTCTATTATGTTAATATTTTCTAACACTTGCGCGACTCATCTGTTTAAATAAAACTACTTTTTACGGATTTAGACGCGTATATTTGTTTTAAATTTTGGCCCGACGTTTCGGAGACTTTGCAGTCACCATGGTCACGGATGAGACTCACCCGTGACCATGGTGACTGCAAAGTCTCTCATTATATTATTAAGAACATTCTATTATGTTATTAAGAAAGTTCAGTTAAAATTTTCCAAATTGTGTTATGAGTTTTTATTGCCCACTATGAATTTTAATTTTTTAGCTATGCTAAGTTCAATCGAGTACCTAAAATTAGTACCAGTGAGCGGAAAAGATTTAAATACCCATTTAAAGAATACCAATTGATAAAATGAAATTTTTTTTTTTAATTATTGCATTGTCATCGGTACTCAATGTGTATGCAAATTTCGGTTCGTTCCGACTGTTGCGGGAGGGTTAAAATCCCATTCAAGGGTTCCGACTTCCGTTGCATGGATTAATCCATTGATAAATACGTTCCCCACCAACGTAGCGTAATAAAAACTACTGAATTACTCGTTGTTATGTGTGTCTATCTGAAGCACATTAAATTGTAACCAGTATGTCCTTTTCTTTTCAATGTTTTTCTTTCTTGTCTGCGGCACTGACATACACAAGCACACACTGTTGTTTACATCTTGTAATATCCGACACCATTAATTCCATTGACTTAACTTAAGATTGAATTTGTGGCTCAGGGTGGGAGACCTGGTGTCCTGAAACACAAGCCTTGGCTTAGCTTAGGCACCAGTGTCCCACAGTAGTATACTTTCGGAAATATATAATAGTAATTATCATTACAATATTGTATAACCTTGGTTGTAACAACTTCAGCTTACTGTGATTGGTTGCTTGTTATTATTGTGGTGACAAATAAATGATTTATTTATTATTTAATGTTAAGTAAACATACACTGCTCGAAATTAGAAGCATAAAACATAGAGGTTTTAAAAACAAATATAACTTGATGGATTTAATGATATTTATAATGGATGTGCATCTGTTATTTCTATTTATTCATAGGTTTCAAAACATGAGATATTTAAATACAAATAAATTAGGTAGCAAACATCATATCTCTACCATAACATAACACAAGTATTGTGAAATATGATCTAATAAATGCTTATATTTTTACGAAAAGTGCCCGTGCCGTGTGGTAGCTATATATTATATGAAACATAGATAAATAAACTGTACAATAAACCTAAATATTTTCAAAGTACATTGTAGTTATTGTGTAAGAGCACACTTGGTAGTCGTTATATTTTTCATGTGTTATAAATCTTGAAAGCATGTTACATATCTCACCTCCGCGAGGCTATTCAACGTGAACCGTATTTTGTTTGCGGTCGAGAACGGCACTTACGATAAAATCCTCTTTGTAAATATTGGAGCTCCAAAAGATCGCACTCTCAACAGAAAATGGATACCATAGGTCTTTTGAGTATACACACTTATCACATAATTATTTCTGGAGTTTGAATTTTGTTATTAAGTTCAGCCACGAAACTATTAATTGTTAATGATTTAGTTTTATTGAGAACGTAATAGTTAATCTAAAATAGTAAAAAATAACCTGAAATCGGTAATTCTTTACGATTAGAAACACTAGGATGTTTCTAAATAATAACATAACATTGAACAATCAATTTTGTACCTACACCAATTATCTTATAGTTATAAGCTAGCATTTTTTATATTCTTTTTTATCGTGTATTTCTTCTCCTTTTATTATATTTTTTCTAGTTACCTAATAACGATTTGCCAAGAATCAACAACGAGCTAAGCTCAGAAAACCAGATTTTTTTGTTTATGAAGCATAGTGCTAAAAAGCTGCTGCAAAATTGTCATTATTAGTGTGATATCAGTGTTAAAATCTCTCAGCTGTGACAGTTGAGTGGAACCGTGCATTATCACAAAGATCTAGTCTGGGGTGCTGGTCTAAGGGAGTGCTGAAGTGTTTATTTACATCAGACAAATAGGGGATGTCAACTTAGTCACAATTCCACTTCGTGATACGAGAGTTTAAGAGCATACAGCAGAATCTGAGTGCAAAAAACTTGAATCTTGTTGACATGCCTACAGACATGTATATTAAAATGGACGTTCGTGATGCAGTGAACAGTCACCGGTTCGATTCCCGCAAATAACAGTTTATTTTGAGATATTTTTCATGTCTAGGTATTATTTATTGTAAGTATGTATTAAAAAGCCTATGTATTATGTTCGTATAACGCATAAAACAAGCAGATAAATAAAACGACCTTTCCCGGATTTAGACCCGTGTATTTGTTAAATTTTAGCATGACGTTTTGGAGACTTTACATTTACCATGATCACGGGTTAAAGTCTCACCGAAACAAATGAGACGCACAAGCAGATAAGCTTAGCTTGGGACCAGTGGACGTTGTGTATAATATTCATGAACATTTATTTATTTATCTCGAAAAGTTAGTAAGTAAATGGTGATACGTAGAAGAATTCTTCTGCTTTTAAGAAACGTTTTAAGCGTGACATCAGATATCTCTCATAGCCTTTTTTAAGTCTCAATGCCAAAATTAATGCTTACAAAAGTATATGGTTGTGAATTCAATGAATAATGTTCAATAAATGACGAGCAAAGTTCTTACCATACGTTTCGGATTTTAGATATTACATTACATTATAATATGCTTTTACATCGCTATCTAATGGGTAATCTGAAATGCGATTAATCAAAATGATAGAGCAATAGTATTTTCATTTCTCACTGCCAAAAACTCATCGTGTGGTAATAGATTGAGGATACACATGATACTATCCCACTTCGTTCAATGGATAGTAGAATGTAAGTAAATATAGAGTTTCTTGCCTGTTCCGCTCCATAGGATTCTCTTTTGGAACAGATGCCTAGCTTCTGACTTTTTAAAAGAGCATGTTTATCTTGCCTATTTGAAATAAAAATATTTGACTTTGACTAAGCAAGAGAGAATTTGAGGAGATTCCTTTTTCTGTGTGGGGAAAAAAGAACCTCAAAATTAAATAATACTAACAAAAAGTATCAGTGAGGTCAAAACATTTCATTGGTGCCAATCCTACGTGCACAACTAAACTTAACTAAAAATGAAAACAACTATTGCTATATTTTGATCATTTGGCTGTTTTGTTGTGCACATTTATATTAATTAAAATCTTTAGTCTGTACTAAACAGTTTTTAAGACAAGAAAGTAGATTACATTAATAACATTGCCGAATTGTGTTATCGACACTATCAAAATTCATTTTTAGTTAAGTTTAGTTTAGGTGTGCGTGTAGAATTAGTACCATTATTTCATATATTTTTGCGTTATTTACAAAAATGCTTAACAAGCTGTGTACTTTTGTGCACAGCTTATTGCATTATTGTATAACTAAGCTGTGGACTTTTGTGTGATCTAAAAATATGTTTTCATTATAATATTGTACTTGACTAGTCATCTCTTTTTACAAAGACATTTTTCAGTTAATATTTAGTTGGTTAAAATCTTAATGTGCTACTCTTTAGTAAGTTAACACTGAAATTAGAGAGAAAGTAAATATAAGCTCTACCTACATACCAATATATAACTCGAGATACTGGAACAATAGCCTACAAAAAGGTATTTATTTAATATCGGGTTTTATTTGCGGTCGGCAGTAGCACTTAGCTCCTATTCACGATAAAAGGCTATCTGTGTAGTATTCTTTCACTCAAAGAATACTACTAGACGTGCAATAATGCTCTCAATACGATACTGGATTTTCTAAGCGATGTTAACCCTTTACTGCATACAGCCCATATATGGTACGGCGATTTTGTTGTTGTTTGACGGGCTTCGTGGTGTAGTGGTTTATATTGCGGACTGCCGATCAAGAGGTCGCGGGTTCGATTCCCGCCTCGGACAATCATTTGTGTGATGTTTATAAATGTCATACAAATGTTTGTCCTGCGTCTGGGTGTTTCTATGTATTATAAGTATGTATTTACAAAAGAAAAGTAGTTTATGTATTCTATCCGTATTCTGGTACCCATAACACAAGCATAATAAGCTTATCTTGCGACCAGAGGACGTTGTGTGAAATGTCTGTGAATATTTATTATTTATTATTATTTTATTTCCAAACAAATAATAAATAGTCCATTCCACATTCTTAAATCCATGTAGTGGTTAATTAGCAATAATAAAAGGCAATAAGTTTGCCTATGGCTTGATCACATTTAGAAATATCTTCACTTATGTGGCGAGGGGTCGGTGAAACAAAACACGAGTGCTTGAGAGACATTTTTGAGTACCGAAAATAAGAACAAAACGTAAGTATTTGTAAATAAAAAAAATATATTTGCAATGTGAATATCGTTTTCTTTACCTAACAATAATAATTTTAGCACATTTTACCAATTTTCTATTGTTTTCGTTCAATTTTATGGCAATACCATATATGGGCTCAAGTGCAGTACGACGAAAATACATAATATATGTTATTAGGCTTCATTTAGGCTTATATTCATTAAGAATAAACGTTCAAGTGTTATTATTTTTTCATTTTTCCTGTACCCTTGTTATCAAACCAATATTTTTTGGTTTTTCGGCAAAATAGACACTACTTGTTTTTGTGTTAGAAACAAAAACCCGCAAATCCTATCCCAGGTAATGGTTGTCTTAGTGACTATGAAGAGTTGGATTCTAATAGCGAAGTGAGGTACCTGTGTCAGTCATAAGACCCATTGTAATTCCTGAAACTGATGATGAAAGCCTCTCAAAATGTTTCCTGCTAAGACGGCATAGAAATTGAAACATATCCATACAATCCTATCAAGTTCACCTTCGCGGGTGACATTGAGCTAGCCATAAAGGAAGGACTATGGACACACATTATAATTATTAAGTACTACTTCTGTATATAACAAATAGTTAGTAGATATTTTGTCTGAGTGTATACGGGCCCTTATAAGATATCACAATTTTTTTTCTACAATAAATAACTTTTTTATATTTTTTCGATTTATTTGTCTTAATAATATAAAAATAAAGCAAAATCCACAAAGAAAAAATTTTATTTTTTCACCTCTTTCATAATTCATGCAGTAGGAGGTTAAAACTAAGTACAAATCCAGCTATATCTATACTTTTACATTATTTTAAAGAGTTTGTTTGTTTGAACGCGCTAATCTCAGGAACTACTAGTGGTTCGAGTTGAATTTTTTTTTCTCCTGGATAGTCCATTTATTAAAGCAGGCTATAAGCTATTTAACATCACGCCGTGATCAGTATGAGCGAAGCATTAGTGAAAAATGTTGCAAAACTGGGAAAATTTTCTGAAGTTCACGCGTAGGTAAACAAAATAGGCAACAGTGTAGCAACGCTGCTTTATCAACATATCTATTCTACTCGTAGTTATTGTAGCAGAAAAATGATAACCACGAGAGGCGTTTGAACTGGAGATTGTATCAGAGAATTTGATTAAGACATGCAGACACTAGGGTAGCTGCAGCTGCAGAATCTCAGTTACCCTAGTGTACCAGTTACCATCTGGCAACAACAGAAACGATGAATAACGAAACGAATATATTGAAGTCTTCGTCGTAATTTAGTTAATGAAATTAAAATGTAATATAAATTACATTGTTACATCGACCTTCAAAATATTTCAGTTGAGAGACAAATATAACAATTAAGACTCTACAAAGCTTCTGTAAGATATTAAATCTTAATCAAATACATTGCCAAACTATGCAAGCTTCATTAATAATTTCACATGACAAAGACATATTACTATCATGAGATTCTTACTCGGAAATTGTGAACATAATTTAACGTTGTTACACACGTACACACACATATAGTTATATATCTACTCATGAACACGTACAAAATAGGGGATGTTTGTGTTAGTGTAAATCGATAATTAATTTTTTAAATTTTCGAAAGAATTATGTATGAAAAGCTTTATAGTTTCTTAGAAAATAGTAAGATACTTCAACCTGAGCAAAATGGTTTTAGAAGAAATTATTCCACAACTTTAGCATGTTTTACGCTGACAAAAATGATTACAGAGAGTCTCAATAACAAAAACCACATTGTATCGATATTTTTAGACATGACTAAGGCATTCGATTTTGTAAACCATAAACTGCTTTTGCATAAGCTGGAAAGATATGGAATTCGGGGTAATGCTCTGCAATGGCTTCATAGCTATTTGGAAAATCGTCATCAGAGTGTAGAAATAAATAGTATGTCCGGAAAATATAATTCTAACGTGAGATCACAATTTAGGCTTATGAATAATTTTGGTGTACCTCAAGGAAGTATTTTGGGGCCTTTGTTATTTGTTATATATATTAATGACTTACCTAGTATTACACAACACAAGTGTGTTTTGTATGCTGATGATACGACTTTAATCATAGATGACGCTAATAGAAACAACTTAGAATGTAAAATTGACATAGCTTTAAATAATGTAATAAAGTGGCTAGAGTGTAATAACCTACGGATTAATATTAATAAAACAAAAATGGTTCAGTTTCAGACTTATAATAGTAAACCGATTGAACTTAACATAAATAATAATAACAAGCAGGTTGAAGAAGTAGATGCTACATTGTTTCTTGGCGTGACGTTGGATAAACACTGTAATTGGAAACAGCACATTGACAACCTTTGTTCAAGTTTAGATAGGTTTGTCTATGCTCTGTATCGCTTAAGACAGATATCTTCCTTAGAAGCCGCCCTTGGTGCGTACCATGGTTATGTTGCATCAAAACTTAGGTATGCACTTATAATATGGGGTAATTCTGTTGACATGAACAGAGCTTTTATCTTACAAAAAAAATGTTTAAGAGCAATATTTGGTTTAAAACAGATAAACAGTTGTAAGAAAATTTTTAAAAAACATAATATATTGCCATTACCCTGTTTATATATATATGAAATAAGTATTTTTGTAAGAAGACATCAACATTTATTTAGTAAACGTGATGACGTTTTAACCAGGCCGGGTAGAGACGCTCATAAATTGGTAATACCAAAACAAAGGATTGATCTATATAGTAGAAATGTGTACTGTATGGCTATAAAAATATATAACAATTTACCTAACAGAATCAAAGACAGCAATACTACAGCTGGATTTAAAAATAAATTACTCACATTATTGATACATGAATGTTTTTACACTATTAAGGAATTTTTTGACTACAAAGAACAATGACATAATAAAATATTTATAGCAATAGATTAATATAAGAATACAAATGTAATGTTAATTAGGTAAATGAATAAATATTTGTACACCAGCTTCTGGTAGATTATGGAATGAACTATATATGTATTTTAACAACTTTGTATTACCCATTTTCAACGAATAAATGTTTTGTTTGTTTGTTTGTTTGTTTGTTTATAACACATATTATTGCATTTTACATATTTTAACAACCATGTAACTAAGTTGTTATTTGTTGAAAATCGAATATTCATAAAGTTAAATAGAATTGTAGTCCACTGTATAATCAAACTCTTATAAACCTCGAATACCAATTAATTAAGGTCTTATATTAATATATTTAAAATAACTGGTTATAACAATTTCGTACCTTAGATAAAACGAGCCAGGAACACTAACGAGATATCGTTTATTTTTATTCTCTTTGTTACCAGCGAGTATTCGAACTGCATGGGTACTCAAACCTGCCTTCGAATAATTGGCTATGTTGCTTTGTCTCAAAGAGAAATAGACCGTTACCTATAAGATTTACCTCTATAAAGTCCTTTAAAGAGTTTATTAAAACGTGAACAGTATTCTTTAATTAATTTATTACATTCACAAGTTATAGTTACCTACAATATGACGAATGTCTTGTTATTACCATTTTATTATTTAAAAGATACCACATAAAATAGCATAAAATCTTTACTTTTCTATGTTATGTGAGCTTAGATCTTTAAAACTTCGCAACGGATTTTAATGCGGTTTTTAATAGATGGAGTGTAAGAGGAAAATTTTTAGGTACCTGTAATTTGCTAAGATTTTGTATTTAAATTCCACGCGAACGAAGTTACTGGCATAAGCTATTATGGCATAAAACACCCATAAAAATTAGTTTAAAATTGCAGTACTTAACTTTGTATAAAATTCAGTTTGCTATTCAAAATACTTGGTAACTAACAACACACTTTCCGAATCTCGTTGCAAATGTCTTCAATTTAAGTTACTGTAATGAGACAGCAGTTTACAAAGATTTGGTAACAGCTTTTCTGAGTAACAACTTGAAAGTTGCAAGTTTGTAATGACTCGCGTTTTACGAGTTTTCTGTAGTCCATTACAATAATGGTATATTGCAGTGGACCTTATTGACGTCTAATGACAGATATTTATGACTGGACTTTATAACTTTGTTACGGATAGCACGCTAAAGTGGCAATTGGCAGGCCACATCGCTTGATGAACTAAAGCGGAGAAGTAAGGGTTTCAAGTTGCAGCCATCTTTTAGACAATGCAGTGTTATGCGCTTCCGACAATGTGGAGTAAACTGGAGTGACGAAATCGTCATGACTGCAGAGGGGCTCTATGTGCTAGCAGTACAAAACCGCATGTTGTAGCTTTCTATGGGGTATGTCATGACGACACAGGCTAATCGAAGCATAAATGTCGATAAACTAGCTATGTATTTGCTATTTAATTCTACATTTATTAACTAAATCATGTAAATGATCATTCATAATGATCATTGTTTATTTGAAACTCAGGAACTGCTGCTCCGAATTGAAATTTTTTTTTGTGCTGGATAGTATATCGATGATGGCTATATAACATCACGTTGCGACCATAAGGGGCGAAGCATCAGTGAAAAATGTAGCAAAATGGGTAATATTTTCCAAAATTCACGCGTCCAAGTGGCGGGTAACGCTGCTAGTCTCTATAATATTTACCTCTCTCCAGCCCATTTACGTCCCATTGTTGGGCACGGGCCTCCTCCACTTTGGGAAGGTCTACTGTGCCACGCTGACCAAGCGTGTTGGCACAGGGTTTATTTTCGAGTTTTCCGTCTCTCACAGAGAATGTTATCAGTGTGCAATATCCCTTAGCTGAGTTTTACAGCACCCTTGGGAGGAGATGGGGTGGTGACACATGTATTTTTACTCCGTCACCACACGGAGAGAACTATATATTTATTCGGTTCTAAAAGCAAACCAAAAATCAAATAAAAATATTACTAACTTGAGTTACAGCTGACCTTTATGAACATCCTGTAGAAAAAAATCTGTAGCGAATAATGTTAAACATGAATCATTTATGTAATATGAATCTGTTCTAATAAATAGCGGGTATAATTCTTGCCAGTGACCTCTTGAAATTTAATAAACGTGTAGGTGTAACGTATGATAATCGTTTGTCATATCACGTCTCGTTATTACGATCCACAAGAAGGATCATCTTGTTATTGAGTTTTTGCTGTGAATACAGGTAATACTAGTAACGGAACCCATTCAAAGAGAGTGCCATTATCAGTCTTTATACTTTACTAGCTGTTGCCAGCAACTTCGTACGCGTGGAGTTTAAAAACAAAACCCTAACAAATTATACACAATAGCCTTAAATCACTATCTAATTAAAAACCACATCAAAATTCACTACGTACTTTTGAAGATAGCTCACATAGGGACATACATAGAAAAATAACAACTTTGTTTTATCATAAGTAAAGATTGTAAAGATTAGACTTTATTATTTAGATAGCTTGAGACATTTTTTTAATAGAATTCTTCGCCATCCATCAGCTACTTACTGTCCACTACCAGACATGGGTCTTCTTAAAAAGAATGCCATAATTACCACAACAATGCGAGTCGCGACCCTAATTAAACGTTCATACTTTTTTATTTAGTAGGGAGTTATCTCCCACTTCGCCATCCAGTCCATGATTCCGTGATCATTATTAGTCAACATTAGTATAAAAGTATTAAGATCATTAAGTAGGGCACTCCTCTATATTATCACAATTATGTACAGTTAATTTCAAAGCGCTTTTTACAACAATATTCAACATTAATTCAAATAACCGTAACTATAGTACTTACACCTTCTTCAATGTTCGCTACATTTCTATAGCCATTAAAAATTATTCAATACGTTTCCATTGTTCGCTGACTCAACCTAAGAGGATTTAGGTGCAACTTTTGATTGCGCTCACAAATCCCAGAGTTATACCGGCAAAATGACCTATATTTCGTTTAGTGGATATCTAGAGCATGAAGCATTTTTGACTATTTATATGAATACAGAGATTTGTATCGTGTAGTACATGTTACTTATACACTTGTGTTGTATAGTTATAATTTTTAAATGTTGATAAAATGGCCAATTCTTATCCTTATACCGTATTATAAAACAAAAGCGTTACTTTTGTATGTGACATACATATTTATATTACATACTTATATTATTTTCAAAACTACGCAACGGATTTTGATGCTGTTTTTTCAATAGATAGAATAGTTCAAGAGGGTGGCGGGCGTCTGCTTGTTATAGATAAATAAATAAAATAAAAATTCGTTTTCTTTTGTCACTTGTTATAGGTGCTTATAAAATAGACATAAAAAGTCAAGTGAAAGAAAAACATGTACTGTGCCGACCCCAAATAATTTGGGGTAGGGGCAGGAATAAGAAGTCCTGTACACTAGGTATCTATTCCTCCAAATTTGAATATTCACAGTATTGGTGTATAAATCTGGGCTTAAGTTCAGTTGACACTCTTGGCACGTTACTGAACAATAGTACGTAATCAAGATTTAATCTATGGCATTATTGCATAATCCAGAGGGATTTCACATAGACTTGTGTTTGTTTTGAACCGATAATTAAAGTTTGATTACAATTATGACGTAGTTCAAAATAATTAGTGACGTAATTAAATTTGGGTTAAAAATAAAAGCATTATTATTACATTACAATATGTTATTCGTTATGAAACCAAATTTATTTTCGATACTGTTTTGTTATTGTGGTGACGGTTTCAGAATACAAGTATCACCATTCCATTTCTTCCCCAGGGTACGGTAAGCTCAGTAATAATAAGCCGTTTACGTCCTTTGTAAGAGACGGAAAACTCAATACAAAATTCTATGCTAAGACTCATGGTCAGCATGGCATAGTAGACCAAAAACCCTGTGAGCAGAGAAGAGCTGAAAAATAAACGCAATAACAATTTATTTTGAAATGTTCGCGCTCATAAATAATGTTTTGGATGCCGTATTTCATAAACAAGTATTATTACGTGGTAACAATAACATTTAGTACGATAGCAGAACAGTCAGTTAATATCCATTCAGTCGACAATACGCGTGATAAATGGTTCTGAATGCAGTATTATTCGATATGTTTTTACATTCATGAATACGATCCTGCAGTGGTATTCAGTAAGAAAAAGCGAAGGGAGTTTTCGGTGAATCTTGATCAGCGCTCCTCTATTTTTATTGGAGGAGCGCTGTAAAGTGATCAAGATTCACCGAAAATTCACTTCACTTTTTCTTACTGAATACCACTGCTGTGCCTGCCTTTAATAAATAATAACCAAACACGAGTTATGATATATAGATGTGATAAGTTAGGTTTATATCTACGCATATATAAGTAGTTGCTACGTTTTTTTGGCTTGTAACAGTCCCACAGTTGGGAAATCTTCCTGCATAACAGAAGGGATTCTATCTACTATATTACGCTAACACACGTGTTTGTATAAAGTTTACTTTAGAGTTTTCTGGTCTTTTGCTGAATATATTATCTAGTATCTGCTTATAATTAGCAGACTCGGAACCAATGGGGAGGCGATACTTGTTCATTCTTAACCTTAATCTGACTGCCACACGAATAATAAGTTACTAATTTAATACAATAACCACCGCAAAAAGAAAAAATGAAATCCCCATTACAATTCCTCCCCACACCTTTGGCTTTACTGATTATGAGGAAAGCAAGCACATCGATCAGGTGTTATTTCCGTCTGACTCGGAAATGTCTTCACTAAATAGCGAGAATTTTATTATTACTGGTATTCCTATCAACTAGGAGGCGATCGTGCGTTTCAATTCTATTGTGAGCTTGCCTTTTGTTTAAGCTGTACTGAGGTTCCCTGCATGTGAACGGACGCTTCCGTACTCTGAACAAACTTGATCTTTGTTCTGTTTGCACAGTAGAATATTCTCGATCAACCGTGTAATTCTTGCTGCAACGTCGATATTCAATAGGTTTATTATAAGCAGAAGTTCTATTACAGTAAACTGAAAAATAAATCGCTCGCAAAAATGAAATGTTATGTATTGACAGTTTAATTTAAAAAAAAAAACAATCGCGTGTAAAAATTAATCTTCTGTCACAATTGTTTCTGTGACAACTCACTAAAAATATTTTAGATCTCAGTTCTTTCCATGATTTTTTGCCTTCTAGAAACGTCCCAATAATGACCACGGGGCTGCTAATTTATTTGGTATTGTATTATATTAATTACTCGCTGAACAGGCGTGTTAGTGCAGGATTTCGAGGTTTCCACCTATTTACCTATTCCAGAATATCTTACCTAGATTAATTGGCAAGATTGTGAATTCTTAACCTGTCTAACTTTACCTTACTGTAATAATGAAAGTAAATTTTAAATTTGAACTTTAATTGTAGGTAATAGGAACTTCCTATTACCTACAATTTAAGTTCAAAATAGCACACAATTGACCATGTAAATACAGTTTGTGCTGTACAAAGTATCGAAATGTTGCCATAATTTACAACTGAAACGGTAGCCCAAGTGTACAAACGTATTGAAGCTTTATGCATGTACAGCTGTCATTATGTTATTCCCCAATGATTTTACGACCAAATTTCACAGTGAAATGGATGTTAATGACTTAACAGTGAGTGCAATTCATGTATCTACATTGTTTTAACAATAAATAGTATGTATACATGTAACAAAAGCATAACATGCTTCTGAATTTTTTCGTATGTCTTGCATCTCATAGAGTAGCTACAATATATTCATGGACCTTTCACCACAACGTCCTACAATAACTTTTAAACCACTTAAAACGTCAGCAAATGCAAATTTTCTATTATTTTTGACGATATTCTTATACGATTATTTAACGATATTTGATTATTCGTAACTACTGGAAAGGGTAGAATTGCGCATTGTAACGCAAAAGGATCTAGCAACCGACGGACTGTGGTAGGCTGGTGTTATGATAACGGTAATTATCTTTATCAATAATGAAGTAGCACTTTACTAACTTCTAATAACAGCTATTCTTTGTAACGAACTTTAAAGTTGCAAGTTTGTGACTGCTTGGGATTTTATACGAAAGTAGTAAAGTACAGTTACATGACTGAAATGGAGGTTATTGACACTCAGACTGACAGGATTTAATTAGTTAAAGACAAAGTTTAGTTGATGTTTACAATGTATTGGATAGAAAAAGCTCTTTTCTAGTCATGTTATTATAATCCAGATTCTCAGGTTATCCACAAAAGCTAGCTAGGTACGAATAAATTGTTCTCACATACGAAAAGTTCCGTATTATTCTCTCTCTTGTCAGTTAATTTACGTCCCTTTGTCAGGCACGGGTATCCTCCTCTGTGGAAGGGATTATGGTCTACTGGTCCGCGCTGACCAGGCGTGTTGGCACAGGGTTTATTATTGAGTTTTCTGTCTCTCACAGAAGAAGTTATCTGTGTGCAACATCCCATGGCTGACTTTTGCAGCACCCTTGGAAGGAGATAGGGTGGTGACACTTGTATTCTTAATATCTCACCACACAGAAAATACCGTACTATTATCATCATATAGAATATATTCGCTAACATAATAATATGATACCATCATAATCATGTTCTCTAAACGTAACTTGAAATTAAAGGATTGTTATTACGAACCTTCTTTATTTTATTTTACTTTTTTGTATAATATTTATAGCGTCAAAAAAATTACATCACAAACTGAGCTTTTGATTGTCTAGCTTTCACCGTTCAGGAGTTTCAGCCGAGTAACGTAGTCTCAATAATAGGATCTTGTTTTATCCTTTGGTACGGAACCTTAAAAATGGTACATGAGAAAACCGAGATAAAAAGTAAAGACTGCTAATCTACTTTCGATAGTAATGGTTATGTGTATTGATATTAGATCAGAACGTACCATTGTTCGCTGACTCACTTCAAAGAGGATTCAACTACCAACTTTTGATTGCGCCGCAGTTCCGTGGATAATACCGGTAAATTAAACCTTGGAGAGTAACCTAGATTTCTTACAGTGGATATTTAGCGCTTAAACATTTTTTGATGATCTTTCAAGTTTTTAATACCGTAGAATCAAACTATTTATTACATGGCTATATAGAAGGGAATGTAGGTACTGAAGTATGAGTATACTATTTACTAATATTATGAATGTTAAAGTTTGTAGCAAAGTATGTATGGATAGATGTAAGGATGTTTGTTGCCTTTCACGCAAAATCTACTGTATGGATATTAATGAAAGCTATCAGTTGTATCGCTTATGGAGCAGAATAGAACATGGGTACATACATATCACAACGTTAAAAGCCATGGAGCGCATAGAATGGCGGACGGCGCGAGTTCACTATATCTACTATATAAAAATAAGTCGGATTTTCTTTCCTGACGCTATAACTCCAGAACACACGCACCGATTTCCACGATTTTGTTGGAAAGGTCTCGGGCTCCGTGAGGTTTATAGCTAATTCTTTTTTTTTTTTTTTGGTATGGCACAACAACGTTTGCCGGGCCAGCTAGTTTTATATAAAACTTAATTATATTGCTATGTGGCCTACACGCTGCTAGTGAGTTAATACATTACACTATTCTCATTTATTTTTACACCAAAATATAGTGCAACTCTTATCTCTAAAATGGACAAAGCTCTGGTCAGATAGCTACGACGTAGCGAATTACAAAAGCGTAGCGTACAGCCGCGTAGCTGGCTACACAGTAATCTTAAAATTAATCTCGCTACGCGCTTCTTATAAATTAAGAAAATCATACATATTATAGACTGCCAGTTTTAAATGATTTAATATAATATCTATTAATTTATTATTGAGAAAAACAAACAGTCATTTACAAATCAATATCAAAAGAAAAATACATGGATAGACTTCTAGTTCCATAATTAACAAAATATAAAAGGTGAAAAGAAAAGTGTCTTACATAATTGAAATAAAATACAAATTTGAACCTTAGGTTAGTACATATAATTCACAAAAAAATATTTTTAAATTGGCTGTTGATAATCGCACGACAATCGTATGAATAAAAAATTATTATTTGTACGACTACTTTATTATTTGTACAAATTACGTTTCATATAACTTTAGAAATTAAATAAAATAAGGTTTTCGAAAAAAAAACCCTAACCTAACCTTCACTCGGTTAGCTTCGAGATCTAATAACTCCGCAATTTTTTCCTTTTGCTCCTTAGTTAATCTTCTGCTCCGTGGACAGTGTCGAAAAAGATATTCACTTTTTTCACGAAAAAAATTCTTAGTAATAAATTTAATAATAAAAAAATAATAATATCCGTATGAATATACTCATTCAAAAAAAAAAAGCCGTCTAAAGAAGTTGTTACTAGTGTAAATAGCTCTATACAACGTGTTTCAGAAAGGTGTAGTCATATTTGACCATCGTTACACATGGCCGGTGACTAGGCAGTAGGCATGGATGAAATTACAAATACTAGTTATATTATGACTTTTATGTGTTCATAAAAGTTTAATAAATTTATTAAATTAAACGATTAAATTAAACGATCGATGAGGCCATCTTTTATCATAAGGTTCAATCGCATTCAATAAACCGTAAACATCTCATAATTGATGCGTTTCTGGTAGTTAATTAGTTAGTCAATTAGTTAGTAGTAACTAGTATTAATAGTAGGCAATAAACAAAAAAAAATTTACCAACTGTATTTTTCTATGTGTAACTATAATATTTATAATATTTAAGGCCTATCTAATGCAACTTTAAATTATGACTACACCTTTCTGCAACACATTGTATAAAGGTACTGCAAATAATTCCTGTGATCGAGAACCAGATCTAGGTACTCTTAAGGCTATTTTTTCTAATAAGTCACTTATTAGAAAAAATAGCCTGCAGCTATAGCTAGAGCTGCAATAAATTACTTAAAATTTTAAAAAGAAATAATTGCTCGCTTAATTTTCGCCTATTTGCTAATGATTTTAGTATATAGAAATTATTATCAAGTATTCTTAAATCGTTACATATGTGACATGTAATATGTTATGGTGTACAATAAAGTGTAGTCTATTCTATTCTAAGTGAGGGTTTTAACTATCTTCGTTAATTACTTAAAATACAAACACGTTTCTAAAATAGATTCTGTAAGTGGTGTGACAACATTTACAGTACAATTATACATTTATGTTTTTCAAACTTCTTTTGTATATAATAAGGATTTCTTGCGTGTTTATTCAGAATAAATTCAATAGGTATTGTGTTTTTATTGTTCAATCTTTTCTTTAGGCTCTGTCATCATCGTGGGATAAACGTCATGTTGCATGCAAATCTTTATGAGATTTTCTTTGGAAAGTTGTTATTGTCATCTTGGTGTAAAAGAAATATGCCGAAATATCCTTTATATACGGAAAATATCATTTATTACGTGGTGTTCAAGAAGTGAAGTAAATTATGCACTTAAAAAATTTACTGAATTGATCTCTTGTTGTCCCTTTTTGCATACATGGGCGTAATGGTATAGAAATAGAAAATCATTTATTTATGTAGGCGTCATTTTTTACAATATTTTTGCGTCATAAGAAACGCCCTATGTTTTAGTCTAATACCGGGTCAAGACATGCAGTGTAGGTACTTATATATAGAAAAATATGACAAAAATATTTAGTAAGAAATAGAGAAAACTTCTAAAGTAATCTTTGAGTAACATAAATTCTTAATAAATTAAATTTTATGAAACAGGTGTTAATTATCCGTGTGGTGATGGATTAAGAATATACGTGTCACCACCCCATTTCTTACTCAGGGTGGTGTAAGAGTCAGCTAAGGGATATTATAAGCAGTTAACATTTACTGTGACCAAAAATAAAAAACTCGAAACTAAACCCTAGGATAACACGCCTGGTCAGCGCGGCATAGTAGACCAAAAGCCATTTAAAAGTGAAGGAGGCCTGTGCCCAGCAGTGGGACGTGAATTGGCTGCAGAGAGAGATTATTATAACGTCCCAGCGCAGAGGTCGAAATTAAGTTATTCGCACTGTGTAAATAACGTAACAAAAAGAACAGTTTCTTGTATTTATACAGAAATGTTAACGCAACTTCTATTTATTCTTTAAATGCAGGTAAGCCTATTTGACCTTAAACCAAAAATTATTAAGGTAAAATAAGGAACAGTTTGTTTTATGTAAATTCTACTGCGATATTTTATGTAGGATTTCAAATAAAATATAATAATAGAGTAGTTAGAATTAATACTTAATAAGTTGCTTTCTCTCTCCAGCTCTAGTTAACGTCTCACTGTTGGGCACGAGTGGCTTTTTGAACATTAAAAGTTATTTTTCTGATTAAATATTGAATAATAAATGTTTGTTAGCAAATAAAAAATATTTATAAATTAAAATTATACTTGATAAATTAAATATTGGCGCCAAAATTGAGGTTAAACAAAGCGCGAAAAACAGACGAATCACAGTCAAGTGCGGAGATTCGTAGAACTAAGTATTTAGGTATTTCTTTGTTTACTTAATTTTTGTCGAAATAGTTTTGTAATTTACATAATATGATACGTATTTTTACTTAGTCATAGAATTCTAAGACATCATATATTATGTAAGTGTACAAGTTATCGTAAAATATTATCTATACTAATATTATAAAGCGAAAGAGTTTGTTTGTTTGTTTGATTGATTGTTTGTTTGTTTGTTTAAACGCGGTAATCTCAGGAACCGCTGGTCCGATTTGAATAATTCTTTCAGTGTTGGATAGTACATTTATCGAGGAAGGCTATAGGCTATATAACATCACGCTGCAACGAATAGAAGCGAAGCATCAGTGTAAAATGTTGCAAGAAACGGGGAAAAAAGTCACGCGCGCGAGCTTTAAATGAAAACGCTGCCTTATCCATGTGAGTTACAACAAAGTAATGTATGGAGAAATTGTTTCTTACCTATAGATCTTTAAAAAAGTCCGCAAGGCCATATGTCTATCTTTTAAGGAAAACCCGCTGTACCCATAAGAACGTCAACAAAATTATCAAATTCAATAGGATGTTTTCAAAAGCTATTTATGTGTATATAGTAACATTTTTTATCAAATTAAATACCTTAGTTAGCTTACGCATTTAATATAGATAATAACTGCTCTTTATAGCATGCAATTTAAATGAATATCTTCGGAGATATGACGAAAAAAGAATTACGCGTGATAAAATAAAGTTAAACTGTTCGCTGAGCAACGAGAACGTTTCCCCGGTCATCTATCTATACTCCATTGTTTCGATGTATGGTTGGATGTATGAATGTAAGGATGTTTGTTGTTCTTTCACGTAAAGACGGATGGATTTTCGTGAAACTTTGCAATAATATAGCTTACATATCAGATTAACACATATGCAATAATTTATAAAGATACCACGTGTCACGGCGTCTTAGTGTGTGTAAAAGTCAGTATTGTACAGGTTGTTACGCTGCTCAATCCCCGACGGATCAGTATTGAGTTGGTCTTTATAGGCGCCGGCGTCATCGTCGGCATATGGTCGTTACGCTGCTCAAATCCCGACGTATTGGTGCTGAGTTGGTTTTTATAGGCGTTGGCATCTACAGCGACGCAGGCGACGACGTTGGCGACGGCGTCGGCTTCGGCGTCGTCGTCGGCGCCGGCTTCGCCGACGCCTCCGTCGTATGGTCGTTACGCTGCTCAAATTCTATAGGCGTTGGCATCTACAGCGACGCAGGCGACGACGTTGGCGACGGCGTCGGCGTCGGCGTCGGCGTCGGCGGCGGCTTCGGCGTCGTCGTCGGCGTCGGCTTCGGCGTCAGCGTCGTCGTCGGCGTCGGCTTCGGCGTCGGCGTCGTCGTCGGCATCGGCTTCGCCGACGCCTCCGGCGTATGGACGTTACGTTGCTCAAACCCCGACGTATCGGTGCTGAGTTAGTTTTATAGGTGTTGGCATCGACAGTGGCGTCGGCGTCGGCGTCGGCGTATGGTCAATAGGCTCAAAAACTGCTAGACCGTTTTTTAAAATTCATTCACCATTTGAAAGCTACATTATCTGCGCTTAAAATAGGCTAGATTTTATTTTGGAAAAATTAGGGTTCCGTAAAATATTTGGATTTTTCTGAAAAAAATCAACTAAAAGAGTTAGCTATTTTGCTTACGCTGCTTAAACTTTAAAAGATAAAGATAGAACAACAAAATATTCTAATTTTTCATTTATTTATGAGATTTATTTATTTCAAACCAACAGCTTCTCAATCAATATGAATAAAAAAGAAATATTCATCAGCAAGCGAATTATATGTCCTCACGGATAAAAAAATTAAGAGCCATGTTTATGGTATTATAAGGGTGGGTGTTTACTATGTATTATAAGTATGTATTTACAAAAGAAAAGTAAATTATGTATTCTATCCGTATTCTGGTACCCATAACACAAGCATATAAAGCTTACCTTGGGACTATAGGACATTGTGTGGAAAATTCTTATTTATATACGCTTTAATATAATGAAGTATTTTTATTAATTCATTTTGGACCATGCCAAATTTCAAGTCTCTAGGATAGTGGGAAGTAACCTGTAAATTTTGATTCCCTAGCGAAAGTGGAAAATACTCAAAAATGGCTGTAGTTCGGTTATATCTTCTGAATGCGTAGATCTAAATTATTGATTGTATCTTTTGCAGCAAGGGACCGCATAGATCTACATTTGGTATAAGTTTCAAATTAAAAACTTCAGCCGTGGCTGAGTAAAAAAAAGATTAACGAGTGGATATACAGACAGACGGACACCGTATTGAGAGTATAAGGGTTTGTACAAAGACCTAAAAAGGCATTATGAAGCTCCCCCCGGGTAGGGGTCGTCGGCGCGCAATAGCAGGCGGCCCCACCCGACGAGGAGGCCGCGCGCGGCAGGTCGGAGGGCCTGTCGCGCCAACAGTGGCGGACGATCACTCTCCACGTGTTCTGGGGAGAGGCGTCGGTCTCTGACGGGGGGGCCTAGGGCCCGCCCCGTCACAGTGAGCCCCCACCGATAGGGGGCCACCCCTGGTCGGGTCATGGTAATACCTGAGTGACTACCATGGCCCGGCTAAGGGGCGAGGAGGAACACCGTGGGGTTTAGTGGGTAGTTCGGGTCCGCTTCTGACCCGGGAGTCCCACACAAAGTGCGTAAATGCATTCCCCACGTAAAAAAAAAAAAAATTATGAAGCTCTGAGATATCATTTACTAAAATGACATTGGGCCATGTGTGTTACTTCTTTAGAACTGTGCAAGAAAAGAGAACCACACTGACGATTTACTAATTAGCTGTAAAATGGCGTTATTGTTAGTTCATTTAATTTTTCGTTTCTTAATTCCACGCGTACGAAGTCGCGGGCACTGCTAGTAAACATATAAAATTTAATACAAAGTGAACGATTTTGAGGTTAAATGCGTCTAATGATAAATATAACTTTTTTCCAGGTCATGCAGGGGAAAATAAATGTCCAGTTGGTGGCCTAATAGAAAATTGTGGTCCAGTACCTATAAATGCAGTTGCTATCAATTTTATTAAGTGGACTACAGAAAAAATCTTTAGAAATCTTTGGAACCATAGTTTGGAACATTGAAACTAGTGATAAAAAATGTGTGTTTGTGTGTGTGTCTGCCTAAAGTTATGTAAATATCATTAAATAGTAGAAATAATAATTGTAGCCAGTGTTAAAACTATGCCTATGGTGCTACTTGAACTGTGATACATAATAAGCCTTAAAACAGTTTGTCTCTAGAACAGTGAGCTATATTTTTTATCAGTAGGTTTCTAGATTTATTATTAAAAATAACTAATAAAGAAATGATTAGAATCAGCCAAGCCAAGCTGGAGAGTTCAGTGGACCAACATATTTTTATATGTACTTAGAAAACGTTCAGATTTATTTAGTAAAACATGTATTTAAACAAATATTGCATTTTTATTTGTATATTATGTAGTTTTTGCAATATTTTTCACTAATGCTTCGCTCCTGTTAGTGGCAGCGTGATGTTATATACCCTACAGCCTTCCTCAATAAGTTTACTATTCAGTAGTGAAAGAATTAAAATAATAATCCCGAGATTAGCACGCTGAAACAAAGAAACAAATAAACTCTTCACTCTTCTTCTTTCTTCTTTATAATAGTAGTATAGATTATCGTTAGTTGTTACTTTCGTAATAGTTCTTTACTTAGAGCTTACTTTAAAAAAAAATATTACAAAATAGAGAAAAGTAAAAGATTATTTTATTTAAATACATCGAAGTCGTATTCTGCTCTATGCTATATATATAAGTCACTCGATGTTACCACTTATTCATAGAAACGTGCACTTATATGAGAACTAGCAGTGCCCGCGACTTCGTACGCGTGGAATTAAGAAACGAAAAATTAAATGAACTAACAATAACGCCATTTTACAGCTAATTAGTAAATCGTCAGTGTGGTTCTCTTTTCTTGCACAGTTCTAAAGAAGTAACACACATGGCCCAATGTCATTTTAGTAAATGATATCTCAGAGCTTCATAATTTTTTTTTTTTTTACGTGGGGAATGCATTTACGCACTTTGTGTGGGACTCCCGGGTCAGAAGCGGACCCGAACTACCCACTAAACCCCACGGTGTTCCTCCTCGCCCCTTAGCCGGGCCATGGTAGTCACTCAGGTATTACCATGACCCGACCAGGGGTGGCCCCCTATCGGTGGGGGCTCACTGTGACGGGGCGGGCCCTAGGCCCCCCCGTCAGAGACCGACGCCTCTCCCCAGAACACGTGGAGAGTGATCGTCCGCCACTGTTGGCGCGACAGGCCCTCCGACCTGCCGCGCGCGGCCTCCTCGTCGGGTGGGGCCGCCTGCTATTGCGCGCCGACGACCCCTACCCGGGGGGAGCTTCATAATGCCTTTTTAGGTCTTTGTACAAACCCTTATACTCTCAATACGGTGTCCGTCTGTCTGTATATCCACTCGTTAATCTTTTTTTTACTCAGCCACGGCTGAAGTTTTTAATTTGAAACTTATACCAAATGTAGATCTATGCGGTCCCTTGCTGCAAAAGATACAATCAATAATTTAGATCTACGCATTCAGAAGATATAACCGAACTACAGCCATTTTTGAGTATTTTCCACTTTCGCTAGGGAATCAAAATTTACAGGTTACTTCCCACTATCCTAGAGACTTGAAATTTGGCATGGTCCAAAATGAATTAATAAAAATACTTCATTATATTAAAGCGTATATAAATAAGAATTTTCCACACAATGTCCTATAGTCCCAAGGTAAGCTTTATATGCTTGTGTTATGGGTACCAGAATACGGATAGAATACATAATTTACTTTTCTTTTGTAAATACATACTTATAATACATAGTAAACACCCACCCTTATAATACCATAAACATGGCTCTTAATTTTTTTATCCGTGAGGACATATAATTCGCTTGCTGATGAATATTTCTTTTTTATTCATATTGATTGAGAAGCTGTTGGTTTGAAATAAATAAATCTCATAAATAAATGAAAAATTAGAATATTTTGTTGTTCTATCTTTATCTTTTAAAGTTTAAGCAGCGTAAGCAAAATAGCTAACTCTTTTAGTTGATTTTTTTCAGAAAAATCCAAATATTTTACGGAACCCTAATTTTTCCAAAATAAAATCTAGCCTATTTTAAGCGCAGATAATGTAGCTTTCAAATGGTGAATGAATTTTAAAAAACGGTCTAGCAGTTTTTGAGCCTATTGACCATACGCCGACGCCGACGCCGACGCCACTGTCGATGCCAACACCTATAAAACTAACTCAGCACCGATACGTCGGGGTTTGAGCAACGTAACGTCCATACGCCGGAGGCGTCGGCGAAGCCGATGCCGACGACGACGCCGACGCCGAAGCCGACGCCGACGACGACGCTGACGCCGAAGCCGACGCCGACGACGACGCCGAAGCCGCCGCCGACGCCGACGCCGACGCCGACGCCGTCGCCAACGTCGTCGCCTGCGTCGCTGTAGATGCCAACGCCTATAGAATTTGAGCAGCGTAACGACCATACGACGGAGGCGTCGGCGAAGCCGGCGCCGACGACGACGCCGAAGCCGACGCCGTCGCCAACGTCGTCGCCTGCGTCGCTGTAGATGCCAACGCCTATAAAAACCAACTCAGCACCAATACGTCGGGATTTGAGCAGCGTAACGACCATATGCCGACGATGACGCCGGCGCCTATAAAGACCAACTCAATACTGATCCGTCGGGGATTGAGCAGCGTAACAACCTGTACAATACTGACTTTTACACACACTAAGACGCCGTGACACGTGGTATCTTTATAAATTATTGCATATGTGTTAATCTGATATGTAAGCTATATTATTGCAAAGTTTCACGAAAATCCATCCGTCTTTACGTGAAAGAACAACAAACATCCTTACATTCATACATCCAACCATACATCGAAACAATGGAGTATAGATAGATGACCGGGGAAACGTTCTCGTTGCTCAGCGAACAGTTTAACTTTATTTTATCACGCGTAATTCTTTTTTCGTCATATCTCCGAAGATATTCATTTAAATTGCATGCTATAAAGAGCAGTTATTATCTATATTAAATGCGTAAGCTAACTAAGGTATTTAATTTGATAAAAAATGTTACTATATACACATAAATAGCTTTTGAAAACATCCTATTGAATTTGATAATTTTGTTGACGTTCTTATGGGTACAGCGGGTTTTCCTTAAAAGATAGACATATGGCCTTGCGGACTTTTTTAAAGATCTATAGGTAAGAAACAATTTCTCCATACATTACTTTGTTGTAACTCACATGGATAAGGCAGCGTTTTCATTTAAAGCTCGCGCGCGTGACTTTTTTCCCCGTTTCTTGCAACATTTTACACTGATGCTTCGCTTCTATTCGTTGCAGCGTGATGTTATATAGCCTATAGCCTTCCTCGATAAATGTACTATCCAACACTGAAAGAATTATTCAAATCGGACCAGCGGTTCCTGAGATTACCGCGTTTAAACAAACAAACAAACAATCAATCAAACAAACAAACAAACTCTTTCGCTTTATAATATTAGTATAGATTGTAGTGAATCGTAGTACTTGATCCTGTCAAGTGGGAGCTCTTCACTGGAAATGTTTCGACATTGGTTGTATTGCTTAGAACATTAATCCAACAGGAGTTGATAATGGTACTGATTCTACGTACACAACTAAATATACAAAAAAAAATTAAAAAAATTGATAGTGTCAACAACACAATTCGGCAATTTTAACTGATTTTTTTAATTGAAAATCTGTTTATGCTAGACTTACGATGAAAATTAAAACGACATAACCAATTATTCAAAATATTCCATAGTTGCTTTTATTATTTAGTTAAGGCTTTTAGTATTTCTTTTTTCTCTTTCTGTGGTTGTATATCTGTGCTTTTCTATTTATTTGTATAACTATTATTATTTTCTATGGAATAACTATATTATCTAGTCTCTACTAATCACTGGTCTTATTCATAATGACTTATGAGGTTTAAACGGAGATTTTATCGGAGGGATAATAAACGTTTTAGCGTAAAAAGACTATTAAGAATAACGAGTTTTGAAACTTTTCCCGAACCGATTTTAGCAAACTTTTAAACCTCCGATAAGTCATTATGAATAAGACCATAGATATTTTATTGGTATAATTTATATTACACTAGCTGGTACCCGCGACTTCGTCTCCGTACTTTGAATTTGAATAATTCATCCCTTTTTTTCGCAATAAAAGGTAGCCTATGTCCTTTCTCAGGGTCTAAAGATTGTCTGTGCCAAATTTTATCAAAATCGGCTAAGAGGTTTAAGCGGGAAAGCGTAACAGACAGACAGACGGAGTTACTTTCGCATTTATAATATTAGTAGGGATTCTTTGATTCGCTTTCTATTTCCTATGTCTACCTGCAGAAGCTTCAAAAGGCTTATATAGATAATATTGTAATCTAGCTATAAAAGCTCTATCTAGCGAAAAAGGTACGAGAACAATAGTGATCATGCTCATTGTGGACACTGCCGTCTCTCAGTGTGCGTGAGGCGATTTAGGGCGGGGCGTGCGAAGAGACCATTGAAATTGCGTTAAGTGTTCGTGTGTGCTACCTCGGTACCCTGCGGATGCGGCAATATTTTTGTCAAAGTAAACAGCGTGTGTAAAGCTCCGGTTGATTAAATACTCTATGTTGTATTGATTCAGTAAATCAGTTTCTGTACTATAGGTATTTTTACGTAGTACAAGAGACTGTTCATATGTCGTTATCGTTATATTTTTTGAATAATATTGTTCATATTGTACCGAAATATTGAGAAGTTGTTTTGTGCTTTCAATGAAAAAAAGCCATTGCTTGGAATAAAATACAGAAAATTGATTATTAAACATGGCCGTTAATCCTTCCTAATACTGCCACTAAGTTCAGATTGATAACTTAAACTTAATATTAATATGCGTAAGTTCAAGTATATCTTAGGAGTTATCAAATATATTAATAATTCAATAATAGATACATTGTAATACTATAAGGAAGCTTTTTATAAACTCACTCCACTCCTATAATGAAATAAATAAATAAATATTTATGGAAATTTCACACTTCGTCCTCTGGTCCCTAGCTAAGCGTATATGCTTGTATTATGAGTACCTGAATACGGATATAATACATATACTACTTTTTTTTGTAAATACATACATACTTATAATATACAGGGTGTGGCGTAAATGGTGCGGCGTAAATGGTGCTCCAACGCTAAGGTGGTTATAGTTCAAGTGTTCACCTATCATATAAAAAAAAATAACCATTTTTAGCCATTGGTTTCGGAAATATGATTTTTTTTTATTTTTTTGTAAAAAATCGATAAATATTTTATAAATGAATGAGAATGTAACTTCGACAAATGACATTATTTTTTGAGTGTGTTTTTTGTGTTGTACGGACGAGTACTAGCACTAGCACATGCATTTTCTTTTTTTCATGTAAACCCCAAAAATAAACCAATAAATAAAAAAAAACTGAAAATTAATTTCTCGTTTTTAACAAATCATGCATTTTAGATGTGAGTAGTATAAAAAAAATGGCTAAAAATGGTAAAAATTTTTTTTATATGATAGGTGAATACTTGAACTTTAACCACCTTAGCGTTGGACCACCATTTACGCCACACCCTGTATAGAAATGGAGGTGTAGCTGGCATATCCAATCTATTCTTATGAAAAACTAGCTGACCCGGCCAACGTTGTTTTGCCAGACTAAAAAAAAAGTTTGAAAAATAGATGTTGGCCGATTCTCAGACCTACTGAATATGTATGTAAAATTTGAGAAGAATCGGTCAAGCCGTTTCGGAGGAGTACGGTAACTAACACTGTGACACGTGAATTTTATATATTAGAAGACTAGCTGACCCGGCAAACGTTGTTTTGCCATACTAAAAAAAAAGTTTGAAAAATAGATGTTGGCCGATTCTCAGACCTACTGAATATGTATGTAAAATTTGAGAAGAATCGGTCAAGCCGTTTCGGAGGAGTACGGTAACTAACACTGTGACACGTGAATTTTATATATTAGAAGACTAGCTGACCCGGCAAACGTTGTTTTGCCATACTAAAAAAAAAAGGTTTGAAAAATAGATGTTGGCCGATTCTAAGACCTACTGAATACGTATATAAAATTTGGCAAAAATCGGTAAAGCCGTTTCGGAGGGGTACGGTAACTAATATTGTGACATGGAAATTTTATATATTAGAAGATATTCTTGTACCAACGTACATAGTCTTAGTCTGGTATATAACCAGTACTACAAACTCTATTATTTTCGAAGCACGTTCTGTAAAAGCACACTTGGTAGTCATTTCAGTTTTATGTGTCGTAAATTTTGAGAGCATCATATCACACATACGGTAGAGTATAATCGTGAATTACGTTTACGCTGAAAGATGGCTAACAATAGTAATTGATATATTTATTTTTGTGTATGCTAGCAGTACACAAACTTTGTATAAAAACAGTCCTACTACTTAATATTACTATATAATATATTAAGTGGTAACCAAATATAATTAGCTTTCACATATACTGATGGAAATAACGGTAAAAATAGTTTTTCTCGATTTCCGGCAAAACTAAAAATCAAATGGCAAAGTTGTAGGTAGTAAAAAGATCTAAAACTTTATTTTTATCTTTTACAAAAATTTTTTTTCGTTCACGAAATTTGGTAAAACTTACCTGTTTATGTCCTAAATACGCTGTAAAAAAAAAATGTTACTACAGAAAATCTTTTCAGAAAATGCACTAAAATATCATTCAATTTTAATCTTAAGGTGTTGTATGTTACGTTAAGCATACTATTTTTTTAAAGAAAACATTACTATTTTTATGTTTGAGTTGATTGATTGATCTCTATTTTTATCTGTATGTTTTTTAGTTAAGTTGTTAGTTGTGCAAGTTGAATCGGTACCAATATCTTTAGTATTCAAAATTTCAGATCAATTCCACTATAACAAGTGGGTGAAAATTACTTTCAAAGATTCCGTTATATAGTTTAATACATAGAATGCTTATTGAGAGCTTGTTAATCGTAATAAAAAGATAAAATTATACAGATTACGTTAATTTCACTAAGTACAGCTACGTAGTAAAGCTTTATTGCCGAGTTTGTGAATAAATTGTATCAGAAACATTGCAAGAATACCTATAACACTATTATTTTAACAAAGTTTAATTAGTAGTTTTGTGTTGCATTGTAATATTAATACAAAATATTAACAACATATAAGCGCTGGTGGACAGAGCTTAAAAGCAGTTTCATGTACCAATTTGCTCCCTCAACACGTTTCAAACATTTATCATTCATTTCTATGCGGCATACCTACATTAGGGTTATTACTATTCTTTTGGATATTCACTGCAGAAATGTTACATCTTTTTGCTTATAATTAAAGATTTTTTTTATGTTTCATAAGATGATATTATTTATTACTAGCTGACCCGGCAAACGTGGTTTTGCCATGAAAATGTCAGGCAGGGGTGAACACCCCTTATCACTTAGAGGTTTGAAAAATAGATAGTAGCCGATTCTCAGAAGGTGAAGCCGTTTTGGAGGAGTATGGAAACGAACATTGTGACACGAGAATTTTATGTTTTAAATTTCAACGATTATACCTAATTTAACATTCTTTTTGATAGACCCATAACATAGCGGTATCCATTCACGAAGGTTTTACATTCGATTCAATAGTCAAAGTAAATGCTGCAGAAGAACTTACAGCAACGTTTTTGCTAAGTCTGCTTGATTTTTATGTACTTTTTAAATAAATAAAAGTAATTCATACGTTTATCAGTATCTGTAATCTAATGCCCTGTAAATATAAGCACAACAGTAAATGTAGTTTAATTCAGGGCCATAGAACTTAATATAATCTTTACAAAAGTAAATAAAATATAAAGCAATTCTGCTAATAAATAGCTCACATAATTTGTAGCGGTGATATCTTGAAATTTAATAAAAAATGTGAGGTGTAACATATTACAATCGTTTGTCATATATGTCTTGTTATTACGGTCAACATAAGAGATCTATTTAACTGCTTGTTATATGAATATACGCAATTTCAAGAGGGATAATGATTATAGACATACAAACCGTTGCCCGCGACTTCGCGTTGAATTTTCAAACATTGGAAAATTTTCAACATTTCTATTGGTAGCAGCGTGATGTTATTTAGTCTATATAGCCTACCTTGAAAAATGTACTATCCAACACCGAAAGAATTTTCAAATCGGACCAGTAGTTCCTGAGATTAGCGCATTCAAACAAACTCTTCAGCTTTATAATATAGACTAGCTGCTGCACGCGACTCCGTACGCGTGGAATTTAGAAAAAAATCCCGTTTTCGCAACATTTTTCACTTCTACTTCGCTCCTATTGGCTGAAGCGTGATGTTATATAGCCTATAGCCTTTCGCGATAAACGTACTATCCAACACTGAAAGAATTTTTCAAATCGGAGCAGTCGTTCCTGAGATTAGTGAGTTCAAATAAACAAACAAACAAATCAACAAACTCTTCTGCTTTATAATATTAGTATAAAAGTATAAATGAGTATCATTAGTAGTTGCATAAACCTCAACAACAACCTTGCAACCTCAGCTATAAAAGAAAAATACTGATGAAAAACCTAATAGAATCTTCAATGTATTAAAATCATTTGATGATCGGCTTAAAAAAACATGAAATTTAAAGTGATAGTGATTATTAGTGATATGTAGAGCTGTATGTACAAAGTAGTAACAAAGAATATAATAACAAAGTGTCTTCACCTTATTAGAGACTGTAAGAAAAGTGTTAATGGACACATTCTTGAACAAACTCTATTTAGCTATTTAAGTTAAATTAAAATTACTTATTAGCTTAGCAGGTTAGATTGTAATATTGTGGATAAATAAATTAAATAAATTTATCTAAATAAAAACAAGTAGTAATTGCAATTTTTTTAAAGTTTATTTTTTTAGTAAGCCTAATAATTCTCATGTCGAGGAGACTGTTACCAAATTGCTCCGAAACGGTTCGACCGACAATATAAATATTACACAAAATTAAATGATTGTTGTGTTGTCGGAATAGAATCAGCAACCTCGTGAACGGCAGTTCGTTTCATGAACTACTCGACTATACCTCTAACGTCATCACTTCTACGTCTAACGCCTATAATCTATTAACTTAAACACTTTATATTACTCAAGAAATAAGTACCTATTTCAAAAAATAAGTCAAATATGATATTAATGAATCATTTAATAAATCAAATTATGGTGGAGAAAGTGAATTGACGCAAGCGGGACTTGAACCCACGACCTCGGAATACCGCTCCGAAGCTCTTCGAACTGAGCTTATTGCAAAATTAATAAATTACTTTAGTAATGAACGTCGCGTCATTATTTCAACCCATTCGTATTCTGTAAAGAATACTAAAGTGTTGGTCGAGATACTGTAAAGCAATCTTGATAGATGGCGTTGTGCGTAAAAATATATAAACTCATTCGAGTGACAAATGTGGTGGTTAATTTGAGATGTTGAGATGGCACGACCGCAATAAGCTCAGTTGGAAGAGCTTCGGAACGGTATTCCGAGGTCGTGGGTTCAAGTCCCGCTTGCGGCAATTCACTTTTTCCACCATAATTTGATTTATTAAGTAAAAAGCATAGCATGTCAATTGCAAAATTAATAAATTACTTTATTAATGAATCATTTTGAAAATAGTAGACAGTTGAATTAACAGACACGTCATTCGTATATTTATTTGTACAATTTACTTTAGCGTACTAATTTATATTTTATAGTACTGCAGTGTTCTGTGGTCGCTGGTTAATCGACTGTGTGTGGTCTAGGCCTCTGCATTGTGTGGGAATGCATTTATACAATGATACGATTTTAGGACAACGACTAACGACAGAATAATATTATGTTGGCTTAGAACCGAGAGATACAGAGAATTTAATGATTAGTATTAAAATTTAATTATTTTAAAATATTAGTGGTTTAACAAGAAAAAAAATACGCATATATATTTGTATACCTAGTTATAAAATGCACGCCGAGAGCCTGCGCATGATTCATTAGAAACTAACTTATACAAAAAAAAAAAATGTTATGTTTAATGTCTATTATAAATTATTGTCGGGTCCTATATGTCCATAATTTTGTACATAAATGAGTTAATTTTAATGTCCAGACAAGTACGTGTTGGACTCACCCGCGAAAAGTTCTGTGTCTCACAGAGGATGTTATCTGTGTGCAATATCCCTTAGCTGACTTTTACAGCACCCTTGGGAGGAGATGGGGTGGTGACACTTGTATTCTTAATCCGTCACCAAACGGAGCTTATCACTTAGGGAGATGAAAAATAGATGTTGTTCGATTCAGAGACCTAACAGATATGTACACAAAATTTCACGAAAATCAGTAGAGCCCTTTCGGAGGAGTATAATTACAAACACCGTGACAGGAGAATTTTATATATTAGAAGATAGTTATTAATTCCAAAAAGGAGCGAGTAAAAATAAAATAAAGTAAAAAAAAACATTTTAAGTTAATCATGAAATTATGTAAAAAGTGTCATTTTGGATCAAATTGAACCAGCTAAACGCCCAAGTTAAGTTCGTGTTAAAAGGACGACTTCTATTATCGCTATTCTTGTCAATTGGGAGGTGCTCTTGCATTTCAATTCTATTGTGAACCTGCCTTTTGTTTTAGCTGTAGTCAGGACTCAGATCTCCAGTACATGATATACAAGCAGACATTTCATTGTTCTTTCATATTTTATCTCCATGTTGGCTCTTTTGTATACACCTGTTTTTGTAATATTTTTATCGGGTGTCCTTTCGTGTATGTAAAAACATTTCTTATTTCATTAAAAGTATATTTAAATGTTTTATAATTTAATATATATAATTTAATTATAATTTAGTATTATATTTTAGTAGTATTTTTTATTCTGTAATTAAACGAATCCAACTTATTCTTTAAGAACTAGATAAATATTTTTTTTATTCTATCTGCGGACCAAGATTGTGTAATCATACATTGAAATCCATCCATCAGTCTTTTTTCGTCCACAAGACAGTGGAAGAAAAAGACATGTTGCGCCGACCCCAAATAATGGGATAAGGGCAGGAGGATGATGATGATGTTGGAAATAGGCCTCCCTATAGAACGCCGCAACGCGCGGTCTTGTGCCGATTGCATTAACGTAACGTAACTTGAAATGTAACAAAGAAAATAGCTGCAGTAGATAGTTGCTTTTGCAAAACTCTAAAAAATTAAAATGTGTGATCTTATATATAAAATTCACGTGTCACAGTGTTAGTTACCGTATTCCTCCGAAACGGCTTGACCGATTTTTATGAAATTTTGCATGTTTATTCAGTAGGTCCGAGAATCCGCAAACATCTATTTTTCAAACCTTTTTTTTAGTACCGAAAAACAACGTTTGCCGGGTCAGCTAGTTTATTTATAACAATAGCTTCAACTACATGTACTTGATATACTTCGTACAAAACACTCACAATACAAAATAATAAACGTCCTCATAAATTACAACTGCAATGCCAGTGAAATTGTTCAAACGAATTGTAACTTTATGTACGTATTGCTTACATTATGTTGTACTAAATGATTTGGAGTGCAATTGTTGTTCTGTATTGGATATTAATGGCCCAACAGTTTAATAAACGGTATTTAAACAAATGTTTGTTTCATCGACCTATAGTTTAGAATCTAGTGGACCAATTGGAAAATGTTGGTTAATATAATTGCAAGTAAACAATACCAATAGCAAAAGTTGTTAATTTGGATTATAAAAAATCGAATTCCCCTACATATTTTCTCACTGTTATAGTCTTTGGAAACATATCCAAAGTAGTGAAAATAGATATTTTATTAGTTATTTACCAACCAGGTGTTACGACATTTTAAATTCATAGAATCAAACAAAATACTGTTAGCAATTTTTTAAGAGATTCCTTCTAAACTTCGAACCAAGTACAATGACTGCAGTGCTTTGTGCTGTCAAAAAGTTTATTGGCTAGCCATCTTATTAGTTTCTAAGAAGAAGTTCCAACTGCAGTTCCTCATGTTGTATGTCGCGCTGACACTTTACGTATTCTATGACCTAATATTATACATAGTTTTAGTAGGTACACAATATCTTTACCCCTTAAGTGAGCTTAAATCTTCAAAACTATGCAACGGATTTTGATGAACTTTTTTATTAGATAGAGTTTTTTAGATTCCACGAGGACGAAGTTGCGGATAGCAGTTATTGATATAAATAAGTATATAAGAGACTTTACTTCTATGTTTAATCTTCGCTTTTGATGATGAAAAGTCATTAGGTAAGTATATGAATAAGCCTCTAAAGCATAAAATATCCGTAGGTTGTCAACACAAGAAAATAGAAAATTGTCTGCGTTTCATGGTGTAAATTTTTTGGGACGATATGCGAGCGCAGTTACTCTCACTATCTTTCCTTGACGCGCCTAAAGAAGCAAAAGTTTAAGAATATGACAGACAGAGAATTATTTTACCTTTATTATTATTTTAATTGCGCAATGGCGTTTTAAAATAAATCCTAATACTTGTAAAGTCCGCACGTAGCTTTGACATAAACTGTATCTGACCATAACCAGCCAAAATGAGGCCATTCAAATGCAGCTACTGTTGTCTCGTTTACAATTAAATGTTTCCACTTCAGTAGTATTCATGGACGGGAAAAACGTTTGAATGCTTATAAAAATCCTCGATTAATTCCTTTGAAAAATTCAGTACTAATGACACTATAAAAAACTTAAAACTTTTAATTCCAGACTTTTTAAAAAGGGAACATTTATTTTCACTTTGCTGTAATTATATTTTTCTAAGCTTTTATTCAAATTGCAACTTATTTAATTACAAATTAAATCCTACAACTCAAGTTTGTAGAAGATAACGTTTAAGTTGATTGGCATATACTAATCCCACGGAGTCATAAAATTTTATCACTAAACTGCATGAAAACGCTACATTGAAGGTTTAATTATTTGGTTAATCCAACCTCAACATTGCTAACTGACATCTGAAATTGAATCAAGTTTAATTATCCTAACTCAAAACGATTGGACACCCGCAACCGACTTTAAGGACGTTTCAATTTGACATAAAATCAAGCTATTAAGCTGAGATAGGCTGCATCGCGATTAGAACAGTCGATTTGTTGGACTCGGATCAACTCGGATGCCGCGCGCCAGTCCGCGTTCGACTACGGCTTAGCACTGACGTGTGAAAACCTCCTCTTACTTTTGGAGGGAAAACTACGATCGACAAAACATTCAATTACATTTATAATGTAGATAATGGTATTCAATTAATTTGAACTGATTGGACAGTTCGAAAATGGATTTCGTAAAAGTATTGTGTCGCTAGAAATTTAAGCGAATGTTTTAAACAATAAGTGCTTTTTGTGGAATGTAAAATAATGAAAGGTGAGTATTAATTTAAGAACAATCTAGATTATGGTAAAGATAAAATAAGCTTCCTTTGTTTAAAGTGATGAGTGTTTTTAAAGTCTTGCAAAAAGTTTGGGGAGTCTCCCAGTATAGACAGTGGGAGCTTTTGTAAATAATCTAAAATACTTGTAAAAAAAAATTTTGCAGCAGAAATAACTACTTTTATAATAATAGAAACTGAATATAATGTTATCAAATATAATCTAAAACAGTTAACATAATAATTTCTAACAGTTATTTAATTATTTACGTATTATAAAACAAAGTCGTTATTTTTTGTACGTATGTCCCTGTGTGAGCTTATATCTTAAAAACTACGGAACGGATTTTCATAATGTTTTTTAATAGATAGAGTAGTTTAAGAGGATGGTTTCTTTTTTGCATAATTTGTTATACTTTGATCTTTTACCGACTCCAAAAAAAGGAGGTGGTTCTCAATTCGTTTTTATGTTTTTTTTTAATTTTCACATGTACGAAATTGCGGTCAACAGCAGCATATAAAACTACATACCTGAGAAAATTTCGGGCACTAACAAAAAAAATTAACATTATTGTATAAAAGCAACTTGTGTAACGATCAAGATAGTGTAATTTTCCTGTTTGTCATATTTTTTGTTAAGTACATAAAGTATCTTTATGACAACGAACGTACTTGGTTTGAATTTACATTAATAAAAAATAAAAGTTACTTTATTAAATATTCATGGACATTACACACAACGTCCTCTGGTCCAAAGCTAAGCTTATATGCTTGTGTTTGTGTTATGGATACCAGAATACGGATATACATATACATACATATACAATACATATTATTATACCACTTTTCTTTTGTAAATACATACATAAATTTACAAAAGAAAAATAGTAGAGTACAAATATTTGCATGACAATTAGAAAATTCACACAAATGATTGTCCTGAGCGGGAATCGAACCCGCCACCTCTTGATCGGCAGTCCGTTACATGAACCACTCAACCACGAGGCTCGTCATATTTTGGTTAAGATATATACTTTTTATTTTGTTAAAAATGACCGAGTTATAGACGGTAAAACCTGCTGTATTGAAATGAAATATCTATAAACTGAAATGAAAAATAACTACATTGATTTGTTGTCCTCCAAACCCTTGCAAGCAAAAATTCATTAAAATGGTTGAGGCCGTTTCCAAAAGGAAAATTATACAAGGGATGAGTATAAACTCGGCTAAAACATTACTATATTTTTCATTAAAAAGGCGGTCAGTACAAAAATATTTACTTAATTTTAAACTTACTCATGACTCCACCATAGTTTAAAAGCTAAGCAATATTCAGTGTAAATGGGTCGCATTTAGCTTCCGGTAGTAAAACGCCAGTCTCACGATAGACGTTAACCCACCCCGATTTATGATACGACCTACTTATAAAGGATACCACATTTTGGTTTTAAAAATAGCTACTTTAAATGGGTTAAAATTATGTACATATTTGAACTGATTTGAAGGCCATTAAAAACTTAAAAACCAACCTCTCTCCAGCTCATCGACGTCCCACTGTTGGGCACTCGCCTCCTCCACTTCTGGAGGGATTATGGCGTACTGCGTCGCGCTGACCGAGGTGTGTTGGCACAGGGTTTATTTCTGAGATTTCCGTCTCTCACAGAGGAAATTATCTGTGTACAATATCCCTTACACTAATGGGAAGGAAAAGAGATTGTCACTACGCTGACGTTTAAAATAACCACGTTGAAAACGGACGTTAAAAACCAATTAGATTGTTATAACTATGTCAATTTGAGTTATTTGTTATTTCTGTACCTACAAATTACCGAAATAAAAACCGAATAAGTACAATTCAAATGATTGTCCGACAATCATTTGTGTGATGTTTATAAATGTCATCCTAATGTTTGTTCTGCGTCTGGGTGTTTCTATGTATTATAAGTATGTATTTACAAAAAAAAAGTAGTATATGTATTCTATCCGTATTCTGGTACCCATAACACAAGCATATAAGCTTAGCTTGGGACCAGAGGACGCTGTGTGAAATGTCCGTGAATATTTATTTAATTTGGAGTTATACAGGAAGGGGTCGGTACCATTATATTCCTTATCATATCATGCCCTAATAAATCACATCGTCATAAGCATGTCATCCAGATGTATAAAAATATTTTGTTAGAGGAGAGTGAGGTCACAGAAATGCAGTTGTCCCGTTTCACCTTTTGATAGATACGGAACCCTAAAAACCAATTGTAATTAGATTGTTACTTAAAATTTACTTTACGTTGTTTAAACTAAATATTACTTTTCTATAAGTTATGAAATCCTCGGTAGCTTTCAATAAATTGCCACCTATATCATCATCCTCCTGTCCTTATCCCGGTATTCAGGGTCGGTGAAACATGGCTTGTTCGTTTTTGTTAGGTTTTGGCTGTTTTTAACGACCGGCCGCCTGCCTGGCTTCAACCCTCCTTGGGTACATATGCATAGATGTAGTTCCCTTGGGTTCTTACGACCCCTACGGGCAAGTCATGGGGAGATAACACTTGTATTCTTTTTGTCCATCATCCCACGAACGTTAAATTGTCACTTCATACAATGATATTTCAAGACTTATTTATTTTTTATCAGAGTTCACACTACAATGGATGCTTATAACACTGTTAGTGTTCAAAGCGGAGGCCAGCGACAAACAGCCACGATTCATAGTAGAGCCGCCTGCTCGTGTTCTATGGCCGGCTACACGTGGGGCACATGCACTATGTCGAGCTACGGGACATCCACCACCTGAAGTACACTGGGTCACAGCTGAAGGACAACTGCTTACTACCATACCAGGGTTAAGGTGAGTCCTTATATTACGTGACTACTGGAGTCGACACTCGGCGGCTTTTAATTTTGTATTCAAAAATGGTTTAACGGGCCTCATAGCGCCGTTGTTATTGTAACGGTTTGGCATTTACGAGATCGGAGATTGGATACCGGTACGGGGCAATTATTTGTGCGGTTTCTGAATTTGTCACACAAATATGTCATCCGTTGTGTGTATACAACAAAAATATTTTTTTTCCCTTTATACATACCCATAATACAAGCAACGAGCTAAGCTTGGTATTGGAGGAAAATTAGCGCCTTGTTATCAACTCACGTGACTGTTTATAGACTTACTACCTATAAGACTTCATTTTGGTTTTTCAACGAAGCAGTTAATGTAAATGAAAAGAATGTAACTAAAGATTTAAATTTAAAATGATTTAGTAATTCTCTTGCTAATCAATTCTTAATATAATAAATAATAAATAAATATTCATGGACATTTCACACAACGTCCTCTGGTCCCAAGCTGAGCTTATTGAGCTTGTGTTATGGGTACCAGAATACGGATATACTACATAAACTACTTTTCTTTTGTAAATACATACTTATAATACACAGAAAACACCCAGACGTAGTACAAACATTTGTATGATATTTATGAATATCACACAAATGATTGTCCCAAGCGGGAATCGAACCCGCGACCTTGTGAACGGCAGTCCAATACATGAACCACTACGCCACGAAGCCCGTCAATATAATTCTTTAATTTAGTTTAATGAACTGTGAAGTTAGTTAACGACAAGTCATCAAAATAAACTCGACAACTTCACCTACAGTTCACAAGAAAACGATACAGAGTCGGCAGTAAGTTAATATTAACTGCAAACAGCCGACGCAGATCCCATTTAATTTTGAATTATGCACACACTTTCAGTAATTAAGTAATTATATAAAATTAATTAGTTTCAACTAATAGCATAAAGTTGTGCTTTTTGTTCTTATTACATTCAGCTAGTGACTCTATACGACATGAAAAGTATACAATTTCGTAACAGTTCTAAGGTGACTTTAGCTTTACTGAAAGTTGTTGTATAAATTTTACCGTTACATTATACATATGAACGAAAAAGCTGACATTTATCATTATCATTATAATATAACTAGCTGACTCGCCAAACGTTGTTTTGCCATACAAATGACAGGGGTAGACAAATAATTTGCAATAAATTAAAATTGCGACTATAATTTGAGATTTAAACTATCCTATCTCTCAAGTTGGATCGAACTGCACATGGTGTGCGAATTTTATTATAATCGGTTAAGTGGTTTAGGAGTCCATTGAGGACAAACATTGTGACACGAGATTTATATATATTAAGATGATAATGATAAATGTCAGCTTTTTCGTAAATATTATTTACCATTTGAAATTTAAACATTTAATTCTCATGAATCTATTTGTTAGCCAAACAACGGCGCACAGATTCAAGGCAAAACAGATACCTAGGCAATCACAGCTGCGGAGACTTTGCTATACATGATAAAACTAGAATTACTATAAAGAAGATTTTAATTTTATTTAATTTGTTCTATAAAAATATTGCTCTTTAACCTTTTAATTTATTGATATAAGTTATTATAGGTTAAGACAAAATTATGGATTATGCCCTTTTTGAACTCTTACTGTTGATCTGACCGTGATAAAAGTTTATTCAATGGGATACCCACGCACAGCGATTAATTAGATGAATCTCCGGAGTTATTTTTATTTAATTTGTTCTATATCTATTTGTTATCCGAAATTATATCATTAGATTGTAATATTTTATATTTAGTAGCGTCAGTTAAATAGATAAACTATATTATATCTTACAAAAAAAAAAGAGAGAATTGTTCATTATCTATTTTTATGTATTTTATGTAACAGTATATAATTACTTATTATGTTTATTGTGCAATCCTTACTAATTTATAAATGCGAAAATCGGAATTAAAAACTAAAAATCTTGACGAGCTTAAGTGTTAATGTTTGTAACCAAAACCAAATCATAGTGCGGTTTAAAAAAACTGTACAACACCATCTATCGAGTGATATGGTAAACTTCTGTTTGTTAAGGTTTAATTTCTAAATTTCACGCGTACGAAGTCGCGGGCAACAGCTTAAAGAATAAATGAATGTATTAATAAGTGAAATAACTGAATCAAACTTAAAGTCTCACATCAATAGGTATGAGTAAAAAGGTGTCCAGTCCAGGAACTATGAGATGAAAAGTACTGAAAAGTTATATGAAAGTGGGATAGCTTAACGTTACTATGAAACCAACACATGTACGTTTGTAGTTTGTAATTAGGGATGAATAATATTTTCTTATTTTTTCTGTTAGTTAAATCAGTTATGAGCAGTCTACTACTGGACATTGGTTTATAAAACCATAGACAATTTTCTATTATCGTTCGAAATCCTTATATAATAAAGGTATTTTGTCTAATGTCTCCAAAATTTTATAACAAAAATAAGTATGTCGACATTAAAAAGAACGCCAAACGTTGGATAGTTTTTACTCACAGTATCCAATGACTAAAGCGACAAATCAAAAGTTTTGTATTTTTAATAAAGGCTCATGGAAGCGTGCACGTTCCTTGAAAAGTTTACCTCCTTAAATGTCTCCATTTAACAATTTCCAGCCAGCATTATTCTTTTTAACAATTTACTTCAACAAGGCTTTAAAATGTATGTAATCGTATGTGTTTGTTGGATTTTGGAGGCAAATTTTAAATTTTGCTAGTCGTTAAGCTAAGTGGCTCAATACTTGGTAGGTATATAAACTAAGATTGTGTAATATTTTCTAAAACTTGCGCGACTCATCTGTTTAAATAAAACTACTTTTAACGGTATTAGACGCGTATATTTGTTTTGACGCGTATATAGAGAAGACGGTTGGGATCTGGCACCTAGTTGGGATCCTGTAATTAGTTTAATAAAATCTAAAACACACTTGGTTTCAAAACAGCAAGACACCGTTAGCACATTTTGCAGACAAGAAGACTTAAAATCCCCATAACTTCACTTTAGACCGACAACATAAAGTTAATAATAAATAATTTTCTTTGACTCCCCTTGAGTTTTCTTGCCAGATCTCATCTCAAGTGGGACGCGTTCCGATCTGGTGGTAGTATATTAGATAAAATAATAAAAACTAAATAATTAAAATAAATACTAATTTTCTATAAATTCAAATAAAAATTAACAATTTTTTCTTTTTAATATAAACCAATTTAAATCTTAAACCAATAATTCTTTTTAAAATTTCTTGTTATTATGTAAATATTATTGTATTTAAGTATATAAACTTAGTTTTGCTTGCTATATTGTATACTACCTCTATAATAATTAAAACTTTAGTCTATGATAAAATTATGTATGTTTTACCTTATATAATTTAAAATTTCCTTTATATTGTTACAACTTGTTAATGTTTCAATTTAAAACAAAAAATTTAAATCAAATATACGCGTCTAAATCCGTTAAAAGTAGTTCTAAGATGGTGTGTTTAAACTAAGAACAGTTTTTATTAGATGTAATATCTTTTTAAATGTAATTCTTCTTCCTGCTCTTATTGTAAATTATTTGGGTGCGGCGTAAAACGTATTTTTCTGACGTTTTACGCGTGCTTGTGTATTCCTGTGTGTGTGTGTGTGTGTGTGTATATTTGTGTGTGTTTATATTATTCACAGATTACAGTGTAAATGTTTCTAAGGTCATTAGTTACAAGGAAATGTATCACAAATTCACAAAATCATATTTATAGAAGTTAAGCTAGCTATTTTGTCACTATTGATACAAAATGCTCCCCATTTCCCAGTGGAAAGCAACTAATAAATTGGCCGAGTTTCCGTTCGAAGTCCTTTATAGCCAACTTGAGAAGTGTTGACGTGTCGGTTCGACGTACTTACGTGTTCAATTGGAACTTTAGCGATATCAGATACACTTTAGTTAGAGGAACAACTACTAAAGTTATCTTTATTCGCTTGTATAATGTTTCAATGATTGTTTTTATGTAATTTTTATGAGTGAGTGAGTGACTATAATTTGCATTATGTTATAACTCTCGTTTTACTCTTTCTCTTTTACTAACTGAGTCTTTCTAGCCTCCAGCAGCTCCAGCATAGTCTCATAAAACGAATCCTTTATTCAGTCACGCTGATCAGGCATGTTGGAATACGGTTTTTAGTATTAAGTTTTCCGTCTCTCACAGTCAGATGTCAACTGCTTATAATATCCCTTAGCTGATTCGTACAGCACCATAATGATGAAATTGAACAGTGACATTTGTATACTTTATCCGTCACCACATAGATACGCGAGAACTACTAACTATGTCACACGAACACACGATACCAGATCTTATACATAGCCTCCATTAGATTAGAACCAGACTTGCAGTCCAGATATGTTAGAATTGGTATAGAATAACATAAAACCTAACACTAACTCTTCATAAAAATATCTATTCATATGCACGACCATTCGCTACCACTAGTGTTGTTAAAAAGCTCGAGCCTCCGAGCCTTAGGCTCAATGAGGACTCGAGTCCTTGAAACAAGGTTCGAGTCGCGACTCGAGCCCTGTTTACAAGGCTCGAGTCACGACTCGGCCTGTCAATCTTTATGCAGTTTGAAATGAAGCTCCAGCCCTGCCCTAAAGGCCCATTAAACTATGCTAGTCAAATAAAGAGTTATTTAAATGAATTTAAGTAAATTTTACAAATTTACCGTAAAAATAAAAAACCACACCACAAATTTTTTTGTATGGTTTTTACCACGAAGATAAGCACATCGATGCTTGGATGTTTTTTCCCCCGGCTTTTTCTTTTTTAACCGACTTCAATAAAAGGAGAAGGTTCTCAATTCGTCTGTATGTTTTTGTTATGTTTGTTACCGCACAACTTTTAACTGGGTAAAGCTATTAGAATGTTTTTTTAATTTGAAATCTGGTGGTTCCCGCGTGGTCCCATTGCCACCAGGTCGGGATCTGATGGTTATCTCCTAAAAGTCGAGGAAAACCCTCAAATTTCAAAGGCCCATAAAGTCGGTTGTACGTTTTTTTAAATACCCAACTATTTGGTAATAAATTTTCTTGATTTTGAGAAGGCTCGTTAACTAGAAACACTAGTCGTCGGTACAGACAAAACGTCGCCGTACGAGTAAAATGTACCTTTGGTAAACTGATAATTTTTTAAATCTATACTGCTACTATTACTATACTCGATGGGTGACCTGTCTGTCTGTCCGTCCGTCCGTCCGTCTGACTGTCTGTCTATCTGTCCGTCTGTCGGTCTGTCCGTTGATCCATCTGTCCATCCATCTGTCGTACCGTCCGTCCATCTGTCGGTTCGTTCGTCCGTCGGTCTGTCGGTCGGTCCGTCCGTCCGTCCGTCTCCACACTCAAGGCCCGCGATAGAAGCTATACAATATGCTTAAAAAAACATACAGACGAATTGAGAACCTCCTTTTTGAAGTCGGTTAAAAAGTATAGTGATAGAACGAAAGACGGCAGGCATGGTAATTAAATAATAGGTACGAAGCTCGAGCTTCCTCTTTAGGGCTATCGAGCCTTTAAGTCTCGAACCTTTAAGGCTCGAGCCTTTAAGACTCGCGAGCTCTAAGACCTCGAGCCTTAAAGGTTCGTTAGCTTCGACTCGAGGTTCGAGCTCGAGACTCGAAGCTCATTTCTCACAACACTAGCTACCACAATACATGTTACGAGATTATGAATAGAGAATTTAAGCCAAAATTTGAAACACAATTTTCTATTACAATATATCCAGTTTTATTATACAAGTGACTACATACAGGAAATTCAAATTTTATGGTTGAATATACGAGAATCTCTTTCATCTTATTTGTAACACTATATTATGGTACCTACTTAACGGAAATGCGTGGAAAATTTGTTAGTAGGTCAACAGGTTATTACAAAATAATAATAAAAAAAGACGTGTGGCACTCGGGGACTGCCGCGGTAAAACTATTGCATAGTATTTTTTATCAACTTATGCAATTATAATTATTTATTTATTTTATTTATGCAAGAATCTAAATACCATAAACTAAAATAAGATTAATAATCCTTATTTACTGATGCTTACATCTGTCCATTGTTTATGGTAATTATGATAAAATAGCGATTGTCAATCAAATATCAACAAAATAAAAACTAACGCCAAAACTGACATGAGTCACAAGCGCGAACAGCGAAACGGCGTTACTGCAAATTTCGAATTTTGTGCATTTAGTCTCCACGCTTCTATCGCGGGCCTTGAGGCCCGCGATAGAAGCTATGCAATAGCTTAAAATATTTGCTTGTAGGTATTATTTTTACAAACGCCACACGAATATGATGTTTTGTTTTTTACAATATCCTACATTGGTACCCATGGGTCATGGTAAAGCTCAAGGCACCATCATGGCTCGGCAGGGCAAGGGGGAGATATAAAAAAAAAACTAATAAAAACCCCATCATAATTTTACCTGGAGAAACTTTGCAACAATAGATAGGCCCTTACTTATAACCTATAGCTTAAACTATATGTTCCGTGTGGTGACGGATTACAAGTTTCACCACCCCTTTTCTTCTCAGGGTGCTGTATAAGCCAACTAAGGAATATTGAATATACAGATAACAACCTCTATAAGAGATGGAATATTTGAAATAACTACTGCACCAACACGCCTTGTCAGCGCAGTAATAAATAAATAAATAAAATAAAAATAAAAAAGCCTTTTATTTCTTGCTTAAAAATTAACAATGGTTATAACATTAAACTTATTTATCTTTTTATTTATCCTAGCTTATTCTAGGGTTAGTACACGTTACTTAAATAATGAATTTGGAAAAAAAAAATAAGGTTTAGTGGGTACCTAGTTGTTTTATATTTATTGCACTATAGTAAAAGATTTTAATTTAAAGTTTACTTATAAAATACTTTATTTTTGATTTTCCGCAAGAACCCCTCTGCAGGTAAAGGCCTCCTCCAAGGTGTGCCAATCGTCTCTACATTTTGCTATATTTAGCCAGTTTGGTCCAGCTATTTGTTTTATGTCGTCTTCCCATCTTGCTCTAGGTCGACCCTGTCTACGCGTGCCGTGAGGTCCGTTCCATTTTGTCACTCTATATGTCCACCTCATATCTTGAAGAGTGTCAGCGCAGTAGAGAAGACTATAATCCCACCCAAAGTGGGTGAAGCCCGTGCTCAACAGTGGGAAGTTAATAGAGTAGGGAGAGAGAGAAATAATATAACATCACGCTAGCTATAATGCCATGGAGAATCGCAGTAACTATAAACGCAAGTAAAACGGGTGTTTGCTAATGTGAAGTAAATATGTAGTATGCGTATACGTACGTACAATGTGGGCGCATATAAATAAGTGCTTTAAATGCGTACGTTCTTGAGTATAATGCGGAAGTTTATATTTATATAAAAAAACTAGCTGTCCCGGCAAACGATGCTTTGCCATAGGTACTAAAAAAAAGGTTTGAAAAATAGATGTTAGCCGATTCTCAGACCTACTGAATATGCATGTAAAATTTCCTAAAAATCGGTCGAGCCGTTTCGGAGGAGTACGGTAACTAACACTGTGACACGTGAATTTTATATATTAGATATATTGCGTTTCGAAACTATGGGTTATATGGCTTTTTATCTATTCTATTAGGTAAAATCAAATCATAGGTTGTGATCATGTGCTAGTGTTAATATTATTTAAAATCTAATTCAAGATTGTAATTTACTTTATATCAAATAAGTAGTTTATTTTTGTGTAAATAATTATGAAAAAGACGGATTTAAACAACGGACAATTATAAATATACAGTCTAGACAGTATGTCTGTCAGTTACATTTAAATAAACTTTTAGCACTAACTACTCGTAGCTTTGATCTACCGACTGTATGTTTTCATTTACTTCAATTTTCATTTCATTACTTAATCCTTCCCACGGTCTTTGATATGAGCAAATAATGGTACATAATGAAATCACAGTTGACTTCATAAACAGTATCAAATTGCGGTTTTTTATTTATAGCAATACTTTTCAATAAACAATAAAGTTTCGGCATGCACAGACAGGTGTTACAAGTGCCTTAAGTAACATAACAAGTCTAAGAACATTTCACCTTTTTCCACATAAACGCCTCGCTGATAAAGTTTTCGCATACGGAAGCGAAAGCAAGTTGTCCTCTCCAAGTACCGAACCAAAGCAAACATTCTATTTCAAGGCTTGGTACAAAGATGTAAGGCTCATTTTCTTTGTAGTATGATAAAATAAACGTAGTTTGGGTTAGTTGGGTATCACGTCTTAACGTGTCAGCAGTAAGTAACAAGGCGTTGTTTACTCTCACCAGCTTTCAAACCTTGGCCATCTGGGAACTTGCTTTTAAGTTTTATTCATGGTGACATTTTAATAGTTACTGCTTAAGTAATGGACATTTTGTTAGGTTTCTTTCTTTTCTTTTTTTTTGACGTGACAACGTCTTATAATTCGATAGAGCCGGCTGCACGCACGAAAAAACATGACTCATGCAGCGTTACCTCGCTCTGAGGCGTTCCGCTTGTCATCATTGTCGCATTGTCACTTGTCTCGCTTGCACAAATGAACGAGCGACAAAGAAACGTTGTCACGTTCAACTATCGTCAGTAAACCGACTTTACAGACAACCAATTTATTAGGTTTATTAGGTTTATAAATATATTTCTTTGAAACTGACTCTAAGCCTATAAAAGAAGATGTGATTTATATTTCACTCAACATGCATCCCGTATCTCTTAATTATCGGGCGCGCAACGCCAGAACAGGAAAATGTATAGATAAACACTCGACCGATGATACGTTAGTGCGTCGACCGTAGACGGTCAAGTATTTTTCTATCAAGTTCATATTATCTGACGGAAAATGCGTCGCGTATAGGTATCGGCACGAATCTTGAGCGCTAGTCTTTACCTGCGCAGAAGTGAATTATTGGGTCTATTTGGAGGTAGGAGGTGTAGCGCGGGGGCGGTTGAATCAAATCATCGTATGTGATTGGCCTGCTGCGCGTGGCGTCATATCTGCCACTCGTGATTTGTTCTCTGTGCTAGATGCACTTTCCTTACGACTACGAGTACACTTCACGACAATTAAATTGATACATATATATATTTGAACTGAAGCTTTTAAAATTTAATTTTTTATATTTGTTTGTTTTTATTGACGGGCCTCGTGGCGTAGCGGCTATGTAGCCGACTTACGATCGCGAGGTCACGGATTCGATTCCCGCACAAGACAATTATTTGTATTATGAACACAGATATTTGTACTGCGTCTGGGTGTTTTCTATCTATTATAATTTACAATAAAAAAGTAGTACATGTATTATATCCGTAATCTGGTATCCATATCACAAATATCATTACGCTTAGTTTGGAGCCAGCGGACGTTGTGTGAAATGTCCGTAAATATTTATTTACTCTTAATTAGAAACAATTATTATCCCTAAAATGATATAAATAATAGACAATAACAGAAGTATTTTAATTTAATTTAATTACCGCTTACGTACGCTACGTAGTCAATCATCAACATGTATTATGTAAAAAAAAATGTCGGAATATAATTATATTAAAGAAAATCATCCCTATTTTTTGCAATGAAGCATACGATGCGCATAGCGATCCCCACTCTACCACCGAGCGCTCAAGATTCGTGTCGGGACCTATATCTGTCATATTATCGGTCGCGTAACACCAGAACAGTCAAATGTATAGAAAAACACTCGACTAATAATACGTTAGTGCGCCGACCGTAGATAGTCAAGCAGTTAAGTGTTTTTCTCTATATTTGTCTGTTCTAGCGTTACGCGACCGATAATAGGTATGCGACGCATGTTCCGTCAGCCACCTTTCCTTATTCCCTTGATTCTGATTTCCCTTATCTTTACATAGCTCTTCGTTTTATTTTAAATAATAGACGGAAAATTCGAAACTATAGCTTATCCCAGAGTTCCAAATGCTATTTGACGTTTACTGTGTTGCTAGTTAATTTCACTTTTAATTTATATAATTTTGTACATCAATTAGAGTTAACTATTTTTACGGATTCATACGACCAGTGCAACCCTGAATATTACTTTATTTCTAGGATGTGCGCGTACAAACTCACTCACGCGAACAAATAATTAATAACCTTGTTTGTTTTTTAAGACATGTTTATTTTACTTTATGTTATATTATACAAAGCAGTGATTCCCAATTTCACGCGTACGACTGACTTCACAGGCAATAGCTAGTACGACATTTCTGGTCGGTTCGAATAATCGGTAATAACCGGGATAAAAAAATTACGGTTGGCCGACACTATTGCCAAAAATGTGGCAGCATTATTTTCAAACAAAAATATAACATTTCGAACTCTGGGATGGATTATACATTCTATGCCAACACAACAACAACGGCCGCACAGGCCCGTTCAGCTGTAGAGAGGGAGATATTCTTGTTTATATAACTTATTTCCATGTATTGATTTATGTCATATTCCAGTCAATGACAACAAGCTTTTACAATTTATATTCGATTAACTATAGCCATAAAAGTATAATAAGATACCGTACAGCTGTATGATCTTTACAAAACACCCCAGCAATTGTATGTTATTGAAAACCAATACATCTTTTATTATGAACGTACTTAAAGCACTTTTATATCTTTCCGATACACATTACCTCCGAACAATATCTATTGTTATATTTTTTCGAACCACTTTGTAACATTAAATGCGATATTTATAATACTATTTTATATTCTTAAATGAGAATGTTATTTTATAGCAAATGTTGAAAATAAATTATTTTGAATTGATTTTATTACAATATTTCGTAGCTACTAAAAACTTCTTTCTTAGCTATATAACTATGTAACAACGTATCCATGTGATGGAATTTTTGGATTTAATTTCCAAACTCTTTCGAATATTGCATTGATCAGAAATTTGGCAATGATACGAAATATTTAAAAAAGCAGAAATTTTTAGGATTAAATTATATATCGAGTACATATTACGAGTATAAAGCTGAAGAGTTTGTTTGTTTGTTTGAACGCACTGGTCTCAAGAACCAGTGGTCCGATTTGAAAAATTCTTTCAGTGTTGGCTAGTACATTTATTGAGGAAGGCTTTAGTCTATATAACATTACGCTATGAGGCTATATAATAGGAGCAAACCATCCGTGAATGTTGCAAAAATGGGAAACCTTTCTTAATTCCACGCGTACGAAGCCGCAGGCAACAGCTAGTTGTGTACACATAAGGCCTTTTTCCCTTTTTTTAAACTAAGTATTTATTTTGCAAAGACCTCTTAAAAAGTTGCGTTACCTTAATAGCTTTAGTTAGAGCTCTTAGTATAAAATGATGAGGGTCATAACGTACTTTTATACGAGCTAAGTTCGATTCAACGTGCGCGCCTGTTTCCAAACGATATCGCCTCAGGTAAAGTTTTGACAAGTCGTAAACGTAGATATTATACAGTGACAAATTGCTACAACTGAAACCTTACGATAACACTAATAATATGTGGGAAATTCTAAGTATAAATTCTATCTTCATTGAAATATCTACGCCTGGCGATCGTGGTCTAGTGGTTTATATAACGGACTGCCGGTCACGAGGTCTCGGGTTCGATTCCCGGTCAGAACAATCATTTGTGTGATGTTTATACTTGTCATACAAATGTTTGTCCTGCGTCTGGGTGTTTTCTATGTATTATAAGTATGTATTTACAAAAGAAAAGTAGTATAGGTATGTAGTCTATCCGTATCTGGTACCCATAATACAAGCATAGAAATATAGCTTACTTTGGGACCAGAGGACGTTGTGTGAAATGTCTTGAATATTTATTTATTTATTTATATATCGAGTATTTATTATGAGTATAAAGCTGAAGAGTTTGTTTGTTTGTTGGAACGCACTGATCTCAAGAATCACTGGTCCGAAAAATTCTTTCAGTGTTGGATAGTACATTTATTGAGGAAGGCTATAACATTACGCTATAAGGCTATATAATAGGAGCGAAGAATCCGTGCGAAGTTGCAGGCAACAGCTAGTTGTGTACATATAAGGGGTTCTGCCTGTTTTAAAACTAAGTATTTATTTTGCTAAGAACTCTTAGAAAGTTGCGTTAACTTAATAGCTTTAGTTAAAGCTCCTAGTATAAGATGATGAGGGTCATAACGTACTTTTATACGAGCTAAGTTCGATTCAACGTGCGCGCCTGTTTCCGAACGATATCGCCTCAGGTAAAGTTTTGACAAGTCGTAAACTTAGATATTATACAGTGACAAATTGCTACAAATAAAACCTTATGATAACACTAATAACATATGAGTAACATTCTATGATAGATACAATATTTGATTTAAACATTTTATTCATTGCTACACATTTATTAACATTTTTTCATTGATATTGTTATTTTTTATTTAAGTGCTAAAAATAATTATAAAAAATTACTAAGAGGAAACGTTATATTTATCTACGTTTCTAACGAATACATTCAAAAAGCACTGGATGGCTTTTGTTAATTCTTTTACCATTGGAATGCTACATTATCTTTCCTTATTATAAAACGAAATCTCTATTTTTGTATGTATGTCCCTACGTGAGCTTATATCATCAAAACTACGCAATGAATTTGTTGCGGTTTCCTTTAATAGATAAAGTGGTTCAAGAGAATGTTTTTTTTTATTGCATAATTTGCTAAGGTTTGTTATATAAATAAATTAGTACTACTCTCTCTCTCTCTCCCCAGCCCATTTACGTCACACTGTTGGGCACGAGCCTCTTCCACTTTGGAAGGGATTATGGTCTACTGTGCCGCGCTGACCAGGCGTGCTATCACAGGGTTTATTTTCGACGTTTCCGTCTCTCACAGAGAATGTTATCTGTGTGCAATATCCCTGAGCTGACTTTCACAGCACCCTTGGAAAGAGATGGCGTGGTGACACTTGTATTCTTAATCCTTCACCACACGGAGTAATGTAGAAATAGTAGTACATGTAAGAGTAAATATAATTTCAATAAAATTTCACTCGTACTATTTTGCGGTTAACAGTTTCACTAAACAACAGTAATATTCACTAAAGACATACGCTCAGTTTTAATTACAAATTCAAACCAGCCAGCTTGCAATTGCTATAAATTTAGGTCAACATATAATAACTTTCAAATTTTAATGATAGATTCACGTTGCTTTACTTTCTTGATATTATTTTGCTACGATGGTTTAACTTAATTAAGCGGATTTTTATTTCAGTTTTGTATAAAACTTATGTATGAAATAAATATAACACATTACCAAAACTTATCGATAAATATAACTATCGTATAGCCATAGCGAAGCAAAGGTTCTCAAGTAGAAAAACTTAGGTATCGGAAGATACCATAACAATACTAGAATGGCTACCTACTGTTTGTAAAGTGAAAAAGACACAGGGAGCAGTTAAATCAGCTGAGACAATGTTATTGTAGAGTTTGTAGAGAAGTGTATGTTCTGCAGATGTAGATTATTTGGTTATTATATTACGTAAAAACTGTTTTATTTTATAATTAGTATAAATTTCAGTATCTTTGTCATAGCGTTTATTATTTTGTATTAGGCACGTGCTAAGTGATGGAAGACTGGTGGTTGGTGCACGGAGATCACTCATGGATGCCAGTACAGGAGGTTCCATGCTACGATGCCGTGCATCGAACCGCGTTGGCACTGTACTGTCTAGACCAGTGATGTTACAACCAGGTAAGTAATACTAAGTCTATAAACATTATGTGATAATCCTATTTTATAAGAATGTCTGGATGGCTGTTCGACTCTTTCACACTAAAACCTGATTAGATTTTATTGGAACTTGGCAGCTGTAGGTGCAGCTTATAGGTCCTAATAATACAGACATGCACAAGATACAGAACGCGTCTTAAGAGGGACTGTACTCCTCATTTAGGTATTTGCCTTAGGTATTGCTATCCCTATTTCCGAACGCCGCGCTGAAAGGGACAAATATAGATGAAGCGGATTTTACCTACGAATTCTTTGAAAAAAGACGTTTCGTACTTCCGTTTTTTCTTCGCGAAAGTTAAACCGATTTACTTTCTTTTGTGGTAAAATTTACCAAATTTGTGTGATAGACGCTGTAATTTTATCTAAAGAAATCCGAAAAAAGTGGGTTTTTCGGATCGTCATATTTCTTTTAGTTTTTATGTTTTGAAAAAAGAAAGTGATAGAAGCATAGACATACTCTTTATCTATAATACAACGCAAAAACTAGGTTAGGGAATGTATACTGATAGACTTTACATATGGAAATAACAGTCATTTATTTCAGTCTGTGGAAAATTCCATAATACAACGAAACGAAGAGTAAAAGCGTATCCGTATGTTGAGTCAAAGAATGTTATAAACAATTACATTTTAATATAAAATCATTTTTATTTTCCTTGGTTACGACTTGTACAAACAAGTTGTTATGACAATGGCAAAATAATTGTTTTTCAGGAAGCACCTATTGTCTCGCTTTCAATTATACTAAAGCTATAATTGTAATTATAAATACAGTGTAAAAGAGATTCGTATAATAAGCAAATGTACCGCAAGAGAGTAAAACAAACAACTTTTGGGGAAGCAGGACCAATTAACTTTGCGTTAAAGCAACGGAAATATAAAATAAAATTAAAAACAGCCCGAAGCTCAGCCAGTTTTTAAGCAGAAAACTTTTAATTAAGGTATGAATGACGATCATTAAATCAGTCTGTAGTATCAGATCGTTATCTTTGTTTAAGGAATATTTCTAAACAATGTTGTAACAACAGCTATTAAGAAAGGTTAAACAGTTGTTTCTTCTTCTTCTCGGCTCATTAATGTCCCACTGTTGGGCACGGGCCACTTCCACTTTGGTAGCGTATTTGGCCTACTTTGACGCGCTGACCAGTCGTGTTGGCATAAGTCTTAGTTTCGAGTTTTATATTTCAAAGAAGATATTTACTTGTATCTTGGGAAGAAATTGGGTAGTGATATTTGTTCTTAATTCATCACCACATGGAGTAAAGATATAACAAACAGTTTAGGAATTAAATAATGGCTTTAAAATAAATAAAGAAAATAAATAAATTAATAAATATTTATGGACATGCTTTTTACTTAATAAATCAAATTATGGTGGAAAAAGTGACTGCCGCTTGATATATTATGAAGATATAGATTAAGTCAGACATAGCATGTCAATTGCAAAATTAATAAATTACTTTATTTATGGACATTTCACACAACGTCCTCTGGTCCCAAGCTAAGCTTATTATGCTTGTCTTATGGGTACCAGAATACGGATATAATACATAAACTACTTTTCTTTTGTAAATACATACTTATTAAACATAGTAAACACCCAGACGCAGTACAAACATTAAAATAACAAATAGTAACAAACAATTTAGTAAAACATCAGGTTATGCTGGAATTATTACGAAGCTTTGGAAAGCAGGTAAAAGTGTTTTCCTTAGACTAATCATTAATTTCTGTAGCTCTAGTTAATTAGTAGTGTCTTTGGTGACATTTGATTATTTATCAATTTACTTAACAGGAAATTGAGCTATTATGGATTTGAGTTAAACCTTAATATACCAAATCTCAGGATAATAAGATCTTAACTTTCGCTATTAAGTTTATAACTAGGAGGGATCTTTTATTGCTTCTTAACCCATTGATGTTTTAGCGCTGGGTACCAGGCTCCCCCACTACAAGAGCATATTTAGTCTCCTATGCCACGCTGGCCAGGCGTGATAGTATAGATTTTAGTTCCGAATAACTTATCATCAGATGTACTAATCTTTCATCCTAACTTACACCAAACTCTGCCACTCACCAAATGGAATATCTGGTAAACGGCAGAGCTGCTCATACATTCAATAATAATAAGCAACAACCAAATAACTGCTTTTCCTGAAAACAGTCGTCTTAAATCTTGTTTACGTACCAAACACGAAAATACCACAATAAGAAGCTTAGTACCGATTCTTAATGTCGAGTGGTTATTAAAAAAATTGAATTAAATGAATAAAACTCCTATACGGCTTTTCAATTCATTGCACATCCTCGCTTTTCGTTGCTTTCTAACCATAACCAAAGTCAATAGAGAAGAAATGATTTCTTGAATTTAAGAGGGGAAGTCTTATTGAAGGATTAAGCTCCATTATGCCGTTCTCCTCGAAAAAAACCTTGACATCATTTTATAATTGATGTAATATTTAAAAATGTGATAGAAATGTTTGTACTGCGTTTGGGTGTTTTCTATGTACCTATTATAAGTATGTATTTACAAAAGAAAAGTAGTTTATGTAGTCAATCCGAATTCTGGTACCCAAAACATAAGCATACCTATAAAATAGATAGATAGATTAAATTTATTGTACACCATAAGAAAGAGAGAAACAGAAGAACCGAACAAAACAAAAACATAAACTTATTTTGGGACCAGAGAACGTGGTGTGAAGTCCTAATATTTAAAAACATATTAATAAATCAAAAGAAAGGCAACAAAGAGGAACAACCTTACTAATAACGTGTCTTCGTAATCGAATAACATTTTTAGACAATTCATATTTTTTATAACTCATAAAAATAGATTGTTTCACAATAAAACCTTAAATATTTTGGTATAACCTTAAAAAACTCTGTATTTAAATAAAACCACTTTTTACGGATTTTTAGACGAGTGTATTTGTTTTAAATTTTGGCCCGACGTTTCGGAGACTTTGCAGTCACCATGGTCACGGGTGAGACTGTTTTATTTAAACAAATGAGTCGCGCAAGTGTTAAAAAATTCTATATTAATAAAAATACTTCGACTTTTAAATTCAAAAGAATCTTTACGTACTATAAAACAAAGTACTGAAAGGGTTTTCTACTACCAAGTGCTGTACTACCAAGTACTAGTACAAGTAGGTACACTAGGTACTACAAGTGTCTTTATTAGTTGTTCAGGCTAAATTGTAAAAATTTGAGTTTAAATGAACCAAGACGCACGCAAATGGTTAGTTCACAATATGGTCTCTTAAGAGGATACCAAAATAGCTTCTTGCATTTTTCTACGTACGAAGTTTTCATTTTTTCTTTAGATTGAATGGCTAGAGCTCTAATTTTTAAGTATATGTTTTTTCAATATATAATCTAGGATCGCATAAACTCAGAAACGCGATTGAAAAAAGTTTTCTCGATAGAAAATCTTAGCGAAACAACCTCTCTTATTTTTATTTTTTTTTCATTTGTCGGTCTATTATCGCGTATTAACTAATGAAATAACTTTCAAAACATAAGTAACTATTATATATAGAAACACGTAGACCGGAATTAAAATATATTTAGTAGATTTTGAGTAGGTAAACACAAAAAATATCCCTAATTCTTCATTTTCTATACCTACTAGCTCTGTTAATAGGTACATGTCGACGATAATATTGATGTAGGCCCTTAATGATTGTAAGATGAATAACTCCTTTTCTCCAGTCTATTGACGCCCCACTGTTGAGAATGGGCCTCCTCTACATCGGGTGGGTTTGTGGTCTACTATGTTGCGCCGACAAGGCGTGTAAGCATAGGGTTTTCGAGTTTTCTGTCGCTCACAGTAAATGTTAACTGCTTATATTATCCCATATTATTATTTTTTTATCTCTTCATCCCCGTGTGGTGACGGATTAAGAATACAAGTGTCACCACCCCATATCCTCCCAAGGGTGCTGTAAAAGCCAGCTAAGGGATATTGCACTCAAATAACATTTTCCGTGAGAGACTGAAAACTCGAAAATAAACCCTGCGCCAACACGCCTGGTCAGCGCGGCACAGTAGACCAGAATCCCTCCCAAAGTGGAGGAGGCCCGTGCCCAGCAGTGGGACGTGAATGGGCTGGAGAAGAGAAGAATATCCCTTAGCTGGCTTGAACAACACCCTGGGGTAGAAATGGGGTGGTGACACCTGTTTTCTTAATCCGTTATCATACGGATAATATAATTGGAAGATGAATAACTAACCAGACGGAATTTTTGATATACGTCCAAGAAATACCAGTTTAAAGGAGGAACGAAAGTAAAAATAGCAAAATTTTTGGTAGGTATATACAAACATTGTTTCTAAGAGTATTATGAGGTGCCAATTCAATAGGATAAACAAAACATACCTTTGAACCTTTTTGCTATTACAGGTTTCAATTACACACATTTTTACCAACGTTATTACGGGTCCATTGGCTTATTTCAAAATTGCTTTCAAAATTGAAAATAATAGTTATTTTGAACGTAAAGAGATTTTTGTACTATTAAGGGGTCTTAGAATTTATTTATTTTTACTTTACTCTAATTTCTAAATCGTATATTACATCGAGACTTTAATCTAATATAAATCAATATCAAATATCATGTTAAAATGTGCTAGTAATTTTGATGTACCAAATAATAAATGTCCGTGTGGATTAAAAATACAAGTGTCACCGTCTCTTTCCCATCTCTGGGTACTGTAAAATCTCCGCTCTAGGTGAAAATAAAGCCTGTGCCAACACGCCTGGTCAGCGCGGTCAGTGGCGGATTTCCAGTCTCGGACGCCCCTTTTTAGCATCCTCCATATAAACTACATAATGAAATTCTGGCCGCCCTAGGCCTGGGCCTACTGGGCCTTAGGGTAAATCTGAGTGCGGTCCAGTAGTACATTACCCCTCTCAAAGTGGGAATGGCCCCAGCCCAACTGTGGGACCTTAACGGACTGGAGAGAGAGAGAGAGAATTTTGGTTTTAAGATGGAAACGCCTTGTCGTCTCTTGTATAAGTATAAAGCTACCTACCTATTCAATTTACTTGCTAGTTAGTTTATCTAGTAGGTAGACTCAAGTTGCCGTCATAAAATAAAGGCAATCCTTACCTAATTAAGCAAGCAGATTGGATTTCATGTATTGGATGAACAGATATAACGTTAAACTTTGACGCCGAGTGTTGGGTTTATATTGCTATATGTAGTGTAGCCACAATGATAAAGTTTTTAGAGCGTCACTTAAAATTTATAATTGAAAAGCTCTTAACTATCCTCTCTTGTTTAATAAAGGTTATTTTAGTAGAGATTTTTTTTTTCTTTTTTTATAAGGAAAACTTACAGCTAAAATTACATTTGCTAAGAATTGGTAATAACAAAAATATGGCCAGTTAAAAGTTTTCACAATTAGATATCTATATAGGTGTATGAGTAAGCAGCGTGATATAACATGTCAATTAAGTAAATAAATAAAAACAAAAAAACAAAGTCAAAACAATTCTATCAGTCGCGACTATTCCCAAAGAAATTACAGCTCAAGATATTCTTCAACTTTTTTACACTGGTATTAAAAAGATCGATATCGATATCTACATCTCGGTACATCTCGTTATACATATGGCAAACTCAAATGAAATATGCATTTTGGCGATAGTTGGTACTAGCCATAGGTACGTGCAAGAGACGAGGCATACGCCGGAAAGTAGTAGGTACGCGCAGTGCTATTTTGTTCGCTATCTCTATCGCATCAATTGATCCGTTAATTATCTTAAGCAAAAATGATAAGTCAGCATTTCTACGTCTTTCACACAGAGGTAGCAAATGAAATTTTTGAAATTTTTTACATTTATTATGTACAAATTAGAGCAACGTATTTAATCCAACTATACAAAACCAGCCCAACTCTCTTTATTAGTTAAGCGTATATATATAGGAGGGAGTGATAGAGTATTGTGCAGTTCTCGTGTTTATCTAATAAATGATTGCGACTCTTATTGGCGTCTCTGATTGCTTGTCATGTATGCGTGAATATTTTAAAAGAACCCTATCATTCACTCTTTTAACTGTCCTTTTAGCGCTTAGAGATCTTTATGGGAAATTGTTAGGTGTATGATATGCTATGGGTATTATTATTTTAATTTCTCTGACAGTTAATATTATAATAAGTGAATTATTATTCCACAAATAATAGTGGAAGACAATGTGCTGTCACATGGCGTGCGACAACTAACACCAGCTAAAATCGGAGGTAGCGTTGTTCTACGGTGTGAATTGTCACCGCAAGTTGGTTTCTCCGAGATCACGTGGTTACAAGATGGATTGCCACTTTCCTCGGGCTATTCTGTTGGTGGTAAGTACTAAATTTACATGAATTTACATACACCTTTCACTAAATACAAATAAGCATGTCTAATCCAGTGGTTAGTCATTTTTCTGTAACAAGTTAAATTCTTTGTCAATTTGAGATAAATATTATATTAGTTACTTACTAATACATAGTGTTAAAATTTGTGACTCGGTTTTCTACTGCCAACTATATATTTTCTATACTATACCTAATTTGACTGACGGGCCTCGTGGTCTAGTGGTTCAGATAACGCGGGTTCTTCCCGCTAGGGACAATTATTTGTGATTATTTATAATTGTCATACAAAAATTTTGTCCTCGGTCTGGGTGTTTACTATGTATTATAAGTATGTATTTACAAAAGAAAAGTAGTTTATGTATTATATCAATATTCTGGTACCCGTAACACAAGCATAATAAGCTTAGCTTAGGACCAGAGAACGTTGTGTGAAATTTCATGAACACTTATTTATTTAATTTATTTTGTATTTTAATTGTTTTAGATTCTCGCTGGGTAATGGGTGCTAGCGGTATTCTCCTTGGCTTGGATCTAAGCCAGGCTGATTTAAATATGGAGTACTCTTGCTTAGTACTTGATACACCAAGTCCACCATTAAAACTAACCACTGACGGTCAGTTACATCTTACGTTTATGTTTGTTAACTATTAACTACAATGTTCACCTAATATAGGAATAAGTCGTCGATTATCAATATAACTATTACTATCCCATTTTCTTCCCAGGGTGCTCTAAGAGCCAGCTACGGGATAATATATGTAAGAAAACAGCATGTATAAGAGACGGGAATTTAATATTAAACTACGCAAACACGCTTGGTCAGAGTAGAATCAATTGTCTCTTCCTAAGTGGGGAAGGCCGATGCCCGTTAGTAAGACATTATTGGGTTCACTAGGAAAAGGTATCGGACACTTTCCAAAATACGTTAATATTTTTGTGTAGATAGTAGCTGGTTGGAAAATATTGAAATGACATCAGTTGAAGCTCGAGTTGGAGAAACTGTTGTACTTCCTTGTATTCTACGACACATTAGCGGACATGCTGTTAGGTAACGTATCTTTTTTGTTTTTTTTTATTTCAAATTTCGATTTTTTTGTTGTTTATGATTACCAGCCAGCGTTTTTTTTAATTTTATCAGTTGGCAGCGTCAAGATGATAGTGGTAGTTGGTCCACAAGTTCCTCTGAAGGTATAGTTCGAGGTGGATCTCTTGTATTGCCTAGTGCCGCAACACATCACGCCGCGCGATATGCTTGTTCTCCCAACCCGGATTCACCATCAAGAGTCATTGTAAAATTGGTTATTACTGAGCCATTACTGGTTACCGTGGCACCAAGTTCTTTGGTAAGAGACAAAATAAACTTGATGCTGTCATTTCCATATTTGTAATATGAACAAAGTTAGATTTTAGCAATCCAGTGATTGAATAATTAAATAAATCTTAAATAGCCGCAATTATTAAGTCTTAATTTTGCACCTGCTTTGCACGCTTTTGCTATATTAGTACATTCATTAGGATAAACTAAATCAGATAGGTACCTAGTATTTAGATTTTGACTTCGCATTAAGACAATTTTATTAATGATTTGTTTTCACGTCTAAAACTGCAATCAAGAATGTTCAACTATCTTATGTTAAGATACAAGGATGTATTATATGATTTAGAAGTAACAGAGAGTTACATAGTTTTATCAATCGTATGATATCTTAAGTGGAATAAGAGCTGTATCTTATTTATCACATTGCTTCATATTGCTTTATTTGTCATCAAGTGTATGCTTATTGTAGATAATAGGCACAGGCGGTACTGGTCACTTCAACTGTACAGTGCAAGGTGGACGTGGTGGTGGCACTACTCTGAGTTGGCAGCACGAGGGGCGTCCGCTTCACGCTCCTCAGTCACGCCTGTCTATAGGACCCGTTCGATCTCACCACGCAGGTCTTTATCAGTGCACTGCTCATGATCACACAGATTCCGCTGTTGCCGGTGCTGACTTAGTTATTGCTGGTAATAATAACATGTTTATGAAAATACCATCATTAAAACTTTTTAGTTCACATCCAGAAATTATTATATTAGATCCTGAATCAATTATACATATAAACTATTTGGGTTAAAGTTCTCATGATGGTTAATTTTCGTCTGAGATATTAGTTAGATAGGACAACCGACTATTCTAAAACGGGGTTTCAGACAGACCGCCAAGATTAGTGTCAACGTTCAGTGGAGTAGTCACCAGAATTGGACAAAGTATTGTGATAAAATGTTCAGCTACTGGTGTTCCTTCTCCTCGGATATTTTGGACTTTGGATGATAGACCTTTGCCTGCCGCTCCAGATAAGTAAGTTTTTCTTTTTTTGAAAATATCTAATTAGATACTGTTCTGATACCTAAATTCTTGTTTTTAATTTCTCTCCAGATATAGTATAAATACAAGAGCAGAAGCAGTACCGGGTAGTGAAATAGGTACAATCGTGTCAACATTAAGTATTACTATAAGAACTGCAGATGAAGGTGGTAGATACGGTTGCAATGCAACTAATTCGCAAGGATCACATGCTCATCAGGCGCGACTGAATGTATTTGGTATGTAGACATATTGAAGTACAGATACCGGATTTTCAGAGAAGCAAGATTTATATATTTTCAATTTATTTTTAATTTTCTTCTGCAGGACCACCCAATATTAGATATTTACAAACATTGCATGTTAAGACTGACACAGATGTAATAGTATATTGCCCTTATTCGGGATACCCTGTAAAGTAAGTACCTATTATATTCTTATTTCTCTCTCTCTCCAGCCCATTAACGTCCAACTGTTGGGCACGGGCCTCTTCCACTTTGGAGATATATGGTCTACTGTACTACGCTGACCAGGCGTGTTGGCACCCGGATTTATTTTCGAGTTTCCCGTCTCTCACAGAGGATGTTAACTGTGTCCGATATCCCTTAGGTGATTTTTACAGCACCCTTGGGAGGAGATGGGGTGGTGACACTTGTATTCTTGATCCGTCACCACACGGAGGTGGTCTATCCTGTGGTCTATCCTTACTAATTTATATTAAATTAAGTGCAAAATCCGGATGATTCTTATTTAGAAATGGTTTATACGTTTATATGTTCTCTTTCTTAACGTAACATCATATTCTAGAGAAGTATTGTGGAAGCGAGAAGATGGCTCTATAGTTGAAAGTGTGATCGAATCTAGTGATGAGAGAGGAATTTTAAGACTGAATTCAGTTAGAAGTACTGCCGCTGGAAGTTACACTTGTGAAGTGCGCGCTGAAAGTGGAGAGATTGCCAGAAGAGCTGTACGACTTGAGGTACATAGTAAGTATAACACTTTTTTATGTATATCCCCCCAAAAGTGATAAAATAGTGGATATTCTCAATAACAAAATAGGGAAAATTTAAAGGTTATATAGAAAAGCTTTGCAGTTTACGTAACTAATTGCCTCGCAAATCTGTTCCTGTAGCCTCGTAATATATCTATGGTATTATTGTTTTGAAAGTCCTTGTTTTTATTGGTAACAGAACCGCCTAAGATTGCTCCATTTCAATTTCCCGAAGAGCTTGAAGTGGGAGGTAGTACTCAAGCGACGTGCAGTTTAGTATCAGGAGACAAACCTATACAGTTCACTTGGCATAAGGACAATTTGCCCATTCCATCGGTCCTCAAAGTAAGTATACTCCGATTGGGTTATGATAATTATGACCTATAACAAACATTTTATGTCGCAACTTATTGGTGATTTAAACAATATTCCTAATATCATATATTATTTACTTTCATTCTTTTTGGAAAATAGAATCAAAGATTAAGTAGAAGTATTAGTGATTATAAGTTTGTACAGACATAAACATATCCTAGCAGTGTGATATTCATGTTTAAATGGAGTTAATTAATAATTAATGATCGATAATTAGTAATCGATGTCATTAATGATCAGTCATTGTTGCCAGGTGGAACAGAAAAATATGGATTTCTTTTCTCTGCTTATCATACATGATTTAACATCAAGTCACAGTGGAGAGTATACATGCAGGGCAACAAATGACTATGGAGTAGTCAGTCATACTGCTTCCTTGATAGTGAAAGGTATTTATTGTATAATTAACTCTAATTCTATTCGATTTTTTATAGGAACGTTTGAGTCGTTACTTATTACTTTCCCACTTTCCCTAATGACAACCGGTAACTTAAAATTCAACAGCATTTAACACTTAGTTTTCTGTTCATCACAGTTTGTATCTACAACAAGACAATGGGGAAATTTTTGTCTACAATATTTATGCAATTTACAATATAATTACTTAATTGTATACAATTTAGTACTTATCTGTCTTTGCTTCTTTGGAATTAGGCCGCATTCTTCTTGTGTCCTACTCAGCGTGCGCCCGCTTTCCTTTTACTTTTCTTACTATCATTTACAGATAAAAATTTAGAAATGGGAAAATGATACTATATTTAATTTTCGTAACTTTTCTTTTAATATATTTTATTTATTGGTATATTGATTGATTTTTTCGATATATAGAATAGCGTAACATATAAAGCAGTCTCTCCGTACAGAGGCACCAACGTGGGTGTGGAGGGCGCAGAACACGTCTGTGTCAGCTGGTGCGGCTTTACTGCTTCCTTGCTCAGCTAAGGGACACCCTACGCCGAGGATTTCTTGGGAATTGTCTACAGGTATTAGAAACCAATAACCTCTTGAAACATATAGATTGATGGCTTCGACAGCAACTCTTTGAACCAAAAAGAAGCCTTTCTTATGCTTATGTATTTACAAGGCTTTGGTAATTTTGTAAGGATTAAAGTATGTCAATAAATAAAATTGAGTGAGATATTTTGAATTGTACTTAATAGATGGTGATAACTGGCGTCATATTCTTTGGGGTCAGTCAGAAACCGTGGATACTAGTGGCGGCTCAGTGCTACTGGATGGAACTATATGGTTAAGACCAGCCAATCCAGAACATGAAGGCTGGTATAGATGTACAGCTCGAGTTCTTCATTCCTTTCTACATCATTCTTTTTATCTTGATGTCAGAGGTACGGATAATGATGATGAATAGTGGTATTTTACTGAAATACATTAGTTAATATAAAATTATTTAAAATGTCCTTGTATAAACTAGAACCGCCAAGATTAAACAGAAATGGTAGTGGAGAAACTCGTTGGGTTGTGAGAGGATCAACAGCCAGATTATCTTGTACCGTGAGAGGAGAACCGGAGATCCATGTACATTGGACACATGACTCAAGGCCGCTTGCATTACAGTAAGTATATTTACAGCATATATTTTATAGGCCGATGTTCAAACAAAATGGACCCAACAAGGTGGAGCGATGATCATATTCATGACGTAGGCAGAGAGCCACATGACTAGAGAGGCAGAGCCATGTTCTGCACTCTGTGGGAAAGGGCTACGTCCAGCTGTGGCCAAAGAAAAACTCATGAATGGATATTACATAATTGTAACAACTTCAAGTGTTTCATATATCATTAAGCTTGTATAAGGATTGTCAGGAATATTAAAGAAGCAAATTGTAGAACATATAGTCGCAATCATAGGTAATCGCAGGGCATTGCTGCAAATGTTTAATTAAAAAGAGCTATGTCCAGCAGTGAAACAGAGTGACAAAGATTAACATAAAAATGAGACAGCAATTAATAAAACTAAAACAAATACATAAAACAATAAGGGTAGCTATGTCTTATCTCGGCTTTAGTAGTTAAAAATAAATTGTATTATCATCGTTGTTACTCCGATATAATTAAGTATTAAATTTCATCAAATAACTTGGAAACCTCTCTTTATTATAAAATAATGAGTGAGGTAAATGCAAATATACATTTACCGTCAAAGTAAACGTGAAATTGAATTTTTATCAAATTGTGTAACGCTTGACATTTTAATTTCCCTTTTTGTATATTGAGTTTCAAAGACTAGCAATTTTCTGAGATAAGAGTTTACGAAGCGTTCTTGATTACAATATATTTTCATTAATGTATAGGATAAAACAACATATTGCATAGCTTTTTTTATGATGATTTTGTGAATAAAACTATGAGATAGGTACATACATAATAGAAAATTGCTGAATTCGTATTAAGCGATTACGCCTATAGCTAGAAAGATGGCATAAACGTATCCTATTTCAGAGGCTTGGATTGGCAATTTTTTCCTGGTCTCGTGTCAAGAAATTTAGTGTGTAATTCCGTTGTTGCTGGCAAAACAAACACAAAATAATATTAATATCCAATCAGAACACATAATCGTAAAATTTTGTATTAAATGGACATTTAATACAAAATTTTACGATTATGTGTTACGATATGTATTGAAAAAGTTGGTATCAAGCTTTATTTAATTTTAGTGGTTCTGGTGGTGTAGAAACAAGAGAAACAGGATCTGGTACGATGCTATCAGAAGTAACTATACCTCATGCAGGACCTGAACATGCTGGGGAATACAGATGTCTTGCAAGAAACTTATACGGGAGCGATGAAATTTTATACAGATTATTTGTTAAGGGTATGTCAACTCATAGTTGATTCCATCATCATTTTTTACTTAAAACCACATATTTTTGCGATTCGATATCTCTATGGGACTCATAAAATATGGAGAATTAATAATTTCAATTTATTTTTCTCAATTTGATTGTTCAAAATACGGAGTTGTGTTTTTTAATCCTTTATTTACGCACCGTCCTCTGATCCCAAATTAAGCTTATAAATTGTCTTACGAATGCTATATTTTTCCTAATACATACCTACATACTTAATGTTTTACCTATTTATTACCATTATTATATTTTTTACTGGGTTTACAGAACCCGATGTCACTTTAAATAAGATTTAGACCCTTGCAGTTAATCTTACAGTTAATGAATAGAAATGAAATGAAAAATCATTTAATCACGTAGACACAATTTTTCAGAAAAATTATGTGCTTATGACATGTCCAATTTTTTTTTCCCTACCACCGGTTCAGGACGCAATCTGCTGAGAAGAACCGGCGTAAGAAACTCAGCAGAGCTTTTAATCAAATCAATATTTTTAAATTAAATGATAATTATACTCACAGTGCTAATAACTTTACAATATAGAATATGTATTGCTCTAGAGCAACCTACTCCCAAGCTTTATCACCTTTAATATAATCCGAAATTTTATAATACGCCTTTTTACATAATTTAGTTTTAATGAATTTTTTAAATTTAGAATTATTTAATTCTCTTACATCAATAGGGAGTTTATTATAAAATCGTATACAATGACCCATGAAATAGTTACATATATTGTGGAGACGGGTTACATGCATCACAAGATTGTGTTTATGCCTTGTATTAACATTATGGTGGTCGCTTTTTTTTGTAAAATTATGAATATTTTTATGAACATACAATAAATTTTCATATATTTATTGCGAAGCGACCGTTAAAATATTTATGTCTTTGAATTTCTCCCTTAGAGAATCCCGCGGACCTAGGTTATATATAGCTCTAACAGCGCGTTTCTGGAGCACAAATTTCCGAGTAATGTCCGCACAGCTTCCCCAAAGAAGAATTCCATAGCACATTACACTGTGAAAATAACTAAAGTAAACCATTCTAGCCGTATCTACATCCGCAAGTCGTCTAATTGTTTTCACCGCATATGCCGCAGAGCTAAGTTTGTCAGACATTTTTTCAATTTGTGGGCCCCACTGTAATTTCGAATCAATAGTGATTCCTAAAATTATAGTTGACTGTACTGGTTCCAATCTCGCTCCACTCAAATGTACATTGGTTTCTACTTGGGTAACACTTGGCATGGAGAATTTTATTACTTTTGTTTTCTTAGAGTTTAATAATAAGTTATTAACATTAAACCATTGTACAAGTTTTGAGAGTATATAATGAACTCTCTTAATCAGTTAATTTACTTTTGATACCTACCTATGCTACAATCTTTTTTCTTTACAAATAGAACGACCAAGTATCCCAGAAGAAGTTCGAATATCAGAAGTATGGTCACGTAAGGCAAGAGTGACATGGAGAGTCTCTCGAGGTGCATTAGTGTCACATTATTCACTGCAGTACCGGGCATTGACACGGGAACTACCACATCCAGCCATAGATGCGCCAATGCCTACTCTTCATGATAACTGGGACACGCAAGAAGTCCTCAATCTTACATTAGCTAATTCAGATTTACTCCATGACGCGTAAGTTTTTATATTATCCAGTAAAGTTTTATGTAAGTACAAAACAAAAATTTTTTTGCAAAGTAGGAGAGGTCTGTAAATAACAGTACGCTATTTTGGTCATTGGAAAAAATGTGATGAAAACAAATTAAAAAATAACACGATGAAAAAATATTTGAATGGAGAGGATAAATTTAAAACAGTGAATAATAACCCGATAATAAAATACGTTAATAATGTAGACTTAACATATGTAAGACATAACATAAAATTAGCTTGTTCTCTATTTGAAAAGTAAATTCTGTAACAGATGATGTATGTAAGATGCAGATAACCTAGTTCTAATCAAAGGAAAACTTCAAATTTCTATGCAGTAAAATGATTAAATTTCTATAAAATGTAATATGCTTTTATTAACTTCGTTCGCATCTATTTATCTAACAATCTATGCAAGGATCTTTTAAAGTGAATTTAAGCCCTTTCTAATCGTGTGATTAATATCGAAAGTCGCACATTTATCAAGAATAGACTACAATGCAATTATTAAAAAACACTAAAAACTATGGTTTTTCACGATCAACGTCAAAATCAATAAGCGTATCTGGTAGTTAAGATGCACCGAACCCTAATGATGGGTGAAAGTTACGAGAATGAGGATGATTTAGTAGTTAAACTAAATAATCTTTGTCATAGATCTGAGGGTCCAGGTCGCGCAGGTACTGCCGTAGCAGGGCTTTTACCTGACACTCGGTACGCATTACGAATGGCTGCTTTTAATGATGTAGGAGTCTCTTCATATACAAGCCCACTACACTTCACCACTCGAGAAGAAGGTAAGTTCTTAAGATATTAAGTATTTACTATGATTAAATTCGTTTAAGTGCATACAGTTAATGTTTTAGACCACAATATTTTTTTTCCACCATTGAGGTGCATTGTCGTTAAGCGACTATATCGCCTAATAATAAAATTAGCTAATTAGCTTTATCAAATCTGAAGAATTTTTTAATATGACATACCTAGTTATTTTTGTTTAGCGCCTGGAGCAGCTCCCCGTGACATAACTGTGCGTGCACTCAGAGCTCGTGAGCTACATGTGACATGGCAGGTATTTATACCTTCACTATTCTGCCCATATCACTTCAAGTCGTATCTTTTAGATCGTAGAATTGAGATACACGCAGGTACCGTCCACTAGTTAAAAATTCTCACTAAACAATTACATACTGTTTAGTGAGAATTTTTATTTATATAAATAAACATAATATTATTAGCTGCGAGAATCGTAAATCCACGTAAATCACTACAATCAATTTTTCACACACGTATCTTAAGATCTAATGCTAAGTAGCTGCAATGTCTATGGTTAACAGATATCTAAAATATTTTTATAGTCATTGGTGTCATAGAAAAGTAGTAATGTCTAAATAGTTCCTATAGATTATTGTACATATATTTATATTATTTTAGCAACCACCAAGAGAAAGTTGGCACGGTACTCTATTAGGATACACGATTCATTGGTGGGAGGTATCAGATGAGAGCAAAGGCATTTTAAACGATAGTACAGGATCAGAGAGCGGTGCTAGCGCAGATGCCACAAGTACCACTCTAAGAGGTTTAAAACCAGCCACTAGATATGGAGTCACAATTCGTGCATATAATGCAGCAGGCACCGGGCCATTGTCACCACCTCATTATCGACATACGCTTGAGTCACGTAAGTATTTTAATACCTATTTTGTTTTGTTCCATTTAGAATTTCCTTGGGCAAGTGCGTAGCACTCACAACCGTCGGGCATGTATGACCAGATGTATGAGTGTGGATGAAGCCAAGATCGGATGGTAGCAGATGGTGTTTTATAGTCTCTGCCTACCCCCATGGGAAAAAGGCTTGATTTTTGATGATGATGATGATGAGAATTTCCTTCTATGATATCTCCGGCCTGGAGACCAAGATCTATTTATGTATAACGATCGAGTTTATTAAGGCTATTAATTTAACTAGTTGCAAAAGACAAGAAAGAACTTACTGGAATACACCACAACATGGTGATTGAACCGGGCTTTTTCTTTAAATAGCACCAACCGGCAGTCCGGAGGGTGTTAAATGTATTTCAAGTGGATCAACTACTTTACAAGTGCAATGGCGTCCTCCCCCAATAGAGACTAAGGGAGGTCTCATAACTCACTACACACTTCAATATACGCGAAGTGATGCTGACCCTATGTTGCCAGCACAAGATGCCTTCTTAAGATTACAGGTACGATAGTCTATTAACTATCATTTCAAAAATAGTAAGCAATTGACAGAGATATAATGAATGAATTAATTAAATGTACCTAGTGTTTCTTACAAAGAAAATTTTTACAGAAAGGACTTCCCAAAGTTTTTTCTCAGCACAACTTCTAGTTTTAAACTAAGCTCTATGCTATTAAGCTCCTTTCGACAGAGACACCATACTTATTTTGTTAGGGTAAATTGTGAATTCATTTACATTATATAAAAGTGGAGAGTATATCTTCTAATGAGATCTTGCAAGTTTTATTTGCGTGGTCCTTACTTTTAAGATGATACAACAGTGATATGCAAATAATATTATATCATTTCCGTCGTAAAAAATATTTAATGTTTTCCATTTTTATTTAATTTTCTTTATGCCATACGTTATCTAGATGATATTATTAGGGAAATTTCACATTTTATATTGTATTGTTAAAAGTATGAGCATTTATTTCAGCGGTTAAACTTCAATCTCTCGTTTAATATTAACGTCCCACTGTTTGCACGGGCCTCCTCCACTTCAGGTGAGATTATGGTCTACTATGACACACTGTGCCTGTGCCAACCCTAGGGGTTGGCACAGGGGTCTATTTTACGAGTTTTCCGCCTCTCACAGAGTATGTTATCTGTGTACAAGTAAATATTCGTTAGCTGGCTTTTACAGTACCCTGGGAAGGAAAAGGGGTGGTGATACATGGATTCTTAATCCGTTACTTAATATTGAATTTTAATTAGAATGCATTACTTATTCCATAATTAGGGCGAAGAAGCGACAGTGTCACGGCTTACTCCGTATACTGAATATGAAATAAGGGTGCGTGCACACAATGCAGCAGGTGATGGGCCTCTAACAGCTCCCCAAATTTGTAGGACTGATGAAGACGGTAAGTTTTATAACAATAATTACACTTATAGTTAAAATACGCTTATGTTGTAGTTGAGTTAAAGTTCTTTATTTTTTTTAGTTGTTTACGAAAATCCCTAAGTTTAAAAATAAATCTTTAATATTGATTGATCATCCATCCATCCATCAGCCTCTCTCCATCCATTGTTGGACATAGGCCTCCCTTATAGTACGCCACAACGCGCGGTCTTGTGCCGCTTGCATCCAATAGGGGGCATGCAACCTTGTCGGGGGCCGCCCAAGGCTACAGTTTCCGATCCGTGGTCGCCACTCTAGGACTTTTCTTCCCCAACGATCATCAGTCCTACGAGCTATGTGGCCTTCCCATTGCCACTACAGAGTGCTAACCCTTTGATGATTGATTGATCAGCCAATTCCAAATTCCAATTTGCGCTGAAATATAGTGAAATATTGAGGATTACAATTTGGGTTTAAAGTTTCATTGCATAGATACATTGATACAAATGAAGCTTATAAAAATATCTTAAAACATCAACAATATTTTAGAATTTTAAGCTTGGCAAATAAACTAAGCATAATTGCTTAAATTTGGCAAAACGATAATTTTGTTTTATTTGTCTTATAAGTAGATTCTAAGAAATGTTAAGTAATCAAGCAATTAGCCAATTCATGTTAAATAAATAACGAACTACGTTATAACTTTGCTTAACTTTGTTAGCTCACGGATTATTCCTGTATAAAGTCAAACAATTCTCTTGAAAAATCGTTTAAGATATTCTCTGAACTATCGACAAGACCGAACTGACTTTATCTGTTTTAATTATTTTTCGAAGACAAGAAAATGGTCTGTAGAGTTTAGTCTACAAAATCTTATCTTTAAGTTACTCAGTCCTTCCTTCATATTTAGTAATATTTGATATACCTACAGTTTTTTTGTTTAATAATGACTTTGATTCCAGTTTATAGATACAATCATTTTAATTGCCACCGTAAAATCCGTAAACTAAATCGTCATCAAAAAAATTGTGAACCTAGAAAAATACAGTAAACATGTAGTATAATACTAAATATTTACAGTATTGCTAAATAGCCTATTATAATAATAACTTTTTATAAAACAAAGTCGTTATTTTTGTTATGTCTCTAAGTGAGCTTTATATCTTCAAAGATACGCAACGAATTTTAATGCGGATTTTTTTTAATAGATAGAATGTTTCAAGAGAATCTAAATTCCACGCGTATGAAGTTGTGGGCAACAGTAAGTTACTTATTATAAAATAAAATCGTTATTTTTGTTGTTTCTGGTGAGCTTATATCCTTAAAGATACGCTATAGATTTAAGAGCGGTTTTTTAATACACAGAGTGAATAATAGATTTTTGTATAATTTTCAAATTCAAATTCAATACTCTTTATTGTACACCAAAAATAGATTACAGAGTTGTTTATATAAATTTAAAACAGGTGCAAAAGGCGGTCTTATCACTATCTGCGATCTCTTCCAGACAACCTTGGTATGAAATACTTAATTTCTGGAATTAGATGTTTGTGGTGTACCTACAAATTTTTTTTATCTACCTAATAATAGATATACATATACACATACATAAATACGTCAATATACATACATACACATACAATTACATATAATTTAATAGGGTTTGATATTTAAATTCCAAGCGTCCTTACCTAATTGCGGGCAACAAGCTATAGCAGATTATAAGGAATTTAAATGGTTAAAACTGAATATTTATGAACTATTTTAACGTATTATATTTTGATTTTTACAATTGTTGGCAGTACCAAGCGCTCCAGGTGGCATGAAACTGATAGCACTTGGTGAGAGATCCTTGCGTGCTTCCTGGTTGCCTCCACAAGAGCCTAATGGAAAACTTACTCACTATTCTTTGTATGTCAAGGATCTTTCGGGGTAAGTTCTTTGCCTAATATTAAATTTTTACAGTTGAAGTTCACCCATTTAGAAGGCATGAACATAACATATAATAACTTATTTTCATGTAAATGTATGTTAGTAGAACAAACTTAGTTTATACTATTTCTGACAGATCTCGAGAACCTAACATAACAAGAGTAAGTTCATGCGCTGAATCTGAGGGAAGTACAACGGAATGTACTCGACTTTTACGCGGCTTACATACAGGCAGGACTTATGAAGCGTGGGTGAGAGCCGCAACATTAGCTGGTGAAGGCCCACCTTCTACTGCTGTAGCGTGCCAGACAAGCGCGTTAGGTAAGTTTAAATGAACTAAAATAGTATTCTTACTTGAGCAGTAAACATTTTTTATACAAGAACAAAATCATATCACAGTTAAATAAGGTTAATTTTACAAAGTGACTAGTTTCGCCCTTGACCATGGTGACTGCAAAGTCTCCGAAACGTCGGGCCAAAATTTAAAACAAATATACGCGTCTAAATCCGTAAAAAGTAGTTTTATTTAAAGAAGGTGTTATTTTATCGCATAAAAATCACGCTCGATATGGAATTGTATTAAAAACACAAATTATTTCCAATATGACCAGCTAAGAATAAATTACACAACGACCTTCGGTCTCAAAGTAATGCTATTACTGTACAATGTACATAATGATGTACATAATGATGTACATAATGATGTACATAATTATATCATGTTACGAAAATATATTTTTATATTTATATATGTTTTTGGAAATATATTTATGTAGATAACACCTAACCTCTACGCGCTATAAATATTTGCACTCATCACAATATCTACAGTTGTAATATCGACATGTAGAAATATCATTTGATATCTGGCGTAAATTTCTCATATTGCATTTAGCTCCTGCTCGCATCTCGTCGTTTGGCGGTGTGGTAATGGGTACAGCAGGCGAATCACTATCATTGCGTTGTGTGGTTGGCGGTGCTCCGCCCCCAGCTAAACGTTGGCTTCGAGGTGGCACACCACTTCATCCACGCCCGCCTTTTCACCTCGATGGAGACGCGCTGCTTATTAGAGGTGATCTTGTAATAGATTTTATCGTTTATACCAATCGTGTGCCTGCTTACTAAATACAAATGGTAGTGTAGCAGTTTGAGAGGTTTTAAGCAAAATTACCTAAGTTAGTAAAATGTAAAGTAAGTACCAAAGTACTCTGTTATATACTTTTGTTATTAAAGAATTACACAGAAAATATCGAAACGTACAGTTAATAAAAAGCATTTACCAGTCAACACCGTATTGAGAGTGTATTTTAGTGGAATTTTATTATCTCATTAGAAGATATAGTATAGACGATATCGCGTAGGTATATCTGTATTTATATATTATATACAAATTGTTATTAAATTGAGTTTGTAAATACGCAACTTGTATAAAGACACGATTATAAAACCTGATTGTGAATGTAATAGTTGTGCACATACAATATGGCCTGCTATCAGACTAAAAGTTATGCTTGAAATACGTTGGTGATCCGTTTAACATATTTTTTGTCAATAAATTTATTCGTTGCTAAAATATCTACAATGTGTCATTTTATAACAGGTTTAGAATTATCTCACGCTGACAACTACACTTGCGTGGCTGAAAATCCTCATGGATCAGATTCAGCAACTTGGAGAGTAGTTGTACTTCGACCACCTGCACCTCCAAGTCTAGCATTATTGGAGGCTCGATCTAGAGAACTAGAAATAGAACTGAAACCAGCATCTAGAGCACCCGGCCACGCTATCCCAAAGGCCTATAATATACATTGGCGACTTGCTTCACCTGAGGTAAGCAGTACAACACGGTGTAAACTTCAATTCAATGAAAAGAAAACTTTGACATTCCTTTAGTTGCAAGTGAATATAATTAAAACTTGGTTTAAAACTAACAAGTAAATCAGTTTTTGGGTCATTTTAGCGTACAATTTGACTCTAATTTATCGCAATTTTTTATTACCCTACTAATTACCGGAAGTTTTAACAACATTTAAGTATTAAACTTTAGAATTGTTAAATACTAATTCGTAAAGAATTTTATACTAAAGCCAATTATATATACATCTTATTAGGTGTTTAAACAAAATCATTGTGAAATCTTCGAAACAATGCATCTATTGTTACCCAGCGGGGGGCCCGCGCTAGGGATGTGTGACCAGATGTGCGGTTATAGGTCAAGGTCAAGTACCAGTTGAGAGGTTAGAAGTTCGTTATGTATCTATAAATGTATTAACCTATGTAACGGAATCTTTCAACGCGATTTTTACCCACTTACAGTAGTCGGATTGATTTTAAAATTTGCATACATATTAAGGACTGATGACATTGCAATTATTTAAAAAGATATTCAGGATTAACAAGCGTGTTTTTTAGTTTTTGAGCTAAGCAAATTATTAACGCTGTTATTGCACTATATCTCAATTATACATACATCCACTTTGGACAGAATACATTCGTATTATTGATTTTATACTTACGCGATTTAAACTTATAATTTTGTTAATATTTTATCATGTTAATACTGTTAAAAAGGCATTACATACATTCATATTGAGTCCTTGTTGGTCATTCTAACGTTATTATAGGGTGAATGGCGAGTCCAGTTAGCGAAGCCCGGTCCAGTAACTTTAACAGGACTCCGTTGTGGTTCCGCATATCGTGCTTATGCTACTGCTGGAGGAGCCCCGGGTTCTGAATTAGCTGTAAGGACCTCTGGTGGTCCCCCTACTGCACCTCCAAATTCAAGATGGATTAGAGTAAATGCAACTCATGCGAGATTCGATACAAATGCATGGACTGATGGTGGGTGTGGTCCTGTAACTTTGAAATTAGAATGGGCTGGATCTGGTATTGCTGGTTCGAGGGATGTACCAGTAGGCGGAGAAGTTATTTTAGGTGGTAAGTATCTATAAACTTATTTCTGCTTATGTTGAAACACGTTTAATTATCTTTACTTATTATAAAATAAAATCGTTATATTTGTATGTGACGTGTGTGTGAGAGATCTTGAAATATACATGGATTTTGCTTTTTGAATGAGTTTTCACACACAAGCATATAAGCTTAGCTTGGGACCAGAGGACGTTGAGTGAAATGTATATTTATTTTTTAAGTGATAGAGTGGTGCAAGAGGATGGCATTTTGCATATTTTTTTAAAAATATTTCTTAATTTCACGCCTACGAAGTTGCGGGCTACAGCTAGTTAGCAATAAATGCACTTTTGTAGGTTTATCCCCGGGCTCTCGATACCGGGTAGCAGCTCGAGTATCTAATGAAGCTGGTTGGACGCGAGAAGTGTATGAATTTACAACAAACGCCGCGGACGGACTGGCTGAAGAAGTGGACGCGCCATTTCCTGCAACTGCCGGCGAACTTGCATTATTATTGGCATTATGTGCTGCTCTCTCTTTAGCAGCTTTAACTATATTTGCTATATTACTGAGAAGAAAAAGGTAAGATTATAACACCAATTCTACTTTTACAACTAAACCTAATTTAGCTAGAACATAATTTATAGCGTCAAAATCACAATTCAGCAATGTTAACTGAATTTTCTTAGTATATAAAAAACTGTGTAATATAAAATAACGATTTCATGATACATATTTATGGTTTTATTTATAATGACTTATCGGAGGTTTAAACAATAAAATAATGTCACTCTATCGGAGATATAATAAACATTTTATCGTAAAAACACTATTATAAATAAAAATTTTTGACAATTTTAGCGAATTTTTAAACCTCCGATAAGTCATTATGAATAAGACCATAATCAGTATACAATTAAAGAACCAGCCATTAAATCAGAAAAGGTACACAGTAGTTGGTTTCGTTATTATTAAGTTACACTTAATTGTCATCAATTTCAAATACACGCGTGCAAAATCGTGGACAACAGCTTGAACATCATATTATGTTTGTTGTGAATTACAAAACAACCTAGATTTGTTTTTAAAAAGACCTAAAAGCCGTCGTTATAGTCGTATATAAGATAGGTTATAAGTAATCTGCAAAAGACAGCGCTGAGACAAGCAATCTCGGCGACCGTCCTCAATCCGACTCAAATGTCAGCGGTATGACAACTCAATGTACATTAAACTTTTACTCGCAGTCGAATAAAGTTAATACTTCTTTATCAATTTAATTATTAAGTTGTCCTGATGGTTTTGTAATATAAGCATTTAAAATTTTAAGAATTTACAAAATAGTTTATGATTTTAAAACAAGTTCAAATATGATTTTAAAACAAATAATTTGAATTACTTAGTCATTCAATATTTGGGCTTATGTGAAATTTAACAGACTTATCTTGAATTGTTTGTATTTTTTTAAGCATTTTTTAAGAATTTAATATTCTTCATAAAGATATTCTTTACGTAACCTATTGGCTATTACACTCTAGTCCTATTAGTAAAAAAATATAAAGCAAAACGAATACCGCTACATCTTAAAGTAATGGTACTTGATTGACATCCTATCCTAATTTTAATCCAAATCTAATATATAAAATTTCCATGTCACAATGTTAGTTACCGTACTCCTCCGAAACGGCTTTACCGATTTTTACCAAATTTTATATTGTCAGCTAGTAATATTATAAATGTGAAAGTTTGTGAGGATGTTTGGACGTTTGTTACTCTGTCACGCAAAAAATACTAAATGGATTTTTATATAGCTTATACATAAAAATAAAATATAGGCTACTTTTTATCTCGAAAGAATGGAATGTTCCCGCGGGATGATAAACAACTGAGAGATTTTTTTATCCTTTTACCGCGGGTAACATCACCGGGCACAGCTAGTATTAAAATAATTATTACTGTCCTTATCAGGAATGATGGTGCTGCTGTTCGAGTAGCGACAAATGCAGAAAAACCTTCATGTGGTACATATAGAGCACCACAACATCAACCTGCTAAACTTCCACCAGAGCCACCAGGTAACACTAATTTTCAAAAGAAAGATTTGTTCCACTAAACCATTCTATTAATTTGTAGAATATCGTTTAAAAATAGAACTCGCGTTTCATTTACAAAATAAAACTCCTGGATCCTGGATTCTTGCAATCGAAGGCAGACTCGAAACTTTTGTCCTTGCGTATATATCAATAAGCTACTGATGACAGCATTCTCTATTGAAGATTTGTCAGGAGGTATAAATATTTTACTGTTAAACGAGGATTCGTAATCGTAAATTGATTACTGAATAATTTAGTACTTTAAAAAAAAGTTCAACCAACTTCATGTGCCTTCGAAATTCAAGGAATGATAACCTGGAGATCCTGACCTAGTGCATTGTCTTTTTCCATTGGGAACCACCAGATTTCAAATAAAAAAAAGAATCATTAAAATCGCTTTGCCAGGTTAAAAGTTAGGAGGTAACAAACATAAATTTAAAAAAACATACAGACGAATTGAGAACCTCCTCCTTTTTTGAAGTCGGTTAAAAAGGTCGTTAATATAACATCCCATATTTGTCTACCTTCACATCTTAATTTAGGACTAACAAAGATTTAGTTAAAGGTTCATTTTTAGTTTAACATTTTGTGATTAGATAATACTATAAAATTTTAACAATTATTTACTTGGTTTAGATGTTTACGAGATAAGTCCGTATGCAACATTCGCTGGTGGCGTAGGTGCGGCAACTGCAGGTGGTGCCAGAGCTTATACTCTTCAGCTTAGAGCACTTGCAAGGCACGATGATGATGCAGCGCCTCCACCACTGCAAGGTTGCTGTGATGGTAAGTTTTTATAATCTTAAGGCGTTTATATTTATTATTTATTGGTCGTGCTTTTTTTTATTACTGATTCATTTATTAAATATATTAAATTTGCTTACTGGAAAGCACGACCGCAATAAGCTCAGTTGGCAGAGCTACGGAACGGTATTCCGCGGTCGTGGATTCGAGTCCCGCTTGCGGTAATCACTTTTTCCACCGTAATTTAATTTATTAAGTGAAAGCATAGCATGTCAATCGCAAAATAAATAAATTACTTTATTATTGTTATTCATTTAATATTTATATAAACATGGTCTCATATTATAAAAACATCTTTGAGGTGTTAATATCATGTTTTCGCAATAAAATTAAAAAATACTAAACAGATTATCATGTATTTCACACAGTTAGATAGAGTGATTTTTAAGTGAGGTTTAATAATATTAACATATGTAGTATTAGCTAGTATCACCAATCAATATCTATTCTCTAATTGAAATTGTGTCTATGATTTTTTTATTTTTGATATTTTCCACAGAAGAAACATGCGTAGATGCATGTGAAGCACAACGAAGACGCAGACGACGAAGACATTACTGCCCTGACCATGGTAAGATCATCTATCTTGCGTAATTTACGATACTAACATTTTAACTACTTCTTTATATAACCATAAAAATAATTGACGGAAACGAAAAGCGATTCTTGTTTCGTTTTTTTTTTTGTTTTGTTTATCTATTATCGAAAAGTTTAGGTTAAGTAAAATATTTTCTTAGCTATTTATTTTCATATTCCTAATTTAAAAAAATAGAAATTTATTATATACTGTCATGGTAATAGTTTATTTTACTGTAATTTTATTTATTAAGTAAAAGCTTATGCTTTTACTTAATAATTTTGCAAATTTTTGAAAATTTATTTTATTTTCTGTCACATATTTTACATATTTACACACTTATATTAGTGCGGTATGTATCTATCAATGTATTAATCTATGTAACGGAATCTTTGAAAGTGATATTCACCCAATTGCAGTAGTTGTATTGACCTGAAATTTTGCATGCTTATTAAGGACCGATGAAAATGCAATAATTTATAAAAAAATATTCAGGATTTTTAAGCGTGTTTTTTTAGTTTTTGAACTAAGTAAATTATTTTATCTTCTTGTTAACAGGTTGCTCACAAGACTCGGGAAGTTGAGAAACGGAAGTGTTAAATTTATAATAATTGAATATTATCTAGTCAGTGTATTAAAATATTTGATTCAGTTATACATATTAATATGTATACAAAAATTTATACAATAATATTGTCTTTTTACAGAACATTTCTTTTATTTACCCTTACCTTTACACATATTAATCTATTTAACGCTAGAAAATCTATATTCGATAACAATTGCGCGTAAGGCTCTCGCTATCAAATATAGACATTATTTCCAAGCCCATTAAAGGCATAGCTTTGAGCATGGGTCACCACTATTTTGGGAGCTTATTTGGTACAATTAAGCTGTGATGTAATAGGTGTGTTGGGCAAAGCGTTTAGTCTCGAATTTTCCAGCAGTTGCAGAGGAGAATTTTTTTTATAACTGGCTCTTACAGTAACCATGGAAGGAAATGGAGTGAACATACTTGTACTCTTAATCATCACCACATGGATAAAATTATAACATCCGAGGTAAATGTGATTTCAAGAGGGATTCGGAATATAAAATCCATGCAAAGTTAGGGTGTTTCTCATTACGTCTTGATCCCATTTTTACACAGGTTTAGCTGACCCACTGACCGTACCAGGATTAAGTCTCATTTATTATTCATTTTCATCTAATCATGTTCTTCCTTGATATATTGTTTACTTTTTAGGCGCTGTTTAAAACGACCTTTTACTTTATTAGGCACTGTTTTTCGTATTAATAAAATGGTACCGATTCTACATGCACAACTAAACTATAAAATGAAAAGTGATAGCGTCAATAACACATTTCGTCAATGTTAACTGAAATGTTTTATTAGAAAATCTGTATATTATAAACTCACAATTTTAATTAATAAAAATGTGTATAATGAAATAGCCAATTAATCAAAATACGCCATAGTTATTTCCATTTATTAGTTTAGTTGTGAACGTAGAACTGGTACCTACCAAGCTACCAATGTTTTAATCACATTACTCGAAAAATGTGCTGTACTAAATACTGGAAACATTAAAAAGCAGTGCGGTCTTAAAGAAGTTTATATGAGTATTTCTTTTTCACACAACATATCAAATATATGTGCTATTTTATAGTACATACGCAAAAGTAATTGTATGCGACCGCTAGTCTTCCTTTTAATACTAGCCCATTAATCCTTTCAATATTATGTGTATTTTAAAATATACATACAATTTCGTATAATCCAATTTCTAAATTTAAAATTGACTATAGTGGGTACTAGATTATTGTACTACATTTAGGTACATTTCTTTTTAATATTTTACAAAGGAGATTAGCATCTTCATAAAATAAGTTTTCAAATCAAAGAGCCAAAGCTAGCTCGAGAATCACGGACGACGGGTACGTCCGTAATCCTCGTCCTAATACAGAAAAATCCGGCTAATTGATAGTGTAGCTTTCAGATTAATTACCGACCTTATACTCTATTTATTCAGTTCATCGCTATTTAACTTATGATTGTAATTAAACTTGCTTTTTTTTCGTGTATGTATTTTAAATTTACGATTAGTTCTATGGTTTGAAGCATTACCTACAGATACAGAATCCATGGAGTTTCTTGTCTGTTCTTCTCCATAGGATTCCCTTTAGGAACAGACGCCTAGCTTCTGAATTTTTAAAAGAGCATGTATAATATCTTGCCTACTTAAAATAAAACTCTTTGAGTTTGACTTTGATGAGGTTAAGACATTATTTATAATTTGAATCAGGTGTAAATCGATAGGTAACTTTCAGAATTAGATCAAATTAAACAACAAAATTTTCACACTATATACAATACAAAATAGCTGTTGCACACGACTTCACACGCGTGGAATTAGAAAACAAATGATACATATAAACCACTAACGCAACACAGCACAGGCAAGAATGTGATTAATATTTTCGTCTTTGCATCATTTTTCACTGACGCTTTGCTCCTAGTAATAGCGTGTGGTTATATAGCCTAAAACTTCCTTCGATACAACATGTACTACCCAACACTGAAAGAATTATTCAAATTGGATCAGCTGTTTCTGCGTTTACACTTTTAAAGTGTTCAAAGAAGCAAAGAAACAATATTGAATCAAGCATGTATTACACAGTGAGATATAACTCGTAATACTTCCGAGGTAAAAAGTGAATATTAAAAAACGATATCGTCTGAATTTTATTTTTTACACTTAATCAAACAAATGGAATAGGTAAATACATTATTAAGGTCATAAATAACGGTTGTTTTCTTGATAAAAGGACGGAGAAAAGAATAATGAATATTTGAAAATCAGCTTTGTTTTACTAAAGCTCTGAGAACATCAATCAACATAATCAAAATGCCACCGGAGCGTAGCCGGAGGTAATAATAGACGTAATTTTCTATTTTTCGCGTAAAATTTTATTCTAACACATTAAATAGCGACAGATAGTATTAAATACTACAACAAATATATATTAATAAAAGAAAAATGTTGCAAAAACTGGAAACGTTTCCTAAATTCCACGCGTACGGAGTCCCGGGTAACAAATACTACACAAAGACAAATTTGTTAATATTCAAACGTGAGTTCAATATGGCCAAGAAGATACAAGGAGTCAAGCAATTTCCAAATTTATTTAAATATCTGTTTGAAAGTTGCTTTGATTTCGGACTTCGTGGTCTAGTGGTTCATGTAACGGACTGCCATTCACAAGGTCACGGGTTCGATTCCCGCACGGGATAATCATTTGTGTGATATTTATAAAATATGACACAAATTTTTGTTCTGTCTAATGTGTTTCTTTGTATTATAAGTATGTATTTACAAAAAAAGTAGTATATGTAGTATATCCGTATTCTGGTACCCATAACACAAGCATACAAGCTTAGCTTGGTACCAGATGACGTTGTGTGAAATGTCCGTGAATATATATATTTATTCCTAGCTGTTGCCCGCAGCTCCGTCCGCGTGGAATTTGGAATTTTTTTTTCGCAATAAACGGTAGCCTATGTCCTTTCTCAGGGTCTAAATTGTCTGTACCAAATTTCATCAAAATCGGTTTAGAGGTTTAAGCGGGAACGCGTAACAGATAGACAGAGTTACTTTCGCATTTATAATATTGGTAGGGATTTTAATCTAAGCAAATAGCTAAATAAAATAAGGACAAGTCATCGAAATAAACTAAGAAGCATTGCCTATATTTTCACAAGAAAACGATACAAACTGGGGTAACTTAATATTAACTGCGAACACCCGACACGGATTTCGTTTAATTTTGAAGTATGTACACAGTTTTAACGTCGTAGCTCGCATTATTATAGAAGATTAATAAGTTTGAGTTAGAAAACCGTTGTAAATAATAATATATTTTGGCAGAGTCAACAGTTTAATGGAGTTTTTGTGTTTTAAGTCCATATATGTATGCTTTTTTGATATTAGTATTAATTTTCCAACAATAAATTTACACGTAGCAGGTATATATACAATATAGCATAATTGCGTACGTTGGTACACTTTTGGCTGTGTATGCCTCTTTCGTAATTTATATTGGAAACATAAATATTCTTTTATTTACCGTTTTGTATTCTGTCTAGTTTTGTTATCATTCATAAGGTATATGTATAAAGTATTTTAAATTTACTATTGGGAAATGACTGAGTTGCCGTTCAGTTAAGAACCGCCATTTCTATGGGCATTTCGATGTTCTTAATTGTGAAAGAAAGACGCTTCACTTCGGCATCATTTCATTAAAACGGAACTAAACTAACATTGAGCACTCACCCGTTAATATAGAATCACTTGTCTCGTAGTAAGACCTTTGTTTATGACCTAAAAGAAACAGAAGAATGATAAACACAATCAATAGGTAATTAGTAAACTGATAAGCTTTTATTAGCTCGGTGCGTATCTATCAATATATTAATATATGTGATAGAATCTTTGAAAGTAATTTTCATCCACTTATTACTTATTTCAGTCGAATTGATCTGAAATTTCACATACCTACATACTTTAAACATATTAAGGGCCGATGATGACGCAATAATTTATAAAAATATTTAAAATTTTCGAGCATATTTTTTGGTTTTTAACTATACAAATTATTTTATACAGTTCAATATTTTAAAACACTAAAGTAGCTTAATTATTTTACATGTCATTGATTTTCCTGGAACGACGAGAGACTGAGATTTGACCTTCACAAACTTCGTAATACTTGACCGTAACTTGTTTATTTCGTTTCTCTACTTAATTATTTGGACATTAATCAATTGAGTCTGTCAGTTAAGCTAATATAGTATAACACTGAACTAGTATAATAATTTTTTTTTATTATTCTTGGACATTTCACACAACGTCCTCTGGTCCCAAGCTAAGCTTTATATGCTTGTGTTATGGGTACCAGAATACGGATAGAATACATATACTACTTTTCTTTTGTAAATACATACTTATAATACATAGTAAACACCCAGACGCAGCACAAACATTTGTATGACGATTAAAAACATCACACAAATATTTGTCCTGACCGGGAATGGAACCCGAGACCTCGTGAACGGAAGTCCGTTATAAGAACCTCTAGACCACGAGGCCCGTCATAATATATCAACGGGCTGATTACTTTAACGATATTGTCGAGACTATGCTTTTCAAAAAATTAATACTTATAATTTTGTAATATTTTTCTACTAAGCCACGAATACATTAATTTGATATTTGCAAAAATGTTTTAAGTGCATTATACTACTAGGTCCTGTTCCGTCAACCACACAACACTAACTTCTAACCTTAAATAATCTAATTAGTTCAAAAACTAAAAAAACACGCTTGAAAAACCTGATATTTTTTAAAATTATTGCATTGTCATCGGTCCTTGATATAATATGTGCAAAATTTCAGATCAATATAATTACTGCAAGTGGGTTAAAATCACTTCCAAAGATTCCGTTACATAGATTAATACATTGATAGATACATACCGAACATAAACAATAAGCGTGTTAAAAAAAAAGCAAAATTCTGTTCATTATCTGCTCAGACAAAATAAAGAATCAAATATCTTTGCATACATTATTTTTTCACATTTGTGTTTTATATTTTGTTTTACATAATATACTTCGCTAAGTTTAAAACTAATTATTGCAATTTCACCAGTCAGTTCTTAATATGTGTGCAAAATTTCAGATCAATCAGACTTTTAAAAGTAGGTGAAAATCACTTTCAAAAATCCTGGTACATAGAATAAATAGATTGATTGGTTCGAAGCTAATCAAAGCATGTTAAAAATAAAAAGTAAGTTTTGAAGAAATTTTATAATAAAACGCAAAAACAGTAACATTATTTTTATCATAAAAAGCAATAAACATTGGCTTTAGGGTCTCCAAAGGTAAGTACATACAAACAAAATACTACTTAGATCCTTTTGACCATTACAGGTTTCAATTACACACATTTTCTGTGACCTTATTACGGTTCACCTGTTATATTTTAAAGATAGGCCTCTTTTATTATGTTCTTGGTACTTCACTATATACCTATTGTTCGAGCTGCGCATTGAAAAGATGGTCGAAAATAAATTCATATACGATAATACATTTGCTATTTTTACGCGAGAGCACTTCAATTTTGTAATTTGTAAGTAACACTATTTCTGACAGAAAAGGTTGAATAACATTATTCGTTTACGCACTTTTACTTCAATTTTTTTCATAATGGCAATGGTTATTATAACTTTCAAATAAATTGAATTTTTTTCACATACAACTGAATTACGCTTATTGAAATAATCTAGTGTCCAACCGAAAGGTCGGTTTCGGTTTCGGTTTTGGCCGAGTTCCGGCCAAAAATCAAGTTTCGGCGGCAGTTTCGGTTTTGGCCAAAATCGGCCCAAACTTTTGCTGAAACCGAAACTTGTGTCGCAGTTCACCCACACTCATGCTCGCCTAACTTCGTTTCCCGCGGCAACGCTTTGACGGCCCTGTACGGGAATTATGAGAAGATAATTTTATAAAATAATAAAAATGTTAACAATATTTTTTTAAATTATATTAAAAAAATGATTCCAACAAACTTAATATACTGTGTCTCCATTTCATGCCCTAATTAATGCAAAACAATAGGTAAAATCCACCAAATTTCAGTATTTTAAGAAATTTTATACTTGACCACGTGAGTTTCGGTTTCGGTTTCGGCCGGAAAACCAGTTTCGGTCGGACACTAAAATAATCATAAAAGATTAGATAGCTTCGTTAGGTTTCTCCCAGTCTATATAAGTTTTGAATAATCTAGATTTCCTACTAAATCAATTATACAGTTCTTTGATTTAGATAAATAGTTACAAATTCTACACAATGAAAGAAATAGGCGCAATCAAAAGTTTATTACAGTAAACAAATGAAAAAAATTGTTTAAAACATTAGAATATCATCAGCATTTCGTTTCGTATAGTATTGGTTTTCGATACCGCTTATACAAATTGATTAGCTACCTATAATCGGTACAGCGATGGGCCAATGTCTGCAAATACAGCGTTACTTTATTGACATGCTTAGCTAAGGGACAGTCTATTCCAAATAATATTCTTTATCTTTAAGGATTAGGCTTTTAATGAATCTGTACAAAAATAGACAACATGATCTTTGTTGATCTTTGTTGTCCGAAATAAAATCTGATCTTTTTTGATGTTTGTTGTCCGAAATAAAAGTTTATTTATTTATTATTTAACTGTTTTTTAGTAATGTCAAATATTAAATTCATCGTGCTTCTAATATTTTAACAAAATATTAGTTACTAATATTATAAATCTGATACTGTCAACTGTCATTCTCTATGTACAATAATTTTACGACAAAACTACTGAACCGATTAGAATGAAATTTGGTATCTAAACAAATATGAATACAGCGGATACTTTTTATTAGTAAATTATGTTATGTAGTTCTTTATGAAGAAGCAGGAAACTACTATCATAATTATATAGTATTAGCTATTATATTTTTTACTAGCAGTGCCCGCGACTTCGTAGGCGTGGAATTTAGTAACGAAAAATTTAATGAACTAACAATAACGCCATTTTACAGCTAATTAATAAATCGTCCGTTTGGTCCCAAAGAAGTAACACACATGGCCCCAATGTCGGGATTTAAGCAGCGTATCGACCATACGCCGACGCCGACGCCTATAAAAACCAACTCAACACCGATACGTCGATATTTGAGCAGCGTAACGACCATACGCCGACGCTGACGCTGGCACCTATAAAAACTAACTCAGCGTCGATACGTCGGGATTTAAGCAGCTTAACGACCATACGTCGACGCTGACGCCTATCAGAATCAACTTAGCACCGATACGTCGGGATTTGAGCAGCCTAACGACCATACGCTGACGCCTATAAACACCAACTCAGCACTGATGCGTCGGGATTTGAGTAGCGTAACGACCATACGCCGACGCCTATAAAAACCAACTCAGCACTGATACGTCGGGATTTGAGCAGCGTAACGACCATACGCCGATGACGACGCCGACGCCTATAAAGACCAACTCAACACCGATATGTCGGGGATTGAGCAGCGTATCGACCTGTAAGCTATATTATTGGAAAGTTTCATGAAAATCCATCCAGTAGTCTTTACGTGAAAGAACCACAAATATCCTTACATTCATACATCCAACATTAACCAAACATTAAAACATTGGAGTATGGATAGAAGACCGAGAAAACGTTCGCGTTGCTCAGCCAACAGTTTAAGTATTTTATTTTGCCGCGCGTAATTCTTTTTTCGTCATATCCCCTAAGATGTTCATTTAAATTGTATGCTGTAAAAAGCAGTTATAATCTATATTAAATGCGTAAGCTAACTAAGTTATTTAATTTGATAAAAAATGTTTCCATATACTCATAAAGCTTTTGAAAACATCATATTGAATTTGATAATTTTTTTGACGTTCTTATGGGTACAGCAGGTTTTCCTTAAAATATAGACATTATGGCCTCGCGGACTTTTTTAAAGATCTATAGGTAACAAACAATTTCTCCATACATTACTTTGTTGTAACTCACATGAATAAGGCAGCGTTTTCATTTATAAATATACTATCGATAAATGTACTATCTAACACTGAAAGAATTTTTCAAATCGGACCAGCGGATCCTGAGATTACCGCGTTTAAACAAACAAACAAACTCTTTCTCTTTATAATATTAGTAAAGAAGTATAGATTAATTCTTAATTTCAAACTACAGTAAAATACAAGTAGCAGTAGTAAAAATCGTCCACTTTAATAACCAGTCATTTTCCTTTAATTCATGGTTATTTAGCCTAGATTAAATCGCTATTACAGATAACGTCGCGTTTACATAATATTTTTAAACATAACTTTTTTGTTGTAATTTTGTTCATGCAAAGAGTATATCTTCTAATGAGATCTTGTATGACGTTGTACACGTGATGTCTTTACTTATTATAATAATACAACCATGAGACAAAAATTCTCTTTTTATTCGCTGGCTTTTTCTAATAAACATCACACAAATGATTGTCACGAGCGGGAATCGAACCTGCGTACTCGTGTACGGCAGTCCGTTACATGAACCACTAGACCACGAAGCCCGTCATATGAAAAAAAGTTTTTTTATACTTCTCGTTCATAAGTGGAAAGACTATCTAACAAATTTAACCGCGCTTATTATTACAAATCCACGGCTTAGCATTTTAATTAACAGACTCTAAAAACGTTCTGAATTCGTTTGACTTGACACTAGATTATACAGAAATATCTCAAAAGCCTTCTAAAAGTTATGTAATGTGGTTCCTCATAGCAGTAATTTTGAGGTGAGAAGTGGCAAAGAAAGTATACTAAATTGCTACAGGTACCTACTGCAAACAGACGACAAAAATAAAGACAAAATTTTTATAAATAATTTAAAAAGCTGTGTGCAGCATTATTCCTAGAAACTATATTTATTACTTGTTTATTAATGTATATGAAAAGCTTCAAACTGGTCGTGTTCCATCTACCTTTATTGCAAAACTTAATGATGTTCGCAAACTGGAATGGTTATTATAAACTGTCATAAACTTTACGGTCATAGTAATTTTGAAAGGAAATTATAACATTGTGTATGTTATTTTGCATTTAATGATCTTTGTTCTAAAATTAGATTACACTTCTTTAGTAAAATCTTCTGATGATTATTATGACGGGCTTCGTGGTGGAGTGGTTTATGTAATGGACTGCCTATCACGAGGTCGCGAGTTCGATTCCCGCTTGGGACTATCATTTGTGTGATATCCATAAATGTCATACAAATGTTTGTACTGCGACTGGGTGTTTTCTATGTATTTTAAGTATGTATTTACAAAAAAGAAAACGTTGTTTATGTAGTCTATCCGTATCTGGTACCCATAATACAAGCATAGAAATATAGCTTACTTTATTTTTTTATTATCGAGTTAATCTTATCTTATTTTTCCTAAATTTCAAAATCGTTATTAGTATTTCGAGTTGTATGTTGTCGGTTTGTCACTTATCATTTAATTACAAAATGTAATCAAACATCCATTAAACGTATCTAACGTTATAATTAATAAACTGTCAACGGAGACTGTTACTTATGTACAGTCAGGTGCACAAGTGAAATCAGTTCGAGTAAAATGTCTTTTATACGTCGTCAATTCAGTGGCCTAGCTACCAAGGGGCTAGGCGGGGCACTGCCCCGGGGCCCTCAAGCTCAGGGGGCCAGAAATCTTGAGCGAACTGAACTAGCTTATTTAGCATTTTTAAAAATATTTGTATATTTATTTTTATTTGATAAAACCTAGTCCGTTTACATAGCAGTGGGGCTCCATTTTTTTATTTGCCCCAGAGCCCTTGGTTACCTAGCTACGCCTCTACGTCAATTATCGCTTATGCATTTACTAATTTATCATAATGCATTTATTTTAATTACTTTTTTACTAACTATTATTCGTCCCAGAATTGCAAATGTGATTTGACAGTGCTGATGTCAAACTTGAAAATAATGTTGCCACAGTTATGGCAACAGTGTTGGCCAACCGTAATTTTTTTATTCTGGTTAGTACCGATTATTCGAACCGATCAGAAATATGTAATAGCTAAATAAACTAAATTATAGTGGAAAAAATGATAACCATGAGCGGGACTTGAACCCACGACCTCGGAATACCGTTCCGTTGCTCTCCCATCTGAGCTATCATGGTTCCCGCATATGTTTACCAAATCTTCCACTACAACCTTCTCAATGTGAGTTAAACATCGTGCGATGTTTTGTGTACAACGCCATCTATTGAGCGGTTTGCACCAACTCGATCAATCGATCACTTAGTGTTCTTTACAGAACACAATTGGACCGAAATAATGACTGTACATGTATTTCTACATTAATTTATGAATTTTTGCAATTGACTTGCTATGCTTTTACAAATTTTTTTTTTTTTTTTTTTTTTCCACTATAATTTAGTTTATTTAGTAAAAGCATAGCAAGTCAATTGCAAAAATTCATAAATTTATGTAATAGCTGTTGCCCGCGGAGTCGTACGCGTGGAATTCGGCAATAAAGATTATTGGCGGGTTAAAAAATATACGGATATGAATAATATTATGGTAAATTATGGTATATTATATACTGTATATGGTTTATTTTATAATAGTTTTTCATTTACACTTGCGCGACTCATTTATTCTAATGTAACAACTTTTGCGGATTCAGATGCCGGTTACCGGTTCACCGGTTAATTTTAATTGATTTACTATCTTATATAAATCCGCTAAAATCTTTAGCAGATTTATATACGTAAGGTTTTTCGTTTAGTTACGGTTGGAGGACATAACTATTTTAAAAATGCAATTACCTAGCAACACAGTAAACGTCAAATAACATTTCTATTACTGGGACAAGCTATAGTACCTATTTAGGTTATAAGGTTGGTACTTATCATTGAACTATGGAAACGACAGACTGAACATATGAACACATACCTACTCCCTAAACTAAAATAATACTTAGCTGTTTTTGCCGTGACTGTATGTGCTTTTAATATGCATTATTAGACATGAAATTGTTTTAATCTATCATTTTAATCATATGATTAAAACGGACAATACATCGATGTTTACGCTTTTTTATGAATTCATGTAATATTATCTGAATAATTGTGAAAACTGGCAGACAATCTTTAAACTTCTACTAAAGTATTTCGCCAGCATTGATACAATATTGAAAAATATTAGTAATTGTAATTACAATTTTTACGTGTACAACAACTAGGTAATCTATATTATTTATAATAATATTACAAAGCTGAAGCGTTTGTTTGTTTGTTTGAACGCGCTAATCACGGGAACCACTGGTCCGATTTGAAAAAAATCTGCCTGTGTTGGATAGTACGTTTATTGAATAAGGCTATATGCTATATAACACCACGCTATGACTAACAGGAGCAAAGCAGCAGTGAATAATGTTGCAAAAACGGGGAAATTTTCTAATATCCACGGGTACGAAGTCACGGGCAACAGCTAGTTCTAAATAAATAAAGATAAGACTACGTTAGACTAAGAACAACATCTTAATATTAAAAACAGCGTTGTCGGTCCTGTTCTTACACTTAATCAAACAAATGGAATAGGTAAATAAATTATTATAGTCGTAAATAACGGCTGTCTTCTTGATAAAAGGACCGAGAAAAGAATAATGAATATTTCACAATCAGCTTTGTTTTACTAAATGAAACCCTCTGAGAACATCAATCAACTTAATCAAAATGCCACCGGAGCGTGGCTGGAGGTAATGATAAACGTACTTTTTTTGTTTTCTCCTGTTATATCCTAGCATATTGAATTAGTAGTGATAATTTGAAAGCTAGGTAAATATAATATTCATATGGCACGAGAGATGCAATGTATGAGAACGTAGCTTTTGTTTTCGTAGTATATTAATATAGTATAGTTAATATACCTATTATTGTATTTGGAAGGGAATATGAAAACGTAAAGTCTGAAGTAAATACATATTTTTAAAGTAAGTTATCTTAGAACATATGTATTTGGTTAGGTACCTACCTAAAGCTTTTGGTATGTTCTTTTACGTATAACATTCATTTCTTGAACAGACATTAAGTAAGAATCGGTGATTTAAGTCTTAATTATTTTAATCGTATCAAGGTATAACTTGGCATCTTAGCGACATTGCAGTAATAAAAAAAAGATGTGTGGCACTCGGGGACTGCCGCGGTAAAGCATTTTTTATCAACTTATACAATTTTATAATTAAGTAATTAGGACAAAATAGCGATTGTCAATCAAATAAAATAAACATTTTACATTATTAAAATCTAAAATACGCTGTTATCTGAACATTTAGGATACCTATATGTTGTCGATTCAAAATCCTTATTTTTATACGCTGTTTAATTTGAGGAAGGCGCTTACTCTTGGTATCAACAGGATGCAATAAATTGCGGAGCGAAGAGGGGATTACGCATGAAAAGTAGCGTCGATAATGTAAGGTTTTTTCATTACATTATTTTCGTTACGGAATTTCTGGATTCAGCCCCCACGCTCAAGGCCCGCGATAGAAGCTATGCAATAGCTTAAAATCCAAGTTATAAAGGGTTATGTTTTCATTCTCTTGTGTCACCTTCAAGTAGGAAGATTAGGTACCTACTTATCTATGTTGTCCGTTTGCTTATATGTCATTTTGATAAATAAGAGGCATAAAAAGAAATAACGAATTCCGGATAACAATCATTATGCGTTTCTTGCTTTCATTTCATGGCATTCTAAACATAAAATGTGAAGACAGATTTCTAACATCATTATTTGTAGGCAACGGTTTGCAATTTGTGTAAATCTATTGATATTTAGAAACTATAACTATCTTCACAAATTCTATACCAAAGCTTGTCATGTAACAACTAACAATAACGACAAGAACGAATGCTGTGTATCAATGTAATTTTTGTATCATGTCCATATAAAAGAGATTCCAATAAAATCTATCATATTGATTGAATATAGTAACGAAAAGCTTCTTTGTCAAAATATTGATATCATCATTATATCCAGATTCTGATGATTGTCAATAAAAAGTGGATTGATACAAGTGATATGATGAAGTACAAATATATCAAACGAACTTACTAAGTAAAGATCAATCAACTGTCCTGATTTCTTTATAAGACTATACTACATCTAAACACCTTGCATTTAATAAAATATTTTCTGTAAGAAACTTATCGGCCATCCATCAGCCTGCCTACGTCCAGCTGGATATAGGCTTTTCATATAGAATCTATAGGTATTGCGCCACTTGCATCCAATGGCTCCCGGCGACCTAGACGATTGGTCATAGGCATATCGGGCACTGTTGTCTAAACAAGAACTCTGAAGACAATATTGGTAGAGGTAAGTAACATCATCAATAACTCTAAAAGTCCTAAGACATTCACTTAAATTGTAACTATGTATTATATTTTTGTTGGCTAAATACTGATAGAAATTTATACCCGTCAATCTAGTTCTTTAGCTCTGTATCAACAACAAAATGTATGGGTCAACTCAAATAGAAACCTAGAATTTCGCAACAAATTTTATTAACAGTGATACATAATATAATTACAATAAAATATACACAAAGAATATATTCAAATTATATAAAGCTTATAATACCTACGTACAATTTCATAATTGACACTCTGTAACAATTTTTAACTGTAAATAATGTTAGTGCAATGTAATTGCAGTACGGTCCTGTAATTATCTTCCTTTATATTTAGAGCCGGCTAGGGCCTGCAAAGTGAAGAACTGTTTTAATGCGTTGATTATCTTCGCATAATACTTTGCAGAGGTGACAGAGGTGTCGGATTTATATTTTCTGCATCTTATTTTTCTGCCGCCTGAAACGCGTAATATGCGATTGACACAAAAAAAATACTAATAAAACAAAAATAAATGTAGGTTTGTTTAATGGGATATTTACATGTTCTTACCATCTCGTATCGCATCTCTTCACTGATACGCTCGCAGAGGTCAGTCGGTATATCGCTCTCTGCACAGTCTTGTAATACATATTTTAGCTGTGAAGTCCTGAAAATGAGGTTTTTATGTAATCTTATTATATGTGAAGACGGACTACTAATACAATAAAATTGTCACCACCCCTTTCTTTCCCAGGGTGCTGTAAAATCCACCTAAGGAATATTGACGAGCCTCGTGGTTGAGTTATAACGGATTGTTGATCGAGAGGTCGCGGGTTCGATTCCCGCTCGGGACAATCATTTGTATGATTTTTCTAATTGTCATACAAATGTGGTGTTTCTATGTATTACAAGTTAGTATTTACAAAAGAAAAGTAGTATATGTATTCTATTCGTATTCTAGTACCCATAACACAAGCACATAAAGCTTAGCTTGGGATTAGAGGACGTTGTGTGGAAATGTCCATGAATATTTATTTATTTATTATTTATTTTTACAGATAATGGTGCTGATACTGAGCGCACAACTAAACTTAACTAAAAAATTAAAATTGATAGCGTCATTATCAGAATTCGGCAATGTTATCGGAACTTTGTTATTATAAAAGCTGTGTATTATAGACTAACGATTTTAATTAATATAAATGTGTACAAAGAAATAGCAAGTAATAGATATATTGACACTACCAATTTTCATTTTTTAGTTAAGTTTAGTTGTGCACCTAGAATAGGTACCAATATCATCTTTGAGAAACCCTGTGTCAACAACTAGTTAGGGCAGCACAGTAGACCATAATCCTTCCCAAAGTGGAGGAGGCCACGTTAATGGGCTGGAGAGAGAGAGGGAGAAAGAGAGAGAGATTTAAGTTTATACTTATACTAATTAGTTGTTTAGCTAATTGAACTAATGCGATGTTGTTACGTAATAGTGTTGATACTACAATGTTCGTTCCCATACTCCTCCGAAACGGCTTGACCGATTCTTATGAAATTTTGTATGCATATTCAGTAGATCTGAGAATCGGCTACTATCAATTTTTCATAACCCTAAGTGATAAGGGTTGTCCGCCCCTGATATTTGTATGGCAAAACAAGGTTTGCCAGTTCAGCAAGTACCTATGGCTATTGGACTGATAATTTTTCCATGGCCTTCTTAGCTTCATATTAATGACTAGGTACTTTCTCTTACAGCTTACAATAAATATAGGCTGACACCGGTCTTAAAAGATAGTTATCTGATGAATAATTGATAAATGTCTTAACAAATTCCTTTTGAGAAAAGTTCGGATCTTATTTAAGTCGTAAGATAATTCTAAGTAAATACTTCGTCTATTCTGTAGCGACAATTTAATTACTCAGTGTTCAATTCAATTATTTCGTTCCTTGCTTATATCAATACTATTATCGGCATTATAGCTGTTGAAACACTATTTATATATCTGCTAAAAGTATCCATTATTTTTATTAAAGGAGCAAATAAATAAATAGTAAACAGAGCTCAATTGCCGTTCTACTGTTCCTGGCTATCTTTTAATTTACTAGGGGTTGATAATAGTGAGGGATTGATAATGCAAGCTGTACAAGACCCCATACTACAGCTTTCTTTGAGGCCTACGTCTGTCAGAGGCCGAAACGGGGACTATTGTACTGCATATTTTTTATATATTCATGAACGATTCACACAACGTCCTCTGGTCAACCTAAGCATATATTCATTATGGGTAGCAGAATACGCATAGACTACATATACTACTTTTCTTTAATAAATACTTATAATACATAGAAAACACCCAGACGCAGTACAAACATTTGTATGACATTTACAAATATCACACAATTCTCCCGTGCGGGAATCGAACCCGCAACCTCGTGAACAGCAGTCTGTTACATGAACCACTAGACCACGAGGCCCGTCGATATAGATATTAACATATATTATTTATTTATTTATTTATACTTTATTGTACACCAATTACATTAAATATTATGTTACATTATTACGTTATCATGTTAAATATTATATTAAATATTATGTTACATTATTACGTTATCATGTTAAATATTATATTACATATTATGTTACATTATTATGTTACATATACAATTACATTAAACATAGTATTATATTCTTAGTCCAACTCCTACCTAGTCCAGTAACTGCGGTGACAGATTAAGAATACAAATGTCACCCCCCATTTACCTTCCCAAGGTGCTGTAAAAGTCAGCTAAGGGATATTCTAAACAGATAACATCCTCTATGAGAGAATAAAAACTCGATAACAAACCCGATAACAAACCCTATTCCGACACATGTGTCAATCATAATCCGCCCCAAAGTGGAAGAGGGCCGTGTTCAACAGTGTGACGGTAATGGACTGGAGAGAGATACTTACTGAATGTATATAAGCATATATGCACTGGTTGCACGTCGTGCAAGATACGGCGCGTCCTCCTTGCCTCCAAAGTTATATTCTATAGCTTCTTGCTTGCTACATCGAGACACCACATCATCATCGAATTTACACCACTGCAATAGAATAAGAGAATAATTAGATCACCATAACTTTATATGTTAATTGTTAAGCTAGTATAAAATTATTCCGATCTTATTATTTCTCGATAACTTCGGACTAAAATTCAGTTTCATACACCGAAAATACCTTTATCTATGATTGTAGTGTTATATTCGGTGTAATAGTTAAAGGTGGCCTTTTAATGTTTACGATCCGGTCGCGTGATATATATTGGAAGGCCACCTTAACACTAAAGGACTGTAAAACATGTTATACTTTTTAGTTAGAACTGTATGGAAAGTCAGAGATCTAAAATATAAATTTTACTTGTAGGAATTGACTCGACTATCATTGACTCGTAGAAGTTGGCGTTTTAATATTCAATTTTTAACCTTTCATATCTCCAAATATAACTTTTTACCTTTCCATCACCTCTAGGGTTGATAAAGACTACATAGTGACCTCCATAGTTGTCCCCTGAATGTACTAGTACTGCGTGTAAAATGTAATGTGCTGGTGTTGAGGGTATTTCTTGTAGATATTGATCAAGATTTATTTCTTCATAAAATTCAAATCTGCAATGTCACATCTCTATTACGTATTTGACTTTGTTTTATATATTGTTCGCATACGACCCCACTATAATCATTATCACTTTAGCACCACTTATGTACCTAATGTTTGTTGATTTTAATTTGTCGTTAAATCAAATTAATAATTTAGAAATAAATTCTGTAGCTTTTCTTTCATTCTCCATATTCCTCTATCATGATAAGTCAGTACTGCTAATCAAGGATATAAGAAATTTATTAACTATATGTATTAGATTTTCATTTCTTAAGATGGATACAACACTGCCTCGCCTAGAAAGGCGACAGGACGCACTCCAACGAGGTTGGTATCAGTCGGCAGGAGTGGTGGAGAGAAACCGACGAACTATACGGACATTGTCTAGCAAAACTGCCTTCCTGTATTCTTCTTCTTAAGATTATTACTGTCATTAACGATTGTAAGGGCTTAAATTATTTTTATGCTTATGTGCTTAAAACTGGCTGGTATAACACATGCAAATTTAATTTGAGTTTTAATTACTAAAATGAAATTGTGAAACTGGGCTGTTTTATACTTAAAACCAACGACACCTGTGGCACTAATATCGGCTAATGTCATAAAGTAAAATTGTTTTGGGTCACATTTGCATATTGTACTATATGTACATTCTTTGCTGATTCGGTTTGTTGGAAGAAAAATACCACGTTCTATAATTCTATACTATTTAATTTCTATTCCACAAATGATTCTATTCTAATCTTAACTATTTACTGTTGCTTGTTCTTGACTGTGGTCTGAAGTGGACTGTAGTGGACTGTAGTCTGAAGTGGACTGTGTTGGACTGTCGGAAAGCGCCAGTTTATATATGCCCAGGAGGCCATTGTCAAGCGCCCTGACAAAGCGCCGAACAATAAAGAGCGGGCAGCTTTGTGGCTGTGACCACCCACTACGATCCTGTACCGTTAGGGATTGTTCTCTTAGACTATTGATTATATATGCGCAGTTATGTCCATTGTGGAGCGCCATGACTAAGCGTCTAACAATAGGGATCGCCAGCTTTTATGTCTGCGACCACCCAAGTTGATCCTTTACCGTTAGCGATTGCTCTATAAACTATTGTGTTACAATTTCGCTTAGTTACAAAGAAAAATACCGCCCTTACAACTATTACAAATTATAACTAAAACAGGATATTATCTACTGTACTACATTTATGCTATATCACCATTACACATTAAAAAGACACTTTTCCAGTCACTATCTGTTACACTTATCACTATTACTGTCCCGCACATTACTCCCGCCGTGCGATGTCAAGGGCGTCGCATCACTCTCGCGTGCGGGCTCGGCGTCTGTAGTAACCGGAAGGATGACCAGTTTTCTTACGGGTCTTCTAAGCACCCCTCCTTTGGTTCGCACATCTACTGTTCTTACGATGCCGTCTGGGCCCGGGTATGTTGCTTGTACTCGTCCTCTAATCCAGGTGTTTCTGGGTAAGTTGTTGTCGACTATTTGTACGAGGTCGCCGGTCTGTACAGGTGCGCCTCGTCCGTGGGGCTCCCGCCGGTGTTGGAGCTCAGGAAGGTACTCCTTCACCCAGCGGGCCCAGAAGCAATCAGCGAGTGCCTGTGCTGCTCGCCAACTAGCTCGGGAAACTGCGTCTTCTGCGGTGAACGTACCTGGATTCGGTACTCGGCTCGGACCCCCCAACAAGAAATGATTGGGAGTTAGAGCTTCTGGGTCGTCTGGACTAACCGATACATGGGTCAGCGGGCGACTGTTAACTGTGTTCTCTACCTCGGCAAGTAGAGTGTGCAGGACCTCTTCTGTTGGATGTCTTTCATGGAGAGTGGCAGCTAGTGCGGTTTTGACGGATCGCACTAGTCTTTCCCAGGCGCCTCCCATAAAAGGAGCGCCGGGGGGGATGAAGCGCCAAGATACTGTTCTCTTGGCCGCTTCTGCTTCGGTGGCGACGTCTATCGATTGTCGCAGCTCCTTATCTGCTCCTTTCAAATTGGTGCCGTTGTCGGACCATATTTCGGTAGGATGTCCTCGTCGCGCAAACATTCTTCTTAGCGCCATCACTGCTGAGTCAGTACTGAGTGAACCTGCTATCTCTAAGTGAACGGCTCGTGTTGTCAGGCATGTGAAAATGGCTACGTGGCGTTTCTGTAGAGTTCGGCCTACTGTAACGGACAAAGGACCGAAGTAATCTATGCCAGTGAATGTGAATGGCCGTTTGTGGTGACTCAGGCGGCATACTGGCAGATCACCAGTTCTCGGATACGGCGGCGTTTGGGTGCGCATCCTGCAGTGTAGGCATTTTTTCAACAGCGATCGAGTCACGGGGCGTAGTCGGAGTATCCAGTATTGTTGCCTGCACTCGTTTACTGTTGCTTCTACTCCCGCGTGGTGTAACTGTCTGTGTATTGCTGTTATCCATAGTTTAGCTGTCGGATGCTCACCGTCTATAATCAATGGGCTTCGTAAGTGATATGCTATGTTCTCGGCTGCGTTAATTCGGCTTCGTAACCTTAAAGAGCCGTCTATGTACTCTATGCTCAATTGGTAGAGCCTGCTGTCTCTGTCTATCTTTTTCTCTTTTTTCAGCGCTTCTAACTCAGCTGAAAAGGAGTCTTCTTGCGAGGAACGTATCAAATATTCTTCTGCTTTCCTTAAAGTTTCCGCGGGGACTGGTACATATTTTCTATGGCTAGGTGACGACGTTTTCACTATTTTCTTTGGTTTCAGCGCTGTGGGTTTTGTTTTTCGCCATTCGGGGTCTACCTGTTTGTTCTTTTTTGTTCGTCGATAATTTACAGTTTCCTTATTCATCTTGCACAGTTCTATAAATTGTAGGACTCTGGCAGTTGTATATCTAAGTCGGTGCCAATTGGAGAACCTGGTTGGATTTGGAAGCCCCTCTGAAAGTTTTAGGCTACTTCCCTTTATGTGATGAACTTTCTCTTCTCCCGATGTTTCTACCTCGTCTAGTATGGAGGTTTCGATAGGCCATAAGTCTTCTGCCTGGAGTAGGAAGTCAGGTCCTTTGTACCATCTGTGTGTCTTACTGAACGTGGCTGGTACGTCCCGGGTTGCATCATCTGCGACGTTTAATTTGGTTGGAACCCACCGCCATTCGTTCACTGTTGAACTTTCCTCTATTGCTGCTAGGCGGTGAGCTACATACGGCTTGTATGTGCGCGATCCGGTCCTTATCCAGGTCAATACGGTCTTGCTATCAGTCCAGAAGACTTTTCTATCAGGCTTCCTCTCATGTTCTTCGATGACGGTTTCTGCGAGTCTGACGCCCATCACTGCCGCTTGCAATTCCATCCTCGGTATGGACGTTAGCTTTAATGGTGCTACCTTAGCTTTGGCGATGATGAGTGACAGCTTGACGTTTCCATCTGGTGTTGTTGCCCTCCAATACAGGACTGCGGAGTATGCTGATTCACTCGCGTCGGTGAAGATGTGCAATTCTAAAGCGTTTGCATCGCTATATCCCAAATAGCATCTCGGAATTTGCACGTCGCGAAGGTTTTTTAAATGAGTTAACCAGCTGTCCCACTGCACTGCTATGTCGCTGTCTATTTTGCTGTCCCATGCCGTGCCTCTTCGCCACACCTCCTGTAGTAATTGTTTCGCTCTTATGGTTACAGGTGATGCGAAACCGAGTGGGTCAAAGAGTGACATGACTATACAGAGTGCTTCTCTTTTCGTAGGCTTTTTTCCTTCTATTAAAGCCTGTGGTACTCTAGCCAAGTTCAAGTTGAATGTCAGCTCATCTGTTTCTATTTTCCATATAACGCCGAGCACCCGTTCTATCTGTTCATTGTTTCTATACAACTCTATGTCTTCTATTTTTCTATCGATTCCTAGTTTTTCTATGAGTGCTGGTGAGTTGGATTTCCACTGTTTCAGTTCAAAGCTGGCTTTCAGATGTACTTCTTGTACTCCTTTTGCTATTCGTTCTGCATCTTCTATGGTCCTGAAGCTATCTAAGTAGTCATCTACGTAGTGCTTCTTCACTATTGCAGCTGCGGCCTCGGGATGACTCGTCTCGTGTTCTTTAGCGTTTAGATTCTTAACGTATATGGCTGTCGATGGGGAGCTCGAAGCGCCGAAGATCAATGAAGTCATTCTGTATTCTTCTGGCGGCTTATCGTCTCTCCGGTCCCCTCTCCACAAGTATCGTAATGAGTCTCTATCTTCCGGGCGCAGCTTCACTTGCATGAACATTTCTTTGATGTCCGCCGATACTGCTATTTCATGTTGTCTGAACCGCATGACTACTCCTGGTAACGATTGTAGTAGGTCTGGTCCTTTAAGCAGCATATCGTTTAGTGCCACTCCTCGTGTCTTGGCAGCGGCGTCATGGACCACCCTTAACTTTTCAGGCTTCATCGGATTGATAACACCAAAATGAGGTAAGTACCAGGTTTTCCCCGGAGTCTTCTCTGCAGGGGCGGGTTCGGCATACCCCTTCATGACGAGTGCTTCCATTTGTTCTACGTATTTTCGTTTGAGTGCTGGGTCGCGATCTATCTTCTTTTCTATAAGTTGTAAGCGCCTCAGCGTGTTCTCATAATTGTCCGGAAACACTACGTCTTCTTTCCGCCATAATAGACCGGTTTTGTATCTATTTTCATCTATTTTCACCGTCATCTTCTCTAGAATGCGCAGGGCTTGTTCCTCGGGGTCGGACTTGGGCTTCTTCGGTTGTATGCAGAGGGCGTCGATTTCGAAGTACCTTTTCACCATTTCTTCCAATTCGTTGTTTTCCATGACTGTAGCATGTGACACGAAGTCTATGTTTCTTTGAAGTGTTCTAGTTTGGCTACCATGTAATACCCAACCCAGAGGCGTAAAGGATGCCACCGGTTGGTTTCTGCTGCCCCTTCTAATGTCCGATGTTACTAGTAGGTGCCAATTGTCCTGCCCGATCAATAGCGTTGGTTTTGCCTTCGGATAAATGAGGTTTTTGTAGATATCCGATAGGTGTTTGCATTCTTTCAGGAGTGCCTCGGAGACCTGTTGTGACGCGACTTGCAGCTTTCTTACGGTGCGGGCCTGTATTTCCTCTACACGATAGTTGGGACCTTTGATTTTGATGGTCACTCTTCTTGACGCCGACTCAGCCGTCTTCATATCATTTATCCCTTCTATCCTTAATGGGTCTATCGGTCCTTTAGCTCCAACCGCTTCAGCGACGTTGTTGTCGATCAATGTGACCGTTGATCCGTCGTCCATTAAGGCGTATGTGTCATAGAACCCTTTCGGTCCTTGTACCTGCACCGGTAAGATCTTTAAATAAGACTGCTTCTTACTGACCGTCCAAGCGGAGTTTATTGTTTCCGTGCTTTCTTCCTTTTCTATGTCTGCCTTTTCTGTCTTCTTGTCATAGTGCAACATTTTGTGATGTGTATTCTTACAGCTATTTACACCACATACTATTGACTTGCAGCTATGCGTTCTCGTCCTCTGTTGTAGACATCTGAAGCACAGATTTTTGGACTTTGCTTCGTCCCATCTTCTATTCACTTCCATGTTCTTAAGTTTCCCACAATCGGAAGCGGTGTGTCCCGTAGCCTCGCATACTGGACAGCTCTGTGTATATTTCCTTTCCACTGCACTGTGGACTTTCTGAGGCCTTCTCTGTGACATAAACGGTGTGTGGGTCGATACCGTCTCTGGCAGCACGTACGGCGCGCACAGGTGGGCTTCTTGTTTGAAGAACCTCTCTATTTTGACAAGATCTGGTTCCTCCCGCGGCTGTTTAGCTGAGAAGTCATAGTAACGATAGCGCAATGTTGTGGTAAGCTTGTCGACCATCACTTTGGCAACCTCTGGATTGTACAGGTAGTTGGTACAATTGAGCGTCTTTAGTATAGCTACGATGTTCGATACTTTTGACGAGTAGATGCAGATGTCTCTCGGCGACTCGGTGAGGCGTGGCAGAGCGCGTAGTGCCTCCATCTCCATCATGGCGATCGCTTCAGGTCTTCCAAAGCGTGATTCGAGAGTTTTCATAACTTCTATTGGATGCGCATTTGTTATAAGCAATCCGTCGACGGCTTCCTTTGCTATTCCTTTCAGATTTCTTCGGAGTCTATTGATATTTTCTATGGCGCTAAACATATTCTCAGTCTCATAGTAGGCGGCGCGGAAAGGTAACCACTCTTGATGTAAACCGCTAAATATAGGCAGTTCTATATATTTTGGTCGTTGGGCGGCTTTGACTGCTAAGGTAATGGCGTCAGCCAATGCTTTGATGTCTGGCTGAGCTCCCGCCGGTGTTGACCCCGGTAACTGCGACGGCTGTTGTTGCGGTTGTAGCGGCGCTACTGTCTCACTGACTGGAGTCTCTTGACGCACGTCCTGTTCTATCTGCGGCGCTTCTATCCGTTCAGCGTGGTGGCGTACGTCCGTAATTGCCAACATGGGTTGATGGACTTGATTTTCCAGCCAGTTATCCACTCTTTCGTTAGTTTTTAACTTGGAGCAGATCGATGCTTCTTCTTCTTCATCGTCTTCATCATCTGTGCTATCTGTTAGCGCGGCGAGGCGCGTCGCTGCTAACTCTATTTGAAGGCGCAGTAATTCTTCTTTGGCCTTCGCTATCTTTTTGGTTTTACTGTATGTAGAACCTTCCTTGTTCCCCTTCTTGCTCGGGGGACGTGCTCTTTGTAGCCTGCCGGGTGGCGGCATACTCGATATGTTTGCTCCCCTCGGAGTTAAAGTTTCTGTACTTCGATGAGCTTCTATAACAGGCTGCTTCGTGAGGTGCTTCTGAGACGTCGCGTCGATGGTCATCATCGTTGCGGACGAATCTTCTACGGTGGCAGCGGTGGCGGCGGACGCGGCGTTGACGTCAGCCACGGCGGCGGTGATTATAGCGGCGTCGATGGCGGCGACAGTCGTTGACATCGGTGCGACGGAGGGCGTGCACACGGAGGCTTCTATATATTCTGTATCTATTGCCCCCGTGGTGCTTCTATCTATACCCTGATCCGTGCTGGTGCCGGTCGTTGAGGTGGTTGCTTCCTCAGACGTGGACGGCGTCTGTCTTGTCAGCGGCTTGCGGCTCTTTCCTGCGGAACGAGTAACAGGCATGTTCGCAGCTGGTAATCTTCTATGTTCGATACTGCTCACGTAGTCTATAAGGTTTTCACGAAGACTGCTGGACGATCCACTGTTCGATATTCGTGGTGATTGATCTTCTATAATCTGGTTCGAATGACCAGAAATGTACTTCTATAATCCGACTCGAAGGTCCAGAAATGTACTTCTATAATCCGGCTCGAAGGTCCAGAAATGTACTATATGTACATTCTTTGCTGATTCGGTTTGTTGGAAGAAAAATACCACGTTCTATAATTCTATACTATTTAATTTCTATTCCACAAATGATTCTATTCTAATCTTAACTATTTACTGTTGCTTGTTCTTGACTGTGGTCTGAAGTGGACTGTAGTGGACTGTAGTCTGAAGTGGACTGTGTTGGACTGTCGGAAAGCGCCAGTTTATATATGCCCAGGAGGCCATTGTCAAGCGCCCTGACAAAGCGCCGAACAATAAAGAGCGGGCAGCTTTGTGGCTGTGACCACCCACTACGATCCTGTACCGTTAGGGATTGTTCTCTTAGACTATTGATTATATATGCGCAGTTATGTCCATTGTGGAGCGCCATGACTAAGCGTCTAACAATAGGGATCGCCAGCTTTTATGTCTGCGACCACCCAAGTTGATCCTTTACCGTTAGCGATTGCTCTATAAACTATTGTGTTACAATTTCGCTTAGTTACAAAGAAAAATACCGCCCTTACAACTATTACAAATTATAACTAAAACAGGATATTATCTACTGTACTACATTTATGCTATATCACCATTACACATTAAAAAGACACTTTTCCAGTCACTATCTGTTACACTTATCACTATTACTGTCCCGCACACATATGATACTACGTTGTTCAGAATTAAATGTGGATGATTACACAAAATAACGAGCATTCGTGACTAATTTTATAATATTCAAGTTACCTACCTTACTATTAAGGACTTTGGCGAGCAGTAGTTGAAAAATCAAAAAATGCATAGAAATATTTTGTGCTTATAGTGAATAAGCTAACTGCCATTTTGATGGCAAATATCTAATGATTTTGCTTATGGACTTAGCTATACGAGAGGAAAGACATAGCCAAACCGCTATCTTTGTTATCATCTGCCATTTTTGGGACATTGGCAGATATTTGCTATCATGGAGATATCAAATACCTAATCTGCCAATGTCCCAAAAGCCTAAAAATACTGACATAAGCAACAATACATACGATTCTACGTGCACAACTAAACTAAAAATGAAAATTGATAGTGTTAATAATTCGGCAATGTTAACAGAACTCTTTTATTAGAAAAATCTGTTTATTATAGACTAACGATTTTAATTAATATAAATGTGCACAACGCAGTAGCCAATTATTCAAAATATGTCATAGTTGATTTCATTTTTAGTTAATTTAAGATTAGTTGTGCACGTAGAATTGGTACCAAAGATTATAGCGAACAAAAAGTGAGAATAAATTTATCCACTAACCTATCGTTAAACTTGACAGACGCATCTCTCTGCGGATCATACTGAAATCTCATAAGGTGTAAATGTAAGACAGGAGGGAAAACATCAAATCTGACACCCTTTTCTGCTTCTTGCAGCCCATGTTCGCCTGCATCGTATTTGTTCTCTCCATCTAATAGCTCTATGCTGATGTAATCTTTGAATGACTCGTAGACTGAAAAAGAATCTGGTCAAGTACGAGTTGGTCTTCAAAGAGCTTCGTGCCTATATTATCATAATATCCTTCAGATCACAAATAGAGAGATAAGAACAGGAAAACGACATATTGTGAAATTTTCAGCTATCACTGTTCCTAAGATACAGCCTGATCACAGACGTATAGACAGTGAAGTCTCAGTAATAGGGGGGACACTTATGATTTTTTAGGATTCCGTACGAAAAGGTAAAACGGGAATTTTACCGTTTGGTACGAAAGAGCATTTTCTCAAACACAAACATATTTGTTAAGCCACGTTACTGTATTTCATCATGGCTGAACCTAATTGATGTTTTGGTCTTGTCACCACTAATATTAAGTCGCCATCCTGATGCGCAAGACCACGCGTTTGATAGAATCATTGTATTTCATTAAATGCTTGTCTCATTAAACACTGTACTTACTTAATATTTTCTAACACTTGCGCGACTTGTTTGTTTAAATAAAACTGATTTTTACGGATTCAGACGCGTGTATTTGTTTTAAATCTTAGGCCAAGGTTTCGGAGACTTTGCAGCCATCATGGTCACGGTTGAGACTTACCCGTGACCATGGTGGCTGCAAATACACGCGCCTAAATCCGTAAAAAGTAGTTTTATTTATCACTGTACTTACTATTACTTTTTCCTTTCACGCTAAGTTGTATATCATAGAATGTTTCAACACGAGTGCTGGTACAATTCACATTCTTGCACTTTATGAAAGACGTCATTTTTCCTTCAAACAATTTTGGCACGGTTCCTTCCACGACTGTAGCTTTCATTTTATTTTCTAACTTATCTAGTAGCACCTAATAAATAATAAACGGTATATCCATCAAATTATGAAATCAGTCGATTTATTATATTAAAAATAAATTCGCACAAAAATATGATTTTGAAGATGCATAATGTGTTAAAAACGACCATAACTATTACTATCTACATTTCCTTAGATACTAATATTATAAATGCGAAAGAAATTTTGTCTTTTGTTGCTTTTTTACGCCAAAAGTTTTCAACCAGTTTAAATGAAATTTGATACTTAGGCTATCTAAAGTCTATAAAAGGATAAAGGCCACTTTTAAATGCGCAAAAAGGAAAGTCTTGGACACAAGTATGGATATAAATATAAAGAACTATGTAACAGAACTGAATAAATACAGGCAACAGAATTCATACCCTTAAGAATTCCTGCACATCATGTTGCATAAACGACTCTAATGTTTCCCATCCAAAACTTTTAGTTAATTTCTTAGTAGCGACTGGCTTGTCGGAGAATTGAAGGTCATAGAATACACGCTGAAGAGCAAAAGCAATTGAACGAGAGCTGTCTTCACCGACAGTTGGAATCTTATATACCGCCTTGCGTAAAACATTTGTAAAGAAAAGCGTTTGTAATAAGGAGTTCATGTAACATGTCGCTCCTTGGTTTTTTAATCCTTAAACAGAGAAAAAAAATGTCACTACTTACACGATTCCTTTCTCATCATAAACATAGCGTCAAACGTTTTTCCCATGGGGATAGACAGAGACTATAAAACGCAAACTGATACCTACGGTCTAAACATGTTCTCTGGCTTTCATTTACACTCATACATCTGGTCATACAGGCAAAACGGTTGTAAATACTATGCACTTAGGATAGCCAGGGTCAAGAGTCCATTTCTTTCAGACCAGTATTCAACAGGCAATGAGTAAATTGAATCGTACGGTAAAATGGAAATGGAATTTTTAAATGTTATTATTTTAATAATAATTTAATATTGTTTTGATTATAGTTTGGTTAAATTCAACATCTCGTGCAATTTTAATGAAATAAGTAGTATTGTAGTGAAATTACCTACGTAGCCCGTATGTTTCTTAGAGTCCCAAGAGACACCGTGTGGGGCTTCGGCCATAACGTGGGCTTCAACAGTAATTGCGTCATCCTTCACGAATCCGTTGTCGAGGTTCAGTAGATCATCCCACGATATAAAATGTGCGAAACCCCAATCATCTTCTTTGCTGTAATTATGACGTTCGTTAGAAATCATTTATCTAAGTAACGGATTATGTATGCATTATATATGTATGTACGTGGATTATTACTTATGTGCCCCACAGTTTAACTTGCTTAAAAAAATAGATTTTCGCTAATTCTCACACATACATCGGGTATGTGTGAGAATTAGTGATAATCTATACAGCACACAATACATGATGGCATAAAAACCGATAGAGCCGTTTTAGAGTTTCATGAAACCAGTATTTAATACAAGGGCTTCAAATTATTAAGATGCATTTACTACTACGTTCCGAGATAGGCTTCAAAATTAACTCTAGTTACTCTACGTAAAACAAAAGTTCTAAATTCAAAAGATTTGTTGCTTACGTCACGTTATGAAAAGAATGACTTTAAAGGTGTGTCCTAACATTGAGCGGCAAGAGCGCGGCAGCAACACGCGGCGTTTGCAGGACACATTTCTGCCGCGCTGTAGTTAGGACAAAGCTGACTAAGGCTAAGCGTATGCTGAGACGCAGGCGTCGCCTGCGTCTCAGCATACGCCTCAGGTCCACGCAGGGCAGGACGGCGCAGATTTTGTAATGCTTAAGCGTACCGTATGCTACGTACGTTGCGACGCAGGTTGCATGCGACGCAGACACGAGTCTGCTCTGCTCCGTGGCCCCTTTGTAGTGCAGATTACTGCGACACGCGTACGAGTTCGGACGTGTTAAGCTATTGCATAGTTTCTATCGCGGGCCTTGAGCGTGGAGACTAAATGCACAAAAAATTCGAAATTTTAATTCCGTAACAAAGATAGCGTAACTAAAAAATACTACACATGGCGCTCGAGCATTACAAAATTTGCGCCACCCTGCCCTGCGTGGACCTACGTCGCCTGCGTCTCAGCATACGCTTAGCCTTTATCGTGCGTGGCAGGTAGTCCGCGTGGCTGTCGTCCAATCGTAGCGTAGCGAGCCGCGCGTGGCAGCCGCACTCGATTGCCGCTCAATGTTTGGACACACCTTGAGGTTCAATAATTACCAGTGATACATATGATGTAGTTTTCTGCATAAGTGACTGCCATCATCTTTATGAGAGAGCAGCCTTAATTCCCCTAATCCATAACATGACCAGCCTGGGGAGTTACAATCTCCATTGCACTGGAGGAAAACTCCTAAAGCTTTTTGCTGCTGACGTTCTGGTGTAGTTGTATGTCGAAGAAGTATAAGGATCCTCCATGGTAGACATCTGACGTAACAAGGCGGAGATAGTACTTGTTCTTTTAGTTGACTTATGTTCTGTAAGGTGAAACGAAACGTCGCTTCCGGTCGAGCAATGTCCTCGTCTTGTGCAACTTCCTTTAGGAAATAAAATAAGTTATAAAGAACTAAAATATAAATAATAAATATTTTAAGGAAATAAAATAATAATGCTCATGGACATTTCACACAGCGTCCTCTGGTCCCAAGCTAAGCTTATTATGCACGTGTTATGGGTACCAGAATACGGATAGAATACATATACTACTTTTTTTGTAAATACATACTTATAATACATAGAAAACCCCAGACGCAGTACAAACATTTGTATGACAATTAGAAACATCACACAAATTATTGTCCTGACCGGGAATCGAACCCGAGACCTGGTGATCGGCAGTCCATTATATGAACCACTTCACCACGAGGCCTGACAGGCCTCGTGGTGTCAAATCAAATAAAAAAATATCACAAATACATTTATCTTGTTTGTTCTGCTGTTGGAGTACCCTTCCAACCTGTGTCAGAATAATATAATCTTACTAATTTTTCTTTACGGCTTTAAACATACAAATCACAGTGTTGCATCTTTCTACAAACAGCAATTATAAATAAGGCGAAAAAACACCGTATAGTAATACTGGCTCCAATATAAACGTCAAAGGAATTGTTAACGAATGAAAAAGATAAACACTTGAGTAGGTATAGGTCCCGGCACAAATCTTGAGCGCTCGGTGGTAGAGTGGGGATCGCTTTGCGCATCGTATACTTCAATGCAAAAAAATGGGGATGATTTACTTTAATATAATTATATTCTGAATTATTATTTTTTACATCATACATGTCATATTGTTGCTTGATTACATTCCACCCGATGGTAAGCGTTAATTAAATTAAATTAAAATACTTTTAATATTGTCTATTATTTATATCATTTTAGGTATAATAATTGTTTCTAATTAAGAGTAAATAAATATTTAAGGACATTTCATACAACGTACGCTGGTTCCAAACTAAGCGTAATGACACTTGTGATATGGATACCTACCAGATTACGGATATAATACATATACTACTTTTTTTTGTAAATATATACTATAATAGATAGAAAACACCCAGACACAGTACAAATATCTGTGTTCATCACACAAATAATTGTTCTGTGTGGGAATCGAACCCGTGACCTCGCGATCGTAAGTCGGCTACATAGCCGCTACGCCACGAGGCACGTCAATAAAAAAATTAATTTTAAAAGCTTCAGTTCAAAAATTTATATGTATCAATTTAATTGTCTTGTAGTGTAGGTACTCGTAGTCGTAAGGAAAGTGCATCTAGCACAGAGAATGAATCACGAGTGGCAGATATGACGCGACGCACAGCAGGCCAATCACATACGATAACTTGATTCAACCGCTCCCGCGCTTCACCTCCTGCCTCCAAATAGACCCAATAATTCACTTCTGCGCAGGTAAAGACCAGCGCTCAAGATTCGTGCCGATACCTATACCAGGTTTGAAAATTAAGCAACTATTTAATTTTTATATATCCGGTCTTCGAGTTAAGAGTTTATTTATAATAGTTTCTGTGCTGTTAAACAAATCTACTATAAACGAAATAATAGTTTTTATAGAGTAAATACTAACCGGGTTCGTCGTAATTGTTGCAGCAGCTTCATCCGCATTGCTGGTTTCAATCATTGTTTACCAGAAAATTAAGTGCTACAAAAATATATTATTAAAATCTTTAGCTCATCGTATATTGACACTTTTCTACACTGAATTGACTAGGTACTACAAATCCAATTTAATACAATAATATATTTACCATAATTCAAAATGTTATGCATAATATACGAAACATAATGGCTATCAAAATAAAAAAAACTAATTTAGCAATTTTTTTAGACCGATGGCATGTGTCATCTTCATTTTTCAAATGTCAGTATGATTGTTCTATTTTTAAAAATATATTTAAAAGAACATATATAATAACATGTATCAATGCAATAAGTTTTTAATCTATCTGTTTATAGTCTATGCCTATCGCCAAATAAAAGCTATTTTGTTTATTTCAGCGAATATTTGTTACTTACAAATATTAGCTGAAGTATTATGTATTTAATGTGAAGCAGCAGGGATCCATTGCCTATTAATGGTACGCCGATTTTACTCCATTAGTGCTAATGGAAACAACTAATCTCATGGGCATCAACTCGATACTGAATTATCCAAGAGAGGTGTATTTTCAATTGTAATATCCCTAGTATGAATTAATATAAATAGCTCTTTTATTTTTTCTCCTTTAATGATATTTTTATATCTTTACTTATTATAAAACAAAGTCGTTATTTTCGTATGTATGTCCCTATGTGAGCTTCTCCGTGAGGTGACGGATTAAGAATACAAGTGTCACCACCCCGTCTCCTACCAAGGCTGCTGTAAAAGTCAGCTAAGGGATATTGCACACAGATAACATCTTCTGTGAGAGACGGAAAACTCAAAAAAGACCCAGTGCCAACACGCCTGGTCGGTGCGGCACAGTAGACCATAATCCCTCCCAAAGTGGAGGCGGCCTGTGCCCAACAGTGGAACGTAAATGGGCTGGTGAAGAAAAATGAGAGCTTATTTCTTCAAAACTACGCATTTTTTTAATAGATAGAGTGGTTTAAAAGGCTGGCTTTTTTGTATAATTTTTTAGAGTTTGATTTTTAAATTTCCCACGTACGAAGTTGCGGGCAACAGCTTTATAGTATAAAGTGTTCTATAGTTTAGTCAGGTCAATAACAGGACTGTAGTCTTAACCAACAATTAATTTCAACTAAGATTCCGTTGTCTTTTCATACTACTTCACTGCTGCTATAAATTAAGAAGAAGTAAAGTAACCGTCTATCCATCAATCAGCCTTTCTTCGTCCACTGCTGGACATAAGCCATCAAAGTAACAGCATTAAAGAAAATAATTTTATTTCTCAATCCTGAGCAGTACCCAGTGGCCTCCTACTATCTTGAGGATATCTCAATTTGTTTTAACTTTTAGCTAATATGTAAAACGTACTATCTGTGTGGTGACGAATTAGAAATGTCACCACCCCTTTTCTACCCTTCCATAACATCCTCTGTGACAGACGGAAATCTCAAAAATAAATCATGTGCCTACGTGGCTGGTCAGCGCGGCACAGTAGACCATATTCCCATGGAGGAGGCCTGTGCCCAACTGTGGCACAGTAATCGGTTGGAAAGAGAATATAAACAAAAAAAATTTAATAGATTAATCAATAGGTACAATACTTTAATACTGTATGTCACAGTTTAGAATTAATTACAACATTACATCAGGCTTGTTTGCCAGAACTTGTAATAGGTATTCACTTAACTGTAACGAAGTTCAACTGAATTTCTAATTGGCCCTGCTCTGTATTCTCAAAGTTTAAGTTTCGGCGCTTAATGGTTTGAAACTGTCCTCGGATTTGGTGCAACTAATTTCGCTAAACAAAGTTTGTTCTCAAGGGTGTTACGTTAGTTGGACTTTTACTTTAGTGATAGAGTAACTCTATCTAAAGTTATGTGAAACAATGTTGAAATATAGTTAAGTTTTAGTAATACATAAGTAGAGCCTATTTCAATTTCTTCTATTTCGAATCGCATGTTTATTTGTTATACGTTTGAAACCAATTTTGAAACTATATAGTTAAGGTTTAAATAAAGAGATAGAACAAACTCTTTAATTTACAAAAAGTAAAATAACAAAATTAAGCTTATGTCCATTAACGCGTGTACAATTGGTTTAGTAATATGTTAACGACGAATAAAACTAGGCTTTGGTACAATTGCTGTAATCAGAGTTCTAACAGCATGTTTTCTATAACAATGTGATTTGAATAGCTTTTACAGATAAGTGAGAATTTTAGATGTTAGGTTAGGTTAACCCTATGGGACCTTTTACTCTTGTTGTATTAAGGAAACTCAAATACTTTTGGAAATTAATAGAAGTAAATAATATTTACAGTTTCAGTAGAAGTAGCTGTGTACATTAGTATTGAAAATAACAAGGTTAATCTAAAAGTAAAATAAATTCAATTTCGAATCCTCTAGTATATCGACAAACCAAAGAAAATTTATATATTTCGTAATGACGAATATTGGAAAACCGTTAACTCCTGTGAATTTTGTCAACTCAATTTCGATAACAATTCAATCTACTCGTATCAAGAGCGGCAGCCTACGAAATTTCTACAGAATCAATTTTGATTAAATATACTATAATTGAATATTGATTTGTTTTGATAAGCGTACCAATATCTTGGTAATAGGAAGGAAATCTCTAGAGTTTCTATCTAACATTAGATTTAATATAAACTAATACATACTAGACCTGTTGCGTTACATCGTAGCTATTTTTCGTTGGATTTATCTGTGCAGAGACCGATGAACGATAAGGAACCATTTTTCATATATTATATACAATTGATAAAAGTATCCACTTTGAGTTGGTCTCCATACACTAAGTGGTACTTAAGCAATCGTATAAGTATCTCGTAGAGCAATCAAGTTGGGCGACATAACATACGATTTCTCTCCTGAAAATTGGCCTGTCGTCGATGATAGCTTTTGCGCATTTCTTTATTTTACAAGAAGAGTTATTGGTTTCAAGTAAGCGCTTAAGCTTATTGATGATACTTAGAAGCGAATTGTTTTTTATTACTATGATAAAACTACTTTCTACGGATTTAGACGCGTATATTTTGAGACTTTGCAGTCACCATGGTCACGGGTGAGATTAACAAATATACGCGTCTAAATCTGTAAAAAGTAGATTTATTTGAGCGGATGAGTCGCGCAAGTGTTAGAAAATATGTTATATTACTATGGTTAAAATAGGACCTTTTTCTTTAGTCATAGAAAAAAAATTGTTTTTTGTTACGTAGAATTCACTGAATCAAAAATTTTCAGGTGATTTTATTTTTGTCATATAGTACTATTTTTTAAAGGGTTTGGTTTTGTTCCTTTTGCTACGATACGGCCCTGTCAAGACATATCAACAGGATAACAACAAAATTAGCATCCCATTACATTCAACAAGATTAAAAAAAATTAATAGGAACTTAGCAAGTTAGCTAAATTGTTTATATGATTTGCTCTATCAAATACTAAAATGAAATAAAATAATATGCAGCTATATGAATCTTTATTATACTATATTTAACATACAATTACATATAAATTAAATTATATTTCAGTAAACAGAATTTCAGATCTTTCCTGTATAATATTTCTCGCTTCTGGGAAGAACGGCAATATATTGATCCACGAATCCAAAGCGAGAGCCAGAATACTGACCTGAAATTAGTAAAAGTTAATTAATATCCAAAAGCTGAGTGAGTTGGCTGAGCTTTTGGATCGTTTTTGCTTGCGTATTTGTTTGAAAGGGTAAGTTTCCATTAAGTAGAGTATAGCCAGATACCTGAGGAATAGTTTAGGCTATTACTACAAGTATCAAAATAAAGATTTATTTTTGACAGTTATATATTAACTTCTAAATTAACTTGCATAATCCACGTCCAGGTCATGAGTCGAGTCCCGCTTATAGTTATGACTTTTCCTGCTATAATTTGATTAACTTCTTTTGGCCTTATTCATAATGACTTATCGGAGGTTTAAACGGAGATTTCATCGGAGAGATAATAAACGTTTTATCGTAAAAAGACTATTATGAATAACAAGTTTTGACAATTTTCGCGAACCTATTTTAGCGAACTTTTAAACCTCCGATAAGTCATTATGAATAAGGCCATTTAGCTTTAACGTTTTAATATCGATTAACATATTTTTTGTTTAGTAAGTCATCCATGATTTCTTTTTATTTCCGTACAATTTCATTTATGAGTTGTAAAGATAATTTCCATCGCCACATCGCTCGTAGGACTGATGATCGTTAGGGAAAAAAAGTCCTAGGCTGGCGACCTGGTACCGGCCGTCGCAGCGTTGGGCGGGAACGGATAAGTTGGAGCGACGATATCGTCAAGGTCGCGTGGAGTTATTGGATGCAAGCGGAACAAGACCGCGCGTTGTGGAGTTCTATGGGGAGGCCTGTGTCCAGCAGTGGACGAAAAGAGGCTGATGGATAGACGGATGAAAGCAAATTTATTTGCAAATAAAACTGCATCATTAAGTATTACGTAGCAAAAATTTGAACTTACTTTCGTCTCAGCTTTATATGAGAAACAATGTGTGATGCCTTTATGCATTCCTTGCAATATACCAAACATGTCTCCATGACCTAATATCTCGTGAGCTATCTCTGTGAAATCTGTTCGTACGGATACTACAGATACAGTACCACTTACTACCCAATACATACGAGCTTCACTATCACCTGCCACTACTATATAATTGCCTGTTGAAATAATCACATAACAGATTAGTTTGAAAGGGAACACGTGCGCAGGAAGCGAATTCCATTTTTGGGCGACTTCCATATTTTTTCCATATTCCATTCGAATTCCATATCTGGTAAACACCACGCTGACCGTGTTTATCATAGTTTTCCATCTCACACAGAAGATGCTTTCTGATTGTATTGTAAAATAGTCTATAACAGCTTGCTGGGGAAGAAATGGGGAGACGACAGAGATGTATTCGTATGTTAAATTGTATTTTTAATTCAGCACCATATGAAAATTTTGAATTTAAGTATAAAATATGAAAAAAAAACAATAATTTATCGTTCACGGATGCTATCAAATCGGTTTTACACGTTTTTTTTGTTAATAGAACTCTGTTGGGTTCGTCATATTTTATGACAGGGTCAATAAAAATCTCCTAAGTATGGTTATGTTAATAATCGACTAATATAGTTAATGGTAGTGTTTTTCAAACTATTGAGGAATTTTTAAGAATATTATAAATGTTTCTGTGATTCCATTATTACGACTTATTATCGTTATAGTTTTGTGTTTTTTTTATTAATATACTAGATGTCGCCCGCAACTTTGTATGCATGGTACATAAAATATATGCCAAACCCTTAACACACACAAAAAATCATCCTCATGAACCACTTTAGCCACTACAAAGCCGCATTAAAATCCGTAATTTAGAAGATATAAGCTCACATAGGGACATAGATACAAAAATAACGACTTTATTTTTATAATAAGTACAAAGATGTCTTTGGCCTGATGATTGTATGAATTACATAAAGCTTTTAAAATCTACACAAACGCAAATTTTCCCTTACGGTTATTTATTTGAAACTTACCAGGAAAGTACGTGGTATATTCAAGAGCGACTGTAATTTGCCGTAGAAAAGATTCTCCAGTATTTGCAAATATATAGCAGTTTCTCAAGTAATTACCGAACATAGCCGACATAAGATCACAACGTCGTACGTAAGGAGTTTGAGATAGTAAAATTGGGAGCTGAAATGATAGATTAATCTTTACAAATTTATGATTGTGAAACTGTGATGGATACCTTATAAAAATGTATTTATTATTTGTTGTTTATTTATTAATTCAGACAAGCCGTACAACGCCACCTATCGAGCAGTATAGTAAACTTCTGTTTGTTAAGATTTGGCTTCAAAAGTCCACGAGTACGAAGTCGCGGGCAACACCTATAAAAAAAAACATTTCCCACAATATTCTCTGGTCTCATGTGGACTTTATTGCTTGTATTATGAGTAGTACCTACATAAAATCAAGATCTTAGCTATCTAATTCATTTTCTACGTAAATTGTACCGATAAAAAAATTATACAAACTGTAATATTTTTAAATAGTTTGTTACCTGTCGCCCACGCTCTGTTATCCAAAGTTGTTGTATGTATTTCCAAAATTTCTTCAATTGATAAGCTATAGCAATAAAGAAAATTTTATTTAAACATTATTTAAACAAATTGTATTTAAATATTTTTAAGCACGATGATTTTACAATTTAAAAAAAACTTGCGAGGTATAACAAAACACAAACAAACACCCGGATGGAACGGAGTTCCTTTCGATTAGTAAAGGAATGGTAATAAAATTTTATATAATAAATTATTTAATAGTATAATAGATACTTAACAATTCATAAAAAATTAATGTTATGAGAGAGGGAAAGAGAGAGAGGGAGAGAGAAACGTGCGCACGCCGTACGGCTTACAACTATAGCAAAAAGTGTCGTTACAACTTTTGGTCTTATTTTTTGCCATATAGTTGTCCGTAAGGCGCGATAAGGAACTTCGTTCAAAAAAAAAATCGGTCAAGTACGAGTTAGACTCGCACACGAAGGGTTCTATACCGTTTTTGTATATTCCCCATAACGACCCCAAATAACGGGAAGCTGTTTGTTGTTATAGCATCAACTGACAATAATACACAAACTGTGTTCATTTTTCTAAATATCACCATTTCAGAGATACAGCCTGGTGACAGACAGACGGACAACAAAGTCTCAGTAAAAGGGTTCCTTTTTATCTTTTGGTAAGCCACCCTAACAAATGATAAATACTTACAGGACAGTCCTTGATTTTTTAACACATCAATAAGCTCTCTATTAGTTTTCTCGTAAGCTGTTAATGCGTATTTACTAGCAAAAGCTAATTGTATAGAAGTAGCGATCACAATAGCTGCCAGTATTTTGCCACATATAATAATAATTCCCAAGATAACCCAAGGGGCTATACTCTCGACCACGCGAAGCTCATCGCCTCCTGTACTTGTCAGCTGACAAATCACAACGTATAATGAAGTCACATAGTCCCATCTGTGATGAGGTAAGTCTCTGAAAAATACAACCTATGTGAGTTAAAAAGTTACTGTGAGAGATGAAATGGAATGAAATTAAACCTTATGCCAACACGCCTGGTCAGCGTGGTATAGTAGACCACAAACTGCTTCGTGGTGGAGTGGTTCATGTTTCGGACTGCCGATCAAGAGGTCGCGGGTTCGATTCCCGCTTGGGAGCAATCATTTTTGTGATATTTATAAATGTCATACAAATGTTTGTACTGCGTCTGGGTGTTTACTATGCATTATATGTATGTATTTACAAAAGAAAAGTAGTATATGTATTCTATCCGTATTCTGGTACCCATAACACAAGCATATAAGCTTAGTTTGGGACCAGAGGACGTTGTGTGAAATGTCCATGAATATTTAATTTAATTAAACTCTCCCGAAGTGGAGGAGGCGTGTGCGTTACTGGGCAAACGTTAATGCGCTGGCGAGAGAAAGACAGAGAGTGACAGAGAAAGATAGAGAGAGTGATAGAGAGAGAGAGATAGACAGAGAGTGAGTTAAAAATACCTGCTGAGTGAGTTGACTCTCATTATCAAGGCTAAGATAGCGTGATTAAATGTATAGATAGTAGATACGTTTGTTAATACGGCGTTCTAACACTAGCCGTCTAGCGTAATAAAAGTTTATGGAGAGTTAGGTACTTATAAAGGTCTTATTTGATTACTAAAGTGGTTTTTCAACATTGATCTACTTGTGTTCAAATAAATAAATAATACATGGACATTTCACACAAGGTCCTCTGGTCCCAAGCTAAGCTTATATGGTTGTGTTATGGGTACCAGAATACGGATATACTACATAAACTACTTTTCTTTTGTAAATACATACTTATAATAACTACACAGAAAAACCCAGACGCAGTGCAAACATTTTTATGATAATTAAATAAATAAAAATAAATAAATATTCATAGACATTTCACACAACGTCAAAAAAATAAAAATAAACGCCAAAAAAAAACCGTCAATTATAACACAAATGATTGTCCCGTGCGGGAATCAAACCCGAGACCTCGTGAACGGCAGTCCATTACATGAACCACTAGACCACGAAGCCCGTAAATATGTGCACACTAGCCTACTAGGCCGCGGTTTCACCCACGTTTATAGGTCTAGGGCACTAAAATTGTAAAGATGTCCACTAATTTTAAAAGCCTACTTGAAACTAATTACCATAATATGAAAATCATTTTTATAACTTACGTATTGATCATTCGTAATTTTAAATATCGTATATAATTAATTGGATGTGTTCCTGTCAGTAGTATGAGCCACAAGCATGCAAACGTGTGTATCATAAATATCACTGATATTACGGTCATTACAGCCTAAATGGAATAATTACTATATGAAAACAGTTAAATATAAATAATATCTTATTGCATCGGCGGCAAAGCTCTTTGTTTAAGATACGTTAGTATGTTTTCAGAGGTGTATTTGCCCTAAGGCCATAGAGACCATGGCCTGGGGCGACAGCCTGCGAGGGACGGAGCAAGATTCCTCTTTAAATGTTTTGCTCTTTCTTTAATGTGCGCCAAATCAAAAACTTAAAATACGCCGCTGCATGTTGTAGTACTAGTGTTGTTACTGTGTCATCGTTATACATGTATATATGCCCTTCTCCCGTTATTCAGGGTCTTCTAGTCTAGTCTAGTCTACTACTACTTGTTCATGTTGGTTCATGTTGCAATGTCTGATGGTCTGGCTGAGTTTTACGAAAAACCGCCTGCCTGCACATGTGTTATTCGACGTGGATCCCTCGGTCGCTTCTTACGACTCCCGATGTCAAGAAATGGACACATACACACATTTGTATTATTTTTGTCTGTCGACCCACGGATGTTACTGTGTCGATTATACTTGTTTCCAAACTTGCTAATGAGTTAAATACTAATAAATATAATTTAACATGTGAGAGGCAAAAATGTGTAGAGTATAGGTTTGTAATTATTATTTTAATAAAAAGAGTATGTTTTAAGCAATTGGCCCTTGGCGATTTGCAGACATGATGAGATAAATTACTCTAAAGTCATTATATTTTATGTAAGATGAATAATTTTAATAAATTAAGGTCCCTGTCATACCTAAATTGCAAGTTAGATAAAAACTTTTTAGGAAATTGATAAATTATAGAGAGTTGTTGCTACGTACCTGTAATATAGTTAGGTTATTTGTAAGTTCTTTTGAAGTAACTTGATAGAATTGGTACAAATATTTAGTTCTTAACAATTTATTAGCACGCAAATAGTGAATAGCTCTTAAACTGTTTCTAAAATATAGAATACATAGGTTTTATGTCGATATTGTTTAAATATACATTGCAGCAAATTTTTTTTTATGAACTCTCCATAGAAATCTTTTAAAGATTGTAAGAAATAAAAGGAATTGCCACATATGTATTAAATACCTAACTTTATCAATAAAGTTTTATGTTATTAAGAACTAGCTTTCGCAACAAAATTTTTTAAAATTTCCCCGTTTTCGCAACTTTTCTCACTGATACTTTGCTGCTACTGGTCGCAGCATGATGTTATATTGCCTATAGCTTTCCGCGATAAATATAACCTCTAACGAAAGAAATCGGACCAATGGTTTCTGAGATTAGCACGTTCAAAGAAACATACTCTTTAGGTTTTTATTATAAGAATAGAAAATATTCCTTGAAAATGTTTTAGATTGAAGTTCTATAATCTATAGGTTTCTACTGTTTATATTTTTGGTTTAACTGAATTTATAAATCTAAGCTACTGAAAATATAACCACTACTTACGGAAGAAAAAATCCAATAAATTCCAGTGGAATGTTAGCCAGTACATCGCTCCAAAACCAGAATTTATGACTGAAATACCTACGTCGACATTTAGCTGCATCTATGATTAGTGTACCGTGAGAATTAACATAACCCTGTTTACAAACAAGAAAATATTTTACACGTTGTTTTATGGATAATGGCATTCCATGAAAAAACCAAATATAAAATTTAAAAAAATATTCCTTTGATTGCATAGAAAAAATAAATACCCAGGGGAGACTCGCGCTCCCCTGCACTTGGAGCAAATGCCATTTTGAATGTATGAGCAGTCCGATGCTGGATTCAGATACGAGTACATTGCTGCTCCGCAAGTTGCATCTCCTAATAAACCCCATATTATAAAAAAAAAGCGAACATCTGCTTAGAAATTTTATGTCGGTGAGTTGTTACAAATAAAAGAGTTAATATCTTTGTTCTTTCTATGCTCTCTACGTACAATAGAGATTTACAAACCTGGTGTATATTTAAACCCATTTTGATATAGAAAAATACATCAAATATAGCATGTATCCAGAATAGAGTGACACAATCGTTCAATGTTATCAGATCATAGAGTACTAATACATAATTTATAGTCACCATTACACACGTGAAATAACCATTCACCTGAAAATTAAACAATCATCATCATCATCATAAAATCACGCCTTTTTCCCATGGGGGTAGGCGATTCTATTTTTAACTTCATTAGTACCAATTCTACATACACAACAAAATTTACCAAAAAATGAAAATTGATAGGGTCAATAACAAATTTCAGCAATGTTAACTCAACTTTATTATTATTAAAACTGTGTATTTTAGACTAACAATTATTATTAATATAAATCTAAACATGTTTGACGAAACTCGTGGTCTAGTAGTTTATGTTACGCACTGCCATTCACGAGGTTGCGGGTTCGATTCCCGACCGGAATGATCATTTATGTGATCCTTATAATTATCATGCAAATGTTTGTGCTGCGTTTGGGTGTTCATTATGTATGTATTTACAAAAAAAAAAAGTTTATGTAGTATATCCGTATTCTGGTACACATAACACAAGCATAATTATAAGCTTTGCTTGAGCCCAGAGAGAATGTCCATGAATTAATATTGTACAGACACACCATACACCATAGCACTGTTTTTGTCATTTTAGTTAAAGGGGTTGCAATATCAACGCGTCCGAAGTTGCAAAGTCAGTGTTATTCAAACGTAGTAAATGTAAGGTGATAATCAAATACGAGCTTTTACTGAAAATTTCACTAATAGCTTAACTTGAGTAATACTTTTAGTTAGACGTGTGAATGACTTAAGTTTTACAAAGAATTTAAATATTACGAAGTAAATGATTTTACCTGAAACAAGAACGTGCCTGGTCGTAAAATATTAATGGCGTTCGTATAACTTTGATACGTACTCACACTTGCTAAGGATTTACCTCGACTTAAACTAGACTGAGACATATCTAAGGACATCTGACCTGGTATTAAATAATTGAGAGTTAATAATCTAACTTAACTTTTAGGTTATAAAAATCAAAGTACCTATACATTTGTAAATATTAACCAAATGATATAAAGTAATTAAACGAAATCAATAGTTGATTATTAAAAACCTGTTTTTATCTAGGTACAGCAGAAGTAGGTATGTAATTAAAATAAATTTTGCCAATAACAGATTAAGTAAACAAAATTATACAAAAATAAAAATACTTGTGAAAAAAGGTACGGATAAAAAAAGACGTGTGACACTCGGGGACTGTCGACATATGAGTCACCAGCGCGAACAGCAAAACAGCGCTAATAAACCTTACATTCAGCGCTATTTCCGTTATGTACGGATTTTAGAATTTTGTGGAGTTAGTCTCCACGCCCAAGGCCCGGGATAGAAGCTATGCAATAGCTTAAAAATATTTTTGTTTTTTTCTTGTGAAATATTCCTCTCATTTGGAATCAAATCTACACCTACGCCACAAGATCCATCATAGTACAACATAATATTTATAAAACTCATTGGCATAGGTACTGGGTATAGCTTTGTGATACCTATACGCCTACTTCTAATATACCTAAATAAAGCTCATAAAGGATATAAAAAATTTGGCAGTGTCAGTAAGTATTTAATTTGTTGAAAAAGCAGATCGAGTGGATCTGCCTTTCGGAAACCGGGTTCATTTAATTGTTAGGAACTTTTAAAAAGTAGAATAAAATGCGAAACCTGATATATCGGCTGTACTAGGCTCGCTTCTATACGTGATTCCAGACTCCATGGATAATATGTCAGCGGCAGATTCATCATCTGTATGCATGCATGAATTCAGAAACCAAACCCTGATTAATTATATAGAAAACCAATCCTTTTGAAAAATTCCATCATTTATGAAAAAACGCATCAAAATCCGTTGCGTAGTTTTCAAGTTATAAGCTCACATGGGGAAATACATATAAAAATAACAACTTTGTTTTATAATAAGTAAAGATGTCTATCTTTACTTATTATTAAACATGACCTGACCATGACCTAATGCTATGATGAAAGTTTGGCTCTTTCTAAATCTCACTTTGGCCTGCATAGCGTAGTTCACCACTTTTTTAGGGTTCCGTACCCAAAGGGTAAAAACGGGACCCTATTACTGAGACTTCGCTGTCCGTCCGTCCGTCCATCCGTCTGTCACCAGGCTGTATCTCAAGAACGGTGATAGCTAGAGAGTTGAAATTTTTACAGATGATGTATTTCTATTGCCGCTATAACAAAAAATACTAAAAATAAAATAAAATAAATATTTAAGGGGGGCTCCCATACAACAAACATGATTTTTTTACCGTTTCTTGCTCTCATACAACAAATGTGATTAATTAAGTATTGTGGGTGTTGTTTGCTCATTTATTAATAACGTGCCTTATGTTGCATAGATAATGGTACGGAACCCTTCGTGCGCGAGACCGACTCGCACTTGACCAATTTTTATATAATATTCGTATATACGTAGTTTAAGTGTCCTTATTAAACTTATTAATGCCTAATGCTAATTTTAATTTCATAGAAAACTACAAGCAACAAGTAATGCTAGTATGTGTGTAGGAAATAAATATTTATAACTTTACCTGCGGAAGAACTATCCGCCTGCTCCAAAGTTATTGGTAAAATATAATCTGTGGATTTCTCAAATGCCTTATTCAAAGGCTCTTTAATCTTGGGGTAATATTTGATTAGGTTGAAAAAAGTAACGCTTGGTATTACCAGTAAATCTAGACTGCGACTTGCGAATATCGTTACATTAGAACATGATATTGGTTGCTGGAAATATTGAGAAAAAAGAGAAAGGTTTTGTTGAACATGCAAATGACATGATAATCTTCTAACTCAGGCATGGAAGATCTATCACTTCTTTTTCATTGTATGAAATCGTTTATTTACTACCGATATGATAGCAAGAAAAGCTACTAACTATATCACAAATAGAAGTGAAATAAAAAGTTGTGTAATAGGTAAAAGTGATGCGTGACAAATCCCCAATCTCTGTCCAGAGATCGTTGCACCATATATCTTCTATACTTAATATTATAAAGCTAAAGAGTTTTTTTGTTTGAACGCGATAATCTTAGGAACCTCTGGTCAGATTTGAAAAAATCTTTCAGTGTTAGATAGTCCATTTAGCGAGGAAGGCTATAGACTATAACATCACGCTGCGACTAATAGGAGAGAAACAGTAGTGGAAAATGTAACGAAAACGGGAACATTTTCTTAATTCTACGCGTAGGAAGTCGCGGGCAACAACTAGTATTGTAATAATAATTGTAATAAATTATTTGTAATAATTTTCTACAATCATTTCGAATTTAAGATTACTTACTCCAGTAAAATTTCCAAACATGCCACCGGGGCCCATACATGTAATCATTTCGTTGTACGAAGTCAAGACGTCTACCTGAAGTGACAACCATTAAATTAGCTAATACAATATAATCAGCTAAGATATTTTGATAGGTTGCCGTGAGAAGTGCTCGGTGCTAATTACATTGGGTGGCTGGTTTAAATAATCAATAATTATAAAGAACGGTTTTTAACCGGCTTTAAAAGAGGTTCCCAATTCATCGATATTTTTTTCTTTGTTTTATATCATATTATAAGTGTTATTTACCGCCTATACAGTCAACTTACCTTGCCTCGATAAATAATGAAGATATAAGACTGCATATCCTTGCATTGAATGACAGTATCTCCTTTTAGAAAATACATCTCGTTTAAGTGTTGAGTGATGACTCTTATAAAAGATTTTTCCACGGTACCAAACATTGGAACTTCACGAAGGGCGCGCTCGTAAATAAACACTAACGTATCTTCCATAAGGGCCGAGTTTAAGCGCTGACATAATTTCTATAAAACGGATAACAATATTTTTTTAGTACTTATTACACTGCATACTTACATTTTGACGTTGTATTTTCGGTACCTAATGACGTAGATCAGGAGTCTGATATCGTTAGAAAACCGTAAGTTGCAAGCGGCGTAGAATCGCGCAATGTATTATTCTATGGGGGAAGCCGCTGCCCAGCTGGGCGAAGAAAGACTGATGGATGATAATTTCAACAGTGAAATTCCCGAAAAATTGGGAGATCAAACTCATTGAAGCATCTAACTTATTATTTTAGGTTTAACATTAAGTTATTATAAAACTACTAGCTGCCCCGGCAAACGTTGTTTTGCCATACAATTCTGTATAAAATAAAATTTCATCAAAATCGGTCCAGCCAATTTGTAGCCTATGTGTTATTCTGATCTATAAGCTATATTGTGGTAAAGTTTCATTCAAATCCATTCAGTAGTTTTTACGTGAAAGAGTTACAAACATCCATACATACAAACTTTCGCCTTTATAATATTAGTAGGATAATCTTAGTTTTACTAACCTGGGGATTACTACCTTTAGTTCTTTTCCACACGTACTCAAAATATTTTAACGTTTTCGCTGTTAACATTGGATCGACGTTGGTCTGATACAAGAAGTTGCCAAGATCCCTAATTTTTTCCTAAAAAAGGAAAAATTTAGAAGGCCAGCGACGCAACTGATAGCAGTAGCTGTCTGTATATAGACTTATAATTAAAGTAGAATATATTACATACTTAGTTAAATATTTTTATAAGTAGTATTTTTGGCAGGACTTATGGTCTAGCCACCGTGACATTGATTTTAATTATTGAGGCCGTGGATGTGTTTTCCATTCAAATTATACTTATTTTCAGCATTTTATTAATAATGAAATTGGTGTACCCATGATTATAGTCGGTAAAACGTATAGGTAACAGACCTTATCATCTATTAAAACTACAAAGAAGTCTCAAATTACGTAATCAACTCAAATATTTCCAACATAGACAGAAATAGATTTTAGAAACTAGTTTATCATGAATGATTGGCTCAGAATTAAAAGTAGTGGTAATAGAAATACATCATGAGTGGAAACCTTAACTAATTATCACAATTTATGAAATACAGTCTGATGATAAACGAACAAACAAACGGACAGTAAAGTCTTAATAATAGGATTCCGTGTTTCCTTTAGGTACAAATCCCTAAAAAACTTCTAAATCGCTCTTCCTAATTCAAAATTTATAATAATAATAATTCCTTATTTTAAGGCAATACAGCTCCTTGATAATACGGGTCTAGTGAGAATACTTCAAAGAACAAAACCGTTTGAACTAGTTTTTTAATAGTGATAGTGCTAATAGTGCAATAAGTGCTAGTTTTAAAGAACACATGAATGAAGTGTCTTCGCCTTAATAGAGACAGTAAGAAAAGTGTTAATGGACACATTCTTAGTCATATTCTATTTAGCAATATTTAAGTTAGTTTAAAACTACTTATTAGCCTTTGTAGGCTAGATTGTAATTAATATGATGATTTGGTTCTCAAAATCCAGATACGTCATGGAAAAAAAAATTTAAGACAAAGTCCATACAAAAGTAACTTAAAAACTAAAAACACAACAAAATATTAATCAAAACGAAATAAACTGTGCGAGCCGGATGAATCAATACAAGTTGTAACAGTATCACAAGTTGCAGAGACTCACCCGACCAACACACGCATGAAACTCTTCATAATCCTGAAGTCATACTTATCGGCTATGACTTCGAGGATACTATTAGAGCTGTTCCTTATTTGGGCCCACACTTTTATCTCTCCATTATTGCCGTTTGGCTGGTAGATAATGCCCAGGGCATTAAGCCCGTCTTTGTGCTCTGTTTGTGCATAAAGTCCAAATAAATAAATCTATGAATGTTGGAACAAACACATACATTATGTTCTAGCAGCGAATTTGCTGTAGACGATCTCGTTGTTGCTATGTAAGCGAACATGAATGCGAAATAAAGATAGCCGGTGATTTTCAGACACATTACTAAAACTGAATCCGCGTTATTCAATGAGCCCACTGGACTGCAGCCAATACCTAGAAAATATTTAGTAATAATAATTTTTTTTTTTTGCTTTTTTGAAGTTTTAACTACAAACTCAACTATCATTAGAGAATCTATCTATTATGAAACAGAATCTTGAAATGGTGTTATTTTTTCCTTCATAGTCATATTTATCTGTCGTGTCAAGGAAATGTCATAGCAATGTACGAATTAAAAAAAAAATTCAGGGTTTTCAAAGATTTTTAAGTGATTTTTGAACATTTAATTAATTGAATACAAGTACAAACCAATTAATTAGTTATAATTAATTGGTTTGTACTTATTGTGTATAGATTTATGATCTCAATATTTACCAAGAAACATTTCGTAAACCCAGTAGAATGTATCTGCATATTCTTTGTATGCATCTGTAAAATATATTAAAGTCAAAAATCTATCAAACAACTAAATAATTCAATTATTTAAGGGTCACTGCATTAAAAATAACATAAATAAGTGTCCTAATATATCTACAGTAGAGACTGTTCCACGCCTTTTGGCGTGATGTTGTAATGGTGATGCTAAATAACAGCCAAAAGTAAAGTTATCTGTATTTGCAAAATCCGACACCACAGGCAAAACTGTCGTTAATTTTTAGTAGTAAAGTAAAACAATTACTTTTTTGACTAGCGTTAGCAAATGACTACACTTCTCTTGATGCTAAGGGAATTGCAATATAAATTTGAGGAGAGCTAGTACAGTGTAAAAGACGTCGTTATCTTGCCAGCCTGCAAGGTGCCTCTTCACGCCTTTAGGAAGGAAGCAGGGAGTAAATTAAATTTTTGGGTGGTTTTACAAATAAATCTTCATAAAAAGGGAGGTTCTCAATTCGCCTGTATGTTTTTTTATATGTTTGATACCTTATAACTTTCAACTGGGCGAAGCGATTTTGATGATTCTTTTTTATTTGAAAGTTCGTGGTTCCCGTTTTTGTTTTCGTTTTCCTATTGGTATCAGGTCAGAACCTGATGGTTCTCTTCTGAGAAATCGAGGAAAACCCTCAAACAAAGGCACATGAAGGCGGTTGAACTTTTAAAAAAAAATACTCAAATAATGGATCAAATACTGGAATTACTTACATTTAATTGTGTGTCGTGTGTTCCTATTTATTATCATTAAGCTGGAGCAATTGACTAAAATATAAGATGAATGACGTGGTAAGTAAGGTTCACAAGCACTTGCAAAGATGAATGCGGTCGCTAGATTCACTATAGTAAATGCTATAGGCAGAAACTTGACGAGTACTATTAATGGATTCACGTGCATTATATCACTCTCTAGATATGAAAAAGCACTTGTAATACGAGTTACCTGTACCAATAAAAGTATTATTAATGATTGTGCATATTCTCCGTGTGGTGCCGGATTAAGAATACAAGTGTCACCACCCCATCTCCTCCCAGGGGTGCTGTAAAAGTCAGCTAAGGGATATTGCACACAGATAATATCCTCTGTGAAAGACGGAAAACTCGAAAATAAACCCTGTACCAACACGAGTGGTCAGCGCGGTACAGTATACCATAATCTATACTAATATTATAAAGCGGAAGAGTTTGTTTGTTTGTTTAAACGCACTAATCTCAGGAAGTCCGATTTGAAAAATTCTTTCAGTGTTGGATAGTACATTTATTGAGGAAGGCTATAGGCTATCTAACATTACGCTGCGACCAATAGAGGCGAAGCAGTAGTAAAAAATGTTGCAAAGACGGGAAATTTTCTAAATTTCACGCGTACGGAGTCGCGGGCAACAAAAAAAAAAGACAGCAGCAGAAAAATAAAGACCTTGTTTTGAATAAATAAGGATAGCATAATAAAATAATACGCCTGGTATTATCATTACATGACAATGCTGTGCGATAAAGCAAACCATTCACACTTTGCATTCGGTCTACACATAGTAAATATGTTATTGCTTTTTGCTTTATAAACTACAGGCAGGACAGCTAATTGTGCCTCAAATTTTTGCGCCAGGTACGAAAAGAGGAGACTTAGATTATTTGTACATGTATTGGTTATAGCTATTACAAATATAAATTAACTTACACAAAGCATACGATTGATACGGTACATGTTAAGATCCGTGTTTTCGTTCACTACTCGAACCTGAAAATTAAATTACTATTATGCAACAGCGTCTTCTGCGTTACATACTATAAGCCACGCAAATTGGTAATGCGCTGGAACCTTGTCAAATTAACGCCCTTGTGACGTCATCAGCAAAGAAAAAATACAGCTAACAAAATGTAATATTCTCATCTATACGTCACTATGACGTCACCAACATGGCCGCCAGACACATTACCAATTTGTGTGGCTTATAATGAATATATTAATCGTCTTCACAATGTATAATGTACACAACGAATAAGTATAAAAACTTATTCTTGAACGACTCTATGTGTTATTGATAACTTCATTAAAATTCTCTTACATTATTAAAAAAATAAACTCTTTCTCTGTAGGCCAATCACGTCCCACTGTTGGGCACAGGCCTTTTCCACTATAGTAGGGGAGCCGAAGAGGGGATTTCGGGATTTACTAAAGCGCGTCAGATTAATATACAGGAGGATACCTTGTACCCGGTTAAGTACCTCCACAAAATATGAGACCCATCTATAAGGCCGCCCGTGAAGGATACAGGATCAGATTAGTAAAAAAAAATTGACCATCAGAAATTCTCGAGCGCGTCAGATTAAGGTAGGGTGAGTTAATTACATCCTAAAAAGTGTATATTCCACTAATCTGACAATTTGAGAGTGACGTAAAAAAAGGGGAGGGCAACAAAGTTGTAAAAAAAAAACGTCATCTCGACATTCTCGAGCGTAGCTAAATTTTTTTTATTTTGAAGGTAATAATTCAAGAATAATGAAAAATATATAATCTGACAATTTCCGCAAGCCGAAATAACAAAAATTCGTCGATAAAGTTAAATGCGTGCAGCTGCGTGATGCCTACATTTGGGTTTGTTTGAGTTGGACTTCTAAATGTTTAATTAGGACTGTTTATGAGATATTAAGCCATCAAAATATATCGTAAAAAAAGTTGCAAAGTTACACTGTCGGCTTTTAAATTGTTAGATTTACCAGCTGCTCTGTGTCTAGCCAACCGGAGTCGCCGATAAGATATAACAATAGATTTTAAGGACAATAGAGTCGTAAAATCTCATCTCCATTGAATCATAGCTAGACAAGAAGCACAATTAAAAAGCTCTTAGGAATATTTATGAGTATGTTGTAAAGATAAATCATACAAATTTTTAGACAAGTATAAAATATTATTTCTATTACAGCGTGATCATTTATAATTTACAACAATTAAAAGGAAAGTAAATATTATGATCTAAGATAATTTGTATCACAGAATAGTTTTATCACATAATGGACAATAATTTGAAAGTGTAAATACTTTCGTTAATGTTTTCGTTCTTCAAACTATTTACTTTTGAGGTGTAAGTATTTGGTACACAAGGAAACGTTGAAGTTACTAACTTTCTTTTAGTATTGAATATAGTCGCTTCAATTTTATTTTTCTCAAATCACGCTGTAATAGAAATAATATTTTATACTTGTCTAAAAATTTGTATGATTTATCTTTACAACATACTCATAAATATTCCTAAGAGCTTTTTAATTGTGCTTCTTGTCTAGCTATGATTCAATGGAGATGAGATTTTACGACTCTATTGTCCTTAAAATCTATTGTTATCTCTTATCGGCGACTCCCGTTGGCTAGACACCAGAGCAGCTGGTAAATCTAACAATATAAAAGCCGACAGTATAACTTTGCAACTTTTTTTACGATATATTTTGATGGCTTAATATCTCATAAACAGTCCTAATTTAACATTTAGAAGTCCAATTCATCTTTTTGAAATTTAACTTTTTCTAGTGTCGGCTCCTGCACTATAGTGTGGAGGACTGGGAATAAACGGCACCTTTCCCTCCTCACCCTTTTTATTCCCATTCGTCCACACTATTCCCATACCTCCACACTGTGGACGACGGGGTGTGGAGGACTGGGAATGACCCGCTGAGTTCAAAATATAGTTCAAAGTACAATTTTAAGCGCCCAGGAATGGAATTAGCGGGAAGTTGCAGGGATGGCCTTTAAGGTGAACCGTTTTTCGAATTTTTTTTTGTCAGATTAGGCGAATCCCTCTAGGTAATCGTCAGATTATGAGACAGTACGTTTAGAACATAAAGATGAACCATATATATCTTAATCTGACGCGCTTGAGTATTTCAAAATGGCGAATTTTTTTTGCACATTATGAAACTGCCCGTGAGTTTGCGTCCCATCGAAATCGTCAGATTAGTGAATGAGAGCTTTTTTTTGGTGCACTTAACACTCCCTTAGAAAATCTGACGCGCTCGACAAAATTTTTTTTTTTTTCATTTTCAACCCTTAAATACAACCACCCGCATCATGCAAACGATCAGATTAACATACGTACATTATTAAAAATACGTAGGGCATTGATGCTATCAATATCTGACGCGCTCGAGTATGTCCATGCAACAGTTTTTTTTTACATATTTAAAAATCTATAGCCGCTTTCCCCACCGATAAAAGTGAAAAATCACATAACATTTTTTTCTTCTTATCATCTAAGCTTTGCAACTCAATAGGTCTCTATGACGCTCGAGTAAATCCCCATTTAGCATCGTGGGCTCCCCTACCACTATAGGAGCCGTTATGGTCTACTGTATCGCGCTAACCAGGCGTGTTAACACAGTTTTAATTTTCGAGGTTTTCGTCTCTCACACAGGATGTTATCTGTGTGCAAAGAAATTTTGAATTAGCTTTTTGTGGAATTAAAAGTACTGTAAATTATTTTCGATTTAACAAATTTCTTCTTAATCTAATCAGTAGTTTTGGCGTGACAAAGTGACACATAGACAGAGATATTATTGCAATTTTAATATTAATAAAGAAGTAAAGATATTTGTACTTACTAGTAACTCAAATGGAAAAACAGTTATGAAATCCCAAAGAAAGCCATGTTTAAAATATCGTAGAATGTTTAGTAAAGGATGCGTTACTAACAAATTCTTGTCATTATAATGTGCAACGTAAGACATTACTAAAATGTCTATAAATAAAACTATATCCACCCAGTTGTATCGATTACCAAATCGATGTTGTTTCGTCTGCAATGTTATGTTATGATTTTTAAGTTACGTTAAAATATAAAGATATTATCAGGTATAGATTTGGCATCTAATTTCATGTAAGAGATTTCTAAGTGTTAAAAACACACATATCTGTATTTACAAAAGAAAAGTAGTTTGTGTATTCTATCCGTATTCTGGTACCCATAACACAAGCGTATAAGCTTAGCTTGGGACCAGAGGACCTTGTGTGTAATGTCCATGAATATTATTATATTATATCTATTTTAATATTATAAAGCTGAAGAGTTTGTTTATTTGAACGCACTATTCTCAGGACCCACTGGCCTGATCTGAAAAATTCTTTCAGTGTTGGATATTACATTTATCGAGGAAAGCTATAGGCTATATAACATCACACTGCGACCAATTGGAGCAAAGCATTAGTGAAAAACGAAGCAAAAACGGGGGAAAACTTCTAAATTCCACGCGTACGAAGTCGCGAGCAATAGCTATACAATTTATATATAGTTATTAACTTACACAAAGTAAGCGTGTTAAAAGATAATAAGACGAATGTAGTTAGATATTTTGTAAGTACGAGTTCATACTCACTGCAATATTGTAGGGAACCGCGAGTGTATAATAAATAGCAAGCGCAAGACGCAATGTGCACCAGAATTTGAGGAACAAGCCATACGGAGTTATACAACCAGGTATGAAAATGTAGCGAAGGTGTCTGTCATACAAAATAAAGGATATAATATGGGTAATTTTGTTTCTGATTAAAAGACTACATTACTCTCCCTTTCTTTTTGAGCGCATACCACTAGCGGGTTGCAACTGAAAATCAGCGTTGGGTGTCATGTGTTGCCATCTAACTATATGCTAAGTTGCCTGCCCTTTGGCACTTGTTGTAAAAATTTCTATAGAGCTTAAATTCACAAGCGTCCGCTACTTTGGAAGGGATTATGGTCTTCTGTGTCGCGCTGACCAGGCGTATTGGCACTTAGTTTATTTTTAGGCTGTCTCCCACAGATGATATTATCTGTGTACAATTAAATAATCCTTAGCTGTTTTTTACCAATCCGGCTTTAAATCCTGGGTTATAATATCTCTACGCTGGCAACCATTTATTAAAAAAATTATGCTAGTTAGTTGCTTTTTTAAGCGGTGTAGAGTTGGTTCTCCGTGTGGTGACGGATTAAGAATGCAAGTGTCACCACCCCATCTCCCAAGGGTGCTGTAAAAGTCAGCTAAGCGATATTGCACACAGATAACATCTTCTGTGAGAGATGGAAAACTCGAAAATAAACCCTGTGCCAACACGCCTGGTCAGCGTGGCGCAGTAGACCATAATCCCTCCCAAAGTGGAGGAGGCCCGTGCCCAACAGGCCAACAGTGGGACGTACTCGTAAATGGGGTGGAGAAGTAGAAGAGTTAATTACCTGAATATTCCTAATCTTTCAAATGGCTTTATATACTGCAACTTATCTTCACGATTAGTTATTATTACAAAGCTTTCTTTTAGCTCTTTCTAAAAACATACAATATTAAGTAAATTCATTATACGTAAGTACACACATCCAGGTTAGTGTACGTTTGTCTTTAATGTATACAAAAAAAACTATTTTAAATTAAATACTATCATATAAAGCTGAAGAGTTTGTTTGTTTGTTTGTTTGAACGCGCTAATCTCAGGAACAACCGGGCCGATTTGAAAAATTCTTTCAGTGTTACATAGGCCATTCATCGAGGAAGGCTTTAAGCTAAATAACATCACGCTACGACCAGTAAAAGCGAATCAGTAGTGAAAAATGTTGCAAAAACGGGGAAAGTTTTCTAAATATCACGCGGACGGGGTCGCGGGTAACTATAAAAATAAATAAATAATAACTACCGCTAGTCTGTTTTGTTTGACGTCCAGTTTGCCAGACAGTGGTTTCGCTTCTTGAAATGCAACAGCTCTTTCACGAAGTTCCGGACTTTGTAAAACCTAAGTAATCAAATCAGGTTTGTTAAGTAAGGTAATGGGGAATAAAGAAGATCTCAAAATTGCTTAAAGTTTTTTAATTTTTTTTTAATGCTGTGCAATCTTTATTACGCTTCTACACTTACGGCTGTTTTCAATATTTTAATCTAACCTCGATTCTGGCTATCAAAGTCTGACGTATTTAAGTTTTTGTCCTTACAAGCTAACCAATAAGTCAAAGTCAAAGTCAAAATATTTTATTTCAAGTTGGCATGTTTTACAAGGTCTTTTGAAACGTCAGAAACTAGGTGTCTGTTCCAAACGCGGATCCTATGAAGAAGAACAGACAAGAAACTCCATGGTTTTCTTTTTTTTTCATTTCCTTTCATTTTTTTTTTCAACAATATTATATATGTATCAGGGGTGTGAGAATGATGCCGATCAGTACTATCACGACTAAGCTCAAGATAACAGCAATCTTCATTGAAAATTTGACAGGAGGTAGAAATATCTTACTGATAAACAATGATAACAATATATCTATAATTGTAGATTGATTATTGAAAATGACCATAAGTTGATAAAATTTTAATCTCCTTGTAGATGTAAGCTGCATCTAAAATTGAAATCATAAAAAATGGGAGAAAATTAAATTAAACTACAGGAATAATAAGAAGTTACCGTGACAATAGGATGATTAACATCTGGGAACGTTCCCCAGCACTGGACCAGTGCACTGTATTCCACATGAAGTAATATGCAGTTCGTTGACGTTACCACCGTATAAACCTATTTGAACAATATTTCGTATATATAGTATACACAAGGAGTTTAAAAGGCAAAAGAACTGGAGTAACAGATGTTGTCTAAATAGAATATTAAAATCCTTAGAGCATCGTGATCACCGCTATTTACAGACTTTAAGCATATAAGCAACAAGCGTGTTAAATTAAAAATGTACTTCATATCGCTTTACATTTCGGTGAACGATACATTCATTAACAAATTAACTTGTTTTGTAAATGCTATTCTTTGGTACTTTAGTTACTTTTAATTACCTTAGGCAAGCCAAACAGCATTTCAAATACACCAAAGTAACTTCCAGGACCTATGATCATTTGCCTTTCCCCTGTATTATTTAAAACGTCACAATGACCCTGTAACAGATCCAAAAGTTTTAATATTTTTTTAATACGACGTAAATCTGTTACAATGCGTGTAGTAAACTCCCATCCATCTATCAGCCTCTCTCCGTCCACTGTTAAACATAGGCCTCCCCCATAGAACGCCACAACGCACGGTCTTGTGCCGCTTGCATCCAATGTCTCCTTGCGGCCTTGATGTCGTCGCTCTACCTTGTGGGGGGCCACCCGCTTTTTCCATTCACGTATAACAGTAGTAGCAACTACAGTAATGTTAATTTATTTAACATCTTGTATAAAATGTTAAAGCATATGTAATCACTTAAATTCGTTTACTAAAAATACTTTGGTAATATTTAGTCTCTGTCCATTTGTTACAGAAATGTATACACAATTAACAAGAGTGACTAACACTTTTCACAATATACATATCCCGTCCAATGTCTGCAGCACGTTGTACAATTTCATTGTCCGGTAGTATTATATTCCTCGTATTATTCGCAACTGTTTGCAAAAAGTCGCGATTACTAACCTACATGAGAAAGCAACAAAATTAAAAGCAAGAAAACAATCGCAAATCTAGGACACGGTTTCTTTTTGTTTTCATCACTAGGTGTCATCACTTTTATGAGATTTTAGCGAGATAATACTTTCATTGTTTTCTGCGTCCCTATTTCGGATACTTTTTGTTACTTCTTATTTCAGACTAGCTATTGCCCGCGACTTCGTACGCGTAGAATTTGGAAAATGTTCCCCGTTTTTGTAACATATTCACTACTGCTTCTCTCCTATTAGTCGCAGCGTGATGTTATAAAGCCTTCCTCGCTACTATGGCCTATCCAACACTGAAAGAATTTTTCAAATCGGGCCAGAGGTTCCTGAGATTAGCGCGTTTAAATAAACAAACAAACAAACTCTTCAGCTTTATAATATTAGTATAGAAGTATAGATAGTTTGCAAAATATTACGTTTAATATTTACATATAGACATTGCACAAAATGTCCTCTGGTCCCAAAGTAAGCTATATTTCTATGCTTGTGTTAGGTGCACCTAATGTACCAGATATGGACATAGTACATAATTATGTAGGTATTTACTTTTTATTTTTTTCTTTTTTCTTTTTTTCTTTTTACTTGTAATACGTAAATAGGAAAATATAAAAAAATATATATTTCACTATGGTACTACAGCGCTATCTATAGCTATTAGTATATAAATAAATAAACAAAATAAATAAGTGAAGTAAATGAAGCCTAGGGTTAACAATAATTTACCTTGAATAAAGGACAAGTGGTCAAGGTTTCGACCATTTCTAATGACCTTAATTCTTGTTGTAGATTAGTCGATAAATCACTAAATATTTCTTCAGTTGACACAGCATTATTGTAGTACCTAGAAATTATACAGAACTAGCTGTTGCTTGCAGTTTCATTCGCGTGGAATTTAGAAAAATACCTTAACAAATTATACAATAGAAGCTATCCTCTTTAATCAATCTATCTATTAAAAAATTCGCATCAATATCCGTTGCGTAGTTTAAAAGATATACGCTCACATACATAAAAAATAACGACTTGTTTTATAATAAGTAAAGATTTATGGTTTTATTCATAATGACTTATCGGAGGTTTAAAAGTTCGCTACAATCGGTTCGCGAAAATTGTCAAAACTTGTTATTCATGATAGTCTTTTTACACTAAAACGTTTATTATCTCTCCGCTAAAATCTCCGTTTCTTCTTCAGCCTCTCTCTCCGTCCACTGTTGGACATAGGCCTCCCCCATAGAACGCCACAACGCGCGGTCCTGTGCCACCTGCATCCAATGTCTCCCCGCGACCTTGACGATATCGTCGCTCCACCTTGTCGGGGGCCGCCCAACGCTGCGTCGTCCGGTACGTGGTCGCCACTCTAGGACCTTCCTTCCCCAACGATCATCAGTCCTACGAGCGATGTGGCCTGCCCATTGCCACTTCAGCGTGCTAACCTTTCGGGCTATGTCGGACACGCCAGTTCTGCTACGGATCTCCGTGTTTCGGATTTTATCCCGTAGGGAAATACCGAGCATAGCCCTCTCTATAGCACGCTGTGCAACCTTGAGCTTATTTACGAGGCCAACATTTAACGTCTCTGTTCCGTATGTCATCGCTGGTTACACACACTGGTCATAGACCTTCGTCTTCAGGCACTGCAGAATGTTGGACGAGAAGATATGCCTAAGCTTCCCGAACGCTGCCCAGCCGTTTAAAGCCATCTCCGTTTAAACCTCCGATAACTCATTATGAATAAGACCATTAATATACACTTCATGCATTACAATTGCAAAGGCGGTCTTACTATTCGCACCTATTATTATTGCCTATTATTCGCAGCGTGATGTTATATAGCCTTTCTTGATAAATGTGCTATCCAACAGTGAAATAATTTTTCAAATCTGACTAGAGGTTCCTGAGATTAGCGTATTTAAATAAACAAACATACTCTTTAGCTTTATAATATTAGTACGTATAGATTCTTACCATTGAGTGCAGAAAAACTTTTTCACACGTTCTTTAATTTTTCCACTAACATGGTTTACAGATAAGAAATAAAATAGCTCACGCATTGATTCCTACAAATGCAATGGTGATTATTTATAAACTAATTGAATAAGAAACAGAAAAAAAAACAAATAAACTTTAGTACGTGTTTTGTAACATATATTACAATAGAAACTTCGCCTTTAATTGTATTGATTGTCTATATTTTGACTGTTTCTTCATCATTATCACCATACCATCACGTCTTTTTTCTTCGAAGATAGGCAGAGAGTATAGAACGCCATGTGCTACGATCTTAACAATCTATCTCTATCTCTTCAGCCCATTTTTGTCCCACTTTTGGGCACGGGCCATTTTGGGAGGGATTATGGTCTACTGTGCCGCGCTGACCAGGCGTATTGACACAGGGTTTATTTTAGAGTTTTCCGTCTTTCACAGAGGGTGTTATCTGTGTCCAATATCCCTTGTCTGACTTTTACAACACCCTTGGGAGGAGATGGGGTGGTGACACTTGTATTCTTTATCCGTCACCGCACGCAGGATCCTAACAAGGTACAAATTAACCAAATTATGCAATTGTTTACATACTTTGAATTTAAGTCTTCTTTGTATAGATAGCAAATAATTACTGCAAATTCTAGCCGAATAGAAGCAGCTCATGTATGATCCCAACACAAACAAAATGGTTACCTATAATAATAGCATTATATGAATGATTAACATAAAAAATTACGCTATTTACAATTACATGAATAAAATAATGTCGTCTTTTTAAATTGTACAAAATGAATCTAGTTGATAAATATCTAATATTCTTTACTTATTATAAAACAAAGTCGTTAATTTTGTATATATGTCCTTATGTGGGCTTATATCTTCCAAACATGGTCGGCGACGCGCGAGTGATACCCCTGGTGTTACAGACGTCTATAGGCTACGGTAACCGCTTTCCATCAGGCGGGCCGTACGCTTGTTCGCCACCTCAGTAGTATAAAAAAAAACAAATTCTCAATGGATTCAAATGCCGCCTAGAGTGGTTTAAAAGGAGGGCTTTTTTGTATAATTTGTTGAGGTTTTTTGGTTTCTAAATTACATGCTTACGAAGTTGCATGCTACCACTACTATAAAAAAATAAGCAAAAATACTGCAAAATACGGTATAAGTTCTATTTATTCAGTAATTAGTCTTCTTTTAATATCAGGTCCATGGCCAGACTAAACATTTGAATCTAAATAAATAAGTAAATATTTACGGACATTTCACACAACGTCCTCTGGTCCCAAGTATATGCTTGTGTTATGGGTACCAGAATACGGATAGAATACATATACTATTTTTCTTTTGTAAATACATACTTATAATACATAGAAACACCCAGACGCAGTACAAACATATGTATGACAATTAGAAAAATCACACAAATGATTGTCTCGAGCGGGAATCGAACCCGCGACCTCTTGATCGGCAGTCCGTTACATGAACCACTCAATCACGAGGCTCGTCAATAAAGTTGTTAGGCCGTCCGTCCCGTCAGTAATTCTTCTTTTTGTAATACTTAAAACTTAATATTTGACTACAAGTGATTACGTTGTAAATAGTATGCACAAATGAATTAAATTTATATACACATAAAACAATTATTTATTTATTATTATCTTACTACTATCAAGTCGCTTTCTCCGGGTGCAACGTGTGTAGTCCCAGATCCTGTAAATATGGCAGTGCCTAAACCAAATGCTGTTTTTATAGGTTTTTCATGTTTGGCCTCATTTGTCATAAATACTTTTGTCTCCCAAAATATTAGTAGAGACATCCAGGAATTCTGTAATTAATTATATTAGTCACACGCAAGGCTCTATGCTCTAAAACATTTAAGAATGTGAAGTAGAGTAGTAGCAGTCACTAAAATGGATGATTTACAACAGGACACTTATGTATACATATAAAAAGATATATTAGTAAGTTTAAGATCTTTCTTCAGATTAAACAATGATGATTAAACAATGATTTTTTAATTTTTTTTTATTTCGAGTTGGCATTCTTTAAGCTCTTGAAACGTCAGAAGCTAGGTGTTTTAGGGTTATTATATTTAAATAAGTTTGTTAATAACGTGTATCCATCTCTTACGTTTTTATTTAACTTTATATGGTCTTTTTCATCTACTACTATCATCACTTATCGAAGGTTGAAAAGTTCGCTAAAATCGGTTCGAGAAAATTGTCAAAAACTATTATTCATAATAGTCTTTTTACGCTAAAACGTTCTATCTCTCCGATAAAATCTCCTTTTAAACCGCCGATAAATCATTATGAATAAGGTCTTTAGTGTTTACTTTTTAGTGACGGTGTGGTAAGTTCGTAAAAAATATTTTCCGACATTTTTCCTAGTGCGCTAAATAAGTATAACTTAAAAAGTAAAACATAATTAATTCTTAACAAAATTATTGTCTACCAACTGTAAAACGATTACACGTTTCACTAGGTAGGTAAGCATTTTTTCTTGTATATGGTCGTAAGAGTCAGTTTATAGATGTACGAGTCAAATGTATAACTTGTGAGATAAATAAATAAGAATTTTGAAAATTGGTCCACAATTGACTGAGAAATTGACGAAAATACATGATGAAACGAAAGAGCTATACAAGAAAAATTATGGCATTGTTTAATTAATAATATTACCTTTTTACATAGTTTTCTTGGACACGAATAAAGATACAGAAAGCATCCAGACCAATAGCATAATATTATGAAAATAATGCAGTATTTGATTACACTTAGAATCTGAAAAAATTAAAAATGGAATATCATCACAATAGAAAGTGTAACTATTTTGCAAAAAAAAAAAATGTATTATGGTAGCCACTCTTAATTTAAGAAAAGACTGAGAAAGAGAAGACTTACTTTGGACCAGAGTACGTTATGTAAAATATCCGCGAATATTTTTTTTTATTGAAAACAACCATGAAAAGAACCATTGATTTAGTAGCAAGGCTACGTATCTTTTCTACACTAAAATTATAAAAATTTGTGATTTTTCTAATTGTCATACCAATGTCTGTTCTGCATCTGGGTGTTTCTATGTATTATAAGTATGTACTTACAAAAGAAAAGTAGTATATCCGTATTCTGGTACCCGTAACACAAGCCTATAAGCTTAGCTTGGGACCAGAGGACGTTGTGTGAAATGTCCATGAATCTATACTAATATTACAAAGCGGAAGAGTTTATTTGTTTGTTTGAACGCGCTAATCTCAGGAACTGAAGGTCGCTCAGCGAGCTATGCAGCGAGCTATGCTAGGGGTATCTCTGAGGGATAGAATTCGGAACGAGGTTATCCGTCAACACACCAAAGTGGTTGATATAGCTCGCAAGGCTAGCTCGCTAAAGTGGCAGTGGGCTGGCCATGTCTATCGAAGAACCGATGGCCGATGGAGCAGACTGGTTCTTAAGTGGAGACCGCGACTCGGCAAACGTAAGGTAGGACCTGCTAGGTAGATCGATGACCTGAAGAAGGTCGCAGGATGGGACTGGATGCGGATGGCGGAGGCCCGTGTATTGTGGCGTGAAATGGGAGAGGCCTATGTCCAGCAGTGGACTGCAGAAGGCTGATTTGATGAATCTGAGGAACCTCTGGGCCGATTTGAAAAATTCTTTCAGTGTTAGATAGGGTATTTATCGAGGAAGGCTTTAGACAGTATAACATCACGCTACGACCAGTAGAAGCGAAGCAGTAGTGAAAAATGTTGCAAAAACGGGGAAAATTTTCTAAACTCCACGCGGACAGAGTCGCGGGCAACAGCTATATAATATAAAAAAAAACCGAAGTGATTGTTTGTTTGTTTGAACGCGCTAATATCAGGAACTACTGAATTAATTGAAAATCTCTTTTTGTGTTGGATAGTTCATTTCTCGAGGAAGGCTATAGGCTATATAACGTCACGCTGCAACTAATAAGAGCGAATTAGTAGTGAAAAATGTTGCATAAATGGGGAAAATACGTAACGACAACAGCTAGTACGCTATAAAAATATTTTAAAAAATAATATACCTTTGTGTGACTATGAAAATTTTCCGTCCACTTATTGATATAAGTCCAAATATGCCACACTTGTAAAATAGGAAATAACTTAGTTATCTGCCCAGCTACTGTTTCATCGAGAGGGTCGAGAGTATCGGTAAATATATACACTGGGAAAACCGATATCACGTCTAGATAGAAACCGAAAGTACCCATTTTCACTTCGGCTATCTCCTTTACGGTTTTTATTCGTGTATTCTTAAAAATTAATATAAATTTAAGTCACTTTATTCCTATTGATGGATTGGAATTTAAAGAAAATATGTAAAATAGGGGTTAACAAAAAATATTTATCTTTTATTTACAATTTTTGAAAATTAAAAAATTTTTATATTAGATTAGGAAAGCATAATATTTTAAGCCAATATTTTGAAATCAACTTCGGTATTTTGTCACATTTATCCTGCCATAAGTAATGTAGAGCATAATGTGTTTTAATACGTCACTATTTCGTTGGTTATTTATTAGTATTTGTTTGGCTTCGATATTAAGAATCACTACTGTTATTGGGTTAAGTACAAGGATGCCATAAAAGCTGTCGCTAAATGGGACCAAACAATACAGAAAACATAGTTAATAGAAGCCGTTTAAACTTTTGAAATGTCACTACAATACCTTCGTTCAATTACAAAACCTATACGAAACATTTGTATATTGTATAATATACACACATTGAACAATATTGTAAATTACATAAATATTATTAAAACTATAATACCGGGATAAAGGAAGATGGGACTTTTAGGCCAGAAGTAACAAACTTTGGTAACTTATGCATTTCCTTGTAAGTTACTTTTGTACTTAAACAATGTAAAGAAATCTATGGAAGGATTTGTGCGTTTTATTTTATTACAAGTATGTACTGCTGTGGGCTAACCTATTTTTTTTAAATGACCAGAGCAAAATTATTTTAGAAATCAGCTGGTGCTTAAAGCACCAAAAAATAGCAATATTTTATTCTGCCAATAGGTACCTTAAATAGGAAAGTTATCCTATTTGAGGTAGAAAAATGTGCAGAACCCAAATTGCTAACTATTTTTTGGTGTAAGGTTAAGTAACAGCTGACTTCAGCTGGTTAAGTAGCAGCTTCTAAAGTAATTTATTCATTTTGCAATTGACATGTTAGGCCTTACTTAAAATAATAAATTAAATCATAGTGGAAAAAATGAATCACTGCAAGCGGGACTTGAACCCCTGGTCTCGGAATACCATTCCGTTGCTCTGCCAACTGAGTTATTGGACCCATAGTCTGTCTACTAGTAGATTATTAAATAAACATACAGATAACCTTGTTAAAAATTGCAGTAGTAAGTTGTATGTAAATATTTAAAAGTAGCCCACCGCGAACGATATACAAAAGCACAATATCAACACCTTCATCATCTGATTGCTGATTATGAAGTGCATAATACGGTGACATGATACATACGTACAGAACCATTAGAAAATGGGCAATGTCAAACATTCGTGTCTGAAAAAAAAATTATTTATGGTTTTTTAGCTTTCGTACGCGTGGAATTTAGAAAAATAAGCCCAAATTTGCAACGTTTTTCACTTATGCTCCGCTCCTATTGGTCACAGCGTGATGGTATATAACCTATAGCCTTCCTCAATAATTGTACAATCTAACACTGTAAGGATTTTCAAATCGGACCAGTGGTTCTTGAGATTAGCGCGTTCAAATAAACAAACAAACTCTTCAGCTTTGTAATATTAATATAGACTAAAGTAATCCTTGAGTTGAAAGATTAAGATTACAAGTATCATCACCTGTTCTTCCCCAGGGTTCTGTAAGCGCCAGCTAAGGGATATTATAGGCAGTTAACATGAACTTCTTGAGACGGAAAACTCGACAGTAAATCCTATGATAACAAGCCTGCTCAGCGCGGTATTGTAAACCAAAAGCCCTTCTAAAGTAGAGGAGGCCCGTCCCCAGCAGTGAGAGGTTAATGGGCTGGAAAAAGAGAGAAAGTGGGAGAGAGAGAGAAAGTAAATATGTAGTGGATTGTGTACGAAAAAACGTGTTCTACGATTTAGGGTTTATTGTATTGCTTGCAGAAGATGTTATATGCGTTGTCTATGACTGAGATAACACCCATCGGCGAATAGTTATATTTACATTTTAGGATATGTTTTAACTTAAACTCACCGATTTGAACATATAAGCCGTTATCAAAATACGTAGTCAAAATATAAAAGACTAAAAAAAAGCGCAGAACGCAATGTTGTGGAAAAATTAATTTCAAAATACGTACGAAATCAGTGTCAGGAATAAGTATCCAAGGAAAGTTAGAGCTTAAGCAAATGCGAGGCGCTTCTATCGTCCTTATGTTGGTAGATATATGATATAACTCTAAATATTCAGTTGTGAATTTTAGCTTCCTTTCATTATTCTCGTCTGAAAAATGACAAAACTGAACAAAGTGCGTGACTGCTGTGATGATTATTGTAGGTAACAGATTGATTTATTTCCATCCATCCATCAGTCTTTCGTCGTCCACTGTTGGACATAGGCCTCCCCCACAGAACGCCATAACGAGTGGTCTTGTGCCGCTTGCATCCAATGGCTCCCCGCGACCTTAATAGTATCGTCGCTCCCCCTTGTGTCATGTATTTATATCAGGAATATTAAAGACAAAACTAATATGGGTTATCTTCGTTAGAACCATATTAACGATTCTTATTTTGTTTTATTCTTATTTTATCGTACAGCAACAAATTGGTGAACAGCGTTTAATGCAGTAGTAAGTAAGTTCTGCATAAAACGCTGTTCACCAATTTGTTGCTAGTGACCTTACTATCAATATTGGCTTTATTTTTTTTTTTCATTCTGATTTCCACTTGTTTGTGGGGAAAACTGGTTTAATTATCTATTTGTAATCAATAAAATATATTTAGAATTACCTCTAAAATACATATGAGAATCATCCGCAAATGTAGAATCTTCTGTTTCAACTCCCAATAAATTGTCTTTTAGTACTCTCATGGGTCTATATCTCGTACGAATGAGTCTTAAGTCACCTTTATCATAACGTTCTATGGCATCCTGTGTAGTATGAAGTAAGAAAAACTAATAATAAGGTACATTGTAGGTACTTTATGCAAGGCTTATTCTATACTCTGTAGGTACTAACTTAATATTATAGAGCTGAAGAGTTTGTTTGTTTGAACGAGCTAATCTCAGGAACCGATGCTCTTATTTGAGAAATTCTTTTAGTGTCGGATAGTACATTTATCAAGGAAGGCTATATAACATCACGCTGCGACCAATAGGCGCGGAGAGAACCATCAGTGAAAAATGTTGCGAAAACGGGGGATATTTCCTAAATTCTACGCATATATTTCTATCATATTTTAAAATAAGTACTAAGGTACCTGTCTAGTACGGGCATCTTTAAGTCTTTTACATATTTTGTCTCGAATAATTTCATGCATTGCTGGGTGTTCTGCTATCACTCTCATAAAATCCGTTCTTCGTAATACCTGTAGAGCACCAAAATATAATAATAATTGACTACTTAGGATTTAAAAAGTACATGCAATTTAATTGGGGATCAAAAATAACTTACTTTAAAAATAACATCAAAGAGTGTAATATTAATGAAACTAGTTGCAAATAATCTGTGAATTAAATGAATGACGCGGCACCGTGTATTAAAATCGTTAGTTGATATACAGATTTTTTTATAGAAACGTTCTGTTAATATCGCCAAATTGTGTTATTGATACTATCAATTTTTATTCTTTAGTTAAGTTTAGGTGTTCAAGTAGAATCGGTACCATAGTTTGTCAATTGTACTTTGTTCCGTAATCTTACCTGTAATTCAACGTAACTTGCCGCTTTCAAAGTAACTTTAGCCGGAATTGAGTAAAATAGACTTAACTCGCCTAATACCTGAAATATTTACATTTATAATTTAAAGTATTAGCGTTTACTCTCTCTCCACTCTATTGGGCACGGGCCTCCTCCACTTTAGGAGGGATTATGATCTACAGCACCTTGGGAAGACGAAGAGGTAACCGCTTAGCGTTCTATTATGCGTACTTGTAATAATTTTAAACTAAGATCAACATTTAAAATTTTTTATTTTCGTCCGGTACGTGGTATGCTGCCCACTGCTGCGTTGTCCGGTACGTGGCCACCTACTGAACAACGCAGCGTTGGGCGTTGGGCGGCCCCTAAGAAGGTGGAGTGACGATATCGTCAAGGTTGCGGGGAGCCATTGGATGCAAGTGGCACAAGACCGCTCGTTGAAGCGTTCTATGGGGGAGACCTATAGCAGTGGACGGAGAGAGGCTGACGTATGGATGGATGGAAGATCAAAATTTTACGTAACAATAAAGTTAAGGTCTCATATTTAAAAATAAAGGCCCATATTTAAAAAAATACTAACTGTCTGTTCCTTGAAGGATATCATTGGACTTTCATCGTCTTCATCAGAGAGCATCTCAATGATACCTTTTTTAACGTAAATCATTCCATTTTTAACAACTCCTTGACTCCAAATCTGTTGGCCAGCTAGATAAAACTCATGGTGTACCAGTAATGATATTTGGCGCATGAAGGATTCGTCTGTAATTAAATTTCAAACATTACAAAAGGCCATTCAGATCCTGTAACTTTTAATAGGTTTTAATATAGTTGTGAATTGGAAAGTAGTGGTTGTCCCATCCGCGTGGATTAAGAATACAAGTGTCACGACCCTAATTCTTCACCGTGGTGCAGTAAAAGCCAGCTAAGGCACATTGTATACAGTTGACATCCTCGGTAAGAGACCATAATTCCTCCCTCAGTGGAAGAGGCGAGATGTCAATGGGCTGGAGAGATAGAGGGAGCGAGAGATCTCTCTCTCATTCTCTCAGAGAGAGCAAAAACCTTACCATAATAGGACAACTCCCTTCTCAATTTGGGAGGGATTACAGTCTACTACGCCGCGCTGACCAGGCGCTGACAGAATTTATTTTCGAGTTCCACAATTTTTACCATGAGTGAGTATTTAACTATCCACCATTGTCTTTAAGATATAGAAACCCTAGGTGACACTTCAAGTTAATTAAACATTTGGCTAATGCAATAAAAGTTAATTAAAAAAACAAAGGACTTACTAGTTTCCCTAAATAGTAGCGATCTATGAAAGTAGCCGACGTTAATATCAAAGATAAGTTCAGTCTGTAGTGGTAATGGCAGTTTGCTTAGTTGGTCAGATCTTAATATACCATCTTTCATTTTCCAAAGCTTTAGTTTGTATTTCAAGCACTGTTCTCTTAACCACAATGGAGCTTGACTGAAGTTCAAATAATTTATCATGTGGTGGTACTGTAATTAAGGGTTTTGTTAATAGTTCATTTCTAGCAGAAGAGTATATTTATTACCTACTAGCTGTACCCCGCGGTGTTACTCGCGGTAAGAAGGATATAAAATCAGGCAGTAAAAGGTGCTTTTGGGACTCCACGAGAAGCTGGCATTCTTATAAGATAAAAATAGCCTATGTGTTATTATATACATCAGAATGTATTAACTACATTATTGTAAAGTTTCAATACAATTTATTCAGAAGTTTTTTCGTGAAAGTGTAACAAACATCCAAACATCCATACTTACAAACTTTCCCATTTATAATATTAGTAGGATTTTTAAATGATTTCAGCTAGCGAGGATGTTATATGTGTTGACAATATCCCTTAGCAGCCCTTTTTTAGCACCAGGGGGGAGGAGATGGGGTGGTAACAATAGTATTCTTAAGCCGTCACCACGCGGCCTTTCAATAATATACTGCCTATCTATTTTGCTAAAATAATGAGATACTATCACTGTCTATCGTCGTAATTGAATCGGTGTTGCTGCGTATTTCACTAAAGATAAAGAAAATTTTATTATAAATGTCTTTAAAGTTTCTACAATGTTATATACCCAGAGCTTTTTTAAGACTATATAATATACCGTTTCAATGAAATTCCATCTTCTGCTGTTTTGAATTACAAACTCCCAAGTAAGAGAGCCTATGAAGCGATTTCGAAAATAAACGAAACCAAACAACATTAAACCTGAAGTTAACCATTTCTGTGCATCATCCTGAAATTATGCAATGTTTATATTGTGTAACTACGCGACTTACTCGCGACTTTTGTCCGCCAAAAAAATAAAAAAGGCGTCCATCATAAAAAATGTATCCATTGGTATATTAAAATTAAGCTCTACTTGAATTTTTTTGACTATAGGCGGATAAAATCGCGGGTAAGTCGCTAGTTATTAAGTTATACACTAATAATTAAGTTATTAATAAATAAAGCGGTAAAGTAATTTGAACGTAGGGAGTAATCTCCGAAAGTAATACTAGGATCCTAAAAAACTGTGTCTGTAATAGGAAGCTACAGTCCCTGAGAGTACTATATAATCTGATATATATTATGTCCAATATTTCCATATACACTGATTCAAAATACGAAGTTTTGGGTAGCTAGTAGCACAATGTATTTAATATTTTATATAATCGTAGCGTTATTTATTAGATTGAACTTACCACAGGAAAAGCATCACCAAATATTACATTAAAGAAACGACAAGAGCAATAATAAATGCAGTTCTTGTAGCTGGAAAAATAATGTGAGTATTTGTTTAGAAAATATATTAATAATGGTACCAATTCCACGTGTAGAACTAAACTAAAAACTAATAGTGTCAATAACACAATTCAGCAATGTTAACAGAACTCTTTAATTGGAAAATCTGTATGTGTCTGACTAAAGATTTTAATTAATAAAAATGTACACAACGAAATAGCCAATTAACCAAAATACGCCATAGTTGTTTTAATTTTTATTTAAGTTTAGTTGTGCACATAGAATTGGTACCAATATCCTCTATGTGGCGACAAAGTTAGATACAAGTTCTAATAGAATCTACAGGAAGAAACGTGGTTGTTATATAAGCATTCTTAATTCTTTACCAAATAAAAATCACACTCAATCTCTAAAAAAAGTAAGCTGACGTAGATTCCATATTACTTTACTAGCTCTAAGAAAATGAAAATAAATGTTACTTGGTAGAGTCAATTAACAGAAAGATTACAAAAACAATTTAACTCTAAGGGCCTTCACCATCTTCAAGTAAAGCGTTGATTAGTTACTTATCGATTAGCGTTAATTGTCAAGTAATAGTTATGAGTATCTTCTGTCAATTTCAATTTTTAGGGTTTTTAATCTTAAGATTACTGCTACTCGAACGTCGTGAACGTCGCACGTGTAGTTACTGGTAACTTTAACTAGCGATTAGTCTACTTGGCGCTTTACTTGAGAATGGTGAAAGAGGCCCCTATAAAAATATAATAAATCTACGTTACCTATAAAAGGTCAGTGTTCTAGAACTGACGTGTGCCGGATAACCCAGTTCATGCCATGGTTTATCTAGTGTTTGCAATTTATTTAAGTAAAACCAGATGCAAGTACTAGCGTGAATAATTAGACCCATTGTCAAAATTTGTTCCACGAATAATAATAACATGCGGGATTTTCGCATCTACGGTCGCAAAGAAGAATAAACATGGATTATGAGATTGTGGCGTTGTTTTGGAGGAATTTAATTTGGCTTAAATCATTGTTAAACTCTTTTTAGCTTATTGTAAGCGCCCTAATTATAGGCATGAGCCTATAATGAAACAAAAAATCGATTCTACTACTACTACTATTAAAAGGGTCTGATCTACCACGCAAGCCAGTCGTGTTGCTATAACCTATACCAGGTGTGGCCAACTTTTGTGCACATAAGATCGATATTTTATTTTAAAATTGAGTCGCGATCGACCTATTTCTTAGAGAAGAAGGGGGACGTTTATGCAATGTGCTTTTACCACCGTGTACTCTTGAAATAGCAGAAAACTACTTAAAGTGGTCACGCTGAACGTCTCCCTACTCGAAGCATGAACTGCGTACATGTTCATTCCTGTATCAAGTACTAGAAACATTTGGCATTGAATGCGTCTCCTCATGGAACATGCGAGTGATCGACCAAAATTGGTCGCGACTTGACTTGTTGGCCACTCCTGATCTATGCTATGATACTATACTATACAATATCTTTTCGGTTCTCGCAAACGATTATTGTTGTCTGTTTATATCTATTATATCTTCGCAGATTCTTACAACACCCATAGCACTAAATGTGATAGTAAAACTTGTATTCTTATGCTGTCACCATACTAACATCATTTGATTAATGTTAATTTTTATGTACACGAGGCTAAAAACTAAGTAGAGATATAATACGCACTTGTTCATTTATATCTTGGAAAAAATGAAACAATCTATAAATGCGGCATATGTCTATCCATCGGGCAACTATTGTGATTCTTTCATATCCAAAGCTACGTTGATCTGATGAGTAAAAAAAAAGTTAAAAAGTTATTACTTAATTATATTATTTTAACATCAAGAATGACTTAAGTTTCATGAAATAACGGCTACGTTGTGCATTTGATCATAGATTACAGCTAAATTCTCGTTCAGGGCAAGCATGATTATATTGATAACTGAATATTCTTCTTCTCCAGCCCATTTACGTCCCACTTTTGGGCACGTGCCTTCTCCACTTTGGAAGGGATTATGGTCTACTATGCCGCGCTGACCAGGCGTGTTGACACAGGGTTTATTTTCGAGTTTTCCGTCTCTCACACACAGAGGATGTTATCTGTGTGCAATATCCCTTAGCTGACTTCTACAGCACCCTTGGTAGGAGATGGGGTGGTGACTCTTGTATTCTTAATCCGTCACCACACGGAATGACACCAACGAACTGAATATTAGTAATAAATAAATATTCATGGACATTTCACACAACGTTCTCTGGTCCCAAGCTAAGCTTATATGCTTGTGTTATAGGTACCAGAATACGGAAAGACTACATAAACTACTTTTTTTTGTAATTACATAGTAAACACCCTGACGCTGTACAAACATTTGTATGACATTTATAAATATCACACAAATAATGTCACGTGCGGAATCGAATAGGCGACCTCGCAAACGGTAGTCCGATACATGAACCATTAGACCACGAGGTCCGTCAATAATATTGTAAGTCGGTCCGTCCTGGTTATGTTTTCCCTTTTGTAATACTTAAAACATAATATTCGAATAAACAAGTGATTACGTTGTATATGGTATGCATAAACGAATAATGCTTTTTATATCTTTTCCATCATTTCTATCGGTATATTTATTATATTAGCCTCTTTTTTATCTATGTGGTGTTCTAAAATATAAAGATTCAGGAACATAATCTACTTACAGATTCCAAATAAATACACCAATGAAAATATATCATATCCAAGAAAGAAAGAATTTCTTCTGTACACTCTTACATGTTGTCTTACAAGAGGCCAAAATTCATGTAGAGTGTGTACCACCACATCGATAATAAAAATTGTTTCACATACATGTACACTCATATCAAGGTAGCAATACTCGTCTTCTAGGTAATAAGCGATTAGAAAATGCATGACAAACTTGTAGGTGATTATTGTTAGCACCAAACCCTGGAAACGTTAAGATTCTGGTGAAAATTGGTAAAATTGGTATTATAAATTCATTTAAGTATTTTAATGTAAATACAAAGAGTACATTGTTAATAATAGAAGATTGAAAAGGATAAAACTACTACTGTACGTCCACTGTTCGACACGAGCTGCGTATACTTTGGGAGGGATTATAGTCTACTGTGCCGCACTAACCAAGGGTGTTGGTCCTGGCTCAATTTTCGAGTTCTCCCTGTCTCACATGGGATGTTTTTGTGTTCAATATCCCTTAGAATAGAGCTGGTGACACTTGAATTCTTAATCCGTCACCACACAGCCAAATTACTACTTATTGCTATTTTATTTTATTTATTTGTAGTTAGCATAAGATGTGTTTTTTCTTCGAATCTCGTCTGTATGGCGTCACCATCTTATGAATTCTTTGAATGACTATGAATTCATTAATTGGACATAATATATTGAGAGCCTAATCAACAGAGAGATGATATAAGTACGCAACTATTGTAATTTTTTCCTCAGATATCAACTTACTTGAAACCATACATTCCATGCTGTCATTACAAAAGCTTGCGTATATTTCCTGAACTTCCCTTCCCATAGAAATTGACCTCTCTGTTTTACTGCTAAAGTAGCCTGTCCATTGCCACGTGCAGTAACTGTACTAGAAACATAAATAATGTATTAATACTATCTATCCTTACAGTATAACTAGCGTACTTACTGAAACCCCAGGTACTTTATGACCTAGAAGTAAGTATAAATAACAAATGTTGACCGATTTTGACACCTACCCAATATCCAAACAAACAACCAAGATCTCTAGTAATTAATTATGTCTGCGGTTGACTTGCTATGTTTTAAATTAATAAATAATAGCTCAGTCGATAGAGCAACGGAATAGTATTGTGAGGTTGTAAGTTCAAGCCCCGCTTGTGGTAGTAATTTTCCTGCTGTAATTTAAATCATCAAATCTACCTATAGTTGTCTATGCCTATAGTAAGGTCCTATTTGAAAATCAGCGTCAAGTCCTTGACATTATGCTGAAATGGGACCTATTGCTGCTGAACGGATATGGGATGCATTTGTGTATAGAATTTTTATCTTCATATTATAATTTAACTATGTTTATGTATCTTGTGTCGAATTTCAGCAATAAAATATCTTTTTTTCTTTTGTCTCTTCTATCAAGCCCTTTCCGAGGGGCTTTATAAGTAACACCATAAAGTTCATATAAAAGGCATTGTTTTGTATAATAATATCATAAAAAAATCGTATATTTTAAGCGTAATATGTTTTTAGTAACTTACTTGATAAGTTCAACAGTTCCCATAGACTGATGGCTGGAATTTCCAGGCAAGTTCAAAAACATTTTAATTAATAACAGGTAACTAATACAATACTATGTAATTTATATTTAATAAAACTTATATTGTTTTTTTATATATAATTAGCCAACAATTCAACATAAGTTTGTTTACAATCATAGCCTCCTCGATCACTTTTCATAAAGGTATAGTTTTAAATATACACAGGAAAACTGGAAAGGAGGACGCGCTCTTATTTCCACGTCCACGAAATCGAAGAAAACAGCCAGTATTTAAATTCGAATGTTTTTCTGATTTTGAAAATAGAACAATTTATTTGATTAAATTAATAATGATGGATAATATTACACCTTGATGAAATAAGATTCGTATCATTAAATCTTGAGAATATACTTATTTTAATTAATTTATTCCAAGCGACAATATCGTCGCAAGATGTCACATCTATTCAATTAATTCAGGGTATCTTGTAAGTGTCCTCAGTTTAATTACAAATCTTAAACAGCAATATAATCTATGAAATTGTTATTAAATATAAGAAGATCGTTCCTGTATAAATCTCTTAAAAATTTGTATAAAAAAAAATGTTTTAACGAGCATTTATTAAAATGTAACTACAGAAGGAAGAAAATCTATAAGAACCGTTTATTTAACTTTAAATAAGAAATCTATTTTTTTATTTTTTATTTGTCTTGGTGACTTTACTGTGAAACCTTGCAATGTCTACTAGCATTTTGTAATCTATGGTGCTGTTCGCTAGATTTGTCACTTGAACTTGGCTTGACATGCTACCGTCTGTCTAGCTACTATTATGGACTTCGGTGATAACAGTTATTTATTACGTACCTACGCTGTTTAAGTAGATAATGGTACCAATTCTACGTGCACTAATAAAATTAACTTAACTAAAAATTAAAATTTATGTTGTCAATTTAAATAATACAATTGGGCAGTGTTAACTGAGCATTCTTTCTATAAAAGCTGTGTTTTAAAGAACGACAATTTTAATTTATATAAATGTGCACAACGAAGTAACTAATTAAATAAAATACAATGTAGTTTTTTAATTTTTTTGTTATATTAAGGTCAGTTGTGCACGTGTAACTGATACCAATGTCATATGGCTTATATACTACGACCATTTGTTTAGCAAATACCTAAACATGAAACAAAAAAATCCTCAGAGTTATGAAAGTAAATAAACTAAATTATAATGGAAAAAATGATAACCATAAGCGGGACCTGAACCCGCGACCTCGGAATGCCGTTCCGTCGCTCTCCCATCTGAGCTATTATGGTCCACGCAAATGTTTACCAAATTTTCCACTACAATCATCTCAATGCGAGTTTTAACATCGTGCGATGTTTTTTCGTACAACGCCATCTATTGAGCGGTTTGCACCAACTCCATCAATCGATCAGTTAGCGTTCTTTACAGAACACAATTGGACCGAAGTAATGGCTGTACATAAGCATACATAACATAAGCATAGCGAGTCAATCGCAAAATATTAATATATTGATGTAGTTATGAAAGTAGTTAATTTCTAATTTGTGTTTTATAATACCTAAGCTGGATCTCATTGTTTTATAAGTCTTTTCTTTTTGTTTGATTTAATGAAATTGAATCTAGTAAGTATAGAAAGAAAATTTCCTTATTAAAAGTACGTACCATAGAAAAAGTGTAAAGGAGAGGAATTCAAGTCGGACTTATTGTTCCAACTCACCAATTAACTTTGTAACTGTATGAAATATAAAAAGACAAAGAAGCAATCCGCCGCCTCTCTAGTTTTTATAAAGAAAACTTTTAATTAAGGGATGAAAATATAACATTAGAATAAGTTCGTAGTTTTGAGACTTCGAAAAATCTTTGAGATTACTAACTTAAATGATATAAATACGTACGTACGTAGTACTTTCATAAATTCCTTTATTTTCTACGAAACATATCCAGGGCATCCTTACTAAATAAATGCGTAAGTAAGTTTTTCTAGGTAAATAGATAGTCAAGAGCCTAATTGAGGATATAGACTACTTTTCAATGCTAAAAAGATGATTTTATATGCCATTCACGGGCAACAGGAAAATGTACAAAAAAATTCTTGTGAGATTAATAAAATTTCAGTTTAACAACATTAAGTGTATGTATATGTGTGTGTGTATATGTATTGTTTATGTGTTATAACATTTTATTTGTGTAAATATCTATATATCTGTATTTGTGTAAGTTTATTTATTTAGTCTATGTATGTATTTTATTGATCTTGTTTTATTGGTACTTTCTTGTTGTACACCTATCTATCCTTGTAATATACCATTTCTCCATACACTCAAGGGTTTGCTGGTAGAAAACTCAATATGAGTTAAGGGCCTACATCAATATTATCGTATATCATCGCCGACACGTACATATTAACACAGCCAGTAGGCACAGAAAATGAAGAATTAGGGATACTTTTCCTATCTACTCAAAATCTACTAAATATATTTTAATTCTGATTTACGTGTTTCTATATATAATAGTTACTTATGTTTTTAAAGTTATTTCATTAGTTAATACGCGATAATAGACCGACAAATGAAAAAAGTAAAAATTTTGAGAGGTTGTTTTGCCAAGATTTTCTATCGAGAAAACTTTTTTCAATCGTGTTTCTGAGTTGATGCGATCCTAGATCATATATTGAAAAAACATATACTTAAAAATTAGAGCTCTAGCCATTCAATCTAAAGAAACAATGAAAACTTCGTACATAGAAAAATGCACGAAGCTATTTTAGTATCGTCTTAAGCTCGCCTTTGTGCACGTTTGTAACAATATTGTTTATGTTGCCTTATATGAGTGTACAATATTTATTTTTATCTTTATCTTTATCTTTACTTTCTTTATCTTTATCTTTACTTCTTATAAAACAAAGTTGTAATTTTTGTATGTATGTCCCTATGTGAGCTTATATCTTCAAAAATACGGAACGGATCTTAATGCGGTTTTTTTTAATAGATAGAATGGTTCAAGAGGATGGCTTTTTTTGCATAATTTATTGCGATTTGCTGTATATTGGATGAGATATGATTAAATTTGCTGAGGAATTCGGAAGCGCGTGAACTTTAAATGAAAACGCTGCCGTATATATGTGAGGTACAACAAAGTAATGTATGGAAGAATTGTTCACTATCTATAGTTCTCCAAAAAAGTCCGCGAGAGCATATGTCTATCTTTTAAGGAAAACCTGCTGTACCCATAATAACGCCAAAAAAATTATCAAATTCAATAGGGTGTTTTCAAACGCTACTTATGTGTATATAGCAATATTTATTATCAATTTAAATAACTTAGTTAGCTTACGCATTTAATATAGATTATAATTGCTTTTTACAGTATGCAATTTAAATGAATATCTTAGGAGATATGACGAAAAAAGAATTACGCGCGGCAAAATAAAATACTTAAACTGTTGGCTGAGCAACGCGAACGTTTCCTCGGTCTTCTATCCATACTCCAATGTTTTGATGTTTGCTTAATGTTGGATGTATGAATGTAAGGATGTTTGTGGTGGTTCTTTCACGTAAAGACTGCTGGATAGATTTTCATGAAACTTTCCAATATAATATAATTATAAGCAGCATAATAATAATAATATAGCTTACAGGTCGTTACGCCGTAATCCCCGACGTATCGGTATTGGGTTGGTCTTTATAGGCGTCGGCGTCGTCGTCGGCGTATGATGGTTACGCTGCTCAAATCCCGACGTATCGGTGCTGAATTGGTTTTTATAGGCGTTAGCGTATGGTCGTTACGCTACTCAAATCCCGACGTATCGGCGCTGAGTTGGTGTTTATAGGCGTCGGCGTCGCCATCGGCATCGGTGACGGCGTCGGCGTTGGCGTACGGTCGTTACGCTGCTCAAATCCCGACGTATCGGTGTTGAGTTGGTTTTTATAGGCGTCGGCGTCGACTTCGGCGTATTGTCGTTACGCTGCTCAAATCCCGACGTACCGGTGTTGAGTTGGTTTTTATAGGCGTTGGCGTCGGCTTCGGGGTTGGCGTCGACGTCAGCGTATGGTCGTTACGCTGCTCAAATACCGACGTATCGGTGCCGAGTTGGTTTTTATAGGCGTCGGCGTCGGCGTATGGTCGTTACGCTGCTCAAGTCCCGACGTATCGGTGCTGAGTTGATTTTATAGGCGTCGGCGTCGGTATCAGCATCAGCGTCGGCGTCGGTGTCGCCATTGGCATCGGCGTCGGCGTCGTCGTTAGTTTTTAGCAAATCTTTCATGTGATGTGGTAGTAAATTAAAAGTTTTTTTGATTTTTATCAGCACTATGTAGGCTTGGTCATGCCAAATTTCAAGTCTCTGGGATAGTGGGAAGTAACCTATAAATTTTGATTCCCTAGCGAAAGTTGAAAATACTCAAATATGGCTGTATGTATTTCGGTTATATCTTCTGAATGCGTAGATCTGAATTATTGATTGTATCTTTTGCAGCAAGAGACCGCATAGACATTTGGTATAGGTTTCAAATTGATACCCTCAGCCGTTGCCGGGTAAAAAAAAGTTTAACGGGCGGATAGACAGGCAGACGGACACCGTAGTGAGACTATAAGGGTTTGTACGAAGCCCTAAAAAGGTAAAACTCTGAGATATCATTTACTAAAATGACATTGAGGCCATGTGTGTTACTTCTTTAGAATTGTGCAAGAAAAGAAAACCAAACTGACGATTTATTAATAAGCTGTAACATGGCGTTATTGTTAGTTCATTTAATTTTTCGTTTCTAAATTCCACGCGTACGAAGTCGCGGGCACTGCTAGTAAAGAATAAATGAAATGAAATGAAAATTTCTCGCAGCGTGATGTTAGTTAACATAAAACTTTCGAACGCGTGTAATTTAAAACTAAATACTAAAAAATTATACAAAAAAGCCATCCTCTTGTACCACTCTTTCTATAAAAAAAATACAGACCGTCATGGGGACTGCCGAAAGAAGTGAAAACTATTATATTAACTTATTAACTTACGACCGACGGGCCGCAAGCGGTCCGGACATCCCTGCACGGGCCTGCATGAACCTATAAGCCTAACCATTTTCCCCTCCGAAAACTCTCAACGCGCATAAAGAAGTTTTCACTTTAAAAATACATACGAAAATATCGAAATTGCATTATAATAAGTTAAGGTGGATATTTTATAGTCATTTATGAAACTAAGTGTAATTTAATATTGTACAAATGGCTGGTCGTATAACTATATTGCATTACACAGACGTCAGAAGACGTCTCTTTACCGGTGAGGCGCTAACTCAATCACCACTCTCGGAATTTATTCACGGTATATTTATGAGAGCTACATTCAAGTTGAGATTTTATCTTGGGTGTAAAAGTACATTTGTCAATTACTAAATTAAATTTACATAATTTGAAAACTTTTACATACATTTATACAAACTTTCACATACAAACTTTTACATAATTTGAAAACTTTTGAAAACTAAAAATACGCTTAAAATCCTGAATCCTTGAAAAACTAATTTATAATTGTAAAATCGAGCTGATGCTGTGACAAAACTTTGACGAGCTTAAACGTTAATGTCTGTAACAAAACCATAGCGAGATTTCAAAAACTGTACAACGCCATCTATGGAACGCTACAGTAAAATTTTGTTTGTTAAGGTTTGATTTCTAAATTTCACGCGTAGGAAGTTGCGCGCAACAGCTAGTATATTTTTTTTTTTAATTATGATATTGTCATCGGCCCTTGAATGTGTTAAAAATTTAAGATCAATAGGACTACCTACTTTAAGTGGGTAAAATCACTTTCAAAGATTGTGTTACTTAGATTTATAAAACGATGGATACGTACCAAGCTGATAAAAGCTTGTTAACGTACCGAGCTAATAGTGAAAAAATCTATTGAACTTCTTTAGTGTAATAGTGGAAAAACCTACTGAACTACTTTGAGGTAACAGTAGATAAAACTATTCAACTACTTTGAGGTAACAGTGAAAAAATCCATTGAACTTGACGAGCCTCGTGGTTGAGTGGTTCATGTAACGGACTGCCGATCAAGAGGTCGCGGGTTCGATTCCCGCTCGGGACAATCGTTTATGCAATTTTTCTAATTGTCATACAAATGTTTGTACTGCGTCTGGGTGTTTCTATGTATTATAAGTATGTATTTACAAAAGAAAAGTAGTATATGTATTCTATCCGTATTTTGGTACCCTTGCTTGCCCTTGTTTGCCAGCTTAGCTTGAGACCTTAGACTAGACCTAGCTTTAGGACGTTGTGTGAAATGTCCATGAATATTTATTTATTTATTTAACTTAATTGACGTAATAGTAAAAAAGACTCAAACTTTGTGCAGCTAACTTCGGTATGAAGGTGTGAACTCGCATCAGGAAAACTAAGATATTTTTATGATGTCTTAAATACGTTTTTCCTAATATCCATAAGTGGTACTCCAAAAACCTAAAATATAAACAGATATAAAATATAGAGATATCACAGTAAGGTAGATTTAACTTTCACATAGGTGTACGACTGCCTCTTCGCGTTAGTTTAATTGTTCTCTTTTGTGAACTTTTTCTTTTGGATCCATTCATTTACCTACTTTCACTCTGAAACGTGCTCATGTTTGCTCGTTGTTTAATTAGGCTAACGACTATTCCACTTATATAAACCTTTATAAAGCTTTTTAGGGTTCCGTACCCAAAGGGTAAAAACGGGACCCTATTACTGAGACTTCGCTGTCCGTCCGTCCGTCCGTCCGTCCGTCTGTCACCAAGCTGTATCTCAAGAACGGTGATAGATAGAGAGTTGAAATTTTCACAGATGATGTATTTCTATTGCCGCTATAACATTACTAAAAATAAAATAAAATAAATATTTAAGGGGGGCTCCCATACAACAAACATGACTTTTTTACCGTTTCTTGCTCGATACTAATAACGTTGCCTTATGTTGCATTGATAATGGTACGGAACCCTTCGTGCGCGAGTCCGACTCGCACTTGACCAATTTTTTAAGTAAGGAAAGTAGAGCAGAGCAGAGCTAATTAGAAAATATATGAAAAAATGCCAGGATAAATATCCTTGAGTTTTTCTAAACACAAAAGTGCCATCTATGTAATGCTAATTGTGAATTTGATTCCCATATAGGATAAATATTTGTGTTATTAGTCAAAGTATTTTTGTAATTTATTTATTTTATTTTAATGCCTAACAGTTTTTATTTTAAAACGCTTTTATTAGCTCCGTTCGTATCTATCTATGTAATTAGTAATTTTCACCCACTTGCAATAGTTGGACTAATCTGAAATATTACATACATATTATATATCGATGATAAAGCAATAATTTTATAAAACATCGACTCAACATCAGGTGGAGTGTAGTCTCCTCTAGCTATAAAAAATAAAATTTGAGGCCAGAGAACGTTATAGTACGGGATCCGTAGTACATTTTTTTCACTTGATTACTATCAAGCTGATTTTCCGTGAGCTTTATTATGACGAGACGCCCAATAATTTTATATTCCAAAATCTCGATTGTGGTAGCTAACAGAGATAGCAAGTATAAAATATCGTACTACCCGTAAAAAAAAGACGTAAGTGAACTTGCGTCAAAAATTTTAAAAAATTATTTCAAAAAAAATCACCTACTGCTTTCTTCCAGTAATAGTACGATATTTTATCCTTGTTACCTCTGTTAGCTACCACAATCGAGATTTTGGAATAGAAAATTATTGGGCGTCTTGTCATAATAAAGCTACTCACAGAAAATCAGCTTGATAGTAATCAAGTGAAAAAAATGTACTACGGATCCCGTACTATTACGTAAAATATATTTGAAAATTATTATTTTATAGTAAGCACGAAATAAGCAGCGTACAAAAATATATAAAGGTAGATTATTTTCGCCTTTGTAATAAATATTTTGAATAATGTAGTCGTACACTCATATCTGAAGGGTGATTTATAACATATAATTTCTGTGAAAGGGCCTCCCTTTTACAATATAGTAACGCAACCTTTTACAGAATCATATATTTTTCTATAAATATTACTCATATCGTATGAGCATCGTAGGTAACGTAATTTACCCTATCATGACTTTGTTGTATTAAAGAATCTATCACTAAAATTTCAAAGAAATTATAAGTATGACTTATGAAATACAGATCATTATATTAATGACAAAAATACATGTATACAAAATGTATCTCTATCGAAAGCCTACCTGGCAGAAACTGCTTTGAAGCTTTGCGATGAAGTCGCCCATTGCAGTTTGTCTATTTTTAAGATTTCTTTACACTAATTCTATTTTATGGTATACAACAATTAATAAATACCATCCTCTTTTCAGTCCATTATCATTCCAATGTTGGGCACGGGCGTCCTCCACTTCGGGAGGATTTATCCAGCCACGCTGACCAGGCATCATATAGAGCATGCATGGTATAGTGTTAAAATTTTCAATCTCTCGGAATTGATATTAACTGCTAATATATTAACTCTAATTGAAATTAACTAATTAGTTACTAAAAAGATTTTAATTACTAATAAATTAATGAAAAATCTTATTAAAATTAACTCTAATTAAAATTAGGTAGCTCTTACAAGATCCTGGGAAGTAATTGTGTGGTGATAATATGGTATTCCGAATCGGTCACCACACGGAGAAAGGATCATTTAGCTAGAGGAATCTGACCTTTAATATTCCAGATCTTATAGCTGCAGACCACAATAATTTTATTTGGAAACATTACCTGCACACAATGATATGCACACAATCCTACATTAGTAGGATTATCCTACTGTGTAATGGATTTCTTTCACGCAATAACTCCTACATAGATTTTAATGAAACTTAACAGCTATATAGCTTACATATCAGAATAACAAATACCACCGCGCTATAAGCAAAGGAGCGCAGCAGTAACTACAAACCGCAGGCATTAGTTAGTTCAAAAACATTAATTAAAAATAATTATGAAAAAAGATGTAATTTTATCTCAATTTGATTAAACTCTGTAATTAAGAATACCACCGAGAAATCTCCAAAATAAGGATAAATTTATTTATCCGTGGAAGCTTACGACAAAACGACAAAGTTATGTCAATTAATTTCAGCTAAAGTTTTAGAAGAAAAATGTATATAGTACGCGAGCGCCGGGTGTTTCTAAAGTTATACTTAACAGTAAGTTACAGTATATAATGACTAACGGCAAGCGACTCTATGAGTTTTGTATTTTTATTAAAATCTTGTTGAAGTCTGCCGGCAATTTTATGAACTTTGCTACGAAGACATTTAAAAGTTTGTACTAAAAGTTTTTTAAGTAAATATTTTATATTGCGATTAAAAATACTGAAGTGGATTCTGATATATTATTAATAAATGGTTGGTACTATATTGATTTTAAAAATAAATATATGGACTACTTATTCCTTACCCAAGCAATGCTAACACGAATGTTCTTGATTTGTAATTTTTGTTGCTAAAATGAGTTTTTATTATAATTTCACCGTTAATAGAATATAAATTAATTGAATATGTCAAGCATATTGACAAGTATTTATTACGTACCTACTATTTATGTAATAGTATTATTATAGAACTAGCTAATAACCGCGACTTCATCCGCGCTTACAGTTTATGAGCCTCCCGTTCCCCAATATCCACTAACTCTGAAACCACTCTATTTATTAAAAAAAATCCGCATCAAGATCCGTCGCGTAGTTTTGAAGATATCAGCTCACTTAGGGACATATATACAAAAATAACGACTTCGTTTTATAATAAGTATACAGACAATGTTATCAAACTAATCTAATTTAATAAATAGCGATTTGAAATAGCGATGCAAGGATACCTAATATAGAGTTACTACCGTACATACTTATAATATCTATTCGTATATCACACCTCCGCACCAGCAAGCTATTTCAGCTAATATTAATATAAAAAACGGTTAATATAATATCATTGGTTGTGCAAAAGTATGCAAAATTATATTTTTCTTGAACCTTGGTACTGTATCTATTACAAACACTACACCGAGCTCACACAGAAACATATAGAAACAGCGACTTTGTTTTATGATAAGTAAAGAAGTTTACAAAAAGTTGCCGTATATGACCGCAAAATAATACGCTTCTGCCTATGGAAATTTTATTCACTAAATCGATCCAGATGGAGAACTTTCTTTCAAATAGGTATTCTTAGGACTCACAAGACAAACCCTCTGAAACTTTTGGGTCGATTCAATGTATTCAAAATACAAGTATACAAGCTATGTGACTTTGTCTCGTAATCCCTTGATCCAAATCGATCCACAGTATAGCTTTAACGATGTAAAGCTAAATGTATTAATCTACATTTTAAAGTATGTAAGACCTTATAAAAATTAAATATTAAAAAAGAAACATTCCAATGAATAGGCATGTTTTTTCTTTCTTTTTTTTAAATTTTCATACTCAGAACCCTTCCTTCAACACGTACTCGTAAGATCGACACGATGGAGAATATATTGCGGAAAAATATCTAAATAATTACTTTAATTTTGCTAATGTTTGTCAGGACGAGTTAATATTAGCACAAAGTAGATTAATTAGTGAAATTGGTTTGAAAAATCTGATAAAATTAAAAAAACTAATATTGTTTAACTGCTTGCTAGGTCATTTGCGTTTTAAAATAATTTTCACCAAAAGTTCATATTCACATTGAAAATGTTGTGACTCTTCAATATTCATTACTAACCGACAGCGAACTGTAGTGTTTAACAAACATCTGCGTCCATGGTAACGAGATTGCAGCTCTTACAACTCGTAATGGTATTAAAATATTTTACATAGAAAATCTCTGTTGCAGTTAAAAGAAAAATGAGAAAATTATAATTATAGAATTAATTTTAACAGCCATTGGATAGAGATAGCGCAGGACCACGCGATGTGGCATTCTATGATGGAGGCTTATGTCCAGCCGTCGAAGAAGAAGGGCTGATGGATGGATAGATTTAATATCACTGTCCTGTCCTTTCCTTGTGTCCTTTACTAGCGGACTATGCAAAATAAGTTGCAAAACATTCTCGATAGATGGCGTTGCACATAAAAAATGCGATGTAGACTCAATCGAGGAACGTTGTGGTGGTCAAATTGGTTACTGTTAGCACGACCGTAAGCTCAGTTGCCAGAGCTACGGAACGGTATTCCGAGGTCGTGGGTTCAAGTCCCGCTTGCGGTGATCACTTTTTCTACTACAATTTAATTTATTAAATAAAAGCATAGCAAGTCAATTGCAAAATTAATAAATTACTTAAGCAATATCTCTTTTTTTTCCATGGCAATTTGTCAGACGTTCCGTAGTTACGTACTTACTACTTCTTATGTACTTACTTTCTAGTACCGTTTAAAATGAAATAAATATAGTTACACGCACATTCATTCCTATAATCATTAAAAGCTTTATCATAATTAAATCGGCAAAATTATTTCAACGTTTGAACAAGTTCAATTTATTTCGCTCGATAAAAAGTACGTGATATCTTGTGTCGAGTAAAACTCTTAACAATCAAATTTGTGACAGCTTGTCGAAAAGTTCTCCGAGAAAACTCGTTGTTAATGAGATGGTATCTACATTTCTATTAAATTTGCTTCAAGCTTTTATCAACACCAATTTAAAATTGACGAAAATCTCATGGTCCAATTAATAAAAAGTATAGGACAGTTTTTCATCACTAACTACTAACACATGCGACATTGTATTTACTAATTTACAATTTATTACACTGTAATAATGTAAATTTCTTTTTTCAAATTGTTTACCACCACCCCTTATCCCCATATCTGTAGGTGCTATTAGAACCACCAAAGGCAATATGAAAACATTCTCTCTCTCAGGGAAAGTTTTTAGTCCGCAAATCCCTGTTAGGTTAAGAAAGGAGTCTTGGACAATGCCCTTATAGTCCATTGGTTTCTTTTCCAATAAACCCTGGTGACCACCAGCGGTTAAGCATCTTTGTAACAGGGTCTTGATTCACTTTCTGATTCCGTGTTATATACAGTGTGATCGTATTGTTTATAAAAAATGCCGTAGCAACTGAGTATACAAATAATTAAATTAACACCCTCACAAGCTTGTGTTGTTACCTGAATAAACTACTTTTAATAACAAGTAATTGTTTTATTCAATGTCATTGAATAATGAACTGTTTCGAGTAAAACAAGCAATTATAATTTATAGAAGAACTTTACCGCGTACATTACTAACGTATTTGAAAGTAAGTCTATTTTAATTTTTTGTTTTATATTTAAATTGTGTTATTAACAATGCAAAAACGCTACATAAGCAACGTTTTAAAGATACAAAATTTATTATGCGTTTATCGTAATTTTTGTTATATAAAAAAAAGTCGTCAAATCTTATTATGTTTATGGATAACACTAGAGGTATTTTACGGAATATTTGTAATTGTGACTCAAGTACACCCGGAAGATTTTTTGGAATTGAAAGACAAACCAATATTTTATTTAACTATTACTTCATTCACAATTTATTTATTAATATCAGCTGTATATTATAGCAAAAAATTTCAGCTAATCATAACTAGCTTCGAAAGTTTTCACGCGCTTATGAAGGATCATATTTTTGCAAAAACATTAAAAAAAGCTAGAACAAAATTAAGATATATCATGATTTTCTTAACTATTTATAAAATCTTCATTTTTTTATCTTACGTATACTTATGCCTCATAGCAGACCTTAATTACAACGTTATGAATTTTATGATCGAATTTGTTTTTTTGTATAATGTATGTGTTTGCGATTTGAGATTTTTACTTGAATTTTGTATTATATTTGGTTTGTTGCTTATTATGTCCGAACAAATGAACTCTATCAGACGGGATATTAGTAAAGAAATAAGGAGATTTAGAAATAATCACAGTATCGAAAATGAGACAGTCATAACTATAGAAGACAGCATTAAGAAAATCGATCAATGGATGTCAGCATGCAAACTTATTCAATACAGTTCAAAATTATGTGAACAGATTTTCAGTATACAGGTATGTATTAATATTTCGAATACATACATTTAGTCATCATCATCATCATAACATAACGCCTTTTTCCCATGCGGGAGACACAGACTATAGAGTGCCATCTGCTATGATCCAAACATAAGTACTTCCTTGTTGTCGTACTATAGGATAATCCAATCGAAACAATATCGCCTTCCATTCCCGTTCATGGGATATTTCTCTAGTAGAGAAAAGTTACTGATCTTTGACAGGTTTAAATAGCGACATGGGTCCGACCTGCAGAGACCCTTTAGGAATGGTAATGGTATAGGACAGTAATCCGTGCCTATACTATATAATAGATATTGTCATTAGATCATCTTTTTGATGCCATATGATATTTCTATATTTTATCGTATATTTTATTTTATTTATGTCGCAAAATATTTAGATATATTATATATGAGCCTCATGGTTGAGTGGTTTGTGTAACCTACTACCGATCAAGAGGTCGCGGGTTCGATTCCTGCTCGGGACAATCATTTGTGTGATTTTTCGACCTGTCGTACAAATGTTTGTACTGCGTCTGGGTGTTTCTATGTATTATAAGTATGTATTTACAAAAGAAAAATAGTAGGTATATGTATTGTATCCGTTTTCTGGTAACCATAACACAAGCATATCAGCTTAGCTTGGGACCAGAGGACGTTGTGTTAAATATCCAAGAATATCTATTATTATTATTATATATTCGCAATATGGTTGCTTCAATAAAATTCTATATTAAAATTTTTAAAACTAAATTTGTTGTTTCAGTTGGCGATGATGTTGTTTTTACTAACTTGTTATTTTATGAAATTGCTGTATTCATTGGCCACAGCTATTGCGGTTAGTAGTAAACATATTGTATTTTATAATATTTGCTGTTAAACTTGAGCCATTAGCGTCTAGGCCGAAATAAAAACGAGTTTTTATAAAATTACTAGCCCCCTTCTAGATAGACGAAGTTGTGCATAGAGATGTAATAAAAATGTTAACCAATTGTGGGATCAACCCGATATACACATAAATTTCCATGATAATCGGTACAGCTTTACCGTTTCCGGAAGAGTTTGGTAACAAAACCGCGACAAGAGAAAATAATGTATAAGTTAATAATAGTGTAATTAATATATCATGTAAAATAGGTATAAAAAGAGTGTAAATATCTATACTAATATTATAAAGCTGAAGAGTTTGTTTGTTTAATCTCAGGAACCACTGAACCAATTTAAAAAATCTTTCATTATTGAATAATTTATCGAGGAAGCTATATGCTATATAACATCACTATGCGACCAATAGGAGCGAAACATCAAGGTAACGTATTGGAAAAGCAGTAAAATAATAAACAAATAAATATTCACGGACATTTCACACAACGTCCCCTGGTCCCAAGCTAAGCTTATATGCTTGTGTTATAGGTACCAGAATACGGACAATATAATAAGTAACACATGTAATTTCCACAGCATCCTGTTTTACTACGAACGGAGTTATATTTGAAAGTATTGTGGATGTGTATCTACCTTGCCACATGGTGTGGTGTAGCAGTCTCTGGTCAGCGCATGCAAAATAACTATGCTGGGTTAAGGCAAAAACTATGTGAGCTATATTTAAGTTCAATCACAAGTAAGTAGTTTATATTCTCAGTTATTTATCATCAGCCATTTACCGTATGTCGAGCTGTACAGCGCACGAATTATTATTGAATCAAAATCCCATCATGCAGAAATGGCAAAAGGGTAGGAGATATCACTATGCAAATTGAACAGAAAAATATAAGTCTTGAAGGTCACAAAACCGTTGCAGACGATTTTCTAGCAGAAAGAGCGAAGAATAAATTAGGGCCATGTGGAGTCACAGAGAGAGGCTGATGGCGCGGTTTTGTGCCGCTTGCATCCAATGGCTCCCCGGGACCTTGCCGATATTGTCGCTCCAACTTGTCGGGGGCCTGCGTGCGCTTCGTCGTCCAGGACGTGATCGCCACTCTAGGACTTTTCTTCCCCAACGATCATCAGTCCTACGAGCTATGTGGCCTGCACATTGCCACTTCAACGTGTTAACCCTTCGGGCTATGTCGGACACGCCTGTTCTCCTACTGTACTCCGTTTTACGGATTTTATCCGCTTGGGAAATACTGAGCATTTGCCTCTGCAAAGCACGCTCTGCAACCTTAAGCTTAGACATAAGCAATTTTGAGCAGGGAAGCAATAAATTTGTTTCAGAACGACATCTATAAACACAATCTAATAAAATTGTTTCAGGCGATGAAAGATGCAAACATACAAGTGATTTACTGCGCCTCTGTTGCACTTATCGAGTCCAATTCACTGTAATGGGAAGTCATAATATGAATATGTCTATGATACCATCATTTATAGCATTTGTTACGACAAATACTGTTATTGCGTTACAGTTTAATAACGTAATCTAACGTAATATTTAGTAAAAGCATAGCGAGTCAATCGCAAAATATTAATAAATTAACGTAATCTAATTAAAAACAGTCTTGATGGACAACGCTGACGTAGGTACCAATTATACGGGCACAACTATACTTAACTAAAAAATGAAAAGAACTATGGCGTATTTTGATTACTTGGCTATTTCGTTGTGCATATTTTAAATCCTTAGTCTGTATTAGTATATACAGATTTTCTAATAAACAAGTTCCGTTAACATTGCCGAATTGTGTTATTGACACTATCTATTTAAATTTTTTAGTTAAGTTGAGTTTCGTTGTGCACCTAGAATCAGTACCATAGTCCGTCAATTTGTCTCACATTAGTTTTCACAGCTCCAGCAGACTGTTGCCGTTTGAGTGCGCCTTGTTGCTTTTTAAGGGACGCAGAGTGCTATACAATAATTTAATTAAATAATTTTTTATACTGTTTCACACTATATTGTCACAACTTCATTTTTGCACAACTTTTAAGCAAAGATATGTAGAAAACGTCGTATTTTCATCGTATTTTCATGCAAATTATACTAACATAGGATATAAGTACAATGTAACTAACAATATGGATGTAAAATCTGCAATAAAGAATTAATAAAAATTACATACAAAATTAAATCACTCAAAAGGTTGTTTAATTTGTAAAGTTCCTATCTTTCCAGTTTTGGCTGTAAATCGATGAAATTTTTGTTTAATTATGTAATTGTCTAAATCTATTACTAGAAATTAAGTTATAAATACTCAGTTAGTTTTGTAACAATGGACATCACTGTCACTGTAAATCAAAATTAGAATAATGTAGAAAATAGCTACACAAGTACTAGTAGACACGTTAAATTTTATTGAAAATCAATATTGAAACATAGCTAATATGGCGTACATTTATATTGGCCACAAGTTGCTTCTATCGTTATTGGAAATCACTTAAAAACATATTTCATTAATTCTGCCACAGCGTTTGCGTTGATCAGTGGATTTAGATATACAATTTTGGTAAGATTAAAACGCGTCGCTTTTATTTATTTAAGTAGGCTTATGACTGACATTTTATTAACCCTTACTCATATTTTAATTTTATTGTCTGTGTGGTGACTAAAATAAAAATGGAACCACCCGTTTTCCTTCCCAGAGTGCTATAAAAGCAAGCTAAAGGATATTTTACAGGGATAAGATCCTCTGTGAGAGACGGTAAACTCGAAAATAAGCCATGTGCTTAACATCCCATAACTGCAGCACATTGCAGCCCTTCCAATGTGAAGGAGGCCCATGCCTAGCAGTGGAACGTCAATGGGCTGGAGATGGAGAGAATATCATAATATCTATACTGATATTATAAAGCGAAAGAGTTTGTTTGTTTGTTTGTTTAAACGCGGTAATCTCAGGATCCGCTGGTCCGATTTGAAAACTTCTTTCAGTGTTGGATAGTACATTTATCGAGGAAGGCTATAGGCTATATAATATCACGCTGCAACGAATAGAAGCGAAGCATCAGGGTAAATGTTGCAAGAAACGGAGAAAAAAGTCACGCGTGCGAGCTTTAAATGAAAACGCTGCCTTATCCATGTGAGATACAACAAAGTAATGTATGGAGAAATTGTTTGTCACCTATAGATCTTTAAAAAAATCCGCAAGGCCATATATCTATCTTTTAAGGAAAACCTTCTGTACCCATAAGAACGTCAAAAAATTATCAAATTCAATAGGGTGTTTTTAAAAGCTATTTATGTGTATTTGGTAACATTTATTATCACATTAAATACCTTAGTTAGCTTACGCATTTAATATAGATTATAACTGATAACGTGCTGAGTTGGTTTTTATAGGCGTCAGCATCGGCATCGGCGTCGGCACATGGTCGTTACGCTGCTCAAATACCGACGTATCGGTGCTGAGTTGGTTTTTATAGGCGTCGGCGTCGCCATTGGCGTCAGCATCGGCGTCGGCGTCGGCGTATGGCCGTTACGCTGCTCAAATCCCGACGTACGTGTCGGTGCTGAGTGGGTGTTTATAGGCGTCGGCGTCGGCGTCGGCGTCGGCGTCGGCATCGGCATCGGCATCAGCATCGGTATCGGTATCGGCATCGGCATCAGCGTCGGCGTCTGGTCGTTACGCTGCTCAAATCCCAACGTATCAGTGTTGAGTTGGTTTTTATAGGCGTCGGCGTCGGCGTCGGCATCGGCATCGGCATCGGCATCGGCGTCGGCGTCTGGTCGTTACGCTGCTCAAATCCCGATAATTGGTATAAGTTTCAAATTGATACCTTCAGCTGTTGCCGAGTAAAAAAAAGTTTAACGGGCGGATTGAAAACACACGGACACCGTAGTGAGACTATAAGGGTTTGTACGAAGCCTTAAAAAGGTAAAACTCTGAGATATCATTTACTAAAATGACATTGGGGCCATGTGTGTTACTTCTTTATAATTGTGCAAAAAAAGAAAACCAAACGGACGATTTATTAATTAGCTGTAAAATGGCGTTATTGTTCGTTCATTTAATTTTTCGTTTCTAAATTCCACGCTTACGAAGTCGCGGGCACTGCTAGTTATAAATACAAAAGTAACTCTGTCGGTCACTCTTTCACGTCAAAATCATTGAACCTAGTTAAATACGACGATAGTTTGACGAGCCTCGTGGTTGAGTGATGTAACGGACTGCAGATCAAGAGGGGTTCGATTCCCGCTCGGGACAATCATTTGTGTGATTTTTCTAATTGTTATACAAATGTTTGTACTGCGTCTGGGTGTTTCTATGTATTATAAGTTTGTATTTACAAAAGAAAAGTAGTATATGTATTATATCCGTATTCTGGTACCCATAACACAAGCATATAAGCTTAGCTTGGGACCAGAGGACGTTGTGTGAAAAATCCAGGAATATTAAAAAAAATTTAAAAAAAAATTTGGTCCATAGACAATTTAGAGCCCAAGAAAAGACATCGGCAATTTATTGTAGCGAAATAAGCTGATTCCCAATAACACGCATACAAAGCCCCGAGCATAAGCTAGTTTTTATATAAGTGTCTTCGTGTTTTTCATTTTAAGTTGTAATAGAGAGGGCTGCATGACACTAAATAAAATGAAATCAACTAGCATTTTTTCTATCTTCTGGAAGCTCATGATATGCTAGCTGGTGTTATCTGAGTGTATACAAGAAACAAATTATGTCAAAGAAAACATCAGAAAGTAATTTGTTTCAACAAATTGCTTTATTGTTAAGCCAGACTTAACCTTCACTTATTATTATTCGTAGTAAGATGTCATAGCCCGAATATGATAGCTTATTTTAAGTTGTCCTGTATTTGTCCGTCCGCCTGTTGTACGTTTTTTTTATTAGAAACTTTAATTAAGTTAAAGTTAATATGTAAAGTGTAAACATTGTATTAATTAAACATTGTATTAATATTGCCTTAAGGTGGACTGTGACATCTGCAAATATGCCGTCGGCGCTGGATACAGATAGCGCAGAACCGTACGTTGTAGCGTTTTAGGAGGAGGCCTTAATGCAGCTGTAGGCGTAGAAAGAATAGACTATTATATTTCATAAACAATATTTTCTTGTAATAATGTAATCTATATATAATATCTATTGATATTATAAAGCTGAAGAGTTTGTTTGTTTGTTTGTTTGAACGCGCTAATCTCAGGAACCACTGGTCCGATTTGAAAAATTCTTTCAATGTTGGTTAGTACATTTATCGACGAAGGCTTTAGCTTATATAACATCACGCTGCGACCAATAAGAGCAGTAGTAAAAAATATTTCAAAAACGGGATAAGTTAGTTTTTGTATAATATTTAGGTACCAAAATGTACTATGTACTAAAATCAATACCTTGCGTATTGATTTTAGTATAATACCAAACTAGTATTAGATTTCTATGTTGGTCTAAACAAGCTGACGTAGACTTGTTAACATTACCATCCATCCATGTTCTCCGTCAACTGTTGGACATAGCCCCCCCCCCCACACAGAACACCTTACCTTACCTTACTTACGTTACTTTCACTGTACATATATATGTACAGTTTATGTCGCTATATTGAATATTAATAATGATCTTGTTATTTAACAAGATCTTTATTAATATTCAATATAGCAATATGAAACAAAGCGCTCTTAATTTTGGTGTCAAGTAAACAAAGCTGAAAGCGTACGTTCGATTGTTCATTATTAATAATTCAAGGCATTCAGAACACAATAAAGCTCTTTCACAATTAACATAATTATTAATGTCGCTGAAATTATTACATTATGTTTATGCTACTCTCGATAAGTACAACATGTAAAGTATATTTTACAAGATAAGCTAATTTTATTTCCCCAAATTCTCTAAAGAAAGTATTTTTCAATTTAAAAGAATTACTAAGCAAAAGAAAAAAGAAAAATGATTTCATAATTAATACACGTGCAGATAGTTTATGTATTGTACAAGGTTAGACGTTTGGTATTTTGAAAAATTATGATTCAAAAGCGTATATCTTGCTTTATAATATTTATTTCAACAAATTGCTTTATTGGTAAGCCAGACTTAACCTTCACTTATTATTATTCGTAGTAAGGTGTCATGGCCTGAATATGATAGCTTATTTTAAGATTTTGGGCAAAAAAAAAACCGTAAATACAAAGATATATATCTAGATTTTTACTACCACCTTCACAGACAGGAAACAGCCGTGTCTGAGCTTTAGGCAATATAAAATCGTACTTACTTACCCTACACTCAGTACAAAATACCTAAGTTAACTTACAAAATAAATAACAGTACAGTATAAATAAAGTAACTTCGTATTTTATCGGAATAGCTTGGTCTATCAGCCAATCGCGATAAATGAGAGAGTCTGATTGGAATCCGATGAGATAAGGTTTTTTTTGCGTCGTTCGAGGATAGACGTCAATCTCGCTAGCGGAAAATACCGCCGAAGCAATTTCCTGAATTCCGAACCATTTATTACAAACCATTTGTTGCGTTCAACCTGGTGTTTTAATTAATAATAGGTTATGTGGAAGCGTGATATCTCTCAGGCGCGAGAGGAACGAACATATACTGTATATCACAGCGTTTCAAATTTACAATAGTACAAACTTACCCTGTTTTGTTCTTCAACAATGTCTTCACTGTGTCAAGCCCTAGCTATAGCTTCATTAACTAACTACGATAAATTGGCCAAAATAACGCAGAATGCTAATCAAACTATACTTAACTTTATGCAGGGAGACACGAACTCTTGAAGCCCTCAAACGACCTTTGGTGCGACTCAAGCCGTGAACTTTCACCAATCGTCTCAATGCAATTATACTATCACAATTATAGTTATCAAACAGTTCAACTCACATTAAATAGCATTAAATATAGACACACAAATCGTATTAAGTATGGAGACACAAAATTCACTAGTTTTTATAACACATTTATGTCCAACAATTTGGCGAAGATTACATTTCGCGGTGACATTTCAAGGTTTTGTTTTCAATTGTAATTATCGATTCACACAACAAGGATAATTAGTTTTATCAACAATTAATTCTAGTGACAATTTTTAACTTTTAAAAACCGTTGCGAGAACACGTGACAACTAGTCACAATCGAACGTCAACTCGCTTTCAACTCGATTTTTCAACTGAGGGGCGCTCGACCGCCGCGTCGCGCGCGGGGCCGGACTGCGTCCGCGCAAGGGCCGTACTCCCGCGTATTTATACGATAAGTTAAGTTTGGTACATAACATCTACCCGCCTCGGCCAGGACTACCTGGCCGCTAATTTACTGGCAGTCGCGACAAGGTTGATACAGCTCTCTTCAAAATTGAACCGTCCACCCGGACCTCAGCAAAACGGGGCACTCCATCTGCTCCAAAGACGAGGTTGAGAATGCGCCCCCTGCGCCAACACAGTGGCGGTAAGTTAGCGTCCTTAACCAGAACGAGGTCACCAACATGAGGTGGATCAGTCTTGTCAGTCCACTTAACGCGCTGCTGGAGAATGTGCAAATATTCTAAATTCCAACGTTTCCAAAAGCTCTGAGTGAGTTGTTGGACCAATTCAAACCGCGAGAGACGATTAGGTCTCACATCAACAAGGGGATATTCCGGCAGGGCGTTCAGTGGCTGCCCAATCAAAAAATGGCCCGGCGTGAGGGCTTCCAAGTCGTTAGGATCTGAAGAGATCGGGCACAACGGGCGTGAATTCAAAACGGCCTCGATTTTGCAAAACACAGTTGCGAGCTCTTCAAAGGTCAATACAGACTCGCCAATTACCCGTCGCAAATGTGTCTTAGCAACCTTTACTACGCTTTCAAATATTCCTCCCCAGTGGGGACATGACACGGGACTGAACCTCCAAGTTATTCTACGTGTAGCTAGTCTAGACGCAATTTCAGTCTCGTTAGCCGACAAAAAATCATACATCGCTTTTAAATAGTTGTTTGTGCCTTTGAAGTTGGTACCGCAATCCGACCGAATCAAGGACGGTAGTCCTCGTCGTGACACGAATCTATCTAACGTCGCAACAAATGCCTCTGTCGAGAGGGCTGAGACGAGTTCCAAATGTACCGCCTTGGTGGACAGACAGACAAAGACGCACAAATAAGCCTTGACAGTTTTACTGTTCCTGAGGGTCGAGGTCTTAACAAAAAAGGGGCCTGCAAAGTCCGTACCAACTCCAGCAAAGGGCCTTATCTCAGTGACCCGATCCGAAGGAAGGTCACCCATGATAGGCTGCATGGTAGGGGCCTTGAGCCTATAGCAAGGCATACAACGAAAGACCACACTGCGGATCGTCCGACGGGCCGATAAAATCCAAAATTCCCGTTGCAAAATGGCCAATAAGGCATTACAGCCGGCGTGGGAGTTCTTGATGTGACGATCAGTCACCAACAGGTTCACCAAGTGGCCACTCTTGGGCAATAAGAGGGGGTGACGAGATCCATAAGGGAGGTTTGCGTTCCTAAGACGCCCTCCGACACGCAAAAGACCCTCACTATCCAAAAAAGGGTTCAGCTTACAAATGGCTCCAGACAGCTTGGATTTGCCTTTCCTCAAGATGTCAATCTCGTCTTCAAAATGTGCCTCTTGCACAGAACGAACCCAGTGAAGAAGAGCATCTTGGAGCTCTTGTGGCGATAAGAAGGCCTCCAAACATTTGTTCTGTGGATGTCTACAATTTTTCGTGAAGCGCTTGATCCAAGCGGTGACACTCAACAATTTGTCCAATGAACTGTAACGATTAAGTAAGAAATCGGGGTCGAACGGACGGTCCTGCCGTTCGAGCGCAAGCGTTCGCAACCCAGGCAGTGCGACAATGTCTAAGGCCGGAGTTCGCGGCCAATTAGATTCTGATCTGGTCAACCACTCAGGTCCCCACCACAGAGAGTGCTCAACTAAAAGGGGGGCCATACATCCCCGTGACGCACAATCAGCAGGGTTGACCTCGCCAGGCACATGCCTCCAAACCAACGGGGTCTCCGATTTCTGTATCTGAGAGACACGATTTGCTACAAACACCTCTAAGGTGTGAACTGACGTCTTCAGCCAACATAGCACAATTTGACTGTCAGTCCATGCATATATCGTGGAAACGTCAATTGACGTGCACAAGGTGGACATGACGTGATTCAAAAGGCGAACAAGAAGGGCCGCCCCTGACAACTCTAACTTAGGGATTGTCAAGGCAGTTCGAAGAGGCGCGACCTTGCTCTTCGCCATGACCAACAACACTTTCACCTGACCATCTGTGGTCACGGTGCGCAAGTATACGGCTGCTGCGTACCCACGTTCCGAAGCGTCCGAGAAACCATGAAGGGACGCGGTATGCTTCCCTGGCGGAAGCAGAGCACGGGGTAACGATATCCTATTGATGGCAGGCAATGAGGAAGCAAATAGGAGCCAGTCCTTCAAAACAGCTTCGCGAAGTGGCTCGTCCCATCCAAGACCTGCAGTCCAAAGTTTCTGCAGGAAGCATTTGGCCCAGAATATGACCGGGCATATCCAGCCATTGGGATCAAAGGTTCTCGCGACAGTCGACAGAACCAGTCGTTTCGTCCAAGTGTGATGCGAATCCAAATTGACATTAAATGTAAAGATGTCCTGGACTGGTCTGTACTGGATTCCAAGCACTGACATCATGGTAGGGTTGTCACGGTTCTCAAATAGGTGAGGATCCTGCTGGTGGTCGTCCGGTAGCCCTTCCAAGAGCGCAGGTAAGTTGGAGATCCATTTACGCAACTCATATCCTGCGGAGGCTAGAATGCCAATCAACTCGTCACGCAAGAGCAGGGCCTCTCTCTCCGTGGCCGCGCCAGTGCACACATCGTCAACATATAGGTCCTCCTTCAAAATGGCGGCTGCGCGAGGAAACGACATACGCTCTCGATCCGCGAGCTCCCAAAGCGAACGTATAGCCAAAAAGGGACTAGACCGCAGCCCGTAGGTGTTCGTGTTGAGCTCGTAGACAAGCATGGGATCTTGCTGGTTTTCTCGCCACAATATCAGCTGGTATCGGCGATCATCCGGGTGAATTACCGTTTGCCTGAACATCATCTTGATGTCAGCCACAAAAACAAATTGATGACGTCGAAACCGCGTGATGACGTCACAAAGGTCCTTCAGCAATTTGGGACCAGGATGCAGACACTGGTTCAATGACACTCCTGAAGTAGTCTGCGCAGAACCATCAAATACTGTGCGTAGCTTACCACTGGATGGTTTTATTACAGCATGATGCGGAAGAAAGAAGTGCTCCGTCGAACGCCAATCCAATTTTGACACAGACATGTGTCCCAAATCCTCATACTCCCGCATGAAGTCAATATACTTCTCCTTGAGTAGTGGGTCCCTGCTCATACGGCGTTCCATCGCCAACAAACGCTTCTCTGCAATAGGCCGCGAGACGCCAAGTGGCGGACGTACGGCGAGAAATGGCAATCTTGTCATGATCCGGCCAGAACGGAGATAACTGGTGTTGGTCTTGTAGAACTGCTCACACTCTTCATGCTCCGGATCAGAGCGGGGAGCTTGTGGTGGCTCCTCCACTTCCCAGAATCTCTGCACGGCGTCAGAAAGGGCGGACCCCACCATCAAGGCCGTTCCAAGTTCGGCAGGGGGGGGAGTCCTCAATACAGGCCCCATCAGTGCGAACCCAAATATGGTCCGGAGGGCTACCAAGCCACCTGGCTGCAAAACACGATCCTTGCCGAGTAATATTTTACCCAAAACATCGGCACCAAGCAACAAATCGACCGTGCCAGGCAGGTCAAATTTAGGGTCAGCCAAATTCAAATCCGCGGTCAATTTTACCGCATCCGCAGACAAACGAACTTGCGGGTGATTGCCTAAGATATTCTCCATCACAATGGCCGACGATTCCAACGTCGGACGTGGAGAATTTGAGGGGGAGAACTCAAACCAAACGCGGCCCTCTACCGTGGCCACGGGGGCGTTCCCGACACCCCTTATTACATCTGAATATTTTTCAATAGTCTGGCCAGTCTGCCCTACCAACCAAGACGAGGCTATGCACCCCTGTGAGCCTGTGTCCAATATCGCTCGGACTACAACCGAGGCGCCCGTCCGTCCCCAGACCCTGACATGGGCCGTAGGCAAGAGGACGGTCTCAAAAGGGGGCGGTGCATAGCGGGGGCAGACGCCAACATCCTAATGTTGGCGTGGCGGCGACTGAGCGCCGTTGTCCCGAGACGGCAAATCAAAGTGCGGGTAGTGCCTAAACTCGGCCTCCTCTCGGTGACGACTGCCACGAGCCATAGACGGCGGTTCGTAGCGCCTGGAGCGTCCGTACCGAGGGTTGCGCGTCTCCAAACGGGGACGTTCCGCCAGAGGGGGGGACGGTAGTGGTACCGGACGCGCGTCACGGTAATCGTGGTACACTACTGGAGGTGATCTCGCTTGATCACGTGGAAGCGGGGAGGGCGAGCGGGACACAAAGGTGCGGGATTGAACCCGGGGCCCGCTTTCATACCCGCCCGTGGGGCTGCGCGCCGAACCAACTCGGCGATCAACGGCAGCGTAGTTTGCGCGGCGTGGGGGTGATGAGCCGGACTCCAAGTTGCGGGACTGGTCCCGGTGTCCGCTGACATACCCGCCCGAAGGCGACCCCGCGTGGTCGCGACGGCCATTCGCGTTGGCGCACAGGATTTTCAAATGGTGCCCTCCGCAAATAGGACACGGGTGAGTGTCGGGGCAGGCGCGCTGGTAATGGTCCCCTAGGCAAGAGAAACACCAGCCGCGGGCCTGGGCAATACGCCTACGAGCGGCCACGTGCAGGACCGCGAAGTCTGGGCACCGCACCGTTTGGTGTCCCTGCGACTTGCAAAAACGGCAGTCCGGTGGCGCAGCTTGAGCGACAGCGAAGCGGGCGGCCGTACCTCCCCTTGGTGCAGGTTGGGCATTGCGCCGTTGGTTGGTGGGTCTGGGACGTGATGCTTCCACCGGCGTGTCGGCGACCATGACGTCACCCATGCGACACTCGTCCTCCAGGAACGTCAGGAGCTGCTCAAAGGTAGGGAGAGCAGATGCCTCATCCCTAGTGTGCCCCTGTTCAAAACGTGCCCTCAAAGACACCGGCAATCGCTTGAGTACGATACGCACCAGTAGGTAGGACCACTTGGCAACCGGCAGTCCCAAGCGGTTGAGCGAGTTGGTGGCTATTAGGAGGGGGTTCAGCAGCTCGGTCCTCAACTGGGCAGCATTGCTCACGACGGGAAGGTTCAAAATCTGGTCGACATGGGTATCTGCCAGACAGCGCTGGTTGTGATAGCGCTTGGTGAGCAACGCCCGCGCGATCCCATAGCTCCCGTCACATATTGGGAGGTGCTGTATTAAGCCCCTCGCCTCTCCATCAAGCACGGAGAGTAAATAGGCCAGTTTTTGAGACGGACCCAAATCGTCCCTCGAGTCCACAAGGCTCTCAAACAAACCAATAAACCCCATCCACGTGTCTAATCGACCATCAAAACGTGGAAGATCCAAATTGGGTAATCTGGTCAAAAGGCCCACGGGAGTCTTCAAGGGGGCCCGGTGAGCCGGTACTCCGGCGCGCGAGGCTAAAATCTCCCGCGCGCGCTGGGCGATGTCGTCGGCAAGGTCCATCATTTGGAGGTAGTCCTCGTGGACTTTGTCCCGTCGCTCCTGGGGAAACGACTCCAGGGGCACATCATCCAGATGCAAGATGAAGCGCTGGTAAAGCGCCTCCACCTCCTGAAGTCGTGTAGGGCATTTCTCATGCCTGTCCAACAATGCCTCGATTCGGTTCTCCCTTTTCACCAAGGCGGCAGCTGACGTGAACCATCTCAAATGAGTCGCAATCCCGGAATATGATTCGCGGACAACATTATACGCGGCGGCAGACATCTTCAAAGCACAAACGGCACGAAACAAACAATCTTATAATAACAACAAAAAAAACAAATATCTTTCACAAACAAACAATATTACAATAGCGAAAAACAAAATATCTTTCAATGAGACAAGCCGCTATTATTCTAAACAATTATCAAATCTTAAATAGTTTAAATCAAACAAACAAAACAATTCTTTGCCAATGTGCAATTAATTTAAGACTTGAATTATTTATTTTAAGGTAAACAACAAAACAAACAAACATATAAAATAAATGTTGTATTATACAAACGCACAACGCCACAATTTAACTATAACGTTGTTCAATATTAGACAATAATTAAATAATAATTTATATTAAATAATAACCTGAGCAACGACAATACGATTAGCAATAGCACAAATAATTATCAAATCCTTTAAAATCTAATTGCCAATTCAAGTGCTCAAATTAATTATTCAAAACTATACCAACAATTTAGATTAAACAAACAAACAACTAAATTAATCAAATTAAATTAATTAAATTAATTAAATCAATTTTCACAAATAATGAGGGTATAGTTTGTTCAACATGGAACATTCGAGAAACGGAGTTTAAACCACGCTCTGGGTACCAAAAATATGTTGCGTTCAACCTGGTGTTTTAATTAATAATAGGTTATGTGGAAGCGTGATATCTCTCAGGCGCGAGAGGAACGAACATATACTGTATATCACAGCGTTTCAAATTTACAATAGTACAAACTTACCCTGTTTTGTTCTTCAACAATGTCTTCACTGTGTCAAGCCCTAGCTATAGCTTCATTAACTAACTACGATAAATTGGCCAAAATAACGCAGAATGCTAATCAAACTATACTTAACTTTATGCAGGGAGACACGAACTCTTGAAGCCCTCAAACGACCTTTGGTGCGACTCAAGCCGTGAACTTTCACCAATCGTCTCAATGCAATTATACTATCACAATTATAGTTATCAAACAGTTCAACTCACATTAAATAGCATTAAATATAGACACACAAATCGTATTAAGTATGGAGACACAAAATTCACTAGTTTTTATAACACATTTATGTCCAACAATTTGGCGAAGATTACATTTCGCGGTGACATTTCAAGGTTTTGTTTTCAATTGTAATTATCGATTCACACAACAAGGATAATTAGTTTTATCAACAATTAATTCTAGTGACAATTTTTAACTTTTAAAAACCGTTGCGAGAACACGTGACAACTAGTCACAATCGAACGTCAACTCGCTTTCAACTCGATTTTTCAACTGAGGGGCGCTCGACCGCCGCGTCGCGCGCGGGGCCGGACTGCGTCCGCGCAAGGGCCGTACTCCCGCGTATTTATACGATAAGTTAAGTTTGGTACATAACACCATTATTGTGTCTAATTGTGGTGAACGATAAGTTTCTGTTTTATTTTCAATGTAGTTCCTCTTTTACGTCTGTAGTATTCTTTTTTATATTTCTGGATCTTTAATAGAGTTTTAATCAAATATTCTTTGAGGTCTTTCTTTTGTCGGTCTATTTAATTCGATTCAGCCCTTATATCCCAAGATTGAGTAACTCGATAATAATGTAAAGCACTAAGATTTTTGTAACCGAATAGAAAGCAAGGCGTCATCATGGGTTTGTCAATAATTTTCCGTTAAATGAACCCTTGAGAATGAACTTTGTTTAACAACATTTGTTGTACTAAATCTAGACACAGGCACAAACTATAGAGAGTTTAATCTCAAACTCTAGAATGTAAAGCCAAGCTATTTAGAATAAGCCTTTATAACAAATTTTTGGAAAGACTTTTTACATCGATTTTAATTCCTACTAGCAACCAACTTATGTACATCGCAAGTTCACACAGGATAATTAGTTTTGTAATGAACACAGGCATTATTACTGGGTTCGACCCAGTAAGTTTACTAATCTTTTTAAAAAAAAAGTACATTATCTGGCACTCGTATAACATTGACGTCTAAAGAATGTTGTTATTTGCCCATATACATAATTTTTTTCTTGTAAGTTAATTCAAAATTTTTCAATATTTTTAATAGTATATTTTGAATATTTTTTTATTAGTTCAAATCAATTCAATATTTTTTGTTAAAAAGCTCTGAAATTTTACTGAAGTTACATTTTGTTATTATTTTGCAATGTAGCACCCTATATTTTATGGCTTGCAGACCGGATTATATATAAATATTTTATGGCTTGCAGACCGGAATTAGAAGTGGCTAATTTAAATTCTGGCTCGTTAGAATTCTGCATTCATATAAAAGAGCGCTTCGCTTTTATTTTTTACTTTTTTAAAACACTGTTTTCATCATGTAAGCTAACCACAAGTTTTTACGGCAAAAAATATAAAACATAGGTGATTTTTCTTAAATCAATATGAGTTAAGTTACTACAAATGTAAGAAGTTTATTCTTGTTTTAAAATTTAATGCAGTATGTTATGTATATGTCGTAGGACACTTGATTAAAATAGTTTACTTAAGGATTTTTAGTTTTAACTTAGCTTCCAAGATTATATATCTTAAAATTCCATCCCAAGGTTGTCTGTAAGAGATCACAAATAGTGATAAGACCGCCTTTTGTACCATAAAAAACTGATAACACTGTTAATCTTTTGTAAATTTTTGGTGTACAATAAAGAGTATTGATTTGATTTGATTTGATTATGAAGTAGTCCTCAAATTGTGTCAATGGTAAGTTATTGATTTTGCGTAGTTAGTTGGTGAGATTGAATGGCGACCCGTTGAATATTCATAAAAGGATGCTTCCAAACCAGTTACACGTGTCGTAAGCCACGGATTGATCTCGTCGTAGTCAATAGAATGTAGAAGTTATCGTAGTTATTTTATTAAGTATTACAGGGTCTTTGGATTGGTGACTGCTCTATCTGTAAATACAGGTGATTTCTATGATGTTTTTCCGATATATATATATTACTAGCTATCCCGGCAAACGTTGTTTTGCCATATAAAAAAAAGGTTTGAAAAATAGATGTTGGCCGATTCTCAGACCTACTGAATATGCATGTAAAATTTCATATAAATCGGTCTAGCCGTTTCGGAGGAGTACGGTAACTAACACTGTGACACGTGAATTTTATATATAAGATAAATACTTGATTTTTGATAAGGAGAAACCAATATTCAATTTAATAATAAAACGTTACATAATTATTATATGTACTAAATTTGATACAGACTTTTTTATCATACAGTAGATAGGTATCTCTACATAATAATAATATATTTACTCAAATTGAATTTCAATAATCTAACGTTAAAATTAATTTATTACATGTAGCGTTCTGTTATATCGGAATTTGCGCAGCAGCAATATAAAATAAAACTGTTTTCTGAGTAACTGAGTTTCCCAATTCATTACGTATAATATAAGGCAATTGGAAACTAATCGTAATCAATATTATAGAGTCACCCGTTTTAACATTCAGTTCGGGTAGAATCTTCGTACTATCAAGTGTTTTTAGGGTTCCGTACCCAAAGGGTAAAAACGGGACCCTATTACTGAGACTTCGCTGTCCGTCCGTCCGTCCGTCCGTCCGTCCGTCCGTCCGTCCGTCCGTCCGTCCGTCTGTCACCAGGCTGTATCTCAAGAACGGTGATAGCTAGAGAGTTGAAATTTTCACAGATGATGTATTTCTATTGCCGCTATAACAACAAATACTAAAAATAAAATAAAATAAATATTTAAGGGGGGCTCCCATACAACAAACATGATTTTTAGGGTTCCGTACCCAATATCTCAAGAACGGTGATAGCTAGACAGTTGAAATTTTCACAGATGATGTATTTCTATTGCCGCTATAACAACAAATACTAAAAATAAAATAAAATAAATATTTAAGGGGGGCTCCCATACAACAAACATGATTTTTTTACCGTTTCTTGCTCGATACTAATAACGTTGCCTTATGTTGCATAGATAATGGTACGGAACCCTTCGTGCGCGAGTCCGACTCGCACTTGACCAATTATTTTATAACTTTTAATAATAAACTTCAGTGTCAATTGTTTTTCGATCAAAAAAAAATTCTTTTATAAAATCCTCATCCTGACCCCCGCCGTAACACTTCGAACCATAATATAATTGACCTTTGTAGTATAAACGGACAACGAACTCAAAGATGATAATGAACATCGAATACGCTATTTTACAAGCAAAGGCGATCGCCAACAAAGTTCCCAATATCACCTAATATTTTTGGCACGAACGAATTCAATTGTTTCATTTGATATCTGCCTTCGTACTGAATTCGTTTTCATCTTATAGCTGCGTGAGTATTATATTTATATAGTTAACGAGACATATTATAGAAAAATAAAGAAATAAGTAAGCATGTCTATGCATAGCAGTTTTCTCAGACGATACGTGTATCTCTACCAATGATCTTTACTTATTATAAAACAAAGAAGTTATTTATCATATGTATGTAGGGACATACATATGATAAATAACGACTTTGTTCTATAATATATAACGTGAACTTATATTTTCAAAACTACGCAACGAATTTTCATGCGGTTTTTTGTAATAGATAGAATTGTTCAGTGTGATGACGGATCCATGTGGTGACGGATTAAGAATACAAGTGTCACCACCCATATACTCCCAAGGGTGCTGTAAAAGTCAGGTAAGGGATATTGCACACAGATAGCATCCTCTGTGAGAGACGGAAAACTCGACAATAAACCCTGTGCCAACACGTCTGGTCAGCGCGGCATAGTAGACCAAATCCCTCCCAAAGTGAAAGAGGACCCTGCCCAACAGTGGGACATAAATGGGCTGGAGTGAGAAAGTGATTCAAAAGGACGGCGGATGTAATTTGTTTGGTTTCTAAAATCCACGCGTAGGAAATTCCAAGCAAACAGCTAGTGTAGGATATTAGATTGACGGAAATACGGTTTCAATCACGATATAAGGTATTTTATTTTTAACACATTGTTATAATAATTTTATTTATTTATTTACACTTTATTGTACACCATAAACTTAATTAACTAGACATTTCTTAAATTAACACAGTACAATGGGCGGCCTTATCGCTAATAGCGATTTCTACCAGGCAACCTTTGGACGAAGACATGCCTGCAGGAAAGAGTGGTAGTTGTTGATGTACTAGAAGATATTATAAACTACATATAACGCTAAATAATATAATATAAGAGTGATTCTACGACAAGAGGTAATTTGTGCGGCAATCTGTATAAAACAGTTTTTTTATTCTATATGTTTCTATTTTTTACAATTAATCACATCATCTTAAAGTACTTTATTAAATAACATTACGATTGAATGCCTAATTAAAACACATTTTTCTGAAATTGCTTACAAAGACTAAAAACGTCTCCACCCTGGCCTGTCCCTTTACCGATTTTAATTTAATTTTCGAATAATACTTATATTTTTGGTATCAGATGTTTAACGAAAATATGGTTTACCGTAACTTAAGTAATTATACTTAAATATTATTAATCAAAAAATAAAATAATCATAAAACTACTTTTTACGGATTTAGACGCGTATATTTGTTTTAAATTTTGGCCCGACGTTTCGGAGACTTTGCAGTCACCATGGTCACGGGTGAGACTGTGACTGAGACCATGGTGACAAGTCTCCGAAACGTCGGGCCAAAATTTAAAGCAAAGATACGCGTCTAAATCCGTAAAAAGTAGTTTTATTTAAACAGATAAGTCGCGCAAGTGTTAGAAAATATTAAAATAATCATGTTAAATTCAAATATTTTATTTATTAAAATTTGTCACGCTGTTTAGTGTGTATCTGCCTTGGCTAATTTCATTTCGCAATTACAAACATAAATTCTAGAATGGCCGTACTCTTAGAAGCTCTCAAAGACACTTATTAGTGTATAGTTATATACAATTGAAGTGGGGTGTACAATTAACGTATAAAATTATACAGTCAGTTAAGACAATTGAATTTGTCATGAGAACGTCACTCCCCTGCTGTATATCCCCTGTCAAAACAACTGTCAGGGGAGTGACTCACTGACCCGGGAAGTTAATATTGAACCTAAAACATTAATATAAAACGCAGATTTAGTCAATTTCTACAGGTATTTAGTTTTAAATTACTCAAATAATTGTATCAAGTCAATATTATTATGATAGAAAAATATTGTTATAATACTATTGTCTATATTACAGATTATGGTACCACGAAAGAAGGTAACGTGAACGAGAAGAAAATATATTAAGGTTCTCGTTGTAGGGAATGTTGATACCCACCAGAAATACCCGAGACTCCGTCCGGTCCATCGTTACGACATCGGACTTATAATCGCAAGAATAGACCTGTCCATGGTGATGGATCGGTCCTAGTAAAGCTTGGCCCGTGCCAAGCTTTACTGGGACCGATCCATACGAGCTGGAAGCCGTACTGGAAAACTACCGTTAGTTTTCCAGTACGGCTTCCAGCTCGTACTTGAAATAAGGTAGCCTCTGTTTGGCGAGGCCATATTTGATGCCAAACTTTTGATCCTAATTTTTTTTTATTATTATTAATGCAGACCATAGAGTGCCTGAAGTCTGAAGAATACTAAAGAAAAGCTGGTCTAGTATACTACAACTACTATTATTATTAATATTTTTAAATGTTAAAGGTACCATGGTAAGACAACTAACATAAAATGTGTATATTAATGATTAATATGATAGTCTGATTATATGTTAAGAACTATGTTTACTAAAAGTTGATTATATTGATTTTATTAAGTATATTTTGTCTTCAATTCTCTTCCCTGGTTAAAAATGTATCAACCCTGATCCTTATGTTTCTCCCCTGATAGATGTATTTGCCCTGGTCGTTAAAAAATGAATGAAAAATGAAATAAGTGTTACGTGCTAGGGTTCGAAGGATTTGGAGAGAAAGACCTGCTGACTCTTTTGAAGACTTTATTCACTAGCACTAGTTACACACTAAGCACTAGGTCCAAACACTAAGCACTAGGTCCAAACACTAAGCACTAACAATGTCCTAGATCGTAGCCAAGTTGTAGGTTTCACTGGTATCACTCTTGATCACTTGTTTTCGCTCTCGAAGTCGCCTTTATCGTAGCTCGAACTGAACTGCCCGGGCTCGCCTCCCTGCCGCTATTTATATGCGCCGAGATGAGTTCCAGACTATTCCAGAATGTTCCCGACTGTGCGCGAACGTGATCGCCCGGAACGAATGTTTCTAGAAGGTTCGAGCATGTACGGTAGTTCCTCTAACGCCATCTAGTATCTAATAGGGGTTTCACTCTGCTCGGTTCTTTAATTGGTTTTACTAGTTGCTGCTAGATGGCGCTAGCTCCTTTGTGTTTTGTGTGTTCGTAACATAAGTAACATTTAAAGTTACGTTAAAAGGGTTAATAAATAGGACAGAAACCATAATATAGAGGTTTCATGAGCAAACTCGAAAATTTCTCCTTGGCCGCATCCTCGAACATTTAAAAACCTCTTATCGTAGAATCATCCATAAACACATATCTACTATATAAAAATAAGTCGGGTTTTCCTTCCTGACGCTATAACTCCAGAACGCACGATCCGATTTCCACGGTTTTGCATTCGTTGGAACGGTCTCGGGCTCCGTGAGGTTTATAGTTCACTTTTTTTATTTCTAACTTTTTTTTGGTATGGCAAAACAACGTTTGCCGGGCCAGCTAGTTCAAAATATAAATACACATACATATACAAATACATATTCTTCACATAATAATAATCAATTATTTTGTATTAAATTAAATAGAAAGTAAAATATTTTTATATACATATATAGCAAGATTCTAAAAGAGCAATATAAAGCTTTTCTTTATATTAATTTTAAATAACTGAGCAGAAATAAATAACAAGGAGATACTTGTAAGTACATCTCTCTCCCATCCCAGCCCATTAACGTCCCACTGTTGGGTATGGGCCTCCTCCACTTTGGGAGGGTTTGTGGTCTACTATGCTACTATAGGTCATTAGGCGTGTTAGCACAGGGTTTACTTAAGAGTTTTCCGTCTCTCACAGTTCAAACTTACTCAAACTCTCATTTCACATTTCTTTCCCAGGGTACTGTAAGAGTCAAGTAAAGGATATTATAAGCAGATAAGTACATAGTCTCATTTGTCGTTTACTAGCTGTTACCAGCAATTTCGTACACGTAGAATTTAGAAAATAAAAACCCTTTAGAAATTATACAGAAAACTCATTCTCATGAATTATTTATGTAAAAAAGCCTTATCAGAATCCGTTGCCTAGTTTTCAAGATATAAGCTCCCATAGGAACTTGCATACAAAATAACGACTTTGTTTTATAATAAGTAAGGATAAGGATAAAAGATAAATACCTAGTTAGATTGCATCAAAGCCCAGAGTCGAAGAATAAAAAGGAACAAAAATAAAAATAAAGAGTGGCGTAACTAGATACTCCCCTACAGTGCGGCGGAACGAATTAGAATTTAAATTAACTACTTCATATTCCTGTTTGTGTGAGATAAAATATTTATAAAAGTGAGTGCTGTTCATGTTTTATCTCTGCAATAAAAATTCTCAGAATTCAAAATATTACTGAATAATAAAAATTAAACTGTAATTATGTATTTTTGTGTTTGATCCAAGTGTTATAATTGTACGTACATCTACTATAAAGACTACTGCAAAAATATAGTCAAAATTACAGAGCCGTTGGATACAGATGGCATACAATAATACGGTGTAGCGTTTTTATAGGTATGACCTATTAATACTCCACGGTTGGGACCTGCGCTGACCAGGTTTGGTGGCATTTTGTTCTTATTTGAGCATTTCTTCTTTCATAGAAGATGTATTCTGACTTACATAGTATTATAAAAAAAATATGCTAGTACCTACCTGATTTTCTTTTCTTTCTCCAGCGGCACGGTTCTCCTCCATTTTGGTGCGTTTCTCTCTCCAGCCCATTTACGTCCCACTGTTGGGCACGGGCCTCTTTCACTTTGGAAGGGATTATGGTCTACACTGCCGCGCTGACCAGGCGTATTGGCACAGGGTTTATTTTCGAGTTTTCCGTTTCTCACAGAGGATGTTATATGTGTGCAATATCCCTTAGCTGATTTTTACAGCACCCTTGGGAGGAAATGGGGTGGTGACACTTAATCCGAAACACTATGAAACCTAAACACTATTCTTAATCCGCCACCACACGGAGATGGTGATTTTTGCATGATTTTTTTGGTGCGTTTAGTCGTGAATAATAAATAAATAAATATATATCTATAATAAATCTCTATCTATTTAGATATTATCGAATCAGTATCAGTACCAGATCAGCAATGTTTGGAATTAAACTGACCACTAAGTTACCATCTACAGCGTAATACTCGTAAACAAAACTACTGGACGCATCGCATCCGATGCCACGCATGAACACCTAATAAATTTTTGTCGCAGTATGCGCCATTTTCACACCTAATTTGATTTAACTGTAATGTTTATTTGCTAGCGTGTATGTGCACAATTGTGATTTTTGGAGAAGTGAACATGCAGAAATAAATAATTCATGCTTTATATTTTGTATAGACTTACTCTGACCCAGCAAACGTTGTTTTGCCATACAAATATGATGTTTGAAAAATATATAGTAGTCGATTTTCAGACCTACTGAATATGCATATAAAATTTGGTAAAAATCGGTAAAGCCGTTTCGGAGGAGTACGGTAACTAACTAGATGTAAAGGGAAAGTTTAAATTAAATTTTATATCACTTCTTAATTATTAGTTTTAATTAGTTTTCTATCGGTAATTTTGTAGTGGGTATGGCCATACGATTACGTAAAATAACCTGCTCTATTGCTCTAAAAATATAGGGTCTGCAGAAATCATAATATTATTATAATGTGTTGGAACACATTATAATAATATTATTAGTTAGCAAGTTTAATATGGATATTAAACTTGATTTCAAATGTTGCATAAAAGAACTAACTAATGCAGAACGTGTTAAACTTAATTTTCTGAATGTTATTAAACTCTACATTTACTCAGTAGATCTCATTGTGGGTATGAGTGTCTTAGTATGCTAGTGAGGCTCTCGAAATATAACTCTAATTAGCTTATCTTTGCACTAAAGTTTTGTGATTCTCGTATCTCTAATGTGTGGGATTAGTACAGTTGTGTAGCAGACATTTTGTATAATGCAATGTTAAACTGATACGTGCTTGTTATTGTTGATTACTCTTTAGTTGTCTTATTTGCACTAGCTGGCATTACAGTACAGGGCCCTAAGTCGGGTATTTCAATGGTGTCACAATTGTACCTCAATGGCACCATTATGGATTATTATATTATTATTATTTACCATTATTTACCATTACGATTGTTCAAAAATAGCAGACTTGACCACCTGGCATTGATACCAGAGTGATTTGAACTACATTATGGCGCAAGAAAATCTTTACTTTTTAAAATTAGAAATCTATTAATGCGTTGGTATAGTGTTTAGTTTCGAGGTTTCTGTCTCTTACTAGTAATACTGCTTAATGGTACCAATTCTGCGTGCACATCTAAACTTAACTAAACTAAAAAATGAAAATTGATAGTGTCAATAGCACAATTCGGCATAGTTAACTGAACTTTTTTATTAGAATATCTGTGAATTATAGACTAATGATTTAAAATTCTTAGTTTAAAAACTAAAAAACACGCTTAATTATCCTGAATATTTTTTAAATGATTACATTGTCATCAATACTCAATTCTATGCTACCTACTTACAAAACGTTGATATGTTGTCAGAAACATAAGTTTCTGTTGCCACATGTTGTAGAAAACACAAGTAAACAATTATGATATTTTTACCTGATTCTATAAACAAAGCGTTTTTATGTGAAATTATCTGATTGTATATGAAAGGCATACTTAGAAACACAATAATCTTGGTGAGTCTACTCATAAACAATTAAACTATTGCGTGTATAATTAAATATACAAGTGTGGTCATAGTGATATTTCAACATACTATTCTACTAATTCTGATCAAGGAATTGGGATTATTCTTTTAAATTATTGCATTTTCATCGGTCCTTGTTAGGTGTGCAAAATTTCAGATCAATCCGTCTACTGCAAGTGACTGAAAATCGCTTTCAAAGATTCCGTTACACAGATTAATACATTGATAGATACATACCAAACTTATAAGAGCGTGTTAAAAAGCGTGTTAATAAATAAAAATGTAGACAACGAAATAGCGAAATAATCAAAATACAGCAATAGTCGTTTTATTTTTTTAGTTAAGGTAAATCTAATTGTGCACTTAGAATTGGTACCAATATCTCTTAGCTGGCTCTTTCAGCAGCATTGGGACGTAATGTGGTGGTGACACTTATATTTTTAATCCGTCATATCACGGATATATAAATTATACTGAAAATTTAACGTAAACCTTGTTACCTTGTAATTGAACCAGATTAAGAGAATTACAAAAAGCTTTCTGATGTATAGAGAAAAGAAGCTCTTACTAAACGTTATATTATGTATTATACATAATATCCATCCATCCATCAACCTTTCTCAGTCCACTGCTGGACATAGGCCTCCTATACATAATATAACGTTATAATATACCATTAAGCCTTAACTAAACTAGCTGTTGCCCGTGACTTCATACGCGTGGTATTTGAAAACACAAACCATACCAAGTTAAAGTTATACAAACCTTCCATCCTCCGGTTTCATTCGTAATCCGTTTAAGATTTAGGCTTAGCTTACATCATATTATAAACAGAAAAAGTGACTCAGTTTTTAAAAAAAATATTTATGGATATTCGCGGATCGTTTTATAACAAGTGTACACAAACTTCTGTACACAAATCAGGGTATAAAGGCGGCCTTAATGCCTAAAGTTTCCAGTAAACCTTGGGTGGTACAGATAAGTGATGTACTAGGTATATTCAACATAAACATTACCCAATACTGAAGGAAATGTTATAATTTTATTGTAGGAAAAATATAAATTAAATATGTAGATTAAAGTAATTTATTAATTTTGCAATTGACTTGCTATGCTTTTACTTAATAAATTAAATTGTAGTGGAAAAAAGTGATTACCGCAAGCGGGACATGAACCCACGACCCCGGAATACCGTACCGTAGCTCTGCCAACTGAGCTTATTGCGGTCATGCTAACAGTAACCAATTTGACCACCACAACGTTCCTCGATTGAGTCTACATCGCATTTTTGATGTGCAACGCCATCTATCGAGAATGTTTTTGCAACAATCTCGACCAGCCACCTAGTATTCTTTACAGAATACAATTGGGCTGAAATAATGATGCGACTTTTATTACTAAAGTAATTTATTAATTTTGCAATTGACTTGCTATGCTTATACTTAATAAATTAAATTGTAGTGGAAAAAGTGATCAACCCAAGCGGGACTTAAATAGATTATCAAAAAAAACATAAAAAAACATAAAACAAAGAAAAAACATACAAGCTAAAGCCTGTATATATTTTTTTTGTTTTCCTTCTCATTTAATAGTGTTTTTACGGTTCATGTACCTACTTAATTTCTTCTTTTTACCGTACCCATGAGAGAAATAAATAAAATAACATTTACGAACTGAAACTGCTCTGAGCATATCTAAGAGAGCAAATTAAAATCGAGTAAATATAAAAATATATCTAAATAGAATAAAACTTATACTACTTTGTCTATGCTGCGTTTGTAAGCATCTTCACATTGTAAGCTTTTAATAACGGTGTGCGCGTATTGTAAAATTTGTTTATCATTTTCCTCAACATCGCAAAACGTATTTTTGTAACAAAACAAAAATTCACTACATATTAAAATCTGTCTATCCATCTTTCCAGCTCATTAACGTCCCACTTTGGGCACGGGCCTCGTTCACTTTTCTACTATGCCTGATGATGCGCCTGCCTCTATGCCTGATGTATATTATCTCTGTCTCTCTCTCCAGCCCATTTACGTCCCACTGTTGGGCACAGGCCCCCTCCACTTTGGGTGGGATTATGGTCTATTGTGCCGCGCTAACCAGGCGTGTTGGCACAGGGTTCATTTTCCGTCTCTTACAGGGGATGTTATCTGTGTGCAATATCCCTTAGCTGACTCTTACACCACCCTTGGGAGAAGATGGGCCGGTGACACTTGTATTCTTAATCCGTCATGACACAATCTAAATTTTACCTACGTTATTATGAAAACCAAATGAGTGATATAATATAGCTATTTACGCAACTTAATTTATCTCACCTCCACACATGTGTTGATTTGATTCAAAGCGATTTCAATATTCAGCGGAGCGACAAATCAGTATTGCGATATTACCTTCATTTGGACACCCACGTCAATGTATGGTTAAAATGTTACTGAATTTGAAGCAAAAGCTAGCTTTTATAAATAAATTCATATCACAAAAAGGTTTTTAAACATTTTACTTTTTAAACTTTGTCTAATTTAAATATGGAACCATAGTAATTAATCGTAGGTATATTATTTGAAAATGGTTCTTGCCCAGTGAATATTAGGCGGTGACTCGTAGCGTAGGTACATTTATGGTACATGACATTGTATGAACTACAAAACTTTTCTTGCGGTCTGTTTTTAAGCTATTCCATAGCTAAATAAACTAAATTATAGTGGAAAAAATGATAACCATGAGCGGGACTTGAACCCACGACCTCGGAATACCGTTCCGTTGCTCTCCCATCTGAGCTATCATGGTTCCCGCATATGTTTACCAAATCTCCCACTACAACCTTCTCAATGTGAGTTAAACATCGTGCGATGTTTTTGTGTACAACAATTATATTTATTACAATTTTTTCCACTATAATTTAGTTTATTTAGTAAAAGCATAGCAAGTCAATTGCAAAAATTCATAAATTAATATTCCATAGCTTCTATCACGGGCCTTGAGCGTGGAGACCGAATCCACAAAATTCGAAATTTAAATTCCGTAGGTAACGGAAATAGCGTAAAGAACCTTACACATCGGCGCTACTGCGCATGCGTAATCCCCTCTTCGCCCAGCAATTTATTTCATACTGTTGATACCAAGGGTAAACGGCTTCCTCAAATTAAACAACGTATTAAAATAGGGATTTTGAATCGACAACATATATCCTAAATGTTCAGATAACAGCGTATTTTAGATTTTAATAATGTAAAATAATGTCAAAACTAAAATTGTATAGAAACAGATTGACATTTGATTGACAATCGCTATTTTATCATAATAACCATAAATAATGGACAGATGTAAGCATCAGTAAATAAGGATTATATGCAAGGATTATATATAATCTTATTTTAGTTTATGGTATGTAGATTCTTGCATAAATAAAATAAACAAACAATTATAAATACATAAGTTGATAAAAAAATGCTATGCAATAGCTATACCGCGGCAGTCCCCGAGTGCCGCACATTTTTTTTATTGGAACAATTTTGCAAAATGATGGGACAGATAGAGAATATAACTTTGTATTTTATCTATTTTCAGATTAAAAAAAAACACTACTTTATACCTCAAGAAAAATTTTGTAATACGTACGAGATTAATATTATAAAAAAATTAATACAACTAGTATACTTACTACTCTTAGTGCGTGCTTTAAATAGAAACAAAAACCCACTTTCATAAACGTATTTGTTATAATAAAATTAATAATGTATCTTGCCTTTGAAATCCTGTTCAATTTATTTTAAATTTATAATACTTGGAAGCTATTTCCCGTATTTTGGTAAATTAGTAAATATCAAAGAGCTGCAACCTTTGTGTTATCTTATTTAATTTTGTGTACTTGATATTACGTAGAAATATTATTACCTCAGGCATATTTACAAATATAATATACTCAGGTTGTTTAGATTTTCACCTTTCATCTATTACAGCTCTTGTCCGCGACAACGTACGATTGAAATTTAGAAAACATTGCCCCTTTTTTGCAACATTTTTCCTTGCTGCTTGGCTCCTATAAGTTGCGGCGTGATGTTATATAGCCTATAGCCTTCCTCGATAAATGTACTATCCAAAACTAAAAGAATTTTTAAAATCAGATCAGTGGTTGCTGAGATTAGCGCGTTCAAACAAACAAACTCTTCAGCTTTATAATATTAAGTGTAAATATCACGCTTAAACAAAAGAACTCTTCATGGTAAATTACCATCGCAAACATTGTCTGTCATTACGACACATGAAATTTCGCTCCATTTCCGTGTACTATATATAAATTGGAGTCATCGTGATAATTGGCACGATCCAGAGTCTATGCGATCGCAAGCCTGTGAGAATGGATGTTACAGGGGTGAATAAATTTTGTTTATTAGTCTAGCGAGCATATCACTTGCGGCGGTGTGTGCCGGCTTATTTCAACGAGTATTTTAATTTATAGTGTTCTATAGAGTGTATGGCTCTCTCTCTCTCTCTCCACCCCATTCACGGACCTACCATTGCTAGGCACGGGCCTCCTCCACTTTGGGAGTGCTTTTGATCTCCTATGCCGCGTTGATCAGGAGTGTCGCCATATATATTAGTTTTGAGTTTTCCATCTCTCACAGTTGATGTTAAATGCTTATAATATCCCTTAGCTGACTCTTACAGCACTCTGTGGGAGGAATAGGATGGTGACACTTGTATTCTTATTTCGTAACCATGCGGAAAACGTACTATCAACGACTATTTTTACAATAACGTGATGGTAAAATATTTAATTGATTTTAGTGTTAAATATTAATAGTTTGTGTTTTGGCTTGCTCACAACTAAATAAAGTTATATGAAACTGATAAAAATGAAAATCCTTAGTAATATTAGGAGTACAATCCTAAATCTATACTAATACTAGCTAACCCGGCAAACGTTGTTTTGCCATACTAAAAAAAAAGTTTTGAAAAATAGATGTTGGCCGATTCTCAGACCTACTGAATATGCATGTAAAATTTCATAAAAATCCGTCTAGCCGTTTCGGAGGAGTACGGTAACTAACACTGTGACACGTGAATTTTATATATTAGATAAAGCGGAAGAGTTTGTTTGTTGGTTTGATTGAACGCGCTAATCTCAGGAACCTCTGGTCAAAATTGAAAAATTCTTTCAGTGTTGGATAGTCCATTTAGCGAGGAAGGGTATAGGCTATATAACATTACGCTGCGACTAACAGGAGAGAAGCAGTAGTGAAAAATGTTACAAAATCGGGAAACGTTTCCTAAATTCTACGCGTACGAAGTCGCGGGCAACAGCTAGTGTGAATATAATTCTGTCATTCTGTCGCTCTTTCTACTGATCCAGTACACAGACAGTTTAACTTAATCCTGAGAATGGACACGGACTACTTTTTAATGAGAAAAGAAGGTTTATTAAAAAATCTACGTGTATGAACGTGTGTCGCGGACAATAGCAATAGTAGTAAATTATTTTTAGGGTTCCGTACCCAAAGGGTAAAAACGGGACCCTATTACTGAGACTTCGCTGTCCGTCCGTCCGTCCGTCCGTCCGTCTGTCACCAGGCTGTATCTCAAGAACGGTGATAGCTAGACAGTTGAAATTTTCACAGATGATGTATTTCTATTGCCGCTATAACAACAAATACTAAAAATAAAATAAAATAAATATTTAAGGGGGGCTCCCATACAACAAACATGATTTTTTTAACCGTTTCTTGCTCGATACTAATAACGTTGCCTTATGTTGCATAGATAATGGTACGGAACCCTTCGTGCGCGAGTCCGACTCGCACTTGACCAATTTTTTATTAAAGTACGAGATGTAGCGAGAATATCACAAATATTATCTTTTATCAGTTTGCGTATAAATCATACGACCTACTCAATCTAAAATAGGCTCTACGCGTGAACCTTTCATCAGACTTTATCATATTTCTGAAAAAAAACGTGTAATGGATTCCGGCGGAGCTCTCTATGAAAATGGATACATTCTTCTAAATTGATTACGGGATCAAGTATACCTAAAAATTAATTTTTAAAGATAAGATATTAATAGTTAATTTTTGACACCAAAATTACAAACCGATATTTACTTATTACACGCATAATCCAAAACGCACTTCTTTTGCTACATGAGTGTAAATGAAGCCAAGGAAGTATGTTTGAATCGTAGCAGATGGCGCTCTATAGGTCCTGCATACCGCCAACGGGGAAAAAGCGCAATGTTATAATGATGATGAATTGAAAAGATTAAACATCTTTCTCGGAAAACAACTGAATATAGTCAGATAATGGTATCAATTCTACGTGCACAACTAAACTATAATAATAATAATATAGGCATTTATTCCGAGCAATTACATGTTTGTCTTATATAAATATGCTATGGACACTTTATATAATGTCCCTTAGCTCGGTGTACCTTACGGGAAAGGCCTCCTCCAACGCCTTCCACTGCATCCTGTCTCTCGCAACTCTTTGCCAGAGAGGACCCAGAGTTGTTTTCAATTCATCTTCCCATCTCATTGCTTTTCGGCCACGACTTCTGTTCCCTTCTCTTGGGTACCAGACCGTCACCTGTTTGCTCCACTTCTCTTGCTTGCAGCGGAGCAAGTGGCCAGTCCATCTCCACTTCAGCATGTCGATTCGTGATAGGATATCTGTAAACTTGGTTTTGCGTCTGATATCAATGCTCCTAACTTTGTCCATCAGTTTTAGCCCTAGTGTACTTCTTTCCATAGCTCTCTGACATTTCATCAACTTTTCTCTATGTTTTTTGTGTATCTAGGACAAATTATATCCCCTAATGATCAAATGTCCAAAGAAGTCGACAAGAGAATTGCCTCTGATTGGAAAAAGTTTTGGGCCTTAAAAAAATTATGAAAAGCAAGGTACTTGGAATAAACATTAAAAAGAAGACTTTTGACATCTGTAAATACACAGATTTCACGGAACAAATATCAGAACATTAGAAGAAAACTATTTTCTGTAAACGACAATTTTATGTAAAAACGCCATTATACTTATCGCATCGCGTTTTCTAAAGCTGCTCAATGGCATTGTGATTTTTAAACTAAAAATAGTGCTTATAGAAAAAATACCCGAGGGATTTTGTTCTTTACCTAAGCTAAGCTTATCATAAACTCTATGTAATGTACTTGATAAATAACCACGTTTCTTATAAATTCTAGAAATAATATAACGTTTAATAGTTTGGTCACTCTTATATAACTTATCACATGGGGTGATGACACTTGTATTCTTAATCTGTCACCACAAGAACAACTATTACATTATTGAAGTAAAGATTCTTTAAGCAGCTTGACTTGGGTAGTAAGCTCAAAAAAGGGTGTTGATAGCGTTACGAAAACTGTGTTCTGTCTTTGCGAATGATGGAGCTAATGAAGTGGCACTTTTATAGCATACTGTACAGCATCATTCTCCTGCCCTTATCCCGTTATACAAAGTCTGCGTAATATGATTATTTGATTTTTGCTACCGGCTGCCTGCCTGACGTCAACTCATCGCATAGTGTTTAGCATACTTGTTTTTAAATCCTTACTAACGGTTACTTTTAGTAACAGAGTACTAGTGCAGTAAAAGCAGTGATACCAATCGCTAGCTTTATAATAAAAAAACGATACATTACAAACTATTATGAAGTGGTTTGAAATATTTCTTTCACGTTACAAAATAACTTTTGCTGAAAGATAAAGTTTTGGGCTTAACATAATACGAGATCCCCACAAAAACCGTTTGTGTTTTGCTTAACTTCGACAATAAAAACGATGATCCACTTACATTTTGTAACTTTCTTTTAGGTCTGCAAAAAATATCAAAAATAAAAGTAAGCTAGCTTGTTATTTCACTGTAGTACGCCAAAAATACAACTTTAAATTAGTCCCTTTATTTATGTCGTTTTAAATTATGCTAGAATATATTGTACCTACATAATGTACATACGAGTACATACATACATAACATAACGCCTTTTTCCCATGTGGATAGGCAGAAACTATAGAGCGCTATCTGCTACGATCAAAACATACTTCCTTGGCTTCATCCACACTCATATATCTGCTCATTCATGCCCGACGGTTGTAATATGCTAGAATATATTATATATGCGTATAAACGGCTAAGCTGAACTAATACACACAGTCATCTTCATATTTGTCATGTTGGGTTTTATAAAACAGACTTTTAACTATTTTATTAAATTCTAGCGCGTTTGTACCATAAATTTTGCAAGAATTTTGAATAGATTTTTAAATAAAATTTTTAATAGATTTTGAATAGACAGCATAACCCGCTGTTTTCTTTGCATACTAATATATTGGTCGCGGAACGCACACAAACACGTTATCGTAATGTCATTAATCGCTATGCACGCCGAAATCACCTCTCGCACTCCAAAAGACGATAGTGTCCGTACACAAGAGTATGAGCATTGTTTTCATACATTTTACAGCGAGGTTCACCTTAAAATATTCACTCCTGTTGGATGGATGCTCTAAGCTTATTAGACAAGCCCAGCTCAGGTAGTCGTGTAATTATACTGTGGCAGTAGCCATTAACACGTGAACCCGTGTAACAAAATAGTATGATAGATACCCTTATGGCGCCTCTAATTGCTACTAGATACTAATTTTCTTACAAATGAAAAGTTTATGTACAATTTTATTGAAATACAACAATAGACAGATAGACAGATAAACTCTTTTTTGTACTGAAATAGAAATAACAAAATGAAACATAAATAAAAACCTATTATTACGAGTACAATTAGCGACCTCATCGCATACGGTTATAACCATGAGGTGGAAAGTACTAAAGGATATGAATGTAGAGTAGCTTCCTGTTCACATATACGTAATAGATTTAAGTTATGAAGATAAAAAGTTAACTTGTTGTGCTATGTGCTAATAGCTTTGGGACTTTATCGCACTGGCTGTTATTGACTTTATTTTTATCTTCTGATGAAAAACGAAACCGCCTATAAGTATATTACAGACTTCTGTAACAGTACAATCAATCTATTTCTGGCAGATTACTTTATAGAACTGCTAGCTGTCGCCCGCAACTTCATTCGCGTAAAATTTGAAAACACCTAACCTAAACAAATAACACAAAAAAGCCATACTCTTGAACCACACTATCTATAAAAAAATCGCATAAAAACCCGATGAGTGGTTCTGGAGGAATACTAGTAAGCTCAAATAGGGACATACATACAAAAATAATGACTTTGTCTTATACTAAGTAAAGATACATCCATATCAAATGACAGAGTCGATAGAAATACTTTACACATATTTATATACGTTTCTATGTGCTTACTCCCTACATCCCTATAACGTCCCGCTGTTGGGCACAGGCCTCCTTCACTTCGGAAGAATTTGTGGCCTACTACGCCGCGCTGACTTGTGAGCTTAAGGTTTAGTTTCGTCTCGTGACTTACAATAAATGTTAACCGCTTATACCATCCCTCAGCTGGCTCTTATAGCACGAAGAATTGTGTGGTGAAAAAGAAGTGGTGCCACTTGTATTCTCAATCTGTCACACACGGATCTATATGTTCATAACACCAAAAAAAATGTATTATTTAGCCTGGGATTGTTCTTCTCGCTTGATCTTTAACAGGGTAAGCAGAAAAACAGAATGTAGCGGGTTTTTCTTATATTATTCGCTTCTTGATGAATGATGAATGAGTGTTATCACGATTTTCCTCATATTCGCGCACAGATCATTTCCAATAGAGGGCGTATTACGAGATTTTTGTTAACGACTAAAAGAACCAACGTTGGAGGAAGACGCGGCTTGCGGGGTATAAAAAATGGGTTTTCGATGGTCATAGCAACATAACACGTCGATTTCTCATACATTACATAATATGCAAGAATAGCGCATACATTCGGTGAGCATTTTGCCAAGCGTGTGGAATCTATTAGAGGTGGTCTGTGTATCCGCCCTATGAAGGCGTTAACTATTACTGGTAGTTCTAGTCGTATACGGTCTATACAGAATACTAAAATCACAATATATCTTTACTTATCATAAAACATAGTTGTTATTTTAAGTTTTTATTTGTAAGTATGTCCCTATGTGAGCTTATATCTTCAAAACTGGGCAGCGAATTTTGATGTGGTGTTTTTTGCTAATAGTTAGAGTGGTTTAATAGTATAGGGTTTTTGATTAATTTGTTAGTTTGATTTTTCAATTCCAGGCACACGAAGATGCGGGCAACGGCTAGAAAAAATATATTTCAGATTCCAATTTCCTGTTAAGCAATAATATGACGACGATATAATAAGGCCTCTGAAACAAAGCCATGCCAGACTCAATTATTGTTTTATTTAATATTATCTCTATTTCGATGTTATTTGACAAATTGATAAAAGGTTCTTGGGTTTCTCATTATTTTTAATTATGTAAGAATAAATAAATATTTATTGACATTTCAAGCAATGTTATCTGCTTTGTTTTAATGCTTTGACATCATTTCCATAACTACACAGAAACCTACAGCTACCGACTTGAAAATACAACAGTAAACGTTTATTGCATTGGCGTAAATAACTAGCCTTTTCTAGGTACCCTTTGACGAAGCAACGGTCGTAAATTTTCCCATCAAAATGCAAAATGGCTTAATTGGACTGTGGCCTCGTCGATCTAGGTCAAACGATTCTGTATAAATTGATGCTCTTTTATTTCAAGTTTCTTTCAGATTTATTTCATTATTTCAATGGAAGCTTTTATTTCAGTTATAGGTAAGACTTCATTTTTAAAAGACATATTCACAAGTCGACGCCATGTTGGATCTTTTGTGTACCTTGATGTTTTTTTTTTGTAAGCCGTCGAGTATTTACTTTATATTTAAGTGGCTTCATTTCGTTCGCTCCCTTAACTTGAATTATAAAACCTGGTGACGCAACGATCCGATTCAGTTATGTAAATCGAGTTATTTGTTTCTTTACACTCAATTTATTACGACTGTACTGCGGGAAGTTTTAAATTCGTAATGCATATTTTTTCGGATTAGTTAGATTAGTTTGTTGCTGCCACGAACCGGATAATCAAGTCTTAAACAGTGGCGTTAAAAGTTTGAACACAATCTTAGTTATCTATACTTTTCTATACAAATATTATAAAGCTGAAGAGTTTGTTAGTTTGAACGCACTAATCTCAGAAACCACTGGTCAGATTTAAAATAATCATTCAGTGTATCCAACATTGAAATAATATTTTAATATATTTATCGAGGAATGCACAAGCTTACATCGCGTTTATACCAATAGGAGCGAAGCAGTAATGAGAAATGTTGCAAAAACGGGAAATATTTTCTAAATTCCGTAAAATAATGTAATAATGGGCCATCAAAAGACGTAATTCTGACATAATTTAGGTATTTTTTATTGTAAGTATTAGAATCTACAAATTTAGACAAAGTACAATCACAAAATCATGCCATGTAACGACGACGTGGATGCTCAAATGAAGGTAATATCGAAGTACTGATTTATCGATTCGTTGAGTATTGGAATCGCTTTAAATTAAATCAGAACGAGCAGAAGAGAGAGAAATCTTAATGTATCTAACCATTTCAATATGTTGTAACTGCAAAAAGTTTTCTGTAGTATTCACAAAGCGGTTTTGAACTTTGAAGCTATATTCTTTCACCACATTACGGAAAGTTATTATGATGGTGATATGATCAATGATATAGTGTTAACTTTTACAATGCACGTTACAATAATATAGACATCACATTGGCACCAAAAAGTTCGTTAAAAACAATAGATATTGCGAAGGATACCTAATTAAAGAAGTATACATACTTCATACGCGCGTACTCACAAACGCACTCATACTTGATTTAATTACATTTCTATAACTTTTTTAATAAGTAAAATGGTTAAATATGGGAATTTTTCAAAGCGAGCATATGTAGGTAGGTACTCGTAATTCTAAGGAAATGAGTATTTCGTCGCATTCCATTCCAAGCTTTTTTGTTTCCTTTAACCCTCGAAAAGTATTTTAATTTATTTTATTGAAGTGAAAGCAGAAAATGTTTCTGGCCATGCATTTGAAATTCGTCACAGTCGTCAATTTGGAGAATTCCTATATCTAACGAAATAAACATTTTATAGGACATTACTTATAAAAATACGAGTAGGTATTTCTCGGTATTTATATTAATCATTATACCTACTTGAAAACATAATATTCTCCATCACTTGCGCGACTCATTGGTTTAATTAAAACTAAAATAATAAATATATAATAAAACGAGACTGTGCAGTCACCATGGTCACGTGTGAGCTGCAAACTCTTCGAAACGTCAGGCTAAAATTTAAAACAAATACACGGATTAGACAATCCGTAAAAAGTAGTTTTATTTAAACATTATACTTGTGTAATTGTAACAAGTACCTACATAATATATTTGAATTAAAATTGAATTATGACCTATTATTAGGTCTTTGATATATAACATGCAATGGATTATGCTTTTGGCAGATTATTTGCATGAATTATTCCAGGCTTTAGTTAGAGAATTCCCTCTAATCCGTTTTCCATTATCGTTGGAAATGCGTGATTCGCTCGTAGTACAGATCCGATTGGTATTAAATGCCTACGCTTTGCTAATGTGTACTATAACTAAGTTTAACAGTAAAGAGAAAATATATGCTTTCAAAATTAAAACATTAAAATATTCACATTCTTTATTTCTTTATTTATGTATATCTACTTCCTCTTTCTTAGCGCATTAACGTTCACCGTTTAGCGAGCCAAGGTGGACCTTTGAATTCTCATTCGTAATTCGTTCTCACACAAATCTGTATTTGGGCTACTATTCCAATTTCAAATCTTGCTTCTTTCGCCATAAACTATCTTATTACTTATTTCTTTAGATTTTGCCTTGGCTGGCGCGCTTACAGTACGAGTTCTGGTTACACCTAAACCACTAAGCAAGGCGATATCGTCACACTGTCTACTTATATACTCTACAAATTTATATACGGCATTTTATTTCTAAACAAAATTAATTTGAATTACATTATTATAGGTATCCGTTTCTGTTGGAAAATCGTTAACCAAAGCAATTACGTAACCTTAATTAACGTAAGTATATTACAGATGAGGTACCGAAATTAGGTTCTTTGGCTTTATCTGCGAAGAAATTTCAAGTGAGTTATTTATAAATAACTCTCTTAAAATTTCTTTTACGTGAAAATGGATGGATGGATATGGAAATTACGGGCAACAGTTAGTTAACGATATATCGTTAACTGACTGTTGCCCGTAATTTCCTATGCTATGGAATTGAGAAAATAAAATCAAAAACCTTACTAATTTATACATACAAGCTCACATAGATAGGGGCATACATGCATAAATAAGGACTTTGTTTTGTAATAAATATTTATAATTAATGTATTGCGATAATCAATTAAGCGATTATATGCGTACCTATCACGCATGAATAAGCTAACGTGCGCCATTTGGGCACTGAACTAGTTCTCATGATTTAAGTATCTAGTAAGTGCTTTTTAAAATATTTGAGAATTGTAAGTTTAGCAGGTTAACAATGCACTATTTTTTATTTGAAACCATACCTAAAATAATTCGTAGTTAAACAACAAATTGTTTTTAAATTGTCTTTTAATACAAAACAAAGAATTTATAGGCATTTCTAAAGTACCTAGGTTCTATTCATTGTTGGTAGTTTTAAAGGCTATTAGTGTTGCGAAGGCTCTTTGAAGTTTGTAACTAATGCACATAAATTACTCCACACTGCTCAAACGTGAAAATATGCAAAAAAGATTATACTTAACTGGCATATGTGAAAGGATATTAGCAAAAATGCTAATTTGCATTGAGAGTTCTCTTTTAGAATTCGTAGAATGGCGCTCTTGTGAAATAATGATTAAATATGTGAATAATTTTTAAATATGTGAATAATTTTAATTATAAGAATTTTAACAACAAATGTTATGCGTATCTACTTTATGACTAGTATTTTGATAGTGCAAATATGGTAGATGTATGTATAACTATTGTAGTTAGATTTCTTACATATTAGACGATATTTCTAGTTTTAAAAGTCCAAGTTCGACGTCCCATTCTTATGGGACGTCGAACTTGGACTTAGACATAAACTGTAGTTAGGTACTTTTATTTAACGATATAGAGGCTGTTTATTTTTTAATCGACTTCAAAAGAAGAAGATTATCTACTCGTCTTTATGTTGTTTTATCTCATAATTTCATATACGAATTAAAGAGTAGGTAGATATCTTATTCTCCAGCCCATTTACGTCCCACTGTTGGGCACGGGCCTTCTCCACTTTGGAGGGATTATGCTCTACTGTACCGCGCTGAGCAGGCGTGTTGGCACAGGGTTTACTATCGAGTTTTCCGTCTCTCACAGAAGAAGTTATCTGTGTGCAATATCCCTTAGCTGACTTTTACAGCACCCTTGGGAGGAGATGGGGTGGTGACACTTGTATTCTTAACCCGTCACCACACGGAATAGGTAGGTATATATAGTACTAAAGTACGGAATAGGTAGGTAGATATAGTACTAAAGAACTCGTAGGTAATAGGTTATCAAGTGCGTGCACTGTCTGATCTGGGATTACAATATATCTGATGTGGTTTTGGAATTAATTATTCGCTATTAATTGGTAATAATGGTAATGTTATCAAACTTTGTAACACAGGTCAGTGTAATTTATGTCAAGTGCAACATTATGATTGATCAATCGTATTTACATCTATGTGCAAATTAATGCGATTAGACAATGCTATAATTATTATTATATACATGTTCGTAGTTTTATTTATATCGTGTTTTAACAAACGACTACACTACACCTGATGTTATGCGAGAGAGAAATTAATTATTATTTGTCACTCGATTTCATAAAGAAACTCTTCATCAATGAAATTCGGTGAATGAGTTTTTATGTATACGGCTTGAATAAAAAACGTATGTGTTATTACAAAAACTCCAGCAATAAAACTGATGATTCACTTGCATACTGAAAGGAAAGTTCTTTGGAATACGTGAGATATAAAAGATATGCCTTCTTTTATTTGAGTGTAGATCAAAGTGCTCAAATAGCGGAGCATATCACGCTAGAATTTAAATTAACTACTTCATATTCCAGTATGTGTATGCAATAATATATTTATATAGCCGCATGGAATAAAATCGCGTAATACTCCACAATAAACGATAAGAGAAAATGATAACGTGAGCCTTTGACAATACGTTTTGCAGTATTCTGGAAACTTGTATTACGAAATACTGGAAAAGAAGGTATTTTAACATGCATATCATTGTTAATTGATTGTATTATATACTAACTGTTGCCCGCAACTTATAAAATAAAAAATCCAACCAATTTACCAAAAATACTATCATCTTGAACGACTTTACCTATTAAAAAAGGACATCAAAAACCTTTGCGTAATTTTAAAGGGTTAGGCTCACATAGGGACATACATACAAAAAATTATCATTACTTCTCTTGAAGATCTTAAAACTTTTATCTATTTCATTAAACCTTCAAGGCTTTTTCCAAGTTTTAATAAAATTTTATAAATCCAATAGAGAATTTCGTCTAACCAAGACAAGTGTCTGTAATATTGAACCCGTCAGTTAATCTTATACAAAATAAAAAATAAATTGAAAGATGTCAGAAACAATAAAGACCAGACAAAGGAAAATTTATTGAGAAAAAGACATTTATAAATTATTATGATCCATATTACTATTGCAAAAGTAAGTAATGCGAAACTTTTTATTTCGTTTTAAGAGTTTTATATTATACTAGCTAAAGCCCGCGACTACATCCGCGTGGAATTTGGAAAAAAAATTTTTTCGCAATAAGGTAGCCTATGTCCTTTCTCAGGGTCTAAAGATTGTCTGTGCCAAATTTCATCAAAATCGGTTAAGAGGTTTAAGCGGGAAAGCGTAACAGACAGACAGACAGAGTGACTTTCGTATTTAGAATATTAGTAGTAGGGATTAATAATGTATGCGTATAATTTTGACATGACTCTTAGCAATAAATTATTTGTTTGGATCAAAAACTAAAATTACACGCTTAAAAATCCTGAATATTTTTTATATATTTGCATGGTCATCAGTCCATAATATGTACATAAAATTTCAGATCAATCCGACTACTGCAAGTAGTGCAAGTGGATGAAAATCGCTTTCAAAGATTCCGTTACATAGATTGATCCTTAAAGCTGAGGAAATAAAGGCATGTTAAAAATAAGTTATTTACATCATTAACGTGAAATTTAAATGAATTCAATCGGCCATTTGGTAAATTGGTACAAATAAATAAGTACAGTAAAAAACAGCATGTAAATTACGTAAATTTTTTCGCCCTAACCTTACAAATACTATCTCATTAGTGTATCCCTCATCCTTGTATGGAAATAGGGTAGTATCATTTGTATTCCTAATTCATCCCTCTCATCAAGGATATGCTATTACCAGCGGTGGCGGAAGTCATCAGCGACATCAGCGTTTGCCTTCGCGCTTTAAAGTGAGCATCGCGCCTTATATTCACTTGAGTAGCACTTTTCTCATAGTTTTATAAATTTATTAAACTAACTAAATTGGTAATACAATTAATACATAGCATAAATAGGAATACTGCTAGAGTAAAATAGTTCAGGTCGAGTCAAATATTTTTTATAATAATATTTTCTAGAAAATAAAGCCGTCTTTGATTTAATATGAGATGATATTGCCGTGCCAACATTAACTACACTGCCGCCACTGTATGTCACACTATTGACGTTAGAAGCAGGTATCTGTAACGTAATTTAGAACTAAGTATACATCCACTCGATATAAGTCCATTGCTGACGTGAAAGTCCAATTATGTGACACCCTTGAGGACAAACTTTGTTTAGGAAAATTAGTTGTACTAAATCCGGGAACAGTCGCCAACTATTAGCTTGAGTCTTGAACTTTAGTAATACAGACTAGGCCAATTAGAAAATTAGTTACAGTTTCATCAAATTGAATAATATCATCTACAAGTGCTAATAGCTTAAGTAAAACCTTCAAAATCAATAATTAATATAATAAATAAATAAATAAATAAATAAATATTTATGAACATTTCACACAACGTCCTCTGGTCCCAAGCTAAGCTTATTATGCTTGTGTTATGGGTACCAGAATACGGATATAATACATAAACTATTTTTCTTTTGTAAATACATACTTATTATACATAGTAAACACCCAGACGCAGAACAAACATTTGTATGACATTTATAAACATCACACAAATGAATCTCCGAGGCGGGAATCGAACCCGCAACATCGTGATCGGCAGTCCACCATATGAACCACTAGACCACGAAGCCCGTCTATGTATATGTACGTAGCAGATGGCGCTCTATAGTCTCTACCTACTTCCATGGGAAAAAGGCGTGATGTTATGATGATGATGATGATAATGATGGATGTTAAAACTTTCATCATCTCCTTTTTCAAGTTAAATAGAGTTACTTGTCTTTTATTTCCAAAAAGTAAATTATATGATTCAAAAGTATTGTACACATTAAAAGTACATTTTGAAACAGGTATAAGACATTTTTATCATGATAGCTGCGCGTGTCAAATGAATGTTTGAATAGTTCTATCTCTGTATACATCTGACGTGAAAAGGTTTTGAATGAGCAAACACGTACAGTCAGCGGGATATTTTCAGAAAGTAAGGCGTACTTTCATATTCACTGAATAGTTCTATCGTTACATTTTTGATATAAAGTTATTAATATCTATAAGAAACTGATACCTATAGCCAGAGGATTTTATCTATAGACTCGGACTACGGACGACTAATAATTATTATATTACATAGTTTTATAATACATTCACGGTAGTCAGCGGCTTAGCTATGCCCCTGGTATTGTGGAGTCCATGAGCAACGTATATAACGTAGGCCGTTAGCTCGTCTGTCGAAGTAAGCAATGAAAAAACAAAATACCTATTATCGGCTTTCGGTGGGGCCAACGACCAGCGTTGGACTGCAATAGGCTAACATGATACTGGCTTTCTACATAATATATTTAATACCAACCTGCAATTTCATCAGCTGTTGATAGCAGAAGAGTAAATATTTCTCACCAGCCCATTAACGTTCCTCTGTTGACCACGAGCCCCCTCCACTTCGAGATGGTAAATGGTCTATCCTACTTCGCAAGCCTGTTGACTTAGGGTTTTATTTCAGGTCTTTCGTCTCTTACAAAGCATCTGACATAGATATATAATCCCTTAGCTTGCTCCGTAGAGAGAAATTGGGGCGTTGACGTTTGTATTCTTAATTCGAACATATAGAAGGGCCAAGAAAAGAGATAATAGTTTAATTTCATTGCTCGGTAAAGTTTTGCTGAGGGATTTCTACACTTAAGAGGATACCAAAATAGCTTCGTGCATTTTTCTAGGTACGAAGTTTTCATTGTTTCTTTAGATTGAATGGCTAGAGCTCTAATTTTTAAGTATATGTTTTTTCAATATACGAGTATAATCTAGGATCGCATAAACTCAGAAAAAATCTCATTTCTTATTTTTTTCATTTGTCGGTCTATTATCGCGTATTAACTAATGAAATAACTTTAAAAACATAAGTAACTATTATATATAGAAACACGTAAATCAGAATTAAAATATATTTAGTAGATTATGAGTAAATAGGAAAAGTATCCCTAATTCTTCATTTTCTGTGCCTACTGGCTGTGTTAATATGTACGTGTCGGCGATGATATACGATAATATTGATGTAGGCCCTTAAATCTTCGGAAGTAAAAATATTCTAAATGTTCATAAGAATGATTGCTCGTATCGTACGACAGGTGCAATAATAAATCAGATTGTCATATATTGAGGTGGTTGTGCAAATGGAGCCAATATCGAAGTGCTGATTTTTCGCTCCAATGAATATTGGTTTCGCGTCGGTTCAAATCAGTGCAAAACATATGTGAGAAAATGTATGCTGTATAAATTAACAGCGTAATATTTTTCAACAACTAGCTACACCCCACGGTTTTACTTGTATGTTGTTACTAGATATTCATTTAGATTTACATTATTTTATCGTAATTAGTAAAATCAATTTCTAAGACTACTAATTAAGTAATGGTTACAATATAATAAAAGACTTTTACTTAATAATAAATAGCCTAAACTACTAACTTATGAATCTAGATTTTCACAAAATGTTGTTTTTTTAATCAGACAGACATTTCACAAATTGTATAAATATTTTCCCATTTGTTTCATTATATCTTCACAAAAATCGTATAAACCGCAAATCCATTAAATTCATGTAATATGAAGCCTGGCAGAAAGTAGAAACTCTAGATAGCAATAAGACCACATATTTTAGATATTTTTAGTTTATATTATTATGATGTACAAAAAGTATTGCTTTATACGTTTTATAAATTTTATATTACTTTGTATAAGATATTCTTGTGACTAAAAATAACTTGACTATACTAGGCACTTAGGTATTGAAAGAAGGATAACAAACTTAGGGTCAAGAAATAATATACCTATCTTGATATACCTAGGCAATTTAAGATGTTAAACTATTTATCTGCTGCCTATCTGTTGAAAACAGTAACATTATAGAAAAAGTGATATTTTTGTATTCTATTTTGGTCATTATGTAAAAAATACTATTCTCAAAGTCTTTTGGTTAAGTCAATTTATACGAAAAATATACATTTATTAAGTAAGCTGAAGATTAAGCAGGTCAAGGCTTAAAACTGATTACAGTCTTCCTTAGTAGGAAAATGTAGATTAGTTAAAAGTAATTAACGGCAGTGTTTGGTTGAGAAATATTATATTTTTCTTACTTTATATTAAAAAAAAACTGTAATATTCATTTATTCATATAATTCTTTATTGTACCCCTTTATAATACAACGTTACAGGATATTTTTAATTTATAGTTTTTGGCCTACGACTTACGCGTGAAATTCAGAAACCATGGATCAGTCAATGGCGTCTTATTGCTTACAGCCTTTTTTTTTATAATATCATTGCTTACAGCGATTTCTGATAGGCAAGCTTTGGACGGCAACATGGTACGAATTACGTTTAAAGCAGTAGATGTAGGTGTATTGAGCAAATTTACTATCTATTAAATAATACCACAACTTATTTACAGAATTATAAAAAATAAACACGATATTTGTTTTTTTTTATAATACAAAGTTGTTGTTCCTTTGTTAAATATAACAAGCTATTTCTATGAATGTTAACATTGTTGCTTTGGGGAGCTAATGCAATATTTCATCAAAATGCAAAGCAGTAGAATTTTGTCGGCATTTGAAAACTAAGTATAGGTACGTACACTTACGGTCTTATTCGTAATGACTTATCGGAGGTTTAAAAGTTCGCTAAAATCGGTTCGCGAAAATTGTCAAAACTTGTTATTCTTAATAGTCTTTTTATGATAAAACGTTTATTATCTCTCCGATAAAATCTCCGTTTAAACCTCCTATAAGTCATTATGAATAAGACCATTAATAGTGGTAGATTCCGTGTGGTGACGGATTAAGAATACAAGTGTCACCACCCCATCTCCTCCCAAGGGTGCTGTAAAAGTCAGCTAAGGGATATTGCGCACAGATAACATCCTCTGTGAGAGATGGAAAACTCGAAAATAAACCCTGTGCCAACACGCCTGGTCAGCGCGGCACAGTAGACCATAGTCCCATAGTCCCTCTCAAAGTGGAGGAGGCCCGTGCCCAACAGTGGGACGTTAATGGGCTGGAGAGAGAGAGAGAGAGTAGGTGGGTGTGTACGTACACGTTCTTTATTTAGTACCTACGTAACCTAAATTTGTTTCCCCACAATTTTACTTCCATGAAACTATATGCACACATTTACAAATTTATTTGGTTTGCCCTATATTAATAGCTAGCTGTTGCTCGGGGCAACAGCTATTGCCCGCAACTTTGTATGCGAAAATAAACCTTGAAAATAACAAAGAAACTTATACAAGAAAGCCATCCTCTTGATATACTTACTATACACAATAAAAAACCGCATCAAAATCCGTTGCGTAGTTTTGAAGAAATAAGCTCACATAGGCACATACATACAGAAATAACGACTTTGTTTTATATAATAAGTAAAGAAGATGTAGGTTGGTAATTATTTTTCCTAACACTGTAGAGTAGAGACTAAGATGGAATAATTAAACCTTCTCGAAATATAAGCTTTAACTTTCCCCGTTTTTACAACATTTTTCACTAATACTCCTATTTGCCGCAGCATGATATTATGTAGCCTATAGCCCTCCTCGATAAATGTACTATTCAATATAAAGATTTTTTCAAATCGGACCAGTATTTCCTGAGCTTAGCGCGTTCAAACAAACAAGCTCTTCAACTTTATAATTTCAGCATAGATTTAAGCCAACCTATAAAATAAATCATTATATAAAGGGTCTATTGATAAATAATTTATTTTTGGACCTTCTACACTCAACCTTATTGAACGCACTTCAGTATTGTAAAGATATTATACAATACTCAACATTATGTAAGTACTGACGGATATTGAAACCATCTCATGAAATCAATAAAATTGAATCAATTTACTGATTTTGATTGGCATATTTGACACTCCTTCCTCTTCTCCAGCCCATTTACGTCCAACTGTTGGGCACGGGCCTTCTCCACTTTGGGAGGGATTATGGTCTACTGTGCCATGCTGACCAGGCGTGTTGGCACAGGGTTTATTTTCGAGTTCTCCGTCTCTCACAGAAGATGTTATCTGTGTGCAATATCCCTTAGCTGACTTTTACAGCATCCTTGGGAGGAGATGGGGTGGTGACACTTGTATTCTTATTCCATCACCACACGGACAGGATTGGACGGACATTTGACACTCACTTTTAATTAATTTAACAACTACGTAGTTTCTGCTTGTTGAAAACATACCTTTGACAACCATGAAATTTTTATTTTCTCTCTCTCCAGCCTATTAACGTCCCACTGTTGGGCACCTGTTGGGCGCCTCCACTATCGATGGGATTATGGTCTACTAAGGCGCGCTGACAGAAGCTGACGAAAGTTCGTGTGACGCATTAAGAATACCGCGTCACCACCTCTTTTCCTTTCCAGGGCGGTCTAAAAGCCAGCTAAGAAATTTTGTACACAGATGATGTTATCTGAGTACAATAAACTTGTAAAATAACATATAGACACATCATCACATTAAAAGCTAAGATGCAATAACTGAAACGCAAATGAAACCGTAGGTACACATTAGCTAGTTAACAATAAAAAATATAACTTCCACAATGAATGATAAAAATTGTGTAATTTTAATATTTTACCATAGTACTTCCAAAGGGGTTCTAGATGGGTTAATAAAAGTAAAATAGAGACGGTACTCTTTAGAGACTTGCAAAAGAGGGTTCAGGGGTGAGAGTTTTGTTAACGACACTTTTTCGTAAAGATAAAGGGTTGTCAAAATTGCCATTATCATGAATAATGGTTGAGACAATGTTCTTTTTCATTAAATAAATAATTTTAACTTTGCGATTAAGTGCTTAGCATGAGCTATTAAAATTTAAATGAAGTCAATATACATGAATAACTAGATGTATGAGCGTAAATGAAGCCAAGGAAATGTGTTTAAATCGTAGTAGATGGCGCTCTCTTCAGAGAGCTCTTCAGGGCTAAAGTCGTGACGATATGATGATGATGATGGTAATATTAGGCAATCAATAAAATTAGGTTCCAAATATACAGAAAAGTCTGTTGTTGTTCGTTATATTTATGAAATGTTCGTTATATTTTTAGGTTTGCTAAGTAGATTGCTTCGGTTTTCTTTGGCATAGATTGCATGCGGACGAACTCCTCTTTAAATACTAGTTCTCAAAGGTAAGAAATAAATCATTTAATTAGATATAGCCTAACATTTTTGAATTCCCTTGTAAAGTAAAAAATTATCAGCTCTTTGTTAATATTTTTTCATTTACACCAAAGGATTTTCGTCTATTTTATGATGAAAGTAAAGTTCATTTTTAGTAGGTATAAACTATGAAATGGTGACAATCGTTGGCTGCAGCTCGCTAACGAGCCTCCACCCTCTCATTTTCCTTTTATCGTCGAGCTCTATGCTCAAAGGCCACTATTTGCAGTCCTTTTTCACTACAGCCATAAGGTAAGTGTTCCATTTCGTAATATCTTAAAATGAGTCCGTATTTTCATGAACTTTGAGAAGATACATTTAGATAATTGTCGTCGTTTGAATTTTAACCAGGAACCTCTTAAAGGTAATTAATATATCACAGAAAATTTAAAAGTTGGTCGTAGTCAAGAATACTTACATATACTAGTAGATAGTATAAAACATTGTAAGAACAGTGTGAGTATTCCGATAGAGAAAGTAAATTATTCTTATTTATTTTATTTTATTTTATTTTGTTAGGGTAGCTTACAGCATCTTAAACAAACTAGGAAATTAAAATTACAACTAAAAAGCTAATGATAAGCTACCACATACAGGTGACTAAATACAGCACAGCGTTGAGAGTTTAGGCAAAAAGGAAAGTACAAAAAGAAACAACTACTACGTTATACCTATTAAAAAGTATAAGTAGGTATTCTGTTAATTAAACTTGACACCAACTTTAAATGAATCCGTATTAAAGTTTGTAAAGATTCTGTAGAACCTCAACAAAACTTTATTAAAAAAAACAAGTCATGTCAACTTTTCAGTCATTTAGTAAATGTGATAATATCGGACACCTAGTACCTACTTTATCCTTACTTATACATGTATACAGTCGTGGACTACTAATTAGGGACATTCTCTAGTTGAGCCAAAGTGTGAATTATTTTTTTATTTTCTAACGAGTCTGTATAATATTTCATATCATTTACATGTAAGTATAATTAGTCATTGATGTGGCCGATTATACAAATAATAACTACTTCTTAAACGTTAAAGCTCTTTACAGTATAGCTGATAAATTATCATTGTGCTATTTTTTCGTAGAATGCTGGCTGGCCATTTAATTAGGGACACTGAGGTACTGCGTCCTTTTTTAAAAATTTGAATCTTAATGCTTTTTTATTTCTTTACTTATTTGTTTTGTGGTAGTTTTGGTGGCAATCTAGAGTTTTAATTTTAAGTCTTCAGAAATATAATAAAGAGAAATGGGCAAAAATAAAAGTTGTGATTCAACACCACGAAAAATTATATCATGAAGTCTTTCGAGCGTGGTTGGTAATACTGAAAGATTTCACAGCATTTTAATTGTTCAAAAACTATGGTATTTGATGCAGTGCAGCATTTCAAGCGCTATAACATAGCTTTAAATGTATCCAAAACAAAAAGATCGAGAAAAACAACTTAGCAAGAAGATAGGATGACAACCTGGTTAGCTAAGAAAGATCCGTTTCTAGGCTCTATTTTAATAAAAAACTAAGTATTATAGACTGAAGAAAGAGCCGATGTATCAATGAGGACCGTTGGTCGACATCTGATAGAAGCAGGGTTGTTCGGAAGAGTGGCGTTTGGCGTTTGCACGTAAATATGGACATAAGACCTACCGCCCAATGGCAACATGTATTATTCTCTGAAGAGACCAATGTTAATTTGATTTCATCAAATAAAAGGCAATATGTACGGTGTCCTGTAAAAGCGGAAATGAATCCAAGATTCACAAAAAGCATGTAAAACGTGGCGGTGAAAACATTAAGATTTAGTGTTAATTTTCTAGAGGTATAATGGGACCCGTGAGGAAAGTTCAGGGTAACTTAGATCAACATCAATACAAGGCATTATTGTAAGAAATGCCTCCCTATGCTGAGGAGCATCTCCCTATTATATGGACCTTTCAGAAGGATAACGACCCGAAACACTCCGCCCGTTTAGTCAAGTCGTTTCTTACCAGTCAGTCGGTATCGGTGCTATAGGTATTGGCTAGCAAATAGCCCGGACCTCAACTCAATTGAGCACCTTAGGCACGAAATCGAGAAAAAAGTTGCCAGCTATCATACTGCTATCATACATTCATACTACAACTTTAGATGAACTTAATGAAGCTTTTTATGAGGCATGGGCAAACATTCCTGTCGAAACATTTCAGAAACTGATAATGTCTATGCCACATCGTTGTATACAGGTGATTACCAACAAAGGTTTTGCTACGAATAGAATAGTATGGAAATTGCTACTAATAGAAAAGTAATAGAATGGAGCTTTTATAAATATTATAATTCTGCAGATTATTAGTTTTGATTAACTTTATTTTCCATTACACTTTACTGTCCTTGATTAAATGTCCAGCTACAGAATTGTACCTTAAATCTAATACATGTTTAAACTTTGATATTAAATACTCTTATCTATTTATTTAATCTTATATTTACAGCTATTTATAGCATAATAATCGGACCAAATTATGTAAGTGATAGGTGCTGAGAAATCAATAGGGTTTTATATTTATATGTACATAACAGGTTATAGCTCTTCACTATCTTGAGTGTCCCTAATTAGTTGACCACGACTGTATATAAAAGTGAATGTGAGTTTGTTAGTTTGTTTGTGACATTTTCACGTAAAATCTACCAATTGCAATAACGCGAAAATTTGTATAGAGATAATGTATAGTTCTGGAAGTCAAATATAATTATTTCACTAAAAACTCTGTACGAGATAATAAACGCAAATGTATGTGAAATACGGCATAAAATAATAGTTAGGTCATTTTGTTATTTTTACAGTTGTCATAGCAACTTAAAGAATCCGTCGACTCAAAGGTACTTTTTTTTATTTGGCCAAAAAGGTTTTAATCCCAGACGGAATAGAAACTCCTTGTGTGGTACAATTTTTTTTTTAATTCAGTATCTTTCCTAATTAAAGAGGTTTGAATAATTATCTGTTTTTTTCAACACTAGGTAATTTTTTTTTTATTTTCGCTGTATTTTAATAATATTATTTTACAATTTTATCAACCATTTAACTTAGTAGGTATTTGTTTTAATTTGTATTTCGATATCAATTGTAGTTGTCGTTTTGGTATCGTATTTAACTTTGATTTTAGTAGATATAAATAGTATTTTGTATCTATTGTTGATTGATGTAGATTTTGCTATGTATTTCAGTATCGATTTTAGTATCTATTAATTTCAGTTCAGATTTCAGTTTTTATTTTAGGTTTGATTTCAAATTCGATTTGGCCACTAATGCGTGTGAAGCCGCGGGTAGAAGCTAATATTATAGAATAGAATAGTCATTTATTTCCAAGAATATGGTACAATATATTCTTATATATAGGTGCATATTGCAGTCACACATATTCTACCGTAAGCCGGCGTAGAAATATGATTAAACTTATAATAGTCAGCCTATGCTTAGTTAGCATATTGTCAACATCAGTATATATATTTGTAAAATCATAAATGTTCGTAGCTATTAAATATTACATGGATTGAGTGCTCTATACTCGGTACTAGATGGTTCCGAGATTTCTGTATCTAGTAAAACAAAAATTGTCTGTAGCCTTACTTGGTTTTTACGAATAAATGGAGTCGCGATAGTTGTATTCTTAATTAAAATCTTATCTTAGTTTCAACTTATTCTATCAATTGGATATTACCTAGATTTATACAGACGAATAATAATAGTGACTAAAGTTATAAATACGAAAATAATTTCGAACAATAAACCATATTGTAATCAATTATTAATAAAACGCGATTGAAAATGACAAAAACACATATGGTCTTATTCATAATGACTTACCGATAAGTCATTATGAATAATCGGATTATGATATCGGAGAGATAATAAACGTTTTAGCGTAAAAAGACTATTATGAAGAACAATTTTTGGCAATTTTCGCGAACCGATTTTTGCGAAATTTTAAACCTCCGATAAGTCATTATGATCAAGGGTGTAAGTCTCTTAAACTAGACTTAGGCTCCTTCGTACAGTTAAGAAAATACTAGTCATTGAGCTTGAAAACTTTAATCAATTAATGATAGCGTAATATTATTATTTTATTAATCTAATAATTACATTGTTATAAAAATACACATAACTTATTTACAAACTTGAATAAATTACTCTATCATTAATTGATTAAAGTTTACACAGCTATCGGCATTACATGAATACTAAATTTTGAACGCTTATGAAAGTTTCTTGTATCTAATTCAATTACAATTTTATTTTATTACTAAAACAATTATAACCAAGAAAATGTCACTTTTGAAATTCATGTTAATTGCTCAAAACTGTATATGCGTTTTTCGTAATTTTGGTGCGTTCAAAACTAGAAATCAAATTATAATTAGTGTTTTTATCATCACAGAATTGTGTATTGTAGCTGTTAATGTGCTAAGTCAAATTCTATTCAGAGATGTATTGCACCTTGATTCTGATATAGTATTTAGTATGACAGTTGCCGTGTTCTCTATACCTATAATAACATTAGCCGTTTATCATACCACATCATTTCAACAACTTGTGAATAATCTAAATACACATCTAGAACTTCTAAACGACTATGTCTATCGTAATAGATTATTAAAAATACAAAAGATAATGACAGGAGTCATTTTATTCTTATATATCTTTACTTTTTTCGCATTCATTTATATGGTTATGATTCCTTATAATGATGAAAACAGTAATTTTTATATTATAACATGGATAATATTTCATTATAATATAACTTTTTGCAATTTACGCGTCTTGCTGGAATATTTTATCATTTATTGTGCATATATAATAATTTCTGAGCAAATGTCTTCGATTACACGGGATATTAATAAAGAGTTGAAGAAAAATAAACAGAAAAATGTATTAGGCACTGAGAGTCCGGTTTTAATGCCAAAGGAATTCGTAAATAAAATTAATCTATGGATGTCTGCTTTTATGAATGTTCATCACAGTTCTAAGTTATCCAATCGTATTTTTAGCGTACAGGTAATTTTTGTTTTGCTTTTATTGTCCTCAGATATCCATGAATGAATGAATACTCTTTATTGTACGCCAGTAAAACATTACAATGAATTTTAACAAACAGTACTTAAGCTAGGTAGAATAGGCGGTCTTATCACACAGTACCTACTTATAATAGAAAGAAACACCTTTACCATACCCTTACTTATAATACAAACATTTGTATGACATTTATTAAAATTACACAAATGATTGTCCCGAGCGGGAATCGAACCCGCGACCTCGTGATCGGCAGTCCGTAACATGAACCACTCAACCACGAGGCTCGTTAAAAAGACTCTCAAACATTCTAAATCCTATTTTTCACTTTTTAAATCCGATTAATATAAATATTTGTATAACCAATTTTATTTTAGTTAACTATATTGGTATCGGCATTAACCTTTTATTTTATATCGTTGCTGTATTCGATTGCTGAAGTATTAGCAGTAAGTATATCTTTGGTTAAATTAAAAAAAAAGTTACAAGAAAATGTTTTTTCGCAATTGAATCTAATTGCTTTTTAACAAATCAAATAAATCTGTTGCATTGCTATCAAGCAACGAGCTGCTGTGATGTTCTCTGGCATCAACTAACTTTACTGTCATATTTTAGCTTGCGAAATATAATATGTTATGTGTATTTACGCCATCTATTGAGAGCTGAAGGCACTTCAACTGTTTGATTTGTTAAAAAATAAACATAGCAATTCAATTGCAAAATATTTGAAATAATGCATGTAAGTATATCTTTGGTGATTGTAATGTGTTCATTTTGCATTAAAATTGATTTTTTTACAGAGTAAGTCTTCGATATTTGCATTAAATGTGTTTATACTTTCAATATCAATTTTTATCTTAGCCTTGTGTTGTATAGCAAAAGCTGGAACAAATGTGGAAAAAGCTTATTTGGCAATGGAACGCAAGTTATGTGAGTTTCATATAAACTCGATTCAGAGTAAGTATTCGGGGACAATATTATGGTTTAATGAGTATTTTATTTATACTAGTTACTTATCTTTACTTATTATAAAAAGTAATTATTTTTGTATGTATGTCCCTGTGTGAGCTTAATACTTCATAAATACACAACTGATTTTAATTTTTAATAGTTAGAGTAGTTTCAAAGGATGGCTTTTTTGCAAATTTAAAATAAAATAATAATAAAATACATAAATTTTCATGGACATTTATCACATGTCTCAAAAAATTTGTTAAGGTTATCTTTCTAAATTCTACACGTACGAAGTTGCAGGCACAAGCTAGTAATATTATAAAGCTGAATAGTTGGGTTGTTTGAACGCGCTAATCTCAGGAACCAATTGTCCTATTTGAAAAATTATTTCAGTATTGGATAGTACATTTATCTAGAAAGGCTATAGGCTATATAACATCACGCTGTGATTAATAGGAGCAGGAGCGCAGCGTCAGTGAAAATTTTCTAAATCCCACGCATACGAAGTCACGGGCAACTGCTAATTAAACTATAAATCTGTGCTACAAATTAATTATATTTACATTTTCAGACGAAAATCATTGCAAGTTAATTACAAATTTTCTTATTTGTCACCGGACTCATCCAGTGAAGATGTATATTTTAGGTTCTATTACTATGACTATGTCTTTGGTGCCGTACTGTATTGCTTTCGGAACATCGAACGCTATCATACTATTACAATTTAACAATGTACTATAAAAATCATTAAAAAAGTTAAGATTATTTTATACCAAGTTTAATTAACACAATACTTATACTTTATAGTCTTTCTCTCTCTCTCCAGTCCATTGTTGTCCCACTGTTGGGCACGGGCTTCCTGCATTTAGGGAAGGATTTTGGTCTACTGTGCCGCGTTGACCAGGCATGTTGGCACAATGTTTGACAGGTATTCCATCTCTCACAGTTGATGTTATCTGTGTACGATATTCCTTAGCTGATTTTTACAGCACCCTGGGAAGGAAATGGGGTAGTGACACTTGTATTCTTAATCCGTTTCCACGTGGACTATACTTTATATTAACCAACTTTAAAACAATTGTAGTTTGTAACCAAGGCACTCTAAGTTAAATAATGCCCTAAATTGCTCTAAATAAAATTTTACCAAGTGATTTAACATTGTGATCTTCTTTCAATTCACCTCTTTATGATGGATTTGGTTAATTATTTTAGGGAGTCAGCCAGGAAATAAGTAGTATTGAAATTTTAAGTACTGGCGCTTCTGCTTTATATCTGACGGGCCTCGTGGTCTAGTGGTTCATATAACGGACTGCCAATCACGAGGTCTCGGGTTCGATTCCCGGTCAGGACAAATATTTGTGTGACGTTTTTAATTGTCATACAAATGTTTGTATTGCGTCTGGGTGTTTACTATGTATTATAAGTATGTATTTACAAAAGAAAAGTAGTATATGTATTATATCCGTATTCTGGTACCCATAACACAAGCATATAAAGCTTAGCTTGGGACCAGAGGACGTTGTGTGAAATGTCCATGAATATTTATTATTATTTATTATTTATTATATCTCTACAACCGACTCTACGTACACAACTAAACTAAACTAAAAAATGAGTGTCAAAAATACAGTTCGGCGATGTTAGCTGTACTTTTTATTAGAAAAACGGTGTATTATAGACTAACGACTTAAATTATTATAATTGGGCATAATGAAATAGCCAATTAATCTAAATACAACATAGTTGTTTTGATTTATTACTAACACGCTTATATTAGTTCGGTAGGTATCTAATAATATTATATAATATTATAATAAATAATATTATCAACGGCTTAAATTCTTGGAAAAAAATCTGAATATGACTGTATAGCCGATTGCAGATGAAAAAAATGTCTCTAAAAATGAATATAGATACCTAAATGCTAAAACGGCACGTCTTGTCTAAGTATCGGTCCTAAACCCTTTCATACTCGTAAAGATAGGTCATGTCTACGACGGTTCAAAGTAGTTCCGTGTTCAGCCTGAAACTTTATCAATATTCGATTCACATTAAGAGAACTACGAAGCATTTTCTACTAGTTAACGCTTTCTATTATCTCTTATATTTACCAACCTGGGTACAAAAAAAATTATCCCTGCCGCATTTGTTTGTCCATCTGCAGTTTTGTGATGAACTTTTATTGTAATTGATTTATTACGGGCTTTACGGGATTATGACGGGCTTCGTGGTGGAGTGGTTTATGTAATGGACTGCCGATCACGAGGTCGCGGGTTCGATTCCCGGTTGGGACAATCATTTGTGTGATATCCATAATTGTCATACAAATGTTTGTACTGCGTCTGGGTGTTTACTATGTATTATAAGTATGTATTTACGAAAGAAAAGTAGTATATGTAGTATATCCGTATCTGGTTCCCATAATACAAGCATAGAAATATAACTTACTTTGGGACCAGAGGACGTTGTGTGAAATGTCCTGAATATTTATATTTATTTATTTATTTAAACACTTTAAAGAATCATCAATTACTTAATATGAAAATTTGATACATTAAAACATAATTTCTTATTAATGTATTGATGATTATCATATCTACTACTGTTTTCTCTTCATAAAATCAATTATTACAAAATGATATTATTTTGTACAAGGAAGTCTCATAATAATAATATTCGATTATTGATATCAAAATTTTGTTTCTTTGACAATTGCATAGTTATTATGTTTCATTTTATTATGTTGGTATAATTTTCTTCCGGTCTCTCACTCGAGCCCATTATTAGGCATGGCCGTACTCCACTTGGAAAGCGATTATTGTCTACTATGCGTGTTATTATATTGTTTATCTTCAAGTATTTCATAATCATCATAACACCATCACACCTTTTTCCCATGGAGGTAGGCAGAGACTAAATCGCCATCTGCTACTGACCCAACAATCTTCCTTGGCTTCAAGTAATAAACTTACAAATATACAACAATATAAATATTGTGAATATTGTGAAATGTTACAGAAGTAGGTAGACTTTTAGGATGTTGAGATGTACCCTATCTTTTAGAATACGTACGAAATCTTTTATTACGTATGGAGTTACGGATGTTGACTTTGATGCTCAGAATATGAGTATCCAATATTTGCTACTGGTAGTAACAAAATCGATCTTAAACTGAAAAATATGTCAAGTAAGAAATGTTTAAGATATGAAACTGTTATGAGAATGCTAATAAAAATAATAAAATGATAATCACATTATTTTCGTTAAACTAGTGTAAGCAAAAACTAATAAATTTTAATACATTTAGTTTACTTATGTAACTGTCCGTTTGATGACGGATGTCTGTGTGGTGGTGGGTGTCCGTGAGACGACGGATTAGGAATACACGTATCACTACCCCATTTATTTCCCAGGGTGCTACGAAAGCCAGCAATGATAAGCAGTTAACCTATGCCAACACGCTAGGTCAGCGCGGTACTTAAATCTCTCTAGATATAAGTATAAGAGCCAGGGAAGACAAGAACTAAAGAAAAGATAGACGGACTATGTGAAAGAGGATTTAAAAGAAAGAGAAGTAAATGAGGTCTGACAGAAGGCTGTGGAAGAAAAATACGTGATACCCGACCCCAAAGAGCACGAGGGCAGGAAAATGGTGATGATTGGTTAAAAACTTTAGGAACTATTTTAATACAATAATATAAATTTGCTAGTACCTACATAATATAATATATTCATATTGATGAAAATTGTACGCACTACACGTACTTTCTTTGTACATTGATTTGGTTTATTGGAAGAAAAATACCACGGTCTATAATTCTATACTATTTATTTTCTATTCCACAAATGTTTCTATTATAATCTTAACTATTTACTGTTCTTGACTATTTGCTATGTGGTCTGTTTCGACTGTGTAGACTGTGTACTATTGTGGACTGTATACTATTGTGGACTGAAGACGTGGTATTTCCGGACAATTATGAGAGCACGCTGAGGCACTTACAACTTATAGAAAAGAAGATAGATCGCGACCCAGCACTCAAACGAAAATACACAGAACAATTAGAAGCACTAGTCACGAAGGGGTATGCCGAACCCACCCCTACAGAGAAGACTCCGGAGAAAACCTAGTTCGGTGTTATCAATTCGATGAAGCCTGAAAAGTTAAGGGTGGTCCATAACGCCGCTTCCAAGACACGAGGAGTGGCACTAAACAATAAGCTGCATAAAGGATCAGACCTATTACAATCGTTACCAGGAGTAGTCATGCGTTTTAGACAACATGAAATAGCAGTATCGGCGGACATCAAAGAAATGTTCATGCAAATAAAGCTGCACCCGGAAGATAGAAAGCCGCCAAAAGAATTCAGAATAACTTCATTGATCTTCGGCGCATCGAGATCCTCATCGAGAGCCATATACGTTAAGAATCTAAACGCCAAAGAACACGAGACCAGTCACCCCGTGGCTGCAGCAGCAATAGTGAAGAAGCACTACGTAGACGACTACCTAGATAGCTTCAGGACCATAGAAGATGCAGAACGAATAGCAAAAGGAGTTTAAGAAGTACATCTGTAAGCCAGCTTTGAACTGAAACAGTGGAAATCCAACTCAACGGCACTCACAGAAAAACCAGGAATCGATAGAAAAATAGAACACATAGAGTTTTATAGAAACAATGAACAGAAAGAATGGGTGCTCGGCCTTATATGGAAAATAGAAACAGATGAGCTGACCTTCAACGTAAACTTGAAAGGAGCAGATAAAGAGCTGCAACAATCGATAGATGTCGCCACCGAATCCTATTTGATATTCGACGATTCGTGGTGTTTGATCTTCTATAATTCAGCTCGACGGGACCAGAAATGATCTTCTATAATCCGGCTCGAAGGACCAGAAATGTACGCATGTTCTTTGCTGATTCGGTTTATTGGATGAAAAATACCACGGTCTATAATTCTATACAATTTATTTTCTATTCCACAAATGTTTCTATTATAATCTTAACTATTTACTGTCCTTGACTATTTGCTATGTGGTCTGTGTGGACTGTGTAGACTGTGTACTATTGTGGACTGTGTAAACTGACGGAAAGCGCCACTTTATATATGCGCAGGAAAGCCCATTGTCGAGCGCCCTAACAAATCGCCGAACAATAAAGAGCGAGCAGCTTTGTGCCTGCGACCACCCACTACGATCCTTTACCATTAGCGATTGTTCTCTATGGTAGGGGAGCCCACGATGCTAAATGGGGATTTACTCGAGCGTCAGACCTATTGCGTTGCAAAGCTTAGATGATAAGAAGAAAAATTTTTTATGTGATATATACCTTTTCATCGGTGGGGGAAGCGGCTATAGATTTTTAAATATGTAATTTTTATATATGTACGAATTTTTATTATTTCGGCTTGCGGAAATCGTCAGATTATATATTTTTCGTTGTCCTTGAACTATTTACTTCAAAATAAAAAAAAATTTGCTACGCTCGAGAAATCGAGATGAGGTTTTTTTTTACAACTTTGCTGCCCTCCCCTTTCTTTAAGTCACTCTCAAATTGTCAGATTATTGGAAGATACGCTTTTTAGGATATAATTAACTCACCTTACCTTAATCTGACCCGCTCGAGAATTTCTGGTGGTCTATTTTTTTTACTCCTTTATCCTTCACGGGTGGCCTTATTTAAGGAGCTCGTGTTTGGTGGAGGTACTTAACCGGGTACAAGGTATCCCCCTGTATATTAATCTGTCGCGCTTTAGTAAATCCCTAAATCCCCTCATGGGCTCCCCTACTACTAGACTTTTGCATATATATGCGCAGTAATGCCCATTGTCGAGCGCCCTGACAAAGCGCCCTACAATAAGGATCGCCAGATTTTATGCCTGCGACCACCCACGTTGACCCTTTACCGTTAGCTATTGTTCTCTAGACTATTGTGTTACAATTTCGTTAAGGTACAAGGAAAAATACCACGCTTATAACTATTACAAATAACTAATACAGAATATTATCTAATGTACTACACATTTATGCTATAACACTATTACACGAAAAAACACTATTCCAGTCACTATTTGTTATCACACTTAACACTATTACTGTCCCGCACAAAAATTCATACGTAATTTGTTAAGATTACACACAGAAATACAACAAAACTTTGTCAAAGCAAATTAATAAGTAAATTTAATACTTTGATCTTTGGATTCTCGGCAACACTCCCTAACTTAACAACTTGGTGTAATTTAGCACAACAATCACAGTATTTGTAAAGTTATGAGATATTGAAGTTTGTGTAAACCATGAATGTTTACAACATTGTTATAAACTTAAAATAATTCATATAATTATTAATGAGATTTTAAACACGCTTTTTCTAGTTTCCCATATATCTATCTTACCATCTATGAATCTATCTAACTATTTATTAGCATATGTAACGGAAATAAAAAATTGGTCAAGTGCGAGTCGGACTCGCGCACGAAGGGTTCCGTACCATTATCTATGCAACATAAGGCAACGTTATTAGTATCGAGCAAGAAACGGTAAAAAAATCATGTTTTTTGTATGGGAGCCCCCCTTAAATATTTATTTTATTTTATTTTTAGTATTTGTTGTTATAGCGGCAATAGAAATACATCATCTGTGAAAATTTCAACTGTCTAGCTATCACCGTTCTTGAGATACAGCCTGGTGACAGACGGACGGACGGACGGACGGACGGACAGCGAAGTCTCAGTAATAGGGTCCCGTTTTTACCCTTTGGGTACGGAGCCCTAAAAACGGAAATTTATAAAGTAATTTTCACGCACTTGCAATGGTCAACTTGATCTGATATTTCGCATACATGTTAAGGTGGCTATAAATATAATAATTCAATACGCGTAAGTACCTACACATTTTTTTTTAAACATAAACTGATAAAAAGCTATGTCCTATGTGGGTGTTGAACTCACGACCTCTCAAGTCAATAATAATATCTATACTTACTAATATTATAAATCGGAAGAGTTTGTTTGTTTGTTTGTTTAAACGCGCTAATCTCAGGAACTACTGGTCCGATTTGAAAAATTCTTTTTTGTTCGACAGTCCATTTATAGGGGAAGGCTTTAGGCTATAAAACATCACGCTGCGATCAATAGGAGCGAAGCAGAAGTGAAAAGTGTTGCAAAAACAGGGAAAAGTTTTGTAAATTCCACGCGTACGGAGTCGCAGGCAGCAGCTAGTCATGTTTATAACGAGAAACCGGTGGTATATATGCTCTAGTTCCAACCTAATTAATACCAAACACACATCAAAATATTTCGCTGCAAAAGATACTGTTTAATTACTTTCTTAAGCCGCATTCGATGTTACTTATTTAGAATTTTTTTATTATTTATTTAAGTATTTTTCTGAATTATTATGTTACTGTGCAAAAGTTGCTACAATTTTGAATTTAAATTAATTAAATTAAGATAAAAATGTGTTGAATTTTCTTGTTTAAACTAAATCGAGGCGATTAGGGCGATATAGTCGCAAAGCGACCAAGCCTTTTAAATAAAATTAAAAAAAAACTAAATCAGCTTTAATGTAGGTTCCATCGTATATAATTTATAATTAATATAATGTGCATTAAAATATACTTATGGTATAGTATATTATAGAAAATATATCATGGTCTCTTAAATAAATGAAGTGTAAAAAAGTTCTACGAACGTTTATTGCGGTCAGTGGAAGAGTAACAGAAAATTGGAGTTAACTGAGTTATGACGTCATCATTGAGGTGCTAATAGCTTTGAAACTTTATCACACTGACTCCTGTTTAGTTCATTATGATAAAAGGAAAATTTAGCTTCTTTCTATTCTAGAGGTAATTAATAGACAAGAGTGTTAAAAACACATATTTGCTTCTTTTCCATGGTATGCTAACTTCAGAGTGTTTTTTGTGACATTCACATAAGTACATGTTACGAAAAAAGTCATTATTCATAAATGCGTCAAAACAGAAAAATAAAAAACGCTGCAATAATTTTTCAACAATATAATATTCAAATATTTGAACTACAAAACCTATGTATTTTATTTTAACTGTTGCCCGCGACTTCGTATGCGTGAAATTTTAGACAATATTTCCCGTTTTTGTAACATTTGTCACTAATGCTTTTTCCTATTGGACGCAGCGTGACGTTGTATAGCCTAAAGTTTTCCTGGATAAATGGACTATCCGACACAAAAAGAAATTTTCATCCATCGAACCAGTAGTTCCTAAGATTAGCGCGATCAAAAAAATAAACGAACTCATTCGTTTTATAATATTAATATATATAGATAGTTACACTAACCGCTATAGTAATTACAATGTCACAAAGTTCGCATGTATTAAATTTTCTTGTAATAGAAGTGGCAGGCATACAAGCATGTAACAAATTTACTTCCACGAATACATCATTTTCACCAAGAATATTAATTTTCCTTCCTTGTTAAATATATTACAAATTGCCTAATTTATCTTAAAATAAACATCCCACTCGAAAGCAGCTTTCACATCATTATGGCACCAAAACGTTTTAAATTAAATTGGAAATTATTTAATTGTTTTTGTATGTAGAGCACTCATTAACGATATTAGTAACTGAACTTTATTTTCATTCTGAATGATTAAAATGGTTTTGCTACAAATCAGTAAGTGTTTATGTAGAAGTTGTTCAACAACTTATGTAGTGTTATATAGTTGGACATCCATACATAAACTTGGAGAGTTTTCGAATAAAGCGGTTTCCAAGCTGTATTTACTGTTAAAAATGTAAAACGGGACCGTATTGCTCAGAATTCGTAGTCCGTCCGTCTGTCTGTCCGTCTGTCACCAGGCTGATTTTATCATCGCTACAGTAAGCAAATGTCTACACTCCACCTGGGGGCCAAGCCTGCTAATTCTGCTATTACAATGTTGTTTTAATGATCAGTCACTGACGCCATTATGACACCAAACTTGATAAAATTCGCCATTAAGCAATCAGTGACTGATCATTGTAACAACATTGTGATAGCAAACTTGGCCCCCTGATGTTAAGTGGGGTATAATCCAAATGTTAGGACGGCCAGTACAGTGTCAATGCACTAGCCGCCATCACCTTCAAATTCAAATTTCAAATTCAAATATTTATTGCATACTAAGTGTGTTACATGGTGGTACAATATATATAAAGAGCTTTAGACCACAAGATGCTTTTTCTGGAAAAAGCATCTTGTGGACCTTTCTGTATTTTTTTCTGTTACATCTCTGAATCATTGATAGCTGGTGAGCTAAAAACAAATAGATACACATCATCATCTATCCTGCTCTAACCCCGTTATTAGAGGTAAAAAAATATGACGAATATAATCAAGATAATAACGATGAAAAGCCTTCGTGCTTGAGCCCAACTCTTAAATGACTAGTTTTTTAAAGAATTATTAAAAGTTTAGCAGCGTTTTAAATGTTTTAGTGGACGAATTTGCGATAGGAGGTTAATACGTAATATAATTAAGGATTCATAAAGTGCTTTGTTTCTCGAGGCACTTGCAATGTTAAATATAAAGCAACATCTATTTATAATGGAATACAATTTCTCATCAGCCACCGTGAATAACCGTATACCTTATAAAAAGCAATCTCATCTAAAATTGAAGGGATGTTGAGCGTTTTATAAGTCTTCCTCATTTTTTGGATGATAATGTGTAATGAAAACAACGTATGAAGCTCTTTATGAAAATGGATACATTCTTCAATAATGTAACGATATAAATATGTAAAAACAAAGACGCATTTGTGGTTTGAAGTACATTTATTTTATTATTAGCGTTCCGTAAAAAAATAAACCCTTATATAATCTCTTTCCATCCCATTTACGTCCCACTGTTGGGCACGGGCCTCCTCCACTTTGGGAGGGATTATGGTCTACTGTGCCGCGCTGACCGGGCGTCTTGGCACAGAGTTTATTTTCGAGTTTTCCGTCTCTCACAGAGGATGTTATCTCTGTGCAATATCCCTTAGCTGATTTTTACAGCACCTTTGGGAGGAGATGGGGTGCCGACACTAATTGTATTCTTAATCCGTCTCCACACGGAGAGCTATATTAATATATATTAATATGCCGTCTGTGGTGTCCTTTAACATCCCACTATTATGTTCGGGGCACTCCTCGAGGGATTATGGTCTACGATGCTGCGGTAGCCAGGCGTGTTGGCATAGGCAGAGACGTATTTACCCTAGGGCCATAGGGCCCATGGCCCGGAGCGCTAATTTTCAAAATACGCCTCTAGACATCGGGCTTGTTTTGCAGTTTTCCGTCTTTCACAAAGCATTTTATCTGTGTACAAAATCCCTTAGCAGGCGGAGGTACTGTAAAATGGCACCCTTGGAAGGACACTGGATGGTGACACTTGTATTCTCAATCCCTTACCAAACGAAGAATAAAAACTCACACCAAATTAAATAACAAGTATATTATTTAATAAGTAGAAGGACAATGAGAAGAAATTAGTAGAACAATAGAGTGAATTAAACGTAAGAATATTGTTTTATAGACATGAAACCACCGAATTAATATTCTACTGCCTTAAAGTTGAACAATACATTCGAAATTTTGTTAATCTACATAGCCACATAATTGGCAGACAATGATGCCTTAATTACTATTTCAACTGTCGACAAGTAAAAAATTTACGGAATAACAATCTTTGCAAGACAATGTTTCACACAACAAAACAGAGGACGCGTGTCACGTTCTCAGTATATTGCAACAGCGAGTGAAGCATCGATGACCAGGTGTTCGCCGATGTGAGTCATGCAAATCTGATGACAGCAATACCAAGAAGACCACTCATTCGGTCGATGAGGAAACACTCTCTTCACCAAACCTCACTCTTTGGTCAATCGCCGATCAATTAGGTCACTTAGTTATAGGTTAGAATAAGAATATTTAAACATGTAATTTAAATATTAAAAATGTAGTGTTAGTTTCCGGAGTTGGGTTTTATTTGTCCCGTCTGCTGCCACCAAACGTAATTCGCGTACGTAATGGCGAGCAACAGATAGTATTTAAATAACAACCAAATCTACAAGTAAACATATTGCATAAATTCTATCCATAATTTATTTTATGTTCACAATTGTTGTAAATAAAAAGCCACGTCATAAATGGTATAGGTACTTAAGTCGAGATTGATCAAGAAAAAATGTTGTTATAAGATCAAATCGCAGTAATATTTTTATAGTTTAGTTTTTTGTATCATAAATCTCGAGCTTATACCACATCACTATCCTACTTAGAGGTTTTGTGTTGGATTTTGTTTGAGGTCTTCAGTGGCACTCAGCGGCCGTTTGCGATAAAAGCCTCTTTGTGTAGTATTTATACAGAGCTGTGGAATTACTCTCTTGATGGTTGCTACCTCCTTTAAAAGTAAAGAATGGTGTGTAGATTTTATATACACTTACCTTTTTAAGCTGCATGTCACGGAGAGATTCTGCCAGATCGTGTCTTTTCTGTATATATTTTGTTACATTTTAGAAAGTATTTCGATAAGGTTGGAAATATCAAACATACCGCTTATTATTCTTTAAAATAATAAAAACAATACGTAATACAGCATGTTTTATAAACTAAATTTAATGGTTTGGTTTTGATGACTTTCATAAAAACATACCTTAGTTAATAAGGTATGTTTTTGTGGAAAGTCATCAAAACGATTCTATTAGCTTCGTTCGTCTATATCTAAATCTGTTAAACTATGTCGCATGTTTGAACTGTTTCACTGTGAATGTTTGTTTGAACTTGACTTTCACCCCGATTTACTATAACCTACTACTCCGTTTTACTATAAGCTAATAATTTCTAAAATTTTGCATAAGTATTTTATTTTAACTTCTTCCTCGAGTGACAACCACGTGCAGGACGATGCAGCCTTGGACGGCCCCCAAGACGGTGGACTGATGAAATTGTCAAATACGCCGCCGGGGACCGCTGAATGCAGTTAGCGCAGGACCACGCATTGTGGCGTTCTACGGGGGAGGCCTATGTCCAGCAGTGGACGAAGAAGGGCTGATGGATAGATGGACTTTATTTTTATTATTTTGAAATTGCCTATAACAATGCAATAAATCAATTTTTAGAATCACCACTAATTTCAAATTTAACGGTACGTAACGTACGTTTTTAAACTAAGGAGTTAATATTATGTACAACTATAACGAAATGTATACATTACACATGTTGACTGATATTCCTTTGGTGTAACAATGATACACTGTTTTAATCCAGCACAAAGAGTGTTTGCTTTGAAGTAGCACATACAAAGCATCAACAAAGTGATGCTGCTATCCAGCAATTATCTTTAATGCAGGCATTCCCATCAAAGGTAGTGCTTAGATTAAGCATATTGTTAGATATACATGGCAAAGTTTTATATTAGATTACACATACAAATCAGAGAGTATGTCTATGGTACAAATATTTAAGTAACAAATTCATACATTACACAATAAATTGTGGTTATGATTTGTGTATTTGATAACAAATACCTATGTACAATTTACGTTTACATTTGAAAATAAACGTTATAATGGACTTCTCCGGGAATCAAACACACAATCTTATGAACCGCAGTCCGTTGCACTTGCATCACGATTCACGAGGCGCGTAGGTCAACTTTCAGATGAAGAACTATGCAACAATATAAATGTTCCTTAATCAGAATTCTGCTGGTTTTATTCCATTGTTTGGGGTCAGCGCAACATGTCTTCACAATTTTATATTATCGTTGTCCGGACAGAACGAGATGACATATAAACTAACCATTAACTTTTTTATCAGTGCAAAATCCTTTTAGTACTTTGAAATGTCATATTGCGGTCTTTTGAGTGTTGAAGAGGGTCAGAAGCCGCTTTTGTCAGCACTGTCACTTACTGATAATTGTTAATGATACTACCACACATATACCTATAACTTTAACACGTTTTATTATCTATCTAAATGTATGTTTCGGCCCAACGGAAGACCAGCGCTGGTATAAAACCAGCATTATGCTGAGTTGGGACCGTATTTGTGATCTATTATTGTTATTGGTTCTATAAATAGTGTTGTATTTTTTCTATTTTTATAACACCATTATATGTTTCATATTTTTATTCATTGTAAGTATAAGTAGTCTCAAATATAAAAAAAATCTTTTATTTAATAGTTTGAATTAAAAGATTGTGATTGTGTTGGGTAGTACATTTATTAAAGAATATTATAGGTATTTTACATCACGCTACGACTAATAGGAGCATAGCACAAATGAAAGTGCTATTCAAAGTTACTATTCCACACGGATGATGTCGCGTGAGGTTAGTTTATGTAAAGTTTAATAAGTAATAACTAGTTAACATAGGTAACCTTATGTAAAATAACAATAAACAAACATATTAAACCTTCTACTGATGATCATTAAACACTGTTTTCATTAACTTATCTTTGCAACAGAGTTTCGAGATCATCTTATCTCTAATGATAGGGCTTTAAACACAATGTACTACGGCGTAGCTGTTTTCTACGAATTCGGTTACTTACCACGGCGTAGCAAAATGCTACGAGTTTACTATTTTACTACTTTTGAGATGTTAATTTGCTACGTGCTCATTGTTTATTAAATGGTCGGCCAGAATTATGACGGGCCTCGTGGCCTAGTAGTTTATATAATGGACTACCGTTCACGAGGTCTCGGGTTCGATTCCCGGTCAGGACAATTATTTGTGAGATGTTTTAAATTGTCATACAAATGTTTGTACTGCGTCTGTTTACTATGTATATATATTATAAGTATGTATTTACAAAAGAAAAGTAGTTTATGTATATTATGTTTATCCGTATTCTGGTACCCATAACACAAGCATATAAGCTTAGCTTGGGACCAGAGGACGTTGTGTGAAATGTCCATGAATATTTATTTATAAAATTATAATATTAATTAACTAGCTTTTTATTTGCTCAGTACGTGTCTATCAATGTATTAAACCATGTAACGGAATTTTTGAAAGTGATTTTCACTCACTTGCCGTAGTCAGATTGATTAGAAATTTTGCACACATATTAAGGACCGACGACAATGCGAAAATGTCTAATAACATTCAGGATTTTCAATTTTATTTTTCAGTTACTGAGCTAATCCAATTTACGTGTTTAGTTTATTGATATATTAGTGGCTATTGGTAATAACTGATTCTTATCGTGTTTCATAATTATCCAGTAATTTATTAAAATATTTCAGTAAATTACTAGATGATCATCCCAAAGTTTCTTTGAAATCAGTCACGCCCCTTTACAGGAGTTATTTTAAATACATACAGAAGACTTAACATTTATCAAAATATCATTAGCTCAAAAGTCATACGCCAAGATTGTAAAACTTCAATGTGTAAAAGTTACACTACAAATACTGTCGACATTAACTGTGATACAGTATAAACATTAAAAGAAGCAGGGCTGCAAATGGTATGAAAGTATTTCTTTTTAAACAAAAAGAATATAAGCAGAACTCAAACAAAAGGCAAGTTCGCAATAGCAAGTGCGATGTAAGAGCACATCGTAGATGACAGCAATGACAAAAGAACTCTATATTTAGAAGGGGTGCCTTTGACTCGGTAGAAATAAAATAAAGTAATGGTTTTTTTCTTGAATATGACTATAATATGTCTTTAATATTTTAATGCACTTAAGAAGAATAATGTTGTTAATTAATGAAAAAGTCTATTTCAAAATCCGTTGATTTCAATTTTACTGTTTCTTATAATCGAGTATTTAAAAAAAAACGTTCAGGTAACTTCATATGCCTTTGGTATTTGAGGGTTTAAAATCGTTTCGCCCTGTTAAGATTTATGAGGTAACAAACATAAAAAAATAGACGAATTGAGAACCTCCTCCTTTTTTGAAGACGGTTAAAAAGTTGTCATCAGGTTAAGTATTTTTATATACTATACGGAATTATTTTTACTTTCTGTTTTTTTTTTGCCTATAAACCTTACTTGTCAGACATGGGCTTATGTCTAAAACAACAGTGTTATCAGAGGCGTAGCTGCTGCGCGCTGCGGTGGTGCCTAAATAAAAAGGTAGAAGGGTTCCAGTTATAGTAAAGAAAGGCCTCTTAAAAATCTCTTTCGTTTTTAAGCTTTCAACACATTTTGGTTTAGGGCTCACTGAAACAAGCAACATCTCCGAATGCGTTTAAATACTTAAGAAATGGTTTTATTTAAATAAATAAAATTTATTTTCACTTTTAACCTTATAACATTAATATAGTTGTAAATCAGCTACAGAAATTGTGAGAAATTATTTATTTTATAAATAAACTTTAAAATTTTTATAAACGGGTTTAAAATTTTGATGTTCAAACAATCTAGTATAAGTATTTGCTATTTACATTTGGTGGTTGAACGTGAAAGAAGTATTTAAGTACTGCGGTCGGCTTTTTGCACAAGTGGCGTAATAATATAAATGAAAAAATCTAGCTTCTATGTTAATAAGTAAACAAAACAGTCTTTGCCAAGAGCACTATATATTTTTTTGTTTACTTCTTTATAGAAAATTAACCGAACATTGTATTTTATTAATTAAACTAGCTGTTGCCCGCAACTCCGTAAGTGTGGAATTTAGAAAACTTTTTCCGTTTATGCAACATTTTTCACTACAGCTTCACTCCTACTGGTCGCAGCGTTATGTTATATAGCCTATGCCTTATGCTTTCCTCGATAAATCCAACACTGAAAGAATTTTTCAAATCAGACCAGAGGTTCCTGAGATTAGCGCGTTCAAACAAACTAACAAACACCTCAGTTTTATAAGATTAGTACCTATATAGATAAAGATATTACAGTCAGTATCATAAAAAGTAGTAAATCATCGTTCGTAAAATATCCAACCCAGAACTGTCGAATCCTACTGTAGTTTTTAATTTAAAACGGACTATTTAATTCATCTGCTTAGCTGACTCTTACAGTACCCTTGGGAGGATATGGGTGGTGACACTTGTATTCTTAATCCGTCACCATACGGACGAAAACTTAACTACTAAATGAAAATTGATAGTGTCAATAAAACAATTCGGCAATGTTAACACAACTTTTTTATTAGAAATCCTGTAGGTATATTATAGACTAACGATTTTAATTCATAAAAATATTCATAGCGAAATAGCCAATTAATAAAAAGTTAGTCAAGTTTTCTCCGTGTGGTGACGGATTAAGAATACAAGTGTCACCACCCCATTTCCTCTCAAGGGTGCTGTAAAAGTCAGCTAAGCACATGGATAACATCTTCTGTGAGATACGGAAAACTCGAAAATAAACCCTGTGCCAACACGCCTGGTCAGCGCGGCACAGTAGACCATAATCCCTCCCAAAGTGGAGGAGGCCCGTGCCCAACAGTGGGACCTAAATGGGCTGGAGAGAGAGTCAAGTTTAGTTGTGCACGTAGAATTAGTACCAACATCATCCGAATCTATTTATTACTATTTTAAACACATTCTTCCTGTAGATAGTCGTCAATATAAATTCGTCGCAAATTCAACGTTCAAAACATAAATCATACGAAAACTCCGTATTTTATGAGTTTCATTTCGGCATTTTATGTTGTGATAACATCTGCGGATATAATGGGCGCACCAGCCAGGCTTTATGAGCTTCATTTTATGACGTTGAGCACGAGTAGTTTGAGGTACCGAAATGAAGCCTTAAAATAAATTATGAGATCCTGGCTTGGTGGCTAACTACTAATTATTATAAAAATGTACGATTGTAAGTAAATCCTCATGAATAAATTTTGTATTTAAATTATCTAAATATTTTATAGTGTATTGTGTAATTTTTATTTATTTTGCACAAAATTTGCCTTTTTCACTCACTGTTGGCATTGAAAACTTGCATATTGTTTCATTCTAATTAGGTAAAATAAGTTTTATTTACTAGGCTATGTGGCGTAATCCAAACTTTATACCATCTTGCGTATGAACAGAACAGTTGTTAGAAGTAAAAAATAAAAGAAAGAGAATTGTTGTACTAACTACGTACTTTTTAAGATCTTTATTCAAATTCACTTTACATGTAAATCATAAGCTATAATAAAAATAAAATTTTGAAATCTACCAAATACGTACATACAAATAAGTTTTAACCACCTAGCATGTATTTTCGTCTGGCTAATATTAAATTTATATCAAAATTCATAAGAAGTGCTATTACACCAATATATATTACGGATTTAAGACTAAGCCGAGCGAAAATGGAATAAATTGAACGTGAAGAAACAAATAACTCAATTTGCATAACTTACTGACGCGGCGCGTTGCGTCGCCAGATTTTATAATTTGAGGTTATGAGGTTAAGCGAGCGGAATAAAGACCTTTATAGCTAAAAAGCTGGTAATAAACTAGTACATAGACAGTGTAGACTTTATTACTTTTATAAAATTAACATTTTTCTTGCGTTTAAAAAATATTATTTGATACTGTATTATCTTAAGTATTAAAACCAAGTATGGGCAATGACTACAGTCGTACATGTATCTATTATGATATAATTATGTATGAGTGCAAGTGAAGGCATGGTATTTCAAGTAGTAGCAGATGGCGCTCTTATAGTATCTGCGTAACCCTATGGGAAAAAGGCGTGTCGATATAATGATGATGTATCAACCTTCAAATAGAATATGTTAACCAATTCATTGTGCGTACATTAGTCCAATTTGCCGAAGCGTATTTTGAAAATTAGCGCCCCGGGCCATTTGATTTCACGCTCCGGCCCAATTAAATTATCCACCCTATAAATCAATACCTAGTGATAGAGCAAAATTTTTGTCTTGAAAGCTTTCACCGCCCTTCTCAGGCTGACCGCCCCAGCCATGGACCCTATGGCCCTAGGCTAAATACGCCTCTGCCAATTTGAAATAAAGTGGACTAAAATGTGCTTGTAATTTTTTCAGGTCAAAATGAATGCATTGCAGGTTACAAATTAATTAAGTTCTCCAAAGATGTCAAAACTACCTAGCGTATTTTGACGAAACTGTTCAGTTTTGTAGCTTGAACATCAAAATAACACTTAAGCTACATCATCACGCTAACTCCAAGAAACGATATAGAAAAACAATCGCTTTAGAAGCCTCAGGAGCTAATCAAAACATAATTATAAATAAATTATAATTTATATTAAGTTGATTAAAAGTTCTATAAAGGCAAATTATAGAATTTTTTATCAACTTAATAAAAATTAATTTCAATTATTATAGGTATTATTAAATGAGCACCCTTACTCATATATACAAAAACAGTAAGTAGAGGCTCGTCTGACATAGATAACACGACGGAAGTTGTGGATGGTGTTGCTCTCTAACCGGAAGTAGTACGATCCGCTGCTTTATCTGCAGTGTTTCCGGGATTGCAATTATCTAAATGTATTTATTACTGCACTATATTCGTGTTTGTTATTTATAATTTGAAGACGGAATAAAATTAATCGTATTTTGGAGTTAATAAAGTCAAGGGAATGTGACATGAAAAAAGTTCAGTAGTAGTTTGGTTTGGATACGTTCATGGCAATAATTAAGTTTATTGCTTAGTTAGAGCATTAACCCAACAGCAGTCGATATTTTTAGGCGAACCGCGGTGAAAAAAGTACGAGAGCAATGTTCATACTCATTCTGTACGAACAATATCGTCTCTTAGTGTCCGCGAGGTCATTTTGGTTTTTCTTTGTGTACGGACACTGTTGTCTCTTAGTGTGTGTAAGGTGATTTTGGGCGCGCCATGTGTAGCGACCAATAATATTGAGTTTAGTGTTAGTGTGTGTAACTACGGTACCCCATCGAACGCTGCAGTATATTTATCAAAGAAAACAGCGATTGTTTTTCTGTTGGAATAATACTCAATGAAGGGAGCCAACTGTTAGCTAAATGTGTATGGGGTAGGGTAGGGTGAAGTAAGATCGCGCAATTTCAGTCATTTATTAACCATACCTTACCCTACAGCTAGAATTATTTCGTATTTTCTATACTTATGCTTATTAAGTAATTACATGGCTAAGTAATAGCTTAATTACATTATCAAACTACATCATTGATTTTAAACTTACGCGATTTGAACTCATAATTTGTTAATATTACCGGGACTATAATCACGTTAATAACTTAAAAAGGCACAATACCTATGCTCCCGGCGTTTCGACCGAGTTGCATAGATCGTGGTCACGGGTCGACTGGAGTTTTGCTAGCGACGTCTCCGGGAGACGCGGGTTTCGCGAACTACCCTCGCCTGGTCTTGCACATGTAAATGTTCACTATAGTCTGTACTTCGACACACAACACTAACTACGTCACTTTTCTTCTGGCTAGTACCGTCCTGATAACGGATGCATTTACTGATGACAGGCCCCCATGTCGGTGAAAGTCGATATCCATCTTCTCGGTTGAAATTTTTGTATTTCTTTATCTCAACTGCCTCACGTACCATTCTGGGAAAGTAGTGACGCTCAGTAGATAGGACTCCAGGTTGGTGTAGTTCGATCCAATGATTGGCTCCTGCCTCCAATAAATGCTCCGCTATAGCTGATTTGTTGACTTGCCGGTTCTTGACAGCTGTGATATGTTCTTTGACCCTTTCAGCTATTGTCCGTTTGGTCTGTACGGTGTAGGAACTACCACAACTGTAATCAAAAAAAAAAACATACTACATCAATCTTAATATTATTCCGTAGTAACGTTTTTTGCAAAAGACAGAGTATCCGTATGAGCAGAAAAGTCACCCTCATAAATATATTATGCCACACAAACCAGAATATGAAGTAGTTAATTTAAATTCTAATTTGTTTCAGTACTATGGGGGAATAATCTGGTCTGCCAACTTTTATATTTGTTGTTCCTTTAGTTCTTTATTCTGCATATTCATTATAGTTTATAATAATCATTTGATTATCTTGACATTCTTAAGATTGTTACGAAAACTTCAAAATAATGAACTGTATAATATTTAAGTTAATTATTTTATAAAAAAAAAACAACAAAAAGAATGAAAAAAAAATCCATGGAGTTTCTTGTCTGTTCTTCTCCATAGGATTCGCGTTTGGAACAGACACCTAGTTTGACCTAGTTTGACTAAGGTGGAGAAACGATACCATGGTCACCGCGCGGGGCCCCACTTTCCGCGATGCCGGTGTCCTCGCCACGGCGGGCACCGCGCACGTAGTGAGCCGCATCAGGGCCCTCGGGCTCGAAGTGGCCCTCGAGAAGTCCAAGGCCCTCTTTTTCCATGGGCCTCGGGCTAAGCCCCCCCGCGACTACAGTGGGGAGTGGCCTCCATCGCTGTCGGCTCCAAGATGAAATACTTGGGGCTGACGCTGGATAGCAGATGGAGGTTCGGCGAGCATTTCTGGGCGCTGGCGCCAAAGCTGGTGGCGTGCGCCGGAATGCTCGCCCGGTTGCTCCCCAACTGCAGGGTGCCGGGAGTGTTGGTCGCCGCCTCTATGACGCGGTGGTGCGCTCGAAGGCGCTCTACGGAGCGCCCATTTGGGCGGCTGCGGCTCTCAGCGCCGAAAACACCACGCTGCTGCGGCGCGCGCAGCGTGTGATGGCGCAGAGAGCCGCACGGCCGTACCACACCGTGTCTCTGGAGGCGGCCTGCGTGATTGCCGGGAGCCTCCTCTGGGACCTCGAGGCAGGGGTCCTGGCGGGGGTTCACCGAAGGAGGGCCCTAATGCGGCAGGTGAGAAATAAGCCCACCCCCGACGAGGTCGCTCGCTGGAGGAGCGAATTTCGCGACGACCACTTCGGTGGTATTAGGTGGGCGGAAAGGTTGTCCAAGCGACGTCGGGCGCGCGGCTCCTTTCTGCCGTGCGCCCGTATTGCGTCAGTGGGTCGAGGCGCCGCACCGGGTGCCGACCTATCACTTGACCCAGCTCCTCACAGGTCACGGCTGCTTTGCCAAGTACCTGTGGGAGCTGGTAGGAGTCGAGTTCGCACCCGGCAGCAAGAGCTGTGCGTCCGGAGCCGTGGACACGGCCGAGCACACACTTGTCGTGTGCGCGGCTTGGTCTGTACAGCGCCCCAGACTCACTGGCGCAATTGGCGCAAATTTGTCGCTGCCGGCCGTCATCGCTTCGATGGCCGGCAGCAAAGAGTGTTGGGCCGCCGTCGCCTCGTTTGCATCCGAGGTGATGGTGGCCAAGAGAGAAGCCCTGCGGGAGCGAGAACGCTCGAAGGAAACTCTGCTCCCCGCAGGGCCGCGGATAGGGGTCGTCGGCGCGCAACAGCCGGCGGCCGCGGATAGGGGTCGTCGGCGCGCAACAGCCGGCGGCCGCGGATAGGGGTCGTCGGCGCGCAATAGCCGGCGGCCCCGGCCCGCGAGATGGCCACGCGCGGCTGGTCAGGGGACCTGTCGCGCCCAATGTGGCGGACGACCCCTCGCCTAGTGTTCGGGCGAGGGGTGACAGTCCGACGGGGGGGGGCAAGTCGCTCACCCCCCGTCACAGTGAGTAGACTAAGGTGGAGAAAAGTATGCTTAGGTGGTGTGGTCATGTGGAGAGGATGGATGAGAGACGCTTAACGAAAGGCATAAACACGGCGAAAGTAAGTGGAAATGCTGGGAGAGGACGCCAGAGAAAAATATACTCCGATGTCATCGCCGGGATACTCCAAAAGGGGCAAGTGCGTAGCACTTACAACTGTCGGGCATGTATGACCAGATGTATGAGTGTGGATGAAGCCAAGGAAGTATGCTTCGATAGTAGCAGATGGCGCTCTATAGCTTCTGCCTACCCCCATGGTAAAAAGGCGTGATGTTATGATGATGATGATAATTTTTTTTAAATAATCAAAAAGTATAGACCACTTTAGTTGGCGAATTATGATGATGATGATGATGACCTAATTTCTGACGTTTCAAAAGAGCTTGTAAAACATGCCAACTTGAAATAAAAGAAATTATATTTATTTATTTAATAATATATTTATTTATTTTATAGATATATTTATTTTATTGAACATAATCAGGTTTGCAACATTGCACAAAGAAAATGAAAAATGTGCCAAGTACGAGTTGGACTCGCACACGAAGGGTTCCGTACCGTTATTATCTTAATATAGGTATTCGTTATGCGAACCCTAAAAAGACAGAACCTTAAATAGCGAGATATGGGCAGGATAGTGATGATTATGAGTGTTTTTTGTTGTAGCTTCTACTGACATACACAAACGGTGAAATTTTCAGCTGTCTAGCTATCACCGTTCCAGCCTGGTGACAGACGGACAGATAGATGGAGAGCGAAGTCTCAGTAATAGGATACCGTTTTACCTTTTGCTACGGAACTCTAAAAATCCATTATTTTTATTGTACAAATGAAGGGCTTAAAATTGTAGATTTGTGCTTTTCGTTCAATTCACATACTGTAAGTTCTTTTTAGACAAGATTTATTCGTACTCACTAAAGACTTTTTCTCTATAGACAAGTTCTTTACTTATTATAAAACAAAGTCGTTATTTTTGTATGTACACACATACATGAGATGTATTTTTAAAATTATCCAACGGATATTGATGCTTAAATAAAACTACTTTTTACGGATTTAGACGCGTATATTTGTTTTAAATTTTGGCCCGACGTTTCGGAGACCTTGCAGTCACCATGGTCACGGGTGAGACTGAGCTGTAATGTGTCTTCTACGATCAGTTATTACAGGGTTTACCCACATTCGATTTTAATTTTACATTGACCATAAAGATAGACTTTTACTATAAACTATATCATATTACATTGTGCTCAGACTACATAAAATCAATAACATTATTTTAGTTTCTAAAATACATTAACAAATTGTAACAATATAAAGACGGGCCAAAATTTAAAACAAATATCGCGCATATAGTCGCGCAAGTGTTAGGATATTGATGCATTTTTTTTTTAAATTTGTATTTGTATTTTGTAGTTGTATTTGTAGTTGTATTTTGTATATTTTTTAAAAGTTTGGTTTTTAAATTTTACGCCTACGAAGTTGCGGGTTATAGCTAGTATAAGTATATATTGCTCTGCTCTCTCAAACACAAGAATGATTCATATAATTAGAATATTACGTCTGTAACATTTCAGAATTCCTTTGTACTGTAGAATTTTATCCGTTCTTTGTTAACATTAAAAAAAATATAAATGCTTCTACACGATTTCTGTCTTTATTATTCGGGTGGTAAAGTATATTTTTGGTGAGTCATTATACAAAATTTAAAATGGTGACAATCGCGGGTTGCAACTCGCTAACGAGCCCCCCCCCCCCCCCTCATTTTCTTTTTATCGTTGAGCGCTACGCTCAAAGGCGATTATTTACAGGTGCTCAAGTCCACTATTTTGGAACAATTGTCATACCGGCACAATACCGGCACGATACCGTTGCAATTGAAGTCAAATATCCGTAGTCTGCTATATGCCGTCATACCGGTCTTTCAATGGTAATAGAATTGTCGATCTCTTTTATCTATGCATTGAATTTTCGGTCTCTTTTATCTATGGATTGTGTTAGAATGGTATGTATGTGTTGCCGTTTTTAAAAAATGCGTTAGTTGAAGTGATTTTCGAAAAACTACTAATAAATTTAAACATTTAATCATGCTAGACTTCGTTTAAATATATTTGTACATACTATTTATTAGTATTAAAAGCAATGTGAAGTTTAGGAGATTAGTAAATTGCAATAAATTACAAAGAACAATTTCTAATATTTCTATCTATCTATTTTTTATTTATGGCAATCTGTCGACACAGGACAATTTAAAAATATTACTGTCAAATTCAAAATAGCAGACTACCGAAACATTTCAGTCATTGAATTGCAATTGTGAAGCAGTTGTGTACGAGACTAGCAATTTATGTCACTTTGACAATTGTAAGACAATGATGAAGTCGTTATGACGACACATTAATAGTAGACTACCAAAAAGTTTACTATTGCACCATAATGGTGCAATAATGGTACAGTTGTGACACCGTTGAAATACCCGACTCAGGGCCCAGTTCTTTTTCACTACTGCTTTAAGGTAAAAGTACAATTTTGTAATATTTTTATGGTAAGTCCTTATTCACTAATTTACCAGTTAGAGCATTCGCGTTCAATCTTGAAGACACGTAAATTTTGCCTGGCTAAATCGTACTTCATGATCTAATAAGACGTGGTTATTCTATAGAATCTATAGTCACGTAGTAACTAGTTTTTGCATTCTACAAACGTCAGTTTTGCAAGCAATAAAACAAGTGTTCAATTGGGAAGAGAAGACCTGTTTCATTAGTCTATGCTTCAACTTAACCTGTAGCGTGTATAAAAGACACACATAGATATTTACTCAGCTTCAAGCCGAATGAGTGATGTAACCACAGAGATACTATCTGGTAAATGTGTGAGGACACATTTGTATACTTTAAGCTATGATAAGATTCATGTATTTTTGGAGTACGTAAGATAGCGGATGTGATCTCTATTCAACGTAAGCATAATATTCTCTAACACTTGTGCAACTCCTCTTCAGCCCATTTACGTCCCACTGTTGGGCACGGGCCTCCTCCCCTTTGAAGAGATTATGGTCTACTGTGCCGCGCTGACCACGCGTGTTGGCACAGGGTTTATTTTCGAGTTTTCTGTCTCTCACAGAGGATGTCATATGTGTGCAATATCCCTTAGCTGACTTTTACGGCACCCTTGGGAGGAGATGGGTTAGTGACACTTGTATTCTTAATCCATCACCACACGGAGGACTAACACTTGTGCGACGAATTCGTTTAAATAAAACCACTTTTCACAGATTTAGACGCGTGTATTAATTTATCTTAAACTATTATGAAACATAATTAATTAGTGCTAAACAAACAACTAACGTTTCTAAAAAAATGTTTAATTAAATTACGTTAAACAGTTTACAGAACACAATAATTATAAGAGCTGAATGAAATGAGATGAAATGAAATTGTTTATTATGTAACAAAGTGATTGTCAAATTAAGAGGACAGTAAAAAATATTTTGATTAGTAACTAATATATTATCATATATTTGAGAGAATCCCTATCACTTAAACTGAATTGTCTCATGTTAGTGACTACGTTGCCAGATTAAGCTATAAAAATTTCCCCTTAAAACAAATTCATAACGATTAAATGCATGAGTTATACTTCATAGTACATTGTTAAATTGTAATGCAATGATAGTGTTAGATATCACAAAGGCAAAATAATATGGTAATATGGACATGTTGATATTAAGGGCCTACATCAATATTATCGTCGACATGTACATATTAACACAGCTAGTAGGTATAGAAAATGAAGAATTAGGGATATTTTTTTTGTTTACTCAAAATCTACTAAATATATTTTAATTCTGATTTACGTGTTTCTATATTATAATAGTTACTTATGTTTTTAAAGTTATTTCATTAGTTAATACGCGATAATAGACCGACAAATGAAAAAAATAAAAAATTTGAGAGGTTGTTTCGCTAAGATTTTCTATCGAGAATACTTTTTTCAATCGCGTTTCTGAGTTAATGCGATCCTAGATCATATATTGAAAAAACATATACTTAAAAATTAGAGCTCTAACCATTCAATCTAAAGAAACAATGAAAACTTCGTACGTAGAAAAATGCACGAAGCTATTTTGGTATCCTCTTAAAGGTACACATCGTGTTCACTTGGACTGGAAGAGTGCGACAACAACGACGAACGTCGGTTATCAATTTACAATATATTTCACCTGAAATTAAGAAATGAAATCTAAAATTACTTAATAATGTTTTCTTGCGCAACTTGCGCAACCCATGTACCCAAGAAAACTACTTTTTACGGATTTAGACGCATATATTTGCTTTAAACTTTAATAATTTATGACTAAATTAAACGCGTCTAAATCCGTAAAAGTGGTTTAAGGATATTAAAGATGTGAATAAACATACATAAACTTAAATAAACATACATAACATATAGAGAATAAATTGGAAGTTGTATCCAATTTATTCTCTACTCTCAATTCCATCAAATGATTGCCTAATAGATATTGCAGTTAGCGATGGCGTTGCTCATTGCACTGTCTTAGTTATAGCTTATTCCTGGCTATTCTGATTACTGGTGTAAAATATATACTAATATTATAAAGCTAGAGTGGCACAATTATTGTAACTACTCTAGTACTATATCTTTAATTTCGGCTTTAAATATTCGGGATATAATATCTGGAAATATAATATGAGAAGAATATGAATTCAAACTGTAAAAAAGAAGAATCAGTTTGTACTGAGACGTTTGACCTAGATCGGAAAGGGCAGTTCAATTAAGCCATTTTGCATTTTGATGGGAATTTACGATCGTCGCTTCATCGCTAGCTTTGTCAAACGTAGCTGAGTAATTTATCCACTGTAGCACATTTGACTAGTTGGCACTTCTATTTTGTAACAGTTTTATAATTTCCACTTACTTAATAAATATTTATAACGCAAATATAATGTAAGTAACTGAAATGAACTTGATTATGCATTTATTTCAACCCTTCCGATAATCAATTGTATTGAAGTTCTTCTTTTAGACAATTTCTTACAACGTTGCAAGGCTTAATTGTGTATATCTATGCTTCATTTATGTAACACCAAATTGTAACAACAGGCCGAACTGAATCGAAGCTAAACTTTTAAAACCAGAATATGATGTATATGTTACGTTGTTAAAGTTTTATCTATATTCAATCAATTGTATTCTAGAAATACGAGAGCAAAATGTGATGAGGTTATTATTATAATGTAGGACGAATGGCAAGCGTTTCGTGAATGGTTAGCGTTATTGCACAGCAATCACAAGGGTTAGCTGTCGAATAAAATTAACCAGGCGTTGAAATTTATTAAACCATTCTATCTATCATGTTTCGTCGTTATTATTAAATAAATCAAAACAAATGCTGGATGAGATATCGAATGTTAGCACAAATACCTAATTTGTTTGTTAAATAAAAATGTGTGTATGCAAATTTCAACTCGCTAAATCCTTCTGGGTGAAACCCCACGTTTTAAATAATTGATTTTATCAGAGCACACAGATAGGCTTTATAAATTAAAATACAGTTACTTAATGGAAAAAGCCATTGTATTATATTTGCTTTTTTAATGAAATGAAATGAAATGAAATGAAATTTATTTGCTTGAAATATGGTTTACATAATATGTAGATGATAGCACACAATTAGTTTCACATATTTCGTTGGGGATACCAACATGCAAATGTCATTATTAGTATCTAATAAAATTAAAGTTCAATTATGTAGTTTATTCATGCATTAGTGAAATATTCATTGATATTATAAAAACATTTTCCAATAAGCCATTCTCTTAGTTTTGTTTTCATTTTCTTACTAGGTAAGTCTTTGATTGATTTTGGTAGTTTATTATAAATTTTAATCATCATAAAGTAACAATTTCTCTGAAACAAAGTAGTTGAGCATCTGGGCATTTGTAGCCTTAAAGGGTCCCTATTTTTTATAACAGAGTTAGGCTTCTCACTAAATGTACTAAAATATGAACTATGATCTCTCACAAAACACACTGCTTGGAAAATATATAAACCGGTCAATGTTAATAACTTTAATTTTTTAAAAAATGGCTTTCATGACGTTAAACGATAGATACCACAAATAGCTCTTATGGCTTTCTTTTGCACTATGAAAGCTCTGTTAACATCGGTTGAGCTACCCCAAAGAAGAAGTCCATATCGCAAAACTGAATCTACATATCCATAATACGCAGTGAGAGCAGTACTTTGTCCCGAAATACGTCTTAGCGTTTTAAGAGCATAGATAAATTTATTAAGTTTTTTACAAATACTATCAATATGTAACTTCCAGTTACAGTTTTTCCAGTTAAGTACAGTATTATTTTTTAAGGTACGTCCATGTAATTGTAATATTAACGTTTGTTTTTAAGATTCCATACCAAAAATAGGATCTTATACTATCGAAATTCCTCTGTTCGTTACTTATAGTTATTACTAGATAAGCCGCGATTTTGTATGCGAGAAGTTTGAAATTTGAAACACCCGTTTTAAGCATTAAGAAGTAGCCCACCTTTTACAGGCTCGAGAGCTACCTTGTCTCTTGTCCGTGTGGTGACGGATTAAGAATACACCCCATATCCTCCCCAGAGAGTTGTAAAAGCCAGCTAAGGGTATTATACATAAATAACATCTTCTGTGAAAGACAGAAAACTCAAAAGTAAACCCGGTGCCAACACGCCTGGTCCACGCGGCACAGTATACCATAATCCCTCTCAAAATGAGGGAGGCTCGTGCCCAACAGTGGGTCGTTATTGGGTTGGAGAGAGAGAGACTATCTTGATACAAAAATTTCATCGATTAAGCTTTAAAAACCAAAAGACGAACACAGCTACTTTTTCATTTATGTTATGACATTTAAGTAGTCTTAGATTAGAAATGAAATTCTGTACATATAAAACACAGCTGAGTAATAAATATTTGGTCTACGAACAATCTCTCGCCCACAACTGATAACAAGGCAACACTTGGGCGACCACTATAACCTCAGTAGTACACATAATTGCCACCAGGGGAACCTTTATGTTAGTATGAATTTAACTGCGGTGCAATAAATCTCAATTAATTTTGGTGTAAAATTTTATAAGTATACTGTATTCTGTTGTTTCATTTAGTTACTAACTAAAGAGGTTTTATGACCTAGGGCTATAAAAAAGTAGTAGACATCCTAATGGCAGTCCCACAATAATAATAAAGGCAGACAGCATAGAGTAGGTACATACCTCCATGGCTATGTAGGGTAATTAAATAAATCTGTACAATCAATATTAAAAGAAATAGCAATTTTATTTATTTTAAAAAAATATTAGTAATGCAAGAGAGCTCCGCTAAGTTTCTAACGTCCGCTCTTCTCAGATAATTGCATGTTCTGAACGGACGCGGCGTTCGAAAACAAAAATGGACTTATCATAAGAGCACAATTTGATAAAAAAAAATTCACAATAGTTAAATAATTTTCATTTAATACTTACAATAAAGCGAAATACTTTAATAAGAAAACAATACCACAATACAATCAATCACTATAGTAGGTACAACAACTTCTTCAGGAAGTTAGCAAGCAAAAGTTTTTGTTTGCATTAAAGCATTTGTTCCCATAAAGTGCAGTAAGAGCCAGAAAAGGGATACCATATGCAATTATTATCAACTTGTCGAAATACTCGAAACTAAACCCTGTGTCAACTTGCATGTTAGCGCGGCATAGTGTACCAAAATCCCGAAGTGGAGGAGACTGACCGACCGAGTAAGGCGTTAGTAGACCAAAAGAACACGCTTATATTAAAGTTCTGTATATATCTATCATTTTATTAGTCTACTACCTGTTATGTAACAATTATTTAGGTTTTCTAGCATGTTCATTTGTTATTGAACCGAGCAAATTATTTAATCTCTAACGAACACAGCATTTTTACCGTGATCCGAACCAAATCAATTTTACTTTGAAATATCATAATGCGACCGCTTGAGTGCGGAAAAGGGTGAATGGGAGCCGTTTGTCAGCACTGTCACTTACGGATCGCTGGTAACGATCCATCTTTTTTGAAATCATTTTTTCATGCTTTCTAATTATATTCAGCAAATAGATGATGTGTGCTATATGACGATTTATTTTAAAAGAAGCTGACTGTGTGATTGTGAGTAATATCAACTCACAGTCGAAATTTTTAAACGTTCAATATTTAATCGATGGTGAAGATTGGTAAGAGTGTTTGCCGCTTACGAGAATCGGTGTTTAACAGCATTTTCATTACAAATAAAATTCATACTAATATTAAAAAGCCGAAGAGTATGTTTTAGTACGGGATCCGTAGTACATTTTTTTCACTTGATTACTATTTATTTATTTATTTTATTCTTAATTGTACACCATACAGAAGCATATAACTTAATAATAAAATACAAGATTGTACAATGGGCGGCCTTATCGCTAAAAGCGATTTCTTCCAGGCAACCTGGGTATGGATCTAAATGAGGAGCGAGTAGAGTTGTCGGTGCACTAATATTATTATTTTAATATATACATAAAAATATATTTTAAATCCTATTAATACATATCATAAAATATAACACACAAATATACAAAATAAAAATATAATATACACTATCAATAAACTCAATAAAATACACAAGAATACATACAATTACACATAATAAATACATATACTCTATATGCTTAAAGACAGTACAGTACAAATACTAAGTGCTTAAAATATAGTCCAACTAATTCTATGCTGACAATTCCAGGTAATGCTCTTTTACCATCTTTTTAAACGACTTCAACGTTTTAGCCTGTCTAATAGTTACAGGCAAAGCGTTCCACAAACGTGTAGCTGTAATAGTGAACGATTTTTAATAGAACGTTGTGGAATGCTGTGTCGTTCTTAGTCTCAGATTATACGAGGACCTTACACTCCTATCAATCGCAACATCGTAATACTCGAACCGTGCTTTGAGATAAGGAGGAGATGAGGGATTAAATAGAGTGTTATATAGTAGATGTAATATGTGAGCATTCCGGCGATGGCGGATAGGTAACCACTTGAGTTATCTTTAGTTACTATCAAGCTGATTTTCCGTGAGTAGCTTTATTATGACGAGACGCCCAATAATTTTCTATTCCAAAATCTCGATTGTGGAAGCTAACAGAGATAGCAAGGATAAAATATCGTTCTACCCGTAAAAAAAGACGTAAGTGAACTTGCGTCAAAAACATACAAAATTTCAAAAAAATCACTTACTGCTAAAATTACGCTGACCACGCGTGTTGGCACAGGGTCTATTTTCGAGTTTTCCGTCTCTCACAGAGGATGTCATCTGTTTGCAATATCCCTTAACTGACTTTTACAGCACCCTTGGGAGGAGATGGGTTAGTGCCACTTGTATTCTTCATCCATCACCACACGGAGGACCAACACTTGTGCGACGAATTCGTTTAAATAAAACCACTTTTCACAGATTTAGACGCGTGTATTAATTTATCTTAAACTATTATGAAACATAATTAATTAGTGCTAAACAAACAACTAACGTTTCTAAAAAATTGTTTAATTAAATTACGTTAAACATTTTACAGAACACAATAATTATAAGAGCTGAATGAAATGAGATGAAATGAAATTGTTTATTATGTAACAAAGTGATTGTCAAATTAAGAGGACAGTAAAAAATATTTTGATTAGTAACTAATATATTATCATATATTTGAGATAATCCCTATCACTTAAACTGAATTGTCTCATGTTAATGACTACGTTGCTAGATTAAGCTATAGAAATATCCCCTTAAAACAAATTCATAACGATTAAATGCATGAGTTATGCTTCATAGTACATTGTTAAATTGTAATGCAATGATAGTGTTAGATATCACAAAGGCAAAATAATATGGTAATATGGACATGTTGATATTAAAGTTACACATCGTGTTCACTTGGACTGGAAGAGTGCGACAACAACGAAGAACATCGGTTATCAATTTACAATATATTTCACCTGAAATTAAGAAATGAAATCTAAAATTATTAATGTTTTCTTGCGCAACTTGCGCAACCCATTTAGGTACTAAAGAAAACTACTTTTTACGGATTTAGACGCATATATTTGCTTTAAACTTTGATATTGTATGACTAAATTAAACGCGTCTAAATCCGTAAAAGTGGTTTTCCTTGATCTAAAATTAAATCAATGACGCTACTTAAAACTTAATAGTAGCCCGTTTATATTTCTATACTAGCCTATGTTGCCCTCTGTAAAGTTTAGGAAATTTTCCCCGTTTTTGCAACATTTTTAGGGTTCCGTACCCAAAGGGTAAAAACGGGACCCTATTACTGAGACTTCGCTGTCCGTCCGTCCGTCCGTCCGTCCGTCTGTCACCAGGCTGTATCTCAAGAACGGTGATAGCTAGACAGTTGAAATTTTCACAGATGATGTATTTCTATTGCCGCTATAACAACAAATACTAAAAATAAAATAAAATAAATATTTAAGGGGGCTCCCATACAACAAACATGATTTTTTTACCGTTTCTTGCTCGATACTAATAACGTTTCCTTATGTTGCATAGACAATGGTACGGAACCCTTCGTGCGTGAGTCCGACTCGCACTTGAACAATTTTTTATTAACTACTGCTTCAGTGAGTGTATTATAAACGTAAGAGTAAACAAATATAATCAGAATGCTCCGAACTGCTAAGCTGTCAGGATTTACACGTGTTATTATGAGTCAACCATAAAATATAGATATATGCTGTTGCAGGATATTTTTTAGACAATTTTATGTAGAATATTTCTGTCAAACATGATTTCTATGTAACTTTAACCATTAAGGCTGCACACGCGACGGAAGCTTAAAACATGGAGTAACTTCTCCCGTTTTCCCAACATTTCCCTTCACTACTCTGCTCCAATTGATTGCAGCGTGATGAAAAGTATACTATAACCTGCCCAGGAGTATGAAGAATAATTGTACCAAGTTTCGTTAAAATCCGTCGAGTAGTTTTTTTTTCTATAAGGAACATACAGACGCACAGACAGACAGACAGACAGACAAAAATTTTACTGATTGCATTTTTGGCACCAGTATCGATCACTAATCACCCCCTGATAGTTATTTTGAAAATATATTTCATGTACAGAATTGACCTCTCTACAGATTTATTATAAGTATAGAAAATATCTTAAGGATATTAAAGATGTGAATAAACATACTAACACTTCCAATTTATTCTCTACTCTCAATTCCATCAAATGATTTCCTAATAGATATTGCAGTTAGCGATGGCGTTGCTCATTGCACTGTCTTAGTTATAGCTTATTCCTGGCTATTCTGATTACTGGTGTAAAATATATACTAATACTGGCAAACGTTGTTTTGCGATACTAAAAAAAACGGTTGAAAAATAGATGTTGGCCGGTTCTCAGACCTACTGAATATGCATGTAAAATTTCATAAAAATCGGTTAAGCCTTTAGGCTATATAACATCACGCTGCAACTAATAGAAACAAAGCATCATTCAAAAATGTTGCAATAACGGGGAAAATTTTCTAAATTACACACGTAAGTACCTACGAAGTGGCGGGCCACACCTAGTAAAGAATTCAAAAATATAATCAAGGTAAAATACTCACTATCAATAGAATTTATATAGAGTTCGCACAACTTGCGAGTTAAAGCTGTAGAACTCCTTTCAACATTTGTTCCTGATTTCGCTACGCAATATAAAGCGATAATAAATACTCCTATTGTTACTATACTTCCATGTAGTGTAAAATATGAAGCTTGATCCTGCCAATGAAGTTAGAAAAATCCTTACATTTTTATGCACAGTATACCTACATGCATTAATACGACAAACCGTTTTCAGGGCGGGATTAGTGGTAATCTTTTTTTAAAAGAACCACTTGTAATCCGACAAATTACAGATCAAAATATTAACAATAGAAAAATAGTAAGTAAAATTAACTAAACAAAAAATACACACTGTGGCTGATTAGCCATGAGCCGGAACGTTCAGCAAGCAAAGCAAGCAAGCATAATGGCTAGATAGTTATATAGATGTATTATAGAGCAGTCAAATCGCAATAATCTGTAAACTGTTAAAGTTAACTTAAAATTAGCGTAACATAATCTTATAGATTAAATTATTAACCTACCAACTAATTAGGTAAATAATAATTACAACTTACCGACAATATTTCAGCTGTTGCATACAGAAATAACATGAAATAGGTTGTTAATGTTGACAACATTAATGTCAACTGAAACAAATAAAATATTGATATTATAATATACATTATAGTAAGGTAAATCGAGTGTGTGTTCCTCTGTCTACCACCATGGAAAAAAGGCGTGATGACTAGATGATGATGATAAAAAATATATAAAAAGAACAAGTGAGCAATAAATATATTAAAAGTTAATTTACCTGGACACTAAAAATATGATTGCATAATACTGAACTGTGATGTATATTTTTGTAAGCAGATATCCATTCATCAAATTTCTTGACACTATCTTGTATCGAGATTGCAGTACACCCATCTGTCTTCATTCTATGTAACTCTTTGCTAATATCTCGTACTATCGAAGACAGTTGCTCCGAAATTATTTCCAGGATACGATAAATAGAAACAAATTCCAATAAATAGCGTAACTTACAAATATTTGTATTGTATACAAATAGTATCACTATCAAACTTGCACTAGTTATGAAATTTATATGGAAACCAATAACTAAATAATATATTATTGATAAAAATACATAAAAACATGAGAGAAAAATTAATAAAGAAGTAATTCTATGTATTCTTAATAACTTATCTGAGTATATGTTATTATTTAAAATGTGTTCATGCTTAGCAAAATTCTTCAAAAGCTTTTGAAATGAATCGGTGTGGTATACAGCCGAAATTATCACGATGATCGAAAAAGCTGTAAGCATTAAGCTAAACAGTATCTTTGCATTAAGATTTAATATATTCTGAAATATAAACTGGCTCACGATGTTTAATATTACTAAACTTAACTCCAAAAAAATCATAATACTTATTAAAATCTGACTAGACAGTTTAAAACTATTGAAGTTGCGAAAAACACTTAAAAAGTTTTGTACTATTATCATATATTTGAAAGGAGACATTATAATTTATTTTTTTCAACAATTTCCAATATTTATTTGTGAAAGTAAGCTCGAAGCGTTAAAACTATAAGAATGTCAAACAAGCAATATTGATTTCCTGTGTCAAACGAAATCAATTATTAAAGATTGGTCAATTGCGAGTCGGACTCGCGCACGAAGGGTTCCGTACCATTATCTATGCAACATAAGGCAACGTTATTAGTATCGAGCAAGAAACGGTAAAAAAATCATGTTTGTTGTATGGGAGCCCCCCTTAAATATTTATTTTATTTTATTTTTAGTATTTGTTGTTATAGCGGCAATAGAAATACATCATCTGTGAAAATTTCAACTGTCTAGCTATCACCGTTCTTGAGATACAGCCTGGTGACAGACGGACGGAAGGACGGACGGACGGACGGACAGCGAAGTCTCAGTAATAGGGTCCCGTTTTTACCCTTTGGGTACGGAACCCTAAAAACCGATCACGTAATGAATTATTTATGTTACTAGTCATTTACTTTCACGGCTGATTAGGAATACAAATATCACCCCATTTCCCTTAACACGTACTGTGAGAGTCAGCTCTGTCAGAATTAAATAACGAGGTAACTTTTAAATGAAACAGAAATTGTTAGTAGGTGCATTATGTAGCATTATGCTAAATATCTAGAAAATAATTAGATTACTTATAAAAAACAAAAATATTAACATGTTACTACCAACATTCCATCTATATTATTCTCTCCAGTGATTTCAAATTTACTCGTACCTTTCATTTGTTGAACCGTGATGTTATGACACAAAGAGACGACAGTCATTTTACAACTGAATAACTTTCACATAAATGTCTTCCATAAATATCCACTTCAGTAATCTTAAGAAATATGATAAAAATATATCCGTTTGTTATGTCAGAATTAATTAAAATATTGTGTAATCAAATAAAACTACTTATGAGTACTTATCAGACTGTTGTCATAAAAGCCACTTCTGTGACCATTTTTACACTAAGTCGTGCCCAATTTCCATATAAAGCAGTGACGGATGTAGTCGCGCGCCACGCTCAAGCTATAGTTTCAGTCCAGAATAGAGCGGACCATCGCTCGTCGCAAGGATTCAAATGGCACCTTAACTTTGTAGTTTGTGTAAACATACATAACAAATACGCCAGAGATTTTTATGCAATCTGTTATTTGGTAAATCAAGAATGAGACTGACTATGGACTATACAGTCCTTTAATAGTACTAGCAATAACTATTTGCGAATTTGTGACTTAAATCGTATTTTTATTAAAAAATAGTTTATCGCGTAATTATGTCTTAATATTTTCAGTTACCTCACTGCTGTAGAGTTAAATATTAACTAAGTAAATAACAACAGATTTAAATCAAGTTTCTTGTAAATAAAACCATACGGTGACGCTACATAACCACTTTAAATGAAGCCAGTAATTGTATTAAATGCTAATTTATATTAGTTCACCTCGAAGTCTTGCCACGAGGCCGTTAATTACAAAACTAATTAAAACTGCCGATTCCGTAATTAATCTTGTCGCCAAGGAAAGGACGCTTGGGAAAAATATCTGTATAGGATCTATGCAGGTACGAGTATATCGAAACACAAAAACTAGAACATTAAATAATGTAATTTTTTCCCACACGCACTAGTATTTGGGCACTGTAAACTATCAATTCTGAACGCCTTTCTATCCGTTTTTAATTGCCATGTCTTACACATATGAGTACACAAACGCGTATTCAGATGCCAAAAAAGGTTGTGGTTTACAGAACTTTCTTTTGGATTATGAATTGTAACCGGCTAGTTATATAAAAATATGAAATACGATTTTAGAGTTTATGGAACAGACGTTTTCACACGAAATTACTTCTCTGCTCTCACTATCACAAATGTGGGGTGGTTGGCGACTGATTGAGTTGTGAAAAGTTACTCTACTAGCTTATTACTCTTAAAGAGGTTTATCAATACTAATGCGGCAAAAGTTCGGCGTTCACTAGTACTAATTGCTTACGCCTAAATTAGGTACCTATGTGGGGAATGTCCACCAGCAACACAAAATATTTTACGCTTCAACATTAATTAAGTGTTCGTACAGTCACGTTTTCGTACACACAAAATAATATATTAAAATATGTAGCTAAATCTACTTTCTTTGCATGTATTGTATTTAGAATATATCAAACCGACCCAAAAGTTTAAGTGGGCTTACCCTGCGCACCCAAATAATCCTTCATGAAGGGACTGTTTTCCATCAGACTGGATTTTGAGAATAAAATTTGCATAGGTACGAACGTGTTATTCATGCTGACATACTGAAATAGTTTTATTTTTCTATCAACTTCATTCGGCTTTTATTATTATCCACTGTAAAATAAAAAGATTACATTCTAACAAGGGGTCCCTTGATACTTTAAATGAGACAAGTTAAGTCTAAGTTTCACCATAATCAGTAGTAAGACAGTAAAGTCTATCTTCTATTACTTAATAATTATTATTATTATTTTTTTTCTTAAATAAATAAATATTCATGGACATTTCACACAACGTCCTCTGGTCCCAAGCTAAGCTTATATGCTTGTGTTATGGGTACCAGAATACGGATAGAATACATTATACTACTTTTTTTTTGTAAATACATACTTATAATACATAGAAACACCCAGACGCAGTACAAACATTCGTATGACAATTAGAAAAATCACACAAATGATTGTCCCGAGCGGGAATCGAACCCGCGACCTCTTGATCGGCAGTCCGTTACATGAACCACTACACCACGAGGCCCGTCCTAGCCGTTTCTAGCCTTTTTAGTAATTAATTCCAGTGAAGTTTTTCCTCTTGACAACTTGCTACGACCGACGTTGCAAGACTTTATTGTGTATATCTATGCTTTATTTATGTAACACCAAATTGTAGTATCACGCTGAACTGAATTGAAGCTGAATCTTTAAAACGAGAATATGTACAAGTTACGTTATTAAAGTTTTATCTATATCCAATCAATTATTATATTCTAGAAATACGAGAGCATAATGTTATTATTACAATGTAAGACGAATGGCAAGCGTTTCGTGAGCTTTATTACCCATAACACAAGCGTATAAGCCTAGCTTGGGACCAGAGGACGTTGTGTGAAATGTCCATGAATATTTATTTATTTATTTTATTACACAGAAATCACAAGGGTTATCTGTCCAATAAAATTGAACAGGCGTTGAAATTGATTTACCATTCTATCTATCATGTTTCGTCGTTAGTATTGAATAAATCAAAACAAAAGCTGGACGAGTTATCGAATGTTAGCACAAATGAATTTTTCTATACCTAAATAAAATGTGTGTATGCAAATTTAACTCGCTAAATCCTTCTGGGCGAAAACCCAAGCTTTAAATAATAGTTTTGATCAAAACACACAGAAAAGGCTTGGTAAATTAAAATATAGTTAATAGAAAAAGGAGTTAATATATTATCTTTTTTAAGTATAGTATTAATTTCTTTAAGATATGTCTATGTAATATTAGCGTTTGTTTTTAAGATTTCGTACCAAAAATGGGACCTTATTATTAAAATTGGGATTGTTCATAATTATTGACCTGCTGTTTTTATATTTTTTTTAGAAAATATAGACTATTTTAAGCAACTAATTTCAATATTATTGAAATATTCACTACATAGCAGTTTAAAAAAATACTCAAAAATATTATTTTAAATGTTGTGACGTCATCGTTGAGCGCAATTTGTGTGTTGCCTTTTCCTAATAGACTTAAAACAGATTGCAATACATCTTTTCAAAGTTGCCAAGTTGATATAAAAGACCAATTTCAACTCCACCACGCAGTAATATATCCCTAATTACGCCTTAATATAAAAGTCCTTCACTTAAAGGGCAAATAGAGATCATTTGCCTTTTTGGAAAAATAATCGTTAATATAGCAAATTTTCCGAAAAAAACTAATGGGTGATAATCAGAAACTCTATTCCCCGAAATGGTTTTCGAATTAAGAGTTCTGAAAAAATATGAACAATGCCCCTGTCCGTTCTTCCGTCTAGTAGTTATTATTAGATAAGCCGTGATTTCGTGCTCGAGAAATTTGAAATTTGATACACACCCGTTTTTAGCCATAAATAATTAGCCTATCAGCTCTTACAGACTCGAGACTATCTTGCCTCTTATCCGAGTGGAGACAAATATTAAGAATCTTTCATTACAAGTTCATACTAATATTATAAATCTGAAGAGTATGTTTGCTTGGTTGTTAATTTGAACGCGCTAATGTCAAATAATATGTTGTCCGTGGGGTGACGGACTAAGAATACAAGTGTCACCACCCCATCTCCTCTCCAGGGTGCTGTAAAAGCCAGCTAAGGGATATTTTACACAGATGACAGCCTCTGTGAGAGACGGTAAACTCGAGGGTAAACCCTGCGCCAATACGCCTGGTCAGCACGGCACAGTAGACCATAATCCCTCCCAAAGTGGAGCAGGCCCGTGTCCATTAATGGGACGTTAATGGGCCGGCGAGTGAAAGAATGTCAGGAACACTGAATCTATTGGAAAATTCTTTTAGTGTTAGATAGCACATTTTTTCGAGGAAAGCTATATAGGCTATATAACATCACGCTGCGACCAATACAAAGTCGCGGTTCTTAATTAAGGGGCAAAATCTAGTAGCTTACTTTAGTATATCAATGTTTTTACAAAAGTATTAAATTATTTTCTACATCGAATCAAACTTTTAATAACGAGATTATTTCTCAAAGTTGAAGGACGTAATGTCACTCAATCTTAAATTAAAATTTCCGTCTTTTAGTAGAAAAGTAATTGGATTGAAAAAATATTTCTTTTGTCAAATACTTTGAGTATTTTGAACATTGAAAGATGAGACTACATTTAATTAAAAGATATTAAGGCTCTTTTTAATCTAAATTAATCAATAATATCATAAATGCGAAAGTTTGTATGTGTTTTTGTTTGTTACTTCTTTATATTCAGATGGCACTACCGATTTGAATGAAATTTGGTGCTAAAGTCCTGGAAAAATATCGTATTTCCGTGGGAAATTAAAACACTAACTAGTATTCATAGCCAGTCTTTCTTTTTCAAACAGTATTTTCTTGATCTAAAAATGAAGATTGTTTTAATTTTATTTTCTTGATCTAAAAATGAAATTATTTTAGTTAATTTTTAATATTTTCTTACAATTCAATTTAAAATTAAACTTGTAGTCTGTGACGTCACTAAGCGGTCCAGCGGAAGACCAGCGCTGGTTTTCAACCAGCAATATGCTAAGCTGGGATCATTTTGTGACGGATACATTACTCTTATGTTTTATTCTAATGCATTTTTGTTAACAACATTATGTAATGTAACCTCACAAATAAAGTTATTTTCTTTTCATTCATTTTTTTTTATTACGAGACCTAGATCCCTTAAGCATACTTCTATGTAACTAATGAGACAGTATATCATATAAATTTAGTTATTACCATTCCATAAACAAAGAAAAAGTTACGCTTGGCGCCGCAAACCCATTTTAATGACATTTATAATCTCTTCATTAAAAGTTTTCTGTGTAAAAAGCTGACGCAGCCGCGAGCAGTTTTCTTTTTCATTTTAGTTTATATTTCCCTTGCTGTAACGGAAAGTTACTTAGTTCAATACAACACAAAAAATTTAGGTATATTCTTTTACCACATAGAGCTAAATATTTATACATAATTGAATCTTATGTACCGATATCTTAACACTGTTAGCCGCAACTTCGTACGCGTAATGTTTTTCCCGATTTTGCGACATTTTTCACTGATGCTTCGTTTCTATTAATCGCATTGTAATCCTATTAGCCTAAGCCTTTCTCGTTAAATGTAAAATTTAACACTCGAACCAAAATTTTCTATATCGGTCCGTAGTTCCTAAGATTAGCGCGTTAAAACAAACAAACAAACTTTTCAGCTTTATAATCATTAGTATAGATGAATGATTTCTTTCTTTCTTTCTTATTTCTTTCTTTCTAGATTAAAATACTATCAAATGCTCAATATTTGTTTAATATTTCATCATCCTCCTGTCCTTATCCCATTATTTGGGTTCGGCCCAACATGTCTTTTTCTTTCATAGTCTCCTATTAGCCGTCATGTCTGCGTTAACTCCTCTTTCTTTCATGTCCTCTTTCACACAGTCCATCCATCTTAGGTCTTCCTCTAGACTTTTTTCATTCCACATTTATACTCAGAACTCTCCTAACGACATTACTTTCCTCTCGTCTCATAACATGCCCATACCAGGACATCCGCTCATTCTTCAATTTTTCAGTCACTGGCATTACTTTCAGACTTCCTCTAATATATTCATTCCTTATTTTATCCATTCGCGTGACGCCACACATCCATTTAATATTTTTATTACCAAAAAATTAGTAGATTGTGGATCAGAAAAAAATAACTAAAAACTTTCCATTGTTTTCTGAAATGATGTGCGAAACATTTTTACCACCATTTCACAGCTGTCGTGATTATTTAAATAGATTATCCATCGATGATACAAAAGTATAACCCAACATGTAATATGCTACTTACAAACACATACATTTACGCTAAATGAGTTTTGAAAACATATAAACCATATATAAGTTACTAAAACTGAAACTAAATAACTTGATTACGCCTCGTAGACGCAAGGGAGAAAATTGTCAAGTAATTCTTGAAAATTGTGTTTTTTTTCTACATCTATTATGACATGAAACGCGTTAAGGACTACCTGTTTATGATCTCATCGTATTAAATTGACAACATTAATATAACAACGATATAATACTCCTTCACTAATGACGTCATAGCATCGTAACAATATAATCTTACAAGACGCAGGTCAAAGTAAATTAATTATTACTTGAAGCTTGAGTATCAGACCAACAGGAGTAGTAATGAACGTTCTTTGCTTTGTTATGTGTATCTTTACTCGTTACAAAACAAACTCGATTTTTGTATGTTTGTTCCTATGTGAGCTTGTATCTTCAAAACCACGCAACCGATTTTGAGACGGTTTTTATAATAAATAGAGTGATTCAAGAGGACGGGTTTTTTGTATAATTCATTAAAGTTTGTTTAGTTTCTAAATTACACGCGTACAAATTTGCGGACAGCATCTAAATAGTGCTAAGGTCGGTGGAGTGCTGAGCAGATGCATATAAAACTTATACATACAATATGTTTATCTGTATTCTAGTATCTACCACGCAAGCAAAATAAGTTTAGCTTGGAACCAGAGGACGTTGTGTGAAATATCTATCAATATTATTACTCACACACACTGAGAAACGACACTGTCAATAAGTGACGCCAGTGTGAATGTGAGCTTTGCACTCGCACATTTTTAAGCGCAGGTCACCTCATAATATCAACTCCTTCGAAATCAACGCTCTAGAACTTGAAGGTATTGCAGTAGACCCTTTCCCTTATCTAATGCAAAACATGATATTTCAAATTATCAAGGGACACAATGATGCCAATGACAGAATATTATAATCATGTCAATGAGATTCATTCTCTTGTTTATTAACAGTAACCTCTGTAACAATAGATTCCATTAACGGTCAAATAATATGGGTCCCGAACGTTTCTGAACCTTCCTTATTAATAAATGGTACCTAATATAGATAGATGTATTATGATAGACGATTAACTACCATTTAAGTAACAGAAACTAACTGTTAATATGAATTGAACATCATTTTGAGTTAAAATAATGTTCAATTCATATTAACAGTTAGTGTCTTTTGTAGAGAATTCTCGTATCGCGGTGTTAGTTACCCAACTCAAAATCTATTTTTATGTCCCAAAATTATAAGAATTTTAAGACGTAAATAAGTAAAACTGAGGGACATCTCTAGTTATTTATTTAAAATCATTCTGTTTCAGTTGAAAGTAATTTATATCGACATCCAAAGAAAGAATATTCGTTTTTGTGATTCTTAAAAGTCAGTCTTTGTATTAAAGCATTAGCTGTTGTGCTAAATTTAGAAATTTTTTCCCGTTGTTGCGACATTTTTCACTAATGCTTTGCTCCTATTGGTCGCAGCTTGATGTTATATGGCCTATAGCCTTCCTCGATAAATGTACTATCAAACACTAAAAAGAATTTTTCAATTTAAACCTGAGAATAGCGCGTTTAAACAAACAAACACACTCTTGAGCTTTATAATATTAAGTGTGTATTTTTAATCGAGAAGTAGTAGTAATAGAAGTGCCGTAAGCGACACATTTAAGCATTACCTTATAATTACCTATTTACATGATAATAAAAATTCCTTTTATAAACATACCTACAACCTATTCAAATTACTTGAGAATAAAGGAAAGCCTTAGAGCCTTTACTAAAATAGATTAATTCCATTAAAACAGTTCGGCAGCACGGTGTGACAACCCGTATCGTCGGTACGCATTAATTTATCGGACCCATTTCCAACGTAATATTCGTAATTAAAGTCTCTTAATTTCGTTAAAATTTTAATAATTTTTGATATTATTGTATTATCATTCTTATGTACTTATCTTTGTAGGGGTTAGAATAACATGGTTTTAATGTTGCTATAGGTTTCACTCGAACAATTAAAGTACTCGCTGTGTGAACGATATAGTGTCGCTATTCTATCATAGTCAGAACCTTCTAAGAAAATCTCTTTTTACGGACTTTTTACAGAATCGTAGACTTCTAAGTCCGCTTAAAAAGTGGTTTTATTAGAATGACTAAGTGGCGCAAGTATTAAAGAATATTATTAACTACCATATCGAAAGCCTTCCCGAAAAATCGAAATACGATTATTACATCTGTCCATCACAGCAACTCAACAACTCACGAGGTTCATTATATAAATATTTTTATGCATGTAAATATAGTGAAACACAGAATTTCTACCATTTTTTTATATTTGTAATTGGTAAATAAATTACTACTTCCTACTTACAGCTCGTAAACTAGTAGAGTAAATTCTAGAAAAATCTACACAAAGATAAATAATTAAACAAGAGTTGAAAATCACCGATACCAATTGGTATTGATTATCCAATATGTCCATTGGATTAGGTCGTTTGTTTAATAATAATTTGAAATCGGATTATATCGACTACCGCGTCAGAGTGTTTACTTTCATCAACTGCTCACAGCCAATTCTGTTATGCTAACAGAGTGTTTTAATTGTACAGTGTTGAGTAACATGAGTGCTTTTATTTGTTTAAGGAATTAAGGTTCTTGTAAACATACAGTTCATTACAACGCTTTTAATTTAATTGCGAAATATAAAAATTTTACTCTCAAGATAAAAGTGCTTTTTCGTTTTTTATTTTTGTGTCATTTTAAATCGAACGTACTATCTATTGAAAAATAAGGTTATAATGGCGTGATATCCGTGTGGTGACAGAGTACGAATGCATAGTTACAATTTCTTCCTAAGTGGCTGTAAGAGCCAGCTAAGGGATTTACGGAAAACTCCAAACTAAACCCTATGCCAACCACGTATCGTATTGGTGAAATGAGTGGACATTAATACATTCCATAATTTCGCTTTTATTTATCTCAGTGAGTGCATAAATTATATAATGGGAACAAGTCGTATTTGAAATTATCTAATAGGCAGTATTTCTTGCAAGCGCTTTGCTGAATAATTCACACCTAAAGTGCTATAATGGGTTTCGGGTTGGCAAATAAATAACAAAAGATTACAGTAAAAGGAATACGTAAAGACAGTGCATTATTTTAGACACCATTAAGAAATTGCTATAATGGTCTTATTTTAAGCTTTTTACATTTCTAAATATGTTTAAGCATTCAGCTTTTTCTCGAATTTTTTGTCGGTTTTTCATAAATACCCCGTCCCGTTTCCTACGGGAAAAGAGAGTGTGTTGTGCTTCTTGTGTGTGTAGCTGGTTCTAAATATTATAATACTCGAGGATATATAATATAGAATAATAGTGGAATATTCGGTGATTACTGAGTATTCGCCTTGATACGTTTTTGAGCGTTAAGTGTAGTCAAGCGTGTGTAATTCTGTGTGTAATTTTAAATGTAAAATTACACAGAGTTACACTTGCCTACCCTTACAATTTCTAAACATTATAATGCTGGCACATCATTATTAAAATTGAATTTAAGAAATTGAATAATATGATAATGACGAATGACTGAAATCGACTGAACAGACTTTTCAAACCAGGAAGCTGGTACATACATTGCTCAGAGAACTAACATATTCATAATATTAGTTATGCCTCAAGACTATGCTATTGGCCTCCTGGTAAAACTACTGATCGAAAGGACAAAGAGAGATTTTTTTTGTAAGATCACATTTTATATAAATAAATAACAATTACATACACGATATAATAAGCATGTTACAAGGCGGGCCCAGCTCAGCGAAATTCTGGTGCAGAAGCAGCGCTGGTCTGTTAGTATCGAATAAGATGCGCCAGTGGTGCTGATGATGATGACATGCTGCAACGTATTGCAACGTATTTATCATTGCAAATTCTCAACTTATTTTTAGAATAAGTTTCTATATTTTAAAAATATTTTTACCAAGAACTACTAAAGTATACTATACAATACACCGCGCACCGCGTAGAAACTGAAAGGCTAATGTTTGATACGTGCCGGAGCGAACTAAGCGACATGGAAATGCTTTTATCACCGTTGTCCACCTGTGATTCACTACGAATGTACTTTATATTCATGTCACAAAAACACCACAATGCTCATTATAATGTTAACTGAATCACAATGAGAACTGTTCTCATTTTATTGTAATGCATCTTAATGTCTTGCTGAACATAACTACGTAAATATCAAAGTACGGAATTAAGTTTAATAAAAAGGCTATTCAACGAATCACTAAAATAGATTAATTAATTAAAATCATAACGGTAATATTATTTTTCATATAGTTTTCTTTTAATTTAAAACAGGCTTCAAAACGAAATTCGACTTTTTTAATTTACTTTATCGCCATCTATCCTCAAAGATAAGAATTTTGTTTATAAAGCTGTGAAGTCAAATGTGTATATAGCTAACCGGTATTTTATTATAACAAACTATTATTTGACGGGCTTCGTGGTCTAGTGGTTCATATAACGGTCTGCCTTTCACGAGGTCGCGGGTTCGATTCCCGCCTCGGACATTCATTTGTGTGATGTTTATAAACGTCATACAAATGTTTGTTCTGCGTCTGGGTGTTTACTATGTATGTATGATAAGTATGTATTTACAAAAAGAAAAGTAGTTTATGTATTCTATCCTATATATAGCTTAGCTTGGGACCAGAGGACGTGGTGTGAAATGTCCATAAATATTTATTATTAAAAAAATATGTACATACATAAAAGCAGATATTAGGCTAAACTGAATCTAACAATAGGTTACAGGAATAAATAGAGTTCAAATCCAACGCCCGCCCAATTTCTAAGGAGAGCGCAATCTTGTATTGAAAGATTTATTCCACAGCTCCGATATACACAAAGAGGCTTTTATCACGAGTACCACCGCCGGCCGCAAATAAAATCCTACTTACGATGAATACTCTTAAGTAGGTGAGAGATGTGGCATGCTCTAGAGATTTATAACATAGGAAAAGTAAAATGATTCAAGGTTTTCATAATATTTTACTACTAAATATTGTTATATTTCTAATACTCACTTGCTTGTCTCTCGCTCTTTCATACCAAAAAAACCGCTTTTTAAATTAGAAGGGCACACACACATACACACACAACAGGTAGTCTGAAGCCCGAAAAACTACTTGAGTTACTTTTTAATACGAAATTCAAAATCTCAGAAATATCAAACTTGATTGATTAATAACCTTAAATAAATCTTAGGACTGGTCTGGTCTGGGTACTTCTTTGGACTGTACTTTGGTTTAAAATGAAATAAAAAGAAAATTATTAAACCATGTAGACACAATTGTTTTTCAAAAAATATAGGTATTCTTTTTATATGTCCAAGTGTTTTTCCCTACAATCCGTTGAGAAGAACCGGTTCTAAACAGTTTTTACTTATTAGCGTGCAAGCTTGTTATAGCACTTCAAAAGTTACAATACTTCCCTTCTCGAAACTGAAAACAAAAAGTAACAGCAAAATGCAGTAACTAAAACTTGATTAAAGTTTATTATTTAATAGGAAAGTTAACCGTCCTCGGCACTAACTTTAATGTATGCAAAAGTTTCCCTGGCAAAATGTACTATCATCATTCTTAACTTTGCAACTAGTTGGAAATGTTCACTGCATGTTGTCAATGTGATGTACTGAGGATGCACTAAATTTTGAACACATTTTGCAACATGTATCTACTAATTATATGTGTCTAGTAAATAACATTGCAATAAATTGTTTATTTTGAATAAATAAGTGATATATATGTCCATGTGGTGACGGATAAAGGATACAATAGTCACCACCCCATCTCCTTCCAAGGGTGCTGTAAAAGTCATCTAGGTCATAAGGGATATTGCACACAGATAACCTCTGTTATCACTCTGTGACAGACGGAAATCTCGCAAATAAACCCTGTGCCAACACGCCTGGTCACCGTGGTACAGTCGAGCATAATCCCTCCCAATATGGAGGAGGCCCGTGCCCAACAATGGGATGCAAATGGGCTGGAGAGAAGTAATATAAAACCGATTACATTTTGCATTAAATTGAAATGATTTTCTAAACAGTCAGTCAGTTTTCAATCATTTTTCAGGCACTTATGAAAGTTATGTCAACAATAAATAAATGATTACCTAAATATAATCTTCTATTAGACTAAATGCTAGGTAATCATAAATGTTTCTAAGAATAAAAAGTTAATAAAAGATTAATAGATAAAAAAACTGCCAATTATGCCTTTATTTTTATAGGCAGGCAGTATAACATTGAAGGTTGATTCCACAGCTCTATAAATACTACACAAAGAGGCTTTTATCGCAAACGGCCGCTGAGTGCCACTGAAGACTTCAAACGAAATCCAACACAAACCAGTGTAAGTTTAAAATGTGCTATAATCTCGAGATTTACGATACAGAAAAATAAAATGGCTATCAAAAATATAATTGTAATTGAATTTTATACAGACTTACAGTAACATAAATGTTTGCTATTTACTTTTTGACATAACGTAGACGGTCATTTCTTTATTCATTTATTTGCAAAAATATGGCAAACACTGTACTATGCCGTTCAAATGAGAATAGGATTGACCCCGCGTCATGTTGGAACATCATAGTTGTCAATTTGAACAATTTTGGTAGGGTCAGCAAAACAAGACATTTTTATAATATAATATTATCACTTTGTCGTTATCGTTTGCTAATTTTCGAGCGATTAGCGAGACAAATACAATAAAAAACTATAACAAATAACGACAAGTTCGAAATAGCTACAACAAAATGGCGGTTGGCAATTCAACTTAATATCATAGTATCCAACAATGAAATTATTGAAAGAAAATAGTATTTGTTTTTTAATAATATTATAACTATTATTACAAAATAATTTAAGACGTTTTTCGCTTCAATTTACTGAGTTAAGGTAAAGGAAAAAAAAACATTATTGATACGTAAATAAAGTTACGTTGCTACTCTCAGTTGAAACGTGTAGTACCTTCGTCTTAACAAGGTATTATTGAATAATTGTATTGAATTTTCCAGTAGCTAAAATGTATCTCAGTTTTTATTACTCTTTAACTTTTTGTCGAATTCATAGAACAAATGAACGCAACAAACTTCAGACAGTGATTGCAACACTGTAGTTCATTTCATTATCCAATTATTTCTTGCACAAACAAGCCCACTTCAGCGACTAAGTACTACTATATATTAATAATGAAAATTAGTCACGTTTTTATACATTTTTATCACCCAGTAGAAAACTGTCATAAGAATGCGAACTTTTAAAGAGATATGGTATGCGGCTCAGTGGCGGATTTGCCCTAAGGCCCAGTAGGCCCAGGCCTAGGGGCGGCCAGAATTTCATTATGTAGTTTATATGGTGGATGCTGAAAAAAGGGCGGCTGATGGCTTGGGGCCTAGGGCGGCCGAGACTGCAAATCCGCCACTGGGCTAACACCCTTTCTTAAGATTAAAATTATGTAGTTTAATGAGATAACGAAAATCACAGCTAGTGTCAAATTAAAACAAAAAGTTAACATTTTTTAACACTTGTGCAACTGATTTATTCAAATAAAACCACTTTTTGCGGATTTACATAGGTGTATTCCCGAAGTTTCGGAGACTTATCCTTATATTTAGTCGGACCCGTAATCATGGTGACTGAAAAGTCTCCAAAACATCGCCTTAAAGTGGTTTTATATGCAGGAAAAAAGCGCTAAAAATAAAATGTTCTGTCACAAGGCCAGACTATGTTTTAAAAACCACAATGGATGGCAAAATATCTGTTCCTTACATAAAACCTAGCAAGGATTTTGAGGTCGACAGAAACACTAGAGTGCCAGCACAGCAAGTGCCCTTGTATCCCTTTGTACAGTTCTTGTTCAACACACGCCCGCAATTTAACACAACCATCAAAATAAAAGGAATTGTTTGCGCGCCATTTTTTTTTACTTTCTTCTATTTGGATATTATATCAAACTTCTTAGGCTAGTGACACTGTATTATGTAGATAATTTTTAATTTACAATTATATACGTAACTAGCTGTTGCCCGTAAATTTTTACGCGTGGAATTTGGGAAATAAAAAAGAAATCTTAACAAATTATACAAAAAAGCCATCCCCTTGAACCACTATTAAAATAATCGTATTTAATTGTATATAAATTGTCATTTATATAATAATTGTCATTTATAATAATAGAAGACTGTACTAACTCATCATGTCACTTTTAATACCTTATTGCTAAAAAAAGTATTTACTTGTACACTAAACGAAAACTGGTTTAAGTCTATATCTGAAACTGATACAAGTGATACAACTTTCCATAAAGCTCTAACTGCATTCTTGTCGCCATGCAACTGTTCGTTCAACCGCACTACGTGTGAATAACAAGGCGTATAAATCGACTTAAGGGCCTACATCAATATTATCGTATATCATCGCCGACACGTACATATTAACACAGCCAGTTGGCACAGAAAATGAAGAATTAGGGATACTTTTCCTATTTACTCAAAATCTACTAAATATATTTTAATTCTGATTTACGTGTTTCTATATATAATACTTACTTATGTTTTTAAAGTTGTTTCATTAGTTAATACGCGATAATAGACCGACAAATGAAAAAAATAAAAAATTTGAGAGGTTTTTTCGCCAAGATTTTCTATCGAGAAATCTTTTTTCAATCGCGTTTCTGAGATTATGCGATCCTAGATCATATATTGAAAAAACATATACTTAAAAATTAGAGCTCTAGCCATTCAATCTAAAGAAACAATGAAAACTTCGCAGGTAGAAAAATGTACGAAGCTATTTTATTATTACTATTTTATTCTATTGTATTTACAAAAAAAAAAGTAGTATATGTATTCTATCCGTATTCTGGTACCCATAACACAAGCATATAAGCTTAGCTTGGGACCAGAGGACGTTGTGTGAAATGTCCATGAATATTTTGGTATCCTCTTAATCATCTGAATAATTCCAATATTCAACTAGTAAACTATACAGCATGTCATTGTGATATTGTCTTTAACTATACACTACAAGTAACTTTAGACATCTAACTACATTTTTAACGACTTCAAAAAAGGAGGAGGTTCTCAATTCGCCTGTATGTTTTTTTTATGTTTTTGCCTCATAACTTTTAATCGGGCGAAGTGATTTTAATTATTCTTTTTTATAGGTGGTAGTTCCCGTGTAGTCCTTTTGGCACCAGGTCAGGATCTAATGGTTATCTCCCAAGAAATCGAGGAAAACCCTCAAAGGTTCGTGAAGTCAGTTCTACGATTTTTTTTAAATACCCCATTATTACAGACTCTGTGGCTTTTTAGTTTTATCTATCCTGACGTTTTGGGGACTTTTCCGTCAATATGGTTATGGGTAAGACTATTTTGAACAATACTATCCAAGAGGAATAGTAGGTAGATAAGATTGAGTTTTAGGTAAGCTGTCCTTTGGACGAGTGTTTTTTTAGTAGTAGCTCTCTTCTCAAAAATATAGATATCTCCTGATAATAAATTGAAACGTAGCCCTTTTCGTAAATACTATAAACCTTTGGGTTTTGATGAGCAGCCAACATTTAGAATGAACACTTGTAAATTTTATATCGATTTTCACCAGCAAAACACATAACGAAGATGTCATGTGCAGTTAACATTAAATCGCAATACTGGCATAATAATAAACAATATGAATATGAAATCTTTTTAATTCTACTGAATATTAACATTATGTAACATAAAACTAGCAGGGATCCATCGTCCATTAACAGAACACCGATTTTAACCCATTAGTACTAATGGAAACAACTAATCTCTGGGGCTTCAATTTATTACTGAAATATCCGAGAGATGTTTTATATTTTAGAATATACTAGCTGTTGCCCGCAACCTTGTACGCGTAAAGTGTTAATAATAAAAGTAACCTCTTGTTGTGTTCTTTGAAATAAATATTGTAAAAAGCGAATTAAAGTGTTATATCGTTCTTGTTTTTTTTTTCTTAAATATCACTTCACAGTCTAAAACAGTTCGGTAGATATCTATCTATGCAACAATGTATATTAGTTTTAGCTACAGCAAGAAATACTTATCATAATCATTTTCCTGTCCTTATCCCGTAATTTGAGGTTATTTCTAGTCGGTAAGGTTAATATATTATGACAATAACGGTACGGAACCCTTCGTGTGCGAATTGTACACGTACTTGACGTTTTTAAGTATTTATTGATTTTCTTATTATAATGCAGTAGGTACCTACTAGCTTTTACTGTGACGATGGCTTATGTGTTATTCTTATTAAGCTAAGAAAATGATCTTAAAATATCAAATACCATTATCTATCCTTGAAAGTTTATGCCGAATTTCTGTCAATTAATGTCAGATAAAGTTCTAAAAGAAAAACACCTATACAGTATACAACCGAGAGCCGAGTGTTCACAGTATCGACTAACTAACTTTAAAGTTCGACTTTTGTATTTTATTAGGGCCGTTTAAAAGTCTGTTAGACACTTTTTAAACTTACTCGTAGCTACGAGGACATTTAAAAGTTATAGGTGCAGGTTATTTTAACGTTCATTATTTTTACTTTTAATAATTATGTATTTCAAAAAACAAAGTTCAACCGACTTCATGCGCCTTTGAAATTTGGGGGTTTTTCTCGATTTCTCAGGAGATAACCATCAGATCCTGACCTGGTGCCAATGGGACCACACGGGAACCACCAGCTTTCAAATAAAAAAATAATCATTCAAAGTTCTCAGTCAATTATCATCAAAGTTATGAGGTAACAAACATAAAAAAAATAAAAAAAATTACAGACTAATTGAGAACATCCTCCTTTCTTTGAAGTACTTTAAAAATTTCATAACAAGACCAAATAATTTCTGGCTCCTATTAGATGCTATTATGTCCTAAAACGTAGAATTCTATCGGCAATTAGCACAAAACACATATGTATGTTAATATGACAGAGTGTTATGTGAGTTTTGCACGGCTGTATAAATATTTTATCGGATACAGACCGGAATATGAAGTGGTTAATTTAAATCTGGCCTGTCTGCGTTACAATTTAGATTACTTTTCCTTTTTCCAATTTTGTAAATTTTATGTTTCAAAATACATATAAGTTATTCATTTTAGATAGAAGCTTTAAAAAAACTCATTTAGTTTTCATAGAGATTATTCGAAACTGTATTGTGCATTTTCAAAAAGTCGCTGTGATTTAGCAACATTTTTTTCATTGTAGTTTTAACATTTTTTTTAAACGTGTACGTAGGTACTGAATGCTTTATTTCATATTATTTTAATCATATAAATAAATTTGAATATTCTGAGTTTTGAAGTTTCAAAGAGTTGAGTCAAAAAATCAAGCCAAGAATAGGTAAAAATAAAAAATGTATTGTAAAATTAATACATAATTTTGCTTTGATTCTTGGATAACAAAAACCCTGTTCACCTAACTATATTTCTTGGACAGACAACCATTAAAACAAGTAAAGCTATAAACATTTACCTTTTTAAAAGAACACAGATTTCCACTTATATACACTGGACTGGGGGAAAAAAAATACCTTTAAAGTTTTACGAACGAGAAATTTTATTATGTCATTAAATCTCTCCACTACTGGTCCATTTGCGTTTATCGTAAATCATCTAAAACTTTTAAAGTTAATGTTGTGTATGTAAAGTTACGAAAATAACTTAACTTTAAAATAATTGAAACAAAATGATTATTATTTTTTTAAATAAATAAATTTTTAACAAGACTCGCTGGTCAGGTACCTAAACTTTAAACTTAGATTTATATTGAAGTTACGACCTTGTGCACGATAGTAGATTACATTACCACCATAAGGCCGTTAACAAAAGACATATCCATATTTTTTTTAAATATATGAAATAAAGATAATGTTTACATAAATAGTGATTGCTGGCGGTCCATTACGTGTAGAGAGAAATAATCGCAACCCAAATATCGATAATCGTATTCATAATATACAACCTGTCATTATTGATATCGAATGATATTCACTGTGAATTGCTACTCTCACGATTGGTATCCATAAAAGAGATGTTATAGGAGATATTACAGATGATCTGTATAATATAATATATATATTTCTAGCTGTCCCGGCAAACGTTGTTTTGCCATACTAAAAAAAAAGGTTTGAAAAATATATGTTGGCTGATTCTCAGACCTACTGAATATGCATGTAAAATTTCATAAAAATCGGTCAAGTCTTTTCGGAGGAGTACGGTAACTAACACTGTGACACGTGAATTTTATATATAAGATATTATTATCTAGAGTATAGTATATATAGTAGATACAAATAAGGAACTTCATAATTATAATAACGGCTTACTCTATTTAATTATATCACAGAGTCTGCCAAGTAAAGCCTGCTAAACTAACACTTGTACGTCAAGAGTTTCATTTCTTAAGTCCAATCATATATAATAGAATAAACAAACAGCTACAAATATATCCATTAACACTCCGACAATGTAGAAACCGGTTGGAGAAATGAATTCAAAAGCTAAATTATGACGAGGTTGAGTTGCTTATTAAAACTTAATTTATTTAATTCACTATTATCATACACTTAATTATTATATCATAAATTCAGAATTAAGATACGGAAATAGTCAAATTTTCAAAACATACACACTCACACACAGTTACACTCTTACACATCAAACACACAAACGTTTTATGTAATTTTTATGTTGTAATGGTAATACCTATTAAGTAGTCTTTATTTTATTTAAATATATTTTTATAAATTGTATTGTAAATTGTTCGGAGGTGGGCGTTAATAGCTGCAACACAGTTTTTCAAGCTCTATTTTATCAACAATAGATTTTATTAAAATATGCTAAACATCATAAAATATTCATAGACTACTAGACTTCAATGCCAACCTAATTTGTTAAACAATTTCAATATTTAATATAATAAAGGCGCCCGTGGGTTTACGAACAAAAAAATACAAGTGTCCTTCCCTTGCTGCGGGTGACACCGCGTTGTAAGAGCTAAAGAAACGAACGAGAGAAGTACGCACGTCGCATATAAAACATGCATGATGCCATCGCAAGTATCCGATGACGCGACGTCAGGGACGCGTCCCGTCAGTCGTGAAAATCAGGCTAAGCTCATTGCAACATGAACAAGAGGTCATGTTGTGCCAACCTGAATAACGGGAAAAGAGCAGGAATCATTCTGCTGTCCTTATACGAGGGGAGGTCCAAAAGTTCGTGGAATGGAGGGGATGGAGTGGGGATAGGGGCGCTCGCTTAGTGTCATACTAATTGGGGACTCATAATTAGTATATAAATGGAGTTTCAGCCCTATTGCGTCATTCGTTTACGAACACTCGCCTGCTAAACACGTCAATCCGGAAGAAAACTGAAACTATGGAGAAAATTGAACACCGTGCGGTCATTAAATTCCTTACCAAGCAAGGAAAGAACGCTCAGACCATTTTGAATGAAATGGAAACTGTTTACGGGGAACAGTGCCCTAGTAAATCAATGATTTACAAGTGGCATGGTCTTTTTAAACATGGTCGGGAGTCGATTGAAGACGACCCCCGCTCAGGAAGGCCAGTTGAGGCCACCACATCAGACATCGTCGAAAAAGTGGAAAATATTGTACTGGAGGACACCCGTTTGAAGAAAAAACAGTTATCTGCATTAGTTGGAGTATCAGATACCACCATTTTGCGAATCCTACATGACCACCTGGGTATGACAAAAGTCAGTGCAAGATGGGTACCGAGAATGCTCACGCCGCTTCAAAAACAGCAGCGCGTCGAAGCGTCAAAACATTTTTGGAGTTGTGTGGCGACGATTCTGGACCGATTTTGGAGCGAATTGTTACCGGCGATAAAACATGGGTTCATCACTTTGAGCCTGAGTCCAAACAAGAGTCCATGCAATGGCATAAAAAGGGGACACCACAGCCAAAGAAATTCAAAGTGTCGGAGTCGGCTGGAAAGTTGATGGCTACTGTTTTTTGGGATTGTGAGGGGATAATACTGATTGATTATAAAGAAAAGGGCAGGACCATAACCGGAGAATACTACGCAACAATACTAGAAAAATTAAAGGATGCCATCAAAGAAAAACGTCGGGGAAAATTGACCAAGGGCGTGTTGCTCTTGCAAGACAACGCGCCGGTTCACAAGAGCAAAGTTGCAATGGCTGCTCTACACACGCATGGCTTCGAATCACTAGTCCACCCACCCTATAGTCCAGATCTGGCCCCAAGTGATTTTTATTTGTTCCCCAATTTAAAAAAAGACTTAAGGGGAAGGAAATTTTCCGACGACAATGAGGTAAAGAAGGCAATTTTGGCTCATTTTGAGGGAAAAGATAAAAAATATTTTTACGTATGATATAATAAAACTATTTTCCGAAGGAAGAATGGAAGTTTGTAATGGATACAGCACAGACTCATACCTACGTACTATATTCTTCTTATATATAAAATTCACGTGTCACAGTGTTCGTTACCGTACTCCTCCGAAACGGCTTTACCGATTTTTATGAAATTTTACATGTATATTCAGTAGGTCTGAGAATCGGCAAACATCTATTTTTCAAACCATTTTTTTGTATAGCAAAACAACGTTTGCAGGGTCAGCTAGTTGTTTCTAAAATTGGGATTAACTAGATTTCAGCGACCCTGTCCGCAATGTTTTTAATGTTTTTGACGTGACAACGTCTTATAATTCGATAGAGCCGGCTGCACGCACGAAAAAACTGACTCATGCGGCGTTACCACGCTCTGAGGCGTTCCATGTAAGGCTTGAAGTGCAAGCGTCTCGCTATCACTTGTCTCGCTTGCACGTTCTTTGTCGCTCGTTCCGCGCCTATTTTTTTTTTTGGGATTCACACTATTTTCCGAAGGAAGGAAGGAAGTCTGTAATGGATATAGCTCAGACTCATACAAAATCATATTAATTTCTAAAATTGAATTAACTGGATTTCGGTGACCCTGCCGCAACGTTCTTCAATATTTTTTTATGGATTCATTTTTTATGTTAAAGTATCTAAGCCCACGGTCATAAAGTGAAATCATGATTCTGTTGGACCATGGAGCATGTTCATGGCATTGTAATTAATCTTAATGTGAACATCGTAAATCCTCCATTAGGCTTTCTATTTCAAAGTTACTAACCTTTCGGTAGTCAAGCAAGAGTTTTATCACGACTCTACTTCTAAGTTAATGTCGTAAAAACTTAATTTATGATACTTGACACCATCACTGTAACTTAACACTTTAACTCCATTATTTTAAGAATATCCTCTTTTTTTTACATGACTATGGTACCAATTTAAAGCACCCAACTAAACTAAACTTAACTTTGATAGTGTCGATAACACAATTCGGAAATTATAACTGAATTTTCTTGTTATAAAACTGTTTATTATAAACTACAGATTGTAATTAATATAAATGTGCACAACAAATTAGCCGATAATAAATAATCGATATACAGCAATAATTTGAAAAAAAGAATTTAACGTATCTGTCTCTCATAGAGCACCACAATCTGTCTTGCGCTGCTTGCATTCAGCGGCTCATTAGGATTTAGTCTCTCTACCTTGTCGGAGGCCGTTTTACGCTGCGTCATGCAAAACCCACATAATTTACTTAAAATATTCACTATAAAATAACAAAGTTAAACATTATACTTACAGCATATCATTGATACAAAAAGATACGCTCGTGCAATTCAATCTAGTTGTGAATGGTGCTGTCTAAATGCATCTGATGTGACGGTTTTGAATGAGCGAGTGCAAACAATCAGCCGGATATCATCCGGTGTCTCGTTACTCACACATACACACAAGTACTATTTGCTCTTTAGAAATGCATTTTCTTTTTAAGATTTTGTTTATATCACGGCCTAGGGTGCATACTTTTTGAGATGTTTCTTTTTCAGTTATCCTACAATACATACTATTTTATTGCATACCAATAATACAAAAATCTGTAATGTGAAACGGTGGCTTATCGCTGTCAGCGATCTCTTCCAAGCATATTACAAACTGCATGGAAATAGTCATTTGAAAAGATTGCGTTTAGAATAACACATAAATTATGATATATTAATTCTAACTAATTAAATTATTATATTTTAAATATAATAAAGGCTATACAAAAATATTCTCACACAAAAATACACAGGAATATTTAGTTATTTGATGCTAGTTTGCTTAATTCTATTTATAAGAAATGTAATTATACTTTTGCTTAAAAACACAATACCATAGTAATATGTAGTCGATTAAAAATTGTTGTTACTTTTAAATTAAGTGGTATAAGCGAGACATATACATATAGATATGTCATGAGACGAGAGGAAAGTAATGTCCTGATGGTGACTTTTAAATTAAGTAGAAAGGTTTTTTTATTAGCTTTTCTATTAGCACTATAATTGTCGATAGATAATCAGCCTATTGATACGAGACAGCAATTTAATACTCGTATTATAGAAATGCAATAAAAGTATTTTAATGACGTCATAAAGTTTACTGTGCATTATCATAGGAAATAGGGTGAATACAGAATTTCAGTCTAATTGTTTGAAGATATACAATTATCTTAAATTGAAAATTACAGAATTCATTTTCAATATTTTAATCAAACTTACATACATACAACGCAAGGTAATGAAATAGCTTTTTGCAAATATTCTTAACAATCAAAAACCATTTTACAAAATCTTGCAATACCAATAACTACTAATTATCTTCTATACTGATATTATAAAGCTGAACAGTTTATTTGTTTGTTTGATCGCGCTAATCTCAGGAATTACTTGCCCGATTTAAAAACCCTTTCAGTATTGGATAGTACATTTATCGAGGAAGGCTATTGGCCATATAATATTTTATCAGGCTGCGACCGATAGGAGCGCAGCATCAGAGAAAATGTCGCAAAAATGAAGAAAATTTTCTAAATTCTACGCGTACTAAGTCGCAATTATAATCGAGAGTGATGCCAACAAATGCATTAGAGCACATTATTAAACTGTAATGCTATGATAGTGTTAGATGTAACAAAACTAATACACCATGGTACCAACGACATGTTAACTGTACATGTACCCAACATATTCATACGCACAGGATGGGTGCGGCAAAAACGAAGAAAATCTGTTATCAATTTGCAGTGGGTTTCACCTGAAATATATAAAATATCAGTGAATATCGCACATTTATTTGCTTTTTGAGAAAAATCAAAAGAAATAAATATTTATCTATTAAAATATATCTCTTTAGGGTTTTGTATAGAAAAGAAATCCCTGTAGTCTCATTTCGCTGTCCGTCTGTCTGTCGGTCTATTTGAAAAATATTACCAAAATACGACCATTTTTGAGCAACTTCGACATAGACTAGGGAATCGAAACCTACAGATTATTTCCCATTGCCCAGACACTTGAAATTTGCTATGGACCAAGCCTATATAATGTTGATATAGGAAAAATCTAAAAACTGGTCATAACATCATAATTTTTGAAATTATAATTTGTCATAAAATAATTTTTTTTTGTGATTGTAAGGTTTATGTAATAGTAGTGCCACGAACATGGTGCAACAATTCCTCGAATAATTATTAAGTTAATAAATAGGCGAAGTTTTAATACTTACTGTCAATTGAATTCACGTAAAATTCACACAATTTGCGAGTTAAAGCATCAATAATATTTTCCAATCTTGTTCCAGCTTTAGCTATACCATATAATGCGATACTAAACAATATCATTGATAATATAGATACGATTATCATCAAGCTTAGAACTTTATTCTGCAAAAAGTTTAATTTTTTTTCTCAAATTATTCAGTCAACTTCAAGCAACACTATTTTACTCTTACTAAAATATAGCAAAACTATCTATAAAAACGTAAAGTATTCATTCATGTGAGTCACAGCCATTATATTACAAAATTATTTAAAAACAAACCGTAACAGTTTTTTTTTATCTATTTTTAAGCTATTGCACAGTTTCTATCGCGGGCCTTGAGCGTGGAGACTAAATCCACAAAATTCGAAATTTAAAGTCCGTTGGTAAAGGAAATAGCGTAAAAGACCTCACACATCGGTAGCGCCGATGCCCGTGCATGCGTAGCATGCGCAGTAACGCCGTTTCGCTGTTCGCGCTGGTGACTCATGTCAGTTTTGGCGTTAGTTTTTATTTTATTGACATTTGATTGACAATCGCTATTTTATCATAATTACCATAAACAATGGACAGATGTAAGCATCAGTAAATAAGGATTATTAATCTTATTTTAGTTTATGGTATTTAGATTCTTGCATAAATAAAATAAATAAATAATTATAATTGCATAAGTTGATAAAAAATACTATGCCATAGCTTTACCGCGGCAGTCCCCGAGTGACACACGTCTTTTTTTCTATTTATACATACCACACACACTTCAGCTACAGAATACAGTATGACCATGGAATAGCAAGTAAATGTCGACATCATTACAGTTAGCTGAAAGAGATCAGGAAATATTATACCGAAAAATTGTAAATAACCCTGATAGCTGATAGATTGGTTGGACCTCGGGTGTTTCAACTGGATATCACTATACCCAATAGTTGCACCGGTGAAGCTCGGCGTCAATTATAAGTCGATGAAAGCCCAGATACTAAAAGCAGTCTTCAAAAATTAAATACATGATAGAAACTCCTCAGACACAGCCTGTGCATAATGATAGGACGCTTATAGATTTTTACACGTGACGTTTTTTACTATGTAAGAAGTAGAGAAATCTTACTTCTTACATAGTAAAAAAACGTCACGTATGCCAGCCCATAAATGTCCCACTGTTGCGCACAAACCTTCTCCACTTTGGAAGGGCTTATGGTGTACTAGGCTGGGCTGATCAGGCGTGTGGCGGAGGGTTTATTTTCGAGATTTCCATCACTCGCAAAAGTTGTTGTCTGTGTTTAATATACTTTAAATGGCTTTTATAGCACCCTGTGCAAGAAAAATTTCCATTATGTATACTTCAAGTACTCTATATTTTATTAAAGCAAATCTTAGATGTTTAAATATATCATAATTATATTATAAATTATATTTACCTGTACACTAAAAATATAATTGCACGTTATTGAACTACAATGTATATTCTTGTAAGCTGACATCCATTGATCAAACTTGTTTACTGTTTCTTCCTTTAACAAAACGGAAATTTCTGCACTAACTTCCCCAACCTTTATTGCCTCTAACTCTTTACTAATATCTCGTACAATTGAAGACAACTGCTCATAAATAATTGACAGTATTGTGTATACAATAAAATATTCCAACAGGAAGCGTAAATTACACATAGTAATATTGCAATGATATAGAATCCATAGAAATGTTATTATAGAATTCCTGTTATTATTATAAGTTACTACAATCGTATATATGTACGTCAGTAGAGTAATAAGGCAAGATATAAACATCCATACTTTTATTTTTTTCTGTATTTTTATCAATCTTTCTAAATAAACATTGTCGATTATATACTCCTGATGAACAGCCAAGTTATTCATAAGAAATTGAAATGATTTTGTGTAATAAACAGCCAGTATGGTTACAAATACTGAAAAAAAGGCCGTAGTCAAACTAAAGACATCAGCACTAAGATGGAAAGCTCCCTGAATGATAAATTTTCTTAATATGTTCCAGCTAGTACCGCATATTTCACAGGTAATAAAAATGCTTATTATAATTTTATTACGCATTTTGAAGTCTCCAAAATTACGAAAAACATATATCAAATTCTGAACAATTAATATATGTTTTAAGATAGACATATTTCAGACTTTTTATCTTATTTTGTATTAGGCGTCGATTTAAACTTACGCAGTATACGCACTAGACGTTATCAAGAAACTTCATAGGTGTTTCAAAGTAAAGTAGATTAAATGCTATTAAATAATTTAATAAATTAAAAACAAACGAAATTTATAATTCGTTCAATGACAACATTGATGTTATAATTTCTTTATTTACGCTACATTTGTGTACTTCATTTCTAATACATTACTCGTGCAAACATTACCGTACTCTAGTTGGAACAAATATTTACACAAAATGTGTCAAAATTATGAAACAAGTATTAGGTACGTTATATTGACATAATAATATTGTTACGTGTTAGGGTTCGAAGGATTTGGAGAGAAAGACCTGCTGACTCTTTTAGAAGACTTTATTCACTAGCACTAGTTACACACTAAGCACTAGGTCCAAACACTAAGCACTAACAATGTCCTAGATCGTAGCCAAGTTGTAGGTTTCACTGGTATCACTCTTGATCACTTGTTTTCGCTCTCGAAGTCGCCTTTATCGTAGCTCGAACTGAACTGCCCGGGCTCGCCTCCCTGCCGCTATTTATATGCGCCGAGACGAGTTCCAGACTATTCCAGAATGTTCCCGACTGTGCGCGAACGTGATCGCCCGGAACGAATGTTTCTAGAAGGTTCGCGCATGTACGGTAGTTCCTCTAACGCCATCTAGTATCTAATAGGGGTTTCACTCTGTTCGGTTCTTTAATTGGTTTTACTAGTTGCTGCTAGATGGCGCTAGCTCCTTTGTGTTTTGTGTGTTCGTAACACTACTCCCCTCTTAGAGATGCTCGTCCCGAGCATCGTTGTTACTACCATGGTAACGCGCCAGACGGTCTATGTGTACCACTTTGAATGTCCCTCTTGGTTGCTTTTGAATCCTATAGGTCACATCATTCAGTCGGGTAACCACTTTGTATGGACCGTCCCACTGGTTCTGCAACTTTGGAGATTTCCCTTTCCGGCGAGTTGGGTTATGCAGCCACACCAGTGACCCTTCCTCGAAGCCGCTCGTGTTCGATTTCCGGTCGTATCTGGTTTTCATGTTCTCACTTGACTGTAACCCATTTTCCCGAACCAAGGCGTGTATATAGCGCATCTTTTCCCTTAAATCGCAGACATAGTCTTGTACAGTCTTTGGTCCCTCCGGTGACCCTCCTGTCAATAGGTCTACTGGTATTCGTAGTTCTCTACCGAAATTGACATACGCCGGGGTAGCTTTTATGCTCTCATGCTCGGCGGTTCGGTAAGACAGAAGGAAGAGTGGTATATACTTGTCCCAATCCTTTTGTTTGTCATCTACCAATTTCGCCAAATGCCTCTCAAGGGTCTGGTTAAATCTCTCAACCATTCCATCAGACTGCGGATGGTACGCGGTGGTCCTCGTCTTATGCATGCCCAAAATTCTGCACACTTCCTGGAACACCTGCGATTCGAAGTTCCTGCCCTGATCAGAATGGATTTCCAGAGGCACACCAAAGCGACATATCACTTCTTCGACTAACTTAGTAGCGACTGTTGTGGCTTCTTGGTTCGGTATGGCGAACACTTCGGGCCATTTGGTGAAGTAGTCAATGACGACCATAAAATACTTGTTTCCCGAATCCGTTACAGGAAATGGCCCAGCTACGTCAACTGCAATTCGTTCCCACGGTGCACCGACGTTATACAACCGCAGGTTCCCACGGCTCCTGGTCTGTGGTCCTTTCACAGCAGCGCAAGTAGTACATTTGCGGCACCAATCCTGTACATCATCTCGCAAATGTAACCAGTAGAATCGTTCTCGCACTTTTGTTAACGTCCTCTTGACACCTAGATGACCTCCTGATACGCCATCATGTATTTCACGGAGAACATCTGGTACTCTCGTTCTTGGGACAATTATCTGAAGATGGAACTCTCTGCCGTTAGTCTTTTCCCATTTCCGGTAGAGTATTCCGTTTTGGAGTATCAGACTGTCCCATTGCGCCCAGTACGCCTTAGTGACAGCGCCAGTGGGTGCAACCTCACTCCATATTGGTTTTACGTCACCCCGTTTCTTCCATGTGATGATGTGCCGAAGGTCGTCATCTTTTTCTTGAGCCTCCCTCATAGCATCATTCTCCCAGAGACTCAAAGGATTCGTTCTCGTTAGCTTTAATGTTACTTCATTGCATTCCTGCTTAACACAATGTTTACAGTCCTCCGAACACGGCCTTCGTGAGAGTGCGTCGGCATTCCCATGTGTCTTTCCGCCGCGGTGTTCCGTCTTGAAGTCGTACTCCTGGAGCTGTTCAATCCATCGAGCTACTTGACCTTCTGGGTTCTTGAATTGCAGTAGCCACTTCAAGGCTGCGTGGTCAGTTCGTAGTAAAAACTGTCTGCCGATGAGATATTTGTTGAAATGTTGTAGCGTCTTTACAACAGCCAAGAGTTCTCGTCTTGTCACACAGTAGTTTCTCTCTGGCTTGGATAAAGATTTGCTGAAATATGCAATAACAACTTCTCTTTCACCCTGTTTTTGAGATAACACCCCTCCAATGGCCGTGTTGCTTGCATCCGTGTCAACTATAAACCGACCTTCAGTTTGTGGATACCCCAGGATTGGTGTTTCACACAGATGTTTCTTCAGTTTCTGAAAAGAATCTTCACAAGTCTCATCCCAACTAAATTGTCGTTTATCTTCTGTCAGCCGATGTAATGACTTGGCTATCTCTGCGAATCCCTTAACAAAACGCCTGTAGTATGAGCATAGGCCGAGGAATGCCCGCACTTCGGTTTTGTCCTTAGGGGTAGGCCATTTTTGAACTGCTTCCAGTTTCTCCGGGTCTGTTTGGATTCCATCACTGGAGATAATATGGCCGAGATAGTTGACCTTGCTCCTGAATAAACGACACTTTTCCGGGTTCAACTTTAACTTGGCTCCCTCTATTTTGGCGAAAACTCGCTCCAAGTTTCGCAAATGGTCCTCGAAGTCGCGTCCGACAATGATGACGTCATCCAAGTAGACTAAGCAAGCCTCTCCAACTAAGCCTGCCAGTACACATTCCATGAGTCGCTCAAATGTGGCAGGTGCGTTGCACAATCCGAAGGGCATGACGTTAAATTGCCATAAACCTTTACCGGTCGAGAAAGCTGTCTTCTCCTTGTCTTTTGGGTGAATTTCCACCTGCCAGTAGCCAGATTTCAGGTCTAGGGTCGAGAACCATTTCATGCCACTCAGGGTATCTAAAGTGTCGTCGATTCGTGGTAACGGGTAACTGTCCTTCTTAGTGACATCATTGAGACGCCTATAGTCCACACAAAATCTCGTGCTACCATCTTTCTTCTTCACTAATACAACAGGTGAGCACCACGGACTTGAAGACGGTTCAATAATCTTATTCCTTCTCATGTCCTCCAAAAGGCCTTCAACTTCTTTTTCCTTTGCAATTGGTATCCGTCTTGCTCGTTGACGAATTGGCCTCTCGCTTCCGGTATCTATCCTGTGCTGAACCATCGACGTTCTTCCAAGGTCCCCTTCTTGACTGGAGAAGATATTCGCGTAGCGCTGCAAAAACTTCTTAGCCTTCATGCTCTGCGAATAAGTCAGATTACTCTTACAGTCATCGAGTAGCTTAGTCACTAAACCGTAGTTATTGCTGTTTGCCGAGTCTGCGCCTGTCATCGAACTACACTTTTTCATCCAGACAACTTCCTCGCACTTTTCGATGACGTCACCTTTGTTCAAGCAGATCTCGCGATCACCAAGATTCAAAACTCTGACCACAGCGTTACTGTTTCCAGTAACAAGGGTTCTCGCCGTCATCAGTTTTTGTGACGATGTCTTGGTAGGTGTGTCTTCGATCAACACGCATCTGTTTGACTTTTTCTTTCCAGCTGGCGGCAGTTCCACCAGTACCTGAGCTTCCGCTCGTCCAGGTATGATGACTTTCTTTACACATGCGACTTTCCCGCAGGCGCCTCCAAGAATGAAGATTTCTTCTTCACCACACTTGAAAACTCCGTCAGCGACATTAATTCTGCAGTTGTGTTTCTTCATGAAATCCAAACCCAAGATGCAATCATCCACAATCTCAGCCACGATTACGTTATGAGAGTATGAGGACCCCCCTACATACATCGTAACTGACGTTTCTCCCAAGACGGGTATTGGCTGACCGGAGGCAGTAAGAAGCCGACAGTTAATTCTCCTCTTGTGTCCCGTTGCGGTTTTTACCAGACTTGGGTTCACTATTGTTCTAGAGGCTCCTGTGTCCAGAGTCATTTTGCAATCCGTCCCGTTAATGGTCCCCTGAATCGCAAGACTATTCCCGCTACATGCCTGGGAGATAACAGTTATCGGGGCTCCCTCCGCGTCAGCCGGCACTCGACCTTAGTCCTGTTTCCCTGATCCCGGGCAAGGGACAAAGCCCCCTGCTTCTTCAGCACCTCTATTTGTTCCTCGATTCTTTTCATCCTTGCCATCTGGGTTTCCTTCTGCGGGCAGTTGAGCTGAAGATGGCCCCTCTCGCCGCACTTGTAGCACATGGCTCCAGAACTTTTCTTCGTAGGGGCCTTAACCTCCTTGACTTCCTCAGAGACCTCGCGGATCTTATGGGTATGCCGTATGTCATATCGAACAGCCTCGACCTCCAAAGCATGCGCCAATGCTTCCTTTAGCGAGGTATGGTGACGAAGCCTCACTGCAGCTCTGACCTCCAGGTCTTTGATTCCGTCGACAAATGCTTGAACAATATTCGTGTCTACCATCTTGGTGTCGGCTCCTGGGTGTGCCTTCCTGACGAGTTTTTCAATTTCCAACGCCCATTGTTGTAGTCCTTCTCCTGAGCGTTGGACTCTGTCACGCAGTTGGGCACGGAACACGTGCTCCAGGTGTCGCTCCCCGTATCTGGATTCAAGTGCCTCCATCAGGTCTTGGAACCCATTTCCTGTATGTGGCAGTGCTTCCAGGACCGACAAAGCTTGCCCTCTGAGCGCAACAGTGAGAGCGGTCAAGCATTGTTCTTCCGTCCATCCGTTGGCAGTAGCAACCGTCTGGAATTGCTGACGATAAGCGTTCCAGGAAGTAGTGCCGTCGTATGGCGGAACTTTCACTCTTGGTCCTTGTGCCACTCCGATAGTTCCACTAGAGATCGCAACTCCCGTGGTTTCAAGGCGCACTACTTTCTTCTGTAGTTCAATGAGGCCGGTTTTCACATTTTCGACATCCAATCCTAACCCGGTAACTCGTTCTTCCACTACGTCGACATCTTTTCGAAGCTTAATCACCGTGTTACTAACATCATTTATAGCACAAAGCACTTTTTCTTGGAGGTCTTTTTGTTGCTCTTGTGATTCTTGCAAAGCGCCGAGCTTGCGTTCTTGTGACTTGCAAAGCGCCGAGCTTGCGTTCTTGTGACTCTTGCAAAGCCCCGAGCTTGTGTTCTATCAGTTCAATTAAACTTCCTAATTGAAGTGCTACTTGAGGAACTGACACTACGGTGCTGCTGGTGGGCGTGGCTTGTCTAGTGGGCGTGGCCTGTGTGGTGGGCGTGGCAAGGTGGGCAGAGCCAGTGGGCGGAGCTTGTCTAGTGGGCGTGGCCGGTGTGGTGGGCGTGGCAAGGTGGGCGGAGCCAGTGGGCGTGGCTTGAGTCTGAGTAGGCGGAGCCTGGGCCTGGGTGGGCGGAGCCCGATGGGCGTTGTCGGTGGGCGTGGCATGGTGGGCGTGGCATGGTGGGCGTGGCATGGTGGGCGTGGCATGGTGGGCGTGGCCAGTGGGCGGGTCTAGGGGGCGTGGTCGGTGGGCGGGGCCTGGTAGGTGGGGCCAGTGGGCGGGGCTTGGTCCACAGCGGGCGTGGCCTCCGCAGCTCGTTGTGCCCTTGTCCTGACGCCCTCGAAGTCCTCTCTCGGAGTCAATGGCATCTCCAAATCTCACTTCCGACACCAGTTGTTACGTGTTAGGGTTCGAAGGATTTGGAGAGAAAGACCTGCTGACTCTTTTAGAAGACTTTATTCACTAGCACTAGTTACACACTAAGCACTAGGTCCAAACACTAAGCACTAGGTCCAAACACTAAGCACTAACAATGTCCTAGATCGTAGCCAAGTTGTAGGTTTCACTGGTATCACTCTTGATCACTTGTTTTCGCTCTCGAAGTCGCCTTTATCGTAGCTCGAACTGAACTGCCCGGGCTCGCCTCCCTGCCGCTATTTATATGCGCCGAGACGAGTTCCAGACTATTCCAGAATGTTCCCGACTGTGCGCGAACGTGATCGCCCGGAACGAATGTTTCTAGAAGGTTCGCGCATGTACGGTAGTTCCTCTAACGCCATCTAGTATCTAATAGGGGTTTCACTCTGTTCGGTTCTTTAATTGGTTTTACTAGTTGCTGCTAGATGGCGCTAGCTCCTTTGTGTTTTGTGTGTTCGTAACAATATTTAAAACTAATTAGTTAATGGGTTAATCAGGCAAAGCGTAGAACTTTATTTCTTAAGGTGGAGGTAATCATTCTACTGCCGATAGACAGCATATTAAAAGAAAACTCCCGCTGGCTTTGATTGTTCCATAATTAGTTTGTCACATTTCTTACCAAATAATTAGTCTAAATCTTTCTGGGAACTGATTCTATTTATAGCAGTTTTTTTTAGTTTGTCACGTACACACATACAGACAGAACAATGAAAACAACATAACCTAGGACCAAATATTTATTCATTAGGTAAAATAAGTATGTATCTTTGAAAATAACACACAAAATACGTTCAAAAATATAATCGAGAGTTGATGCTTACGAATGCATCAGAGCACATTATTAAATTGTAATGCTATTATGGTGTTAGATGTTACAAAGGCGATACTATATGGCACCAAGGACATGTTGATAGTAATAGTACCCATCATGTTTATTTGTACTGGATGGGTGCGACAACAACGAAGAAACTCTATTATATGTTTGCAATAGACTTCACCTGTAAAAAACATTTTGTAAATTTCAAAACTAGAGATTTCTAAGAAATTATTTTTTAAGGTCGGGCCCTGGCCTAACTTCCACTGACTCTTTAATAACATAATCTATATTGAAATTTATAATGTTGGAAAATACTTCTGTATATAATACGTATAGTATACCCCGTTAATACGGGGTACACTATGTAGATCTTACGGAAGAAGAACTGAGCTGAGTTTGGTAGCAGAGAACGTAGTTTAAAATGTCCATGGGCATTTGTTTGCATAACTGTCCGCGTGAAAACAATAATGTAGGTACATAATACAAAGTAAAATTGAATACGATAGTTCATCTATCGTATAAACTTTCTCTTTCGTTGTCACCTATAGGGATGTAATTTTCCTAAATTATTTACTAGTGCTTGACTACACAGTAAAAGAAAAATTGACAGCACACGCCTAAATTTGGACGTCCACGAGATACTATCTCGTTCTAATTTGGGCTGCAAAATAGGGGCCTCGCAAAACATAATATGTTTTGCATATTTCACAGACACGAGACATCTTCAGATATACGGTTTTTTTGACGTGACAACGTCTTATAATTCGATAGAGCCGGCTGCACGCACGAAAAAACATGACTCATGCGGCGTTACCTCGCTCTGAGGCGTTCCATGTAAGGCTTGAAGTGCAAGCGAGATGCTTTCGCTTCACTTCTTCTTTGTCGCGACAAAGAACGTGCTTTCATCATTAAAATGAATAGCATCGGTCCGCTAGTGCAGCGATTGTAGGTTATGCTATAATTGACAAAATTAAAACAATTAAGACGTTGTCACGTTCAACTATCGTCAGTAAACCGACTTTACAGACAACCAATTTTTTTCTTTTTTTTTCACCTTTTTGCAATGATGGTGCCTTGAGCCTTACCATGACCAGGCGAGAGGTGGCCCCGCTAGCCGGGGCCCGACCCGGCGGGGGGAACATTAGGTCCCACAGTGGCGTGGCCGAGTGCCACATTTGCCGCGGCGGGTCTCTAAATACCGACCCGCCGCGCTTCAGATATACGGTGCCTCGATCGCCGACTTCACCGCAGCTTCCGAAAAGAAGCTGCTATATAAAATATTATGTCAATAATTCTCACTCTTAACTGTATTTACGTAGAGTTCACACAACTTGCGTTTCAATGCAGATAAACTATGTTCCAATCTTGATCCAGCTTTTGCCATGCTGTATAGCGTGAATTTAAACAGCAACATGTAGAAGATACCCACACCAACCATAAGCAGTGAACTTATAACATCTGTTATATCTGCAATCTAAGGCAAAGAAAGTAAATATATTTTAACAAATTTGATATCAATTTTTTTCTAAATATAGGTCTGTATAACACCTGTGTGTTATTGTTTATTAGAATTAATAAAGTGTGTAAGTACTCGCCTTTAATATTTCAATTATTGAATACAGCAATGCCATGACATAAAATAGTAATATTGCCATCATTACCATTAACTGAAAACGAAAATAAGTTAGTAATTTGTACCGTGCGCGCATGCTTATACAGATCTACTATGTACCTGACCTCAACAGATTCATGAATGTGTGGTCACAGTACTACAGTAGGAAGTCATAAATATGATCAATCAAATACAATGATGACACCTTAAAATGACATACTATTTGCAATGATATCTTCAGATGTGCTAATTTCGACATTGTTTTCTAATATTATTATTACTTGACATATTTTTTTTTGTAACAAAATGAAAACTGCATGCCTAATATTAAATGTTTATATTATCTACCAATGTTGTACGCCTAAATGGCAGGACATAGTGAAACCTGTTTTAATTTCTACGGATCTCAACATCTTATGTACCTATTTGTCCACAATAAAAAATACTTTGACTTTGACTTTGACAATGCAAAATTATCAAAACTGTGTTAGGAACAAAATTCGGCCAAAATCAAGTAAATATTTTAATCACCATATTATTCATAATTCATACTCCTGGCCGTATACCGTTGTTTGGGGTCGGTCGGCGCAATACCTATGCCTTGTTGTTCACGTGCAGTGGGTTTTGGCTGATTTTTACGACCAGCCGCCTGCCTGACGTCAAACCTTCTTGGGTATGTGCGCAGGTTTTGTGCGACGTGGTTCCCTCGATCGGTTCTTACAGCCCCCGCGGGTAAGACATAATATGGATGTTTTTTTTTTTGTGGGGAATGCATTTACACACTTCGCCTTTCCGGTTGCGGGGGCAACCTTCGGGCTTTGTGTGGGACTCCCGGACTAAAGCTGCCGGACTACCCACTAAACCCCACGGTGTTCCTCCTCGCCCTTAGCCGGGCCATGTTAGTCACTCAGGTATTACCATGACCCAGCTAGGGATAATATGGAGGTGACACTTGTATTCTTTTTGTCCGTCACCCCCGTTATATACCACAGTTATATATTATTATTCATACAATCATATAATTAATTACATATTTCAGTAGTTGGTTTTGTAAACAAAAAAATATTGTATTACCTACCTGCATACCAAAAATATGATTGCATAACATTGAACTGTAATATACATTCTGGTAAGCCGTCATCCATTTCTCAAATTTTTTCATGCAATCTTCTGTCGATAATGTATGTAATTTTTCACCAAAGACTGGCTTTATATTCTGTAACTCGTCATCAATATCTCTTGTGATTGAGAATAATTGCTCCGAAATAATTGACAGTATACAATAAACAATGAAATACTCCAAAACGAAGCGTAAATTACAAGTGGTTGAATTGTATTGTACTATAATACCTATTATAGTGTTCGCGAAATTGTCATAATTAAAATAAATCATTATAAAAATATACAACAAAGCTAGCAATAAAAAGAGATACACAAGAAAAAGGGGTAACCGTATTCTTTTCTGTAATTTTACTAAACTTTGAGAATACATGTTATCGTTAAGAATGTGTTGATGAGTAGAAAAATTTGTAATTAGATTTTGAAAGGATTTGGCGTGGTATATAGCAAAAAATATTATAGCTATCGAAAAACAGGCTGTAGCAAGATTTAACATCATGCCAGCACTAATAGAAAACTTTTCTTGGGATCTAATTTAAACAGTTATGTTAAGAATTACACAGGATATTTCAATGAGAATAAAAATGATAATTAAAATCTGATTGCGTCTCTTGAATCTGCAAATATTACGGAATACGACCATAAAGTTTTGAATAAATAAAATATGATTTATAGCAGTCATTTTGACCATATTTTACTTTAAATAATGATGGGTGTGTAACTATAAAGAGGCACGCACTATCAACTGAACTATTAATGACTGAGGGTGCTTAACGAATTGAATTAAAACAATTACTTACGTAATGTTCTTGTTGTGACAGATAGTTGTCAATTTTTTAATTAAATATTAATGTACGTACACTTTGATGAAAATATAAAATAGAACAATAACTAGCAAAACCGGTGAAGGAATCCGGATGCGTTCCACAAAGAAAACGAAGATAATTTTTACAGATTTTTATTTTCTTTTACAAAAGTAGGCAGGCAGTCGAAATGAGTGGGAATGCGTGACGATGCGTTTGCGTATATGCAATGGAGTGCAGTTAACAGCTAAATTAGAAACATTACTGACCAAAGTGTCTCTTGGCTAATGCCGCATTCCCCGCATCCCAGTGATTTAAACTTATAACTATGCTTATGACTTATGACTTAGAACGACAATTGTATGATTGCGTCGCCAACAACAAGTTTACAATTACATTAGTAGCAGTTGAAGAAATAAAACTAGGATATAAAAAAATACTAGTACAAGGGCTTAAGATCTGACGTAATGATAAGAGATTTCTAAGACAACATGTTTTATTAATATAAAAATGCTTTGTTCTTAGACGCAATTAGTAAATTAAAGTATATATTTGTTTTGTTATTGTTTATTCTATTACAAATAAATAAATATTGTGTAATAATTACTGTAAATAAATTTTGACAGACTGTTCACGCAAATATATACATAATTATATAGGTACATATTACAATGCACACTGTGATGACGACAGCGGAGCGATGAAGCGGGTAGCGGGCGGCGGTGGTAGCCGCGCGCGGCGAGCGGCGAGTTTGCGATAATGACTAACACGACATCTATTGTACGAATCACACACATTTGTAATTTATAAATAAACATTTTTGCTTCAAAGTTAATAAAGAAGTTAATTGAATTTACCTGCCCTAAAAGCCTAAACAAAATCTGGATCTTCGAGACGGATCATCATTACGTAGCACCAGGATCGGCGCTTCACAGCGGTCAGGTTTATCAATCCTTCTTTATATTTCCTTTTCCACAGCTCATTTGTGCTAACACTGTGTTTTTTCTTTCGTGTACACCCGTATAGCTAGCTACATTTATCGCGCGATTTGTTCGTTGTTTCTAGAACGCTCGACGCTCGAGAGCCGTACGTACTTACTACCCGTTTAACTTGATTCGTTTCCCACATTTCACACAAAATGACTAAAAAGCGGTATTCACTCGTAGATACTGAAAATCAAGAGGATATTATTCGGGATTTAGTTAAAAGACGTTCGGTAATTAAGGGTAAATTCACACTGTTCACAAAGTATGTTAAGACTTTAGATAATTTACAGTTATCTGAATCCGATAAAATCGAATTAAAGGAACGTTTTCATAATTCTAAATTATTACTAGACCAATTTTCTAAAATTCAAGATGACTTAGAGTTAGTTGTATCAGATAGCCAAATAGAAAAAGAGCTAATCGAGAGAGAAACATTTGAAAACCAATATTACGCGATCGTGGCCAAGTGTAAAAGTATTTTAAGCGAATTAATGGGTCAATCAACATCAAATAAAAAATCGATAGTAAAATTACCTACAATTTCTTTGCCAACCTTCGATGGTGGGTATGATCAATGGCTCGAGTTTCGCGACACTTTTTTATCTGTTATTCACAATTGTAATGATTTAGACAATATTCAAAAATTTCATTATTTACGTTCAGTTTTAACAGGAAACGCACTTCAAGTAATAAAATCTTTAGAATTCTCTTCGGATAACTATTTAACGGCATGGGATTTGCTTGAGAATAGGTATAACAATAACCGTTTGTTAGTGCATAACCATTGTAAAGCGTTGTTTAATGCGCAGTCGGTTAATAAGGAATCGGCCACACAAATACGAAAATTAATCGACACGATCTTGAGAAATATGCGCGCTCTCAAAACGTTAGGCGAGCCTACAGATACGTGGGATACTCTAATTTCCTATATTATTGTCACAAAATTAGATGCTTCCACAGAACGCGAGTGGGAGCTATATAAAAGTACACTTATACACGGCAATGATAAAATATCTTTATCCGATTTAATTAAATTTCTTAAAGACAGAGCCGATGTATTAGAAACTATTCAAAACACACAAGTTAAACACGTAGATACAAACAACAAGAAGGTACCGTCAAATCAACAAAAATACACACACAGTTACGCTACTACACAAAAGGTAATTCATAATAATAAACCGTCAAATTCGTTACAATCAAACACAACAAAAATTAACTCATGCATTTTGTGCCAAGCGAATCATCCACTTTATGCATGTGATACGTTTCTCGGTTCATCTATCGGAGATAGAATAAAAATTGTTACTGATAAAAACCTGTGTAGCAACTGTTTGCGGCCCGGGCACGCGGTTAAAGACTGTTGGTCAGGGCCGTGCAAGCAATGTAATCAAAAACACAATAGTTTATTACACGAAAATGATAACACCAGTGCATTAATATCTTCGGTTGTCTCACATAAATCACAAATATCGCCCCAACGTGGCGCATTTAATCACAGCAAAGACACACATATAAAACAAACCGCATCCCACCAAAGTAGTACGCTTTATTACGATCAACACGTTTTACTATCTACGGCTTTAGTGGAGATCGCGGATATAAGCAATAATTATATTGTGGTACGGGCGCTTTTAGATAACGGAAGTCAACACAGTTTCATATCACACTCATTATGCAAACGCATTAACCTTCCAATGATACAGTCCACTGTGCAAATAACCGGAGTAGGAAACTGCGTTACGCAGTCCACACAATCTTGCAAAGTTCACATAAAGTCTAAAACTAATTCATATAGCACACACATTAATTGTTTAGTTTTAGATCGCATTACCGCTCAATTGCCTTCATTAGGTAGTAATCATAATATTTATTTACCTGAAAACGTTCAATTGGCTGATCCTGAATTCTATCTATCAAATCAAATCGAGTTATTAATAGGCGCAGATAAATTTTGGGAATTTCTCAACGAGGGCCTTATTCGTTTACCTCATGGTCCATATTTGCAGAACACGAAATTAGGATGGCTCATTTCAGGAACTGTTAACTACTCTAATTCTCATATTAAACGAGTTCAATGCAATTTAACACTTGACACGCAACTAAAACAGTTCTGGGAACTTGAAGAAATTATTCCTATCAAAAAGTTAACAAAATCTGAAAACAGTTCCACGCGGGCAGTCATAACGGACGCGCGTGTCTTACTCGTCGGCTCGTCGTGACACGAACCCGAGTACTTTCATTACGCGTAGTGAAGTGTTCGCAAACGGGCGCTAGCGCTTATTCTCTAAAAAAAGGGTTTTTCCTGGTTTCAGGAAGCCCTTTAAATAAAAATGGATAACACCCCACAGTTTCAAAACACCCCAACGACTCAAAATACGTCAAGTTATGCCAATGTAACCTCGTCTATATGTTTACCGAAAAAGGAACAAGCCATTATTCTAAACTCAATAGACGGAATTACTCTCAAAGAATATATTGTTGCACTAACATCTGTTACCCCTTCCACTTCTATTAGATTTGTTTCTCGAATATCAAACGGGCGTATATGTATTTATCTGGATTCCAAAACCACAGCTGAAAGTTTAGTAGACAAACAAAAGAAGATATCTATACAAAATCATACCCTTGAGATTAAACCGCTAATTACAAGAAATAAAAGGATTGTTCTCTCTAATGTTTGTCCAGTTATACCTAATAGTGTTATAGAACAAAAATTTCAGGAATTACGTATACAAATAATGTCTCCTATAACCTATATGAAAATAGGGATGACTGATGCTGGTTTTTCTCATATCCTAAGCTTCAGACGGCAATTATATATAAGCCCAGAAGATGAAAAACGTCTCCCAGAGTCATTTCAAATAGAATTTGAAGGTACAAACTATTGGATTTATATAACTACTGATGCCTTGAAATGTTTTTCCTGCAACTCAATGGGACATTTGGCAAAAAATTGCCCTACAAATCTAACAAACTCCCACAAAAATTCCAACATAACTCCATCTCAAACTCAGGGCTCCGTAGATATAGAAAATGAAGCAATGAATACAAATATTAATATTTATGAAAGTACCGAGGATCTTACGGAACCTGTACCTAACACATTAAATTATCAAGACTTTCCACAGCCGTCACCACATTACCTAAAAGGAAAAAAGCGAATCCATTCTCCAACTAACAGTGATTCTTCTAAAATAGTAACCACGAAACCGATTATAAACATAGAAGAAAGAAAAATGATTGAAAATGAGTCAGACGAAAGTTACAGTAGTTCGATTTCAATTGATTATGTTGATGACAAAATAAAAATAAAGAAGAAATTTAAAAAGAGTGAATCAACTAAAACGGAAGAAGAAGTTTGGAAAGATATTGAAGTATTTATGACAGAATCAAGTAAAGAGATATCGTTTCCAATTAATTTAGATCAATTTATTAGTTTATTAGATAATTCAAAAGGAAAACAAAACATAAAAGAATTAGTGTTTACTTATACAGATAATATAAATGATCTTATAAAGATGTGTAACACCCTTCATTCTAAAATGAACAAAAGTTTAAAAAATAGATGCTCACGCTTATCAAGAAAGCTAAATGAAATAACAGATCCATCCCTAAATACTTCGATAGATGACATCCAATAACACATTTGTTGCTAACAACAAATCTTAAAATTTTTATTAATCTTTTTTATTTTTATTTTTTTTTTACCTTTTATTGTTTTTCTTTTTAGTTTGTATAATCATGGACATTTTACAATGGAATATTAATGGATATTTCAAACGCCTAGAAAATATAAAACTACTTATTAACCGACTACAACCAACTTGCATTTGCTTTCAAGAAACTAACTTTACTTCAGACTTTTGTGCCCATATTAAAGGTTATGACCAATTCTTTAAAAATAGATCTATTTGTAATAGGGCTAGTGGAGGTGTAGTCATATTTATGAAATCGCATACATTCCCCCAACAGATACGATTAAATACAAGTATAGAAGCAGTAGCAGTTCAGATTAAATTTCCCTTAACTATTACAATATGCAATATTTATTTACCTAACAGTATTCCTCTTAATATTAATGATTTAAATGATTTAATTGCCCAACTCCCAACCCCTTTTATAGTGTTAGGTGATTTTAATAGTCACCATTTTTATTGGGGTTCAGATAAATGTGATATTAGGGGTAATTTAATTGCTAAATGGCTTGATGAAAATGATAATATATTATTATTAAACAATGGCCAACCTACTCATTTTAATAGCAATACAGGTCGCACGAGTAATATAGATATATCTTTGGCTTCACAAGATATAATGTCATATTTTGATTGGAATGCCCTTGATGATTTGTATGACAGTGACCACTATCCGATTTTTATAAAATCCCAATTCTCACATGATAGCCTGAATAATATAAGCTTACCAAAGAAATGGAAGTATGATGGTGCTGATTGGATAAAATTTAGAGAAGAGATTGAACAAAATATTTCTGAATTAATTGACTTGAAAGATTGCATGGTAGAATACGAAATTGATGACGTTGTGGCAAAATTTACAGAAATGGTTCATATAGCTGCGGACAAATATATACCAAAGACTTCAGGTATTATAAGAAAAAACTATTTACCGTGGTGGAATGATGAATGCAAACAGGCGGTTAGGGAAAAAAATAAAGCTTTAAAATTATTCAAGAAACATGCAAAGTATGACCATGATTCGGTATATAAAATAGAATATAAGAAGAAAAGAGCATATTGTCGTAGATTATTTAAAGAAAGAAGGAAACTACACTGGGAGACATGGGTATCTTCAATTAATAACAGAACTCCTATTGGGGAGATGTGGAATAAAATTCGAAAAATAAATAATCGTAATAGTAGATTTAATAATATTGTACTTGAACAATCAGACGGAAAATATACAAGTAACCCTATAGATACATCAAACATGTTAGCTAAAACCTTTGCTTCTAATTCTAACTCTAGCAATTATGACAGTAAATTCTCTGAATATAAAAACAGTATAGACAATCAATTGAATTTAGATATTTTAGATAACACTAACGCTATGAATCAAGATATACACATGCATGAACTATTACTAGTTCTGTCACAACTTGGTAATTCCAGTCCCGGTCCAGACAACATCACTAATACTGTTATTAAAAACCTACCAACTAGTGGTGTTGAATACATCCTCCAAATGTTTAATTATATCTGGAAAAAACAAGTTTTTCCAGCTAGTTGGAAAGAAGCTGTAGTGATTCCTATTTTAAAACCAGGAAAGTTATCTTGTCTAACAGCAAGTTACAGACCTATATCCTTAACGTGTAACCTTTGCAAACTTCTTGAAAAAATTATTAGCAAGCGTATGAGATGGTTTCTTGAAGCTAACAAACTTTTATCACCATTTCAATATGGATTTCGTCAATGTCGATCTACTGTAGATGTTTTGATGAACATAGAAAGTGAAATACTTGATAATTTTGCAAACGATAACTATAGTGTAGTTGTAGCTTTAGACATAGAAAAGGCTTATGAAATGGTCTGGAAGACTAGAGTTCTAAAATTAATACAAAACATTGAAATTAAAGGCAATGCCTTAGCATTCGTTAGAAATTTTTTACAAGACAGATCTATTCGAGTAAGAATAAATGACATAGTTTCTGATCCAGTTACCATAGAAAATGGACTTCCTCAAGGGTCGGTACTTAGTGTTATTTTATTTCTAGTTGCTATTAATGATGTTCTCAGTTATGTCCAGAAACCAGTAAAAGGGTTTTTGTTTGCTGATGACTTGACACTAATATGCAGCGGTAGGACCTTAAAACCTATGATTAAATTAATTCAGAATACTTTAGATAACCTTAACCTCTCAATTGGCACTTGACCTTGATTTATAACGGAACATCTGGCACCGCCCCCCGCCCGGCCCCCCGCTAGATAACAATAGATGCATTGTTTCGAAGATTTCACAATGATTTTGTATAAACACCTAATAAGATGTATATATATTTGGCTTGAGTATAAAATTCTTTACGAATTAGTATTTAACAATTCTAAAGCTTAATACATAAATGTTTTTAAAACTTCCGGTAATTAGTAGGGTAATAAAAAATTACGATAAATTTGTATAAATTATGGTATATTTTGAAATTGAAATAGTTTCATATTACAGTGCTTATTTTTTCTTATAGCTAAATGTTATAATTACGAAATTTAATAACCACATAACACGTTCACAAACATTTTTTTTACACCACGGCTATAAAAACTAACGGTACAATCTCTCACAATGGCGGGCACTTAAGAAAAAAAACACGGTAGTTTCAAGTGGCTTTGTTATCGTACGGCTAGGGTTTCGAGTACCTAACATGTGTTGAGCCACAGTTTGGTTTATCTACTGTTTATAATATAAACAACAGATGTTTATCTTTGTTTATTTTTAAATACGATTCAAATAAAGCGACCCATTGTAAGTTTGGGACTCGAATCACCGACTTTACTACGATAATTTTTATTGAGAAATGTATGCCGTAATTCTTATTAGAATTTTTTTATATAAATAGTATATAATATTTTCTACACAATTAAAAACGCTTTTATGTACTTACCATATAAGAATAATTAGAAAATAGCATCTAGAATTCTAGAATTCTAGAATTTTCCATACAAATACGAATGCCATACAAAAATGAACCGTATTTACATAGCGCAACGAACAACTGGCACGCGTCCATAATATGGCCGCTTGCCAGTCAAGGTGCGGAGCCAATTTCGGGATTGTGACATTTGTAACACACACAGAAATACAAACAAAAGGTATTTTTTGGTACACTATTAACACAGGCACAGAATAAATATAGAAAACCACGACGATTTCACATTAAAACCTTTATGAACAATATAAATACGTAGCACTACTAAACACGAACTGTCGCGCCGCGCATTTAAACTTACACTGACCACAGTATAAAATATTTATTACTATGTTAGACCACATTATCGGCTTGCCTGCTGGCCTATTCTTTCCCGTACACATTGCAATAGATGTGAGTAAGAAAAGTATAATATCGTAGTACTTATTCGATATGTAACGGGACACGGAACAAGCGACCACAATGTGGCCTCCTGCCAGAAGCTCGGAATTTAAATCGACCACATTGTGGTCGCCTGCCAGTCGAGGGGTTAATGAATGGTCCATGAGATCAGGTTTTAAGTTTTCAAAGACTAAAAGTGAATTTATAATTTTTTCTAAAAAGAAAAAGGACACTGGGGATATCGAGCTAAACATTAATCAAGTAAAAATAAAAGAAGTTAGCAAATTGAAAATACTAGGTTTAATAATAGATTACAAAATGAGTTGGGCAATACACATAAAGGAGCTAAAGACAGAATGCTATAAAAGACTTAACATAATAAAAGTTTTATCATCTACCAAGTGGGGATCAGATAGAAAATGCTTGTTGAACACCTATCGAGCTATAATAAGATCAAAAATTGACTACGGATCAGTTATATACGACTCTGCAAAACCCAGTACACTAAATTCGCTAGAAAGTATCCAAAACACTGCGCTTCGTCTGAGTATCGGAGCATTTAAAACTAGCCCAACTAGTAGCATCCTAGCTGAATCTGGAGAAATGCCGCTCAAAAATAGAAGGAAAGAATTAGTAATCCTATATGCTATAAATATCTTGTCTCAACCTGGAAACCCTGTCTACAACTATTATACTAAAGTAACATCTACAGATGCCGAATATAACTTTAACCAAAATTTAAAGCAACCCTTGAGAATAAGAGTAGCTAAATATCTAAATGAGCTGCAGGTTAAACTTCCTCGTAATATATTCAATAAGAATCCGGTTACCTTGGCTCCATGGGAATCCGAAGTATTACCAATTAATTTAGAATTAGCCAGAAATCTAAAAGACGATACCCCTGATTACATATATAAAAATTTATTTTGTGAAATAAATAATAGATATAAAGATTGCAAAAGATTCTATACAGATGGTTCAGTTATGAATGGACGATCAGGATGCGCAGTGGTCACCAATAGTAGTTCACATCGTTTTAGATTAGATGACTATTTCTCAATTTTTAGTTGTGAAGCAACAGCTATACTAAAAGCACTGGATTTAATAAGTACAGAACCCAACATCTTTAAATCCATTATTTATAGTGATTCTAAGTCCTGTCTTACAGCGTTACAAAATGTTACAAATAAACACCCTCTGATTAATGAAATTAAACGTAAAATTACATTCCTTTTAAATAATAATTACAATTTAGAAATAATTTGGATCCCAAGCCACCAAGGTATAAATGGAAATGAAAGAGCTGACAAGGAGGCTAGAATAGCAACTGAAGAAAGTCATATATCTAAACTGTTCAAATCAAATCCTGATGATCTCAAGAAATATATTAAACTTAATTACAAAAAGTTCTGGGATAATGAATGGAGAACAGATAACACTTCTAAACTATTTCATGTTCGCAACAGCACTTTTGAAAAACCACCATTGTTATTTAACTGCAGAAGGGACCAAGTAGCTATAACTAGACTGCGTATAGGACACACTAACTTAACTCATATTCATTTAATAACAAAGGGCGAGAAAGCAAAATGCAAGTGTGGAGTAGATCTCACTGTTAACCATCTATTAGTAGAATGTTCAGCTTATAATACAGAAAAATGTTTAAGTCATATTCCTAACACATTGAAAGATTGTTTAAATCAAGATGGTTGTGATTGTACTTTAAGTTTTTTAAAAATGATAAATTTATATACTACTTTATAATTTAAAATGTGGTCGTTGATGACCTTAGATGTTAAACAGCGACCTTAAATAAATAAATAAAAAAAAAAAAAAAAAAAAATCTGAAATGGCATGTGAAACGTTATTTAAAGAAACAACCTTACGGGATGAAAATACGGGCCGTTTTTCCGTGCGCATACCTTTAAGCGAACCAGTGGACACACTGGGTGACTCGTTTACTACTGCCGAGAATCGCTTTCGTTCGCTCGAGCGTAAACTAATACAAAATTCACAATTTAAAAAAATGTATACTGAATTTATGAATGAGTACTTAGGTTTGGGGCACATGAGTCGCATCTATGATTATGGTTTATCGTGTTATTTTTTACCACATCACGGCATTTTTCGCGAGCATAGTACGACCACCAAACTAAGGGTAGTGTTTGACGCGAGCGCTAAAACAACATCGGGAAAATCCTTAAACGACATACAGTTCGTTGGCCCAGTATTACAAAACGATTTAATGTCAATTTTATTACGATTTCGACAGTTTAAATACGTGGCTTGCGCAGACTTGGTCACGAGTCTTACTTCTGAGGCATACCTATTGGCATTAAAACGGTTCATTTCCCGACGGGGTAAACCTCTTGAAATGTTTTCCGATAACGGAAAAACATTTGTAGGCGCTGCAAAAGAATTTTCTAAATTTTTAAACAATAGTAAACAAGATATAATTAATTACTCTTCAAATCAATCAATAAAATTCTCATTCATCCCCCCCTATTCACCGCATTTTGGTGGTTTGTGGGAAGCGGGCATCAAGTCATGTAAGTTCCATTTACGTCGCGTCGTAGGTAACGCTAACCTCACGTATGAGGAATTAAGTACAGTGTTGGCACAGATTGAAGCTGTTCTTAACTCACGACCTATGACCCCTTTATCCATGGATCCAAACGACTTACTTCCACTTACTCCTGCCCATTTTTTGATAGGCCGACCGCTCACCGCGCCTGCCTGTCAAGACATTACCACACTGGCTACACAAAGACTTCCTCGCTACGATCGCATAGAACAAATGCGGCAACACTTTTGGAAGCGATGGTCCAAAGAATATATCTCGGAACTTCAAAAAAGAACCAAATGGCAGACAAATAAGGATACCATAACTCCAAACACGCTGGTATTAATAAAAGAAGACAATTTACCCCCGTTGAAGCGGCGGCTGGGCCGCGTAATAAATACTTACACCGGCAGCGACGATCTTTCACGCGTTGCAAAAATCAAGACAGAATCTGGAGAAATTACAAGGACATTCTCACGCATATGTCCACTCTATCTTCCTGAATAAGAAATATACATATATATTTACACCAGCCGGAATCGAACCTGCTGCATCTTCTCTACGCGTCAAGGTTGGAGCTGGATGCTTCCAAGGCCGGGGGCATGTTCACGCAAATATATACATAATTATATAGGTACATATTACAATGCACACTGTGATGACGACAGCGGAGCGATGAAGCGGGTAGCGGGCGGCGGTGGTAGCCGCGCGCGGCGAGCGGCGAGTTTGCGATAATGACTAACACGACATCTATTGTACGAATCACACACATTTGTAATTTATAAATAAACATTTTTGCTTCAAAGTTAATAAAGAAGTTAATTGAATTTACCTGCCCTAAAAGCCTAAACACAGACCAATTACTTATATTCGTGTACATAAACACTCGTAGGATAATAGAATAGTTGTTGAATAATGGGCATTGTTCATATCTTTTTTATTAGGGTTCCGTACCCAAAGGGTAAAAACGGGACCCTATTACTGAGACTTCGCTGTCCGTCCGTCCGTCCGTCCGTCCGTCCGTCCGTCCGTCCGTCCGTCCGTCCGTCCGTCCGTCCGTCCGTCCGTCCGTCTGTCACCAGGCTGTATCTCAAGAACGGTGATAGCTAGAGAGTTGAAATTTTCACAGATGATGTATTTCTATTGCCGCTATAACAACAAATACTAAAAATAAAATAAAATAAATATTTAAGGGGGGCTCCCATACAACAAACATGATTTTTAGGGTTCCGTACCCAGTATCTCAAGAACGGTGATAGCTAGACAGTTGAAATATTCACAGATGATGTATTTCTATTGCCGCTATAACAACAAATACTAAAAATAAAATAAAATAAATATTTAAGGGGGGCTCCCATACAACAAACATGATTTTTTTACCGTTTCTTGCTCGATACTAATAACGTTGCCTTATGTTGCATAGATAATGGTACGGAACCCTTCGTGCGCGAGTCCGACTCGCACTTGACCAATTTTTAAACTCTTAATTCAAAAACCATTTCGGGGAATAGAGTTTCTGATCATAATCCATTAGTTTTTTTCGGAAAATTTGCTATTTTAACGATTATTTTTCCAAAAAAGCAAATGATCTCTATTTGCCCTAGAAATGAAGGACTTTAAACATTAAGGCGTTCTGAGGGTTCTATACTACTCTGTGGTGGAGTTGAAATTGGTCTATTATATCAACTTGGCATCTTTGAAAAGATGTATTGCAATCTGTCTTAAGTCTATCAGGAAAAGTCAATGCACAGATTGCGTACAACGATGACGTCACAACATTTAAAATAATATCTTTAAGTATTTTTTTTAAATTCTATATAGTGAATATTTCAATAATATTGAAATTATCTAGTTGCTTTAAATGGTCTATATTTTCTAAAAAAAATATAAAAACAGCAGGTCAAAAATTATGAACAATGCCAATTGCTTCCATAAAAACTAACTAAAACAAGTATATATATTAGAAACATTTAACTTTCGTCTTTAATTATTAATTTTAGGGTTCCGTACCCAAAGGGTAAAAACGGGACCCTATTACTGAGACTTCGCTGTCCGTCCGTCCGTCCGTCCGTCTGTCACCAGGCTGTATCTCAAGAACGGTGATAGCTAGAGAGTTGAAATTTTCACAGATGATGTATTTCTATTGCCGCTATAACAACAAATACTAAAAATAAAATAAAATAAATATTTAAGGGGGGCTCCCATACAACAAACATGACTTTTTTACCGTTTTTTGCTCGATACTAATAATGTTGCCTTATGTTGCATAGATAATGGTACGGAACCCTTCGTGCGCGAGTCCGACTCGCACATGACCAATTTTTTCTTGTGATGTCGTACCAATATTTCGTGTCGGGCATCATATTATTTTACGAATTTGAAACTAAAAAACGTTGTTACGTTCAACCTGGGATTTTTAATGTGTTAGTTTGTGGAAGCGTATTAATTCTTCAGGCCAACACGAACGAACTTAAAATCTGCGTTTCACAGCGTTACAAATTTACAATAGTACAAACTTACCCTGTTTTGTTCTTCAACAATGTCTTCACTGTGTCAAGCCCTAGCTATAGCTTCATTAACTAACTACGATAAATTGGCCAAAATAACGCAGAATGCTAATCAAACTATACTTAACTTTATGCAGGCAGACACGAACTCTTTAAGTCCTCAAAATGACCACATTTGGCGCGACTTAAGCCGTGAACTTTCACCAATCGTCTTAATGCAATTATACTATCACAATTATAGTTATCAAACAGTTCAACTCACATTGAATAGCATTAAATATAGACACACAAATCGTATTAAGTATGGAGACACAAAATTCACTAGTTTTTATAACACATTTATGTCCAACAATTTGGCGAAGATTACATTTCGCGGTGACATTTCAAGGTTTTGTTTTCAATTGTAATTATCGATTCACACAACAAGGATAATTAGTTTTATCAACAATTAATTCTAGTGACAATTTTTAACTTTTAAAAACCGTTGCGAGAACACGTGACAATTAGTCACAATCGAACGTCAACTCGCTTTCAACTCGATTTTTCAACTGAGGGGCGCTCGACCGCCGCGTCGCGCGCGGGGCCGGACTGCGTCCGCGCAAGGGCCGTACTCCCGCGTATTTATACGATAAGTTAATCGTTTGGTACATAACATCTACCCGCCTCGGCCAGGACTACCTGGCCGCTAATTCACTGGCAGTCGCGACAAGGTTGATACAGCTCTCTTCAAAATTGAACCGTCCACCCGGACCTCAGCAAAACGGGGCACTCCATCTGCTCCAAAGACGAGGTTGAGAATGCGCCCCCTGCGCCAACACAGTGGCGGTGAGTTAGCGTCCTTAACCAGAACGAGGTCACCAACATGAGGTGGATCAGTCTTGTCAGTCCACTTAACGCGCTGCTGGAGAATGTGCAAATATTCTAAATTCCAACGTTTCCAAAAGCTCTGAGTGAGTTGTTGGACCAATTCAAACCGCGAGAGACGATTAGGTCTCACATCAACAAGGGGATATTCCGGCAGGGCGTTCAGTGGCTGCCCAATCAAAAAATGGCCCGGCGTGAGGGCTTCCAAGTCGTTAGGATCTGAAGAGATCGGGCACAACGGGCGTGAATTCAAAACGGCCTCGATTTTGCAAAACACAGTTGCGAGCTCTTCAAAGGTCAATACAGACTCGCCAATTACCCGTCGCAAATGTGTCTTAGCAACCTTTACTACGCTTTCAAATATTCCTCCCCAGTGGGGACATGACACGGGACTGAACCTCCAAGTTATTCTACGTGTAGCTAGTCTAGACGCAATTTCAGTCTCGTTAGCCGACAAAAAATCATACATCGCTTTTAAATAGTTGTTTGTGCCTTTGAAGTTGGTACCGCAATCCGACCGAATCAAGGACGGTAGTCCTCGTCGTGACACGAATCTATCTAACGTCGCAACAAATGCCTCTGTCGAGAGGGCTGAGACGAGTTCCAAATGTACCGCCTTGGTGGACAGACAGACAAAGACGCACAAATAAGCCTTGACAGTTTTACTGTTCCTGAGGGTCGAGGTCTTAACAAAAAAGGGGCCTGCAAAGTCCGTACCAACTCCAGCAAAGGGCCTTATCTCAGTGACCCGATCCGAAGGAAGGTCACCCATGATAGGCTGCATGGTAGGGGCCTTGAGCCTATAGCAAGGCATACAACGAAAGACCACACTACGGATCGTCCGACGGGCCGATAAAATCCAAAATTCCCGTTGCAAAATGGCCAATAAGGCATTACAGCCGGCGTGGGAGTTCTTGATGTGACGATCAGTCACCAACAGGTTCACCAAGTGGCCACTCTTGGGCAATAAGAGGGGGTGACGAGATCCATAAGGGAGGTTTGCGTTCCTAAGACGCCCTCCGACACGCAAAAGACCCTCACTATCCAAGAAGGGGTTCAGCTTACAAATGGCTCCAGACAGCTTGGATTTGCCTTTCCTCAAGATGTCAATCTCGTCTTCAAAATGTGCCTCTTGCACAGAACGAACCCAGTGAAGAAGAGCATCTTGGAGCTCTTGTGGCGATAAGAAGGCCTTCAAACATTTGTTCTGTGGATGTCTACAATTTCTCATGAAGCGCTTGATCCAAGCGGTGACACTCAACAATTTGTCCAATGAACTGTAACGATTAAGTAAGAAATCGGGGTCGAACGGACGGTCCTGCCGTTCGAGCGCAAGCGTTCGCAACCCAGGCAGTGCGACAATGTCTAAGGCCGGAGTTCGCGGCCAATTAGATTCTGATCTGGTCAACCACTCAGGTCCCCACCACAGAGAGTGCTCAACTAAAAGGGGGGCCATACATCCCCGTGACGCACAATCAGCAGGGTTGACCTCGCCAGGCACATGCCTCCAAACCAACGGGGTCTCCGATTTCTGTATCTGAGAGACACGATTTGCTACAAACACCTCTAAGGTGTGAACTGACGTCTTCAGCCAACATAGCACAATTTGACTGTCAGTCCATGCATATATCGTGGAAATGTCAATTGACGTGCACAAGGTAGACATGACGTGATTCAAAAGGCGAACAAGAAGGGCCGCCCCTGACAACTCTAACTTAGGGATTGTCAAGGCTGTTCGAAGAGGCGCGACCTTGCTCTTCGCCATGACCAACAACACTTTCACCTGACCATCTGTGGTCACGGTGCGCAAGTATACGGCTGCTGCGTACCCACGTTCCGAAGCGTCCGAGAAACCATGAAGGGACGCGGTGTGCTTCCCTGGCGGAAGCAGAGCACGGGGTAACGATATCCTATTGATGGCAGGCAATGAGGAAGCAAATAGGAGCCAGTCCTTCAAAACAGCTTCGCGAAGTGGCTCGTCCCATCCAAGACCTGCAGTCCAAAGTTTCTGCAGGAAGCATTTGGCCCAGAATATGACCGGGCATATCCAGCCATTGGGATCAAAGGTTCTCGCGACAGTCGACAGAACCAGTCGTTTCGTCCAAGTGTGATGCGAATCCAAATTGACATTAAATGTAAAGATGTCCTGGACTGGTCTGTACTGGATTCCAAGCACTGACATCATGGTAGGGTTGTCACGGTTCTCAAATAGGTGAGGATCCTGCTGGTGGTCATCCGGTAGCCCGTCCAAGAGCGCAGGTAAGTTGGAGATCCATTTACGCAACTCATATCCTGCGGAGGCTAGAATGCCAATCAACTCGTCACGCAAGAGCAGGGCCTCTCTCTCCGTGGCCGCGCCAGTGCACACATCGTCAACATATAGGTCCTCCTTCAAAATGGCGGCTGCGCGAGGAAACGACATACGCTCTCGATCCGCGAGCTCCCAAAGCGAACGTATAGCCAAAAAGGGGCTAGACCGCAGCCCGTAGGTGTTCGTGTTGAGCTCGTAGACAAGCATGGGATCTTGCTGGTTTTCTCGCCACAATATCAGCTGGTATCGGCGATCATCCGGGTGAATTACCGTTTGCCTGAACATCATCTTGATGTCAGCCACAAAAACAAATTGATGACGTCGAAACCGCGTGATGACGTCACAAAGGTCCTTCAGCAATTTGGGACCAGGATGCAGACACTGGTTCAATGACACTCCTGAAGTAGTCTGCGCAGAACCATCAAATACTGTGCGTAACTTACCACTTGATGGTTTTATTACAGCATGATGCGGGAGAAAGAAGTGCTCCGTCGAACGCCAATCCAATTTTGACACAGACATGTGTCCCAAATCCTCATACTCCCGCATGAAGTCAATATACTTCTCCTTGAGTAGTGGGTCCCTGCTCATACGGCGCTCCATCGCCAACAAACGCTTCTCTGCAATAGGCCGCGAGACGCCAAGTGGCGGACGTACGGCGAGAAATGGCAATCTTGTCATGATCCGGCCAGAACGGAGATAACTGGTGTTGGTCTTGTAGAACTGCTCACACTCTTCATGCTCCGGATCAGAGCGGGGAGCTTGTGGTGGCTCCTCCACTTCCCAGAATCTCTGCACGGCGTCAGAAAGGGCGGACCCCACCATCAAGGCCGTTCCAAGTTCGGCAGGGGGGGGAGTCCTCAATACAGGCCCCATCAGTGCGAACCCAAATATGGTCCGGAGGGCTACCAAGCCACCTGGCTGCAAAACACGATCCTTGCCGAGTAATATTTTACCCAAAACATCGGCACCAAGCAACAAATCGACCGTGCCAGGCAGGTCAAATTTAGGGTCAGCCAAATTCAAATCCGCGGTCAATTTTACCGCATCCGCAGACAAACGAACTTGCGGGTGATTGCCCAAGATATTCTCCATCACAATGGCCGACGATTCCAACGTCGGACGTGGAGAATTTGAGGGGGAGAACTGAAACCAAACGCGGCCCTCTACCGTGGCCACGGGGGCGTTCCCGACACCCCTTATTACATCTGAATATTTTTCAATAGTCTGGCCAGTCTGCCCTACCAACCAAGACGAGGCTATGCACCCCTGTGAGCCTGTGTCCAATATCGCTCGGACTACAACCGAGGCGCCCGTCCGTCCCCAGACCCTGACATGGGCCGTAGGCAAGAGGACGGTCTCAAAAGGGGGCGGTGCATAGCGGGGGCAGACGCCAACATCCTAATGTTGGCGTGGCGGCGACTGAGCGCCGTTGTCCCGAGACGGCAAATCAAAGTGCGGGTAGTGCCTAAACTCGGCCTCCTCTCGGTGACGACTGCCACGAGCCATAGACGGCGGTTCGTAGCGCCTGGAGCGTCCGTACCGAGGGTTGCGCGTCTCCAAACGGGGACGTTCCGCCAGAGGGGGGGACGGTAGTGGTACCGGACGCGCGTCACGATAATCGTGGTACACTACCGGAGGTGATCTCGCTTGATCACGTGGAAGCGGGGAGGGCGAGCGGGACACAAAGGTGCGGGATTGAACCCGGGGCCCGCTTTCATACCCGCCCGTGGGGCTGCGCGCCGAACCAACTCGGCGATCGATGGCAGCACAGTCTGCGCGGCGTGGGGGTGATGAGCCGGACTCCAAGTTGCGGGACTGGTCCCGGTGTCCACTGGCATACCCGCCCGAAGGCGACCCCGCGTGGTCGCGACGGCCATTCGCGTTGGCGCACAGGATTTTCAAATGGTGCCCTCCGCAAATAGGACACGGGTGAGTGTCGGGGCAGGCGCGCTGGTAATGGTCCCCTAGACAGGAGAAACACCAGCCGCGGGCCTGGGCAATCCGCCTACGAGCGGCCACGTGCAGGACCGCGAAGTCTGGGCACCGCACCGTTTGGTGTCCCTGCGACTTGCAAAAACGGCAGTCCGGTGGCGCAGCTTGAGCGACAGCGAAGCGGGCGGCCGTACCTCCTCTTGGTGCAGGTTGGGCATTGCGCCGTTGGTTGGTGGGTCTGGGACGTGATGCTTCCACCGGCGTGTCGGCGACCATGACGTCACCCATGCGACACTCGTCCTCCAGGAACGTCAGGAGCTGGTCAAAGGTAGGGAGAGCAGATGCCTCATCCCTAGTGTGCCCCTGTTCAAAACGTGCCCTCAAAGACACCGGCAATCGCTTGAGTACGATACGCACCAGTAGGTAAGACCACTTGGCAACCGGCAGTCCTAAGCGGTTGAGCGAGTTGGTGGCTATTAGGAGGGGGTTCAGCAGTTCGGTCCTCAACTGGGCAGCATTGCTCACGACGGGAAGGTTCAAAATCTGGTCAACGTGGGTATCTGCCAGACAGCGCTGGTTGTGATAGCGCTTGGTGAGCAACGCCCGCGCGATCCCATAGCTCCCGTCACATATTGGGAGGTGCTGTACTAAGCCCCTCGCCTCTCCATCAAGCACGGAGAGTAAATAGGCCAGTTTCTGAGACGGACCCAAATCGTCCCTCGAGTCCACAAGGCTCTCAAACAAACCAATGAATCCCATCCACATGTCTAGTCGACCATCAAAACGTGGAAGATCCAAGTTGGGTAACCTGGTCAAAAGGCCCACGGGAGTCTTCAAGGGGGCCCGGTGAGCCGGTACTCCGGCGCGCGAGGCTAAAATCTCCCGCGCGCTCTGGGCGATGTCGTCGGCAAGGTCCATAATTTGGACGTAGTCCTCGTGGACTTGGTCCCGTCGCTCCTGGGGGAATGACTCCAGGGGCACATCATCCAGATGCAAGATGAAGCGCCGGTAAAGCGCCTCCACCTCCTGAAGTCGTGTAGGGCATTTCTCATGCCTGTCCAACAATGCCTCGATTCGGTTCTCCCTTTTCACCAAGGCGGCAGCTGACGTGAACCATCTCAAATGAGTCGCAATCCCGGAATATGTCTCGCGGACAACATTATACGCGGCGGTAGACATCTTCAAAGCACAAACGGCACGAAACAAACAATCTTATAATAACAAAAAAAAAAAAACAAATATCTTTCACAAACAAACAATATTACAATAGCGAAAAAACAAAATATCTTTCAATGAGACAAGCCGCTATTACTCCAAACAAATATCAAATCTTAAATATTTTAAATCAAACAAACAAACAATTCCTTGCCAATGTGCAATTAATTTAATACTTAAATTATTTATTTTTAAGGTAACCAACAAAACAAACAAACGTATAAAATAAATGTTGTATTATACAAACGCACAACGCCACAATTTAACTATAACGTTGTTCAATATTAGACAATAATTAAATAATAATTTATATTAAATAATAACCTGAGCAACAAATACGATTAGCAATAGCACAAATAATTATCAAACCCTTTAAAATCTAATTGCCAATTCAAGTACTCAAATTAATTATTTAAAACTATACCAACAATTTAGATTAAACAAACAAACAACTAAATTAATCAAATTAAATTAATTAAATTAATTAAATCAATTTTCACAATAATGAGGGTATAGCTTGTTCAACATGGAACATTCGAGAAACGGAGTTTAAACCACGCTCTGGGTACCAAAAATTTGTTACGTTCAACCTGGGATTTTTAATGTGTTAGTTTGTGGAAGCGTATTAATTCTTCAGGCCAACACGAACGAACTTAAAATCTGCGTTTCACAGCGTTACAAATTTACAATAGTACAAACTTACCCTGTTTTGTTCTTCAACAATGTCTTCACTGTGTCAAGCCCTAGCTATAGCTTCATTAACTAACTACGATAAATTGGCCAAAATAACGCAGAATGCTAATCAAACTATACTTAACTTTATGCAGGCAGACACGAACTCTTTAAGTCCTCAAAATGACCACATTTGGCGCGACTTAAGCCGTGAACTTTCACCAATCGTCTTAATGCAATTATACTATCACAATTATAGTTATCAAACAGTTCAACTCACATTGAATAGCATTAAATATAGACACACAAATCGTATTAAGTATGGAGACACAAAATTCACTAGTTTTTATAACACATTTATGTCCAACAATTTGGCGAAGATTACATTTCGCGGTGACATTTCAAGGTTTTGTTTTCAATTGTAATTATCGATTCACACAACAAGGATAATTAGTTTTATCAACAATTAATTCTAGTGACAATTTTTAACTTTTAAAAACCGTTGCGAGAACACGTGACAATTAGTCACAATCGAACGTCAACTCGCTTTCAACTCGATTTTTCAACTGAGGGGCGCTCGACCGCCGCGTCGCGCGCGGGGCCGGACTGCGTCCGCGCAAGGGCCGTACTCCCGCGTATTTATACGATAAGTTAATCGTTTGGTACATAACAGGTAGGATTAGAAACTTTAATCAACGGATATTTATTGATGGATGCCCTTCAGTGATACATATGCGATGCTTCTCTACGGTCAATTATATCATGCACCCAGTAGAAACCAAATTTCAAAGAGCCAAAAGATCCTAGAGTTCTATAAGGTGACAGGTTTGGACCGAGATCTGTAGAAAGTGGTAATCACAATTGATCAATCTGTAACACTGGGCGTAACATAGCCTGACAAGGCGCTACTCGAAAAAAAAAACATTTAAATAAAACTACTTTTTACGGATTTAGACGCGTATATTTGTTTTAAATTTTGGCCCGACGTTTCGGAGACTTTGCAGTCACCATGGTCACGGGTGAGTGTAAGTGTTAGAAAAAAAAAAAACATTTATTAATAAATTACTGTCCACGAATAGTTTTATTATTACTTATATAAATTATGTTCTTATATTCATTAAAGCAAATCACATAGAAAACTAGTTACAACACATTGAAAATATTGCAGTAAAACTATAATTATGAGCTTTGTCTGTCGATTGTCGTAGACATAACAAAAATCCTAGTTTAGATGACCAACAACAATATTACACAAATTGATTTAAAACTATGAAATATTACTCCACACTTAAGTGCTTCAGAGCACATTATTAAATTGTAATGCTATTATAGTGTTAGATGTAACGAAGGCGAGGCACCATGGTACTAGAGACATGTCTATTGGAAAAGTACCCATCATGTTTAACTGTACTGGATGTGTGCGACAACAACGAAGAAAACCTATTATCTGTTTGCTAAAGATTTCATCTGAAAAAATAAAAACCTGTCAAAAGCGAGGTAAACTCGCACACTTAGGGTTTCGTACCTACTAGACGTATAAACATAAGTAACTGCATTCAAATAATCATTTAATTAAACTCAAAACAACTCACCAACTTAATTTTGTAGTTGAAATATAGGGAAACGCCTACATTTCAGCTACTTCATAAGTTGGTATTAGTATAAACACTTTTTTACTTGTGATGTGATGACAAATTATAAGTTTTTGGATTTTTCCCTATATCAGCACTATATAGACTTGATCTGTGCCAAATTTCAAGGCTCTAGGGCAACGGGAAGTAACCTGTGAATTTTGATTTCCTAGCATAAGTCGAAAAATTCTTAAAAATGGTCGTAATTCGGTTATATCTTTTAAATGCGTAGAGGTGAAAGGCTGATTGTATTTTTTGCAGCAAGGGACCGCATAGATCTACATATCGTATGAGTTTCAAGTTGATACTTTCAGCCGTTGCTGAGTAAAAAAAGTTTGACAGACGGACAGACAGACAGACAGACACCGGAGCGATCCTATAAGGGTTTGTACAAAACCCTAAAAACAATGATTTTAAATAAAACCGCCCTTTACGGATGTAGACGCGTATATTTGTTTTCAATTTTGGCCCGATGTTTCGGAGACTTTGCAGTCACCATGGTCACGGGTGAGACTGAGCTATAATGTGTCTTTTACGATCAGTTATTACAGGGTTTACCCACATTCGATTTTAATTTTACATTGACCATAAAGATAGACTTTTATCAATAACTATATTATATTACATTGTGCTCAGACTACATAACATTAATAACATTAAAACAAATATACGCGTCTAAATCCGTAAAGGGCGGTTTTATTTGAACAAATGAGTCGCGCGAGTGTTAGAAAACAATGATTTTATTACTTTAATGTTTTATGTAGATATTTAGTAGGTATGACATGACAGTCTGTGCATTGTCATTAAAAAAAAAGGATTATTCCCAATCAGTGGATTAGAATGATACTCACTATCGATCGAATTAACGTAGAGTTCACACAATTTGCGTTTCAAAGCAGACGAACTATGTTCCATTTTAGATCCAGCTTTTGCCACACTATACAGCGTGATGTTAAATACTGTCATATAGAATAAACCCACGCACAATATAAACAGTGAACCTAGAGCCTGGTAAGAAATAAAAGCAGTTCAATCAATTAGGTAAATCCAAATAATTATGTATAACTAGTATTGTCCATGAGTGTGGTGACGGAATAAGCAGATCAGTGCCGCTGTCCTATTTGCTCTCAGAGCCAAGGTAAAAAAGAAATAATATCCTCCGTGAGAGACGGAACTCCCGTAATAACTACGCTAAAACGTATGGTGCCCTGCTGAAGCATAGGAGACTTGTGTCCAATAGTGGAATATTAATGGGAAAAGAAGAACTATACTAAGCTGTTCGACACAGAAAACATTGATTTTCCAAAAAGTGTGGATGATATTTGATCTATAATCATCTCAAGATGTAGGTACCTTTGCGAAATTATTTAAAATTATTGTAGAAGTGACAAAATACATAGGTACATTATGGGTATGGGTGCGGTCTTATTAATATGTATTCCACAATTTAAATCCAGATCAATAATGTATGTATTACGCACCTTGAACATTTCTGTTATTGAATACAGCAAGATCATGAAAAAAGCGAGTAATATTGACAGCATTGCCATTAACTAAAACAAAATAAAGTAAATATTGTATTATTTCATAAAAAAAACTCACAGCTGTAATAAAAACATATATATAAAAGCGTTGTCGTGTGGTGACGGATTAAGAATACAAGTGTCACCACCCCATCTCCGCCGTAGGAAGGGTAAGCCGCCGTAAGGGTGCTGTAAAAGTTAGTTAAGGGATTTTGCACACAGATAACGATCTCTGTGAGAGACTGAAAACTCGAAAATAAACCCTGTGCCAATACGCCTGGTCGGCGCGGCACAGTAGACCACAATTCCTCCCAAAGTGGAGGAGGCCCGTGCCCAACAGTGGGACCAACAGTGGGACGTATATGGGCTGGAGAGAGAGATATATAAAAGCGTTATTTACATAGGTGTATTACCTGTATCCCAAAAATATGATTACATAATATTGAACTACAATAAATATTCTTATAGGCATTTATCCATGTATCCAATTTCTTTACAATCTCCTCCGACGGTAAAGTGACAAGATCATTACTCAATTTTGGTTTAAAAGTCAGCAGCCCCGTATTAATATCTCTTTCTATTGATAATAATTGCTCAGAAATTATTAACAGTATATAATATACTATAATAAACTCCAATAGGAAGCGTAGATTACATAAAGTTGTGTTGTATTGAAATAATAGTTTTACCATCGTAAGCAAGATGTTGCTGTGATTATTATAAGCCAATACCGTAATGTATGCAAACTCAACAAATGTATAGAGACATATAAAACAAATCTGTACTATTACTTTCTTTTGTATTTTAAGTAATCTTCGCACATAGACATCGTCGTTTATAATTCTCTGATGCATAAAAAAATTGTGAACGAGATGTTGAAAAGATCTGGTGTGGTATACAGCTAATATTATTATGGCTAATGAAAGAAATACTATAGCAATACTTATAATTACAGTAGCGTTAAATTTAATAGCTTGCTGCATATTTATTTGAACTATAACATTGAAAACTACAACGCACATTTCTAACAAAGTTAAAATGCTTATAAGAATTTGATTACGTTTTTTAAAGCTATAAAAATTACGAAAAACGGACAAAACATTTTGAACAAGTAAAATACGACTTAAAATATTCATTTTTAATATAATTCGTAAGTTATAGCCAGCACTTTAATAAAGGCTTCACTGATGTTAGAAAGTTATATTGAATAAAGAGCTTGATAGACTTAAATTAATTAAAGGTAAACAATCATTCACTCTAATCTCTAATATTTATGACATGACAATATAATAGAGTGTGGAGTTTTAGAGTAAAATATTGATAAGGTTACACATAAAATTTAGAAATTCCGGTATTTGGAACTATAAATATTACAGGACAAAATACTAGGCAAAACATCAAAGAAAAGTCTATTTAGACTTAGGTATTTGATTAAAATAGCCGTTTTCATCCTTTAAGAGCTCTTAATAAGTTAGTGTAGCAAATAAGAAAAGTCTAACAAAAAACAATCATTCGAGAATGTTAGGGATTGCAATCTTGCATTGTTACCGATCCCGGAGGCTTTTTACTGAATTGTAATTATAGTGGAATCCCGCATAGGTCATTTTTAATGGAATTAAAAATAATAAACATTAACGGTCTTATTCATAATGACTTATCGGAGGTTTAAAAGTTAGCTTAAATCAATAAGATTTAAATCGGTTCGCGAAAATTGACAAAAACTGTTCTTCATAATAGTCTTTTTACGCTAAAACGTTTATTATCTCTCCGATAAAATCTCCGTTTAAACCTCCGATAAGTCATTATGAATAAGATCATAAATAATTATAATCCAGTTTTATTAAAAGCTCTTCCTATCAGAAATTATTATGACTAAACAATAAACAATTAAAAACTCCAATAGGAAGCGCATATTACTTATAGTTGAATTGTATTGAAATAATAATGATATTATCATTATCGTCGTATCGATATGATATGTATAAGTTATTGTAGAAATATATATAAACGCAACAAATATATAAATGCATAGTATACATAGCTGTATTTTAACTTTTTTCTGTATTTTAGATAATCTTTGCGAATAGACATCATCGTTCAAAACATTCTGATGCAAAGCAAAATTATTCATTAAATATTGGAAAGATCTTTTATGGTATACTGCTGATATAATTACAGCTAATGAAAAAATATCTATCGCAGTGATAACTAATATCATAGCGTTAATATCTAAAGCTGACTGTACATTAACTTCAATAATAACATTAAACATCACAATGCACATTTCTGACAGTATAAAAATGCTTATTAAAATCCGATTACGCTCTTTAAAGCTAGAAAAGTTACGAAATACGGAAAATATATTCTGTACAAGTAAAACATGGACATCATTTTTCTGATCAATTTGATCACTACAGGAATCATTTTTCTGATCAATTTGTTAATGAAACGCAGGTACCGTAAAGACTTTACTGATATTAAGACGTTACTTCTATGAAAGGCCTTGATGAACTTAAATTAAAATAAAGGTAAACACTCTATATATTATTCATGACATGACACTGTAATAAAATGTGGAATTTTGAAGAAAAATTTTGATATGAGTAAGGCTTTTGGAAGAAACATTACAAAAATTAAAAAAATCCGCTTCATAAAAAAAATCCGCTCTCACATAAATAGACTTTCATTTCTTCTTTTTTTTTTTAGAATGTTTAAACAGGCAGACAGGCCAATGTAGATCACATACGTCAGTGATTAATACATTGATAGATACGTACCGAACTAATAAAAGCGTGTTAAAACAAATAAAACTACATTTTATACATACGTTATATTGATTATGACTTAACAAAATAGGTACGTCATAATTAATATTCCATCTTCATTTTTCTCTCCAGTGATTTCCATCGTACCTTTCATTTGTTGAACTGTGATGTTATAACACAAAGAGACGACAGTCATTTTACAACTGAATAACTTTCAAATAACAATCTTCCGTGAATGTCAATCCACTTCAGTAACTGTAGGAAATATCACAAAAATGTCCGTTTGTACGTACTATTTTAGTCTGTGTACCAGTTTTACTTTGTCAGTCACTATTCTAAGAGCTTATTCCGGTCACACATCTTGATTATCACATAACTAAATATTGCGTTTATTTTGCACAAATAATTCATAATTTAAAACATCTTTTAGCCGTTACCGTATTTTTTCAAAGTTACTAAAGGTATTATTTTAGGGCGATATATTCGCAAAGCGACCAAGCCTTTTAAATAAAATTAAAAAAAAAAAAAGGTATTATTTTACTACCTTTCCCTTTCATTGGCTTTTACAACTGGCTATTAAGTAAATAAAATATATTCGACTTTTAAAATACGAATTTTCAGTTAATTTGTAACTTAATTAACGGTTATAAACAACTTTAAGAAAATAACTCTTCTTTGCGTTTATTTAAATTTTTTTTTTAATACAGTGACACAAAGATGTGTTCGTAGCTTGTATTATAATAACAATAAGATCCTTGAACGTCCTTTCTGTAGTCGTTCATACGGAAAATCGCTAATGAGACGCTACTCAAAGAAGACTCACTTTGACACAATTTGTCATTTTTCTTAGTGTTTTAACGTTTTTTTTATTTAGAATTCCATTATCTACTAAATATCTCTTTAAAAAAAATAAAGCAATTACCTTATTCGCACTTTGTTATTATCTAGTCTAGTATTTTCAGAAAAATTCAGAATTATAATCATACAATCTGTAAATAATCCATGTGGTGATTAAGAATTTAAACTTTACCTCATTTCATCCCCAGGCTGTGTCGTAATAGAAGCAGATAATATCCTCTGTGACAGATAGAAAACTTGAAACTAAGCCCTATGCCAACACGCCTCTTCAGCGTGACATAGTAGATCAAATATGCTTTCAAAATGGACGAGACTCATTCTCAGCAATAGAATGGAAATGGACTATAGGCTGAGAGACTCTATCCCTCTTATTACAAAACGCGGCTCAACGTTAAACCCAGATTTAACAAAATTTATTTACGAGGAATTGGATAGTTAGACCCGCTCTGACACTAGTTTGGCGTCGGTTTAAGACTAAGGTCGTTGTTAGATCTAGGATTTGAGAAAAATCTGCTTGAAATGCGCAATTGAAGCGTTTAAAAAGCCAGGCTTAAACTGTGCCTTAAACTTAGTCCACGTTTTGTAATAAGGCGGTATAAGTTTTCTTTTTGTGAAGACCTTGGTCATTTAGGAAATTAATATGGTTTTAATTCATTTAAAATTAATTATTTGACTAATAGAGTTTCTTACTCACGTTTTTAGATGTATTTGTTCTAGTTCATTTGTACTCGTTTATTAATTTATAAATTAGGTCTAAATTATCTTTCAAAGACAAACCAGTTACGAATGGTACCGCGCTCCCATTTTGATGTCATTTTTAATCCCTTAATTAAAAGTTTTCTATGTAAAAAACTGGCGGTGCCGCGGGCAGTTTTCTTTTTCATTTTATTTTATTATTCCCTTCTGAAATGGAACGGTCCAACTCCGTCATTTTCAATTTATTTTGCAGATACGAGTATGTAGCTACAATATATTGTATAAACAAAATAATTGGTTAAGTGCGAGTCGGACTCGCGCACGAAGGGTTCCGTACCATTATCTATGCAACATAAGGCAACGTTATTAGTATCGAGCAAGAAACGGTAAAAAAATCATGTTTGTTGTATGGGAGCCCCCCTTAAATATTTATTTTATTTTATTTTTAGTATTTGTTGTTATAGCGGCAATAGAAATACATCATCTGTGAAAATTTCAACTCTCTAGCTATCACCGTTCTTGAGATAAAGCCTGGTGACAGACGGACGGACGGACAGCGAAGTCTCAGTAATAGGGTCCCGTTTTTACTCTTTGGGTACGGAACCCTAAAAATTAAGGAAAGCTAATTATAGAATACGTTTTATAATACACTTTTCAAAAGATTTTAATGTATAATTTAACTGTATTTAACTTTTTATAATAATTGGTCAAGTGCGAGTCGGACTCGCGCACGTAGGGTTCCGTACCATTATCTATGCAATATAAGGCAACGTTATTAGTATCGAGCAAGAAACGGTAAAAAATTCATGTTTGTTGTATGGGAGTCCCCCTTAAATATTTATTTTATTTTATTTTTAGTATTTGTTGTTATAGCGGCAATAGAAATACATCATCTGTGAAAATTTCAACTCTCTAGCTATCACCGTTCTTGAGATACAGCCTGGTGACAGACGGACGGACGGACGGACGGACGGACAGCGAAGTCTCAGTAATAGGGTCCCGTTTTTACCCTTTGGGTACGGAACCCTAAAAATTAAGATTTTATATGACAACGATGTCAATATCGACATAAGGTTGAAAGCTAGCTTTATTATTCGACGTTCACTTATTTAATAACCATGAGACATTATTTTTATTCACTTCTATACATACAAAATTTAATAGCAAAAGTAAACCCACGATGTTTTTACCTATATGTATAACTAGCTGTTGCCCGCGACTCCGTACGCGTCGAATTTAGAATTTTTTTCCCGTTTTTGCAACATTTTTCACTATTGCTTCTTTTCTATTGGTCATAGCGTGATGTTATATAACCTACCTATAGCCTTCCCCTATAAATGGACTAACCAACAAAAAAATAATTTTTCATATCGGACCCGTAGTTCCTGAGAATAGCGCGTTTAAACAAACAAACAAACTCTTCCGCTTTATAATATCAGTATAGATATGAATATTTCTGTAGGTAATGATATAAAAACCCCAGCAGAGTTTCCGGCCAGATCACATTTATAATATGGTAGCTCATTTTCATGAAGATATTTAATGACTTGATCTCGTATCTATTTTATTAAGTAGTTATTAAAACACAACATGAAAGTATTCATCAAAAGACAATTTTCATTAATTAATTCATTATTTATGATAGAAGCAATAACATCAATAATTCCAGTTACGATTGTTCTATCAACCACAGATAGACAAGTATCGAAAGTCTTAATTTTATTTATATTCTAAATAGAAACTAAAGAATATGAATTTCGCGTTCTTAAGCAATATTTTAAAATGTCAAAACTTCATTTGTATATTTCGAAACTTTTATAGCTTCAAAAGCAGAAGTAAAATTCTAATAAGTATTTGGATTGTAATAGAGGCGTGTTTACCGGTTTTTACTATTTTGCAGCAATGTTTATGTGGCGATTTATTACAATCTATATCTAATACCTTATTTGTATGTAGCGTTATTGGCTTTTCCACAGTCTTAATAATATCAGCTGCATACTACACAAAGATATTTGAGCAACTTCAAAACAATCTTAACGCATATTACGTCTTAATGAATCAAAGTGTTAATTCAGACACAATGTCAAGAACCAAGAAAACTTCAACTGCAGTTGTTATAATCATAATTGTCTATGAAATTGTATTGTTTATCGCACATACTTACGTAAGGTCTAAAGTACAAAATCTTCACACCATTATGCCCATTATAATAGAAATAATATTTCACTACAACATGACAAGATGTTACATGCGATTTTTACTCGAATATTGTTTTATATTTTGTATTTTATTTGTAATTTCTGAACAACTACAGTTAGTTACACAAGATATTAGCAGAGAGTTGTATAAAGTAACCAGAAAGCAAAGCGATGCTATTGTGATACCAATAGAAGAGAGAGCTATGAAATTCAATCAATGGATTACTGCGTATAAGAACATTCACTACAGTTCACAACTCTGTAATCGCATATTTAGTGCACAGGTAAGCAGTAACAGCAACACATATTAAATATTTGATTTATATTTACAGCCTTATTCATAATGATTTATCGGAGGTTTAAACGGAGATTTTATCGGAGAGATAATAAACGTTTTAGCGTAAAAAGACTATTATGAAGAACAATTATAAAAAATTTTCGCAAACCAATTTTAGCGAACTTTTAAACCTCCGATAAGTCATTATGAATAAGGGTGTTAATCTAGACTAATATTATAAAGCTGAAGAGTTTGTTAGTTAGAAGACTTTGTTATCTAACGAACCACTGGCCTGATTTGAACAAGTCTTTCAGTGTTTGACAGCACTTTTATCAAGATAGGCTATAAAACATCACATTGCGATCAATAGGAGCGAAGAATCAGTAAAAAAAGTTGCAAAAATGGGGAAAAAATTTCGTAATTCCACGCGTTTGAAGTCGCGGGCAACAGCTAGATTATATTTAGATAAATTGATTAAGCATTGTTATGATATAAGCATAAATCATATCTGTGTGGTAACAGATTAAGAATAAAAGTGTCACCATCCCTTTTCCTTCCTAGGGTGTTAAAAGCCACACAAAAGCACAAAAACCAATTTTATTAATTAATAAGTAACATGTTGATATATAAATCAATAGTATTAGTCATTCCAGTGCCTATTACGCCTTGAGTAGTTCGACGAGTGTCTTCTAGGAATTTTTTTCAAATTATTTTTCAAATAGAAGATGAATTTCAATTTTTATTGCAATATTTTAATATTTGAAAACTTTACATGTGTATTTCGAAACCTTTGTTGCTTTCAAAAACGTAGTCAAATGCTAATATTTTTTTGGATTTTTATAGAAACATTTTGTTCCAGAGTATATTCAGTGATGTTTTAAGTATATATCTGATTCTATATACATATGCACTGTTGCTTCTTTCTCCATTGCTGTAATGATATCTGCTATATACCCAAAAAAATTCCCACAGCTTCAGGAAAACATTAACTCCTATTATGTTCTAATGAATCAAAGTATTACTTCAGACACCATGTTAAAAACAAAGAAAACTTTAACTGTCGTTGCTACAATCCTATCTATCTATGAAATCGCGATATTTACTACACACTTATATGTAACCATAGCAGCAAAGAAAGTTCGTACTGTGACGACCTTTATAACAGACATAATATTTCATTATAATATGACATCAAGCAATTTCCGACTTTTACTCGAATGTTGTCTTATATTTTGTATACTATTTGTAATTTCTGAACAACTACAATTAATTACACAAGGTGTTAATCAAGAGTTACATGATATAGACTCTAAACAAGTCAACGGTATTGTGATAGAAATACAAGAAAGATCTATGAAATTCGATCAATGGTTAGCCGCGTATAAGAACATTCTTAACAGTTCTAAGATATGTAATGTTTTTTTAGAGTACAGGTAAATTAGAAAGATAAAGATTTTAGTAGATTTAGAAGATTACAGAATTACTATGCGGTTCAAATGAGAACAGAATTGACCCCGCGCCATGTTGTGACGTCATACATGTGAATTCGAACAATTTTGGTAGGGTCATCAATAATAAGATATTTTTAATATAATTTATTTATTACTATATAGTCATCGTTTACTCATTTTTGAGCAGTTAGCGAGATAAATACAATTAAAAACAATAACAAATAAAGACAAATACGAAATAAAACCACTTACAAACAAAACTGCGACGAATAACAACAAATTTAATTTATTTTACTGAAAACAACCACACAGCTAACAGCATTAAAAATAAAACTTACGCACGTTTCATAACGCGACAAGGCATCCTAAAAACGACAAAATGACGGTTGGTAATTCCCGTTTCCCAACATTTCCCTTCACTACTCTGCTCCTATTGATTGTAGCGTGATGAAAAGTATACTATAACCTGCCCAGGAGTATGAAGAATAATTGTACCAAGTTTCGTTACAATCCGTCGAGTAGTTTTTGTTTCTATAAGGAACATACAGACGGACAGACAGACAGACAGATAGACAAAAATTTTACTGATTGCATTTTTGGCATCAGTATCGATCACTAATCACCCCCTGATAGTTATTTTGAAAATATATTTCATGTACAAAATTGACCTCTCTACAGATTTATTATAAGTATAGATTATTAATAAATAATTTCAACCGTTTTTACTTAGAATAACAAAGATTAGATAAAACATAAATTATTATTTTTAATAATTATTATTATTAATAATAATTTATTAAATCGCAAATAAAGTTTCGTTGCTGTCAGTACTTTTCAAATTACTTTTGACAGATAGAGGTCATCGCCAATCCTATTCTTATTTAAAACGTGTTGCCCGCTACTTCGTACGTGCGGAAGTTAGAAACTAAACCTTAACAAATTTTACAAAAAAGCTATCCTCTTGAACCACACTATCTATAAAATTTACACATAAAAATCCGTCGCGTAGTTCTGAAGATATAAGCTTACATAGGGACATACATACAGAAATAACAACTTAGTTTTATAATCAGCAAGTAAAGATAAAGATAAGTTCACCATCCTTTGAAAATTAGACATTTAGCTTTAATGTCTTATAGATACACAATAATCACTCTTAGCTAATGGTAAAACATTTTGTTAAAACCGACAGCAAGATAAGCTATTGATACAATTTCTTCAGGGTCAGTTGATGATTGCGTTCAGTTTCCGATTCATTCTTTCGGAACACTCGGAGAGTTTTTGCAATTAACAAGCTTTTCATTTTGTTTCAGTTGTCCGTGATGCTGTTATTAATTACTATGTATTTTATGAGTGTGCTGTATGCAATAGCCTCAATTTTTGCGGTGAGTTATATTCCTACATGTATTGTTAATATAAGATCACTGAATAAAATCACTGATAATATAGCCCATTTTCTACACCATGCTGTTCCGGTTTATATATTTCTGAGAAATACAGGAAAGAGAATAAGAATATTTTATCTTGTAATTAAAATATGAACATTCCTGCTCTAACTAGGCTTCATTCAAAAAGGAATTTTTAGTCTCATCCGCTTAGTAAAGCTTTGAGATAATATCTCAATATAATAAACTCTTTAGTAGATAGAGAACTTCTAATCCATATTAGACGTATTTGTCGCTACGGCAAATATCTAACTGTAAATAGACGAATTGAGAATCTATATTGTCCCACGGAAGATGTAAGAATATGAAATGAAATGAAATGAAATGAAATGAAAATGAAATGAAATGAAAAATCATTTAATCACGTAGACACAATTTTTTAGAAAAATTATGTGCTTATGACATGTCCAATTTTTTTCCCTACCACCGGTTCAGGACGCAATCTGCTGAGAAGAACCGGCGTAAGAAACTCAGCAGAGCTTTTAATCAAATCAATATTTTTAAATTAAATGTCAATTATACTTACAATGCTAATAACTTTACAATATAGAATATATATTGCTCCAGAGCAACCTACTCCCAAGCTTTATCATCTTTAATATAATCAGAAATTTTATAATACGCCTTTTTACATAATTTAGTTTTAATGAATTTTTTAAATTTAGAATTATTTAATTCTCTTACATCAATAGGGAGTTTATTATAAAATCGTATACAATGACCCATGAAAGAGTTACATATTTTGTGGAGACGGGTTACATGCATCACAAGATTGTGTTTATGCCTTGTATTAACATTATGGTGGTCGCTTTTTTTTGTAAAATTATGAATATTTTTATGAACATACAATAAATTTTCATATATATATTGCGAAGCGACCGTTAAAATATTTATGTCTTTGAATTTCTCCCTTAGAGAATCCCGCGGACCTAGGTTATATATAGCTCTAACAGCGCGTTTCTGGAGCACAAATATCCGATTAATGTCCGCACAGCTTCCCCAAAGAAGAATTCCATAGCACATTAAAATTAGGCAATGCGTTATCGAAACAGAAAACATCTCCGTTTGAGAAACGATAAACGTAAAGCTATAGGTATAAGTTCCATACTAACATGCTTGGTTAGCGTAGTGTGGTAGACAACAACATTCAAAATTTCAAAATTTACAGTACGCTTGTTTAGACAGCAGACAGTTTAGACAGTTTGTTATTGACTAATAAGAAAGAATAAACGGAAATTCTAAAATAAAATTTAATATATTATTTTTACGCAGCATAATTTGTCGATTCGAATCGAATTATTCATGTATATGTCTTCGATTTCGACTTATCTTGTCGCCATGTTTACTATGGCAGCGGCTGGACAGCGCATGCATAATAAATCTGCTGCATTGCAGCGCAAATTGTGGGCGCTCTACATAAGATCATTAATAAGTAAGTACATTATAACTAAATAATTTAAACATGATTAATTTTGGTTTAAAAGACTTATGATTAAAATTACCGTACGGAAAGAAGATTCCTTCATTAATTATTCCACGATACCTGATGTAAATAGATATCAAAGGAGATGAAAATCAAAGAAAAGATGGACTACAAAAATAATCTCTCTCTATCAATCCAGCCCATTAACGTCCCACTTCTGGGCGCAAGCCTCCTCCACTTTGGGAGGGATTATGGTCTACTGTGCCGCGCTAACCAGGCGTGTTAACACAAGTTTTATTTTAGACCTTTCCGTCTCTCATAGAGGATTTTATTTGTGTACAATATCCATTAGCTGGCTCTCACAGAACATTGGTTGGAGAGCAACGGGAAACAAAGATTAATTATGATAGAAGAAAAGGACGTGTTGCGCTGACAATTAATATTTTTCCCGTTTCTGTTGTTCCAGACGAGCATCATTGCAAACTGATAAAAGATATGCTCCGCTACTGCAACTCTCATCCAGTACAAGTTGATGTAATGGGCGCAGGAACAATCAATATGTCGATCATACCTACGTTTATTGCTTTTGTTACATCGAATACAATCATCACACTGCAGTTCAATAACGTTATATAATTAATACTTAGGATTAAGTACAGTCTGAAATAAAGTTTGTCCGTCCGTTATGTCCGTTTGCTTATTCGAAAGACGTCACGCATAAAGGTTTTTATTGCATTGTCATCGCTCTTTAATAATTCACGTTCAAGAATTCAAAGGTCACACTACGTTTCATTAGATACTTCTATGTTATAAAACAAAGTCGTTGTTATTGTATGTATGTCCCTATGTGAACTAATATCTTTAAAACTACGCAACGGATTTTAATGCGGCTTTTTTATGAGATAGAGTGGTTCAAGAGGATAGCTTTTTGTATAATTTATTAAGGATTGGTTTCTAAATTCCACGCGTACGAAGTTTCGGCTATCGGGCATTAGCTAGTTACTTATAATTACATACTTTATACGTAAATATTACCTTGGTTTCTTTTAATCACTAAAATTCATAATGATCGTTGAAAGGGCTTATATTAATGGATTTATCATTCAATTAATTCCCGAGTAATCGAAGCAAACTGTTAATAATAATTAGAACATAAATAATAGGAATCCATTCCATATTCACTGAAAATATTCCATTTAATTTATATGAATACCTGTAATGAATACATAGTTTCAATAAAAATTAATGCAAAAATGAGGTGCATACAGAGCTTTATTTCGAATGTATAATATACTTATAGACTTTTACTATTATAAATGAAAGGTTCCTTTTACTAAACATCAGTATCATCTAAAGGTTGTCTGGAAGTAATCGCAATATGTGATAAGACCGCCAATTGTACATGTCTATTGTGACTACATTAGCTAAGTGTCTTATAATTTATGGTGTACAATAAAGTGAAAATATTCTATTCTATCAATAGATATATTCAGAACTTTTTGAGTCTACACGTTTCAAACAAACAAATCTATCCTCTTTATAAAATTAGTATAAACGGTATTATAGGGGAATCAAATTTGTCCCATAATGCTTCCTGAAAAGATAGTTGGGCTCAGTGACCATCATTACAACTGTACTTCTTTCTAGAAGTCATCAACGTTACTAGCGCCCACTGCTGGGCGCAGACCTTCTCCTCTTTAGGAGGGATTATGGTCTAGTATACCGTGCTGACTAGTGCTGTCTATGGTCTACTATCCGTGTGGTGACGGAATAAGAATACAAGTGTCACCACCCCATATCCTCCCAAGGGTGCTGTAAAAGTCAGCTAAAGGATATTGCACACAGATAACATCTTCTGTGAGAGACGGAAAACTCGAAAAGAAACCCTGTGCCAACACGCCTGGTCAGCGTGGCACAGTAGAAACTAATCCCTCCCGAAGTGGAGGAGGTCCGTGCCCAACAGTTGGACGTAAATGGGCTGAAGAAGAAGATACCGTGCTGATTAAGCACCCCATAGGCATGCTGGCACAGGGCTTAGTTTCGAGTTTTCCGTCCTCTTATCTGTGTACTTACATTAGTGTTAGTTTAGCTCTAACTTATCCTTACCTGGCTTTTACAGTACTCTGGGGAGGAGATGGGGTAGTGACACATGTATTCTTAATTCCGTCACCACACAGCCAATTCCGCATTATATATTTTAATCTCATTTAAAACCAAAAACTTCAAGATGCCAGTCTTTAAAGTTTTCCTAAGAACGTGTTTAATATTTTGTACACATAAATAACGATTTTTCTAATTTATCCTTATGACCTTTGAATCCTTTAGATTAGTTAACAAAGTGTTAATTGTATGTGTTAAATGGTACTCGTTGTAAACGCACTCGCACATGTCATACGATATAATTCTGATACGTATATCATGATCATGAAATTATATGACAATAATGGTATGGTAACTCGTACCTACTAACCGACTTTATAAAAAAAAAATAATTACTGCAAAATAAAGTTAGGTAACAACAACAAAATTTTCTTTAAATATATACATCCGTGTCTTGACATGCTAGCAAACGGAGATGAACTTTCCAAGTTTTCATCAGATACACCGTGACATGAGACGTGTTTTACGCCATTTTGGATTGTTCAAAAGTTTTTGTGACATCACAGAGTGAAATCAACAAATGTCAACGATTACACTAATAAATTCTAATGGAAAATAATAAATAATAGTTTAAAAACTAAAAAACACGCTTTATATAGAAAACCCAACTAAAAAATAGTTCGCGTACTAGCCCTCTCTCTTACTCTCATGCAAAGGATCCGGAAAGAGATTAATGAATCCTGGCGAATCTAACCAGGATAATCGGATATTTTAATCGAATTATTGCATTGTCATCGGTCTTTGACAGGTGTGCAAAATTTGAATAGAATTTGACCGTTTAAAGTTGGTCAAAATAGCGTCCAAAGGAGTCGGTTACAAACATACAAACAAACATACAAGTGAAGCTAATATAAAGCGTGTAATCAGTATTACTTAGACTTAGGTAGGGGAAAAACTGTCTACGTGAATAATTGCTATTCATTTTTCGTTTCAGTTTTCTACGACAATATTTTCTCAACGCCTGTAAACATACACTTATGTATCAAATAGCAAATCAAAAAATATATGTCTTGTTTGAGATTAATCATTTATAAATTATACCTTGACATTTTGGCTACAGATTACAGTAATAATTGTAACAAAAAATATGCTATCTTCTTAGGAAATTAACAAAAATCACAAATCGGGAAATGCGCAATTTTATACACCCTAGCTTGTAAGATTGCGCATGGGGGTCTATAAGAGTGCGCAACTAAATTATTTGCACAAATCGCATATAAAAGGGCTGGCTTCATTATAGTCTAAACCGTTTTCATGCTACCACTCCGTACATGTGTGCACGCTATCCAATCTTCTACAATTGGCTTTATATATTTCTCCTCATGCTCCGCAATCCGCGCGCGCAATCTTACACCCTCTATTAGTGCGCAATCTTACACATCCTAATGCTTCTTGAAAAATTGCGATGCCCTTGCCAACTCCTAAGTAATATGCCATCTACTTAGTTAAAATTCAAAAATTCAATAAATCTACCGCCCGAATGGGTGGGTAAATTATTAATATACCGTACTTAAACATTTTGTACAGTACCACATTGATTTCATGTAAAAATAAGATGAAACGTGTCTAAAAACTTTGTAGTGTCATATCTCTTGTGTTATAAATACAATAAGAAAATAATTTCGTGAGCGTGTGTTTGTCATGATAGCACACAAAACACAACTGAAGTTGGTGACGAAGTTCCTTTCACTACTCAGATATGACGTGTGCGCAATCTTAACGCACGCGCAATCTTACACCACCCTACCCTATGTATTATGAGTACCAGAATATGGGTATACTACATATATTTATTTTCTTTTAAAAATACATACAAAACACCCAGACGCAGTATAACCATTTATGTGGCAAATATAAACATCACACAAATAATTATACCGTGCGGGGAACGAACCCGCGGCCTTGTGAATAGCAGTCCGTTACATGAACCACTAGACCTAGAGGCCCTTTATTATATAATAACTACATGGGTATTTTAATCCTGTAAAACGTCATATTTAAAAGAATAAAAGTGTCAAACTACATATCAAAGTTGCTTAAACGATTATTCGTTGTATCATTTGTAATGTGACCACAATAATTAGCAGCATAATAAAGTAACTGCCACTAGTAGCTGAGGTGCAATCGGAAATGTTCGCTGCAGTGCGCTCTGTGGATCCGGACTAGTTCCGGTCCGTTATCCTCGCGAACGCTTCCGGTCACTATCACACGTTGCTGTCTGCTTTGTATTTTACTATTAAGAATTTTTTTTTATTATAATTATCAAGTTGAAATACCTTTAATTATATTCTTTTCACATGTAGTTATGGTAGTTATGCCTAAATTAAGTTTTGTGTTGGCTGTAATAGTAACGCTATATATTTAAATGTCTCCTGCTTATATTAATAAAACGAAAATTTACTGTTTAAAAACTATAGTACACCACACAGGTACTAAGCTTCCAGGAATTAAATAGAGTCATCAACATCTAAACTTAAATTATAACACTTAACGATTAATATTATTAGTCTATTGGGATTCTTTTCACTGAAGCAAATTATATCTTTGACGAAAACAATTAATAGCTATGCTGTAGAAGGTAGACAGAGATTTACAAACCAACACTTTTAAAAATAATATAAAATTAAGAAGAAATACTTTCCTCTTACTTCTTTGCCCTCTGGTCGAAGATATTTACAAAAAAAATATTTATTTACATTTTATTGACGAGCTTCGTGGTTGAGTGGTTTATGTAACGGACTACCGATCACGATGTCGCGGGTTCGATTCCCGCTCGGGACAATCATTTGTGTGATATTTATAATTGTCATGCAAAGTTTTGTACTGCGTCTGGGTATTTCTATGTATTATAATTATGTATTTACAAAAGAAAAGTAGTTTAAGTATTCTATTAACTAATCTCATTTAAAAATTGCATAATTATAATTTTCATTAACCGATATTTGCACGTCATGTGAATGGCAAAACATGTTTGAACTTGAAATAGTGTACTTTGCATGCATTCTATTGTTTACATTTATTGTTTGTATGTATACACGTGTTTTAGCAAATAAATATATCTATCTATCTATCTATCTATCCGTATTCTGGTACCCATAACACAAGCATAAATAAGCTTAGCTTGGGACCAGAGGACGTTGTGTGAAATGTCCATGAATATTTATTTAAAAGCATGTACACGGAGAAAAGTCGCACATATCAAAGTCTAACTTCCACAACTTGGGACATAAACAATATTATATGTACCTACCTAGTATCTGTAGTAGCGTCCGTGTGGTGACGGATTAAGAATACAAGTGTCACCACCCTATCTCCTATCCGGGGTGCTGTAAAAGTCAGCTAAGGGATATGTAAACAGATAGCACCCTTTTTGAGACCATAATCCCTCCCAAAGTGGAGGAGGCCCGTGCCCAACAGTGGGACGTAAATAAACTGGAGAGAGTAAATAAATAATAATAATAAATATTCATTGACACAGCGTCTTCTGGTCCCAAGCTAAGCTTATATGCTTGTGTTATGGGTACCAGAATACGGATAGAATACATATACTACCTTCTTTTCTTTTGTAAATACATACTTATAATACATAGAAACACCCAGACGCAGAACAAACATTAGGATGACATTTATAAACATTACACAAATGTTTGTCCGAGGCAGGAATCGAACCCGCGACCTCATGATCGGCAGTCCGTTATACGAACCACTAGACCACGAAGCCCGTCTATTCTAATAAGTCTAATAAGTATTCGAGTTGTGGTTCTCTTTTGCTTAATGTGAAATCACATACATAGTGCACATTTTGTTACATATATATTTAAATATTATTTTAATCAAATTGATATTCACATACTTAAATAAGGAATATAATTAAGGATATATGTAGTAGAAAACATACACGCATACTAAGTATAAACATATCTACAAGCAATATTCCATTTGGATAGCTGCATTCCCCGGATACTGCATAGATAACGCAACGGATCGAGTTACTTCCGGCTCACGAGCGTTAACTCTCTAACTTCCGCTACGTTATCTACGTTGTCGCCATCCTTAACTGCCGTTGAATTGTGTAATAATTCTGTACAGAGAACTGCTTTTGCACTATTGTATAGTTTAATAGGAGTGAGGGAAAGATGAGCTTGAAAAAGAGAGGTGTGATTGTTTGCTAATCTTTACTAATAGAAAAATTATAAATACGTAAATAACTATATTCGTTGTTGTTTCAAGCAAAACTATAATTATTATACCATATAATAATTCTTGAGCCAAAGATAGGACGTAAGCTACTTTTTAAAGCGAATATATTGAATTCGGATTTTTGAAATTAAGATTAAAATGTGTCAATAGGCAAAAACGAACACCTTTAGAAGCTTGCTGCAAGGTATTATAGAAGACAAGACTATACACAATTGCGGTAAGCGTAATGGCCTCTATTCAGTACAGAGACGAGAGGCACTTGGGGAAAACTGCAACACTCATTGTTCAGTACACCCCTGGAATTCACAAACAAAGGTGTAAACTTTCCACACCGGCTTTTGTACATTTTTGATCTGTAGAAAGATTAGGCTTGTGCAATTATCTATATAGGTGTCATTTATATGATTCTTTAGTTATTATAAAAAAAAGACGTTATTTTGTATGTATGTCCCCATGTTAGCTTAAACGCAACGCAACGGATCTCGATAAGGTTTTTCTTAATAAATAAGATGGTTCAAGAGAATGTCTTTTTTACAACTTGTATAGTTTTGGTGTAGCTACATTTAGAATTTTATGCGAATGAAGTTGCGGAAAACAGCTATTTACTATAAAGACACTCTGGAATAAATGATATTAAGTAATAGATAATCACGTAGCCTGAGTCTAAACCCGAACACTGCCATATTATTATGTAATTATTATCTAAGCATTGCCACTTTCTTTATCCAAGAGGAAAAAAATATTTTGATTGTAATAATTATAATGATTCTATTTTATCCGTCTGGTAACAAATTGTGAATACAAGCATCACCACCCCATATCATCAGGGTGCTGTAAGAGCCAGCTAAGGGATATTATAAGCAGTTAACATCAACTGTGAAAGATGGAAATCTCGAAACTAAACCCTATACCAACACACCTGGTAAGCGCGGCATAGACCAAAAGCCCTCTCAAAGTGGTGAAGGCCTGGTGCTCAAGTCCACTATTTTGGAACAATTGTCATACCGGCACAATACCGGCACGATACCGTTGCAATTGAAGTCAAATATCCGTAGTCTGCTATATGCCGTCATAACGGTCTTTCAATGGTAATAGAATTGTCGATCTCTTTTATCTATGCATTGAATTTTCGGTCTCTTTTATCTATGGATTGTGTTAGAATGGTATGTATGTGTTGCCGTTTTTAAAAAATGCGTTAGTTGAAGTGATTTTCGAAAAACTACTAATAAATTTAAACATTTAATCATGCTAGACTTCGTTTAAATATATTTGTACATACTATTTATTAGTATAAAAAGCAATGTGAAGTTTAGAAGATTAGTAAATTGCAATAAATTACAAAGAACAATTTCTAATATTTCTATCTATCTATTTTTTATTTATGGCAATCTGTCGACACAGGACAATTTCAAAATATTACTGTCAAATTCAAAATAGCAGACTACCGAAACATTTCAGTCATTGAATTGCAATTGTGAAGCAGTTGTGTACGAGACTAGCAATTTATGTCACTTTGACAATTGTAAGACAATGATGAAGTCGTTATGACGACACATTAATAGTAGACTACCAAAAACTTTACTATTGCACCATAATGGTACAATAATGGTACAGTTGTGACACCGTTGAAATACCCGACTCAGGGCCCTGTGCTCAGCAGCGGCACGTTAATGGATTGTAGAAAGAATAAACAATCAACCTTTATTAAGAACATTTTATATGATCATTCTAATTTTAACAGTTAAATTAAAGATTCACTGGCATTCTTACAAAAGAACCAGCTGTAAAATATGAAAATAAAATTTAAATAATTTGATATTTAACTGCAGCACACAAACGAGCCGTCATTTAAATTAATCACTTCACATTCCGGCCTGTGTGCAATAAAAAATTAATACGAGCGTGCCAAATTTTCAAGTTCCGAATTTACCGACCCCTAACGTAATATAAAAACAATGTTTTTGCTAACAAGTTATTTGGATTTACTGATGTTATGATACATCTGAAATTTATGTAGTGGGGAGACATCCTATAACTATTTGGTCAAATACAGATAGGTGTATTCTTAAATATTCTTTCTAATATTAATCCCTTTGAGCTACTTAGCACAGGTGACAGGTGTCTCAACGCCTAAACTTTATGTGTTAACTTATAAACGCCTAGTAAAATTGCATTTAATTTTTTAAATATTATTAAAACTTGAAGTCAAAATAGACATGAGCAATCAGACTGTATAATACAGCTTTATATCAACTACGTTGAGATCGTTATTTACTTATAAGTTTACGTTAGGTAGGTACCTACGCTTCATACCTACTTAGGTCTTAAACTACAACTGTACAACACGTTATGTAACAAATCAAATACATGCTAACATATAAAATTATAACATGTCTGCCAATTTTATTTACACAAACACGGATCACGATAAACGCCACATTATGGCATTGTTATTTATAAATATGCCTACATATCCGGGTTGCACTGTTTATGAATGTTAGAGGGCGTTCAACGAACTATCAAGATATTCTGATCATTAGCAAATGGCCACTTAGAGAAGTAAAAACCATAAAACGAATCATTAACTAAATATTGACATTTTAACTTGGACATTCCAATCCAAACATGTATATACTTTAAGTGTATGAAAATAACAACGGTCTTAACGATTGTTTATCAGTTTTAGTGCTAGAAAATTGTAGATATTAATTTAACCCACATCTAAGTCTCTCAGATAAAAAGGCCGTAATAACGCAGCTCTCTTTTCACAAGACCTATAAGGTCTTGTCAAAAAAGGATGTTCCAGACACACGTTCCAGAAATCTAAATAGAGTAGAAGAATAGTAGAAGCATATTTGAGTTTGACAGTTTGTACTTATCGCGTAGGTTCCAATATTTATTGGATAGAACTAGACGTGGTCCATAATCCTCTATTTATTTTTATAAATTTTGTAATGAACTATATAAGGAGTGGGACTTTAATGGACTGACTGAGAAAAATATTATCTAACCAAAAACAGGCTCTTTGTCCTGAATTTTAATTTCAATAAAGTTACCTTTAATATATGCTTAGAATACATTAGAAAAATTAATTACATTTTCAATAGCATGATTCAACAAAATAGAATGAATAACGATCATGTCAATATTGACTAAAGTAAATAATCTTGGTCATAATATTTGCTTCCAATAAAAACCCGTCTATGTAATTATTAGCTTAGACGGGCTTTTGAAGTATACTGACTTTAATGGAAAACCCAATCGATTTGTCACTTAAGTTCGATATAACGCGTGATGTCGCAAATTAACATGATTGTGGTATATTACAATAAGATATATTATTTCGATGCTACATCATAATCATTCAGTTCGATCAAATCTTATAAGGGACGATTATCATAGACAGTGATTTTTTAAATTTTATTTTTTTGTGTGAAACCACTACCATGACTGTAAGTAAATGTTATTGCCAGTGTTTTAAATTTGGAAATATGTATTATTTAAATGACGACTCGTGTTCATAACGTGTTCATATGTGGTCCTAACTTAAATAAATAAATAAATAACTTTAAATTTTCATTATTTTAAGATTTATTAATAGAGACATGCTTAGAATAGAAAGAGTGTTGTAATTTTAATGCCCGTCTCCCTACGTCTGTTAACTCGCAAAACAACTGCTTTTTTAGGCTTAAAAATATTGTTATTGGGGGTTTAGGAAACCAAGTTCATTAAAGTGTATATTGTAACTTTGTCTAATGTTTGTGTAACAAGTTTTTAACACCGGAATTGAAACCTTATTTTTAATAACTATTCTATTAGCAACTTTATTTTCTTTTTTGTTTGCAGCACTTACATCTCACAGTTTTAATCGTCTTAGCATTAAGCGTGCAACTTTATTCAACAAAAGAAATCGAGGGACACAAAACAAATTCTGAGCCAGAATTATTGAACCCGATAATAACGAATCCACAAAACGAATTTGAAAGTGACAGAAGTAATGCAGACCTTACAAAGGAGAAACTATTGAGAGTGAAAAGACAGTATTATCCATATGACCGACGTAAGTATTTTACTGTTTTACGTTTAAATTAACTTTATCAAGATATCCGTCTCGGTGTTTACTATGTAGATATTAAAAGTACCTCTGTATTTACAAAATAAAAGTACATAGTTTATGTATTCTATCCGTATTCTGATACCCATAACACAAGCATATAAGCTTAGCTTTGGACCACAGGACGGTGTGTGAAATGTCCATGAATATTTTATTTTTATTTATATCGATATATGAAATTAAATATTTAATTAATTATTATAATATTTTAATATGTCATGCAGCTGCAAGTCATAGTAAGGCAGATATGGATGCTGTGGCCGCTATCTCCTACCTGTGTCCCCTATTATTCTTACCAATCATATCATACCCCATGTTATACTATGGATAATACAACAAAATCTCGCAGCTCCTCCTAAGTGAACCCTAGTTCATGTATCTACGGTGTTCATATTTTTTGCAGATATTTGTCGAGGACTTAAATCAAAATTTTACCCAGTGTTATAAAATAATGTTATTAAACATCTGTATAAACTGAAATATTGCACATTCTAATGTATATGTATTATTGATGTTAACTTTTAATTTAAATGAATTGTGTTGAAGGTGTAAGCTAATATTATTATTTTAACATATTTTTAGTAACGTTTTTTTATAATTCCAGCAATTCCCATACCTATTATCATCGGTGGTGGTGGTTGGTATGGAGGTAGAGGATTTGGCAGCAGAGGGTTCGGTGGTAGAGGCTTTGGCGGCAGAGGGTTTGGCGGCAGAGGATTTGGTGGTAGAGGCTTTGGCGGCCGTGGATTTGGTGGGTTTGGAGGTCGAGGAATAGGGGGTGGTCGAGGTGGTAGGGGATAAATATTTAGATTACAATAAAAGACTTGGCAATATGCGATTCTAGCTCTACTAATAACACATTGTTTCATTTGTTTCCCTTTATTTTGCCGTCCTCGCAAGTGATACCAATGTTTATATCAGATCGCTGGCATTTTTTTTTTTTGTAAATTAGTAATCTAGGTAAATTCATAAATGATTTTAATCACGATACACAGACACCAGCCAGTGGCATTATAAATAATTATTTAGGTACTGTGTGTGAAGATTGCAGTAACGACTTCACAGCGCCTCAAGCTGTCTCTCGAATACCTTAACTAGATAATGAGCGTCGCCCAGAGGGTTGCCTGAAAAATGCAATTTTAACAAAACACGATCGCTTTGACTACTATTATCACTATGAACATACTTGATAGAAGCCACGCAAATTGGTAATGCGCTGGAACCTTGTCAAATTAACGCCCTTGTGACGCCATCAGCAAAGAAAAAGTACAGCTAACAAAATGTAATATTCTCATCTATTAATAAAAGTTTATAAAGGTAATTTGATGTTTTTTTAATTAAAACTAAATGTTTGAATAATGTTTAACTTTTAATCATCATCATCATCATTCATCACATTTTTGAAAATCTTAACTTAACTCTTCAACACCACTCATATAATCTACATCAGACTCAGAATTGGTATCCGAGTCTGATGTCTCGTCAGAATCATTATCATTTCCCGTGTCAATAACAAATAACTCGTCGACCAATCTATCATTTCACAACAATAAAAACGATCGTGGTAGGTATTAAAGCTCACAACTCGATACGCGTACGCGTTGGGCAACGTTGCTAACGGTACTGACGTCACCAACATGGCCGCCAGGCGCATTACCAATTTATTTATATAATATAATAATATATAATTTTAATAATATATATATTAATATTATATTAATATTTATAATTTCTGTGATTGTGTGGCTTATAGTAGATAGCCCTGTAACGGAATGAACATCGAATGATAGTTTATTCTTTGGTGTTAATGGTTACTCTGTGATACTTGTCTCAACATATTATCTTACTATTTTCTAACACTTGCGCGACTCATCTGTTTAAATAAAACTACTTTTTACGGATTTAGACGCGTTTTTTTTCCTTTATTTAGTCACTGCAAAGTCTCCGAAACGTCGGGCCAAATATACGCGTCTAAATTCGTAAAAAGTAGTTTTATTTACATAATAACTTACTCTTTGGTCTCAACTGTCACATAACACATTATGGCAATGTGACAGACGTCAGCAACGTCAGTGCAGTCAAAATCAGTCAAATGTCAAAAGTCAAAGTCAAACAAAATTTCGAACTTGCAGGCAGGCTGCTAGTGTGATCTGGTTAATTAAATTTAATTCTTACATTATATTTGTACTTAATTCTATATTCAATTTAAAAGGCAAGCAACGCTGTACGAATGTGAGACAGTAATTTACACAGATATTATCAATTGCCTCGAATTCATGTTCCCATCATGGACGGCACTTACGACGAGATCATCTCCGATAACCCGTTCTTCGTTGAGTTGAAGACAGAATATTCAAATTTATTTCAACACTGCATTACACAATCCTGGATTATATGTGTGCCGAGAATTGGCAGTTTAACTTCACGTGTGTTTAAAATAGAAGATTTTTGTGCTCATTTACTTGTACCCAGTGATGAGTTACCAGAAACACATTACAGTACACTTACCGAGAAACAAGTGACCGTGACAAATAAAGTAATTACATTAGAAGTTACTAAAGGGCTACCATTACAAAGCCATATACTGTTTGAAGAAACATTTTACACAGAAGATTTTATTAAGTACAGAGTATGGTGTATAGAAACTCCATTAGAACCTACTGGTAGTTTCAGTGACACTGTATCTAAGGAATATTTGATGTCTATTAATGATTGTATAGATTTATTATGGACTCAAGCTGCTGGGCGTCAAGTATTGGACCAAATTGAGCATAGTGTACAGATCTTTTTAAAAAAGCATACAACATTACCAGTAGCTGTTGGACCTCTCAGAGATACAGTAAGTGAACTTTACACACAATGTCTTCAGATTGCATTACAGAACAGAAGACTAAGAGACAAATCTAAATCTTGTAAACAAGTTTTAGAGAATATCAAGTTAGCTGTAGAATGTTATATGCAACAGTTATTATTTGACCATTTATTTAAACCTATCTGTACTTGTTGTGCCTATGAAGACTCACATCTTAACAAGAAGATCCGCAACATGTGTGATATTCAACTTAGAGACTTAGACATAAAGAAGGAACTATATCATACAGTACCAAGAGCAAAACAAATACTTTCTAAAATAGACACATACAATACAGTTTTAGAAAAGGTTTTATGTGTGAAACATGCTTTAAATGCTATTAATAAAACTGATGATTCAAACAACATAGTACTTCTAACTGCAGATGATTTATTACCAGTATTTGTGTTCCTTGTTATTAAATCTGGACTACCAAACTGGTATAGTCAGTTGACGTACATGAAAGAGTTTAGATTTAGTGGTGTTGGGAAAGGTGATGGAGATGAAAGTGCTTTTCTTATAACTACTTTAGAAGCTGTTATAGAACATATACAATCTGGAGCATTGGCTGGACCACCAGATCCTGAATCTTACTATTATGAGAGTAATCTTACAGAAGATAATTTGAACAGCAACAGAAGGAATAGTTTGACAGAATCTATTTCCACCTCTACAGATACTAATAAAAGGGAAGAAACTCTTGAATACATATTTGATTTAATCAAAGCAAATCATTCTGAACAAGTACAATTTATATTGAAAAAGAATGAAAAGAATATTGCTAGTATTGAACAAAACGAAGATAATATATTAAAAATTAAATTGGATGAAAATTTGACAGATGATGATGATAGTGATACAGAAATATATCAAAAACTTTGTCATCCTCTGTGTAATTGTAAGAAATGTTGTAGGAAAATATCCAAAAATCTATTAAAAACATCACCAACTGTTTCGTCTAGAGATAGTCATGGTTTAACACCTCTACATGTGGCTTGTATCCATGGTAAAGCGAATATAGTAGAATGCCTTATAGAAATGGGATCAAATGTTAATGCAACAGATCTAAATGAATGTACTCCATTACATTATGCATCGTCAAGAGGACATCAAAATGCATTACTTTTGCTATTACATTCCAATGCTAGTATTAACCAAGCTAATGTGGATAAAAATACTCCTCTTCACTTGGCTGTCAATAATGGCCATTTAAATTGTGTCAAAGCACTTATATACTTTGCTGAACACAGTAGGAGACAGATTATAATAAATTGTGTGAATGAGACTGGCAATACACCTTTGCATTTAGCTTCTAAATGGGGTTACGAAGGTATAGCTCGATTACTTATTGAAAATGGCGCCGAACCGTCATTGCAGAATCTTAGCAACAAAACAGCATTTGAATATGCACATAATTTGAAAATTTTACAAGTTTTGAAGTCTTGTAAACCTAGTTTGTATGAATATATTCATATTACGAGTTCTAATATTAAGGCATTGAATTGTGAACTCAATCCAACTGTTCTAAAATCAAAGAAAAATATTAAAAGTAGAGATACTAATAATGTAACAAAAGCTGTTGAAAATTTGAAGTTGATTGAAAGAATATTGAAAGCGATATCTTATGGTGATGTTAAACTAGCTTGTTTTTATATGAACATAAATTATTCTGCATATAAAGACTTGAAACAGTTTGATAATACACTCTGTCATCCATTATGTGAATGCCAACTTTGTAAAAAGACTGGTCAAGATTCATCAGACTATGATGTTAATTTTGCTGATACAAATGGTTGCACAGCTTTGCACTATGCAGCTAGATATGGGCTACACGAGTTATGTAATATTTTATTACTTAATAAAGCAAATGTGAATTGTAGAAATAAAAAAGGGCAGACTCCTTTGCACTTAGCAGCTATAAATAATAAAAGTCATGTAATAAATCTATTATTAGATAATGGTGCTGATATAAATGCAATAGATATGACTGGTAATACGCCTTTACATGATGTTAGTGCAATGGGGAATATAGGAGCAGCGAAATCTTTGATTACATACAAACCAGATATAAGTATGGTTAATGCATCTGATAAAACTGCATTAATGATAGCTAAGGAAAAAGTTCATTTGACTATTATAGATATTATAGATAATGGTGCAAATAAAGGAAGTTAGTTTACCGCAAGCGGGACTTGAACACACGACCTCGGAATACCGTTCCGTAGCTCTGCCAACTGAGCTTATTGCGGTCGTGCTAACAGTAACCAATTAGATCACCGCAATCGTCACTCGATTGAGTTTACATCGTATTTTGACGTACAACGCTATCTATCGAGAACGTTTTGTAACAATCTTGACCAGCCACCTAGTATTCTTTACAAAATACAATAGGGCTGAAAATAATGACGCGACTTTTATTAATTTTGCAATTGACTTACTATACTTTTGCTTAATAAATCAAATTGTGGTGGAAAAAGTGATCACCGCAAGCGGGCCTTGGACCCAAGACCTCGGAATACCGTTCCGTAGCTGTGCCAACAGAGCTTATTGCGGTCGTGCTAACAGTAACCAATTAGATAACCACAATCGTCACTGGATAAGTTAACATGGCATTTTGACGTACAACGCGAGGTATCAAGAATGTTTTGCAACAATCTCGACCATATTTGATTTATTAAATAAAAGCATAGCAAGTCAATTGCAAAATTAATAAATGACTAGAAGTTAATTTAGTTTAATTTAGTTAGGCTGGAATTGTATCTTTTATGTTGTATACTCTTTATACTGTCTCAAGTATAATTTGTGACAAATATATAGTTTGTGTGTAAATATTTCGATATTTGGAGGCCAGTTAATCAAAGAATTCTCATACTTAATAATAATCACTTGTGCCATTAATACTCAATCAGCCTACATTTCTTATTTAAGACTGATTAATAATAATATCAATTTAAGTTTAACAATGTTATTATTTTTAAGTTTGACTGACAATATTTTAATCACAGGTAATTTTACAATAAAACAATGATTTCACAAATATATATCTCTCTTTATTACATTTACAATACAAATATACAAACATTTTGAGCATTAGTTACTCCGTTTCATTATGATCAATACTATACATATTAAATTCATTTAAATATCACTTTGTTAATACATATGTTTGATAAAAGCCAAATCTCGTTATATATTTCATTATTATACATTAAAATAAATAAGTACCAACTTAACATATTATTTACAATTGATAGGAACAGATAACAATTAATTATACATGCATTCATTATCAGCACATTTCTCTTTATACTTAAATAAGGTGCTCCAAAAATCTCTGTTGCATGTCAAGTAGATAAGTCATGTTCATATGTTTGCTAGATACAAAACTATACACACGATAAATATTGCGAAAAAAGAAACTAATCTATCTAAGATTACTAAGAAAAAATACAGACGAATTGATTTTACCCTTGCCTTTTTATTTGAAAAAAGACGATAGAAAAATTCTCAGTTATTTAAATAACTACGTTAGTAACAGTTGAAGTTTATAAAATCCATAAACTGTTAAGGGCCTACATCAATATTATCGTATATCATCGCCGACACGTACATATTAACACAGCCAGTAGGCACAGAAAATGAAGAATTAGGGATACTTTTCCTATTTACTCAAAATCTACTAAATATATTTTAATTCTGATTTACGTGTTTCTATATATAATAGTTACTTATGTTTTTAAAGTTATTTCATTAGATATTACGCGATAATAGACCGACAAATGAAAAAAATAAAAATTTTGAGAGGTTGTTTCGCCAAGATTTTCTATCGAGAAAACTTTTTTCAATCGTGTTTCTGAGTTGATGCGATCCTAGATAATATATTGAAAAAACATATACTTAAAAATTAGAGCTCTAGCCATTCAATCTAAAGAAACAATGAAAACTTCGTACATAGAAAAATGCACGAAGCTATTTTGGTATCGTCTTAATTGGTATTATATTTTTAAAGTGCTAGCGAACTAATAATGTACCTAAAATATTGAAACACGATTTATATAACATGCAAGGCTAACATCGTTAAGAATTAGCGTGTGACCATGATTTCAAACACAAAATCTACGTGCTATAAACCTATAAAATATTAAAGATATTATTATTGTGATAAGCAGTTAAGTATAGCGATTATTGAAAAAAATGCGACATTCGAGATAATATGTATATTGCATTTGATACGCCGATACAGGAAACGTATGCGGCCTTGTGGCATAATTTAATAGTAGGTAATGGCAACCCGGGGCTTTGACTTCATCACAAATTTTTTAATAATTACATATATAGTCAAACCCACATGGGTTAGTTTTTTGCCACAGATTATCTCAACACGATAACAATTATCTACATAATTAACTAAACCAGTTTTCTTCTTTTTAGAATTCCATACCAATACGTAAAAAGGAATCCTATCACTGAGACCGCGCATTACCATTTTTCTGCACTTATTTGGGGTCTCGTTATCTATAGAACGGTGATAGCTAGAAAGCTAAAAAATTCACAATTTGTGTATATGAGTTGATCCTACAGCAACAAATAATTACTCATCATGATTGTCATTCTCCTGTCCCTAATTCCATTGTTATTCCTGTTATTAGGGGGTCGGTATAACGAATATTATTATTTTGAAAATGGGTTGTTTTTCTCAGCTTTTTGCTGGTCAAATCACATTTACGGGCCGAAACCAAGTAAATGCAGCCAGTGTGATAATGTCATTTTCGTCGATTTCCATAAATTTTCTAACTATTCTGCAGGTATTGAGTATGGCAGCTTTTTGTAAAATTGTGTAAGTGTTTTTGTGTAGGTTCAGTAGTTTTAGACTATTGTGAATATGTTTGGGGACAAACACCAGTGGTAGAAATAACTATAGGTACTATTTATAGACTTTATCTTCATTATTATTATTATATCAGCACGGAACCCTTCGTGTGAGACTCTGAACTCGTACTTGACCAGTTTTTGCTTTCTAACCAGCGCTAATTTGTTTTAATCAATGTCAACGATAATAATAAACCTTTCGTCCATCACATGGGCATTTTCGTCAAAATGTCTACCATCACACTTTTGAGATGTCCCATGCATACAATTCGCTAATAAATGTCATTGTTATGACATAGAAGTGTTGAGTTAATATTAAATAATTTTAAATGACTAAGCTTTCTTTTTCTACTTAAATTGTTAAGATAAAATTAAAACAAAGTAATAAAATTAAAGCCAGAAATGTGGCAGTTTACGTCTTGCAGTACTGTCCCCATTTCAAAACATGACCTATGTTAAACGATTTCTTTGCAATTTTGCTTCATAATACACAATCTACATGCTTTAGTTTTTTAATCAAGAGGTGTAGTTTTCAATTATTATAAGTTCTTAATAGATTCTAATACAAATATTTAAACATATTTGAGTTTATGTCTTGTCCCCTAGGTATGTGTTAACTGGACATGTCCATAAACCGTGACCGTAAATAACATTCATTTTTGTACTGATTATTTTCTATCACTCGCCGACTTTTTATTTAAATAGCAACACCAAATCGAGCAGGTTAACACCAGCAGCTATTATAAAGTGTCAGTTTTTATTTGTCTTCAGTTTTGAAAGTGTTTGAATTGGTAACAGTGTTTTTTCGGAGTTTTCGCCTCTCATGGTCAGGTGAGTATTTCACGTTTTTAAAAGGATTATTGATGTTAGTGTCAAAGCATGGATAGTTTCACATGACAAAATTATTTAAGTTTTTGATAAACAAGTGCTACAACTCACCAAACAACATTTTTTTAAGGTTATTGATAAAAATCTGAGAAAAGGAGCGATACCGTTACGTCCTGACCATTACCAAATGACTGGTAACGTATGTGCCGGACTAGAAAAGTAACGGACAGGACAGACTAAACATGTGGACACACTGAGAAATTCTTGATATACTAAATAATATTATTATTTATAATTTGACGATTGATTAGTAAGTTGCGGGTTCGATTCCGCCGTCGACATAATAATATATTTGTGACTGTTGGGTGTTTTTTTTATGGATATTATTGTGTGTATTTAGTATTCACAATAAAAAATATTTATAACAGGGTTATTAGATTCCAATCCAATTATTATACATCGAATTACGAAAACCAGCTGATTTTTAAAACTTGGTCATTTATACTCTAAACAGTCGATTATACTTAAAAAATATAATTTTAAGGTTAATTAAGTACCTCTGTTGTACCATGTTAGTGACAGCTGATTTCCGGGTAAACATAACCTAAAAAAAATAATGAAAAAGCATTCTAATTTTCAAAAGTCTCAGAATTAAAGTTGTTCGTTTTGATGTAGAAATTTTGTATTGGAATCCAATAATAATCCTGTATATAGATGGTGATGTGTAGATTGTTCCGGATTATTTATACATGCCTATGATTTCGTCTGCGTAGAGCATTTTATGCGTAGTTAAAAACTCTAGACTAGGCTTCTGTCATTAAATAACCATTTTTCGCTTCAACAACGCATACCTACATACCTAACGGAGTTTTTTTTTGTTTACGTTTTAATAAATCAGTACGTACGTACCATATGACATAGAGGATTATATGTTTTAGGTATCAGAATGGCTCTTACAGCTGCAGAAAAAATGAAGCGGTACAGGGAACGTATAAAAAACGATCCTCAAAAATATGAGGAGTATCGTAAGAAGGATATAGAGAGACTTAAACGAAGGCGCAAAAAGATTTCGGAATTAGATGATACAGAAAAGAAAAGCCAAAGAGAACAGTGGGCAAAACAGAAACGTAAGCAGCGTGCTACAAAACAAAAAGCTACTATAACAAAAGAAAGTGAAAAAAAAGATGAGACTAGTAAATTACAAAAAAGTGATAACAAAGCACAAACTTCGAAACTGAGATATTTAAAAAAAAAGTGTGCTACACTAAGTAGTGCTTTTAAAAAACGCGAAGAAAAGTTAAAAAAACTATTAACTATATGTGAAAAATTAAAAAAAAGAAACTATCGATTAAAAATAGACGCAGAAAAGAAGATCAAAAACAGAGAGAAAATAATCGAAAAAATGAAAGCTCGAGAACAAGTCCTAGAACATACTATGAAGAAAACTTATAAAGTGTGTGAAAAACGCGCTCAAAAAACAATACTAAAAAGATTGATTACAAATTCCAAAGTAAAATCGTACGTAGCTAAATTATTAGGTTTAGTTGGAAAATTTAAAAAAGCAAAGCCAAAGAAAGCAAGTTTTGTATCTGAAGAATTAGCTAAATTCTACGTCAGGGACGATGTGAGCCGCTGCACGGCTGGAAAAAAAGAATGTCGCACACATAAAAAAGACAAGCAGCAGATAAGGTATTTATTGGACACGTTACAGAACTTGTATGAGAAGTATAAAAAAGAAGGTGGGAAATATAAATTTACCACATTTTATAAGTACAAACCTTTTTATGTTTTGGCACCACACTTGGGATCAAGAAATACATGCGTATGTGTTAAACATAATAACATTGAAATGAAATTTACATGTTTAAAAAAAAATTCTGTACTTGAATACAGCAACATAAAAGAAGTACTTGCACAACAAACATGTGATCTGAAATCTTTCGAATGCATGCATGGTAAATGCACAAAATGCAAGAACATACTCACTATTTACAACGAAAATGTGGATTTAAATCAAAACATCACCTGGTACCAATGGCAGACAATTGCCCATAAATACTCCAAAAAAGAAGGATCAGAAACTACAGAAAAGACAACGAAGAAAACGGTAAAAGCAGAAAAAAACGGAGCCATTAAACAGTTACTGCAGGAATTTGAAATTGGCATTAAAACTTTCAAGAAACATTATTTTAAAAATATTCACCAACAAGAAAAATATCAACATATTATAAATAGTCTGAAATCAAACGAAGCGGTAGTTATATGCGATTTCTCGGAGAATTATGAGACAAAACTAAACGAAGAAATACAAAGTATGCATTTCGGTGCCTCTAAAAGCCAAATAACGCTACATACTGGAATGATATATCTTCAAGGAATGTCACAATCATTTTGTACAGTATCTCAAAACAACATGCATCAACCGCCAGCTATTTGGGCACATTTAATGCCTGTATTAAAGATGATAAAGGATGATTTTAAAGTAACAACTATGCATTTCTATTCTGATGGACCAACTTCTCAATACAGACAAAAAAATAATTTTTATTTGCTTGATCTGTTCACTCAAAAACTTAAACTCGAATATGTGACTTGGTCATTTTTTGAAAGTGGCCACGGAAAAGGAGTTGCTGATGGCATAGGCGGATCAGTGAAAAGAGTTTTAGATCGACAAGTTTGCTTTGGAAAAGACATAAAAGACGCCTCTGATGCTTACGACATTTTAAAAGCCTGTATGAAAACTGTAAAGATATGGTTAATCAAGGACGAGGAAATAAATGAAATTGTTTCGATGCTACCAAATAATATTACGACATTAGTGGGAACCATGCAAATTCATCAGATAATAACAAAAGGAAACGGTACCTTGTCCTATAGGGATATCGGTTGTTTTTGCGGAGAACTTAAAGGTTTGTGCAGCTGTTTTGGCTCGAAAACTCACTGTATCAGATCAAATACCGAAATTATAGGCACTAGACCAACGAAACCAACAACCTCAAACTTACCTTATGACAAAGAATCCACACTGGAAATTACAGCAAGGTCCTTGAATTTGCCTATAGAAGTCATCACCCCGGAAAATACATCAGAAATCTTGAATTTGCCTATGGATGAAGAAGCTACATCCGAAGTCGGATCATTGTATATGAATTTGCTTATAGATGAAATTGATACCCTGAATAATATTACATCAGAAAACCTGAATTTGCTTACGGATGAAGTAGCTACCCCCGAAATGGAATCAATGAATCTGGATTTGCCTATAAACGAAGTAACTACCCTGAATATCACAACAGAAAACCTTACTTTGCCTATGGATGATGAAGCTAATCCCGAAGTCGTATTAATTAATAAGAATTTGCATATGAATAAAGTAGATACCCTTGATATTACAACAGAAAACCTTAATTTGCAAATGGATGTCGACTTCAATTTAATAGATATGAATTTCGTACCTTTATCCATTTTACCTGATGCAGAATTAAATTCTCCAGGACCAAGTTGTGTTGAATATAAGAACAAAAAGAAAATTATATTGAAAAAGACTGCAAATGATTTGCCAGATAACAGCTATAAGTTGTATTGTTCAGGACCAAGTTCTAATAAACCTGATATTTTCATTTACAAAAAGGAGAACAATCGTATACCAAAGAAAAGTACAAAGAGTAGAGCAAATAAATCGACAAAGCATATCAAATTCCCAAATTGCAGTGCTTGTACTTGCTCAATACTTGGCGAAATTACGAAATGTATGGCCTGTAAAAAAAACTACTGCTATGACTGCGTCGGTGGGCCTAAATACATTGATTATTTGTGTGATAAATGCTTAGAAGACAGCGATGATGGTAGTGAATTGTGATTCATGACGAGAAATGTAAAAAAACTTTTATTGATAACCAGTTTTGCCCTTAGGCTTTAATGACATCGTTACCGGCTTTATGCAATTTTAGGTATTTATGATTTTTATGGAACCCTCTGTGGGCGAGCCTAACTCGCACTTGTCCGTTTTTTTAGTAAATTTATGTCTAAAATATTTTTGGCTTTTACAGATTGAACGAACAATTCTTGTAAGCAGTAACAAACAGCATAAAAATGGTAATTTTTGTGGACATCGACAAAATTTTAACGAAGGAGGACCTACTGCAAATTTATAATTATGGGTTAGAGTGGCCATGGGACGAAACACATTTTATAATTACCAATAAGTGTCGCAACTGTGATGAATATGTTATACAAGCGTGTAGACCATACCATTTTTGCTTACCAATGACCAAGGAAGATATTAAGTCACTACTAGAAAATAAAAAATATTGGTGTAACAATTGTGATACTACCATAATATACGATCACTATGTAAGTGATGAATGTGAATATTGTATGAGTGATGGGTAAAACTAAACACTTACCTATCAGTAAAAAAGAATAAATATATAATTTATTTAAATTACTACCTATTTCGTTAATTTCAATTAGCTGATTAGTTGCTGTGGTACTCCACTAAGCAGATTAAATTTTGATTGTATTTCGATTTACTATATACATTTTACTAAATAAGATTTAATGTCAAGTTCTTTTGAATATAATGCAAATTTTTTGAGGCTTTGTTAATTTCAGTTTGTAATAGACAATCAAGACTTAGTTATATATTAAGAAACTTAAGACTATTTTTAATAGATCGTAAAGAAGACTGTTGTTTTATAGATATTAAGAACAAACAATTATTGTGCCATTTCAATTTACCTCATTAGATTTTCACTTACAGAGTAATTTATAAAATACGCGAACTGTCCTGCAGGGAGGTTCATATCATATGGACTACTTTTGCTCTACGACTTTTGGAAATTAGAAAAAAAAAACTAATATTTTAAGGATATCTTCATGAGAATATCAACTTAAGAGACTTATAATTTAATATTAAAACTTTAGAAATACTTGAATTCAGTGACATCTCCGTGTCCATGTCGGAAACGGCTGATTTTCACGTGAAAATAACCTTAAAATTTTAGATTTTATTTTTGAATTTCTAAAAGTCGTAGTACAAAAAGTGTCCATAAAGAAACCATTTCTATGATATGAATTATTACCTTATAAGACAGTTATCGTATTTTACAAATAACCCTGTACTATAATACGTACCTATACTATTATAAGTTAGATTTTTTTATTTTTTTTTTGTGATTTGTAACGTGTAAAGAAACCAAGACTTACCTATGAGAAAGTCATTATCTTAAAAAAAAACTTTGTTGTAGATTAATTAATTTGTTCCATTTCTAATTAGTTAGTCGTATTTACGTCCATAAACGTGAATTATTGTTGCTGATTATAAAATTGTTTCAAAATTACTGAATTATTACCTTTTATTGACAGAATTGTCAATTGTTGATTTTTGTGATCTCAATGTAAACATGTGCCTTAGTAGGAAAAGTCGAAGGACTTAAAAAATAAAGAAATTATTTATTTAAACTAGTTTTATTAAACCAGTATATACTCAACTTTACAATGTCAGGACCGTTACTGGTTGATCAGTATCCGTAACTGTCCCTCAAATTACTATAATGAGTTTTATGTTTTTTATTCTATTTTTTCTCATAACTGTCATAGTTTTCTTATAATTTTGAACACAAATACAAAGAAGTTAAGGTTGGTATTCTAATCGCAGAACAATCACTAGTAGTTTTATTGATATATACAAGTTTAGTATCGTGTTTTCGTAACAAGTAACGGTCATGACATTTTTTTATAAATTCCTCAGGTAATATTTCACACACAACTGAGGTTTTGTAAAAAATGCTATACAACACAGTTACTTAAACCATACACACAAAAAAAAAACAATCCTAAGTTCAGTTTTCTGCCAGGGAGCAGTTTATTCTTTGGTAACGGTCATGACCAAAAACGTATCATATGTTACCTATTTCTTTTTAAATTATTTAAAATAAGGGATATAATTAAAAACAAATACATTTCTAGCAAAATTAATTATATTTACTACACGATTAAACCAAGAAATACCCAAAATATCAAAAAAAATATTTGTCAGTAATTTTCAAAAAAGGTAGAAGTTAAAAAAAAAATGCCCACATAGCTACAAGCAAAGCCATAAGTTAATCGAAACAGAACGGTTCGTGATTCCGCATTTTAAATTAGGTATATGCCTTAAGTTGCGTCTGCCTTTATAATAAGATGATGTAATCCTATTAAAGCACGACAAAATATTTCGTGAATGCCGAACCGGTTTCGTATTCATTCACTTTCAATCGCTATACTCAATTATGGTAAATTCGTAACATTAACTTACATTAATTTCAAGGACAAGAACATAATTTCTCTAATCACAAATTATAAACGCGAAACAGAGAAATTCAAAGTAAAAAAAATTTTGGTATAGCCGATAAAACGGTTATGCTTTTTCATTAAATACATACAGAGATAACACCCAAACATAGTTTAAATATGTATCTCTTCGCTTATCAATTCGTTAAACAAATATTTTTTCCTGTCTTAGAATTGAATGACCCTATAGGTAAGGTTACGCACAAAAAGCAGCAAACTAACGTATAGATACATAAGTAATTTCTTAGTTCAAAAACTAAAAAACACCAGGACCAGGACATCCGCTCATTCTTCAATTTTTTAGTCACTGGCATCACTTTCAGACTTCCTCTAATATGTTCATTCCTTATTTTATCCATTCGCGTGACACCACACATCCATCTCAAGATTATTGAACAAGATAATTTCAAAAACGCAATTTTAATAAAAAAAAATAGTGTGTAACTTTTTTCTTTAAAAGACGTGTATCATTTGGTTAATTTAAGCCGAGAAGCAAAGATAAACTAAAGCTAACAAAGTACTTTAAAAACAATATTAGTATCTAAAATTAGCTCTAATGCAAGTTAGGTAGTATAAAGTAATTTGTTAATTTTGCAATTGACATGCTATGCTTTTACATAATAAATAAATTATTTTTTCCACCGTAATTTAATTTATTAGGTAGTATAATCATCGAGCACCAATACAAATAGAGTTACAGGTTACGGCCTAAAAAGTGGCAAGAAAAATAAGAGCACAAATAAGCGTGTGGTCTTATTTGAATTTAGTATCGTCCAACCATAGCCAACGATCGGACGTATAATGCCTCAGTGTGCTTTTGAGAACTGTGTGAATAACCACCGGAACAGTAAGGTTTCAGAAGGAGTGTCTTTCTTTCGGTAAGTACATATCGGTTTCAGTTTTACAGTAGTAAAATCATTATTATACAATTAAATACAATTATTTCATCGTTTGGCCAACATTTGCCATCAAATAACCAACAATATCGCCAAACATTGGTATGTCTGGAATAAAAATGCATGGAGAAGTTGTTTTTTTTTTGTAGTTTTATTATTTATATTAGGTAAAATTTCTGTTTTTGTAGATTTCCTACTGATCCATTCCGCTGTGCAGAATTGATTTCTATTGTCGCCCAAGAAAGAGGAGAAGAATTTTACAAGCCATGCAAAAATTCTACGATATGTTCGATACATTTTGATAAGTTTGACATATCTGGAAATACTCAAAGGCGTAGATTGGCAAAAACGGCGATTCCAAAGTTGCAGGTATAATATTATCTTTAAATTTAATATTAAGTACAGAGTGTGACGAAACAGAGTTATCAATTAAGTAGTAAACGAAAAAGTCGTTCAACGGCAAATTGAGTATCATAAGTGGGACTCGATCGCGTCTTTTGATTTGCACTCGGATGCTCCGGCTATTAGATGACACTGATGGCAAATAGGCGAGCTTTTTTCTACAAATTATATTGTAAAAGAAACAGTCGTTCAACGACAAATTGAGTGCCACAGGCGGAATTCGAACTCGTGACTTCCGATTAGCGCTCGGCTGATTTTCGCTACCGTGAACTCGCCACATATTCATACAATCTTTCCGATTGCAGAACTGGACGGGATTTACTTAACAGTTAACACACCGGTCGTTAGATGGCACTACTCATATAATTTATCCCATTGAATTATTATTCTAATACAATAAACATGAATATATTAGACATGAACTTTATAAATGAATTATTTTCCAGATTCGTGTCGATAAAAAAAATGTGCAAGCAGCGATGTTGACTGAAATGAAGACGTCAAATAAGGTACGGCACCAATATTTTTTCATTTCTGTAGTATTTTTATTTCCAATATCCTTGTTATTTAAATCCCACAGTACCTCAGGACCTGGTTGACCGAGTTTTTATAGAGATTTACATGTTTTTTTGAGTTTGTTTACCGATCAACGCTCGGTAAACAACCGATAAAACGACGTTTTCTAAAAATGAAACCTAGCTTGATCCATTTTTCGCCCCCGAATCCCTCTGGATACCAAATTTCATGAAAATCGTTGAAGCCATTTCCGAGATCCCAATTTTTATGTAACGAATTAAGCGACAAAATAAATAAGCAAACTTTCATTTATTATATGTTTTCCCTATTTTTAGGTTGCACCTCAAACAAATTTAAAGGATATCACAATGCATACTCTGGATAAATCTCCGACTGCTTCATTATCGGATCTAATACCCTTATAAGATACGCCAAGAAGAGGATATTTAAAAAAGCAATTAATTACATCTCGCAAAATTATAGAGACTAAAACTAAACAGGTTAATAATTTACGTAAAGTCAACAAGCGTCTTAAAAAGAAAACTTCTTCGTTAAAAAATGTCATAAATTTACTCAAAAAAAAAATTCTGTCGATGTCTCAATATTTTTAGATTTATCAAAAAATGTATAAGTAGCTGAAGTTTTTAACGGAATATATATTAAAAACAAAAAAAATCGTTCCAAGCCGTTTGCAAAATATCCTCCAGGTGCAAGGAAATTTGCATTAACACTTCATTTTTATTCACCTTCAGCGTATAAATATGTTCGAAAAATGTTCGATACCTGTTTGCCGCATCCACATACTTTATACGAGTGGTACCAAAATGTAGATGCTGAACCTGGATTTTGCGCTGAAACCTAAATAGACTCGAATAGAAAGCTAAATCCAGTAACAAAAATGTTACGTGTGCTTTGGTGGCCGACGAAATGTCTATAAGAAGGCAAAAGATATGGACCGGTAAACGATATGAGGGTTTAATAGATATGGGTTTAGACAGCGATGATAGCAGCCAGATAGCAATCCAAGCATATGTCTTTATGTTAGTTGCTATAAATGACTCGTGGAAGTTACCCTTAGCTTATTTCTTAGTAGATAGCTTGAAAGCAGACATGAAGGCCAATTTAATAAGAATTGCACTAGAAAAATGTCACAAAATCGGTGTGTAAATCCGTTCCATCACATTCGATGGCTGCAGAAGCAATATCGCGACGATAAAAAATTTAGGATGCGAGATGGAAGATTATCAAAACTTAAAAAGTAATTTCAAACACCCTAGTGCTAATTATGACGTCGTTGTGTTTTTAGATGCGTGCCACATGTTAAAACTAATGCGAAACATCTTTGAATCAAAAAAAAAAATATACACTGCAGATGAGAAACAAATCAAGTGGCAATTTGTGACAGAATTATATCACGTTGCCTGTCCAGAGTATTTTGGTTAAGTAGCCGTGACGCTCAATTTTTTTTTTCGGCAAACTGTTTCATTTAATGTACTTAGGAAGTACATACACGTGCTTTCCAAAAAAACTTTCAAAAACAACTGAAAAACTGAATTTCATGCATGCATTAGTTATAATGTACAGGCGTGGCAGCTAGAATACCGTGCATCACTTATAATGCACGGACGTTACGTATAAATTTTCGTTATATCCATAGACATAATAAACTCATTTTTATAAACAATATTGTTTTTCTATATGCCAATGGCATATGTCATAGATGTAATTTTTACCGCTATAACCTAAAACATTAAAAATTTTTCGTTGGTTGTTATTGTGAAGTGAAAATGCCTCTAAAACGTCTAACTGATGAAGAAATCCGACGTATTTTGGAAGATAGTGATGGCGAAGACGAATTCTCACGCCAAGTAGAAGATTTGGACACACAAGACTCACAAGATGAAGACGATTTACGATCAGGTGCATACATATATAATGCAAATGATATCCCTTTTTCGGTGGAGGAGGATGTGATTAGTATTCAACAATTTATTGATAGTACTAATACTCAGAATGTAAATCTCACAATTGCACAATCTAGAAACATAAACGCTTCTGCTTCTAATGTCGAGCTTGAATTCAATCCTGCTAGGCCGGTTTCTCAGTCGAATGAAGTAAATGATGGTAGTTCTGGTATGCCTGCTGATGATTTGCATGTGCCTCCTGCTGATCCCATTTTTTCTGCTCCACCTATCCCTCAGCTTAGTACTGAATGGCAAAGTGAAATAAGGAATTTGCCACGGCAAGTTTTTACTGGTTATAATGAAGGCAAACGCCACGAACGCTTCTTTTCTGAACACTCAGACTTATGGACGATTTTCACAAATATTTTCGATGAAGGCATTATTGAATTTATGGTAGTCGAAACCAATAGATACGCTTCACAAACCAACATGAATAATTTGAGCCCCAACAGTCGTTTAAAGAGATGGAAACCAATAACAGGAGATGAAATAAAGTTCTTTGGTGTTTATTTACTGACAGGACTCATTAATTTTCCAACGCTCGAAAACTACTGGAAGAAGGACAAATTATACTACCATCCTCTCCTTCACGAGATAAATATGTCCTTTATTAAATTCGCCCTAATACTAAAGTGCTGGCACTTTGCAGATAACGAAGCACCACGTAATGAAGGCGACCGTTTATATAAAACACAGCCACTCATCGACAAACTAACAAAAAACTGGCGAAAAATATATACCCCCGGAGAGTGTATAGTAGTCGACGAGTCAATGGTTGGTTTCAGGGGAAGACTATCTTTTCGCACCTACAATCCACAGAAATCTCATAAGTATGGCATTAAAATTTATAAACTATGCACTGACAGTGGTTATACCTGGAGCTACCGCGTTTATTCTGGTCAAGACAACCAAATAGCTGGATTAGATAAGCCGGGATCAGTTGTTGTTAGTTTGTGCGAAGAATTGCTTAGAGAAGGAAGAATTATGATAACGGACAACTACTACACTAGCATACCCTTAGCAAGGTACCTAAAAGAACAAGCTACCGATTTGTGTGGAACGATACGCAAAAACCGTCGAGAACTGCCCCGAGAAGTGGTTCAGCAACGCTTGGAAAGAGGCCAAATATCTGTACAGCAGAACAACTTTGCGACCATCCTCAAATGGCATGATAAACGGGATGTGCTTATGTTGTCGACGTGTCACGACCATGAAATGAGAATGTCAACAGGTTTTCGAAGTGTTTTGAAGCCTGCAATGGTTTTGACGTACAATGAAGGGAAGAAAGGCATAGACTTGGCTGATCAGTTGACAAGCTACAATTCGCCGGCGAGGAAAACCTCTGTTTGGTATAAGAAGATTGCTGCGGACCTTGTTTCTATAAGTGTAGTGAATGCTATTCTGATTTATAATGAGTTACACCCACAGTCAAAATTGAAGGTTCTGGATGGTCATCAAATCATTATAAGGAAATTACTTATGGTGGAAAATGAGAACATTTCAAGTTCCAGTTCTGCGAGTTCTTTGCGTACTACCCTTCACAAGTTTACCAAAATACCCAAGAAAGCTAATGGAAAAATTTGGCAAAAACGTTGTGCCAGTTGCTACAAGAAGCTCAAAGAATCGGGATTCACAGCCACTGATGCAAGGAAGAAGACTCCACAAGTTACAACAGAGTGCATTCAATGCAGAAAACCATTTTGCTTACAATGTTATAACGTTTGATACGATGTACACAATCAGTGGTGACTCGTACTCAGAATTGTATTGATGCTGCAGGTCACCAATTTGAACAGTATTAACATTTGTTATTTATGTTTCATTTACATTGGACTTTCAGCTTTCTATTTTCCTGAAATTTAACTTTGTAGAACGGTAAATAAATTTTCTATGGAAGTTCAAAGTGTGTATACATTTTTTTGAAGCACCCTGTATAATGCATGGACAGGCAACGTGATATAATTTACAGGAAGCAAACGGCTTACACTTGGCAAACAAACTGTCACATAGACATATTAATTTTAAAAATCAAATTATGAATGTAAAATTGGCTTCGCAGCTCCTAAGCAGAAGCGTTGCTAAAGCAATAGAATTTTGCGAAAAATCTTTAAATATTGCCGAATTCCAAAATTCAGAGAGCACAGTGGAATTTATACAAAAACTGAATGATATTTTTGATACCTTAAATACAAGAAATCTGAAGGATTAGTTTTAAAAAACCTATAAATAAAAATAATTCCCAAAAAATAATATCATTTTTATCAGAATCAAAAAATTATTTACTGTCAATAACAATTGATGTTAAGTATAAAAAAACTATTAAAATTGACTCGGAGAAAAGAACTGTGTTTTCAAATAAAAAAGTTCCTTTGGTTAAAACTCAAAATAACACTGAGGTGTTGGGATTACTAGTATGCATTAACAGTTTGATATATTTGTATGAAAATTTGATTGAAAATGATATCCTCTCCTCCCGAACCCCACTTCCTCGCCTTCGCCTCGCTGCTATGTTGTTTATTAATTAGTCTGCAGTTACGACTGCCACGTTGCGCGTCCATTCCACGTTTTTCTGCTCTGTACTCGTGCGCGGCGTGTTTTTTGAGGTTATAAAGATGGTTCCAACACCAAAACGCAAACATAAAACTTTGACTATAGCCGAAAAGTGCACCATACTAGACAGTTTAAAGGACGGAGTGTCGGCAACTTCTCTTGCTTGTAAGTATGGCGTTGGAAAATCAACAATTACAGACCTCAAGAAAAAATTGAGATCTTTTATAGCTAAAACTGAGAAAGGACCAGGGTTCAGAAAAACTCTAAAATTACCAGAGAATCCAGTGCTAGAAGAAGCACTGTTCACATGGTTTTTAGAACAAAGACGACGCCACATTCCATTGTCTGGTGAGGTCGTAATGGAAAAAGCGAGATTCTTCCATAAAAAACCAACAGGTTCGGATTTTTCTGCAAGTAGAGGATGGCTTGATAATTTTAAAAAACGTCATGGCATACGTCAGCTGAAAGTGTCAGGTGAGAAAGTCTCTAGCAATACGGAAGCTGTTCAACCATTCCAAGAAAAATTCCTAAACGAGATAAAAGAAAAGAACCTTTGCCCTGAACAAATTTACAATGCCGACGAATCAGGATTGTTTTGGAAGGTTCTGCCGGACAAAACTTTAGCCTCTTCTGCTGAAACTAGCGCTCCTGGGTCGAAAGTGTCTAAAGAGCGAATAACTTTTATGCCTTGCGCAAACTCTACAGGGAATCACAAATTACCATTGCTAGTTGTGGGGAAGGCAAAAAAGCCAAGATCTTTTGGATCTGTAAAATTACCAGTGCATTATGAAGGGCAGAGGCGTGCTTGGGTAACCAGAGATATTTTTCTCGAGTGGTTTAGAGGCCATTTTGTTCCTGAAGTCAAACGCCATTTAAAAAAAATGGGACTGCCACAAAAAGCATTGCTACTCTTAGACAATGCCCCTGGACATCCAAATGCTGAAGATTTGACAACAGAAGACGGCAACTTCTCTGTACGGTACATGCCTCCAAATTGTACGCCTTTGATCCAACCTATGGATCAAAACGTAATCCAAAATGTCAAGATAAATTACAAAAAGAAACTCCTGATTCAAATGTTCGTGCAGCAAGAAGCCGATGAGGCTTTAACCTTGCATGATGTTATAAAAAGCGTCACAATTAAAGACGCCATTTTATCGCTAGCGCAATGTTGGGATCATGTATCATCGTCTCTTATCGAAAAATCTTGGAAGCCTCTTTGGCCTGAAAAAATAAATTCAACAGAAGATAGATCAGAAGAAAATGATGACTTCGACGTAGAAGACGATCTCCCGCTCAGTCTTTTACGTAATCGTGGTTATACAGAAGAAACCATTTCCACTTTCTTGTCCATGAGTGAAGAGGAGAATTGCACAGATCCTATAACTGATGATGAGATCATAACCCAAATAACGCAAGAGAATGACGAGTCTTTAGCTGAAGATTATTTTGCTTCAAATGTCAAGAAAATTACTCATTCACAAGCCATATCATCTTTGAACACTTGCTTGGAGTGGGCTGAAGAAAATGACCTGTCCTTATCGGAAAAGATGATGCTACGTAACTTGAGGGACAAAGCTTTTTTCTGGTCCATCAACAGGACTCGCCAAACTAAAATAGATCAGTTTATGACTAAATAGACAATTTACACCTTACGTATTTTATGGTACCTAATTATTATGTAAATGTACGGTAAGCAACGAGCCGGGCTTTTTATTTGCATTACGACTGTAGTCCTTACGCTGCTTGTAATAAGAGCGTTCCCAAGGTCAATATGTAAAGCCCAGCTCGTTGCTTACTGTACCTCTTAAACTATGTATATAATTAAACACTATTTTAAGAATAAAAATGTTTTTTTTTCTCCTTACATACTATAATCCGAACGCTTCGTGAGTCCGAACAGGGGTTAGTTTTTGCTAGTTCGGATTATCAAGGCTCTACTGTAATTCGATTATATAAAGCGTGTTTTTTTAGTTTTTTTTAACTAGGTATTATTTTGAGCTATGATTGCATGTAAGGTTGAATCTTTTGTATTCATGATCGAAGAGTATAATCTAAATATTATAATTGAAATAAATATTACAAGTTAAGTATCATCAATACGCTCGTCAATAAAAACACTAGATATAAATCAAGATTAAATATGTCGTATGTGCGTCGCTTTTTTGCGTTAAAAACTTTAATGTAAGACTTATACTACAATGTGTAAAAAAATCTTATAATTGAAATGTAAATATACGCCTATATTATATTAAAAGTAATTGAAATTATTTACCTAAGCACTGGAATAAAAATTAGGCCTTCTACATATAAACCAACCAGTTGGTCCCAAATTGCAATAACAACAACTATTACCTAGTTAGCAACTAAAATACTTTATAATAATAATTAGAGATCTATTAAAACACTAAACTATTTGTAATATATTAATTGTCATTTATAAAATAAATATGAAACACAAAAGTTTGTGCATATATAGTACAAAATTTTCTAGAAAGAAAACTATCCTAAAAACCCTTAAAAAACTATAGAAAAATCGACAAGATAACATCTTTCGTAACAAAACATCCCTAGACAAGTACTAAGTAAACAGTAAAAACTACATACAAGAAAAAACAACAATTAACTATAAAATATCAAAACTTCTAATACTTCATATAATCCATTCAGTAATAACACGAAATTGAATGACTTGTCTAAAAAAATTATAGACTATTTTTCTCTCAAAGTCGTATCCCTAATACACGTTCAAAACAACAGATCACCTGCCTCCAAAAGATAGAGAATTGCGAGATTTTTCCGAACGACAAAATGCACAAAAGTTGGAGAAAGGCGCGGGTTGCAAGAAATGCATTTTCATTAGTCTTTACAAAATCACACACCCGGTTTTCATTTACGACTTATGCGAGAATAGCGCATAGGTTCGGTGAGCTTTGATCGTGCTCTGTGTTCAGAACAGAACTAGACTCTAATGGTCTTATTCATAATGACCTATCGGAGGTTTAAACGGAGATTTTATTCCGATAAAACGTTTATTATCTCTCCGGAGATAATAAACGTTTTATCGTAAAAAGACTATTATAAATAACAAGTTTTGACCATTTTCGCGAACCGATTTTAGCGAACTTTTAAGCTTCCGATAAGTCATTATGAATAAGACCATAGACTTAGACTTGGAGCATTACTCCAACAGTTGTTGACATTCTCAGGTGACCCGCGCTGACGAAGATAAATCGTCTCCTATTGTGTGTGTGAATGATGTGAAAATATTGTCAGAAAAATAGTGTTGTACTTATCAATCAACCCTCTTAAATTTTAATATCCATACCAATTCTGCTTGCACAAACCAAACAATTAGTCAAAATTTCTTTGTTATGAAATATATGTAATAGACTAGCAATTAACCACAAAATAACCATTTAACTAATATACACAGTAGTATTTGTCTTAGCTTTTTCTGCAACAGAATTAGCACATTATATTGTTACAATTACAATTGTAATTCGCGCCATCTATGAATTGCGCATTGAACTATTATCGACTTTATACCTAAATCACGCTACTCACTTTCACTGCGAAGGCAATGTCCATACAGGTATATCTTCACGTTTCTTTTCTTTTTTCTTATAATAATGTCTATCTCTAAGTCTAACATCATCTTGTCTGGGTTCACTTCTCCAATCAACAAATCGCTTTTTGGGAGAACCCTTAGGCGAGTATTCTTTCCTATTTTTCACTTCTTGTGTTTCATCAAAATATATCCGACTTTTCATAAACAGTATGTTTTTATCCGGAACACACATATCTTCAGATATGACGTCATCCTCGTACTCCACATTAAGTTCTATAATATCATCTCTATTAAATGTAAACGTGTGTGGGTAGTATGTTTGTAAAATGTCTTCGTTTCGGTATGGTTGCATTTGTATCCATATATGCGGTAATAGCAGAGGGAATTTCCTTAACCAATATGTTACAAAACCATCTGGTAATTTTCCTAAACTTTCACGGACTTCGATTTGTAGTTCTCTGTAGTGATGTTTCTATTTAAACAAAAAAAAATATTTTATTTGTCACAACTTAAAGTAATTTTATTGTTATCTTTGGTTTGGTCTAACCCATTGCTGTGGCTGGTGGGTTCGTTTACAAGTTGGTGACAGATTAAAAATACAAGTCTCACCATACCTTTTTCTTACCAGAGTGCTGTGAGGCAGCTCAAGCATAATATAGCAAAAAATCCCGCTTTTGCAACATTTTTCACTAACGCTTCGCTTCACTGGTCGCAGCGTGATGTTATATAGCCTGTAGTTTCTCAATACATAGATTATACAACAAAAACGATTTATTCCTTTCGAACCAGTAGTTCTTAAGATTAGCGCGTTCAAACAAACAAACAAACTCTTCAGCTTTATAATATTAGTATGGAAGTATAGATAACATCCTCTACAAGACGGAAAACTCGAAAATAAAAATTCCTGGTCACCGCGGGGTAGTAGTGTAGTGTAGTACTTACCCTCCCATTGTGAAAAAGGCCCGTGCCCAACAATGGGACAACTGGTGCAGTGGTATTTTGCAATAACTGTTTAATAGTGGTAATTTAACCGATGTATAGTATAAAATTCAAAATGTACTGATACTGTGTATCAAATAGGCTCACCTTATTCCGTATAGCTCTTAACAAATGTGCGACTCTATCGCCTCGATAAGTCCGTCTCGCCCTCAAGTCAGTCGCAACTGGTCCGCAGACGCGAGCTCGCCAATCTCCGCGTAGAACATTACGAGCGCCTACTTCTAATGACGACTCCGAACTTGAATCACTGCTCTCCACTTGATCACTTACATCCTTAAAGTAATTTATTCATTTTTGCATTTGACATGCTATACTTTTACTTAATAAATCAAATTATGGTGGAAAAAGTGAAATGCCGCAAGTGGGACTTGAACCCACGACCTCGGAATACCGTTCCGAAACTCTTCCAACTGAGCGTATTGCGGTCTACTTGCAACACCTCAAATTAACCACCATATCTGTCACTCGTATGAGTTTATATATTTTTACGTACACCGCCATCTATCAAGATAGCTTTACACCACCTCGACCAACACTTGAGTATTCTTTCTAGAATACGAATGGTTGAAATAATGACGCGACGCAATAAGCTCAGTTGGAAGAGCTTCGGAACGGTATTCCGAGGTCGTGGGTTCAAGTCCCACTTGCGGCATTTCACTTTTTCCACTTACATCCTATTAAATAAATTAATCAATTTAACAAACCGTGTAGCGATTGATTAAGCATATTATTTCCATATTTCATTTTCTGTTCAGACAAATAGTCTTGTTTTTTGTAATATCTTGTTTTTAGCAAAATTTTCGGCGTTGTGTTTGAACGCCGAAAACCAGCCCAGTAGTAATAAGATTCATAATATCCAAAAATATTAACTAGCATTAATCCAACAGTATTGTCAGTCAGCATTGTCGGTCGATCCCCGCTGTAATAGGTACGAGAGCGATGCTCATACTCATAGTGTATGACAACGTCAACTCACACCACTGACCTGACAATATATTTTGACAAAGAATTCAACGTTCGTAACTATTCGTGTTGGTTTAATACTCTAAACTGTTATAATTATACATACTTGTAAGAAGTTAAGTATACACTGTTTGCCCCAGAACATTGGATACTTGAGGATAGTCTCGCATGGAGGTCGTGCTGCCGGCCGGGGCGATATCATAGCACGGATTAGAATCTTGGTCACTAAAACTTCCTCTTCGGGTAGTACCTTACTGTGAAATTCAATTACAAAGGTCTGGTTATAAATATTTTTATTACAATATTTTTCTTGTTATCTACATACACAATTTCGACAGGACTCGTGACGCACTGATTAGTAACGTACTGCTGTTGATGAGGTCGCGGGGTTCATATCCCCACAGATTATTTTTGTGATATTTGTATTGGCCACATAAATTTTTTTAAATGCATCTACAAGTTTCTTATATATCATAAGAATGTATTTACAAAAGATGTATAGTGGTACATCCGTACTGTACAGGGATCGAACCCGCAACCTCGAGAACGGCAGTTATACTATCGGAGCACCACGATGCGCCTTCAAGCTAAAAACGATAAAGTCCAGTACATAAAATAACTTATTAATATGGACAATACTTACTCCAACACTTCTATATTATAATCTCCAGTGAGTATATTGGCTTGTCGTCTGAGCATATCACCAAAAGGATGCTGTCCCTTCGATAGCACATAATAGAATACACAGCCCAAAGAAAAGATATCTACGGATGTCGTCTGAAACAAAAGTAAAATAATCAAATCATGGATATGCATTTGCAATGTAAAAAATCCGGTCAAGTTACTAGAGTAATGTATTCGTCATACACCCTACATAAATAAACATAAAAGTGAATGTTATATCTTTTTCAAATATCTTCTAATGCAAACATACCGTTCTTTCTCCATTGATCATCTCAGGTGCTATCCAACCATCGGTGCCAGTAACTCCAGAACGTCGGGAGAAGCTAACCCGGCCAATGTTAAGCTTCTTAGATAGACCAAAGTCTGATATCATTGCTCGTACTTCACCGGTACCAGTAGGCATGGACAGCAATACATTATGAGGTTTTATATCTCTGTGAACTGAAATATAGAAAAAATATATAAGGTTCCGCCTGAAAATAGGTACCACAGTAGTGATTCGGCTAATGCTAAAAACATGAGGGAGCATTTTATGTGTTCTTATTATAAAATCACTAGCCACAACATCGTATGCGTGCAATTTAGAAACCAAACGTTTACAAATTATACAAAAAAGCCATCTTTTACAACCACTATATCTATTAAAAGAAACCGCATCAAAATTCGTTGCGTAGTTTCGAAGATATAAGCTCGCATAGGGACATACATACAAAAATAACGACTTTCTTTTATAATAAGTAAAGATAAGTCATATAGGTACTAATTAATAAATATCTTTGACTATGCTGTATGCCAGAAAAAAAGCATTTTCTTTCTGTCTCTCTGGGGTAAAATATAAATAGGTAAAATATACAAATATCTATGTAAGACTTACAAATATCAAACTAGTTAATATGTTATGTGCGGGAATCAAACCCATCATAAACGGAAGACCATTAAATTAAGCTCTTCACCACGAAGTAATTCATATTGGATGTATGTACAAAAATTAAAAAAATATTTTTTTTTGCAGTCAAATAAATAGAGTATAAACGTTTTGTGAAGTACCTAATAAAAATTAGTCCAAGGATTATTTAAATTATTTTTTGGTATAATATTAATAATTGTTTTGTTATGTATCTAAGCGTCGCGTCGTTTTATAATAATAAATGACGGCCATATTTTTAAAATAGAGATGTCTATAAGTTTTCTTCTAACAATAACAAAAAAAATTAAAAATAATTAATTAAATTGGTGCAGTCGATCGGAATTTATACGCATGCACGTTCATTTACGTGGTTTCTTATTTATACAGATGGGCCTTAAAATTATTATGCAGTATAAAAATAATAATTTTTTTTATCTGTCCTAAATAATCAAAAACAAGGCATGCTAGTAAATAAGTCTTATTACTTTAAACGAGCAATTCTTGTAAGTATATATATATATAATACTAGCTGACCCGGCAAACGTTGTTTTGCCATACTAAAAAAAGAGAAAAAAAAGGTTTGAAAAATAGATGTTGGCCGATTCTCAGACTTACTGAATACGCATGTAAAATTTCATAAAAATCGGTCAAGCCGTTTCGGAGGAGTACGGTAACTAACACTGTGACACGGGAATTTTATATATTAGATTAGATTAGATATAATTGGAATCTCGGAATTGGCTCCAACGATTTTCATAAAATTTAGTATATAGGGGGTTTCGGGGCGATAAATCGATCTAGCTAGGAATTTTTTTTTTTCTTTTTGGCCACACCACCCGAGCGAAGCTCGGTCGCCCAGATATTAGTGTTTTAACGAGGAATCTAATAAGTACCAGTTCTTAAACTCTGGTGTCTTAAACAGTCAATAAAGAAAATAAATATTAATATAACATTTACCTATATCCATAGAATGTAAATGCGACAGGCCCATAGTAGCTTGTCGCAAAACTTCCACAGCATCTATATTACATTCAAAGTTGAGTTTCTTTTCAACATAATCTTGTAACGTTGCCGAACACAACTCCAAAGCTATATACCTAAAATATTATTAACATAATTGATCATTATCATCATCATGTCCGTGTGGTGATGAAAGAATACAAGTGTTACCATCCCTTTTCCTCTCCAGTGCTGTGAAAGCCAGCTAAGGGATATTATACAGATAACATTACTGTGACAGAGAGAAAACTCGAAAACAGCCTTGGCCAACATACCTAGTCAGCGCAGCATACTGGAGCAGGCCCGTACTCAACAATGAGATATTAATGAACTGGAGAGTTTCTCTACTGTTAACACATTACTAGGGATAACTGAAACTTGTTATTGAGCCATGCTTTTCTGTCAAAAGTAAAAGGGGTAACTCATCATCAGATAAATAATACTAGTATACTTCCAGTATCATTCTATACATTTATTATCAAATATTTATGAATAATAATAATAATAATAAGTATTTATTTGCACCAAAAATTACATAGGTTGTTGCATAGTTCACGAAATCACATCCTTACTTATAAATATGTATTAACTAGATTCATTTAAAAGTTAGTTAAGGTTGTAAAAAAGAAAATCCATATAACTAAACAAAACCATGTTGCTAAAAATTTAAAACCTGTCACTTGAACTAGGCGGACCTGTATCCCAAGTGACAGGATTCAATCACAGTGCTTGTTACAATTAAATAATATTAAATTACAATAACTTTCGATATCACTTATGCATATTCATATTGTTTTTGTGATTGTGGCTGTATATATGCTTTTGTGCTTGCATAACGCCTGTGTGCCGCTGTCATCACTATATCTCTCTCTCTCTCACTATCTCTAGTTATGTGTGTGTTTGATATGTGTGTGTGTATGTGTTCACTTACAATTAGTCTCATGTTATGAAGGTCAGTAAAGATTCTGTGTCAGAGTAGTCCTGTTGTAGTAGCCATTCTTTCAGTTTATGTTTGAGTGTAGTCTGGTTTAAGTTTATTATGTTTAGTTTTTTATTAAGTTTTTTGTAAATATGCGTACTTATGACATGGAATTGATGTGCAGCAAATGTAGTTTTATGTTGTAAACTTAGAGTTGGATTTAGTCGTCTTCTCGAGTTAGCGGTCGCAGGTTTGACGCTACGATGCCTTTTAAGGGTCGACTGAAGCACAAAGAGCTGCCGGACGGTCAGGACATTACAATCGGAGTAGATTTGGGTGGTTGGATACCTAAACGGCTTTCTCAACATGACTTTGAGCACAGCACGTTGTGCTCTCTCGACCCTAATCAGCCTTGTTTTGTTGGTACCGCCCCATGCGGTTATACAGTATCCTATAATGGACTGACAGAGTGCAAAGTAGACCATTAGTAGGGTATCATGGTTTGATGATTCCCTGAGTGACCTGAAAATGCGAATGAGCCGCATAATCCTATTCACAAGGGTGTCAATGTGGGCATGCCACTTTAGCCCATCATCAATCAGAACACCCAGGTATTTGACAGAATCAACTTTGGTCAGAGGCTTACATGAGCAGGAAGTTTGTACTGTGGTACAAGTATGAGCAGTAATTGTATAATCATTAGGAGGTTTATTTACGTTTCGTATTGTAAATGGAATGAATGACGATTTATTTATATTTAAGGTTAAAAGGTTGGATTCTAACCATCCCATGATAGTTCTAAGAGCGTACTCAGCCTTCGTTTTAACCTCGCTCCAATCATTGCCTTTAACTATTATCGCAGTGTCATCAGCATATGCGTATAATCGACAGTCTGGGAGCTTCATTTTGCAAAGATCATTAACATAGATCTGGAACAGGACTGGGCCGAGTATGCTCCCTTGTGGTACTCCATATGTGATATCTCTTTCGTCACTTTCATATGAGTCAATTTTCACTCTTTGTTTACGTCCAGTCAAGTAGTCCCTAAACAAATCTAAGGGAATTCCGCGGATTCCGATTCTTTCCAGTTTAGTAACAAGTAAGGGAACAGAGACTGTATCAAACGCTTTGGTAAGGTCTAAGAATATCCCGAGACATTTTCTTTTGGTATCCAAATTCTCAGCCACAAACTGCGTCAGGTCAATTACAGCATCTTCAGTAGAGATCTTTACTATTAGTTGTTACTTTTATAAATTCAACACAAGCAATGACAACTGCCAAAATATTCGTGTATCGAAAAAGACTTCAGCGCATAGACGACCTCCTTCTTAAGATTGTTAATTAAATGATATTCTCCTTGGTGCACGTTAAAAAAGATAGGTAATAAAAGATAAGACATACCTAAACTGTTTGTCTCGCTCTGTACAAAAGTATCGTACAACATGCGCATGCTCATCCGATTCTCTTAGTAGCGCCACCTCGCGGTCAGCGAACGTGAAACATTCCGGTAATAGACGCTTCACTGCTACTGGACGTTTATCAAATGTACCCCTAGAATCAAACACTTTAATGAATACAAAAATGTATTGTACAGTAATTCACACACTACATTTAAGAGGGTACTGTACTCCTAATTTAGGTATTTGCCTTAGGTATTGCTATCCCTATTTCCAAGCGCCGCGCTGAAAGGGACAAATATAGCTGAAGCAGATTTTACCTACAAATTCATTGAAAAATACGTTTCGTAGTCCCCTTTTTTCTTCGCGAATGTTAAACCGATTTTTAAAACCTTACCAAATATATGTGATAGTCGCTGCAACATTACCTAAAGAAAAAAAAAACCGGATTTTCGGATGGTCATATTTCATTTAGTTAATATGTTTAAAAAAAAGAAAGTGATACAAGCATAGATATACTCTTCTTCTATAATATACATAGCGTAAAAACAATAAAAACCGGTTTAACTCTCGCAAAGAATAATGGGGAGTACGAAACCTATATTTTTGTATGGAGCATAATTTGGTATCGTGCCCTCTTAACGGTTTAGCTAAAGTTAAATCTTCTATACTGCAGGCGAACACTAAGAAAAATAACTTCGAAAAATTTTACCTGTAAGGTGGAGAAAAGTAGGTAGAAGTTTAGTCAAACAATTTTTTTTTTTTTAATTCCGCTAAGTAGATTTTTCGAAAAAAACAACTCCTAAAGAGACCCCTGTAAAAGAGATCCCCTCTTTAGTTGGAATTTGTTTGTTCATGTCATTTGAATACATATGAAAATATGCGTTTAAGCAGAAAAATTCGCAGTTTAAAAGCTAATACAAAACTATATCATACATGGCTAGGGTTTGTTTCTTCAGCCAAACTTGCGAGGGGCAAGGGGAATGCGGTGGATGGGTGAAAAAAAAGGGTTTGTTTCTGGCAATCAAGGTAAATGCAATGCTAGAGGCTGCAATTATGGTTTTAGAACTAAGCTGAGTTATTAGCATGGCTATGGCATGAGTTATGGCAGTATATTCATTAAAAATTTAATTTCTAAATTACATAAATGAAACATGAGGTTCTCGTCCTTATATTTAACGGGTAACTATGTAAATACATTAAATTAGATATAATATGTTAATTTTACTATAGTGGTAAAATGTGGGTGCTAATTTCATTAGTTTATTTGTCATATACAAGTCGTTTATACCTAAAACGATTTTTATCACGCCGTGTAAGGGAGTTATATCAAAAACAATATGGTACCCATTTCACATGTACTACTAAACTTAACTAAAATATGATCCATATTACAAAATATTTTTTTTACATTAGCCCATTTACGGCCCACTTTTGGGCACGGGCTTCCTCCACTTTGGAGGTATTGTGGTCTACTGTGCCGCGCTGACCAGGCGTGTTGGCACAGGGTTTATTTTCGAGTTTTCCGTCCCTCACATAGGATGTTATCTGTGTGCAATATCCCTTAGCTGACCTTTACAGCACCCTTGGGAGGAGATGGTGTGGTGACACTTGTATTCTTAATCCGTCACCACACGGACAATTACAAATATTACAATTCGGTAATCTCAGCTAAACTACGACATTAAATAACATGGTGGAGAAAGGAATAAAACGTAATATAAATATTTTAGTTAAGTCGATGATGCAGTAAAATTAAGGCCAATATAAAAACTTCTTGTACCTATATATTTGTTTGGTAAAAATATTGTTATTTTAACATTAGTATATTTATTTTAACATTAGTATATTTATTTTAACATATAAATCTGTGACGTGACCTCGATACCGTTATTAATTCAGGAAATCAAAATACAATATATCTTGAAAAAATTTCTAATCACTGTAATTTGTTCAAGACAATTAAATTTCAGTAGATGTATTAAAGTGTATGAGTCTTTCAAAATATTACTAGATATGAGAATGTATGTATATATCTAATATATTTATTGACGTCAAGAAAACAAGGATTTTTAATTTAGGTATTGGTAAAAAATATTAGAAACACGGCTCCCGTTTTAAATTTAAATAGGAACAATTTCGGAATTAAATGACATACTTTCTCACCACTTTTTACGGACTTAGACGTGTATATTTGTTTTAAATTTGGGCCCCTTGTTTCGGACGTTACAGTCTCACCCGTGACCATGGTGACTGCAAAGTCTCCAAAACGTCGGGCCAAATATACGCGTCTAAATCTGTAAAAAGTTGTTTTATTTAAACAAATGAGCGACTCATTTGCAAGCAAGTGTTAGAAAATATTATACTTTATCGACATAAATTTTAAGCAAATTTCTTTTAGCCTATAAGTATACCACCTGCTGGTAAGTAGGCCTTCCACCCTTCTCTTATGTCCTTCCACATAGTTAAATTATTATTTTTTAGAAAATTGCTACAAATCCCCTATTTTTAATTGATATACTTACAATATTTAAATTTGATTAAAAATTTAGTAAAGCGATAACATGAATTATTACCTGTAAACAAAAGTGCCCTCACATCCCTTGCCCAACACTTGTTCAGTGTTAAAAGCAATTTTCCCAATACGAACATCACCGTTGCCGAAGTCCATAAGATTTCCAGTAACCTCCCCGTGTGATGACGTTGAAGTATTAGACGATCGTGAACCACCTTGAGAAAGTTGTTGAAATTCACGCGCCTGAAATTAAAAGAAATCTTTGTCAATATCAAACAGCTAATAAGTCTGTGTGAAGTGCCCAATAACTGTAACTATCTTCCTTCTTCTTTACTTGCCAACTTATTGAAATCCCAGGGACATGGGGCTTCTTTACTGCGGGAGGGTTTTAGGGTCTGGTTTCGAGTTTTCCATGTCTCAGTTTTGCATAGGATTTGGATTCAAGGTTTGCTCTCTCAGAGGCGATGTCATGTGCTTATTCTGCTTATAATATCGCTTACAGCATCCTAGGGAGGAAATGGGGTGGTGACACTTGTATATTTAATCCATTACCATAGCGATAATTACTGAATATCTATTATGAGAAACCCAAAATAGAAAATGTATTAGATAAGTAATCCAAAATGCAATTAAAATAAAATTTATCAGACTTATTTGCTTAAAAACATAGGTACTTAAATTTTATTCATTTGTGTTATAGCTATAGTTCGCTTAGAAATGATTATTACTATTTAGTGTGTTATAGACGCTGTGACGTCATGAATTGTCATCAATGTTCATGTAAACTTTTGCCAAATAAAACTCACATAGCAACGTATCATTTCTATTTACCGATAGGGCAATCACTCAATAATAACTTACATTTATACAATGTGTTAATCTTCAAATGACAACAAATTTGTATATGGGCAGAGTACGTCATGAAGAAAACGTGGTCTGATTTTTTATTATATGGCACGTTGTATACAAAAAGAAACGGTAAAATTTGTTATAGTTCAGAGAACACAATTATGTAAAAAATATTGATACGAGTAACTGTAATTACTACACGCTTTTTGATGGCAATACCATACAGAAGGCCTACATAAAACCAAAATAATTGAGTTGTAAGTGTTGTTTACACTTACAACTCAATTATTTTGGTTTTAATTTTAATTAAAAATACCATATACTAGTCAACCAAACCGATTACACATTTCATTTATTTATTCGATTACATAATTCGTATAAAACTATTTGTTGCAATTGTCGCCTTTATACCGGGTGCTTCAAAAAAATGTATACACACTTTGAACTTCCATAGAAAATTTATTTACCGTTCTACAAAGTTATATTTCAGGAAAATAGAAAGCTGAAAGTCCAATGTAAATGAAACATAAATAACAAATGTTAATACTGTTCAAATTGGTGACCTGCAGCATCAATACAATTCTGAGTACGAGTCACCACTGATTCTGTACATCGTATCAAAACGTCCAATGAGATTTCTCTACACACTGCTTGAATCTCATTCCAAAGAATGTCTAGGTTACGTGGTTTACGTTTGTACACCTCATCTTTTACTGTGCCCTACTGTGAGATTCAAGCAGTGTGTAGAGAAATCTCATTGGACGTTTTGATACGATGTACAGAATCAGTGGTGACTCGTACTCAGAATTGTATTGATGCTGCAGGTCACCAATTTGAACAGTATTAACATTTGTTATTTATGTTTCATTTACATTGGACTTTCAGCTTTCTATTTTCCTGAAATTTAACTTTGTAGAACGGTAAATAAATTTTCTATGGAAGTTCAAAGTGTGTATACATTTTTTTGAAGCACCCTGTATTCTTAGCTTTTTTTCTTGTCTATTAATATGTGGGAATTTATTTATGTATTTGAAAAATTAGGACTACTATTAATTAGGACTTGCAATGGTAGAAAGATTTGCAATGGTAGACTTTATTTAGAGCTTTACTACCCATAAGAAGCATAACATTTTTATCGCATAAATAGACATTAGATGCAATACCTACTCTTGTAACTTTTTGGAATATATAGCATCAAAATCCAAAGAAATGTCTACAACGACAAATTAAATAAAAATTTAAATCTTTAAATATTATAAAACAAAGCCTCTCAAAGTTTCTATTATATGTATATCCCTATGTGAGCTTGTATCTTCGAAACTACACAACGAATTTTGATGCAGTTTTTTTTTAATAGATACCTACTATGGTTCAAGCGGCCGGCCAAGTATAATATACAAAAAATCCTTAGCGTTAGTATAGAAACCAACCCTTAACGTATTATGTTAAGAGGATACCAAAATAGCTTCGTGCATTTTTCTACGTACGAAGTTTTCATTTTGTCTTTAGATTGAATGGCTAGAGCTCTAATTTTTAAGTATATGTTTTTTCAATATATAATCTAGGATCGCATAAACTCAGAAACGCGATTGAATAAAGTTTTCTCGATAGAAAATCTTAGCGAAACAACCTCTCTAATTTTTTATTTTTTTCATTAGTCGGTCTATTATCACGTATTAACTAATGAAATAACTTTAAAAACATAAGTAACTATTATATATAAAAACACGTAAGCCGGAATTAAAATATATTTAGTAGATTTTGAGTAAACAAAAAAATATCCCTAATTCTTCATTTTCTATACCCACCCACGACTCAAAATATGAGATACCAGCGTATGCATCGATAAATGACAATGTATGCATACACATCTTGTCTGCTGGATATTTACATTCTCATAGCAACTATATCAACAACCGACATTTACATGTTTTCATGATCAAACTCATGAATAAATTATATTAATGAAACGGTATTTAACGAAATAACTTTATTATCACCCGCATAAAGTAGGCAGACATTTTATAGTGAAACTAAATTCATGTTTTTAAGTACGTCAGAATACAAATTTCACGTGTTTTTAGTAACCTATATCATCTGTTAAATATTTTTTTTAATTTATATTAGCTTATATCTTCAAGACTACGCAACAGATTTTGATGCGGTTTTTTTATTACATACAGTAGTCAAAGAGCAGTGAGAGATGTAGATTAACAACAAATTTTGATTCCAGAGATTTTTTACGGCTCTGAAAGACATCAACTATTAATATTTGCTATGAATTATTCTACTATTAATTGACGGGCTTCGTGGTGTAGTGGTTTATATTGCGGACTGCCGATCAAGAGGTCGCGGGTTCGATTCCCGCCTCGGACAATCATTTGTGTGATGTTTATTAGTTGACCAGAGGACGTTGTGTGAAATGTCCATGAATATTTATTTATTTATAAATGTCATACAAATGTTTGTCCTGCGTCTGGGTGTTTCTATGTATTATAAGTATGTATTTACAAAAGAAAAGTAGTTTATGTATTCTATCCGTATTCTGGTACCCATAACACAAGCATAATAAGCTTAGCTTGGGACCAGAGGACGTTGTGTGAAATGTCTGTGAATATTTATTTATTTATTTATTATTTAAATATAATTTACACGCAATAATTTAAGCTTATTGAGAAAAACGACTTTTCTTTGAAAGACTCCATCTGAGAATAAAGAACGCAAAGAATCTTTACGAATATACCAAAATGAAATTCTTCGATGAATTCCGATTGTAAACGACTACCGGGATAAAAAATAGGACTCAAAATCAGTCGTGTTTTAATTTACATTATGTAATCTTCCGAAAAATGTTGCAGTCATATAATAGAAACGATAATAAAAACGTATTTGAAAACAAACAAAGTACAGATAAGAGTATCCAACTAAAAACACACATAAATCGTGTATACAAGCTGGACAAAACCAAAAATTATTTAGATAATTATGCTTATCAAAGTAAACGACTGAATCATTGGTCACGTTGATTGCGGCGTGCGTAATTCAACAATATCAAACGCTTGAGAGCGTTACGTTATTTTATTGGTTGTAAAAGGTATGCCTTTGAAACAGGTGTTTTTGTGAGTCAAAGATTACCAAACAGAAGTAAAAGAGATTGTAAAATATTCCCAGACAATACATAGGTACAGTCATCCAGTTCTAAACTAAGCGATAAGTTCGTAATGTTGGTATCAAAGTTTTATAAAAAAAAAATTTTGAGATGTTTCATTGTTTAAAGATACTGTAAAATTTATCTAAAAACAGTCAAACAAAAGAATGCAATTAAAATTATCGGTTGTAAGAGTGGTGACGAATTTAGAATCAAGTGACAAGAGTCACCACCCCATTTGCTAAGTGGACGATCTAAATATATATAAACTGTAATGGACGGAAAACTAGAAAGTAAACTCTTCGTGTACACACCTGGTCACTGGCCAGCGCGGTACAGTAAACCAAAAATCCTCCCGAAGTGGAGGAGGCCCGTTCCCAACAGTGGCAAAATAAAGATATGGGAAGCAGAAGAAAAATAAGCAGCAAATACGCCATAGAACTGAAGTAAAAGCTTACCTGATATCGTAGATACCAAAACATGGTAATCACCAATCCGACTAAAATAATTAGCGCTACTTTCAATACTTGATTCTCTTGTTGATGGAACCATATGTAAGATCGTTTGTACCATAAATCTGGTCGGAAATTAAATCCTTCGAATAAATCTTCTGTCTGCACTGATACTGATATCGAATTAGATTTTAAATTAGTTTCATTTTCAACATCATTTTGCGCTTCAGAATGGACCTCTCCATTAATTAATTTCACACTATTCACTGAGTTTTGAACGTGTAGAAAATTTGAATTTGGTATTTGGGGCATCCATGTGGTGGTTAATTCTGGTACTTTGTAATGCCCTAGCAACAAATATGGTGCAGCCACATGCAAATTTAAATCACTAAGTTTATAATGCACATTTCTGAATGGTACGTATGCATTTTCGGTTTGTTTCGTTTCTATAGCCGATGGGCCTTCTAATAATAAAGGTTGTGTGTGTCCAGTAGATATAGTTATTGTGTTTTTGTCAACTAATGACGATAATGCGTATAGACCGTGGTTGTGTTCGCCGACATATAAAGTTGGACTGAAAAGAAATATACATAATGTATGCAACGTAAATACAATTTTCCATTTTTTTTTAATACTATAAAGGTGACAATCAAGTATACGGCTCGCCTGATGGTAAGTGATTTCATAGCCTATAGACGTCTACAACACCAGAGCGCTGCCAACCCTACAAGAACCTTTATAGAAATATTATCTATACGTAGTTTTCTTTCTAAACATTTCTTATTTAAAGCGGTAGATTCCAATCAAGGTCAAACTGTATTCTTTAACAGCTAATTTAATACATTGTAATTATTAATCTGGAAATACAACCATTTTTTACGTAATTTTGTAACAGTTAATGTTTTAGTGTTTATTTAAATTATAACAATAAGAAAACAAACGAAAAACGTTGTTAACAATTTTCGTAAATGTTAATAGTGGCTTATATGACGTCTTCACTTTTATTTTATTAGCTTGTTAACAATTTCATTTGTAACTATATTGCTTACTATGTTAAACTACTTTCTGTATAAATATATAAAGCAAATATATAAAGCAGCTGTCCTAATATTCTTAAACAATTAAGCGGCTTTATTTCAAAAATTCCTTCAAAAATTCTCCATGCAATTTGAGATTGCCTTGTGCTCACACACTGTTTACGAACAAGTGTTAGTTTGGAAACAGGAGTTACGTAGACGTGTTAGAAATAGTCTTAACAAATAGTAAACTTTACTTTTTATAAAACAAAGTCGTTATTGCTGTATGTATGTTCCTTTGTGAGCTTATATGTTCAAAACTACGGTTTTCTTTAAATGATAAAGTAGTTCAAAAGGATGGCTCCTTTGTATAATTGGTAAAGTTTCATATCTAATCACACACGTACGAAGTTGCGGGCAACAGCTAGTTTTCATTAAAATATACTCGTATTACGAAATACGAGTATATAGATTATATTATTTAAATGCCTCATTAAAACATTATTATGTATTGTGAGTTTATTAAGACTAAATAATTGTAGATCAAAAGCGAAACTTTCTACGTAACTTTCAATTTCAGTATAACACATTTCATCTTTTCAGTTGAATTAATAGTAAATAGTGTGAGACAAAAATGATTAAATGTCAAAAAAGGCGCATAAAACTGATATAGAATGAGTAGCATTTTACCCGCGACATCGTTCTCCAAAGCTCTTTGAATTCAATGTCAAAAATAAAAAGTACTTACTAAAGTTCGATGTTTGAATTCTTAATCCCATGACCATTAGAGAGTGTAGTGGCATCCTCCATTATATGATCAAGTGTATCATCTCCGATAGAGTTGAAAGGGACAGATATAAGTCCCTCTCTGTCTAGCAAATAGGCGGCTACTACGGGTGTCTCAAAGTTGTGTGACCATACCAAGTCACCAGTTTTACGATCGAACGACATCACACGACCGCTTGATGTGGACGTGAAGTGTATTATGCCTATATGGTAAAGTAATACTGATTAGCAGCTTTATCTCATGGACATAACCTGTATTTTGTTTTAGGAGTCTAATCAGAAGAAACTCTACGACACACGATATTTTCTTACGGTACGCAAAGCCTACAAAGATCCACCTGTAACGACCTAAACCGACCTATCTGCGACGCTAAGACATAAAAATAGAAATACTTATACATAAAATATTGCCAGCTATGTTCCTAACCAATTTCCTATAAAAGCCCATGGTGGATTTTGTTTAGCCTTGTGACGTCCGTAGTAAAGCTATTTTCTAGTAGGTAAACTAAGCAAGTTTTCCAGTGAATCGAAAGTCGAAACATCTGAAGTGACATAGCAACCTTACGTCATTTTCTGCACTAAGGTAAGACTGCTTTAATGAGGTTTTGGTCGAAAAGTTGAAAGGTCAAAAAAGAAGTAATATTTAACAATATGTTAGATATTATTCTTCTTGATAATCCATATGCCGCAAAGCTACACGCAAAATCTCTCAAATAAAGATCTTCGCTGTTATTTAAAGATCAAATGATACCAAAACTCACCATAATCGTTAAGCATCTCCTTGCCCATCGCAAGTGATGTATAATCAAAGAATGTAACATTCCACTTGTGATTTTCGTTCTTAGAATCATGCATCAGTATATTGTACTCAGTTCTCGCTACATATATACCTCTCTTTTTATCCGGCATGCAAGTATTGTCGTCGGAACTCTTGAATATTTTAGCCTTATCGAAACCTAAAAACAAATTATTTAAGAATTATGTTATCACTAATTTGTCTTTACGTAGGTGACCTGGTAAACTAATACCTAATTTGTATATTTGGTATTGCTAATCTAATTGAAATTTGAAGCAACAATATCTTTTAACCTTTAGAAGTTACTTCTTAAGTAATTAGGGATATTTTTTTTGTTTACTAAAAATCTACTAAATATATTTTAATTCTGATTTACGTGTTTCTATATATAATAGTTACTTATGTTTTTAAAGTTATTTCATTAGTTAATACGCGATAATAGACCGACAAATGAAAAAAATAAAAAAATTGAGAGGTTGTTTCGCTAAGATTTTCTATCGAGAAAACTTTTTTCAATCGCGTTTCTGAGTTTATGCGATCCTAGATCATATATTGAAAAAACATATGCTTAAAAATTAGAGCTCTAGCCAGTCAATCTAAAGAAACAATAAAACTTTGTACGTAGAAAAATGCACGAAGCTATTTTGGTATCCTCTTAAAAAAAGTTTGATAAACTGTCACACAGATAAACAGACGAACACCGAAATGAGACTACATAATTGAGCGACTACCTATATCCAACAGTAATAATTAAAAATGCAAATATGAGTTTATTACGTTTTTACGCAAAATCTGGGTTCTAAAGAAAACTTTTAAAATTACATAGTTTTTATGCTATAACAGCCTTTTGTAACCGCTTCGCTCAATTTAATTAGAGGCCACAATGTTTCAGATAGATACAGACAAAAAAATCCTACCGAGATTAAAAGTTTATTATGAAACCGAGATAACTCCACGTTTATCTTCCATACAGATAACTTTAATAGACATGTTGAAGTTGAAATGTAGATATTAATTAACATTCAAATAACACATAGGCGTGTTGTCCTCCCCAGTACGTAATTACTATAAATATATCTATAGATAAGAATCGAATACTAACAATATTATTTGGAATTTTACTGCGAATCTATGTAGGTATGGTTTGTCCATACAATATAATTAGTTTTGTTAACGTGGATTATAATTTTAACGAAGTGTTACTATCTATTTTGTTATCATCACGCGTTTATCCGATTGACTATAGATTCAAATCAACATAAATAAACAAAATTTATCAAATCCTATGTCGCAGAACGTCTACAAAGATAAGACAAGCTTATAGGGTCCTATTTCAGGACTGGATAATTATAGTATCCATTACAACGTAAACGAAAATTTTCTCGAAAAGACAAGAGCGATAGATTATCATTTTGGTTAAGTGCCGTTGTCTTTTGGGGAAAAATTGATTTCCTATTTAATGATAACTAACATACAAATGTTTTAATCCGCAATTTATCAAAACAATATCATTTCCGAAGCTGATATACCTATCACACCAATGATTAATAATTAAAAACCATGCCCATGTATTAACCACCCATTTATTATTTTTCAAGTTAAACATTTCATAAGAACTCCTCTCTAGTCTAGCCCATCAACATCCTACTACTGGGCACGGGCCTACTCCACTTTAAAAAAAATTATGGTCTACCGTGCCGCGCTGACCAGGCGTGTTGGCCACAGGGGTTAGCTTCGAATTTTCCGTCTCTCTAAGGAAACGTTGACTGCTTATATTGTTCCTTGGCTGGCTCTTACAGCACCCTGGGTAAGAAATGGGGTGGTGATACTTGTTTCTTAATCCGTTACCCGGATAGTTAAGTTATAAATAGGGAGAAACCACAAATTTAATCCATTCTTTAAAGTATAGCTCAACTTTCCAGACTTTTCCAACATTATTAAAACAGATATAACCGCATAAAAGATACTTAGGTACAAATATTACTTCAGACGTATTGATAACCTTTTGATAAAGGTTAAACAATATTATCAACGATAGTGGTTTGGGGTTTTCTGGTGTCAGCGAGTCCTTCATTTGTAGTATTATATCTCATCACATAGATCTAGCACGGTCATGGGGAAGACTGTGACCAATAACTAGTGCTATATGACATATTATTAACAGACTCAATTATCTATTATTATGGTACCAATGTCCGGTGGTAACTGTGTAAGTTTAGTTACGAGATTTCAGTCACTTGTTAAAGTTTTAATATTTTTTTACGTACGATTTCAATATTTTATCTGTACTCAATCGACGCTGTCCTTACTTGCTCTTCAATAAGCTAATGACGTAGATTTTAGTAACATCTTATTGATAAACGGCAGTGGCGTGCACAGGAATATCACACAGGGTATGCGGCGCTGTACTCAGTCACAAAAACTTTTTCTTTTATAGATTTTTAGCATAGCCACGCGACGGATCTCTAAGTCGGAAACCATGCCAACAGAACAAATTTAAATTTGAATATCCCGAATCAGTCCACACTGTACTAGAATTACTAAACAATAACTACGTACGTACATACATACGTACATGTACGTATGTACATACATTTCATAACTTTTAACATGAAATTTTCGAGTTACATTACCTACCTTTTTGCTGGCTTAGTTGTCCTCTCACAATTTGAATCTTTTCACTGAATGACAATTGTAAGAACTTGTTATTTTAATTTTTTAACAAACACACATTTCACAATCAAATAACATTTTAAAATCAACAAACGAAAATCCATACAATTATTAAATTATAGAAACTCAATATTAAACAGTTCAATGAATCACACGAAAAAATAAAATGGCCTCCGTCGAACCAAATATTTCTGCTATTTAAATAAATAAAACCTTACTAAACAAAAACGCATACGTGATTTATTAGACTTCCGACTATTATATTTATTCGGATTATAATAGGTAACGAACGAACGCCGAATACTCGCGGAAACATCCGATCGCCAAAGCATACGGCAGGAGTTAGGGTTCAATGCGTCTTCAATATGCAAGCCTGTGTTTGTAAACCGTGCACGGACACCAAAATTTCTACACACATATGAACTCATGGCAGGCGGGCGGTGTCGAGCTTGTCCTACGCTTTCGTCCGTCTGACCAATATTATTCCTTCGCCAAAGGCCTGGCAAAAAGCAATTTGCAAGCACATATTGGTGCTATTTATGAATTATTAGGCGTTTTAAGTTATAATATTTTGTTAAATAATAGTAAATAAATGAATAAAGTCATCTTAAACATTGTAATGTTTGTTATACTTATTGTATTTTCTACATTTCTTTGAAATTTTGTATATAGATTCTGTAGTATAATTTAAGTATTTCTTATGTATCTTATTACCTTTCTTTGTTTTTCTTTTATACTATTTTGGTCTTAAAAATGTGTAAAATTTTAATGTTTAAAAGATTTGTGACATGACAGGGAAATGTAATGTTTGTTATACTTATTGTATTTTCTACATTTCTTTGAAATTTTGTATATAGATTCTGTAGTATAATTTAAGTATTTCTTATGTATCTTATTACCTTTCTTTGTTTTTCTTTTATACTATTTTGGTCTTAAAAATGTGTAAAATTTTAATGTTTATATTATTGTGAGTGACAAATGTCATGTCACAAATCTTTTACTTTTTTTTATTAATTTATTTATTCTTAAAACTATAGAGGTTGAATGACATTTGTTAACCTTATACTTTTTTGTCCATCTCTTAAAATTTGAATTGTAGAATTCTGGTATGGAACTAAAGATTTAAATTTAAAAATTGAAATTCGAAAACTTTGATGGATCTTGAGAAGATTGATTCAGCTAGAGGAATTGAGAGAGAACGGTAGACTGTTCGGATTCTAAGTTTTCCTGTGGATACTTAAAGGCATTCAGCTTGAGGAATTGAGAGAGAACGGTAGACTGTTCGGATTCTAAGTTTTCCTGTGGATACTAAAAGGCATTCGGCTGGAGGAATTGAGAGAGCTCGGCTGACTGTCCGGATTCTAAGATTTCCTGTGGATAGTGGATTGTGAATCATTCTAGAAAGGTCAGTGACTTAATCTTTAAACTCTGCAATACTTGAACTCTCCAGGCCTAACTACACTTAAGGTCTTGGACTTACTTTCGGAGTGGATTGAATCTCAATAATATAGCTGACTGCCACCACCTTGCTCTTGGGGAGCCTTTGCCGTTACTGCTATCATTGACTAATACCGCCTGCTGCCGTTGCCACTATTGATGAGGTTGACGAACTGAGTTGAAGACCTTACGAATTATTGCTCAACCGCCATACCAGAATCCCAACTAGATTGATTTTTTTAAACCCCAAATAGATTAATTTACGTTTACCTTTCCTTTTTTTTTATTTAAAGTGTGTTTTCCTTTTCTAATATAAACTCTAAATATTATCTTAATTCTTGTATTTTTTTTGTTACTTGTTAGGGTCCTAATAGTACCTTACAAATTAACAATTGTGACTTGCCTCTTTCTCTCTTGAAGGAGTGCAACGTTACAACATACGAACGTTTTATTAAAATATCTGAATGGCAAGTAAAGCACAATGCTTTTCTGCCTTTATGGAGCGCACGCCCATGATAAACGGGGATAATTTTTATCTGTAATCATAGACTGGTTTTTAAAACGGCCGTTGCTGTGTTTTACGAGTTAGATAAGAGACAAGTTGCCCTATAATTTGCAAGACGTAAAACCCCTGCTAACGATAATATTCTTGTAAACCAATAACAATTTGATACATACCTGAAACATGTTCTCTAGAGCCAGTCAAGGGGTCTAACATGAACCAGGTGTCGCTTTTTTTCCCCGTATACAGTATACCATCGGTAGAACGACATGGCGCATTTGCTACCAGCTCCGGTATCGTAAAAGGTAGTTTCTTTAACATTTGCTGGTCCCCTCTTGGCCCATACATATATAGGAAACCATGACGAGGATCAGGGAGGAACTGCGGCATTAGATTCGCTTGCTGATTTGGAACTTTTACCACTGGTTCTAAAAAATAATATTTATGGTTAGTTATCTCTAATTAAATATTATAAAACAAAGTCGATATTTTTGTATGTCCTTTATGAGCTTGTATGTTTAAAATTACGGAACGGATATTGATGCGGATTCAATAAATGGATAGAATACTTCAAGAGGACTTCAAGTCCCGCTTGCGGAAGTAAATTTTTTCCACCATAATTTGATTTGTTAAGTAAGGATTATTGCTATTTTCGATATTTTAAGTTTGGGGTCCAATAATTATATTAATAATAATTTCCAATATGATTTATAATTCCAGTCGTACGAAGTTGCTGGCAACAGCTAGTTGCTTCATTTATAAACAACAGACCCTTCTAAGCATATTCTAAAGCTTACATAAGTACATAATTAGACAGGCAACAATTTCCTGTAAATCCCATAACCTATTGCACTTCTGTACAGCCAAAGTCAAAGTCAAAACTTTTTATTTCAAGTTGGCATGTTTTACAAGCTCTTTTGAAACGTCAGAAACTAGGTGTCTGTTCCAAACGCGAATCCTATGGAGAAGAACAGATAAGAAACTCCATGGATTTTAATTTTTTTTTCATTTCTTTTCTTTTCTTTCTTTTCATTTTCTTTTTCAATAATATTATACAGGGTGTGGCGTAATTAATGGATAAGCCTGTGCCTGTGGATAAGCCTCCTACTGCGCTATACGAATATGTATATTTTTAATTAATCCTATGTATGGTCTTGAAAAAAATGGCATAAGTCATGTTTTTCATAAAATGACTACTTTCACTAACCAATTCTGCTACTGTTGCCACAATTTTCAAAAGTTTTGCTTTCTGTTTTTTTTATAATACAGCTTAAGAGTTGAATTATTGCAAGCAATAAAGAATTCCCTATTCGTAATACAAATTTTTTGAAAATTATGCATGAAATATCAAAAAGGGGTTATTGATTATTCAATTTGTTGACTTTGTACATCGTCTAGCTTAAAAAATCTTTATGGGAGTTGATTTGCCCAATATCTTAAAAACATGCTTGTTTTATGCAGTTTCCGAAATGGTATAATACTTATTATAATACTTATTAAGTTTGATGTGATATTAAAGAACCAAATGACACTCGTAAAAAAATGTTCTTATTGTGATTTAATTAATCAAATTAATACTGTTAACTTAAACAAACTGTCAGTGGTATTTTAACTTATCTGTCTGAGTTTACCAGTGGGAATGTTAGTCGTTGAAAAAAAATAACAACTTATTTTTTTTTTTTTATTCTAAAGATGCAAACACTACATAAATTTTATTTTACAAAAAATGTTCGAAATGGCGGCCACCTGCGGCTATGCAGGCCCTGCATCGACGGATAAATGACCGCTTTAGGCGTCGGATGAAGCCGGACCTCTTGATTTCATCAGCGGCTTCAAAAATCAGGGCCTTTAGTTGTTCCAGGGATGCTATTTCTTTTTTATACACTTTTTCTTTTAAACACCCCCAGTAAAAAAAGTCTAGAGGGTTCAAATCAGGGGACCTTGGTGGCCACAAAATGGGACCCAAACGACCTATCCACCTCTCATTGTACTCATCATTGAGGTAGTTCCGTACAATTCGTGCGTAGTGAGCGGGACAACCATCATTTTGTAACCAGTAGTTTTCTGGCACATTTAAACTTTGTAATAGTTCCGGCAACGTATTTTGCAGAAAATTTAAATAATTGGGACCTGTTAGTGTCTCGGATAGTTCGACGGGCCCAACTATTTGTCCATTTAAAATTCCTGTCCAAAGGTTCACTTTAAACTGGACTTGAGCTCGGTCTTGCCTTATGTTTCTCGGATTGGTTGCCTGCCAACTATGAAGATTGTGCATGTTGACGTAGCCATTTCTTTTACATGATGACTCATCGCTCCACAGTATTTTGTCAAAAAACGCCGAATCTTCGCGTATTTTTCGCAACATGACGCGACAAAATTGGACTCTAGGCATGAGCCTAGAGTCCAATTTTGTCGCGTCATGTTGTGTCATGCGTCATGCGTCACGAGACTTGCGTCATCGTCTTGAGACTTGCGTCGTGAGACGTGCGTCATGCGACACGAGACTATGAAGTCTCGTGTCATTAGTGTTTGCACCCTTTGATAGTGATACGGGTGAAGCTCATGCCTGTGCAGAATTCTGCCCACAGTACGCGTATCTACACCGGTTCCTCTACTTAACTCACGAATTGATAACTCTGGATTAGCACGCACAGCTTCTAGAACTTCGTCATCACGATGTCGTCGAGGTCTGCCTTCCGAAGCACCACCAACACCGGTACCAGGCATTCGCCCTTCGCTAAAAGCGATGTGCACACGTGTAAACACCCGGTAGTCTGGGTGTCGCAAATCGGGGTATCTTCGACGATATTCGCGTGCAGCTTCATTTGCATTGCAGTTACACAGGCCGTAAATAAGATGCATATTTGCATACTCTTGAGGAGTGTACGTATGACGCGGCATGATCAGTAGTCCAGGGATATGTAGAAGTCGTCGATAATATCACAATTGTCCAATTCGTATAGCAAAAACAGAGTCCGTAGTACATAAGCCAAATTCACGTCACAATAACAAACACGATAGAGCAAACGATATGTGCGCAAGAGACGATAGTCAAAAGAGCACTAACTTTGTTAAACAAGTTCAAAAGCTGTTTTGTTGTTTGTGAGAATAATAAAAATCTATCTCTGTCGCACAACTGTTATTTACCTGACATCAAAATGCTTTGTCTCTGTCTTATGATAAGACTAACCGTCTGGATTTGCCGTGCGATAAACAACCACAAGTAGTTGACTTAGAGTCGTTATCTGCTTACCCTATTCATGGTGGATGACTACCTGCTCCCGAGCACCCAAAAAAGGGTCCATTGTGAATGACTACCTGCTCCGGAGCACACAAAAAAGGGTCCATTCAAACTGTTTACAAAGACATGTTTAAGATAAATTAATAATTCTGTTAAAGAAAATTAGGGTATTTTTTTACAACTGTCGTTTTTTTTTAAAACCTCGTGAAATGTAATAAGTATTATACCATTTCGGAAACTGCATAAAACAAGCATGTTTTTAAGATATTGGGCAAATCAACTCCCATAAAGATTTTTTAAGCTAGACGATGTACAAAGTCAACAAATTGAATAATCAATAACACTTTTTTGATATCTCATGTATTTTTTCCCAAAATTTGTATTACGAATAGGGAATTCTTTATTGCTTTCAATAGCTCACCTCTTAAGCTGTTTTATAAAAAAAACAGAATGCAAAATTTTTGAAAATTGTGGCAACAGTAGCATAATTGGTTAGTGAAAGTAGTCATTTTATGAAAAACATGACTTATGCCATTTTTTTCAAGACCATACATAGGATTAATTAAAAATATACATATTCGTATAGCACAGTAGGAGGCTTATCTACAGGCACAGGCTTATCCATTAATTACGCCACACCCTGTATATAGTTGTATCAGGGGTGTGAGAATAATGCCGATCAGTACTATCACAACTAACTAAAACTAACTTAATAATAAAATAGCCTTGTTGGAGCAAATTGTTCACAAGTATAACGTTCACAGCATTTGAAATTGTTTAAATTTCACTGATATCATTTTAGATCTCTAGGTATGTGGATTTAAACCTGTTTAAATGCTGTTAAGTATGATGACATTTCACAAAATTTATCCAAATCTGTAGATGTTTTAAAATTAACAGCTCTATTTCTGAAATTAATTTTGTGCTCAGAAGCCACACAATGGTACCAATTCTAAATGCACATCTAAATTTGACTTAACTAATAAATGAAAAGGGGCCGTTCAAGTATTACGTAAGCAGATATATTACAGTTTTTACCCCCCTCATCCCCCTTGTCAGCAAAAGTAAGCAAAGCTCTTACCCCCTCCCCCTAAGCTTACGTAAATATTTTTCTATTAATGTATTGTCTTTTAAATATTATAATTATGATTTAAAAAATAAGAAAAAACACTGACAGAAAATTTTGATAAGTAAATAGCGCGCGGTAATTCCCCTACTCGGTTCTAAAGCGAGTGCCTTAACATATGCATTATTTGCGGGAATCCCCGAAAATGCGTTTCGTTTTCAAGCAAAGACAATGTGAGGGTTGCCCTTTTATTAATTCGTGTAAAAAAGTAATTTTACTACCGATGACGTAATCATCATCTAGACTCCCCTACCTCCCATGTCATCCAAAATAAGCAAAACATAGACCCCCCACCCCTACATAGTGCTTACGTAATACTTGAACAGCCCCAAACAACAATAAATTATTTTGATTAATTAGCTATTTCGTTGTGCACATTTATATTAATTTTAATCATTAGTCTATAATACACAGTTTTTATAATAATAAAGTTCAGTTAACATTGATCAATTGTGATAATGACGCTATCAATTTTTGATATTCAAAGTTTAGTTGTGCGCGTAGAATCTGCACCATTAGCATATTTATAATAACAAATAAAAATAAATGGACAGGAAATAACTTTATGCATTTTATACCTGTAAAAACATAAAAATATCTGCACAAAAACTATACTTAAAATAAAACTGTAACTGACAAATATTGTAGGTACTAGTTATTTGACATGGATAAATAATTTTTGTGTTGGATAGTCCATTTATGAAGATAGGTTAGAGGCTATTTAGCATCACACTACGACCGATACAAGCAAAGTATAATTGAAAATGCTACTCAATATCAGAATTTCTCTCAGGCAATGTTGCTATCTATGCTATCATGAAATGTGTTCTAGAATAATCTTTACTTATTATAAAAAACAAAATGATTTTTCTGTATGTTCTTATGTCAGTGTAAATCTATGCAACAGATTTTAATGGTTTTTTGTTAAATAGAGTGTTTAAGAGGAAGGTATAATTTGCTAAGGTTTATTTTCTAAATTCTGAGCATACAAAATCATGGCTTAAAGTTAAACTAGAATACAACAGAAAGGCATAGTACAAAATAAAGGAGTATAAAAAAAAAATGTGTTAAGGTAAAATCAATTAATAATACAGGCTACATTGTTGTTATGCTATTACAAAACTAAAATTCTGATAACATTTCTTATCAGTGACCCAATGAAACATATTAATTTAATCTATATATAATCTGAAAGTAAATCCTGTAAACTTAACATAGTAACTACATGTTATATGTGTGATTTTTCTAATTGTCATACAAATGTCTGTACTGCGTCTGGGTGTTCCTATGTATTATAAGTATGTATTTACAAAAAAAAAGTAGTATATGTATTCTATCCGTATTCTGGTACCCATAACACAAGCATATAAGCTTAGCTTGGGACCAGAGGACGTTGTGTAAAATGTCCATGAATATTTATTTATTTATTTATTATATTGATTGAATTGGAATCAACTGTTTAGAACACTAGACCTTGAAATAGTAAGCAAAAGGTATGAAGAACAATTAAAGGTTTTCTGATATAATAAAAAATTAAAAAATTTCAGTGATAGAAATTAAAATGGAATTACATTTTATCAATTTTATAAATAGACTAATCAAAATTGCTAATTATATTACTATTTATAATAATATTACTATTCAAACTAATATTTTTAGGAATATAACATCATAATTCTTAATGTTAATTTAAAGGAAAATCACACTCGGTTTCTGACAAGTTAAATAAATTTACTTACATAAATGTAAGTACATAATAAATTTACTTAAATGAAATAAATTGCGAATATTATTTTGATTATATGAACAGGTACATTATGTTAACAAACAAAATAATGATGACAACAATGTGCAACATGATTAGTGACTAATAGTATCAACAAAACAACCAGGCTATTACATCTAGTTTATTAAACAACATAAACAACAACTTTACTCATATATTAGGTTATGTATCAGTTTATTTCATGAATATTTACCATCTTTTAGTTTCCATATAATATTTCCCGCTAAAGGTTCCACAGCAACCATTCCGCCCCCTAACGTGGCAAATAAAAGCGGCCGGTCATCCAAAGCCCGCGATAATTCTGTACTATCCTAAAAATAACAACGCAAATATTTGTAGCATAGGTTTCGCCTAGACTTCTATCATTTTAAATGCAAACAACAATGTTGAAATGCAGTCAATGACTGTCTCGCATAAGATACCTTTACTGCGTTCTCCACAGCAGAACCGAGGCCATATGACCCACACAAAAATAATATCACAAATAAATATTTCATGATGTTCACTTAATTCACTTTTCGGTTATTAATTACACGAATTCCATATTCTTTCACAATAAACATAGTAAAAACCAAAACAATACAAAGAAATTGCAATCAAGGTACTGGGCCCTGAGTCGGGTATTTCCATGAAGGTATAGATAAAAAAAAGGAGGCCATACTTGGAACATCGGTTTGAGGCAAATACCTACGTATCTCTATCTCACTCTCTGTGGTCTGACCTCTCTTTTTAGTGTGGCCTTAGTACTGCTATCTCCTTATTAAAATCTCCTAGTAAATTCTTAAAAAGAGTCACCACACATATCAAATCACAAGTTAAACACTGTCATTTGATAGTGTTTAATCGTAACTATAAATAACTAGTTGAAATACGATGAATGAAATTAAAAATAATAAAATAGTAGATCACGGATGCTTTTCATGGTTGACGAATCAGTGAATTATTTTCCCCATTTCCTAAGGATTTCGTAATTTGGCAACATTGGTCACCATATGTCAAGTTGTCGACAAAATTGTGCCAATATGTCGGTTGTTTACTTTACGGTTCACAGCTTCGTTTCAAATTTTCGACTCTAATTATTTTTATAATTAAAGAAATGGTGCAAACTTGTGTAGTGCGTGGTTGCGGTAGTACGTGGTGTCCAGGAGGTGATATACAATTTCACGCGTAAGTGTTTAGATCGTGATTTCTGGCATTGAATAACTGCAAACATATTTCTTTGTATTTTCAATTAAATACTTCATAAAATGATTAAACAATGTTTTCAGCATACTTCTAACTAACTATACTGATAACGATGTAAAGATCTAATAGTCTTACATTGAATTTCATGGACTTAGTGCAATTTTATCTTTCTTGTTTACAAGAAGTAATTTTGAAATAGTGTGACCATAATGAGGACATATCTAGGACTTTCTGTGGGACCTGAACTAAATTATACATGTTTGCTTAGTCATTTAATTTTTATTTCACATTATTTACAACATTAATATACTTACCTGCAATATAATTTTTTTAGATTTCCTAAAAATAGTACCCAGAGGAAATTATGGTTATCCATTGTACCATTGAAAATGAAATTTTATGAAAGTGCAAGGATTTTTTAAAACAAACAGCAGTTCCTACTATAATTACAAATCAAGAAGCAGTATCACCTTGCAAGGTAAAATTTCAAGTATCTATTTACAAACTCCTTTAATTGTCTCACATGTTATACAATGTTAAATATTTGAATTTATAAGGAATATAAAAACTAGTATGAAAAAAAATACCCCACCAGTATCAGGAACATTTTCCAAACTACCGGCGCTCAAGGCTCCAGAGATAATTGCTGCTTTCTGAACCAGAACCCCCCCCCCCCGATCCGACTGCCTAATGAGAGCCTTACATTATTATTATGTTTCAGAAATGTAGTAGTTCGAATATATGGCAAAAGGCTATATTTTGTAAAATATATTATAATTTTCAGATAGACAGTTCATTACAGGAAGAGTCTATGGGGCAAGTAGCTACTCTGGGTGTACCAAATCCTAGCTCTGGCATTTATGAAAGTAATCCTTCCTGATGGGCCAACTCAGAGAAAACAATATAGAAAACAAATTAATTAATGTTGTATCACAACATTTTACTCCTCTGTTGCAAGAAATGTTTAAGCATCCCATCACGGACTCAATTTATTGCAATGATTTGCATGAAAGCGTATTAATTAAGAAAATTGCAAATTCATTTTTTAACACTTAAAGAGTCATACAGAAAATATACTTAGTGATCTACGTGGTAAGAGACAGAAATTACACAAAACAATAATATTTAGTCATGTATAAAAGAAAAGTTATTAAATGATTTTAATTTGGAAAGTGCTGTTGTTTCTTTTTTGCCCTTTTTTTGTAACTTTATTATCGTTCCTATTATAGCCCCCTATGATATATGTCACAGTCAAAACTTATAACCACTCAATAGACTGTAAGCTCTCGACAGTAGTACTTTTGACTGAAATTATTCAAAACTAATTTTACCCAATATAGCTGTTTAAATGTAATTTTAACTGACTTGCCTAGCGCCAAGTAGTGGAACACAAGGCACAGGGAGCCAAGGGCAACCCGACAAGGGTGGGTTAGGTTTTTAGCTCCCGTCATGCCATTCATGATAGGTTCCTTTAAACGCTGTAGACAGAAATATACGTAAAAATTGATTTTGACTGATTCTCCGTTCTTCCGTCAGCCACTTTTAACCACATTCATATTGTCAGTTAAAATGACTATTAACTACAGATTTTCCGACAAACTAATTTTAATCAACGTAACGTACTTTTTTTTTTTCAGAAGTATTATTGACCGAATTTGCCCTTTAACTGACATTAATAAATAGAAATACATTGGCTAACCCAGAAATCTAGGAAAAACTATTGTCCAGTATGTATTCATAATGTTTAATTAATCTGCAAAATTAATGAAACATATATCTTTTGCGATTTCATGGTTGGTCCCTTAATAACAGTACATGTTTAAAAATATGAGTACAATAACCCTTTTTCGTTTTTACGCTACCTACACAAAAAGTTATGTTTCCACTTAGGTATGGCAAATAGATTTTATTGTGTAACTTGTTTTGTTTACTAAGAAATTACTAACACCTTGTTATTTTTAACCGGCTTCAAAAAAGGAGGTTCTCAATTCGTTGGAATCATTTTTCTGTATCTTTGTAACTGTATCTTTGTAACATGTATTTAGGTCTGAAATAAAGGTAAATTATTATTATTTTATCTCAAGCAGATCTCACAATCATTCATTAATTTCGTATTGCCGTAGGAACTACACCTTTGTTCTAGTAATTATCTATTTCCCACCAATATTCTATAGGTACATCGTACATACGAACTAGGAAATTTTACGTGTTTAAAAATCTAAAAAGAATAATAAATTTAACAACCGAACCTCCAGTTACTGTTAAAAAACTAGAATTATCCAAACTTTCACGCGATAACAAACAGTTTGTTTTTTGAGTATTTTTTTTACGCACAGTACATAAAGTATCTCGACATATAAAATCTATACGGGCTAGGTCTTAGAAGTGAACATTTTGTTGACACTATATGGAACACAACTACTTGAAGTTTTGTCCTGGAAGAAATACAATAAAGGTTACCCTACTTAGAAAGAAAGGGTTTGACCACAGTGAGCGAGATAGCCATACATCATTTTTGCTTCAAGTAGGTATTCAGAGTCTGGACTCCACTTTTATCTGTACCTTCATGGGTATTTCAACGGTGTCACACACAGACAGGGGCGGTTCGCTTAGAACAAGCCTATATTTTCGTCACCGTAGTGCCATCTGTCGTTGTTGCTGTACTATTTTTGCCCGTCATTTTGGATGACGTCATCATGTTGGTTTTTTTTTTATCCCTTGTGGCAACCCACTGACTAACGGATTATTGCCAGGCTCACGTATGGTTTTTTTTTAGTACTCTGTAGCTGTTTTTCATTCATTTATCTATGATTCGCTGCCATCTTTCTTGTCATATTTGTCAGTTGTCAATTTTAGGGATGTGACATTGGACCTAAAAAATCGATTTTTATTTAATCGATTTTTTATCTTTTTCTTTTATGATTTTTCTTAAAAAATAATCGATTTTTTTTATTAACCGATTTTTTTTAAAGTTGCTATTTAATTTATATATAAACGCCAACTTAAAATCTTAATAATTATTTTTTCAATAAATGAGATTAGACCTATCGTCCGTGTGGTGATGGACTAAGAATACAAGTGTCACCACCCCATTTTTCTCCAGGGTACCTGTAAGAGCCAGCTCAGGGATATACTAGACCATTAACCCTCCCAAGTGAAAGAGCCCCCCCCCCGTGCCCAACAGTGCGCCCGACTTTAATGGGCTGAAAAGATGACCTAGAATTTTTTGCACCCTGTAAGCGCAAAGAAATTAATACTCTAATCAATATTGCTGGATTATGCCACTCTTGATGTACTTCTTTGGCATAATCAAATAATCTACAATGGAACTAGAAGTCCTGGATAGAGGGTGAACAATGTAACTTTCTGTGATGATAAAGAAATATAAGAAAAATATATCAATTGGTTTATTACGAGTAATTAAAAACAAGCAACAGAAATAGTAGGATCTTATAATATAACCAACATAAAATAAAGTTTTTAAATAACCTAATATGTATATAAAATTCTCTTGTCCTTCCCATACTCTTCCGAAACGTCTTGACCGATTCTTATGAAATTTTGTATGCATATTCAGTAGGTCTGAGAATCGGCTACTATCTGGTGAATATATTGTTAAATAAAACATCTATAATAATTCAAAAGTACAAAAGAAATGCCTTAATGCCGTCATAGACGCAGAGATGACGTTAATATAAACTTATGGAGGGTGGCAGTTCGCCATAGATTAATGATATGTGTATACTTGTATAGATCAATAAAAGATAAGTTCGCGTTCCAGGCCTAGGTACCGGGTCTGAAAACCAGACTTTATACCGGGGGTTGCAAATAAAAAATCGATATTATATTTCGATGTGTCTAGTCGTCCGGTAAAAAATCGTCCGTCAATCGTGGATTTGACTAATTGTACGGCTTTTTTTTTTTGAATGAGTATATTCATACGGATATTATTATTTTTTTATTATTAAATTTATAACTAAGAATTTTTTTCGTGAAAAAAGTGAAAATCTTTTTATGAAACGTAATTAGTACAAATAATAAAGTAAACGATTAAAATATTTTATTAATCGGATAACCGGACGATTAATATATTTTATTCATCCGATAACCGGACAAATATTGAATATTAGTCGTCCGTATAACCGGACGACTAGCAACAGCCATTATATTTTGCCATGATTATAAAAAAAATCGATTATTTGAAATAAAAAAAATAACGCGTAAAAAATCGAATTTATCTAAAAAATAATCGATTTTTAATTGATTTTTTTAATAATCGATTTTTTTTTCACATCCCTAAGTCAATTTAAACTTCAAGTTTGACAGTTATGGCGGTTTACAAATTCGAAACGTTGCTGATTTTATTTTATTTATTAATTATTGATTCATATCAAATATAAAACTTAAGTTAAATTTGTCAAATTTACTCTAATTAAAATTTGTTTCCTTATTAGTTTCGTTAGTTACCCAATAAATTAACTTTACTTGTTTATCTTCGCAATGGTTGAACATCGTAGAAACAAAAGTTTGTGATGCTTTAGGTAAGTTTTGTTTGTGATGCTTTAAATGTGCAGTGGATAAACTAATCAAGCAATATAGTTGTGATTATTCTTATACTTATTAACGTTTTGTCTTATTTTCAGTTTGTATTCGTATATCGATTCAGGGGGTTTCCATATCCTCAAAACATCCTTTCTTATTTGCTGGTTGGAGAAAGGACTAATAGGATAAAAGGAAATATACAGCGGCAAAAGATTACCTATGTGTTTGTTCACTATTTTGAGTGTGTATTCAAGATATAATATGTATACGAGTATATAAATAATGGGATAAGGGCAGGTGGATGGTTATTAAATTGTAAGTAGAAACTTTTCTTTCGAAAGGTAAAATATTTCGTCTATCAAAATTAGCTCTAGTATTACTGACAGCCTATTTTATTGTACTATAAAAAAAAGTTACTAAGAATTTACTGGGTTATTGGTGGATAATGGTCTCATTAGTGGTGGATATTTAGACGAGATTATAATTGATTTTTATTAATTTTCACTGAAAAAACAACATTTGTATATAAATATTTAAAACTATAAATATTTAAATTTGTAATATCTAAAACTGAGCTAGATTGATTTAAAACTTGAGACTTCCTGCATATCAAATGTCATGAAAATTGTTGCAGTACGTTAATACTAAGCTTCACCTGCACTGCAAAATTTACAGTATTTACTTATATTAAAATTGAAATGTATTACAGGTGTTTAGCGATCTTGTCTGGGATTGTGGACAAGTTAGAACTTCACATGATGTCATAAAAAGAGCCATCGCCAGGTTTATCAGAGTACAAAACTACATCAGTGATGACATATAATGTAGGTAAACAATTTACAGCATTAATACAACATTAATTGGATCTTTACAAATTAGACAATGGTATCGATTCTATGCACATAACTAAACTTAGCTTAACTAAAAATGAAAATTGATAGCGTCATTATCATAATTCGGCAATGCAATCTTATCTTTGTTATAATGAAAACTGTGTAATATAGACTAACGATTTTAATTAATACAAATTTATAGTATGAAACAGCCAATGAATCAAAACTTAACTAAAAATTATTTTAATTATTTAGTTAAGTTTAGTTTAGTTGTGGATGTGGAGTTGGTACCAGTATTTGAAAAAAATGTTGTTAATGTTTAGAAGAATTGTGTGGTGTCTGATTAAGAATACTAGTGTTACTACCCAATTTCATCACCAAGTATCAGGCAATTTCATTTAATTTCACTTATTATGAAAATGTCACAAAGAAACACCCACTTTCACTTTCATTATAAGTCTGTTATTTATGAAATTAACTTGTTTACTATTTATTTTCAGATAATACTTTCCCTTACCAGAAAAAGAAAACTCCTAATCATCAGATAAAGATGTGATATTAATTATTTGTATTGTATAATATAAATTAATAAAGCATTCTTCAGATTATGTGGAGTTGTTGACTCATTAATTTTTCGAAACTATACATGGCATAAGGTACGTATCATTAGTTTACTTGTAAAGCTCACCAAATATTTTTAGATGATGCTGAGCTGTTATCATAATAATACATAATAAAGGCAACAATTGTAAATATTAAATTTACAATTCAATCCATAGAATAAAATGTAATATCTCAGTTTACATGTTATTCCATGAATTAAATTTTAAATATAATATAATATTCACAATTGTTGCCTTTATTATGTATTGTTATAACAGCTCGGAATTATCTAAAAATATTTAGTGAGTTTTGCAAGTAAACTAATGATACCTCTATAAAAAATAAATATAGCTATAGGTACGTCCCTAAATGTCAAAAAAGTTTTTCGGAACCGTCGCCGCGCGGCAATACTTTCCATACATGCACGTTTAGGCATAGACCAGCCCCTCTTGTTATATCTATATTATTATACTCTTTGCACACAGAATAGATAGAAGATGTGTCACAACTGTACCACAGTGTTGCCAGAGTGATTTGGTTGAAAGTTACGTTGGCATCCATGAAAAGTTACATTTTTAAACTAAAACTTACGTAGTGGTAATTTTATGAGTGTGAATGTAGCAGCCATCAGCCAAATTTATAATTATTTACAAATAGAGTAAATAATTAATAAAATATATTTTTTTTAAATGCGCATTTAAAAAATTTTCTAATTAATAAATGCATTTTTTATAAATATTATTTTTTAAATTATTTACTCTATTTATTTGTAGTTTGAAATTTTTCTGATGTCTGCTACATTCACGCTCATGTAATTTTCAGCTCGCAGATCAAAAATTATTATTATTTTATATTTTCTTGTACACAATAATTTAAAAAAAATCATATATATCAATATAATTATAACTTTTTTAATTTTTTGCGGTAGTTTTTGTTTTCATTAAATAAATTTAGATAAGAATATTTTAATTTTTCAAGATTTTTTTTTCATTTTTACCTCTTTTGTAATTCTTGAGAAGTTACATATATTTAACTAAAATTTTTTCTTACATACATGTTACATGAACTGATCAAAAGTTACGTAAAATGTAAGAAATGTAACCTTCTGGCAACACTGCTGTACCATTATTGTACCATTGGTGCAATAGTAAAGTTTTTGGTAGTCTACTAATAATGTGTCGTCTGTCGTCATAACGACTTCATCATTGTCTTACAATTGTCAAAGTGACATAAATTGCTAGTCTCGTACACAACTGCTTCACAATTGCAATTCAATGACTGAAATGTTTCGGTAGGTAGTCTGCTATTTTGAATTTGACAGTAATATTTTTAAATTGTCCTGTGTCGACAGATTGCCATAAATAAAAAATAGATAGATAGAAATATTAGAAATTGTTCTTTGTAATTTATTGCAATTTACTAATCTCCTAAACTTCACATTGCTTTTTATACTAATAAATAGTATGTACAAATATATTTAAACGAAGTCTAGCATGATTAAATGTTTAAATTTATTAGTAGTTTTTCGAAAATCACTTCAACTAATGCATTTTTTAAAAACGGCAACACATACATACCATTCTAACACAATCCATAGATAAAAGAGACCGAAAATTCAATGCATAGATAAAAGAGATCGACAATTCTATTACCATTGAAAGACCGTTATGACGGCATATAGCAGACTACGGATATTTGACTTCAATTGCAACGGTATCGTGCCGGTATTGTGCCGGTATGACAATTGTTCCAAAATAGTGGACTTGAGCACCTGATCAAAGAACCGTCATCTAATCGTGTGTAATCGTGCGAATGTGTTTTTGATTTGACAAGATGAATGTTGCCAGCTTGACAAATAAAAATGTCACTAGATCGTATCACAAAAGTCGACAAATATGTGTAATTTATTTATTCACTGGCATCTGCGTCAAAATCTTTTTTTTTTTTTATAAATAGTTTAGTTTAAAGCGTCAAAATCTGGAATTAAACCCCGTTTTCCAATCAGCGCACAATAGCGCATTATGCGGCACAATGCTCAACGTTGAGTGTTCCAATTACAGCATCGCATCGCACAATCGAGCACTCTCATAAGTAATGCGTGCAATCCATACCAACTTCAGCGACAGAAAAGTAACAAGTATTTTATCTTTAAATTGGCATTGATTGAAATTTTATTTATATTAATTTATGAATTTTTGCAATTGACTTGCTATGCTTTTACTAAATAATGAGATTTTATTTATATATTATCGTTAGTAATATTATATAATGTTAAAAAAAATTTAAGGCTTTCTTTTCGTCGGAGTTTTCTGGAAATATTCAAAGTTAATTCAAGCTGTGTTAAAAAATAAATAAATATAAGTATGGATGAAGGTATAAACAATGACTTTTTTTATATTCCACACATAATGTGAATACAATGTTTATTTTAGAATTATTTTTTTCAACACTGAAATTAGCGCACTCAGCTGGCGCATTTTAAAACTTATTCACGTTCCAATTAAGCGTCAGCATTGTGCGGCATTGTGCGGCACTGAGTTGCATTATGCTCTGCCACTGGAAAACGGGGAAAGCCTTCTTGGCCAAAGTAAATAAAAAATACCTGTCCATGATGACGGTTTTTATGCGTTGCTGTGACAACTGTAAAATAAACAAAAATTGCGGAGCTTACCATATTTAACAAACGTTCGCTTTTACTGTCTCGTTCAACCTACTTAGCTGCTTAGCCTATGTTAATCTGTTTACTAAATATTTTCGTGTATTTCCATTTGGTTGATTTTGTGTGAGAACGTCTCAAACAAACTCACTTTTATATAAAAGTAATACGAATAATAAAACTAAACTAATGCATGGACGTATATTTATGATCTTATTCATAATGACTTATCAGAGGGTTACAGGGAGATTTTATCAGAGAGATAATAAACGTTTTAGCGTAAAAAGACTACGATGAAGAACAAGTTTTGACAATTTTCGCGAACCGATTTTAGCGAACTCTTAAACCTCCAATAAGTCATTATGAATAAGACCGTACGTATTTTCCTCCCCAAATGCAAAAATGACGAAATTGGAACTCATCTCTCTGATATTTAATCAGATGCACAGTGCGGCCGTGATGGTGATATTGTACAAACATTTTTATTGCCGGAATTTAAGGAAATTTTGAATCCTATTTTATTTATCATGGTTGAGCCTTACCATGCCTTACTTTCTACAGAGTGGATCTATTTTAATTATTATTTTTGCAGTGATATATTCTTAAGAGAAATCAGTTAGTCCGGTAGTATTAAATACAAAGTTCAACTTAGGTTACATTACTTTAAAACATTTTTACAAACGTCCCAAACCACGCATTTTTTGTTCATCTTATCTCATGAACGGTTATAGGTAGGGGCGTTGAAATTTTCACCCATGATGAATGTTTACTGCTGTTAGGTACAAAAAGAAATACCATAAAAATCCCATAGGTATAACAAACCAGGAGATCCCAAACCACAAACGTTAATACGTTTGTTAGATTACATGACTGCGTAATAATTGTTGTGATCTGTGCTCTGTCTAACTTACAGCTGTCTGAAATTTGTACGTCATAATTATGGAAAGTTTTACGCGCACAAATTCCTATTCATAAATAAATGGAAAATAATTGTATAACGAATACTACTGACGACGTGAAAATGTCGCTAAATCTACGTATTATGTCTTGAAGCTGGCAATATGTCAATTTGTTTTTTTTTATCGTAGAAAGGCAAAGGAAAAAGGAAGTAAGTGTCAACACTTAAAAAATCCTTTTCCACAATATATAAACGAAATAAAATTATTAACTAACACTTGCGCGACTCATTTGTTTAAATAAAACTACTTTTTTACGGATTTAGACGTGCGTATTTTAAACTTAAACGTTCGGGCCAAAATTTAAAACAAATACACGCGTCCAAATCCTTATAATAATATAAGTATTTGTATTGAAATAAAATAATTTGTACTTTCAATTTGCCTGCTAAATGAAAAATTATGTTGCAACTTGCACTAAGACTTGTTAGGTACTTATGAAATATTTTTTTTTTTTTATAAATATTCATGGACATTTCACACAACGTCCTCTGGTCCCAAGCTAAGCATATATGCTTGTGTTATGGGTACCAGAATACGGATAGAATACATGTATACTACTTTTTTTTTGTAAATAGATACTTATAATACATAGAAACACCCAGACTCAGTACCACGAAGTATAGATACAAGGAGTCCGAACGGTATAGGCTTTTCCATAATATTTCGTGTACACAATAATCAACCCAGATCATAGTTCTATTTTCTGCCACTGGCTGCGCAAGTATTCAGGACGTACCGATGCTAGTATAGAATATCAAAATATCTCTTGACCTTCTCTGTATTGTTGGGTTTAAAGCACTCGAAAAATTTCCTAAAACTTATATTTATATCCACGTTTCTCAGAATATTTTTTTCCACAAGTGTCAATAGTTCAAACGAGTACTTCTTGAAAAATGGCGCACTCTACCGGCAAAAATCTGGTGCTCAAGTCCACTATTTTGGAACAGTTGTCATACCGGCACAATACCGGCACGATACCGTTGCAATTGAAGTCAAATATCCGTAGTCTGCTATATGCCGTCATAACGGTCTTTCAATGGTAATAGAATTGTCGATCTCTTTTATCTATGCATTGAATTTTCGGTCTCTTTTATCTATGGATTGTGTTAGAATGGTATGTATGTGTTGCCGTTTTTAAAAAATGCGTTAGTTGAAGTGATTTTCGAAAAACTACTAATAAATTTAAACATTTAATCATGCTAGACTTCGTTTAAATATATTTGTACATACTATTTATTAGTATAAAAAGCAATGTGAAGTTTAGGAGATTAGTAAATTGCAATAAATTACAAAGAACAATTTCTAATATTTCTATCTATCTATTTTTTATTTATGGCAATCTGTCGACACAGGACAATTTAAAAATATTACTGTCAAATTCAAAATAGCAGACTACCGAAACATTTCAGTCATTGAATTGCAATTGTGAAGCAGTTGTGTACGAGACTAGCAATTTATGTCACTTTGACAATTGTAAGACAATGATGAAGTCGTTATGACGACACATTAATAGTAGACTACCAAAAACTTTACTATTGCACCATAATGGTACAATAATGGTACAGTTGTGAGACCGTTGAAATACCCGACTCAGGGCCCTGTCCCTTAAATTGAGACCATTCGTTCAACATTACGTTCGGACTCCTTGTATCTATACTTCGTGCTCAGTACAAACATTCGTATGACAATTAGAAAAATCACACAAATGATTGTCCCGAATTGAGCTAAGCATCTCGATTTATCCAACTCGATTAAGATTGTGGTGACGGAGTAGGTAAACATGCAAGTGTCATCACCCTATTTACTCCCCAGGATGCTGTAAGTAAAATATAGTTCTAAATATTAGAAGAATGACTATAAACATTGTGAAAAATAGTTGTACTGTGGGGATCGAACAATAAAAGAGCCAGTTCAGTTTAGGGAAAAGTAATACAAATAGATACATTTTCTGTGAGAGACAGAAAAATCGATGCCAAAACACTCCTGGTTAGTATGATAGGTATTTACCTATAAACTTATAACAATAATTTAATTCCTTCTTTTCGGCATTATTTTTTACTGTTTCTGCTCTCCTGTTTGTCGCAATGTGATTTTATATATTTGTCGCAATATAATCTTATAGACTATAGCCTTCCTCGATAAATTTTATATCCAATACTGAAAGAATGTTTCAAATCGGATCAGTAGCTCTTGAGATTATCGCGTTCAAACAAACAAACTCTTCAGTAATAGTACCTAATTATTTTAGTTCGGGAAGCTTAGGCACATGTTCACGTCCAAAATACCTCAGTGCCTGAAAAGAAAGGTCTATGACCAGTGAGTGTTACCAGTGATGACTTACGGAACTGAGACGTGGTCCCTGAATGTCGGCCTCATAACAAAACTCAGAGTCGCGCAGCGTGCTATGGAGAGGGCTATGCTCGGTGTTTCCCTACGTGATAAGATCCGGAATGCGGAGATCCGTAGAAGGACTGGTGTGTACGACATAGCCCGAAGAGTTAGCACGCTGAAGTGGCAATGGGCAGGCCACATCGCTCGACGATCTGATGACCGTTGGGGACGGAAGGTCCTCGAGTGACGACCACGAACCGTACGACGCAGCGTGGGGCGGCCCCCAACAAGGTGGACCGACGTTACCGATATCGTGAAATACGCCGGGGGCCGCTGGATGCAGTTAGCGCAAGACCGCACGTTGTGGCGTTCTATGGGGGAGGCCTATGTCCAGCAGTGGACTAAGAAAGGTTGATGGAATGGAAAAAAAAAATTTAGTACTTAAATATTAATATAGAGGTAAATTTTATAATACGCATGAAGAGAATCTTCGAGATAGAATCCTTCGAGGTAATCTTCGATAATAGTAGGTCGATCGAAAAAATGTCACTGATAGGAAGCTACAGCCTCTGAGAGAGCTGTATTTTATTTAAAAATGTAAATGTAAATTGTAAATGTAAATTTATGTCACATGAAGTCGCGGAAAAAACGCTAGCGTTAAATTAGTTATAGATAGCTACAGTGAAAAGTTTCAGCGCCTGCGCAGCCTTTTCTGCAGCGGCCTAATCTTGTTAAATATTGTAAACATCGCAGTAATTGCATACCCAGTTGTAATGAAACGTTCGCACCATACAGTCGGGTAGCGAAAACGCGAGTGTTTTCCGCAAACCGTAAACTTACGTTAAGTCATGGTTAAGTTTAAAATCATGGATATGAAGATCCTTCCATGGATCTTATTCTTTGATTTTTTTATAAACATACGAGGACAAGAACGGTAAACTTATGAGTTTATATAATTATTTAATATGAAGTATAATTCACGGGCTCTATAACTAATTACTACTGTATAACATGTTATAAATATTTTAATTTTAAACTAAATTTGCATATACATAGGCGTAGATAGAATTTTCTTTTGAAGGTATCGAAAATTCTGATCTATTCGTTAATTCGAATGGTTTTAGATTTACAAGTAGATAGCACAGTAGATAGACGATAGATATTTAATACGTACCTAACGTTATTATGTTGTAGTATGTACATAATAATTTTTAAAATATAGCCGTAAGTAAGTTCTCAATTTATTACAATTAGTCTCAGTTACATAATGCAGCACGAGGCGTTTATATAAATCCAATTTAATAAGATAGTTGTAGGAATATTGCTACATGTGTTGTTGTCTTCTATACCTACTTACTAATATTATAATAAGAAAATTTGAGATTATTAATTTGTTTGGCTGAAAAGAATGTGCTCTCAAACTACAGGACCGATGGAAAAATATCATTTACCGCAAAGTTAAATCTCTCATTATTGAAATTTTAGAACTTGGGTCAGCATTCTATAACTTTTTTCGTTAGCCGGTAAAACATTACTAATCTACATTTATAAAATGTTCACATTTTGTTAGGCAAGGTTTAATTTTGTTCTTAACCGACTTCAAAAACAACGGAAGTTCTCAATTCGTCTATAAGTTTCTTTTTTTATGTTTGTTACCTCATACCTTTTCATTGGGCAAAGCGATTTCAATGATTCTACTAAAAAGCTAGTAGATCCTGTGTGGTCCCATTGGTAAGGTTCTGAAGGTTCCTCAAATTTCGAAGGCACATGGAGTCGGAAAAACTTAAAAAAAATACCCTATTTTTCGTTATCAGATTACGTTTACAAATCACATGGTGTGTTTAATTGTTTATTGCTTTTGTTTGTCTTGTTTTAGAAATTTTGTGTGCGTACTCATATTACTTATAATTTTATATTTATGTAAAGCATACGACAAAGTTGATTACAGAAATTAGAATCTACAGTTTTACAAAACATCATGCGAACGCTCTAGCCTGATTACCTTGCTAATGTTCACAGTGTTCACAGTAGTATTTGTGTAATGAATGGAATTCACTTATGTACTTCATAGTTTCTTACTACCGGCGATCTAAGACTTCAGAAAATGATTCACAATGCGTATAAAATATAACTGGATAATTTTCCACAATCATTAAAATATTATAATAGACCAATTATTTTATTATTAAAACATAGCAATTGATTAGTAAACAATACACTTAAATACTGCGGATTCTGGTATTTATTGATTTTTTAATATCGATTTCCATTACTACTGCATATAATATTAATTTCAATCAAACTTTTATTTCCACGGTTAAATTTTTAAATGGAAAAAGAAATGTACAGTTCTTACGTTGCTCAAGGCTAATTTGCTTGAGTGAATTACTTATGTAAATAGTATCACAAAGCTAGAACAATATTGTATTAAAACGTTAATAATATCTGTAAGGCACATTTAACTATTTATTTTAGTTCTTTGCTGTCTAAATATTAGGCCTAGTGTAGGTGCATGCGCTCACGTGCTTAATTATGTAGAAAATGCTAAGTTTAAATTATCAACCTAAATATTTTCTACAGGGCAGTCTGTTCCGAAAATATTTTGGTAGTTGTAGAATTCAAACAAGCGTCATAATCAAGTTTTAAATCAATATTTTTATTGAATTTTAATCGTAAAAACAGCTTATTTTTGTTTACTGTTACAAGTGTTATAACGTAAACGTTTGTAGAATATTAATGTGAGAAAAGGATAACAAGAGCCGGAAATATTGCGACCAACGCGTGCTTTGGCACTCGATACCTTTTTTCTACATTGAGAGGTAGGTAACTTAGTTCCTTAACCACAGTTGAAAGCTCCTCCTGTTGTAAATCCGTATCAAACTTTGTGTAGACATAAAAAATACTAAGAAATTTCTTGTATTTACTGCCATAGATTATTATAATTATAAATATCAATATTGACGCTCGATAAACAACGCTAACGTTAAGCCTTTACTTCCAGCAGAATTTTATTCTTTGAGACATGGCACAAACTTTGTTCAATAGATTTGTAAATCACGATTACTCAAAACTGGCACGATTACTCGGCGTGTTAGCTCTGTGTAGGATTTATTAGGAACTAATATTTAACTTAAATAACGTCACATCATTGTATTGAGTCACATGCACCTGCTTTAATCATTAGAAAAAACAAATATTACTCAAACGTAATCATAAGTTCGTAAGTAACCACTTACGAACTATAAGGAATCAGCCTAACGGATGCCCTAACATAAGAGACAATTATTATTCGGTACATTATATGCTTGAAATATTGGAGTATGTCTTTATTGTTCTTCTTTGTATTCTTAGCTATTAGAGGTTTCACTACTGGGTAAAGGAGTCCTTCACCATTTGAGAGTATTTGGTCTACTCTAAAATAGTTGTGTTCGTACCCACAGATTTGTGCGTGCCGTGTGACGGCACGTAGCGTACTCTTCCAGCACCCACAAGAAGAAATCAGTTCATCATATGGATTTCGAATACGTCACATAGCAGAATTTGTCTCAGTGAAAAATGACAAATGTTTGTCGAAGCCAAATAAAAGACCCGAAACATATTTCTTACGAGGTCAATGCCTCGGCCACTGCAAGACGGAAGCAGTTTGTAAAGGCTACCATGTAATAAATTTTTACAAGAGGATGGCGATGACTTATTGCAAGAAAAGTCGTCTTGTGATAAGACTTATATATACAGATTGTTTTCTTGAGGTCATGTGGATTATTTTGGGGGGTATTCGGGCGTGTACTCTGTTTTTCTAAAAGAGAAAACTCTATGAACTTCCTGCGGAGTGGCTAAAATTGGTATATACTGGCGAGTGGCAAAGGCATCAAGTTTTCCCTATATTGTTTTATACAGCTTGCGAAGGTTCTCAAATTATTAACTCGAAGATTCTAGAATCTAGATAAAGATAAAGTTTAAAAATAAAAAATCTGTATTTACCGATGACTAACAGCTTTAAACCCTCATTAAATAATTTAGTTTGAATTTACTTCACCGCGCTACTTAGTAACTGTGTTAATGTAAAACAAACAATAATTTAATTGCAGATCAAGTTATTCTGAAATTATATCCTACTGTTTAATTTTCTCGCGGCGTGGAGCTTAACATTAATCTAAGATTACATCTGGCGAAGATATCAGATACTTTTAAGAATGTTATCAGAATATTTGTTCTCGTTAGCTTCTAAGCCGACATTGTGCACTATGAATCAATGTAAATATCACATTGATATTACATTACTTATAATTAGACTGTATTTTCATCTAAGCTTTCTAGATACAACCATAATATGGTCACGCAGACGTTCACACCCATACATCTAGTCATTAATGCAGTTAGATTAGAGCATATTCGTTTTATAAAACGTTAACCGGGGAGAGGATGTTTGCACCCTCTCCCACTGTTTCCATTTATCTCCGCCATGTATATCAATTGTACCACAACCAAAGCAAATTCTTTTCAGCCTGCGCGATGCGTAGGTATTTTGGCACATTTTTGTTCAAATTAAACCCCGCCATAGGTACTTCTTCAAATAGGTTTAGCTAGCAGAGGTGAGACGTACCTAAAGAAAATTATGAGAAAAACGACATATAATGAAAATGAACGACATAGATCAGTATATCTAAATTTAGCTAAAGACCCATATACTTGACAGAAATACCTAGTTAACTTGATATGATCCTTTTATATTTTTCTCAGTGACATTATAGTAAGTATACCTTTATTAGTATGTTGTATTTATGTGATTTTATTCTAAAGCAAATTCATAAAAACGTCGGCATAACGCAAGTAAAGATATTAAATAAATTTCCTTGATGACATGATGATTGATAACTTCAGTCACGCGGTAACGTGGTAGGTTATTTACATTAGTCTTTTGTTTAAGATGCCATAATTATATTGTGTATGCATATGACCCTGAATGTTCTATGTAGACTTTACAAATCTCTACAAACTCTCTTCTTTTAACAACAAAGTGGCAAAAAATTTAAAAATCTCTGGAAATAGACAATGTTTCTGTTCCTATAATCAAAAGTTGTGAGTAATTATCGTGTAAATATAATGCAAAGTAAGTGGGAACAATCCCTCTGTCAAATCTACACGCCTGCTGGCGTATTATGAGCTTTTTAAAATCATTCAAGTTCCAGGCAGCCCGTAAACTGCATGGCTAAATTAGGTATTATGGCAAAAATAAAACTTTTAGTTGAAAATTTTTAGTTAGTACTTTAACTTTTAGTTGTACCTTCTCCTTAAACATATTAATGTATGACTGATTTAGCGAACTGACTGTCTAATAATTTGTTCATGATACGAATCTGCCAGACAGTTCAATTCACGGCGTAAACTGCCTGTAAATAAAAGCTCATAATACGGCCGCAGTACTGATACTAAGTAGAGTTAAAGGTTAATATATTTGCACATCATTCAGGCATCTACATTATCTACAATAGATATCACTATACTATTATATTTAGGTATCTTTATTTTACGTTTAACAAATGTTTCTAGAAGAAGAATAGGAAATGAAAAACCTGTCTAGAGCCTTACTTACGGCTATACATCAAGATCATTTCCATGCGCATATTAACATATTCGTTTGACCCTGATATAGAACGTAAATGAAAAATCATATGACCGACTATTTAGTACAAGGAAAACACGCCATCTGAAAACAAATGATAAAAATTTTGCAGGTTGCCCTTGTTTTAAGACCTCTAATAACACACGTGACTCTACTCGTGACTCGTAAGTAAACTTGGATGATTTTAAAGAATCACTATCTACGTGCTTTGACTATGTAAGATATCTCGAAAATTAAATATGAAACGAAAATATCTTTGGACATATTGTTATTGCATCTGTGACGAAAGAATAGTAGGAAATAGTGCTTTGTAAAAATTTAAGTAGACTCGTACTGAAAGCCTGTTCTACGGTATTTTCTATTGGAAACGATGGTACCAATTCTACAGGTTAACTAAACTTAACTAAGAAATAAAAACAACTATGGTATATTTCGATTAACTAGCTATCTCGTGCGCATTTATATTAATTAAAATCGTTAGTCTATAATACACAGCTTTATAATAAGAAAGCTCAAAAGTTTAGTTATCATAGCCGCATTGTCTCACTGACTATCAATTTTCATTTTAATAATTTTCAAGTTAGGTTATGTTTAGTTGTGCACTTAGAATTTGTACCACTACTCGTATCTAACTGTGAAACCATTCTCTAGCTTGTGATAAAATAGCTCTGTAGCGATGTTATGTTTCCAACCTTTATATTTTATTTTCTCTTTTTAGGCCTATTTCAAGTGTATCCCACGAGTGTCCCAGCTTGAACGATGGTGATAGATATACACAATCAGAGTTTGTGTCTCGGCTCACGAGCACGTGTCGCTACGACCGATTGTTGATGCCCAATTACGAGACGGGAGCAGTCGTCAACGTCCACGCCAGCGCTTTTGTCTACTTTATACTACCTTCGGCAGCACATGATCTGGTTTGTATTATTTAAATCTTATCTAAATATGTCTTTTAATCATTTAATTGACAGGTTTACTTAATATTTATAATAAATATTAGCCGTTGCCCGCGACTTCGTACGCGTCAAATTTGGAAAAAGAATACTTTTTTTACGATGTTATTCACTGATGCTTCGTACCTATTGGGCCCAGCGTAATGTTATATAGCCTAAGCCTTCCATAAATGTACTATCAAACACTGAAAGAATTTTATATTGAAAGTATATTTTAGACTGAAAGAATTTTTCAAATCGGACCAGTGTGCAGCGGTTTCTGAGATTAGCGAAACAAACTAATTCTTCAGCTATATAGTATTAGTTTAAAATATTTTATGGTATTACAAACTAAATACGAGCTAGGAGCTTTAGTCTTTTAGTACATAGGTACTTGTCGTGTTTTGTCGAAATAAATAAATAATTTCCAGAATTTTAAACTACATATTCTCCTCCAACTACGATGGACGGACCCGAGATTAGCATACTCCTTGTACTCACCAAAACGAAGAAAGATTTTTGGAGAGAGTGATTTGCAACAACGTATTTGGGTGCCACATTTATACATGCCCAACGAACAGTCTTCAAGCTTGATGGGGACCGATAGTAAGGATGTACTTATATCTATAGCACCTGATGGTGAGGTGCACTGCAGTCGAAGAATACAAGCAGTTTTATATTGCTGGATGAACTTGCAGAAGTTTCCCTTCGATGATCAAACTTGTTCCTTAAACTTGGAAAGCTGTAAGTATTACTATCGATTTAGTCTACATTATAGTATACTGTATTTAATACTTCTGTTGAGCATCTTGTGTGTGCATTTAAATAATTAAAAAATAAACAAAAATAAGTTATCGTTATCTAATTGAAGAAAGCAGATATTTAACTCGTTTGTTAACCCTAAACTTTATAGAGCATGTAAATAAATACAACTTAATGTATGCTTACTACATATAATATTTGCTTTGTTTCAGGGAAATACAATGCATCGAACTTAAATTTATTATGGGAGAGTGACCATCCTGTGAGATTATCGTCAGAGCTACATCTCACCGAATATTCTCTATTAGATTACTACACAAATGAGTCTGTAGTTCGCGGTGATATTGTCAATATGAGATTGGACGGAGGTAGATGTAATGTCTTTATATTTATGTATGTGCCGTCCTATACAATACTTTAATAATTTTAAGGAGTTTATCTTTAAGTATGCTTAATTTCAGCTGGAAACTACAGCGCTCTGAAATTTACCTTCAAGCTGGGACGCGAGATCGGTTATTATATGATGGACTATTTTATTCCATCGATGATGATAGTCGCCATGTCATGGGTGACATTCTGGTTGCATGCTGATGCTTCAGCTCCTAGGGCTATTTTAGGTAATTTTTAAGTAGTAATTACGGCGTCGTAAGGAGGGCTCTAGGCAAAAGTAATTAGCTGCAGCTTGTAGCTAGTATGGCCTTTGATCAATGCCTGATTGAGCAAGAATCTTACTAGCTGGATTTGTAAGACAACATACAACCTATTTTTAACCGACTTCAAAAAAGGAAGAGGTTCTCAATTCGTCTGTATGTTTTTTATTATTTTTTATGAAGCGATTTTAATGATTCTTTTTTTATTTGAAAGCTGATGGTTTTCGTTTGGTCTCATTGGCACCAGATCAGGATCTGGAAGTTATCTCCTGAGAAATCAAAAATACCTCGAATTTCAAAGGCACATGAAGTCGGATGAACTTTAAAAAAAAAAAATACTTAATTATAAAATAGAAGCGTTTATAGAGAAGAAATAGAACAAAATTGAACAGGTATTGAGAATTATCGTGCAAAGTTTTTGAAACTTCAACTACCATAATTTACAGGAAGGACTGCCTTACTTATTTTCCCAAAATATTACGTTAAGCTGATGTTAAGTATAAACGTTAACATCAGAGAACATGACGCATAGCATGTGATAGATGATCACGTCATAATGACCGTGGAATATGTAACAGTATTTTGTTATCATGTTTACAGGTGCAAGTACAATGTTATCGTTCATTACATTGGCATCATCACAAGCGAAGACATTACCGAAGGTGTCATATATAAAAGCCAGTGAAGTGTGGTTCTTGGGATGTACAGGATTCATTTTCTCAGCACTCATCGAATTCGCGTTTGTGAACACAATTTGGCGTAGAAAGTACGTTTTTATACAATACATATATTTTTATGTGCCGATATTAGAGCGATTATATTATTTCCTAGACAACAATTCAGAATAGATAAATTTTTTTTTATATAAAACACAGAGACAAATAAGAACTGTTGAAGTGATTACGTCTCTTAAAACATATTTTTGCCACTAACTGTAAGCCCTATGGAACTTACAGCTTGTGCATTTTGAATATATATAGCAAGTAAGAATTACTTATACTCATTACATGTTGTTTTGTATCTAATTTTAAATTTCACTAATTAAAAGTTGAACAATGTAGGTACTTTTTTATTTATAGGAAAGCTGTAAGCATGAGGAAAGTTAACAGCAAATATATACTGAAAAGTACATTAACACCGCGATTGGTGCGTAAGGAATTTCAAAAAGAATTACAAGAATCCCCGCAACTTAGCATCAGGTCACGATCCTCGATAAGCCAAGAGCCAAACAGCCCTACCGGACTTCGTTACAACCACTATCTGACGGCTAATGTGAGTATTTACTTTTGTGACGAACTTGGAATTTACCTATATAATAATATTATGGGGCAGCTATCACTATTAGAGTGTAAACTATACTGTCTGAGTGGTGACGCATGATGGATACAAGCGTCACCACCTTATTTCCTTCCCAAAGTCAAAGCCAGTCAAGGAATATTGTAAACAAATAACATCCCCAGTGAGAGATGTAAGACTCGAAATTAAACATTGCCTACACACCTGGTCAGCGCGGCATAGTAGGTACATCATAAACCCTCCCAAAGTAAGGGAGGCCCGTGCCTAACAGTGGGAAGTTAATAGGCTGTAGAGAGAGAGAGAAATAGAAAGAGGTACTCTATACATTGATATTGAAAATAAAAATTGGATAGGCGGTCTTTATTTGCGTAATAGAAGCAAAAACAATGGTTTATAGAAATTTTGTCGGGCTGTGTGTTTGTACGAGTATCATGCCATAACTACTGCATGAAAAATTTAATACCGTTTTCAGTCTTATGTCGTTAGAGATCTAACTTGAAACATAGGCTACAATTTATCGCGGGACAATATTTGATTCTTTCAGGAAAACCTGCTTTATGTTTCTTATTGCCCAATCAATGTTAGTAAAACTCTCTACCTATATTTAATTTCAGAACTACCTATCTCCTAATCTACCGACTATAACAACACAAAACATCGATGCCTTAAATGAAGGAATGGGTAATCTCAAAGGTAAGCCACCACATGGCTTAGTGAGTTCTGCATCAAGCGACGCACCACCGAATCATACGTGGACTACGATGACACCGCAAGAAATATCTATTTGGATCGACAAACGTTCGCGAGTTTTATTCCCGTTGATGTTTTTGGCATTCAACATGTTGTATTGGACTTTTGTTTACTGTCTGTAATGTATATAGAATTTTTATCGCCTATATTGGCACTTTGACCCAGATGCTATAGAAAGGGCTCCATAAAATTGCCACAAGCAGGTTATATAACTAGGTGTGAGATACCTAGATGTGAAGTGCGGAGAAAAGTTTAGTTCATGTAAGTCTCGATTTCGTTAGCCTTAACAAGATTGTGAAATTTTATTTAAGACTATAATTACGTGATAATAATATTATTATGCTAATTTTACGATGTCAGTCTTTTTTTTCAATTATTTAAACAAGAAAAGTCGTTGCGGTTGATCTCTGTTAATTCAGAAATAGTTTAATTTTACTTTTATACTATCTTTGATAGTTTTATTGTCAAAGTTTATGTAAATATACTCAGTAAAAAAATGTATAAAGCTAGTATGAAATTTTATAGGAAAATATGAACTTCCTATCTAGGTCAAATATTTGAATAGTGAATAGTAAAAATAAGAACTAATTTATTCCACTCAAGCTTTGTTTTATTTACATAATTATCTTCTGAATAGTTTCATTACGAAACATACCTGTCTGCGATCCTGTTCATTGAATCTGTTACAGGTTTATTTTTTTAGGTTTACATTCCTTAGACAGTAGGTAAGAGGACCTTTGGAATCTTCTGAAGCAACCAACATATTTATGTTTTGTTATTTACCTACTAATATTATAAATCTAAAGACTTGGTTTGTTTGAACGCGCTAGTCTCAGGAACTACTGGTTCGAATTAATAAATTCTTTCTGTGTTAGATAGTTCACTTATCGAGGAAAGCTATAGGTTATATCAGATCGACGACTGCGACGAAAAGCAGCGAAGCATTAGAGAAAATTGTAGCTAAATCGGGAAAAAAAAATTGTGAAATTAAAAGACACATAAAATATAGCAATTCGTTTATTAAAAAAATCACAACTGATACCACATAGAAAAACTACTCGGCACGGTTTAACTCTTAACTATATATAATATCACATAAACACTTTAAAATTTTATACACCTTTTTACATAGACATTAATCATATTTGGTACACCTTGTGAAATTACCAACCACTAAGTGATCGCAGATAACCAACAACATAAAATGTATCCGTTACATAAAAATAATTTTAAACAACTCAAACACTTTATTATTTGATAATATAAAACATAAAAATAAACACAATCTAAAATAAACAATACTGTACATAATATAAAGCACACACTTAAACCTGATCTCCCGCCAATTTATATAAAACATAAAATAGGGGCGTGGCCTAAGGTTTTATTGATGAAACCACACCCATTTTTTATGTTATTAATAACTAATGGCGCAGAAGACTCGGCTAATAAATGGAATATTCAAAATGTAACATTTAAATGATATAATATAAATACTTTTGCCACAAGCCCTTTATTGCAAATGAATTCGTTGCCAAATCGATATCTTTATAAGTAAAATATTAAATCGTTAGAAATACTGTAGGTATGTGTAAAGCACTTGGCACCAGGGGCTTATTTTGTGTTGCCAGATATTTCGCTTTCGTTGGCCATACTTTGCTTTTAGTGTTCATGTTTTGCTTGTTGAGGTCACAAACTAAAAGCCAACCGGTCTTTACCTTTTACATATTAAAAGCAGATAAACCACTTAGGGTAGTCTAACATAATAATACTCTCTGTTTATGCATGTATGAACTATAACTGTGACAAAGAACGAAATTCATATAAGAATTTGTTTATATAAAACGGTATTTTTGGAATATTGAATATTGTAACAGTAATAAACAGGTACAATTTTATAATGATATGTAAATATATAGGTACGGGTATAGTTTAAGTGCTTTAAGACTATGTTAACATGAAACCGTAACTTTATAGACAACTCGGTATTATAATAACAACATAATTGGTTAGTTGATAGATGTCTACTAATTAAGTTAGTAGTTCATTTAAAACCTCTATTTAAAAAACACCTCATTTATGCAACTAGACGATAACTTCAAAATTTCCTAAAATATGTCTTTAAAATCAGTTATTCAATCAATTTGGATATACAAAAAAAATTTACATATAAAAAAATGTGTAAATAATTCATTGGTTTTGTCTCCTACCCAATTATAATTACGAGAAACTCTAGACATACAAGTATAAAACAATTCAAATGCGTTGTCATACAATTTTGTTGCAGTTAATAAATACAAATACATAGCCACATAGGAATGCTCATCCCTTTTCTTATTTCTTTTGACTCATATACAATACGTAGGTAATACTTTTAACACAAATCCATTAAAACTTTAAATCTATTCCTAAAATATTTTAAAAATTTAATAGAAAACAAAATTATGCAATAATTGTGATGCTTTATTTATTATCTGACACCGCCATCGAGCTATTCCATTACCATCTCTATGTTAGTCGTGCTATTTACTAATCATGTAATAAAAAGTATTTAATGATTTTGGCATTTTGGGCCTGAATCATATAGAAATAGTTGAAGATAAGAGCTGACCTGAAACACCGGTTGCTATTTGTGTGTGTTTTTAAAGATTTTCTTATATTTTATATGACCCTTTAAAAGTACGAATTTGCCTCATTCTTAGCTAGATCTGTCGCTATTATTTCGTTTTTACTTTATGCGATTTATGTATGTAGTAACTCACAATTTAGTAAACCGATTACATTAATAATATTAAACAAATTCATTAACTAAATAAATTTAAAAAAATATTAATTTAGACTTGAAAAATAATAACATTTAAATCATTCAAATCCGTTGATATTTAAAGGGAAAATTTATAAGAAATTCTTTTTTAAATTTATAAAAACCTACAAGCACATACAAAACTGCTTTCAGCAAATGTGAGCAATTTATAAATCAGCCTTGTTCTTATACCACAATCAATCTTAACCACAACAAAATATTAAGCAACTGTCCCGAAAATATATTTATACCTAATTCCAAATACAAAAAGAAACGTAAGCCAAAATAATTTTTTAAATTACAGATTTCTACAAAAATATTTTAATTAACTCTATAAGAAAATTTTATTTTTTTCAACATGTTAATTCAAGAATTTTCAAAATATTATATCTATTTTTTTATAAATATTCATCATTTTGTAGTATTTGATATATATATTTAATTGAGAATAACAGGTAAGACGGAATTATTGTCGGAAATAGGTGTTGTAATTCGAGGAAGCTCAATATATTGAGACGATTTATTTGTGATATTTTTACAAGATTTTTACATTACACGAATTATTTAAATTAAATAAATTTATTCTAATTGTGATGTTATTACGTAAAATAGTGATGATATTGTATTTAAAAAAAAAAAAAAATTATATTCTATTTGTGTGATGTTGCTGTAGTAAAATTAATAAGAAACGAAAAAAATAACTGTTAATTTATCTTAAAAAAATCAAAAAAATTAAAATAATTTTAATCTTACTATACAAATAACAAATATCATAAGTAATTTTTATTTTAATACCACTAAGATGTATTTATTTAAAGGTTCAGAATATTCATATTCGGGTTATGACTTCGCGTAAAAAGTAATTCGTAATCTGAAAAAAATAGTTTTAATATTGACTCGCTTTGCAATATGCATATTGATTCATTTGTAAGATGCAATATGTTATTATGGACACACTTAGCGCGCTGCTACAAGGTCATCGCACCGACCGTCACAACTTTTCCCCGTGGGGGTAGAAAGAAACTTCAAGAAAGGTAGACTTTAAGTTAATACAACTAAATAAAGGTGCTTTAGGTATAAATATTTAAACTTTATTGAGTACCATCTTAGTAGTATTAAAATATAATGTAGCACTAAAAATGTATTGTGCCTATTAAAGAAAAATTCACACGATAAAAATATTTGAATTATTTCTACCAGTTCATTTTACAGCAGGTATATGGCCTCTATTAAAATGGCCTCAAATTATAGGCGAGGTTTTATTAACTTTAGAAATCTTTTAACACATATTTTAATACAAGTAAAAACACCGTAAACGTATATAGTTCTAACAATGACCACCTAAAGTAATAAAAGCTCAACACTAGAAACTATTATATTTTGTCTCTTTCATTCAAATATAAAACAACATATGAAAAAAGAGACGACTATGTATCACTCTCATTACTAAAGGAGGTATACAATTTAAATGTTAAATGCTATGTTCGTTTATTTTAATAATTAAAATAGTTCATTTTTAATTACAAGTACATTATCCTAATAATCTAATACACAAACGTAATTGCTTCGTTTTCAATAGATATCCACGTTACGTATAAACGACCCTCAATTATTATCAGAAAAATATAAAACATCTGTGCGTTAGAATTATTTTTATCATAAAATACGAAAGTCGAATGTGTAAAGACTGAAAACTCGAAAAGAATGACTATACCACTTAATTGCTCAGGGTGGTATAGCAGACCAATTGCTTACCCATTATGTTACCAATCCGTGTGCCCAGCCAGCTAGCAGACTGAAAAAAATAATTTTTCTTTAATTTTCAGCCTCTCAGATAGAATAAATATTATATGTATAAGAAAAAGAAAGTAGTATAAAATATGCTTTTTAGCTAACTAAATTTTAATTTACATATTTCTATTACCATTATCATAAAATCGTCACGTCTTTTTCCCATGAAAGTAGACAGAGACTATATTTTGTTTTAACATTAATTTTAATTGACTTTATCAAAATGTTCTTCGCTTTATAATGGTGCCAATTCTGCGTGCACAACTGAACTCAACTAAAATATAAAAAGCAACTATTGCCACTTTTGGATTATTTGGCTGTTTTGTTGTGCACATTTATATTAATTAAGATCTTTAGGCTATAATAATCTGTTTTTGTAACAAGAAAGTTCAGTTAACATTGCCGAATTTTGTTATCGACACTATCAAAATTATTATTTTTTTTACTTTAGTTTAGTCGTGCGTGTAGAATTGTTACCATTATGTATTATCGTGTATAAGATGTAAATTATACCCTGCTTGGTATAATACGAAAAACAAAAATATTTTATAGGTAACGCTATAATGTACTTACCACATATCAAGCATAATAGTTATGTCCAAAACAATCTATTCAAACTGTACAGGAGTTGGTGTCATAACATCAACAATAATATCCTCCATGTTGGGTAGTACGAGAACTTTCTCGAACTCTTTACTTAGTTTCTGTTCTATCCAGTTGCTAATATGAGCGAAGCGAAGTGTCCGCGCTCCAAATGCGGGACGAGCTTTTAGCACCAGTTGTGGATTTGTGCGAAAACTATCCAAAAATAAATATAAGTAAATCTAAAGTAATTTACTAATTTTGCAATTGACATGCTATGCTTTTATTTAAAAAAGGGGTGGAAAAGTGATTACCGCAAGCGGGACCGCTTGCGGTAATCACTTTTTCCACCATAATTCAATTTATTAAATAAGTAAATCTATTTATTCCTGTTACAATAATTCTTTTCTTCTTGATAATAATTTAAATATTAATGAAAATATTGAAATACCACCAGTTACATGTGGACTGAAATCTTGAAATATTACAAATGCAAACACGTTTTCATGTTTTACTTTGAATAGTAGACAAAATACTGTCCGAATACAGACCAAATATACAAGACCAAAGTGCAAATACCGACTAATATGAAATTTTAGAATTTTATGGACTCTAAACAAGAATATCAAAATGTCATACCCAATCCACATTCTGTCATGAGGCGGCGGAGGTAAGTTGAACGTCAGTCTTCCTTCTAACGCTTGAACTTCCAAATGCAACTTTATATCTGTGTTAGATAGACCCTCCATGGCACGCTTCACGTATTTATAATCTGTTACCTGAACATAAGATCTTAAGTTAGTCCTAATCTTAATATAAACGCCAAAGTATATAAGAATGTTTTGTTTTCACACAGAAACTACTGGATGGATTTTATTGAAACTTTACAGTATAGCTTATAGATCAGAATAACACATAGGCTAATAGCCATGTACGTGGCACTTACTACAAAAGCGGTCGAAACCGCAGTCATTTGCTAGTTAAGTATAGCTACAGACACAGTCTTAAGGCACCGACAGGAAGCAAATAATTATGTCGGCGCAATAAACTCACTTGTTGGAAATATTTGTTCGTAGCTATTTTATCGACCATACGGAGGAATTTCTTCTTTGACGACCCTCCTTGCTCGACAGGAACAGTCGCTGGGATTCTAGAAAAAAAACGGGGTTTTAGTCAAATCTATACAAAATTCGTTATGGATTTATTTATTCAGTTTTAATAGTATACATATTATTTTCTAACCCTTGAGCGATTCACTTGTTTATATAAATGAATATTCATTCATAACACACAATGTCCTCTGGTCCCAAGCTAAGCCTATTATGCTTGTGTTATGGATACCAGAATACAGATAGAATACAAAAACTACTATGCTTTTGTAAATATATACTTATAATAATGCATATTAAACACCCAGACACAGATCAAACATCATGACAATTGTAAATATCACATAAATGATTGTCCCGAGCGGGAATCGAATCTGCGACCTCGTGAACGGCAGTCCTTTACCCAAACCACTAGACCACGAGGCCCGTTAAATAACCACTTTATATATAACCACTTTTTACAGATTTAGACGCGAATTTTTTTTTACGTATACATACGTTTGTTCCGGAAGCTGCACGCTCTCGTTGCTATCTACAGGTTGTACAGGCGGACTCTCATCATCACTGCTCGATTCAGCCGAGTCTTCCACATCGCTGTCGAATATCGCCGGCTTTGATACCTAACAGTATTATACTAATTAAATTCTGCTAATCGATAAAGTTAACCTTTTTTAATTTCTACCATAATTTTATACTTATATTTTAATTGCTGTTGCCCGCAACTTCGTACGCGTGGAATTTAGAAAACAAACTCTGACATATTATACAAAAAAGCCATTCTATCTATCAAAAAAACCGCATCAAAATCCTTTTTGTAGTTTCAAAGATATGAGCTCACCTAAGGACATACATATAAAAATAATGACTGTTTTATAAGTAAAGATTTTTCTCAGCAATCAATTAATGGGTATGGGTCCTCCTTCAGCGTATTTTGTTTACGTATCATTATCAAATCTTTCTGTCACGAAGTACGAGCTAGCTTAGGTTTAATATTACCAGATGACAATCTATGTAAGAGACAGAAGCCAACACGCCTGGTCAACGTAGCATAACAAGAACTTATACCATCCCAAAGTAAGTAAGTCTCTTGCTTCAAAAGAATGAAAAGAAGAATAGGTCTGTTTTATATTAGAATAGCACGTACCCTTAATTGATTCTCGGCGTGATTACTACCAGTCTCTGATTCTGAAGATATAACTTTAGTAGCCAGTAACTGTTCTTCCAGTGTCATATCTGCAGCAAAATAGAAATAATATTAATACATATAGAATACGCTATCCATGCGGCTTTTTAACTGTATTATCACAATACTAAAATTGTTATTGAGTTTGATATATTAGTAGACGCAATAAATTACGTATGCGTGTGTGTATTGCGTATACAACAATAATATATCAATAACAAATTCATTAAAATCCCTTACTGATTTTGCTTGACAATCATACAGATTGGTAGATAAATAATAACAAAAAACATCTACATTATTATTTCTTCAGTATACCAGTAGACATGGAATAATTAAACATTTGTTATATAGGTGACGTAAACACAGATACGACATATAAATACGTGCACGTACAGTGTGTGTACGTGCACGTTCAGTGTGATTGGGTCTACGTGCATGTATGTATGTGTGCATGTTAATATTAAATACTAACTCTTCTCCTTAAGTTTCATAAGGTTGATCTGTGTGAGGAGCGCTATATATGCGCCTCCTTCATACCGCAGGTCCGCGTCAAGCCACACGCCACGAGAGTCACATTCAGGTGTCGCCACGCGTGATACCAGCGGACACGCACCCGCTAAGGATAGCTCAGTCACCAGTAATGGCGACATAAATGATGGCAACTGATAACATAAACCATACATGGATATCAATTTCAGCTCAATTGCTTAATTATAGATCACATTTTAATACGAATAAAAAAAAAATACTTATAATATAAGAATTAACGCCATGGCATGTTAGTTTCAGTGACAAGCACACATTGCGCAGGCTCAGCCTGAGATTAAGTATCCTAAAAGTTTTGAATAGTAACCAAATAAGAATAACAGTATTTGTTACAAACTAGCCGTACTCCGCAGTAACCCGCAATGAAAAATATGGCGGCAAACGCCATTATTACAACACTGTGTCTAACTCTATGCCAACAGCTCCATCTTAGTGTAATCGTCAATAGATTTTCGAATATCCCACGGAATCACTAGCTTTCCTGAATTACAAAATAGCCTGTTATTCTAGAATATAGAAGGGCTTCGTGGTCAAGTGGTTTATGTAACAGACAGCCATTCACGAGGTCGCAGATTCGATTCCCGCTCCAGACAATCATTTGTGTGAATTTTATAATTGTCATACAAATGTTTGTACTGCGTCTTGCTGTTTTCTATGTATTATAAATATGTATTTACCAAAAAAAAGTAAGTTTATGTAGTATATCCGTATGGTACCCATAACACAAGCGTATAAGCTTAGCCTTAGACCAGAGGACGTTGTGTGAAATGTACATGAAATATTTTTTATTTATTATTTTATTTATAATATTATCTATAGATGTTTATTCTAAATAAAACTATTATACATAAACAATACAAACCTTGAGAGTGTTAAGTTTACGTTGTATCTTATTTTGTAATCTGGCAATCATGACTGGGTCCCTCATAAGATCGTACATGATCCGAGCTAGTATTGTGTTCACCCACGTTACTTCTGATGGTAACATTCTACACTGGCAGTCTGGTGATGGACTCTTACTCTAAAAAGAAATAAAGAAAGTTTTATATCTCTCTCAAAAAAACACAAATACAGAAGACAATAAATTACATAAATCTATGAATAGATACAATAACATATTAGACGTTTTGTCTGAAATGAGCAATGGGTATAGTGTCTTAATTTAAGTAATAGGTTAATGGTAGTAGAACTTAGTACTTCAATAAATGAGAAAGAGTAGAGAAGAGAATAAATTTTTTTTCTTTGTATTAGCTAAATGATGGTTGACATATTTGAGGTAAAATAAATTTTGATTTAAGTCCTAATAATTAAGACTTTGATTATGTTATAATGATTATAACGTAACCCTAGGTTATTGGACAATCTTAGTTACATGTTCTTGATCCGTCACAACACGGACAAGTATTACTGTCTAGTAAATTATTATTTACATCTAATTTCAACATTTTACTACAATTACTTATAATAAATAAATATTCATGGACATTTCACACAACGTCCTCTGGTCCCAAGCTAAGCTTATATGCTTGTGTTATGGGTACCAGAATACGGATAGAATACATATACTACTTTTCTTTTGTAAATACATACTTATAATACATAGAAACACCCAGACGCAGTACAAACATTTGTATGACAATTAGAAAAATCACACAAATTATTGTCCCGAGCGGGAATCGAACCCGCGACCTCTTGATCGGCAGTCCGTTACCAGAACCACTACACCACGAGGCCCGTCATTATTATTATGTTCAAATTATCTACCTAAAATAAATACTAATTATTATTATTTAATACATGAAATACTATTAAAATTATTAAATACTAATTATTTAATACGTGTAATACTTGGCTATCTTTTTACTGTAATCTCTGGTCAAACTACATAATAATAAATGTAATTTACACAAACATCCTTGTTTTGCCTTTTAGTTTTAGCACGATCACGTGGTGACGGCTCTATCTGACACATAACGGCTACATCTGACGTCTGTGTTAGTGATATCTCGTGTCGCTGTACCAAACACTTATTATCTTACAATACGATTTCCACAAGATTTATAAGATTCTTTTTAAGATTCTAATAAAATCATAAACCTCCTTTTGCTACACTGTAGTCAGTTGAAAAATTGGTTCAATTTAGAACATAAAATACTAGGGCTGCCAACGAACAGATTTCTGATTTTCGATAAAATCTTCATAATTCAAGACTCAGAAGTTAATTAATTTAAAATCTCAAATCATAACTTATCGTCCAATTTATAATTTTATTTAAAATTAACGTTGTATTTTTTACCTGTATAATCTTTAAAAGGTATGGCCAAAATGTCTTCTCATAATTATCGGGTTCGGGTATAGAATGTGATATCGCAGCAAACGCAGTCCCGCCGTCAAGAAGTGAATCGTTTTTATTCTGAAATAGATTTATTTATATTTTAAAACGAAATGTCTATATAACGTCGGAGCGAATCCATCAAAGTGGGTGATTCTTTTTATTATGTTCCTTATTGCCAGGTAAAGGTTTGTATAGAAGAAAAATAAATACAAAACAATGCGATTCCAAGTTTGTCTGGTCAACAAGTTTATAATATATGTAGTAGGATAATCATAGCTGATATGTCAGTTTAGAATCTTTTATCTTATACGCCATCTTGAGAGATTTTTTTTGCATCGCCTTGCTCTGCCGGGCCATAATGGTGCCTTGAGCTTTACGACCCGACGGGCGACGACGCGGGGGGGGGGATCATCTTGAGAGATAACATTATAACTATTAAAAATTAACGTTTGTATAATAACATAATCTAACTAAGCCATCGAACGAATGGCAACTTAAATTTAATTATTTTTCGTGTGTTAATATTTTTATTATGGACATTACATTATCCTATTTCCAGTTTTTCAGTCAGAAAATCGTCACACACAAAGGATTTCACACCATTATCATCTATACTAATAATATCATAAACCTAAAGAATTTGTTTGTTTGTTTGTTTGTTTGAACGCGCTAATCTCGAGAACCATTGGTCCGATTTGAACAATTTTTTCTGTATTTTTTCGCGGGAAATAGCTGGTTATAATTGACAATGTGACAATATTACATGATACAATGTCAAAAAATAATTACTATCGGCTAAAATCTAGAAATCTTAAAATTTTACGCTTCGTTTGGAACCAGAGAATATTGAGGGTAATTATTCAAAATTATAACATACTTTTTAATGTTTAAAATATGTTATTATGTACAAACATACCGTCGACTTGGCGAATGCAACAGTATCCTTCTCAATAAGTTTATATACGGCCAACTCTATGCCTTCCTTGTTCTCGGCGGACGGTTCGCTGTTACTCTTCTCGTCAGTCGCTGAGTTTTCTGATGAAGTTGCGTTGGCTTCGTTTACGGAAATAATTAAACGACGATACCTATAATTTACGTTACAAAACATATATTTAAATGGCAAATATCTGCCTACCCGCATAGGAAATGGCATAACGTTATGATGACGATAATTAAATGGTAAACAATTTGAAACAATTACCAACCTAATGTAATATTACTTTGGGCTTAGTGTCATACCAGGAAGTGATTAATTCTTAGGCATTGTGTAGGTAGGCATTGTGTTTGTAAATTAAGCTCATATTTACGAAATCTTTAGATTAGGTGCCTACCCCCATGGGAAAAAGGCGTGAATTTATCTTATGTTATAAAGGGTGGGGGCGTCTAGTAAGTACTCAAGTGAAACTACGGGTCAAAAGTTGTTGTAGATACAGATGGTTTTCCAATTACAGAACAAGAGCGCATTATGCGGCACAATGCTCAACGTTGAGTGTTCCAACTACAGCAACGCTTCGCACAATCGAGCACTCTCAAAAGTGATGCGTGCAATCCATACCAACTTCAGCGACAGAAAATTAACAAGTATTTTTTCTTTAAATTGGCATTTGCATTGAAATTTTATTTATATATTATCGTTAGTAATATTATTTCTTGTTAAAAAAAATTTAAGGCTTTCGATTCGTCGGAGTTTTCTGGAAATAATCAAAGTTAATTCAAGCTGTGTTAAAAAAAAAAATAAGTATGGATGAAGGTACAAACAATGATTATTTTTTTATTCCACACTTATAATGTGAATACAATTTTATTTTAGTATTTTTTTTTCAACACTGAACTTAGCGCACTCTGCTGGTGCATTTGAAAACTAATTCACGTTCCAATTAAGCGTCAGCATAGTTCAGCATTGTGCGGCACTGAGTCTCATTATGCTCTGTAATTGGAAAACCAGCACAATAAATCTTCAGACTGTAGGTATCAATTTCAACATTTTATTTGAACATATGCTGAGAAAATTACAAATGCTGAGAATATTACAAATGCTGAGAATATTACAAATACTGAGAATATTACAAATGCTGAGAATATTACTAATGTTGAGAATATTACAAATGCTGAGTATGTATGAGTACACACAAAGAATTACACATTCGAATGTTACTGGGTTAGTATCATATAAGAGTTAATGTTTACCATTCATGTTTGTCGCGTCCTGTTCTCGCAAATAAGTACAGATGTGAATGTTTCTCTGATGAATGTTTAACATGAACGCTCCATTCACCATCTTCTGTACCATCGGCACCAACTTCACGCTCCTACACGTATTTTATAGAACGTTAATAACTTACTTGGTTTTAGATTCTTAAGAATTCCATGACTAGGTAAATATTCCACAACTAGGTACATTTTACGATATATAATATTACGGTAGGTAAATTAATTACACATTTACAAGAGATAACGCTAAAACGAATTCATATCTGCGGTATTCATTAGAGTACTACGCATCTTTACGTCCCGACAGAACATTTTTTCAAAGGAAATTCAAATATAGAATACTAAAGGAGTGCGTTTAAATCTTAGCCGATGACGCTCTATATTCTCTACCTACCCGCATGGTAAAAAGGCGACGTATAATAATAATGATAGATAACCCATTGAGAATAATTCTTGAGCTAAAACAATTTCAAAACTTACCGTCTCTTCCAAAAGATCTTTTATTTTAGTTAACTCATTATCATCTAGTTCTTCGTCGATATCATCTTTCGTGCTCGTGGCTGATTTGGAGACGAGTTCTACTTCCTCGTTATAGCTCTCGTCTAGTAACAGAATGTCAGTTTGGACTTGACTCGGATTCTGTGTGTCCGTTGGTTCAGTTCCCGTGCCTGTATTTACACTATCACTCTTTTTGTCTGAAACATATTATTTTCAATTTAAGAGATCAAAATAATTTTTTTTTTTGCCAACATTGTAAGGAAAATTGTTATTGAAACTGGCCACTGTTGGAAAAAATTTACTTAGAACATTAATCCAACAGTATTTGGCATTATTAGACGACATACGTTGAAAAATGTACTACGACTACTATGTCTCTATACTCATAGTATAGAGACATAGTAGTCTCTTAGTGGGTGTGAAATGATGTTGTGCGTTGCGTGCCAATAGAAATACGTTAGTTTGTGTGCGTTATCTCGACATCCACCAACCTAGCAGAATATTTGACAAAGAAAGCGGCCTGTTTAACTACTCCTGTTGGATTTTCATTCAAAACATTTGACTATTGCATATCTATTTTTAACTTACCTCTATGCATTTTTCTAACTAGCCTATGTCTAAGACCCTCTTTGCCGGGCTCAGCTTCGGAATGTGTAATACTGAAAACAGAGATTTAACAAATACTTTATTTACCTTACATACAACGTCTTCTAGTCGCAATAATCGTGACATCTAACCCACGACTTGGTACTTAAAATATTCACTAGTTCTCTATCGATTGTACCACAAAACACCCTTAAATAAATAAGTATCTCCAGACATTCCAGACACAACGACCTCCCAAGCTAAGTCTCTTTGCTTGTATTATCAGTACCGCAACATAAACCATACAGATTATATAGGACTTTCATAAATACCTTTTTTCTTTTCTTCTCCACACAAATTTTCTTTTCTTCTCGGGACTAGCATTAGTCTCTGTTTCCATTTCATGTTGTTCCTTTTTCTTTTCAGTAGGAGTCTCCGCTGTCTTTTTGTCTGTTAAAGAACTTTCTTTCTCCAATACTTGTATTGACTCTTTTTCGTTTAAAATCACGCATATCGGGTACTTTTTGCTCCATTGTCTACAACAATAACGAATAATTGTCACTAACTTAACATATTTATCTATACCTACTAATACCATAAAGCTGAAGAGTTTGTTTGTTTGAACGCGGTAATCGCAAAAACCACTGGACCGATTTGAAAAATTCTTTCAGTGTTGGATAGTACATTTATCGAGGAAGGCTATATAACATTACGCTGCGACTAATTGAAGCGAAGCATCAATGAAAGATGTTGCAAAAACAGGTCTGTCCAATAGTAAGACATCACAAACTCATACATTTATACATATACAGCAAAGCAGCAGTAGTATATTTTTTTATCAAACGGAGTAGTAGTAGAATTTTATTAAAAAGGAAAGGGAATTTATTGAAATCTCAATAATATCTCTATTTATTTTTCGGTATTTACTGCAGCGTATTATTTAGCTAAAGGAAACGAACTCATTTATCAGGGCTACAAATAAGTTGAAAACAGGAACAATACGATATATTTTATATAGTAACGATATTACATAAATCATTATGATTATAAAGTTATTTCGAGCAATGATGTAATACAACAATTGATTGATTCTACAATTTTACGACTAAAAGTGCATCAGCTCAACCTTGAAATGTATTTTAGGCGAAAATTATAGTCTACTAATTCTAAAATATAGTCTAATAATTCGAAAACTTAAATCTCTAGAAAATAGCCCGTTGAAAATGTATACAAAATGTATTGTGACGATTTAATTAGAATAAATTATATTCTAAATCTATTGCGATTGAAATATCTTAGATCGGTATTAAAAAAAACATTTAAATCATAATATTCTCTAACACTTCAATAAAACTACTTTTAAGGGATTTAGACGCGTGCATTTGTTTTGAATTTTAGCCCGACGACGTTTCGGAAACTTTGCACCATGGTCAAGGGTGAGACTATCTCACCCGTGACCATGGTCCATTGAAAGTAGTTTTGTTTAAACATTTAATTCAATCGAATTAAGATCGTAAAAAATATGTTAGTTGTGGGAATCCCAACAGCGGTACCGAATGCGGAAAAATCGTCTGTCCGACCATGATGTAAGATTGACACAGGCCTTTAAAGCGAGCATTTTATAAATTTAATTATGTAGTAGTATTGATTAAATCATTGCAACAAATCAATGAGCATAACAAACTTGTACCTACTTGTTACTTGTTCCGATAAAACAATAGATATTAAACAATTAGTCTGATATATATAGATATCTGTAAATGTTATGTTTGTATACGAAAACATGGTGTGTACAAATATAATAAAGTCGAGATAGAAAAACAGCGCTACAGCAATATGCCATACCAAAAGGTAAAGCGGGACCCGAGCAAGCTATTACTGTGACTTCGTTGTCCGTCCGACCAGGCTCTATCGCTGAAATGGTGCTGCAGTTAAAGAGCTGAAAATTTCACAGTTCATGTATGTATGTCATGTATTGATGCTATAACAACATATTATATCTAATAAGAGAAAAATCAGAAAATATAAGTATACCTTTTCTAAATTTACATACATTCAGATAGTCTTTCCTGGCTCTTCTGAAGTTCTTAACTCGAAGTTGGTCATGAACTGCAGGCAACTATTAAATACTCTGGGTGCAAAAAACAGAGTAATTTTACGGTGGGTCCCAGGACATGCTGGGATCCAAGGCGATGAAAAAGCCGACGAACTAGCGCGGGCAGGAGCTAAAAGCGTACAGTTTGGTCCCGAGCCCTTTTGTGGAATACCTACCCAAAAGTCTGGCCAGGCTGACCCTTAAAGCAGACTGTCTTCGCTCAACCATTCAACTCTGGAGACAGAACCCCGGATTAAGACACTCCAAGGCTCTCATAAGACCCTTTAACTTAAAGGCTGCTTCAGAAGCCCAGGAATTAAGCAGGAATAATCTGCGAATGCTAGTAGGAATCCTTACTGGACACTGTTGTTTAAACAAGCATGCGCGGACAGTGGGGCTGAGTGACAATGGGATGTGCAGACTCTGCCAAATGGAGGAAGAAACACCTATTCACATTCTCACTGACTGCCCCGCAGTGATGCGCACACGCTGCTTCCTTCTGGGAAAGCATGTCATGCACCCGGAAGAGATCAAACTTCTTGTAGCCAACACAATTCTGGAGTTCTTCATGGCAACGGGCTTGGACCAAGAGCTATAGAAAGTGGCGATCTCAATAGGTCAATCTGGTCGCAGTGATACTAGACGGATAGAGCCTGATTAGCATTGACCTACCAACAAAGTCTTGGTAGGTCAATGCTGATTAGCCACAACGCAAAAAAAAAATCCTTTTCTCCTCCTCCTCTCAGCTTACTATTTTATTGTCCTTATTGTCCTTCCCCTGTTATTTGGGGGTTTATGACGAATATATTATGATTAACGGTACACAACCTTTCATGTGCAAGTCCAACTCGTACTTGACCGGTTTATTGTTCATAATTAATATTCTAATGAAATAAGAGTATATTTAGCTAAAAAGGTTAAGAAACTTTTAGACAGAAAATATAGTAAATGCCAACATTCGATACAATAAAGTCAAGGTTATGTTGATAGTACACGTTTTTTCCTAAACTTATTATGTACCAGTTTCCTTATCGGACTTTAATATGCCGTTTATTTAAAGTATTTTTATATATGCATTAAATTTTTTGAAGGCTATAATAAAGTAAGTAAAAGAGAAAAAAATTAAGATGCCATTATTCCTTTGTATGTTTCTAAGGAATAATGACTTCTTACACTTTTTTGCAAAACTTTTTTTTTTAAAACAATTACAATATAAAATTTAGCAATTATAAAAAGTCCCCATGCAATAAATAACGATATGATTTTCCGATTTCATGCAATAATTATTAAAAAAGAACCTTTCTAAGATCATTTCTTATTCAATGATTTATCACTGATGGGCAAGCAGAGGTAATAACAATAATGTCATTGACAAACATCTGCGTTATATCAGTATCGATTTCAAGTTATGTAAATGCGAGTACACCAATCGACAATTCTAAGAATATATCTAAGTCGCAATACGCAGTCACAAGCCTAAAACTTAAATTCTGATACAATCGGCGTTAGAGGGTTATCGAAATATTCTTTTAAAATTACGCGACTTTTATTTGAACTGATTGTTGTTCATCAAATAAATAAGGATAGCTAAGTATCAAGTCAGTAGTTCTGTATAAAAGTTATACAATAAATTTATATAGTCATGCTTTTTCCCAAAGGGAAAAAGGTTTATCCTTGTGGGTACGACTATATGAATTATTGTTAACAATTTATTATTATGAATGTAAGATAGGACTCTACAGTTTTGATTTACGTAGATTAAGTTTGTATGTGTGGTGACAGATTAAGAATACAAGTGTCACCACCGCTTTTCCTTCCAAGGGTACTGTCAAAACCCATTAAGGAATTAATATTCTCTCTAAGGACAGAAAGCTCAAAAATAATCCCGGTGCAGGAGGCATAGGATCAGGCATGTTGCTGATCAGCGCGGCACAGTAGAAAGTAAGGACGCCAGTGGCCATAGGTGGGACGTTAATGGGTAGGACACAGAGAGACAGAGAAATTTGGACATCACAGTCTTAATCTCTACTACGTCAATAGTATAGTGCCCCATCTGCTACGATCTAGTTGTAAAAATGTGAATGTCTATGGCAACTGTACACTTATTTCGATACTAACTATATGAATTGCACTCCCGATTAAGTTTTATTTATAAGTTACAAGCTGATGCCCGCTACTCCGTACGCGTGGAATTTTAGGAACCGTTTAAACCTTCCCTGGACTTTCACGAATATTTCAAGACCAAAATCACCAAAATCGGCCTAGCCGTTCGCGAGTTTTAGCGAGACTAACGAACAGCAATTGATTTTTATATATAAGATAAGATTAAGTACCATTTTTGAATTGTGAATATCTGTGTGTATTTTTTGACATACTCGTCGACTTGTTTTAGGTTTAACCAAATACACGAGTGTACATTAAAAATTTAAAATAGTTATCGCCGAATAGTGATAAGAACGGAATGTCTCATTTCAATCCGACTTATCGTATTGAAATTTGAAACCTTTGTGTCCTGACAAATACTGACAACAACAGGTTATATATACACGATATCAATTATGTTATCTATTCAATGATGTTTATATTAATAATTCCCAATATTACATCTGAAACAAAGGCGAACAAAACACGAGAACTCCCAAAATAGATTAAGTCTAAATGTTCCAAACTTGTAAAAAACTAAAGTATTTATAAAAACTCTAACATATTCGATAATATGTTTGCATGGCTAACGATCTCTTATCAAATCATCTATAAGATGACCTTTATGGTTTTAAAAATCTAAACTGGTTTAACCGTTTTAGAACTAAAACGCCACAAATAAATTAGAGTAATCTAAATATTAACCGCTGTCCCAGTTGTGACAAATTAAGAATATAAGTGTCAGCACCGCATATACATATATATCCAAGGGAAAATACAGTTCCGATCTCCCACAGAAGTGAGAGAAGGAAACTAAATTATATGCCTACACCATTGGTCAGCATAAGTATAACAGATGCGGAAATAAGGCGATCAATGTCCAACGTTGGGACATCAATAGGAAATAAAAAGAAAAAACATTAAACAATAATGTTGATATTATGTTCGTGTGTATTGTACGCTATATGCACTAACAATGTAACCTTCGAAGTTTGTATGCACTCACAACACAAGTGCAAGAGCACAATTAATTTAGGTTAACGATTTACAAGTGTGCATGCATGATGCGAAATATTAGTTACATCAATATACGGTTATTTGGTCTCTATTCGTAATTTTTTTACAAACATTCTAATTCAGTTGTTTCAGTTTTATAACATTGTTATTGTGTAAACTAGCTGTTGCCCGCAATAATATTTTTTTTTTTTTTAAATTTTTTTTTTTTTTGTTCTTATTTAAATCGTGCAATCAGTCCTTAAACTATGAGCAGATGTGGTGTAGGAATGTTCGCATGTGGAGTGTGCCCTCCATTGAGAGCAACTACTCGCTATCATAGCTTGATGCTACTGTCGATTTTGTAGCCCCACGATATCAAGTCGTTTGAGCCGGTTGGTATAATATAATAATACAAAAAAGCCATCCTCTTGAACTATTCTATCATTTAAAAAAAAAACGCATCGAATTCCGTTACGTTTTGAAGATATAAGCTCACATAGGGACTATACATAAAAAAATAACGAATTTGTATTATAATAAGTTAAGATACTAGATAAAATGTACGATTCGCTTGGTATAAGTAATTTTCCTTTTTGTTATAATATGTACGTAGATTTTGTAATAGAACAAAAAAGTTTATGAAAACTCGCGTGCTGACGCGAGTTTTCATAAACTTTTTTGTTCTATCTTCCAAAATCTTCCTGCTTCCTTGTTCTATCTTCCTTGTTCTATCTTTTTTGTTCTATCTTCCAAAAGGGCTGCCTTTTGGAAGCCAGAAAAATAAACCTATTCAAGTTCGTCAAGTTCGCAGAGAGGTACTAGATAAAACAACCATACGTTAAAGCCTTCGATAGGGAAGGCTATATCCAGCAGTTTACGGGAAAAGGCTGATGGCTAAATGTATAAAACCATATAACTTTTCAGAATTCAGCTTAGTATTAAACTTTTCCAACGTCACGTAATACTAGTAGGTCGTTTAATGTTAGAGATTTTATAATAGAAAGTAAAATACTTGTTATATGTACCTTCGTTTAACCAGTCCTTTAGGCAACAATATGACTTTAGCTCCGGTCAAATTATATAATCTGTGTTGATAGAATGCCACTTTATCTATTTTCTCATCCCACAACGCTCGTTTCGCTATTTTCGTTCTGGTGTAAGATATCCTTAGGTTGCAACCTGTATAAATATAAATACGATAAATGTTTTCAACTATAATAAAGTTAAAACAAGAAATGGCGAAAGAAAAGTAAAGTAGTAGAAAATTAGTTTATTCTGATTTCAAATCATAATTTAACGTATTTCCTGTAAGTATACAGTAATAATGTACGCAGGTTTAGATATTTCGTATTTCCTAAGATGATAACTAATATGGTGGTGTACCTAGGTATTTTTTTAAATTTCTACTATATTTTTTACGCCCCAATAAAAGAGTGACTTAAAAAAAGACGTAGTTCCGAATTTAAAATTCACTTAAACACTGTTTGACACAATACAAATATGGGTTTTTATCACAAAAATAAAAAGTTAATCATACCTTCGAGTTTCATGAAGGCCGTAGTTGTTTTGTTGATGTGATAGCTAAAAGGATTGTAGTCCGGGCTCCTATAGTGATTTATCCACCCCTAAAATAAATTACATTTTTTTTCAATATTCCCAATGTAAATACAGTAGTATATATTAAGAGGAATGTAACAAAATAGACGCGAGCTTCCTTCTGAATGGAACGATATCTTGGTTCTAGAACACGCTACTCAGGCGAAGAAAGTTCGCAAACAAATAAGTCAAAGATGAAAAGTAATCAAGAACCGTATAATAGAAACTACCATCAATTATAGGATTAAATAAGTAAGGTAGGTACGATAATACGATTGGACGTTAGCTTACCTCATATTTCTTCAAAGGCCTATGTTCCTTCACTACTGGTATCGTATAAACAGGCGGCGTAGCACAGCTTCGTTTCAATTGCATCAAACTCGGCTTATGATCCGAATCAGTGAAGAAAGTATCCAACAAATAGTTCTTTAAATTAGTCGAGAAACAAAAGAACCATAATCCTAATAGGAAACCATTCCAAATATTGGAATTTGGAAAAAGTACATAATTTATAAGTATCAGGAATGTGAGAAAATACATTGTAATATTTAAAAAATAACTCTTTGGTTCGTCTGTTTTGACTTTATTGATGTTATTTTTACTGGGTGGAAATCCAAAGTTATTTATAGGGATAGGTGGTTGCCCAGATTCGCTATCTATATTACTATTTCTGAGTCCCGGTGCATCAATATTTTGTATGTCACCGTAACCGTCTAGTGTATCTTCTAGTGCCTCTATGCCTGATTCAACTTCCAAGCTGCAGTCATTTAAATCATCCCGCGTCAAGTCAGCCGATTCACTGTACACTGGTAAACAAGAAACAATTTTCTAATTCCTTAATATGACTAGTAACTTAATTACTAATGTTCCCAAACGTTAATGGACATAGCCAATGATAACGATAAATAAGATTTTGGGAAGATAAAACATATAATGACAAGACAGGTATTATTTTTGAAATAACATATTACATATTTATATAACTAATACTAGCTGACCCGGCAAACGTTGTTTTGCCATACTAAAAAAAAAGTTTGAAAAATAGATGTTGGCCGATTCTCAGACTTACTGAATATGTATGTAAAATTTGAGAAGAATCGGTCAAGCCGTTTCGGAGGAGTACGGTAACTAACACTGTGACACGGGAATTTTATATATAAGATAAGTAATTGGTAAAAAGAACATCAAAACACATATCTGATTAATAAAATATCGAAAATAACTTAAAGTCTACAGAAACAACAAATCTTCTAGATTTTAAACATTATTTTCTGCCTGTGATTAAAACAGTGGTATAACCAATAATGAGATTATTTATCGTGTATTCGTATATAATTCATTAGTTTTATACAATCGGTGCTTAGCAAAATTAACCTTAAAGATGAATGGAAAATTATTCGCCATCCTGCCATTAAAACCACTATACTTACTCATTTCCCTTGAAATAAACGTGCGAATAATAACATAAATGATAACTTACCTAAATTCTTGTGCGTATCATCACTAGAATCACAATTACTTTTGCTATCCGCAGGAAGACTTGATTCTCTTTCGTTGGCCTTGGCTGTGAGTGGTTGAGTCACTTCCGATAAGTTTTGCATACTGCTGTCTAGGGAGGATACCTTATAAAAAATAATACAAACTGTTTTACATAAATAAACAGATTCTATTTTTATTTTTTAATAATTCCACTATTATAAAAATTTCGGTACAATTATTTTTATAATACTGCAGACCTGACACATCTACAAGAACAGATAGCTGATTAAGCCTTTTGCATCGATATTGAATTTTGTCCTTTTTTGGGAGTCGTTTAAAACATTAGCTGTATTCTATATCAATATACAATATCCAAAAGTAAATAACTACTAAATACGGCTATCATCGGCCTGAAATAAAATGTCATAACCGAAATTACACATTTAAATAAAGTAGTCATATGTACTTATAGAGTCCGAGGGTTTATCGGATGTGTTTAAATTGCCTAATAAAGGTTCCCTTTTCATATGCGGCGGACTCATTTAATACAATAAAACCATATGCATACGAGCGAAGCAGTATAATACGTTGAGGCAGCGTTTATTTTTATATATTTTAGACACATCATGTAACTGTGTGCTACATTATGAGCACTTCCTGAGCATGCTTGTTAATCAAGGACTTGAAATAATAAATAAATAAAATAATAAATAATAAATATTCAGGACATTTCACACAACGTCCTCTGGTCCCAAAGTAAGCTATATTACTATGCTTGTATTATTATATTATTAATCACGAGCAACTCGAATTAGCAACTGAATTACAAGAGCAGGATGCTAATTCAGAATGGGCCGAAGCAAAATGCAAACTTGCCATGCCCGTGGACATACAAAAGTATAAAATAGCTAACAACACCAAGCTGGCATATAGTAACAGGTAGGATAAAAATCAGTACTCTAAAACAAATTAGCGTCTTCATTAACTGGCCTACATTTTTTACCTTGAAGTCTCATTCGATAAGAGTTTTTGACGATTTAGTTAAGATTCTAAAAATATTCAGAACTTTATTCCCTCAGACTAATTTTTAATTAAATATTACATTTTCAAATGCACATTGAATCTCAAACATGTACGTCATGGTGCGAAAATAGACAGCATTAATCAGTATTTAGGTTTGTACATGGGACTTGTGCATTAGCAGTTAGCAATAACAATAAACAAATATGCAGGAATATATAATATACATTCGATACACAATGACAATACTCCAAGGCGGTCGGAAGCATAACCGTATGACTTACTTGATCTTCAGCATCTATTGTTGTGTGCTGTTGCAATATCAATAAAATACGTTTAATAAAATGGTCAAGTGCGAGTCGGACTCGCGCACGAAGGGTTCCGTACCATTATCTATGCAATATACGTTATTAATAAATGAGCAAACACACACAATACTTAATTAATCACGTTTGTTGTATGAGAGCAAGAAACGGTAAAAAAATCATGTTTGTTGTATGGGAGCCCCCCTTAAATATTTATTATATTTTATTTTTAGTATTTGTTGTTATAGCGGCAATAGAAATACATCATCTGTGAAAATTTCAACTCTCTAGCTATCACCGTTCTTGAGATACAGCCTGGTGACAGACGGACGGACGGACAGCGAAGTGTCAGTAATAGGGTCCTATTTTTACCCTTTGGGTACGGAACCCTAAAAATTACTGTACTCATTGCCTTACACTTATCAACCAACAATTTATTTTTGTCGGAAATTAAAACTAACATAATATAGTAAAGTAATTTATTAATTTTGCATTTGACATGCTATGCTTTTTACTTAATAAATCAAATTATGGTGGAAAAAGTGAAATGTACGTAAAAAAGTACGTAAAAATATATAAACTCATTCGAGTGACAAGTATGGTGGTTTAATTTGAGATGTTGCAAGTAGACCGCAATAAGCTCAGTTGGAAGAGCTTCGGAACGGTATTCCGAGGTCGTGGGTTCAAGTCCCGCTTGCGGCATTTCACTTTTTCCACCATAATTTGATTTAACATATAGTAGATAAAGAAAATTATGGATTCAGTACGTGTCACTACACCACCACATCCGGTGGATCCTATAGGAGGCAGCTAATGAATTTCCGGGGCAGAAAATAGCTGCGAGAAATGGAAACCTTGTCACTAAACCCCTATACCACGCTGACTAGGCGAAGGATAATAGATCAATCCTAAGTCAGAGAAAGAGCGCTGAGAAGGCTCACGACGTATGGTTCTAATTTACATTAGTGCTGTGTAAGGGTAGACAGTACTTTCCAAGCTAGTCGTGGGAACTGTAAGACTCTCAACTATAAACTCGAATATACACTCTGCTATTACAATTTTATCACAATGATCAGTCACTGACGCCATTATGGCGCCATAATGGCGTTAAAAATTAAGAGTAGACTACCAAACTTGATAAAATTCGCCATTATGCAGTCAGTGACTGATCATTATGACAATATTGTAATAGCAGACTTGGGCCCCAGGTCGCAAGTTCTCGGGAGTAGAAAAGATGACTAAGGATGGTCATTTAACTATGCTGAATAGATCGATATAGTCGTTGTCTACAACATGAGTTAACTTTATGCTTAATAAATTATGGTCAAGAATTAAAGCTTTGAAAATTATGCATCATAGATAGTAAAAAAATTAATTTTATATTATTATTTGCATTTGCTATAACACATTTTTTTAAAATCATTATTATTTAATTAATGTTTTCATTGTTTTGTATCTACTTCTTCTTCTTCTTCTCCAGCCCATTTACGTCCCACTGTTGGGCACGGGCCTCCTCCACTTTGGGAGGGATTATGGTCACTGTGCCGCGCTGACCAGACGTGTTGGCACAGGGTTTATTTTCGAGTTTTCCGTCTCTCACAAAAGATGTGATCTGTGTGTAATATCCCTTAGCTGACTTTTACAGTACCCTTGGGAGGAGATGGGGTGGTGACACTTGTATTCTTAATCCGTCACCACATGGAATTGTATCTACTAAGATGTAAAAATGCCAGTGATATACTTTTTTTAATTAAGATCACATAATAAATAATGCATACATAACAATTACACAACATTTTAACTGTATCACAGAATAAATAATAAGTAAACCAAATAAAAAGGTAATTAAAGTCATTGAAAAAAGAGTATTTGCTCTAAGTTTAAATTTGATGATGTTGTCTAATGTCTAGAGAACAAAAAAAGCTGTGTCTTTTACATTTCAATATGACACAACTATGGTGCAATATCAATTTCAATAATGGAAATTCTCGTAAATTTTCCAGTAATAAAATGGGGGTACTAGTGAAAAAAAAATTTTTTCTTATACTACCTACCCCTACATTTATTAAAATCAGTAAAACCGCAGATGCTGTTGATTGAAATAGATAGTTATAGAAGAAATAACAAACACTGCTATATGAGATAGATATTCAAATACAAAAATTGTTAAAACTTACCTGATTATCTGTATCTCCAACACTCTGCTGATCCAAGTCTTTGACTGCCGAATTTTCTTCAGAATCCGATGTTGAATTTTCTCTAGGCACTGACTTTTCTTTTGTATCTATGAGACGTAAACACAACAATGTATTGCACAAAAACTTGTAATCAAGTAATTATAATTAACTAGTTTTAATAGTCTCCAATATTTGTTCTAGAATATAGAAATAATGATACAGGTACACTTACAGCTTAGACAGCGGGTCATACATCAGTGATCACTCATGCATAGTCATATAATCATTTTAATCATATTATTACTTTGGAATGCCATTACCTTAATGACCGAGTTGTTTAACTTAAATATGTTACTAATATTATTTATGAATTTATATACATAGTTAGAAGATGGGAGTCTTGAGCAGCTATATGTTGACTGTTTTAAATACTTTTTAAACAATTTATAAATGGAAGCATAACTAATCAACTTCATGCCATAAAGTCCCACAATTGGGCATGAGACATCATTCTGGGAAGATACTTGGTCTAGTAAAGCCACACTGCCCAGGCATCTTGTCATAAGGCGTAGTTTCGAATTATCCTTCTAAAAGCAAAAATTATTTTTAAATATTCTTCAAAAAAATATTACCTTCTGTAGACCTAGTTTTCATGTCTTCTACAGCCTGAGCTATCTTAAATTTAAAGTCATGAAATATTTTCCAAGTTTCATTACTCCCTTCTTTGACTTCTGGGGATGATTCAGATGTACTTCTCTTTCCGAGGCGGTTTAGATATTCTTTCATAGGAGAAGAAGTCACTTCCTTTGGTACCGGTGAAGGCTTTTGCTCTTCTACTTTTGCCTCAACTGGTTTTACATCTTCAGGTTTTTCTACAAGCTTCTCAGTGCGTATTGATTTAAAATATTTGTCTATTATGGATGATGATTTCTCCCCTCTCTTAGGGCTAGCATTTTCACTTGGTGGTATAGAGGGAGGGTCACATTGTGGAGTAGGTGGGTCATCTTCACACACTGGGTACAACTCCTCCAACTCCTCATTATTAGCATTATATCTGAATGATAGTGAGGAATTTGGGGATTTACCTGGAAACAAATATAACAATACTATGACTCCACTAATATATGTATATAGCTAGATTTGCCCAGTAAGAATTTTATAGTCTCCAATTTTGTAAGATTGTTAACACAGTTTTGAATATATTATACCACTGTTCTGTGGAAATTTCTTACATAGTTATATTGTGGTGCAATATATATTAGATCGTCACTTAACAGTCCATCTGCTACAATTTAAAATGTTTCGTATTGTACATAAAATGTTAAGCTTTGCACCAATTCTATATATAGATTGGACCAAAAATAACACAGAGACCATGCAAATAATTTTTAACTAGATTTTTTAAGCACCGATATAAATTTAATCAGGGTTTTTATCGTCTTTGTTATCAAAGACACAATGCTTGCTATGAAAATTTTATCTCTATTGTATGTTAAAATTAGCGGTTAACAGAACGGAACACAAAGTAAAACATTAATTATTCTTTAGTTAAACATATGTTTAACTAATCCACGACAAATACTAAATAAAAACAATACTTACCCACTCCAGAAATATCCATTGTACCAATGAATCTTTGATAAAATTAACTACTAAATAACATAGTCTTTACACAAGTCTTCAGAATTATTTAATTACGAATAAATTGTATAAACTTAACGCTTTGTTTTTCTTTCTATGTACTGGAAGCAAGAGTAACACCTTTAAAAATCAAATCAAAAATATGATTTATAAATTCTTTCTGTTTGTCATTACCGCTGTCAAATGATAACAATGTTAATGTCAAATGCATGTCAAATGTTAGTGTCACTGTCACGAAGTATAGATAGAAGGAGTCCGAACGGTATAGGCTTTTCCATAATATTTCGTGTACACAATAATAAACCCAGATCATAGTTCTATTTTCTGCCACTGGCTGCGCAAGTGTTCAGGGCGTACCGATGCTATTATTATTATTACATGTAAACACGCGCTGGCTCGTGAATGTTGAATTTAATTTAATTAAATACATAATATTATTTTATTTATTTATTTATTTAAAATTAGTTGTAATAAATAAAATGGGAAGGTGTTCAAACGAGTACTCCTTGAAAAATGGCGCGCTCTACCGGCAAAAAATCTGTCCCTTAAATTGAGACCATTCGTTCAACATTACGTTCGGACTCCTTCTATCTATACTTCGTGGTCACTGTCAATAACAGATTTTTTTTCTTTGATCGTCTGCAGGACAGGCCATGAAATCCTAAAAAACGTAAGGCAGGTAGAGGAAGACTCTAGTAAATGCCATACAAATATTCTAATTAGAACTTGCAATGATTTTTGTCATTAACCAGTATTTGAGAAACATCAAAACAACTAATAATCGAAGCCATACTGAAGCACGTAGCTTCATTCATTTTGATATAAACTATAAAGAGATAATTTTATTGCACTATTCTGTGCCCTTAGTAAGTAATCTGTGACTCCAGTGTGGCATACGTAAAATATTATATTTGTATCAAGGAGGTTCTAAGACTTCTAAGTAGGGAGGCGGAGGAACAACTCGGGGACATAGATTTGTCCAAAGGCCCGGCCCGTTTACGTTTTAAAAGTAAAATAGTAGCCTTGCCTTCTCTTTTCTTCTTACCAGCTTTCTCTTTTACTCCAGCTCAAAAAGAAAGAGTTAGAAAGGCTACTAAATAGGCTATCTGTCATTTATTTTTCTTAATGTGTTCAACTAAAAAAAGAAGCAGGCCGGATTCATTGTACTTGTACCATGAAGGTATAGATAAAAAAAAGGAGACCATACTTGGAACATCGGTTTGAGGCAAATACCTACGTATCTCTATCTCACTCTCTGTGGTCTGACCTCTCTTTTTAGTGTGGCCTTAGTACTGCTATCTCCTTATTAAAATCTCCTAGTAAATTCTTAAAAAGAGTCACCACACATATCAAATCACAAGTTAAACACTGTCATTTGATAGTGTTTAATCGTAACTATAAATAACTAGTTGAAATACGATGAATGAAATTAAAAATAATAAAATAGTAGATCACGGATGCTTTTCATGGTTGACGAATCAGTGAATTATTTTCCCCATTTCCTAAGGATTTCGTAATTTGGCAACATTGGTCACCATATGTCAAGTTGTCGACAAAATTGTGCCAATATGTCGGTTGTTTACTTTACGGTTCACAGCTTCGTTTCAAATTTTCGACTCTAATTATTTTTATAATTAAAGAAATGGTGCAAACTTGTGTAGTGCGTGGTTGCGGTAGTACGTGGTGTCCAGGAGGTGATATACAATTTCACGCGTAAGTGTTTAGATCGTGATTTCTGGCATTGAATAACTGCAAACATATTTCTTTGTATTTTCAATTAAATACTTCATAAAATGATTAAACAATGTTTTCAGCATACTTCTAACTAACTATACTGATAACGATGTAAAGATCTAATAGTCTTACATTGAATTTCATGGACTTAGTGCAATTTTATCTTTCTTGTTTACAAGAAGTAATTTTGAAATAGTGTGACCATACTGAGGACATATCTAGGACTTTCTGTGGGACCTGAACTAAATTATACATGTTTGCTTAGTCATTTAATTTTTATTTCACATTATTTACAACATTAATATACTTACCTACAATATTATTTTTTTAGATTTCCTAAAAATAGTACCCAGAGGAAATTATGGTTATCCATTGTACCATTGAAAATGAAATTTTATGAAAGTGCAAGGATTTTTTAAAACAAACAGCAGTTCCTACTATAATTACAAATCAAGAAGCAGTATCACCTTGCAAGGTAAAATTTCAAGTATCTATTTACAAACTCCTTTAATTGTCTCACATGTTATACAATGTTAAATATTTGAATTTATAAGGAATATAAAAACTAGTATGAAAAAAAAATACCCCACCAGTATCAGGAACATTTTCCAAACTACCGGCGCTCAAGGCTCCAGAGATAATTGCTGCTTTCTGAACCAGCCCCCCCCCCGATCCGACTGCCTAATGAGAGCCTTACATTATTATTATTGTTACGAACACACAAAACACAAAGGAGCTAGCGCCATCTAGCAGCAACTAGTAAAACCAATTAAAGAACCGAACAGAGTGAAACCCCTATTAGATACTAGATGGCGTTAGAGGAACTACCGTACATGCGCGAATCTTCTAGAAACATTCGTTCCGGGCGATCACGTTCGCGCACAGTCGGGAACATTCTGGAATAGTCTGGAACTCGTCTCGGCGCATATAAATAGCGGCAGGGAGGCGAGCCCGGGCAGTTCAGTTCGAGCTACGATAAAGGCGACTTCGAGAGCGAAAACAAGTGATCAAGAGTGATACCAGTGAAACCTACAACTTGGCTACGATCTAGGACATTGTTAGTGCTTAGTGTTTGGACCTAGTGCTTAGTGTGTAACTAGTGCTAGTGAATAAAGTCTTCAAAAGAGTCAGCAGGTCTTTCTCTCCAAATCCTTCGAACCCTAGCACGTAACATTATGTTTCAGAAATGTAGTAGTTCGAATATATGGCAAAAGGCTATATTTTGTAAAATATATTATAATTTTCAGATAGACAGTTCATTACAGGAAGAGTCTATGGGGCAAGTAGCTACTCTGGGTGTACCAAATCCTAGCTCTGGCATTTATGAAAGTAATCCTTCCTGATGGGCCAACTCAGAGAAAACAATATAGAAAACAAATTAATTAATGTTGTATCACAACATTTTACTCCTCTGTTGCAAGAAATGTTTAAGCATCCCATCACGGACTCAATTTATTGCAATGATTTGCATGAAAGCGTATTAATTAAGAAAATTGCAAATTCATTTTTTAACACTTAAAGAGTCATACAGAAAATATACTTAGTGATTTACGTGGTAAGAGACAGAAATTACACAAAACAATAATATTTAGTCATGTATAAAAGAAAAGTTATTAAATGATTTTAATTTGGAAAGTGCTGTTGTTTCTTTTTTGCCCTTTTTTTGTAACTTTATTATCGTTCCTATTATAGCCCCCTATCATATATGTCACAGTCAAAACTTATAACCACTCAATAGACTGTAAGCTCTCGACAGTAGTACTTTTGACTGAAATTATTCAAAACTAATTTTACCCAATATAGCTGTTTAAATGTAATTTTAACTGACTTGCCTAGCGCCAAGTAGTGGAACACAAGGCACAGGGAGCCAAGGGCAACCCGACAAGGGTGGGTTAGGTTTTTAGCTCCCGTCATGCCATTCATGATAGGTTCCTTTAAACGCTGTAGACAGAAATATACGTAAAAATTGATTTTGACTGATTCTCCGTTCTTCCGTCAGCCACTTTTAACCACATTCATATTGTCAGTTAAAATGACTATTAACTACAGATTTTCCGACAAACTAATTTTAATCAACGTAACGTATTTTTTTTTTTCAGAAGTATTATTGACCGAATTTGCCCTTTAACTGACATTAATAAATAGAAATACATTGGCTAACCCAGAAATCTAGGAAAAACTATTGTCCAGTATGTATTCATAATGTTTAATTAATCTGCAAAATTAATGAAACATATATCTTTTGCGATTTCATGGTTGGTCCCTTAATAACAGTACATGTTTAAAAATATGAGTACAATAACCCTTTTTCGTTTTTACGCTACCTACACAAAAAGTTATGTTTCCACTTAGGTATGCCAAATAGATTTTATTGTGTAACTTGTTTTGTTTACTAAGATATTACTAACACCTTGTTATTTTTAACCGGCTTCAAAAAAGGAGGTTCTCAATTCGTTGGAATCATTTTTCTGTATCTTTGTAACATGTATTTAGGTCTGAAATAAAGGTAAATTATCATTATTTTATCTCAAGCAGATCTCACAATCATTCATTAATTTCGTATTGCCGTAGGAACTACACCTTTGTTCTAGTAATTATCTATTTCCCACCAATATTCTATAGGTACATCGTACATACGAACTAGGAAATTTTACGTGTTTATAAATGTAAAAAGAATAATAAATTTAACAACCGAACCTCCAGTTACTGTTAAAAAACTAGAATTATCCAAACTTTCACGCGATAACAAACAGTTTGTTTTTTGAGTATTTTTTTTACGCACAGTACATAAAGTATCTCGACACATAAAATCTATACGGGCTAGGTCTTAGAAGTGAACATTTTGTTGACACTATATGGAACACAACTACTTGAAGTTTTGTCCTGGAAGAAATACAATAAAGGTTACCCTACTTAGAAAGAAAGGGTTTGACCACAGTGAGCGAGATAGCCATACATCATTTTTGCTTCAAGTAGGTATTCAGAGTCTGGACTCCACTTTTATCTGTACCTTCATGACTTGTACCCAGTGTTACGTCTAGATCTATATCGTAACACTGCCCGGAATCTTAGAAGAAACCATAGACAACTATTTTGTGACAGCGGACGTCAGAGGAAATTTGAGGAAACTTAGGTTTTGAAAGGAGTCATGTCTGTCCATGACATTAATTTTAGTGTTGCCATTGTTCAGCACAGACTAATATGTTCTAAACTTTCTGTGATAGGTTTTAAGAGCACAGATTTGATCCATGATTCAAATTTGTAAGTACATATGCGGCAGCCACAAACCGGGCGACGAGGATTGATAGTAGCCTTTGAACCACCTCTGGTTCATAGGGCTCCTCCAAAGAACTAAACTCTCAAACTAAACTAAATTCATTCATCAAATTAAATTCTCCAAAAAATCTAATTATAAAACGGGTGACGATTTTTGTCTTTGTTTCATACATTGTGATGATTTATTTGGGGTCTCGGGATTGAAGGAGTGCAAACGGAGCAGGGTCACGAAGTTCGGCGTTTTTTTTAGGAGCCCTATGTGATGTAGTGGAAGAATAAGAGCTTTTTAGAGAACTTTTGTTTCTTTATTCTTTCTGTGACTGTCGCCGTTTGTCAACTTGTCACATGGTTGTCACCATTGTATAATTTGCCCTTATTTTAATTTGCAATTTTTTACATCTTATTTGTTTTAATTATAATTTTAGTTATAAGTTGAATGTATCAGGAGTATATTCTGCGAGCATATCTTCTCTCATCAAAACTGCAATATTCCGTATATGTTTTATCATGAAGACGACATGCTGTATTCCTAAATGCAAAAGCAAGCGAAAGAATGTGGCTCTGCACCAATTTCCGATTCGAGAAACAGTCACCAAGAAGTGTATTTAGAGTATTGACTCTGCTCTTTTGAAGGGCCTTTCGGAATATCAAGTAAGATCGTCATATGTGTGTAAAAAACACTTTGAACTACGATTTGTTACGACGCTGGCAATTCTCATATTCTACTTTATTCTTAAAAGAGGAAATTGTGACCGACGCATTTGCTACTAGTTATCAAACTCAAGGCCCATCGGCTATTCAGGGTGTCAGTTAGTATCCGGGTTTTCTGCTTTAATTTAATTTAATAAGTCAGCTAGGTAATTTTAAAATTAACAATTTACTGTTGTAAATTCTGTTTCTGTTGTCCGTATAGTGAAGAATGCAAGTGTCTCCACCCCTTTTTGTTACTAGGGTGCTGTAAAAATTAGCTAAGGAATATTGTACACATATAACATCCTCTGTGAGAGACGAAAATTTATTGTACGTTATAAAAAATAAAATTGTTATTTTAAATAATCGTCCGCCATTTGTTAACACGAGGCATAAGCACAATCTTGTAATGCATGTAACTCCACTATGTTAATGATAATAAAATAAATCTTTGGAGTGAGTAGTTCTGGGGCAATACAATATATTGTTTAGTTTTTAAAAGTATATTGGCTTGCTCTGACCTCGATAATAAGTGTACCTAGATAATAAATATATTTATAAGTGTATTTTCGTAGATATGTTCATTCTGTTTTGTCATTTACAATAAAATAATTCGGTAACCAGATAGTTGTAATTTTATTCTTGCATCTAATTAATTATCTATTGTGTAAAATATGTGGCTACATAGCTATAACATGTGGTCAAAGCATGTGGTTAATATCTAACATGGCTTAATTATTACGACTGTACTCAGTTGACAGAAGGTTGACAGTTGAGCAGTCAAATGACAATCAAATGACAGTCAAATGACAGTTGTCAGAATGCAAAATACCCCTCCTCTATAATTTACCCGTTCTTCTGAGTTTCCCTTCTGATACGTAGTATCTTCTATCTATTCTGTGTATCGTAAGTCCACGTAAGTCTATGATTTGTATTTAACAATCTGTGTATTTAACGCTTAGACTTAAAAATTAAATGCTTTAACCTTTGGATTTAACGAAATTTAGAAATAAGACCACCACCCCGCCGTCCGTAGCCACAAATGTAGCCGCGTAAAATAGTATATTTTTCTTTACATATTATTAATTATGTTAAGTACTATTTGTACATATGGTATTGTATGTATTGTATGTATGGTATTTTTGTGTGTAGGGATTTTTTTTTTATTTATTGAAGGGCTTTGTCGCTTAGCGACTATATCGCCCTGTATTGCAGGGATTTGAAATTCCGGGCAAACGAAGTCGCACGCAGCCTCTGTCTTTACTTAGATTAGAAGAGTCACTACTCACCTAAGAGCAATACAAAGAATATATAGTAGGTACCTACTTTTATAGCTCTCTGCATTATTAATTTCAGCCTGCAAAGTTGATTATATTTAAAACTCAACATTACAGACTGATTTATTTCGTTTGAGGGTTTGAAACTAAATAGCTACCTAGGTACGTATCCGTATTCTAACGGGCGACGTGGTCTTGCCTAGGGCTTTAGGGTTATAACGACAAGTTATAACGGACTGCCGTTTACGAGACGTTATTACAAGTGGGTATGTATTTAAAAAAGGAAAGTACAGGGTACCTATAGCTATAAAAAATCGTCGCAACACGAGTGGTGTAAAAAGCTAAGCTCTACGTGGCTCTACACTCTTGCCAGTCTCTTCTTGGCACACCTACACTGAGGAATTTATTTTGGTTTGGTGGCCAAATAGCGTTCATCTAAGCTTTAGCGTTTGTATAAGCTACTGAGATCTGATTACCTACGTATTCTTTATTTTCTTACATAGACGTAAAAATATCTCCTTTTATCCTAGATAGTATATTCAATCCATTCTTACCAACCATAAGCTATCGTTCCTTAGCCAGGAAAGACTTTTGTAGGGAAAGATTTTAAATGAAAAAAAATTAATAACTTTAAACTATTTTATTCAACAGTTTTCTTTTTACAATATGTGTATTTATTTATAAACACTATTTATAGTAAATAAATCTATGATTTTATATACAATAGGCACTTGAAATAATATCGTTGTAAACTATTATCACATATGACAACTCTATACTTAATATTTTTACAAAATATATTAGGTACTAAAATATTCACAATAGCTGACTGAAAATTTCAGACATAAGATAATGTGCAGGTAAAATATTATAATATACATACATATACAATTATTCCATAACGTAATAGGCCTCGTCCACGATAGATAAATATAACAGAGAGCAACTCTCGGCAATCTACGACATGTACACATTAGCGAGACTACTCTAGCTAGAGAGTATCACTACAGTATACATAGAAAAGCTTTGCTACTCTCGCTCTAGTAATCTCTACGTGCACGTAAAAATTAGAGTAGAGTAATTTATTAATTTTGCAATTGACATGCTATGCTTTACTTAATAAATTAAATATTGGTGGAAAAAGTGATTGCGTGCGGTAATCACTTTTTCCATCATAATTTAATTTATTAATTAGAGTAGAGATTAGATTAGTCTCCAAGCTAATCTAGCTCTATACTCTCGACGTGGATGAGGGACTTTAGTCACCGCCACAAACTTCATGAAAATTGATAACTGTACACTTTATTTATTTTTAATATAACATAAAAATTTATTATTTTAACATTGTAAACTGGAAGCACTTGAAAATTGTCACAAAAACGGTTTAATTTAATATTTAGCATTCATTCAGAATACGACAAGCCAAAGCGAAACCCAACAGTTATATTTTCAAAGTTATAAATTAAATAAGCAATATAAATTGATTTAAAAAGGGCACTTTAAAGAGTTAAGGAATTTTTAAGATTCCGTATTTAGCTACAACTACAGAACATTGGTTTTTTATGTCATAACTGTGAACTTAATTGAATTTTTAATGATAACTATCGTAATTAACTGTTTAAAATCCCCAATATTGCCCGCAAAATAGGGTTTTAAAATAATGTTTTTATATACATGAAACCTCTGATATTCATAAAACATTAGGAAAAAAAAGAAAACTACTTGCTTCCACTTGCATTAATGCCAATAAAAACTGACATAATATAATTACACGGCTTTTCTCAGCACAGCTTTTCACGGAGGGTCCATGATTAAATCACAAATTTATAACTGCAATATATTAATATCTAAATATGGTTCTTAATTATGTAATATGGCTTTAAATTTCCCACTTAAACTTAATATATGTACAGTTGAGATCAACCTTACGATTACTTATGAAGATCTTACATATTTTGGCACGGTGGACCACATCATTGTTAATATAACTACAATAAATCTTTTACACTAAATAATTATAAACATTTGATACAATAATATTAACATACAATAGATATTTTTGTACAATATTGCATTTTTACGCAAGCAAATTTTAAGGCAAGCAAAGATAATTTCTATCAAATAGTTAAAATTGCACCGTTGATGATCTTTTATTTAGACAACACAACAAATTAGATAACAGTCATAATTTACGAAGATACAAAAATATTGTGTTGTTCTTGTTTTCAATCTAATATTTCTTGCAAATTTTATCACATAGACATTTAGGCTATCATATAAGACCTATTTAGGCCCTTAACGGATCATGAAACTGATAGAAATATTTTGGCGTTTAAATTAAAAGATTTCAGTTGGTATATTTTTAAATTTCATTTCGAAATTGCTTACTAATGTTCACATATCAGATAAATTATATTATTGGTATTTATTCCAATATTTTCCACTCGCATTCATATATCTACCCATCTCCCATTCATGAGTCTCTAACTAGCAACAGAGTACGTCCATAAATGGTAAGCTTCGCCTACCAATTTATGTGAATGGGTGTCGAATTGGCAACGGTCGAATCATGGGCATAACTTTTTAATTAGTGTTGTAACAAACAATGCGCAGTGCCTTCTTCATTTCTTCTTTTAACTAATTCAGTCCAGTCATGTATCCTAGGAGCACACACTAAAGAATAGCGACCTAACCTCCGCCTCGCCATAACTAAGAACTCCCCAGCACCAGCGGCCGCCCCGCACACCGATGATACGTGTACGTGGGCATGTAAGCTACGAGGTTTCCGACGTCTATGATTACGGTGTGTAGTGCGCTCTAGAGTGTTGTCAACTTCGTACCTGAACAAATAAAGAACATACATAAGAATGATAGTTTTTAATCTTCATTTGGCCAATGCAATAAATGACAATAAAGTAATTAAAAGATAATTTAGCTTATAGATAAGATAGCTTTGATAGGCATAGGTACTTAAGCGCCAAAGTTATTTCTTTTTCTGTTAAAAACACTGTAGGGACGTACAAACTTAGTCTACTATTTACCTACGTACTTATCTCACAAATCTCTATAATTGCGAATCTAATTAAATGTCAACAAGCTTCATACCAATATAAATAAATAAATATTCACGGATATTTCACACAACGTCCTCTGGTCCCAAGCTAAGCTTTATATGCTTATGTTATGGGTACTAGAAAACGGATAGAATACATATACTACTTTTCTATTGTAAATACATACTTATAATACATAGTAAACACCCAGACGCAGTACAAACATTTGTATGACAATTAAAAACATCACACAAATATTTGTCCTGACCGGGAATCGAGCCCGAGACCTCGTGAACGGCAGTCCGTAATATGAACCACAAGACCACGAGGCCCGTCAAATAAAATAATAAAAAATTTATATTTTTATATTATTTTATATTTTTATATCTTTTTAACAGCTCGACTCGGTATATTTATTTATATAAATATACCGAGTCGAGCTGTTAATTAATCCGATTTGCCCTTTTTATAAGGAAATACATGCGTGAATCAAGCTCTATATTAATTGACCTATACGAATGACAAATAAAATGCGGGTTTTATATGAAACTAGCTGTTGCCCGCAACTTCGTACGCGTGTAATTTAGAAACCTTAACAAATTATACAAATAAGCCATCCTCTTAAACCACTCTATCTATTAAAAAACCGCATAAAAATCCGTTGCGTAGTTTAAAGATACAAGATCATACAGGGACATACATACAAAAATAACGACTTTGTTTTATAATAAGTAACTATGCAATCCTGTTCCAAATGACCGGTTTTATACATTTTCCAAAAACTCTTTTTATGGCAGGTATCGTCAAAATGAGCTAAAGATTAACATTCTGACAAATTATGTTGTACGAGTGATGCAACCTAGATAAGAATTTAATATAATTTACAACCAAACTTTTGTTGTGAAGGCGGACTACAATCTCTAGATAGTATATCTACAACATTTAAGTGTTTCTCTGAAGTCACTATCTGATTGACTTGGACAAAGCGGACAAACAACTTTGTTTATAATAACTACTGTCTTTAAACTAACAGACATGATATCTGAGCTTTTGTACACAATATTATCATTCGACGACTATTATTATTAAAGGTCATGTAACAAGTTATGCTATCTTAGGAGCAAGTGCTAGATTCATTCAATTTCTTTTTGAGAAGAACTGAATTTGGAAAAACTGAGGATGACTTTTTTTTGTCTTAACGTATTATTAATATCTCACATTGTAATTAGTTGGCAACTTTGTTCTTACGTATGCTATACATACGTGATACGTTCTTACATAGTCGTTCTACATAACATGTAATTGTAATGAAATAATATACTTTTGATATTTAAACACTTACACATATGAAGAATTAAAAACACATTCCAAACTAATATCAACATCGTAGTGTTAATTAAACAAGCTCTCCAATTTCAACTATTTATGCAGACTAAAGAAAAACAAGGAACCATAAACGGCGACAACAATTCACCGTACTGTCCGTACACCGCAAACTTAAAAGGCATTGCGGTCGCCTATATCGGGTCCAATTACACATACATGTTCGATAATTGTTTTGAGGTCTAAGCATTTAAGAAATAAACAAAGTAGATTTGATTTGATTAACATTGTATCAATTTCAACAATTCTGCTTTATTGATATTGTTTATGTTAAAATAATTATATTATTTTAGCTTAATTTTAATTACATCCATGTCTTACTATGCACATCAAGATTTATAAGTTACCGTAAAGAATTTGAGCCTTTAAAATATGTCCAACTTAATTTCGCATATGTAGACTATTCAAGATTGAGATAAAGAATTACTATCTAATAATCGAATGCAAGAAAAGAGCCTATATAATGTTAAGGGCCTACATCAATATTATCGTATATCATCGCCGACACGTACATATTAACACAGCCAGTAGGCACAGAAAATGAAGAATTAGGGATACTTTTCCTATTTACTCAAAATCTACTAAATATATTTTAATTCTGATTTACGTGTTTCTTTAAATGATAGTTACTTATGTTTTTAAAGTTATTTCTTTAGTTAATACGCGATAATAGACCGACAAATGAAAAAAATAAAAAATTTGAGAGGTTGTTTCGCCAAGATTTTCTATCGAGAAAACTTTTTTCAATCGCGTTTCTGAGTTTATGCGATCCTAGATAATATATTGAAAAAACATATACATCAATCCATTCAATCTAAAGAAACAATGAAAACTTCGTACATAGAAAAATGCACGAAGCTATTTTGGTATCCTCTTAATGTTAGTGATCGATTAATAATTGCTTACTTACATAAAGGTCTCCTTTATCGACCCTGGAAAATTGGGCACATATCATATACGTATACCTTTTTTTATTCTTATCTACATAAAATTTTTTATCTACAAAATAGTTTACACGTCTTTAAATATTATTAATAACAGTATTAATAAATGCTTACCGATAATAATCGTCTTGATGCGTTAAATCAGGCTTATCCTTTTGTTCTGTGCCACTTGTGGCTCTGATAAGCTTTGTTAGGCGAAGAGTCAATTGTGTCGTATCCAGATCCTCTCGGGTCTCACTGCCTACAATAACTCCTCGTGACACTGTAAAGAATAAAGTGAAGACATCAAAGTATATTGTTAGGCTGATATGGTGTCTATACTAGTGATGGTACTAATACATAAGTTTATGGGTTCGATAGTCAATTGAGAATCAAATTTTTTAATAATGAATAAATGACTAAGTGATGTATGATAAAGTGTATCTAAAATGAAATTATTTTATATAAAAATCCAAACTTTCTATAAATGAGTTAGCCTGTTTTGCAATAAAAGTAATTGGATAGTAAAATTATGTTTTCTAAAATCTGTTAATAACATCTGCAACAAGAAATAATTATGTTTCTTTCATTTTAGTAACGAATGTTAGGAACCGCACAAAAAATAATTATTTAATAACCGTTCCTCCAAATCGATATAATAGCTCAAAATAATGTTCTCGGCAAAACCACAATAAAGTTTTCAAATATAAATGTAGATAAATTGTATTAAAATATGAATTTTATTATTCAGTTATTAAATAATCTCTTATTGATTATCTCAAAGCCCAAAGCTTGATGTTTTGTTTAATAACACGAGTTTATCTTAATTATAGTAATTGGTGGAGCGTAAACAAATTAAAAGATATAAAGTTTAATCACAGAATGTCTCGACGCGTGTGTTATAACAGAAATTGAATTGTACCGGCGTTTTTTTAACATCTACGTATGCATATCAACTATTAAAGTAATAGTTACATTTTGAAATGACATGACGTACTCATAATTGATCATATTTTCTGCTAACATACTGTATTTTACAGAAATATAGGTGTGAAAAAGCTGTTAAAACTATGTCATACAACGCATCAAAGATCGTTCCTCGGTCTCAAGTAGTTTTCAACCTAAACTGGTTCTCTCGCGACACCAGATTTATTGTATAGATATTAATCACCGTGTCGCCATTGTTCGCGACGCAATACATTTTTTGTTCGTTTCATGAGTAAGCGCAAAATGTACCCGGAGTTTTACTACGAGCTTTTATCTGATATATAGGAGAGAATAATAGTCCAGTCTTTAATAAGCGGTCATCAACCCATGGTCCCAAAACTATAATTACATACAAGGCGTTTAACTAACGAGCCATCATACTTCTATGCAATCATGAAGACAACTGTTCATTTAATTGTAAGTTACGTGTTAAAATACTAAATATTCATTATACGTACTAGTTATTTACATTCTTTGTTTAATAAAATGTTAATGTTTATGTAATAAATCATGCCTGTATTCATCTACAATTAAATATTAATTTATTTTCCAAGCGATCAGAAGAACAATTGAATAATAGTTTCCTTTTCTTAACAATGTAACAATAGCTTGTCATATTTATATGACAAAAAAACCATAGCACGTAGGTTGTTTGGGCGTAGAAGAAAAGATATTAGAATTTTATGTGACATGACAAACAAAAAACCAATGATATCTGGAGGCTAATAATATGGGTGAAGCAATCGCCACGGCGGGGAGTACTGCATTACACTGACATAACTCCTCAAATATTATAATTTATCAAATGAATAATACCTAGTTTAAAAAAACTAAAAAACACGCTTTATTTAATCGAATTATTGCATTGTCATCGGTCTTTGACAGGTGTGCAAAATTTGAATAGAATCTGACCGTTTAAAGTGGGTCAAAATAGCGTCCATAGGAGTCGGTTACAAACATACAAACAAACATACAAACAAACATACAAACAAACATACAAGTGAAGCTAATATAAAGCGTGTAAAAATAAAGTTTTTATATAAAATTCCGAACATGACGCGTGCTTGTTCCCATTTCTGTGTGTCCAACTATCCAAATTCCGGCGAGTTATAAAAAAAACACTCCATATTCCTTAAAATTTGTACAAACTTGAGTGGATATGGCAGAATCATGAGTCATTTGTTTTCGGTCTGGTATTACCTATTCTGCCGTTAAATTAATAAAAGAAAATAAAAATAAAAGATATAAAATGCATCTGTAGGTCAAGCTATGATAGCTTAAATCATCAGGTATCCAATAGTTTTTATGAAATTAGGCTACTATAGAAGATAGCTAAAAGTGAGCAATCTTTCTTAACTTCAAGATGTAATTACACCGCAATTTTAGGGATAACATATTTTATCATTTTAAAGATCTACGGCACCGAGTAAATACTTGGCGGTATTTAAGTAATGAAAAATGAGACTTTTTGTTAAAACGTTTAGTTTAATTTCAGGCGCGAGGTATTTCAATGATGACAAGAATTGCATAGCGGTTGCGTTTGCATTATTAACATTCAACAAAACGAGTAAGTATACTCGTAGTTGTAAGATTACTTATCTTTGTGGTGAATGTTGTATAGTACATACTCATATAATATTAAATTTATGCTTAACAAATCAAATTATGGTGGAAAAAATGACTGCCCCATGCGGGACTTGAACCCACGACCTCGGAATACCGTTCCGAAGCTCTTTCCAAATGAGCTTATTGCGGTCGCGCTTTTTACATACAAAAACTTATGCTTCTTAGGACTTACCGAGATCGCTGGTACAGAAAGCAAGTTCTAGTTCCGACTCACTGCAGGGACGACAATCAGCCGTGGATGGGTCGTAATGTCGCCTCACTAATGGTCTCGCTTCATATCTAAAGACAGCCATCGTTTTTAATGTGCCCTCTTCAGGTTCTGCCTCTACGTAAAGAGCGGCTCTACCGTGTCGACTTCGAAAGCACCGCAACTCTTTTGGATCACCGTCATTAGGGGCATAAAGCGGCACTAACTTGTGTGCTCCTTCCACGAAAAGACGAGCTGGAAATCGTGATGCGACTTCTGCAATCAAACAATTGATAATAAGAAAATGGTTAAGAACTTTTTACAAACTTGTTATCTTTAGGTGCTCAACTGCAACACGCATTAAAAATTCATTAATTTATAATTGTTTACAAATTACGACTTTAACGACATGTTAATTAACTTTAAAAAATAAATGACAAGCGTAGGTTTAGAATTTCGTAGCAAGAACTGCTCTATCCTAATTAGTCTAATTATAATTTGAGCACTATCTCACAGGTATTATAAGTTTTCCTACTATCTCACAGCACTGTAGGATACTTTAGTATTTGTTTAGTATGGTCGCTTAAAAATTGCAATTTCTCATCTGTTAGATAGTATGGAATACCTACTCAAAATTTAGTAAATTAAGTCCGAGTGGTGTTTGGTTGTCAGCCTGTGTAGTTTACATACCTGTGTCATTTAGTCGCAATTCATGGAACAAATCAGGCGGGTCAGGTCTGCGCATGATGCGCACACATACTTTGAAGTCTCGCTCGTCAGACGGGAGGGGTGGTCGGAACAATAGTCGGAGGGCTCCTCGAGGATACACCCACGATATGGTCCCTTCGCGACACCGTAAGTAGACAGGAGTGACACCTCGTTCTTCTGACGATGTCAAGCCACTGGAAAAAATATTGAAGGTTAGTGTTTTGGAAGACATCATTTGGGGTATTTTGGCCTATTGGTAATGTATGTGACTACTCGTGTTACAATAAAATATTGTATCATTGAATTACGAGTATATTGTATGAGACATGAAATGATCAGTACTTATTAATTAAGTCAACATCAGTTTATTATTATTTTTAAAGTAATCTTATTAGACAATTAAAGAACAGAGCTATTGTATATTCAACGAGGTATACAAACGGCTTATGTAAGATTAATAAATTATTCAGATAACTAGTGATCCATCATTTTTAGGGTTCCGTACCCAAAGGGTAAAAACGGGACCCTATTACTGAGACTTCGCTGTCCGTCCGTCCGTCCGTCCGTCTCTCACCAGGCTGTATCTCAAGAACGGTAATAGCTAGACAGTTGAAATTTTCACAGATGATGTATTTCTATTGCCGCTATAACAACAAATACTAAAAATAAAATAAAATAAAGATTTAAGGGGGGCTCTCATACAACAAACATGATTTTTTTACCGTTTCTTGCTCGATACTAATAACGTTGCCTTATGTTGCATAGATAATGGTACGGAACCCTTCGTGCGCGAGTCCGACTCGCACTTGACCAATTTTTTAGTATTACATGTTACTTAATATCTATGTTAGTATTACAAGCACGTTATATTATGGAGGATATTAATTATGAACATATCTTGCTTGTATTAATCAAACAAAAATATTTTTTATATTTAATAGTGATTACTTTGTAACTAGAAGCAATTTATTATATAATTGTAGAGGTTGTTTACTACAACTTTGTTCAAACCGCACGCGCACTTATATATCGGTAACTATTAACTTTAACTACGCTTATAAATTGTATACCTATCTTTTGTCACAAAATTGTGTTTATCATATTTGGCAATGATTGGAAGGTTACTGCCGAAGTCATTAATTTGGACCGAGAACTCATTACGTATTCCGTGTCCAACACGGCAGTGCGAACCGGCTCCATTTATTATCTTCAATAAAAATTAAAATGCATCAAAATGCTACCGTTGAAACAAAGAGTCAAGTAGTGAGAGTACTGCTTGACTCTTTGTTTTAATGATCATTATAAAAGGTAGTTTTGTGTGATCACGTTTCACCTTGCGACATAAAAAAAAAATATTAAAGGAAGCCTATTTTCTAGATTCAGTCGAAAATTATCGAAGTCAAATATCCGAAATCACATATTGTTATCTTCTAGTGCCTGGTACTATTACAAACATAATAATGTATTTACTATGTACGTAAGTAAACTTTTACCTCAAAAACTAAATATTATAATTAACCGCTTATCGACGACAAGTTTGTTATTGTATTCATTCGATGCACGCATTAATATTGAATTTTATTTGTGTAGAATCAAGCTTCTTGTTTAATATACTACTTGTTTAGTAAACCGGTCCGAAAGACTATATTGAAATTTATTATTATTGTTGGATCTAGATGGAAAGTTGTAGGTTGGGCAGTGGTAGATAAAGGCTCGCGATCGCGGTGTCATTTCTGGCGATATCTGTCGAGTGCTGGCATAAACAAGCCGCAACAGTGGACAATTGTATCTGCGATCAGAACACGTGGGTTGCGATTCTGGAGTAGCGCCCACGTCGATCCGACCACACGCCATAAGATAAAATATACCTCATATCGCATCATAGTACCTACACTATAAAAATGATATCATGTAAAAATTCTTCGTGTTATAGCACACTAATAAAATATGTCTTGCTATATTTATAAGAAGCTTTAACTGACAGAGCAGATTTAAAATTTAGAAAGGTTTTCAGCTACATGTTTTAATACAGCTTTTACTCCACCTTCTCACTTAATTGTTATACTTGCCTATCATAAACATTGGTGCCAATTCTACGCGCACAACTAAACTTAATTTAACTAAAAAATGCAAAACAAATATGTACCGGTTCTATATTAATCCGGTAATATATTTATTATTACCTAGTATGTCACTATATTAATCTAACGACACTCTCATCACCCTTTCTCTTATTGGATACCACCAAACGTCAAGCTAATAAGTGTTATTAACTTAATAACTTGACCATAGGTTTTAATATTTCTAATCGGTATGGAGTGGTGATAATTACACTCTCCTACGCACGATTAAAATAAACCTCGAAAGTTTCAATAACAAATTAATCAAGTAAGTCTTAACTCAAAGTGAGTTTGTGTACCACAACTTTTTTTAGTGACGCCGACATAGAATTTTGTCGCGTCATATCCTACTTTTACGTCATCGTGGATCGTCCATAATCTCACTAATGGGCGAATGTTGAAAAATATGTTTAGTAAATGAGAAACTAATAGCAACAAGTAGGATTCATGCCGGTCGCGACACATGAGACGTGGTCTCTACCCTTACATGCGGGGGTGAACAACCTTTTAAGAGTGATTACAGGGTACCTGAACACAGGCTTGTTTTGCATACGATTATTAAATATAAACTTGATTCTGGCTAAGTTTAACGTTGCTGTAGCCTACACTTACTGATAAGTTAATTAAAAAGTCCCGGGTGCATTAACTATTTTATCTATTCTATTTGATATATCTTAGTAGAAAACGACCTAATTTATACACCAAAACGGATACAGACATATTGATGTGAAAATAATAACAAGCAGTGCTTTAGCCATTGGTAATAAAGTGAATGTCATAATGTGTTGATTGCATTGAAAACATTAAGACCTAAACTACGCACGCATAAAGCTTTAAACAAAATAAAACTGCCTAAAATATATACCTAGTATAGTTTACGGTGTAAGATCTCTGTCGTTTTAAGTTTATCGGCTCACGCTAAGACAAACACCCACAAAAACTACCCCTATAAAATCCACAAAGGTTTTTTTTGTAACCAAATCGAAAAAAATATGTGGCTTGGGGTGTTAACTGTAACGAGGCGGTCTAAGTCGGCTAAGGCATGTTTACAATGTTTTCATCGTTTTAAACTTAAATAGTTTAATAAACATATGGAATACATTGTGACATGTGGCGCTTAATATGTACAAACTTAGGTAGATACAATAAATCTCATAACGCATAATAACATTTTAAAGAAAAATATTTTATGAACTCCACATAATAATATACAAAACAATAAGGTATATTGAGTAATGATCCATTAAGGGGCCAGAAGATGACCGTCGTCGGCAGCAATTTGAAGCAATCCCAGTCCATTACAAGGTACAAATAAATGACGCGACCGCTGATATCGCCCTAAAAGCTGCTAATGTATTTTAACATAACCCTACCGCATATCTTCTATTTCACTTATACAAAAGCTATTTATATTATCCATCTCACTCTTAAGCTTCTAAGGAATTACATCCGAAATGAAGTCACGTGCGCTGTCCAATTAGTGTCTCCACATTATTCTTTGGCACAAGCCATAAATGGTACAATATTGCAATATGAATATAGTTTACCAATTTAAGAAACAGTTGTAATAGCTTTAGATAGATTAAATTGATTTTTATATCAATTAAAATTATGGGTTTTCGTATGTAGGCAGAAAACATCAATTTGATTAACGGCAAACCGGTATCGATCCCAATATTGCTTTCCCGTGGAATAACTATGTACCTATGTATATGTTCGTAATTTCATCTCGGCAATATTAATACGTTTAATAAAACTTCTGTTAATAAAAACAATTTTATGAAGCTATAAGAAAAGATTTTACTCCGCAATAAATTTATAAATTTACGTATCCATGTTATACAACACTGTATACTGGTTAATAATATAAAAGCATTAGGATTTTTATCAGAAAAGACACTGATCCTAACGGGTTATGTAAATTTAAAATTAACGTCTAGATATGTAAAATATCTGACCATATTGTCTTGTAATATTGTGTTTCTAGAATTTTTCGGAATATTTTATGGTCCTAAATCTTGATCCGTGTTTGGTTGTGTAGAAAGTTCGTTAGTGAACGATAACAGGTCCCATAAAGCGTTATCGTGACACTACAACAACCTCGACAGAATAATAAAATAAATGTGTGGTTTTCTACGAAGAGTTCTTTTTTAAGAGTTATTTATTCTCGCCCATAGCTGGCGAGAGATAACAATGTCGCGTGCGTTCAACCTCAACCTAGTCACTGGGATACAGGGCTGCGCTACAATATATTAAGTGCAAGTCTAAAACAATAATGAATATGTATGTCATGTAAAATACTGTGTCTCAAAGTTTACTTATATTGGACTGTGCATTCAGTTAGAAATTGACATTCTTACAAGAAATTTTCTAGAGAACACATCCGATTTTATATAGGTAGGTACTCTACGTATATTTAAACGTAAATTTAAGGATGAACTGATTGATTGTAATGAAGGACTTTCGTTAATTTAACGCATCTACTTCTAACCAATGAAATTAGGTATATATTATCTGCTGCTGCTTTTTAACGAAACTAGGTGTAGTAGAACTTGTAGAACTGACTGTGCTTATAATCGTTTGTTTTTCAAAGTATTATTACATATTTTTATAAGAATAATTTAATCTTTGCTGTCTATTACAGCTCAAAATCAAGAATGTAATTGAGACTATTTTTTCTTTAAGTGTCAAATATTGCTTAACGTATCAGATTAGCCAAATGGACTGACAAGGCCTTAAATTAATTAGTGAAAAGAGCATGTAAATTCGTTTAGTAGTTTATATAATCATTGCTAACAAACACACAGACTGCTGAAACCGTGTAGTTTGTTTAATAAAACGTAAGGATAAAAAATTATTGAGCAGTGCTTGTTAAACAAGCAGCCCTAACTACAGAGACACAAGCCGCGCCTGCAAGCCTGCCCTGCCCACGCGCCACTCGCATTGTTGTTTCCGTATAGATACTAGCAGATTATAAAATGTATACCGGCATTACCGGCTCCAAGACAATTCCGTTACTATTGTCTTTGAAAATACTACAATAGTAATAAATATTTAATATACTAGAAACTGAAATCGTAAACGTAGGTACCTACTTCATCCTGGTATTGAGAGTTATTATTTCTTCAGTCAATAATTACAACCGTATCAAAGCAGCATATAGTTCATAAGACTCAATCTGTACTAAATACGGAACAAGTTTTACTACTTCACAATATGTTAATATGTCGTTCAACCATTGTGTTGCTATCTAGTCCGGCTTGTCATGTCTCCGATTACGCACACAAGCAGGACTTTTACAGCCATAATGATTTATAAGCTTTCAAACTCACCCACACACAGCCACTTTAATCTTATAAGAAATGAATGCCCTCGCGCACAAAGGCACGAACTTCGTGTTGTTTTTTCGTTTGTAGGTCACAGTAGAATAAGAGTGATTGTAGAGAACTGCTAAGCAAGTCAGATAGTGGTGAGTCTTGCTGCGGGGTTTTGCATCAATAATCTATTGATTATAATGTTAAGGTTATGTATTGTAATGATTAAGTGCAATTGGATTTTGTTGGTCACCAAGCTATTTTGAGAAGGTATCAGGCTGTATTAACAGGAACTTGTTTCTTTTCATTATCTATGCTAGACTTTCAAACTATTAAGCTATTATTGATAATTTTTTATCATAAAATCTCAATAACATTGCTTGATCCGGAAATACAATCTAAAGCATCTCCGTAACAAGGATTGTAGCTTAACCACTGTGTAGTAGAGCTAATCAAATTATAAACAAAGTCTAAAAGTTAACCATCATTACGATTTCACTTATGTAAAAGTATACCTTTATCAATTTGATTATTGAGTAAGTTGCCCTGTACCGGATCTGTTTCTAGACGTAACATTATTGACATGTGAGACAGGCAGTGTTATCAAATAGGATATTACTGTGAGTGTCAAGTCATGTACAAAGGATTTCCTTGAAACAATGGGTGCTTGGACAATAGCGGAGGCGGGCACTGCCGCGGTCCGGCCGACACGTGCGTGCTATTGTATTCATATGCTGTCTCTACATAACTCGATCTCGAACCCGTTTCCTCGCTCAAGCGACACAATATCTACTCGCAATCGATTCTATTGATCATCGATTTAAGAGAAACTTTGTGCCTCCAGTCATGCACGATTTAAACGAGAACGATATAATTATATAGTGCACTTAGCGACAATCATCTGGATCAAAATTTCATTATCAGCTACTCGTAGTTAACACGACGATTATTTAGAAATTTTCTAATGATATGTAACAATTTGATGACCAAAATGTTTTGTTATTATGTAGAAACAAAAATGGAATAAAATAATAATATTTTTAGTAGTGACTACAGTTTTTACTTACAAATGTACTAACATAAACGACATGTTTATGTTAGTACATTTTTGTTTCTACAAAATAACAAAAAAAAAAATTTACAATAATGAATTATGTGTTGGTCAACCGCAGAACATTTTTACAATTATCTGTGTTATTATTTCTTATATTCTTTAAATTACGATTGTAGAGCCAACACTCACAATGAGAATTGCCAGGAAACAATCACAATAACAACGTGCCAGGCCACGATCTGGTGTAAAATAGTGTAATTGACGTGGGCGGTCAGGGCAGTTATACTATAACGGATACAGATATAGCAAACACTTGCATGCACATGAAAAATCTAATCCAAAATATAATATTAGCCACAAATCTAAAATTTTAAAAGAAATTGAGTTTTTCTCTTTTTGTGAAACGAAACTAAAAATAAAAATCGATTGGATGTTGCTTGATTAAAAATCTGATAGAATGTTTCACAATACCAAACAGGGGTTTTGGCAATGATAAAGTCAGGAATCCACAGATCGTAAAAAGTGGTGTCAAATGTAGAGGTGTAATTATGTGTAATACTTTATGAGGACGTATAGTAATGCCAAAACAATAGGTACCATATAAATAGTTCGTTCCTTTTATAAAGTGTATCATTATTTTGTTACATATCCATAGCCTTGTACCAAACCAAGGTTCGTAGATGGAGGCAGGTCACACTGTCCTATGCGCTGATTCGTTCTGATTGTATAATAGGAACTCGTGCGCTACGTAGATGTCGCGTGGGCGCCCCTCTTCCAACTACTAAGAAACACCGAGGTAATTGGTGTTCTGTATCTTAAAAATCAATGTGAAAATGGTAGATACTTTACCAAGTCTTCAAACATGTATCACTATAAAATGCCTGAAATGAACAAATTATTTCATCAAATAATGATGTCACTCTTAGCAATTAATTGGCCATAAGGTTATTGTTGTTATTGTTCAAAAGAAAAAGGTATAGAATTCAAGGTACCTATATAAAAAATATTGTCTTTCTTCGAACAAAAATAGTTTTTGTATTATATGTAAATTAATGATGATCATTATCATTTAGTATGGATCCCGCTAGAGTTTTCACTTTCTCAATTTACATTCGAATTCGTTCGATCACGCATATCAACTTGATGAACCTGATGTTGTAGGGTCTACTTCCACTATCGTTTCCAATTTTTATTACTTTATCCTCTCACCAAGAAACTCTTACATCATTCTCATCAATAAAATTGCCAAAACGTAGAAGTTAGAACAATGATTATTAATTCTTTGAAATTTCTCAACAAAGATCTTTGCAAAGTACGCAATAACTTAGACAACATCACTGTCACCAACACAATAAAACGTAAAAACAAAATAATCCGAACATAACCTTGCAAATTAAAATGTTGCATCTAAATAATGTGTACTAGTACTACTGAGTTCGTTACTTTTTTGGTTTAATTAAGACATTAACATTAAATTACGATGCGTAAATAAATAAAAACTATTGAACTGGCAGCTAAACTTTGAAAAATTAAAAACATTCCTACTGATCAACAACACATTCTTTAAAAATTGCCACTTACTGATGTTAAGGAATGTATTACACTTGTATATATAATAGCACATAATTGATTACACCTGGCGATGCTAAGTAGTCAAACAAATTTGCATAATAATATCTTGTATTACATACGCAAAGGTATATAGAATATATAGTAATGCACGTCAGTCTGTCCAATCAGTGTCGTCTTAGGAGTTTACTGTATAAACAAGTACAGTTTGACATGTTAGCTATTTATGAACGTAGTTTAATATGTACTCAGAGACGGATCGTGACTTCTGCTCATTACTATCTAAATATTGTTAGTTCACATATTATAAACGTAGGTATGTAAATTATCAAGTGCGTTATTGCATTTCGTCTAAATGCAAGTTTTAATGACTGTTATAGTATAATCCTTAAATAGTTTTAACTCAAAATTGCCCTACATACTTTACATAGATATGTAGGAACAAGTACATACATGTATTACAGAAGTAATATGTCACTGGCTGTTCTTTAGGAAGTACACATTTTCACACAATTTCACACTCTTAATTACACTGCCACACTTATTTCACAACCAAATCCATACGGTTGTCTGGAAGAAATCGCCGAGTGCAAGACCGCCACTTGTACATCTAAACTAGTGTTCCTGTTTGTCTGCCTTATGTAATCCTTGTGTGTACAATAAAGAGTGAAATAAATAAATAAATACACTCGTAGAAAGGAGTAGCCTACGTAAATTGTTTGCATTTTGCATGTAAAAAAGACAGGATTCTTAGGGTTTCGTACCAAATGCTAAAACGGGAGCCTTACTAAGAATTGTTGTCCGTCCTTCCTTGTGAAATAATCTTACATAAACGAATAGACTTAATAAAAATGTAACTATTGCAACATCTAAGGAAACTATGTACATACTTTCAATAAATTTGTGTCGGTCACCTGTTTAGGATATATCTAAATAACTATTTGCAAATAAATTCTTAATTATCTATTACGCTGTATCCGTTCTAAATATTATAGTGCTTGTATATTGTCAAGGCCGGTACAATTTTTTATATGTTTGTAAGACTATTGAGATCTGAATAGGTCTGAGTGCGCATGTGCGGTCGGCGCCGGCACCGACGTCATCCAGGCGCCGGCTGGGACCTTCGCTGGCGCAGCACATGTGGCCACATGTTGACAAACATTGTAAATAATCAGCTTCAGACAAAACATGCTGACCTCTGCTTATCATAAATATGTTATGACGAAATTCTATAATGTAGGCAGAAGCTGGCTAACGAGTGGTTATCCTAACTTTTTAATTAAATCCTAAAGGTAAGATTTTACTACAACCTGCTGAATATTATAAGGCTTTATACCTACAGAATCGTTTTATTTTCGTAAGTAAGGACTTAAATAACGTTGTTTTAGAAAAAAAATAACAAGCGCGGTAAATTTAACTTTACAAAGTATAATTAAATCACAGAGTTATTTAAATATTTGCTGTAAAAGAATGTTGTAGACTTAAAATTATTTCTTCGTAGTGATTAAAACAACATAACTATATCTAGGTAAGTAAATAAAATATTTAAGGGACAAAACACGCTATGCTATAGAACACCGCGCTCGAATTACATGTAATTTGGTAAGAACGTAATTATGCGAAGCACCGACGACCATATTACATTTACATTGCTTGGGGAGACATACTTTGTGTCTTGGGTATGAAATTATCCTAGTTTCTAGTAGACATAAATACTGTTTATTTTTATGTGGGTAATATGCAATTAATTCAATCAACTCCTCGCTAAAAAACTTTGAATGACTTACTTTGATCAACTAATTTATTAATAGCTCCTAAAACCTCTCAATGTCAACATTTATATCAGATAAACATTTTACGAACTGTTTATTTGAAATGGACACCTAATTATAATATCTTCGGCAATATTAATCAATAATTAATTGAAAACGTTATTTAAATGAAAACTTAAGAAAGTCCATTAAGGTTTTATTGCCTATAGTTAAAATGTTAAAAAAAGTCACTATAAATAAAGTTATTTCAGAGAATCCCAGAAAACAAAATGATTTATGGTAAACATTATCATTATCAAATTATATGCAAATATACGTCAAAACCTGGCAAAGGATAGATTGATATGTGGGAGAAAATCGATAAGATAAAAGGATTTGAATCGATATCAAATATTCGAAATACTTTCACGCAAGATTGCGATTCGTGGGAACTGATCGAAATTGATCTACACAAGTCCTATACCACTATTATAAATAAGGCGTCGTAAAAAACTGATAAGGATATTTGATACCTGTGAACTGTAAATACTGGTGCTTACCGGACATAAATAATATGTAAAAAAATAAATAGTAGCTACTTGCATATGCTACTCAACTTTCAATCACCATAGATTCAATGCGTAAAGCATACAGATTACAATATTGTATCACTTTTGTAGCAGCATATACGTTTTCTTTTATGCAAATATACAACCATAAATATCTTTTACAGAAAGAACATAAAATTAATTGGATTAAAAAAATACGATAAATTAAATTATATTGATTTAGTCCGCTATAATTGGTATATATTTCCTATGATATATATCGTATCTGAATTTAATAGATATACCATCAGTTTTGTGGCATATCATATATCTTTTAAATCAGGCTTCTTTAATCACATCATACACAATCATCACTAGTAAAACAATACATGTCTGTCTACTAATGATTACAGATTAAAAATTGCAATAAAAGATTTTGCCGCCGAAAACTGTGAAACTGAGTACTTGTTACATTTATCAAAACCTACTTACGTATCTATTTTTTTTATAAAATGAAAAAATTGGTAGATTGAGGTCATATGTAATGTGTCAAAGATATCTCACAATCCGAAACTAGAGTATTGACCTAATATATACGAGTCAGTTTGTGTAGTTAATAAGCTTATCAAAGTGATAGCTGATAGCATTGCTTGTAGGCGCGTAATCCCAGTGATTCCCACATCACATATAGGTGATTCTTGTCTCACGTATAAGATAAGCACAGTTCACACGCCTTTATCTAACAAACCACAATTGTGACACTTGTCAATGTGATATTTCAAGCGGTCAGTCAACATTTCTCTGTCAACAAAATTCTATACACATAAATATATCACGTGAAAAGATATAAGAGACTCAATCACCCAAGTATCACAAAACATTGATGTTACCATAACATTGAAACAATTATACTGCCCAACTAAGCGCAAAAGCGGTAACTCAAAGAAAGCGAGTTTTGAGATAATTGAAGTTATGTAAAAATAGTTATATATATACTTTATGTATAGTTTTTTTTAATTGTTAAATATTATTTATATATTATATAGGGTGTATTTGTTATCACATTAGTTAAATTATCAAAAATGTATAATAATGTACTTTATTCATGAGATACGGTTACACCGCTTAGTAAACTATAGAATTAAAATTGAGATACCGCTTTTTCGTTAGCTCTTCTCAAACATGTGTGTATACAAAAAGGAATGTATTTTCTATCGAATAAAATATGTATTATTTGAAAAAAAAAACAATTAAAGTATATATATAACGTTTTTTTATTATTAAAATTTGAAATTACATAAAAAAATATTTAAAAACAAACGGTTTTTGGAAGGAATTTTAGTAGTCAAAAGTAGGGAGTTCTCTCCAAAAGGACATTCTATTTTGTGGTATTATATTTTGAAAAGATTTCAAAATATTTTCTTTTTTGTTTCTTGAAATTCCTTCCGGAGCAGTTTTCTTTTTTGGTGGAGGCAAGACATGACTTTTTAAAATTTTTTTTCCTATAATGCTAGCAGTAATTGCATTTTGATCGAATCCTGTTTTGTAGGTGATATCAAAACTGCCTCTTTTAACTTCAACTTCAACCATTTCGCTGACATATGGACGCGGTTTAATTCGAGACAGTGCATATTGTGTGGTATAATCATCCCAGTCATAAAAGTCTTGCATGTTCATCTCTTTAAGTTTTACGTTTTTTCCTGCAGTGCTAACTGCCTGAGAAAAATCTGCGAAATCATAAATTTTGTTTTTCATGCGTTTTATGGACAGCTCTACCCTATGATGGAAACTATCAGCTGACATAAAGGTGTGGCCGGATTCAAAATATTTGATGACAATCTTGTCGGCGTTGATATCCTTAGAATTTATAATATAAATTAAGAAAGAAAAAAACGTCCAGTTTTTGTTCTGGGAGGAACAATTATCAACCCATAGTATGATATTTTTTTTATCCCGATGAAAAATAAAAAATTGATAGTATGCACTTATAATTTCGGCTTTGGAACGTCCAAACAACCCTTCATACCATAGTACAGGAAAAACACTCAAATCTTTTCGGCCTTGACCAGTTGGCACGAAACTTTCGTTGTAAACCACTATCCTATGAGTAAAAATAGCAGTTTTGAACATGTCTATCCTGGGCAGCATGATAACTTTTTGTAAATCAGCAGAATATACAACAGTATCAGTTTCATTTAGCTCACTGTCTAATTTATACTGCTCTCTGGACATGTATGCCCGTTTGTTATGACTTTTCCACTTCGTGCAACCTAGACAGTCTTCTTTAAGGTTTTCTTTGGTATGTGTATCATCGTGTAAACGGAACTCTTCACAGTCCTCACACTCTTCGTGGCCAAGCTTTACAAAAGAAATATTTAATTCTGCGACTACTTCTCGATATTTATCGTAAGATACTTTGCAAGACGGATTTTTTTCTAAAAAGTCTTTATGCATCGCACTGATTGTCAAATCACTGGGTAAGTATAAGCGATTGGGAGCGTGTTCACGCCTGTAATGAGATATACTCGGCTCAAAGCTCATTATATGTTCCTTAATAGGAGTAGATTCAATTTTATTGTGAGGAGTAGCTCCCAGTCTTTTGTCTACTGGTGGTGCAACCGTGTCGTTAGAATTGGCCAAAGCCGTATGTAAAGGTTTGTCATTAGATGATTTGTAGCCCAAAGTTGTCAAAAAGAAGGTTTTACATACTCCATACTTTGTACCGAGCACGTCCTTAAGTGAATAACTGTAGCTTACTTTTTTTCTGTACTCCTCTGATTCAAATCTTGTTACTGTTCTTTGTTTCACAGATTTAGCTGAGGTGTGATGCAGCATATAAGCCTTCCTCTCTTTGTCATTCAAACTCCAGAAGCTCTCATTTATAATTTTTCGCTGCTCTTCCGATATATTTTGGATACACTGCTTTTTGCATGAAGCAGGACAGGGTGGTTTAACGTTATGTTTCTCTCTAATCTCACTTTTTTTCACTTCATTTCTGACTTTGAGAGGTTGGTCGTGTTTTTTTCTTTTCCTAATTGTACCGGCCTTAGTATAAGTTGTAAGATTATGTGTATTTCCATCAGCTATCTCGTTTTGTGTCAGATTCTCGGTGTCCCTAAGATTATCATTTGGTGTCACTTCGTGTCCTTGAGATGAATTCTCAACAGATTTTTCGTATTGAACACTTATCACATTTGAATTATTCCTAAGAGATTCAGAAGTGCAAATAGTATTATCGGAAGCAGTTATCAATATTTTTTCTGTATCATCTTGAAAAATACAGGATCTTTGTTGATCTTCAATAGTATCTGTGATCAAAGGTTCTGGATTACCGCAATTAAAAACATTGTGTATGTTGTGTGTATTAAAACAAAAGCCTGGCGATGATATGTCACTTAAATCATTATGTTCAATAATTGGCACAGTTGTCAATGTGATCAACGAGTTAGGGGATTTGTTGTTATTCCCGATTTCTGTGTTTTGATCATCCTGATGCATAGCGAAATAATCAACGTTTGATGTACACGGACCCGATAAAAAATGTGAATCTTCAAAGTCGAAACCATTTGAGGAAGGAAGAATCGGAGCTAGTAATTGATCAGCACTGTTGAATCTTGAAAATGCGGGATCATCATCTGAATCACTAGTAGGAAAAAAGTCGGGATCGATCGTTTTAATATTACGTTGTAATTGTTTGGATTCCTTAAACTTTTCCCTCAACGCCTTATTTTTTTGTGCTAAAAGCATCATCATTTTCGTATTTCTTTGCGACATGGTTTATCTGTAACAATATTTAATAAGTATAACTGAATTATTTTATTCATCAAAAACGTTTAGTTATCTTTAACAAACATAATACAAATTATATATTTGGGAAATAAATTAAAATATTGCACTTACGTAATGTAAAGTGCAAATCAACTTATTATCATCGGAACAACAATAACCGTATGGCTGGGAAAATATGATTAAAAATAATGTACTTTATGTTCTGGTAGATCAAGGTCAATTTTGCTAAGTACGAATGCGTACGAGGGCGCGCATGCCAACCGCAAGAAAGTTTAACACAAAATTTCTAATTTTGCAATGATTATGGTTACAAAATGCTAAAATAATATTTAATAGGACTTACCTGAATGTCAATGTATGAAGTTACCCCATTAAGCACCTTAATTTACAGTTTTTTTCATAATTTTGCACAAATATCATGACCTCTCTTGACTTCACAACAAAAACAAACAAGTTATGACACGAATTTGCGAACGAATTTGCCAAGGGCAGGGATAAATCACTGTAAAATGTATTAGAAATTCGATCTTATCCAGTAAAACCATAAGGGCTAATTTAATTTTGCTATTGCAACCGTATCTCACTAATTCAAAACAATTTGCGTATTATGCAAGCATTAAAATACTAAGCATTATAGCGGTAACTCATTACTGATTTTACTCATCCTACTTACCGCTTATCGGCTAAGCAAAAGTTGTGTATTTATTTAAGAATTTTAGCGATATTTAAATTTGCGGCTGGTTGCCTACGTAATATTAATATACCTCTAACACCCTTAGTGATATATGGTAAAACTGAGATAGAAAAATCTTTCTTAAGGTTTTTTCATACGTTTTGAACAAGATAGTGCTAAATGGCTTAGTCCAGTAGATGCGTATTTTTTAAAGCTATCCGATGGCATAAAAATCAATTTTACGATTTTTTTTGAGATACCGCTTTTGCGCTTAGCAGGGCAGTATATATAACGCTAAGTTTATTGTAGGAGAAACTTATTCAAATTCTATGCACTGTATAGGAAGCTTTTGTGACACACATTTGTTCTGAGAACCTAGTGAGTACCAAAGCGTTTTCTTAGCCTAAATTGGCAGGATAGGACATTAATTTGTAGGAAAAATTTGCAACTCCTACAATGACTATTATTTAGGCAGAAAGACGTTTACTGGGATGAAAACGCTCAGTTTTAAAAGCAATTTTTTTTTTAATTGCTTTTAAAATTTTTGTTTCTCAAACGTAACCAACGTTTGAGATACTTAAATGCCACGCTTTAAAAAAATGTATAAAAAATATTTAACCAAGCAATATAATTCTGACAATGTTCAACATAAATTATTACAGGAATTTCAAGTGTCGTCAGAGATTTATTGGCGAGTTCAAAACTAAAAGGATACACCAGCTACACAGCTTTTTGGTGCGTGTTGTCCACATGTTTGTGTCGTCGGATTAGGTACTTTGAACGAGTTAAGCGCTCATAATTTACATTCATATTGCGTTTATACCATACGTTATATGGGATTATTGTCTATATTTATGTATCCTATGGGTATAACTTGGCTAGAAAAACATACGTTGATACTATAAAATATGATCGTAAATGAATAGGTAGTCAAACATAGGCTGCTCAGAATCATAAAAGTAAAATCTTCTAAATGAGATGTAATTGTATAACATTCCAATATAAAGTATTAATGATATATTTATTGTTGTCACATTAAAGTAGATTTATTTATTTTTACTAGGATTTAAAGGAATAATAGCTATAAAAAGTGATGTTATTTAACTTCGTGATACTTGTATTAACTTGGAAAACTTAATTGTATTAAACTAGAAAACTTAAATACACAATAAAACCTCAAAACAAAAACATTTAATACATGTTTTACTAGCATTTAATAAAAAAATTATTAAATCAGAGCGTTCGTTGTAGTGCCTTTAAATTAAAGTTATTAATTTATTAGTTCATTAATGGTTAAAAATTACCCTTTTACACAAATTTTAAAAATATATTAGATGTTATAATTCAGAGAACGTGTTCTGTACGCCCTTGACCGTATTTAAAAGCGTAATTGACACACAAACCGGAGATTGTAAAACTACTAACAGATTAATATTAGTATACAGACATACCTATAATTATATGCACACCGTGCTCAAATTTAGAACAACTTTCGATTGCTATTAGCGTAGTGTCGATAATAATATCATGTAATAAGTAATATTATAATCTAAAACTTATTTCATTTAACATTAAATTGATGTATGCAAATAAATGATAACTAACATTACTACATATAAAACTACGATAGTGATATTAAAATATTTAAATAACAGTTTGTTATTGAAAAGAAAGTATCTTTCTCATAATTCATAAATTTGTACAGACTAGTCAATTTTTTTGTTGGTTTATCACTATAATTAAGAACTTTTGCTATTTTCACACAGTACAATGTAAATTAGTAATTATTTTAATAAAAATAGTACCGTTAGTAATATAATATATAGCAAGTTCACACAAATATCAAAAGTTTTCTAACCCTTTTCAAGCTTTTAAATTAGCTACAATATAATATGGAGACTTAAACATATGAAAACGACGTCACCAGGCCACCATTACAGATCTTCCGTACTTCGAATACATAAATAATTGTGTTTATTTTTTCTAACAGTCTTTAACTTTAACCAACGTCTACACATGGTATCAGATCTTGATTTTTAAAGCTATAATTTATATTTATTTTATCTATAGATATAAGGTCTAACACATGTGCTAGTTTTAGTCACAATTTGTGGTCCTTTGAAACAGATGTTACCAAGAATTTATATTTCGCGTATATTAGCTGTCCACATATCAAGATAATATCCATCACTGACAATAATACATTTTTCATAGATTAATCAGTTCACCCGCATGTTTTAGGCCACGGTTCTCACGTGGAGACGCGACTAGAATACAAACCAGCCGTGAGAAAGACTTGTGTGGTTTGCGAACTGAATACTGAGTACTAAATCCTTTTTACTTACAATTTCATTGCTCTATATACTTTGTATACTTTCTTTATATTGTTTATTCTATTGCTAATAAAAATACTTTTTGAGTATTTTGTTGCGTTGTGTAACTTTACTATGTTTCTTGGTCTAGACATATTATATTCCCATAAACTATTGTATACAACTATAGTGAAAAGTTTCTTCAGTTTTAAGTATTAATTCTATTAAAATTTAATATTTACTGATTGTAATAAAAACAAGTAATAAAATGTAGAGTTTCGTAAAAATGTGTTTTTGATACAAAAGACATCAACGACATTTGTTTTGTGTTTTTTTAATTACATTCCGCAAATGTGATTATTGTTTGTATTAAATTCTTGGGAGCAATATAGGTTGTTATGGTAATAAGTATATTGCCACAACAGCCTATATTGCTCCCAAAAATTAAGTGAAATAATATAAAAATAATATTATTTTGTAGGCATTGCGCAACAGTTTGGCCAAAAGAAAAACTTATGAACTTACTTTAGTTTTATACGTAGTAAAAAAAAACTTAAAAAAAATTTTTCCATGGAGGCGACGTTGACGTAAAAACTTTAGCGTTAATTAGTAAACCATCTTCGCTTTACTAGTCATCATAGATCACGAGGTGTTCGGACATCGTTGTAACAAGAACTTTATCCCGTATCTAAAGTGTTACGGAATCAATAAGCGTGGTGTAATATGAGTGGTGGTGACGCGCACCTCGTCACAATGGGATGGAATGCGCCGCGACCGAATGCTCGACCGCCTGGAAGGGAACTCAAGCACCATCATGGCTTCCTACTGATATTTAACGCATTTTATACTATTTTAAACTCTTCATACTTATTGTACGATACAATGATTTACTTTAGGCTAAGAGTTTTTAGAATTACCAAAAAAAAATTATTTGACAAGATTTACCAATATCATATTCATAGAAGGAGGTTTGTTTACAGTATTTGTTTGCTCGTACTTTAACTTCCTTAAAAATGACAAGGTATTTATTATTTTAGTACAAATAAAAAGTGAAAAAATAAAATGAAGGTTGAAGTACAAGGTTTTCAGGTACACAAAGGCCTTATAATTTAACGTCTAGCATTTAAGTCATATTAAAGTTGCAAAGCGGTGTAGTGGTTTGACAAGTACGGAGTAAGAGTAACAATAGTAGGCTTTAGATAGCCAGCGGGTACCGACATGCCGTACAAGACTCGCAGGCCGTTCTAGCCATACTCACTTCTCCATAATATTTTCCGCATTGGGATTGCGTGCGGAGGGCGGCGTGCCCGGCGGCACCGAACAATTTATAGCGCACTGAAACTACGTACATACTTGTTATTATTTAACGGTGGACGCCGAGCACTGGACAGACGCTGCCTCCGGCTATTGCCAATACAGTGCTTTTAAACATGTACCTATTAATTTATTAGTAAGAATAAAACTTCTACACACTTTATAACGCAATGTAACACAAATAAATACTTCAACGAAATAAGGAACCGGGTCGCTTTGCAAATGCAAACGAACTCTCGTAACTGCTATAATGACTGTTTCGCTTTAATCGACTTCATCATCAGCGTGCAACAACTACCAAATAGGTAAATCAACGCTAAATTCTGACATCTTACCAAATATGTAATTTAAATTACGTTGCCACCGCACCGTATTCGGCAAGGATATTTTTCTCGTTACCAATTTGAATAAAATCATAGCGGTGTCTGGTGTCTTATGCACACCATACAAAGACACGTGCCCCGATGTGCGAGCAATGACGAACGTGCAGTGCTTGCCAAACAGGTCAAATCTCCATTAACATTAAAGCGTAATCATATTACTACTCAATATAGAGCTATCAGTGGCTCGATCGGAGACGGCCGAGGTATGCAGTGCGAGCGAGACCAACCATCAGGATCTACAATACAACAGTTGACCGGCCTTGTGGCACGCGCCAGCCCACTCGTATTCTATTTGATTTACCGACCTTATTAAATTACATTTCCAACTACTTAGATATATAAAATAAGAGCTAAGTTAAGTATCAGTAGCTAGACAAAACATAAGCGAATGGAAAGGGACTGTGTCGTAAGCTGAATATACGAGTATATAGGAGACCGTTTATTTAAATTTACTTTGCTTACGCAACGGCTACAAGCTACAAAGCAATACAAATGTCCAGTAACTGAACAGTAATTTATTATCTACGTAATCTAAACAGTACTTTTATTAGATACAGTTGTATTTTGGTGTCATATTTATGTTATTCGCTTGTGTAATTATCACTAATGACTACGGCGTCGGATCGTCAACTCTAAATTGATCGTTAGCTATAAATATAGACATAAACATTTTCATTTACAATAATTTGTTTAACAAATCCCACACAACGGAGTTAAAAACTTTAAATCCAATAAACTGACGCAGGTAAGAAAACCAAACTGCTATAAAGTCATAAAAGGTTGATTGGCTTAAAAAAGTCTGTAAAATTTAAAAACTTGATTATCAACGTCAAATTTGGTTGTTTTGGGCTCTAGCGCTTGTACGTGTCTAGGTATGCAAATGAGGTACATAGAAACACAGTGACCGATTAGTCAGAACTTTATAAGAGGCAATTAACGTGATAGCAAAGGCCGAGTATGCAATTAAGCATGTTAGTCGAGGGTCTGTTGGTCACCGTAATGCCGTGGCTATTCTTCAGACATGCTTTTTTTATGCTCCTCAGAATATCTGGTTAGTTGTCATTTACGCTAAAAAGGCTCTGGTTATATAATAAACTTTTTGTAAAAAAGTGATTATATTTTGTCTACGAATACAAATATCAAACGACATAATTGAACAGCTTTTGTTACGAAATATTTTATTTAGTAAATAATAGTGTATAAGCCACGCAAATTGGTAATGCGCTGGAACCTTGTCAAATTAACGTCCTTGTGACGTCATCAGCAAAGAAAAATTACAGCTAACAAAATGTAATATTCTCATCTATACGTCACTATGACGTCGCCAACATGGCTGCCAGGCGCATTACCAATTTGTGTGGCTTATATTACGTAGTATTTAAGAGAAATAAAATTCAAGAATATTTTAAAACTTCTGAATCTATTCGGATGTACGAGCAAGCGGCCTACCAATAAGGAAAATATTATGATTTTCAAGTTTTACCGTGCCACTTTATCGTAGTGGCACAAGCGCTGGTGGACTCTTCAAGTGTTTTGTCAACAGTATTATATTTCATACACATAGATCTTTTCAATTGAAATTGAATAAACTTAGCAGAGAAACTTAAAAACCAAATATATTTTTGCTAAAAAAGTTCTCGATGTTAAGTGGTTCTACAAGTTTCGTAACTGTACAAAGATTGTAAAAATTGGGAAGAGATAAGGACACTTAATTGCATATTATGTAACTATTTCTAGAGAGTGTTATAGGCCCTGTAGTATATGTTTCAAATAGCATCTCGTACGATTTAATGATGTCGATTTTGCTCCTAGGGCACCCCAAATGTTTCTATTGTTTGTTCCACAGTGAAAAAGTAAAAAAGGGCCATAAAAATTCTTGAAGACAACGATAGTAGTCCGAGTTTGAAAATTTATGATTTTGTTGTTATGACTGTTATGAGTTATTAAGTAGTAAAATTAATACAAGCTTAATTCAGCACATTTTTGAATATTAAAAAGTTTGTTTACATAAGGTCTGAAATAAAAATTACTAGAAGCAATTTGCTAAGAGTTTACCAACAATTTGGCTAAGTATAACACCATAAATATAAGTTAATCACTCACAAACCCACCATCTTACATTCTAACCCCAAACTCGTCTCCATTGCCGCGGGTAAATAACATATATGCATGGTCAGGGCTCAGAGAAACACGTACATATAGTTTAGAAACCACTAAACCTCAACACAATGGTCAACCACAAACAAGCCTTTGTGCCTTTGTTTGGGGTGCTGACGCAAATAAAATATTTAGACGGCTCGCAGCGCGCGACCGACCACATCCTACGCAAACATTCATATTTTGTTTTCTTATCAGAGCACTGGAAAAATATTTCATCACATGATACATTTTTACAGTAGTTAGCGTATTCGCGTAGCGTAATACTTATATACTTATAAACCTTATACAATGAAATATTTTAGCTCTACGTAATTTTATGCCAAATAAATTAAAAAACACTTAATTTTTATTTATTTAAAGCCCTAATTTGCATAAGTTTGATAAAGTCCATTACATGCATGGGATATTCCATAACAAAATTTTAAATTCCATGTAAATACTTGGCATCGTTATCCTGGCAACATTCCTGGACTATATAAGAAAATATTGTATAAGTACACACATGTTACGTAAACATTGAAGATATAACAAGTGAACCTTGACAAAGAGTATACATTTGGTGCTACTATGTCGTGGCGCGGGCATTATGTCGGCGTGTGCCAGCACATAGCCGCCTCGGCAGTGGTCACCTTTCCCCGCGTGTTTACATAACTCGTTAGACGCCATACCTGCCTCAGTCGCCCACGCCCAACCTCTCCATTGGATATATCTAAATATTAACAGTAAACACTCGATAATACCCCATTGTGTTGTCTTGCAGGTGTACTATCAAAGCATCAAACTTACTAACATAATTACATTAACGATTGCTTCAACTGTAACGGCTTCGTGTATTCCCATTTCTAGTCTTCCCTAGGAAGGTAGTCAAACTATTTTATTTATGGATCCTGTGAATTACTTGCAATATCGCCTCAAAACAGAAAGCAAAATGTGTACTGACGTTTAATTCCGAGGATACAAAGATTACAAAGTCAGCGACTACACTCAGCATTCATTTATGCATTAACAGCGTACTGTATGTTAATAAGTACTTATTTCTTAAAATTGGTAGAAAGTGGCTGAGTAATAAATATTACTTTTTGACCATTGAAAAAGCAGTGGTAGAGTTCAAAGACTAAAACAACTAAAGAACGCTTAAAATCAAATCCTGTCATGGTCCATGCTATAATGAACTAAGATACGCTCAAAATCAAATCCTGTCATGGTCCATGCTATAAGTGTAATTAGGTACAGTATAAAACTTTCAAAGTGAAATAAAATCTTTATGTATAGATATAATCGTTATCGTTTCGCTCTTGATAAATTGTGTCATCAATCATGAGATACAGCCACAATAACGATGCCGCAGTATGGTGGCAAATGAATGCCACTTTTTCCCCTAAGTGTTGGCGGGAGTGCGTGCACTGAAACACCGCGCCAGAATCCGTGACGAAATGTCGCGTAATACAATTCGAACATATATGCGCGTACGCAAGGGTTAAGGTCCTTTCATAATGAACACATTATTTTCTTCAATTTTATAAAAAATAATCATTATGATAATGATAATAACTACTTACATCTTTATAATACTTCCATAATATATAATAAATTTACAAAACATGACAGCTGTACTGTAAGCAGAAATGCATTTATTACAGATATTAACAATGTAGGATAGCCTATGTTGAATTTTTAATGAATGAGTTGTACTATCGCGATATCGATAAGATAAAGTACATTAACATCCGATTGTTAGATGTTGATTTTTACAAATTATTGTCATCTCGTAGGATGTTTTCGTAACACACCACAAAGGCTCGTAATGTCAACTTTCACCGGGACAATAGCGTTTGACTCACGAATAACAAGCAGTCGGGTCGTACGTCACGCACGATATACAACTATACTTCACCAGCATCTGATTGATGACTCTATGAAAGGTCACTTTCCCTCGATGGCTAGATCGATGGCAAACCATTATGTGTTGAGTAATCAACTAATGAACAGATAAAACTTAGCTATCAATTTTCAGATTACTTTACTGTACCTACATAATATATTCTACGGACAATAATACTTATACAATAACGTATGATATTAAACTAAAAAGATCTGCGTCATATTCCATTAATATTACTATTATAAAAACAAAATATATGGCTCTATGTTATTATACGTCATTTAGCTTTTGTTGTTTTATTTTTCAAAAAGGTTTCACAGAATTTAAGTCATACTTAAAAGTTTAATGCATGGACACCGTCCTAAAAGTGTGAAGTCAAGCTTTGACCGTTTCAAATAAAAAGTTAGTATATAATGGATATGTGATATGTAAAGTTGAGGCGCGAACTTTAAGGGTGGGTACACATGAGGCGTGAATGCTAACGTGCGGCTCAAACAAGGAGGTGTGAAAAGCCCCGGTGATCGTGGCTTTCTTATTGTAGTAGCTGCTAAGCCCGTTACCGGTTCATCGTCGTAAATCCGAGTAATGCGTCTGACAACCTTGTTGGTCAATATACCTATTTCATTATAATGATTCTAAAACGCATAAGCCATACATGTTAAGCTAAACATAAAGCAAATTAAGAAATATTTTGAGCCCATTTTTCGGATAAAACGCTAAGTTTAAAAAAAAAATTATTTTCTATACAGACTCCAAGACAGTCTCCTTATCCCGGCTGCAATATCAAATGTCTTTTGCATGTTCTTATATTAAGTTACACCAACTTTTCAAACGTGTCCCGTACTCATTCAACTGGAATTAAATAAGTTAACATAAAATCATAAAAGGGAAGTAGGAGCATTTCAGCGGAAACAAGTTGCTATGGACAATTCAATGGAAATATGTATGTACTTAACAAAATCAGAATATAATGGAGTAATATATTTAGCGTACCTAAATTGGAACACGATTGTCACCGGTATACAGTTAATACACCTTATTAAGAGAACTGTAGCCAATTTAGTCCATTATCAGACAAAATCTGAACAGACCTCGGTTAAAGCTCAGTGGTCGGCCATTGTTGTGTCGCTTTGGCTATGGGCCTCAAGTCATTGTGTAAACAAAACGAGTTGTTATATGAGCACTGCACTCACTTTATGGCATTCCAGTCTTAATTTAATGTTTAAATTCGATGTATGGACGGTCATAATTCCTTAAGGCTTCTTCGTAATCTGTAACCAGACAACCTAGCGATGTAATAAATAACGCAACGCAACGCACAAAATTATTTCGTTTACAATATGTAATTTAACATTACATATTGTAAACGAAATAATTTTGTGCCACTAGGTTATTAAGTAACATTAGCGTAGTTTTCTCATATTTTCGTTTATTGCAAAGCTATACCATAAAACTGCAGTGCTAAGCTAATTAACACTATAGCTAAATTTATAAATTGCTTTTCCGTTTTTTTGGAATCCAAGATTTGTGTTATATCCTCAGGTCATATCTATGTTATTAGTAAATAAACTAAATTATAGTGGAAAAAATGATAACCATGAGCGGGACTTGAACCCACGACCTCGGAATACCGTTCCGTTGCTCTCCCATCTGAGCTATCATGGTTCCCGCATATGTTTACCAAATCTTCCACTACAACCTTCTCAATGTGAGTTAAACATCGTGCGATGTTTTGTGTACAACGCCATCTATTGAGCGGTTTGCACCAACTCGATCAATCGATCACTTAGTGTTCTTTACAGAACACAATTGGACCGAAAATAATGACTGTACATGTATTTCTACATTAATTTATGAATTTTTGCAATTGACTTGCTATGCTTTTACTAAATAAACTAAATTCATGATAAGATGAAAACCATGATAGCTCAGATGGGAGAGCAACGGAACGGTATTCCGAGGTCGTGGGTTCAAGTCCCGCTCATGGTTATCATTTTTCCACTATAATTTAGTTTATTTAGTAAAAGCATAGCAAGTCAATTGCAAAAATTCATAAATTATGTTATTAGTGTTATTACTGAGACATTAAATTTCTTGTAATATGTATATCAAAATATTCAAAGGCGTTTACACCAGAACGTATCATATGATATTTTAAAATATCTTAGATACACACACATGCACACCTAGATATCGACAAAACTCATTCTAAGGATCACATTCTTTTTAAAATAAAATTTACATTATTATCAGGTTCAAAGAAAATAGTTATACTTACACATAAAGAATCGTACAGTAAAAACATAAGAGGATATCAAATGCAATTTTAAAGACGAGGGATGAAGGTATTTCAAATAGCGAGCGCGTCGTAACGACTTTTTATGTCAACAAAATTTCATTGTCCTTTGGCAACTTATCTCATTTAATTATAAGCTCGAAACGATAGATAGGCAGCGATCCACCGAAGAAAATTGTTGCAAGATTTTTTTTAGCAGTCGAGATTGCGAAGAGCTAAAAATGGCGCAGCGGGCCCAGCGGCACTTGCCATTTGCAATCGGTTATGGAACGACCGCGAACCTCTTTTTACATTATAATCGGATGGTCTCGGCTCACTTATTTTTTTATTGTGAATAACCAATACTGGAAACGTCTTATGGACAAAAAACAGGATATTACTCAACGTCTAATTTAATGTTCATAATTATTATTTAAAAAGTAATCCAAGCGTCAATAGTCAGCTATGAAAATGTAAATCAAATTGCTTGATAAGTTTTCAATCCGAAATCAGTCAGTCGAGCTTCCTTCCTCGCATGTTCCGTAGTCACGTATATGCACAACAGATGTAGTACAGATTGACATATGGACATGGCTGACCAGTTGTGTTCAAACTGTAGAACAAGCACTGAGTTCTACGTCACATCATCAGAATCATATTACATCAAACCGGCCCGTGCCGCCTTGTTAGCCATTCATTGTCTAAGTCATTGAATAATGCATAAGTTTTCTATCATTTATTTTCTTTCAGCTTTAAATTCAATACAAATACATATTTTTAACATTTATTCAAGATTAAATAATGTATTCTTGGCGTGAATTTTATATGGGCATGAATCAATTGGTATAGAAATAGATTTGAATGAAATATAGTAATTTGACAGCAGATTGAGGAAATTGAACCACATTAATATGCAGCTCGTGCGGTGCGACTCGCGCATCGATCCTAATAATGGTCCAGACTCCTAATGCATTATTCAAAGAGTCCTGCTGATACAAACCCCAATATTTTTGACAAAATAACAGCTTTAATAGTTCCACGAAGGTCTTGGATTGACATTGAAAGTTATGTTAAAATCTTTAACAAATTATAAAAAAGAAATGACGTTTTATAATAATACCTCCAATGTTACGAAAGAACAAATTCACATTACAGTTATCACACCACCTATGTAAGTAATTACACAACTACGGGAACGAATTGATAAAATAAACAGTAGCGATACAAAGAGAGGCTTCATCTGACCCATCGACACAATGCCGACCTACTATTCTTCGTTCATTAGTTCTGTTCCATTGAATAACGCTCTGTTCGATGTAAACGTAACAATTAGCTTTTGTACTTGGAAAATTACCATCTTTTTAACACCGATAAACTTTAATTGTTAGATTTCTAGTAATGAAGGCTTGCTTTGAAGTAGTAACTGTAAACTTTTAAAATAAAATAGGAACTTGTGACTCACACCAATAGACGTAATGTTTACAACAGACCAAAAAACCTGTGAACGTTAGTTTGAACAGAACAATCTTGTAGTTTATGACAAAAAGATAAGTACCTAGTACACTGTACATATGGTGCGTTGGATTACCCTTCTCTGATGGCCTAACGTGTATGCATTATCTCGGTGATTGGAACTTGAGAGCGTAATAAAAATTCTCTGTAGGGTTACATGTACATCTCAAGCTAAATATAATATAGCCGTTATGAAAATCTCTCAAGTGTCTCTCAAGACTCCGTTTAAATCATATTTCTTATTACCGTTAGCCTGGTATCTTGCAGCAGATATTTAACCAACTCTACTGGAAAAAATTGACTTACAATAATTTTAGTAATAGTATTTTGGTATTCGTACTATTACGACTTTAGATTCGTATACATTATACAAATACATATAATATATATGTATGTGAAAAATTATTGGGACTTTGCAGAGAGATAACACGGGCATATTCCAAAATGCAAATCGGCTCACAAAAATTAAGACTCACAAAACATTTCCACGTGAGATACTTAGAGCTAGGAAAAGATTGTTATAGCAGTTAATGGCTACTTTATATTAGAATGTTGATTGATGTCTATTGTATTATTCAAACTACAAGAATCTTTTCAGTTGCTAATAGGACGGCTCTGTCAATTTGGATATAATGATTTGTGTCCTACTTTAGTATCGCGTTCATTGTAGATGACGCCAGTTAAACGCTTTGTCAATTAAAGACATTGGCACTAAGCCCACAATATGATGATGTTATTTGTATGACTAGATTGATCTGCATTCCAGCACTTATGATTTATCATATGCAAAGATTCCATCACTAGGTATATACAATGATCACATACTAACATCAAAGATCATCAATAACATAAATCTTCTTCCACAGTAATGCTCTTGTGTTGTGAAACTCTAATGCCTTGATTTCTTTCAAAAATTATTACGAATATTTTGTATTCTGTTTTATACGTACAAGCATAATATATCAAAGATGACGTGGCAATATCAACGAGCTCAATAGATGCTTGAGGCGAGCGTAGCGTCTCGAACGGAACACGTGTCGCTGATTGCCCTCAATTGGCGGGCGAATAAAAACAATCGTGCTTAAAAATAACCGTGATTTCATCTGGCAACATGTGATGGATGTTTTCTTTCAGCATAATGAACTGTAGTATTCCCACTGGTCTCTATACCATGTGAAATGTCTTGGTTGTGTGATCCCATACGCAGGCGCCGTGGCTGTAAAATCGCAACTGGTAACTAATTATAATGAACCTCGTCCATATATAAAACGAGCACTTCTTCCAGGAACAGACGGAATCGTAAAACATGGTAATGAGTTCGTGAGAGTCGTTGGCTTCACAATCCATCTTCTAATGTTTTTATCACAACTCGCCATTACAAATAGTTAGATAGTAGTATCCGTTTTAGCGGTTAGATTCTATGTTTTATTTATATGGGTCACATTCAGGAAACTAAACCGCAAAACGCAAATTTCCCATAGATGACATGTACTTACATGTTTTATCTGTTGATATTCTTATCGCCTACATTAGTAGTTATTGTAATACATATATTCAAACTAAAAAAGTTTTAATTTTACAAGTAAATTTAAGCCAGTAACTTAATTTAAAAAATATTGATTATTAGATACAAAAACCGTTACGTTCCAAGAACTCCAAGCAATTTATGAACTAGTTACTTGCCAGAGACATTAAAATCCCATTTACTTTAGATGGCAAGAAATTGATTAGACCTATAAATAAATTGCATCGGTCTGAATTAGTTCAAAGTTTTTACAAATCTTAGTTTCAGGAATCCTAATTCGTTTTTGTAAACTGGTTATTATGTCCATTATAATGGTACTTTAGAACACTTGAGATGATTTAATTAAGTAATGCTAAAAGGTTTCTTTGTTATAAATCTTAAGACTTTATTTCTCAATTATACTACCTTCTTAACATAATGCTAATAATATTTGGAAAGTTTTACGACCCTATGCATAAAGGCTAAGCGATATCTACTTAAGATGACATTATGAGATAAATAACTACTTAATGTTTGCTGCCAATTTTTTGTCAAATTGGTCAGCCATATCCATTATAACGTTTGTTACCTGTTTTTGGAAGGCAAGTCAAAACTTTTGTGTGCGGGCGCCAAACGAACAAAAAAAGCTTCGCGGGCTATTTAAATCACTAACTTATTGTTTTTTTTTACTAGCGATGTCAATAAACACCTTTAAAAATGAATGCGTAGGCAATGAAGCAAAAAGTTAAAAGAAATTAAGTATTTACAACTTATTTTAAGTAACCACCTATTTTTTTTGGATTTACAGTACATATTACACAAAATTTTTTGTTCCAGTTATTACGTAGTTTACTTTCCTCTCAGTGTAGAACATAATCCTAAGTAGTCTTCTTTATATTTTAAAAGCGGATGCCAATCTGCGTAATTTGTTTCGAAAAAAGCAAATCTGGCCTTATTAGTACTTGTCATCGACAAAACATTGTTTAGTATGGTCGTAACATAGTCGTCTAAAGTTTGGACGACTATTATGTTTTTAAAACTTTTTAATTATGGCCATAAATATTTTGACAGAGTGCTCTTAACGAGTGGTTCTGTGATGGTGCATTTCGTTTAGACGACGAGTTCTTATTTTTCATAATGTTCGCCTGTCACACTCATTACGCACATCCGTTTGTATGATGCACTTGCGTGGAGCAATTTAATTAGTCAATTATAATTCACTGCACATTTTGACGTCACTGGTTGAGGTCAATCATTTTCAAGGAGTTAACTCAGATTAATTCAATGATATTTCTTTAATCATGTTAAGATCTTGTAAAGAAGCATCGTACAGACTAAAGTGATAGATGTAGCATAATCACGCAAATAATGCAACAATTCCCAATTTAAGGGCATTATGTTTATTTGAGACATTTTTTCCGTGTGGTGACGGATTATAATACAAGTGTCACAACCCCATCTCCTCCCAAGGGTGCTGTAAAAGTCAGCTAAGGGATATTGCACACAGATAACATCTTCCGTGAGAGACGGAATATTCGAAAATAGACCCTGTGCCAACACGCCTGGTCAGCGCGGCACAGTAGACCATAATCCCTCCCAAAATGGAGGAGGCCCGTGCCCAACAGTGGGACGTAAATGGGCTGGAGAAGAAGAGAAGATGTTTATTTACGAAATGATCCCCTAAGTAAATTGTTGAAATTGATAACAACTGGGTTTACAATTTTAGAAGTACAAAGTTTTAAGTTCCAAATCATAACAAGAATTTTGTAGCTTAAAACATTTGTATAGTAACATAAATAATTTGAAAGCATAACAAATTGAAAACTAATTATCACCCTAGCCATCTATCATTAAAACAAACTCACTTAACTATTTTACACTTCCAATTTTTGTTCGATATTTAAATTGTCGCAGTACATGAACCTGTGAAGTAACGTGGTTTTCCAAATTCTAAGGCTGGGTTATTTAAATCTAAACATATCCTTCCCGAATACAGGACAATATCGGAGGGGTGAGAAACAATCACCGTTGAACATTACCAATGAAGCAGATAGGAGTATACTCGTATCGTGCGAACGCGTTATAATAGGAGGATATTATAATAAACAGATCCCGGTCCCCTCATGTTCCCTCTACACTCCCTAATAAATATTAATATATGAACTTGAATGCCTCACAATGATCCAAGTAATGCTGGTACATTGACACTCAATTTGCTTTTTGCAGGCTAATATGATTTCTCAAACCAAAATATTAGCTCAATCTATTCATATAATATTAAGTGAATCAAGCTAGAAGAGACATTGCACCGTTTCTCGAAGTAATCTAAATATTTACAATAAGTTTTTGTATCTAAAACAAAGCAAAGAATGTTCATTCATCTGGGAAAGAGTTTGTTTGCTCATTTGTTTATAACAAAAATAAACAGATTCCGCTGCGAACATCATTAGCCAGCGGCTTAGGTGTGAACTGTATTTTCCCATTGTCATAAAAATAGTTATTTCGTTGGGAATACCATAACATATGTGTCATTTTTACGAATCCTATATAATAATATACCTAATAAAGATCGTACCTATGAAATTTGTATTGAGCTACGTCGTAGATCTTAACATTGGTAAAGTTAAAGTAAAAGGAATACGTAGAAATGTATAGAAACATAAGAAACTATACAGTTCAAGATTCAAAAAATTATCTATAGTTAGTTACCTAGTCATTTATTCCAACTTCGCGGTGATGAAACGGAACTAAGGACTTCTTTAGCAATATCATGTCCTGTTAGGTTGCAAAGTTCTGATACCCACAGATATACCGAAGCATTCCACAACACATGGAATATCGCAATGGCATGGAATCCATTAATACATACTACTCTGTTTGCTGACTCCCTATCAACGTAGTGTAGCCTAATATCCCAATATATTTATTTATCTAAAAGTTTTAAACAAGTAAAGCTGCAACTGCTGGTGACAAATAATCCACCCGCACATAGAAAAACAGTTTTATCGGACATCCGATATCTACGAATCAATAAAAGATTATAAAGTCTATAATATAAGGGCACGTGTCAGCACCCCAATAGCCGGAAGGGTCACAAACAGGGTTGACGAGAACAGTTTCCACATCAGTTTCCCACGCCACCCTAACTGGGAAACCCTGCTTGTTGATTTTTGTTCCGTAATCGACCCCTTATTTGACATCGTTTCCGGATAACCATTAACAGCAATAACTATTTTTGTTTTAATGTTATTACTTGTTGACATCGGAACATCGATTAAGACGATGGCATAGAAAGGGGTGAATAATTAAGCGCATCTACGCCTATAATTGACCTGCCCGATGTTAATTATTTTGGTCATAGTTTGAGTTATCGATAAGTACTATTTTATCTGCAAAGAAAGCGCTCTAAGCAAATTAAAATATCTCAAGTTATTGTATTGTACTAATTTCCTCTCAAAATTTATTCCAATGTTCGACCGACCTGCATCCATCAAATCCGAAAATATCGTAGGTTGTACAACAATACCAAAATATTCGTTGAGTGAATTATCGAAATACCTAATAACGTTGATCATGCAATCGCAAATGTTATGGAAATAACTTGTGTTTTTTATTGTATTGTGTATTAGCATGCCGCCGAGCTGCGATTTTGCCTCAGGACAAGCTTGTTATCTTTTGATTGTGATGGATTCCAAGAGAATTACATTTATATTAACTTTTTTATTTAAGCCTTTTTTTAAATTTTTGCTGATAAAATTCAACCAACTAACTATACTTATGTTATGTTTTATATCTAAGTAGTTTATTTATTAACTTGATTGCTGAATAATAGTATCGTTACCAATTAAGCAAAGAGCGCAATTAGCCTGCCATCTTGAGTTTTTTCTTTTACGGATTCTAACCGCGCTGATTGCGTGGACTGGGCATTACACGGTTTCTTTCGAGTATCTTCTTAACATTCATAAATTTAAGGTAACTGTTGCATCACTGATAGAAGTAAATCGCACAGTTAGTGATTGATAGTTCGTCATCACACCGTATTTCTAATGGGTACACTACAAAAAGCCGAAAAACTTTATTCCGAAAGTCACAAACACGAATTTCATAATACCGATTTTCATAATTTCGAATGGTTCAAAACTCCGAATATAACAACTCCGATGTATCATTACTCCGATTTTCATAATTCCGAAACTTCAATATACCTAACGATTATAATTACTATTCTCAAAATTCCGAACTTCAAAAGGCCGAATAATTAAAAATCCGAATTATTGATAATTCGAAACATCAATAAAAATTTTGTTTCGAATAAAAATATTTTGTTTCCCTTAACCTGACCGAAGCGATTCATCAATAATACAGAGGATTTACAAGCACGCAACATTCAAGCAGGCATACACCTTGCAAGCAAGCAGCAAGCATTGTTTCTGTCACGGCTCCGGCGCTACGGGCTTAGGGCGGACCCACGCGAGCTAATGTCGTCGCAGATGGTTTGAAGGCCCGCTGCTGAAGCTGAGAACTTGCTCCTCAGCCCGCGGGCCGCCCCAGCCCTCCGTGCCTACGCGGGCTTAAATTGCACTCTAGTGTAGGGCAAACAAGACTACGTGAAGTCGGTTTTGCAGCGATTCCTTTCAGACTCAAAATTTTGTGGAACAACATGTTGAACTTTAGTCTATTCGACGTATTGAAAATCGGAATCTCGTTTTTCGGACTAATAAACCTTCGAGAATTTGACTCTTCGGACAAATGAAAATCGGAAAAGTAACAAATCGGATTTATGACTTTCGGTAAAATGTTTTTCGTGATTTTGAATAATAGACATTACAATTTTTCGGCATTATGAAATTCGGACTTTTGAAAATCGGCATTTCAAAATTCGGAGTAACGTTTTTCGGAATTTTAGGGTGTTCCCATTTCTAATATGTGTTAGAATTGGAAAAGCCTCTTGGGATTAGAATTAGAATTGGGAAGGCCTATGTCTTACAGTGGACGCAGAGAGGCTGATGGATGGATGGATTATTCTGCTGCAGTAACGTCTAACTACTCCACAATACATTTCGGTGGCATTTTTTTGGCGGGCATTAATTTGGAAATAGCGTGATGCCATATGTATGACAAGTTTGCTATGATTGTAATTTCCACTATTATTCCCGATAGTTTCGTCACAGGTTTAGAGCAGGTACAGGCGATTTAGTAAGACACCCGACAGCTTAGTTTAGATGCAGGCTTGTTTGTCACAGAATAATTTAGGAATCATTGAGATACGTGTTTCTGTGGCCTCGTAGTTACCAAACGGCTGGACCGATTTTGATGTAACTACATATTTCACTTTTTGACACAAAAGTCGACGGGATATAAAAATACTCACTGAACCTTTAATGAGATGCGAGATATTTCACGACTAATAATTTCCTAAAACTTATTTACTTACTACATAGCTATTAACTAAATAGTAGGTATTAGGCAGGCAGATAGTTAAAACATGAATATTGGTGCAAGCTGTATGCTACAATTTAAATAAAATATATTACAAAAAATAAGTTAGAGACAAAAAGTTAGAAATCAACATACCTGCCAGTCCAGTCGCACTGATCACCCATCATAGCCGCCTCCGCGGTCCATGTTACTCCCAATAATAAAGTCCAGAGGAGATGCCACATTTTCACTAGTATCTCCGATATAATACAACAGTACTGTCACTATCACCGCGCCAACCACTTAATTTAAAATCCTTTATTTCATTGCCACAGCTTTTATTAAAAGTAAACAAACAGTCCACCTTCACGACTAACGTTAGTCCTCTACAAAATTATAAACTCGACTAATGAATGTTATGTTACGCTACGTAAACTGTACTGTGCTGCTGTTAAGTGTGTGACAGAGATAAAAAATAACTTTCAACACGTTTTAATGCAGAGTAAAAGAGACAGATATAAAACATTTTGATAAAATGAGATAGTAATATATCTATCCTTGTCTTAATAACTGTGAGCTATGTTAAACTATTATGAATTTTAGTGCAACAAAATACAGTCGCTTATTATTAACCTAAACTGGGACTTAATCTGTAAAACTTTTAGGCGGGAAAAGATTTGAAGGTCCTAAAAAAATATTTAAATTTGGCTTATTTTTCATTAATTAATTATTTCAATGACTTTGTACCTACAATACATACTACATAGGTAAATTGGTTTAAATTACTTGTTTTTATCAATAAACCATGAATCAGATTTATCGCGTCGTCAGGCAGAGGTGTGGCTTCGATTGCCAGGTTAGACTTAAACCACCTTATTACAAAACGCGGCTCAACGATAGACCCAGGTTTAACAAAATTTATTTATGAGGAATTGGATAGTTAGACCCGCTCTGACACTAGTTTGGCGTCGGTTTAAGACTAAGGTCGTTGTTAGATCTAGGATTTGAGAAAAATCTGCTTGAAATGCGCAATTGAAGTGTTTAAAAACCAGGCTTAAACTGTGGCTTAAACTTAGTCCACGTTTTGTAATAAGGCGGATAATGTTTTGTTTCAAATCTTTAGACGTGTCCCATGTACCGAACATGGCACACGAATCAAATTGGCCACAGTCCGCCTCTAAGCGGAGGAGGCCCTTGCCCAACTCTGGGACGTTATAGGAATGAGAAAGAAACATAGATTTATGGTATTTTATAGTTTCTTAGTGATAATAAATGCCGATTGTTATGGTAATTTTACCGTATATGTTTGCACATTTTCCTAATTCATAAACATAATGAAAATTTACTAGTCTTACTTAACTTAAAAAAATCTAAAAGCACAATAAACTATCACACACGTGCAACTTTTAAACTATTTTTTACCTCAGGGTGTAAAATGACAGACACATCAATATTAACTAACAATTATATTTTTATGATGTTCATAATTATATTATTACTAGCTGACCCGGCAAACGTTGTTTTGCGGGTCAGCTAGAGAGGAGCGGGGGGAAGGGATTGAAAAATAGATGTTGGCCGATTCTCAGACCTTCTGAATATACATGTAAAATTTCATAAAGATCGGTCAAGCCGTTTCGGAGGAGTACGGTAACTAACACTGTGACACGTGAATTTTATATATAAGATAGAATGAACATAAAATAGATTATTATCAGACTTATCTGCACCCAGAAACACACGTTTTGCGAGTTATGCCGATAGTTAAGAGGGTACTGTACTCTTCATTTAGGTATTTGCCTAAGGTATTGCTATCCCTATTTCCGAGCGCCGCGCCGAAAGGGACAAATATAGATGAAGCGGATTTTACCTACAAATTCATTGAAAAAAGACGTTTCGTACTTACGTTTTCTTTTCGCGAAAGTTAAACCGATTTTAATAGTTTTTGCGTTATATTCTAGATAAAGAGTATATCTACGCTTCTATCACTTTCTTTTGTGGTAAAACTTTACCAAATTTGTGTGATAGAGGCTGCAACTTTATCTAAAGAAAACCGAAAAAAGTAGGTTTTTCGGATCGTCATATTTCTTTTAGTTATTATGTTTTGAAAAAAAGAAATGATAGAAGCATAGATGTACTCTTTATTTATAATATAACGCAAAAACTATTAAAATCGGTTTAACTTTCGCGAAGAACAAACGGAAGTACGATACCCATACTTTTGTATGGAGCATAATTTGGTATCGTACCGTCTTAACCGTGGAGATAACTTTTAAGATAGTGAAAGATTTATATCTGGTATGTTGATGTTTTCTCCCTTGTAAAAGACTTCTAATCTTTCTCGTTAAAAAACAGCTTTTTTGCTATACAAGTTTGACAAATTAATTTATGTCTGGCAGTTTTAATATCTTTTGCTGATATGAAAATTTAAAATAGGAACCTAAGGTAGGTTCCTATTTTAAATTTTCTATTTTAAGGGCCTACATCAATATTATCGTATATCATCGCCGACACGTACATATTAACACAGCCAGTAGGCACAGAAAATGAAGAATTAGGGATACTTTTCCTATTTACTCAAAATCTACTAAATATATTTTAATTCTGATTTACGTGTTTCTATATATAATAGTTACTTATGTTTTTAAAGTTATTTCATTAGTTAATACGCGATAATAGACCGACAAATGAAAAAAATAAGAAATGAGAGAGGTATTTTCGCTAAGATTTTCTATCGAGAAAACTTTTTTCAATCGCGTTTCTGAGTTTATGCGATCCTAGATTATATATTGAAAAAACATATACTTAAAAATTAGACCTCTAGCCATTCAATCTAAAGAAACAATGAAAACTTCGTACATAGAAAAATGCACGAAGCTATTTTGGTATCCTCTTAAGCACTAATTTAAAATTTTAACGCGATCTTGATTGCGATCTTATTTTCCGTTTTAAATTGTATAAAATATTATGATAATTTCTATGGACCATACCTAGACCGTGTCTTAGCATTCTAAAAACGACTAGAGAAAAATGTACTTTGTAAATGATTAAACATGATAATAAAGACGGAAATAACAAATTCGTCCAAAGATCTATCACTAACATTACTTAATGGAACGCTTTTAAGTAAGAGGGAATGCGAGGCGCGCGCGGTTATTGTTTGGGAACAGATAAACTAAATCAATATTATGTTTGTTTGATCGTCAGATAGCCGTATAGTCAGCGTTGACTCTTGCTTGTTTAGGCCGACGAATCGGTCCTTTATCTTACTTTTAACGCGAATTGGTACAATGGTACCAATTCTACCAGCACAACTAAAGTTAACTAAAAAATGAAAATTGATAGTGTCATTATCGTAATTCCGTAATGTTAACTTAACTTTCTTGTTATAAAAACTACTAAAGATTTCAATTAACTTGAATGTCCACACCACAATAAAGTAGCCAAATAATCGAAATACAGCAATTGTTGTTTTAATTTTTTAGTTCAGTTATGTTTAGTTTTGCGCGTAGAATTGGTACCAATGGTAAATATCATATATAGCAAGATGTGATGTTTTGTGTTTGAAGTTAAGTTGGAGACAAGTATATCAGTGACCGGGGCGTTACTCTTTGTCATTCATCTAGCGAAATACACCCTACTTATTTCTGGTAAACTCCTCCACTTTGGGAGGGTTCACAGCTCTGACCAGTGACTAGGCGTGTTGGCAAAGGGTTTATTTTCGAATTTTCCATCTCTCACAAAGAATATTACCTATCTGTCTACAATATCTCTTAACTAACTTCTACAACATCCACAAGAAATGGGGTGGTAACACTTGTACTCTTCATCCGTCACCACACGGACAGTACTTTCATTTCAAATTACTGTACTATGATTACAAGTAACTTAAATATTATGGATTTCGAAGAAGAAATATTTTTAAATGCCTATTTAATATTATATCCATTGTTTTAAATCCATACTAATGTTTGTAGCTCATAACATAATATAACATTATTCACCGAGTGCTATATTAAACCCATTGTGTGACTAGATGCGTATATGTGTTAGATCGTTGTTATGCCTCACTATAACAATGACCTTACTCATATATAAATGTGAAGCTTATTCTTCCACGTCTAGTTAATTCAAATTTTAATAAGATCTAGACATGTTGAAGTGGGCATTATTGATTTGGCTCAGCACTATTATATCGGCAGATTCTTATGAAGCTGCTAGTATCTTAAAATGTTTATGGCATCGAAATTCGTGTGAGTTTATTAGGCATAAGCTGTTAGATTCGCGTACGAAGCGTTCCATATCATTATTTTTATCATCATCATAATGAAGTCGTCCAGTTATATCAACTGTATACAATTTGAGATATGGATGGTACTTCTCTAAAATATGTACTCGTATTTTATTTTGATTTTTAGTACCGATTTCTTATTATAGCAATAGAAAAACCTACCACATACTATTTGTTTCACACATCACTCACTGTTTCTATTTGAAACAGTGAGTGAACGAGCTATCACCGTTTATGAGATACAGGCTAGTGATAGACGGATTTACTTACGGACGGACGGACGGACATCGGAGTCTCAGTAATAGGGTCCCGTTATTATCTTTGGTACGGAACCCTAAAAACAAGATTTAACACTATTTTTTATTCGTTGCAGGTGTAGACTCCTGTCCGGAGTGGATGGTGGTAACTGAAAGTAACTGCCAGAACAGTTATTGGCAAGCACAGAAAACTTGTGAACATCCGCAACAAATGTTAGTTGGGACAGTGTGCGGTTTTTCACGATGTGACTGTCCAGATCCAAAGGTGTTAGACATGGACTCAGGATTTTGTTATGATGTAGATAATTGCCCACCGAACCATGCGGAAAAATGAAAGTAATTACTTGTAAGTTCATAAAATAAAACCTGAATTATAAGTCTAGCTGCATTTTACTTACCTATACCACGTATACTAATGGCCAGAGTAACGTAAAACGTAACTAACACATGAATAATTTCATACACATTGATTGCGATTATACATAAACAAAACAACCTAGGTAGTTACCTAGGTTGTTTTTGTTTTGTTGTTTTAGTTTGTTGTGGTTTCACCACGTACCAGGTATATCATGTATTGTCCCTCTTTTAACGTGATGACCTCTAGTGATGACCTATTATTATAGTCTACTAAACTTGTGTTATTCTCGTGTAATACAGATGCAAATTTTCATTTCCATTCAATAATTTTTGTATGATGACAAATAACGAAATTCTCTTCCGTAGTATGGGGATAATTGTACTTATTACCAAATAAAGGTTAATTTCAGCAATTAACTTAACAAAGTTTGTAGAAAAATTATCTATTTTTTTTTAAATATTGCGCCGAAACGACCGATCGTGACGTATTTTGTGTGTCTATAAGACTATTTGTTTGTCTGTAAGTTAGGTTTAGGTCAAAACTCCATACTATAAGCTAGGATGATGAAATAGCTATAAGTTATGTTTATTTACGTATAAATATCAAAAATTATACCACCTAAGAATAATTAAAAACCACAAGAATAACAGCCGTATTCACAAACGTTACTGTGAGGTCTCATCAATCTATATTATTTTACTCTTTGGGTCTCATAGTAGGCATGGACGCACAGGGGTAGTAAAATCATTTCACAAACAATACTTAAGTGGTGAAGCGCACTATGCGTTTGTTAAACTGAACGCATAGCTAAGTTTTGTAAAATCTTTACCTTCTTCATTTTATAATGGTTGCCCAAAATGGTAACACTAAATCCTGCAACTTCATAGTTGTCAATTATCACTATCTATCTGTCAAGTTTGACTTTGACAGATTTGACAGTCCATATCGAAATTGCGATCTTATTTTAAGAGAATTCGCGGAATACAAATTAAATTACCTATTTATTTTAAACGTAACTAAAATGATTCGATTGTGTTGTAAAAGTTCTTTTAACCACAGTAAACTGTTTCTTAATCTATGTTTACGTGATGACATAACCTCAAAATTGCAGTGTATTACCAGTTATCAGAGTATTTTTAACAGACACTATGCAATAAAACTGAAGGATGATAATAAATTGGAGCGAGTTTACTATGGGCCTCTAACACCACAGATCAAGGGTGTTAAGGTTTTCTCATTAAGTTCAAGTATGGCTGGATTACTGGCACAACCTATCATAATTAGAGAAGCAGCTACTATAGGCAGTACATCGTTACTAGTTGCAATTTGTTCCGTAGTTGGATTTTTCACATTTATTACACCTTTACTACTTCACTTAATTACTAAAAAATATGTAACAGAAATTCATTATGATCCAGATACATCTACATATAAAGCCACTACTATAAATTTCTTTTTAGCGAGGAAAATAGTAAGTTATATTTTCAAGAATTTAATAAATTATTATCATATAGTACACCTGACATTAAAAGTCTATTGAATATCTAGATATGCAGTAGCGTGTCCAGCCAAGTTTAAGTAACAGAACTGGAAAGCAGCACCATGTATGATATTATTATCTACATCAATTTAAGTTCCTACTTTGCCTTTTAGGAGTACAATTAAAATAATAATTCCTTTACTTATTTACTTTTACACGAGGGTTTCAAAGCCACCATTGTCTTTACAAGAAAATGCTACTTAGACAGCTTATCCTTTCTGAACACAGCCCTCTTAGTCCTGCTACTTCAACTTTTTATTTCTGTATAAAAATAATTCCAGAACAAAATATGTTTTCAGATTGAATTCACTCCAGATGACGTAGAAGTCCCTGATGTTCCTGGTATGTTTACTACAATGCATGCTAAAGGGAAACCTCTATTCATTGAAGCAAGACACTTTAATGATCCATGGCATTATGCTAAAATAATGGGCTATGATAAACCAATGGACTTCAAGCTTGGAGAACAAGATATTGATAGTGAGAAGAAAGTTTAGTTAAATTTGTACTTAGTTGCATAGGCGGATTAAATTTAAAGGAGTAGCAAGTCACATGGGCTCTTGCATTTAAAAATATAATAGCTCCTTACCAATATTTATGGGCTAATAAAGCAATGCCCCATGCAAGTGTTTGCTACACTACAAAGCCCTGCCCTGGCTTAATCCAGCACTACTTATTTGTCATATAACATAACTTACATGTTATGTTACATATATTATAGCCCAGAATCTAGTACATACAAAAAAGTATATACAGTACTCTCTCTAATCTAACACTATTGTTGAATAAATGCTATATTATTGAAATAAATAAGTTGTGCAAAGAATTGTAATATGATTTAATTTATATTTAATTTACAAACAGTGTATTTTTTTGCGTAGAAGCTTAGTTTTCTGATAGAAATTATAATAATATACATATATCTAAGTACTGAATGGTTTATTATACTGCTCCCACCAGGCAAGTTAATGAGGTCTGTTATTCATGATAAATGTTGTGGTTCATAAACTGCCTTTATGAATATACAGGGTGTCCCAGAACTCAACGTCAAGCCGAAACGGGGTGACAGGATAGATCATAACCATCACGAGAAAAATCAGAAAAAAAATCTATCCCATGCAGTTTGGAAATTATGGGCATTTTAAGAAAAACCTAGAAATTTGGTCTAACTGTACCATTTTTCGGTTATTGTGGTTAATTTTTATTATTTTTGGTCATTTAAACTTTGGAACCGTAACCCTAAATAACATCTCGAGAATCACAGTCTAAAATAATGACACAATTACCCCAAGTTTCCTAGAATTTAGACTATTTGTTAAACTATGAATTTAAAATTTTCAAACTTTGTCGACTTTGAAACACCCTCCTTTAAAAAAAATGTACTAGAGTGCCTTGGCAAGTGCCATTAAGAGTTGGCGCATTTAATCAGGATTGTAAAATGGTACAATACTTGTAAGTTTCGTACTAAAAAAAACGAGTAAAAAATAAAAACCTCAAGTAACCCGATTTTTGCTAACCCATTTTACTCAGTTAAAATGTTTTTTATTCGCACAAGCCCTTGGTAGGTTCTTTATTTTACGGTAAAATGATGAGAGATATGGATAGTGGACATGTTTGCCATGAGCGAGCGAGACAGATAGTGACGCCACTTTTACCAAAGCAACAAAATACTAATAAAATAATGAAAAATGTTGACCTTGTTTTGTTTAGGTTTATTGGAATAAAAGTCAGATTTGAAAATAACATTTTTTATTAAAACAAATGTTCAAATTGTTTACCATCAGCTTCAACACACGCCCTACATCTTCTTAAAAAAGATCTACTTATTAGCCGGGCATATCCTCGAGAGTTGATGTCCTCAGCAGCTTGAGAAATTCGTTCACGCAGCTCGGCTACGCTCTCAATGGGCTTAGAATAAACTTTTTCTTTGAGAACGCCCCAATAAAAAAAATCCAGGGGATTTAAATCTGGGGAACGGGCTGGCCACGAGATAGTGCCTGAACGTCCAATCCACCTTCCCGGATATTCTTGGTCAAGGAAATCTCTTACTTGCACTGCGTAATGCGCTGGGCAGCCATCTTGTTGATACCACATGTGGCAACGATCTGTTAGTGGTACGTCCTCTAACAAACTTGGTAAATTTTCTCGTAAAAAATTTAGGTAATTCGTGCCATTCAAATTCTCAGGCAGCTCAAAAGGCCCAACTATTTTGCCGTTTAAAATTCCTGTCCACAGGTTAACTTTAAAGCGATATTGGGATCGGTCTTCTCGCATTAAATGTGGATTCTCCACATGCCACTCATGAAAATTGTGTAAGTTTATGTAGCCATCTTTTTTAAATGTAGATTCATCTGACCAGAGAATTTTTTGGATGAATTGGGGATTTTCATTATGCCTCTGTAGCATTGTTCTACAAAATGAAATCCTTTCAGGATAATCTCGAGGGAGAAGACTTTGAACTCGTTGTACGTGAAATGGATGCATTTCAGCTCTTTGTAAAATACGATGTGCTGTGCTTTTGGGTATTCCCGTTCTTTCTTCAATTCCACGAACGGAAATACTTGGGTCATCTGCGACCTCTTCCAACACTTCTTCTTCGTAAGGAAAGCGAGGTCTACCTCCAGCCCGTATTTGATTCGGGAAATGGCCGTCCTCTGTGAGTGAATGGTGCACATTAACAAACACGCGGTGATCCGGATAGCGCTCTAAATTTGGATATCTTTCACGATAAAGTCTAGCGGCGGCACTTGCGTTGCATCTGCATTCCCCATAAATGAGATGCATGTTCGCATATTCTTGTGAAGTGTAGCGCGTAGGCATAGTGATGAGAAGGATGTCAACACAAAAGTCCAATTCCAAAAGAGAGAAGCCAAAGTTGCCGGTATGTAATCAACAAGTCCAATTCACAAAAATCCAAGTCCAAAAAGAAAAGCCAAAGTTGTCAGTACTAAATAAACACAAGCGAATACGGAAAGGTGCGCAGTAGACGAATGAGCGAAATGTACTAACTGGTGTCAGACTGGCAGCGTAGCTATTTGCTTGGTATGGCGTCTGTATCTGTTTCATTCGCACTCGTTTAAACGATGCATCTCCGTCTCACTGCGTGGCGTCACTATCTGTCTCGCTCGCTCATGGCAAACATGTCCACTATCCATCTCTCTCATCATTTTGCCGTAAAATAAAGAACCTACCAAGGGCTTGTGCGAATAAAAAACATTTTTCCTGAGTAAAATGGGTTAGCAAAAATCGGGTTACTTGAGGTTTTTATTTTTTACTCGTTTTTTTTAGTACGAAACTTACAAGTATTGTACCATTTTACAATCCTGATTAAATGCGCCAACTCTTAATGGCACTTGCCAAGGCACTCTAGTACATTTTTTTTAAAGGAGGGTGTTTCAAAGTCGACAAAGTTTGAAAATTTTAAATTCATAGTTTAACAAATAGTCTAAATTCTAGGAAACTTGGGGTAATTGTGTCATTATTTTAGACTGTGATTCTCGAGATGTTATTTAGGGTTACGGTTCCAAAGTTTAAATGACCAAAAATAATAAAAATTAACCACAATAACCGAAAAATGGTACAGTTAGACCAAATTTCTAGGTTTTTCTTAAAATGCCCATAATTTTCAAACTGCATGGGATAGATTTTTTTTCTGATTTTTCTCGTGATGGTTATGATCTATCCTGTCACCCCGTTTCGGCTTGACGTTGAGTTCTGGGACACCCTGTATAATGGACTGCTGATCATGAGGTCTCGGGTTCGATTCCCGGTCAGGACAATCATTTGTGTGATGTTTTTAATTGTCATACAAATGTTTGTACTGCGTCTGGGTGTTTACTTTGTATTATAAGTATGTTATTTTCTGGTACCCATAACACAAGCATAATAAGCTTAGCTTGGGACCAGAGGACGTTGTGTAAAATGTCTATGAATATTTATTATTTATTTATTTATTATTATATTTTATGTGCTTGTCTTGGGCATAAGAAATTAACTTAGTTCCTTATTTTCTCGATGACAGCTTGTTTTCCTTAGAGTGCCTTTTTACATTATAGTTTTCATCATTTAACTACACAGATTTCATCATCCTCCTGCCCTTATCCCATTATTTGGAGTCTGCGCATCATGTTTTTTCTTCCATGGTCTTCTATCAGCCGTCATGTCTGTGTTAATTCCTCTTTCTTTCATGTCCTCTTTCACACAGTCCATCCATCTTTTCTTAGGTCTTCTTCTAGACTTTTTTCCTTCCATATTTATTCGCAAAACTCTCCTAACGACATTACTTTCCTCTCGTCTCATGACATGCCCATACCAGGACATCCTCTCATTCTTCAATTTTTCAGTCACTGGCATCACTTTCAGACTTCCTCTAATATATTCATTCCTTATTTTATCCATTCGCGTGACGGCACATTCGCATTTCCGCAACGTGCATTCGTCTTTCATCCATCGCTTTTGTTGCCCAGCATGAGGCGCCATAAACGACAGCAGGTCTTATTACCGATTTATAGAATTAACTACACAGACTTTTCAAAAAAAAAAAAAAGAAATGTAAATAGTGTAAGTGAGCTCATTCACACTATAAATAAATGGAACATGTAACTGAGGATGTTGTTGATCAAAATAAAAACATTTTATTACTGTTAAAATATTTTATTTTCACTTAACATTTCAATAACATTTAATAAATCTATGCCAATTATTACTTAAAGTATGAAAATAAAGACTAGACATAACATAAATTTAACATAGCATTAGTTAAAGAAAGTTTTAAAATTCTTTACACATAAAAATACACTGAACTAAAAATAAAAAAAGGAATGTCAAAAAAAATATGAATGCAATATCAAATAGTATTAAGTCATACATTATTTTATAATACAAAAATATATTTTTTAAAGCACCACACATTCATATTTTAGCACATTTTAAAATATTAAAAACAAATGATTATATCCAATGTAACATAAAACAATATTCTCAATGAGATTAACATACATAGTTGCTATGTTCCCTGTTATTTTACGGCCGTTTACAATAACCAATCTAAGATTACGCATAGCAATTATGTCCATATCAGTAAGATATTATAAACATCAATTGAGAAAAGATGTAATATTGAAGATAGGTGCTAATTGATTTGGTTATTCCTACTAGCATTTTGATGCCTCTAAATGCGGGTCTCAAAACACACTAAGAAAAATGCATTTCATATTAAATATAGATAGTTACGATTTCAGCATCTTGAACAATAACACAACATGCTTTAGTTAACATAGTAATGGAAGAAAAAGAGATTTTGCGAACACCCTAAGTAACGAGATAAGGGAACCAAAAAGATGAGCATTTACCAATAGAATGCCAACCAAGTTCTTCTATAGAGGTTCCTATTCACTTCGTCATCATTAGGTACTGTGTGCATATGCTACCGTCACAAACTGCATAAAATAATTATTCAGTGTGTGTTAAACAGGAGTATTTGTACTGTGTCTGTATCACTTTTCTCATAGAACTATTCGAAGGCTTTGCAGTAATCAAAGCAGAAACTATGGGCGTGTAGGCAGTAATTTGTTTTGGGTGGGGTTTCGTAATATTAACACTGTTATTAGCTTTGTTTGGATCTATCTATGTATGTAATGGAATATTTGAATTGAAAGTGATTTTCACTCATTTCAAAAGGGGGGTTGGACCAATAAGCACCCTCTCACGCTATGCCTATGAGGCTCATACTGACCTAGGGTATTCCCAAAAAATAGATCACCACACTGCTTCAAACTTCTGCTGAACTTTATAATGATGTCATTGCATGGCATTGCATTATTATTGACTAAGATATGTTATTTACCAAAACTATAACTTTTTAATATACAATTAATATCTGGTAACAAAGCAAGATTATTGTAACAAAATACTTAAAATCAATTAAGTATAATCCTCTCTTTTGCTATATAACAAAACATTGAAGAAAACATGATAAATGTTATTTCACCACTGAGTTTTGAACATTTGACAGTTTTTTATTATACTTAGCTATGAAAAATTACACATACACAATATGTTTTTATCACCTGATTTAAGTTTTTAACTAAAACTCATTTAAATGAAACATTTTCAGTACATGAGCATGTATGTATGAGTGTGGATGAAGCCAAGGAAGTATGTTTGGATCGTAGCAGATGGCGCTCTATAGTCTCTGCCTACCCCCATGGGACAAAGGCGTGATGTTATGATGATGATGATGATTTTCAGTACAAAATATTAGCAAAAAAAAATTATTAATAATAGCTGTATTTATATCTTAATACTAAACATCAAATATACACATATATTAAAATTTTATATACAATAAAACAAATTCGGAATATTTATTTCATTACCATTAATAACTGTTAACTAATTACGAGTAACACTAAAGTGAAGGAATGTCATATTAAATGTATACATGAGTACCTTTGCTTGCATCGATAAGGATTATACCTATTATGAGTGTAGTCTTTTTTTATTTTATTACTAGCTGCCCCGGCAAACGTTGTTTTGCCATACAATTCTGTATAAAATAAAATTTCATCAAAATCGGTCCAGCCAATTTGTAGCCTATGTGTTATTCTGATGTATAAGCTATATTGTGGTAAAGTTTCATTCAAATCCATTCAGTAGTTTTTACGTGAAAGAGTAACAAACATCCATACATACATCCATACTTACAAACTTTCGCCTTTATAATATTAGTAGGATATATACAATATTAGATTATAATGGCAAGTTTACCATCATAAATATATTAATAGGTATGTTTTATTTTTAAAGCAGGGAATATTTTTATAGAAAATTAAGTAGAGATAATTGAGTAATGGTACGCAAGAAGAAAGATAGAGGAAGGAATAAAAGAAAGGAGTTCAAATATAGATAGGATGTTTAAAAGAGCATGGAAGAAAAGTTGCACAGACTCTCAAGTAAAGGGATAAGAACAGGACAATGGTAATAAAAAACATGAATTTCTATACAATATAACGTACAGTTAATAGATTTTCTTTTATTACAGCATATATACATAATATATCATTATTTCTCTTATACGAAGATAATTCACCACTACCTTATAGTTCATTCATATCTCATTCATAAGTCTTTAACTTCCAATAGAATTCCTCCATGAGCGGTAAGCTCCGCCCACCGCTTGATATCACTGGGTATCGGATTAGCAATATAGGTCAGATAGTATATTGTCTACTTTAGTAAACTATATGCTTTTGATATTTTAAAAATATGGATAAAAATATAACATAAACTAGGCCTTGTTAACAAAGCACCACGTTTTAGAAATAAAAAAAAATGTTATGAGAGATTATATGAATGCAATAATTGTAAATGTTGTAAAAATATTTTTTTTATTTCAAAACGAGAATAGATAAATATGAAACTATAACTTAATACATTAATTAACATAAGCACCTTGAGGAATTCAGGAATATAGACCTAAACATATGAATTGATTTGGAAGCTTCTTGTTGCTTCCTACTTTTAGGACAATTAATTTTAAATCCTTGTCATGAATTATTATATTATTATGATGGCTGATATTTTATATAATTTTACCCAGAAGCTAATAATTTCTATAAGTCCCACAAAAGCAATAAAAACTTCGAAATAATATAAAAATCGTAAAACAACCTACATAATTTTGATTGTGTATGGGATGGCTTAAAAAAAGATAAATTTCGATCTGCGACATCTCATGGCCACTATTTCATATTTTATAGTCGCCATGTTAATATTATGAGAAACTTTTTGGAACAATAATTGACACCGGTCTAAGGGTTCATACGCACTATGCGGTTACCCGCAATGCGGCTAGCCGTCCGGCTGACCGCAAGCACAATTTTGTACGTAATATTCATTTCTATGCGCACTGCGATGCGGCTACCCGCAGACCGCTCCGGTCGCTCGGAGAGGGCTGCGGCCCGAGTGACGGCCACCCGGACGGTTGCTATACGCACTGTGCGGCTCAGTCTGCGCCGTCTGCGGCTGCCCGCCATTGAGTGAGTGTGTGCACGTGCATGCTCTCATCTTGTGTTTGCAAATAAGGATGCACCCAGTACTTCTTTCTTTGTTTTTTCTCTTCTTCCACGTCCATCTTTGAAATGGATCGATATGACCGCAAATCGCAACGGTTCTTCAACCGCACATTGCGAATGCGGCTGCCCGCGATCCGGCTGGCCGCATTCGCAACCGCATCCTGCGATCAGCCGGACGGCTAGCCGCATTGCGGGTAACGGCATAGTGCGTTTGAACCCTAAGAGTATACAAACGGGAAGCACATGCTCTAAGAGTATTATGTGTATACACTTCAAGTTTTATGTAAACTCTAAAGAGCTTTTTCATTGTTTTAATTAATGCTTTGTCTTAACAATGTCTAGTATAAAAATTGAACTATGGTAGCAATTCTGTTGCGGTAAAAACAAAATTTAGCTAAAATGAAACTTTCACTAACTATGGCATATTTTAGTTTAATAGCTGTTATGCTGTACACATGTAATGTTAACACAGTAGGTACACAGTTTAAATCGCTATTCAGATTTACACCGTTTTTAGGAAGAAAAGTTAGTTGACATTCATTTTAGTTCTACATGAAGAATTGGCGCCAATATGTTGTTAAGAACTCTCTGCATGGCATAACATGGCAATATATCGTTGGGTTGCTATCTATTAGCGAAAATTCCCATTTTGTATTTCATACAATTTACATCTATAATTTCATTTGGGATATATAGCATTTGGTTTCGCATTCTAGACTTTTCGGGAATTCGAGATACTCAAGAACAGTAGCTGCATCAACGTGGTCATTATAAAAATGACTAGTTTTCATTCATCTAACCATTTTTGCTAATCTTATAAGTAAATATTAGTATGGATATGACCCTTGGTCTAGACATAATATCTATTGAGACAAACCTTGATGTTGTTTGTTAGTTGTTCAATCATAATGTAGTGCGTTTTCTGCGAGTGCTTGTGTTGTTGGCGACATCTTATCGTCATCAATAGAGGCGGCCCTAGCTCTTGCACGACTAGCCCATTCAACGCGGCAGAACGACGCCGTGCCCAAGGAAGCCAGTATAGCCAATACGATGAGCTGAATTGAGAGTAGCGCCTTTGATGAGTAGAAGAAACATGCAGCAGCTGCAAGCGACTGTTGAAAACATAATTAAATTAGTAATAGTACATCTAAACATAATTTCTCTTTTAAGTTACAGAATATACAGTAACTAGCTGTTGCCCGCGACTTCGTACGTGTGAAATTTAGAAATTAAACCTTAACAAACAGAAGTTTACCATCGATAAGTTTACTCGATAGATGGCGTTGTGAATTTTTTTTAAATCGCACTATTGTTTGGTTACACACATTAACTCGTCAAGATTTTTTGATTATAAATCGAATTTTCGCATTTATAAATTGGTAAGGATAAGGAAGTGAGGACTAGCTGTTGCTAGCAACTTCGTACGCGTGGGATTTAGAAAATAAAAAAGCCTTAAAAAATTATACAAAAAGACATCCTTGTAAACCTTTCTATCTATTAAAAAAAACCGCATCAAAATCCGTTGCGTAATTTACAAGATATACGCTCAGTACGCTCACACAGGGACATACATACAAAAATACAGTAATAAAACGACTTTGTTTTATAATACAGTAATAAAACATGCAATTTCATTATTTTATGCACACAACACTGCCTCGCCTCGGCAGAACGCACTCTGAGGTGGTTGGCAACAGCCAGCCCAAGTGGTGAAGCCAAATGGAAAAGCCTCTCGAGGTGTTGTGAGAGGTTATTTAGGACCTAACTTCTTATTTATCCTTATTATTAATATACTAATCATGACACTAGCCAAGAGGGTCACGCAAAAAAAAAATCGTAGATAGATAAATACTAAAATGTCCACAAAACCGGAGGCGGGGGAGAGACCTAATTCATAGCTGTGCTCATGATAGCTATAAATTAAAACGTGAGTATACCTAATTCTCGTTACCAGATACATAACAATATTACACTTCTACCTTCCCTTTTTCTGCACCACCCTATGGTTGACTGGTAGAAAATGCCTTAGGCATTAAGCCCGCCTTTGCATAGTTTAAGCATAAAGTGTAAATAAATAAATAAATATTAATGATACCTTCGTGATATCTGTTTATCATCTAAAACTATGTAGGTAGTTTCTTATATTGAATTGCATTGAGTAAACAAGCTTTAGTTCGACTGTATAGGATAACATACATATTTAATAATAGCTACATAATAATATGTACACGATAATCTTGACACATAAAGTGGCCATATAAATATTTATCATAATGTTTGCGTTGACTTCGTGGTCAAAACAAGTACGAATATGAGCTGAGATTGAGTAGAATATTGTAGATGTATTGCATGTATATATAGTTTATACTTTTAATTTGTTGCAAAGTTAAGTTATTATCAAGAACTGAACCAAAGGCATTTTCTCGATATGAGTTATTTTACCTCCAATGTAGTTAAGACATTTTTCACAGACTTCAAAACAAGTAGGACGTTCTCAATTCGCCTGTATGTTTTTTTTTTTTATGTTTGTTACCTCATAACTTTTAAATGGGCGAAGTGATTTTAATGATTCATTTTTTATTTGAAAGCTGGTAGTTCCCGTGTTGTCTCATTGGAACCAGGTCAGGATCTGATAGTTATCTCGTAAGAAATAGAGGAAAAGCCTCAAATTTCAAAGGCATATGAAGTCAATTAACCTTTTTTTTTAAAAATACCCATTATTAGAGAATGCCATTCAAGTTATGCATAACCCTGCCAATTGATAGTACCTTACGTAAATTGTTATATCACAATTTCCGCCGGTTGATAGTTTCAATGTCACAAATGGAAATACTGATATACACAATGTAGGTACATAAATTAACTTATCAAACTATTATTTTTTATGTTCGAGAGTTAAATAAGTACCTAAATAATTCAAATAAACGATACCTGAGTAAATTTGAAGAGTGCAAACGCTGATGTACTGTTATCTGAGTAATTGCCTCCCAATATTGAGTATATCTGGGTATTGAAACAAGCATCTCCAAAACCAAGTAAGAAACTACAGAACATGGCGAGTTGTGGTGATGGCGTGATGTATGAGATCTCTTCTGTATCACCGAAGGGCGCCACGGTGGGTAGGTTGATGAATATGAGGAAGAAACTGCCCAAGTGGATGAAATAGCCCATAATCACAATAGGGTCACGACCCCATCTGGTGGTCTTAGCTCCGAGAATACCGAACAAAGCACCTCCTGTAATTAACGACATAATTAAATTTAATTATTGACAAAAAAAGCTACAAGTTATGTTAAAAGAATTTATTTTAATTTGTTTGGTACACTTTTATTCAAAAACTCTCTCTCTCTCTCTCCAGACATTTAACGTTCTACTGTAAGGCACGGGACTCCTTCACTTTGGGAGAGATTATTGTCTACTAAGCCGCGCTGACCAGGTGTGTTGGCACAGGGTTTATTTTCAAGATTTCCGTCTATCTCAGAGGATGTGATCTGTGTCCCTTAGCAGGCTATTACAACAAACACCCTGGGAAGGAAAAGGGGTGGTGACACTTATATTCCTCATCCGTCACCACTCGAAAACCTGTCTGCATAACCACAATGTAATTATCCTATAAATACAATAAAAAAATTTGGTATCATTTTTTTTTTTGGTACAATTTTTATTATTTTGAATTAAAATAATTGCAAAAATCTTAATGTAGGTACCTAGTATCCTGATCTAATTTTAACTTATACCCAAATAACTTTTAGTAGATAAGTCTCACGTGTATCACGTGTACATTATGATAAATAGATATCCAGAGAGACTAGTTTCCAGGGAGGCTGTTTATTGCCATTTTAAAATTTGGTTTTTAGCAACACGCGATGAGCGCTCATATTCTGTGGACAGATGTAAGACTTTTCATTACCATAATTGTCTAGAAAAGTACAGTGCTCAATAAAAGTCCAACTTTGAAGAAATCAGCCCCAATAGATTCCACACGCAAAACAATGAAAATGCATTGCAACCCGGCCTTCCTCCAAAGTTAGTGCGTTAAGTCGTTAACAAAAAACTTATAATGCTCTATCTATTGCAGGTTCAGGTTTACTGTGGTTTTAGGTGACGTTGTATGATAATTACCTACTTACGTATTACTATGCACATTTGATTCGTCATCGAAATTTACCCAACAACAATGATTTATTGGTAAATGTAAAATACATAGGCATAAGCACTTCCTTGGAACCTGTATTTTACTATTCATAATAATAGTGGAAATATCACGTGTAATAGTTGCCATGTGAAAGGTCTTTTGACACGTGTTTTCTACAGGTATTTATGTAAATATTTTATATAAAAAGTAGCTGACCCGGCAAACGTTGTTTAGCTATACTAAAAAAAAAGTTTGAAAAATAGATGTTGGCCGATTCTCAGACCTACTGAATACGTATGCAAAATTTGAGAAGAATCGGTCAAGCCGTTTCGGAGGAGTACGGTAACTAACACTGTGACACGTGAATTTTATATATTAGAATAAATTCTGTTATCAAATCAAACTATGGTGGAAAAAATTGACTGCCGCAAGCGGGACTTGAATCACGACCTCGGAATACCGTTCCGAAGCTCTTTCCAACTGAGCTTATTGCGGTCGTGCTAGCAACATTCAAATTAACCACCACATTTGTCACTCGACTGAGTTTATACATATATTTATACGATGCTTTCGCAATGTAGGATTCATTGTGACGTCACATTTTTGACATTTAACGCCATCTATCGTTATTGTGCTGTACTATGTAGTGACAGGCTATTGGTCACTAGGTGTCGCTACACCACTAACACAGATATCTAAGAATATTAATCGGCATTTTTGCAACGCGTACACACAATCTCGTCCTTATTTATCTTTTAATTAATTTCATTAATAAGCTGAATGCTTAGATAAATAAAGTAGGACAAATGATTAAGCATATAACCTTTGTGTAATGGTTATCACAAAGATTTGTAAAAACGATGTCCTATCTAGTACTTTAGTACATATTATTTGTAAATCAAAGTCAATAGCTGTTATCTTGTTATTTATATCTAAAGATAATATTAAAGGATTTCTAAAAGTATCTGCAATATCAATTTCAAAACAATATAAATCAATCAGTTTATCTATTGTTTAAAGAGCCGCTTATTCTGTAATTAGCTGTTGATATTGTAGGAAAGTCGTACGCGTGGATTTAAAAAACTAAACCCTAAACACTTATACAAAAATCACCCTTTTTAACCACTCTACCTATTAAAAAACGGCATCAAAATCTGTCGCGCAGTTTTAAAGATTTAAGCTCGCATAGGACAAACACAAAAATAACGACTTTGTTTTATAATAAGTTATGATATCCATTTAGTTCTACATCTTTGTCAAGTCTTGTATCAGTAAGAAAATTAGTTAAGTATATGTAAACTTACCAAGAACTTCTCCAAGACCTATGAAAACGCCGGACAGACCAACTAATTGTTTTGCATTTTCACCCATGGCTAGTGTGAACCCAATGCTTGGGCTGTACACTCCGCTGAAGAACGACAACTCTACGCCTGCAAACAAATATTAATATTACAAACCTATGCTCACGTGTTTCATAATTCAGATGAAAAAAAGTCTGCATATTCTTATCATATTAACACGAAGTGTAGGATAAAAGAAAATTGTGGATTATGGTAAACTACCAAATAATAGATCAACGAACAATCTTTCATGTTCCTACTTCCTCTTAATGCAGAAATAGCATGGGACCTAACTTGTTTTGCGCCTGCTTTGCTTTGTTAAATTAGGTATATCAATTCAAAACATTTCATTATTGTTACGTTCCTAATTCAATGTACGTATTTCTTGCCAAATGTACATGACATGTATACCTACTAGGTACAAACCTTCACAATTAGCAATCAATCAATCTACTACTTTATACATAAGGATATCGATTATTGTTTAAGATTTAACGGGACTTAGATTAATCCAGAAAAATTAAGTCAGTTGTGTTATCTCCTCCTGCCATAACATCACGTGCTTGACATTGTACATTTGGTCTTATTTTACGAAATACTCAAATCATGGGTCGGTGACATTTTGCGTCACCACAAGGCCATTATACAAACTTTAATTAGAATTACAAATTTTGTCATTAATGGCCATAACCTTTAATATATAATATCTTTGACATAAAACACTTATATTAACCAAATCAATTTCAATCGCTGTCCATCGCTGAATTACAAACATAATTTAGCGGAAAATTACTATCAACTTGATCAAATTAAATAAAAAAGGAAGTAATTAGGATCTGTGTCAGAAACCACATGGCCAAGTTCACGATTAAATAATATTATGTGTAACCCAGTTAAAAGAATTCGTCGCGTAATAATACATTATGTTAAAATGCAAATTTCACCAATAAAACTAATTTCGAGTTCAATGTTTATGATCTATGTCAAAGATCTGAATGAAAAATTGCTCATTAGCATGATATTTATGATTCATCAACCAAAAAAAAATATTATTCAATAATGAAATTCAATTCATTATGGAAAAATAGTTTAAAACAAAGATATTTAAGTTAGTTTCAAAACAACACAAAGAGAACCAAAATATAGCATTCAGCGATTTTGCATAAACACAGCTTACACGTTAAAATTAAAATACATTCGTTTCACGAAGACTTAACCAAAAGAAAAACGTTATTACAAATTAATTGGATATGGCTGATAGCGTGCGGCTATCATTGAGCTATCCGAGATTTTTTATTTACTGCAAGAAGTGTTTAGAATTTCGCTATATACAAATTGGTAGTAGTAGTTTCATGTACATATTTTACTATGAAAAGAACCTCGACAGATAATAAACACGAAACAAATAATTTCTTTACAAAAGTTTCCATGAATACTTGGTGAAAGGAAAGAATTCACCTTGGTTGTACATTCCTGCGCATACTGCTATTTATATCCTTTATATAAAATATCTATTATAAATACACGTATGTCATATAAATGTACATAATAAATGGTGTGTAAAAATTATTTCTAATACACTATTGACCGATATGCGTGATGTTTGACGCGTGTAAATAGATTGTAGTTTGTACTTGGAGTGTAGAGGCCTTGATATATATTTCGCTTAGTTAATAACGAATAATGATAAAAATAGTTAATTAATATAGTTTCATTAATTATAACAACGTTAATTAAAATGCAATTTGAATGAAATATAAAACTATTAACAACAAAATAATTCTTAATAAGTTAGTAAGTAAAAGACATCTGTGTCGAAAAGAGCATAGCGTACTAATTGTATGACATTTACGAATGTATAATTTAATTATATGCTACGGACTGGTTATGTGACCTACTAAAATGTATTTACCTCGGTTTGTACACAAATATAATGAGTAAAAAAGGACAAGAGTACAGATATTTTATTTTATGAAGATGAGTCAAAGATTTGCTCAACCTAAACAAATTTAGATTGGGCAAATTCAAACCTTTGCGTCAGCTGTAAAGAAAATGTATATAAAAATCTCATTGTCCTCAAAGCAAAGGCGAAGTAATGTAATGAAATATCGACAAGATTTAAAAGGAAAATCTTTAACTTTGGGACATATTTACGCATATAACTAACCGCGAGGCTTGTTGAAAGGTTCATTATTATTCAGAAGAGCAAACAGCTAAAGTAATGGCAGCCAACGCTCCCATCATTCTTGGAAAATTTTAACCGGGCCATTTCACTACACCAACTATATTTTTAAGGACAAATTAATTATAGATAACGGTAAAGATTGATCGAGTAAAAGTTCCCTAAATGTTATCAATTTACCTTATTCACTATATTTAAAGTAATAAGTATTGGGGTCAACTGCAACGATTCTTTGCTTAATACTTATTTTTTCATTTTCCTTATTGCAAGGTAAGGTAAGTAAAGAAGCTATAGTGTAAGATTCGAACGAATTTTAAGAAAATCTTTATAATTTTATAGCTTTTTATTAATCTAGCACGCAATTCAAAAATATAAATCTTCAAACTAAACGATGTTTGGCGGCGTTGTCAATAAGCAAAATAACTAATAGCATTCTCTGTATCAGATTTACAGATCACGCAAAATCAAGGGCAATAGTGGATACGTACGTATAGAATAGCAATATGCACCTATATTTTCACTCAGATTAAGCTAAACTTAAATTAATCACAATTACTTACCGGTATAAATGAAAGTGACGCTCAACAACAGCATATCTCTGGTGCAGAACAATTTCAAAGCACCTTCGAACGCCTCCCAGGGTGTTTCCGCCACTTCGTGAATAGCTACGTCTACCTATGAATACAATTAAATACATAACAGCAATTAGTTCGCTCATTCTGGGCTAATAAACGTCCAAAATTATAATATCAATAAATTATAATTTATCTAAAATTAAGAGTACATTTTATAACGATAAGAATCAGGATACATAACTCCCAGGATCATGAGTAAAATATGCATAGAAAAAGCTTTTAGCTAAATAATAAAAGTCGATTAATTGTATTTAATAAATCAAATTATGGTGGAAAAAGTGAAATGCCGCAAGTGGGACTTGAACCCGGGTCGAGATGGTGTAAAGCAATCTTGATAGATGGCGGTGTACGTAAAAATATATAAACTCATTCGAGTGACAGATATGGTGGTTAATTTGAAGTGTTGCAAGTAGACCGCAATAAGCTCAGTTGGAAGAGCTTCGGAACGGTATTCCGAGGTCGTGGGTTCAAGTCCCACTTGCGGCATTTCACTTTTTCCACCATAATTTGATTTATTAAGTAAAAGCATAGCATGTTAAATGCAAAAATTAATAAATTACTTCGATTAATTGTATTTAACTATTCGGAATAAATTGTGAATAAAAGATATAGACATTATAACAAGACAGTAACATATTAGTTAGGACCTGGTCGACCATGACTCTAGTTATAAATTATAGCAACTTTGTGTATACGATGATAAGAAGTGAAGTTTACCTTGGCATCTTCGATGGAGGGCGTACGTTTAGCAGGTCGCAGCAGCATAAGGAAAACTAGCCCTACAGCACATACTCCGGTCAAAGCTCCAAAAACAACATTACGAGTTTCCACATCTATGTGCGATTTTCCTTGGAACTTTATGAACACGAATAGATTGCCGAAAAACATACTGCAAAGTAAAATATTTTTACTTAGCAAACTCTGTTTCGTGTTTATCTTCGAAATACAATTTTTCAGTATTTTATTCTCATTGTCTATTTGATGTCAGACTAGTGTTTAAATACTTCCAAAACAATATTTTTAGATTACTTGGCCTAATTCATAGTCCTGACAGCCTTGTCAGGACGATGAATTAAAGGTGTAAGATTGGTGTAAGATTTAGTTTAGTGTTTGGAAAAAAAAAATATTTTAATTTTAATTTAGATTTTTTGTATACCAGACTTGAGTCTTTTCAAGATTTGCCTAAGTCATAATTTGTATCTTTCCATAAGTTCGAAAAACAGCCTCAGTTAAGCACAGGCTAGACTAGTAGGCGTAGCTAATTATTCTATTAACATTTCGCAAAATATTTGTGTTTCTGCATTCATACGTAATTTCTAAGTCGCAATAATGTCTTCGACTTACTTCGTTCTACATATTATGCAACAATTAAACCTACTGCCTGTCGTTGCAGACAGGGCATCGATCAAAATAATTGAAATGAATAAATTTTCTACGTCATAAATTTTTGTAAGAATATAACGTGGGTTTCACTAATCTAAGTGAACAATTTGTATTTTATAAACGATCATCACAGAGTCAAATTGACACTGTTTGCGATTGTTTGCCATAGAAATGTTTCTAAATAAATTAATACTATAATGAATACAGTCGCTAGCGTGATAATAAATAAAGAAAAAATACGGCATTGAACAAAGAATAGTATTTTTCCTTGCTACTACTATAATGAAGATCTATTGTATATACCTACTACTTGCGAAAACAACGATATGAGCATACAAAGTAAATAGGAAGTAACTAGACATTTACCTGCATTGTAACATGGCCCAAAACACACCGGAATTCCTCGATATAGTGTCTGCATCGCTATTAAGTGTTAAGTAGTTGCCTTGACCGGTCCATATAACAGCGGCACCAGCACCTATCAGTACGCTTGCCACGTACAGGAGCCACGTGCGCGGGAACAAGAATGTTGCTATGAAGAAGCTGGAACAAAATAATTAATAAATAAATAAAGAAATATTTACCGTTAATTACATGTACGACCACAAGTTTCCATACGCTTCACAATAGTTCCTAACAAAGTCTATTGCAGGTAAGTACACCATAAGCTTATGGCTTAAAGATTAGAATGAAATTGTCTTCGTTCTCAAAGCTACAAAAGCCTAGGAACTGTTTTGAAAAAGTGTCAATCTTTACCGTGGAATAACCACTAATTCTAAGCGGGATACGAGCCTTTAATGTCCACAAGCTAATAATGTTTAGAAGCTTGTTTCCTAGAAATTTTGTAAATTACCGAAATAAGTAATAAGAACTTGCCGATACAAAAAATAACAAAAAGAATTTGACGTCACATCATTTTCAAGTCACTCAAAATGAACTCAAGCATCTAGGGGATAGTAATAAAGTAAATACTACGCACACGCAGTGTGCCACTAACACACAAAGGCGTAACGAATATTATGTAATAATAAAAAGATTTTACAACAAGGCTGTGTACCGGACTGACCACTCTATATTATACCTTACAAACCGTCATTGTAGTTGCATAATTTATTAGGCATACTGAATTACTAAATATGAATGACCTTTAGTCGCAAACCGATGACTTTAGGTATTACGAACAAGCTGAATTTTAAATCAAAGCCTTGGCAATGTGAAGACGGCATACGAATACAAATGTCACATAAAGGATAGGATATAACTAAGGAAAATAAGAAGCATATGCATTCATTAGAGCAAAATCATTTTGAACCTATTTAATAAGGTAGTTTTTTAAGACCGGTTATGAGTGTGTTAATTACATGTAATTGTCTTAAAATGTTTGGCGGCCAAAGAGCGTAGTAAATATCATAAAATAAGAATAATAAGAATAATATGCATAAAGATTCTACAAGACACAAATAAATGTTTGAGAAATGGGACACGCAAACTGAAATTCTAAAGCATGTGATCCCTCGCCACAATCTATAGAATATTTTGTAAAACTGGTGAGAACATTAGCTACGATAGTGTTAGTGAATCTTTACTGTCAAAAACTGCTCTAATCTGTGCAGTAGACAATAACAAGCCACTTTGTAGTTAGCAGTGCGTTTGTAAAAGAAAATAATAATAAAAGAATTAAAAGATAAATGCGTAAAGGCGTTTAACAATGAATCAATTAGTTTACTTCCGCTTTTAACTTGGCAATCTAAGACTTCAATTAAACTATCAAGCTAAGTAAATATGAGGATAGAAAACGCAAGAAAATTATATGAAATTACACCTGTGCGATTATAAATTACATATGCCATCATCACGCATACATCCTTATTAAAACAATAAAGACATTGTTCCAGATGCAACACAGAAACCACCAAAATCTTCGAAAATAAATTTAGCAGGGCTTGATTCAGTCTCAAACAATATCATTCAATACCAAGTATGCTACGAATTGTGTATCAAATCGAAAGTGCAACGTAAATATTTAGTCCCTTAGATCTCAGTGTACTACTAACATTATGTATAACATTCATCACTAAAATATGATAATGTAAATGTAACTATAGCGAAAATAAGTTACTAAACGTATAATCAGGCCTACAGTAAGCAGTATTTCACGCGCAATCTAGCGGAAGTAAGTAAAATGATAGGAGACAACAGCCGCATTGCTTTTGTTACAAAATGTCATTGATCATCACAGTAATTAGACGTATACATAATAATTATTGTGATGGAATCCTATTGTTTCAAACCATAAATTTTTTTGTTTATTGTAATCTCCAAATATTAGAGAAACATTAATAAAAATGTATGCCAGTGACAGACGAAGTTGTTTGTAGATTTCATAACGACGGCATAACAAACAGAATAGAAAAAAATTACAGGCAATTTTGGCGACACGATACATAACGCCACGATCCTATAACAATAGTACACGCATATGCTATGTCATCCAATTATTTGGAAATATCTAGTTGGTAGAGCCAGTTCACACTTAATCATATAAACTATTTTACATCGGCAGTAAATACAAAACCAAATTTCTAGACCCATGTATTAAACTATTATTCATGACTAGCTGTTGCTCGCGACTCCGTCCGCGTGGAATTTGGATTTTTTTTTCGCAATAAAAGGTAGCCTATGTCCTTTCTCAGGGTCTAAAGATTGTCTGTGGCAAATTTCATCAAAATCGGTTGAGAGGTTTAAGCGGGAAAGCGTAACAGACAGACAGACAGAGTTACTTTCGCATTTATAATATTAGTAAGGATAGTAAGGATATATCATCACCTTTGTAAAGTCAATAAAACTACTTATTGGATTACTGCATAACTTGATTCCGATGACGAAGTTATCTAACTGACCGAGCCACACGTAACTCTTTCATTATGATTATGTTTTGATTCACTACGATATCCGAAGGATTCATAGAGCAAATAGTACAAAAAATACTTTTTAGATAGGTATGCATTACAGCCGACTTCACTTGTATCGTTGCATTGTTGTGCATTATCGGTGGCTGTAAGAACTGCAATTGAATGCTCTAGAAAACAACTACATAAACAAGCTTGGGTAATTAATGATGGATACACCTGCGTATACCACAAGACATTACGTTTGGTACTATAGAGACCAGGCATTACGTTTTTACAACACAAAACCAGTCGAAGAAGTCATATCACACTTAATACTGGCAAAGCTGTTCAATATTTCATATTTGTAACTAGTATTTTATCCCCTTATACATAGTTTTACTGTGCCTTTATACCATGCTTTAATGTCGTACTAAATCTAAATATTATGTACCTATGTAATAAATTGTAAAAAATTAGGATATATATCATAGCCTACAAAATAAGATATTTTATTTAGTATATCTCTTTAGACATTCTTATCCTCCTATTTCATAACGTAACGTCTTGACCTCAGAGTTGTGATATTTTCCAATGACGGATTACCTTCCCGCTTTCTGTGACGCTATAAAACTTTCCTAAGCACAGCATAACCGAGTCATTGTAGATTGACCTAGAATAAGTCTGTAAGCCACTCTGCTTCCCTGTCGGTCTGGCACTGTAATTTCCCATATATGTGAATACTGACATTATTATATCCTTATTTCCCTTTGCAACCAAATATAGACCACCTTCGGCCGCTTCGGTGTCGTCAAGACATGACCTCCTTATGTAATGCTTTCAATTCATAGAAGTAGCATATGTATAAATGTCATTTTTAAGGTTCCGTTCAAAAAAGAAACCGTTATGGAATCACCTTATGATAGTTATTTATTACTTATGCCTCATATCTAGTGCATAATTGTATATTGCTCCATATCAGCGACGATAAATATGTACCTAGGTATAGTTTCTACTAAGTGCAATGAACTGCAGGAGGCCTCGGTAGCCAAATAGATTGCAACGTTATGTATGATGCAATGTAATAAACTTTAAACAATTTAATTTTGATTAACCTCACCTTACCGCACGAAATCTTGGTATGACGACTGGCATCGAGTGACGAGAGCTTATTCGGGGACATTTCACACAAAGTCCTCCGATTCCGGAGTGAGCACTATGCTTTGAGTCAAAATTATTACCAACCACAAGTACGACTTACGTCTTACATTCAGTTGCATTACAAATAACTGTGTTCATTACAAAATTAATAGACATTGCCAATACCAACCGCGCCAGGAGGCTCGTCACGATAATTTTGAATAGAATGTCAGTTCCCATTTATTACGTAATGATTTTATACCCAAAAAGTGGTTATTCAGTGGTGTTTTGATTGCCCAAAGCGACTAGCAATTCGTTATATCCCGACAATAACTAAATATTGTATCCCACTTTTATATTTGATATTACTGTTACGGGCAATTACACATTACATTTAACAGGAAGAACCCATTAACAGAAACGTGTATAATAATTTAAAATAAAAACTTTATAAGTCTAGTCTATTAATATATTGTTATAAATAAATGAAAGGCAGTTCAAAATATGCAGCAAAGTCAGCGGATAACCTTGAAGGGGCGTTATCTAGTCTGGTGAAGGTTTACGAACGAAAATGGACGACTGAAAGGTGCAAAAGGTGTTGATCGGCGCGTACCACTTTTGTAATTAAATGCGTAACGATCTTGGGTAAATGACCACGACGATAGCTCTATACCTTCCTCATCGACGTATTTACAAGTATATTTTCATAAAGGTTGACTTAAATTAAGCTTATTGACTCTACTTGCGCTTTTGTTGCGACAAATCTAGGATATCGATTAAAGAATTTTGAAAAACACGAGAGAAAATCGTAAAAAATAGCTTTAATTGTTTGGAATTCTATATGTAAAGGTTGTTTGCAGTTGGTTGCAGTATATTCACATCACAGGACTGATGACGATTGCATATTATCCATTGTTTCTAAATAAATATAGCTGGAAATTGCTTTGTAAACATTCATCTGTATGATTAATTCTTATGTCATTCTTGATAATTTATACGTAAATGAATTCTGTAACATTTTCCGTAGCATTTATTTGCAACTTCGTTATCAAGATTGTTATTGCTTGAAAATGTTATGTGAATGGCAAATCGCTACATTATGTTAAACTAGCCATTTGTCGTGTTGAAACCATACTCAGCTTTGGAGACAAATAATATGGCCAAAAATTGAAAGCTATACTTTACCAGCAACGGAATGCTGTTCACAAATATTAAAGAGGGAAAATCACAACTGGCACATCGAAGAACTGTCGATTGGAACACTATACTAAGGACTGATTGGTGGAATTTATGTGCAACAAGCTTATTGATTAAAATAAATGAGAATAGAGCATGCAAATGAAACTGATATCCCACACTTATTATTTAAGACGTGCTTCGGAATTGAGGTTGAGATAAAGTATCCTCAGGTTTGCTAGACTACAAATTGGATCATTGCTTGTTAGTGGTAGGTGGTAGGAATTTAAGTCATTTTCAGGATTTTTACGGGAACAATTTAAAGACATCCTTAGGCAGGGTTGCAAAAATAAATCTAATAGAATACTACAACGCGATGCCCGAATATCAATCTGATGAAATTCACTAAAACGAACTTGACATTTAGGCATTTTATGTTAAATGTCAAACGTATTAGCGTAGTTCATGCGTTTACATATAGTTGAAAGTATAAGCTACTATAAACACACAAGTTTTTGCGACATGAGCACATATTATAAGATGTTGTGACTTGTGTTGAATATAAATATGCTACGAATGCAAAAATAAATCGATCAAAAACAAATAAAACTCGAATACGACTATTAAGTTGCAGCTATGAAGCTGCACAAGAGCTTCGACGCGAGTCACAACAAGTCTGACATCAAATTAAAAAGGAAATCAATTTCCATTAAACCGAGTAGTACCTACTCAAGACATATAAACCTATTAGTAAACAATATTAAAATTAGACAAACCAGCTTATTCTATGAAATAACAAGAGTCTAGTGCGTCTATTATATTTAAACAACATTCTTGTGCAAATTTATTGGACACGTGTATCTCTGCTACCTAAACAGGCGCCACAAGAAATGATGTAATCCATCTTTATACTTTTGACGGCAGCAAAATAAATTGAGGCAGCTCAACAGTAAAAAAATTGGTCAAGTGCGAGTCGGACTCGCGCACGAAGGGTTCCGTACCATTATCTATGCAACATAAGGCAACGTTATTAGTATCGAGCAAGAAACGGTAAAAAAATCGAGTTTGTTGTATGGGAGCCCCCCTTAAATATTTATTTTATTTTTAGTATTTGTTGTTATAGCGGCAATAGAAATTCATCATCTGTGAAAATTTCAACTGTCTAGCTATCACCGTTCTTGAGATACAGCCTGGTGACAGACGGACGGACGGACGGACGGACAGCGAAGTCTCAGTAATAGGGTCCCGTTTTTACCCTATGGGTACGGAACCCTAATCATAATCATAATCATCATAATCATAATCTTTATTTGTGTGAAATTGGGTACAAAAGATGTAATAATAAATACAATATTAAATAAGTTCTCCAAAATCTGCCGGTTGGCTTACACAATTTCTTTTTCTTAACGACTAACCTATCTAATTGATTCGTAACAATAAATTAGAATCGTCAAACGAATTAACAGCTAATGAATAACATGTAATGTCAAAATAGTACATAATAAACAGTCAATAATTTCAAATCAATTTAAATAAAAATGAATTTTTTAGTAAAATGTAAAATTGATTATTAAAATGTATAAATTGGTATAAAGTTTAGTAAAGTGTAAAATTGATTGATAAAATGTATAAAATGTGGTAAAATGTAAAATTTATAAATAAAAATGTATAAAATAGCAATCAAATTGTTAAAGTTATAAATAACTATTAAATAAATTGATTTGTCACAATAAATTATTTAATTATTAATAATTGAACTAAAACAGAACCCAACAAACAAATAGTCAGATGTTGCGATCATCTAAAAACTCGGCAATGTTGTAGTAGCACTTCTTTATTAAAAATTCTTTTAAGTGACGCTTAAATAGTCTGTTGTTTTGCTGTTTCTTAATGTAATCAGGTAATCTATTATAAATAACTGGAGCCATACAGAAAACGCTTTTATGTAGTAGAGCTGTGTTACGTTTAGGCATACATAGTCTATCATTATAACGGCGATTACGGCGCGCCGTGTCTGAAAACTTCTCAAAGAGATTAGGGTTTGTTTTAACAAATATTGCCACTTCATATATATATAGGGCGGGCAAAGTAAGTATTTTATTTCTTTTAAAATGAATCGTACAAGTATCCGTACTTTTTAGGTTAAACATACATCGTATACATCTTTTTTGTAATTTAAATATCATTTCTCTATTGGTAGAATTTCCCCAGAAAATGATTCCATATCGTAAAGCAGATTCTACAAGACCATGGTATGCCGTAAGAAGAGCATCCGTACTAACAATCTGTGCGAGTTTCCTTAAAGCATACGCTAAAGAATTTATTGTTTTATTTAATTTTTCAGTGTGCGCTTTCCAGTCTAACTTCTTGTCAACAATCAGCCCTAAGAACTTTGCGCTGTCCACTTTATTGATAATAGTATCTTTGTATTTTATAGCTAAATTAGGGGTAGTTAACCTTTGACTAAAGAACATCAGGTTAGTTTTGTCTAAATTAATTCTTAGATTATTTTTATTTAGCCAGTCAATAATAGAACCAATTGTCGCATTTATATCATTTTCAAAACCATTCACATTTCTGCCGCTTACAGTAACTGTGCTATCATCAGCGAAAAGTGTTATTGGGTACTTGGTAACTGTTGGTAAATCGTTAATATATATAATAAAAAGCAACGGCCCGAGAACACTTCCCTGCGGGACGCCATATTTGGTCGTACGTATGTCAGATTTATATATTATCTCTTTTTTTGTTGTTATGTTAATATTCTTAATTTCTACATACTGTTTCCTATTTTTTAAGTAGTTCTCTATAAGATTTAATATATCAATTATACATCATAGACAGTATGATATTTAAGCCTTTTACAAGGCTTAGTCGTTGATATTTCCTTGTTTCCTCTAACCATGTACATCAGTCTGGCCTCAAAACAGAAAATACTATTTTACATCAAATCAGAACCACAGTAAACTAGAAAAGATTATCTATGTCCTGTATGTCTACCTAATAAAGTAAATGTATTGAAATATTTTACTAGAGGCATATGGTGTTTCCAAAACATTTTTTTATTAAAGCTTATTCTCGTAGCTAGCGCATACGTGATCAAAGGCAAAGGCAAGGCCTCTGATAGTAGGGGAGCCGAAGAGGGGATTTCGGGATTTACTAAAGCGCGTCAGATTAATATACAGGAGGATACCTTGTACCCGGTTAAGTACCTCCACAAAATATGAGACCCATATATAAGGCCGCCCGTGAAGGATACAGGATCAGATTAGTAAAAAAAAATTGACCATCAGAAATTCTCGAGCGCGTCAGATTAAGGTAGGGTGAGTTAATTACATCCTAAAAAGTGTATATTCTACTAATCTGACAATTTGAGAGTGACGTAAAAAAAGGGGAGGGCAACAAAGTTGTAAAAAAAAAACGTTATCTCGACATTCTCGAGCGTAGCTAAATTTTTTTTATTTTGAAGGTAATAATTCAAGAATAATGAAAAATATATAATCTGACAATTTCCGCAAGCCGAAATAACAAAAATTCGTCGATAAAGTTAAATGCGTGCAGCTGCGTGATGCCTACATTTGGGTTTGTTTGAGTTGGACTTCTAAATGTTTAATTAGGACTGTTTATGAGATATTAAGCCATCAAAATATATCGTAAAAAAAGTTGCAAAGTTACACTGTCGGCTTTTAAATTGTTAGATTTACCAGCTGCTCTGTGTCTAGCCAACCGGAGTCGCCGATAAGATATAACAATAGATTTTAAAGACAATAGAGTCGTAAAATCTCATCTCCATTGAATCATAGCTAGACAAGAAGCACAATTAAAAAGCTCTTAGGAATATTTTTATGAGTATGTTGTAAAGATAAATCATTTGGTACACAAGGAAACGTTGAAGTTAATAACTTTCTTTTAGTATTGAATATAGTCGCTTCAATTTTATTTTTCTCAAATCACGCTGTAATAGAAATAATATTTTATACTTGTCTAAAAATTTGTATGATTTATCTTTACAACATACTCATAAATATTCCTAAGAGCTTTTTAATTGTGCTTCTTGTCAAGCTATGATTCAATGGAGATGAGATTTTACGACTCTATTGTCCTTAAAATCTATTGTTATCTCTTATCGGCGACTCCGGTTGGCTAGACACAGAGCAGCTGGTAAATCTAACAATATAAAAGCCGACAGTATAACTTTGCAACTTTTTTTACGATATACATATTTTGATGGCTTAATATCTCATAAACAGTCCTAATTAAACATTTAGAAGTCCAACTCATCTTTTTGAAATTTAACTTTTTCTAGTGTCGGCTCCTGCACTATAGTGTGGAGGACTGGGAATAAACGGCACCTTTCCCTCCTCACCCTTTTTATTCCCATTCGTCCACACTATTCCCATACCTCCACACTGTGGACGACGGGGTGTGGAGGACTGGGAATGACCCGCTGAGTTCAAAATATAGTTCAAAGTACAATTTTAAGCGCCCAGGAATGGAATTAGCGGGAAGTTGCAGGGATGGCCTTTAAGGTGAACCGTTTTTCGAATTTTTTTTTGTCAGATTAGGCGAATCCCTCTAGATAATTGTCAGATTATGAGACAGTACGTTTAGAACATAAAGATGAACCATATATATCTTAATCTGACGCGCTTGAGTATTTCAAAATGGCGAATTTTTTTTGCACATTATGAAACTGGCCGTGAGTTTGCGTCCCATCGAAATCGTCAGATTAGTGAATGAGAGCTTTTTTTTGGTGCACTTAACACTCCCTTAGAAAATCTGACAATTTTTTTTTTTTTTTCATTTTCAACCCCTAAATACAACCACCCGCATCATGCAAACGATCAGATTAACATACGTACATTATTAAAAATACGTAGGGCATTGATGCTATCAATATCTGACGCGCTCGAGGATGTCCATGCAACAGTTTTTTTTTACATATTTAAAAATCTATAGCCGCTTTCTCCACCGATAAAAGTGAAAAATCACATAACATTTTTTTCTTCTTATCATCTAAGCTTTGCAACTCAATAGGTCTCTATGACGCTCGAGTAAATCCCCATTTAGCATCGTGGGCTCCCCTACCATGAATTTCATTTTATTTGTAAGTGTAGATTCGCTATCGGTAAAGCGGTTGCGAGAGAGAAGTGACGAGAGTAAATAGTTTGGAGGTTAAACACAAGAATGCTAGCAAAGTATAAATACCAACAGCTATAGCATTTCATGTACCTATGCGTCGTGGTGGGTGTGTCATCGACGATCGACACACCTACTACGACGCAGCTTGCAAGAACTCTAACTGTTATTGCGTGCGAACTCGCAGACCTTGACTTCACTACACTACGTAACAAAACAATCACACTTCACTAACAAACAGGATATATGTACTAGTAGCTGGTGCCTATGAAAAATGACAGTAATTAGCTCTAACAAAGTGTATGTGATCATTACTGCTGCGTTGGCTTATAACTTTTAGACGTTTCAGCAATTAGTTGAAACTTTTATTTTAATTTTGGCTTTTCTATCGTTTTGTAAATAATACTTTATTTGTGATTTGGTCACTTATTTTTTCTCTGCAATAAATAGAAATATAGGTATGCATGCATGCCAAGTACTATTGACCAAGTACGCATTCCCGTAATGACATTAAATTAGAACTTAAGAAGTCAAAGGAACACCACGTACAGTCCGAATGCCTCAATATTAGCAATAATATCAAAACGTTCAGAATGTTTTGTACAAATAGAATTAAATAACGAGGTTTAAAAAGGGAAGAGCAAATATTATTAAGTGTAGGAAACAGTCGCAGAAGCAGTGCCACTAACTTTATATAACACGCCTACAAAATCGGTGTTTTCAGTGATTATCCCTGAAAAGAGCCTTTCAGGGATAAAGACATGCGACGGCTTCAGTCGTGAGAGTCGGTAACATAATATGCTCTTCGTATTGTTAAACCCGTCAAAATGCGAGTCTAAATTGCAAACATGCGAGATTTTATTAATCTAAATAAAATATTTTACATATAACATTACCATTTATAAATAATAAAAGATGGACACTAATAAGCAACAAGGCCATAAATGCATCTGTAGTAATACACGCATATAAACAACTTTATTTTGGTAATTTTGTCCAAAACATTGCTATTTATAGATAAGAGTGATATTTAAATTAATTTATCAACATAAATGTATAATGCAGCCATTACAATACCATATATTCTCAAACTTTCAAAATCGTCGACCTTCGTGTTTACAAAACAATACAGGTATTTGGAACGTATCAAAAAGTAAACCCACATGATAACTCGACAATTTATTTCTATCGATACTTACATATGTTTTAGAAAATATAAAATATCTCTATCCGAATTATTCAGTGTAAACTTGTGATGTTAAAAATTATGGGTTACATTAAAAGTTTTAACTTGGCAAGTTTTTCAAAAGGTGTGGTTAAAAACTTTAGAAAATAAGAGAAATTAACAGTACTGCCCAGTATTGCAGATGACGACCAATGACACAAAGTATAGATCATTTCTCTTTAGTATATTCTAAGCACCTATGCAACCAGTGTCGTTCTGAAGTGTATTATGTGTATACAGTTAGCTGGCGTCAGTCTTCTATATTCCATAAAACAATTAAAAATAATATACCACAAACCATCCCAAATTCTTATGTAAATTGTATTACACAGTAAATTCATAACGGAACGATGAGTTGCAGGTAAACAATGTCGCGCAACACCACTGTGAAATCGGAGACATTAGCGGCACGCTCGCAACAAATAAGACATCGCACAAGTGTGATAATGCGAGTAATGCGTGTTTGTTAGCCGCTACAAATTTATAAACAAATGGGAGGTGAAAGTTTTAAATTGTTCACTTGGTTTTATCTGATTAAACGCCTTGAAAAACGCAAATTGCGCGGTCGGTACCGAGGTGATGAATTACATCCAGGGAAAACTTTACGCGGAGGTATTCTTTAGCTGGGTTCATTTATCAGTTCCAATGTAAGTAGTAAGAAAGCATACAACGACCATCCCTCATCTACGAAGGTAAAGATAACATTTTGTGGAAATACATATTTTATAACAATTACTAACCAAGTTACGCTAAAAATTATTTCAAATATTAAAATAGTAATTAATGGACAGAAATCTACCACGTAACTCACACCTACTCTCGATTTAACAAAAACCGCAGTAGAAACGGACATAAAAACTGTTTTGTTGAAAAATATTTTAAAGTAAGTGCAAAATACTAAGGAATTTTTATTTTAATGCATTTTATTATAATAAAATTTATATTTAGCGTATTTAGAAAACTAAAATAATGATAGACTTAGATAGGTTGAGCTGTTTAAATTTAAGATTCTACATTACATTATATACGAGAAGACGAGTAGTTCATGAAGGCATTCCAATAAAAAAGTGCCTCATTAGCTAAGGAAGCCAGGAAAATCTAAGATATTTCAATAAATTCATTATGTTTAGTGGTTCAGAAAATAAATAAAAGTAATTTTATAATACACTAGCTATTGCTTGCGACTCCGTACGCGTGGAATTTAGAAAATTTTCTTCGTTTTTGCAACATTTTCACTTTTGCTTCGCTCGTATTATGTTGCAGTGTGTATGTTACACAGCCTTCCTCGATAAATTTGCTACCTATCCAACACTATAAGAATTTTTCAAATTGTGATTCCTGAGATCAGCGCGCTCAAACAAACAAACACTCCAGCTTTATAATATTAGACTAGATTTCTGCTATGAGTGAAGTGCTGTGATGTACTTTTCATGTAAACTTTAGATATGGAGGGAATTAATTTGGAAAATATTTACACATAAAATTAAATATACATTATAGTGTGCATTAAAATATTTACATACAACATTATGTTGTATTATACAGTGTCGTTAGTGTCGAAATACTGCGAAGTTACTAATATATAGTTACTAATTATAGTAATTTGATAAGCGTTAAATGACTTATTATTCTTAGTACACACTGTTAATTGACAGAAAATACCCAAAAATAACAAACAATTGCATGAAATATAATGAAATCCGCGTTTACAAATTTAGAAACACGTATGGTGAAAATCCTTCGCGATGTGAATGAGTCCCCATAAATATACTTAAAATGTATAATACCAAGGAATCTAATAAATATAAGATAACTAAAGGTCACATTCATCCATTAAGTCAGTATTATAAGTGTAATGGCATGTTCAGAAAGCGTTTAGCATATTTGCATACCTATTTAGCATTTTTATTGTAGTGTTTTTAAAAAGATTATAAAATGTATTGATACAAGAGCTGTGCGCTTTGTACACACGCGTATTATTTCAAAACAGGGAATTTAAACTTTGGCTTTTCTTCCTATAAATCAATAGGCAAGACATTTGTTTCTCCTCGGCCTAACCGGCCCATGATATTATGTGCCCAGAGCCTGACCCGGCAATAAGTGGCCCCATTACGTGGGTCTCAACATTCAACCCAGAGAAGGGAATTCTCTCATAATAGGCAAGACGTCCGCTTAGGACAACTTAATGGGAGTAAGAAATAGCATAGTCTAGCGTATAAAGCTATACGAGTCGCTATAGCTGTATTTTATCTGCTCCATTTTATTCTCTGTCTTGGCACCTTATGGTAAAATAGAGTGCTATATATATATATACGAGGGGAGGTCCAAAAGTTCGTGGAATGGAGGGGATGGAGTGGGGATAGGGGCGCTCGCTTAGTGTCATACTAATTGGGGACTCATAATTAGTATATAAATGGAGTTTCAGCCCTATTGCGTCATTCGTTTACGAACACTCGCCTGCTAAACACGTCAATCCGGAAGAAAACTGAAACTATGGAGAAAATTGAACACCGTGCGGTCATTAAATTCCTTACCAAGCAAGGAAAGAACGCTCAGACCATTTTGAATGAAATGGAAACTGTTTACGGGGAACAGTGCCCTAGTAAATCAATGATTTACAAGTGGCATGGTCTTTTTAAACATGGTCGGGAGTCGATTGAAGACGACCCCCGCTCACGAAGGCCAGTTGAGGCCACCACATCAGACATCGTCGAAAAAGTGGAAAAAATTGTACTGGAGGACACCCGTTTGAAGAAAAAACAGTTATCTGCATTAGTTGGAGTATCAGATACCACCATTTTGCGAATCCTACATGACCACCTGGGTATGACAAAAGTCAGTGCAAGATGGGTACCGAGAATGCTCACGCCGCTTCTAAAACAGCAGCGCGTCGAAGCGTCAAAACATTTTTTGGAGTTGTGTGGCGACGATCCTGGACCGATTTTGGAGCGAATTGTTACCGGCGATGAAACATGGGTTCATCACTTTGAGCCTGAGTCCAAACAAGAGTCCATGCAATGGCATAAAAAGGGGACACCACCGCCAAAGAAATTCAAAGTGTCGGAGTCGGCTGGAAAGTTGATGGCTACTGTTTTTTGGGATTGTGAGGGGATAATACTGATTGATTATAAAGAAAAGGGCAGGACCATAACCGGAGAATACTACGCAACAATACTAGAAAAATTAAAGGATGCCATCAAAGAAAAACGTCGGGGAAAATTGACCAAGGGCGTGTTGCTCTTGCAAGACAACGCGCCGGTTCACAAGAGCAAAGTTGCAATGGCTGCTCTACACACGCATGGCTTCGAATCACTAGTCCACCCACCCTATAGTCCAGATCTGGCCCCAAGTGATTTTTATTTGTTCCCCAATTTAAAAAAAGACTTAAGGGGAAGGAAATTTTCCGACGACAATGAGGTAAAGGAGGCAATTTTGGCTCATTTTGAGGGAAAAGATAAAAAATATTTTTACGATGGTTTAGAAAAATTAATTCATAGATCTAATAAATGTATTCAGCTTAAGGGTGATTATATTGAAAAGGAAAAATAAATTTACTGTTTCATTTTTACTAAAACCCTTTCATTCCACGAACTTTTGGACCTCCCCTCGTATATATATATATATATATATATATATATATATATATATATATATACTAGCTGACACGGCAAACGTAGTTTTGCCATACCAAAAAAAAAAAACGATTTCAAAAATAGATGTTGGCCGATTCTCAGACCTAGAGGATATGTACACAAAATTTCAGGAAAATCGGTCGAGCCGTTTCGGAGGAGTACGGTAACTAACACTGTGACACGGGAATTTTATATATTAGATATATTCCCAATCAAACGAACGCCCGTAATAATTACGTAAATAGGAATAAATCAAATCCAAATACAATCTTCTCTTTATGATAAAAATAAAGCTTGAAGTAAGTGGATCGCATTACTCGTCATTTAACTTCTGACATCATTTGCGTTATCAATAGGTTATGGTTGAGATGCGATAATATCGGTAATTCACATATTATGTACTATTTACACACCTTATTTAAACGACTGAGACTAATGTACGACTACGTTTGTATTAAATTTTATACATACTACATCGATACTAATAGGTACTTAACATGGACATCGTACTGCTAAGGATACTAGACAAAAATCTGAGTTATCTCCATAAAGTGGATCAACACTACAAAAGTACCACACATGTTACGCAATTAGGACTTATCAAAAACAAACTATCATAGATAATAGGTTTCAAGTACAAACCTTCAACGGACGATGATCCTAAATGATTACACGTTCAAAGAATCATACAAACATAAACCACGACATTAAAGTTTCCATACCTTGTGACTATATCTTAAGCATCTTAACTTGCATGGACTAGAAATAAACCTAATCTTGTCAGGGTAGTCAACATTCATTTTTAGGAGAACCATTCTTTAGAGAAAAGAAACCACCCGGTTATCTTCATAAATGTAAAGATGGATGGTAAAATACAAAAGAAACTTACAGATAAGTCGTGGCTCCAATAAGCATAGCTCCCCTGGGTCCGGTGACTGTAATAATAGACGGTGCCATCCAGTTGCACAGCGCCAAGGTCGCGTATATGATAGCCAGGGAAGTGTATCCATCGCCCGTAAATTCCGGGTCATCTTGTGATATACTGTCCAATACTGTTTTCTGCAAACAAATGTTCCGATTACACACAAATACACTTGCATTGAAATGATAAAATTTTTATGATCACTTGCTTTTTATCATAAGTACTTAATTAATTAAATGATTTTCTACAATAAATATTAAAAGATAATTACATTAAAACGATACGCCTAATATTTCTGTAAAAATTCATAGGCCATATGTCACATCAAGCCACCCACAGGCCAAAACATTTATGTTTATCACACAAATAAAGTGTCATGAGTGAAAATCGAACGGGACCAAATATAATTGGAAATTTCTTTAATAAAATTTCACAATGCTCATTAATACTCATTATAATACATTGTTATACCGGATCTCCTTTCAAAACACAGAAAGAAATCGGGTATGGATGTCCATTATGACAAAATCGATAAACATTGAAATCACACAGGCCGAGCTGTGTGCAATAAAAGTCTTTAAAAAATGCGATGACGAAACATAATCGGCCGTCAACAATATTTCGCATTTTGAAATTGGGTCATAAACAAATCCAATGTGCATCTGCATTTGGTTATACAAGGATGTTAAATGTATTGCCAACGTGTTATCTTACAAATAAATTATTATAATTCGTATTTATAAATATCAATGGACTTCCCAAAAAAACATACGGTGGTTTGCGTAATCATGCAACTTTGTCAATTAAGGGCCTACATCAATATTATAAGGTTTTACTTAGTAATATGAACTCAACTACGAACTCTACGAGCTCTAAGGAATAGAAAGGATAGAACAAAAGGGAAATAAAGTTGCAAACTAAGATTGATCTTTGAAGACTGCCACCTCTTACCAAGGATTGGTCTTTCTTTTAAACAGTTGTGGTAGTAAGTTTCCTCTTAACGCATTTAGGGGTGCGTGGGATACGGGTCAACCAGCGAGGCACTTGTACCTGTAAAGGGCCGTATCAATACGTCAGGCAAAATCGGCTCCGGGTACTGGTCGTGCCCTAGTCGAGTTCCGCCCAACAAATATTATCGTATATCATCGCTGACACGTACATATTAACACAGCCAGTAGGCACAGAAAATGAAGAATTAGGGATACTTTTCCTATTTACTCAAAATCTACTAAATATATTTTAATTCTGATTTACGTGTTTCTATATATGATAGTTACTTATGTTTTTAAAGTTATTTCATTAGTTAATACGCGATAATAGACCGACAAATGAAAAAAATAAAAAATTTGAGAGGTTATTTCGCCAAGATTTTCTATCGAGAAAACTTTTTTCAATCGCGTTTCTGAGTTTGTGCGATCCTAGATAATATATTGAAAAAATATATACTTAAAAATTAGAGCTCTAGCCATTCAATCTAAAGAAACAATGAAAACTTCGTACATAGAAAAATGCACGAAGCTATTTTGGTATCCTCTTAAGTAATAACTTTGCTCTCTAAGAGCATTTTGGAAATGGATATTGTTACAGGTTCAAGAATTCTAGATGAAGGCGATAGGTTAAAACTAATTTTATATATACTAATTCACAAGGTGTATTTAATTACCATGCTTACATAACAGCAAGAAAAAAAAGTTTTACACGTAAATATTTTTTCATATTTAAGTGCATTTAAGAGAAGAACCTGATTATTGATAATTAACACGCTTTTATAAGTTCGGTATGTATCTATCAATGAAAAAAAAAAAGGACGGAGAAGAAGTATCTAGGACCACCCCAGTAATTTATTAATAATACTTGTGTTGGGGTCGCCCTGCACTTCCCTTAAAATTACGTTTACATATACATATATTGAGACTAAAATTTTACAAGACTTTCCCTACAATAAAAATTATTTTAGGTTAAGACAAGTAAATATGGTATGTTAGTGTGCATGTGTGTTTGTGAGTGTGTGTGTGTGTGTGTGTGTCAATGAGCTGCATGAGTAAGTTTAGGATAATCTCACTAAAATTCTTTCAGCTTCATCGTCAACGTAAGTAGCCACTCTGTTATTATCTTTTTACTCTATTTTTTTTTATCAATGTATTAATCTATGTAACGGAATCTTTCAACGCGATTTTCAACCCACTTGCGATAATCGGATTAATTTGAAATTTTGCATACATAACAAGGACCCATGACAGTGCAATCATTTAAAAATATATTCAGGATTTTCAAGCGTATTTTTTTGTTTTTGAACTAAGCAAATTATTATTATATGTATCAGTTTCGAACTAGCGACACAAAAGTTTCAGAAAAAGTATTGTTATATTAGTAGTGTTGTGCTGTTGTGGTACATATAAATAAATATTGTCAACTATATCTTGCGGCAAATTTATGATGTCATTGTCCGAAGTGATAAAATAAACAAGTCTGTGACAATAAGAATACGTATTTTTTTAAATTCTTTTATTAATTGTTTCATCAATTACATAACTATCAAACAGTTGAAGCCGTTTACTATTGATTTATACGATATAATTGATTGATAGTATCAATCCAAAGCAACTCTGAAATGGATAAATATAAATTTTTTATTAACTCTAATCGATATTTTCACATTTCCTTTTTACTTTAGTCATTAATGAGAGTCTAGAATGGGTTAGAAATGGCTTTTAACAAAATTCATAGAAATTCCGTTGATGGTAACCTAGTGCTGAACATTATTTTAATATTCGAAAGCCTTATTCATAAAATGCAAATTTCTCGTGTCCTTACACAAAAAACTAATATCTCAATATCCAATAAATGCTGTCCGCAAGCGGTTTTCCAGGATTATACCTGGAAAATTCTTTATTTGACTGACAGTTCTAATCTCCTATCTGAGAGGTAATACGTCACTGATACCCTTGGATATTGACACCTATCTCAATGTGGATCTATATGACCTACATTGTCGCAAGCATATCCTTGAATTTATCGAGCTGTAGACAAACAATGATAAATATCCACTTATGATTTTATATCTGTATATGTAGATGTATTGTAAATTAAATTATTATTACATTAAGGGGTATAAACTGGACGGTTTTTTACCGTTTTGTAATTAGACGTATGATGTCGTAGATGTATGGAATTACAGAAACTGTTTCGCTGTTGCTTCAATAGTGTGTTGATTGTTGTTTAATGATGGATCTACAGAATCGATTTTATTGCGTCAGTAACTATAACACATATAACTTAAGAGATTAGCTTGTCCGTTCATCATTAATCTTTTTTTTTTATATATTTAAAGGGCTTGGTCGCTTTGCGACTATATCGCCCTATCATTAATCTTAAATAATATAATTACACTCTGTTATTTTGTGTCCCTTGTCATGTTTATAGATCTATGAATTATTGCGATAATATTGTGTAAACATGGTAATAAAACAAGGTCATAGTCAAGTCATTAAATCGATTGGGGAATTACATACAGAATGAAATCTTATTTTCACGCAGGGTAAGCACTGGGCACTACTGGAACGTATTCCATCAGCGATAATTTTTCGGAATAAGGTACTTATTAATTTTAGAGCCAGTTTCGGCATGTTATGCTCTATTTTACTAGAACAAAAGAAACTTAACGGCTGAAATAATTTTTGGTTTTTCTATTTATTTTTTCTTTCTTTTTACATTAAAGTTATTTAGATAATAGTCATTACAAAATATTACAATAAATAGTTATGATTAAAATCGACATTAAACAGTTACAGCATAACCATATTGAATAGTTAGGTACCACCAGACGTTACGTCAACGATCTAAACAAAATCTTCAGAAGATGTCGTAATCACTGTACTATACAAAATGATACCAAGATGACAAATATATTGTTATGTTTCATCCTTACAAGTCCGTTATTTAATATCGTTGGCATTCGTTGGCATTAAATAACGGATTTTATCGATTTCACAATACATATACCTATTACGTATCAAGAATCGGTTAGTAAAAGTGATAAATATCTCTGGAAAGACCCTTAAAAGGTTTTATCGTTCTATGTATTATGAAAGTCAAATTCATACGTAACGGTTAGAGCTGGGGAATATTATAAAGAATTTGGTATGGGGTTTTCAAAAAGACTAGCTGATTTTAAACGACCGTTTTTATGGTCGAAGTTTGTCCGGTAGCTGCTATGCACCGACCACACTTAAAAGGTTGAAAATTTATGTATGTATTTTACTAATTACACGTGTATTTAATTATTTTCAAACATTGTATTGTTCTCAATAATAAATATATTGTAATCTTTTATAATACATACAAATACCTAACACATTTTTTGTGAAATATTATAAAATCCGTATAATGCCTAACTGCTTGATTTTAATCTACTACAAGAAGACTTTGATTATATCTTTTCCGACTTTAATCAAAGTTTACGTCCAACGTTGATGACTAATTTAAAAAATAAATTTGCCAGACCAAAAAGTCGCAGTAAATGCATAAAAGCCATCGAGGTATCATTTGCAAAAGCAGTACGAAAGTAACTTTTTAATGAAATGAGGTCAGTCGTGTTGTTTCCGGATGTCTTGCATAAGTATCTACAACACGAGTGATTGAACTGATTGATTGATTTATTTAATACCAGTAACTCACTGAATTGCTCTTAGCGCTTCCTTCTCCTTCTCCAGCCTATTTACGTCCCACTGTTGGGCACAGGCCTCCTCCACTTTGTGAGGGATTATGGTCTACTGTGCCGCGCTGACCAGGCGTGTTGTCACAGGGTTTATTTTCGAGTTTTCCATCTCTCACAGAAGATGTTATCTGTGTGCAATATCTTTAGCTGACTTTTACAGCATCCTTGGGAGGAGATGGGGTGGTGACATTTGTATTCTTAATCCGTCACCACACGGAAGTCTTGGGGCTTATTACATCTAAATACGAATTAAGTCATAACATTTCGTAATCCTAGCTAATAGTTATCATAATCAGTCTAAGATATATCTAACTTGAAATCTCGTAGGCAGTACTAGGATACCAGAAAATAAAATATAACATGTTTTAAAGCTATTATGCTGGTACTGCGCAGTAGCGATTACAACGTTTTTTTAGAAAATCACATAAATAAAAATGTTATTAACGCACTTAAAATTTAGTAGAATCAGAGTCAGTTGCTATCCTTCAGGCTTCCCTGATTTTTCTTAGTCTTTTGGCAGGAGTTGGAAAAAGGTAAGAAAATTTCACTTATTTAAGGAGGCAATAAATTTGGTATTATGATGTTATTATATATTTATCACCGTTTTCTTCCTCCTCTCTCCTCTGCAACCTTAAGAGACTTGGCATAAGTAACTACCTACATCAATCCCGAATCGTAGGAGAGTTGAATGACTGATAACAAAACGAGGTTAACAGGTAAGAGATTCAGGTATTTGTGAAAGTAGGTAGTTAAAATGGATAGATTAACTTTAAATTTTTAAATAACTAGACAAACAAACTCGCTCTGGAAAGAGGACCTACCTGACCTACATTAGACCTACATGATTATTGTTAAGGATTTGCTATCCTACTATGTTGATGTTAAATGAACTTATAATCCAGACGTGAGGACGGCCAGTACGTTGTCAGAGCACTAGCCACCCTCACCACCGGCTCACAAGATGCCCCATCAAGTCACGTTTAAAAGATCCCTTGTTGTAGCAGCAAGGAAACACGTGTGCAGGGAGCGAGTTTAATTTCTTCGAGTTGTTGCAAATAAAGGAGTTACCGAACTTATTTTTATGAAATGGTATAAATCTTATAACGTGGCATGTCACACCTGCATCTGTGTGGTGCGATTTAAAAAGGAGAAGGAGGAATAAGGAAAAATAACAGAACGGGACATTCGCCGTGGTAAATTCTAAAGAAACCGCCGCAATATCTCTGCACAATTCCAGATTGTTAGAGTACGTCAGCGTTAATGCGGATTGCGCGTCATTGCAACCTATCCAGTGCGTTAGCTACTGTGCTGATCCATTCCGGAGATGCGAGCAGTACTCGACGTATGGCCGGGTTTGTCTTTTATACAGAAGAACGCGAATTTTTTTAAGTATGTATGAATGGATACTAGGAACTAGTAAATAAAATTTAACACAAAATTATAGATGTACAGCTTATAGGTCAGAATAACACTCTCTCTACAGCCCATTTACGATGGGGTGGTGACACCTGTATTCTTAATCCATCACCACACTGAATAACACACAGGAAATCGCCAAAAAACCAGCGGCGCAGCCGCAGGCCTTAACTCACAAATAAATTCAGATCTTTAGAACTTGGTTTAGTTTTGTGGAGATTGTTACATTATATTGATTTGTATATCATCATTAACATCATCATAACATCACGCCTTTTTCCCATGGGGGTAGGCAGAGACTAAAGAGCGCCATCTGCTACGATTATAGTAAAAATTATTCAGTAATTTTGTTTTTTTAAGTGTGAAGTGCTTTATTGCTTTCATTACCATTAACAACAAATCTTATCTTATATCAATCTTAGCTTTAATATTCAAATATGTATGTGTTTTTAATAAAATTGTGTCCAATCATTTGTATAGTTACACAAAATTTGAGAATTATTTTCGAAACGACTACTTTTTAATCCCTTAGTAAACACAGTATTTTATTTCCAATTTAACTTCATGTGCACACTTTTTTTTATTAAAAAAATCAATTATTTCTCAACTATCAACCATTATTTGTATAAGTAATTAAATAATTTTAGAAGATTAACTCACAAATTATAGTGAAATAAATAAAATATTCTTTACATTTTCAGGGAAATATAATACTGAGCTAAAAGGGTAGAGGAGAAAAAATCTATCGTATGGGGCATTCAATTTATGTTAACAAATAATGTTCAAACCTAACAAATACCTGATGGCAAAAAGAGTAACTTATCTCCTACATGAAAAGAGAAAACTAAATCATAATTTTAGTGTATCTCTTAGTAAATGAAATAAATAATACTGCATTATGTATTGTGTCATTGCCAAATTAAATTAAGAATTAAGAAATGAATACACGATTGTAACAATATTAAGTAAGTTTCTTAATTTCATTGAACTATACAAATGAATACTTTAGTATTCTGTATTGTAAGACCAGAAAAGGCAAAAAAAAATTTTTTTTAAGTAACTTCTTTGTGCACTTACCTCAATATTGCCCATTGTTTGAAACGCCGTGAACACAAACATAAATCCAAATCCAAGTAATATTACGTTAAAGAATTTACGATTCATTTTTACTGCCTGCTTTTTATACTTTAGAAGAAAAATCAATACTTATTGTACTATGAAAAAACGATACGTGCTTTTACTATGTTACTCAGCCCCCGTACTTTCCAATCTGATACACAATGGAATCGGTAATTCTGTAGCGCTTTTCTACAATATTAAAGGCTTAGCGAACCCGCCACCAACGAGACCTACCAGCTGAGCAATAAAGTTAAGTAATGTAAAGAAATTGTTGATTTCTTACTTGTAAATAAATACACAACCGATCCACGTACAAAATGTCAAATATGACATTGACAGTATTGACATATCCCGCATGACACTATTGACAGTTATACTTACACCATATAGGGCTGCCACAAAAGAAAACACCAATACCATAAAGTTAACTCTGCACTGCACCCCACTGACCTTGCAATATATTTGACAAAGCTAGTTTTCCAATTGCAGAGCATAATGCGACTCAGTGCCGCACAATGCTGAACTATGCTGACGCTTAATTGGAACATGAATTAGTTTTCAAATGCACCAGCAGAGTGCGCTAAGATCAGTGTTGAAAAAAAAAATACTATAATAAAATTGTATTCACTTAATAAGTGTGGAATTTAAAAAAATGTCATTGTACCTTTTTTTTTTTTTTACATATACACATGTTGATGCTTGACTACATTCCACCTAGTGCTCAAGTCCACTATTTTGGAACAATTGTCATACCGGCACAATACCGGCACGATACCGTTGCAATTGAAGTCAAATATCCGTAGTCTGCTATATGCCGTCATAACGGTCTTTCAATGGTAATAGAATTGTCGATGTCTTTTATCTATGCATTGAATTTTCGGTCTCTTTTATCTATGGATTGTGTTAGAATGGTATGTATGTGTTGCCGTTTTTAAAAAATGCGTTAGTTGAAGTGCTTTACGAAAAACTACTAATAAATTTAAACATTTAATCAGTAGGCCCTGGGCCCTGAGTCGGGTATTTCAACGGTGTCACAACTGTACCATTATTGTACCATTATGGTGCAATAGTAAAGTTTTTGGTAGTCTACTATTAATGTGTCGTCATAACGACTTCATCATTGTCTTACAATTGTCAAAGTGACATAAATTGCTAGTCTCGTACACAACTGCTTCACAATTGCAATTCAATGACTGAAATGTTTCGGTAGTCTGCTATTTTGAATTTGACAGTAATATTTTTAAATTGTCCTGTGTCGACAGATTGCCATAAATAAAAAATAGATAGATAGAAATATTAGAAATTGTTCTTTGTAATTTATTGCAATTTACTAATCTCCTAAACTTCACATTGCTTTTTATACTAATAAATAGTATGTACAAATATATTTAAACGAAGTCTAGCATGATTAAATGTTTAAATTTATTAGTAGTTTTTCGAAAATCACTTCAACTAACGCATTTTTTAAAAACGGCAACACATACATACCATTCTAACACAATCCATAGATAAAAGAGACCGAAAATTCAATGCATAGATAAAAGACATCGACAATTCTATTACCATTGAAAGACCGTTATGACGGCATATAGCAGACTACGGATATTTGACTTCAATTGCAACGGTATCGTGCCGGTATTGTGCCGGTATGACAATTGTTCCAAAATAGTGGACTTGAGCACCTGATGGTAAGCGGTAATGCGGCCTTGGATGGTAAAGCGCAACAACTATGTTAGAAGCCTATTCACCCTTCTCTTGAATGCTTCCACATTGTAACTGTCCGGAAACACAGACGCCGGCAGATTGTTCCAGTCTTTAGCTGTCCGCCAAATAAAGGACGACGCAAAACGTTTAGTTCGGGAAGGAGGTATATCCACAATGTAAGGATGCATTTTCAGCTTTCATTGTGCCACCATTGAATTGCAGACTTTCTCTCTCCAGCCCATTTACGTCAATTTCGTCCCACTGTTGGGCACGGACCTCCTTCACTTTGGGAGGGATTATAGTCTAGTGTGCCACGCTGACCAGGCGTGTTGGCAGACTTGAGCCCCAGGATTTATTTAAATTTTGTCTTAGAACTTTAGAAAATCATGGATACACTATGCATGACAAGTGTAACCTGTGCGTAATCCATCCAAAAATAATGTTTTGTCTATGGATACGTTATCATTAGTCTGTATTGTACGTACTTGTTTTCTGTATTTCTGTCTGATTCACCGTGATTTTTTTGATAAATTTTGATTAAAATCAATAGCAAATTAAGTGTAAAGTGTTAGTGAATAATGGAAATGTAGTGCCTTATCGGATATATCGTGTAGCAAATTCGTTGACTAAATAATACGTCGTTCTTGTTGAGGATGATCTCATTGACGGTCTGACATTACGCTCTTTTTAGCGAAATCTTCGTTGTTTTATTATTTTACTATTGGGTCCAATGACCTTGTGACTGAAAATAATTTCGTCGAAATTGATTAGTGAAAATGAAGAAACAATTCTACAGAGTTAAGCAACTTGCCGATCAAACATTTTCAAGGTAGGTACTTTACATTATCTCAGATATCAGATAACATTCAATTCTTTGTAAGTTTCGCTTTTTTTTGTAACTATCTTATAGCCAGTATCTTACAAACTGATGCGGATGCTAGTTAGCATGAAGAAGTAATATAAATTACCCTCTATTTTAAATATTTTTAATTTTTGTTGTGGCGTATGTTTATCGTGACTTGTTTCGTGTATTAGCAGGTCAGGCAAAGCTGAAGGATTCACTGATGAGTTACAAACGGCAGATAAGAAGGTGGAACATCTCCGTAATGCCTTACAATTGGTTAGCAAGCGCCTATCAACAGGAGCTGGCAGTACTCAGGGCCAGGATCCAGCAGCTAGAGAAAAAAGGCTAAAGAAATTACCAGAATATCTCCTTGGTTTATCTATGTGTGAAGCCAGCAATTTTGATGACGATGACAGTATTTTAAAATATATTTTATTTGAATGTGGTAAGTAGACTTACTTAAAAATTGTAAAATGTATTGTTTTACTAAAAAAAAATAACTAGTATAAATTTTTATATAAATACTAGCTGTCCCGGCAAACGTTGTTTTGCCATACCAAAAAAAAAATTAAAGATTTGAAAAATAGATGTTGGCCGATTCTCAGACCTACTGAATACGTATGCAAAATTTGAGAAGAATCGGTCAAGCCGTTTCGGAGGAGTACGGTAACTAACACTGTGACACGTGAATTTTATATATTAGATTTTGAATTTTGTTATATATTCTCTAAATAACATGAATGTAATATTTTTCTAATTGGATTCTGATATAATTAATTGATTCTCCTTTATGATTTCATTTATGTTTCCCATTTTTCTTGTAATATATACAGCTATTCACTATTTTCTGTAAATATTAGTTTTATCCATAATAATTACAGTAATAAATTTTTTAGTTTGAATTAATTAATACACTCAATATATAATATTTTCTAACACTTGCGCGACTCATCTGTTTAAATAAAACTACTTTTTACGGATTTAGACGCGTATATATATAGTATATATTTAGACGTCTCACCCGTGACCATGGTGACTGCAAAGTCTCCGAAACGTCGGGCCAAAATTTAAAACAAATATATGCGTCTAAATCCGTAAAATGTAGTTTTATTTAAACACTCAATATATTTTAAGTTCATATACAAATTTCAATTTACAATAATATTTTATAGAAACCAATACACCTAAAATAAAATCACCAAATTATATAATTTTAATTTTGAATAGGTAAAACTGAAAAATTTCTTGCAAATGAAATAGCTGAGCATGAGTTGAAAGTGGAACAGTTGGTCTGTGCACCCCTGTCAGCTATAAGTGACACTGATCTCCCAGCCATTATGAAAGCAAGGAAACAGCTAAATAGACTGTTAAGTGAAAAGGAATCCGCATCTAGTCGATATAATGTGAGTGACATTATCTTATTTTGTTCACTAAAATATTGATAGCAATATTTATCATTAAGACATTGAGTGTTAAGACTATTTTCATGTCAGATATAAGATAAAATTGTCATAACTATCCATCTGAACTGGTCTTTGTCTGACTTGTTTTACTCTTAGACTTTTCAATAGATCTACAGTAATTTTTTTTATATAAGAGAAAAAAAGCATACAGGCGTCTTACCTAAAGAAATGATACATTTTCACTTTATATATTAAACATATAAAGGTAACGGTAAGGTAATGGTATAAACATTTGTCATTAATAAAATTATTCTGCCAATTGACAATAAGATACCTATAAAATTCCTTTAGTTTTGAGTTATTCATGGAGAGATAAACAGTTTTATAGAATTTTGTCATATATTATAATAGATTAAATTAATTATTTTCTTACAATAATATAAATAATAAAAATTAATATAATATAAAAGTAATAAAACAATAATATAAATATAAAAATTGGTCAAGTGCGAGTCGGACTCGCGCACGAAGGGTTCCGTACCATTATCTATGCAACATAAGGCAACGTTATTAGTATCGAGCAAGAAACGGTAAAAAAATCATGTTTGTTGTATGGGAGCCCCCCTTAAATATTTATTTTATTTTATTTTTAGTATTTGTTGTTATAGCAGCAATAGAAATAAATCATCTGTGAAAATTTCAACTCTCTAGCTATCACCGTTCTTGAGATACAGCCTGGTGACAGACGGACGGACGGACGGACACGGTTTTTACCCTTTGGGTACGGAACCCTAAAAATTAATTATTGAACTACTAAATTTGCATTTAAATAGTATAAATTAAAATGCCTTGATTATTCTAACCAACGAAATTAAATTTATAATATTTGCATAATATGTTTGTGGTAGCAAAAATACAATAATATACAGAAACAATAACAATTACTGTTATCTAGTATACACTCAAATGTATGTTCTTAGACATAATTATGTATTTAATTGCAATATGTAATGTTTGCAACAATATTTCACATTTATATTAAATGATTTCTTATGGTCTCATTCGTAATGACTTATCGGAGGTTTTTATAGTTCGCTAAAATCGGTTCGCGAAAATTGTCAAAACTTGTTATTCATAATAGTCTTTTTACAGTACGTTTTTTATCTCTCCGATAAAATCTCCGTTTAAACCTCCGATAAGTCATTATGAATAAGACCACTATAGTATAGCCAACTATATTCGTCACTATACTAGTCACTATACTTCAGTAAGATTCGGGGGCTGCAATCTGACTGAGATTTTCCGGATTTGTCTCAGTTTGATGTGAGAGTCTTTAATCCGTTTGCTTGGACAGCTATAATATTTCTTTTTATGGTCACAGCATTTAGAAAAACAAAAAGAAGAAAACCCAACAAAATTAAATGCTGCAAAAGAAGAACTTGAAGAGGTTGGTATTCGTGTAGAAGCTGCGAGAGATGCGCTTGCGGCGGACATGTTTGCCCTCGTCGCTAAAGAGGCACAACTTGCACATACTCTACTACAATATGTGAAACTTCAGAGAGCATATCATGAATCCGCCCTGCATTCATTACAAGACACAGTGCCTGAGTTAGAAAAATTTATTAGTAAGTATTTCCTGCATAACTTTATATAGTTGTAAAATTAAACTTATCTGCTCTAAAATCACATATTGAACGTAAACATCAGATAATGCTTATTTTTTAGCATGTCTCATAAGGAGTGCCTTTTTATTAGCATATGCCCGCGACTTTGCCCCGTTTTGCAACATTTTTCAGTAATACTCCGCTCCTATTGGTCACAACGTAATGTTATGTAAGCCTTCTTCGGTAAATTGACTATCTAACAAAAAAAGATTTTTCAATTCGAATAAGTAGTTCCTGAGATTAGCGCGTTCAAACAAACAAACAAACAGTGGCGTAGCTAACAAGGGGCTAGGCGAGGTAGAACCCCGGGGCCCCTCAAGCTCAGGGGCCCTCGAATCCTTACCAGAAATCATTATCGAACTGAATTAGTATTTTTTTTTTAGCTTTTTTAAAATATTTTTATATTTTATATTTTAATTTGATAAAACCTAGTCAGTTTACATAGCAGTGGGGCCCCTTTTTTTATTTGCCCCAGGGCCCTTGATTACCTAGCTACGCCACTGAAAACAAACAAACTTTTATAATATTAGTACATATAGTTATCGTCAAATGAAGTTGATGATGTTTTGGTTGCAATTTTACTACAGACAGATGTCTAATGTTACTACCACAGATTAACGTTACTACCTTGATAGTCACCATAATGCAATATTCAATGTACAATTAAATTACAGTCACTGAACTTATTAAAGTTAAAAAACGAGATTTAACTTATTAATTTCGTAATAGCAACAAACAACATAAAGGCTATACCCATTAATTTAATTAATAATAATATTTTTTACATTGATTTTGTATGTTGGCCTGTTTTTATGCGATAACGGAAAATACGTAGCCAATAACATAAAAAATCGAAAACTTAGATTAATAACATTACTCATAAAAACAGTTTTTCTCTCACTGGATTTTCAGCAGCAGAGATCTCGTTTATATTTATGTAGGTATGTATTTTTTTTTAAATACAGCTAATAGTTATGAATGTTTCTGCCGACAATCGTTATTTACAATTTCAAAGTACGATAATATGATCGATAACGTGATGATGTTTCTGCTAACCGTAATTAAACAATTTAAAATGGTACATTACATGGTACATCAGTTATATCTGTGTTGATTTCGGTACTTTTACCGTAATTACGGTATGGTCAGCAACATTGATACACACGACACGCACTTGCTATAGAACACAGTAACATTTTCTTCCACGACAACAATTATTTTAGAACTACAAAATGTTAAATTTCGCTTTATGAATACATATTTTTAAGACTTGGTATTTAGTATTAATATCATGGCAATTTAGATAAGCCTAACTAATAACGGGCCTTGCTTTTGGGGAAAAATTCTATAAGTAATTATGGGAATTTGTATATTTGGATTGATCAGTAGAAATCGTATCATAGAACTCGCGCACGGAAGTCAAAATGCTTGCTAAATCCGTCTAAAATTAATTTATCATAATTTTGGTGGTTTTGGTATTCTTCTTCTTCTTCTTGCGGTGCCGTCTCCTACCGGAGGTTGGCGATCATCATTATGATTTTAAGTCTGCCGACAGCGGTTCTAAGCAGAGACCTGGTGCTCATACCGAACCACTGTCTAAAATTTTTTAGCCAGGATGTGCGGCGTCTGCCTGGTCTTCGGCGGCCCTGTATCTTCCCTTGCATAATCAACTGCAGAAGACTATACTGTTTATTACGCATTATGTGCCCAAAATACTGCAGTTTACGGCGTTTATTATTTGGTTTTGGTATATTGGTCTTGATTCATAAAAATAAAATGCGATTAACAGCTATCAGTTTTAAATTATAAATACTAACAGCTCAGGAAAACCTTATCAATATAATTTTATTTATAAACTATAAAGGGATGTATAATAGAGATATACGCTCTGTTAATCATACGTAATGGAATAATCGCAGTATCCTGTTACCGTGTTGTCACTGTTTTGCTATCACTTATACGACAAGCGTCTAATAGCTTTGTTATTAATCTCTAATTACCAGATCTTATCGAAAGACTACATTAATCCAACGACTATCTTCGTATGAATACTATAGGATCAATATAGTGTTACGTTTGATAGTAACTATGAGTGTATGTAATATAAAATTTCGTGTTTGAAACATTTGCGAAAACACGAAATTCAACTTGGCGCGTGGAAGTCAGAGTCTCGTGGTCTAGTGGTTCATGTAACGGACTTCCGTTCCTAGGTAGCGGGTTCGATTCCCGCATTTATATTTTTCATATAAACGTCTGGGTGTTTACTTTGTATTATAACTTATCAAGTCTGTATTTACAAAAGAAAAGTAGTATATCCGTATTCTGGTACCCTTATCATACAATTTAAAATACTGGTGTTAGCCGAATCAATTTGTTTAACTTTTGTCTTGAATGTCCATCGTTCTATTGGATTTAGGATTATGATGCTATATTTAGCACCTAATTGTTTCATTGCTGTTATACGACTTGTATTCTATCGTCCGCGGGTAATTCATCTGTTTAATAATAAGATAATTCTATCGTTGGACTCTACCAATTTAGTCATGTCTGGCAGTCTGGATATTTATAGTTCTTAATATGTTAACTCTATATAATATATTTTGTATGTGCTATTTTGTTAATAACATAATTGTTTGCATCCGTGCCCTATCTTTATGTCCTGATAACTCATATAATAAAATTGGTCAAGTGCGAGTCGGACTCGCGCACGAAGCGTTCCGTACCATTATCTATGCAACATAAGGCAACGTTATTAGTATCGAGCAAGAAACGGTAAAAAAATCATGTTTGTTGTATGGGAGCCCCCCTTAAATATTTATTTTATTTTTAGTATTTGTTGTTATAGCGGCAATAGAAATACATCATCTGTGAAAATTTCAACTCTCTAGCTATCACCGTTCTTGAGATACAGCCTGGTGACAGACGGACGGACGGACGGACAGCGAAGTCTCAGTAATAGGGTCCCGTTTTTACCCTTTGGGTACGGAACCCTAAAAACAATTATGAATGTAATATTATTTTGACAGACGTCGTCGTTGAAATGACTAAATCTGTTTAACTAGTTTGACTAAAAATATCCGAAAGATTATGATTTTTGTAGCCCACGAAAAGAGCTAAAGTTTTAACTCTATGATACATATAGGACATAAACTATTAAAAAGTAAAAAGTAGTAAAAAGAGACTAGTAAAAAGAGATGGTAGATGTATATCTACAACTTTAAGTTGTGTTCATTGATTTTGTCATCATACATTTCTTGGATTGTTTTGCAATATGAAATCGATTTCACAAGACTTATTTACGTCTAAATTGTAATTTCAATATTCTGGTACCAATAACACAAGCAAATAAGCTTAACTGGGACCAAAGGAAGCTGTGCGAAATGTCAATAAAAATGTGGACCCATCCTTGTTGCTGGTGTCCTTAATCTGACTCCACTAAATGTTTTTATGAATAGCCGCATTCCGATTCAATATTTGCGAGAGCTTCGACTTGCACTATGATATAATTTCGCCTAACTAGAATGCCGCGTGTCAATGCCTCTATAAACATAGCATTTTATTTTATTAGTCCACCCATCAACTACCGTTCTTTCCGGACATACATGTTTCCATCAAAAAGTTGCCTGGTAGAAATTGCTTTTAGCGATAAGCCCCCCCATTTACTATACATATTTTCAAGATTTCTTTGTACAAATTCTATTTCATGGTGTACATCTTTATCTTTACTTCTTATAAAACAAAGTCGTAATTTTTGTATGTATGTCCCTATGTGAGCTTATATCTTCAAAAATACGCAACGGATCTTTATGCGGTTTTTTTTTATAGATAAAATGGTTCAAGAGGATGGCATTTTTGCATAATTTGTTGGGGTTTGCTGTATATTGGATAAGATATGATTAAATTTGCCGAGAAACTCGGACGCGCGCGAGGTATAAATGAAAACGCTGCCTTATCTATGTGAGGTATAACAAACTAATGTATAGAGGAATTGTTTGTTACCTATAGTTTTTCAAAAAAAGTCCGCGAGGGCATAATATGTCTATCTTTTAAGGGAAACCCCCTGTACTCATACTAATGTCGAAAAAATGATCTAATTCAATAGGGTGTTTTGAAAAGCTATTTATGTGTATATAGTAATATCTTTTATCAAATTAAATAGCTTAGTTAGCCTACGCAATTAATATAGATTATAACTGCTCTTTACAGCATGCAATTTAAATGAATATCTTAGGAGATATGACGAAAAAAGAATTACGCGCTATAAAATACATAAACTGTTGACTGAGCAACGCGAACGTTCCTCGGTCTTCTATCCATATGGATATTTAGGAATGTTTATTGTGCTTTCACGTAAAGACTACTGAATGGATTTTCATGAAACTTTCCAATGGAAAATGGAATAGTTAATTAACAGATTTTTTATCCTTTTTACCGCGGGTAACACCGCGGGGCACAGCTAGTTAAAGAATAAAATAAATAGCTATAGTTGTAAAACGAGGGTATGAAACATATTCACTACGATAATTATCTCCCAATACATATTATTATTAAAGCCAATATATTAAAGTAGCAAACAAGAATAAATTGTTGGAAAGGAAAATTAAACTATTTATATACGTATAGGTACATAGCTAGTTGCTATAAATAAATCCAAACAATGGTTATGTTATTACACATTTCATAAATATCTGCTTACATAAATGATAATTAGAATATCAGAATCTACTCTTCCCGCAATGTACAATATCTATATCTAATATATAAAATTCCCGTGTCACAGTGTTAGTTACCGTACTCCTCCGAAACGGCTTGACCGATTCTTCTCAAATTTTACATACATATTCAGTAGGTCTGAGAATCGGCCAACATGTATTTTTCAAACCTTTTTTTTTGTATGGCAAAACAACGTTTGCCGGGTCAGCTAGTATTATTATATAAAACACATACCTAGCTACTTTAAATGAGCAAAATACAAAAACAAGATTAAAAACATTATTTTATTTATTATTTATTTATTTATTGAGATAAAAACGAATTAACCACTTACATTTATCTCACAATAACATTAGAACAAAAATTAAATAATTTATGAAGCATGCAAATAAATGTTAAATATAAATAAATAAATATTCATGGACATTTCACACAACGTCCTCTGGTCCCAAGCTAAGCTTATATTGCTTGTGTTATGGGTACCAGAATACGGATATAATACATATACTACTTTTCTTTTGTAAATACATACTTATAATACATAGTAAACACCCAGACGCAGTACAAACATTTGTATGACAATTAAAAACATCACACAAATGATTGTCCTGACCGGGAATCGAACCCGAGACCTCATGATCGGCAGTCCGTTATATGAACCACTCCACCACGAGGCCCGTCATATATGTTATACATTTTACAAACATTTATACTAATAATAAGATATAAAATAAGTAGTTGGATTTAATTATCCACATCATGCACATCGGCGTTGCGTCTATCCCATTGGTCTATTATATTTAAAAGGGTGGTGAAGAGGGAATCCTACCATCAAACGATTTTTTAAATCTAACTTGGTACCATAATATGATCAAGAACACATAAGTCAAGAGTAAAGATTAAAAATAATTTCATCAAACGATAACTGATTGACATAGAATGAAACTAGTGCACATCAGATCCGGGAACATGGTGTGGTCCGGGAGTCAGTGACAGATTTTCATGACCAAGTCCCTCCCAATTAAAAATTCGAGAAATGCATAAGGGACGTTTACTATGAATACCCGCGACCGTCAGCTGCGACTCCGCGGGTGGGGTGGGCAGTGGCAGCCTCCCAAACATGGAGAAAAAAAATTATTTTCAGTCATTTCCTCTCATTTGAAAATTTGTCAGATTATAGTTTATCGAGTGCTTTGATAGAAAAACAAGTCAGCTGACCATAACACGGTGGATTATACGTCAGCTGGCTACTTAAACATGAAAAAGAAATTATATTTTCAATGATTTTCACTCGAGATTTTTTGACGAGTTTCACTCGAGAAGAAATCATTGACCAAAAATGTACCTGGCTCCCGGACCAGTGTGACAATTTTGTAGATGTATTTTTTTATTATTAAATATTCCGCCGCAAAGATGTAGCTTTCAACTTAATATAAAATATATTTTCTCAATATAGAACCTTCTATTTCAGACGACAGTTCCGTGAAGCCGGTGTTCGGGTATCCTTTAGAAGAACATTTGCGCGTCACGGGACGCACCATTGCATTTCCAATAGAGCTATGTGTGTGCACTTTACACGAATTGGCGCTCAATGAACAAGGACTATTCAGAATTGCAGGTGGTAAGTATTAAAATATACCAAGTGATTCATTCTTTACGTTATACTGATAAGATTACGATGTGCTGATTTGTCAACATATATTTACGAAGCGGACTGTTTACATTATTTCCTATTTTTATTGACAAATTGTACGAAATTGATACGGATCTAAAAATATTTTTACATTACACAATTTTATATTTCTGTTAGAATAAGAAATCTGTGCAGCTGTGATTTTTGGTTTTCAATTATGTTATTATTAATTGGCAATTTGAGGATTGATATCTGTAGAAAGTGGTGGTATATACCTATTACGATTTTTTCGTACAAATTTTACAATTACTTGTAAAAACTCCTAAATAGTTAAAAAGTATGTATAAGTTATGTTATTATAATTTAAATAATTAAAATAAAATCTAAATCTTATCGAAGAAAACTTACACATAGAAATAAAGCCAAACGTTCTCCTAAATATCTGTTATTTTGTTTCAGGTTCTTCGAAAGTTCGCAGAATGAAGTTGTCTTTAGACGCAGGTCTGTTTAATGTTCCACTACCTGATGATTACAGAGACATGCACGTAGTTGCTTCTGTACTCAAATGCTATTTAAGAGAACTTCCTGAACCTTTATTGACATATCGACTTTATGAACATTTCATGATCGCGTCGCGACTACCGACAGAACAAGCCCGACTAAACGCCCTCTGGGAAGCTATACATTTGCTGCCTGAAGCTAATTTTCAAAATCTTAGGTATCTCATAAAATTTTTGTCTACTTTGACACAGAACCAAAGTACGAACAAGATGACACCTTCTAATCTTGCTATTGTGATCGCTCCCAATCTATTGTGGGCTGCCGACGAGAGCACATACGATATGAATATTACGACTGCTGTTAACTGTATTGTAGAGCTACTCATCAAACAAGCGGACTGGTTCTACAAAGACGATATAAAATTTTTCATTTCATTTTCCAAAGAGGATCTGCTACCGGATCACTGTGATTATGGTTTTATGCCTCATTTCGCACATGGGTATAATCAAACTGCTGCACTCAACCAGGAGCCTGCCAATGGAGACTACAGCAGCATGACCAAGTCGATGTTTGATTACAACCAACAAAATATCAACAGGACACAAGACGTATCTGGCCGGCATTCAAGAAGTAACAGCCACGATACCAGTTTAATTCTATTAGAGAATGATATGAAAAAAGCTCAGTCAAACAGTTCACTATCTGATCAATCTAGTCCGCCACACGGTAGTCCTAAACCAATATTGAGAAGGAAAAATAAGCCGCTAGCGCCTGTGCCACCCAATTTTACACCTGACAAAAATAGGAAAATAGAACCTCCCGTTGAGACTGTGAAAGAACCACCGAGTGCCCAAAAAGTAGACAACGATAAGCCTGCGAAACCACCGAGACCTATAGTAGTATCTGATACTGGGAAAATCATCTCCGGTGTACAAACAATCAACAGGTCTACGTACAGACAAAATAGGGCAATGAAAGAGGAGGCAGCGAGAAGCGGCAGCCGAGAACACCTCGCTGAAACTCGTCGGCAAAGTCTAGAACTTGACAAGGATAAACTGGACATTTTGAAAGCACCCGAAGGTAGTAAAGAGTCCACTCTCGTAGTCAAAAATGTAACTGCGCAAACAGGGGTCGTGGGACGGTTAAAGGTTCTAGGAGACGTGATCAGCGGACCCTCATCACTAGGAGTAGAACGTACACCCGCCACACTCGATAAATCAGGTCGTTTACAGACGAGCACTAAACCAGTGGGACAGCCGCCGCCTCGACCAGTGGCGGCCCCGCGCACCATCCTGCCGGCCGCCCCCCTCGAGGCGGAGGGTGAGGTGCAGCTACGACACAAGCCCGCCGTGCCCGAGCGGCCCGCCACGCTCCGGCCACAGAGCTTCCGGGCGCCGCGCTCCTCACTCACAGACGCAGCTGAAGTAGTACCCACGGTACTCGAGCGAACACATATCTACACCGTAGACAAACAGCAGCCCACGCTGATTCAGGTCGGCGGTGGGACGAGCGGTGCGAGCGAGAAGGAAACTGAAGATGCACCACGAGCTATCGTGCAGCGTACTCACAGCTCTGGCGGACGAGATGGTGATCTCGAGGAGCCCAGAAGCTTATGTGCGGCCAGTCGTCAACTGTCGCAGTCGGAAGGCGACATCACAGAGGCGCCGTCCCCACGTCCGCAGCCGGCGCGGCCCCCCAGACCGCTGGTGCCCGCGCCGCCCCCGCCCGTGCAGGCGCCGGCACAGCCGCAAAAGAACGTGCCGAGTGCGGCGCCGCCTGCTGTTGTAGCGACGCCTGCGACCGTGTCCACCACCACGCCGGCTAGTACTGACCAACAGACGCCCTCATCTCATACACAAGATAGTACTGATCTTTAGCACACATTCAGCCCCGTACCAAAGCCTCGATTAAAACGGCGGCTCTGATACAAAAAAATCGCGTGCGTTTTGCGCAATTGTATGAGGAGCTGATATTTTCGAGATTATCGGTTTCGCGACCGTATTCAAAGTTGCACGAGACTAACTCAGTTCGATTGACCGATGACAAGTCGCGTATCTGGTCTGGATAGTTCTCTTTGCATCAAACTAATGAGTATTACATATTTATTTTTTTAAAAGTGTAGTATTATGATAAGATAACACGTGATAATTTGAGTAATATGTACGGTAACCAAAATTAGAATTTACTGCTTTTGCAAGTAATAAAATAGGTAGGTCTAATAAACTGTTGACCCCGGCAATTTTTATAATGTCAATGTAGCTTTTTTATGCTGGCTAAATTTAATATAAGATAAAAAAAAATTATGTTGCAATTGATTCTTGTGATATTAGTAAAAATGTAATCACTACTCCTGGTCGAATGACTATTAGAAGGAGGATGCACAAACATTAATATAATGCATAGCCATATTTTAAAAATACATTTGTGATGATTCTCTTTGATGATCCAAGCCCGACGTTTGCATGAATCTAGGAAGCATTTATGAGGTCTTATATATTAACTGTAAGGTTTGTAATGACTGTTTGACGGTAATACGCTATTACGACTTGACAATGCATTAGTTATAGTAAATCAACTTATGCTGTTTCAATTACTAGTAATGTGTAGCTGTAAGTATGTTATATAGTGTTTACAATTTGTATGTGATACGCATTTTATTATTACCATACTACAAGTATACAGCTTCTGTTGTAAGTAAATTAATAAAATAAGTGAAACATTTATGTAGTTTAATTTTGGCCATGTTTGAACTAATTTGATTAAAGATTTTAGTTAATTAATGTTAAATACCTACTATTAAAAAGCTCGACTGCAAAAAGCAATCAGAATTACCGTAAAAATATCATATATTCCATATTAGTGGGTTATATAAGGTGATTTCAAGAAATAGTTTCCGATTACTGCATTTTAAATTGGGTAAAATACAACCCTAAAACAAAAATGAAATTCAATAGAAATCAATTAAACAACTTTATTTTATATCTATGTTTGCCATTTAACAATATAATAATTACGTTTACCAACTCTGAGTAACGTAAGTAAGTTGGGCAATATGTGTGCAGACTCTGTTATTACTTCATCAATCTTCTTTACTTTTTGATGGTTGATGTAAAATCCACCAGCTTCTATTATTCTCATAGCATCATCTGAATAAATAAAAAGCACATATTTACAAAAAGGTTAGATATCTTTAAAGGCTTTTAAAAATATTTTACAAGTCCACAAGTTGATAGCTTTTAAAAATATATTAATATTCGGGACAAACTGAAAAATGAACAAGACAATTTAATACAATGATGTTTCTTGACTCCTCTCCATTGCAATTACTTTTGAAACATACACATAGCTCTTCATGTTTTTAAAGTGCTTTTATTTCAAGCCAACTAGAACATACTCTAAGGGAAACGTGCCCAAAAATAAAGAATAATGAAATTTACTTAAAAATATATTGATATGCAAATAGTAAACTTACTCTCAGTGGGGAAGCATTTAGCCATCATGCCTAGTTCTAACACGGTAATGCCAGGTGACAACAGCAAGTTCGTAACTGTCGCCACATTGAACATTTGCTCCAATTCTGTACCAGTAAGTGATATCAGTGACTTAGGATCTTTACTGTAAATCGCCTCAGTTGCCTTGTGCGCTAACTTTAGACCTTCGTCTGAAAATTTATTGTAATACATTACTACTTGTCTGATTCTCAGACCTAACGGATATGTACACAAAATTTCACGAAAATCGGTCGAGCCATTTCGGAGGAGTATAATTACAAACACCGTGTCAGGAGAATTTTATATATTAGACTAGCTGACCCCGCAAACGTTGTTTTGCCATAAAAATGTCTTGTTTGAAAAATACATGTCCGATTCTCAGATCTAACGGATATGTACACAAAATTTCACGAAAATCGGTCCAGCCATTTCAGAGGAGTATAATTACAAACACCGTGACAGGAGAATTTTATATATTAGATTAATGTTGTCATACTCTTTGTTAACATTTAGATTTTCCTCCCATGTTTAGCTATGTTTTTTATTAGACAATATAATAAAGGTCTATGAATTAAAAACAATAATTTTCTGCATGACCATTTGACCTGCTAATTTTATGCATTTCATTTAGCCCGTTGTAATATGTACAAAAATAAATTACGTATTTACCTTTAGTAGCTTTTGCATTTAGGCGTATTAACATTATTTATTACTTACGGCCATGTACTAAAGTCGTGAGTTGCTCAGCTAAACATGTTTGTGGGTATCTCTGTTCTGGATGTTGTTTGTGTTTATGCATTATATCTTTTATTTCTCCTAAGTGGTAAAATGTGAACAGCTTCAGTAACTTTTCCACTTCAGAATCTTTAGTTCTAATAAAGTATTGATAGAGACTATATGGGCTTGTTTTCTTTGGATCCAGCCATATTGCATTCCCTGCTGATTTACCAAACTTGTCACCTTCTTCTGTTGTCACTAGAGGTAGTGTTAGACCTACAAAATAATTACAATATGTACAGGTACAATGTTGAAATTGTCACTAAAAGCAAAGAGTTATGCTAAGTTTCTTACACCAGTTTTTCTCAATAGATTGCATTCCTGAACCAGTGGTAGGGTAAAAAATTAGGACATTTCATAACACGATTTTTTAAGCTAGGCATAGCTTAAAAAATCGTTTTATGATTTTTAACACAAAGATTTTTTTTATTTCTTTTAACGCATTCAATGCTGAATAATTTGCGAATTTATAGTCAATGCTAATAAAAGAGTCATTCGCCCAGTGCTGAAAACGCGTATGTGCGTTCAAAAAATTTTTCGCGTAGTGCTAAGAACGCTTATGTGCGTTCATAGAAAACTCGCGTAGTGCTAAGAACGCTTATGTGCGTTCATAGAAAACTCCCGCAGTGCGGCCGACGCTTATGCGCGTTCGGTAACTTTCGAGTTTTATGACTGTCATATTGTTATTATTATAACAATTACGGGTAATATAAAGGGTCTTTCACATTGGTGTTTTTTGTACTTAATAAACTTTTAATATAATAAGTAGGTACAGTATATAAATATTTACCCAATTTTTTGTTGGATAGTCCATTTAATGAGGAAAGCTATATAACTTCACGCTGCGAACAATGGGAGCGAAGAATCAGGGAAAAATTTTGCAAGAACGGAAAAGAATTTCTAAATTCCACGCACCTACGGAGTCCGCGACTCCTTTACATACAATATCCTAATTCCTAATCTTTTTTCTAATAAATAAAATTCTCGTGTCACAATGGTTGTTCCCATACTTCGCCAAAACGGCTTGACTGATTCATAAGACAATTTTATATGCATTCTATCTATTAAAAAAAAACGCATCAAGATCCGTTGCGTATTTTTGAAGATATAAGCTCACATAGGGACATACATACAAAAATTACAGCGCATTGATTATGGGGAGCCCTGGTGAAAGCATCTCAGCTAATCATCAGGGCTCCCATATTAAACTATGAACTTTTCTCAAGTTTTTTATTTTGTCATAACCTTATCAAGCATAGGTTACTTGTCATCGCATAAAGTCTGTCATCCGTTTGACCATCGTCGGACGACGGGTGTACACAAAGAACAATGTTCTGAATTAAGATAATCTATCTGTATATGTATATACATATAATAAATCTATAGTAAAAAATATTTGTACATTAATTTTATTATATTTTAAATCTTTGTTTCATCGCAATCGGTCCACTCAATCAAGAGATATTTAGATAATACGAAATTTCTCAATATGGTTACTTGCAACGCCATCTAGCGGCGAAAAAGAGAATAAAAAAAATGATTAGGTCGATCGAATAAAAATCGATCCACGCGCACGGAGTCGTGTGCACAGATAGTTTATTTTAATAATATTACACAAAACAAAATACATAATATACGATACATCAAAAACAAATTCAGTCCAGTGTACACTCTCCTTTACAAACCCACATGTTACGATGTCTTCGAAACAATAGACACTCAGATTACGGGCTATAAAACGCACAGGTGCTAGATTTTTTTTATATGGACGCACATACGCGTTGGTCAGCACTTGGCGAATATCCAAAAAACGCGCATAAGCGTTTTCAGCACTAAATGCGTTAAGCAACTGAAACAATAAACAAAAAACAATAAACTCACCATAAACAGGTTGATTTGCAGTTCTACTAATTAGTTCATGCCCTGCAGTTATGTTACCCATCTGATCACTTCCACCAACCTGTAATAAAAGATTATCATTGTAACATCTCGCCTTTTACCCGTGGGGGTAGGTTGGAATAAAAGATACATACTTTTATCATAGCAAGTCATTATTAGTCACAGTAATTTGGACATCACCTTACAATAATTTTAACTCCCAGATGTTGTATGTACTATGAGAGTATGGCAAACTAATTACATAGATACTGGTAATAAAATTTTGTGTTATTTGTTATTATACTTTAACACATCTCTAGTAACTATACATTATTATGTCAAGTCATAATTAAAGCATGAAGCAATAGTTGTTCTAATTACCTGAAATCTACAGTCATATTCTTTCAATAAATGTAACCAATCATATGATTGGAATATTTGGTATGTAAACTCTGTAAAGCTCATTCCAATATCTGACTTTATCCTATCTTGAACACTTTGCTTCAATAACATAGTACCCATTCTGAAGTTTCTTCCTATTTCACTCACAAACTGTATTGCATCAATACCTCTGTACCATGTTTCATTGTTAACTATTCTATAAAGAAATGAAAATCATTCATACAGTGAAAAACTATACCAGCATTTAGGTAATTTTTTTAATCATCATATATTATTATTATACATATTGGAATTTTTGTCAAGTGATCTGATCTTACAATACATGTTTTACAGCTTTCAATTCTTTTAAAAAATATTTTATGATTACCTATTTAGGGTTCCGTACCCAAAGGGTAAAAACGGGACCCTATTACTGAGACTTCGCTGTCCGTCCGTCCGTCCGTCCGTCCGTCCGTCCGTCTGTCACCAGGCTGTATCTCAAGAACGGTGATAGCTAGAGAGTTGAAATTTTCACAGATGATGTATTTCTATTGCCGCTATAACAACAAATACTAAAAATAAAATAAAATAAATATTTAAGGGGGGCTCCCATACAACAAACATGATTTTTAGGTTTCCGTACCCAGTATCTCAAGAACGGTGATAGCTAGACAGTTGAAATTTTCACAGATGATGTATTTCTATTGCCGCTATAACAACAAATACTAAAAATAAAATAAAATAAATATTTAAGGGGGGCTCCCATACAACAAACATGATTTTCAGGGTTCCGTACGCAGTATCTCAAGAACGGTGATAGCTAGACAGTTGAAATTTTCACAGATGATGTATTTCTATTGCCGCTATAACAACAAATACTAAAAATAAAATAAAATAAATATTTAAGGGGGGCTCCCATACAACAAACATGATTTTTTTACCGTTTCTTGCTCGATACTAATAACGTTGCCTTATGTTACATAGATAATGGTACGGAACCCTTCGTGCGCGAGTCCGACTCGCACTTGACCAATTTTTTTATGTATATTTTATCAAACAATCACTATTGTGATATATGGAAATAATACAATAGGTACCTTATTGGTTGTAATGTTCGTTCTTTCTCTGACCAAAGATATTTTTCATGGTTTTCGAAAATAGTTTCCAAATTACATTTGATACATTTTATATTCTCATTAATTGATTCCTTGTGTAGTGCTATCCTATCTGTGTTCCTACCACTAGGATCACCAATAAATCCTGTGGCACCACCCAACTATAATAATAAGCTATAAATTAGATCATAGAAATGTAAAACCAATTAACTATTGTGAAATGTTATTTTACACAAATAAATTGAATTTTTACCAGGGCTATTGCATTATGACCGCCTCTTTGCCAATGTAGCAGGTTGATTATGACTAGCAGGTTACCAACATGAAGACTGTTGGCTGTTGGATCAAAGCCAGCATATACAGACTGAGGTCCTTTGTTTAACAAATTTAGAATTTCTGTGCTGAAAATCGCATGACAGAAAATGACTGTAATTTAATATTATGGAACAAATTGTGTCTTTTTCAGAATTAAATATGTTTAGGAGGTTGATAACCTACCCAGCAGTGTTGGGAAACAAATCCTGATACATTCCTCTTTCACTAAGTTTCAAGATATTTCTACTGGCGTACGTCCGATAGCAAGATTTTAACCAACAGAGTTTGGACAGTCGCTTAAATTTCCCTTGTAGATTCATTTTTATTGTACTATAATATTACAATTACCTAACCTACATGACTTAAATAACCTCAAAACTAAATACAGTAAGCAATTGTACTTTTCTAAGAATTAAAAGAAAAAAACAGGCGGCTGTACAACATAATGCGGAATCTGCTCGTTATTAAAAACACAATTTTATTCATGAATTATATTATGATAAATCCATTTCATTTAACTGAAGAAAACTTATTTATTATTTTATTACTGTATTAGGTCAGGTACGACTAGTGTTGCCCGTGTTGCCGATCGATAGTCGACTATCGAATAATAATCGATAGTCTATCGATAGCCAACCAATCGTAAGTAAGACTATCGATCGGTCTATCGATACTATCGATAGTATTGCAGTTCGTTAATAACAAACTATCGATACTATCGATAGTATCGATTGTTTTGGACTATCGATAGTTTAAAAATTTACAATAGTATTATTTACAATTTTCAAATATAATAGTCAATCACAATCAACTATGAGGATAAATAATATCAAACAGTTTTCCTTGCATATTATTAAAAAAATAAATTATAAAAATTATAATAGTTTTCCATTACATTTGTCGGGTTGTTGGGCAACAGAAGTGGAACAATAGGGAATTTATACTACAATATTTATTACAAATTATGGCTAAACTACAGATTTCCAGCCAAATTTAAACTATCCTATCTCTCAAGTTGGATCGAACTGCACATGGTGTGCGAATTTTATTATAATCGGTTAAGTGGTTTAGGAGTCCATTGAGGACAAACATTGTGACACGAGATTTATATATATAGCTCAGTCTCACCCGTGACCATGGTGACTGCAAAGTCTCCGAAACGTCGGGCCAAAATTTAAAACAAATATACGCGTCTAAATCCGTTAAAAGTAGTTTTATTTAAACAGATGAGTCGCGCAAGTGTTAGAAAATAGAGTTTCTGATCATGATCCACCAGTTTTTAACATACGTGCATTAATAAAAATACGTAGGGCATTGATGCTATCAAAATCTGACGCGCTCGAGAATGTCCATGCAACAGTATTTTTTTACATATTTAAAAATCTATAGCCGTTTCCCCCACCGATGAAAAGGTATTTAACATATAATATTTTTTTCTTCTTATCATCTAAGCTTTGCAACTCAATAGGTCTCTAAAGTAAATCCTCAAGTAAATCCCCATTTAGCTTTGTGGGTCCCCTACTGTTAAAACATAAACAATACTAGTTCTAGTGTATTAACTTTTACGAACTAAACGTCGAGCACGCTCGCCCTCTTTTTTACAAACATGTTAGAGCGGCTCGTTGTTCTGGTACAAGTAAATGTTGTAGTCTATACTCACCTTAATACTATTGCATGTTGTTAAACTATCGATAGTCCAAAACAATCGATACTATCGATAGTTTGTTATTGAGGAACTGCAATACTATCGATAGTATCGATAGTATTGCACTCATTCGATAGTATTGCCTTATTCTGAGTAGGAGTGTTCGCAACGGCTATATATTGCAAACGCGTTATAACGATACGCTATTTTTAAAACGCCTATTATTTTATACGCTATAATATATTAGTTCGCTTCGTACAACGACCCGTTTTGATTATCGCTATAGAGATAAGAGTTAAGATCGTTATATTATTTTGTTATTTAACGGAAATAGTTCTTATGCGGTCACCTTAGAGTATAATTTGGTAGGTGACTGCATAATATATTTAATAAATATATTAGGCAAACTAATATATTATTTTGTTATTTAACGGAAATAGTTCTTATGCGGTCACCTTAGAGTATAATTTGGTAGGTGACAAAAATATTATACTGCCAAGTGCAATCGACTTCTAGCCGAACAAAATATATTAGTTTGCATAATATATTTAATAAATATATTAGGCAAACTAATATATTATTTTGTTATTTAACGGAAATAGTTCTTATGCGGTCACCTTAGAGTATAATTTGGTAGGTGACAAAAATATTATACTGCCAAGTGCAATCGACTTTGAATGGGACGTTCCGTTTCGTTTCGAATAGTGCATGTGATGTGTTGTGTGTATAATGAATGGGTCTTAACTAATAAAAATAAAAAATAAATCACAACATAAATAACGCTTGCCAGTTGTAATAAATAATAGGTTGAATGATTATTAATAAATATTAGATTATTTTATCAGCTATCTAATATAACGATCACCTCTAATTCTGAGCTATCGATAGTATCGATAGGGTACATGATTTTCGATGTAAACTATCGATTGTTTTACTATCGATAGTTCGGCAACATTAGGTACATCAGCTGCAGCACAGAGTACTGCTTTGCTGATTTTGATTCTATTCTATTTTGCTATTTACAAATATTTGGGGTAGGAACTTAAAAACACCGTATAATTATAATAATAATTAATATAAATTTATTTCATAGTCGTGTTTGTCTATATAATATAATAATTTAAAAAACTGCGCTGTAACAAAGCGGAAGTTTTTCTTTCCTTTCTAATAATTTGTGGCGCTCTTTTTAAAATTCTTCCACTTGCTACTATGGCGCCACTTTTATTTGCTGCCTTTCAGCGGACACTTTTTAATATACTGAGATATTCCTCCTTTCTTCTCTCCATGTTTTGATTTGGGAACAACTACGAGAGGGAGGAACATCAGAACACGGGACTAAGCGCGGCCATTTTTTTCAGTTGCGACATCTCAATTTTTTGATCCCCAATATTTAATAAATAATATTAAATTTGCAGCTTGTTTATGCTAGTGCAATTTGCTTTATTTTCGTTCTTTATCATAAGTATGTTGAGTTTCTGCTGCAAGCTAGTGTTCCTTCATATTTATACAAATAATATCATAATTTATAATTTTAAAAACCGTAAGTGAGTCTTTGTAGCGTCAAATTGAATATCACTCCACAAAGAAAAAAATGAGTGCGAATTCATGTTATTTAGGGGCATCACGATATTATTGTATAAATGCTGTACTCTTAGTACTTAAAAAAAAAATAATAGTTCTTTTTTCTATATTCCTAAGATTGAACTATGACTATAAGGCTTTAACGTTCATAAATGTAACCTTGACGAACTGATTTATATCTTAGATAAATATATGTTGATGCTAGCAAGACGTAAAAATATGGAATTTAATGTTAAATCAATATCGTACGTAATCTGCAGCTGTTTCCAGTCCATACCTAAACGTATTTCTGATTTCATCGGTAATGTAAACTAAAGCAGAAACTGCATCGTACTGCATGAAAACTAGATTGATAAAGATTAAGGACATTGTTGTTAATAAATAAAGAAAGAATAGATGTTTAATAATATGTCGTGTTGTCGAAAGACAAAGCCAGAGACAATTTTTCCGTTGGCAATAAACATGTACGAGATGACTTCATTTAATAAGAATAGCCTTTTTTAAGTGGCTTGAAGTGAAGTACTCTACTCTATGCTATATCTCTATATACCATTGTCATTGAGATATTAATATTTAATATACATAAATCTAAATATCTATGATATATAGGTACCGGTTACCGGTGCGACTTCAAAATTTCCAAAAAGAAATCAATTTCAAAACAAACTAAAGTAGCTACTGTATATTATATAAAATTTTAATAAAGAAGGGTGTGTAAGCTTGAAGCTTCATTTTAATCGTAATATATACAATCTCTCGTTAGAGAGTAGTATATTCTTTGTATACAATGCATATAAAATTGAAATGAAATTATATGCGTTACCGTTTATGAGCTGTGTTTAACAATACTCTCGGTTTTACTGTGTTAATTATTTAGGTACCTGTTAAACAATTATGGATACAACAAACCATAGTATTGGAAAAAATATCTGTCATTGTAATCATGTGTGCTATAGCACAAGTCACACTGGTACGACGAGTACACTTAATGCATCGAATACTCAAGCGAATACTGATGGACAAGCAAAACGGCTTTCGGGTGCTGCACGTAAACGCTTACGTAAACTTGTCTCGTTGGGTATAAATTATGAAAAAGCCCGTGACTTGTGTCGCACGGCTTGGAACCTAAAAAGCGAGGATGCTACATCCACGGTCCTCCCACCAATAAAAAGGAGACGATCAGAGGAGGTATGTCCTGAGGAAGTAAACAAAAAAGATACAGATGATACAGTACTATCTTCTGATGAATCTGTAGATGATTATAAAGCTCCCTTTCATTATAAACAAGAGCAGATTTCACGAGTAGAGATCTGGAACACTGAACCCATGAGTGAAGATCAGATGCAAATGGTCCACCATCAATTAAATTTAGTAATAGCAGGCCTGCCACCTGGGGAGGGTCCACAATTTTGGGGTTTTACCCATAGAAATGGGTGGATTGTGGTTACTTGTGACAACAAGAGCAGCTATGATTGGATTATGGAAGTTATTCCAAAACTGCAGCCATGGCCTGAAGCGCAACTATCTATCAAGCCTGAATACAAGCTACCTACGTTCACCATAGCCACGACTTTCATCCCTGAAAAAGAAACAAAATCAGTTGTGCAGGCTCTAACCCTGCTCAAAGCGCAAAACAAGGGCCTTCACACAGAACTTTGGCAAGTGCTTAATGAGCGAGTGCACAAAGGAGGAGTTGTCGTCACCTTCTCTTTAGATAAATTGTCTACTGAGTCACTAAGAGTCAGTAACTGCGAAGCATGTATTGGTTTTAAAAAAGTATATTTTAAGATCAGGAATTGGCCGAAATGTTTCCCCTGATATCCCCTATCATATACTATATTATCATATATTTTGGGGATCAATTAACTCTGGATCTGGACCAGCAGCTCACTTCCAAACCAATGCAACAAATCCCTATGGCTGTGGTTACAGGGGGCTGATGGGGAGTGGCAATAAGCTCTCTCGCTTACAGAAAGGTTGTTGGCAGTAGAATTATGACTAATTAAAGTAACAAGAAACGGTAAAAAAATCATGTTTGTTGTATGGGAGCCCCCCTTAAATATTTATTTTATTTTATTTTTAGTATTTGTTGTTATAGCGGCAATAGAAATACATCATCTGTGAAAATTTCAACTGTCTAGCTATCACCGTTCTTGAGATACTGCGTACGGAACCCTAAAAATCATGTTTGTTGTATGGGAGCCCCCCTTAAATATTTATTTTATTTTATTTTTAGTATTTGTTGTTATAGCGGCAATAGAAATACATCATCTGTGAAAATTTCAACTGTCTAGCTATCACCGTTCTTGAGATACTGGGTACGGAACCCTAAAAATCATGTTTGTTGTATGGGAGCCCCCCTTAAATATTTATTTTATTTTATTTTTAGTATTTGTTGTTATAGCGGCAATAGAAATACATCATCTGTGAAAATTTCAACTCTCTAGCTATTACCGTTCTTGAGATACAGCCTGGTGACAGACGGACGGACGGACGGACGGACGGACGGACGGACGGACGGACAGCGAAGTCTCAGTAATAGGGTCCCGTTTTTACCCTTTGGGTACGGAACCCTAATAATAAATAAAAAGTGGGAAGTAGTAGCCATACACCACACCATAACTGAATTTCCATTAGCTTTAATGGTAATTATTGAGAAGACCCCTGTAAAAATCAGAACCGGAGTGTGAATCCCATCAGTACAAGAATGCCTTTGAAAAAGAATCAAGATTTTGAGATTTGTGTACTACTAGCTGCTGCCAGTTGTCTTAATTCAATCAATATAATCAAGCCTAAACCTGATTACAAAACAATTGTACGCTTGGTTTTATAATCACGAGTCTTTAAAAATTGTTTTAGCATGCATTAAGCATGAAATTTCGTATTATTTTGTAATTAACCTACCCACAATTTGTACAAGATTTCCTTTAAATAAAATTTCCGTTTATGCCACGAATTTATTTATTCTTATTACTAGTAAACCATACACAATATCCTCTTAATTGTACAATAAAATATAATGCAATACAATATTTTCACCATGTTTAAATATAATTCAACAATTTGTAACAGGTAGATTCTTTTTTTTATTATATTTATAAGATATGGGTTTCATGGAATCTAATCCATAGTGAATAAATAACATGTTTTTCAGTTTTGTAATCTTCCATGAAAATTAATTAGACTCGAAATAAATTGACCTACGGTTCAATCCACCTGATACCGTGTATAACAGAAAATATATGATTTTCCATAAGTTATAGGATAGGATATAAACATTACCTCCTTTAAAGAGATCTCAAACTAGTTTTAAGAAAACAGAAATGCATTTGGGTTTAAAGAGTAATAATAACTATAGAGAGAATCATTTATGGGAGTAAAAACTGGGTTTAAATGATAAAAAATGACCGAACGGTTTTTTTAAAAAGAAAAGAATGTACCTAAAAGAAAAAGGCAAACGACAATTCATGGAATGTGAGAGAGATGCTAGAAAGGAAAAAGAACTAAGTTTTAGCGTGACGCTCGACAAAAGAAAAACATAGCGCGGATCGCAACACAGGGACTGGCAGGAAATTATTATCATAAGAAAATTATGTATATTTGTCACTTTTTATGAAAAAAAAATTGAGGAATTTACGTAACGAGGTTTTATATGCTAAAATCATTGTCCATTTATTTCTAGCATTTCCAAGCGTCTTGTTTAAAATCACTCTATGAACACAATGTATCTTTTAAAGCTGCTGTAATATTTAAATAGGTACTGACTCTCACAAACAAGATTTAAACAACAAATATGTAGGTACCGTAAAACGAGGTCAATAGGGATGCGTGGGTGAATAGGGATGAAAACGATGATCAAAAGTAAAGCAGAAATACTACCACGAGATCTACCATTAACCATCTCATTTTCACATTTCATCAATAATAATAGAAAGTAACAGACAAATTGTTAAAAAGTAAAATTAATAAGTTAAATAAAAAAAAAATGTATTTATTTTAAATAACTTACTTACATGAAGATTAATAGACAAAATATAATTAAAATAAAATTCTACTTCATACTTTTTAAAGATATTAAAAAATATATGTATATATATTGTATATTGGCCACATCTAGTATGAATGTAACATTAACTCCATGTTTGCTTGGTCGTTTACTTTATAAATTTTATAATCAATGTACAAGTACCCACGTTTATTATAATTATTTTTTTGTTTAAGCGAGATTTTTGTTGTTTGTACGCTCATCACATTATTGATTGTAAAAATGTTTCTCAATAAGTGAATTTGTAAATTATTTAGAGAAAATAAAGTTCTTAAACCACAAATTTCTCTATTGTTCTCAATGCCGTCCCTATTAAGCCCTATAGGTGTATAAATAGGGATAGCATATATTTTGTGTATATACATAAAATGTGCTGACCACAATGATTTTCGCATACATTTTTACAATATACAAGTCGTGACTAAACTTTTTTAGTACCTACTGTAAATTAAAAGTTGCATGCAAAATTCATAAGAAAAAGTCACACAAAGTAGAAAACCGTCCCCATTCACCCCATTTTACGGTACCTAATTGTATTGGTAGTGAAAAAAAAATTTCAGTCCTCAAACAACAAGGTGAATGAAGATTGCAAAATTCGATAATTACAAAATACCTAAAATATACTTTTATTTTACATTTACATTTTAGTTAACAGTCACAATATAGTAACTAAGGTAACAGTTATTGCAGAATTAAATACAATAGAATACTTATTAATAATTACCTAATTAGGGCAGCACACAAATTCTTTGATATAGCTATGTAATAATAGTGATTAACAGCTTGAAAAATATATTTACCTACAAAATTTAACAATTAGGGACCAAATATTTTCTTACGATACAGGCAAGTATAAATTTTTGTAAAAATTTTCATTCTTTTATTTATACACTATCAAAAAAACATTAATGTAATGTAATAGAAGAACTGATCTACCAAGTCATCATTGAATTTCGCCATAGTAAGAAATTTTTTTAACTAAAGACATAGTATATTACACAAGAAAAAATATCATCCATTCACAGGTTGTGGCGTAACCATTTTTTTTTAAATTTTTTTTTTTTGGGCACTGGCCGTGTAGTACATTTTTTTACACTACTCACATCTAAAATGCATGATTTGTTAAAAACGAAAAATTAATTTTCAGTTTTTTTTATTGGTTTATTTTTGGGGTTTACATGAAAAAACGAAAATGCATGTGCTAGTGCTAGTACTCGCCCGTACAACACAAAAAACACACTCAAAAAATAATGTCATTTGTCGAAGTTACATTCTCATTTATAAAATATTTATCGACTTTTTACAAAAAAAATAAAAAAAATCATATTTCCGAAACCAATGGCTAAAAATGGTTGATTTTTTTTTTATATAATAGAGATGAATACTTGAACTATAACCACCTTAGCGTTGGACCACCATTTACGCCACACCCTGTATATGACAGGAAGCAGCTAATGCCACTGCAAGACAACCTCTGAAGTAAGCCAGTGGACAAAATACTTTGTTGTAAAAGTCAGCTACATACCTTACGATTTAGTGCATATTTAGACTTCTAAAAGTATACAGTAGTCTTAGAATATAATGGTGCAAGTTTCTAGACTTGACTAATACCAAACTTATATATGTTAATGAAGGTAAAAGTGGGGTCAAAAACATGTCTACATTACATTAAATACCATTACTGTGCTGTACATAGATTTGTTCCTCTTCTGTTATAAAAGTATTTAAATGATTATAAAACTAAAGGAAAATAATACTTAACATTAAAACTTGGAAACAAAAAATTATTTCACTAATCCTCAAGGGTGACGTTTTTGAACAGATATGACATGGATTCTTTGTTGTGAATGCGCCTGATAGCTTCACTAAGAAGAACTGATATGTCAATGGTCTTGATCTTGTTGCACTGCATCTTCTGTAGTTCATGTGGTACTGTGTTTGTAACAACTACCTCGTCAATGGGCGACTCTTCAATTAGACGAGGAGCGTCAGATGACAGCAGTCCATGGGTAGCAAGAACATATATTTTGTAAGCCCCACATTCTTTTAGCACCTCTGCTGCGGCGACAAATGATTGTACGTCATCTATCATGTCATCCTAAAAAAGCAAATGTACATGAAACATGTATGTATTTATTTCAGAATCACATTGTACTATTTCGTATCAAATAAAATTATAATCAGAACAAAAAATAAATCAAATCATCAAAAATAGCTACACATATGACTAATCTTAATTCAGACTATAATTTTAGTATTTAGTAACTTACCACCATGATAGCTATTCTGCCACCCACATCACCAACTACATTTATTGGTGGCTTCTCCTTAGCAGGGTGAACCGGCACTCCAACAGATACATCCATTGTACGTGATCTACTACAAATATTAAATGTGGTTTATTAACAAATCACTCTAAAATGATAATATGAAAACACATTTTGGGAAAGTTTTATCGTTTGTTTTCTACAATAAGCTGAACAATGGGTTCTGGGTGTATTTATCCACAGCACTGTCCCGTTTCACTGCCCCATTCTAGCTTTAGGGCTACTAAAGTAACTATATAACCGATACTTCCAACTTGTAATCAATTTTAGATTGAGTATATATTTAAATAACAATAGCACTTACTTCGGCAAGCAAGGTGGTGAGTAACGTCCATCAACTTCATCACTTTCAGCTTCCTTCTGTTCACCGTGGATCACAGCAATGGCTAATCTTAACCTTTCAGCATATGACGTAGCTTTCTTGGCTGATCCTGGATTACGGGCCACTATTACTGAATTACGATAATCTGGAATCTAAATAGTTAGTGTTGATCAAAGGTCATCAAATCTTATTGTAGTTTTAAAACCACTTGCAGTACAAAATCATACTTACACTTTCTTGAATATATTGGAGAAGAAAAGGAGATGCTCTTAAATTATCAACTGGACACTCATAGAAACCTTGAATTTCCTTTTGATGCAAATCCATTGTGATGATATGTGTCAAGCCAGACTTGCACATCATTTTGGCAAGGAGTTTAGTGACAATGCATCCTCTTTTCCTCATTTTACATTGCTTGCTATAGGGCAGATATGGAATCACTCCCACTATAGACCTGGCAGATGATGTTTTACATGCGTAAGCCATTATCAACAATTCCATTATGTTGTTGTTAACATCTCTGCAGAAAAGAAAACTTGGTAAGCCTCAACTTAAGTACATATCATACATATTTCAACATAGGAACACACAAGGAACACTAATGATTTGCAACCCAATACTTACTTAGTTCCTGTCTGAACTATATAAATATTCTTGCCACGAATAGAATCTGCTATCTCTACCATAGTTTCCCTGTTAGTTTTATGATAAACTGAACATCCTCCCTGTCTAACACCAAGACGGCTGTAACAAAACATATTATTTTCTATATAATCTAATTAGGATTCATCATACATACAAACTACAATTTTGTAGGTCAAACTACTTAACCTTTGTTTGTCATTATATTTCATCAAAGTTCTGTTATGGAAGCAATCAGAATTATAGTTGAATAGTGATACTTACTGAGCTATTAACTCTGCCAGCTCCGGATGCGAATTACCGCTAATAATAACAATGTCGGACGTGGAGTTACCCTCCATATTGCTCTTGTGAGATTTATTAGTGAATCCCACCAACCTGAAATTATACATTTCAAGTTATTTGTCAGCAACTAAAACGATACTTCATACGAAAATAACAAATTAGGGGGAAGGGAAGTCGCATTGGATCAAGAAGAAAAACAATAAACCTGGTTTTGTTGAGTAACATAATAACCTGATGGCAATCTTGAACTTTATATAAGTAGTAGCAAAATTTTTAATGTTTAAATAACTTTAAAGTAATTTCATCGATAAAATACACGATAATAACTCGTAATTTGTATTAATTTTATGCTATTTAAAATTTAGTTAAAATAAATGTGGAATTCGTTGACAAGGCCAAGAGTGCACAGACTAATGAACAACAAAGATAAGAAAGAACTTAAGAAAGAAGATTATTATACTCTTTGATAGTTTTCCAATTACAGAGCATAATGCGACTCAGTGGCGCACAATGCTGAACTATGCTGACGCTTAATTGGAACGTGAATTATTTTTCAAATGCACCAGCATAGTGCGCTAAGTTCAGTGTTGAAAAAATACTAAAATAAAATTGTATTCACATTATAAGTGTGGAATATAAAAAAAAGTCATTGCTTGTACCTTCATCCATACTTATATTTTTTTTTTAAACACAGCTTGAATTAACTTTGATTATTTCCAGAAAACTCCGACGAAACGAAATCCTTAAAAACTTTTTAACAATAAATAATATTACTAACATTAATATATAAATAAAATTTCAATCAATGCCAATTTAAAGAAAAAATACTTGTTAATTTTCTGTCGCTGAAGTTGGTATGGATTGCACGCATCACTTTTGAGAGTGCTCGATTGTGCGAAGAGTTGCTGTAGTTGAAACATTCAACGTTGAGCATTATGCCGCATAATGCGCTCTTGAGCTGTAATTGGAAAACTACCAAAACTATTGAAGAAAACGTGCTGTGTTCATTTTGTCTGTGGCATACCTACTTTGTTTACATTTTCCCGTAACATTTTTATTTGACACTTGACAGTTGTTGTGGTTATTGTTTTAGGTTAGGAATTGCAGTTTGTAAAACTTTAAAACATCGTAATTTTAGAACATATTAATGAAGTTATGAACTTTAAGTTGTATACAAAGGTATGAGAAGCGAATAATATAATACATAATGGGACTTACAAAACAATATTTACGATATGCCCCTAGTGGGACATTCAACGTGATAGCAAGTGGTGATTGTAATGTAATTCACGTGTCTTTAAATGGAATAAGCGGCAGATACATCGCGGTTGGAACATGTGAGCATGTTGTTATTTGGGATATGAGACTTGGTGAAAAGGTAAATATTTTTATACGTATTTGCGATAAGGTTAGGTTATAACCTTACTTAAACAACATTACAGTGCTAAACTTCCTATATTTTGTTTTATTTTGTGATATTTATATATATTAGTCAAATAAAATGTAGTGATTTTTATATGGCATCTGCCTCCTTATTTATAATGTGGACTAATTAATTTATTATGCTCAATTCATCAACGATTGATGGTATTTATATGAGTATAATTCAAATTATGAGTATTTTATTACTTTTCCAGGCACAAGTACTTCCTGGTGAAAACGTAGCAGTATCTCAAATAGCAGCAAGCCCTGGTGGCAACCACATAGCTGTGGGATATGTAGACGGGAACATAAATGTTTTTGAATTAACTAACAATGAAATTGTGTGTGTGTTTGCTGGACATAAAGCAGCCGTTACTTGCTTGCAGTATGATGAACAAGGATGTCGCTTAGTTTCTGGTGCTAAGGTAGGCCTATAGTTTATATTATTCGATTATTATTGACGGGCTTCGTGGCGTAGTGGTTCATGTACTGGACTGCCGTTCACAAGGTCGCGGGTTCGATTCCTGCTTGTGACAATCATTTGTGTGATATTCATAAATGTCATACAAATGTTTGTACCACGTCTGGGTGTTTTCTATGTATTATAAGTATGTATTCACAAAAGAAAAGTAGTTTATGTATTATATCCGTATTCTGGTACCCATAACACAAGCATATAAGCTTAGCTTGGGACCAGAGGACGTTGTGTGAAATGTCCATGAATATTTATTATTTATTATTATTATTATTATTAAAGTATGCATACGCAGTATGAGGGTCTTATGATTAGCAGAAGTGCTTTTCTCACATGCATCCAAAGTGATTAAAGAAATGTGATATATCAATTACTGCTCTTAATTCTAATAGTATTCCACATAACAAAAATTGTTTTTTTTTTAATGTGCCCAGTTATTCGCCAAAAACTTACACTATAAAAAAGTGTATGTGGGACACTCTAAAGAATTTAACATTTTATTTGATGTTATTAGTTGTAGGTCTCCCACATGGGCAGGATAAGTTAAGCTAAGTGCACTTAATCACATAACTATGCTTAGCCATTGAACAACAATATGTTGTACATAGTTTAATATCTATTTGTAAATTCACAGGACACAGAAGTGATTCTTTGGGATGTTGTAGCTGAAACAGGTATAGCAAGATTCAGTGGTCACAAAGGAGTTATAACAAGTGTACTTTTTATAAATGGCAAAAATTGTGTTGTCAGTTCATCTAAAGACACATTTGTCAAGTTCTGGGATATTGAGACTAAACACTGTTTCAAAACTTTAGGAGGTCATCAAATGGAAGTATGTATTATAGTATTCACTTTCTTTTATTATTGCCCAACACCCTCTTACCTGTTAACAATCTAAATCAGTCATACTATCATACCATCATGCCTTCTTCGCATGGGAGTAGACTTTTTGCAAAATATGGTCCTGTTTATGATAAATTATTTATTAGGTTGATGCTAGCAATCGATTAGGAGTAAAGCAGTGCCCTACCCAAGGAAACCTATTTGTTATGTGGAAATAAAGCTTATTTATAATTATAAAGCAATACCTCCAAGGACCTCCTTTCTCTGTCTTGTGAAGATCATCGTTTTATTTGATACCTTCTACTGTATTTATTTATTTAATTAATGCTATAAAAGAATGCTAGAAGAACTAGATAGAGAAAGTCGTAAAGTGGGATTGGTGATGAATCCATCAAAAACTAAAATAATGACGAATGAAGAACATAAACCACCCATCTACATTAATAATAAAATAATAGATTATGTGAATGAATACTTATATTTGGGTCAAATAATCTCACCAATAGACTTGACAACAAAAGAAATAGAGAGTCGCATAGGGCATACATGGAGAGGGTACTGGAGCTTGAAAGAAATAATGAAAAATAGAGAAACAAGTATGCATATAAAAATAAAAGTATAAGTATACTTGCATTTTGCCAATCCTAACATATGGCTGCCAAACATGGGCTCTTACCAAAGCTCACAAGAAAAAAGTAGAAGTTTGCCAAAACGCAATAGAGAGAAGCATGTTAGGAAAGAAAAGGTCTGACAGAATAAGAATTAGCGTTATCAAGGATCATACAAGACTGAAAAATGCCACTTTGACTATCAGTAAACTGAAGTGGAAATGGACTGGCCATGTCATTAGAGGTAAAGACAAGTGGACTAAAAAAATTATTCACTGGTGTCCATACAATAAAGTTCGCAAGAGAGGCACGCCATGCAAACGCTGGGCGGACGATATTAAAGCAACGGCTGGCAGCCTGTGGACTAGATTGGCGTCGGATAGAGTTTTGTGGAAAGGAATGGGAGAGGCCTTTGCCAAAGGGCAAACAGATTCAAAACACTTGAAATGAAAATTATGGAAAATAAAATAATGATAATAATATTAATAATATGACATGTAATTGTAATTAATATAATTGTAATATGAAATTCTAATCTGAAATAAACGCTATAATAATAGAATGCTATAAAATAAGCTGTAGATTTCGTATATAATGTGATATGTTAAGCTCATATGCCAATATTATAATCGCTAGGGTAGCTACCCCCTTTTCAGCCATGCCTATAAACATATCATAAATATTATCCAAAATTAGTATTAAAATATATTTTATAGGTATGGTCAGCAGTGTTGTTAAAAGAAGAGAGATATTTAGTAACAGGTAGTATGGATCAAGAACTTCGTGTGTGGAAACTAAACTGGACTGCTGATGTAAAGGATGAAGAGAAACTGGCACACCAGCTTGAGATTGTGAAGCTTGAGGAGACTGACAATGTTGAAGATTCATCAGTAAGTAACTTATTGTTCTTTCTTTCTTATTGTTATTGGACTTATGTAAGAAAAATTTTTATATTCTGTTCTCTATCTGACAATATACAAAGTTAGTATATCAAGTAAATATGTGTTTATATGGTTTTACTCCTTCATGATCAAACAGCTCAAGAGTGAACGAAATTTAGAACTAAGATAGATCTCATTCACATATTAAATTCACTAATTTATTTAACAGACCAGATGCCATTAATGTCATGGAGGAAGCAGTGTAGCAGAGACACCTTTTTAATTCATGTATTTTTTAATTCCTTTCTTTGAAACTATGTATGAATGTTTTCTTTCTGTCCAGGTATTACAGTGTCACCAAGTAGGTACTCTTGTAAGAGGTGGCAAGGGCCGTGTCGTAGCTTTAACTACAGATCTAGGACAGACTATATTAGCGTGTCATGGCACTGACTCATTATTAGAATTGTTCTACTTCTGTTCGGATGAGGAGGCGAAAATTAGAATGGATAAACGTATAAAGAAACAGAGGAAGAAATTAACGTAAGTAACATTACATTTAAGAGGAAATTAAGAGAATTAATATGTATTTTGTGATTACTAAACTTGTAGCAGTACATAGAGCTTGCCAGTTGGAAATAAAGCTTGTAAATATACATATCCTGTAACATATTTATGGTAACCTAATAATGTATAGACAAAATCTGCAGCAATCTAATTTGAATTTCATCAGCGTTATAAATATTTATACTATATAGCAAATCCATCCTAATAATAAAATTCCTTTTTAGGAAATTAAAAGAGGCAGGAGAAGCAGACATAGAAGCAACAGATGTACCGGAATTGTTAACATTAACTGACGAAGTAAAAAGACTATCATCAATAAAATTAAATGCTAAGTTAAAGTCGACGAGTTTGTTACTGGGTACTACGGGAGAACTTCGTGTGGGTGTTACATTGGCTAATAATACTGTTGAACTGCATAGTCTGAAGATTAGCGAGGGTGGTGAAGGTTTGTAAAAGAATATTCACTTTCTCTAAGACCAGCGTAACTCATTTCTTCAAATACCGCGACTTCCTGCGACTTTGTTGCTTTTAATTTTTAAAATTAAATCTATTGGACGTGATCAGGGACATGTTTCCATATTTGATGTGCAGGTACAGCAGCAAACAAATTTCGATTTTAAATTATAATTTTATTAAGTTGGTATTGTTTTTCATATTACAGTGCAATGTTTAAAACAAATAACGCAGCCAGGTCATCAAAAGGAGCCGCGATGTGTCGCCATTAGTTCAGACAATCTTGCAATACTTTCTGCTTCAGCAGACAGTGTTAAATTGTGGAGCAGGTAATAATTAGCTTTTTTAAAAATGGTTTTTCCTTATTATCTTGTAGTATTTAAATACGAATGAACACAAAAGTGAAATTTCTATATTAATGTACAAACGCAAAACTTTAAAATTAATCTGCAGCGTTATCTAACTTTTGTAACGTAACTACAAAGTGACGGTTTGCGCGACTGTCGTAATAGTACATTACGATATTAGTGCGTTATGATGGATATAACATGCGAGGCGGAATTTCAGCCCGAGCCGAAGGCGAGGGCGTAATTGAGCTGAGCATGTTATAACCAATACGCACGTATATCGTACGACATTTTTTAACTCATTTGCGAGGAAACAGAAAAAAAAACATTAAATAAACTCAATCTGTGAATGCACACTGTTGCTTTCCCGCCATTTTAACAGCGCGCTAGCCCTGCCTACTGACTGGCGCCGCGCGGTGATTAGTTCGAAATTTAAATAGCAATAGCGCGCTGCTCGAGTCGTGCGGCGGCGATCAGTTCCATATTTGAAATGGCAAAAAATAATGTTATGAAATTTGTATGGACTATAACTTAACTATTTGCTTTGGTAACACACGCGTTTTTTATGACCCGCTTTACATATTTAAAACCGGTGGAATTACATCAGCTTTACGAGCAAGGGTGTTAAAAAATATAAAAACTTACTGAGTGTAATTTTCAGAATTAAATCTTCAATCAAAATGATAGACTTCTTGATTCTAATTCTCCATCAAAAAAGTATTTTTGGATCGTAGCAGATGGCGCTCTATAGTCTCTGGCTATTCTCATGGGAAAAATGCGTGATGTTATGATGCGATTGTATTACTGATATAATTAATTTAATCCAGGTCCACACAAACATGTCTCCGTACGATACCAATACCATGTGGTAGACCATGCAGTATTAGTTTCACGCCGGGCGATCGTCACGCGTTAGTCGGATGTACTGACGGTTCTCTACTGTTAGTTGATGTAGCGGCCGGACGAGTGTTGGAGCAAGTACCCGCTCATACTGCTGAATGTTCTACTGTTGGACTCACGCCTGATATGGTCAGTGTTGTTTGAAAGAATCTTTTACTAATATAAAATGAGGAATGCTTGGATATCCTAGATAATTTTTAACTGATAATGCTTATGTATTTTGCTTTAAGCTGTATTTTTATTTAAGCTGTTGCTTATGTATTTTGAAGAGAAAGTACTTATACTTAAACTCGATACGAGATTTCAATACAAAACTTTCGTAGTCGATTGACTTGTACCCAGAATTTGTATATAAAGTGTATTTAAATATTTGTAGCGTGGATGCTTCTCAGGCGGTGGTGACAAAACTGTCAAGTTATGGTCCTTCGAACTTATACCGGATGCGACAGGAGAATCTAAAGCAAAGGTTTATATTTTTCATATATTTAAATTTATTTTTTATTGGCTGCGTTTTTTCTTATGCATGAAATGGTTTTTTTCTCTGTCTTTTTCTCTCTCTCTTCAGCCTGTAAACGACCCACTGTTGGGCACGGGCCTCCTAAATTTTGGGAGGGTTTTGGATATATTTTTTTAATATACTCTTAATTACTATGTATGTTATCTTAATTGTATTTTCCAGGTTTTATCACTACTTCACACTAGGACATTAGAATTGGAGGAGGCTGTAACAGCAGTCAGAATTAGTCCTAATAATAAATTCATTGCGGTCGCTCTGCTAGACGCCACTGTCAAGATTTTCTTCCTAGATACATTTAAGGTATAAAACAAATTAAGGATCTTTATGTAATATTTAAGAGCTGTGGATTTTGTGACTTATAAATAAATAAATCTTTACTATAGATATATTAAAAAAATAAAATAAAAGCCTTTATTAGAGAAAAAAGAGGTCATATTAGTAATATTTTGATTTTTTTATTTGTCTACTTGTTTAAGCGCGCATTGCACCAAAACTACTGCAAGGATTAAATGGATTTTACACCAATGTATTGCTGGTGTAACTTAAATTGATGTTTATATCACAGGAAACGAAAACTAAAGCTGCCGAGTTGAATAAAATTTAAAAATAATGACGTGCTTATTCTTTTGCAGTTTTATTTATCTCTATATGGCCACAAGTTACCGGTGCAATGTTTGGACATCAGTTATGATTCCAACATTATAGTGACGGGCTCCGGTGACCGGAATGTTAAGATCTGGGGGATGGACTTCGGTGATTGTCACAAATCGATATTCGCTCATAACGACTCGATCACGTCACTACAGTTTGTACCATCGACGCATTACTTCTTCACAACATCGAAAGATGACAAAGTTAAACAATGGGATGCTGATAGTTATGACCATATTATTACTTTAACTGTAAGCATAACTCAAATATTATTAATACATACATATTATTTATGTTTTAGCAGTTTGGTGTCAACATTCGGTTTGTGACATTTTGAGAATCCGTTTGGATTCTAAAATTGAGAAAATGCCGTGTTCGTTCCTGTGGGATTATAAGTATTGTGAAATAACTATATTAAGCTTTTACTTAGAAGTGGTCTTAGCATCAAGTTAGATACAAGTTGGAAGTCTATGGTTGTCTAACCGCCCTTCACCATTGTGGTTTTTTTTTCTTTATTTTTATTTTCTGCGGAGTACAGTTAGTTATTTATTGATCTCATTGGCGTAGCAAAGGATCCTTCCCTTGAGTTTAGGGCGTTATACACCCTTAAATGCCGTAAATTGTCTAAAAAGAAAACAAAATTTGATACTATTTGCGACAAATTTAGCCTTTTCTTGTCTCACCTCTTCTCCCCCTAAAACAAACGAAGACTTGGAATCCCTTCCCAACAAAACCAAATCCTGACTCCGCCTACCTAATTCAATTTGTTGCTGCAGGGTCACTTCGGCGCCAGTCACAGCTTGTCAGTGGGCGCGGGCGGACTGTTCGTGGTGTCGTGCGGCGCGGACGGAGCGCTGCGTCTCTACGCACGCACTGACGAGCCGCTCGTGTTGGGAGACACAGACGAACAGGACGAGGGACTCGCCACCGGGGAACAACATGTATGTTACACAGCAATACGTAACACTCATACATTATTAACATAGTATACTCAATACCGTCTTTACCATAAGGGCACACGGGGCCAGTGCCCAGGGCCCCCATTCTTAGAGGGCCCCAAATGTCCGAATTTTTTTTCTAACACATCCATTTATTTTTGTTTTCACAATCAGTGATGTTATCAGAAGGTATTAGAAAGGTGAAGAGAGAAAAGTATGTATTCTTTTAATGGGACAGGAAGTTTTGAAAACCATTGTCAAAGAACGTAAATCAGAAAAGTACTATTCCATTAAAGCTTGTATGCCAAATCAGTCCCACGTTTTTTACTTTTTAAAAGGGCCTCATATTTTTGCTTAGTTTAAGACGGCCCTGAGTATACTCTACAAATGAACCGTTTTACATATTAAAGAGATTTTTGTTTGTACTTCTCCATAGGATTCACTTTTGGAACAGACATATAGCTTCTGATATTTTAGAAGTGCTTGTTATTCATATATTTGTTAAAACAAGCATTTTTTGAAATAATAACATTTGACTAGTACAGAACGAGTGCACGTAGTATACGTGCACCTATAATTTTTAAAACTAGTATTCTTTATATATTTATTATTACCATCCTGTAACTTAATTTAAAATTATATGTTTGTTTGCAGGCTCCAGTACCGGGTCTGCCTGGACTTAATATGCCGACTAAGAAAACAATTGGTGCCGAAAAAGCGGTAAGTTTTAATCTTTATTACACACTAAGAGCCTATCCCCATTTTGATGTTACCTATCATAATTGTTAATGTATGTAAACTTGTAATATAGATTGAACATTTTGTTCACAGGCTGATTCAATACTGGAGTGTTTGTCTGTGGGTGCGGAGTACGCTCGCGAACTGAGTGAGGCTCGCGGTCGTAGTGTACAGGCGCCACTTCTCATGTTAGCGCTCAACTGTACCGCGCCTGATGACTTCCTGCTAGAGACTATCAAGAGAATACGATCCACGTATGTAGCATATACTAAATAGTTCTGTCCGTAAAGCACTATTGACGAAGTCATGCGGAATATCTAGGGCGACCAAAACAAACGACATAATTTTCCCCGTGTTCTTGCACTGAACTTAGAAACGTTAAAAGAAGTTTGAATTAGTAGTTCCCGACTTCAGATCATTTGTCCAATTAAGTTTACACATTTAGAAAATTATAAAAAAATGTATGATAGCAAACGACGACAAATTAACATTTTACAATTGACGATTAAAGGTCACATCGTGACTGATAACGATAGATTCTATCGTTATAATTGAAAATTAGTACGTACGTACATTATTTGACGGGCTTCGTTATCTAGGTTCATATAACGGACTGTAGTTCACGAGGTCGCGGGTTCGATTCCCGCCTCGGACAATTTGTGTGATGTTTATAAATGTCATACAAATGTTTGTCGTGCGTCTGGGTGTTTCTATGTATTATAAGTATGTATTTACAAAAGTAGTTTATGTATTCTTTCCGTATTCTGGTACCCATAACACAAGCATAATTAGCTTAGCTTGGGACCAGAGGACGTCGTGTGAAATGTCCATGAATATTTATTTATTTATTTTATTTATTAGTAGACCAACTGGTCCAGGATATCATGATATAGTTCTATTTATTTACATTAGAAATTAAAGATAATAGTAATATTCCTTTGATTTCAGTGATCTAGAAGAAGCATTACTTCTAATACCGTTCAGTGTTGCGTGTGACATAGTGAAGATGTTACCGAAGTTGTTAGATCGAGGTGATAACGCGGAACTGTTGTGTCGTCTCGCTATATTCTTGTTGAAGATACACCACGCACCGCTCGTAGCGAACCAGGCATTGTTGAAACATATTATACAGATACAAGCTAAGGCAACAATGAGACTCAATGAATTAAGAGTGAGTACCTATTCAATATTAGCCATTCGACTGCAACGTTCCTAGGGTGTGTATAAGCCACTCAAGAGATATGCATATAACATCCTGTATAAGAGATGGAAAACTCTAAATTGAACCCTATATCAGGAGAGGCCAACAAGTCGATCGCGCGACCAATTTTGGTCGATCACTCGCAAGTTCCACGAGCATTAATAAATAAATATTCATGGACATTTCACACAACGTCCTCTGGTCCCAAGCTAAGCTTATATGCTTGTGTTATGGGTACCAGAATACGGATAGAATACATATACTACTTTTTTTTTGTAAATATATACTTATAATACATAGAAACACCCAAACGCAGTACAAACATTTGTATGACAATTAGAAAAATTACACAAATGATTGTCCCGAGCGGGAATCGAACCCGCGACCTCTTGATCGGCAGTCCGTTACCAGAACCACTAACCACTACACCACGAGGCCCGTCAAAGCATTCAATGCTAAATGTTTCTAGTACTTGATACAGGAATGAACATGTACGCAGCTCATGCTTCGGAGTAGGGAGACGTGTAGCGTGACCACTTTTAGTAGTTTTCTACTATTTTCAAGAGTGCACGGCGGTGTAAAAGCACATTGCATCAACGTTCATTCTTACCTAAGAAATAGGTCGATCGCGACTCAATTTTAAAATAAAAAGTAGATCTTATGTGCACAAAAGTTGGCTATACTATACTAAACCCTGCTCAGTGTGGCATAGTAGACCAAAAATCCATTGAATATTCATAAAAGGATCCTTCCAAACCAGTTACACGTGTCGTAAGCCACGGATCAATCTCATCGTAGTTAATAGAATGTTGTAGTTAACGTGGTTAGTTTGTCCAGTATTACAATCTATTTAGATGGATAACTGCTCCGGCTGTGAATACAGGTGATGTCTACGATGTTTCTCCGACATAAAACAATATATGTTTTGTGTCATTTATTTATGTATTCTGCCATCTGAGTAATAATGATTACTGCAAATTTTCAAACTAAGATAGCAATCAACAGGATGATAATGGTACCGATTCTACGTGCAGTACTTGATAGTGTCATTAGCACAATTTCGCAATGTTAGCTGAACTTTTTTTATCTGAAAATCTGTGTATAAATTAAATTGATAAAAATGTAATAATGGCTAATAAATTGATAAAAATGTGCATAATGAAATAGCCAATTAATCAAAATACACCATAGTTCTTTTCATTTTTTAGTTTAGTTGTGCATATAGAATTGGTACCATTGCCAAGGTATACGTTCATGTCCCACTCGTGTTATACATTCTTTTTCCAATATTTTATTAACAACTTGTAATGTTTGGTCAGGACATGGTCGGTTATAACATCCACGCTCTCCACTGGCTGCGTCGTGACGTAGAGTCGGCCGACAGTGAACAATTGTTCCGTGACGCGACCAGCGAGCGACGAACACGAGACAAGAGACGACGAAACAGACAGGCGATCAAACGGCCTATAATCACTGTTACTTGATATTCATGTATAAATAATCATAGATTTTAATGTTAGATAAGTTAAAATATAGGTTAATTGAATCAAATGATTTGTTTGCATTTTTTACTGGAACTAAACTTCAGAGTAAGACATACTTACAACACTGATGTATGAGTTTACATAAAAGTAAATTCGATGGTCCCTATGTAAAGTATCGAATTTACAAAGTTGCATATTTTTATTATTACTGTTTTAAACAATCAATAGGCGTAAGTTTATGATAGCGTTTACAAAATTTTGAAAAAGTCACTGCAGACATGTTTTTACAGACGTATTATATCGAAACTCAACAGTATTTTCGACTTACAGCATCGAAAGTTAAGTTTAAGGGCCTACATCAATATTATCGTATATCATCGCCGACACGTACATATTAACACAGCCAGTAGGCACAGAAAATGAAGAATTAGGGATACTTTTCCTATTTACTCAAAATCTACTAAATATATTTTAATTCTGATTTACGTGTTTCTATATATAATAGTTACTTATGTTTTTAAAGTTATTTAATTAGTTAATACGCGATAATAGACCGACAAATGAAAAAAATAAAAAATTAGAGAGGTTGTTTCGCCACGATTTTCTATCGAGAAAACTTTTTTCAATCGCGTTTCTGAGTTTATGCGATCCTAGATCATTTATATTGAAAAAACATATACTTAAAAATTAGAGCTCTAGCCATTCAATCTAAAGAAACAATGAAAACTTCGTACATAGAAAAATGCATGAAGCTATTTTGGTATCCTCTTAAATCGCTCTCTTGAAAAGTAACGTTTTTCAATTTCGATACTTTACCTAGGGACCATCGAATTGTCTATGCCGCCTCATGGGAAAATTTATCTACAGCGAGTACTTGTGACCCTACCGGATATTCTCGACTTCGCCATTATTGGGTAGGTACTATTGATCATTTTTAGGCGACATAACTAACAACATTTGGTGTTTTTACAAATATTATAAGGGCTCTGTGCATAGAACGCTAATAAACATTTTCGATAGTAAGTAGAAGAATCGGATGTGAGAAATGTTTAAAATAATAACACAAAAAGTAGCTGCTATAATTTATTTGTAAAAAAATATTCTACTCACTACATAGCCAATATATCAGTTAAAACTTTAATAATTTAAGTATCCATCCCTGCGTAAGTCACATTATTTATCATCTAAACAACAATATATAATGTTTTCACAATGAGTATTCGGCCCACTCGCTCACACTGCACTTTACCTCGTCCAACTGATAATTTATGCTGAAACTTACTAATACATAATACAGTTATGTAATTTGACAACAACAACGAATGGTCCATCAAGCTTTCTATATTGGAAAGTATTGCTTACACGTTACTATTTATATAAGTCATTATTAGACACAAATTCGAATACTATGTCAAGTTATATTCACTTACAACATAGTTATATCAAGATGAAATGTTATAAGACAAGCTTATAGGTATTTCTTTCTCACTAAACGATCAACTCACAGTGTTATAGACTAATACAACATCAATTATTATACTAATAAAATTGCTACGTATACTAGAAATATACCACAACATGGTTTATTGCTTTAGATTTTATTATTGCTTATCTTTATCAGAGCTTCTCTAAAAGACTGTGAGCTAGACCGTCTAGTAAACACAATATAATTGACAATATTGATTTCTATATTATTCAGAATGTTACTTAACACACAATCATTACTCCATCATCACTTTATCACATAGTTATTGCTTTTCGGAAACACGCACCTACATTATCAAACAAAATATATCACAATGAATATAAAATATTTTTACATTATCATTTATCGAATATGACTCGTGTGAAATACGTATAACAGTTGAGATAATACAAAACAGAAGACGTTATCAGAGTTCATGTCAGTCTTTAACTCTTCCAAAAATGATTTCATATAGGTCCATTGGAATTAATTGAATATGAATACTAAGGTCATATTCCAGCATAAATTATAATAATAATAAGATTGTTGGTACTGTCTGTTCGTACGACAGACTTTATAATAATATATAGGGGAAATCACAAACGCATGCATGTTAGAGTGTAAGCCACACACACACACACAACACAACCGGTTTGTTAGTAACTAAATGACGATACACAAATGTCTATCAACTCTTAATACCGATATATCCGTAAAATAACCTAACGTAAATAATAAATAAACGAATTGGAAGATCAATAAATCATAGCTGCATTCTGTTCCATCTAAAAGATCGCTAGTATTCGAGATTCGAGTATAAAAAAAACACGTAAATATTTACCATAAACAACTACAATTTAAATTCGGAAGTCAAACTAAATTAAAAAAAACTATAAAAATACAAAAAATAATACATCTTATACACAATGTACAGAGTCGAGTTCAATAAAATAATACTGTATCAGTACTGCCAGCAACATTAATTGAGATTATTAGTGTTGCCAGGGTGGCACTTGTCTAAGTACACGAACTGCAAACACATCGTGAAGCGCGTTGTGTGTTCTTCATGAGTGTATCACTTCATCACAACGCCGCTTCTATCAACCCTGTGCATAATCTCGTCACTATGAGTATCAAAGTTTCTGTCATACCGTTACTTTAAACTAATACTTATAAGAACAACACAAACATCAAATTCAGATCTAAAACGACATAGAATCGTCGCCACTACAATTGAATTGAATTTCAAGATTAAAATTCGATAGATGATATATTAATATACTCTTAGAAAAATAAACACATCCTATTTACTACACATATAAATATAATATATAATGTTAATAAATAATCATGAATAGATTTTTTTACATTTCAATATAATATCATTAGACAGAGAGCTAAGTTGTATAGAGAGCGAATCAATTTGTGAATTGACATACACTAGGTTAAAGTTCTACTAGAAACGTTTCACGAACCATTATTGTCAAGGTAGAATCCTACTCTGAAATAATATAGTAAACAATACTAGAACGGTACATACTACATGCGAAATAATACCGTGTTGCAAATAAAATTGAATAAATAATCTCAAATTTAAAGCTTTTTAAATACGATAAGCTTGACGTTAACGTTGTTGGGGTTAGAATGACACGAACAGACTCGGCTCGTTAGTCGAGTTGTGTCCTAGATAAGTATTATCACAATGTCTTATATACTGAAGTATGTTACTGGCCCGACGGGTTTTCATAATAAAACAAACTAACACTAAATTAAGTAGAGACGTCAAGTAAAGGACGGTGACACAGTTCACAGCTACAAATCGAATGGAAGCAATAACAAAACAGCCCGGTACAACATATACGTACGTAAATGCTTTCTGCTATAATATACACATAAGACTGACCAACGTGAGGTGAATTCGGCACATTTTTACTCCACATAATGCCACTGGTTACTGCTGCATACTTCCACATAATACTTAACTATCAAAATGCCCAATAAATATAAATGGTTTGAAATATTAACTCCTAAAATAAACGTTTTACCTATTACGTAACTACATATTAATATATCTATTTTAATAATGCCAAAATTACTGGATTTTAGTTTTACATTTAAAGGCAATATCAGGGAAATATATTATGTAAAGAATTAATTTTTATAAAAGTATAGGATTCATAAATTGTATCTGTTTACATTACATTAAGACATTAATATCTATGAGATGATAACAAGTCTACAGAATGATGAACCAACATGTATTAAAGTTTTGTAACTGCTTTGCAAATTGATGTTATTATAAAAATAACTAGGTTTGTATTCTACATACATTTCTAGAACGCATCTTATTATTGCTTCTCCACACTATTCTACCTTAACTAAAGAAAATACTAAAGATTAAAAAAAAATACTTACATTGTAAATACTGACCGAAATGGGAAATAAATTAGACACTTATACTGTAATGAAGCACTAAAACTATTACGTAAACAATAACATTTACAATACCATCATATACTAAAAGAATACTTGCGTCGTGCAAAAAGGTAACCGTACAATAATTTCAATAATATCAAGAGAGCATTCTAAGGCAAGGCTTATTAGTAATATTAACCCGATAAAATACGTGTCATTATCAGTTTTGAGAATATAATTACAGATCGTAATAGGCGCCTGTGCGATAAACACGAACATCCTACAACAGCTGGGAAATACCTAGCTGCTAAGGGCACAAGGGCTCAGACATACTAACATTTTGTATCATGTTCAGAAAGCAAAACTAAAATAACCCACACTTTTCACTCGTGCTTTAAGGTCGCACTAATTAGTGTGCTCGAGCCCTAATTAATTGCACATTCTTAAACATGCATGACCTCAATCATACATATCACAATTTGAAGGAAATATGTACACATATACCATTCACTGTGGTAATATTTACTTTTCTATACATCAAATAGGCACTAATCAATGTATAATAGTTAAAGTGACCAAACAAATTAATACAACACAAAATGCCCAGTTATTTGTAATTTGTTTCTTGACAGTTCTAAAATTCACTTAGAGTATTAATACAACAGGAGTAGTTACATAAAAGAGGAGTATACATTAATTTCTGTTTTCTTTGTAAAATATACTGCCAGGTCTGTGGAGCGGCGAGGCAACGCACACATACAAAAAAATCTTTATACACACTAACAGACAATTTTTCTCGGATCTTTTAGAGCAGGATCGCCTGAAAATGCTAACACCTGTCAGATTATTACTCTAAGGTAATAAATAGAACGTTTTCCTATTAAAGTATAACACGATCCAAAATCTTAATTTACATAATACTCCCAATATTTTTTAATAATATGATACATGAATAAACTGAGTTATGATCGACCTGTTTTACTTATAATTTAAAAGCTCTGTATTCCCATCGATGCCTACCCGGTCGTTGTAAATAAAAAAAAAAGAACACTAAACAGTAAAAGACCGAATGATAGGAATGAAATATTTCCACTATTGTCTTCAAACACTGGCCACAAACTATCACTATACAATTATTTTTTAATACTATTTATATATTGTTTAATTACATATTATTGCTTGTATTTATTATTGCTTTGAAATTTTACAGCAATGCCATTTACATAATAGCTATTTAGTCTATGTAAAATTCAGGACACGTCACGTATTTTAAGCGATAGAATTTCTATTTCATTCTCTTTCGATAGACTTATTTATACCATATTATAGATTATATTGAAATAAAAAAATTATGATGATTTCTGCTAGGTTTAGGAAAATAGAAATATTTTTGAAAGAAATTATTTAAAAAATTACATTGTTCATGCTAAAAATTAAATGGAAATTCCATAGAAAATCTATGGAATTTCGATTTAATTTTTAGCTACTCTAGACTACTCGATAGCTATTATGTAAATATTATACAAAATAAGATTTCTAATAAAGAAATACAAGGAATTATAAATACATATTTAATATTAATTTATGGATAAAGTGGGGGTTCAATGTTCTGTAAGGTGGGCAGGGCTGCCAAACAAATCATATCAATTCATATTTATTTTCCTTTTTTTGCATTAGAGTGTATTGATTAATAAAATTTTATGATTTTTTTTGGACTAAATGTCAATATTAAATATTTACTTTAACTTAATGATTGTAAGTTTCACATTCTTCTACCAAAATTACTTTTTGGAGATGTATTTATCATTGGTACTTCAAATTCTACACAAATGCAGCGATAACTTTATTGTTATTGCATTATTATCTTTATGGAGATGTATGAGGGTGTTAATTTTATATTGTGTTTATATAATATTGTTGGCAATCCTATTATGTAATGGTATTATTGTTAGGGTGTGTATATTGAGAGGTGTGGTCTGTATGTATCACAGTGTGAAGTCAGTGCGTCTCCTCTGCGGCGGGCACGTGGGACGCGACCAGGTTCAGTGGGGCCTCCTCGTACTCGGCGCTGTGACCCACCTGATATAAAATGATATACACACATATATAATGATATATGCACACTGTCAAACTCGCACGTTTTTTTTCTTGATACAATACTCTGTCATCGATTTTATTTATGTAATAAAATCGTCCTTATGGTAAGTATCTCGTTCCAACATCTAAAATCGGTATGGTTATCCAGTATAGTACGTGGTACATAATGTAGTTACCTGCGTCCGTGTGTGTCTTGGTGGTCTGTTGTTGTGTGCGTGTAGTGCAGCCAGTAGGTGTGGCTGTAACTGTCGTCGTAGTGCGGCCAGCACCGCCTCCTCCGCGCCCTCGCCCCCCGACCCCGTGCCCTCGCCGCCCGCCGCGCCCTCTCCCACACCGCCCGCACCACACCCGCCGCTCACACCGCGACGTGACTCTGTACATCATACAGTTACAATAAATACGCGAAAATGTAACTGAACTACACACTGTTCCTGCAATTGGTATGGTAAAAAAAATATCTGTCACAGAGACAGCAACTAAGTTAAAGTTCAGTTTTTGCAACAACTATCGAACATAATATATGACTCCCATAAACGTGACAAGATTTTTTTGTTTGCGATTAATTTCTTTACCTAATCGCTATCAATAAACGTTCAACGAACATTGCTTTTTTCGGTTTTTAACCACCATTCATGAAACTTTCTTCCTTAGCAGTTTATACAGTTTGTTTTATATTCATTTTAATATGTTAATCTTTTAGACTACATCATCCGGCTCGAAGGACCATATTATGTAGCGGTAAAAATTAGGATAGGATTTCTAACAACATAAAAGTTTATTTTCACGACCATTATTATTGCAAAACAAAGGAGCGAATCAGCACCCTCAATGATCGTTACTAGTATACTGGCTTTAATTATGAAAAAATCGACCAACGTGGTGCAAACTGCCGGTTCTGAATATTGTTCGGCTGCCAGTTCCACCAGTTCTGGGACAACTTTTTTCCTGGCAAAGATACGTATAGTGTAGACGATAATACATTGAACTAATTCATAGTGATGTATAGTATGTGTTTGTGTATGTTACGTACTCTTGTTATGTTTAGCGTCGTGTCGTGGTCTCCTGCGCCTGGTGTGTATGGTGTCCCTGCGCATGGCGGTAGGTCGCGGCACACCGTGCAGCTTGTAGTACAGTCCACACGCGTTACACACCATCTCGCCGCGCGCGTCTCGGCGCCAGATCGTGGTCGTGTGGGTGCCACAGTTGCTGCACGACAGCTCCACGCGACCTGTGCCACCACCACCACCGGCAGCGCCAGTGCCTCCACTAGCGGCGCGACCTCCACCCACACCCACTGTAGACTCTGATGAATCCTGCACATAAATACAATTACTGCATGTATCATTACATCCATAGGTATAAATAAAGTCTTTCTTTACTGGGGCTCTGTACCAAAAGCTAAAACAGGACCATACCACTGAAACTTCACTGTCTGTCGCTCTACCACACCAGGCTGTATCTCATCAACCATCATAGCTAGTGTTAAAATTTTCTGACGCAATAAAAACAGGCAACACTTTCTCCAAATAAATTGTAACAAATCTTATATCCTATATAACATCTTGTATACTACATTTACAAAAATAAAATATTGATTGATTATTTGATCATAATAAAAACACGTCAAGCACGAGTTGGACTCGCACACGAAGGGTTCCGTGCCGTTATTATCATAATATATTCGTCATACCGACCCCAAACAATAGGATATGGGCAGGAGAATGATGATGATGATCATGACGAGTATTTGTTGCTGTAACATCAACTGTACACATACTGTGATATTTTCAGCTCTCTAGCTATCACCGTTCCAGAGATACAGCCTGGAGACAGACGGACGGACGAACAGCGAAGTCCCAGTAATAGGACCTCGTTTTACCTTTTGGTACGGAACCCCAAAAACCGCATACTATACAATACTACAAACAAAACAATAAATAAATTGAAATAATATTTACATTTTCAGCTGCCACTTGTGCCCACTGTGAGTTGGTCATAGGCGGATCTACCGCTGCGACAGGCTGGGCTCGCGCTGGAAAACTTTGTTTTCTTCGTGCTGTACCTGCAACACTTGCACCTCGCCCAGATCCTTGCCATTCACCGTTCTGAAATTTATATAGTTCTATTAATATATATTCTATTAATATTATTATAGACCACTAACAAAAACACAAAAAAAAAACATTTTTACTGACACTAAAACAATTACTTATACAAGAATATTATTACAAACTAAAAACTACAGAATAACGTCCGCACGGTATGACGGTTCGCGAAAGAATGAGTGCCAATGCTTGATTGTTCGCCTTTTTATATTGTGCAATAGAAGTGGGGTAGAATAATATCCAACACGGCTTCTCCTGACACATCTGTAAAATAAATTCTTCAAAATAAAATAAAAACTTCTTCAAACAAAATTAAAACTACTTGGGATATCATAAATAGTGAAACTGGTAGGGCTACAGCTCGTAGCCGCGACTTTAATATAAAAATAAATAATGTAAATATAACGGCGGATATGGAAGTAGCGACTGAGTTTGAACATTATTTTTCTAACATTCCTATATTAACAACCAGTTCACTCAAGTCCTCTCCCATCTCAGCCGAAGAGCTCCTCAAACAAAATGTTACAGAATGTATCACCGAGTTTTCGTTTACTGCAGTTAATGACATAGATATTATAAGTACTTTCAAAACAATTGATAAAAAGAAAACCATAGACCTATGGGGATTGTCTGTTAAAACTGTTGAAAATATTATAGGAATAATTGCCCCTTGCCTGGCTGAAATTTTTAATTGTTGTATTGATTTAGGTGTGTTTCCAGATCTCATGAAACACAGCAAAGTAATACCTTTATTTAAGTCAGGTGATTCTTCGGATCCAACGAATTTCCGACCTGTTTCTATACTTCCTTCTTTAAGTAAAATATTTGAAAAAATTATTCTAAATCAGCTCCTCAAGCACTTTAATGACAATAAATTATTACATAAGAAACAGTTTGGATTTACGAAAGGATGTTCAACTACAGATGCAGCGGTTGAACTGTTAAAAGGTATATTCTCGGCCTGGGAGAACTCGCAAGATTCGTTAGGTGTTTTTTGCGATTTGTCCAAAGCTTTTGACTGTGTACAACATGAAACCTTAGTTAGGAAACTACATCATTATGGTATCAGAAATAAAGCACTCGATCTTTTAAACTCTTATTTAGACAACAGAATTCAGAAAGTTGATGTTAACGGTAAACGATCTCCAGGAGCTGCTGTTACATTGGGCGTCCCACAGGGCTCCATTCTCGGTCCATTCCTTTTCCTTACTTATATTAATGACTTACCGTACTATGTTGGGAACGATCAAGAGATTGTTCTGTTTGCTGATGATACTTCCTTGACTTTTAAAATTAATAGACAAATGCGTGATTATGACGAAGTAAACAGTGCACTCTCAAAACTTGTACAATGGTTTAATGTTAATAACTTATTGTTAAACTCTAAGAAAACAAAAGTAATAAAATTCTCCATGCCAAATGTTACCCAAGTAGAAACCAATGTACATTTGAGTGGTGCGAAATTGGAACCAGTACATTCAACTATATTTTTAGGAATCACTATTGATTCGAAATTACAGTGGGGCCCACAAATTGAAAAAATGTCTGGCAAACTTAGCTCTGCGGCATATGCGGTGAAAACAATTAGACGACTTACGGATGTAGATACGGCTAGAATGGTTTACTTTAGTTATTTTCACAGTGTAATGTGCTATGGAATTCTTCTTTGGGGAAGCTGTGCGGACATTAATCGGATATTTGTGCTCCAGAAACGCGCTGTTAGTGCTATATATAACCTAGGTCCGCGGGATTCTCTAAGGGAGAAATTCAAAGACATAATATTTTAACGGTCGCTTCGCAATATATATATGAAAATTTATTGTATGTTCATAAAAATATTCATAATTTTACAAAAAAAAGCGACCACCATAATGTTAATACAAGGCATAAACACAATCTTGTGATGCATGTAACCCGTCTCCACAAAATATGTAACTCTTTCATGGGTCATTGTATACGATTTTATAATAAACTCCCTATTGATGTAAGAGAATTAAATAATTCTAAATTTAAAAAATTCATTAAAACTAAATTATGTAAAAAGGCGTATTATAAAATTTCTGATTATATTAAAGATGATAAAGCTTGGGAGTAGGTTGCTCTGGAGCAATATATATTCTATATTGTAAAGTTATTAGCATTGTAAGTATAATTGACATTTAATTTAAAAATATTGATTTGATTAAAAGCTCTGCTGAGTTTCTTACGCCGGTTCTTCTCAGCAGATTGCGTCCTGAACCGGTGGTAGGGAAAAAAATTGGACATGTCATAAGCACATAATTTTTCTAAAAAATTGTGTCTACGTGATTAAATGATTTTTCATTTCATTTCATTTCATTTCATCTGGCGTCTCGACAGATTCATCGTCAGAAGGTCAAGTCATGAAGGGCATGTCTGGTAGTTGTGATGGGCCTGGGTGCTGGATATCGGGCTGCAGAGTCACTGCTTGTCTCGTTTCGTGGTTGGACGTTGCTGTGCAATCATGGGGGTCAAGGGGTATTGCAACCTGTGGCTGGTCTAAATCATTATCAACATCATCATCATTACTCATAGCTGCGGAGAAGACAAAGAAAAACGGTCATTAATAAAATATTTCTAAGATTTCAGTAGGGCTTACTTTAACATGATTAGTTAGGTTGTTAGTACAACAAAATTTAATTATAGCTAGATACTGCTTTATTATGAAATTGAACTTTATTAAGTTTTCGACCATTAGCCATACCATACCACATCAACCATTATTACCATAAGCTCAGAGGTAAGCCACCAGTCACTATAAAATAAAAAATAATAACCCAAACCAACATGCTAAAAAATATTACACTGTGTGCGCACATCACACAGTGACTGGTCGGTTTGCAAAGCCGACCAGCTTCCATGGCCAGAAAAGACAGTGTCTCCAAAGACCTGTGTCAACGCCTCAAGGGCCACACAGTACTGCCTCAAGGGCCACAAGGTACGCATACCTTCAAAGAAGGAGGAGCACGACTCACAAGTCCACTCGCCTCCCCACGACACCATGAACCTGGTAGCTGCTTGGTCATTACCAAAAAAGCCAGCCGTTATTACTAGTTCGTACTCATTACGTAAGCAGCACAAACTTTCATCCTCCGTGGTAAGGCATACACCTTACTAAGTCACAGCCTGAGCGCTGGCACCAAACAGAAGGCGTTGCTCATACCGCCTTTGTGGCCGCATTCACAGCAGTGCGTTTGTCACCGCAGTTTCACTGGCTAGTCAAAGACCAACACACCACAATTATTCACATCGGAATCTAGGAAGCAAAATGATAGAATCAGTGTACTTCGTAACAACGAGTACGTTATACATAAAACACAAAACAATCAAGTAAATAAGCTGATAACAACAAGTACTTTCATTTAATATCCATATTGTAGGACATCATAAAAACAATCAGTCTACTACTTCAAGCAGACTTAAAATGATGTCACAGATTCAACTGTTCGCTGTCATCCTGTCATCCACACCAAACGTGTGTACATAATTTCAGCTCCATCTATTGAAGATAACTACTGTAAAATAATTTCAGATTTTACCCCAACTTGTACACACACTGCGTTGCAAGATAAGTAAAGATCTGTAACATGTTAAGAAGGCATTAATAATAATCACTTTGTCTACATTTTGTAAACACAGAAAAACCAACTCAAAATTGTTTCACATTTGTAGGTATCGGTGCATTTAGTAACATCACGACGTTAATGCTCGGCCTCGCCTGACCATAAATCACTCAAATATTAAATTTTACAATACTCGCCACGTCATAATTAGGCTTACTAGAACTCATTATTTGTATCAGTTTTACGTTTGAACTGAACATGACCTGTAAGGTTACCAAATACAAAAAGCATCGACCTTCATCAAACAATTCTATCGACATTTTCCGTTTGAATTAAATGACATAATAATATTCTGCTCCTTAGCATTACTACACACATTTCATAAGTACGGCATTAATTCAGATTGTAGACTTTAGATCTATAGAGAATAATTTAATTAAGTCGTCAGTTATGCATATAAGAGGTTAGCATTAGTAGCGACGCTCAGATAGATCGTGTCACAGGTCATTCCTGCGCGTTCGCTCCTCTAAATCTTGAAGTCTCCTCAAGATCTCGTCGAGCTTGTTAGGTGGCGAAGAAGATCGTGCAGGACGTCTCTCTTTCCTTCTACTATTGGAAGGCATCGTATCACCTTTATACTTAAAACAGTTGGTTAACACGTTTACCCACACGTTTAACACGAATCACTTTTAAATCAGAAAAATCACTTTTAAATCAGAAAAATCACGGTTAGAATATCAGAGCAGATTAGGTGTCCATAGCCACCAGATTATCAGACAACCGTTCGGCCGTCCTCTATCTCGTTATTTCTCTTCTTGCCTCACGATTTGGAAAGCTAACTTCCATAGAAACATAATTATTGCTGTGAATTATACTCACAATCACAGCCACGTTGGCCGTTGGAAATACTACGCGATCGACGTCGTGGAGAACTTTCTCCACTCGAATCATCAGATCGGCAGTGTCTATCATGCCGTGAGTGAGAGCGGCTTGATCGTTCCATTTATAACAAAAATGTAACGTAACACTGGTGCACTAAGTTTGTAGAAGTAAACTTTTTTCACTAAAAAATATCACTACCCACACACGTATTTTGAATGAATAAAAATTTTGTCAGGACACTAGTGGAAGTGTTTTCTTTATCCCACGCCTGATATTATAGACCACTAACAAAAACACAAAAAAAAAACAATTTTACTGACACTAAAACAATTACTTATACAAGAATATTATTACAAACTAAAAACTACAGAATAACGTCCGCACGGTATGACGGTTCGCGAAAGAATGAGTGCCAATGCTTGATTGTTCGCCTTTTTATATTGTGCAATAGAAGTGGGGTAGAATAATATCCAACAATATATATTCTATTAATCTATATTTATCGCGTGTGTCACCACCCCATCTCCTCCCAAGGGTGCTGTAAAAGTCAGCTAAGGGATATTGCACACAGATATAACATCCTCTGTGAAAGACGGAAAACTCGAAAATAAACCCTGTGCCAACACGCCTGGTCAGCGCGGCGCAGTAGACCATAATCCCTCTAAAGTGGAGGAGGCCCGTGCCCAACAGTGGGACGTAAATGGGCTGGAGAGAGAGGAAAATATATAGCAAGACTATTTTATTTAGACTACTTATATTGCAAGGAAGCATTTTGGGCCCAACATTGTTCCAAATCTATATAAACGAACTCTGCAAGTTAATAATCCCAAACTGTAAGAGCTATGTCTATGCTGACGATACAGCGATCGTGGTTCATGGACCTACTTGGGACGAGGTAAAAGCTCGAGCCGAAATTGCTCTGATTCAGGTTCTGAATTGGCTCACACAAAACCTACTCAGTCTAAATACTGATAAGAGATGCTTTATTCCCTTCTCAATACGAGCTAACACCAAACCGGCAGAAGATTTTAAAATAATTGCCCACTCGTGCATAAGTCTATCTGCTCCGTGTTCCTGTCCTACACTCACTAAATCTGATTGTGTCAGATATTTGGGCGTTGAAATAGATAATAAACTAAGCTGGGTCCCACAATTAAAAGCAGTAACCACTAGGACTATGCGCCTTATACCAATTTTTAAATCTTTAAGAGATTCTACTGACCTAAATACTTTAAAAATGGTTTACTTTGGACTGTGTCAACTGTGTGACTGTGTGTCAATTCTTCGATACTGTGCTACTGCTTGGGGTGGAGCTCCTAAAACACATTTCTTGAAGGTAGAAAGGGCCCAAAGAGCCATTCTAAAGGTAATGACAAGAAAACCCTACAGATACCCAACGGAACAGCTCTATAAAGACTGCCAGGTCCTAACCGTGAGACAACTATATGTCCTTCAGACATTGATTAAAACTCATGGCACACTACAACGTCCTGATCGTACAAAACGCACAACCCTACCGGCTGGAATAATACACAAAACTTCGTTTGCTTAACGCAACTACTATGTCTTGGCTACCCACATTTATACCAAAATACAAAAAATATTAAATATATACGACCTAAACCAACATAAATTAAAGAAAAAATTAACAGATTACCTTCTACAACAAAACTACTATGATACAGAGGCTCTTCTAACCTACTTAATATAATTAGGCACACATACATACACACACACACACACACACACACACACACACCCACACACACACCCACACACACACTAACACACACATTAACACACACACACACACATACACTCAATAAATAATCTTACTAACCTTCACTTATATTATGTTACCGCTATAATTCTACTGTAAGTTAGCATCACCGCACTACGTAATTAATATCTATACTTAAGAAAACTACTGAACCCTGTCTCTTAAGATACAGGCTGGTCCCAGTTTAAGAGACAGAGGTATATAACTGTACTACTTAAATTATTGTTCTTACCATATAAGCATATATTGTAACATAGTACATATGTAAACATTCTTAAAAATAAATAAATATCTTATATCTTATTGCAAGACTATTTTATCCCTTGTGGTGACGGATTAAGAATACAACTGTCACCACCCCATCTCCTTCCAAGGGTGCTGTAAAAGTCAGCTAAGGGATATTGCGCACAGATAACACCCTTTCTGAGACGGAAAACTCGAAAATAAACCCTGTGCCAATACGCCTGGTCAGCGCGGCACAGTAGACCATACTCCCTCCCAAAGTGGAGGAGGCCTGTGCCCAACAGTGGGATGTTAATGGGCTGGAGAGAGAGAGATTTTATTTCTGTTGCATAGTTTTAAAGATATATGCTTACTAAGGACATACCCAAAAATAACAACTTTGTTTTGTAATAAGTATAGAGGTAATATTATATTAAATAATTTGTAATTACAACATCATCGAGGCTATGTTGACAACGTCACAGAAATGGACAGAAATTAAAATAAACACACGGAAAACATTAAAATGTCGCAAAGTAATTGTTGTTTAGAACTAATTACTACACATTGCTCTAGATAAACACGTGATAACGATTATTAAACATGTTAAACAATTATTGCAAGTTATTTACAATTACAATGTAAATAAATAGATAAAAGAATATAATATACTAAGACATGGAAAACCACAAATAATGCATCGCGTCGAGGAAAATCATACTGAGAGTCACATTAGCATAACATTTGAGTACAATCATGATGTCATGTACTATGGCTCCAATATGCATTATCCGTGTCTCAAGACCTCGCCAGTGTGAACTCGGTCTCTATACGAAATCTATCGCCACTTAACAACTGATTAAACATAATATTAACAAAGCGTTGTATGTATAATGTGTGAATCTCACTACACTATAAATATACGTATTTTTGAGACTTTCGTAAGTTATTTATTTTTATTTTTGATACAACAAAACAAAAAGGAATTCGGTGTATGAATCAAATTTTTTTGCGCTGTCTTTGTGTGCGCAATAATATTGCAAAAATACCTGATGATGCTAATGGAACTCGTAAGTCAATTTATTTTTACATTTGTATACTTTTGTATTGTTAGACAGAAAGTGTAGCTAATCAAAATCATTAAAGGTTTCCCAAAATTTTCTTAGGCTTAACACAGTAACCTGTTGTTATCGTTTCTTGCCAGCTTAATAACTGTCTGAGATAAGTTACGTAGTGTTGCCTAATATGGGTCTTTATATGAGGAGTTCGTAAAAGTGTAAAAAAGAACACTGGTTTTTATTTGGCAACACGTCTTTAAACTTTGGGCGAAATAATAAAATTGAAGAATTTCCTCAAATTAATAATTAAGAGGCCATTGGTTAAAAGGTAAGGTACTGGAACTTCAAGGCATTCTAAAATATACAAGCAAGAAAATTATACTGGGCCTAGACCTTCACTTTTGGACAAGTCACTTAATCGCTTTTCCTCGTCTTTGTCGTATTTCTTTATGTACAATAAAATTATTGGCATGCCAATAACATCAACTCCAGTAGTTTCTTTGACACTTAAATATGTTATAATTTATTGATTTTAAAGTTACGCGATTTGAACTCATAATTTGTTCAATATCACGTCAATAAATATTAAAAAAGCACAATACCTCTGCTCCCGACGTTTCGACCGAGTTTTTTTTTTTTGATATTACACACAACATCCTCTGGTCCCAAGCTAAGCTTATAGGCTTGTGTTATGGGTACCAGAATACGGACATACTACATATACTACTTTTCTTTTGTAAATATGTAGATACTTATAATACATAGAAACACCCAGACGCAGAACAAACATTTGTATGACATTTATAAGCATCACACAAATTATTGTCCCGAGCGGGAATCGAACCCGCGACCTCGTGATCGGCAGTCCGTTACATGAACCACTAGACCACGAAGCCCGTCAAAAGTTGCATCGATCGTAGTCACGGGTCGACTGGAGTTTTGCTAGCGGTACATATACTTCTTTTTTTTTTGTAAATATATACTTATAATACATAGAAACACCCACATTGTTTTGATAAAATTATTTTAAAATAAACTTTAGTCATAAATATTGCGGTTCCTTGTTATCATATATTTGACAGGCATCAAGATTACTTCTACAACAAGTGTGTGTGGTCATGCTTCAATGATAATAACCAAAATAATATTTAAAATTTTCGTCAAGAGTAGGTACATGAAAATGATAACGTATTCAACACAAAATTACCCAGAATCGATATAATGAAATAAACCACAATTTGGTAATATATTGTAACTAATCATAGACTGTTACAATACGTTATTCCTTTATAAGATACAAAAATAAATAGTAAAAAAACTGCCTTAAAAGCACTATTATGTAATGTTGAGCTGACTACGATTTTATCACCTCTCAGGCCAGGCTCAGAACCATCTAGATAGAGGCCAGAGATCGTTAAGTGTATGGTGTTAGTCTCTGGTTCACGCTTTACTATTCGATAGAGCAGATTTTAATGCCGAAATGTTTCGTTTGGTTTAAGCAGTTGTCACCAGGCTGTATTTCAGGAACGGCGATAGCTAGAGCGTTGAAATTTTCACAGATTATTTAATCTGTTGATGCTACACAACAACAAGTACTAACAAGCAGAGTAAAATAAATAATCTTTACTTAATACAAAGCAAAGTCGTTATTTTGTATGTGTGTCCCTATGTGAGCTTCATATCTTCAAAACTTCGCAACGGATTTTGATGCGTTTTTTTATTTATTAGATAGAGTGGTTCAAGAGGAAAGCTTTTTTGTATAATTTGTTCTTTTTCGGTGCATATTGAGGGAAGACGAGCTCAATAACAATCAATGCGGGTGATACCGTGGGCATTAGCTAGTTTTAATAATAATTTAATATCATGTAATGAAACCACATCCAAAGATATTACCAATAGCTTATTTCATTGATTATAAACGTGTGTAAGTACTTAATATCTTGAATTACATTGTAACACAGCTATTTTTATGCATCCTAGTATACGTTATCATCGATCTAGCGATACGTACTGTTCATATTTGATTGATTAAAAGCAGAATGACGACTATATTCGGTTGAATGTCCCCTTATCTTATAGCACTCTGCAGATAGATTGACTTAGTACGACTTTTTCACTTTTATAGAATGTTTATACCTTTAGATTTTCAGATATCTGCATAGATATCCTAAAATAAAAAGGAAAAAATAATCAAAACTAAAATGTCATCCGATGAGCTTAACGTTTGAACTTAATCCTTACTTATTATAAAACAACATTACAAATGTATTTATGTCTCTATGTGAGCTTCAATCTTCCAAACGACGCAACGGATTTTGAAGCACTTGTTTTTTTCGAATGTTTCAAGAGGATGGATTTTTTGTATAATTTGTTAGGGATTGGTTATGAAATTCTACGCGTACGAAGTTGCGGGCAACAGCTAGTAATGTACAAATAAAATAATGACGTTTTACTGCTTTCCAAGAAAAAAAAAAGATTCGATAGTTTTAATACATTGAGATGCCGTTTGTAATATAAGAATACTAGCTGTTGCCCGCGACTTCGTACGCGTGAAATTTAGAAATGAGACTTTAACAAACAGAAGTTTACCATAACACTCGATAGATGGCGTATTACCATTTTTTAAATCGCGCTATGGTTTCGTTACGCACATTAACACTTAATCTCGTCAAAATTATTATTGTGTCATCATCATTATAAAATAGTAAGGATAAGGATAACATACCGGTGAGACAGCTCCATTAATTGGTTGGTGTATAGTTGATGACAGCGGGGAGGTGGCTGAACGTAATGGCGACACTGTCATGCCAAGTTGTTTGCTGTTGATCAACCTCCGCAACAACTGTGTCGCTTCACCACTTCGACCTATGTGTAATACATGTGCTTATTAAATATCAAGAACTGAAAAGCATAGACAAGGCCGTAATAAGATTACTACAGGGTAGAACGACATTCCGGTGTTGGAAATTTCCTTAGGCTTCAACATCTTTACATCAGACGAACGGTATGCTTGTTTGCACCCCTAGTAGTATATAAAACGTACATAGATAATGTATACAGATAATTTAATTACCAAAATAAATATTCATAAATAAGATCTCTATTCACTACGGGACATAGGCCTGCCCCATAGAACGCCACGACACGCGGTCCTGTGCCACTTGAACAGGCGGATGCACGCGATCTTGATTTATTTTTAAATACTTTACAATACAAGTAAGTTTTAGGAAACTTTATTTTAACTAATGGTGGAATACGAAAAAACTGAAGCATGGTAGACACATGGATACCTACCTATCCATGTGTTTATCATGCTTCAGTTTTTTTTCGTATTAGTTAAAATAAAGTTAACCGTTTCGGTAGAAGTACCTACCTCTTTTCCCGCAGGAAACGGTACCAGATATTTATTAAAATCTTCAAAAGTTGAGAAAATATAGAAACAATAATTAACAAATTATGTATATCCTTAAAAAATGTACGGCATTAGAAAATTATCCTAAATTATATCCTTATAAAGTCTTCAATGTGTCCCTCAAAAAACCAGCATTTTTGGTTTTTATGTAATATTTGCAACCTGATATTCAGCTGAAATAGCATTATGAAAAGGACGATCCTTATCGTGTTAAAATGTAAAACAAACCAAAACTGGTTTGTATGAAAATGACTATAAAGTCCTTTTGAGAAGAGACAACGGGGACATTCAAACCCTGTACACAAAACTTTCCAATTATGCTTGGCGTTTTGGTCTCCATGCAATGAAATTTTGGATAAAGGCCTACATCAATATTATCGTCGACATGTACATATTAACACAGCTAGTAGGTATAGAAAATGAAGAATTAGGGATTTTTTTTTTGTTTACTCAAAATCTACTAAATATATTTTATTCTGATTCACGTGTTTTTATATATAATAGTTACTTATGTTTTTAAAGTTATTTCATTAGTTAATACGCGATAATAGACCGACAAATGAAAAAAATAAGAAATGAGAGAGGTATTTTCGCTAAGATTTTCTATCGAGAAAACTTTTTCAATCGCGTTTCCGAGTTTATGCGATCCTAGATTATATATTGAAAAAACATATAGTTAAAAATTAGAGCTCTACCCATTCAATCTAAAGAAACAATGAAAACTTCGTACGTAGAAAAATGCACGAAGCTATTTTGGTATCCTCTTAATTGCGTATATACGTATTCCTACTACTCCATTATCAACAATTTCTTATTTAAGATAACCTTGATCAATTTGGTTTAATTTTCAACCCGATTTAAAAACGCACTATGAGGACTGGTTGATAATCCTATGATTAAACATGGCACCTTAGGCCTGAGAAGAAATTTCGCCACGCAGTGTGTTAGGTATACCGCCTGTATAAAAATTAGACCGATTAACGCTATCCGCATAGCGGACTTATTATTAGTTTTTTTAATATCAAGGAGACAATCGTGCCTTGCTTGATCACAAGAAGAAATAGGTGTAGAAAAAAATTATCAAACAAGCTCTTTTACCATTTTGTCTATGAAGTGCTTGCCAAAGAGAATCTTTATCCTGTTCTTGTTCATGAGGCGGTTGAGGAGAAGACTGAGTTGATCTAGCCGACTGTGTCTCCTCCGGGTCGTCCTGAAACATACACCGCACCAACACTTTACAAAGTAAACGCTTTAAGCTGAGATTGTAAAGTTTGGTAAATATTCCTTTTGGACAAGCAATCACATCAGAAAGTATAGTAACTTTAGCGGTTCCTCTGCTCCTAAGTTTCTACAACTGCAGCAGGAATGATTGGACTTTAATTTAGTAACCTATTACTTATGAACTGATGACTTATGTACTGATGATGTCGAAGCGCAAACGAAGCGTTATGCCTAAACAACAGTTGGTAAAACAAATAAGCTGTAAAAAGTTACCTGCGACATCTGGGATATATCCATCTGTAGTCTATCAGGATCAGATCCACTACTACTTTGACTTAACTCCTCATAAACTGATGAATTTTCCTTTACTGACGCTTTCGTACTCGATCTCCCAAATACGGGTTGTTTGTATTCATCAGAGCAAAATACATGTTGTTTGTACTCATCAACAAAGTTTGTAGACTTGTTACGTGTGATTGCGCTGTGGAAATAAGTATTCGTGTGTTCTTGTTGTTCGCTTTGTTCGGGTGGTTCGTTTTTGACAGAACTATATAGTGATAAATCCATTTCTTTGTTGTCATGTTCCTCGTTACTTGCTGGACTTATCGCATTCTGAGTATTACTGTAGTGGTTATATTGGTCGTCTGTGTATTCGTGTGGGTATGTGTCAATTGCTGCGCTTTGTGTTCTATCAATCACACTTGTATAATTTGGTGGATATTTCTGAGATTCTTCGTTTTCTCGCTGCGCGACCGCCACAGCTTTACTTATAATATCAATGACGGTGTTGCAATGCATCACTTCTCTCGCTCGGTCTGACGGTGGTAAACTGGGCACGCTATTAAACATTATATGAGGTTCATCTTCTGATTTCACAGCATATTTACTCGGATCGTAATTTTTTATTTGTAAAAGTGTAACAGCCGCTTGCCTGCTTTCCAGGTTTTTCATTTCCTCTGTAGAGTCCGGAGAACCAATCTCGGCGTAATTATTTTTTGCATCGTGGTCGAATTCTTCATCGCTCAGTGGTTTAATAATTTCTTCTAGCTTTGCTGCTGTGATATTGAGAATCTCCTAAAATAAAAGACAATATTTGAGTATTAACGTCATATTGTCAGTATCAAGATAACACACTTAAGCTGCACCAATGAGGCAGCGCTTATTTCATAGCCCTTGCGATATCACCGCTTCTAATTGATAAGATAAAAACATGTTCCTATTATCAGGTAGTCAGTATCCTTTTTATATTCGAGGAAAATGTACTTCTCAACGAGACGCAAAGTGAGTGACCGCAGTGACCGTAATACTGAGTTTGTGTACCTTGGACCACACAGTTAATGGTGTTTCTTTGTTATAGGTTTTAATAACATTATGCGCCTTGGTTACGACGGGTTGCTGTCAAGAGTCGGAAACAAAGAGTGCTCCATGTGATATTAATATACAAGATGCTAACAATCTAACATTGAACTGTTCGCGACGTAATATCGATGAAGTCCCTAATAAATGGCCGGAGCAAATAAACTTCTTGGACAAAGGTATTATACACCATCGACAGAACAAATTATTTATAATTCCACATATCGTTCATTAGAAAAACAAGTACATACTATCTCTGTAACAAAATATCTTAATTATTTAGTTAGTACTTTAGCGGGTTTTAGAAACGATCAGTTAGTATGACCTTATTCTAATAGGCGTAGTGCTAAAACATCTAATCACTACAAAAATGGATAGAATGCTGTCGTATACATTTGTACTTAATACAGTTTAAGAAGTCATATAATTCTGGTTTGGCTACAGATATTGATCTGTGGAGATTAAAATCTGCGAAATATTACGTAATACGTTTTAAAAACAATGGTCTGCTCATTGAAAGTATCTGTCAAATATTAACGTAGTCAAAGAATAAAAAAAAAAGTTATACATTTCATAAACGCAAATGGATCATTTAAGATGAGAACAATCTTACTATCCGTTCTTCATTCGATTACAATCCCCCAAGCGACTTCCTTAGAAATTACTTATAGTGAGTGATAACTGTAGCGATAACACAAACTAGTGATAAGAAAGATGTATACAAGTACCTGTAGATAGATCTTTGTTTTTGTCTTGATTCTATATACTTGTAGAAGTGAAACAGTCTTATAAAAATGATCCCTTAGTTGTTATCTACGACAATATTTGCATTCGTGTTGTTGATATATCATTATTATTTATATTTGCGCATTTAGAAAACTGCTTTCAATTATATTACTAACATATTTATGTAGGTCAAATATGAGAAACTTACATAAATATGTAATGCTGTGGAATCCTAGTTAATTTATTTTAATTTTGGAATTTTTAATGTTAACTAAATTAACGATTTGAACACCAGGAAATTCATAGGTCTCAAACAAATATGTTGCAACTGTTCTCGACTGCTTAAAAATAATTGTTTTGGAAAAAGTAGTCACAATTTTTGCGCGGTAACAGATTTGGACCAAAAATTTCTTAAAAAGGCTTATACAAGTAAAAATAAAATTCCTGAGTTTTGTGGTTGAATACAATCACCACAGATTGCCAGACAGTCTCTCTAGTATTATTATAGTAAAATTCTAAAGGTGATGAGTCTTTTATAAGAAGTTTATAGACATACTATATTTATCTTGTAATAATATTTTTATACGTATAGATGAGATGTTAACACCGCTATAAAATATTAATAGATACCAGGATCTATTAGATGTAGACAATATTTTTATAAGTATAAGATTTGTTTACGATTATCTTAGAACTGATGTAGGCGGAATAATTCATTACAAATTCCCATTTTACTTTTATTTCTAGATGGGCACGTGTTGATAACGTTTTTCAACAACACGATATCAACTATAACTCAACTGCCTGCAGTCCCGGCTAAGAGAGTCGCCATCAGCTTCAAATCAAATGAAGTAGTCGACATAGAGGCTGATGTTTTTAGTGACATCGAGGGATTGGTTTATTTGGACTTGAGCAACAATTACATTGCCGGTAAGTACTTGATTATAATTAAGAGAAATTGTGAATAATATCATTAATATGAATTAGTAAGAATCTCATGGCATACCTAGTTCTTATATCTTCGTTAGTCATCTTTACAGCAAGAGCAAAAATAGTGCGTATAATTGAATCATACAGTTGAAAGATTGTTGACATTACGTAATGCATTGGGTAGGTTAGCGATGAATACCATCAGGCCGGATATCCGAAGACGTGGGTTCAAATCTTTACCTCAATATGTATTCGCCACAAATAACTTTTAGGTAATTAGTGTAATTACATAAAAACTTCACGAAAAAATATAGTCCTTTAATTTGCTTTGAGTCACAAACAATGTGAACGATCAACCGAGGATAGTCTTCAGAAAATGAATAACTATGCTAGTAATGCTAGTCTATAGAATCGTTATGAAAACAGAATGTTATCATTGGGTGACGTCATTGCAATCGTCTTTCATTAGAGCAGTCGAGGTTAAACCATGGTTAAGACATCTAACAAATGTGTTCGCGACTGGGGCAACAGTCTATAGAGTACGGTTATTGATTGCTAGGAGAGATACGATAAGACAATAGTCGTTATCATCAACAAAACGTCTCAAGGAGGCTTGTAGGAATACTTTGTGCCTATTACAATATGGTAAATAAACTGTGCAAAACACATCATAATCCGAAACATTTGTACTAAGAAACAATAATACCATGATTCAGTGTCCTAAAATATCCTGACAAGAAGCATGAACTAAAAATATTCATCTGGGCTGTGTAGGTTACGATGTCTCAGATGTCGAACTCAAGATGGTCGTAAGAGAAGGCAAGCAGTTTAGGTACTGAGAAATGAAGCCGTTGGTTACTACATTTTAATGTTTAATTAGTTTGAAAAAGGATCGATACATTCTAGATTCTAAGCAACTTGTGGGCACTAACATTTTAACGATTTATGTTTCTTTAAATGTAACACAATAATAACGTAAATAATTTAAGATAGCTAAACTTTAACTGTTTAGAATTCCTAAACTAAATGACGAGCTAAATAGTATATAACAACAACATGGGAAATATGAGACGATAGCTGAGTCATTATTTAGGCTAACTAGTAGAATATAACGATTACTCAATAAATCCGCTATGAATAACAATATAAAACAAGCTACAAACTGTATGTACTGTGTGACTGTTCAATCGGTTATCAACAGCGAAGCCTCGCGCAATGTTTATGATACGAGAGTTAAGATTATTGATCAGAAAACTCATGTAGGTCATGTATTTGTGTCCACAACTACAAGAGGGCAACTATTAATATCTTATACAAAATGACATACGTGATACCATTGGGCATGGCTGGTTTAAATTTGTTGATATTTACCGATACCAAAAATAAAATAATACTGAAGTATAATGAAACAGTTACGTTAACTGGGTAAATGGTTAATCTGATGTGACTGACTTAACAATCACTTAGCAACTTGTTTTTAGGGTTTCGTACAAACCCTTATAGGATCACTCCGGGTCTGTCTGTCCGTCTGTCAAACTTTTTTTACTCAGCAACGGCTGAAGGTGACTTGAAACTCATACGATATGTAGATCTATGCGGTCCCTTGCTGCAAAAAATACAGTCAACCTTTCACCTCTACGCATTTAAAAGATATAACCGAATTACGACCATTTTTAAGAATTTTTCGACTTATGCTAGGGAATCAAAATTCACAGGTTTCTTCCCGTTGCCCTAGAGCCTTGAAATTTGGCATAGATCAAGTCTATCTAGTGCTGATATAGGAAAAATCCAAAAACTTATAATTTGTCATCACATCACAAGTAAAAAAGTGTTTATACTAATACCAACTTATGAAGTAGCTGAAATGTAGGCGATTCCCTTTATTGCAACTACAAAATTAAGTTGGTGAGTTGTTTTGAGTTTAATTAAATGATTATTTGAATGCAGTTACTTATGTTTATATGTCTAGTAGGTACGAAACCCTAAGTGTGCGAGTTTAGCTCGCTCTTGACAGGTTTTTTTAAAAAGAAGATATACCTAAACGGTTAAGTTTTAAAAACAATCTACTTAATTTACTTGACAATTTTATACCAAGCTACATTTTAAAACGTAAACATAAAACACAAATAATAATGATAAAAATGACTCACGTTATGTTGAATAATATTGTAGTATAAATGTCATTAAATATCTTAAACCGGTATCATTATATTGATAGAGTTTAACGAGGATTTCGCGGAGTGGTTTCCGATAACGTTTCATTTACCATAACTAAATTGATTACAACTTACATATGAAACAAACATCACACATATCTTTAGGTATACGTATATAACACAGGCATATTATAACAAGTTTTTCGTTTGATTTCCGTATACGTACCAATGTAGAAAACAGCAAAATTTTTATCTAAGTTACAGTAAGTTATTTAAGTAGAAGTCCATTTACTCAAACCATCTTCAATAATTAATATACAAGATGATGTTTAGAAGAATAGATTTTACACTTTGAGATTCTATTTTTCTTTAGTAGTTTTTTTTTTTCACATTTCACGCTGCTGGCTCTACCCCTAATAGCGCTACGAGTGCCACGACGTATAGTTGTACAACTAACAATAAACTGTAAATTACAGATTTTTCTGCATTTTTGCCCTTACAATACCCTGAGTTATACAATATAGCATATTCGATTCTCTTAATTAATATATGATGATGAAAACTAGTTACATAAAATTAGCCAAGGATTCATTTATCTGTCTCTATCCGGGCTACTTGGCCTAACCTACTAAACTACAAAAACAGTTAAAATCGCTATAATAAGTTTCACAAAATATGAAAAACACTTTCTACTATACAGACGAATGAATTCAAAAAAAACCTACCTGATTTCTTACGATTAGTGGCGTGAAATACATAATACATTTCATATTAATCGAAAACCATTTATGAATTTCATTTACAACTTTTTGTCTACTAAAAGAAATGTAATAAGCGTAGTGGAATGAATTTTCTTGTTCCTTAAGTATAAAATCAGTTGGCGTGTTTATTCAACAAAAGTAGTACAGTCTTATCTCTTGCTCTAAGCCTTTTATAAATACCAATGTGAGACGAGAGCTCTTTCATAACTGTTTTAGTTAAGGGCCTACATCAATATTATCGTCGACATGTACATATTAACACAGCTAGTAGGTATAGAAAATGAAGAATTAGGGATATTTTTTTTGTTTACTCAAAATCTACTAAATATATTTTAATTCTGATTTACGTGTTTCTATATATAATAGTTACTTATGTTTTTAAAGTTATTTCATTAGTTAATACGCGATAAAAGACCGACAAATGAAAAAAATAAAAAAATGAGAGGTTGTTTCGCTAAGATTTTCTATCGAGAAAACTTTTTTCAATCGCGTATCTCGGATTTCATAATTAAAAAAGCAACTTAGCCTATAAGTTTATTGGGCTGTTAAATAAATCATCTCTTAGTCTCGGAGGTTTAAAAGTTCGCTAAAATCGATTCGCTAAAATTGTCAAAAATTGTTATTCATAATAGTCTTTTTACGATAAAATGTTTATTATCTCTCCGATAAAGTTATTTTTTAAACCTCCTATAAGTTATTATAAATAAGCAAGGGTGACGCAGTTTAAATTGCAGGTAACAGAAAGAGTTTTAGGATTTTGTATATATAATAATCCTTAGAATTTAGCGACTTTCCTCGTGTCTATGTTGATAGTATTCTATGAGTCAATACGTGGCTGCCAAGTAAAAGTAAGAATATAAATATAATAATATAGTTGACTCAACATTCCATTCCACTATGAGATAAAACAACGGTCGGCGGATAACTGAAGGCTATCGTAGAAACTTATATCAACCGGTGGTACTAATTTAATATCAAAATTTTACCTAGGTATAACGTCAAGTATTATTTTCGTCATTAGTTTAAAAAGAAATTACTTTCTCTAGTAGTTTTTTGTTTTTACCTAAGAAACTGAGTATCAGTCGGTCAGTGCTTGCTATATTTTAACTACGGAACCCTTACCGTCATTAGTTACGCATTTGATGATTCACAAACACAGATATCAATCGAATACTGCAGTTCAATGATCTGTAATTATAGTTCCGAGAGACAATTTTCTAATTTAAGGTTTCCTTAAGGTGGAGAGAAGGGAATTTCAAATGCATTTGAAATTAAAGGCTGTTGATATAATATACGAAACATTCAAATAGAAAGTACAGAAGCAACGCTGTTACTGATAAGTGATAACAAAACTATTTATCTTTGCGAATAGCGCATGTACAGAATGATAGGAAGTATTCCAAACATTTATGTATGTATACAATTAAGTAAACATATTATATATAATCAGCGTACATACATAAGCATGATGAAAGTTATCTTAAAGCCCATTATTGTGACATATACTCGTACATCTACAAGTAGACGATATTTGAATAAGTATTCTTTTAATAAATTTATCTGATTAGAAAGTAGTATTAAGCGTAAACTGCTCTTAATCCTTTCATTTTACATAGAAATAGGTAATTATGACGGGGCTACGACCCCATGTCTGGGATTTGAACACTGTGTCTACTATAAGAAATATTCAGAAAATTGCGCGTTGCAATAAAAATAAACCAAACACCACAATCAACTTTTGCACAATCAGTGCGAAGGGATTTTTAGCTGGAGCATATAAAAATTAACTAACTCTTGCAATTCTCTCAAAGGACAAGTAGAAGCAGTTTATGTACTAACGCTGTATCAATATCGACACTCTATTTGAATGTCTAAATACTAAAAGGGCACTTGTCCCTCAAAAATTTAAAGGATTAATTTTACAGGAAACATAAAAAACCATTTTTTTTCTAAATCATTCACTACTAAACTTTGGTTTTAATATATGTTATAGAGTATATAGGAAGCAATAAATTCCACTATAGAAATCAACATAATATCTCTGTACATTTTAAGAAACAGCTTCAGAAAATCATGGACATGTGACCTTTTAACAATTAATCATGGTATTAGATGGACATGTGCCCCTATAACACCAAATAGTAGATTAGTATTATGTTAAAGTAAAGAAAATATTGTAAAAAAAACACAAAAATAGAATCAAAATATATTTTATTCCATTTATCAAATTATTGTTGAGCTTCTAATACTGGCCAATCATATATTATGTTCCAGAATGAGATATATTCTTCAGGAATGTATTCTGCTAACTTTAGCAAGTCATTCATTTTATTCTGTGCTATAGGTATTGGAAAAAAGCCACAAAATCCGTTTCTTGTAAACTCGAAAATACATTGACAATATGACAATGACGTTTATTTATTTATTTATTTATTAATATACAACTGCTTACTCCACTTACAGTTACCCAACGCGTGAAGTAAGCTACATACACTTAATACAGTTTTACATTGCATATTATGAAATTTTTACATAAATTAAGAAATATATTCAAATTGTTGAAAAATATATCAACCTCAGGGCACTGAGCAATCAAAGCATTGAGTAGACTTATTGCCTGATTAGTGGGAGCATATTGTGCGGTACATGATCGTACCTGTGGCGTAGCAAACAACGGCCTAAAACGCAGCCGTGTGTATTGATTAGGTGCCGAGAGAGCACAGCGAGATAATGTACAAACTTGCATTATCAATTTTGTTATGCAGTAGTAAATAGTAGTGTAACATGTATACACTTGCGACGTAACGCTAGCGTATCAAGACCGACCATACCGGATACGAAGAGAGAAGGATATAAGTACCTAGGGATAATAGCCATATAGCTTTTTGTATAGAAATCTGGAAAATTTTCGCTGAACACGCTCAATCATTAAGCTATATTTAGACTCATGAGGGTCCCAGCTAATAGAATTACACTCTAAAATACTACGTACGAACGAAAAATAAAGTATAATAATAGTATTTCGATCTTGAAATGAAGTTGATTGTCTAATTACAAAACCTAGCAATTTGAAGCTTTTTTTACAAATGTTTGTTATGTGTGTATTAAATGTTAGACCCAGGTCCAGCAGCACCCCTAAGTCCCTAATCTCAGTAACTCTCTCCAGCGGAACACTAGATATGCTGTAGCTGTGAACATACGGGACGCGACATCGAGTAAATGTTGTAACTTTGCATTTAGATACATTGAACTCTAGATGATTACTAGCTGCCCACGCCACTACACTGTCGATGTTGACCGCTGGAGAGCGTCACGGTGGTCTCTGTGACCAATACCCAAAAACAACTTCAGATCGTCAGCAAACATCAGACACTGGACCGAGCTGACAACACCAGGCAAATCATTGACCATTATTAAAAATTGCGTCGGACCTAAAACACTACCTTGACTCACACCAGAGCGAGTGTCATATGGTCAGACTGATAATTACCTAGTTGAACATACTGTGCACGATTTTCGAAATAACTAGCAAATAGTTTCAAAAGGTTAGGCGTGAATCCGATTTCAGCAAATTTTCGTAATAGCACATCATTGTGGACCGGGTCGAATGCTTTTTTGAAATCAAGATACACCGCGTCCACTTGTCTCTGACGATCTAATTCAGCAACAGTATAGTCTACAAAATTAACTAAATTACCTACCGTAGTAGTAGACTTACCTACCATAAGCCCATGTTGGCACTCGCTCAGATGTTGTTTGGATGAAGCGTTCAGAAATAATTGTTAAAAGGGCACATGTTCTTGGACAAGTGCCGTTATAGTATTTATTCGTTTTTTGACATTCCTGTCATGACTTATTAAAAGCACGGATATGCGCTGTTTTGTCAGAAAACGGTGTAAATAGATGTTGCCAAGGTATAAAAACAAAAAAAATATTTTGGGGAAAAAAGGTGACAAGTGCCCTTTTAGTATTTAGACATTCATTTATATTATGATTATTTCTAGGTGACGTGTTGAGAAGTGAAATATTCCAGGGACGTTACACTGACGGAATATACGCAAGCATTACCTTGGAGACCCTGAACCTTGGCCACAATGACATCCATTCACTTGATCGTTACTTGTTCCAGTATACGCCAAACTTGACGAGATTATATTTAAATAATAATCCTATAGAGATACTGGATCATGTCACCATATTAGCTTTGTCCAGCGCTACTAATTTGCAGGTGAGCTTTGGACTGTTTTAAATTAATCCACATCAAATAGACTGACAATCGGCAATATCTAATAGAAATGAAATCCAAATATTAAATTGAACGAATTGGATTTTACTTCATGATCAATCGTAACTGGCGTTAGACAAGGAAAAGGCATCAGAAGAATTGGTCAGTTATAGCCAACACATTATTTGGTAGATATAGAAACTTCGGCATTGCAACTTTGAAATAGAGCTATCAATAATGAAATCGAAAGAGAACTAATTAACTATCTGTCTGTATAATTAACTCTAATCAGTGAATACATTAGTACATTTACTGAATGCGTAACCTCAAGATACATGAATGTGTGAAAATTTATTGGCCTATTTTGTTCTACTGCAACGTTTGCACAGTTTATCTGTTGAAACATATTTGTCTTACATGCATTGAGCTCAGTTAATAGTAAATGATAATGTATGTTATTAATTTGTTTAGTTGTTTATGCTTTCAGGTGTTGGACTTGTCTAAAACCGACATCGACCACATCCCGTTGGATGCGTTTAGAGGATTATCAAGGTTACAACAAATAGATTTATCTCAAAATCGTTTTGTAACTGTACCTGAGAGCTTAAGCCTTGTTGGTGCTACACTCCAATATCTAACGTTTAATAATAACCCAATCGTGGAACTGAACGACGACAGTTTTATAGGTAAGTGAATCTGCCTTCATAATTACTGTCTGACGAACAGCCATTAATAAATAAAATCGGTAGCATACTTCGGGTACAATATAAATGTTTAGTTAAGACACATTCATCCATCAGCCTTTCTCCGTCCACTGTTGGATATAAGCCTCCCCCATAGAACGCTACAATGCGCGGTGCCGCGCCGCTTGCATTCAATGTTAAGACACATACTTAAACTAAATCACCGATAAGACTGTGATTTGATATTTAGCCTCGAAACCATACATCGTGGCCACGGCCCTTTTATTAAAATAAATCATGAGTAGTGAACAGAGAGCGAGCAGTAGTATTCTGCCTACTAACAGAGTTGTATATTATGAAGATAATACGGCGTAGATAAAACATAATGTAGGCTTTAGTTACACAAATGACTAAACATTGATGCCTTTCCGAACTGTTAGTAAGTACTTCCGTGACCATATCAAAAATCATGTAAATAGTGTACACCAACATTTCGACCTTACTGTAGATACTCACAAAGTCAATGGCTATAATATGTGTACAAGTATTTGTTTCCCTCGCAATAAAGGTCATGTTGTTTGGCAACGATATTACTGGAGCGTAGTACAAGATACTATATACTTATACACAAATATTTTATAATTATATGTATCAGTGGGCTTGAAATGATTTTTGCATTAACATTTATTTGTAATCAATTGTTTCGTCTAAGGATGATTATGGGTTTACCTCCACATTTCTGCATAGGAGCTGGCTAAATTTCAGATGCAGTCTGTGTTAAATTACGGCAATACAAATTATTACCGAACGGAGCTCAAAATAAATATATTCCTATCTAGGAATTGATCAATTGAATTAGTTAGTCTGGAATCTTCCAGACTAACTAATTCACCTCCCGTATGATAAAATAGTAAACCAATTACATCTCGATTTGTTCCTGTAACTTGGACATTTGCCAGAACTGTTAAAAGGAGCGTTTAAACAAGTTGTCAGGTAACCTCTCCTCTCCAGCCCATTTACGTCCCACTGTTGGGCACGGGCCTCCTCCACTTTGGAGGGATTATGGTCTACTGTGCCGCGCTGACCAGGCGTGTTGACGCAGGGTTTATTTTCGAGATTTCCCTCTCTCACAGTGGATGTTATCTGTGTGCAATATCCCTTAGCTGACTTTTACAGCACCCTTGGGAGGAAATGGGGTGGTGACACTTGTATTCTTAATCCGTCACCACACGTAGGGTCAGGTAACAGCAGGCACAAAATAACCGCCCAACAAGATATTATATTTCGCTCTATTATTATTATTTACGTATTTCCCAAGTACCGTGTTCTGCCAGTTCACTTCGGGAAATAGATTACTAAAACACGTAATTAAGCAAAAACATATTTGCTGTGTGACGTAAGATTTGTATGATAACAACATGTACCGGAAAGTAGGTATGGCAAGTACCTACTTAATAATAATAGAATCAGTTTTTTGTAGGCTTAACAAACTTGATCGAGTTGGAAGTTGGCGAAAATGATTATTTGGACGAAGTAAAAAGAAGTACATTCTCACCACTCATCAACTTAAGGGTGCTACATCTTTGCCACAACAGAAATCTTAGGTACATTAGCCACAATGCTTTTAGAGGGCTTAAAGACAAATGGACCTTGAAAGAAGTGAGTAACATTATTGCTTTTACTTGATACATTAGCTTTGAATATGGAGTCATGAACATGTTTATGTTCATGACACACACGCATGTAGTATCGTTCGTTACAAGGGTTTCCTTGTAACGAACGATACTACATGCGTGTTAGTCGTGGATTGTCATTTACAAGACTAACCTACTTTATGTATACAGTTTTTCTAAGCATATCTAGGGCCTCGTGATAATCATGGTGGGGAATATAGAAACGAACTTCAGTGCAACAAATATTTCTGTGATGAAGTCAGATGATTGTGTTGCACCTGGGTATTTTGCAAGCTTAGGTCTCGAAAAGTCTCTAAAGTCTGTCAATATTAATTTACCGTATAAAGAAATTTGTTTTGTTTGACAGATTTTAGAATATCCATTAGCAACGGTTTTAAAATGTCCAATTCGCGGCACATAACTGTCCCAAATTTTTATTCGAGGACGGAACAATACACAGTCCTTCTTCTATAGTTATTTACGAATGTTTTGTAAAGTTAGTATTAACACCGTACCTATACAAAGTAAATACTGACAACCGGTAAATACTGATTTTGCCGATATGATAGCGCATATCCTGCAACAGAAGTGTTAATTCGCTACACTTTATAATTAAATCCTTTGGTGTAGAATTTTAACATGACTACGCAACTATAACTTTTGACTGCATGTATGTATTTAATTAATTAATGTTAATTGTTTTAGGGCTTTTTAGTTTTAGGGCAATGTTATAGCATATGTGCTTGAACGATATAGCTACCTATGTGTCATTCTGATGGTGTAAGCTAAACTATAGCTACGTTTTCATCAAATTCCATTCAGTCAATTTGTTCGCAAGAAGTAAAAAAACTGACGCACTTACAAGCATTCGAATTCACTTCGGTTTCATTCATTTTGTACCGTGATTAAACCCGACACAACTTCAACTTCTCAATCCATAAACTCAATAAGAAAAAGCTTTTTCATATAAAGTTTGGCTCTGCAGTGAATAACTTTTAGATTTCTACAATAACAGAATTTGGATTAGACTATTACCAAACTTGCTACATTTTTACCCTTTCCTAATATCTTGTATGTTCAAGAGGGTGATGTAGACGTTTCATAGTAGATAATTATGCTGATATTACAATTATATAAAGTAACTCTTGCATCTATTACAATTTTACATATAAATGTTATAAATTACAATTATCACATAACATGATTTGTGCAATCCCAGTGTGGCCCAGTTTCAGTGCTTACATGACAGTAACAAGGTCAGCTTAGTAATCGTTTTTGTGTTTTGATACACAATCAATCAGTGAATTGCAAGACTTATCATAAAATATGTAACACAATAAATTATCACGTATGTAATCGGAAATAATCAGTTTAACAATGTATATTAAAAACAAAATCCCCCGCTGCGTCTGTCTGTACGCGATAAACTTAGTAAATACTGAATGAATCTTTATGAGGTTTTTATAGAGCTACAGAGAGTAATTCACGAGGAAGACTTAGGTATGAAGTTTTGTAGGGGTTTTTGAATATAGTACAGGTATTATGTCGATAAGTTTCAAAAATATTATCCGTTTGAAGCAGGCAACGGTAATCAGCTAATCAGGTAAAAAGATAAAAGTCATAATAACTAAGGCAATATTTATTTATAACACAGTTGATATTACTGTTTAATGATATGAGTCAGTCAGTCATATTTTTAGGTTTGAATTATAAGCGTTATTTTATTAATTTGTTAATAAAAAATATATAGTTGGCCTTGGTGTTACGTATGTTCTATTATGGCCCCACCTGCCATGGTTTGACGCTAAACAAATGCCTTTTATTATAATGTAGTGCTTTATTCTTATGATTGTAAAGATGACTGGTAAATAAAAGAGAGACGAAGGAAGGCATTCAGTACTCGAATCTGGTTACGATTTAAGTAAAGTACCTATTGTACCTGATTATCTGTGAATATAATAATGTGTTCATAAAATATTCAGATCTCTCAATGGTTACATAAATATGACAACATAAATAAGCTGGTCATGGTAGTACCTGAGTGACTACCATGGCCCGGCTAAGAGCGAGGAGGAACATCGTGGGGTTTAGTTGGTAGTCCGGCACTAATAGGCCGGGAGCCCACACGAAACCTGAAGGTTGCCCCCGTAACCGGAAATTCGAAGTACGCAAATGCATTCCCAACGTAAAAAAAACCTAAGTAAGCTGTGTACAGAGCGATTAAATAGTAGTAGTAATTGGGGTGGTGCCAGCGACGCCATAGGCATGGTAATCGAAATCACCTCTTTGGCCTAAGTAAGCTAAAGTAGCCTAGTTTTGGCGTAAAAGGGTGACAGACAGTTCGCTTTTAGTTTTTATAATATTAGTATGGATTATTTATAAATGACAACTGTAAATGGCTAAAGGGATTCCAATCATTTTCTTGCCTTTTCTATTCAACAGGTGTACTTGGATGACAACAACTTAAGTGAACTGTCAACAGATCTAATGCCATGGAATAACCTAGAAATATTAGGAATGACTGGCAACAATTGGCTATGTAATTGTGATCTAGCTAATATTGTTACCAAACAGGGAGCACAAACTAAATTCAAGTCTGATGAAATTCCTTTGTAAGTATACTCATTATTTATGGAAATTATTATCTTGCCCTTATCCCCTTATTTTAGGACGGTGCAACATGTCTTTTACTACAATACTCTTCTGTTAGACGTCATATCTGTGTTAACTTCTCTTGCATCCATCACACAGTCCATCCATCTTTTCTTTAGTAATTTGTAAGTACATATACCAAAGCATTAATTTTAAAATGACTAGAGACTGTTTGTTACCGAAAATACATTTTTATCTAAGTACAAACAGCCATTATTCTTCAAAAATACACTAAAAAATGTCTCTCTTAAACAAAACACATTTTTTTATGTTATTTTCTTTATGGAGACTTACATTATGTAAGCCTCCTTGGTGATAAAGTGAGTTGTATAATGTAACTAGTCCTTATATTTTCTTAATACTTACAACATTGTAAATACAATTGTAAAGTAAATATTATTTATTTTCTTGTCCCTAATTTACATACATAAATATGTAACTTTTCGAAATATTCTTTAAATCATATCACACAGTCAGTGTAGGCAACTACAAATACATAATTATTCTTATAGAGTAAGTTATTATCTACTAATAAACCAGATACTAAGACTCACTTTAAGAAACAAATCACTAAGCGAGACCAAGGAGATTGCCCACAAGTTTAAGAATTTAAAAGTATTGGATGCAATATTATTATTCCTACACACATAACATAGCTAAAACAGTTGTTGAAAATCATTAATTACTTCTACAAACACGCATGTATTGTAATGTGAATGAAGTCAAACAAATATGTTCAAACCATAGCAGATAACACTATAGGTCCAACCTACCACCATGGGAAAGGGTGCGACGGTATGATAATGATATTAGATCGACTTTATATTTTTAGACACATAATAATAGTCATTTAAAATTACTAATTACTGCAAGAATGTTCTTGTTTGAGTAATTAATTTACAATGTCAATAAACATTTTGTTTGTAAGTGGCAGCCATGATGAACTGTTTGAAAATAACAAGTACATTATGATTATAATACACTGGTGATAGTTTTGGTTTTCACATGTCATAAAAACATGTACACTTTATATAACTCTTAGATGATTGTTTCCTTGGATATATAGACTGCTATAGCTTAAATGACTTATCATTAAACAACACATTAAAGATTTATTTTTTATTTGACCAAAAAGGTACTCTAATCAAAAATGTCCTACTATAACATTATTTTTTTTTTTTATAATAAATATTCATGGACATTTCACACAACGTCCTCTGGTCCCAAGCTAAGCTTTATATGCTTGTGTTATGGGTACCAGAATACGGATATAATACATATACTACTTTTCTTTTGTAAATACATACTTATAATACATAGAAACACCCAGACGCAGTACAAACATTTGTATGACAATTAAAAACATCACACAAATATTTGTCCTGACCGGGAATCGAACCCGAGACCTCGTGAATGGCAGTCCGTTATATGAACCACTAGACCACGAGGCCCGTCAACATTGTTCTGTTATTTGTTATTGGTGATAATTAATGATATTATTAATCTAATATATAAATTTTATGTGTCACAATGTTCGTTCCCCTACTCCTCTAAAAGGGCTTGACCAATTTTTATGAAATTTTATAGCCATATTCAGTAGGTCTGAGAATCAACTACCCTCTATTTTTGATGCCCCTAAGTGATAAGGGTTGTCCACCCCTAACATTAATATAGCAAAACAACGTTTGCCAGGTCATCTAGTATTATATAAAATAATTCCTTATCCCATTAGTTTGGGGTTGGCCCAACATATCTTTTTCTTCCTTAATGTTCTATGGACATATCAGTGTTTACTCCTCTCGTTTTATACCTTTTCTTACATAATCTATATTTATTAGTTCTACCTCTATCCATACCTACTATTTAAAATATGTATTGACCTCAAATGTATGTTAAGATTAAGACATTGTTTTTTTAATAGTCTATAGAAGTTATAATTGTTATTTTTTTATTTCAGCTGTGCAGCACCAATGAAGTTTAGTGGTGCATACATAACAAATATAACACTGACATACTGTCCCACATTCGACACAACATTTACATCTAAGAGTAGTTTCAACTTCTCAAACTTGAAGCCAAAACATGTTGTTTGGAGCATCTTTGGAGTTGCAATGGTAGCCTGCCTAGGCATGTTAATAGGTTTACTTGTTAATGCAATTAAAGCTGTATACAAAAAAAGGTTTTGTCAACCAATTCGCTATATCAATATTACAACAGACTCCAGCTATGCCTGAAATCTACCATGTTAAGTATTATAATGTTAACATTAATACGTTATATTTTATATTATCATTTGTAGTGTAAAATTTAATAATATTTAGGTAAGTAGTACTGTGTAAATAAAATTGTATGTAATTATTTTTGAAGTATTATAAATAAAGATTGTTAAAGTTAAAATTTGTTTACACATTATTATTCAATTAACTATGTATTTATTTCAAAGATTAACTTACCTCTTTTGAACCATTAAGTGAATTGGCATATTGTACAAATTGTTCCAACAGTTGTTCAGATTTGTGTGATAGCTCTCTAAATGTGTGAAACTCATCAAGTTTATGTGCACAACGTCCACAAACTACCTGTGGCAGCAAATCTTCTGGAGATACCTAAAATATACATTTATAACATTTGATATATGTATGGCAATTTCACAACAACACAGTCATTAAGAGTTGATGTGGCCAGTGACCTTTTGAAAATGTAATCATAGATGATGACTCATCTGCTATTGCAATCTGATAACAAATACAAAAAATTTAATCTACTATTTATTCAAAACACTACAGGATAAATCAAGAGATAAAAATGGAAATATAGTCCCCCTGCAGATTGATTCCCTTAAAATACAGATCTATATTTAGATAATATAGAAATCTCAAAATAGAAGGGCATTTTGTTAATGTGCACACTAAAGGGAGTATTATTTTTATACTGTCTTTGTAGAAGGCGAAGGGTAAGGGCTTTTAGCTCGACGTCAGTGTTAGGAGGCGTGGCGAACGTCGAGGAGAACGAGGTGATATCCGCGCTCCTTTGTTATCAGCGACGCCGTCACCGCTGATACGGTGTGCCTGCCACTTGCTCGCATCGTATATCACTTCCACGAATGACATTAGTCATAAGGCCGAGCAATCGACGCGTGGGCAGTAATATGATATCACAATGCGAAAATACCCAACACCCGCGAGAAAGTTAATGGCGCTTATCAGCATCCACAATCTCATACGCTTACGCTAAACTTTCACACGAGTAAACTCCTCCTTTACGAAGTCCATTACACAAGAAAAAGCAAAATTATTACCATTAATGACAAATTTGCCATTATCATCTCAGACAGTCTTGATTTATCCATATCACGATCAAAAATTGGAAGTTTAACATCACTGCAATTATCGCCACAGAATGATAAACAAAGGCGACACACTGAATGGAACTTCGGCGGCAAATTACACATATTTAGAAATTAAAACAAGGAAAGATATTCACGATGAAAGAAAACATTTAGAAATTAATCAAGTAACTTAATTAAAAATTAAAAGAATTGATGAAAATATAACTCAGCATGCGATGATGTAGGATACATCACATCGCGATTGTCAACCAAACGAACGAGCAAGCTACACACACATTGACAAGCTGTATTGTTTACGAAGCGATAAAATGCTTCGTGCAAGGGGAACTCCAAAAGTTTGTTCAAGTTTACGCACTGATAAAATGATAACGTTATCAAAATTGTATAAGCAGAAATCTTTGATTTCTTAGGATTCTAAGAATTGTTTGTGTTTTGTTTGTTTATACCCGTAAGAATACGGTAAACAATTATTACATGTGAACAAAATCAACATTATTAACACAATCTTTTAATAGGATACCAGTACCTATAAAACTATAATTGCTATCGCTGCAGTATATCAGTAATTATAAATTATTATGGTGGACAAAACCATAATAAACTATTGATTTACACGGAATATTAATGAAATAAAAGCTAATTTTGATGATAATATATTAAAAAAAACCTCTCTAATAATAATAACAATCAATGATTTAAAACATAATCTGTGGCTTATACTTAGTCTGTGGGTAGATCTGACTGAGCAATATCATCTTTGTTTGTGTGGGTGTGGACGTTGCAAGGAGATAAGAAATGTTTCTTCTATCTAGAGCAAGTACTCAGCACAATTTTAAGTGTATCAAATAAATCAACAAAAAGTGCAAAAATAAACCAAACTAGTCATAAATGACAATACTAAAACTAGTCAACTACAAATTCGACTCACGCAAGAATGATACGGAACCCATCATTATAAAAAGTAATATACACATAATAACGTTGCTTAAGTGTAGGTAGGTATCGTAAAGTCAAACTGAAAACTTTTCTTATGGGAGCCACATAAATGTGGTTTTTGTTATCAAAACCAATACAATATCTGTGAAAATTTTTACTATTTAGCTATAACCGTTCCTGAGACTTATTCTAGTGACAGATGGACGGACAGTGAAGTTTCATTAATAGGGTGCTGTTTTACTTACAAACTGGCACGAAACCCTTATCACCCTGGTTGAAGTTTAATCTCAGTAAATCAACCGATCATAGTCTTCGCGACTTTATCTATTTAAAACATTTATGACACTACATGTACGGGACATTGGCAGAGTTGCGTCAAGTGGTCTCAACTGCCACAAACCAAGAACAAGGCATGAAACCCTTCTAGTGTGAGTCGAGCTCGTACTTAGCCGGTTTTTGAAGTTTAACTTTCTTTAGTACCCTAAGAAGAAATAATTAGAGTGCCTTTAAAATTAGTTACATACGTAGGATAACGTGAAGGCTAAACAAAGAACTAAAACATTACACGTGCTTTTTTTGTTGTCGCAATTTATGTACGGTTCAGGGAAACTTATAGCAAAAGGAATAGGTACTTAATCCATTAATAAAACAACCTCCTTGGTGTGATGTCTATTTGAAGTGCACAGTATTTACAATAACAGTATGGAAAGTATGGAAACTGAGGTACATACTTTGTTATGTATTTTTACAGATTTAAAAATAACTAACCAAATATATTTTAATCTGTCAATTAAATAAAATATTAGACGCTAGAGTCTCGCTAACGAAAGCTGTCCAAGAAAAAAGGCAGAATTTTAAAAAATCAAGAGCTGTTAACCGTGCCTAAACGGAGTTGATACAATTTGTTATTCAGCAAGTAATTTTATTGAAATATTTTACGAGCTGTAATTTTTTTAGTGTATTCTAAAGAATCTTTATCTTCTTTACTTCTTATAAAACAATTATCAATTCCAAGAGGGTGTTTTCAAAAGCTATTTACGTGTAGGTATATAGTAATATTTTTTATCAAATTAAATACCTTAGTTAGGTTACGAATTTAATATAGATTATAACTGCTTTTTATAGCATACAATTTAAATGAATATCTTAGGAGATATGATGAATAAAGAATTACGCGCGACAAACAAAAATACTTTAACTGTTTGCTGGGCAACGCGAACGTTTCCTCGGTCTACTATCCATACTAAAGCGTGCGAAGCCGTGGGCAGAAGCTAGTATTATATAAAGCGTAGTACATAGGCAATAGTAGAAATGAATAAAATAAAAACAGAACTCTTTTAGAAAGTTATTTTATTCATTATTTTTATACAATACATATAAATTAAATTATGGTGGAAAAAGTGATTACTGTAAGCGGGACTTGAACCCACGACCTCGGAATACCATTCCGTAGCTCTACCAACTGAGCTTATTGCGGTCGTGATTTCAGTAATCAAATCAGGCCACCATAGTCGTCACTCGATTAAGTTTATATCGTATTTTTACGTACAACGCCATATATCGAGAATGTTTTGCAACAATCTCGACCAGCCACCTAGTATTCTTTACAGAATACAATTGGGTTGAAAATAATGACGCGACTTTCGTTACTAAAGTAAATTACATAAGTAAGTATGGTTCCACAATTTTATGTTCTGCTCATATTTAGTTTTGAAAAGTAGATACACCGTCAAGGATATTGCCATTTGTTATAATTAATCACAGCGACCATTAAATTACGTTACATTGTTCGTGTGTTCATCGTTACATTGTTGTAAAGTATGTGGCACGGGCACCCCGCCTTTTGTGCCTTTTTTCAAATAGCGTATGTAACACTCTTGTTGATTTAATACCTAGAAGTACCTACACTTCTATCAACAATTTCTTTTTCATACTGTGTTTTTATTTGCTGTGGTGAACGAACGAATGAACAAATAGATTAAATGCATAAATAAATGTGACAACTTCAACTGACAGTATTGACTAGAGGTAGGTAGTATCATGGGTAGTATATTCTTTCTTTGGTATTGACATTTCGTACTTAACAATAAGCAACAGTGTGACCAGATTCAGTATTTTAATACTTTTTCAGTATATTTCAGCGATTTTTCCGAACATCAGTATATTTTCAGGTATATTGCTGGCAGTCAGTATTTTTGGGTATATTTTGGTTGAAGTTATGGCAACACCGTAGTGAGTGATCGTCTTTGCGACAATGTTTGCGGAATTCCCCGAAACGCGAACATTGGGGACTTTCCCGGATTTAGTTTATACTTATACATGTTATCTATGAGCAAAGATGAGTAAGTTACAGATATGACAAGAAAGACGGCCAGTGCCGGCGTTGTAGTATTGTAATACTACATATACAATTATCAATCGATACATAGTATTAATCAGACTTGCAGAATGTATGTTCGCCTAAAACTTTACAACTGCTGGACCGATTTTAATGCGGTTTGCACTATTAGATAGAGCGTAATTTCCAGATTGCATACATTCAAATTCGTTGTGTTTCATGAATATCAGTCTACTCGGACGAATTTGGGACGGGCCGCTAGTTTATCTATAATTTTCAAAACAACGTCTAGTTTTTAAGTTTTCAGTTGCATAAATAGGTAGTAGTTAAACTTAAAAGATACTTTATTACTAGTATCAAATCGTCTAATACGGTTCAAGTGAAATGATTGTCTCTTCTGCATTCGACTTAATCTTTGAGGACTTTCTTTCGATAATTCGGGAATTTCCCCAAAATAGGTGATGTTTTTGTCATCATATAAATAGAACGCGATTATTGTTGTTTTTATTTACTTAGTTGCATTCATCCGGATAGCATGTCTAGTTTTCAGCAAAGTTATTTAGCTAAGTGGGAACAAATTCCGGAATTTTCTTCGTGGCTTTCACGTTATAAAGATGACGAATTCATCGCATTTCGCAAAGCATGCAATGCGAAACTGCAAAGTAGATTAGCGTCTATAAAACAGCATGCACATACTGAAAAGCATAAATCGAACTTGATAAAATATAAAGGACAGTCAAAGGTAAGCATAACTCGCTTTACTTACCTAGTTCAAGGAGTTTGGATATACATATTTTAATTTAAAGTTAATCATCCTAGTTTTGTTTCTCAAAATCAGTTAGGTAACAGCTATGAAATGCGGCGCTGTTATAAAAAAAACTAAGCAACCAAGTATTTTTTAAATTTTCAGGTTGACACATTTTTCAAAAAGGCCCCACTGAAAGACGAAGTCAAGAAAGCTGAGCTGCGTTTATGCAGTTTTCGGTCGGAACACAACATCTCATTTAGAGCTATGGACCATCTTAGTGATGTTCTAGTGAAGTGTTTTACCGATTCCGATATTGCGAAAGAATTTTCCTGCAAGAGAACCAAAGCAGCCGCTATAACTTATAATGTTTTAGGACCCAATTTCGAAAAAGATATGATTGAAGACATACTTGGTACTGCATCTCCTTCAGGTAAACCAGTATATTCAATTATAATCGATGAGAGTACAGATGTTGCAACAGTCAAAGTATTGGCAATAGTAGTTAAATACTTCTCTGAAACTAAATGTACTGTAGAAACCAAATTCCTTGATTTAGTTGATTTAAGTGGTGAAACCGCAGGTCATTTATTTAATTCGTTGTCATCAAAATTATCTGAATTAGGTTTAGAAATAAAAGACGTAATAGGATTCGCTGCTTATACTACGAATGTGATGTTTGGTCAACATTCTGGCATTGTTGCAAAAATTAAAGAAGTAAACCCAAAGTGCTTTTTCATAAAATGTGTTTGTCACTCTGCAGCATTAAGTGTTAGCCAGGCCTGTAAAATACTGCCTAGAAATTTAGAACAAATAATAAAAGAAGTATATGGATATTTTTCTCAAAGCAGCAAGCGTCAAAGAGAATTTGCTGAGTTCCAAAATTTCACAGACACTGAAAATCACAGAATTTTGCGTCATTACGACATAAGGTGGCTTTCACTTCATGCCTGTATTAGTAGAATAATTGAGCAGTGGAGGGCATTGCAATTGTTCTTTCAAGACCAATACTTGAGTGATCGCAATATGTCATCAGAATTTTTATTTAATTCTTTTACCACTGATATAAACAAATTGTACTTTTACTTTTTAGACTACATTTTGCTGGTTGTAAACAAATTTAACATAATTTTTCAAGGCGATTATCCGTGCATTGATAGACTGTATGATGATGCATCTAGTATGTGCTTGTCGATTTTGGGTTGCTTCATGAAAGCTAATTACATCAAACGTACGGACAATGTATTTACGTTAGACCCAAAGTCTAATGTAAATTATTTGCCATTGAAAGATATGTACTTAGGTATTCAAGTAGGCCAAGAATTAATCAAACACAGGGACAATGTAAACATGAAAGAACAGATTGCTGAGTTTTTCAGAAGGTGCCAATCATTTTTAATTGAGTTGAGCACGCAATTGAAATCACGTTTGCCTTTTGAAAATCCAGTTTTTCGAGAACTGAAATTTCTTGACCCACACACTGCCGTGCATAAAGAATTTCGCAGTTTACGAAATGTGATAGAAACTTTCCCATGCGAAGTACAGCCAGAACAAATGCAGTTAATTGACGAAGAATATAGAACCCTAAAGTTTGATCGCGAAGTGATTTGTTACAATCTTCCAGCACTGGCTCACCCATCTCGTGTGAACAATTTTGGGTGGAAGTTGGGAAAATTTCTAACAGTGATGGCATGTTAAAATACAAAAATATAACTAGTTTTAGTAAATCTCTTCTATGTATACCGGTGTCGAATGCTGCATGCGAGCGCATATTTTCACAGATAAATTTAATAAAAACGGACCAAAGAAACAGGTTTATAAACAAAAATGTGTCAGCTATTTTAAAAACAAAGCAAGGTGTTAAGGATGAAGGAGGTTGTGTAAATTTTAATCCTTCGAAAAGGATGTTAAAATATAACTCTAACATTTATTGTGAGTATGAATAAATAAAACGTGTTAAGAAAATCAGTATTTTTATTGGTATATCTGTCCTATGTAAGTCGGTATATTTCAGTATTTTTTTGAGGTGCCTCGGTATTTTCGTAAAATTTAATCTGGTCACACTGATAAGCAAAGAGTATATTAATATAGATATAACACAATAAGTGAAACGTCAGTTCAGTTTCCTAAGTTTTTTTATTTGGTTTTGGATTTTGGTCGTGGAATATTTTAATAAAAGATCGTATTAAAATATGTATCGGAGTTAATATTGAGTGCTTCTACACATTAAAATAATATGCTGTTGATATTACATGTTAAATAAATTTCCTCATATTTTTATGTGTTGATGGTATACAAATATTAGGGTAAGGATACATCTTTGTTAATCTATATAAATGTGTGAAGCTTTGTTTATTATAATTTCCTCTTGTGGTTGTAGGCTTGGTAAAGGTTTACACTGTGCATGATATTAGTAAAGTAAGTATAATGAGCCACTCATCATCATCGGTAGCTGATGGCAATACCAGTAATAATACCAGTTCTGTTAGCAATATTGAAACTACAACAGATACAACACAACTGATAAGTAATGAAGAAGTACCTAGTACATCAAACTACACTCAACATAATAAATCTGTCCATTTTGAGGTAATTATCAATACCATTTTGAATATATTTTTGCAAGTAAAATTGATTATAATTTTGTTTATCATATAAATATTTTATTGTATAGGAGTCGGATGAGGATGAATTTCAAGGTAGCCATGGTGTAAGAAGAAGGTTCCATCAACAAAAAATAGAACCTGGATCACTTAATGTTCTGTCTGCAAAGTATGAAGTAAGTGTTAATTCTTTTGTAAAGATTGAAATTTGATATATAATTCATAATTAGGTTAATATATCTCATTTGATGTTTATAATGTAGGTTGAATTTTATTATTGGGCATAAATATAGCATACATTACCTATTCAAGTTATCACATCACAATGAAATAAAATGTAGGACAATAGATCACTTTATTGTGTTCTAAAAATAGTGACAAACAATTAATCAGCATAACATATTGATATTCCTTTCTGCATAGTGTTAACTAGTTAGCTAGTAATTACCTATTAGTTAAAATTTGAAAATTAATAGAATAATTAAAAAAAAAACATTTTTTTTAACTGTAAGTTGAAAGTGGGAAAAATTTGAAATTTTTTGTCCACATAATTTTTAGGATATAAAGCTTTTGCCACAAACCAAAAACAGCAGCAGACCTGAGTTTCTTAATATTACTGAACAACCAAAAATTGGTAAATTAAATTATAATAAAAAGCATAGTAAGTCAATTGCAAAATTAATAAATTAACTTGTTGGTAGTTATTTAATCTATCATATACATATCAATATTTCACTTAAGGTTATGAGTGTTTCTTTTTTCAGAGTTTAGACTATGACACATGTGAGAATCATCTACTCCTTGATGAGGAGCGCAAGAGAGGGTATCCCTTTGTTGTTTGGAAAGACATAGCTCGATGGTTTATAATATTGCTCATTGGTGTCATAACTGCTCTTATAGCATTTTTTATAGATGTGTGCATAGAAGAATTTACAAAAATTAAATATAAGGAGTTAAAAAAGTGTATCCTTTTGTAAACAGTATAATTTTAACATCATGTAATGTAGTTTTGCATAAGGAAATTTTAGTGAAATCTAGCCACTATAATTTTTTGTATCCTGTCCATGGGCATTCACTAACAGACTTCAAGTAAGTCACCAGCTGATATTTAGACATTGGATAAGAGGGTTTGTACATGTAATTTCATAGACTGGTTATATTTGTCTCAGTAAACTGGGGTCCCTCTGTGGATATCCTTGATGATAATCATGATGGGTATAATCATAACTTTTTACCATAAATTTTCGTTCCATTGTAGAACACGATCCTCCCTCTAAAATCGCATATGCCATGGTTTTGTACCTCATCACTTTAACGCCTGATTAGCGACAGACGCAAAAATAAGCCGAAATTGCCGAGTGCCATTGTCATTATTTAGACAGCTGTTGCAATGCAAAGAGTCATGGTAAATATGGTTTCAAGACTTGACAGCCCAGTGTTTTAAGGTGTATATTAAAGATAGTGATAAAGACATTGTAAATAAAACTTAAGATTAAAAGGCCCCATTAATAAATATAGAGAAAAAATTGGTCAAGTGCGAGTCGGACTCGCGCACGAAGGGTTCCGTACCACTATCTATGCAACATAAGGCACATAGTTAAAGCGTCTACCTGTCAACGTTATTAGTATCGAGCAAGAAACGGTAAAAAAATCATGTTTGTTGTATGGGAGCCCCCCCTTAAATATTTATTTTATTTTATTTTTAGTATTTGTTGTTATAGCGGCAATAGAAATACATCATCTGTGAAAATTTCAACTCTCTAGCTATCACCGTTCTTGAGATACAGCCTGGTGACAGACGGACGGACGGACGGACGGACAGCGAAGTCTCAGTAATAGGGTCCCGTTTTTACCCTTTGGGTACGGAACCCTAAAAAGGCTTAATAATTTCTTTGACTATCAATCTTACAGCTGTTGATCACTATGTATTAGAAGATAGACTATACATTCCATATTTATTGTGGGTGTTATCAAATATATGCATAGTATTTATTGGATCAATGCTAGTGGCTTATGTGGAGGTAATTATTAATTGATCATATATGTTACTATTTTAAAATTATTTATTACGGCATTTACGGCATATCGGATACTCAGACGCTAATTTACCTAAACTTAATTTTTATGCCTGCGAAAGAATAATATGGACAAGACATTTAGAATCCCGGATCCTTTTAGATTCCGGCTTGAAATTCCTGTTTGCTTAAAATGTTACCTGCATACAAAATATAGCTGGAACTGGATGTAAAAAAATTGGTCAAGTGCGAGTCGGACTCGCGCACGAAGGGTTCCATACCATTATCTATGCAACATAAGGCAACGTTATTAGTATCGAGCAAGAAACGGTAAAAAAATCATGTTTGTTGTATGGGAGCCCCCCTTAAATATTCATTTTATTTTATTTTTAGTATTTGTTGTTATAGCGGCAATAGAAATACATCATCTGTGAAAATTTCAACTGTCTAGCTATCACCGTTCTTGAGATACAGCGTGGTGACAGACGGACGGACGGACGGACAGCGAAGTCTCAGTAATAGGGTCCCGTTTTACCCTTTGGGTACGGAACCCTAAAAACGATATATTTTCTTTGAATAATGCTTACATACTTACTCGTACTGTCAAGACGGTTATTTCGATTTAAGAAACGGATTCTAACGGAACTTTTAATTTACAATAAAAGTTTTTGTGAAAACTGGTTTCGTAATAGGCCAGCAATCTAAACGAATTGGTGGTAAATAAGCGGGTGCGGGTTACAAAATTGTTTAATCCCGGGAATTTGGGATTGCTTATTATTAATAAGCAATTAATAAGTTATTAATTCAGGTAGGAATATCCATATTATTGTTACAAGAAAAGAAGCTTAGGTATATAAGAGCCCGATGCCAACACCCATGTCCAAAAGGCGTGACGTAATAAATAATGTGTTGTTTCAGCCTGTAGCAGGTGGTAGTGGTATACCTCAAGTGAAATGTTATCTGAACGGTGTAAAGGTACCGCGGGTGGTTCGTATCAAGACTTTAATAGTAAAGGCTGTCGGAGTAATCAGTGCTGTCGTCGGAGGTCTCGCTGGTGGCAAGGTACACTTCTGTCCTTTATACAGGGTGTGGCGTAATTAATGGATAAGCCTGTGCCTGTGGATAAGCCTCCTACTGCGCTATACGAATATGTATATTTTTAATTAATCCTATGTATGGTCTTGAAAAAAATGGCATAAGTCATGTTTTTCATAAAATGACTACTTTCACTAACCAATTATGCTACTGTTGCCACAATTTTCAAAAATTTTGCATTCTGTTTTTTTTATAAAACAGCTTAAGAGGTGAGCTATTGAAAGCAATAAAGAATTCCCTATTCGTAATACAAATTTTGGGAAAAAATACATGAGATATCAAAAAAGTGTTATTGATTATTCAATTTGTTGACTTTGTACATCGTCTAGCTTAAAAAATCTTTATGGGAGTTGATTTGCCCAATATCTTAAAAACATGCTTGTTTTATGCAGTTTCCGAAATGGTATAATACTTATTACATTTCACGAGGTTTTAAAAAAAAACGACAGTTGTAAAAAAATACCCTAATTTTCTTTAACAGAATTATTAATTTATCTTAAACATGTCTTTGTAAACAGTTTGAATGGACCCTTTTTTGTGTGCTCCGGAGCAGGTAGTCATTCACAATGGACCCTTTTTTGGGTGCTCGGGAGCAGGTAGTCATCCACCATGAATAGGGTAAGCAGATAACGACTCTAAGTCAACTACTTGTGGTTGTTTATCGCACGGCAAATCCAGACGGTTAGTCTTATCATAAGACAGAGACAAAGCATTTTGATGTCAGGTAAATAACAGTTGTGCGACAGAGATAGATTTTTATTATTCTCACAAACAACAAAACAGCTTTTGAACTTGTTTAACAAAGTTAGTGCTCTTTTGACTATCGTCTCTTGCGCACATATCGTTTGCTCTATCGTGTTTGTTATTGTGACGTGAATTTGGCTTATGTACTACGGACTCTGTTTTTGCTATACGAATTGGACAATTGTGATATTATCGACGACTTCTACATATCCCTGGACTACTGATCATGCCGCGTCATACGTACACTCCTCAAGAGTATGCAAATATGCATCTTATTTACGGCCTGTGTAACTGCAATGCAAATGAAGCTGCACGCGAATATCGTCGAAGATACCCCGATTTGCGACACCCAGACTACCGGGTGTTTACACGTGTGCACATCGCTTTTAGCGAAGGGCGAATGCCTGGTACCGGTGTTGGTGGTGCTTCGGAAGGCAGACCTCGACGACATCGTGATGACGAAGTTCTAGAAGCTGTGCGTGCTAATCCAGAGTTATCAATTCGTGAGTTAAGTAGAGGAACCGGTGTAGATACGCGTACTGTGGGCAGAATTCTGCACAGGCATGAGCTTCACCCGTATCACTATCAAAGGGTGCAAACACTAATGACACGAGACTATGAGCCTAGAGTCCAATTTTGTCGCGTCATGTTGCGAAAAATACGCGAAGATTCGGCGTTTTTTGACAAAATACTGTGGAGCGATGAGTCATCATGTAAAAGAAATGGCTACGTCAACATGCACAATCTTCATAGTTGGCAGGCAACCAATCCGAGAAACATAAGGCAAGACCGAGCTCAAGTCCAGTTTAAAGTGAACCTTTGGACAGGAATTTTAAATGGACAAATAGTTGGGCCCGTCGAACTATCCGAGACACTAACAGGTCCCAATTATTTAAATTTTCTGCAAAATACGTTGCCGGAACTATTACAAAGTTTAAATGTGCCAGAAAACTACTGGTTACAAAATGATGGTTGTCCCGCTCACTACGCACGAATTGTACGGAACTACCTCAATGATGAGTACAATGAGAGGTGGATAGGTCGTTTGGGTCCCATTTTGTGGCCACCAAGGTCCCCTGATTTGAACCCTCTAGACTTTTTTTACTGGGGGTGTTTAAAAGAAAAAGTGTATAAAAAAGAAATAGCATCCCTGGAACAACTAAAGGCCCTGATTTTTGAAGCCGCTGATGAAATCAAGAGGTCCGGCTTCATCCGACGCCTAAAGCGGTCATTTATCCGTCGATGCAGGGCCTGCATAGCCGCAGGTGGCCGCCATTTCGAACATTTTTTGTAAAATAAAATTTATGTAGTGTTTGCATCTTTAGAATAAAAAAAATAAAATAAGTTGTTATTTTTTTTCAACGACTAACATTCCCACTGGTAAACTCAGACAGATAAGTTAAAATACCACTGACAGTTTGTTTAAGTTAACAGTATTAATTTGATTAATTAAATCACAATAAGAACATTTTTTTACGAGTGTCATTTGGTTCTTTAATATCACATCAAACTTAATAAGTATTATAATAAGTATTATACCATTTCGGAAACTGCATAAAACAAGCATGTTTTTAAGATATTGGGCAAATCAACTCCCATAAAGATTTTTAAGCTAGACGATGTACAAAGTCAACAAATTGAATAATCAATAACCCTTTTTTGATATTTCATGCATAATTTTCAAAAAATTTGTATTACGAATAGGGAATTCTTTATTGCTTGCAATAATTCAACTCTTAAGCTGTATTATAAAAAAATTGGTCAAGTGCGAGTCGGACTCGCGCACGAAGGGTTCCGTACCATTATCTATGCAACATAAGGCAACGTTATTAGTATCGAGCAAGAAACGGTAAAAAAATCATGTTTGTTGTATGGGAGCCCCCCTTAAATATTTATTTTATTTTATTTTTAGTATTTGTTGTTATAGCGGCAATAGAAATACATCATCTGTGAAAATTTCAACTGTCTAGCTATCACCGTTCTTGAGATACTGGGTACGGAACCCTAAAAATCATGTTTCTTGTATGGGAGCCCCCCTTAAATATTTATTTTATTTTATTTTTAGTATTTGTTGTTATAGCGGCAATAGAAATACATCATCTGTGAAAATTTCAACTCTCTAGCTATCACCGTTCTTGAGATACAGCCTGGTGACAGACGGACGGACGGACGGACGGACGGACGGACGGACAGCGAAGTCTCAGTAATAGGGTCCCGTTTTTACCCTTTGGGTACGGAACCCTAAAAAACAGAAAGCAAAACTTTTGAAAATTGTGGCAACAGTAGCAGAATTGGTTAGTGAAAGTAGTCATTTTATGAAAAACATGACTTATGCCATTTTTTTCAAGACCATACATAGGATTAATTAAAAATATACATATTCGTATAGCGCAGTAGGAGGCTTATCCACAGGCACAGGCTTATCCATTAATTACGCCACACCCTGTATGTTCGAATGCTGCTGTAATTGTGGTGATTTATGCACCTACATTTGTATGTATAGATATGCAAGTAACTAATTAATTAAATAAATATTCATGGACATTTCACACAACATCTGGTCCCAAGCTAGTCTTATATGCTTGTGTTATGGGTACCAGAATACGGATATACTACATAAACTTGTTTTTTTTTTGTAAATATAGATTTTTAATACATAGTAAACACCTAATTAACATAACTGTTCTCTTACTTGATGACAAAATGGAGTATTTATTTTATTGGTTGCTAGCTATTGCACGCGAAACTTTTGCATGCGTGGAATTTAAAAAAATTCCCCGTTTTTGTAACATTTTTCACTGATAGTTCGCTCCTATTAGTCATAGTGTTATGTTATACAGGGTGTGGCGTAATTAATGGATAAGCCTGTGCCTGTGGATAAGCCTCCTACTGCGCTATACGAATATGTATATTTTTAATTAATCCTATGTATGGTCTTGAAAAAAATGGCATAAGTCATGTTTTTCATAAAATGACTACTTTCACTAACCAATTATGCTACTGTTGCCACAATTTTCAAAAATTTTGCATTCTGTTTTTTTTATAAAACAGCTTAAGAGGTGAGCTATTGAAAGCAATAAAGAATTCCCTATTCGTAATACAAATTTTGGGAAAAAATACATGAGATATCAAAAAAGTGTTATTGATTATTCAATTTGTTGACTTTGTACATCGTCTAGCTTAAAAAATCTTTATGGGAGTTGATTTGCCCAATATCTTAAAAACATGCTTGTTTTATGCAGTTTCCGAAATGGTATAATACTTATTACATTTCACGAGGTTTTAAAAAAAAACGACAGTTGTAAAAAAATACCCTAATTTTCTTTAACAGAATTATTAATTTATCTTAAACATGTCTTTGTAAACAGTTTGAATGGACCCTTTTTTGTGTGCTCCGGAGCAGGTAGTCATTCACAATGGACCCTTTTTTGGGTGCTCGGGAGCAGGTAGTCATCCACCATGAATAGGGTAAGCAGATAACGACTCTAAGTCAACTACTTGTGGTTGTTTATCGCACGGCAAATCCAGACGGTTAGTCTTATCATAAGACAGAGACAAAGCATTTTGATGTCAGGTAAATAACAGTTGTGCGACAGAGATAGATTTTTATTATTCTCACAAACAACAAAACAGCTTTTGAACTTGTTTAACAAAGTTAGTGCTCTTTTGACTATCGTCTCTTGCGCACATATCGTTTGCTCTATCGTGTTTGTTATTGTGACGTGAATTTGGCTTATGTACTACGGACTCTGTTTTTGTTATACGAATTGGACAATTGTGATATTATCGACGACTTTTTTTTTTTTTTATACTACTGAGGTGGCGAACAAGCGTACGGCCCGCCTGGTGGAAAGCGGTTACCGTAGCCTATAGACGTCTGTAACACCAGGGGCATCATTCGCGCGTCGCCGACCCTGCAGAAATCTCTTCACACCTTTTTTGAAGAACTCCATGCTGTAGTCCAGTGGGAAAATCTCGGCAGGTAGTTCATTCCACATCTTTATTGTACGGGGGATAAAATTCCGAAGGAATCGTACGGTACGTGATGGCATTGGTTCTAGAGTGTGAGAATGAACTCTCTGCCGATGACGAGAGGTGCGATAATAAAAGGAGGCCGTTGGCACCATTTCGAACAGTTCGTCAGAACACAGCCCATTATACAGGCGGTAGAACACACACAGGGAGGCAAAATCTCTCCTAAGACTTAAGGGCTCGATACCGCCTGTAATCACGGGATCGTCGACAATCCTCACAGCGCGTCGTTGGATTGAGTCAAAAGACTTCTACATATCCCTGGACTACTGATCATGCCGCGTCATACGTACACTCCTCAAGAGTATGCAAATATGCATCTTATTTACGGCCTGTGTAACTGCAATGCAAATGAAGCTGCACGCGAATATCGTCGAAGATACCCCGATTTGCGACACCCAGACTACCGGGTGTTTACACGTGTGCACATCGCTTTTAGCGAAGGGCGAATGCCTGGTACCGGTGTTGGTGGTGCTTCGGAAGGCAGACCTCGACGACATCGTGATGACGAAGTTCTAGAAGCTGTGCGTGCTAATCCAGAGTTATCAATTCGTGAGTTAAGTAGAGGAACCGGTGTAGATACGCGTACTGTGGGCAGAATTCTGCACAGGCATGAGCTTCACCCGTATCACTATCAAAGGGTGCAAACACTAATGACACGAGACTATGAGCCTAGAGTCCAATTTTGTCGCGTCATGTTGCGAAAAATACGCGAAGATTCGGCGTTTTTTGACAAAATACTGTGGAGCGATGAGTCATCATGTAAAAGAAATGGCTACGTCAACATGCACAATCTTCATAGTTGGCAGGCAACCAATCCGAGAAACATAAGGCAAGACCGAGCTCAAGTCCAGTTTAAAGTGAACCTTTGGACAGGAATTTTAAATGGACAAATAGTTGGGCCCGTCGAACTATCCGAGACACTAACAGGTCCCAATTATTTAAATTTTCTGCAAAATACGTTGCCGGAACTATTACAAAGTTTAAATGTGCCAGAAAACTACTGGTTACAAAATGATGGTTGTCCCGCTTACTACGCACGAATTGTACGGAACTACCTCAATGATGAGTACAATGAGAGGTGGATAGGTCGTTTGGGTCCCATTTTGTGGCCACCAAGGTCCCCTGATTTGAACCCTCTAGACTTTTTTTACTGGGGGTGTTTAAAAGAAAAAGTGTATAAAAAAGAAATAGCATCCCTGGAACAACTAAAGGCCCTGATTTTTGAAGCCGCTGATGAAATCAAGAGCTCCGGCTTCATCCGACGCCTAAAGCGGTCATTTATCCGTCGATGCAGGGCCTGCATAGCCGCAGGTGGCCGCCATTTCGAACATTTTTTGTAAAATAAAATTTATGTAGTGTTTGCATCTTTAGAATAAAAAAAATAAAATAAGTTGTTATTTTTTTTCAATGACTAACATTCCCACTGGTAAACTCAGACAGATAAGTTAAAATACCACTGACAGTTTGTTGAAGTTAACAGTATTAATTTGATTAATTAAATCACAATAAGAACATTTTTTTACGAGTGTCATTTGGTTCTTTAATATCACATCAAACTTAATAAGTATTATAATAAGTATTATACCATTTCGGAAACTGCATAAAACAAGCATGTTTTTAAGATATTGGGCAAATCAACTCCCATAAAGATTTTTTAAGCTAGACGATGTACAAAGTCAACAAATTGAATAATCAATAACCCTTTTTTGATATTTCATGCATAATTTTCAAAAAATTTGTATTACGAATAGGGAATTCTTTATTGCTTGCAATAATTCAACTCTTAAGCTGTATTATAAAAAAAACAGAAAGCAAAACTTTTGAAAATTGTGGCAACAGTAGCAGAATTGGTTAGTGAAAGTAGTCATTTTATGAAAAACATGACTTATGCCATTTTTTTCAAGACCATACATAGGATTAATTAAAAATATACATATTCGTATAGCGCAGTAGGAGGCTTATCCACAGGCACAGGCTTATCCATTAATTACGCCACACCCTGTATAGCCTACAGGCTATATAACATAACACTATGATATTTATGACATTTATCGAGGAAGGGTACACCCTTCCTCGATAAATGTGCTATCCAACCCTGAAATAATTTTTTATTGGACCAGTAATTCCGAGATTAGCGTGTTTAAACAAACAAACTCTTCAGCTTTATAATATTAGTATAGATATCTTGTACCAAGTGCAAAACAAAAGTTTGCCGTACATTTCGTATTGACACACGTTACATTATACGTTACAGGAAGGACCAATGATTCACAGCGGCGCAGTGGTCGCTGCTGGTATCTCTCAGGGTAAAAGCACTACATTTGGTAGGGACTTCAAGATATTCCAATATTTTCGCGAAGATCATGAGAAAAGAGATTTTGTTTCTGCTGGAGCTGCGGCCGGTGTGTCTGCAGCTTTTGGTGCTCCAATAGGCATGACAGTATATTTTTAACTTTGTATTTTTACGTTGTTTACAGTGACAGAAATGACATAACATCAAGAAATAGCTTCTTCATAAAAATTATAGGAATGATAAAAATCTCTTATCGAAAATTATGTATACTAATCCAGCTGTCATCGCAGTACCCACAAAAACTATATTATTGCAAAGCTCTAAGTCAGACTAATGTAAATATGTTCAAAACTTTAGAAGTTCTGAAGTTCATTGCAAAAGCCAATAAGGCTAATTCTGATGCGTCGTAAACTAAAATGAAAACAACTATGGTATATTTTTATTTTTCGATTTTGAGAATTTAGTTGTGCACGTAGAATTGGTACCAATGAAAGATTTACCCATTATAATCATCATCCTCCTGTCCCTATCCCATTATTTGGGGTCGGCGCGTCATGTCTTTTTCTTCCATAGTCTTCTATTAGCCGTCATGTCTGTGTCAACTCCTCTTTCTTTCATGTCCTCTTTCACACAGTCCATCCATCTTTTCTTAGGTCTTCCTTTAGACTTTTTTCCTTCCACATTTATACTCAGAACTCTCCCAACGACATTACTTTCCTCTCGTCTCATGACATGCCCATACCAGGACATCCGCTCATTCTTCAATTTTTCAGTCACTACAATCGTCTTTAGTTTAAATTGTCGGTATTGTCAGGTGGTGTATTGTTCTCATTAGAAGAAGGTACAAGTTTCTGGAACCAAGCTTTAACATGGAGGACATTCTTTGGTAGTGTGGTGTCGACGTTCACTTTGAACTGTGCTCTGTCTGCGTATCATGGACGTGCTGGAGAATTGAGCTATCCAGGTACGTTATTACAAGAAAACATAGTACCTACTTCTAGATAATATTGTAAACGCGAAACTTTGTAAAAATGTGTGGATAGATGTACTGTATTTGTTTTTTTGTTATCGTCACGTAAAAGCTATGGAATATTAAAAATATTAGGCCATGTTTTAAAAGAAACTTATTTCGGTACCTAATTATATCTCACCAGCCCATTGCTGGGTATATAATTAGGTCCGTCCCACTGTTGGGCACAATCCTCCTACATTTTGCAAAGGACTATGGTCTACTATGTCGCGCTGACCAGACGTGTCGGCATAGGGTTTATTTTCGAAATTTTCTATCTCTCACAGACGATGTTATCTGTGTACAAATATTTTTAGCTGAATCTTACAGCACCCTGGGGAAATAATAAGGTGGTGACATTTGTATTCCGTAGTTATATCGGTCGTCACACCTAATTATATATCGGTGAAATATTTCTAGGTTTATTGAACTTGGGCAAGATGGAGCCATTCCCGTTCCAATTTTATGAGCTGCCTGTATTTATGTTCTTCGGCGCAGTCGGGGGTATGCTCGGTGCTTTATGGAACTTTATCAATTATAAACTTGCTGTATTTAGGATAAGGTAATATACAAGACACTTTATATTTTTATGTCTCCCTTTAAATAGGACAGTTGTAATTAATTTGTTGCCACGCCTTTTTCATTCCCGTTGTGTTGGCGCGCACTTTCACATTCTCGAACTTACGCCGGTGAAACATAGATTTTGCGTGCAAGTGAGACAAAATATATGTGCAGGCGTTACCAAAATACTATTTTCAATATTTTTCCCACAAACCCTCTTCGTTCAGTTAATGGGTAAAATTGAAATTATTAAATTATGAATACCGTGTAGGTATATAACGAGTCCGTGGCTTCGTGTGGTCGAAGCTTGCCTGGTGGCAGCTTCAACTGCCACGTGCGGGTTCCTCATGATGTTCCTACTGAACGACTGTAGACCGCTCGGGGAAGATCCCACTAAAGTGCCTTTACAAGTAAGTCAAATAACACGAAACAAACTAAATCGCAATATTTCTTAGCTTAGCAACCATTATTTATTATAAAACAAAAAGTTGTTATGTCTTGTATTCTACGCGTACGAAATAGCGGGCAACAGCTCGTTTAAAATTCTCCCAAACCGTAAAATACCTATAGTTAACAGGCCTATTTGGAAATGGAAGGATATTTTGTTTACTAATAATATGACGTGATGACAAAGGGGTCAGTTTTGATTTTACTGCCTTGTCCTCAAGGTGTTAATTGCATAGATTTTCTCTTAGCCGATTTTTCGATCACTCATGAGTTAATACCCACACTATAACACTCAACGTATTCAGACATAACACGTAAATAACGTGAAATGACGATATTTCTTTCAAATCATGAAACTTCTAACTAATCTCTATTTGTATTTAAAGCAACTCTATATATAATATATTTTTACAGCTATTCTGCGCGGATGGTGAATACAATGCCCTAGCAGCCATTTGGTTCCAAACACCAGAAGCATCTGTGCGTTCTTTCCTCCACGATCCGATAGGTTCATACAAGCCATGGTCCATCCTAGTGTTTGTTGTATGTTACTTTCTACTATCGTCGTGGACATTCGGTCTGTCTATATCCAGTGGGCTTTTCATACCGAATCTGTTGACTGGAGCAGCTTGGGGCAGACTACTTGCGATCGTCATACAATATATGCTACCGTCTAATGTAAGTTGAATATTTAAACGTGATTTTCACTCCCTAAATATATTAATCTGAAATGCTGTCCAATTAGAATTTAACAAATAAAAAAATCTGTCAATTTCAAAACCAAATTATATTTAAACATATTTTGGAACTAAACTAAATCCTGCTAAATAAATGCGAGTTACTTTTTATCACAACTTGACACTCGAAACTACTGGATGGATGAAGACGAAATTAAATATAATTTTAGACTTTCGATGTTCATTTCCATTTTGCATGAATAATGCTAGGATATAGTTTAGAAGCACGTTTCTTTTAACATTTCTTTAAGGCAAAAAAAAAAAAGTTGTTTGGGAATATGCAGATTATATTATCTTTTACATGTAATATATCGACAGATTCTATAAAAGTAAGATTTCTTACAAAATAATAGCTACCTGTTCAACAGACCATAAATCCAGCTAAATATGCGCTAGTGGGAGCAGCAGCACAACTAGGCGGAGTAGTTCGTATGACAATATCATTAACAGTCATCATTATAGAGACAACCGGACAAATATCTAACGCGCTGCCTATCATTATAACTTTAGTGGTCGCTAAGTGGACTGGAGATTTCTTCAATGAGGTATGTTTTACAAGTCGCTAAAATAAATTTATTCATATTGAGTTAATTATGCAAAATTGATAGAAGATTGTACTTTTATTTAAATTAATTTTGGACCTATAATCATGCACAGAAAACGTCCATACAAATATGTGTTCATTACTTATGTAATGAAGAAATATTTTATATGGACGTTTTCTGTTAATTCAAATATTAAAATATTTGACGTAGTGAGAATCGAATCTCTGAACTCATGAAAAAAGTAGTTATATTATTCAGGACCTTCATTCAGAGAGCCCTGAAATGGTTCCTTTGGGCCTCTTAAAATATGATAATACAGGGTTTCCTCTATAGTAACTCTACTCACCTGATACGTAACACTACAATATTAGACCTATTAAATAGCGTGTATAACAAATTTACAAATTCACAGGGTATATACGACATTCATATCCAACTAGCCGGTGTCCCACTGTTGCCATGGGAGCCTCCACCATTAGCCCACAATGTATATGCATCAGAAGTGATGTCACATCCTGTGTTCACACTGCGGACTGTTGAGAATGTCGGACATATTGTTGAATTGTTAAAACTTGTGTCTTACAATGGATTTCCAGTCGTCGATCCACCTTTGGCTGATGATGTAAGTTACACTTTCAAGATAAATATAGTTATTTATTAAGCCTTTGACGCCTTTGTTTCGTAGAGGTAGGCAAAGATTATACAACATAATTAGTTTCTTTATAATCATACTTTTGGTCAACAGATGCACAACGTATATAAGTGCTGGACGGGCCTCGTAGTCGAGTGGTTTATATAACGGACTGCCATTCACGAGGTCGCGGGTTCAATTCCCGCTCGGGACAATCATATGTGTGATATTTATATTTGTCATGCAAATGTTTGTACTGCGTCTGGATGTTTTCTATGTATTAAAAGTATGTATTTACAAAATAAAAGTAGTATATGTATTCTATCCGTATTATGGTACCCATAACACAAGCATATAAACTTAGGTTGGGACCAGAGCACGTTGTGTGATATGTCCATGAATATTTATTATTTATTTATTTATACACTTTTAAGATGTAAATTTTAAATGAATTATTTATAGATGAATTGTAAAAAAATTCTGTACTTAAAATTCTTAATCTCAAGAATATCTCTCTTATGAGGATACCAAAATAGCTTCGTGCATTTTTCTACGTACGAATTTTTCATTGTTTCTTTAGATTGAATGGCTAGAGCTCTAATTTTTAAGTATATGTTTTTTCAATATATGATCTAGGATCGCATAAACCCAGAAACGCGATTGAAAAAAGTTTTCTCGATAGAAAATCTTAGCGAAACAACCTCTAAAATTTTTTATTTTTTTCATTTGTCGGTCTATTATCACTTATTAACTAATGAAATAACTTTAAAAACATAAGTAACTATTATATATAGAAACACGTAAATCAGAATTAAAATATATTTAGTAGATTTTGAGTAAATAGGAAAAGTATCCCTAATTCTTCATTTTCTGTGCCTACTGGCTGTGTTAATATGTACGTGTCGGCGATGATATACGATAATATTGATGTAGGCCCTTAACTATTTCGCGCATGTATTTGTTACTCTTTTAAACTGCTAGACAAAATTTGATAAATATATTTTTGTTGCAGGTTGAAATAACGACATACAAACGTTTACGTGGAATAATACTTAGATCACAATTAATAGTGTTGCTACAGAATAAAATATATAATGAAAACGCTAACACAACTTGGTCTAATTTCAATGTAGACATGAATATGTTCAGGAAGGAATATCCACGGTATCCTTCTATTGATGAGGTAAGAACGTGGGGTCAAATAGACGGTATTGAATAAACACACTTTCATGTAATGACTGTCACAATATAGAACCAAAATATCACTGTATTACAAAATAGCTAGTATTATAAAATACAGTGATATTTTGGTTCTATATTGTGACAGTCATTACTTGAAAGTGTGTTGCCCGCAACTCCATATGCATGAAATTTAAAATATATAAAGAAAATCGTAACAAATTATACAATAAAAAGCCATCCTCTTGAACCAAACTATCTATTTAAAAAAACCGCATCGAAATTTGTTGCGTAGTTTTGAAGATATAAGCTCATATTGGGACATATATACAAAAATAACGACTTTGTTTGTGTGAGTAAAGATTCTGTCGCAGTGACTGTTTGTCTAATACAAACTTAAAAACTACTGAACGGATTTTCATGTGGTTTTCACTATGTAATTGACTGAGTAAGACAGTAAGTAAATGATGACGAAGGTTTACGTCTACAACACGTCAAGCTTTTGTTAATATTGATTTAAATATGATCTTAATAATTTAATTGCAAAGTTAAGTCAAATCAAATCTTTATTTTGCATAATACAGGTAAAGTAGTAAAGAAAATTATGTTTTACAAAAAATAAGTATCACTGTATAACTGTATAAAAAAATAAGTATCACTGTATGATGATGATGATGATGATGTATTATACCGTCACAGCGGTGTGCTAAATTACATAGAAATATTTTATAAAAATAGCATTTAGTAAAATTTCAAAAATAACGTCATATGTCAAAACTAACGTCACTTAAAAGATTATTTAGCTAGTTTTCCAATTGCAGAGCAGAATGCGACTCGGTGCCGCACAATGCTGAACTATGCTGACGCTTAATTGGAACATGAATTAGTTTTCCAATGCACCAGCAGAGTGCGCTAAGTTCAGTGTTGAAAAAAAAAATACTAAAATAAAATTGTATTCACATTATAAGTGTGGAATATAAAAAAAGTCATTGTTTGTACCTTCATCTTTATATTTTATTTTATATTTTTTTTTTAAACACAGCTTGAATTAACTTTGATTATTTCCAGAAAACTCCGATGAAACGAAAGCATTAAAAATTTTTTTAACAATAAATAACTAACGATAATATATAAATAAAATTTCATCACGCATCACTTTTGAGAGTGCTCGATTGTGCGATGCGATGCTGTAGTTGGAACACTCAACGTTGAGCATTGTGCCGCATAATGCGCTCTTGTGCTGTAATTAGAAAACGGGGTTATTAAAGTTGGATGTCTTGTTAATGTATCTATACTAATATTATAAAGCGAAAGAGTTTGTTTGTTTGTTTGAACGCGCTAATCTCAGGAACCACTAGGCCGATTTGAAAAATTATTTCAGTGTTAGATAAGGCATTTATCGAGGAAGGCTTTAGGCTATATAACATCACGCTACGACCAGTAAAAGCGAAACAGTAGTGAAAAATGTTGCAAAAACGGGGAAAATTTTCTCACGCGGACGGAGTCGCGGGCAGTAGCTACTTTTGAAATAAAATAATATGTTTTCAGGCTATTAATGTCCGATTTTTGGGCACTGGACTCTCCCAATTCAGGAGTATGTTTGGTCCACTATGACACGCTGACCACGCGTGTTGGTATAGGGTCTAATCTCGAGATTTACAGCTGTCACAAAACACGTTATCAATTTTATTTTTTGCCTTATTGGTACTTACAGCGTCCTAAAAAGTTTATGGCGTAATTAAGCTTGCATTCTTAATCTGTTAGATTATAAAATACCCGCTGTTGCCTGCGACTATAGCGTAAAATTTAAAGTCACTACAATATCGTTAAAGAATATAGCCTCAGGGATAATGTAGCATTCTAATGGTGAAAGTATTATCGAAATCCGTCCCAATAGTTTTTGAGTTTATTTGTTACAAACATACAAAAATACAATGGTGTAGATGTATATCTTAGGTGAAAGTATTATTTGTATATAACCAGCTGGCTATATCTGAATGGGAGAAGACATGCACGATAGATCTACGCCCGTTCATGAACCCGTCTCCGTACACGTTACCGCACCGCGCATCTCTGCCCAGAATGTTCAGATTGTTCCGAGCGCTCGGACTTAGACATCTGCCTATTGTCAACGATGTTAATGAGGTAATTATTGTGTTTAACATCTTTTTTTTTTCACAGACCACAGATGTACAGTAGAAGTCACCAACATCTTACTTTTTATTGTTTTCGTTTTTTCTAAAATATAAAAAGTAATTTAGTTTCGACGGGCCTCGTAGTCGAGTAGTTTATGTAACGGACGGGTTTTTCACGAGGTCGCGGGTTCGATTCCCGCTCGGGACAATCATAATTTATAAATGTCATACATATGTCTGTTCTGCATCTGGGTGTTTTCTATGTATTATAAGTATGTATTTGCAAAAGAATAGTAGTATTATGTAGTATATCCGTACTCTGGTACCCACAACACAAGCATTTAAGCATAGCTTGGGACCAAAGAACGTTGTCTGAAATGTCCATGAATATTTATTTATTAATCCAGAGCGCTATGTTTCTTCGTCAAAACACACAAAATATTTGTTGCTTATCATTATATTTAGTTATGTTTTATTAAAATTGTTATGATACTGGTCAAGCGTCAGTGACGCCATTGTACATTTTTCCGAGTATATGCAGGAATTTTTTTTAACCTTATATAACACGTGGATACATATTTTGGATTTTTTTTGTAAACAGGTAGTTGGCATGGTTACGAGAAAAGACATAGCGAGATACAGAGTGTGGCGACATAGGGGCCATATGGGAATGGAAGAACTAATTCTATCTAGTGAAATATAAAAACTAAAGCAGACGACAGATTTCATTGAACTGAAGGACAAAATTCGGGATAACATGAATCATGAACCGATAAATTGTCAGAAAATACATGCTGTGTATATAATTGACTCCGGTAACATTAATTTAGGCTACATATAACATCAAATTAGGCTACATGTATCATCAAATTAGGGTACATTTAACTTCGATTTAGGCTACATGTATCAACAATCTAGGATACACGTAACTTCTATTTAGGCTACATGTATCAACAATTTAGGATACATGAACTTCTATTTAGGCTACATGTATCAATAATTTTGGGTACATGTATCAGCAATTTATGATACATGTAACTTCTATTTAGGGTTCATGTAACTTTTATTTAGGCTACATGTATCAACAATCTAGGGTACATGTAAAATCAAGTATTCTGTCGTCTGCTGGTAGTACAATATTGCGCGCGTTTCTTATGGAATTTTTCCATGAGTATTGTTGTACTTGTGATATTCGTTAAAATCGATTTTATTATAGCAATCTTAATCAGCAATTGTAAAATCATAACAATAGTCATCTGAACAACGATTTAATATATGTACTTATCATCACACTCGGTTCTTTGTTGGGTAGATAGGAAGATTATCTAACTCTTGAACAGCATATCATCTCAAAACAAATAAAATTATATAAAAATGTTCATAAACAACACGGATCTGGACTTGTTGATTGTGTTAGACAAAGCCGTTTTTTAATCTATTTTTGTAAGTATTCTTTTGGTACTACAATAACTTATACAGTTTTGAACATGCCTTTAAAGTCTTTGTAAAGATTGGAATCAAATGTATGATGCTGGGTGGATGCTGGTATGTAATAAGGCCGCCATTTGTATCTAGTCTTGAGCTTTTTAATCATTTACACTTGAAAAATCTATACATTATAAAACTATTTACGTTTTTGTTTGCGCTAAGATGAGAAACTATTGATTGGATATTCTAAATATATTGGGAATAATATTACAAGTTTATTGAAAACTCTAAAAGTTAATCCTGACACCCATGGCTAAAGACTAAATGAATTTGGTAATAACATATATCAGAAAAACAATGCTAGAAATTACCTGTATTTACAGCCAGAGCAGTTATCTTTCTAAACGCCTTGTAATACTGGACAAACTAACCACGTTAACTACAACATTCTATTAACTACGATGAGATTGATCCGTGGCTTACGACACATGTAACTGGTTTGGAAGGATCCTTTTATGAATATTCAACGGGTCACCATTCAAACTCATCAGATAAAGGAATTACTCACCATTGACACCATTTGAGGACCCAATTCACAATCCTGGAACCTAAGTTAAAAATAAAAATCCTTAAGTAAACTATTTTAATCAAGTCTCCTACGACATATAAAATATGTAAATAGGTATATTTATTATGTAAAAGACTTTATTGTTGTTAATGCTATTTATAATGTGTTAATAATACTTTTTGAAGCTTTTTGTATTAAATATATTGTATTAAATCATGTTGCAGATCTAAATATAACACTGGATGATTATTATGAAATTGCTTTATGTCTTATGTGTATGTGATAGTTTGTGTATGAATCATATTATAATATAGGTTTTAATTTTATCTTTTGTATTTATATTTATTTTAGAGTAAGCGCCTAAGTGCTGGCAGTGGCGTTCTTTAATAATTATATTGCTTAAAAAGAATCAAAACTGCCGTAGAACTATTTTAGGCACCAAATAGATATTTGTATAATTTTGTTCCTTAGAATTAAGTGTTTTTATAAACATGCCAAAGCCAAGTAATTGTACCAGTAAACATGTAACACACTACATTTAACATATGTAAGCACATATTATATAAATATGTTAGGTTATTTTAAATCATTTATTTTAATAGGCACTCTTTTAAAACAACCATGTCCATGAATATATATTTATTTATTTATAACAGGTACTTTTATTTTATAATAAACTATTTTTGGTACATCTAAATCTCTTTGAACAGGCTTTACATATTATTATGTGTGAATACAATACATCCTATTTATATTCAAGTTTCTAAAAATTTGGTCCAAGTTAAAAAATAAGAGATAAGTAAAACTGGGATACCAGAGAAATGATTAAACTGATTGATATTATGACTTATTATTAAATTTGTCACTTGTGATACTTTTTACTTTAAGACTTAGACATTTTTTTTTAATATAACATCTTTACAACTCATAATGAAACTGTTTATGACACTATTGTGATAATTATAATACTGTAAGGCTATGTTATTTAGATTTTAATAAAAATGTTACACAAACTTTCTGTTTTAATTTCTCTTACTGGACTTGTAGGTTTGCATTGAATAGAAGCAATAAACTCATATTTTTTATATTGACATAGCTTAATGTTCTGTATTTTTTTTTGTCCATAAAATTTATCACACTTTATATGGCTCAAGTAAGATTAAAATGATTAGTATTACTTGTGTACTTTTGGTTTTTTTTTAGATCCAGATCATGATTTCCATGGTAAAGACAATGTATACATTAAAATTTATATTTTATACATCATAATGATATAATATTATCATGTTGGAAAAACAGATACAAACATTTTGTAGCTGTTAAATATAAGTAACACAAGTAAATTTAAGCATAATTGTGTATTTTTTACTCTCCCATCTAAATTCAAAACAATCTCTTAAATTCTACATAACAATAAAATGTAATAATATTAACGAGATCATAAAACATCGCATAGTCTAAACATTGTGCTTACAGCATCATCTTATTTGTCTTAACAAGTTTATCAAATTGTTCTCGCTTTGAACATTGACTCTCAACACCTCATCAATCATCTGGAAATACAATCAATTTAAATACCATCTATTTCAAAACTCTGTTATGTCAGCCCTGAAACAAAAATAAAATATAAATTACCAATTTGTTTTGAACGTAGATTCAATGCGCAACACCTTGTAGTTATATTACGCATGTCTGTAAAAAAATTAAAGACGCGAGAGAGGGCAGACATAGTAAATTATTACCTTTTACTTAACAGTCATTTATTATTGGTTAAATCATAAAATTGATTTTATTTTTATATACGTGAGGTGACTGGCTTGTTCTAAAACGCTAATGTAAACCTTTGTACTTAAAAATATCTAACTAAGCTAATGCTGCGAGCCACCCAATTTCATTTTCAAAGTTGTGTCCACAGATATACGTTGTGATCTTGTTTGTTTGACTTTGAAACTTCAAATAATTCTGCCCCACACGCTTGCTTCGTAGTAATTGAAACCTTTAATTTTGCATATTAATTAGTTATTTCTAAACAGCTCCCAACCTAATCCTCGCCATAAATTGAAAAATAGCAGGACTGGTAAAAACACTAATAATAATAGCAAATAATTTACAAATTCATCCATTTTAACCTTTCACACAAACAAAACACAAATTAGGGATGGCGATCTGAAATTGATTAATCGAAGAATATACTTAAATCTCGATATATAATGCTAGTTTTCCAATTGCAGAGCATAATGCGACTCAGTGCCGCACAATGCTGACGCCTAATTGGAACTAGGGGTGTTCGCAACGGCTATATATTGCTAACGCGTTATAACGATACGCTACTTTTAAAACGCCTATTAATTTATACGCTTTATTATATTATATAATAGCCGCTAGCGCTTACGCTATTAGCCGAACAAAATATATTAGTTTGCCTAATATATATATTATTATTATTATTTTATTAGTTTGTCTAATATTTAAATTATTATTTATTGTATTTTTATTTATTCATCATCTTATTAATTACATTTTTAAAAGATTACTATAAAAACACATTCACGCATAAGAAAAACTAAACTAAAAACAAATATTTAACACAACTAAATAATTCAAAATAAATAAAATAACATAAATAACATCCACACAATAATCTTTTAAAAATACAAAAAACAGAGCTCCACTGGCATCGGGAACAAGGTCCAAGCTACCGGTGGTTAGGGCTCCAGAGACAGGAACCTCCTCACAATACGTGCCGTGTCAAGAAGAACTGCCTTCTGCATCAGACCCTTGATCCAGCTACCTAACGCGAGCTTTTCTAGGTGCTTGTCTAGGCTCTTTGCTATAAGACCGTTGACTGATACAACTATCGGCACGACGATCGCCGAGTCCACATCCCACATATCGACAATCTCGCGAGCTAAGTCCAAGTATTTAACTTGTTTTTCCTTTTCAGCTTTCACGAGATTCTCGTCATGTGGGATGGTGACATCGACAATCGTCACGCGGCGCGCTGATCGATCTATCACCACAATGTCAGGCTTATTGGCAACAATAGTCCTGTCAGTGATGATAGATCGATCCCAATACAATGTGACATGGCCATTATGAAGAACTGGTTCTGGAACATACCTGTAGTACGGGACAGCAAAGTCTACAAGACCATTTAGCACAGCAAGTTGCTGATGGATTATCCTGGCTACTAGGTTGTGTCTATGCAAATACTCTCCGTTGGCAAGACGAGAACAACCCGAAATAATATGCCTGAGGGATTCACCAGGTCGATGGCAGGCTCTGCATATATCTGCAGTGCCATCCCTCAGGATATACTTCCGATAGTTGTTCGTTTTGACAACTTCATCAGCAATTGCACAGACAAAACCCTCGGTTTCTCCAAAGAGATTACCGAAACGTAGCCAGGCCACGGAAGCAAGTAGGTCTACATCTGGCCCGTGGAGGGCTTTGTAGAACCTACCGTGAAGCTCCTTGCTCTGCCAAATGTCCCTGCGCTCGGCCGTACCGAGTACTACAGGTCTGTGCCAGTTCCTTTTTGCCAGAGATAAGGGGGTAAATCCCGAGTCCACAGTAACCACATCACAATGCATACCCACACTACTATGGAGAAAATATTCCCTGAGACTGTACACCTCACGGTTGTGTAGGGCTTTGGCATTTAGAAAACCACGCCCCCCACACTTCCGCGGGATGTACAATCTCATCACTGATGAGCGCGGGTGATGCATTCGTGATGCAGTCAGAAGTGTCCTAACTCTACGGTCCAGGGCGTCTAGCTCAGTCTGCGTCCACTTGAGTATGCCGAAAGAGTACATCAGGAGTGGCATGACCCAACCATTGCAGGCGCGGACCTTATTGCCGCCCGACAAAAGACTATTAAGTACTTTCTTCAGGCGACCAAAAAACCGCTCCCGCAATGATTGTTTCACATCCGCATCGTTGATGCCTAACCCCTGCGACATACCCAAGTATTTATACGTATCAGTTGCAAGGAGTGAACGAAGTTGAGTGGAATCCGAAAGCTGTGTTGATTCAGACTCCACTATCCCACCCTGCTTAACATGCATGACCGCACACTTATCTACGCCGAACCCCATCCCGATGGAATTACTAAAGGATTCTGTTACCTTTAGCAATTCCATCAGCTTCTGCTGGTTAGGCGCAAACAGTTTCAGGTCATCCATGTAAAGCAGATGGGATATCACCTGGCCACCCCTACGCAACTTATAGCCTACCCTGAACTCTCCAACAACGTGCTGAGAGGGTTCAGTGCCAGACAAAACCACAGCGGGCTGAGACTATCGCCCTGAAATATTCCCCGTCTGATCGGGATTGGGTCACCGTAACGCTGGGTCTGCCGACGCCCCGGATAGCAAAGAACCGTTCTCCATTGCCCCATACACGACTCTAAAAAGGTACGTAGAGTTGTATTTACTTTATACAACTCAAGCACCCTAATAAGCCATGTATGTGGCACAGAATCGAACGCCTTCTTATAGTCTATCCAACACGTCGACAGACTTTTACGTTTGCGGCGGACCTGCTGGCAAATGGCCATGTCAATGAGGAGAAGCTCTTTTGTACCACGGCCGCCATTCCTACACCCATTTTGAGAATGAGAAATAATGCAAAAGTTGTTAATATGATCAGAAATTTTGGTTTTCAAAATGGATGTAAGAATTTTGTAGACTGATGGTAAACAAGTAATAGGCCTATAGTTACCTGGCTCTATGGTACTTCCTGCCTTGTGAAGCAGGTGAGTGATTCCCGTGGTCATAAAAACTGGTAACAAACCAGATTCCACGGCTGACTGGAACTGGGATGCTAAATAGGCATGTGAACTACGAAACCATTTGTACCAGAAATTCTGCAGTCCATCCGGTCCAGGCGATTTCCAAATTGACATCAGACGGACTGCATTAGCCACATCTTGAGGCTCAATATTTATACAATCCATTTCTGTCACTTTGCTACATGCCTTTTCAACATCCCGCATCCAGTCGCCTTCAGTGTGGTAAACAGGTACGGACCAGATGTCTCGCCAGAAGCTGTTTGTGACGTTGTCATTCGGTAGCTGTATATCACCCACACTGTTTTCTGGCTGTTCCCAGCTTCTATAAACCCATCTTTGGTTGTTCTGAAACGAACGATTCAGATTATATCGATCCATGCGTTTCTTAAATCTACGTAATCGGTTTGCCCATGCATAAACTTTCTGTTTAAAGAAGTCGATGCGCTCCGTGACCCGAGACAAATAGTCCTGGCGAATAACACCAGTCTCTGTAAAGGCTCGGGTCACATAGCGCATCACTCTTGGACGTACGTTGCCTCCCTTAAAGGAAATTAGTTTACCAATAAGCACTCTTGTTTCCTTAATTTTTTTCTCAATCCTGCGCTGCCATGCCGGTATTAAAGGTTTTGGTTTTGATTGCATATTGTTTGACGGGAGTCGAACTTTTGCTACCCGACAGACCGCAGCAGCAGTGCAGTACAAAATTGAGTGAGTATCTGTTAAATCTTTACTACTACTCAAATAAAAGGATAGTGACTTATCAAAAGTACTCACTAGCACCATGTTTCTTTTATGCATGGGCAATCGAGGCAAACGTGGTCTACTCTCTTGAGGCATGGATCGATATTCCCGCAGTGCCCACTCCATAGCTTCTTTTACCTCCTCATTATATTGTGTACCCACAGTGGTAATCGCATCTTCCCTATCTACGTGCTCGGTACTTTCTACATGTATACTTACGATGTTTGAGCTTGGTGTATGTTCTAAGACAGGGACAATACGAGTAGCCCGTGAGTATTCCTCACGCAACCGATCAAGCACGGACTCATCCAACATTTGACAACGTTGGATAGCCCGCACCTGATCCGACAGTCGTTGTATTGTCACGTTAATTTCTGGTTCAAGGGCCTGAAACAGAAGATGCATTCGACCTCGATACGCAGTAAGGTTAGTTCCCCCCTCTGTTGCCTCAAAATATGCACGCATGACGTTTTGGTTAACATTAGACGTCCATTTCATGCGTTGCACTTTACCACCGGTAGCGGGGATCCTATTCGTAGCCAGCTGGCCACGGGATTCCAAGCATGCCGGAGGCCGGCCTCTTCCTCGCCGACGTACAGGTGATGGCGATGCCGACGGGGAGAAATATTCACTGCTACTGGAACTCGACGCTACTACCGGGGACGGGGCCCTCTGTGATAGGCCCGATTGTGGCGAGGCGGAGCATTGCAGAGAATCCGGGGATGTTATTTGCGCTTCTGTGAGATGCTTGGCCTTTGCCCTTGTTAACATTGTGTATATATCTTCCAAAATTTGTTAATATTTCCTTTATGTAATATGATATGACATTTCCGTGTCACTGACTTTTCACATTGCATATATTTTTTGCTTTTGTGGATGATTAAAATCATGTTTGCAAGATTATTTTTAAGTTATATACTAATTAGAATAGTTTGAAATAGATTGTACTAATTTTTATTAATGTTATAAACAAATTTGTAAATATTTTTTCAGATAATATTAGACACAACGTCTTGACACTTGAAGGGCTGTCAAGCTTTTTTAAATAAATTATTATTTATTATTATTAGTTTGCCTAATATATATATTATATTATTATTATTATATATATTATTCGAGTGTTTTGTGACTCGATATCTCAGTCCACTATTCGAATAAATTCACAATTTATTTCTTAGAAAACAGTACAGCGTCTTGAAAAAAAAAAGTGTTTTGGTAATTCATTTTTATTTATCTTTTACACTTGTCTTTGTGAATCGCAAAATCGCAACTTAAACGATCAATCATCGTTTAAGTTCCAATTTAAACCGAGTTTAAATTAACGGTGTTCAGAAAAAAGAAGATCGAAAGATAAAAATTTGGTAGATCGATCTTATAGACCTTGATTTTTGGTGAATCAAGAAATCGATATTATACGAAAAGAATCGCCAACCCTACTGACAACCACAGTTTTTTTTTTTTTTTTTTTTTTTTTTTTTTTCTATTTTGGCATCGTTTTACTTTTGCCATGTTCAAAAATTAGGGAAGGAATAAAATTATTTAAAAAAGGACCGGAAAATTTGGAAAAGGAATGTAATCAGGAGAGTACATACTAAACTAACTAAAATTAGGTGCTATCTAATCTAAATAAACAAATAAAAATATACTTAAAATAATAATAAAGAGAGCAACAAAGAAAAAAAAACATATAATATGGTACTTATATTTACAGTAAGATATTATTATCTTCAATAAACGAAACTAAACATAAATAAATGGAAGGATTTAGAGAGGAAAGAAGAATATTGATGTTGGTGGGAAGGGGAACATGTAAGGCTATGAGATTATTTATGAGAGGAAGATGATCATAAAGGACACAACCGAAAAATGTATGATTCAAATCTCCAAATTCACCACAGCTGCAGAATGGATCCGTACGAATTTTCATTCGAGCTAAATGTGATGGTACACAAGTGTGTCCTAATCTCATTCTTATGAGAACTGTGATCGCTCTTTTGTCAAGCCTTAACTTAAGAAAAGCACGATCACAGAACCACGGTTTCATATCTATAAACGATTGAATGGTTTTATAATGTCGGCCTTTACTGCTCTGTTTCCAAACATCATCCCAAGTAGCCTTGAGATAATGTCTGGGTAAAGATAACAAATCACGAGAAAAAATTGAAAAAGGAAATAAATCACCGCATTCTACAGCTTGGTTGGCAATTCTGTCTGCATATTCATTCCCATATATACCACAATGACTAGGTATCCATACGAAATTCACATGAAGCCCGGCTTGAACACATAGAGATAACTTATGTCTAGCTTCAAAAATCAAAGGGTGTGGATGTATTGCTTTAAATGGAAATTTCAAAAGGGCTCGTAATGCACTCATGGAGTCTGAAAATATAACTGTTCTTTGTAATTTAAACAATAAAATATATTCCAAAGCCTTTACAAGACCGAAACATTCTCCGGTGAAAACGGATGTTTCACCAGGGAACTTGATTTTTTGAACAATATCGAACTGCTTATGGAAGACACCAACTCCGACTATGCTCGACTGGCCATGTTTTGATGCATCAGTATAAATCTGATGCCACCCGTGCCAACGGTCATCAACAAAAAAATTAAAATAATTATTAATATTTAATTCATTGCGGTTAATGTTTATATCAAAATAAATATTAGGTGTTAAAATAAGACTGTGATAGTTATAATTATAAATCGCTAATCGTTCGGAAGAAAAAACAGGAGCTGAAAGGTTATTAAATTTATTGTAGCTGTTTATTAGACATGGAATTATTTTATGTTTCCAGTAAGAAGATGTGGTTATGTAATCTGCTAATGCCTGAAGTTTTAACAAAAGTGGATGTTTGGTAAACTGACAAAAGCGGAAAAAAAATCTATCTGATAATAACTGCCGTCTTAGGTAGAGAGGTGCATCTCCACATTCCACTTGCAAAGCACTACACGGACTAGTTTTCATCGCTCCCAAAATAATTCTTAAGGCTTTGTATTGTATTTTGTCTAGCCTTTGTATTGCCATAACATTGCAAGGTTCTAATAAAAACACCCCATAATCTAATACGCTTCTTATGACTGCATTATAAATTAATTTTAACGATGAGGGATGTGCTCCCCACCACACGCCAGAGAGACATCTCAGCATATTCAAGTTTTTTTCACATCTAGCGACAACGTAGTCACAGTGGGCGTGTCCCGTTAATTTAGAATCTATTAAGACACCCAAAAATTTAGCATGACTCTTTTCTGGAATGATGCTATTATCATAACAAATATTTGCACGTGGTGGATTTCGTTGACGGCTGTACACTACTACAGTGCTTTTAGCTGCAGATAGTTCCAGTCCATGTTCATCCAACCATGTCTTCAATGAACTCAACGATAGAGTCAAATCCATTGAAGCCAGGGCGGTGGAACTGCTTCTAGAGTAAAGTAACAAATCATCTGCGTATTGCAAAATGGAAACCGATTCTCCAATAGAAGTTTCTAGATCGTGTGTATAGATGTTATAGAGAATCGGACTCAAAACTGAGCCTTGAGGTATACCTTTCCAAGAAAGTCTTGTTAAATCTGTACCACCTAAAACAATTTTACGACCGGAAAGAATATTTTTGATAAAATTTACTAGTATTAATGGAATTCTAATATTAATTAATTTTTTACATAAGATGTCTATAAGAACATTATCATATGCGGATTTAATGTCCAAAAATGCGGCCACCACCGCCTCATTTTGGGAAAAAGCTAACCGAATATCTGTCAAGAAGATACTTAAACTATCTATAGAACTCCTGCCCTTTCTAAAACCGTTTTGAGAATTTGGAAAAATATTTTGATTTTCAAGAAACCATACAATTCTATTTTTAACTAGGTGTTCTATAATTTTTGAAATTACCGGGGAAAGGCAAATGGGTCTATAGGATGATGCTTCATTTGGGTTTTTAGTCGGTTTTAAAAAGGGCAACACAGTCTGTAATTGCCATTCGGATGGAACGTCACCAGGGCCCTGAGTCGGGTATTTCAACGGTGTCACAACTGTACCATTATTGTACCATTATGGTGCAATAGTAAAGTTTTTGGTAGTCTACTATTAATGTGTCGTCATAACGACTTCATCATTGTCTTACAATTGTCAAAGTGACATAAATTGCTAGTCTCGTACACAACTGCTTCACAATTGTAATTCAATGACTGAAATGTTTCGGTAGTCTGCTATTTTGAATTTGACAGTAATATTTTGAAATTGTCCTGTGTCGACAGATTGCCATAAATAAAAAATAGATAGATAGAAATTGTTCTTTGTAATTTATTGCAATTTACTAATCTCCTAAACTTCACATTGCTTTTTATACTAATAAATAGTATGTACAAATATATTTAAACGAAGTCTAGCATGATTAAATGTTTAAATTTATTAGTAGTTTTTCGAAAATCACTTCAACTAACGCATTTTTTAAAAACGGCAACACATACATACCATTCTAACACAATCCATAGATAAAAGAGACCGAAAATTCAATGCATAGATAAAAGAGATCGACAATTCTATTACCATTGAAAGACCGTTATGACGGCATATAGCAGACTACGGATATTTGACTTCAATTGCAACGGTATCGTGCCGGTATTGTGCCGGTATGACAATTGTTCCAAAATAGTGGACTTGAGCACCTGTTATCATGACAGTGTTGATAATGAAAAGGTAAAAGTTTAATGTGTTATCGCTTAGATGTGAGAAAAAAGAATACGGTATGCCGTCTACGCCTGGCGCAGTATCCTTAGTAGTGGATAGAACTCCTTTTAATTCGTCTAAACTAAAAGGAGCATCTAATCCGTACGGACATGAGGGTGGTGTGTGTATATAAGGAGTCAAAATTAAATCTGCAACAGGAACTGTTGCAGGGGCTAAGGTATCCAAGAAGCTACTGCTCAAGGAAGGTTCCATAGTTACAAATGAAGATTCGGTAATTCCAGCTCTATAGCGCCTGATATTATTCCAAATGACAGTTGCATTTGTATTGGGAGAGATAGATGAGCAAAAGTTCCTCCAGCTGTTAAGTTTTTTTGTTTTCAGGAATTTTTTAGTATTGTAAATGATTTGTAACAGTGAATTAAAATTTTCTTGTGACATGTTACAGTTATATTTCATTTCTGCCTTTTTCCTTTCTGCAACTGCCACTTTACATTCGTTATCCCACCATGGTGGAGATGGTAACCTGTTAGGCGCACCTTTTTTGATTGGAAAAATTGAATTAGCAGCCTCAATCATAACAGAAGTTAGTATATTTGAGCAGGTTGATACATCACTACATTCTTGTGTTGGCAATATAGAGAGCTTATGATCTACAAAACTTTTATATTCATCCCACTTTTCACTTATTATTTTATGTCTCATAAATGATTGAATTTTAGGATTAAATTTTACTGAAAATGATAACAAACTAATTTTAATTGGGAAATGGTCACTGCCATATGAAGAGGGTAAGACATGCCAAAATATACTAGATGCTAAATTTGGAGAAGTAATGGATAAATCTATTGCACTATTATTATCTGATGGATTAGTGCGTCGTGTTGGTGAGCCATCATTTACGACACATAAATTGTGAGCATCTATCAAATCAAGCAGGTCATCTCCATAGCAGTTCGACATTGAGCTACCCCATGATCTATGTTGGGAGTTGAAATCTCCCATAATGAACAAGGGTTTGGGAAGAGAAGAAAACAAATTATCTAAATCAAGAAAAATTTCATAGGAAGGTTTGGGTATATAGACAGATAAGAAACAAACTTTATTTATAATGCAGGCTACAACAGAGAAATTAGGATAGTGTGGAAGTGTAAGTGGTGTAAAAGATAGAGTGTTCTTAACTAAGAGGGCAGCTCCTCCATAACCATCAGGTCTATCATCCCTGAGGCAGAAGAAGCCACCAATTTTAAAAATAATTCCTGGTCGAAACCAGGTCTCTGCTAATGCAAAGATGAAAGGGTTATGTTTATTAATTAAATGAATTATGTCAAATTTTTTATTGACTGCACTTCTGCAGTTCCATTGGAGCACTACGGATTTTAGATCCATAATGTTGGTGTAGTATCGAAATCGCTTCAGTGAGTTTTGCAGCGTTGGACGGTTCTATTATGTTAGATTTAATTGTATTGTTTAAGAGTAAAATTATGTCAGAAATTGTATGTGTGTCAGTTGAATGTATGTCTGTTGGGAAAGCACTACCATTTGGTTGGGAGAGAGAAGGTTGTCGGATGATATTTCGATGAGCCTGTTGGTCGTAGCCTTTTACAAGTTTAGGTGGTTCTCGCGGTTTCAAGAAAGTAGTTTTTCTGTATGAGCTATAATTTGGTTTAAATTGTATGCTGGGATTATTGGAAGCGTTTTTACTTTGGTCTTTTGGAGTAGCTAACATTTCTGCATAAGATTTTGACAGAGGTAAGTGAAGCTTAGATGCCTCTGCATAAGAGATTGACTTTTCTGCCATGGAGCATTTAATTTGTTTTTGCCTATTATATTCTGGGCACGCTTTGTTGGTAGCAAAATGAGCGCCACCACATAAACAACAGCTAAGATGATCATCATCTACAATACAATTATCTCCTGAGTGTTCACCTCCACATTTAAAACAGCGCGGTTTAGACCGACACTGGAGCTTGGTGTGGCCAAAGCGACAGCAATTGAAACATTGGATGGTAGGATATGTATATACTTGTACTGTAAGTGCAGTGTAGCACATGAAAATCCTTTCTGGTAACGTTTGCCCATCAAATGTTAAAACTACTGTTTGCGATGGTTGCCATGTAGCTTCTCCATTTATAAAACGTTTAATATTTATCCTTCTGGCTTTTAAAATCTTACCACAGCTGTTCGGGAGACTACAACTTTCTATGATGTCATCTGGAGACAAATCAATGGGGACACCTCTGACTACACCCATTCTAGAAACTTGATATGTTGGTATAAAGGCTTTGTAGTTGTTTTCTTTTAATACAGAATTATCAATAAATGCATTAGCATCTATAAAGTTGTTAAAGGCTATTGAGAGTTTATTACGTCCTATTCTTTTAAGACTTCCATTTACAATATTACCTAATGAATGATGTTTTAAAAATTTTCCGAATATAATGGGATGTAATGTAGCTCCATCATTAGCGGAATCGGTTTGTTTTTGTATGTGTACTATATATGGGGCCGAATCTGCAGAGTTGTACATTAATCTAGTAACTGGTGCTGGTGGTGGATTTGGAAGGTTTGATAATGTAGTAGGATTAGGGATAACATTTGTAGTCTGTTTGTCTATACCGTCTGTAACATCACTATCCTGGGTTTTTTCTAGGCAATCACAAGATGCGCTAGAGCCGGATGTATGCTTCCTTTTCTTATGCTTGCATATTTTATTTAATCCCCTTCGTTTATGTCCCTTTTCTCTTTTAATTGAAGTTATAGAAGTATCGGTATCCATACCAGATTCCGAACAAACCGTAACATAACTTCCCACCAATGGAACTGTTCCTCCCGGATCTGGAGGCTCGTTCATGTTTTATATAAATATGTAAAAAAAACTTACCTAATTGATTTGCACTACACTACTATATACAAGAACAAGTTAATCATATAATATTAACAGAAAAAAGTACTCTACTGATCTAAATAATTAAATAAAACTCAATTGGAAAAAAAACGCGCCCGCCTTTTTCGAGCCTTCCCGCCTTTTTTTCGACAACCACAGTGTCAGAATTGACAAATCGTCTATTGTCAAGACACTGTTGCCAGCTTTGTAATTGGTCGCTATATCTAGCGACTATCTAATACCCGATAAGGCATTTCAGTTCTTTGTAATAACTTACAGTCATAGCTTACAGTATACACAATTATAATTATTTCAGTTTATATTCAACATGACGCGCTGAATTAAAAATCTTTTAGTTCTTTAACTAAAAGATTTTTAATTCAGCGCGTTTCAAGAAATTAAGGATGCTGCTTTCAGCATCATTAATTTCTTGAAATAAAAAGGATTTTTACCTTGCCTTTCTTTAATAACATGATGAATATAAAAAAAAAATTCTTCTGTCTTCAATACATTAACAAACCACTGTTGAGCACGGGCTTTTTCCACTTTGGGAGAGATTATAGTCTATTGGGTGTGGAGGTTTGTAGAGAGGTAGTGAGATGAAGATGCGTGTTGTACATGATAGTTCATAATACGTTTAATCTTACGTTCTACAGGAAAGGTAGCGATCCCGTTATGTTTACACTATTTGAGGTTGTCAAACCCATGTCATTAACAGCAATAAATTCGTAACTAATATTGATAAAAGTATGAGAATGAAATGTCACACAAAAACGAAATGTTAAAATTGATCTTTATGTGGCTATGCATAAATTACGGTAATAATGTTACAAATTTATTGCAGTTCTTAAGATAGAGATCGGTACTGGAGTATGGCTATATGGGCATCTGTCGCACACTGACCAGCGGCCGTATTATGAGCTATTATTCCCACGCCGTTTACGCCGTGAATGGAACTGCCCGGCAAATTCGTAATATGAACATAACTCCCAGCCATCCAGTTCGCTAAAACAGTCATAGATTAATATGTTTATAGAGAAGGTACAACTAAAAGTTTAAGTACTATAGTCTGTCAAGCGAGTCTAGTCCCATGAAAAAGGCGGCAAATTCAAAAATCTTTCAGGTGTCAACACTGATATAACACGCTAAAAACTTATTGATACTTGAATTTTTAATAAAAAAAAAACATATTTGAAATAAATAAAAAAAAGGATTTCAATGTAAGTATTTATTTGTCACAATCAGAACTAAAATCAGAATCAAGAAATTCAATGCCTTCATATGAGAAATCACTGTCAGTATCATCATTACGCACAGAAATGATGAAAGGTTCCAACTCAGTTTCGGATATCCTGTCTCTTTACTTTATATTTGTTTTCGACACTAATAGTGTGATCGCTGCATTTTTTCCAATCATTGGCTGTGACACTATTAAAACATTCTTTTATAAGGTTCTCCATTTCATTACCTGGAATCCCTAAATTTTTGCTGGCTATTTTTCTTTTAGCCAAACTCCATATAAGTTCAATAGCGGTCAGGTCTTCTAAGGCTATGACTTGCTTAACTAAATCATGAATTGTGCTTTTTATTAATTCATCATCCAAGGTGGCTGAAAAAAATGACAACAATCTTTATAGTAGTTTTCACTTAAAGATGCCCCAGTAAGTTTCAAGGTCATGAACACGACGTCTGGATCTAAACCAAAACGGAAATCGTGATCACATCACAGTAAAATAAAAAAAGTTAGACAATTGTGCTAAAAGTATCAACAAGTTGTTGCCAACCTACCTGATGTTGAAACGATTTCATCCAAAAGTCGTCGTTTTTGCGATAACACGTCGTCAGATTCACTCTGTACAAGATTATATTTATTAATCATTGTAAACAACAAGCTCCTGACACTACTTTTAATAGGTTTCGGCATTATAACATTAAAAAACTCAACAAAAACCGGATTATTACGAGGTTTCAACAGAATTTGTGACAATCTGTTTGACAGATCATAGTATTGCCATTAAAAGAAATCAGTAAAAGGGTTGTGGACTCGACTCGCTTGACAGACTCTAACAAAAATTTTTCAACTAAACGTTTTATGTTTACCATAATACATAATTTAGTCAGGCAGTGTGCGGCCTGCTTGGAACTTGCATGATTTTTAAAAAGCTCATAATACGCCCGCTGGCATGTTGGCACAGGATTAGAGGATGTAATTTGTGTTATCTGTGTAGTTTTAAAACACAAATGTTTAAATATATAAGTATATTTACTTCTTGGTCACAGTCATTATGATAAAAGACGAACAATTGCATTATTAAAACTGTCTATACTATAATATTATGAAGCTGAAGAGTTTGTTTGTTAGTTTGTTTGTTTGAACGTGCTAATTTTAGAAACCAAAGGTATTATTTAAAAAAATATTTCAGTATTGGATATTATATTTATCGAGAAAGGCTATACGCTGTATAACGCTGCAACGCTGTAACCAATAGAAGCGAAGCATCAGTGAAAAATGTTGCGAAAACGGGAAAGTATTAGGGAATTAGAAAACTTTAACTTTGTCCGTGTGGTGATGGATTAAGAGTACAAGTGTCAGCACCCCATCTCCTCCCAAGGGTGCTGTAAAAGTCAGCTAAGGAATATTGCACACAGATATCATCCTCTGTGAGAGACGGAAAACTCGAAAATAACCCTGTGCCAACACGCCTGGTCAGCGCGGCACAGTAGACCATAATCCCTCCCAAAGTGGAGGAGGCCCGTGCCCAACAGTGCGACGTAAATGGGCTGGAGAAGAAGAAGAGAAAACTTTAAACTACATACATTTAAATACATATTCTATATTCTTGGTTCAAATAATTGAAAACAGAATAGGATGAACTACAATTTTAATTTAGATAAATATAATAATTATAATACTACAAAATTAGTTATAGGTGTACGATCGTACCAATTATATGACTTCACTAACACTTCCATTCCAGCGACATTCTGTGTATATCTTTTGGTAACACTGGCTAGTGATAACCGATATTTTCGGTTGATGTTTGTTTGATTTGAATTTGTACCGTACTTGGGAATTATTTATTAATGCTTTGTTTTCTGAATAACTTCTAATTTAGCTCTTAGTATAAATAGATTTAAATATGTGACAAAAACTGTATTTAGTAGTGTCTATTGAACGGGCGTAACTTTTTTTCCTTGTCAAGTGTTTTATGATATTAATTCAATTCTAACCGAACATTGGACTAGAGTTACGATGTATTTTCAAGTAAGTTATAGTCAAAATCTAACTGCTGCTGCTAACTTTGTCTACTATGGTTCTAACATTTTCTCTAAACTTAGATTGACAATACTCCTGAGCACGTAAGGAGAGCACGTCGTAGAGTGGCTGTGCCCAATGATTCACCGAAAGAAGAATGCCCCCGGCTTATTTTAGCTCCGTTTTCTCGACCTCCTAAAATAGTCTTCGAAAATGTTCTCATTGGAAGTGTTGCAGAAAGATATTTAGAAGTTTACAATCCATCAAACCAGCCGCAGTTGGTAAATATTTTCTTGACTAATACTCATATTAAGTGAAGACTACATTGCTTATAATGTTATTGTTGACAATTGTTAGAATGTTGCTAATTGTTAGAACTAAAATAGTAACTTCTTGTGCCAGGTAACATTTCGTAACACCTTGCCTGGTTTAGTCATCCAAGTACCTGACCAAGTGCTTGAGGTGGAACCGGATACATGTTATACTGTGAAATTAGTATGGAATCCGACTCAACCTACAGCTGTGCGAGAAACCATACATGTTACTAATGAAAACAGAGGAAGATTTGATATTGTCATTGTTTTGAAGTCTGTTTTGGTAAGTTATTTGTCTTGTACTTTAATACATACATAATGTACTTTAATTTCTTTTAAAATTTCTGTTTGCTAAGCTGTATTGAGGGATATAAAATCAAACACAGCTAAATACAATGTTATCATATTATGAGGTTTAACCTTTAATTTTATAGGTCTTAATTGTGTGGTATTAAGATTGAATTTTAAACTTTAAGTAGTTTTTAGCTGACTGATTCCTTAAAGTGTATAATTTAATAGTAATAACTACATAATTTGTGTTTGCCACATCTTAGTTTTAATTCAATAATTTAAAAAATAAACATTAATTGTCAGAAAGCAAACACACTCACTGTGTTTCTTGTCAGTACATCTCTGTGGATTGTATTTTCTAAGAGCAGTAATTATTAGCATAGTATTAAATTATGCCTACATGAATAAATAATTTTAAATTATTATTTCCATTTAATTTTATTATAAATTCCATTTTTCAAAAAGAATATAAATATTCTAACCATGCAAACTTACATAATGTCTTTAACAAATTTCAGTTAATTGAATGTTCTTCAATTAAAAAGACTAATTTATTTCAGAATATTAAGGGAAAGGGAGGCCAATCTAAGGGTTTCAAAATATCACCTGGTAAAATAAAGAAAAAAGCTTGTAAAAAATCACCAGTTACTATTTATAAAAACAAATCTGCAATTATCTACAATACAACACAGGTTATGAACATTAACAGTACAGTGACTTCGCATGTTAAAATCTCACAATCATCTAACAAAGAAAATGTATCTATTAAAGATAACTATAATTTAACACGCTCTGAAAAATGTCCATTTGACTCAATATCAAGTGTTGATATTAACTTTAATACATCTGAAATATTTGGCAATATGAAAAGGCCTAATGATTTCCAACAAACTTTTGACAAATCATATTCATATAATAATGTATTAAAACCAAGCAATAAACAAGCTTATGATTCAGTAGCAGAACTATTTGATAATATTACTTTAACACCTTTGAAATTTGCTTCAAAAATGGAGACTTTAAATAAGGGACCTAAAATTGTTCTCACTTGCAATTCAGAAAGTGATTTTGATGACAGTTTGAATTTAAAATATGCTGATATAAAAAATAATGAAACTCACTCAATCATTGGGACAACATTATTACAATCAGTCAATAAAAGGGCAATGGTAAATCCTGACACTCAAGTAGATTATCAGTTGCAAAATGAAACTCCTATTGTGCTATCTAAAAAACATCCAAATACGTCATCACCTAAAGAACTGAATAGCCCCAATTTTTCTATCAACACGGAATTTTCTCGTATAAGCGATTTATCATTTCATCCACAAAGATTTTCTACTGAACGAAAAGGTCTGCCGAAATTAAATGAAACACAGGATATGATAGACGATCCTAATAAATTGAATTCAGATACATTTACTAAAGATTCGCCTAATGCACCAATACAGCCTAATTTTAATTTGAATCAAATGAATGATATGAGACCGCCTCTCTTTTTTATGAAAAATCAGATGAAAATGTGCAGACAAGCACTCTTTAAAGACAGCCCTTTCCAAAAAGAGAATTTCGAACAGAAATATGTATTCGATTTAAATGAACATAATGTTTGGCACAACAACTTACGAGTGGATACTCGATCCCCGCCTAGATCAATTACACCTCCACCTTTGCAGTCAATTACTGAAGAAAGTGTTCAGTTCTCTGATACTCATGTCCTAGACAAAACAGATATGCATAAAAAAACATTTACGATAGATCAAACTTTTGATAAAACACGTGACAGCTTTACAACTGCATACACCAAAAAGCAAACATGGTCTAAGAAAGCTGTTAGAACTGAAACGGATTTATGGAAAATACCTATATCACATGTTAAAAAATCGGCGAAAAAGACGCAATCGAAAAGTAAAGATGACCAATTAAGTGAAAAATTGTCGAACATCACATTTGGTATGAACAAAAGCAACATACAAAATATGACAATCAACCAAATTAGTAATGTTTATTCACAATCGTCTACTATAGATCCATTCATATCTTCAACGTATTTTTATGACGCAGAAGCAGTAGAAAAATTCGAAACCGAATTCAAGAGGTGGCTAAATTATATACTTACGCCTCCTGCAGATCTCGACAGCAACATAGAACAGAAAATTGATGTTGGAAAAGCGTGGATCGAGAACAGAAACAAAGATGTTCCTGTTGCGCCTACCAAAGAACAAATATCCAGTGCATACCATAACAGTTCTCGACTTGAGAGAGTACGGAGATCTGCAAGAACATTATTTATGAGCTCTGAAATAGTTCAAGTGTTCCAAAAATTAACTCTACAGATTGATAAAAAACTGATAGCTATAAGAAATGATCGAAATCTGCATTTAGATGTCGGGTTACAAAAGATTATAATGGAATTGTTGTTATCTTACAATCCTCTCTGGCTTCGTATTGGTCTTGAAACTATTTACGGAATAGTATTGCCTCTAAAGTCAAATAGTGATATTGAAGGGCTTACAACATTTATTATTCAAAGAATGTTCAAAAATCCATTTCTGAAGAATAAAAACTCTCAATCGAAAGCTCCTAACATGTTACTTCCTGCTTACTTGGAAGCTATCAAGAAGTTCACTCTTAAGAAGTTCTTTATGTTGGTTTACTTTTTAGATCAAGCTAAACAAAGAAAGCTTATATCACATGACCCTTGTTTATTTTGCCGAAATGCTGTCTGCAAAGAAAGCAGGGAAATAATAATTCGATTTACGAGAGAAGTTATAGCAGGAATTGGTGACATTACAAAACATCTTAGGCCATTAGGTTATGTTGTCAGCCAAAAGCAATCGTACCTAGACGAATACAAATATGCGGTACATAACATAGCTTTAGATATAAGGGATGGTGTTAGGCTAACAAAAATAATGGAAATAATACTTATGAAGGATGGTTTGCTGAGTCAATTACGTACGCCTGCTATATCACGGCTACAAAAGATCCACAATGTTCAGGTCGCCTTAAATGCTCTTAAAGAGGCAAATTTTGTGATTCATGGCGATATAACGGCTAGTGACATTGCAGATGGTCACAGAGAAAAAACGTTATCTTTATTGTGGCAGATAATACACGTATTCAGAGCTCCCTTGTTTGAGAAAGCTGCGAACGTAATACAAACTTGGTGGCGGAAGAAATACGAAGTAATTGTTAAAATAAAGCTAGAGAAAGAAAGATTATTACAAGAACAAAATAATGCAGCCAGTTTAATTCAGTGTTGGTGGCGACGTATCCAATACAATCGTTTGGTGGAATGGGAATTGCACAAAGTGACGACTGCAGCCATCGTCGTTCAGAAATATTGTCGAATGTGGCTGTGCCGCACACGGCTTTTAAAACTGAAAATGAGCGTGTTAATTATTGAGAATTGGTATAGATCAGTTAAATTGATGCAGAAACATAAGGCAGAGTTTCTAATTCTTAAGAAATGTACTATAAATGTGCAGAGAAAATACAGAGCCTATCTTATCTTGAAAAAACTTCGCGAGGAATCTAGAATATTGCGAGCCGCCATACTTATTCAGCAAAGATATAGAGCTCAAATAAACATGCGTGTACAAAGAGATGCATACCTTCGACTTAAATCATCTTGTATAAAAATTCAAAGGGCTTACAAAGCTTTCGCATTAGGAAAATGCGAACGGCAAAATTTCCTGCAAAAGAAATCAGCAGCTATGAAAATTCAGAGTTGGTTCAGAAACCGTAAGATTGCTAAAGAGAGTAGGCAACAGTTCCAAATATACAAACATGCCTGTGTTACCATCCAAACTGCATATAAAGCACGTATCATTGGTAGGAAACAAAGACAAGAATTCATTCGTATTAGAACAGCTACTATAACCATTCAACAATATTACAGAACATACACACTTACAAAATTCACGAGGCAACAGTATATAAGATTGAGAACTTCTACTGTAGTGATTCAAAAATATTATAGATCTTATTTAGAAACCAAGGCACAAAGAAAATTATACATCGATATGAAAAACGCAGCCTTGTTAATTAGTGCATACTACAAACGTTACAAAGAAGCTAAAATGATTAGACAACGGTATTGTCAGCTTCGTGAAGCTTGTATTTATCTACAACGAGTGTATCGTAGCAAATGTGCCATGAGGGTAGAGAGAATGAAATTTTTGGCGGTTAAAACGTCAACCACATACTTACAATCAAAATATAGAGCTTTTATTGCAATGAGAACAGCAAGGCAAGAATATTTACAGTTGCGTCAAGCTACAATAGCAATTCAGACATGGTTCAGAGCCGTAAGACTAACCAGGCAGATAAGAATTAACTATGTTACACAGTTGAATGCATGCAGATGTATTCAAAGATATTATAGATCGTATATAATAAGTAAGAGACAAAGAGAAGAATATTTACATTTGAAACAGGCGGCAATAGTTTTGCAGAGACGGCTTAGGGCTCAATTAAAGATGAGAATGACGAGGAAGGAATTTTTGCGAACTAGGATTGCTGCTGTAATTATTCAAAAGCAATATAGATCGTATTGTCTCATGATAAAAGAGAGACGCGAATATATCAAAATGGTCAATGCCTGTTGCGTGATCCAAAGAACATTCAGAGCGTATATGCACGGTAAACGAGTAAGACAAGAGTTTGATAGGCTTAAAAAAGCCGCGATATTAATTCAAACCCGATATAGACTGCTCATAGAGACAAGAAAGACTTACAATGAATATCAGAATTTAAAAAATACCGTTATATTTATACAAAGACAATACCGCGCCAAGAAACTTTTGCAGGCTCGCAAACAGAATGAAGCAGCTCGTAAGATACAGTTATGGTACAGAGCTATTAGAGAACGTAATATCTGTAAAAAAGAATATTTAAATATAAGAAAGTCTGTCATATTAATACAGTCCATTGTAAGGAAGAATATGGTTTGTAAGAGGTTTAAAATGATGATAAAGGCGACGTTGACTATACAGGGGTATTATCGTAATTACAAGTTAATGACAATTGAGAGGCAGAGATATCTTAAAACGAGACATGCAATAGTGAAATTACAAAGTCATGTTCGGAGCTTTATTGCTAGAAGACGATACTGTAAGTTGCGGTCGGTTGTGCTTTTAATACAGGCCATTTATCGACTTAAAAAAGATAGACGAATAAAAGAGCAACGAAAACAGACTGCTGCGATATGTTTGCAGAAATATGCAAGACGTTACATAGCTCGAAGTAGATATTTACAGTTTAAGCAAAAAGTTATATATGTACAAAGATTATGGCGTGGAAAACTATTGACAAGATTCATCCAATGTCAGTACCGACAGAAACGTAATATTATTATCAAAATCCAATCTGTAGTTAGGGGATACTTAGTACGGAAATATGTCCAGGCCAACAGGGAACATATTCGACAAGTTAAGGAGGAGAGCAAACGTCAATGGGCAGCTTCCAAAATTCAGGTATGCATTATAATAATATTGTTTACAGTTGCATTATTTTTTACTTTTTATTTATTACGTATAATGTAATTTCAGGCATATTGTCGTGGCCATATGGTAAGAGTAAACATGGCTTACGACAATCGTGTGACTGAATTACGCCATAGATGGCGCAACGGTAACTTACAGTCTTCTCAAGATACTATGAGGCAGCGTCACGAGGAAGCTATGGATGTGCTCTTTAACTTGAGGCACATTAACGCGGTGATCCAAGCTTTTAAATCTTTAGGTTTGTAAAGTTTTACAATGATAACAATTCAAAAAGTATGCTTATGGTCTGTATTATTGAACTTGTTACGGACTTGGGCCTGACCCAATTCGCGTACACGGTTCTCTGCCTTCCATATCCAGTCCCATTCTGCTGTCTTTGTAAGATTAACTGTCGCCTCGACGGCTACCCTGATCGCAATCAACTAAAGTTCCGGGATATGGTGGCTGAGTAATCATGCGAAGTAATTGGCCTAGTATACCGCACTTACGGGTTGGTAGAGAGTTTGATTTTCATATCTATGCACAGTGTAGTATGGTCTTGTGTTTATTACAGTATGTATTTTTCCTTCCAGAATTACTAACAGAAGTTTTTCCAATGATGTACAAAGATAACGTATCGGCGGTTGTGAACAAAGTGTACGTTTATATGATGGGCACGAACCGATCAATATCTAACGTAGAACTGCTGAAGTACGCCGCCGCGGTGCTGGTTAACTTGACTAGATATAAAGTCACGGGACCTAATGTTTATTCGGTGAGAATACATTTCCAGTATCCTTTCAGGCATTTAAGTCGTATGGTTCAAAGTGATAACGACCTCTGCCGAAGTCGGGACATGACCCGCCGCGCGCCACTTCTTCGCGCCATTTCCGCGCTGGTTAGATTAACTTTATGTATAAATGCGTTCTGTATCTGAATTTGAAATCGATCAATTGGTCAGTTAATCTTATTTATCTTATCTGTTACTTAATTTTCTACTCTAGTGTGAATAACTTAAATGTATAAATGTACTTAGTGTCAAATTTTGTTATCACATCAATGATATTGTTTCATATTTGTTTTGATATGTCTGTTTTCAGAGAGACCGTATACAGCCTATATTAAAATTCATGTGGCGATATAGCAACAGTGAAACCAAACTATTTTGTATGATGGCAACATTTTTGTGGTTGTTCTCTAAATACGAAAATGTTAATCAGGTATGTAATAATTCTAAAGTATATACTAATATAAAAATTTAAAACCTACCCTTAAGAATAAGTAGCTCCTTGCTTCAATGGTTGAATAGCCAAATCTCATTGTATGAAACATGATAAACTATCACATAAAAGCAATTAATAATATTTAATGTAAATTTTATCTTTAATTCCAATATTTTACGACAACTAAAGTTTTTTTTTACAATTTGTCGATGTCACCATTTTAGGACTTGACGGGAGTTTTACATCAGCCTGAGAACCACAGAATCTTGGTTACTACAAAATACAACATCGACAGAGCTAAAAGGATGGCAGCAAATGTTTTGAAGAACAAACTTAATACGCCGAACTCAAAATTTGTTTATTCATGCGACACTAGTTTGATCCTACCCACGTTAGAACCGGATTATGGTATTGTCAGAGTGGATGAACCAAGATACTTTGTTGAAGTTCAACATGCCATTGACTCTATATTCCATACTTATAAATTGTGATTATTTTAATAAAACGTAATTGATATTGTTAGGTTCTTGGTTTGTAAAAAAATAATATTTAGCAATAATAATAATATATTCTCATTCGTTTAAATGCCATTTTAAGATGTAGGTACCTGTGGAACATTGCAACAAGTTCTGAGTTATAGAAGTTAGACCTGTGTTCATTTTTAAAGTAATTATAAATATTTTTAATGAAATTTTAGTAATTAATCTAAGTTTAGTAGTTATAGTCCCGAGAAAACGCTTAAAAACACAACGTAAATCAACGCGTTGCTGCAAACACGTCGCTGCGCACGCACACGCAAGATTGGTACACTTTACGCAAAACACACCCACTATGAGCATTCTCCTACGCCTGTTGTTATAAAGCTATTTAATTTCTTCTAATTTGATGCTGTTTTATCTCAGTGCAATAATGCAGAACTGTGACCTAGTACACACACAAACCGACAAGAATATAAACTTAGTGTTATGGGCGTTGGACTAGATGTTTTCTGTCTGAGTTCTATTACCGATATTTTAAACTACATATTTTTGGTATCTTTAATTAAATGTATGAAAATAAGTTTTATACTTTAGTGATTATGTAAATATGTATTTTTACCTATTAAAATAATTATACGGATTGTACAACAAGGTTCCTTTTTATTTACTAACTATGCGTAGGTACTCTGCATGTTCGTTTGTATAAATAAACGGCTTGGAATATATGGCCGTTTTCCAATTACAGCACAAGAGCGCATTATGCGGCATAATGCTCAACGTTGAGTGTTCCAACTACAGCAACGCTTCGTATAAGCCACGCAAATTTGTAATGCGCTGGAACCTTGTCAAATTAACGCCCTTGTGATGTCATCAGCAAAGAAAAACTACAGCTAACAAAATGTAATGTTCTCATCTATACGTCACTATGACGTCACCAACATGGCCGCCAGGCGCATTACCAATTTGTGTGGCTCTTATCGATTGTGCGATGCGATGCTGTAATTGGAACACTCAAGGTTGAGCATTGTGCCGCATAATGCGCTGATTGGAAAACAGGGTTTGAGATATTTGTCGTAGTCCAAGGAAGAATTAAACGGTGAGAAATAAAAAATTTACGAATATTGTAAAACCTGGTGCTCAAGTCCACTATTTTGGAACAATTGTCATACCGGCACAATACCGGCACGATACCGTTGCAATTGAAGTCAAATATCCGTAGTCTGCTATATGCCGTCATAACGGTCTTTCAATGGTAATAGAATTGTCGATCTCTTTTATCTATGCATTGAATTTTCGGTCTCTTTTATCTATGGATTGTGTTAGAATGGTATGTATGTGTTGCCGTTTTTAAAAAATGCGTTATTTGAAGTGATTTTCGAAAAACTACTAATAAATTTAAACATTTAATCATGCTAGACTTCGTTTAAATATATTTGTACATACTATTTATTAGTATAAAAAGCAATGTGAAGTTTAGGAGATTAGTAAATTGCAATAAATTACAAAGAACAATTTCTAATATTTCTATCTATCTATTTTTTATTTATGGCAATCTGTCGACACAGGACAATTTAAAAATATTACTGTCAAATTCAAAATAGCAGACTACCGAAACATTTCAGTCATTGAATTGCAATTGTGAAGCAGTTGTGTACGAGACTAGCAATTTATGTCACTTTGACAATTGTAAGACAATGATGAAGTCGTTATGACGACACATTAATAGTAGACTACCAAAAACTTTACTATTGCACCATAATGGTACAATAATGGTACAGTTGTGACACCGTTGAAATACCCGACTCAGGGCCCTGGTAAAAACAACAAGTTTTATATAATATTCGTTTAAACTAAATAGATCAGTGAAACTGCGGGGCACAGCTAGTCTGATTTAACTTAAAATAATTTTTTGAAAGGCTGTGAAATCTGCAAAGACGTATCCGGCCGTTTTGCATAGATGCCGTGAATGGGAACCATTAAAAAGTTTGTACTACACTGTGGTACTACTGTACTCCAACTCTACTCTACATACAGGTGACATTTCATTAGTCTGCGAGGAGGATTAGTGATGCACGATTATAGAAAAAAATCGATTCTAATACCAATTGATTTCAAATTGTGCCTAATACCTTTTGGTATAAGCCACACAAATTGGTAATGCGCCTGGCGGCCATGTTGGTGACGTCATAGTGACGTATAGATGAGAATTTTACATTTAGTTAGCTGTATTTTTTCTTTGCTGATAACGTCACAAGGGCGTTAATTTGACAAGGTTCCAGCGCATTACCAATTTGCGTGGCTTATACAGGGTACCCAAACATTTTTATGAAATACTAGATATAAATAATGTTATATAAAAAATATCAAAAATTTAAAATCATCAAATAAAAAATGCGTGATTTATGGGCAACCTTTTCGTAGTACGCGCAATCATTCATAACTCACTGACGCACTCACGCTTGTCTATGTTCGTCTTCGAGTAGACAGTGTTTGTGTAAACCGCTGCGTATGATAACGATAATTATCTATTTTTATTGGGACTAATGTTTATTACCAATACATGTAACAGCAAATAAGTTGCAATTCCAATTTTCCTTCATACTTTTAACAGGCTTAGGACCGTCATCGTCATAATAAACGAATACATACTAAAATATTATTTTAATATTTTAAAACCACCACTAATGTTTGTATTTATTATGGGGTATTTAAAAAGTGGAATCAACTATTTACAGCAATTAAAACTTACCATATTATACTTTGCGTATAATCCCATAAAAACACTATCACTGATATTTTAATAATTGTTCAAGGCGGAGTCCATTTCTCTCATACAAAGCTGCGCACGCCTTCTTAAACTATTTTTAACATTATCTGTGTATGAGTACTTTTCACTTCACTAAATGCAGTAAACTTTCACCTCTTAAAATGTAGCACCGTAATACTAACACTATTCTCGTAAGACTTGCGGTTCGAGTAAGTTATTTGTGCCGCCATCGTTAGAGATAAGCAAATCCAAAAATGCATAAACAATAGTTACAAGGTCACGGCCGAATAGCCACTGATGACGACATGCGACAGCGCTCACAGCGCGCGCGTCGTCGGCGTCGCGTGACTGAGGGGTGCGGGGCGGGAAGAGGGGATTCCCCTTTGCCGATTGGGCCCGAACGCTGGTCGACTAGGACGCCAATTCCACTTACACAACTAAACTTAACTAAAAAATGAAAACAACTATGGCGTATTTTGATTAATTGGCTTTTTCGTAGTGCACATTTTTATTAATTAAAATTGTTAGCCTACAAAATACAGATTTTCTAATAAAAAAGTTCTGACAACATTGCCGAATTGTATTATTGACAATATCAATTTTCATTTTTTGTTAGGTTAAGTTTAGTTGTGCATGTAGAAGCGCTACCTATGTCGGAGTGTGCGCAGTGAAATTTATAAAAATATGAATGAATTTCAGACACGTTGTCAATGAGTTCTGTGTTTTAGGGAATAAAATGCTTAAAGTTTTGAAAAAAAAAACATATTGTTTTTATTTCAAAAATCGATTATACTACCGATTCTGTACCTCCTGCGAAAATTTGGATACCCTTAGAAAAAATACCCTGTATAGAAATCTAAAAACTTTTTGCTGCGGCTGGCAAGGCAACGAGTAAATTCAAAAGCTAATAAACTGATTATAATGAAATTTGTTTTATTCTTTGATTTTAAATTTGTTACGCAGTCAGTATAAGAGCCGGAAAAAGGACACGCTGCCTTTTATGCCAATAATAATAGTAGTGGGCCTCAGCTAGATTAGATATAAATAGATAAAAATAAACTTGAATAAAAATAAACGTAACTTTCTGGACAATCAACGTGACTTGATAACAGACAGAAAAGTATCGATTTATGAATCGAGTAAATCATCCTACTGATACAGCGAGATCAATCAAAATTTGTTCAAGATAGTAGGTCTTTGACGTCTTTGTATTTCGTTTTTCCCGTTCTGAATTTTGCGTAGGTGCTTTAAACTTTTTTGTGAAAAATTATCAGTAAATTTTTACATATTAAATCCATAAAGTTTTATTTTTGCAGAACTGAGTTGAGAAATATGGCTGATTCCTTGGTAAACGAGAATACTTGCGTAGTTTGTTTCAAGAACGTTTTGTATTATTCAATCGGAGAATGTGATCATCCCGTATGTTTCGAGTGTTCTACCCGAATGAGAGTGCTTTGCCTACAAAATGAGTGCCCGATTTGCCGACAAGAACTTTTAAGGGTAAGATATATTTAAGTCCCATGCATACGTATTTCATAGGATTAGGTTTTACATAAATTGTGCAACCAACGTGTGGATCATAAACAGCATAACATGACACTAAGAAATGAATTTGATTCTTATCATAAATAACATAACTTGTTGTAACTGCACTGGTTTGATTGTATACAATTCATTAAATTACTTGACAGTACTTCTAATGACCCCAGTCTATGATAGATACATTTCTAATGCTTCATAAAAGCGTACCAAAGTTCAAAAATTTACATCGGCACTGTATTTACTTATAATATTTACACTATACTTTAGATTTCCTACTTTCATCTCCTTGCATTAATTATTATTTAATTTAACAATTTTGAAATCTAAAACTATAGAAATATGCTCTATTATTAATAAATAGAAAACTTTCAACCTATTTAATCTATACTTAATATTATAAAACAGATTTTTTTTCTTTTGAATTTGCTAATCTCAGGAACTACTTCTTCGTATTGAAAAATTGTATTTGTGTTGTATAGTCCAGTTATCGAGAAAGGCTTTAGGCTATATAACACCACGCTGCTACCAATACAAGCAAATTTCTAGGATTTTTTTTTCTAAATTCCACGTGTACATAGTCCTGAGCCACAGCTAGTTCTACATAATTAGCTAAATCTTAATTGGCATTGTACCTAAAATACAGTCAGTATCCAAATAGTATAAAGAATGAAATAATAAATAGACCAATATCAAATGCTGTTAATTCTTTTTGACACTGTTGTTATCATAAAGATTATAGAAGAAGTTATAGGATATCAGTAACAGCCCATTATAATTTGAGTAACTTTATACTTAATTAACTCCATATAAATTATCTGTGTTAAAAAGGTAACTTATGTGTCAAAGAGCAACAATAACAATGTAAGATTAATTTTATGAATATAAATTATTAAATAATTCTACAGAATTCCTTTTTACTTGTAAATTATTAGATTACTAGCTGACCTGGCAAACATTGTTTTGCCATACAAATGTCAGGGGTGGAGAACCCTTAACACTTAGGGGGTATGAAAAATAGATGATAGTAGCCGAGTCTCAGACTTACTCAATATGCATAAAAAATGACATAAGAATCAGTCAAGCCGTTTCAGAGGAGTATGGGAAGGAACATTGTGACACGAGAAATTTATATATTAGATGTGTTCATAAATTATGATATTCAAGTAACTAATATATTTCATCCTATCCTTTTAATATTTAATAAAATATGTATATGCATTGAAATCCATAAAAAAAAAAAATATTAATATTTTCAACATAAAAAAGTCTCAAGCATTTATCAGATTAATTTAGATGGCTGGATGCGCCATATTTTCTATCTCAAATAACAGAATAAGGACAGGAGAATGTTGATAATGAGTATTTGTTGTTATAGCATCAACTAATGTATAAACTGAAATTTTCAGCTCTAGCTCTTATCACTGTTAAAAATAATAGTCTAGTGACAGAGTGATGAATGGCCAATAAAGTCCCAGTAATAGGGCCCCTAGTTTTACATTTTGGCATGGAACCCTTAAAAGGTGTTTCTAGGAATATGACCTACATATTAATATAATGTAGACTATATATTATTTCAGGTTATTTTTACGGATTCCATCCAGCCTTACAAAGAGCTTCGTAACAGGGTGTTCACTGATAGACTATTTGAGAGGCAGTTCAAGATTGGGTTCTGCAGTGATGATATAAAGCAGGCTTATGAACTTTTGTTAGAGAATCGTTGTAAGATTTGCAACAAGATACCACCATTTCGTACATTCAGTATGCTCAATGATCACATGAGAAAAGTTCATGAACGTTACTTTTGCGATCTTTGCGTGAAACACTTGAAGGTAGGTTACAAATATTATTTAGTAATTAATTTTAATAATTATGACTTCAACACTTAATATATGGTTTTTTTATGGTTACATTTCACACAACATCCTCTAGTCCCAATCTAATCTTATATGCTTGTATTATGGGTACTAGAATACTGATATACCTACTACATAACAACATTTCTTTTGTAACATACTTATAATACATAGTAAACACTGCAGACGTAGTACAAACATTTTGTTTGATAATTATAAATATCACACAAATTATTGTCTCGTGTGTGAATTGAACCGGCGACCTCGTGAACAGCAATCCGTTACATTTAGTCTGTGGTTAAATTGCTTCCATAGATTACTTAAAATTTTACTAAAATTATTTTCTAAAAAGCTAAAAAATCTGACTGCTATAAAGTAGATGTTAATTTATAGATCTTTACAAGTGAGAGGAGGTGTTATACGAGACAAGAACTAGCCCACCATCGACGGAAAGGCGATGTTGATGACACCTCTCACAGGTAATTATTATATCACACAAATATAAACATTACCGATTGTATAAAGTTTTTAAATTAAAACCTCTTTACAGCTAGGCACAATACTTTTTTAAAACGAAAGAACCTTGACAAAGTAACCTCGGTAATAAATCTTAAAATTCAGAGAAGTTGTGTTACTGTTATACTTATTAGTAATTTCAAATAAAATATTTTTGATATGGTAACGAAAACATTGTATTCTGAAGTTTTAAGTTAAATGTAAAAAGTATCCTTTTGTTTGTTTTATTAGAAAAACAACCCCAAAAAAATTTTACAAACCAAAAGAAAGGTGAATGGAGTACTTGATTCGAATTCTAGACATATTTACTGTATTCTCTTAGTTATATTTCATAACCCTCCAATATTGTTGTTGTCCAATACAGAGGTCATCCCTTATGTGAGTTTTGTGAAGAGCGTTTCATGGACGCGGACGAGTTGTACCGACATTTACGTAAAGATCATTTATACTGTCATCTGTGCGACGCCGACGGACGCAACTTGTATTACGCGTCGCACAACGCGCTCGCTCATCACTTCAGGTCTGATCACTTCTTGTGTGAGGAGGGTGAATGTGCTGGACAACACTTGACCGCTGTCTTCAGAAGTGAAATAGATCTAAAAGGTAATAAGCTTTTTAAATTTTAACCGTTAGGTACCTTAACTAGCCCTTTCATTTCACACCCAAATTGTAGAAAATCTTTAAAGTTAACCAGACAGCCACTTTGGATTTAAAATGATGTTTTGTAACATGGTTTGGTTAATCGTGCATAATCATCCAAACTAAAAGTATATACAAAGTTTAAGCTTATTTTGTTCAATAATCTACTATGAAATTGAGTTGCAAGATTTCGTCCGATTTTACAAGTAGGTAAGTACCTAAGTTACAAGCTAAATAAACGTAAAGAATTAAATGTGCCCCTTCAAGAATGGTTCTTCATTAGATAGCTTTTTATTCTTCATTAAATATTTATGATACGAAAAAAGAATAAGTACATTTTTTATTATCGATGTAACAACTGAGCTTGTAGTACATCATACCATAAAGAACAGTTCGGATCGAGCTCATCTCCATGTCTTACCCGTGTGGGTCGTAAGAACCGATCGAGGGAAGTACATCGCATTACGCTGCCGTACATACCCGACGAGTGTTTACGTCACGCATCAGACGTCCATTGCAACATGAACAAGTAGTCATGTTGCGCCGACTACGAATAACGTGATAAGGGCAGGAAAATGATGAGGTTTTAAGTGTAATGTATGATGTGAAGGTATGTAATATTTGTGGGTAGCTCACAAGGCGACGGTGCACGGTCGCGGTATGCCGCGCGGTGCGGCGCGACAAGCTCGCACCTTGGAGCTGCAGTTCAACATCACGCCGCACCCTGTACTCACACAGAGGACTACTAGGTTAGTTTCACACACACAAATAAACATGCTTGTACTTAGGAAGGACATAGGTTCAAACTTGGGAGTTTGAATATCAATTAATATCGTATTTAAAAGCCTATCAAAAACTGACTACAATTTCTTGTTTAATTCTATTAAAATTTTTCTACTCAGGAATTGTTTTATTTTTTATGTAGCAATAATGGAAGGAAATAGTAAGGAAACTAATTCCTTATCATCATTACGTTGACGTATTGCGGTTTACTGCTGGACATAGGCCTTTCCCAATTCGCACCACATCCTCCACTTTACACAAGTCCCATTCCACTACCTTTTTCAGACCACCAACAAATCCCTAACAAAATGTTATAAATACCTATTTCTATTTTTGTTCCAACCAGTTTGTGTTCCAAGTGGAGAAACCACCTGTGGGGATCGCGTTTGACGCCTCCGTATTCAGGTTGATCAGGCTAAAAAAATTGCTTCCAATTGTTCAAGCAGTTGTAGCTGTTTATTTCGCTACTTTTATAATAATAGTGTCATAATAATATTGTAAGGGAGCAGCGTGATCGTCCAGTAGAGGTGTCTCCACCCTCCCCGACGCCTCCCCCCGCGCCTCTCATCGACACCAGCAGCTCGGCGCACTTCCCCGCGCTCTCCGCCGCACCCGCCGCGCCCAACCTCGTGCTGGCGCCGCATCATCGTGCATATAAAGGTAAGACGGTCCTATGGGATACATACATAACAACTTACCATTCCATTGAAGCTTGCCATCAGGTGGAAAAGGATCAAGCACCAACATGCGTACAAGGAGATATTAGGTCTATAATAAATTGAGATTCAATACAGAATCTTTTCAGTCATCCAAATTTATTCCTTCCTTCTATTTTGACGTATAAGCCAAATCTGAATTTTTAAATTGTGTGGGGCGCCTCAGCGCCTCAATAAATATGTTGTTTTAAAATATAATAAGCCATTGCACTCATTAATTTTGGTGATTTTATTAACTTTACACAATTGTAAAGTTAATAAAATCACCAAAATTAATAAGGTTATATGAAAACTGAGTATGATGTCATCAAGATATAATATTATTACTTTACAGGTGGAGACAGTTTAGCTCGTACGGATAAGAACTTCCCGACTCTGGGTGGAGGTCCAGCGCCTGGTCCTTCACGAAGTGCTCCACGACCGGCCGGTAATACTTCTACCCCAGTGGCCGCCACCATCGTTAGAAATTGTGCGTATTACTTAAAATATTTCTTCTAGCATTTTTGTAACGCTTTGTGAAAGCCTATGTCGAACTGGTAATAATCAATTGTAAAATGTATGATTATGTAAAATATTTAAAATCTCGAAGATATTATTTTAGATTTTAGTTAATTTATCTATACTATCTATACTTCTATACTAATATTATAAAGAGGAAAACTTTGTTTGTTTGTTTGTAATGAATAGGCTCAAAAACTACTGGACCAATTTTAAACATTCTTTCACCATTCGAAAGCTACATTATCCGCGAGTAACATAGGCTATATTTTATTTTGGAAAAAATAAGGTTTCGTAAGATATTTGGGTTTTTCAGACACAAGGTGTAAAAAATCAACCAGAAAAGTTACTTATTTTGCGAACGCTGCCTAAACTATAAAAGATAGAACCATAAAATGTTCTAATTAATTGTAGATCTTATAAATATCTACAGAAAAGTCCGTGACACACTATACCCATCTGAGGCACAACAACCATTTTTTTATTTTAAAATCTTGATTTTTTTTGGACTACTTTTATACGCGTTTATTTTACTCATGCTATTAATCCTTATCAAAATAAATTATTTTATCACTAAGTACAGTTTATGTAGATAATATTTGGTCTTTGAATGATTAAAATTGGAAGTTTGGTTTTGAAGTTATGGTGAAATTAAAATATTACGATTTCTGCTGCACGGCCCGTTGCGAAGCGGGCGTCACCAAGGCGGGGGTGCGCGTGCGGGAGGGGAGTTTACAGTATGAGTACTATGAATAAGGTACCCGCGCGGTCGGCTCCCTACGCAGCGGTCGTGCTCGGAGTCTAATAATTTTCGTACGATTTTTTTTAGATTTCGTTCTTAAAACTACACCTACGCAAAAGTTTATCTCAGAGTTAAACAACAGTTCTTTTCAGAGCTAGAATATTACACGCTATTAACATTTACTTAAAATTCTTTCAGTGTTGGATAGTACACTTATTGAGGAAGGCTATAGGCCATATAACATTACGCTGCGACCAATAGAGGCGAAGCAGTAGTGAAAAATGTTGCAAGAACGGGGAAAATTTTCCTAATTTCACGCGTACGGAGTCGCGGGCAACAGCTAGTACATAGATAAATATTTTCCGCGATTTAACGTCTCAATTCTAATTTTCATAACATAACCTAAGCATACCACTGAGGGCGACTAGTCCTGTGTTAAGTGAAAAAGTTTGGGTTTGAATCATTACGTACATATTACAAACAATAGGTACCTTTTAGTAATTATTAGTATGTCAAAGTCATAGTCAAAAAATTTTATTTCTAGCTGGCATGTTTTACAAGCTCTTTTGAAATGTCAGAAACTAGGTGTCTCTTTCAAACGCGAATCCTATGGAGAAGAACAGATAAGAAACTCCATGGATTTTTTTTCTCTTAATTTTTTTTCAATATTATTTTATTTATTCAATTTATTTATATGAGCAAAGATTACGTAAATGTTGTTTGTTATCAGCAAAACCAAGTGTATCGATCCAGCTACACAGTCAGCCCGCGTCGGCGAGCAACTTCCGACTAACACAGACCAATGGCAACCGTGGAATTAGCATACCACCGCAACAGAAGAAGACGCCGCTCAGCGATGATGACTTCCCAACGCTGGGCTTGCATAGGGATGACCATCCCAGCATCGGCGCCGCCACTGTACAGGCACCCAAGGTATATACTACAACTGCTTCCTAGATGGTATTGAGTTCTTTCAAGTTCGACGTGTCGGAGGGTTTTTAGCTACCATTGTCAGGAATAAAACTATTTAGTATTAGTCTAGTCATTTAGTTGTAGTGTCCTTTATATTTTGTAGATTTGAGAAAAGACACCTACAAATATTTTTAACAATTTTTTGATCATCAGATTATTACTTCATAATATTTTCAGTTTTGACAAATACTGTGGATTAACAATAATATACTTTGTAGGTGACGCTCATCAATAGTCAAGAGATGCAAGCCTTAAAGAGTAGTAAAACGGGTTCTCAATCTAAAAAAGTGCCACTAAATACAGAGGCGTTCCCAGCGTTATCGTCGACGTCGGCGCCTTCAACACCGCCGCAGTGGATCACTGTTAAATCTAAAGACAAACAGAAACCTGGGAAACCTGAACCACCGCCCAAAGTTAAGGATCCCACCTTTAATCCTGTGGCCGATTTCCCCACACTGCCCGTCAATCATGTCAAATCAAAACCTAAGAAACAACAACCACCAGTACAGCCTCCACCTCAACAAAACACAAATGAGAACACAAAACTTAGTAAAAAAGAGAAAAAGAAACTAAATAGTAAAAAAGAAAACTTAGAGGATTCATTTCACGTCAACGGTACTAATGATAAGAGACTGCTCAGGGAATCGTACGCGTCCGTCAATGCTAACAACGTCGTGACAGAAGATAACACTAGGAAAATTAAAACTATTGACACTTCATCGGGTGGAACTGTGAACACTGATTCCAATAAGAACGGTGGAAATGGTAATTTTAACCTCAAAGCGAAGGACTATCCACCGTTGAATTCTAAAAATGATAATTGTTTGCAGTCGAAAAAACTAGTGAATGGCAGTGTACCTCCAGGGTTTAAATCGCGACCGACGTGCGATGGTATGACGTTCACTAACTCTTCAGGACAAACATTCTCGGCGCCACTGCACTCGTACATCGCACCGCCCGACTTTGAGAGTAGGAACCGGGCGTTGTTCAATGAGTTTATTTCAGCGCTCGGTACTGGGCCGGCTCTCGAGCGGTTTAAAGAGGCGTCGCGAGCTTTCCGTGATAATAGTGCGAGCGCGGCGCAGTTTCACGAGCACTGTCAGTCCGCGTTAGGTGATCGATGGCAGGAAGTGTTCCCTGAGTTAGTAGCACTGTTACCTGATATAGGGAAGCAGCAGGAGCTGGTGCTAGCAGGTGGGAGTGGCTCGCTAGTGGTGTGCGGTACTTGTGGTCAGCTGGTGACCCCGGGGGACAGCGTGCTGCACGAGGCGGCTCACTGGCCTCCCCTGGCCGCACCTCGCTAGGTCACCAACTGAGGCGTCCATACTGCTCACATTATACACTCAATATCACGTTGTACTAGGGACAGTCCTAGAAAATATTTTCAGGCGCGTTTTATACATGACTTACAAAAGCGCCTCTTTTAAACGTCCGTACAGCAATATATCCGATCTAAACTGAAGACTACACTGGCACGTTTTCTTAAATACATATATAGAAACGAATTGCATCGACGTAGTTTTTATGATCGGAATAGTACAACAGCTACTTATTACGGATGGCTATTATAATTATGTTTTGACTTAGTGCAGACAGACTCTTTGTACTACAATGTGTTATATATATATATGTTAATTGTTAAGAACTCTGTAAAATGTGTAATTATCGGTGTGAGCATAGATCGCCCATCTTACTTGTCCGATCGAACAGTTTGTCTATAGTAGCATTCTGGATTCCTTTGTACATTGCTATATATGTGATTATATTAAATCTACAATCTCATTACAGCATTGAATGTGATTTTGTAATTTAAATGTTATACAGTGTAAAATATATTGTTTCAAAGTTAAATTTTACTATATTTTTGTACCTTGAGTGACAACTTTAGTTTTTGTGTAAAATATTTTTGTTAATCTGAATTCTGATAGTTTTATTGTAACCCTATAGTTAGCAACTATATATAATTAAAAAAAAAACAGTGTTTCGTACCTATGTATTAGTTGTTAATGTGGCAACAGAAAAAAAAGTTAAGATATTTCAAGTGATGAAGACGATTGAAAAGATGCCTATTCCTGGTTACCAATATTCGATAAAATTTAATTTTCCATACTAAATTGTATTGATATTTTTAAACTCCCGTCGAAGCAGGTTAGCAACACGCACAGAATGATATAACTTTAAAGATGTACATTTGTATCTTAAATGTGTGATAAAAATCGCGATATGATAATCCTAAATATCTAAACACTTGTGAGAGCTGTTGATCCCAGGAACACAGATAACATTATGATATTATAAATATATACTTCGTGGGTGATAACTATAACATAATGTATTGGAACAACATGAAGATTGCATTCATATTATTTTGGTAAGTTGGTCAATATCAAGTTCCAATAAAATGCTATGAATAAAGTTGTGTTATATGCAGAAACTATTGAGATAATTTTGACAAAACTTTATGACTTTAATCCAAAGCTTTAGACACCCTTTGCATATCAGTGTAATAACACGATAACCAATTGTGAAGTTTTATTCTTTCTTACAATGAGGGTCGCATTAATCATAGCAACCAGGATAGCACGTGGACCAATTTTAAGCAGTTTTAGAGAATAAACCAAATAGTGCGTTATTTATAATTATAGTTGCGCAGTGGCTGCAGGCAATACCGCCAGAGTAAAAAAAGAAAGGAAGTTTCCCGATGGTTTTATCTTCGGAACTGGTACTTCCGCATACCAGATTGAAGGAGCATGGGATGCAGATGGTATATTTTAATTATTTCAATTACTTTCAAATAATGAAATACTTTTCCCTTATGTTACGATATAATGATATATTTTAGACAAAGGTGAAAACATTTGGGATTACATGACGCATAACACACCAGAAGTAATAGCAGATCAATCCAATGGCGACATTGCGGCGGATTCCTTTCACAACTACAAGCGTGACGTGGAAATGATGAGGGAACTCGGCCTTGACCTGTATCGCTTCTCAATCTCTTGGTCAAGAATACTCCCTACTGGCGTACCAAACCAGATCAGCGAGGCGGGTATCGCTTACTACAACAATCTTATTGATGAAATGCTGAAATATAACATCCAGCCAATGATCACCATCTATCATTGGGATTTACCTCAAAGGCTCCAAGCAATGGGCGGCTTCTTAAACCCCCTTATTGCGGATTGGTTTGATGACTATGCTAGAGTACTTTATAAAAATTTCGGTGATAGAGTCAAATATTGGATAACTTTTAACGAGGCTCAACAAATTTGTTACGAAGGCTATGGCTCGGTGACCAAAGCTCGTCTGAATGCAACAGGTGTCGGTGATTATCTGTGCGCTAAAAACTTACTAATAGCTCATGCCAAAGCGTACCACACATATAATAACGAATTCAAACCGAGTCAAAATGGAGTTTGTGGGTATACAATCTCTATAGGTTCCTTTGTACCTTTACACGATACAGAAGAAGATAGATTAGCTGCTGAGCTATTTGACCAGGCAGAGGTGAGTATCGCAGATACACCAGACCTAAGTTATGAAATTCGCTATTATAGGTACATGCCTTATAATTTCAGTGGGCTATTTACACGGACCCAATTTATAAAGATGGTGGTTTGCCGAAAGAACTTCTAGAGCGTGTGGCAGAAAAAAGCGCGCAGCAAGGTTTTACAAGATCTCGATTATTAGACTTTACTGAAGAAGAAAAGAATTACATACGTGGGACGAGTGATTTCTTCGGTGTCAACCACTATGCGGGTTCATATGTTTCATTCTCGCTTTTTGACCCGGATAACACTGCGGTGCCTTCTACTCATGATGATATTGGAGTTGGTGCATATGCGCCAGAAGACTGGACTCAGTCTGCCTCGAATTGGTTAAAGGTAAGATCATTTATTTGAGTTAAGCCATTTATTGGCTTTGTCGGTTAAGCCAACACGCAGAGGCGTATTTACCCTAGGGCCACGGCCCGGGGCGGCCAGCCTGAGAAGGGCGGCGAAAGCCTTCAAGTTTAAAATTTTGCTTTATCTCTATTAATTTACAGAGCGGCTAATTAAATTGACCCGGGGCGTCAAATTAAATGGCCCGGGGCGCTCATATTCTAGATACGCCTCTGCCAACAGTATATATCAGAAATCAAACAATCCTTACCATATTATAATCCTGAAAGGTTCTATTTACGTATGAACTAACTGTTGCCCGCAACTTTGTATGCGTGGAAAAAAAAATACTATCCTCTTGAACCATTCTATCAATTCAAAAACGCATCAAAATCAATTGCGTAATTTTGAAGATATGAGCTAACAAAGTACCTACTACTTACTAGTACTATTAGCCCGTAATAGTTAATACTATTAGGTATATTACTACTCTCTGAATGAATAAATTGATACCTTCATAACTCCCGAATAAAGTTCACTTCTTTTATGTTTCTTTTTAGCAAATGCCGAATAGCTTGTACATTGTGCTAAAACGTATACACGAAAGATTTGGCTCTGATATTCCAATCTTTGTAACCGAGAACGGCTGGTCAACACATGAAGGCATTGTTGATGATAGCCGCGTTGATTATTATAGAGCGGCATTGGAAGGAGCTTTGGATGCTATCGATGAAGGCGTCAATTTAATAGGATATACGGCATGGAGTCTCATGGATAATTATGAATGGATGGCAGGATACACGTATGTATTGACAATTTTTTATTGTTTATGTTAAACAATTAAGTATACACTAACTCTAAGGGCCTTTTTCACGATATACAAGTAAAGTGTCAAGTAGGCTGCTCGCAAGATAATTCCACCGTTATGTAGACATTAGAATTTCACAATGTTCGAGTAGCACTTTAGTTTGTGAAAGTGATAAAAGATACTCGTAACTTTTACTTGACTATTAGCGCTACTCGGAAAGTTAACTACTCATCAGTTTACTTGTAGATCATGAAAGAGGCGCTTAGTGTAATTTACAAATACATATTTATGGACCAAATACACTCCAATATGAAAATTTAATAAGTAGGACAACCATACCCAACAGCGGGACGTTTATGCGTTGTCAGAAACCTATTTTAAGTGTATATTGTATTACAGGGAACGTTTTGGTTTATATGAAGTCGATTTTGAAGATCCTGCCCGCACGCGAACACCCAGAAAATCTGCTTTTGTATATAAACAAATTATTAAAACTCGCATGATTCAACACTACTATGAACCAGACAGCTATGTTATGACGATTGATGAAGGACATTGATAAACTGCGATATTGTAAAGAAACAACATGTACATACATTTTTGATTTATTCTTTGAATAGATAAAAACCAAGTAGAAAATGTGTAATTATTTGTCACTTTTACCCCATCCAAGGAAACCTTTAACAAGTCCAGTGATGCCAGCACCTTGTTTCTTACTGTCACCTGCGCCTGTCTTATCATCCAAGTTTGGAAACTCGACGAAATTGCATGCCAAATCAAAGAAAAGTGGTTTGCAAGGTATTGCTTCCATGGAAGGAGGCATTTTATAAATATTAGGATTCTTTGTTAGAACCTGAGTGTCCTCCCTATACTCATCTAAACGGTCTATTAAAGGTTTCTTATCCTTATATTTTCCGCTGGTATACTTGGTATCTTCATCTTGTTCTTCATCATCTTCAAGCACAGAGTCAGCATGCACTTCAAATTTGCAACTCTCGATGTCCTTCTTTAAGATTTGCAATTTTTCCACCAAATCCTTTTCAGTGATTTTGTTACCGAGTGACTCGGTTACATAATTGTCGCATCTTTCAAGCATTGCTAAAGCCTCCCTGAAGCGACGTAAACCGGTCAGAACTTGAGCGATGTAGTAGCAGCGGAAAGCGCGATAAGCCTTTGTCTGAATTTCAATTTCTTGCTGGTAGGCAGAATCAGTTTCAAAACCAGGTAATTGCTGCAACTCAGTGAAATTCTGCAAGATGATTTCATACAATCTGGTTAAGTCCTGAGGACGTACTTTCTTGCCGTCGATTTGTATGTTGTTCTTGCGTGCTTCCTCAGCTTGCTGTACCAGTAAATTATTCCTTTGGATGGTGCGCATCAGGCGCACGTACATCAAATAAGAGAGCAAGTAGTTGACACTCGACATTTGTGACTCTGAAGCAGTTTTAAGTTTCGGATCACTCTTGATCTCATCTTTAAGTGCCGAAATAGCATCTTTACAATCCATAAGTATGTTCTCAAGAATGTCAATCTTAGCCTGCACATTTGGTGCACTTGCAACAGACTTGTCCAAGTCTTGTAAAGCAATGAGGAAGAGACGCACTTTCTCTGGTCGAACGGTGACACGACGACCACGCCATTCCACTTCATGCATCACTCCAGAACGGGATTCTCTAAAATATTAATTATTATAGTTTAGACTTTTAGAGGATATTTATAATTGACAAAAAAATAGTTATATACAAATGTTTGTACTGCGTCTGGGTGTTTTCTATGTATTATAAGTATGCATTTACAAAAGAAAAGTAGTATATGTAGTCTATCCGTATCTGGTACCCATAATACAAGCATAGAAATATAGCTTACTTTGGGACCAGAGGACGTTGTGTGAAATGTCCTGAATATTTATTTATTACTAGCTGCCCCGGCAAACGTTGTTTTGCCATACAATTCTGTATAAAATAAAATTTCATCAAAATCGGTCCAGCCAATTTGTAGCCTATGTGTTATTCTGATGTATAAGCTATATTGTGGTAAAGTTTCATTCAAATCCATTCAGTAGTTTTTACGTGAAAGAGTAACAAACATCCATACTTACAAACTTTCGCCTTTATAATATTAGTAGGATTATGCAACAGGTAGATAAGTTAATCATACTTGGCTTGAGCCATCAGTGAGTCCAGATTCTCGAAGAGTCCCTGACCACGCATTGCCACGAGGTCGCCAGCCGCTGACTCATCGCCGATGTTGTACGCGCAGTAACGAAGACTAGGTTTTAACTCTTCTACCTAATAAAAATTTATAAAAAACAATGTGTACAATAGAAGATATTTATTTATTGCTTTATATCATATGTGCTGTCCATTCACACCTAGCACATCATAACAGATGACTCTCTATAGTCTCTGTTTCCTTTCATTTTTTTTTTTTTCAAAAGAGCTTGTAAAACATGCCAACTTGAAATAAAATATTTTGACTTTGACTTTCTGTCTAGCTCACGGGAAATATGTGTGACAGGATGATGAGGATGTGCTACTTATGTATGATATGGATATGTACAGTAAAGGTTTATCTGTATAACTTAATAGTGGTTAATATCTAGGAGCGCGAACAGGTTGGGAGATCTATAAAATGCCCTGGTTGAGAAAGGGCCAGTCTGTAAATTTGTATCAGGGATAGTAAGTACCTTCTGCTTATAGACAGTGCGCTCGTCGTCAGGTAGCGCCGCGCTCAGGTTGTCAAGCACGAGTTGCGCGCGGTGCAGGCTCTCTGCGGCGGCGCGCCACTGCTGCAGCTCTAGCAGCAGCACGCCCCCTAGCCACGCAGCGTACGCGCCAGCCTCCAGCTGCGTTCGGGCATCGCACACGCCGCTCACCTGCAATGATATCCTAATCTAGTTAAGCTGCCTCCTGTCTTATAAATTAAGAAAACAGTACAATAAATATTTGTGCGATGAACACACACATTTCTATGTGTATGTCCTTTACCTATCCTTGTTCCTTTACATGACGGCGGCAACATGACTTTTTCTGTTAATGAACTCTCACAACTTGTGCACTTACAAGTCAGTCAAAAATAATTTCAAACAGCTTTTTGGTTGAGATCTTGTGTTTACTAACAGATTTTTATAAATGTTGTAATTTGTAATAATATTTTCTCTAGTAAGAAGTTACCTCACATAACTGTAGCAATGTTTGAGAATGTGCACAGGCCTTCTTCAGCCGTGACACCAAATGAAACTTCTTCCTTGGCTCTGTGTTAGCTTCCTGTCGCAACTGCATTGCATGAGCCCAGGCTCTTTCAGCTTGTAGCAGTGGTACACATAGCAGCCTGCTCTCAGCGGATGTCGCCGTCAGGTGTACTGTGGTGATGTCACGACGACGATAATGACGCCTATCTCCCTGTACATATTAATGACGAGTCAAGCTAAAATAACTAGCAAAAATTGTGAAAACAAGTACCATAATCACACATCATTTAACACAAAATGATAAATAAGCAGCTTTTTCCTTACCTACACTAAATTTATTAGTTAAAAATGTTAACATGCAATGATTGCATTTTATTTGAAATATTGCTTATTGTATATGAAATAAATAAATAATAATTATTTTTGCATAATAATCCTTACTTATTATAAAACAAAGTCGTTATTTTTGTATGTATGTCCCTATGTGACCTTATATCTTTACAAATATGCAACGGATTTTAATAAGGTTTGTTTTATTAGATAGAGTAGTTCAAGAGCATGGCTTTTTGTATAATTTGTTAGGGTTTAGTATCCAAATACCACACGTACGATGTTGAGAGCAACAGCTGGTATAATATTATATATATATATATTGTGTGTTTACCTGTGGTATTTTCAGCACTTTACGTAGCCTTCTGAGTCTACGTGAACAGTAGCCACGGTATCTCTGGAAGTCACCATGGCGTAGACCATGTTGCTGTTGAGCATCCTTAGTAATACGGAATACTGGTTACATTGTTCAGGAAATTAAAGTATTTTACAACAAATTGAAAACATTATAAAATCTATTACAATACAATTCAAATGAGAATTCCCACAGAGATCTGTCTAAATTTTTTAGCCTGCAACAAAAAGTCACATAGACATAAGTTACTAAAAGATCCTAACAGACATTTGACTTAATCTTAGTAATAAAAGTTTTAACATAAAATCTAAATGTTTACAAAGTATTATATTTCGAGCATTGTAACTTCCTCCATAGAGTTTAGCCATTGACGTTGCTAGCTCAAACGTAAATACACCTGCATCATAAATATGTAAATGGTAAAACCAACCTAAGTTATGTGATAGCATATTGTAGATATTGTTAATAATAACAAAACATATACAGATACATGAGCTGAGCACATCTAAATATTTCAGAATTACAATGTAGAAAGACGTATTCAAAGGAGAAAAATATAATGGGTTAATTTATAAAAGGATACTTTCTAACGTTAGAATTTTAGGCGACTTGGATTCTTCTTTATCAACTTCTTCAGAAGCTATGGGCTTCGCATCACCAGAGTCACCTTCTAACACAACCATTGTTACTTCAACGATCCGTAAATATTTCTTTTAGGAATTATTAGAATTAAAAATTTATCTTTTCCCACAGTCTTTACCACGATTTGACACACAGGAAATTATGACAGTTGCGGCAACAGCTGATGACAACACGACACTAGTGACTAGAGCATAGATCAGATGTTACTAGAGTTGCAGTTTTACTGTGAGTTTCCACTAAAAACATTAAACATGCAATGTATCGAAACTTAACACTGTCAAACCAATCACACAACTGGTTTTGTCGAGTTTACGTTCGCACTCAAGAAAACTAGTTAAAATCTTTGACAGCATTCAAGATTTGTTGTTGTCTGTGTTCGCACTGACTAAAATTATAATCTTTGACATATCTTTGACAGGTTTGTTTAAAGATTTGACATGGCTGACGTTCACACTGCTGTTATACTTTGCCTCGCAACTTGTTTAAAATCTCGATATATTGTTTCCCAGCACCGTCGGTAAACAACTGTGATATTAGTGTGATTTTTATTACATAATTAATAATATGAGTTAATTAAAGTGAAATATGGAATGGACGAAAGCAGATACGTTAAAATTTATTGAGCTTTGGCAAGGCTTTCCATGTTTGTGGAATACAAAAGACGTAAATTACAAACATAGACAAAAGCGTCGTGATGCTTCGTCACATTTAGCTCAGGAGATGGGCACTGACATCTTTGCAATTGACAAGAAAGTTATTTCTTTAAAAACCCAATATAATCGGGAAATAAATAAATTACGAACAAAATCAGGTGCTGGATTAGATGATATACCCCAATCTAAATAATAGTAGTTAAAAAGAATAAATCTTCTTCGTCGCTGGAATCCATGGTTTAATAATATGATAATAGTAGTAAACCAACCAAGTACCTACGTCTGTTGTGACAGTTTCAGCGAAACGTCAAAACAACGTTTAAAAACAAATCATTAAAGAATGTCGCGTTACTAATCCAGAGCGAAATTTCTATGAGTATTGTCTAGACTGTGAAACGTCAAATATGTTTAGGTTCCACAAGTTGTGTATCAATGCGAACGCGGCTCAATACATTGACAGAAAACAGAGTTGTCAACGTGTTTTTTGTGCATGTTTCGTCAGTGGAAACTCACAGTTAAGTATATAATGGTAGTTTTCCAATTACAGAGCATAGTGCGACTCAGTCCCCGTTTTCCAATGGCAGAGCATAATGCGACTCAGTGCCGCACAATGCCGCACAATGCTGACGCTTAATTGAATATAAAAAAGTCATTGTTTATACCTTCAACCATACTTATATTTATTTATTTTTAAACACAGCTTGAATTAACTTTGAATATTTCCAGAAAACTCCGACGAAAAGAAAGCCTTAAATTTTTTTTAACAATAAATAATATTACTAACGATATTATATAAATAAAATTTCAATCAATGCCAATTTAAAGAAAAAATACTTGTTAATTTTCTGTCGCTGAAGTTGATATGGATTGCACGCATCACTTTTGAGAGTGCTCGATTGTGCGATGCGATGCTGTAATTGGAACACTCAACGTTGAGCATTGTGCCGCATAATGCGCTATTGTGCGCTGATTGGAAAACGGGGAGTGGCGCACAATGCTGACGCTTATTTGGAACGTGAATTAGTTTTCAAATGCACCAGCAGAGTGCGCTAAGTTCAGTGTTGAAAAAATAATACTAAAATAAAATTGTATTCACTTAAGTGTGGAATATAAAAAAAGTCATTGTTTGTACTTTCATCCATACTTATATTTATTTTTTAACACATCAAATTCACACCTTTCTATTTCTGTGTTTAGGATAGAAAGAAAAGCACTTGAACAAAATTAACTATACATTTTCACACGATACTTCCATAAGTACCTAGTCACTTCAATATTGTAAATTCATTAAAACTGGGCCCCAAATCTGCTATTACAATGTTGTCATAATGATGATGAATGATAAAGTTTGGTAGTCTACTATAAATTTTTTGTCATAAATGACGCCACTATGGCGCCATAATGGCGTCAGTGACTGATCATTATGACAAAATTGTAATAGCAGACTTGGGCCCCAGAGTATTTTACAAATTACAGGATTTACAATTTTGTACAATAAAAAAAACACGTTTGCTTTAACGAAATAAAATAAAGTAACAGGTTTACTTAACAGAAACAAAACTCGAACAACACATTCGCTTTTTATACCTACTTCACGTAGGTAACCATGATGAAGTGCTCCAAAGGATATCATAATACGATACTACTGGATACTACCTCTATAGTCCTTGTCTGTGGTCTTTGTTTGTTTGAATTTTTGAATGACAGAATTGACACTTGACAGATTTTTCTTCTCTTTTTCCTCGCTGTCAGAGTTAGGTTAGTACGAAAGACATACGTAAAGTTTTCTAATAATATCATAAAAATCTTTCAGATAAAGTGTGGTTTTATAAGTGAAAACAGAATTCTTTGTAATAACTGAAACATATATATAAATATTTTTCTTACAGGTCTGTTTATTTGACAAAATGGCAAAGTCAAAGAATCACACAAATCACAACCAAAGTAAGTAAAAAAGTTAAAAAAAAGTGTAATTATGCTTTGGATATTGTTGTAATTCTTACCTTTTACTTTTACATTAAATTATGTATGTATAGCTTATATCATTATAATTATCAGGATGTGGTACTGTTGAGTACCTATAAAATGTAAACATTGGTGTCTTTGTTAATTACAGACCGCAAAGCACATAGAAATGGTATTAAAAAACCGAAGAAGGTCAGACACGAATCCACTCTTGGTGTAAGTAACTTTTATTGTATCCATTTAGTATTTAACCACAATAAAAGAGGCATCGACTTAATTTCGTACATAACCTAAAATTGTTTCGAAGTGTATGAAATGGTAGAAATAAAACAATTTGTTTGCCGATGGTGTAAAAATATATTTGTAATATTTGCAAATTAATATATGTGAGAGATGATTAAATAGAAGTCTAACACCCGTATTCACAAACAATATTTACATATGTAAGTACTTATGTGTTGATGCACTGTGCAAAGGGTAACACTTCTCAGTGCGTTCCGTTCATCGAGCCTTTGTATTCATAGACAAAACTTAGCTATGCGTTCAGTTTAACAAATGCATAGTGTGCTTCACCACATAAGTATTGTTTGTGAAATGATTTTGCTACCCCTGTGCGTCCATGCCTACTATGAGACCTCACAGTAACCTTTGTGAATATGCTTGTTGGTTGAAAACATGGACTTAAAAATTAAGAAAGTTATACAGCCTATCAAAGTTTGATTGATTTATCTAATAGAAATCCTATTTTCACTTCTAAAATATATTTTGAATATGTACTTTATAGTTACTTACTTTTTTAAGTATTTATTTTACAAAATGACTGAAAAAATTTCAAAATATCTTAATCTCTTAATTATTTTTTTAGGTTTTTGTAAAACAAACAGTTCAGTAGTGGTCATGTTCTGAAATTCTTGAGATACCTTCCTTAATTTTTTTAAAGTTGAATAGACATGGTATGTCTACATGATGCTATTGTTTTAGCACTAGTATATTGTGGATTCCTATTAAAAAAAATTAACTTTTTATCACCCATTATCCAGGGCAATGTTGGATTTAAAATACATACATAGATCACAGCCCCATTCCTACAATAAGCTACACCTATTACACCGTTAAGACATGGAAAAATCAAAATGAAATTTTATTTTCTGTAGTTATATCATTTATTTTACTACTAGGTAACTTTTTAAGAATATGTTATATTATTTTAGTATGATTTAGCTGTCGCCCGAAACTTCGTAGGTGTATAATAAATTATACAAAAAAGCCATCCTCTTTAACTACTCTATCATTTAAAAAAAAACCTCGTCAATATCCACTGCGTAATTTTGAAGATATAGGCTGACAGGGACATACATACAAAAATAACAACTTGTTTTATATGTAATGATATGTTACTAACTTCACATAGGTACTGTGAAGTCTCAGAAAAGTAAATCTTCCATCAGTTCATATTGGTGATATTAATGTCGACTATCATGCATAATGAGTATGAATACCTTTCTCCAAGTTGAACAAAGTATTTTTCTATGGTATTTACAAAATGTTTATTTACAGATGGACCCCAAATTCCTCAAAAATCAGAGGTTTTGTTTAAAAGGCAACTTAAAGCCAGCAAAACAGGTAGCACGTGCCGCTGAGAGGAAAGCCACACGTGAGGCCAAGGCCAAGAAATGAATTCGTAGCTTTTAAGGAAATAAAAAAATTAAAATTTAATTTTGGTTGTTATTTCAATCTTCAAATGTATTTTCTAGTTTTGAGAAGTGCTATTTTGCTTGACTGTTGGTTTATGGTACTAAACTTGAACCCCCTTATTACAAAACGCGGCTCAACGTTAAACCCAGGTTTAACAAAATTTATTTACGAGGAATTGGATAGTTAGACCCGCTCTGACACTAGTTTGGCGTCGGTTTAAGACTAAGGTCGTTGTTAGATCTAGGATTTGAGAAAAATCTGCTTGAAATGCGCAATTGAAGTGTTTAAAAACCAGGCTTAAACTGTGGCTTAAACTTAGTCCACGTTTTGTAATAAGGCGGGAAGAGTTTGTTAGAATGCGCCAGTCTGAGGAACTGACTACTGGTTTAAATTGAAAATTTTTGTGTTGGATAGTAAATTTATCGAGGAAGGCTATATAACATCACGTCGCGACTAATAAGAGCGAAGCATAAGTGAAAAATGTTACAAAAACGGGAAAATTTTGAACAGCTAGTACAATAAAACAGTACAAAAAAATAAGTGATATTCTTTATTAAATGTAAAATAATTTTTACAATGAGCAATTATAGTTAGCAGTATAGTTTTTGACCATTTTCAATATTCTATCTATCTCCTGATGTAGTGTACTGAAGGAGAAAAATTCAAACTTGTCCTTACTTGCATTTTAATTCAGCATTCTCTATTGAAAATTTGACAGGAAATGGAGAAGACCCTTAACGTGGATAACATGCTAACCGTTATGGAAATGGCCGCCAGCGTTGGGTAATTGCCTAAGAATCATAGATCTGTGGACGAGTTAGTTACCGCACAAAAAACATGCCACATCCCTTTTATGTTTACCAACAATATGTGGGTACATAGGAAACACGAGGCAGAAGTTGGCATGAGACCCGCTTTCAGAATAACCCATTGTTCTAAGATATGAAACACTTAGGTTTCTAATTATACCACTACAACAATATAAGTTTTTAACATCTAGATGACAATGTACCTACCCATTCTTCGTAATTTACTGACCATTGTTTCTGGACATTTAGACTCCAGTCCCATTATCGCTTGCTACTCATAGAACGTCATAATAAACAGTATGGTGTGGGTAGGTCGGTTCTGTATCCTAACTCCTATGGTCATCAACATTCCCAGATTTATGGGTATACGCAAAGGGAAGATTTATGGTTTGAAACGCCGTCCGAATAGCCGAAAGTTGTATCATAAAACTATCACCGTCTCCGAGATACAGCCTGGTGGTGATTTTGTTCTACGTGGCACAAAGAAGACTACTTCCAAACTAAGTTTTGTATACGCTCGTAAGGCGGCTGCTTAATATCACTAAAGATTTCAGCAGTCATAATATACCTAATAGAGCTTTAAAATTCTGACTAGAGCTGCCTCCTCTCGACTTGATAAGGATATAGCAGTTAATCATAACCAATACCATGGAAGAACATGCCGAAACTCAACGAGAGGGTTTTTACGCTTGCTTTAATAAATCAATTGATTTTCGAATTATCGCAATACTTTTTCTCGTTTTCTATCCTTGACCACTGTTCAGTTAGGCTTAGCGTATTAATTGCATAGAGTTAGGTACGATAGCTCAAAACGTCACGTACTTACAAAATCGACCATTACTTATCTAAATTATGAACATTAGCCTGAAAGCATTGTTCATGTTTATTTTAACGTTTATTTACCATAATATCCTATTGTGGCAGACGCGTTAATGAGAACTGAACTCTACAAAATATAATAACAAAGAAATAATGCAGTGTTACGCACACCCGTTTAACAGTACGGTTATTTAGAAGTAATATAACTTATAAAATAACCCAACAAAATACACTGAATATAATATTATGAATAAATCTTGAATAAAGTTTCTACCCAGGTTTTGTTTTATATACAGCTTATTGACTGTAAACGAGAGACCTAGGTAAGGAATGAAGAATTATGATTGCCCTTTATTTGTCTTACCCTTATGTGCATTATGGTTTGCCCCATTGGGTTTAAACTTTTGTGGATTGTTAGGTCCTTTTTGTCCTGGTCCCTTCGGTCCAGGACCTTTCGGGCCTTGGGGTTTCGTATCGTCTCCATTGCCTTTGGAATTACTTTTTGGCTCTGCTGGAAGCCTCTTTATGAAGAATCGGAACGCCAGTTTTTTATTAGAAATGAAATGCGCCAACACATCTAAAGGCAAAACGGCACATTTACCCATGCGAAAAACTTCATCTGCCTTCAGCGCATCATTGAAACAGTGCTCGGTAAACACGACTTTTCTTCTAGAATTTTGTTGACTCAGCACATGTATTTCATAGATATGTTCGTGCGCAGCTTTCTTGCTGCCGATATGCTGTATAGCCCAGTACGCCATTTTCTGCAAGGTGTCAATTTTTAAAGTGATAATAAAAAGCATTTTACTTTGTGCTACCAAGTAGAGATGACGATCATCATTCTTGACGTCCACGTTATTTATCTGAACTTCCTCATCAGTAGTTACATTACAGTTGTTAGCGTGGCGATCCTTGAAGTGATCCATCATTTCCTTTAGTTTACCTGCGAAAAAGATTAAAATATTTGGCCATTGGGAGTAAATAACCTCGTAGGTATATTTACCTAATAAAAAATTAAAAATACATATAATAATATTTTGAGTATGTTTACCGGTCCATGAACATTTGCCAAAAACAGCACCCAGAGGGCACTCCATCTCTCGGAAAATGCATTCTTTAAGGTGATCTTCCATGTCCTTAGCTACCATTGTGTACACACACCCATCAGATTTGTTCACACAAGGTACCTTCGCCTAGTTTAAGAAAAACAAGTCAATTATCAAGACAAAATATAGCACTTAAAAGTATATAGGTACGCTATTCATCCATTCATGATGATGACAAATAATTACATATCTGATTTCTAACAGCCCTAAAAAGCTGACATAATAGTAGCACATGTGAAAATACATCCAGTTTGATATGGGTACCTAAGTACTCAATGCATTACAACTAGCTACGTACTTTTAGGTATAATAAGTTATAGTTGCGTGCAATGCGTTATTTATGTATCATTTATTTTCTAAATATCAGGCATAAGAAGTCACGCGCAACATTAGTATTTCATAATATACTTCATCGGTACATAATAATATAGGTACCTACCTATTTGTAACTATAATAATATTATCGACATACAAGTAATTTAGTTTAATTGCTGTACTATCTAAGTGTTAAGGGCCTACATCAATATTATCGTATATCATCGCCGACACGTACATGTTAACACAGCCAGTAGGCACAGAAAATGAAGAATTAGGGATACTTTTCCTATTTACTCAAAATCTACTAAATATATTTTAATTCTGATTTACGTGTTTCTACATATAATAGTTACTTAAGTTTTTAAAGTTATTTCATTAGTTAATACGCTAATTTTTGGAGCTTAGTTTGTAAGTTCGTAATAAGGCAATCACTGTTTTTTTTGTATAGGTAGATACTTTGGATTTCTATATTACGAAATACCCAACCGAACCTTCTCCAAAATCTACAGTGTACTTTTGAGAAGGCTATGTTTAAGCAACATTATTAAAGTCTGTGGTTAACATGAGTTACGTACCTTAGAAATGACCTCTTCCAAGGACCAATTACGCATCTGCGTAAGGGGTTGCCGACAGATGGGACAGAATGGCGGTACTAAATTTTGGGTACAGTTGCTGCACAAACTGTGTCCCGATTGACACTGGAAGATGGGAGCAGTCATCGTATCCATGCAGACGGGACATTCTGGCAGATCCACTGCCAAAGCTACTGCCCTATAACTAACAAATATGATTATTTTTATTTCAGCGACACGCAACACGTAACTACGTATGTTATGTGTTGCTGAAAAAGTTATTCAGAGAATACAGTGATTTTAGAACAATTCCTCTAAATTTCTAGAAATTCCTCTCATAAGTACTTACTTCTTATTGGCTTTTGCCGACGCCATTCTGGGCAACTCAATCTGTAACAGATAAAACAGGCTAGATAATGTAGTCTTGAATGTAAATCCTTAAAAGTGGCTTGAGGCGCGCAAGTGTTAGAGAATTATGAATACATCTTGTAATTTGTTATTAGTGGTAGTGGTGTTAGTTTAAACAATTCTTTCATATGTGATACGAAAGAATGGTTTCAGCTAAAACCAACTTATGAAGTAGCTGAAATGTAGGCGATTCTCTATATTGCAACTACAAAGTTAAGTTGGCGAGTTGCTATACGCTTAATTACCTGTTTATTTGTATTTAGTTATTTACTTTTTTCGGTCAAGTAGGTACGGAACCCTAAGTGTGCCAGTTTACCTCGCCCTTGTTTTTTAATCTATGATTGCAACAAAAAAATAAACTGAAGATTTAGAAAAATTCTTTGTTGGATAGGTACCTAGTCAATTTATCGAGCCACGGCTTTATATCTAAAGCCGTGGCTCGTGGTCGCAGCGTGATTTTATACTATCGTATAAAATCACGCTGCAACCAATAGGAGCGAAGCATCGGTGAAAAAAGTTTTAAAAACGAAACATGAACGAAAATTTTCTTTATTTGAATTGGGATTGTTCATAATTTTTGACCTACTGTTTTTATATTCTTTTAAGAAAATATAGACTAGGTATTTTAAGCAACTAATTTCAATATTATTGAAATATTCACTATACAGAATTTTTAAAAAATTCTTGAAGATATTACTTTAAATGTTGTAACGTCATCGTTTTACGCAATCTGTGTATATAGTTTTCTTGATAGACTTAATACAGATTGCACTTTATCTTTTCAAAGTTGACAAGTTGATATAATAGACCAATTTCAACTCCACTTCAGAGTAGTATATCCCTAAAAACGCTATAATACTTTAAGTCCTTCATTTCAAGGGCAAATAGAGATCATTTGCTTTTTTGGAAAAATAATCGTTATTATAGCAAATTTTCCGAAAAAAACTAATGGATCATGATCAGAAACTCTATTCCCCGAAATGGTTTACGAATTAAGAGTTTTAAAAAAATATGAACAATGCCCATTGTCTATAGTTGCGTGCAATGCGTTATTTATGTATCATTTATTTTCTAAATATCAGGCATAAGAAGTCACGCGCAACATTAGTATTTCATAATATACTTCATCGGTACATAATAATATAGGTACCTACCTATTTGTAACTATAATAATATTATCGACATACAAGTAATTTAGTTTAATTGCTGTACTATCTAAGTGTTAAGGGCCTACATCAATATTATCGTATATCATCGCCGACACGTACATGTTAACACAGCCAGTAGGCACAGAAAATGAAGAATTAGGGATACTTTTCCTATTTACTCAAAATCTACTAAATATATTTTAATTCTGATTTACGTGTTTCTACATATAATAGTTACTTAAGTTTTTAAAGTTATTTCATTAGTTAATACGCGATAATAGACCGACAAATGAAAAAAATAAAAAATTAGAGAGGTTGTTTCGCTAAGATTTTCTATCGAGAAAACTTTTTTCAATCGTGTTTCTGAGTTTATGCGATCCTAGATCATATATTGAAAAAACATATAAGTACTTAAAAATTAGAGCTCTAGCCATTCAATCTAAAGAAACAATGAAAACTTCGTACGTAGAAAAATGCACGAAGCTATTTTAGTATCCTCTTAAGTTCTAATCGTTGCATAACAAATGGTACAATAAGAGGTTCAATGAGATTACAATCAAACGTGTCAATCTATTTATTTCTTCGATAAGTCCTTAACTCAGCGACTTCGAGTTGGTATTATTGGTGCTCCATAACCACACTGTTAAAATCATGTACCCCTATCGCGTCTATTTTTGATCACTCACGTCAGACAGTTCGTCCGTTTGCTTGCTTTGTATTAAAAAATGGTTTGTTTAAACATAAACATTTTTGTTTAAACATAGACCATGCCCAAGCTATTTTTGTGAAGACTGATTTTGATAAAGAAGATTTATAATTTAATTTTTGTGTACATTTATAATGGAGCGATTATTGTTGAAAATGTAAAAAGTCAGGACAAAATTAGGTTTAACCATCGTTAAAGTATAGTACTTATACCATTTTATTTATGGTTTAACCAAAGCAGGCTTGTACATAATTATGATACAAACACGTAGCGACGCAATCAAATCCTAGGTTAGGCCCACGGAATATAGAATGTGGTTAGGCCATAATATTATGGTGAATTTATTTATTTTAAGAAGCGTTTTGTGCATATATTATTATTATGACATTTTTTGAGCTGGGTCAGTGTCGTTTTAGATGTGCGATGCTTTCCTTGTAGAGATTGTGTGCAGGCACAAAATCTTAATTTTGCTTCCTTGCTTATAAATCTCTCTGTCTAACTATTGAAATCAGATTCACTATTTTAATATTCTTTACGAAAAGAAAGATACAGACAAGGACAACGGCGACATGGTCACATACCCGGTGGAACTAAATTGAAATAAACATACGCGATTTTAAACATAGCATAATAAAAAAACAACAAAAAAACATTGTAAACATTGTTAGTACAATGACATAATATTTAATGTGTAAAAACAATGTGAAAAAAAGTATCACGGATGTTATTTAATTAAGGATAACAGTTACCATCTTAATTAAACACTATTTAAAATGTATCTACAAAAAATAATTCCGAAAAGTTGAAAATCTTTTACAAACTTTAAAATCATTTAAATTTGTGTCCTAAACACGTTAAAAATCTAGCTAAGCACTTTACTGTCTGCTCAGCCAGCCAGATAATAGATCTGTGTAGATAAGTAAATTACAAATAATAACAATTACGACTCACCTCCAATTGTACTAAACGATATTAAATCAGAATTATGCAGACAAATCACAATTGTTTCTGACTGACTTGTTGCCTACCTACTTCACAATTCACATTTCACAAAGGAAGCTAGGAATCAAAATGGCAGACGAAACGATACACGATACGAGATTATTTCAATAAAATTGTACCTATGTCTATGTAGATGGTATCACGTTTTATACGTTATGCAGTGTGCATAAGGATTAAAATACTTTGAACAATTTTTTGGAATCGGGTACTCCCTTGATTATATTGCACTGTGTTGCCATATCACTGCAACCAGCATGCCGCTACGTTACACGCTATGGTTCTAAAAGCATATGGACATGACTACTAAAAGAAGCCCTAATTGTACAATTAATTATTATTTGTTTTTATTTTATATTTTATGCTTAATACTATCTTGAACTTGAGATAATGATTCTTAATTAGTGAAATAGATAAATGGAGCACAATAAATACATTTTTTAACTTACTTTTTTTATCAAGTGAAGCGATACCTAATGGTCAAAAAATCACGCAAATTAATCTGCCTTAACTTCCTTACTTTTAGTTAAAAGTGAAAGTGAGTTTGTTTGTTTGTAACGTTTTCACGTAAAATCTACAGGATGGAATTACGCGAAACTTGCTATAGAGATAATTTATAGTTTGTATAAACTTTATTATGCATAAATGTCTGATAAATCTGATAATCGTTAAATGCTTACCTAGACCTACTTAACCGACTTTGGTATATTAGGTGCCTGTTTTTATTATTATTATTTTAACCAACAGAAATCTTGATAATAACATGTTAAGAAAAAAATGGTTTGAAATTATTGGAATTGAAAACATAGACTCTTTCTCTTCGGAAAATGTGGTATGTGTCATTTGGCCATTATTAAACGTTTAATCGTTTAATCTGAAGCCCAAGAACTTTATGGTTGTGTGGATCTTGGCAATAATATTATAAACTAGCTGTCAATTATCAAGGGTTCAAGCACGAAGTATAGATACAAGGAGTCCGAACGGTATAGGCTTTTCCATAATATTTCGTGTACACAATAATAAACCCAGATCATAGTTCTATTTTCTGCCACTGGCTGCGCAAGTATTCAGGACGTACCGATGCTATTATAGAATATCAGAATATCTCTTGACCTTCTCTGTATTGTTGGGTTTAAAGCACTCGAAAAATTTCTAAAAATTTCCTAAAACTTATATTTAACTCCACGTTTCTCAGAATATTTTTTTCCACAGGTGTCAATAGTTCAAACGAGTACTTCTTGAAAAATGGCGCGCTCTACCGGCAAAAAATCTGTCCCTTAAATTGAGACCATTCGTTCAACATTACGTTCGGACTCCTTGTATCTATACTTCGTGCTCTTTGGGTTGGTTGTTGTACTTGTATTGTATTGTAATAAACGTAGTATCTTCTATCTATTCTGTGATTGTGTTTTGTTTGATTTGAATTTTAATAATTAATTTGTAAACAGAAAATATATTTATAGAGACCATTTAACATTTGCAATGACTTCGAACCTAAAAAATATGAGTTTTGCCTCCGTAGCAAAAAATTCGGAATTACTGCTTAACTTATTAGATAAGTATGTAAAAGTGGAGTTGATTAAGAGCTGCTTATACAGGGGCTTTGTACATTCCATAGATCCTGTAAGTCACAGGTAAGTTATTAATTAAATAAAAATCTATTCATTTCATTTAATCAAAAAATTCAATACATATATTATAACTTCTTTCTTTTTTGTACAGACTCTTGGTTAAAAGTGAAAGATTTTAATGGATATTTTAAAATATTTCAGTATAATTTTATCAATACCGGATGAGAACAAATATTTAACAGCTATAATTCCTGGGCATGCCATTTTAAATGTGACTGAAGAAGAAACCTTAGCTGAATTAACACCTCCACGAAGAAAGCCCAAACAAGAAGGTGCAAATGAAGATGTAGTAAAAAGGAAAATTAAACTAATAGCATGGTTTAAATCCAATTTATTGCCAGTCTCAGAATTAGATGATAAAATAATAATAGGCGATGTAAGCCTTTTACCTCCTTATAATGTTTTGGACCTCTGTACAGAAAATCCTATTGTGGCTATGGAAATTAAGAAAATTATGGAACGGATGCCAGAACATTTTGGTTTATAATAGCTAGACAATTATTTAAAGTTATATTTTTACAATAAGAGTTTGACCAGAAGACAGTAAATTATGCCTAAAAAAGTCATTTGTAAATGCTTGGTAAACAGTACACAGTGTATTGTAACATCTTATTATTTTTTATTATCAAGTCAGTTGGCACATGAGATATGAAAAAAAATTGTATTACATTATCAAATGTGTCTTGTTAGTTAAGTGAAGTACCAACTTAAAACTTCTATATGAAAAAGTATGATATAATCTATTTAATAATATCATACTTTTTCTCTTATTATACCTATTAATTTAATTATTATTCTTGTTATTTTTTATTATACCTATGTATGTATTTGCAAGCTTATTAATTTTGTATAAGCATGGTTCTTACAATCGATATACATTACTCATTTCACATTATTTATTCTAATATATTAATACATTGCTGATGAGCGTCAGAATCGCAAGCTAGGGCTTTGCTGAAAATCGGCGTTGTGTCATTTCATTGGATGTCACAACATTGCCGAGCAAAGTTCCTTTTGTTCCCCGTAGATGCGACACATCAGTAGTTAGTTCTAGTTTCACGTAGATATAGTTTTAAATTACATAATTGTGTCTCTTTCTGCGGAATATTAAAGTCTACTTTCTTTCTTTCTTTCTTTCTATGAAAAGATTTAAGATTTATTTTTAAAATGGAATTCTAACATTTTGTTGGTGTTGAATTAGCTAATGAATGAAAATATCATAATCTAAATAAATAATCCTCCTTATTTTTACTTCTTATAAAACAAGTCGTAATTTTTGTATGTATGTTAGCTATGTGAGCTTATATCTTCAAAAATATGCAACGGATCTGGATGCAGTTTTTTTTTATAGATAGAATGTTTCAAGAGGATGGCTTTTTTGCATAATTTGCTGGGATTTGCTGTATATTGGATGAGATATGATTAAATTTACCGAGAAACTCGGATGCGTGTGAGCTGTAAATGAAAACGCTCTGCCTTATGTGAGGCACAACAAACTAAAGTATGGAGGAATTGTTTGTTACCTATATTTCTTCAAAAAAGTCCGCGATATAGCTATTAAAATGTCGCAAAAATTATCAAATTCAATAGGGTGTTTTCAAAAGCTATTTAAGTGTATATACTAATCTTTTTTATCAAATTAAATACCTTAGTTATCTTACACGTTTAATATAGATTATAATTGCTTTTTACAGCATGTAATTTAAATGAATATCTTAGATGTGACGAAAAAAGAATTACGCGCGACAAAATAAAATACTTAACCTGTTGGCCGAGCAACACGAACGTTTCCTTGGTCTTCTGTCCATACTCTAATATTTGGATGTTTGGTTAATGTTGGATTGTATGAATGTAAGGATATTTGTTGTTCTTTCACGTAAAGACTACTGGATGGATTTTCATGAAACTTTCCTAAATTCTACGCGTACGGAGCCGCAACAGCTAGTGTTTAGTAAAACTTTTAATATTTCATAAGACTTATGAAAACAAAATAAAATAAAAAATATCTTTAATAAATAATATAATCTTTTATTTAATAAATAAAATTACTGAAGACATAAATAAAACTACTTTTTACGGATTTAGACGCGTGTATTTGTTTTAAATTTCAGCCTGACTTTCGGAGAGTTCAATCACCATAGTCACACGTCTCCGAAACGTCGGGCTAAAATTTAAAACAAATTACGCGTCTAAATCCGTAAAAAATAGTTTTATTTTAACAAATGAGTCGCGCAAGTGTTGGAGAAGTTTTTACAAGGTTTTCTAACTTGAGTATTAAACCAACAGGAGCAGCTACACACGATGTTTTCTATGACAAATATAGTGCCACGACGGCGGGGTGCTTAGGTAACACATACAAACTATAATGATAGTTCATTGGTCGCTACGCATACCCCGCCCAAATCATGTGAGGCTCTTAGCACCCTGTGGAATAAATGGGGTGGTGACACTAGTATTCTTAATCCTTCACCACACGGAAATAACCTCACGAGCTGTGACTCAGAACATTTAGGCAAGGAAACAGGGGCGTAGCTACCGCCGTATCAATTATACGGGGCCCCCGGGCCAAGAGGGCCCCGTCGCACAGTCTACGGACGGGAGCTAAAATCGGAAATTTTTTGTTCTGCTTAATTATGGACTGGCATAAAGATGTACAAGGCGAGAGTAGAACACCCAGATGCCAATTCCGTCTAGTTTTGGTGCTATGCGGTACCAAAGTTCGCCGTTTTTCTGCGACTTAATTACAAAAAAGTTATATTTCTTTGAAATTATCTGTTTAACAATTTAACGCGTTCAATGCTGAATAATTTGCGAATTTATAGCCAATGCTAATAAAAGAGTCATTCGCCCAGTGCTGAAAACGCGTATGTGCGTTCAAAAAATTTTTCGCGTAGTGCTAAGAACGCTTATATGCGTTCATAGAAAACTCGCGTAGTGCGGCTGGACGCTATAGCGCGTTGTCTTTTACCTTCCCGCAGTGCGGCCAACGCTTATGTGCGTTCGGTAACTTTCGAGTTTTATGACTGTCATATAACAATTACGGGTCATAAAAAGGTGTTGGATGGATAAAGGTGCTTCCACACTAGTGTTTATTTGTAAGAGATTTTGTGAAGTTTACGCCATAATATATCTTCGTGCGGTTTTGTTAAAATAGTAAGTTATACCTTAATAAAACAGTAATAGTAAAGGTACCTTCTCCCGAAAGCCCTTTTATTCTTAATTTTTTTTAGTTTACGACTCTTCTCCCGCCTCGTAATAGACACCATTTATAAATAGACTAAAACTACCTATTACTTTAGTTAAAAGAGCGAGTCATAATAAAATTATTTCAATAATCTATTGTACTAAATTAGGTTATTGTTGTCGTCGCTGCCGCCGCCAGCCCCCCCCCCCCTGCAAGATTCGTAGCAGAAACCTGACTAGTGTGTAGTCTCCTTTACAATTCCACATTTTACGACCGCTTCGAAACAATAGACACCCAGAATACACGCTATAAACGCACAGGTGCGGCGCACCCCGCTTGCCTACAGATTTTTTTTTGTATGGACGCGCATACGCGTCCGCCCGCACTTGGTGAAGATCAGAAAAACGCGCATAAGCGTTAGCCGCACTGAACGTATTAATCTTGTATTGTATCACATAACTTACTTAATAAGCTATATTTTAGGCTTTTTTGCTAAGCTGTTACGTCAGTATTTAGTCTTAAAACAAGCATTTTCTACTTTTCAGATAATGTTTTTTTCTCCAAAATTACAAAATTTTGGCAACTAGTCTTCATTTAGAATCAAAGATCTAGCTTTATACAAAGCCCAGAAAAAAAAATTACGTGCAGGAAGAGTGGAACTTTTGAGATATACAATTTTGAAAATTTGTACTAGGGTTGACACTACGCGCGATGCGGTCTGCCTGCCAACTAAGTAGTAAAAATAAAAAAATCGTATTTAAATGTTCTTATCTTTATTAGAAACGATGAGGAAAGTGTAAATGTGATGGAAAATTCTTAATCACCTTAGATGGCCACATTCACCAGGCTAGTAACTATGATTTTTTTATTTATTTCTAATACATACTAAGTACATTGTTACCATAAGTTAAAATTACATATCAGTAGTTAGTCTAGTTCTTTTAGGACAAGGCTTAACAGGCCATTATCGTCAAAACTTTTTTCGCATTTGTCATTTCGATAGCCCTGTTGACACTTAAGTTTGTAAATTGCGTTATCTCAATTTTCTCAAAAGTTCCACGGATTTGGCATCTAGTTTTTGTGTGTGCATAGAATGATTGTTTACCTTCATTTTAAAGTAAAAATTGGTCAAGTGCGAGTCGGACTCACGCACGAAGGGTTCCGTACCATTATCTATGCAACATAAGGCAACGTTATTAGTATCGAGCAAGAAACGGTAAAAAAATCATGTTTGTTGTATGGGAGCCCCCCTTAAATATTTATTTTATTTTATTTTTAGTATTTGTTGTTATAGCGGCAATAGAAATACATCATCTGTGAAAATTTCAACTCTCTAGCTATCACCGTTCTTGAGATACAGCCTGGTGACAGACGGACGGACGGACAGCGAAGTCTCAGTAATAGGGTCCCGTTTTTACCCTTTGGGTACGGAACCCTAAAAACTAGATGCCAAAAGTGTGTAACATTAAAGAAAAAAAAAATCTGATAAACTAAAATCAACTTTTTTTAGCCCTAATATTGACATTATTGTATACGAAAAATCATCAAATATACACTATTAAATATGCTATCAGATACTATCAAATATTTAGTTATTAGAAAAATAATTTAAAAGAAATAACATTTTGTCGTTTTCGAACCGCAAAAAAACAGCAAACTTTGGTATTACATAGCACCAAAACTAGACGGAATTGGCATCTATGGTATTGGCATATATGAATGGTGTTCTACTCTCGCCTTTTACATCTTTATGCAAGTCCATAATTGAGCAGAATAAAAAATTTCCGTTTTTAGCACCCGTCCGTACACTATGCGTCGTGCGTAAGCAAAAATTGATAAACACTTCAAAATTCTTTATTATTTCAGAAATTTCATGCGCAGTTTTTTTTTCTTTTGTGAGAAATCTTTACCCTTCATAAGGGCCCCCAAGTAAATTTTTATACGGGGCAGTGTTGCCAACTCTGGGGTTTTCCCCCCAAATTTAGGGAGAAAAAATCTATAAGTACAGGGATTTTTTAGGGGGTGAAATTTTTAAATTTTCTTAACTTTGATCCGTCGTTTGGGGAGTTTTGTTTTGAATTTAGTGGTTTTTTAAATTGCTTTAGGGGGAAAGTTTTCAAACAGCTGGCAACACTGATACGGGGCCCCACCAAGGCACGCTACGCCTCTGTAAGGAAATATCCCATCTTGGCGAAAACCGTATTTAAATAATTTACTCCGTAGTTCATTTATGTTTTTTTGCGAACAGACGGACGAACGCAATGTTGTTTTTAGATGTGATGACGCTTCAAAAATGAAAAATGTCAAATACATATTTGGCCATTAGCGAGTTGTCAGTCTACGGTAGTAAGTGGCATGAAGGTATAGATAAAAAATAGGAGGCCATACTTGGAACATCGGTTTGAGGCAAATACCTACGTATCTCTATCTCACTCTCTGTGGTCTGACCTCTCTTTTTAGTGTGGCCTTAGTACTGCTATCTCCTTATTAAAATCTCCTAGTAAATTCTTAAAAAGAGTCACCACACATATCAAATCACAAGTTAAACACTGTCATTTGATAGTGTTTAATCGTAACTATAAATAACTAGTTGAAATACGATGAATGAAATTAAAAATAATAAAATAGTAGATCACGGATGCTTTTCATGGTTGACGAATCAGTGAATTATTTTCCCCATTTCCTAAGGATTTCGTAATTTGGCAACATTGGTCACCATATGTCAAGTTGTCGACAAAATTGTGCCAATATGTCGGTTGTTTACTTTACGGTTCACAGCTTCGTTTCAAATTTTCGACTCTAATTATTTTTATAATTAAAGAAATGGTGCAAACTTGTGTAGTGCGTGGTTGCGGTAGTACGTGGTGTCCAGGAGGTGATATACAATTTCACGCGTAAGTGTTTAGATCGTGATTTCTGGCATTGAATAACTGCAAACATATTTCTTTGTATTTTCAATTAAATACTTCATAAAATGATTAAACAATGTTTTCAGCATACTTCTAACTAACTATACTGATAACGATGTAAAGATCTAATAGTCTTACATTGAATTTCATGGACTTAGTGCAATTTTATCTTTCTTGTTTACAAGAAGTAATTTTGAAATAGTGTGACCATACTGAGGACATATCTAGGACTTTCTGTGGGACCTGAACTAAATTATACATGTTTGCTTAGTCATTTAATTTTTATTTCACATTATTTACAACATTAATATACTTACCTACAATATTATTTTTTTAGATTTCCTAAAAATAGTACCCAGAGGAAATTATGGTTATCCATTGTACCATTGAAAATGAAATTTTATGAAAGTGCAAGGATTTTTTAAAACAAACAGCAGTTCCTACTATAATTACAAATCAAGAAGCAGTATCACCTTGCAAGGTAAAATTTCAAGTATCTATTTACAAACTCATTGATCATTGAATCATTTTTCTGTATCTTTGTAACATGTATTTAGGTCTGAAATAAAGGTAAATTACCATTATTTTATCTCAAGCAGATCTCACAATCATTCATTAATTTCGTATTGCCGTAGGAACTACACCTTTGTTCTAGTAATTATCTATTTCCCACCAATATTCTATAGGTACATCGTACATACGAACTAGGAAATTTTACGTGTTTATAAATGTAAAAAGAATAATAAATTTAACAACCGAACCTCCAGTTACTGTTAAAAAACTAGAATTATCCAAACTTTCACGCGATAACAAACAGTTTGTTTTTTGAGTATTTTTTTTACGCACAGTACATAAAGTATCTCGACACATAAAATCTATACGGGCTAGGTCTTAGAAGTGAACATTTTGTTGACACTATATGGAACACAACTACTTGAAGTTTTGTCCTGGAAGAAATACAATAAAGGTTACCCTACTTAGAAAGAAAGGGTTTGACCACAGTGAGCGAGATAGCCATACATCATTTTTGCTTCAAGTAGGTATTCAGAGTCTGGACTCCACTTTTATCTGTACCTTCATGGTAAGTGGTAAGTGTACGTTAACCAACCGGTGACAATTGTGACAAAGAGGGCAAGCAAGCAAGAAATGATGATGCGTTTACCACTGTAAACAGTCGAACTCGCGCCTTACGCGATATGTTCGTTCGGATAGCTGCGTTTAAGTTACCTATCCATTCGATGTGTTACAATCGCGTGATTTTTCTAATTTCAATAACCAACAGCTGTGTATAACGATAAAGTCTGCTCAATCATTAAATTATGTGATGTCATATTGTTATCTAGTGTCAATACACTGTAATGCACAATGTACTCAGTCTTATTTATTTAACGTCTAACGTTACCCAGCAGTTTGACGTTACACTCTTCTGAATCGGCCGTTTGTTGTTTTAATTACAAATTTGTTTTTTTTTATGTCGGATATAACATAAAATTAATAAAAATGAGTACCAAAACAAATACAAAAGTGCAATATTTAGCAGGTGTCTGCGGTGAGTAAAGCAATATAAAGTGCGGGAAAATTTAAATTTATCGATTTAACGTTCGATTTTATTCAGCTGCCTTCGCTTTTACTTTCACGGGAGCAACACTGTCTTGGCCTTCACCAGCGATACCAAAGTTCAGAAATGGCGAAACCGGTGTGGTTATCTCTGATGTAAGAACAAGTTAATTATCGTTATGTTGTAATACAAAAATTATTTATCAAATTCTATTCGCCACCATGTTAAATACTTTTAATGATGGAGAGCTGTACAATTCTGTTTTGTTGCGCCAAATCTAAATTAAAATCAAACTAAATACGATGTAATTTTAGTGGCTATGTTAGATTGTAAAGCACAATATACTACACATTTAAGAATACAAGTATCACCACCCCATCTCCTCCCAAGGGTGCTGTAACAGTCAGCTAAGGGATATTGGGATATTGTACACAGATAGCATCCTCTGTGAAAGACGGAAACCTCGAAAATAAACCCTGTGCCAACACGCCTGGTCAGCGCGTCACAGTAGACCATAATCCCTCCCAAAGTGAAGGAGGCCCGTGCCCAACAGTGGGACTTAAGTGTCTGGAGAGAAAGTAGAATCGACATAATTTAACTTTCACATTTTCTCATAAGATAAAAGCTTCAACAGCCGATCGATGGTAAAGGCACACACAGGTTCACACGGTTTGTGTCAAAAGTTGGTACTTAATCTTCCTTTGCTTATTTTACAATTTTGATAGCGTAAGAAGTGTGAATTTTGCTTGTACTAAAAATAGTAATTTAAAGCGACCGACTATTTACAATATTTTTTCTTTAGACAGAGATATCGTGGGTAGTTTCTCTTCATTCCGCGGGTGCACTCCTTGGATGCTATTTCGGCCAGGTATTTAACGAGAAAACGGGGCGTCGTCGTACGCTGATCGGCTCATCTATACCAGCCGTCATAGGCGCCGTAAGTTATTTAACATCAACACACATCTTCTGTAAATTATTTTGTAAAGACGTCTCTTAAAAAAAGTTCCGGGTTGTTGAAATTCGCTTTAATAATATGATTACAAGTACTGAAGCAGCTACCTAGCTACTGACAACCTATTAGAGAGATTTCCTTCGCTGGGACTTCGCAGAGTTACATAGCATATAGATCTGATCCATGTGCTATATTTAAAGGCTGTTTATCTGTAATCTGTGTAATCAAATTCTAAATTTAAAAAGTTTATTAAACTTAATTAAAAAAATATGTAAAAAGCGTAATAAACAATTTCTGATTATATTAAAAATTATAAAGCTTGAGTGTAGGTTTCTCTGGAGCAATACGTATTGTATATTGTAACGTTTTATTAGCATTGTAAGTATAATTGTTAAAGTATTTAAAAAAAGAAATATTAATTTAATTAAAAGCTCTGCTGAGTTTCTTACGCCGCGGGGTTCTTCTCAGCAGATTGCGTCTTGAACCGGTTGTAGGGGAATAAAATGTTTGGACTTGTCATAAGCACATCATTTTCTCAAATTTATTATATGTCTACATCTACATGATTAAATGATTTTCATTTAATCATCATTACGTACGTAAATTATAGGTTTACAAGTTAATATGAAAAGCAAATAGAGCGTGTTGCTATTTATAAATACGTACGGAACCGAAATGTTTATATAAGAGTTAAATACACGATAGTAATGTTAGCCCACCGCTACATACCATACATAATTATGGCCTTTAATTTATCCTGACTGCGATTAGACATAATTTACTGCAATAAAGATAGCTATAATATTGCGATACGACGAATTGCGGAAGGTCGGTGCTTTTTCGCCGTTTACAAGTTTATGTTAGTTAACGCATCATTACCAGAAAAGACTATTTACTACTAAAAAGACGGGCTTCGTGGTCGAATGGTTCATGTAACGGACTGCCGTTCACGATGTCTCGGGTTCGATTCCCGCTCGGGACAATCATTTGTGTGATTTCTCTAATTGTCAAGTGTTTGTACTGCGTTTGGGTGTTCCTATGTATTATAAGTATGTATTTACAAAAGAAAAGTAAGTAGTATATATATTCTATTCGTATTCTGGTACCCATAACACGAGCATATAATAATATAAGCTTAGCTTGGGACCAGAGGAGGTTTATAAAATGTCCATGATATACAAGTGATACTGAAATAATATGCATGTCACCATATCACATTAAATAAATTTTTAAGCAGACACCTACCTCATAGGCTAATATACCATACATTTTTTTTTAGTGTATTATGATGATGACAAGCCTTCCTTGGCTGATGTGTATAGCTAGATTTCTTATGGGGCTAGCTACGGGCATCATAGCTGTGGTAAGAAGTTATTTCGTTTATGAACAAAAGACTGCCTAAGAAATTGTTATGCCTACATTTTATTCGATTCAGCGTAGGATAACTCTTATCCCATATTAATGTACATGGTCGCTTAAAAACATCGAACTATTAGTCACACATTCGTAGAAAAACAATGGACAATTTGAAAGTAATATTTTAATTGTTAACTTAAATGCATACCTACTCTATGCGTAAATGTCTCGCGTACTAGTATTAGTGATTTCCAATGAATAACAACAGTAGTAACAGGAAGCCGAAGCGACATAATTAAATGAATTATTAGTAATTCTTATTAGCAGATTGATATTTGGACTTTTAAAGTCTTTGCCGTAGAATTTTTAAAGACAATCTTTAGAACACTAAAGAATGTAAATTTTTTCCTATTTACTCATTTATTTGGCTATGAAAAGTAAACCCATAAAGTATTTTTTGTATCGATTTTTTATGAAAAAACGTTCGAAAATTCTCGGTTGTTTAATAACTACTTTAATATCAAACTACTTTCAGGTGACTATGATATATGTAACAGAAATAGCGGATAAAGAAATACGTGGTGCCTTGGGGATGACCATTCAAGTGATGAATAACTTTGGTAGTCTCATGGTGTACAGTGTGGGACCATTTGTTTCTTATACTACACTCAATGCTATATTGTTATCGATACCAATATGCTATTTATTACTATGCTCATGGATACCAGAGTCTCCTTATTATCATCTAAAAGACGGGAGAGTTGAAACTGCGAAAAAGGAGTATATGAAATTAAGGGGTATTACAGATGAGAAGGTAAATCATGTTATTTACTGTCTATATTTTGAGGACCATGTAGAAGTTATCCTTTTTTAATGTAATTATTTATGTTTTAGTTGATAGAAGATGATATAAACACAATTCGAGTGCATGTGCGAGAAAGCATGGAGAATAAAACAACATTAAAGGAATTGTTAACTAACAGAAGATATAGGAAAGCCATATACATAGTAATAGGTATGAACATAATTAGTTAGCGAAAATGTATTTCTGTACGCCAAAAATTTTGTTAATGTCACACGGGAGTTACGTAAAACTTTAGCCATAGTACGTTCAATTTAGAAATCAAGCTCGACGAAGTTGAGTGCAATAATATATGGTAATATTCTATTTATACGCCTATCTCTGTTTTCAGCGTAGATTTGCGGGTATGTCAGGATTTTAAGACATAACGAGAAATGGCATTTTACTGCAATATCGATTTTATATTAAGTTAAACTGTAATTTTAGTAACACGCTGTATATGCAGACAGTTTTGACAGCATAATACTTATAAAGTCCAACATCGGCGCATTGATAACATTTATCTCTTTGAAATACTAAGAGATAAATGTACCTATTTGAAACAGACTTTTGCTGTATTTAAGATTAGCAGTTGTCATGTGTGATAACTGTAAAGTGCTTATACTGCTGTTATTTAAATTAAATAACTAAAGAAAACTTATCACTTCCGTAATAGCTCCAATTTAAATAGGAAGCAATATTTAAATATTTGCCTTAATTAGACTAATTTTAATAATGTTGTTTGCTCAAGTAGATAATTAGTAACGTAGGTGTATTAAAATAAGAAATTATTTGTTGCGGAAGCATTTTGTGTTTGTAAACAACTGTTGGGTTCAGCAGCGCCTTATCAAAGACCGTGTAAAACACGCGGTCTTATGAGGCTCTTACTAAATGGGACATTGATAAATAATGATTATAATATTTATAATGTAGCTTATATGATTTGTCTTTGTTATTCAATAAATAAATTTTCGCACTTAATAATAACTTTTATTCTAAACAACATCGCGTGATATATACCCTAGCTGTGTTTACTAGCTAATGGCGTTTTAATAAACTCATAACTTTGTACGAATATCTGGTCGGCATTGGTACCATTTCTACACACACATCTAACTTACGAGTAACTAAAAATTAATTTTGATAGAGTCGATTACACAATTCGGCAATCTTCATACAGACCTTTCTTGTTATAAAAACTGTTTATTGCAGACTAAAGATTATAAATAATATAAATGTGTACAATAAAATAGCCAATTAATACAAAGTACAGCAATAGTTGTTTTAATTTTTTAGTTAAGTTTAGTTGTGGGTGTAGAATCGACACCAATGTTATGTGTTCTTTAAAAATTGCAGTTGATTTCGCAAGATAATATGTGATGTGATAACAATGAGCAAATTTTAACTAATTTCTGATGGAATATCGACGGGCTTCGTGGTTCATGTAAGGGACTGCCGTTCACGAGGTAGCGGGTTCGATTCCCGCTTGGGACAATCATTTGTGTGATATCTATAAATGTCATACGTCTGGGTGTTTTCTATGTATTATAAGTATGTATTTACAAAAGAAAAATAGTTTATGTATTATATTCTGGTACCCATAACACAAGCATAATAAGCTCAGCATGGGACCAGAGGACGTTGTGTGTAATGTCCATGAATATTTATTTATTAATAAAGACGACTCTTAATATACGAGTATCAACCGATTTTAAAAAAGGATGTTATTTTAGATCTCAAGTTTAAAACTTTATACATATTATCTTAATCTTAATTACTGGGTTGTGTTGTGTTATTTGCTTGTACGGATACCTACACTATTTACTATTTATACTGATCATGTAGCTTAATATTCTCTTCATTAAAAAAAAAAGTAGTATATGTATTCTATCCGTATTCTGGTACCCATAACACAAGTATATAAGCTTACCTTGGGATCAGAGGACGTTGTGTATAATGTCCATGAATATTTATTTATTATTTGCGAGTCATAAACTATGTATTTGATGTATTTATAATTTACAGGTTTAAAATTGCTGCAATACATGACTGGTATCTTAGTGATACAATCCTACTTGGAATCAATATTTAGAGAAACCAGTTTCATTACGGGACCAATCTGCAGTATTGTGTATGGATTTGTACAATTAGGGGCAGGTTAGCAATTTATTGACGTTTGAATCCTAAACCTTGTTTGTTTTGAATAAAAGATTCCGAATCTAGCCAATACTATTTTCATTATTGTACTACTAAATTGGCGAACATGCGTACGGCCCACCTGATGGGAAGCTGTCACCGTAGCCTATAAACGTCTTCAACATCAGAGGTATCACTCGCGCGTCGCTGACCCTTTAGAATTATTTTCACAGCTTTTTTGAAGAACCCCTATACTGTTGTAGTCCAATATTATCTTAATTAACCCTTAAAAATTAGTGGGTATAAGGTAATATTCGTCAGGAATCTTGTTATACATGACGTCACAGAATTTACTAAATAAACGTCAACTTATTTCATAGCTGTGAAAGTAAGTAGGTAATGTTGGCTGACTCTGGGATCTTATACTATTAATCTTTTTTAATTCGCAAATTTTATTTTAATTCACTATTTTCTATTTCAGGTATATTCGCCACGTTTTTAACCAGATGGATGGGTCGTCGCATCCTTATGTTCACATCTTGTCTCGGCGTCTCAGTGGCGATGACTTTAGTCGGTTTATACTTTTGTTTACGAGACGTGGTCCAAGTCACTCCAGAAACTTTGCTGACAATAAATTGGCTTCCTGTGACAGGAATTGTGTGTTTCAACATATTATACGCTTGTGGTATTGGAAACTTACCATATGTAATGCAAGCTGAATTATTCCCAGTTAATGTAAAAGGTATAGCGTCTAGTGTCGCTACAATGTTGGCCTGTATTTTAGGCTTTGTCATCACTAAATATTACCAGCAAGTAAAGAATTCATTCGGCGATTATGTAGTATTTTGGTTTTTCGCTTTAATAGGTTATTTAGGTTTATTTTTTATTTACTTTTGCGTACCAGAAACGAAAAGTAAAACTTTAGAAGAGGTGCAAGATAACGTCCAAAGGCAACCAGAGCAAGAGGCGTTAACTAATGATAATAAACAAAATCCTTCGTAATTTAAAATTAACTAGAGGTTTATGAACTGAATCATGTGTTACCAAATCATCTATTATTAATGTAGACAAAGTAATCAAAGCTTATATAACAAAGATAACTTTGAATAACGCTCGTATTCACAAACAATATTTACATAAGTAAGTACTTAAGTGTTGATGCACTGTGCAAAGGGCAACACTTTTCAGTGCGTTCCGTTCATCGAGCCTTTGTATTCATAGACAAAACTTAGCTATGCGTTCAGTTCATGGAGACTAGAAGAAAGGAGGAATATCTCAGTATATTAAAAAGTGTCCGCTGAAAGGCAGCAAATTAAGGTGGCACCATAGTAGCAAGTGGAAAAATTTTAAAAAGAGCGCCACAAATTATTAGAAAGGAAAGAAAAACTTCCGCTTTGTTACAGCGCAGTTTTTTAAATCACTATATTATATAGACAGACATGACCCTGAAATAAATTTATATTAATTATTATTATAATGATACGGTGTTTTTAAGTACCTACCCCAAATATTTGTAAATAGCAAATAGAAAATAGTATTAAAGAATTACCGTTACAGTAGCACACTTCACTCTGCTTATAACTGCTACATTCATATCATTCATCTTGCTACACTAGCGCTATTTCGGTGAGTGTTATTTGCTGTTTACAAGTGGACACTTTTAGACTGATCCCCCATACAAGATATTCCTCCTTTCTTCTAGTCTCCATGGTTCAGTTTAACAAACGCTTAATGCGCTTCACCACTTAAGTACTGTTTGTGAAATGATTTTGCTACCCCTGTGCGTCCATGCCTGCTATGAGACCTCACAGTAACGTTTGTAAATACGGCTGTTAGTAAAGAAAATATTGTGCAACAGAACTGTTACGAATGTGGTTATCAATTAGATAATTGAAATATACAAGTATTGCCGTTAACAGCTATAGTCTAGTCAATTGAATAGTATTTAAATTCATAAACAAAGATTATAGAATTTAAATAATAAGGCCTAGTCCAAAACTAAGCGTACCTAACTGTATCATCGTGTCTGTTAGATATTTTGTAATTTAAATCTTATTGTTATAGTTTTTTTATGTTGAGTTTTATATATATACAAATGAATATGTAAAGTAAATAAATATATTTTGATGGCAAGGCCATCCATTGTTCCTACTGTTATGATCACTTACAAAACTTAGCTATTAAGACAACAGAGTACAATGTAATGTAAATAAATATTATATTTTTATAGAACATTTACACATCTACAAATAAAAATACTAGATATGTCTATAAATCTGTATTCATTTAAAAAAAGTATGCAATACATAATACATGAAAAGAAAAAAAATGTTATTTTATTACAGCAACCTTATACAGATTACCAATCCGGAAGATACAGTGTGAAGAAGTTTGGCTACTAAATATTATACTGCAAAATACAATTATTGTACTGTAAAATACAATTCTGGTACTGTAAAATACAATTACTGTACGGTAAAATACAATTAATGTACCGTAGAATACAATTATTGTACAAAAAATACAATACAATTACTGTGTTATAAACTAAATTCTCTTGTTGTTCCCGTAAGAATACAATGGTGCGAATGGAGTGTCCGCCGGTTCATCTCCGCTCTCTTCAGACGCGTCCGACTCAAAAGTATTGTCCGGAATGTCGTACAGACGAATTAAAGGCTTGTTAGGATCCTTCATTATTAGATATTTACCTGAAATATATTAAATCTTAGTATTTATGTTCGTGTGGTGACGGACTTGACAGATTAATAATACTGGGCATCAATGCCTACTAAGGAATAATAAGCCTAAATGAATCCTTTTATAAGACGGAAAACTCGATAATAAACCGTATATAAAAATTTGGTTAATTTGCCATAATTAGACTTAGGCAGAAATACCTTCTCAAAGTGAAGGCACCTCCCAATAGCGGGCACTCACAAGGAAGTACTTGTTTTTTTTCAACAATATTTGGAAATTCCCACTAACCAGATAAAGCTGTTTGGACACACACACACATCCATCTTGGATAAGTGTACAGTGTCAGATTAATCTGACTACTGGAAGGGGGCTAAACTCATTTTCAGAAACACCCTAAACGATTTTTTGTCTTATATTTCTTAATTATATCATACTAATATAGATACTAACCATCTTTCTGCTTCATACAAATATCAATAATACAACGCAGTATGCCCCACGCGTTGTCCATAGACAGGTTGATCTGTGCAGCGAACTCGTGCGGCTTGAACTGCTGTGTGCCGAGGATCACGTGCCGGGAGTTGTCACGAACCTGGGTCCTCGACACGTAACCGAACTTGATCTGGTCGGAGCCCGCTAGTAGAGCCTGAAATTATGAATATTTTATAAATATAAGTAGGTACAAAATACACTTCCTGTTGATTACAAGGCACTGAGTGATAGAATATTTTCAGACATCAACAATTACTATATTTTGTCCACTTTAAGCAAACCTTAACAAATTTATTGATTGATATACGCAAGTAATTTAATCTATAGTATATTTGCAATAAATTTAAACTCAAGTCTAATAAAATAAATAAATGATGTATCGTTTTTAAAACAAGTCGACAACTTAACATCAGTTAGAGTGGAGTCATCTGCAAACCCTAGGGAAAAGTTGAAAGTGATTAAGTCAACAACAAAAAAGTATACCTGCACAGTCCATTTGGCAAGCTTGCAGGAGTTGTTCCTCAACTCATTAGCAAGCACAGCTCCTCTCTGAGTGTCCAACTTCTGACGCCACTCCACTCCATTAGCAAGCTTCGAGTCCCACTCATTCAGTGCCTTGATGGTCAAGAACTGGGTCTCATTCTGAGGACCTTGCATCACTGCATCATGTTCACATCTAGCTACCAGCACCTAGGAAAAATGCTTGATAATAAACTCGTCATTTTTTTTATACCTGTCGCATTTGTTATATACTGTGGTTGTATAACAATATGAATATTGTGTACAACATTCATATTGTTATTTGCGAAATAACCTTGTAAGGTTATATATATTGGTCTCTTTATTTATTTAATGGGAGCTTAGAAAGTAACCAATAAATTATAACAGCAAGACATTTGGAAGACACAAGATTAGCTTTTATATCAGAAAGAAAACTTTTTATCATAAACATATATTAATTGTTGATCAATATATTGACAGGATTTTATTACAATGCAAATATGTCATGTAGTAACTGTCTATGATGATTTTTAACTTAGAAATAATCAATTTTCTGAGAGTATCAAAAGAAAATTAGTTTTAAAAGTCAATTTAAAAAAGAAAAGCTTTTGCAAATCGAACTTAAAACTGAATGTCTAGTATTTATTTAGTTAACTTACTACTCCATTGTTGAGGTTCCACTTGCGGTAGCGGTATCCAACGGACGCCACTTCTCCCTCCTCCTCTTCAGAACCAAATGGATTAGGCTCAGGGAACTTGTACTTGGGCTCAGTAGGACCATTCTTCAATACCTATAAAACCATCTACATTTTTAGACATTGATTTTAAATGGCTTAAAAAAATATCGACAATCTAAACAAAATTCTTTGAATAGCTAATAACATTTAAAAAAAGTTTTACTAAAAACAGTTTTGTAACTTTAAAGTACAGCTTACAGTTCCAACAACACAATTCTTTTATCTTTACATATATAAAACAGTTGTTAGTTTTGTATGTATGTATGTATATATCTTAAAAACCAAACGACGGTTTTTTTTAATTGATAGAATGGTTCTAGTATTCACTAAAACCCAAAAAAGTGTTACAAAAACCATTCGGTTTTTGTAACACTTTTTTGGGTTTCGTTTTTAAATTCTACGCGTACGAAGTTTCCTGCAACAGCTAGTTGCAAATAAAACTAGTTTATTTTATTCTATAAAATAATTACTCATAAGTGCACCATTGGTTATAAATACCCTATATTAGGTTGAGTTGTGTTTCTAATAAATATTTACTTACTAGCTGTTGCCCGCGACTCCGTCCGCGTGGAATTTGGAATTTTTTTTACGCAATAAAAAGTAGCCTATGTCCTTTCTCAGGGTCTAAACATTGTCTGTGCCAAATTTAATCAAAATCGGTTGAGAGGTTTAAGCGGGAAAGCGTAACAGACAGAGTTATTTTCGCATTTATAATATTAAGTAGGGATTTTGGTAGGCTAACCTATCTATTTATTACCAACTGACCTGTTGACTGAAGTTATGATTAATAAAGGTCGCTTCCAATGCAAGGTTGCGCGGCGAGTTGATAGAATTACCATCATCAGTTGGTGGTTCCACTGATGTTTCATTCACAGTTAACAAATCAAACTCGGTGTTGTCACGCTTGTCGAAGAACAACTTGTCACCTGTAGCAACATAGTTATGTTATGACTTACTCAAGTAAGATACTACACGCTTGACTTTAATTTTGAATAGGCTATGCAAAATATTTTTTGAGTTTTAACTAAGCATAATATTTGTATTACAAAACATCACAGATATTTTTACAGCTTTTTTTCGTAAATATATACTGGCTAATTCACGCGATTTCACCCGCGTTTATAGTTACCGCTCACTTCTTGGCTTTCAGCATGATGATGTGGGTGAAACAGCAACAAACATGCATATATTAATTACAAAATTTCACATTCGATTCCCGCACGGTGCAATTATTTGTGCGATATTTATAATTGTCATACAAATGTTTGTACTGCATATGGGTGTTTTCTATGAATTATAAGTATGATTTACAAAAAAAAGTAGTATATGTAGTATATCCGTGTCTGGTATCCATAATACAAGCATAGAAATATAGCTTACTTTGGGACCAGAGGACGTTGTGTGAAATGTCCAGAATATTTATTTATTTATTACATTTAAAAAATTAGTAGGATTATACAAAGCAAAACTTCCAGAAACTGTACAAATATACCACATTAATTCATTCCACACATTAACAGGACTTTGTTACTGAGCCACAATACGGTATGACTGAATAAAAAAGTAATATTCCTTATTAGTAAGTTTTGATTACAAAATACATACCAATCTTCTCAATGACAATATCCCAAGAGTAGTTAGACCGAGTGCAGCACATAATAGTGGCTAGAATAGCGTCAGTCGCGTACACGGTGCCTGCAGTCTTGCTTAGACGTCGGATAACTGGGTCATCAGTAGTTGTTACCTAAAGTTAAAAAGAAAAACTATCACACATATTTCATTGGCTAGAATGCAATGCAAAGAGCTTTTTTGAAGGTTTAGCTATTATTAGATATCACTATCGTTAATCGTTATACTGTTAGATATTAATAGAAGATATTTGTGAAACTGCACACTCTTGAAGATATCTTTACTTCTTATAAAACAAGGTCGTAATTTTTGTATGTATGTCCCTATGCAAGCTTATATCTTCAAAATTACGCAACTGATCTTGATGCGGTTTTTATAATAGATAGGCTTTTTTGGTATAATTTGTTGCTGAGGTTTGCTGTATATTGGATGAGATATGGTTAAATTTGGCGAGAAATTCGGACGCGCGTGAGTTATAAATGAAAACGCTGCCTTATCTATGTGAGGTACAACAAACTTATGTATGGAGGAACTGTTTGTTACCTATAGTTCTTCAAAAAAGTCCGCGAGGGCATATGTCTATCTTTTAAGCGAAACCTGCTGTACTCATAATAATGTCAAAAAAATTATCATATTCAATAGGGTGTTTTCAAAAGCTATTTATGTGTATATAGATATATTTTTTATCAAATTAAATAGCTTAGTTAGCTTACGCAATTAATATAGATTATAACTGCTCTTTACAGCATGCAATTTAAATGAATATCTCAAAAGATGTGACGAAAAAAGAATTACGCACTATAAACTAAAATACTGCAACTGTTGGCTGAGCAACGCGAACGTTTCCTCAGTCTTCTATCCATACTCCAATGTTTGGATATGTAAGGATGTTTATTGTGCTTTCAAGTAAAGACTGCTGGATGGATGATTATGAAACTGTCCAATGAAAAATGGAATAGAAAATGAACTTATTTTTTATCCTTTTTACCGCGGGGCACAGCTAGTACATAATAAAAAGAAAATAATGAAAAATATTACAAATATTCTTAGTTCAAAATCTAAAAAACACACTTGAAAATCCTGAATATATTTTTAAATAATCGCATTGTCATCGGTCCTTGATATGTATGCAAAATTTTAAATCAATCGGACTATTGAAAGTGTGTGAAAATCGCGTCCAAAGATTCCGTTACATAGATTAATACATTGATAGATACTTACGGAATATATAAAGGCGTTTTAATAATACTTACAGTATGGAAGATACGGTCAATACGCTGCAGTGGCTTCTCATGCTTTACATTAACACGGTCATATGCCTTGTCATAATACTCCAAGGTACCACTGCACACAATGTCTTCACCTGTTGCAATATATTAATGATCTGTTTATCTGATTACCTTTGCAGTACGTACCGAATTATTTTGTTATTCATTTACTACTTTTCCACAACAAATTTCACTACTTAGGTAGTTATCTAGTTATCTCTTCTTTGTTTCGTTTCGTTGTTAGGTAGTTATCTCTTCTTTGCTTATTATATTATTACTGTCGTTCATTTTGCATGTATGTCCCTATTTGAGCTTATAAGGACACATGGTCGAGTGGTTTATGTAACGGACTGCCATTCATAATGTCGCGGGTTCAATTCCCGCAAGGGGGAATTATTTGTGTGATATTTATAAATGTCATACAAATGTTTGTGGTTTAAGAGGATGGCTTTTTTCCATAATTTCTCTGGTTTTATTTTCTAAATTGTATGCATATGAAGTTACAGACAACTGCTAGTACTTCATATACAGAGTATTAAATGCCATGCAAAAGAATAAAACATATATAAATAACAGGCAATGAATAATTTTTTAAATTTTTATATTAAATTTTCTTTTTCCTCCTTGTGGTGACGGATTAAGAATACAAGTGTCACCACCCCATCTCCTCCCAAGGGTGCTTTAAAAGTCAGCTAAGGGATATTGCACACAGATAAGATCCTCTGTGAGAGACGGAAAACTCGAAAATAAACCCTGTGCCTACACCCCTGGTCAGGGTGGCACAGTAGACAATCCCTTCAAGGTGCAGGAGGCCCCCGCCCAACAGCGGGACGTAAATGGGCTGTAGAGGAATAATTTTTGTTTTTTATGAATAATTATATGTATTGCCAACTTCTATTGTGGTTACATGAAGATTTATATGTAACTCTTTACTAAGTGTTGTGTAAATCTATAAAACCTTGGATAAGTTGACAGGCACAAATAAAAAAAAAAACATGTACAAACCTTCTTTAATACCAGGTAATGACAATTTAGCAAGACGAGGGAAGTCCATATCCTCAATAGTGACCCACGTAGGCCTAACTGTGACTGAAGCATCACGGATCTTCATTGGAGCACCTCTCTGGCCCCATCTCTTGCCAAGTTTGCGATCACGTTGCTATATAAACAAAAAACCATTGCTGCAGATTTTCTTAATACAGTTCAGCTGGTGCACAACCAAGTACTGTATCAATTAAAAAATAAAAATAGCTGAAGGTTTAATGGTAAGGAAGGTTTATGCGTTTCAAATGAGAATAGCAATGACCTTTATCTGTCAATATTGATTGGAAAAGTACAGTCAGCAACAAAACCTTATTTGCGTAATAATAATATTTATTTTTTGGTTTTATCTAATTTCACTTATTTTATTTATTAGTGTAAGCCATATTATTATTAAAAAAGAAACACTTTTCTTTCATAATTTTGTTGTCGAAAACTAAATAAAATCATTGTTTAATGATATTATGTTTAAGTGGGAAACTCTATTTTGTCGTTGTTCGTGTGCTTTATTGAGAATATGAGGCCTGTCTACGTTTTATTTTTTGATATTAGTTATGTGGTTGTTTTCCGTTAAATAAATAATTTTTGTTGTTATTTCTCATTGTTCTTGTTTGTTACTTTGTTAGTGTTGGTATTTTGTACTTGTCATAATTTGTTATTGTTTCATTTGTATTTACCTCACTAACTACTCTAAAATTAGTAAACAATGACGATAAAGTGATGAACAAATTGTATAATAAAAATATCTTGTTTTGCTAACCCTACTAAAATTGCCCGAATTGACAGCTATGGTGTCACAACATGGCACGGGGTCAATCCTATTCTCATTTGGACCATGTAATACACAAATTATTGTTTATGTTTGTATGTTCTCTTACTGTCTGTCTTTACCAAGTTAACTTTTACACATAAAGCATAACTATAAAATAAAAAAGACAAGTCTTAATTACATAAGAATCTTATAAGTGTATTAAAGCCTTGTGCTAAAAACACTTGAAGTGTTTATGTACCTTGTTCAAAGTAGTCATGCCACCAGGAGTACGTGCGCCCCTAGCACCACGTCCCCGCTGACCGCGAGCACGGCCTCGTTGATACGGTGGCTTTTGTACTCTAGTCGTGTCCACCAGGTGGAATGTACTCTCATCCTCTTCATGATAGTACGCGTATGACGAACCAGCGCCGAACTGAGATGCATACTTATCTGAAAAGTAAACATTATAAAATATTAAGCTCTAGTATTCGTTACATGAATATATTTAATACCTAATCTGTGGTATGTATCATATGTGTAGTGGTGTTGAGAAACGTAAGTATAACCTCAAAAAATAAGGAAACTATGAGTTTCAAAGCACTAGAAATGATAACAAGTCTTTAAAATACTTACTTTGGTATTTCTTATCCTGTACCATTGTCCAATCACTGATTTTACCCAAGCGATCGCCTTTACTAAATGGTTGGTAAGGCATGTCCCGGAATTGCTCTGGCATTTCGCAGGGACCCCATCCTGTTGGATTGTCCTGAATTACAGGGGCTACAAATCTTATCGGTTCTTCAGCCGGTAACACATGTTCCGACATCGTAACAAACTGCTGGCAAAGTTAATTTAATTTAGCAACATGTAATTACGATAATGCCACACGACACTTCCGAACACAGATTAGTGATTTATTTATAGAAGAGAGTAGTGATGGACGATATACATCGATTTATTTAAAACACTCGATGTATGGTAACGATGAATCGTATTGAACCGATGTATTGTTAATACTTCAAACATCGAATATATATCGATGTATTTTCATCCGATGCATCGATTAGGTACGCAAATAATGAGGTGAGTATACTTTAAGAGAAACGAAATGTTTTAAATCAGTGCTGCCAATATATTAAATTAAACCAAAACAAGCCTTTTCATTGTGGACTGATAACCATAAGCTAGTGCATCATAAGTGAAAAATTAACAAATCTGAAGATGTTTTGCCTGACGAACTTTCAGTTTATCTCAGAACTCCTGTTGGAATCTGAAGAGAGTATAAAATACAATTCTCAAAGCTGTATAAAATAGCTTTTAAGTATTAAACAATAGTTGGCACGTCAGTCCCTTCTGAAAGCCTTTATTCACGTGCAGCGCTAGTTATGACTGAAAAAAGAAACCATTTGAAGGGGAAGAGATTAAGCAAACTTTTGTTTTTACATAACATGAAAAAAAAATTAGAATTTGTAAAGAAAACAATGTGATTTTAAATTTTAATACATATATTTTCTGATTTTCATAATACATGTTTTTGTTTCAATTAATGCCTAACCTAAAACAATCGATGTTTAAGAAACATCGATGTATTTCTCAATACATCGTACTAACATCGATGTATTTCTCAATACATCGTACTAACATCGATGTGACCGAACGATGCATTACATCAAAAAAACATCGATGTATATTTTAAATGTCCATCCCTAGAAGAGATAGATAGAGTTGCAGAGGGTTGTATGTTCATAAAGTACTATTACTTGTATCTTTCATGTAATTTGCGACTTAAAAAAAGCACCCGTTAGATACGCCATCTTCTAACGCGTTCATCATAACTTTTAGTCTACGATATTTAATATAGATGGCGCTAAAATAATTTTAACTTTTAATCTAAATTCAAAGTCTGCCAGATAATAAGATATAATAATAATAAAGCCATTTATTCCGAGACTTATTACAATTTTTTTTTACATAAGTACTAGAAGTTACAATATATCCCTCTGCTCGGTGTGCCTTACGGCAAAGGCCTCCTCCAACGATTTCCACTGTGCCCTGTCTGTTGCCACTCTTAACCATAGTGGACCCACTGTCATCTTTATTTCATCTTCCCATCTTCTTACTTTGCGGCCGCGGTTCCTGTTTCCATCTCTTGGATACCAGACTGTAGTAGAGAGAGTGTAGTCTGGTAATAAGATATAAGTATAAGTAATAAATATTTATTGAAATTTCACAAATCGTACTCTGGTCCCAAAATTCACAATTTCACGCTTAATTAGAAATTTTGTTATTATTTTTTAATTATCTCATTTAAATTAAATTACACTTAGAATCAAATTTGTTACGATAAATAAAAATAAATACTTACAATACTTTGTAGTACAATTTGTGTAAAGTGGAAGGCGTTGGCATCTGTGATACAATTATCATAATTAGTACAGATGCTAATGTTCATATTATATCAGTTACTATTGTAAAATTTTTGCTCAATAAAGTTACTTATGCTATGTTATGTTATGTTAATCTGATGAAAATGATAATATTACTTTTCATGTTTTACTTTTTGTTTATGTTACGTTTAAGTTATGAAATTAATATTGTAATGTCTAATTAAATAAATAATCATATTTCACAATTCAGTTGCATTGTTTTATATAATTCATCCACGATCAAATGTAATCCTCGACTGCGGACGAATGCGGCGAGGTGGGTGAAGGACGGGCGCGCTGCACCCGCGCGTCACCTCAGGCCCCGATAGACATGAACTCGCGCGCCTACTGTAGAAAGTTGTGTGAAAGTTGATACTGGTCCACCAGTAGTGATTATTTTATTAAGCCTCATTGTCTCATTGACCCATAAAGTACTAGGCCAATAGGTGCAGTTATAAGCGCTGTTTTCTTTGATAAATATACTGCCGCATCTGCGGGGTGCCGAGGTAATACACATTAAACATATTACATAACGCATTTTCATTGGTACGCACGCCCCGCCCAACAGTAGCGAGTCACACTCACTAAGAGACGACAGCTTCGGTACACAAAGAGTATGATCATTGTTCTCGTATCTCTTTCCGTGGGGGTCACCATAAAAAGTCAACTTCTGATGGATTAATGACAAGGTACAATTGCCATGAAGTTGCAGATTCATCCGATCGTTAAGTATGTTTAGCAATCGTTGAGTAATAGTAGTTATTACTCTATGAAGCTGATTGCGCGAAGTTCTCAAGCAAAGAATATACTACTCTCTAACGAGAGAAGAAATACATCTCTATAGTAAAAAAATGCAACCACAGCCAATACACGTACGAGACGCTAGCGCCATTGCGGAATAGCAATAAATCAACACGCGCGGGAACTTTCAAACGTTGTAATATTTGCTCTTGGCTGTACTATATATTATGATCGTATACCATTTTAAATATATATTGTTCCTTAATATATTATTAAGGATCGTGCTTCATATTCTTGCCTACAGGAAGTAATTAAAACAATCATATTATTATTTTATTTATTCTTTAATATTTTCATTTTGCGTTCAAAACTTTTCTTTTTCTCTTCGTCTTCCATAGCTCTATTAATTAAAACACAATATCTTTTAATTACAATAAAAAATGTGCTTATTTTTAAATGATTTTCATTTAATTCTAAATGATTTATACATTTATTTAAAAAACCAAAATTCACACATTCTAGATTTTTAACAACATTAATTTTAAGTTGTTGCCTAAAGGCATTTGTTTTCATGAAATCATTAATTATAGTTGACATCGTTTCTACACACGTCACCATATCTTTGTTAACATAATTTAATGACTCATGACTTGAGTCATATTCCTTGAAACTTGTAAACATGTGTATGGTTTCTATATTTTGGGACAAAAATGCCTTTCGGCAATCTAGGCAGTCATTGTATTTTATTCTTTTAAATATGAAACCACACACATATCCACAAGCCTGACTTTCGGATGTCCCTTGTTCAACTGCTTCAACTGCATCAGATAGTAAATTTGCCATCTCTTTATTTTCGTCAAATTTGAAGGAAGACGAGTTTGGTTCACACGACGAAGGGATGGTTCCCGTTAAAAAAGTTAATAAATTATTTGCAATTAATGCTGAGTCATTTTCACAGTTCCTTTTTTTGTCCAGCATGTTTTAAATTGGATATTATAGCAGTTTTGATTCCCGCTATAAATTGATTAATTGTTGGATTATTATTGGATCCACAGCTATATCTGATGCAGCCAAAACAGTTTTCCAAGGGATCTTGATTTAAGCGACGTGTGGAAAGACTCTTAATGCCTATAGCCCGCAAATTATTCCACAATCTTTCTATTGCATTTAATGAATGAATCCACCCTTCTTGGGACGGAGGATTCGATTTACTCCCTATGTATTTCATATTAGCTATAAAAAATTTCATTTCTTTAAATAAACCTAAATGGGGAGTCCACTTTCTTAAATTTGTAGAGTATTTTTTTCCTCTCCTCAAGTCCGGGCTGTCTGCGTTGACAGCATCAAACAGCTCGTCAAATTTTTGCACGAAAGTGGCTGTTGCATGGGCTTCAGCTGGAAGTTCATCTGAAATCACAAAAACAATGTTAATTTTATTTTCGCCCAGATGATAAGAGTCAGTCTCAGGATGTAACTAATATAACACTACTTTGAAATATTTACCCTTATGCTTGTTTACAATCTATGCGGAATAAAAAAACGTCTTGCAGCAATCATTTGGGCTCATATTAGGGAATGGGCTTAATTAATATAGATTTTGTGTGTAAAAGAAGTAAATAAGATAAGAAATGATGATTTTTATCATCCACTTATATTTTACATCAGCAGATCAAATCTGTATTTTATAATTATTCTTGTATATCTTTGTAATTATGGGAAGCAATAAAGCTTTTATTTATCTATTAATATTGATACCAGGCAACAAAAGTTGACATTATTTTAATATACTCACTTTGAGCAATTTTCATCAACATGCCACTTGTAACTGAGTGGCTAAAAACTTGTGCTGCTAGCTTCACCCGCATTCGTTGCTGGCAATTTGGATGCAAATGATGATCTGTTAGCTGAGGAGCATATACAAAATACGGATTGTTCTTGTCCAAGTTATAAAATGCTTCTATATGACTCCATTTAACAGTGCCTAAAAAGTAAATTTCATTTAGAGATACTGTATAGGCTAATAATTATAACAAGTAAGGATTATTTATTCAGATGTGATGTGACATAAACAACTTTAATTCGGAATTTGAAAGTACGTCCTCATACACGCGCGCAGACACATCCTCCTACCATTAGTATGTAGCGGACACACACACATACACATTCCGCTTATCTTATGATGTCTCTAGCATATTATCTGCAACAAGGAGAAATAGGTATCCCATAGCACAGGTTTTTAACCTAGTAAGGATGCCTATCTACCTTTAATGCTTTAATGACTCAAGTTTATTTATGTTTTTACTTGTACATTTGTGTGAAATGTGTGAAATAAATTATTATTATAAATGCTAGTTGTGCAAGCCTACTACAATGCCTACTATTATGTAGAACTGTATATCTAACAACACAACACTAAAGTTATTTGTGTACCTTTTATAGGGTTTTCGTTGCATTGAACATCTGTAGTTATTTCAATATTATGTTTCATAAGCAGATTTCTTGTGCACTTTAAAAGATGTGGCGGATCAAATATGGTTACAATTTCTTGCCCACAAAAATTAGGAGAAGTTGATGTTGCACCTAAGGTCTTCAGAGCTTTCACATTAATGGTAGATAAATCACAGGCAGTGCAAACTACATTCATATTAGCTGCAACGCATTGTGTAAGAATCTGAAAAAAAAAGTGTGTAGAAGTTACTTCTGAATATTAGAAAATAAATATCGTGAATACAGTTGCTAAAATGTTGATTTGCTAACTTTAGGATGAACAGTGTCCCCCCGCATCGTAACTAACTTCATGGTGTTGATTTTTTGGTGTGCAGCCGTTTAGGAGTTCAGTTACATAGCGCGCAGTGCCATCTACCAGGTCTAATTGTGAATCTAAACCATTCCCTGTCAGGTCATTTATCCTGTGACTTGTGTTACATTTTTTAATTTCACTCACCATCAATTTTTCATAACGAGCGTAAAGTAATAACTTCAATAATCAAGAAATAGTAAAATGTAAGATACAAAGTGTAAATATTATATTCTACCTCTTTTATAACGACGGGATATATGAATACAATACCTGGTTGAAAATATTTTCTCTTTCATTTAGTACTTCTTCCACTATAGTTGACTCAGGAACGGCAAACTTACTCAATTTTTGCCTTTTATCATCCATAAATTGAATTGAGTTGAAATGTCTTCCACATAACACCTTATTCCGACTATAGAGTGAATGTAATGATTCAATGGAAGTCCAATCTTCATTTGGCCAACAGTATTTAGCCCAAACACGAGCCCTGTAAAATGTCCATATAAAATACTGGTATTCAGTTGAATCAGGTAATACTGGAAGCCCACTCCAACATAGTTTTGGAAGAAAAGGTAGAAGGATGATGAGTACAGTAGGTGATAGTATATGATGATGTAAATATAGATTAAAATAGTATTTTGTTTAATAAACGCATGAGGTCTTAAATATACCGGGTTGTATTTTGTACTTACCTAGTAACATTGGTTATTCCTGGATTTGGAAACCTGTGATAGGTCACCGTCATGTCTTCGGCACGTGTTCTGCCGCACTTAGCACACTTTCTGTGGTTATTCACGGACATAATTAAATAACCAAACTTAAACAAAAATAAGAAAAAGTAACCTAACAATAAACGTCCTTTCGTAAATAATGTTCTCTACGCACAACACATAGAATTCACTCCAAGAACGTAGAATATTCAGTCAAAATTACTATAATAACTACTAGAGAGTATATTTTAATAATATTTTGATTCTTTGGATAAAATATTAAAAACCACAATCTTAACTTAATAAATATTATGATAATGGCGGCCTCATTGAAGCGACAGTGTGACCAGACCAAAAATTTTTAAATTTTTTCCTATGCAATACTGCTACAATAGCAACGCACACATACATACTTGAGCATGTGTGCAAGAGCAAAATCTCGTCATACAACATAATAGACCCTGTTCTCAAGTGTCAACAATTGTCATAAATGTCAAAAAGTTGCCGAAGTCGCGAATTGCGAGTTGCGTAAAGTTTGGTACCTACTAGTTTGTGTTCTAAAATAAAAAATCGTGAAATAAACAAAGAGTAAAGTAATATAGATTTAACATAAAATTAAATAATTTCTTTTTTATGAAATAAAAACCAGATAAAAGTTGCTTGTGATGTTAAAACATATTTCTGAATTCAAAAAATATAAATATTCTACTATCTAATTGTTAGTATGCTGTGTTAGTATGCTTGTTTTATAACATATTTTATTTAGATATTTATTGTATAAAGTAAAAATTTTGCATTAATAGAAATAAATCGTAATAAAAATTTGTAGCTAAGTACATACCTACAAATTTCTTAGTATTCTTAGTGGTAACTGGTAAATCATCCTTAACATTTTTTTTAGCAATTAGAAGCAGTTTAGCTTAAAAATATTTACAAATATTAGTTAGGAAAAAATGGAAATGTTAATTAGTAACCTTATTTCTAGTTATTTATCAATAAACATTTTTTAATTTACAACTTCAATATTACTTTTTTTCAATGTTACTCATAAGAGCAGCCGAGCAGAGTGAAAATTTGGTGTTTAGCTAAAATGAATTATAGCAGTAGTTCAGTACAGGTTATCCGTTGGTGGCTAAATCAAATTAGAGTCAAATCTCTGCAATTCATTATCAATTTTTGTCCACAGATCATGGAACCTGGAAACAGAAAAAACCTTTATTTAATCACACTATCCGGTAAGTTTCTGTTGCTTTTAGAACCTAACTCCTATTTTAATGTTGTTATATCTACATTTTGCCTCCTCTCTAAATGCTGCTCATCCTGCTACTTCATGCATTTGTATCTATATATTGTGTTTCACTATGTAATCAAGTTTCTAAATTGGAGCTGTTGTACCTATATAGTTATTGGTCATCACTTCAGGGACAGACTGGGCCAGATGGGTCGGGTGGCTGACCACAACCACTGGGACTTGAGATTCAATGATGGTGTATACCCAGGGGCTCACTAATCTAGGCTACTGCCCCCTTATTCCAGATTAGCCTGGATTCCCTCTGAGAAATGCCAAATGCTGGCAAATGCCATTTTGAATGAATGAGCAGTCTGCCGCTAATCATATCTTCTTGTCTGTAATAACTTGTCCTTTGTTAAAAACTTGAATAGCTTTGTGGAAACTAGGTGGCTAATATCGTAAAAGAGTGTACTCAGCACCAATATTTTAAAGTCTACTTAAAGTGATAGATCCTTAACTTTGGCATTTACAAAATACGACTCGTTTTCGCTAATTGGAAGGTTCCTTGTTTTGGAAGCAGTGGTCCCTGGCTGTGTGGCACTATCTATATTCAGTACCGTATTATTAAGCCAGTGTGGGCCTGTAACTAACTTTATGAAGGGGCTCATTAATTGGTTTATTGGCCCTTTCTATGCTTTTGTTGTCCTTACTAATTATAAATTCATCAAGCGGAACGAAAATTCAAAAATTTTTACGAGCTTGTGTTAATGCGTGTAACCAAACCATAGTGCGATTTAAAAAAAACTGTACAACTTCTGTTTGTTAAGGTCTGATTTCTAAATGTCACGCGTACAAAGTCGCGGGCAACAGCTAGTATCTGATAAAGGAGTAATGACATTTCTGAATGAGGGCCTCTGAAGACCCAAGGCCCGTAGCAATTGCTACTCTTCCTGAATTTATGGTTAATCCACATATGTCTATATTTCGGGCTCATGATCATATCAAGAAAACAGCGTCATAAATCGTAGGTAAAAATTTGTTTTAGTGTCGATTGCATTCATGGCGCTGGGCGTATCGTCATCTTGGTCCACACCTGTACTGCCGATGTTCAAGAATAACGAAACCAATGTCGATATCAGCGAGGTCAGTTCTTGTATCTTCTTTACTATAAAACAAAGTCGTTATTTTTGTGTGTATGTCCCTATGTGAGCTTTTATCTTTAAAACTACGCAATGGATTTTCATGTGTTTTTTTTTAAATGATAGAGTGGTGTTCGAGGATTGCTTTTTTGTATGATTTGTTAGTGTTTGGCGTATATTGAGCAGGGGCTTAATTTTAATAAACACGGGTGAAATCGCAGGCATTAGCTATTATTTATATAGAAAGAAATGTTTCCTGATAACTAAAATTAATTACTATGTTAATTCGAAAAATAAATAGAGCATTACTAATACAGAGTATCGCCACATTGGCCACCCAAAATAAAACGTACACTATAGTTCACTATACCTATGCAGGTTAGGTTCTAGATAAATAATTCTTAATTGTGTAAAAGGCACTTGAAAATATTGGTACTCACAACTTTGTTATAAAGTATTTTCTAAATTAGACTGAATGCAGACTACGTTAAATTCATAGAAATTATGTCAGGGGTTATTATCGCAAAGCTCTGTTATGTCTATGTACGATAACGAAGTCTGCCTCTGTTGCACAGATTACTAACGTTCTCTGCTGTAAATTAGAAATAGAGTCTCACAACAGCTAACAGCTATGAAAACTAACACACATGACTAGCGAGGTGTTAGTGAAAGAACCTTTGAACATAAGGCATTGTTTCGTCTATATTACTTCCGCTTCGCTCAATAATATTTCGATTTTGTAACCGTATAAGTCAAGTTATTAGGTTGTTAGATAAAACAATAAATTCATAACAATACCATGAACCAATAAGTCATGTGAAAAATTGTGACTTATAATAGAAACTGCTTGTATTCAGGGCCTTGATTAGCAATCATTGAGTCTTGTATCCTATTCTTTGTTTTGAAATCAGCAATCAGCAAGTGCTATTAATAAAACCATAACGAACTGGAGCATGTTATAAATAAAACTACGTGTCGAACGCTTTGTGGCTTTGGTTTTTACAAGAGGATTGGGTTTTAAAACCCATAACGTTAAAGTCGCTACAAGACATACGGTCTTATTCATAATGACTTATCGGAGGTTTAAACGGAGATTTTATCGGAGAGATAATAAACGTTTTAGCGTAAAAAGACTAATAGGAATAACAAGTTTTGACAATTTTCGCGAACCGATTTTAGCGAACTTTAAACCTCCGATAAGTCATTATGAATAAGACCATTACTCTTTACATGTTATTTGTTCGAAACTACTGTATCGGTTATCCTACTTCTTTTGGGTTTTTTAGGTTTTAAAGGATAATTTGGCGAAGTACCTACCTACTTAAGGTTTTTGTAACATGTTTTTTATTTTGAGGTGAAATCCCTAATATGACAGAGTTAATTATTGTTTGTATTAACTGATAAGTACAGTTGTCACTAATATCTGTTATCAGCCAATCCAAAAATATGATAGTATCAGAATGATAGCGTGTGATATTATTTGGGTTAAGGAAGACTTAGTGCTTGTAAGTAAGTATTTTATACTGTCTGTATGCAATGCTATCAATAAAATAAATAGCTTATATTTTCTTTGTAAATACATACATAGTAAACGCACTCTTTCTCCAGTCCATTAACATCCGTCTGTTAGGCACGGGCCTCCTCCACTTTGGGACAGATTATGGTCTACTACGCCACGCTGACCAGGCGTGTTTAAAAAGCATTTATTCTCGAGTTTTCTATATCTCACAGAATGCCCCTTAGCTGGTACTTACAGCACCCTAAGAAGGGAAAGGAGTGGTGACACTTGTATTTTTAATCCGTCACCACCACACGAACCTCCGGCTCTACACGGCTGATTATAAGTTACTGTCTTGTTAATAAATATATTGACGCGTAAACTAATTACTCCGGGTAACAATTAATCCAACAATAACAAGTTTGGACCGGGAACTATGGAAAGTGGCGATCACAATAGATCAATCAGGGTCGCAGTGATACTAGGCGTAAAATAGCCTGAGCAGCCACTATTTAAAATAAAAATAACCTGGTGAAGTAGGCTCTAGAATTCTACTTCTAACTCTTGATAAACCAAAAGTCTAAGGGGTTTTTGTGAGTTTTTGTTGGTATCTGGTACATATAGCATTCGTTATCGCTGTACGTAAGAGATAGTGCACGCTGTTACGTACTAAATATATTTTTATCATAATTTACGTATTTATGCTTACTTACTGTCAAGTTATATCAAGTAAGTACATGTTATTATTTATGTATTTACCTATATTTATGTTTAATAAACTTCTTGTAGAAATAAAAATAAACCTGTACCTACGTTCATCGCGTCGACGAACTTAATAACTTGTGTATTTTTTACACGCTTTATAATTAGCTTCACTTGTATGTTTGTTTGTATGTTTGTATGTTTGTAACCGACTCCTTTGGACGCTATTTTGACCCACTTTAAACGGTCAGATTCTATTCAAATTTTGCACACCTGTCAAAGATCGATGACAATGCAATAATTCGATTAAAATATCCGATTATCCTGGTTAGATTCGCCAGGATTCATTAATCTCTTTCCGGATCCTTTGCATGAGAGTAAGAGAGAGGGCTAGTACGCGAACTACGCATGCGCGCATTTCCAGAGAAACTCTTTTTTCTATTTTTTAGTTGGGTTTTCTATATAAAGCGTGTTTTTTAGTTTTTTTAAACTATTAAATTATCTCTCAATCGAGATTTTTGTTAATGTAATGTCTCTAATGTAAATTGAAAATTATAATTAATTAGTTACTAAGATTAGTTATTAATCATAATTTTCCTATTGTTACAGTGTCGTATGGTATGCGATTTACTAGTAAAGTAGGTTATTAATGTTCTTATGTATACAAATATATTATTAATTTTAGTTATTTGTTTATTCATAACCACATAATATACCTATGGATTGATAGGGAATATAATATTTATTTTATTTACAAAAGTTAACTACTGGTGTCTTACATCTAGTTCCTGTTACATTATTAACGACATAGTTTGCCCAAATTGGATTCCCCGCTATACATTTTTGTAATTTAGGATTAGCATCGCATCGCATTGTAGGTATAGCGTGCGATAAAAGTACAGCTTGCACCGATCTTCAACTCATTTGATATAAGTGGCTGTCACAGATAAATTCACAGATTACCCCCAACTGATAGCGCATTAGGTAATTTTTCTTAACGATTAAACGCAGCAACGATAGAGGAAGGCTTGAATTGCGGAATTCACAATTCAGAAAATCACACACTGACATATAAAACATAAAGTTTTTATGTATATGATGCTCGTTAGCGCATAATTATTATGTTCAGAGTACGTTAACCACATTGTGTAATCTTAGTCCAGTCACCACAGATCACCCACATGTGGTGAAAGACTGCACTTACATTGCGATTGCGCACACCTTTTTATATCTCTTCTCTGTAATTCTACTTAGTTCCATATCTGTATGGTAATTAAATTAACTCGTTGTATATGAGAATAAAAACACCAACATACCGATAACCAGAGGTCAAAGAAATAAATTCCATTTCTTGTCTACATAGTAAGTAATACAACTCGGGAGTGTCCGTAAATAACTTGGTAGTTAGTAAGGGTATTCCCTTAATATGAAAATTAGACTAATAAAGGCATACTCATATAAGGATGGTGTCAACTAGCATTACGCTGAGCTGAGGCCGTTTTGTGAAGGGTTTCACACATGTTTTGCTTTATTCCTTATTTATGTATATTCTTCTCTGTACCTAAATGTATTTGTGTGATTATCCTTCCAATAAATTTATTTTTCTTTCTTTTTCTTTTTCTTATATATTTTTTGGCATTTTCGGACGTTTGGTTAAATACCTAAGTATATTTTAAACGTTTTTTATTATTAATGTAAGAAACTTAATAGGCTTTTTTTTGTTAACAGAATGAAATAGCCACTCTGTTGTCTATTTATCCGATAGGCTTTGCAACCGGATCCCTGGCGACGAGATATATAGCCGACAGATTTGGCAGGCGTGTCACTATACTAGGTAGTGCTCTACCTATCTTTGTTGGCTCGGTAAGTGAAAAGATTTTGCATTAATTTCTTTCTCTTATCAATGCATTGAATCTTTTTGGTTTATGACCATACCTATGGTTTTTTCGAATACCTTCTAAACGTATGGGGAGCCACGGCAGGAAACCTCCACGTTGGGCGCATAGTTTCTTTTGTCTTTGAGATACGTACCTGGCGATTGGAAGCCTTTTTTGGCGTAGACCGATGTCTTGCCCCTGTTGACCCCAAGAGGGGGTCGTGGGATGGCGGACCTGCAAGGTCCGCAATGGCGTTCTTTGCCTCGAGCGTCGCGAGTGCCTGGTACTATTCTGATCCGCAGAATTGACTGGTGAGTGGGGTGACCACATTCGGCGTTAGGCACCGACTCCGGTGCGTGAGCACTGTGAGGCTCTGTCTAACTTTCGCTTATTAGTTGTTTTTAGAAACACACCACAACCACACAACACAACCACGTGTCTAAATAAGCTCTTTCATAAGTAACATAGCTTGAAAATTCTTCATAGCGAAGTTTTTTTCTTTCAGTCCAGTTGTGTGTGTTATTTCTATATTATAGTGATATGGACTAAACATCATCATCATACCTCACCCTTTCTACCATAGATAGGGGTAAAGCAACTAAACTGAAAATTGGGCCCTATTTTTCTCTCTTCTAAAAGTCATTTCTTTTTAGTATTTGACTAGGAACCTTAATGAACGCGATGATAAACACCGAACTATTTTTATTTTCAGTTGATCGCGGTATTTGCCTTAAAAGCTTGGCTGTTGTATCTAACAGCTTTTACGTGGCAATGCGGCACTGGAATGATCTCTACAGTGAGTATTTATTCTGTATAAATAGTTTTAAAAATGTATGTTTTATTGATAAATGTAAGAATATTAACATTTTAGAATCAGTAGACTTGATCCTCCGCAGCGTCCTCCAGTTTCGATTACTGTTGATTAAATATCAAGAAAAACAATATACAACAGCAGTCCTAACAATTGACGTATTAAGATATTATTTTAATCTTAGCGATTAATTCGTTATTTCGTAACTGCAAATTAAAGAGTTTAAAATTCCTGGAATTATGTTTACATTATACATAATTATCTAGTTGTCACTTATCCGTGCTATAGATTCTTACATCGGATATAGTATTGCCACATAACACATTATTTTGCGTAACGTGTTACGCCGGATATGTGTCGCTAGTAATAAGATGAATTATTCCTATTGTTATTAAAGTTCAGTCAATGCGAGCGATTAACAGACTGAGTAGGATGAGTCAACATGTTTGGCCTGTGTCACATCCTATAAGATTGTATAATTCCAATCTTTATGTCGCATTTTAGCTGAGTATATTGTTAGTAGGATAAAATAAATGCGTATTTCATTTAAATCGATTTGTTTACCGATATTTGGCACAATTTATCATCAATAATCATCATCCTCATCTTAACCTAACGCCTTTATCTCCCATGGGGTTAACGAGAGACTATAGAGCGCTATCTGCTACGATCCAAACAAACTTCTTCATTGACACTTGTACATCCGGTCATAAATGACGACGATTGTAAACTTTTTTTAAAATAAAAAACAGAAAATATTTCGCCTGAGTTTGTTCAGACTAAAACTAACTATTAGGTTGCCAAAGTTTCTACATCTACGACAGTTTAGACCCACCGTCTCTATCGTACTTAGTGGCTTTTCCAAGTCATCAATTTATCATAGTTTTCGTCAAAGAATCATCATTTTTGTTATTTATTGGGGTTTCCCCTAATAAAAGTAATGTAATTGGGAATAACCTAGTGGGCTATATGCTTGTGTAGCCTACAAGGTAATTCCCCAAGTGTATGGAGAAATTTCTGGACTTTTTAGGGCCTTTCCTCCATTACAAGAATGATTAGCATAATAATTTGTCAGGCACTAATACAGCAGTACTTTTCCAACCACAGCGTTTTACTATGACTTCATTCCTTGAACTACTCTTTTATACTTACACCACAGCTACTTATGATGTGTATTTTAGATTCTGCAGAGAGCGCATTTACAGCTTATTCCTTTTTATTTATATACATTGCATGGAGACTAGAAGAAAGGAGGAATATCTTGTATGGGGGATCAGTCCAAAAAGTGTCCACTTGTAAACAGCAAATAACACTCACCGAAATAGCGCTAGTGTAGCAAGTGGAAATTATATGAATGTAGCAGTTATAAGCAGAGTGAAGTGTGCTACTGTTGCGGTAGTTCTTTAATACTATTTTCTATTTGCTATTTACAAATATTTGGGGTACTTAAAAACACCGTATCATTATAATAATAATTAATATAAATTTACTAGCTGTCCCGGCAAACGTTGTTTTGCCATACTAAAAAAAAGGTTTGAAAAATAGATGTTGGCTGATTCTCAGACCTACTGAATATGCATGTAAAATTTCATAAAAATCGGTCAAGCCGTTTCGGAGGAGTACGGTAACTAACACTGTGACACGTGAATTTTATATATAAGACTAGCTGACCCGGCAAACGTTGTTTTGCCACACTAAAAAAAAAGGTTTGAAAAATAGATGTTGGCCGATTCTCAGACCTACTGAATACGCATGTAAAATTTCATAAAAATCGGTCAAGCCGTTTCGGAGGAGTACGGTAACTAACACTGTGACACGTGAATTTTATATATTAGATTTCATAGTCATGTTTGTCTATATATTAGAATAATTTAAAAAACTGCGCTGTAACAAAGCGGATGTTTTTCTTTCCGTTCTAATAATTTGTGTCGCTCTTTTTAAAATTCTTCCACTTGCTACTATGGCGCCACCTTAAGGGCCTACATCAATATTATCGTATATCATCGCCGTCACGTACATATTAATACAGCCAGTAGGCACAGAAAATGAAGAATTAGGATACTTTTCCTATTTACTCAAAATCTACTAAATATATTTTAATTCTGATTTACGTGTTTCTATATATAATAGTTACTTATGTTTTTAAAGTTATTTCATTAGTTAATAAGCGATAATAGACCGACAAATGAAAAAAATAAAAAAAATTTGAGGTTGTTTCGCTAAGATTTTCTATCGAGAAAACTTTTTTTAATCGCGTTTCTGGGTTTATGCGATCCTAGATCATATATTGAAAAAACATATACTTAAAAATTAGAGCTCTAGCCATTCAATCTAAAGAAACAATGAAAAATTCGTACCTAGAAAAATGCACGAAGCTATTTTGGTATCCTCTTAATTTGCTGCCTTTCAGCGGACACTTTTTAATATACTGAGATATTCCTCCTTTCTTCTAGTCTCCATGATACGTTGTATCGAAAAAGTCTTTTACTATTGGCAGTTTGAGTGTTAATAATTGCTTTCTGACTTTTTCCTTTTTTGTTTAAAATAAATTAATCCATATGTATACCTAAATATTCACACAAGTGAGTATTTACATTGCCGCAAAGATTTAAACGTGAATCATTCTGTTTGTCTGGTTTACTTATAATTTAAATAAACAATTTTGATTTGTAAATACCCACATATTTATTTATGTCGTAAGTAGTTGAAAATTAATAAACCACACTTGCTATTTTTAACACGCTTTTGTGAGCTGCTCTTAGGTCTAGTTATATAATATACTAGTTGTTGCCCGCTACTTTGTACACGTAGAATTTAGAAAACTTTCCCCGTTTTTGCAACATTTTGCACTGATGTTACGCTCCTATTGGTCGCAGCGTGATGTTATAAAGCTTTCTCGATAAATTTACTATCCAACACTGCAAGATTTTTACAAATCGAACCAGTGGTTCCGGAGATTAGTGCGTTCAAACAAACAATCTCTTCAGCTTTATAATACATATTTGTATAGATATCTGTATAATAACATAACAACATAAAGCTTTATATTTAAGTGACATTCTATTAAGATATTTTACCAAGTAGTTAAATTATTGCATCTAATACAATAAACTTACTATTTGGCAAGATAAAAACATGTATTTATAATGACTTATTTGACGTTTAAACGGAGATTTTATCGGAGAGATAATAAACGTTTTACCGTAAAAAGACTATTATGAATAACAATTTTTGACAATTTTCGCGAACCAATTTTAGCAAACTTTTAAACCTCCGATAAGTCATTATGAATACGCTTTTATTGGCTTCGTTTGTATTGGATATGTCTATTATAATGGAATATTTAAATGCAATTTTCACTATCTTGTGGAAATCAGTTATATTAGTTGCACAGTTATCAACCCGATTGTGTCACTGTGCAGAGTAATAAAACATTTTTGAGGATTTTCATAATAACTATTAGTTTTTCTAGATTTTTAGATTTTAAACTTAGTAGAAGTTATTGAAATACATAATTAAATGTAATTTTCAATTTATTCCAGGTTATAGGATACTACTTTGTAGAAATCGCTGATAAAAATGTCAGGGCGACTTTGCAGTTGATCACTGGATTTACTTTCAAACTTGGAGGGTTCTTAACTTTAACGATTGGACCGTTTCTATCATATGACTATTTAAATTACGTAATGCTTGTATTACCTGTGGCTTTCTTCTTGTTGTGTTGGTGGATACCAGAAACACCGTATTTTTATTTAAAGAATGGTAATATAGAAGCTGCAAGAAGATCGCTAAGAACACTGCGTTGCTATAGTAATGAAAAGGTATTATATATTTAAGTTTTGTTGTTATTTTGTGTTTTATTTTTTGAAGTTTTATATCTTTTAGAGGTGTCGTGATGGTTAAATCTTTACTTATTATAAAACAAAGTCCTTATTTTTGTATGCCCATATGAAAAATTTCAAAACCGTACCCAAAGGGTAAAAACGGGACCCTATTACTGAGACTTCGCTGTCCGTCCGTCCGTCCGTCCGTCCGTCCGTCTGTCACCAGGCTGTATCTCAAGAACGGTGATAGCTAGACAGTTGAAATTTTCACAGATGATGTATTTCTGTTGCCGCTATAACAACAAATACTAAAAATAAAATAAAATAAATATTTAAGGGGGGCTCCCATACAACAAACATGATTTTTTTACCGTTTCTTGCTCGATACTAATAACGTTGCCTTATGTTGCATAGATCGTCCGAGTCCGACTCGCACTTGACCAATTTTTAAATTGATCTATCTATGGTTCAAGGGGAAAGTAAATGTGTTTAATTTGTTGATGTTAGGTTTCTAATGCCCATTTTATTATTATGTTATATCCGTATTCTGGTACCGATAACACTAGCAAAAAACCTTAGGATCAGTAGATGATGTGTGGAAAAATATGATATAAATTTACAATGTCTGTGAATTTATATTAATATTTTTTGCTTGGGAGCTAAAATATTATTTTAATCATCATACCGTCACGGCTATTCCCCATTGGGGTTGGCAGAAACTATAGAGCGCCTCCCCTCTGCTCTTTATTTTAGCGAGTTTTTATTTTAAATTAAATAACGTAAATTTTATTTTATATATCAGGATCTTGAAGATGAACTCCAGGCGCTTCAAGCAGATGTCAAAAATGAAATGAAAAATTCCAGTTCTTTACAGGAGTTATTCACTAAACCACAATATAGAAAAGCTATAATAATTGCAGCAGGTACGCATATTATGTAATAGTAAGATTTTTGCTATGTCATATAGTCCTAAACTGAGCGTAATGGTTACTTAAACATATAGGGATATATTGTGGTGATCACCGTCGCGATACGCATAATATTTTTGATTGTTTTTAACACGCATTTATACGGTACGTATCTATCAACGTATTATTCTATGTAACGGAATCTTCGAAAGTAATTTTCACCGATGCCAAAACAATAATTTAAGAACATATTTAGAATTTTAAAGCGTGTTTTTCGTTATTGCTGTAATTTTTTTCAAAACGTCTCTAACAGCACCCTGGGAAAGGGAAATGGGGTGGTGACACTTGTATTCTTAATCCATCACCACATGAAGGATAGCTTGTCTAGAGGACAGATATATTAATGTAATATTTATTTCTTTTTCAGGGCTGAAATTAACTCTAATAATGTCTGGCGGTGTGCAGATAAAACAATACTTAGGTCTTATTATAGACGATACAAAGTTGACATTAAATAAGAACACTGTGTTCATTATATACGGTTTTGTTACGTTTGTTGTTGGTAAGTTAATTGTTTTTATATTTTAAAAAATCGTCCGTCCATCTGTCTATCACCAGGCTGTATCTCTGGAACGGTGATAGTTAGAGAGCTGAAATTTTCATAGTTTAAGTATATTGGTTGATGCTAAAACAACAAGGAAAATAAAAATAAATATTCATGGACATTTCATACAACGTCCTCTGGTCGCAAGCTAAGCTTTATATGCTTGTGTTATACCAGAATACGGATAGAATACATAAACTACTTTTCTTTTGTAAAAACATACTTATAATAATAGAAACACCCAGACGCAGTACAAACATTTATATGACATTTATGGATATCACACTAATGATTGTCCCAAGCGGGAATCGAACCCGCGACCTCGTGATCGGCAGTCCATTACATAAACCACTCCACCACGAAGCCCGTCAGACAAGCATTTCAATAAAAAAAAATTTGAACTAAGTATCACACAAGGAGTTTCTAACTAAAACTAACTTCTAAATCTGTATAAAGTAGTTTTATTTGTATAGGAGATCAGGAACCGCTGATCCGATTTGAAAAATTGAATGCTATAGGATAGCCTATAGCATTATATATATATTGGTCGCAGGTCGCGTTATTATATATTGGTCGCAGCGTGATGTCATATAGATGACATCACGCTGCGACCAATAGGTTGTTGCAAATACGGGAAAATTTTCTACAGTCAATGTTTTTCAAAAGATACATATATGTATATTTTTATTATTATTCAACAAAAGTGTATTATGTATGGCTCAGAAAATCTACAATCACTTACCAAAGGCCATTTTAGAAATTCATAGCTTTAAAACTTAAAAAAAAATATTAAAATCTTTGTTACTCGAAAAATGTTTATACTCTGTTGATGATGTGTTTAATTTGTTGAATTAAAATAACTTTGTATAACAATAAGAATAACAATTGCTGTATTACAAATCAATTACACTTACTGCATGTAAATTTATTGACGAGCCTCGTGGTTGAGTGGTTTATGTAACGGACTGCCAATCAAGAGGTCGCGGGTTCGATTCCCGCTCGGGACAATCATTTGTGTGATTTTTCTAATTGTCATACAAATGTTTGTACTGCGTCTGGGTGTTTCTATTATTATGAGTATGTATTTACAAAAGAAAAGTAGTATATATAGTCTATCCGTATTCTGGTACCCATAACACAAGCATAATAAGTTTAGCTTGAGACCAGAGGACGTTGTGTGAAATATCCATGAATATTTATAAATGTTATTGTTCTTGACACATAAATGCACGAATTTTGATTATGACTGGGATTATTATTATGACATCAATGATTATTTTTTTAATTTTTACTAATTGCTAGTTTTTATAAAATATATTTATGTAATTTTTGCACTCCGCTGTGACGGTATAATACAGTGGTACTTAATATTTTTATCTGTAAAACACAATGTACTTACCTGTATTGTGCAAAATAAAGATTTGATTTGATTATTTTTCAGCTCTGATGTCTTCAGTGTTAGTAGATCGTGTTGGACGTCGACCACTTTTGATTTACTCATACATTGGTACTGGAATCACTCTATCAGGAGTTGGTTTCTACTTTCTACTCAAAGATGTCATACACATAGACATAGATATACTAAGTATGTACAGTATAACACCATTTATATGTATACTATTATCTACAATAATATCAACACTGGGCTATAGTTCTCTAATGTTTATAGTACCAGCTGAAATATTCCCGTTAAACGTAAAAGCGATAGCTATGACGTCAGTAAGTATATTTACATGTGTTATAGCTTTCATTGTGGCACAAGGTTTTCAGATAATAAAAAATATTGGAGGATTTACTATGGTATTTTTTATATTTTCCGCTTTTGCTATAGCAGGCGGTATTTTCTGTTATTATTTTGTTATAGAGACTAAAGGTAAGAATTTAAGAGATATACAAATTGAGCTTCAAGGTGATTTTTAGGGTTCCGTACCCAAAGGGTAAAAACGGGACCCTATTACTGAGACTTCGCTGTCCGTCCGTCCGTCCGTCCGTCCGTCCGTCCGTCCGTCCGTCCGTCCGTCCGTCCGTCCGTCCGTCCGTCCGTCCGTCCGTCTGTCACCAGGCTGTATCTCAAGAACGGTGATAGCTAGAGAGTTGAAATTTTCACAGATGATGTATTTCTATTGCCGCTATAACAACAAATACTAAAAATAAAATAAAATAAATATTTAAGGGGGGCTCCCATACAACAAACATGATTTTTTGGATTCCGTACCCAGTATCTCAAGAACGGTGATAGCTAGACAGTTGAAATTTTCACAGATGATGTATTTCTATTGCCGCTATAACAACAAATACTAAAAATAAAATAAAATAAATATTTAAGGGGGGCTCCCATACAACAAACATGATTTTTAGGGTTCCGTACCCAGTATCTCAAGAACGGTGATAGCTAGACAGTTGAAATTTTCACAGATGATGTATTTCTATTGCCGCTATAACAACAAATACTAAAAATAAAATAAAATAAATATTTAAGGGGGGCTCCCATACAACAAACATGATTTTTTTACCGTTTCTTGCTCGATAGTAATAACGTTGCCTTATGTTGCATAGATAATGGTACGGAACCCTTCGTGCGCGAGTCTGACTCGCACTTGACCAATTATTATAAAAATGATGTGGTTGATGATGAAATTGAGGGTAGTGATGAAAATAATATGGAGTTAGTGGCACTTAGAAATGATAAGGTCTAAGACTGGTTAGTTTATGTGTTAGGCTAGTGCACAGACTACTCACAGTAGATTAGTTATTAGATATCTAATGGAACATGCGTCGCGTATTATCGGTCGTGTGACGTTAGAAAAGGGGCGTAGCTACCGCCATATCAGCCGTATTGGGGCCACACGGGGCCCCTACGTGCGTAAGCAAAAATTAATAAATACTTCCCAAATTTTTTATTATTTCAGAATAGACAAAAGTAAAAAAAATAATTTTTTTGATGAAAATTTATATTTGTATTAATTTTATGCACACATTTTTTTTCTTTTGTAAAAGTCTTTACCCTTATTAAGGGCCCCCAAGTAAATTTTTATACGAGGCCCCACCAAGGCACGCTACGCCCCTACGTTAGAACAGACAAATGTATGAAAAAACACTTGACCGATGATACGTTAGTGCGTCGAGCGTAAGGCTAGGCGTATGCTGGGACGCAGGCGATGTAGCGCAGCACAGCACAGATTTAGCAACGCAGAGCAGGCGAGACAGACATAGGCCTCGAGCGTATACTGAGACGTAGTTACATACACATTCGCGTTCTAGCTGCCTCAAGCATACGCTCAGCATACGCTTAGCCTAAACGTTCAAGTGCTTTTATATTTATTAAGTTTTACATCTCTTACTACATTATGTGAACCCACGTGTACATACATGCAGTACATAATTGACATCTAATACATGATGCAGACGTATTCCTTCATGATGACTTAGTTACATAAGTAATCTCTAAATGCATTTATATATGTTTAATTATGTTTAAAATTATCACAAACTGTAAAAAAATGCTGTTATGAAAAAAATTTATGTTTCTTAATTTTTTTAATTAATTTTTATTAGTCTAGATAATATATAGCCACCGGTACCAATTTTACGTGCACAACTAAACTTAACTAAATACTCACTACTTAACTAAATACTAACTTAACTAAATACTCAGTTCAAAAACTAAAAAACACGCTTTAAAAAAATATTTAGGGTTTTTAATTACTAGCTGACCCGGCAAACGTTGTTTTGACATACTAAAAAAAAAAAGGTTTGAAAAATAGATGTTGTCCGATTCTCAGACCTACTGAATACGCATGTAAAATTTTAGAAAAAATCGGTCTAGCCGTTTCGGAGGAGTACGGTAACTAACATTGTGACACGTGAATTTTATATATTAGAAAGAAGAAGAAGAAGATAATCAAGTTAACTTCACGGAATTGTGTTATTGACATTATCAATTTTTATTTTTTAGATAAGTTTAGCTGTGCACGTAGAATTGCTACCACTATCATAGTGTTACAATGTGTCATAGACTCATAGTATAATATATTGTAAGGTGCTCAAAGTTAATTTAGAAATGTGATTTCAATTATAAAATGTTCTTTTAAAGACTACGTTTTATGAATAGATTGAAATATACCCTCAAATGGCTCTTACAGTAGGAAGGAAATGCTGTAATATCATTAGTATTCCTAATTCATCACTAGATGGATAGAAACACTAAATGTTATATCCCTGTAATTGTATGGAGTTAATGAGGCCAAGAAAGTGTATTTTAATTATAGAAGATGCTCTATAGTCTCTGCCTACCCTCAAGGGAAAAGGCCGTGACGATATGATGATAAGACGCACTACGGCAGTATTGGTTATGACGCAAGTGCGTTTTGGCCATAATACTTTAGACTATATTAGCTTTAAGATTTTATAATTTTTTTATATTTTTTTTTATTTTATATTGATAATACTTATATGTGCACATATTATGGTATTATTAGACTGATACAACGATTGAATCGTGTGAAATTACCAAATTGTGCTATACGGTGCTGTATAGTTATAACTTTATGAGGCTTATTATAACTAATTTTTGGATACTGTTTTTGATATATCTTTTGTTAATTATTGAAAAAATTATTTTCTGTTAGATTGTCTTTACGATACAATCTTATTCGCAATCCTTTTTCACTCTATATCTTTATCTCAATAAATATCTAATCAGTATGTTAAAATACGGATTTGAAGTTCTGTGCATGTGAGAATTATAATTAGGTTCCTATTTTGCTTTCAAATATATTATTATTATGTTTGTCAAATAATATATCTGCTGTTACGCGCTAAGGGAGATATTAAGAGGTGATGTCATTCGAGGACCTATATTTTATTGCAATGACATGGTCTTTATGGTATATTCTATTTAATTTGATAATAACATTGCTTTGAATATCGGATTTTTTTTTAAACGTTTAGTTATATTGTTATTTATTATGATTGCGTATAAATCTGTATGACATAACTTTATGATAAAATTAAACAAGCTGTATTTTTGAATGCGATTTTAATAGGTTTGTACCTTTGTAATAAAAATTTTGATATATATTTTGGCGGATTTTTTATTTTTCTCCCACAATTCCAAGCTCAAGAAATTTACTTGTGGTCCCGTAAAAGGGGTAAGTAAACCCTAAGTAAAACCTTAGTGCGGTCAAAAAATAAATCTGAATGGTCTCTTAAGCAATAGGCTTAGGAGGAAACTAAAATATTATATCGCTTTTGATCCTATTTTATTGCCCCATAACATATCTACTGTTGGATTCTCCATTTATAGTATCTCGACAAACGATTTACAAAATACGTGGTGGTATTACCCAAGTGGAACGGCTAGGACATGTTGACGTCATCGGCGATGTCCTTCAAACGGGCCAAGTACGGTACTTACAACCGTCGCGTCGTGCATTTAGGTACGACCAGAAGTAAATGAAGCCAAGGAAGTAAGTTTATATCGTAGCAGATGGGGTTCTGTAGCCTAACTCTGCCTACACCCATGTGAAAAGTCGTGACGGTATGACGTTTTCTAAAAATTCCAGGCCTACGATATCGAGGGCAACTAGTTCATTATATAAACAGAGCTCATGAATTGGTCAGATAATATTTATCTTTACGTTATATCACAATGATTATACTTGAAAGCTTAATTAATGAGCAAACGATAGCGTAATTTGTCGAAGCCTCGCCGTACCTACTGATACATGAAATTTTCATACGCTAATGAACCCCTGATTTTCATCTAATGAGAGAAGGGACAGCTCTTATTAGCTGCTTTAATTATAAAGGTCTTGTTATCTAATAAATACTTACTGAGCCTAAATTGTAAAGTTATTCTTGTACTTTTGATTCTTAATGCAAAATTAAATTGTAAAACGAAGTTCAAAAGGCATGTGTCTGTCGGCTATAAAATATGTGATTATAATAACTGATTCAAAACCAGACAAGTACAAGGGATACTCATACACTTACGTTGTAGCTTTTAGACTGAACAACGCTTGCAAAATTCCTGAGAAATCTTCAAGGCTCTTTGAAGCTGCATGAATTCTTAGAACATCTTTATTTATCATATAACAAAGTCGTTATTTTTGTATGTATGTTCCTATGTGAGCTTATATCTTCAAAACTATGCATCGAATTTTGATGCGGTTTTTTAATAGATAGAAATATTCAAGAGGATGGCTTATTCCTATAATTTGTTAGTTTTCTTTTTCTAAATTTTACGCGCATTATAAGTTGCGGCTGTTACAGGTGGTTTGATATGAATTAAAAATAAAGAAACTATTTTTTACTGGACAACTTTAATATTTTTTTATTGATTCTTGTTACTAGGTTAATTGATTTGTAAGTTTTAAATATAAAAGAACAATGGGCATTATTGTATGGGTTGCGTCCCAACCCTTGTAACATGTTGCGACCAATTTAAACATGTTCACTTAAGTTTTTTTTATGAATAATTCAAGTTTTTATTATAATTGTGTGCAGGTCAAATAATTTTGTTAAGTTCTGGGGTGTAAATGAAAAAAACAGTTTTTGTATTAAATAATGCTTTACAGACTTTTTTACATTTTGTGTTACATACTCACATAGGTACTTATTACGTTCATAATAATTGTACAGTAATCACAGTCAGTAATCGTTATTTTAGACAGTTATTAATAAACACACAGTTGAAAATGGTACAATTATTGCTGAATAATTCTCAATAACTTAAACAATGCAATCAGTTTCTTTATCGTATCACAGTATTTATATTTATTTATATTAGTAGTACCTATCCTTTAATAATGGACATTATCTACAACAATGTCGTCCAAAAAAGTCGCCGGTAACAATATTGTTACGTGTTAGGGTTCGAAGGATTTGGAGAGAAAGACCTGCTGACTCTTTTTGAAGACTTTATTCACAAGCAATAGGTACACACTAAGCACTAGGTCCAAACACTAAGCACTAACAATGTCCTAGGTCGTAGCAAAGTCGTAGGTTTCACTTGTATCACTCTTGATCACTTGTTTTCGCTCTCGAAGTCGCCTCGATCGTAGCTCAAACTGAACTGCCCGAGCTCGCCTGCCTGCCGCTATTTATATGCGCCGAGACGAGTTCCAGACCATTCCAGAAAGTTCCCGAAAGTGCGCGAACGTGATCGCCCGGAACGAATGTTTTTGGAAAATTCCCGCATGTACGGTAGTTCCTCTAACGCCATCTAGTATTGAAAAGGGGTTTCACTCTGTTCGGTTCTTTAAGTGGTTTTACTGGTTGACGCTAGATGGCGCTAGCTCCTTTGTGCTTTGTGTGTTCGTGTAACAATACGCTTGGCTGGTGTCTTGTCCAGCCAAGGTACCACTTTTAGAAATAATTCAGAAAGCTTTTCTTCGCTTTCTTTCTTTACAAAAAAAGTTACGGTATCTATCCTTTCCTCTTCCCTACAAAATTTCTTCTTGGAATGCTTGGTCTTAATTCCCTCGAAGTGAGACGTAATTTCTCCTTACTCACAACAGTTTGCCGAGCTCTACGAGGCAATTCCGATTGTCCTGAATTAGTGTCCGAACTAGTCAATCTCTTCGTTCCTGATGTTCCCAAATATAGTTTTAGGCCGCGTAAGCATAATTTATTGGCTGTACCGCAGACACGTACTGTTTCGCATGCTAAGTCACCCCTAGTCCGCGCGCGTTTTATGCTAAACTCACTCTTAGCATCAAAACCCGAATGTGATCTATTTGCTGCGAGATGGACGGATGTGCGTTATGAATGCCTTAGATATTGTGAACTAATGAACAGTCATTAATAGGATAATATCCTCATTATTGTATTTTTGCTGTGTGTATTTATCTTTGTGTTTTTTGGTTTTTCATTGTTTTACAAAATTTTTCTTTGTTTTTTTTGTTCCTATTTTACTAGTTTCTTTTCTGTTCATTTTTGATTTTTTGAATCCCTAAGTTTCAAAATATTAGCTGGTTAGATACTTTAAACTCTAGAAGACAGAAGACAATTATACCTGCATAGTTCGTAATCGGCTTTAACGGAATGAAGCTACTGGCATAAGCAACTAATATATATTTCAGAGATGGTACAAGACAAGAAAGGATTGCCCACAAATCATATTTTTATATTTGTCCCGGGTTAACGTTGATTAAAATTCAATCGTTCAAAATCATTTTCATCATTCAGATATGTAAGTATGTTAGTTTAAAACATTCGCTTAAAATTTAATGGATCATAAATTATGAACATCAGTCCTAATAAACTCTTGTTCACGATATCCATCTATGGCATGAGATAAATTAAACAATAAACATAAACTTGGAGATTCCTGGTAACTATTTAGATAATAGTGAACCTTTACCTAATTGCTTTACATATTATAACATATTCTTATAGCTTGCGCCGAATTCAGAAAGAGGCTTAGCGATAATAGTATTATATTCTATAACGGCTTTTACTAACAATACTCATGTCCTCAGTATAATGATATTGTTGTACTTATTACTTTGAAATAATGTCAAATAAAAGAAAAGTGGTTAGCAAAGCTTTTTCCCTAAAAATATTTTAGATAACTGCGTTTATTTATATTTTTTTTTTATTGTAGCGTCTATCTTGATAACTACCATTGCATATTAGTTCGTTAAGGTAAACATGCAGATCGTGCCTAAAAACTTTGAAAAAAGCTCGATAATTATTTAGGTACATCATATATTTGAGACTTTAAAGATAAACCGACTACAAATGTTATAAATACTTCTGTGTAATGTAATAGACACCCTTTGCTACAATTAACATGAAAATAGCGTGGAAGCTATAGTAGGTAAAATTCTGTTTGAATATGTATATCACTAACTTTATTGTTCGCTTGACATTCTTATACACATTGACGAACTTACCGAGTATGTACCTACCGATAAAGTTGTAAACGCGAGCTCATCAGCTGGCTTATCTCGTTCGCTATTGTTTGCAGTTCTTATAAGACAAAGTTAAAGGTCTGATTTCTCTCAATTGGCTGAAAGTTAGTGTTTCTGAAGAAGTTATTCGCCAAATCAGCGGTACGCATGTGAGCTTTGTAATGCTTATCAATTAACATGTTATGCTATTAATTTATTTAAACTTTATTAATGCTATTTAAATTAATTTATGAATTTTTGCAATTGACTTGCTATGCTTTTACTTAATAAACTAAATTATAGTTACATTTTTTCCACTATAATTTAGTTTATTTAGTAAAAGCATAGCAAGTCAATTGCAAAAATTCATAAATTAATGTAGAAATACATGTACAGTCATTATTTTCGGTCCAATTGTGTTCTGTAAAGAACACTAAGTGATCGATTGATCGAGTTGGTGCAAACCGCTCAATAGATGGCGTTGTACACAAAACATCGCACGATGTTTAACTCACATTGAGAAGGTTGTAGTGGAAGATTTGGTAAACATATGCGGGAACCATGATAGCTCAGATGGGAGAGCAACGGAACGGTATTCCGAGGTCGTGGGTTCAAGTCCCGCTCATGGTTATCATTTTTTCCACTATAATTTAGTTTATTTAATGCTATTTAAACTTATAATATACTTAAGAGGATACCAAAATAGTTTCGTGCATTTTTCTACGTACGAAGTTTTCATTGTTTCTTTAGATTGAATGGCTAGAGCTCTAATTTTTAAGTATATGTTTTTTCAATATATGATCTAGGATCGCATGAACTCAGAAACGCGATTGAAAAAGTTTTCTCGATAGAAAATCTTGGCGAGACAACCTCTCAATTTTTAATTTTTTTCATTTGTCGGTCTATTATCGCGTATTAACTAATGAAATAACTTTAAAAACATAAGTAACTATTATATATAGAAACACGTAAATCAGAATTAAAATATATTTAGTAGATTTTGAGTAAATAGGAAAAGTATCCCTAATTCTTCATTTTCTGTGCCTACTGGCTGTGTTAATATGTACGTGTCGGCGATGATATACGATAATATTGATGTAGGCCCTTAACTATATACCTATGTACTTTTATACTATGCGATAACTTACTTACCTCCTAAAAATTTTGTGCACTTATCTGAAGTAAAATGAATCGTATACGTTAACAACAAATGGTAATCTATTAAATAAATCTTTCAAAAAGCATATAAATCTAATAATAGACCAAATATCCTCTGAAAGTGGAGATGGGCTGGAGAGAGTGCCCCAAAGAGAAATATCTGTTACGGTTTGTCAGTAATTTATATACTAACAAAGTTATATAGGTACCTAAGTTAATTACGTGCTCTAAGGAGAGACTACTAGTCTTTCTTTAGAGCACGTAAGTAAGCCGAAAAATACGTCCGAGAAATAAGGTTTACGTATTTGCGTGTAAAATAACCTTTTTTTTTAATAGGTAGGTATCTAATATTGTAACAATTACTCAGCTTAAAAATGAAACGTTTATTTTAAATTTGATCAGAATGTTTAATAAAAATGTAATCAATAATATTTTAAGGATTTCATTAGGTAAATTTGAGTTGAACACAGAGTGTTTATCGTAGCGAAGCCTCAAAGCTTCCATAGATCAAGTCTTAATTAAAATAATTAATTCGAGCTCTGTTACCATAATAAATTACAGTAAAAGCTGAAAATGTTCATTAACATTATTTAAATAAGGAAATTAATTATGCTTAAAGTGTAAATTATTTTATTTTACGCTAAATAAATTAATTCTGTTGTTGTGAAATACAAAATATGTAAATGAATATGGCGTAGGTAATATGCAGTGAGTTAATCTCACTTTATTAAGATACATTTCGTTCTAAAATTGTTCACATTATTTTCTGTTTCCCGTATTTTTGCATAAAATGTTGGAACTTTATTTAATATTGTGGGATACAGGATTTTTTTTTGAGGTTCTCGGATTATTTAGAACAATTTTCATAAGTTGATTCTTATTGTTTTAGTTTGTAGCGTGACCTTAAGCGTACCATTTGATTTATGAATAATTTTAACGCAACGTTAGCTGCAATTACTACAATTCAAATATAATTAAATGTGTATTTTAGTTATAGGTATATATATTGCGTTTGTCAGCGGTGAGCCTCGTCTAGTTGCGGCTTTGCATGGTAGAGATGTGGACTACTGTGTAGGTATTGTGTGTGGTATTGTAACAAATGATGACGTAATAAATATCAAAAGTCAACAAATTGTAGATTTCACTATGAATTTTAAAAACAGAAAAGTGTTATTGAAAGATAATCAAAAATAATACACTTTAAACTAACGGTAAAAGCTGTGAGTAAAAGTTAAAAAGTATTTGTAATAATCGCCTAAGTCATGCGCAATTTCTTAGTTTTTTCCGTTATAAAGTTTTACATAGTAGTAATAATAAGAACTCCTAAAAAAAGGAATGCAATCGTTGAAATAGTTAGTTTTAATGTTACTATTGCCCATGGATTTTATTTATAAACTAGCAGGTACCTGCTACTCTGTACGGGTGAGTTTTAGGTCCCCATAAATTTTGTCATCGGTTAAATCTTCCCTGGACTTTCATGAATATTTCAAGACCAAAATCACAAAAATCAGCCCAGCCGTTCTCGGGTTTTAGCGAGACTAACGTGCATAACAATTGTGAGCTTAATATGTTAATATGCAAGCAAGATTAATATGCTCACAACCCTTCAGTTGAGCTGTTTTCTTCATTATTGTTTAATATATGATAAGGTTGCGTTACCTTTTTAGGGTTATATGTCGTGTTGGTTGGTTAGAGGATAAAATGAAATACGTCCGGACTTGAATGGCGTTTATTTGCGACTTAGCTTATACTAGCTTATATAGGTAAGGAGAACAATCGTTTCTATATATTCCTAAAACTGCTGATACGCAGAGTGTTCCATACAATGAATCCCTACATAATATATTTGTGTACAATAAATTAGGCGTCGAGCAAACAATAGGACCATATATACTGTAATAAATATATTTGTTTATAATAACTTGGGTGGCTAGCACAATGGTCTCTATGCATTCGTAGACCTGTTGACATTACGTCTACTTGCAAACAATGAATTCATACAATGTGTCCCTACACCTTAAAAAAGCAATAGCGAGTAAGTAGATTAAATCATAGGGAGATTTAAATTTACTTATTACCACAAAACAGATAGTTTTTCTAAACTTTGACAGAGAAATAGAAACTACAATAAAGAAATTAAAATAGCTGACTGGGTTCTACAAAAACATCTTTTTGTTGTAATTTTCATTCTAGGTTTACTAAAATGGTAAATAATTATGTACAAAAACACGTCGACGTTGCCACATAACAGAAATGGCACCCGTCACGACATTTTGAAAGCATTTACGACAATAAATATACCCTTTTTAGTTTCCAACGCAGTAAAGGAAGGAAATAATTCTACTGTGAACTTTAGGATATAATTGCCCAACATTCTATTGAGTTACCATTTCAGTGTCACTAGGTATATACCATTGCCTGTGTGGTGACGGTTCAAGGATACAAGTGTAACCACCCTATTTCCTTTCCAGGTTTTACAGGTAGCTGTAAAAGTTATCTAAAGGAATATAGAGACGGGCAACCCGAAAATAGACCCTATGAAAATACCCCTGGTCAGCGCGGCATAGTAGACCAAAATCCCTACCAAAGTGGAGGAGGCCAGTGCGCTACAGTGGGTGGGACGTTAATGAGCTGGAGAGAGAAAGAGAGAGAGGGAGAAAAAGAGAGAGAGAGGATAGACAGATACCAATATATGCTAATAATACTATAAAATGTTTTTTATATTTGTTACTACTGAATGAATTATTAATATATCTTTATAGCTGTAGTTCGTAGGTACAAAAGAAAAATACTTAGGCATATTATTACAATCACGCCAAATGCACGAGTGACCTAAAGTAAACCTGATACAATAATCGATATAAAGCAATTATTTCGTATTCTAGAAATAAATTAATCAGAAATACAAGACGTTTAACAAAAATACGACTTTATTATGGTGATATTTCAGATGATGTATTAAAGAAACTTCCTAGAATATACATCGTGTCCGACACAGCACGTAACCAATGGACTTTTTAGGAAATGAGATTACGGGTTTTACAAACCGTTTTTTTACCGAATTTTAAATATTTTGTGTTAAATTTTTGACCCTCGACTTCGTACAAATTTACAATATTTTTTTCTTATTTGCAACATTTATTATTAATGCTTTGCTTCTATTGGTTGCAGCGTGATGTTATATAGTGTATAGTCGTCCTCGATAAATAGAATATCAACACAAAAAAGAAATCAATTCGAACCAATGGTTTCTGAGATTTGTGTGTTCAAACTAACAAACAAACAAACTCTTCAGCTTTATAATTAGTATAGATACAATGCCAATATCCAAATTCTAAATTTGTTAAACTCTTTGTTTTTAAAGACTAATCTACTCATTAATCATTAATGGTCTTATACATAATGACTTATCGGAGGTTTAAAAGGAGATTTCATCGGAGTGATAATAAACATTTTAGCGTAAAAAGACTATTATGAATAACAAGTTTTGACAATTTTCGCGAACCGATTTTAGCGAACTTTTAAACCCCCGATAAGTCAGTATGAATAAGACCATAAATATTTTATTAAGTAATTATTTGTGTATCCATAAATTAATAGCAGTTTCAAACATAGTACAACACAACACTAAACTAAAACTTAAAAAAAAAAATATCTACATGACATATACTGAACTACACCATCGTTATAATAAAATTTCAAATTTTACAAAGAAAACCTCAGTTTCTTTTTACAAATTGATAACATACTCGTAACTTACTGTAATAGATGTGCTGAAAAATATGTTCAAAATTAAAATAAAATAAATAAAATCTTTGAATCTACAATGATTTGTATATTCAAAATAAGAACAGGTACGTAGTTGTACCCAAAAAATCTTCTACAAATGTATGATAACAAACACAATCTGTGGTCCCACTAAAAACTTCACATAACTCAGGATGTTGTGGGGAGGCTAAATAAATGGCTGGCAATCAAATTGAGTTATATCACACATATGCTACTAGTTACTACTACTTTATTTGTAAATTCACCACAAATAGACATTGTAACACCATGTACAATTAGAAATACATATGTAAATAGAACTATACTAACTAATGTTCGCAGTTTCTCCTGCGTTTATAGATCCTGCCCAACTTCTTGGTTTTATAAAACCTATATATAACTATAAGCGCGGCTGAAAGCTAGTATGCTATAGCACACTAGCTTTCAGCCGCGCTTATAGTTATTGAGCGTTTATAGTTATTAAGCCCAAAATACACACCAAACCTTAACAAATTATACAAAAAAGCCTTCTTCTTTTTGAACTCTATCTATCAAAGAAAACTACATTAAAACATAGGGACATCAGGGGCGTATTTTGAAAATTAGCGCCCCGGGACATTTGTGTATGCCCCAATTTATGGGCCAATTTATTAAGTATGGTGGCTAAATTAATAGAGATAGACCAAAATTTCAAACTTGAAGGATTTCGCCGCCCTTCTCAGGCTGGCCGCCCTGGGCAATGTCCCCTATGGCCCTAGGTTAAATACGCCTACATTCAAAAATATCGACTTTGTTTTATTACTTAGTATTATAAGTAAAGATGTGTTAATTGAATCTGCGAAGTTTTTTAAAAATCTATCCAGTAGTTTTTGCGTTAAAAATAATTTTTTTGCAAATTCAGTATTTAACACCTTGAGATTGTAACAAACACATTAGATAAGGTAACGGGCGGTACGTGGGCAGCATTTCAGCAGTTCCACAATGATGCATCGTTGTTCCCGTCCCGTCTAACGTGGTGTTAACTTTTATTTGTTCCTGTTATAAATATAAGAAAATGCTGCCAATTTGTAAACAACAAACGATCCCAATAAATCTTTGGGATCTAACAATTTCTGCTATAAAAGGACGGATAAAAAAATACAATAAATTCTGTACCGGTATTAATATACTTTAATAATATATATACTTTAATAATATAATAGTTTTTTTTGAGGTTCCTTACCAAGAGGTAAAACAGGCCCTATTATTGTGACTTACCTGTCCCTTCGTCCATCCGTCAGTCACCAGGCTGTATGTGTATCTCTGAAACGGTGACAGCTAGAGAACTGGAAATTTTATATTTTGTGTATGTCTATCAGCTGATGCTACAAATCTAGTCATCATCATTTTTCCGCCTATACCCCATGGATTATGGTCTCGTTATTTGGTATTGGTATTCGTTTGCGACTCCATTAGTTAGATTGAAAAAAAAAAGACTGCTATTGGTAGATACTTGACCGTTTTTAGGGTTTCGTACAAACCCTTATAGGAGCACTCCGGTGTCTGTCTGTCTGTCTGTCTGTCCGTCTGTCAAACTTTTTTACTCAGCAACGGCTGAAGGTATCAACTTGAAACTCATACAATATGTAGATCTATGCGGTCCCTTGCTGCAAAAAATACAGTGAACCTTTCGCCTCTACGCATTTAGAAGATATAACCGAATTACGACCAGTTTTAAGAATTTTTCGACTTATGCTAGGGAATCAAAATTCACAGGTTACTTCCCGTTGCCCTAGAGCCCTGAAATTTGGCATAGATCAAGTCTATATAGTGTTAATGTAGGGAAAAATCCAAAAACTTATAATTTGTCATCACATCACAAGTAAAAAAGTGTTTATACTTATGAAGTATCATACTTATGAAGTACTATCATACTTATGAAGTAGCTGAAATGTAGCCGATTCCCTATATTTCAACTACAAAATTAAGTTGGTGAGTTGTTTTGAGTATAATTAAATGATTATTTGAATGCAGTTACTTATGTTTATATGTCTAGTAGGTCCGAAACCCTACGTGTGCGAGTTTACCTCGCTCTTGACAGGTTTTTTTATTATTTTATCCCATTATATTGGTGATGTCGTTAAATGGAATTAATGTAATAAAATAATGTAGTATTCATTTGAATACGTTGTAGCTTTATTTATTTTCCTCTTTCGTTTATGTTTCTTTTAAGAACAAGTTAACAACTAGTCGACCTTCGTTGTTAATCAAGGGGCGCACGCCTTGATTTTTAATTTGATATGCACAGTTAATTAAAGAGTACTCAAGCATGATTTATCTATTTTAGTAAGTAAATATCACTAAGATTGTACATAACTGAAAGTTGTTAGACAATGCGCAAATGAAAGAGCATTATTGGATTCAACATATTATTTTAACGGACTTCACAAAAGGGTTCTCAATTCGTCTGTATGTTATTTTTTATGTTTAATATTTGTTACCCCATAACTTTTAACTGGGCGAACCGATTTTATGAATGTTTTCTTATTTGAAAGCTGGTGCTTCCCGCGTGATTCCACTGGCAACAGGTCACGATCTGATGGTACTTGCACTGTATATAAATATCATGTATTTATCTACAGTGCAAGTTTTAAGTTATTATACAGATGCGAAGAAAAAACACAAATCGCAGAGATACAGAAAACATTGCCAATACAAGCGTGTCTTTGAAATGTGTTAAAATAAATTTACTTTACTACGCATGTGTAAGTCTTTTTATTTATACAGAGTTCATTCATTGGAATTTGTGTATAATTCGGATAAAAATCGGTAACGAACGAGTCAAGTGGCTTGGAACACTTTGTGAGCTTGTTTGAAGCATTTCTCCCCACTTCATTTACCTATTTCGCTTCAATGATACGCAGTATCTAATTTTTAAGATAATCAATCTAATATATAAAATTCCCGTGTCACAGTGTTAGTTACCATACTCCTCCGAAACGGCTTGACCGATTTTTATAAAATTTTACATGCGTATTCAGTAGGTCTAAGAATCGGCCAACATCTATTTTTCAAGTCTTTTTTTTTTAGTACTTATGGCAAAACAACGTTTGCCGGGACAGCTAGTCTGAATATAAATTTAAACGTTTCTTGTTCGTTTTCCTTTATTGTGGTATTTTAGTGTAAGTTTTAAATAAATCCTTATATTAGACAATTTTAACTGTGTGTAGATAATAAATTAAAAAGGTGTTCGTATTGTTTGTTCAGGGTTTACAAGATTTTTGATCTAACGAAATGTTATGTACTTGGGACTGGGGTAAGGCGCTTGTGATGCGCTAGCACATAAACTTACCTTTGCAAGTTTTTAAATAATTCCATAATAAGAAAAGATATGAAGATTAGACAAGCCATAAGATCAAGTATATAAGTTATTCATCTATGCGTAAGGAAATACTCGTAGATTTACTATCTCCATACTGATGCTTTATACGAAACAATTGTTCATAGAAAATCATATATTACTCGCGAACATAATATACAATTTTATTTATTTCTTTTTAAGCAATTCAGTTAAGTTTAAATATTATTTTATTGCTATGTCCCAAAAACCAAGTGACAAATTTTCAAGTGTATTACGTAGCAGATGTGTTGTAATAATTATTTTATAGTAAATAAAATGGATCGTATTGACAATCAGAAACAGTATCACGTAACAGCCGTTCCGTTAAAATGAATAACACAATCAATTATTACACTCGTGCTTGAATTTCCAACTATCGTCAAAAGGAAAATTATTCTCCGTAAAACGAAACGATTTATTGTGGATCAGCAGTTTCAAATGATTTTAAATGTGTTGGTACTGTATGTAAAAGATTACAGTGTACTTTTTATGCTAAGTGCCTTATACGAAATAAAATATTAAATTCATTCAAAATCTTTTAAGCACCACATGAAAGGCGCACTACTTTTCTTTGCTTAGTTGTAGTGGCTATTTTGAGACGGATCGTAACCTGGGCCACTAGCAATTGGTGATCACTTCCGCAGTCAGCACCAGGTTTTGTCTTCACATTTAAGACCGATGATTTCCATCTTTCGCCGATCATTACGTAGTCAATCTGGTTTCTATGCTGACCGTTAGGTGAAGTCCACGTATATAACCTTCCAGGATGATGTTGGAAGCAAGTGTTCATCACAGTGATGTTGTTGTCCACGCAAAAGTTAAGCAACATCTGGCCTATATCAAAGCATTTAGACATCTAATTTCTTTACGGTATATAAAATAGATTTTAGAGGAATGAAGTCAGAGACAAAAGGCTGGCTATTTCAATAAATATGCGGTATTTAATGTCCACAGCAGTAAATTTGTATGACGTAGATAGCGAGTTTTAAGCGTGTTTTGTTATGAAAATCAATAAACAAATTCTCTCGCATCCACAATCATGAACTGGGATCACGTAACAGTCCACTTCGTTGAAAAGCATAATCCAATCAATTATTACGTCCGTGTTCAATTTTGTTCCGAAATGCATAGAGAAAAGATTGAATAGCAATATTTATTTGCATAAACATTCTGAGATATTTATCTTTATATATATATATAAATCTCCTGTCACGATGTTTGTCCGCGATGGATTCCTAAACTACTTAACCGATGCTAAATTAAATTGGCACACCGTGAGCAGTCTGGTCCAACTTGAGAGATAGGATAGCTTACATTTCAATTTATGGTCGCAATATTATTTTATTGCAAATTATTTGTTTGTATTGTATAGCAAAACAACGTCAGCTAGTTGTTTACTAAATTAAACATTTTGAAGATAAATCATGAATGCAAGCTATTTCTTAAACCAGTTAAACCTAAATTTACAATTATTTTTCTTCCCACAATCTAGGAACTTACTTTCGATACATTTCAATCTAATGTCTAGTTAACTATCAAAATATGGATTAATTTATTTGGTTGAGATTAATTAATAGATACAATTTCTGAAGACTTCATACAAACTTCTGTGTGGTGAAAAAATGTATAATCAGTATTGAGAGGAAACAGGACTGCAGTTTTTCCATACAATCGAAGTCCCCTATTTCCTCCGTGGATAGTACCCATAGAGAAATATTTTTTTTCAAAAATATATTGCTGCTATTGTCAGAGAATAAACTTATTATGAGATTTAATTATAAATAAAACAAAGCCGATATTTTGTATCTATAATTATGAGCTTAATCTTCTACGATAGGTTTTTGTATAATTTGTTAAGGTATTTTTAGGGTTCCGTACCCAAAGGGTAAAAACGGAAACCCTATTACTGAGACTTCACTGTCCGTCCGTCCGTCCGTCCGTCTGTCACCAGGCTGTATCTCAAGAACGGTGATAGCTAGAGAGTTGAAATTTTCACAGATGATGTATTTCTATTGCCGCTATAACAACAAATACTAAAAATAAAATAATATAAATATTTAAGGGCAGCTCCCATACAACAAACATGATTTTTTTACCGTTTCTTGCTCGATACTAATAACGTTGCCTTATGTTGCATAGATAATGGTACGGAACCCTTCGTGCGCGAGTCCGACTCGCACTTGACCAATTATTTATTTTCTAATTTCTACGCGTGAAAAGTGGCAGCCAGCTGCGAGTAATGTAATATTTTATAAATGTTGAGAGAAGGAATACCAAAAGTTTAAACAACTTAGACCTAGTTTAAAATAAAGAGAATATTTCACAAAATTTGGTTATTGAGTGCTTAGTCAAGAACTGTGTTATAATGCCTCTGGGCCACCTTAGAGATTACGAGTGTTAGTGAGTTCATCAACAAACAACGACAATTACTGAAAACAAAGTTATGTTTATACTAGCTGTCGCTCACAACTCCGTACGCGTGGAATTTAGAAAACTTTTCCCGTTTTCGGAACATTGTTCACTACTGATTCGCTCCTATTGGTCGCAGCGTGATGTTATATAGCCTTCCTCGATAAATGTACCATCTAACACTGAAAGAATTTTTCTAATCGGACCGGTGGTTACTGAGATTAGCACGTTCAAACAAACATACTCTTCAGCTTTATAATAATTAGTATAGATTTACGTGCAGACACTGATAGATAGTACACTAACAGTTTACGCACTTCAACCTTATTTGTTATAATTATAAACCGTATATAGAATGTGTGTTTTGTCACAATTCAACTGACCTTTTTGTTTGTTATTAATCATCATCATTGTTAATATCCGGTGCTTGTATTTCAATTATAATTTTGGATTTCACGTTATTATCCTGAAATCAGTTTAAGTTTTATAATTTTTTTATCAATTAACATTAATTTTTATTTCATTTAAGCTAGTGTTTTACTATCAGCGCATTTAAAGTTTTAGATTTACGTTATGGTAATATAAATATGGACTACAAAAGAACGACAATTTATAACTAGGTTCTTTCGTTTCTTTTAGTTTAGCTTAGTCTTTCTTCTTTTATAAACTTTCGTAATGTAATATGCTACGAGTTGTGTAGCGCGTAGCACATGCTACATGTCGCTACAAGCTACAGCGGAATTTTTTTTTTTGCCTCTACAATTGTATTTATACTGTTAGATGACTTTATATTATGTTATATCAGTAACTGGTACATATATTATATCGCTGAAGTTTCGTCATACATTGAGATCCACTTGTCCTCACTAACTTGAGGAAAATGAGGAACTTTGGTAAAAACTTTGTTAGTTAAATTGCGGTTCTGTTCAAACATAGTTGAGTCATCTTCGTTTAGTGCTCTTGTTGGCATTAAATAGCGATATAGAGTTCTTTGAGTTTATCGGCGCTTCATACAGAAACTGAATAGATAATGAAGTTATAAGTATATTGTACATATTTTTACGTATAATAAGTATGTATTGCCAAAAAAATGTATGTAATTTATGTATATCCGTATCTGGTATTATAACACAAGTATAGTAATATAGCATACTTTGGGACCAAAGGACGTTGTGTGTATTTTCCATAAATAATATTAAATATTCACGGAAATTTTACACAATGTCTTATGGTCCCAAGTAAGTTGGGCACGGGTTTCCTTTAGTTGGGGATGCTATACGGTCTGCTACGTCCGTCACGCTGACCTAGCGTATTGGCATAGGGATTAGATTCTAGTTTTCTACTTCTCACAGGGGACGTTATCTGCCAGCAATATCTTTTAACAGACTTTAACAGCACCCTGCGGAGGCAATGGAGTGGTGACACTTGTACTCTTAATCCGTTATCATATGGAATAAACTTGCAATTGGTGTTAATATTTAATACGGCATCAAAAGCCATTGATATGATACATCAATTGGATATTAATCATTGACTATCCATTCTCTAACACTTGCGCGACTCATTCATATAAATAAAGCCACTTTTTACGGATTTAGACGCGTGTATTTAACAAATTAATTAAACAAATACACGTCTTAACCCGTAAAAAAAGTGATTTCATTGAGAATCTATTTAAAAATAATTATATTTCTTTTAAATAGGTTCTTTGAGTTATCAGTATCTCTCAAGACGAAGTATCATTAACCCCCTTTCCATTTCCACAAATCAAACTGTCAAGAAAGTTGTCAGGACAACTATTAGCGAGTCTGTACTTCAAAGAGTTCAGGGAGTTCTGAATATTTATGTCTGCGTTAATATTCAACAAATCGAACTTGCTCCCCAGCTTTACCAATTATTTATTTGTTTGAAGCTTAATTTAAACTGATATTTCCGTAATACAGATCACTGCTAGCTGCTAGCTTTTGGAAGTAGTGATGAATTAAAAATGTCACCATTTCATTTCTTTTAATGTTTGATAAAAGAGTAAGCTATATATTGGTAAAATAAAAATCAATATAATTTTCTAAGAGACACGCAATATCCCTAATATTGCATTAACGTGGTAAAATAAATCAAATATTTAATGTATTTGATTTATAGGTATACTACAAAAAGGAGGTTCGATTATACGCCTCAAAAAATATATTTTATACTTAACTCTTTTTTAATTACCATTCGAAATAACCTTAAAAAGGATTTTAAAAGGAACTTAAAAATGCTTTAAGAGGTATATAGCTTGCTCAATAAACGGTCAACGGTGTAGTATTTTCAAAAACTCTTGCAATAAATTCGACATAATCATAATATTCTCAACGTTTTGGTAGGTATTACTTGTTAAACAACAGCTTGCTTTTTCAAGTTAAACGTCAGCTGGTCCATATTCGCTATTTTGTTAATTAGCGCTTTTTAACAACGATTCGGCTTAATATTACAGCTATTTAATTGAGTTAACGAGTTATATTTACAGTTCAACAACATTTACAACTTAACAAAATTTCTTCACGTGACCAAGGTATTATTATTCTATAATGTAAGCATTTTTAAAATATGAATTAGTCAAGTTAAAATTGCAAAGTTACTTTGAATTTGTGTATTGTATCGGAGCCTCATAAATATTTATTATATTCTAGTTTAGTCTGTGAAAAATTCAACTTTCTAGTTCTCGCTTACACGTTGACCGTTCCTGAGATACAGCCTGGTGACGGACTGACGAACGAAAGGACGGATAGCAAAATTAACAGACAGCGAGCTAGGTACGCTGCAAGCTGGCACGGACCCCTTAAAAATGAATGGAATATGTAGGTTTAAAACGTCAATTTATTTATTTATTGGTCAATTAACAATTCATTATACATTACATTTACAAATTTTAAAACAGTATTTGAAAAAAGCGGGTACAACAAATTAATTAAAGATTAACACCGCTTGCACAGTTAGCGGTAACTATCATGTAGATTAAATGTTAAACAGATAAGACAACATGCAGTAGTCAAGTGTAATCCTATTATACCTATGAATCCTTAAACAAAGATTAAAACATTTCTCTATTTTAAAATAAAATAAATTAGAATAATAAAATACAATAAAATAATAAAATAATCAATAGAATTCAAATAAAATAATCTTATATATAAATTTAACGTGTCACAGTGTTAGTTACCGTACTCCTCCGAAACGACTTGACCGATTTTCCTGAAATTTTGTGTACATATCCGCTAGGTCTGAGAATCGGCCAACATCTATTTTTCAAACCTTTTTTTTTGGTATGGCAAAACTACGTTTGCCGGGACAGCTAGTATTATATAAAAATAGTAATTTAACAACAATAATAATGAAACAGTAAGTCATAGCCTATCATAATGAAGTTCATAGTTCACTTTTAAATATTTGTGCAAACTATCGCTGTATATATCTGTGAGATCTGAGCAACTGTTTAGAGCCCTCAGTCAAATTTTGGTTATCATGTGTTAAAAGCTGGTAGGGATTAACGTCGACTGAGGGTCCAATTTATATGCAATATTCATCGCAAACTTTAATAAAATATGGTATAGTTGACTATAGTTAAATTATACAAGCGATATCAAAGGTTCTTACACCGCAGAATATATAGTGATAAAAAATGAAATGTAAAATACCAACATGTACCAGAAGACGGATATACTACATAAACTATTTTTCTTTTCTACCTACTTATAATACACAGAAAACACCCAGACGTGGACATATCATACAATGTCTTCTAATCACAACCGAAGCTTATTATTATATGAACAAATACGTAAATCATATAATCATATAACTTATACGCATATTTTTTACGAAAACTTCATTATCATATAACATATTCGCATGTTTTTATGTAAACTTTATTATAATATAACATATACGCAACAGTAAATACGTCAGCTGTCAGTTGAGTCAAGTGCATATACTCGTGTATTATAAATTATTTTTTAAGTTTTTCATTAAAGAACAAAAATTCTTTTATATAATAACTAGCTGACGCTGATACAAACGTTGTTTTGCCATACAAAAAAAAAAGAAATTTTATATATTAGATGATGTATTATTTATAGCTTTACTACGGTGTGGTTTATGTAACGCTCATTAGCAGTCATAGATCATTAACGTTGTAAGTTCAAGTAAAAGTTTGACAGCGCATTGTTAGACCGTTGTGAATGATTAAATGAATTAGTTAACGCGGATTTGAAATTTTCATTCATGCTATTAGCACCTTTTGCTTAAGGGCCTACATCAATATTATCGTATATCATCGCCGACACGTACATATTAACACAGCCAGTAGGCATAGAAAATGAAGAATTAGGGATACTTTTCCTATTTACTCAAAATCTACTAAATATATTTTAATTCTGATTTACGTGTTTCTATATATAATAGTTACTTATGTTTTTAAAGTTATTTCATTAGTTAATACGCGATAATAGACCGACAAATGAAAAAAATAAAAAATTAGAGAGGTTGTTTCGCTAAGATTTTCTATCGAGAAAACTTTTTTCAATCGCGTTTTTAAGTTTATGGGATCCTAGATCATATATTGAAAAAACATATACTTAAAAATTAGAGCTCTAGCCATTCAATCTAAAGAAACAATGAAAACTTCGTACATAGAAAAATGCACGAAGCTATTTTGGTATCCTCTTAATAATTTTGGATGTTAATACCAAGATATAAAGATATCGTATTTATACGATAATGGAGTTATAAGACGTTATAACACATTTTATTGCACACCATACATACCACAACCATACACCATACATATCACAACCATACACCATACATTATACTAGTATACAATAGAAAGTAGAAACAATTTTTATGTACAAACGGCGGTCTTATCGCCGTCCGCGATCTTTTCCAGATAACCTACATGGATATATTCTTTTGGAGATATTGTGTTTTGGGTAGTGTTAGTGTGTCAAGGAAAAAAAGTAATACTCTTCGAGCAGTTATTTTCATATTTCTCTGTAAGCCTAACTAAATGGAGAGCTTCGTGGTCTAGTGCATGTACCGGGACCGTTCACGAGGACGATCATTTGTATGGTATTTATAATTGTTATACAGATGTTTGTACTGCGTCTAGGTGTTTACTATGTATTATAAGTATGTATCTACAAAAGAAAAATAGTTTATGCAGTATATACGTATTCTGGTACCCATAACACAAGCATACACGCTTAGTTTGTGACTAGAGGACGTTGTGTTAATTGTCCATAATAATTTATAAAGAAATGTTTATAAAAGAAAATGTTCATTGTTACAACATTCAGTTTGACAGAGGTTATTAATAGGGATTAGACGCAGGTTAGCGATGGGGGCAACCCTTTTACTCTCTTACAAAACAACGAAGTTAATTAATCATTTATCTATTGAGTAACCTAGTTAATTGTTTGAAGTCTTCAAAGACTTTTAACATAATTAAGACAAGAACAATATTAATATAAGTTGAAACGTTTAATTCTCTTAAAAGAATTAAGAGCAATAAACTGGTCAAAGTTCGTGGATTATGCTGAAAACTAATTATTTAAACATACTTTATATTAAAACGTTCAATGGTACCAATTCTATATGCACAACTAACATAATTTAACTAAAAAATGAAAACGATTATTGCTGTATTTTGATTATTTGGCTATTTTGTTGTGCACATTTATATTAATTAAAATCTTTAGTCTATAATAAACAGTTTTTATAACAAGAAAGTTCAGTAAACAATGCCGAATGGTGTTTTTTTTTTAAACTCTCAGCCTTCTACCCTGCTGGGCCATGATGGTGCCTTGAGCTTTACCATGACCCAGCGAGGGGTGGCCCCGTTAATCGGGGCCCGACCCAACAGGGGAAGCACTGGGTCCCCCTGTCACGTGGCCAGCAGCCACATTTGCCGCGGCGGGTCTCTGAATACCGAACCACGGGCCACTGCGCGCCGACGGCCCCTGCCCGGGGCCCTGCGGGGGGCAAAGTGCTACCAGAGCGTTCGCGCTCCCGCAGGTCCTCCCTCTTTGCCGCCATCACCTCCCGAGCAAAGGAGGCGACGTCGGTGCCGAATTATGTCATCAACACTATCAAAATTCATTTTTTAGTAAAGTTTAGTTTAGTTGTGCGTATGGAATTGCTACCATTATCAAACAAATATAAACGGGAAGTTACTTGTATTTTATATTCGTAGAATTCGTAATTTACATTAATAAAGATAGCTTATTTTGTTTGAAATAGGTTCTTGCTCAAAATGAGCGTAAAATGGTTTCTATATAGGACCGGTGACACGAGAGCAACACTCATGACGTTCCAAACATCTATAGGCTACTATAACATCTTATAATGAGGCAGACATTGTACTTGTTAGTCACCATGGCAATAAAAAATTATTCCCAAGAATTATTCTATTCACTATAATGCGGTAAGTTAAGTCCGATGTGATGCTTAGGGCAGCTGTTTGTAAACCACTGCAATGGTAAGACTTTAGGAAAATTTAACAACATCATGCTTTTTAATTAGGCAACAGCTCGGCAGTGTTTAAAAGACCAAGGTTTCAAAGAAAAGAACATCACTGTTTTTTTCTGTTCTATATTTACCATCTTTTTAAGAAACTTTATCGTGAATGATATGAAAAATAGTACAATGTACAAAATACAATATTATATTACCATTCCGTGGACAGAACAGCACTATTTTGTTTTGTATATTTGCATTTGAATAGAAGTAAACCGCTACAAAAGAAATTTCCACCCTAAATATAGTAAAAGTTCTACAAAAATAAACGTAGTTGTCCCTGTAGACAATTTGATCGCAGAAATCCTTTTTATGGAGCATTAGAGAAACTCATTAGAGCTTATTCAGGGATTATAAAGGCATTAACCAACCTTCATTAGTATTTAGTAAAAAATTAAAAATGTTTATAGTTTTATTTGTTTTGTAAACATTTCCTACTATTATAATAAACGATTGATTATTGACATAAACATACTTGTTCTATAAATTATGTTAAATAACGATAATGATATGACTGACTGAGGTATAAGAAAGGACACTGTGAATTACCTCATATAAAGCTTAATTTAATAGTTGCTATGTAACTTTACATACATTTCTGTTTCACAGGTGGCTCCCGTTTATATTGCTACTACGAGTTAACTAAATTGATTGAACCATTACAACATAATGTTGTCAAGTTATTCGTCATTAAGTGCTACAATGTGTGTTAGCTTTTACCACGCAATTATCGCTAACGACGAGATCTAAATGAGCTGATTGACTCATAACCGATTTATTGTTTCCATAGTACGGTGTATTCTTTATTTACGTGTATTTTTCTTTTATACAATGCAGTCGGACCATAATAAAACTCATAAAACATTTACTTATATTAAACGAATTATATAAGACGAATTATCCTATGCATATTGTATTCTACTATTCCTGTGTGTAAAATTGTTAAATAAATATATAAAACCGAAATATTAGATTTTTAAAATCTCTCATTTTTTGTAAATTATTGCGTTGAGAAGTATGCGAAATTTCAGACCAATCCAATTATAGAAAGGAGGTGAGAATTACGTTCAAAGATTCCGTATTCCATTGCTGTGAGAAATACGAACAAAGCTAATAAAAACGTATTTAAAACAGCCTAAAATAGAGGACCTATGCAAGCCACAGTTATTTAATGAAATTGAATTTTACTATTTTGTTATGTGCATTTCCACAACTCTTACCGACAGTTATTGAGTGAATACAAAAAGATTTATCAACTGTTGCGGTTATTTGATCAAAAATGTTATTTTATTTTCTGCCATTTATTTGCAATTTAAATACTATTAATATATACTATAGAAAGCTTACTATGCAATGGGAGTTCACAAGTAGGTAGTTGGTACATGTCATAACATTAAAATAAAGTAGATAGACTATTATTTAGCACCAAGTTTAATTTTAGACAACTGTTAGATATTTTTCCTTTAGATTTGGATTCTAACCACCTAGTTTAATTATAGAAAACATTTAGTGTAATTTAAAATCGGTCCCAAAGAATATTTTTGAAATAGGTTGATACAAAAAAAAATTGTTTTAATTTTAAATTCAAAGAATAAAAATTCTTTATTTATTCGAAAATTAAAAGGAGGTGTTCGAAGATTGGAATATTGGACCTTCACCAGCTTAATAGACGACAGCTCTTTTATTCGTCGCCCTGATAGAGACAGGTATTATATTCTTTCAACCTAAATAATTAGCTTTGTATACTTTTTAGTCTTGTTTACCATTTTTTGCACCTGACGCCAAGCCAGGAGAAACCATCTCCGAACCCCCAATTATTTTTAATATGCCGCAAAGATTTTTAGATAAATATAAAATTCCTTTTAGTCTCATTAGCGTAATTTCGTTTGTAAGAAGCTTTTAGAGATTAATGTTTGTTATAGCAAGGTTTTAAAGATGATCAAATTTGTTTAGACAATTTATGTACAGATTTTTTTTTAACTATTTTGTAATTCTTTCGTATTTCGCATTATTTTATTATTTATTATTTTTCGCATTTTTTTTGTACTTTGTAAAATTATAAATATAAAGTTGGTATAGGTTTTAATTTGATTAAACTATGTTTGATAAGTATGTAATTTCTGTATGAATAGGTCTAGTTGAATTGTTGTAAGCGCTACTCTCTCTCTCTCTTTCTTCAGCCCATATACTTTGGGATCCTCTATTTTGGGAGGGATTATGATCTACTGTGCCGCGCTGACCAGGCGTGTTGGCACACGGCTTACTTTCGAGTGTTCCGTCTGAACACCGTCTGACACTTGTATTCTTAGTCCGTCAGCTCACCACACGGACATAACTTATAACATAACATGGACGGTAAGCGCTACTAGTAAAACGATTATAGATTGAAAATTAGCTGAAGAAGAAGAAAATAATGTTACGAATCACACAGCGTTAGCAAATCCTATAAGAATTAGGAAATTAGTTCAGTAACTGGAAGCTTCAAAGACTTACTGTTCTCAAATTAATAACAAAGCTAACTTTGTAATTTAATAGTAACTGTATTGCAATAGCTAATATAGACCGATATTTTTTTCCTTTTAAGGGCCTACATCAATATTATCGTCGACATGTACATATTAACACAGCTAGTAGGTATAGAAAATGAAGAATTAGGGATATTTTTTTTGTTTACTCAAAATCTACTAAATATATTTTAATTCTGATTTACGTGTTTCTATATATAATAGTTACTTATGTTTTTAAAGTTATTTCATTAGTTATTAACTAATGAAATAACTTTAATTTAAAACGCAATAATAGACCGACATTTGAAAAAAATAAAAAATTAGAGAGGTTGTTTCGCTAAGATTTTCTATCGAGAAAACTTTTTTCAATCGCGTTTCTGAGTTTATGCGATCCTAGATCATATATTGCAAAAACATATACTTAAAAATTAGAGCTCTAGTCATTCAATCTAAAGAAACAATGAAAACTTCGTACATAGAAAAATGCACGAAGCTATTTTGGTATCCTCTTAACTCAAATATCCGGCTTTTGGGCACCGGCATCGAAAATAAATCTTCCGCCGTCTGTTAAATGTATGGTAAACTTTACTAAGGATAGGATTTGATGTATTATTTTAGCTATATAAACACTGTAATTAACATGGCAAAATGTTTATATTCAATTTACAGTGGATTCTCACGGGCATTTAATTAATTTGCGAGTAATGCTCTAGAGGTCAGGTGTTAAGCAAAGTGTATTGTTTAGTATCATAATTGATGTTCTAAGCTTATTTCATAATTTATTCAAATAGAAATGTATTATGTTTTCAATGTATAGAAACGTTAGATGCTTAATTACATCCGGGATTTAAAATTTATAAATATCAATACTAACATTATAAAAAAAGTTTGTCTGTTTGAACGCGATATTCTCAGAAACTACTGCTTCGAAAAGATTGTTTTTGTCTTGGATAGTCCATTTATCAAGGAAGGCTGATATGCTGCGATCAATGGGTATACCTATAGCAATAGTGAATAATGTTGCGAAAATGAGCAATATTTTCTAAATTCCACGCGTACGAAGTCGCGGGCTACAGATAGTAATTAAATATTCGCTAACGGCTAGATACTCGTTGATTTTTCATACCTGAGTATCGCATTGCCAAATGAAAATAGGGAAAACATAACTGGATCCACCAAAATATTTTCACTTCATTGTACAATATACGTTCTTTTTAATTATGAATTTTTTGATACCATAACATAACACATAGGTAAGCCAAGTAAAACAAGAACAACGTGAGAGAGACGTCGTCGCTTCCTCTTTAGATCTTTGCCATAAAGTGCTGTGGGAGTGCTCGTTATAATCCCTACTTATTCAACTTGCGCACTCATTGAGCCAAGTCCGTGACGCTTAATCGTCTAAGTTTGAAGAGCTTCCAGAAACATAGGGACCTTTACAAGGAAATGGTCATGTAAGTGTCTCAAAGTTCACATGAATTTATTTGAATTCAAGTTTGGAGTGTTTAGATAAAAAGAATAAGTCTCTACAAAACTAATCTTTGTTGGAGTTTTATATATTTTTGCGTGTTAGACAATAATAATGACAGTAATGTCACAAAAATCCGGCACTTCGAAGTCAGTTACAAATCAGAGGTGACGCGAAAATTTTTCAAAGTAACACACATACACACGCTTATATCTAACCAGCTGTTGGCCGCAACTTCGTACGTGTGGAATATAGAAACATAACCTTATCAAATTATACAAAAAAACCAACCTCTTGAACCACTCCATCTATTAAGCAACAAAATCAGTTTCGTACTTTTCAAGGTATAAGCTCACATAGGGACATACATCATACAAAAATAACGACTTTGTTGAAAGATTTTACAATATGACAATACAATATTTTCTAGTCACATTTTATCTGTTGTTGCAGGATCTTGTTGTCAGTTGTTTTTTTTTAAAACAATAATGTTATAAAAATAATCAGCTGTCATCAAAATGGAGTACGAAGTAAAGGGCTTTGCCCTAAAATGCAAATGAAAATCTACTAGGGTACAATAATTGATCAGATTATATCTATCAGCAGGTAAAGCGTTACGTGATTCTTATTCATATTGTGAATGTCACAGAATTTATTTACTGGTTTTGACAACAAAGCGCGTTATCTACATCATACAAATGCGTTGGTTTCGAATATTGGGAATCACAGTATGAATAAAATATAGATATTTAACTAGCACGTAAAGCTTGACAGCTACAAAATGCCTACACTATTGTTATTACGTTATACAGTGCTGAAAAAGATTCGATATAAACTTTTTTTTATTATATGTATTGCAACACAGTCTAAATAAGCTATTTAGAAAATCTTGCTTATTAAAATATTTTATCTTGGTGTTGATAACTATTCCGTAATGGCTCTATCGATTTTTATGTCTTTTTGTGTATGTACACAAAAAGACATAAAAATCGATCTGATATGTATCAGGTACGTCTGTCTATCTGTTAGCATCCATTTTATCGTATAAAAGTCAATTTAAAAATATGATATTGTAGAAATACTTAGTAAATGCCATTTACTTGATATTCGAAAGCACGATGGCTAACATTCTAGAAATATAAAGTTTCCAAGCTCCAAATTATAAAGTCTATTAACAAGCAAGTAACGAGAACATAGATACTAAATTAATTAAATTAACGATTTTTTTCATATACATATTTGCATTACTCAAACTTATTCATCTTCTTAGCTATCATAGAATGGTACTAGTTAAGTCTAATCGGAAGTCATTAGGCGCTTTGAACAACTTGGAGAACGTACGCTTCTATACATATAACTATATACATATAAGGTTATGTATATAAGGAACAGGATGTGGTATTTCCGACATCACTAAGTTACTAACTGAAACTTCGTCTCTATGTTAACTAGATAAAATAAAGTATCTGAAAGTTGCTTGCAGTTGCTTTCTCAACTACCTACCTCGATTATAGCTATTAATTAAAAAATAATTTAGGACGTTTTTTTTTATAATCAATGTCCGCACGTGAGAAGTCATATTTATTTGTTTATCCTTCCTATATTTGTTTACTATTCAATGTTTATAACTAACTTTGTGGTGTATGTTTGTTTATACTTGATCTAAAATATTGCCTACACTTTTTCGTAACACACTAAAATAACTATAACTTGAAAAAATCGTTTTTTTCCTATAAAGATCTTTTTTAATAAAGAAAATCTGTTAAATTGAACGTAGAAAATAAGCGCATTAGCTGAAGTAGATTATCTAAAATCAAATAAATTACTTCAGTGAGTTATTGAGTTTCCTACTGAGAGATACGAGCAGTTTTTCGCTTCAAGTGGTACTCGCTGTGAGTGCGATGCAACATTCACAATCTAATAAAAAGTTATCGACTTTTATTAGAAATTGATTCATTTCTTTGAGTAAGAAAGTAACAAAGTAAGTTTAAAACGCAGATTGCAACTTCATCCTAATATAGAGATTTAAAAACGAATGATAGGATTTAAAGCTCGGATCCTCATAAACTTAAGCTTTGTTACAATTTCGGTTATTCAGAACTAAACTACTTTTTGTTTTAATTACGACAGTTAGGAAAGTATGAAAAACATAATAAAAAGAAGAAATACTACCAAATTGTTTCGACTTTCCGCAAATTGCGTGCGTTGTTGCTTTAATCCCAAAATTTAGGTTAAAATTGTTCTAATTTGCATTGAAAATTAATTCCAAATCTTCTACGACTCATTAAGTTTAAGTGTCAAGAAATTACCGAGCGTGTAAGTTAATTAAATTATGAAATTTACAAAACTTCTGCTAAGCTTTTATGTCTAATTAAGCTTTAGTTTACTTTTGCGGTGAAAGCCAATGAAAATGTAGGTTATGACTACATTTAGTTCGTTTAGTTGAACTAATAGTATTCTTAGACAGCACGGAAAGCTTAAAGAAAACCGAGATACCTCCAGCAGTAGACATTGCGGGTGAGTCTGTTTACTGCTTTCGGAGATTGTTACAGACTTAATTAGAATTGGACAAAATACCTTGCTTAATCAATATTATTTTATTAGAAATCTCGCAGTAGTCAATATTGTTGTTCAGTACAAATACAATAAATTGAATATTTTAAATTAAACTTTGCCTAAACAAACAGTGAAATCGGCAACTCGTTATTGACATAATTGAAAAACACTGATTGGGTTATAAGCCTGAAAATACCCTTCGATTCGTTGGAAATATAAAAATAAAGTTTGAAACGTTTAATCCTGCACTCGGCAGGGTTCCCACACTAGTTGTTTTTTGTGTGAAAATGGTTTTGTTTTTATTTCCTAGCACTGTCACAACATAGTCAGACTGCAATAAAGTAATTCCCTAGTACTATTATTAATAGATAGATAGATAAATAGATAGATAACTCTTTATTTGCACAAACACCAATTTTACACAGAATTTGAAAAGAAAATACAGTTAATAGTTAAACTAAAATAAATTGAAAAGTGTGCAGTAAACTGACATATTTTACAATGTAGCTGGTACAGAGGATTAAAGAAAAACACTAAAGTGTTGTATATAGAAACCAAATTAAGATATACCTACACTTAATTTGGTCGCTACATATAAAGTATGATTTTATTTATTTCTACATTCGCTTTTGTTGTTTTGAAAACCAATCAAACAATAACAGACAAGACCTACGAATCTACTTTGTGTAAGGTAGGTAACTTCAGCCGTAAAGGAAAAATATATTAGGAAGTAGGAAGCCGTAGGATGGTACAATATATTAAATAATATAATAAATAATAATAAATAAATAAAAATTTCTTTGAAACAATTTTTGAATGCATCGCCAGTTTACTTAAAGTTTCAATCAGAATTTATTTATTCCTCTATAAATGAATAAAAATGAAGCATCTTTCAAGCAGTGTATTTGCTTCTACATTAGAAGGAAAACGCTCTTAAAATTTTCTTTGCTTGAGAGCGTTATTAATGAGCTCAATAACACAGATTATCTTCACTACCTTTTACTTTAAATGTTTCTATTTGATTATTATAAGCACAATTCAAGCAATTCGTCTATGTTATTGTTCTTTTTTAATGTTTGTTACCTCATAACTTTTAACTGGACGATGGGGTTTTAATATTTCTTTTTTATTTGAAAGCTGGTGCCGTGTGGTTCCATTGGCACCAGGTCACAATCTGATGGTTACCTCCTCCTTCCTAAAACATCTATAATCACTAACTGTTAATCTTAACGAACTAGCCCTTCCACATAGTAACAAGGGTAACTAAGACTAAACGATTCTAACTTAATTATCAGAAGGGTCGGATAAGTCCAAAGTACACTGGAACACGTAGAGATCACTATATTCCCTAACATCTAAAATTAACTTAAACTGTACCGAATTCGTAACATCGTGTACAAAATACTAACATCAAATTACGTATGTGTACAAAATAAGTATTTTAGGATCTTGTGCACGGAATAGGGTCTTTTAATCAAATAGATTTTGTAGAATAAAATAGCTAAGTATTTTTGTAACTTTATGTCTCCGTTTATGGTTCCGTAGCAAAGACAAAACTGGACTGTATTACTGACACTTCGCTGTCCGACCGCAAATAATGATGACATCAGCGGAAAGGCAAAATTACTAAAGCGCCAAAACATCGCATCGTTGGGAAATGAATTTTAAAGTATTTTATTTTAAAATTCGTATATGTCGTAGGAACATCATAGAAAACCGAAATGGGCATTGTTCATATTTTTTTTAAACTCTTAATTCAGAAACCATTTCGGGGAATAGAGTTTCTGATCATGATCCATTAGTGTTTTTCGGAAAATCATTATATTAGCGATTATTTTTCCAAAAAAGCATATGATCTCTATTTGCCCTTGAACTGAAGGACTTAAAATATTAGGGCGTTCTCAGGGATATAGGTACTACTCTGTGGTGGAGTTGAAATTGGTCTTATATCAACTTAGCAACTTTGAAAAGATGTACTGCAATCTGTTTTAAGTCTATCAGGAAAAGACAATACACAGATAGCGTACAACGATGACGTCACAACATTTAAAATAATAACCTATATATATTTCAATAATATTGAAATTAGTGCTTAAAATAGTCTATATTTTCAAAAAAAAATATTAAAACAGCAGGTAAAAAAATATGAACAATGCCAATTCTAGGGATACAATCAGTTCACACATTATAAGAATTATCATTCAGATGATCATACTTCCATCTAGCATTCTCTAACACTATAAAACGGGGATACAAATCCCCGGAGCCAGCCTCCAAGCCTTCCCCTGCTGGCACCTTACGCCTTCCAAGTAGAAGACTCAAGGACTTTCACACACAACGTCTGAACAACCTTTTACTTTCTCACAAAGACACACCTCAGTCAATCACTTTCACATGGTATCAAATACTGCCTAGATTAAAGAACACGACTGGCGACGACGCCGACGCCGACGACGACGCCGACGCCTATAAAGACCAACTCAACACCGATACGTCGGGAATTGCGCAGGGTAACGACCATACGCCGACGACGATGCCGACGCCTATAGATCAACCGTCACCAAGCTGTCGTATTTATGCTAACGAATAACGACTTGTAGTGGGTAGGTATCGACTTGTCGAGACGATACAACCGTCACATTAAAATCAACGTTTATAAATCATCAAATTGACTACACATTTAAATTGTAACTATAGGTAATCTCTTATTTACGATTTATTACTCAACTCACTACCCACGAGTGACAAAATATGTTTAAAATCCCAAGTCCTTATTGCTTGCACCGACATATACAATTTTATATTCAGTATAACATACTGAATACAAAATTATACAATTTTTTTTCTAAAAAATAAAACTTTATAATTCATTTTCCAATAATGCAGTCTTGGCGCTTAAGTAATTTTGCCTTTCCGCTGACGGTCATGTTGCAGTTAAAAAGTTACAACGCTATACGGGGCCTCAAATCAATTGATTTGGGGTCAGTATAGTAAATATATTTTGATAATAACAGTACGGAACCCTTTGTATGCAAGTTCAACTCGTACTTGACCGGTTTTAACAAATAATGATTAATTTTAATTTAGTAAAATTAAATATCCAACTAAACTTATAAAATACTTGTAGAATAGCTGACTAACGAAATTAAACAGACACAGGACAAATAGATGTAGGTACGCGATAGAACATAGGGTATTTACTAGTAATTAGACACAACAGATTTTATTTATATTTCTGTTACAGAATATCTTTGTTGCAATAAATTTTACCACATACCTCTATTTAAAATACCAAGGAACATTTGTTTTATTCGTAATGAATAAACAAGAATATCGTCAGCCACTAAAAAATAAATGAAATACATTCTCTTATCAATTCAGAACAAACCTAAAGCACAGGCGTAATAATTTGATTGGATTAAACCTTTTGTAGTGACCCGCTACGTGATCCCAATTTATGATTGTGAATGCAAAATTTATTTATTGATTTTGATGACATAAGGGTTTATCTACCTCGTACAATTTCAATAATTCAGAATATTGTATATACAAATACACTACACAATATGGCGTAACATGCAATCCATTTACAATATAAAAACTATATTTTTATGTACATACCTATAATATATCTCGTTTTGATCATAAATTCAATTTAATTTCTCACTCTAGTAAATACCTACATACAATTCAATGATCGACTGATTGATTGCAAGTTATTTCAATATAAAAAATGAAGCATCGCTGTGATTGAATCGAGTTCCAAAATCTGTATAATTTAACTTACTTCTGTGATCACAGATCAAGCGCGATCAAGAGAAAAAAATGTCACAAGAACAGGTTAAGTTTTGTAAAATAAAGAATTTATATACTAAAGAGGTTTCTATATATAATTCATAACACAATGTCCAAAAAGAGCACTTATGCTACTAGTCTAATTATAGGGTCGAATTTGCGCCCCTAACATTGAACTAATAACCGCATTAATTTTAGTCACGATTAGGACTCCTAAAAGAAAAGTAATTTATTGTAATATTACAGCTTGTACCACCTTTCAGATTCTAACAAACACTAAGCTTAGAAAACTACTGGTACGTGGGCAGCGTTCACAGATGTTCCCATTTCGCGCTTTGCTCAATTTTATTAGTTTTTTTTTTCAGTAATAGAAAAAGTAAGATATTTTCTACACGTTAAGTGCTGACGATTTGAAAACAAAAAATGATCCAAATAAATCCTCCATGTCTAGCAGTAAAAGGGCTTTAAAGATCACGAATAAAATGTTCGATATATATATAACATAACATAATATAATATTATAACACATTTACATATTAAATAATAGTTACAGATATATAATACAGGTCTATAATTCTTAAACCAATATAAATACTTTTGTCAAAAGGCACAAGAGCTAATTGTAAATATCAAGTTAATGTTTTATGTTTATACTTTTTTATAAGAATGTGTAGCTCTAAGTTCAAGTCAAGTGTTGACTTAAAAATTGTCTGAGATCAATTCCCTACATATATTTATGAATAGCTATGAATAATTCACAGCAGTCTTAAAAAGAGCGCAATGTAGAGAACACACAGTTGACAAAATCTAGTCACAATAAGAATGTCTCTCTTATTGAAATTACTAATAAATGAATAGGTATACTTAAGTACGTAAATTTTTATGTGAAGGCAATTTATGTTAAATTTATTCGTCGAAACATATTTATTATGCTGTCACAAATCACGGACGACTCAAGTGGTTTGTGACGCTTCGTTAGCCTACTCAACGGTTTTCCCCCAACCATTCACTTTTTTTTACTTCAGTGGTGTCAAGCGTTATTTTTTCATTAAGTTGTGAGCGTGTGAAGCGAGTTGAAAATCATATTTTTATTTGACGTAAATTTTATTGAATGGAAATTTCTTATCTTTTATCACACACCACTTTTGTAGTATATTTGGTACGTAATAACTTAATAATTATACATAGTACATTAAAATGGAAGCCTTACAGCTTTACGTAGGTACGATTTGGTATCACAAAATGACTAGATATACATAATATTTGTTTGCGCAGAATAAATAAATAATATTTCACAGGCATCGAGGTCTAATAGTTCATGTAACTGCGGTTGGAAGTCATGGACTGCTGTCATGGACTGCTGTCATAACTGCTGTCATGGTTCACGACGTCTAAGGTTTGATTCCCGCACGGCACAATTATTTGCGCTATATTTATGTCATACAAATGTTTGTACAGCGTCTGGGTGTTTTCTATGTATTATAAGTATTTATTTTACAGAAGAAAAGTATATGTGTAGTATATTCGTATCTGGCAACCCATAAAACAAGAATAATCATATAGCATACATTGGGACCAGGGGACGTTGTGTGAAATGTCCATAAATATTTAATAAGTTGTATTTATGTTAACATAGAGTCTGTACAGAAATAGGTATATGTAAGGACCGAAATAACTTTATAAAAATAATTTTAATGCTGCATCAATCCATTTAACAATAACATCGCTAATTTATATTTTGTACTGAAATGTTTTACGTGACTGATTGTAACTGTAGTAAACAACCTTTTTACCGTAATCATGGCAATACTTTTTGTTTCACTTTAGCGTAAACAATATTTTTCTCACAATGCGGAATTACTCGGAATTATCTATTTAAGCTTCTAAATTTAACTCTATCCAAAACATTAGTATGACAATAATAGGTATTTGCTGTTAGGCTTTAAGGCTAATTTAAGATAAGTAGAAATATGAAAAATCACATATATGTAGAAAGTAAAATACTTCAAAATAAACATTAATATTTATTAAGTCTGAAATTAGAATTATTGAAACCTAAAATTAAGATGTGGCTTCGTACGTGTGGAATTAAGAAAATTTTTTTTTTAATTTTCACTCTGCTGCACTCCTATTGCTCGCAATCTGGTGTGACATAGCCTATAGTATTCTTCAACAAATGGACTATCTAAAACGAAAAGTATTATAATATTTATTGATTCGATTCGAACCAGTACTACTAAACACAGTGCTACTAAACTCTTTAGTTTCATAATTAGTAATTTAGTTAACAAATTATACAAAAAAGCTTTCTTCTTGAATCACTATTAATATTTAAAAAAAAAAACCGCAACAAAATCCGTTGCGTAGTTTCGAAGACAAGCTCACCTACGGACATGTACACAAACATTACGACTTTGTTTTATAATAATTAAAATACATAATTATAAATTCATAGCAAATAATTCAAAAACCAAAAAAAACACGCTTGAATATTCAGAATTATTTTTTTCATTATTGCAATGACATCAGTCCATAATGTGTTCGCAAAATTTCAAATCGATCTATCTACTGCAAGTCAGTGAAAATCACTTTCAAAGATTCCATTACATATACCTTGATAGCGCAAAACTATACATATATTTTTCAGTAAGAACAACCTTCAGTCGGCACGTCATTCAGTATCTTTTCGGTTCCACAAATAGAACTCTCCAGAAAGTTATTTTGAGAATACTTAGCAAGTCTGTATATAGCAGACAAAGTTCAGAATATTTATTACATTCTAAATTTTTTAACAAATTGAACTTGCAGACTTTAGGTGATTAATTAGTTAAAAGTTACGATGTAAATGACCTACTGTTTTTGTTTAGGTACAAATATAATATTTGTATTATTTCTTGGGATTTTCTTAAATAGACATTGGTACTGATTCTACGTGCAAATAAACTTAACTAAAAATAAAAAAAGATAGTGTCAACAATTCAATTCGGCAATGTTAACAGAACTTTTCTATTAGAAAATCTGTATGTTATAGACTAACGATTTTAATAAATAATAAGTGTTTTGCTATTATCAAATTCTATAAAAAATTGGGCAAGTACAGCAATAGTTGTTTTCATTTTTTATATATTGTAGACAACATACTCTGAGAGAGAGGGAAATCTCGAAACTAAACCCTATGCCTAAATGTCTAGTCAGGGCGGCCATAGAACCCATAAAACCTTAAGTGGAGTCCAGCAGTGGGACGTTGATAGGCTGAAGAACGAGAGAGAAGGTAAGCTTATTTTTTAAATTAGATTAGATCTGCTTTATGTTTAACTTTTTACATACAAATTCTGTTAAATATTTCTATGATTAAAAACTAGTTCAAACTAAATTTAACTACTATTAATAATTGCTTTATATGCAAACTTTGTGAACTACACTATCGCATACTGACTAGTTTTTTTAGGTAGATTACTCATACAATATCAGCGGATTTCCACATCGCTGGCTATGTAAAAAGTGGGATAGGTAAATGTGGAAAAAATAAAAGCCATTTTCGTTCACAAAAAGTAACGGCTAGTGTAGGATAAAATAATACTTACCTTTTGAAATTATTTTAAATCAATCAAATAAAATAATTTGCTTAATGCAAAAACTAGAAAAAACACGCTTGAAAATTCTGAACATTTTTTTAAAGTTATTGCATCTTCATCGGTCTTCAATGTGTGTACAAAATTTCAGATCAATCCGACTACTGCCAGTGGGTGAAAATCACTTTCAAAGTTTCCGTTACATAGATTAATACATTGATAGTTACATACCGAATTAATAAAAGCGTGTTAAAATACTGTAATTTCACCTACTTACTTTTGGAAGATATACAATTAGTATCTGATGTCTTTTATCTGTGTGGTGACAAATTTTCCTTCCTAAAGCTGTAAAAGCTAGCTAAGGAATATTGTACCCACCTAAATACCTCTGTGAAAGACAGAAAACTCGAAGATAACCTCTATGCCAACACGCAAACTCCAACGTGAAGGAGGCCCAACAGTGGGACATTAATAGGCTGGAGAGAGAGAGAGAGAGAGAGAGAGAGAGAGAGAGAGTCTACTTCACATATACTAACAATAACACATACTAAGAGCATAGGAGTTTCTTGCAGATTTCAGAATATATTTATTGTTTTACCTCAACATGTATTACGTAAAGTTCATTAGCAGTTGTAGATCATTAACGTTGTTGGTAAAGTAAAAGTTAGATCCTCGAGAATTATCAAATTAAAATGAACGTGGCGTTTTGGAAATTGATTTCATTCAAATTCATACTACGAATACTTTCTTTTGTTCTGGTCCATAAACAACTAGACAAACCCCCATCTATACAATCGGTATATATATAACTATTTCAGTCTACTATATGGCACTGACTTCTCTAGCTTTCCATCTCTAGGAGTTATTATATGTATATGCCGATTAATTTATTAATTAATTTATTTATTTATTAAGGAGCATCAACAATATACATAAATGGCACTGACAGTAACATAACAATGAACAACAACAATTTCTTATATGTATATCAATTAGAGACGCCCACAACATTCACAATAGCAAACGCGTAATTCATTAATGCTAAGTCAACGTTAGTGATTAAAAATGAAATATAAAAAAATAAAATAAGATAGACATCAGAATCAATTCATAATAAAAATACTACAACAAATAATTTAGGATTAACAAATAATTATCAATAATAATAAGAATGAATTAATAACAATAATTAGAATACGTTAATAACAGCAATCAGGAAAAATAATTACAACAATAATTAGAATAAATAATTAAAGTAGTTAATAACATTTTTTTTTAGTCAAAATCAGTGGCAATCGTCTGATCCTCCTACCAGATTATTATACTCAGAGCAGATTCGTGTCTATGGTGAATTTGTGCCGACATTTGTTCTGCAAAACGGTATTTTAAATATTTTGGTAATGGGATATCGTGGCATTTTGCTGGGTACTGAAATATTAATTTTGTTGTTTATTTGGACGCAATCTATCCCGCCTTTCAGAACCCTCCGTAAGAAAATGAGATCGTGGAATATTCGACGACAGCGAAGAGTATCCATGCCAAAAAAGTCTAGACGTTGCAGGTATGGAGCCCTGTGGGAGATTCCAGATGAGATATAAGCTAAATGTCTCGTAAACGCTCGTTGAATTCTTTCTATTCTCTGAGAGTGAATAATTAATTAATAGGATATCTAACTCCAAAGCAAAAAGGTCATAAGGATATGCACCTGCACATGTAGGTAGGGATGTTGAAAATACTTATCTCTGAAATTGGTTTACTTATTTCATTTCTGATATTAATTTCTTTGATGTTAAAATTAACTAATACTGCAGCACATTTATGAGAATGTTTGATAAAGATTTATTAATCCAAAGGTTTTGTAACCGAGTTATATACATTTAACTAGCTAATGCCCGCGGTTTCACACGCGCTCATAGTTATTGAGCAAATCCCCGAAGAAAATTATACAAAACACCATCTACTGGAACCACCCTATGTATTAAAATAAATTGCATCAAAATCTTTTACATAGTTTTGAAAATACATGCTCACATAGGGACATACATACAAAAATAAAACGACTTTGACGATAAATGATGACTTTAAAATAACGACTTTCTTCTGTATTAAGTATTCAAAGTATAAATTTTAACAAAATACCTTATCTTAAAGGCACGAAATAATATTTAAATCTAATAATGCACTGTGATTTCTCAGCGGAATATAATTAATTATTCAATGAAGCAGAAGGTCAGGTATTATAATCAAAGTGTAATGTTATCGTGTTATGATTGATGATGTTGAGCTATTTTATTAAATTACTGGATGTTATAAACAGCTGCATCTGCATGGACTTCACAATATAAATAATTTTTGCGAGAAGCTTTAATTTAGTTGGCAAAATGTAACGTTAGAAATATTACGAAATTGACGTGTTAGTGGGGAAATTAAGTGTCGCTATTTAAACGGAGTATTTTTAAGCTATTCCATAGTTTCTATCGCGGGCCTTGAGCGTGATGACTAAATGCACAAAATTCGAAATTATAAGCTAAGATAGCGTAACTAAAAATACTACTACTTCGCGCTGGTGACTCATGTTAGTTTTGGCATTAGTTTTTATTTATTCATGGGGTTTTATTCTTCTAAATAAATAGCAAATAAGAATACTATTGTTATTGTCAAAGTTTATGCGGACGGGGTTGCGGGCAAAGTAAAGGTATTTAATATTCACAGCTCTTAGCTTATAGTGGATAGCAAAATAAGTGTTGGTTAAAACGATATTTATATATATAACGAAAGAGTATATAATAAAAAAGAAAGAAAGAGTATATAGTATATAATACTACAATGAAATACAACTTGTAACAAGGTTACATCCAGAACTTTTTCCATCTGATGATCACAAGGTAACTGAGAGTCAATAATCCTAACTTGGTTATCAGGGATCGTGTCGAAGTTGACCTGTACCTACAGTATGGTCTCTAACAATGTAAACTATGAACTAAGAATAAGCCTGATTCTTAACATTTCGTTCTGAATACTAAAATATTCATTACGTATGTTTCTAGGTATCAAACTTATGTAGTTAAGCATTAGGTTTTTTAGTAATATGATAGATTTAGTTTTTTATAATTCACACTAACATAAAACGTGTTTCTAAAATAACTTCATATCGATTTAAAAAATAATAGTTACTAGTAGAATTTTTGTCACAATATTCCTTGGCATCATTAGGTATGCAAAAAAGTATTATTCTACTCGCTAGGTAACTTGTTAGGAAACAATAATTTTCTTCAATGTCTAAAATAATCAAATGAATAACATTTCAAGTAACTATAGTTTAAGACGATACCAAAATAGCTTCGTGCATTTTTCTATGTACGAAGTTTTCATTGTTTCTTTAGATTGAATGGCTAGAGCTCTAATTTTTAAGTATATGTTTTATCAATATATGATCTAGGATCGCATCAACTCAGAAACGCGATTGAAAAAAGTTTTCTCGATAGAAAATCTTGGCGAAACAACCTCTCAAATTTTTTATTTTTTTCATTTGTCGGTCTATTATCGCGTATTAACTAATGATATAACTTTAAAAACATAAGTGACTATTATATATAGAAACACGTAAATCAGAATTAAAATATATTTAGTAGATTTTGAGTAAATAGGAAAAGTATCCCTAATTCTTCATTTTCTGTGCCTACTGGCTGTGTTAATATGTACGTGTCGGCGATGATATACGATAATATTGATGTAGGCCCTTAATAAAGATTAATATCACAGACAAAAACGATAAATAAAAGTGTTTGCAGTTCCCGGATTTCATTCAAAAGCTATGCATTTAAATCACACTACCTACTGTGAACGCGTTTACCATATTCGCAGATTCGAAATTGGAATTATTGAAGTAAAGTTCGTTTGCGAACCCCTTTTTAATTCGTTATTTAAATTGTCCTTAGCCTTCCTTTACGTTGATTTTTAAAATTTTTCTTAGCAACTAAAAAAAAAGCTGTAGTGCTTTTTTCAGTTTGTAATGTTTTAAAGAAGTAACAACACATCGAACATTAATTGAAATTCAAAATAACGATAACGAGCGACTTTTTCAACTTGTAAATTAAAAAGTAACATTTCCGTTGAGAAATTTACGAGTGAATAAGTTATTCCAAAAGCTAGTAAGTAATAGCTAAACTGTTAAAAAGCTCGAAGATGTGAGCTGTAGACAGCAGCTAGATTGGCGTATATAATGCAAATTTATTCTCGTAAACTATTGCTAGAACACTAGGTTAAGATATAATAAGAAGCTGTCAGTATTACTTGATATATTTTCCCCTTGTGGTCGTAAATGAAAACGTAATATAGTGTTCATATGTATTTTATAAGAGACAACGTCTAGAGAACATAGTCAGGAAACTTAGTATTATTGTACAACGTTATTAACGTTGCAGGCTTTATTGTTTTCGTAGTAAACACTAAGAACCGAAATTAATACTATCTTCATTCGAAACATAGCAGTGTTTAGGTCTCACTGGTACCAATTCTACGCGCACAACTAAACTAAGCTTAACTAAAAATGAATATTGATAGTGACGATAACACAATCCGGCAATGTTAACTGAACTTTCTTGATAAAATAACTGTTTATTATAAACAAATTTAATAAATCTGCACAACAAAACTGCCAAATAAAATAACTTAATAAAAAAAAAATCTAATAAGATATTCTTAATACACCAGTAGTTTAATAAATGACTTGAACTTGAACCCACGACCTCGGAATACCGTTCCGTAGTTCTATTAGTCTAGTATCTAGTACGTACTAGTTATCTAGTATTCCGAGGTCGTGGGTTCAAGTCCCGCTTGCGGTGATCACTTTTTCTACCACAATTTGATTTATTAAGTAAAAGCATAGCAATTCAATTGCAAAATTAATAAATTACACCAGTAGTTGTTAGTGTTAAAGTTAAGTTTTTCAAAGTTAAGTTTAGGTGAGCTCGTAGAGTTGGTACCATTGTTAAGCTTTTCTGTTTTCAGTGTTATGACAGATAAAATAGATTTTCCTTTTAATTATACTCACTTTTTTAGGGTTCTGTACCTAACTAATTCTTTTGTAAAGGTAAAACAGGACTCTATTACTGAGACTTCGCTGTCCGTCCACCGCTCGTCTATCTAGAGAGCAGAAAATTTTGCAGTTTGTGTATATCAATTGATGCTGAAACAACAAATCTCTCGTCATCATTCTTCTGCCCTTATACCGTTATTTAGGGTCCCGTTATTTGGGGTCGGTATCAAGAATATATTATGATAACAACGATATGGAACCGTTCATGTTAGAGTTCAACTCGCTCTTGACCTGTTTTTTATGTCACTATCTAATGTGGAAAACAAGCTTACGGCTTGCCCGACGGCAGGGGCTACCGGTTTGTTTCGAATGTTACGAATTTTAATGTTAAATAAATTAGAGAAAATGAAAATCATTTAATCATGTAGGCTCAAATTTTTTTGCCAATAATGTGCTCTTATAACACGTCGATTTTTTTCCCTACCACCGTTTCAGTAATATAACTAAATACACAATATAATAATTTATGATGTACTTAATAATATCTATAAAAATAGGCTAAACTTGATAATAATTCGGCATAAGATAATTTCTTCGAATTTAACTAATCAGTCAACATGGTTAATGCTAAAGACGGCAACAACTTATTTAGAAATGAAATAAAATATGAAGATATTCGTCAAGTTTGAAATTGAAATAACATAATTTCTGGATTTGTTCTTAGTAGAAATACAAAACAAACAATTTAACTTCGTTGTAAACTTGTAAAGTTGTAAATGACGCTATTTGTTTAATTAAACAACGGCTCTAAAATATGAATAACGTTATTTTAAAGCAGTTACTAAAACTTTGCTAGCTTATTGTATTTTCTTAAATTAATATAGCTTTGTTTTGGGTTTGTACATCTGTTTAATGTTAAGCGTTAGCACAGCAACAATAGATAATACTTGGATAATACGTATAATATTTAAAGTCACTGTTAAATATGAAAATTGACATGTTTCATTTCATTTACATTAAACATTTTAAGCCAAGATTCAACATATTTTTTTTGTAAAGAAATTATGGAGTTCACCTTGTAGTTAATTATTTGTAATTGATCAATGCACTATGGGCATTTGTGTATATACCAGAACCACGGTCGCGGCATTTTATTTTATATTAACAACTAGCTATTGCCCGCGACTTCGTACGCGTGGTATTTAGAAAATATTTCGTTTTTGCAACATTTTTCACTGATGCTTCGCTCCTATTGGTTGCAGCATGATATTTTATAGCCTATAACCTTCCTCGTTAAATGTGCTATCCAACACTGAAATAATTTATCAAATCGGACCAGCGCGGCAGCGCAGCGGTTCCTGAGACTAGCACGTTTAAACAAAAAAACTCTTCAGATTTATAATATTAATACAGATTTAAAAAATTTACTGCTAAAAACTAGTGTTAAGTAAATAAATATACTCTAAGGCCAATTAAAAGTTTTCAGAGATATACGTATAAGCAAATTACACATGAATACGTATGTATTAACAGTTTATAAATTTGCTTAATTCAAAATGTAATAACACGTCATCGATCCATAATATGTATGCAAAATTGCAGATAAATACGACTACTGCAAGTGGGTAAAAATCACTTTCAAAGATTCTCTTACATAGATTAATACATTAAAAGGTACCGAGTTAATAAAATCGTGTTTAAAAAAAGAAGCAGCATGTGTTCTATTAAGTCATCGACAATACTATGCAAAACATAGACTAGTTATGGAAACCCCTTATAAATGAATGAACGACAATTTACATTGGTAACGACAGTAAACAAACATTAAAATTAGCAAATTCGCATCTCGTTGGCATAATTATGTAAATTGTAGAGTTTTTAAAATGTAAAATGCAAAGTTTTTTCGTCCGAAAAAGATAGCCAATTAACATGTAAAATATCGCAAGAGAGAACATCGTGTGTGACTTTTTTCGCGTAAAAGTCAGTCATGGTACAGTTATATATGTATATACGTTTTAAGACATCTTTACTTATTATAAACCAAAGTCTTTAATTTTCTATGTATGTCCATATGTGAGCTTATACCTTCAAAACTACGCAACGGATTTTGAGGTGGTTTGTAACAGATAGAGTACATAAAGGACGGTTGTTTTGTATAATTTGCTAGTGTTTGGTTTCTAAATTATTTTGAATGACGGACCGCAGCTAGTAATATTATTAACTACAGTTACTTTTTAGGAATATAATAATAATAAAAAAATATAAATGTTTTCTCAGTGACCGCATGATCGTAACTTGTAGTTATTTCACTAGTTTTTAATTGGAATTACATGCTAACATCAAAGCGATTCAAAGCATGAATTAAATCCTTATCCTTATAAATGCGAAATCACTTATGTCTGTCGGTTTTATTGCACCAAAACTACTGAAGGGATATAAATGAAATTTGTTACACAGTATTAGTATTAGTATTAAGACATTTAAGTGTATATTTAAACTTCCAAATAAATATTATCAGGCACTAAAATAGTCCAATTAGTACAAAAACTACGCAACTATATTGTAGATAAACACATATAAATATTTCTAAAGTAGTCCTTAAGTTAATTGAGTCTGAGTAACTCGAGTTAATTTATTACATTTGAACCCAAATGGGACATTTGTCGTTTGATAGCTCTTTGTGAAGCAACTTTAACTGTAATACCCTTTACCTTGTTGCTTTAATCTTCATTATATTTATCTATGTACTTATATAAAGACATACATGTCTTATATACAAAGCTTTTAACTGGCTTGATTAAATAAGTGAACATATTACAATCATAGTGCCTAAAATCATAAAATATATTATGATCTTCGGGGTCACTTCGTCAAAATTGACAGTCCCTAAAATAAAAAATTAATAAAGAATAGAGAAATAGATACGCACTTCCGTGTGGTGACGGATTAAGAATACAAGTGTCACCACCCCTTCTCCTCCCAAGGGTGCTGTAAAAGTCAGCTAAGGGATATTGCACACAGATAATATCCTCTGTGAGATATGGAAATCTCGAAACTAAACCCTGTGCCAAGTGCCAACACGCCTGGTCGGCGCGGCACAGTACACCATAATCCCTCCCAAAGTGAAGGAGGCCCGTGCCCAACAGTGGGACGTAAATGGGCTGGAGAGAGAGAGAGATAGATAGATAGATAAATAGATAACACTTTATTTGCATATTAATGATTTACATTTCAGAATTAATTGATTATAGTGACAAATGTACAAGGGGGGGCTTAACGCGAAATGCAATCTCTTACAGGCAACTTTAGGATGGACAAATAATTGAAATATAGTAGTTGAAAGTGCTATATTTGTTTACAAATACATATAAAGAATCATATTTTTGATTGCTTTGCTTTTTATATAGCAGAGATGCTCACTCAATGCTCAGCCGTATAACTTATCTCAAAACTGTGTGTATACTTACGTACGTATGTAAAAAGTTACACTTTTTGGCGTACCTAATATAAATAGAAATTGTATTATATTATATGAAAAATGCGCGCTTGTGATGCCACAAGAATTGAACAATTATTAAAACTATATAATGCCAAATTTTAATTTTAGATAAAGATATCGGTTAATGTTATTAATGTAAATGCTTACATCAAAAACTAAAAAACACGCTTGAAAAACCTTAATATCTTTTTTAAAAAATGCATCGTCATCGGTCCTTGATATGTATGCAAAATTTCTAATCAATCCGACTATCGCAAGTGGGTGAAAATCGCGTTGAAAGATTCCGTTACATAGATTAATACATTGATAGATACATACCGAACTTATAAAAGCGTGTTAAAAAAAATGATGTAAGTAGAAATGAAATGAATGAGATGCGCTCTTTGAGAAGTATTTGTGGTGTGACTTTGAAATATAGATAAAGAAATAATGTTATAAGAGAACGTTGCGGTCTGATAGAGGATGTAGTGACTAAGGTGGAGAAAAGTATGTTTAGGTGGTTTGGTCATGTGGAGAGGATGGATGGATGGAAAGGGGCAAGTGCGTCTATAGCACTTACAACCGTCGGGCATGTATAACCAGATGTATGAGTGTGGATGAAGCCAAGGAAGTATCAGTTAAAATAGTAGTTCACTTAAAATAGAGTACATTAGATGTTATTTTTAGAACAGTTTTCTTCTATTTCGCCATAAAGAGGCATGTGTAAATTAAAATAAGGTAGGTAAATTAAATATTAATAACACAGGCACAGAATTATCACAGGCGTGGAATTCTATTACAATCCTTTACAAGTGATCCTTAAATATTCCTTTGGCTATTTGGCCAATAATGTAGCCCCTAAAACAACTATTACTGAATCTAAGCCACTCCCTCTCGTTATAATTAGATTTGTGGGTATTTTTTGGACCTTTTCATAGAATATATATAACGCTGGCCCTTTTGATCTTGTTTCGTAATATTATGTGTTGTTTAAGATCCTTGGAAAAAAGAAAATCAAAGAGAAATTGGTGAATGTGAAATATGATTTTCTATTCATGCTGATTTGTTTGTCTATCCTGTAAAAAAATATAAACATTATTATAACAATATTAGATCTTTTTTCTCCGTGTGGTGACGGATTAAGAATACAAGTGTCACCACCCCATCTTCTCCCAAGGGTGCTGTAAGTCAGCTAAGGGATATTGCACACAGACAACATCCTCTGTGAGTGAAGAAAAACTCGAAAATAAACCCTGTGCCAACACGCCTGGTCAGCGCGGCACAGTAGACCATAATCCCTCCCAAAGTGGAGGAGGCCCGTGCCCAACAACAATGGGACGTAAATAGGCTAGAGAGGAGTTTCTGAGATTATCGTGTTCGAACAAACAAACAAACTCTTCAGCTTTATATTATTAGTATATAGATAAAATTTCCAATAATAGAGCAACGACTTATATATACATACTAGCTGACCCGGCAAACGTTGTTTTGCCATACTAAAAAAAAAATGGTTTGAAAAATAGATGTTGGCCGATTCTCAGACCTAGAGGATATGTACACAAAATTTCAGGAAAATCGGTCGAGCCTTTTCGGAGGAGTACGGTAACTAACACTGTGACACGGGAATTTTATATATAAGATAAGAAATTCATCAATCGATAAAGAATATTTGGTAGGCAGAGACTTGTCAGTGTCTCTGGTGTTGTGTAGTTCTTAAACATCGGAATCTCAGAAACTATTGGTTCGAATTGAAAAAATATTTTTGTTTTGGATAGTACATTTTGTAGAGGATGGCGAACGTACGAAATCGCGGGCAATAACTACTTTAAATAAATACATTTTATTGTGGTTTATTACATGAGATATTAAATAACTACATAATAACAATAGCGTCTGTATTCGTGAGGGACTCTACCAAAACACGTCTGTGTTAAACAATTTTACTTTTCTACAAAACACGTTATTTTTCAAACTTGGTGCAAACAGCAGATTCAAAAAGGGATATAATTTTCACTAATTCTCTTGCAGTGTTGCGACTTAATCTCCTAATTTACAAATGCGAATAATAATGTAAAGTAGCAGCTAAGCTTGATGAACTGTACTAGCAGTATTTTAACTAATTACTGTACACATTTCGGCTGTGTTTGTTTAAGTAATAATAAAAAAATTGTTATTACGTACTTGAGATATACAGCACTATAATAACAAAACTGAAATAAATTAGATACAGAATGGTTTTCTAAAAAGTAGATGACTCTGAAAAGCCATTTAAAAAATGCAAATGAAATAAAATTACTGAATAGGTGTTTAGTAAGTCCGAAGTAAAGACTTCGTAACTTCATAAGTGGTTTCAAGTATAGGTTACAATAAGCACAGCAATAAGTAATGAACTGAATATCGTTTGCCGGTAAAGACTTAAAAAATATAATGAAGTATTGCAGAACTTACGATCCTTAATAATCCAATGATGTTTTAGAATACATAAATATAAAAAACTCATAAAGAATATCTAAACAGTAAATAATTTACTTCGTTTTCATTGTTTAACTCCCAAAGAGAATTACAGTAACAGTTGTCGCATAAATCATATCGCGGCTGCTATGAACGGTGGAACAGCAGTTCATTTGATATGTCATAGTTTCATAGTAAACATAGTACACTACTCATATATCATAATTTATGTGAAGCCAGTATTATACTGCTGTGTAATACTCTAAAGCAGGGCTGTCCAAACTATACACCTTCGCGGGCTAATTAAATTTCATACAAAAGCTGGAGGGCCAGAAAAATATTTTCAGTTGTTAAGTAAATAAAATACAGGGTAATTTTGTCTTTCTATGTTTATTGATTTTTCGTTAATTTATCTTTAACAATAGTATCGTAGTCTTTAAAATGCGTGTCGCGGGCCGCATGAAAACAAGCAGCGGGCCGCATGCGGCCCACGGGCCTTTGTTTGGACAGCCCTGCTCTAAAGCAACCTATTTGATTTATAGTTTGTTATATGGGACACACATTGAAGTTCTTCAGTTAACTATTAATTCATTTAGGGTTTTTCACTTCTTTTAACAAAGAACTTAATATTCTCTAACACTTGCGCGACTCATTCGTTTAAGTAAAACCACTTTTTAGGAATTTAGACGCGTGTGTTTGATTTGAATTTTAGCCCGACGTTTTGGAGACTTCGCAGTCATCATGATCACGAGTGGGACAGAGCTGTATAGTGTTCTCTACAATCAGTTGTCAACTGAAGTTTCCGAAACGTTGGGCTAAAATTTAAAACAAATACACGCGACTACGTCCGTAAAGTAGTTTTATTGAATGACTTACTTAATAAATCACTTACTTATTAAATAATAAAAAAAAAACAAAGTAATAGACATTTGCATCATGAAACTAGACTTTCTTTTTGGGTTTATAGGCTATAACAATCAATAAATATAGCTAATTATCTAAACTAAATCTCACTATTTATTTTATTTAAGTTCTACGTAGAAGAGGTTCAAAGAAAATTATACAAAAACACTTCGACCGCGTTACAGAATTCACAGTCACAAACAGACAGAAATAAAATTAACACACACAACAACATACAATAAGCCGTTTTAGCAGTTCAAAAAGTTGTTTACATATGACTTAAATGACACCAAAGTATTCCCTAGATAATTCTTTTGTTTTAATAAATACGCACGAGGATATAGCATAACAAACTGAAAAAATAACAAAAGAAATCACTTTAACTTTAAGTATTGCCCTATAGAAATAATGTCTCACTGTTGGATACGGACCTCCTCCACTTCGGGAGGGTTTGTGGTCTACTATGACACGCTGACTAGTACTGTAAGGTTTAAGATTTGTGATTTCCATGTCTCATAAAGGATGTTATCTGCATATGCTACATGTTAGCTGGCCCTGGGGAAAGAAATGGGGTGGTGAACAATTGTTTTCTTAATCCGTCACCACATAGATTGTGTTGGTTAATGTTGGATATTTGAAAGCAATATTTATATTTGCAAATGACCCTTTACCGTTTATTCAATTTGGCATTATGACGAATACTAAGTATTTGAGAATTACAGAATACTGAATAGATACTACTTTCAACATTAGATTTATCTGCCTATCGAAGTATCGAACATAAATAACATTATAATGCTTATTATATACTAAATATAAACAAAATTACTGAGTAATCTCATTTAAGAATAATGTAACTAATGTACCGAATATTTCGGAACAACATGACGGACGTAGCACGCAACCTACCAAGTTTTTAGGAAATGAGTTAAGTTCTTTCGCCAGCCTCAATTGGCCCTTTTTGCTAAATACATTAATACAAATTTCATTACAAATGTATGTAAGAAAACCTTACATTAAATCATAAAAACTAAACTTACCAGATAGAATAATGATTTTGGAGATAAATACTTGTATAAAATTGTCCTTTACAATATTCTTTTAAATTTATGCTTATCAGCACCATTCATCCATCCATCCATAAACCTTTCCCAGTCCACTGCTGGAAATAGGCCTCCCCCATAGAACGCCACAACGCGCGGTCCTGCGCTAACTGCATCCAGCGGCCCCGGCGTATTTGACAATATCGTCGGTCCACCTTGTTGGGGGCCGCCCCACGCTGGGGAGTCCGGTTCGTGGTCGCTACTCGAGGACCTTCCGTCCCCAACGGTCATCAGATCGTCGAGCGATGTGGCCTGCCCATTGCCACTTCAGCGTGCTAACTCTTCGGGCTATGTCGTACTCACCAGTCCTTCTACGGATCTCCGCATTCCGGATCTTATCACGTAGGGAAACACCGAGCATAGCCCTCTCCATAGCACGCTGCGGGACTCTGAGTTTTCTTTATGAGGCCGACATACAGCACCATAACTGAACAATTAAAGTAACAACTGGTTTTACACACATTCATAAGAAATCTTAAACATCTACACACCTGTTCAAGCTCTAGGCTCTTTGTGTACGTAATTTTGATAATTTTTGCGTGAAAGAAAGACAGTGAGGTAGAAAGAGTTACCTTTGCAACTATAATATTACAATAAGTGTTATATAATGACATATCAGAGGTTTAAAAGTTCGCTAAAATCGGTTCGCTAAAATTGTTAAAAATTCATCATCATCATCATCATAACATCACGCCTTTTTCCCATGGGGGTAGGCAGAGACTATAGAGCGCCATCTGCCACGATCGAAGCACACTTCCTTGGCTTCATCCACACTCATACATCTGGTCATACATGCCCGACGGTTGTAAGTGCTACGCACTTGCCCCTTTTTTTTTTTGTTAAAAATTGTTATTCATAATAGTCTTTTTACGCTAAAATGTTTATTATCTCCCCGTTTATTTTATTGTTTAAACCTCCGATAAGTCATTATAAATAAGACCAATATTTCACTGACTTTTAGTTCTTCTAACACTGATACAAACAAATAAACTATTATTAAGTTCAAAAATAAATATGAAAATTCACGATTTTGTGTCACCTGCTTCTCTCTCAGTTTATCTTTCAGGACGTACATGTGTGGTTTAAATTTTACATATACAAGTAAGAAACTCTAAAGCAAAGTTAAGTAAAAGTAAAATATTCTTTATTGCACAGGGATTGCACACCATAATGATTTACAAAGCTTACATAACAGACATGTCATAGGTACAAAGGGCGATCTTATCGCGAGCTGCGATCTCTTCCAGACAACCATAAGATGGATTTGACTGAGGCAGAATAGGCGACTTTTGGTGTACTAAAAATAAGTGAATATACTATAGTAGCAGATATAATATACAAATACATATACATACATAATATTTACATAAATACTAGCTGACCCGGCAAACGTAGTTTTGCCATACCAAAAAAAAAAGGTTTGAAAAATAGATGTTGGCCGATTCTCAGACCTAGAGGATATGTACACAAAATTTCAGGAAAATCGGTCGAGCCGTTTCGGAGGAGTACGGTAACTAACACTTGTGACACGTGAATTTTATATACAAGATATACTAAAATACATATTTAACATATACATACACACATATTATATACATACATAGAATATTCAAAACTCTACTAAAAGTTATAATGTAGTGAAAGTCGTTGATGGCTAAACATACCACCTGAGAACTATAAAAAGTCGACGATATTAAACTCATACATCAGCAGGTAGGTACTCACAGCACTAACTTTTCAAACATTTTTTAAAACTTAAATAAAGTTTTGAAATTTTAAATGAGATTCATCAATTTAGTTCTTTAACTTTTTTTGAAGTTACGAATATTTTACAAGTTTTAAGTTTTTAGAATATTTTTTTAGAATATAGTTAGGTACTTGTACTTGATCATTTTTAGGGTTCCGTACCCAAAGTGTAAAAACGGGACCCTATTACTGAGACTTCGCTGTCCGTCCGTCCGTCCGTCTGTCACCAGGCTGTATCTCAAGAACGGTGATAGCTAGACAGTTGAAATTTTCACAGATGATGTATTTCTATTGCCGCTATAACAACAAATACTAAAAATAAAATTAACAAATATTTAAGGGGGGCTCCCATACAACAAACATGATTTTTTTACCGTTTCTTGCTCGACACTAATAACGTTGCCTTATGTTGCATAGATAATGGTACGGAACCCTTCGTGCGCGAGTCCGACTCGCACTTGACCAATTTTTTACAATTGATCGAAGAAGCGATATTTACATATCAGATTATTTTAAAACCTTGATGCGTTGCTAAGAATAGAATGTTTTTTGAACAGACAACTGAAAAATAAATGAGATTTTTGAAGTTTTTCCCAATAAAATACAAGTTGTTTTTTTCTCATTCATGATATGAAAAACAAGCACCTTAACTGTTGTTACAAATAATATTATTTATATTATAAGTGAATAAGGAGGTATAAAGGAGTATAATTTCTTACGTGCTTACATAATTATAACGGAACTTTACAATATATGGAATTCCTAAATGTGTGTTTATTTCATTGACTAGGTAAATAGGTATCACTTAACTTTATGAAAATTCCTTACTTAATAATAAATACATTCACATAAGCAAATATAATTTAACAAACAATATTATCTTAAACGTGTTTTCACCGAATATGTCTTATTTAAACAACACTCATACATTTTGAATTACAAAACTAACATAAGCCTCAAGTAATGTGATCCAATGAACTTGTGTTAAACAGTGAAATAACATTATGCAAATAGTGAAAATGTGGTATGTGGTATGTAATTACGTACATAAATAGTGAAAGATGAGTTAAAAGACGATTATTAAGAGATCACACATATTATCTATACTAATATCATAAAGCTGAAGAGTTTGTTTGTTGGTTTGTTTGTTTGTTTAAACGCGCTAATCTAAGGAACCACTGGTACGATTTGAAAAATTGTTTCAGTGTTGGATAGTCCATTTAGCCAGGAAGGTTATAGGCTACATATCATCATGCTGCGACTAATAGGAGAGAAGTAGTAGTGAAAAATGTTACAAAAACGGGGAACATTTTCTAATATCTACGCGTACGAGGTCATAGTCATTACACAGTCTTTTTTCACATCACAAAGTAGACCTATACCTTTAGACTGTTGATTTTCTGTGTTTCATACTTCATTAAAATCGTTACATTGCTGCAGTGGTTTGGCGTGAAAGTGCAACAGACGGAGTTAATTTCATATTTTTACTTTTAAGTAAAAATTAGAAGTTGTATTATTGGGTCACAATTATACAATTATTGAGCAAGTAGTTCTGCGAATACCGAAGAGGATTTTTTTTTTAAACATGAAGTACATTGTCATTATGCTTATGAATTGATGTAGCCGACAACAACAATGATTTGATATTATTCATATTCTTAGAGTTAGAATGGAATTTGAATAAAACGATGTAAAATTGTACCTCGTGTATGAAAAAATTACCTACTCTCTTTAACCATTTTACAGACACTATCTTTGTGTATTCATATTCTTATGACCATTTTCTTTTACGATCAAGTTAAACTCTTTAGATATTGATAGGTAGTGCTGCTTTGAATAACCAATTGCATGAATACCTAGTTAAGGGCTTTTTGTTAGATAAGTTTGTTGGTTAGTTTTTACTAAACCGTGTATGTGAATGCTATGGAACATCTAGTTAGTTATTCTAATTTGAGGTTTAATAATTTTTGGCTAAGTAGTTTGTGTCTTACCATTGACCTTATCCAATTTAGGAGGGCTTTTGGACTACTATGCTATGATGACAATACGTATTGGCGTAGCGTTTAGTTTAGATTCCGTCTATCACAGTTGATGATAACTGCTTGTGTGTTAATACTTGTATTCTTATTTCATACCAGACGGATATTTTTTTGGATATTGCCACTGTATTACTACGAAGTACATCTGTGACGATCACAAAGCAGGTAAAAAAATTTACCGCTCAATCTATGTATATTTACCTAAACTTCATTTTTGTGTTTATTTTCGGTAGGTATACTATAAAAAATTGTAATTAAAATTGATTTTGCTACATTGTTTATATAAACAAAAAGTCATGCCAAAAGCTTTAAGAGCTTTTGTTGATAGAATAAATAATATCCTTCTTTTAAGCCTTAACACTCACGTTCCTATCTGTCGGACGACGTGTCGAGGTAGATAATCATCGTTACGTATATTTTTTTATTTTACGTTCTAAATATTGGGCACAGGTTATCTCTACTATGCCACACTGATCAGGCGTTTAGACATAGAGTTTCCTTTCGAGGTTTTTGTGTCTTGCAGAAGAGGATGTTCTCTATTTACAAATTCCCGCAGCTGGCTTTTACAGCCCCCTGGAGAGCAAATCGGATGGTGACCCTTGTATTCTTAATCGGCACTATACGAATAAATATCGATTCAGATTTTGATTAGAAATACAGTTTAAATAGTGTTTTATAATTACAGTAAAAGCTTTACTTGTAAAAAACAAGATTGTATATTGTGTAGTAAAGTTAAATACAGTTTACTGTAACCCTCGCCTCGTCAGTCCCTTTTTGTTTTGGAGAACTTTGCAATATATGTTAGCAGTTTCTTTGGCAGCTGTCAGCAAGCTGAGTGTGCGAACACCTGAACTCCTGTTACCTTCCCTTACGGATCCGTGTATAATAAATCAAGGGTCGAAATCTTTGAATTTTAGATGAATACAATAAAAATGCAAAATAAACAAAATATACATAGCAGTGATAGGAAACGCTTCTATTCATATCTTTTCTTATTTAAGTTTTAATTTTGTTTTTTTTTGTATTGTCTTTCGAGCTATCCAACCGCCGCAACCGCTACTTTTTGGTGTCGGTTTTTTTCGAATGAGCATAATATATTAAAATAAAAATATAGGTACTTTTTTAATTATCTCTATACCATATAGGGGTGATAGTCTATGTGAGACAAAAGACGTTAAATAAAAAAAAATCTTAACGCGCCAATTATCTCTAGACGAAGACCATATTTCGATTCCAATAATAAACACTATTTAGGTATAGTTGACGATGTATCGTTAAGATCGTGGGGAGTCAGTCATTGGATGCAAGCGGCACAAGACCGCGCGTTCTGGCGGTCTATGGGGGAGGCCTATGTCCAGCAGTGGACGGAGAAAGGTGAGTACCTAAAACTATTCCATCCATGGATGGAATAGTTTTAGGTACTCACCAACGCGTATCATAATTACTGGCAACTTAAGGTATCATTTTAGCGTCGCTCTTTTACTATAATTAGGTTTGCAAATATTGTTGTTGGCCCTTTCCTTATAAATCTTTCATGCTTGTCCTTTTGACCCATGTTACGTAATATTATTCGTTGTTTAACGAGATCCTTGGAAAAAGAAAACTCAAAGGGATAAATGTCAGGTTATTTTGGAAAAATAAAAATGTTTACTTTTTTATTCGCGAATAATTAGTTACCTATTATTTGTTAAATTAGATTTTACTTTTAAGTATATTCTTTGTTAATTATCATTTATAAGTAGAGTCTACATTTATATAACTTAAGTACCTATAGTAAATTAGTAGTTAACCCTTGAAAGATTAGGTAATTAAATAATCAATGTTAGGTATAATAAGTATTTTGTCTTGAAAATATATGTACAACAAATGAGTCTGTTCGTATGCAGTTTCAAAACAACTTACCTAAAGACAAAATGAAACTTTTTTATTTACATAGTGAGAAAAATGCTTAAAAATATACGTAATATTAAAAGACATATAACACTTCATAGCAAAAACACATTTCTTTAAAAACTTTTCGCTTACAAAATATGAATATAAATCGGTCGCTAAGCTAAAAGTTTGAGGCAGTAACATCATCATCAAATAGAAAAGTTGGATACTTGAGTCATAACAAGACACATTAAATTAAACGAGTAGCGAAATAAAAGTTTTCATGTAAAATAATCGTTCTATTTATGTATTCAAGTTACCGCAGAAGTTATAACACGTATACTTAATACTTTAATTTTATTGTGAAGTAGATAACCTAAAGCCTAACGTGATTGTGTCATAACTGAAATTTAAAACCCAGAATACGACGACTCATGTCGGCTCAAACATACTTAATGTTTGTATGTAATAATAAAATAATAATAATAAATATTCATGGACATTTCACACAACGTCCTCTGGTCCCAAGCTAAGCTTATATGCTTGTGTTATAGGTACCATAATACGGATAGACTATATATACTACTTTTCTTTTGTAAATACATACTTATAATACATAGAAACACCCAGACGTTTTCTGACGTTTCAAAAGAGCTTGTAAAACATGCCAACTTGAAATAAAAAAAAATTGACTTTGACTTAGATGCAGTGCAAACATTTGTATGACAGTTAGAAAAATCACACAAATGATTGTCCCGAGCGGGAATCGAACCCGCTAACGGTTTAGCGGGTTAAACCCGCGAAGTCCGCTACATGAATCACTCGACCACGATGTAAATTTTTAATTTTAATAATATACATATATTTGTATTTCCTAAATGTCAACTACACAAATAAAAAAAATAAAAAAAAATATTCATGGACATTTCACAAAACGTCCTCTGGTCCCTGGAACTAAGCTTATTATGCTTGTGTTATGGGTACCAGAATACGGATATAATACATATACTACATTTCTTTTGTAATAATTACTAATACATACTTATAATACATAGTAAACACCCAGACGCAGTACACACATTTGTATGACAATTAAAAACATCACACAAATGATTGTCCTGACCTGTGACTGAAATGTGATAAGGACACCAATTATAATGCGCTTAAAACTTAACCTAACTTTTTTCACCAATTCCAAGCCATTAAAGTGGCACTAATGACCACGGATGGTCCTCAACTACGGTAGGGAGCACGGTGTATTATGCCGTGATGACCAAGCGTGTTGGCATAGGGTTTATTTTTAAAATTTTCTTTTAATCTGTGTACAGTATCTGTACACTTTTTAATTTTTTTTTAATCTCTGTACAGTATCCCCTAGAAGGTTTTTACAGCACTCAGGGTAGGAAAAGGGTTGGGGTCACTTGTATAGGTACTTAATCCGTCACCACATGGACAAACTTAAACTTAACTATTTAAAACAGCATAATGTGTTTAATGGCTTCTACATTGTATATATTTATCTATGCTTATAATTTTATTTTCATTAAAATCATTATTATATATTACAATCTTTACATTTTGCATAATAAGCAAGTTCAATATTAACGATCCGTGTGGTGACGGACTAAGAATACAAGTGTCACCACCCCATCTCCTCCCCAGGGTGCTGTAAAAGCCAGCTAAGGGATATTTTATACAGATGACATCCTCTGTGAGCGACGGAAAATTTGAAAGTAAACCCTGTGCCAAAACGCCTGTTCAGCGTAGCACAGTAGACCATAATCCCTTCCAAAGTGGAGGAGGCCCGTGCCCAACAGTGGGACGTTAATGGGCTGAAGAAGAAGAAGAAGAATTAACGATCCTTAAAATTTTTATTGAGACTATTATGTTTTGAAGTTAGAGTTGTGCCCACAGAAATATTACCATCAACTACTAATAATACCTCTACTAAACCAATATTAACAAGAATGAGTTTCCACGCGTCTAAATTACAATACCTACATAAAAGCCATTTTGGAAATCACCAAAAAATAAACCGAATGAAAGTCTATAAACGTCTACCCTTGTCAAATCCTGTTTACTTCTAGTATAGGCACACATCTACCTAAGAAGATAATTTAACTTGAACATTTTATTTTTAGAAAACTGATTTTAGCTTATTTTAGGGTTTCGGTATTAAGTTATTGTACCTACCTACACATATAAAATATTTATAGGATTATCTGTCTAGTAACGCAAGTGCCACCACCCCATTACACCCCAAAGTACTATTCTCATCAACATCATTTAAGGATTCAATGCCTTCCAAACTTTTAGAAATTGTGTCAAAATACTTAAACTAGTTAGTAGTTTTAAAAACTATGAAACACACTTGAAAATCCTAAATATTTTTTCTATTCTCATCGGTCCTTATAAGTGTGCAAAATTTCAGATCAATCAGATTATTGCAAATGGGTAAATAATCAGTTCCAAAGATTCCGTTACATAGATTAATACATTGATAGATACTTACCGAACTAATACAAGCGTGTTAAAAAAAAATAGTTTAAAAAAACTAAAAAACACGCTTTATTTAATCGAATTATTGTATTGTCATCGGTCTTTGACAGGTGTGCAAAATTTGAATAGAATCTGACCGTTTAAAGTGGGTCAAAATAGCGTCCAAAGGAGTCGGTTACAAACATACAAACAAACATACAGGTGAAGCTAGTATAAAGCGTGTAAAAAGACATTATGCGAAAAATTTTGTCCGTTTTTGTGTAAAACCCTCCCCTCTGAAATAAAACCTGGTTACGTCTCTGCTCATCACATAAACGCAAACACAAAGAGTGGGTGAGTTGCTGTAATGAAATTGATACTTGAATAAAAATAAATACACATTTCAACAACATACATAAAAGAAAAAATATCTTTTGAAAGGGCTTCACTTTATTGGAAACGCATAGGTATTTGCGTAAAATTAATATTGTGGAAGAATTTATTGTATATGGAGTAAGAAGGTAACAAAGCTAGTCCAATCGAGATGTGACAGATATGGTCGGTTTTGTTAGCGGGCTAACTTCGTGCGGATAAATACCATGCGGGAATCGAACTAGAGAGCTCGTGAACGGCAGTCCGTTACATGAAGCCTGTCTGAAGTTGTGTGAAATGTCAATAAATTTATATTTATTTATATCTGTACCTACTCAAATACTACCGCAAGGAAAGTAACTGTATTTATTTGCCGCTGGAAATAAGTTGTCAAACGGTTGAAGTGAATTCGTTACATATAGACAGATGAACGACACCACCTCGCTTGGGAACATGTGTGTAAGCAGTAAAAGTAATTCAAAATAAAACTCTTTTACTAGGTACGCTTTAGTTACTGCACCTTTATTCCTTCTCCGTGTAGTGATGAATTAAGAATACAAGTGTCACCACTACATTTCCATACCAGGGAGCAATAAGAGTCAGCTCAGGAATAACATAACATAAGCAAACAACTTTTTCTGTGAGAGATGGAAAACTTGAAACTAAACTGAATGTATGCAAACGATTTTTTTTTTATTAAATTAAATATTTTCTTGTAGCATTAGAATAGTATTTACTGTCAATGGGTGTGTCTCTATACAAAAAATAAACGACAGAAATGTGGACAATAAATTGCGCTTCCACGTGCCCCATAAAACTTGAAGCGATTTTACGCTTCGTAAGCTTTACTGAGCGCATTGCTAAGTCTGTAATCAAATAAAGAATTATGGGAATTTATTAAAAAACCCGATTTAATTAGTCTGTAGGATTTAAATTCTTGTCTCTGTTTTCTTATTTCAACACTTTTTCTCTTATTTCTTCTTTTCTTCCAAGCCTTTGTTCCGTCTTGCGATAAAGTACAGTAGAAACTCTGCTTCTTTCATTTGCCATGTTCCGAATATCAATTTATTGAGAGAAAATAACATTTATAGCTTACTAATTTTATTTTAATATTTATGTATATTTCAATTATATTTTTTCTTAATTGAATGGAATTTGTCAAAATCCGATGATGTCTGAGGAGATAATGAAAGTTTAGCACCGTGATAATGCAGTGATCAGAAATCCTGTCTCCGTAGTATCTGAGCCCACTAAAAGCTTCACATAATTCACGATGTGTGGGGAAGTCTAACAAATGGCTGGCAATGTAATTGAGTTATGTTTCCGGGATGCTAGTAGTTGGCACTGTCTAAAATTTACCCCATTTGTAACTCCACCGCAAATAGATTTTATTGACAATAAATAAATGATACCAAGCGAAGAACAATACAGACTCTTAATCAGTAGAATATTATTTTGTGTGTATTTCATAAACCCAATTCTTTTTACGCATTTGAGATTTATCATTGCTTTTGTCAGTTTTAAGGCAGCGCCTTATTTTTTCTAGTTGGTAGTATTAATTTGTTCTTATGGCGGCAACAGCATTACATCATCTTTGTAAAATTTAACTGTTGCTATCACCGTTCTTGACAGGCAGAAGGAAGGACGCGATGGCAGTAGAATCTCAGTAATAGGGTCCACCCTATTACTGAGATTCTACTGTCATCGCGTCCTTCCTTCTGCCTGTCAAGAACGGTGATAGCAACAGTTTACTTTCTATGTTATTACATATTTCAAAATTGTACTTCCTTAAATATTTTCTAGCATATTTGCATTTAAAATACATAGAAATATTGTAATACGGAATACAGTCATGTTAATAACTTATACGACCACAAAGGGAGAATATATCAACTGACACTGACGGTCTTTTATATTGTTTTCATTTTCACTAAATGTCACAATACTAAATAGTTTATGAGGCTGTATCCTGTTTAAAATATAATAATGTGGTTATATATTAAATACAATGTTAGAAAATGTTTTCAGAAAAGAAAAAAAAATTAAAGAGTTCAAACCATAACTGTTGCTATTATATTGATGAATACGTTTTAATAGATAATACGAAAGTAAAGTAAGATGACTGCACAGTTTTACAGACGTGATGGTAATATACATATTGGTTACGATTACATAAAGTCCTATAGATTAGGTATAAATGTACCCGTCCGTAAATGTTTTCATTTCTTTCACGGCTTCATTTCAAATAATATCGATAATAATTCAAAACAAAGAGATCCGTATGAAAAACTTTATTATATTTTTAAATTTATTTATTAAGTAATTGTTATGGGCCCACACGTAAAATTACAAATAATCGGACCAATGTGTCTTTTTAAAAGTCTTACTTTTGTTATCTAAACACTCAAACAGTGGCAAAACTTAGTTACGCGTAGCCTCGTGTTATATAGAGAAAATTTTTGATGTAACGACTGTTGACGTAAGTTTGTAGTTGTATAAAACAACGATATCCCTCGTGCACCCTTGAATAAAAGTTCAGAATAATTTAATTTGCAGCTCCGGGACAAATTACACACTAACAGTCTCATAAAGAAGTTATTATATTTACAGAGAGTGTCTAACGTAAATGAATAAACACACGAAAATAGAACGAACATACTAAATTCGAGAAATAGTACTACAATGCAACCTCATTATAACGAACCTAATTTTGACGCATTCCTCGATTTATCAAATTTTTTGTAATCCTCTTTATAACGAATTTTCAAATATCAAAAAGTGTAAATACCTGTAATTAACGAATTTTGTCAACTCAAACCCTGTATTTAACATTTGGTTTTGAGCAAGTATTTTCAGGTTTATAAACACGCCTTAATAACTTGATTCCATGGCGTTTGAGACTAAAAACAATAATTTGTTTAGTTCAAAAACTAAAAAACATTCTTGATAACCCTAAATATCTTTTTAAATACTTGCATTGTCATCGGTCCTAGTTATGTATGCAAAATTTCAAATCAATCCGACTACTGTAAGTGGGTGAAAATCGCGTTGAAAGATTGCGTTACTTAAATTAATACATTGATAGATACATACCGAACTTATAAAAGGGTGTTAAAAAGGACTAAATTCATCGGAAATGGTGTGAAATCTTGCATGTAAAATGTGACCGCAACTTTAAGAACGAAAATTTTATTTTCTATATGTAATAACAGCGGAAATCTTTCACAATTTCTTTATTTAATGTGATAACAAACAACGTTTGAAAAATATTTTGTGTAAATTGTACACATTCACAGTTAAAGCCTATTCGTATAAGCAGCTTACAGTGCTCTCATTTAACATAATTATCTTGTGTTACGGACAGTGTTATTTTAGAATTATTAATATTGATAGTACAATAACTGCTTTGAAATTCAACATATAGAATTGTAGATATAAGTTCTTAAATAAAATTATTAGCTAATAGCGTTATGCCCACGGTTTCATTCGCCATAATTCTTATTTTTATAATACTCGTGTGTATAGTCTCATAGCAAAAAGAAGATAGCTATGATTAGTAAAAAAATTGGTCAAGTGCGAGTCGAACTCGCGCACGAAGGGTTCCGTACCATTATCTATGCAACATAAGGCAACGTTATTAGTATCGAGCAAGAAACGGTAAAAAAATCATGTTTGTTGTATGGGAGCCCCCCTTAAATATTTATTTTATTTTATTTTTAGTATTTGTTGTTATAGCGGCAATAGAAATACATCATCTGTGAAAATTTCAACTCTCTAGCTATCACCGTTCTTGAGATACAGCCTGGTGACAGACGGACGGACGGACGGACGGACGGACGGACAGCGAAGTCTCAGTAATAGGGTCCCGTTTTTACCCTTTGGGTACGGAACACTAAAAAGTGTAAAAATCGGAAAATTATTTTAAAATCTTCGAAACGTTGGGCTAAATTAAAGAAAAAATATACGCATCTAAATCTAAAAAAGTGGTTTTATTTAACTTTAAAAGAAAGTTGCATAACTTTAGTACCTAAGTATATTTTTTTACAGGGTATAAATCAGTGTATTATTAGTATCTCTCCCGTGTGCAAATTTATGGCGAAAATTTACTTTATACGTATTAATGTACATTTTAATGACTCAAAACAAAGAAATATTTTCTTTTTAAATCCAGATTTCCCCAAGGCAACACGAAGCAATCAATCTGTAACCACGATCGGCGCAGTTTGATGGTAATGTAGAGGAAACAGAAAGTAGTGTACCTCTATATTAATAACCACGGTAAAATCTATATCGAGAATTCAAATCACTGATTTAAAAAGATTTCTTGAATTTGATACTAGTCTGAGTTTTGGCAGTGCTAACACAATTTTATTGAACATAACTATTTTAATTTGCAACATAAATAATTGTAAAAATAAAGGACATATTTGACTCTACACCCACTGATAGTCTTAAGCGTATTTGCCCGTGACGGATTAGAAATACAAGTGTCCCATACCTTTCCAGGCTGCTGTAAAAGCCAGCTATGGGATATTGCACACAGATAACATCCTCTGTGAGAGACGGGAACCTCGAAGATAAACCCTGTGCCAACAAGCCTGGTTAGTGCAGCATAGCAAACCATAATCCCTCCCAAAGTGGAAGAGGCCCGTGTCCAACAGTGGAATTTTAATTGGCTGGAGAGAGAGAGAGAAGAAATAATTGCTTACTTTCGTAAGTAATTTATGAATATTTTTCAGTCAAGTTAATAAATTGTAAAGTAGGTATGTGATACACAAACACATTTGCAAATAACATATGCATAATCACATTGGGCTTTGTGATGTCTATTTGTGGTAAATTTACAAATTAGGCAGCACCAATTTCTAGTTTTGGGTGATATAACTCAATTTGATTGTCAGCCATTTGTTAGCTTGCACTCCTCCTGAGTTATGTGAAGATTTAGTACAACCACATAAATGGAATGTATTTGTATTTATAAATTTATAGCGTTTGGAAAAGCAGGAAATATAAAGCATATTCAAAGTCAAATATTTTTATTTCAAATAGATAAGATTATGATGCTCTTTTAAAAATTCAAAAGCTAGGCTTCTGTTCCAAAAATTCTAATCCTATATAGAGAAGAACTGACAAGAAACTCCATATCTGATATTTTCATTAAACTATCAAGGAAAGTTTTTCTTTTAAGCGTATCTTTATCTTTACTTATTATAAAACAATGTTGTTATTTTTGTATGTATGTATGTCTCTATGGGAGCGTATATCTTAAAAACTACGTAACGGATTTTGATGTGGTTTTTTTAATAGATAGAGTGTTTCAAGAGAATGGCGTTTATGTATAATTTGTTAAGGTTTGGTTTCTAACATCTACGCGTACGAAGCTGCAGGCATCAGCTAGTAATAGATATAATAAAACAATTTGCAAATAAAATTAATTACCAAAATTACATTTACCTACTTAATAATTAATGTTAATGGATATTTTTAGCTTTAACCGTAGTTTATGATGGTAACTGAGCTGATAAATATAATTAATTAATTATTTTAATTAAGACTCGATCTATGAAAGCCTTGTGGCTTCCACACAATCTCAATAATTAACCTCAAGAGCAAGCGATAAAATTATCTTAAAATTATTACTGTAATAATCAATTTCATGTTAACGACATAAAAAATCATCTTTATATATATAAATCTCCTGTCACGATGTTTGTCCGCGATGGATTCCTAAACTACTTAACCGATTTTAAATTAAATTGGCACACCGTGAGCAGTCTGGTCCAACTTGAGAGATAGGATAGCTTACATTTCAATTTATGGTCGCAATATTATTTTATTGCAAATTATTTGTTTGTATTGTATAGCAAAACAACGTCAGCTAGTTGTTTACTAAAAACAACGTTTGCCGGGTCAGCTAGTATATTATATAAATTACTAGCTATTGCCCGCAACTTCGTATGCCTCGAATTTAAAAACTAAACGCTTACAAATAATACAAAAATAGCCATACTCTTGAACCACTCTATTCATTACAAAAACCGCATCAAAATCCGTTTTGTAGTTTTAAATGTATAAGCTCACATAGGGAAATACATACAAAAATAACGACTTCGTTCTATAATAAGTCTAAAGATTAATTTAATCCTAATCTTTATTTAAATAACCTACGGGCTAAAATCCGAAATACGGAGATCCGTATCAGAACGGGCGTATCCGACATAGCCCGAAGGGTTAGCTCGCTGAAGTGGCAACATGTAGGCTTGAGACTGAAGATTGTTGGGGAAGAAAAGTTCTAGTGGTGACCACGGACCAGACGACGCAGCTTAGGGCGGCCCTGACAAGGTGGAGCGGAGCCATTGGATTCAACCGGCACAAGACCGCGCGTTATGATGTTCTATGCGGGAGGCGTATGTCCAACACTGGACGTAAAAAGGCTGATGGACGGATGGATGGATATTACGTTGTCTTATATTTGAAAACAAAGAATTTGTTTACCGCAAACAACGCGTTTTGTTGTTAAAACTAGTCACTAGTAAATCAATTCTTTGGCGGGTACAGTCATGAACAGGGATCACGTAGCAGACCGCTTCAGAAAAAGGTATAATATAATCAATTATTACACCCGTACTTTCATTTTGTTCCGAAATGCAAAGAGAAAAGATTGAATTCCAATATTTATTTGACTGTTCTAATCCATTTTAAGACTTTATTTACCGTTTTTACTTTTTTTGTTTCCGAAAAAAAAAACATCTATTGCTATTAATAGCGAAAGTGAAATTGTCAACAAAGCTGGGTTTATTCGTTTGTATTATCGGTACATTTTTTTTGTAGCTGTCTAATTTGAGCCTTATATTTTTTGATATTTTTAAATGTTTTATTGCAGTAATTACTGGCGACTACGGTGTTGGTTTTATTTGCTCTACTTAACTTTACATTCGGATTTGGCTAAAATATTATTATTATGTAAATTGAAAGAAATAATACACATTTCTATGTCAAATTGACTATAAGCTACATTTTTTCTAAGTTTCATAACTATTCAATAATTATTAAACTTAGAAAAAAATTTGTTTATAGTCAATTTGTTCGTAGGTAATAAAAAAAAAAATTATATTGTCAGTAAAATCCCAAAGATTTTTATTTAAATAGTTTTGATATCCTGAGAGATTTTCAGTTTAAAATAAGCGGCTTTCCTTAGAAGTCGGAACTGGTTTCTCTAAGGAAGTGATCAAGTCCCAGCCAGCTTACCGGCTTTGTGTAATCCTCTTTATGTATCAATTTGTTAAAATATAAAACTGTGCCTATAAACGTTTTTATTAGTAAGCAACTAAGTACAAGACTTAGTTTTTGTAATTTAGCGACAGATGTCTTTTTTAGTTTGTAATTATTTTGGAAAATATCTGTGTAGATAGTTTAGCGGTTTCATCGTGATTTATGCAGCAAAGCTTTTTTAAAATAAATTATATAGACTTTTGAACTGTGAATGGTTATTAGGAATATACTTATAATTTGATTTGCTTAGTTCGGAAACTAAAAAACACGCTTGATTATCCTGAATTTTATCCTTATCCTATAAGAACATGACGCATCGTTGGTCTGCCTCATACAAGATGGACTGACGATATCATCAGATGTGCCGAGTGCCGCTGGATGCAGTTAGCGCAGGACTGTGCGTTGTGGCATTCTATGGGCGAGGCCTATATCAGCTGTGGACGGAGAAAGGCTGATAATAAATGACATGCTGGAATAACTATAAATATAAAGAAATAAATATTTCTATTATTCCCAGTTAAAATGAAAACATAAACAACAATAGAAAATACTCTCATTGCTAATAAAATATTCGATCACGTGGCACATATAACTTTGAACGATTTTACGCTTGGAATATTTTACAGAGCGCATTGCTACGTCTGCAGTCAAATAAAAAATTATAGTCTTTTATTAGGAGCCGTTCTAATTGGTCCGTAAAATTTGAATACACGACTAGGTTTTATCGTTTTCTCGCTTCTTTTTACCAATACTCAATATTGAGACTGATGTGAGAGATGTGTTTCAATATCTAGCTTCTAGATTAATATATTAATACTAGCTGACCCGGCAAACGTTGTTTTGCCATACTAAAAAAAAGAAAAAAAAGGTTTGAAAAATAGATGTTGGCCGATTCTCAGACCTACTGAATATGTATGTAAAATTTGAGAAGAATCGGTCAAGCCGTTTCGGAGGAGTACGGTAACTAACACTGTGACACGTGAATTTTATATATTAGATTTTGCGATTGACTCGCTATGCTTTTACTAAATAAACTAAATTGACTGATCGATTGATGGAGTTGGTGCAAACCGCTCAATAGATGGCGTTGTACGAAAAAACATCGCACGATGTTAAAACTCGCATTGAGATGATTGTAGTGGAAAATTTGGTAAACATTTGCGTGGACCATAATAGCTCAGATGGGAGAGCGACGGAACGGCATTCCGAGGTCGCGGGTTCAAGTCCCGCTTATGGTTATCATTTTTTCCATTATAATTTAGTTTATTTAGCTTCTAGATTATTAAATTGCACATAGAAATAACTTATGCTGCCTAAGGTTTACAATTATACTAAAGTTCAATAAAATTCGAATGAGTGTTTGTAATTTAATCCTACACACGATACACAAATGATTGACACACGATACACAAATGATTGTATCGTGCGAGGATCGAAATGGCGATCTCGTGAATGGCAGTCCATTACATGAACCGCTAGACAACGAGACCGGTCAGAATAAATAAAAGGAAAATATTGTAAAGGTTGTGATCATTGAATATAACCTATACAATGATACAGGCCACTTCAGATTTATTTTTAAAAAAAGGAATAAAAAATTTAAAATTTGAAAATGGAGAAATGTGAAAAGGAACATGAAGAGAGGATGTTGAAAAATGATTGTAAAATAGTTTTTCTTTATTATAAAAAATATAACAAATTAATTAAATGTATTTTAAATTATTATTATAAATTAATGTAAAGAAGAAGCTTTACAATTGGTGGAGGCGCCGGGTATAGCGGCCCGATTGGTAAACCAGCTCCTACGCCCAGGGATGTGTTGACGAGCAAAGGGTCGACACAGGATAAATATTTATTATCAGAGAAGTAGCCGTATCTTTTTATTAAATTTTTATAAATTATTTATAACTAAGATGGATCTAGCCACGATAACTTTCGGTGGTTGCGCACAGGAGTGCCTAGATGAATTCGAAGAAATGTTTTACGCTTTAATAACTTTCAAGAGATGCTCGTCTGAAGAAGAAAAATTATCACTATTACCCTCATTTTTAAGGGGTAACGCCTTACTTTTCTTCCGGGGCATTAAAGACACGTGCAAAAGCGTGCAGGAGGTATTTGATAGACTAAGGGAAGAGTTCCAAGAAGTAAATTACCAAGAATGTTCGCAATAATTATTTGCATAATGATGTAAATTGGTTTAGTGATTCAATTAGATTAAGGTTATATATATGGTGATAATTATAATTTACTAATATTGTTTTATTTTGGTGTGTTTCATATTGTTCGGGATCGGCGAGACTTCATAATGACGTCAGCATATTTGTACATAAGAAAGATGCAATGAAAAGGAACCACATCAAAAATTTAATTATTTTTTCATATTTATATTTTGAATGTTTAGTTAAAAATGTGAGATAAATATATTAACATAGTAATTGGATAGTGAGTATTTCGTACTAGATTATGATTATAGTATTAAGGTAGAACGATTAATAGGTATAATAATGGGTTGTATTGAGTTATAATGTCGAAGGTAATGGCTTGGTAGAGTTAGTTGGATGAGTCGTATCAACGGGTAATATCTTTGAATGCAACATGGTAAGGCCATAGGCTATTTGTCATGGAATCCTGTTTTGGGATATCACGCATTTTAGAGATAGAACTCATAAGATAGGATTTAGGAAAGTAGGTGCTAGAGTAAAGTATTTGTTCATTAGGAGAGAAATGTGAAAGGTTGAAAATTGAAAGAAGTTGTATTATAGTGAGAGGTTGCTGATAATATTTTTATTTTATTTATTGGGTAATAGTTAGATAATAATGATTAGCGAATAGTTTATAATTACTTAGATAATAGAATGATTGATTATTTAAAACGTTACTTGTGGTAGAAGAATGGTTGGTAAATTTATCTCACGAGAAGGAATTCTAAATGTGGAATAAATTGGTCATTCCCGAGCATTCAGGATTACTTAGTAGAAATTATACCTAAATAATTGAAAAGACGGTTGAGTATTATCTGAGCATACTTTAAATTTTAATTTGATAATCTCTGGATTCTATCAATTATAATGGTTTCTTATGTAAATTTTCTCATTAAGCTGGAAAGCTGTTAAATTAGCATATCTTTCGGATCTATGATGCTGACCTCATAATTGAAGCTCGATAATTTTTATAAGAGCATTAATTGTTTGGTGATGAACATTTTTCTGATTGATTGTTGATGATATATGCTTTGTGTCTTGGTGTGATAGTTTTAAGGATCCCTTATCACTCTGGTTTATTATTGGATAAATCAATTTTAAAGATGAAGTAGTTTAATATTTTATGAAAAGAGTGATATGATATAAGGGCATCGTAGTTAGTGTGGTTCGGATAACTAAGATTAGAAAGGCAATTTTTGGTTGGTTTTTTGCTTTTCAAGTTTTTCGAAATGTATTGCTTCGAAAAGCTAGGTCCTAGCTGGATCTAATCTGGTTCATTCTAGTTTGTTATCATGCTTTCCAACCTTAGGTAGGGTGTCCAGTATTTTGTAACTTAGAAAAAAAAAATTATTTTTTTTTGAAAAAAAAAATTTTTTTTTATCCTCTAAGGGGGGGAGAATGTAAAGGTTGTGATCATTGAATATAACCTATACAATGATACAGGCCACTTCAGATTTATTTTTAAAAAAAGGAATAAAAAATTTAAAATTTGAAAATGGAGACATGTGAAAAGGAACATGAAGAGAGGATGTTGAAAAATGATTGTAAAATAGTTTTTCTTTATTATAAAAAATATAACAAATTAATTAAATGTATTTTAAATTATTATTATAAATTAATGTAAAGAAGAAGCTTTACAATATACAGTAATGGTGCATTGTTACACAAAAATCGGAAATGGAATAAATAAACAAAAACGCGAGGGTGCTTAGCTTTAGCTTAACTACAAGAAGGCCTTGGAAATTTATACAATGTATGAGAAACTTTTACCATTGCCAGCAAGTGATAAACTTAAAGTATATAGTGCTCCTCCTGCTGTGTAGTCTCTAACATGAATAATGAATATATTCATTGAAATGTACCTGTTTACATTCATTTTTGTCACTGTTTGTTAGTCTGTCATTACATTTTTTTAAAGCTTTCTGAGGAACGGCATATTGTACTTGTTACTTTTATTTTGGATTTCCTTAAGAGGGCACGACACCAAACTATGCTCCATACAAAAATATGGTTATCGCAGTTCCCTGTTTCCTTCGTGGATATTGCCTCCAGAGGTACGAATTTTTGTCCGCAGTATCTAGGTCTTATATATCTATGCTTTTATTACTTTCTTTTTTTAAAACATAATAAATAAAGGTTTGACCATCCGAAAATCCCCTTTTTTCGGTTTTCTTTAGATAAAGTTATAAGTCTATCCCTCAAATCTGATTAGGTTTTATCAAAAAAGTAAGTGATAGAAGCATAGGTATACTCTTCATCTATAATATGGCGTAGAAAACAATATTTACTTTATAATAATACTTATTACATATATTAACGGTCCTATTCATAATGACTTATCGGAGGTTTAAACGGAGATTTTATCGGAGAGATAATAAACGTTTTACCGTAAAAAGTTTTGATAAAGTTATGAATAACAAGTTTTGACAATTTTCGCGAACCTATTGTAGCGAACTTTTAAACCTCCGATAAGCCATTATGAATAAGACCATAAGCATAACAGAAATAGCATTTGTTCATTGTCTTAACAATAAAATTAAGTGCAAAATACAAAGGTGTATCTGCTACTTAATTTTCCTGTTAAAACAATGCACATAATATGACCACACCCGAATACTACTATACAAATCACAATATCTGTAGTCATGTTAACCAATAGCTAGCAATTTAATAGAATTATTATGTCACCTGCACAATGGTTACTACCTGAAATTAATTTAATATATGAGCTGACTTGCACCTCCTAAATCTTATGTAGGAAACGCAATAGTACAACCGTATTTAGTCGATATTAGGTCTGGTCTCAATCTAAGGACTAGTATCGATGAAGTTTTACAATTCTTTGTTACATTTCAGGTTCTCAAGGGAGTTCTGATACAAAATAGGACTAACTTTGTCAGATATAGTATTATAATATTTTCTAACACTTGCGCGACTCATTTGTTCAAATAAAACTACTTTTCACAGATTTAGACGCTGTTTTAATTTGTTCTACTTGGGAGTCAGTCAAACTAAGAGCTGAATCTTCCCTTACTTCTGTTGCCGACTGGCTGATCGAAAATTATTTGACCTTAAATGGACCAAAATCAAAATAGTGCCTTTCTATATCAATGCCAGATCTCAGCCCCCACCTAATTTCAGCATTAAGGTTCATACTGGCAGAGACTTCATAGATCTCCACATGTCTGACTGCACTAAGTACTTAGGAGTTTTAATGGACAGTTCATTTAACTGGTCATCGCACATTAAGACTCTCACCAAACGTTTGCGAAGATTGACTTATGTCTTTAAATCATTGCGGTCGTTTTCAAACATAACCATTTTAAAAATGGTATATTTCGCTCTTGCTCAGTCAATTCTTAATTACTGCATTGTTTCCTAGGGTAGTAGTTTTAAAACTTGTCTTTTGTCTGTTGAACGTGCTCAAAGGTTGATCATGAAGGTCATGTTGTGTAAGCCCTACCGATTTCCCACTATGGAATTATATTCTATCAGTAAAGTGTTATCTGTTCGCCTGTTATTTGTCCTGCGAACTATACAGCGCATGCATCTTGAGGTGACGTATAACCCTGACACTGAACTTAAACGTAGATCCAATCGTGTTTGTGATCCTGTTCGTCACCGAACCCCTCTGGCTGGCCGACAATACTACTGCCTAGCCCCGATATTGTACAACAGGATTAATCGAATTCTAAATATATACAACATGCATGCTAGTAAACTTAAAAGAACATTAACAAAGTGGTTATTAGATCTTGATTACAATTAAACAGAGGATATCATAAGTCATCAACTTTAAGGGCCTACATCAATATTATCGTATATCATCGCCGACACGTACATATTAACACAGCCAGTAGGCACAGAAAATGAAGAATTAGGGATACTTTTCCTATTTACTCAAAATCTACTAAATATATTTTAATTCTGATTTACGTGTTTCTATATATAATAGTTACTTATGTTTTTAAAGTTATTTCATTAGTTAATACGCGATAATAGACCGACAAATGAAAAAAATAAAAAATTAGAGAGGTTGTTTCTCTAAGATTTTCTATCGAGAAAACTTTTTTGAATCGCGTTTCTGAGTTTATGCGATCCTAGATCATATATTGAAAAAACATATACTTAAAAATTAGAGCTCTAGCCATTCAATCTAAAGAAACAATGAAAACTTCGTACGTAGAAAAATGCACGTGGCTATTTTGGTATCCTCTTAAGACTTGTTGTTATGAAATCACACATACATTGACATTCATACATACACACACACATACACATATATTCAATTTATAACTTGCATGCTATATTTACTAGATTTTAAAATTTTAAATTACATCTACTAGGTACTAGATACTTTGTAGTACATTATGTGTAAAGTGGAAGGCGTTGGCATCTGTGATACAATTATCATAATTAGTACAGATGCTAATGTTCATATATCAGTTACTATTGTAACATTTTTGCTCAATAAAGTTATGTTATGTTATGTTATCTAGTATATCTGTGAATATTATAAATGACTAGCTGGCCCGGCAAACGTTGTCTTGCCATACCAAAAAAAAGTAAAAAAAAAAAAATTTACTATAAACCTCACGGAGCCCCAGACCTTTTCAACGAATGCAAAACCGTGGAAATCGGTTCGTGCGTTCTGGAGTTATAGCGTCAGGAAGGAAAATCCGACTTATTTTTATATAGTAGATTACCGTACAAATGATTACCGTACATTTATGGAACCCACCATAATTCTTTTCAAAATATTTCTAGACTCCGACAAACGATAATGCGATTCTAGAATGATAATCAATATCATTACGCCTTTCTGCGACAGGGTAGGCAGAGTTTACATAGAGTTCCGTCTACTACGATTTAAACACACTTTTTTGGCTTTGTTTACACTTATGCATCTGGTTATACTTGAACGAGGGTTGTTGCTCTATTAATGAAAATTTCATAACTCAAAATTTTGTAACTCTCGGGTATATTGAAAAAATAAACTATGAACTGACCTCACTTAACCTCAGAATTATTACTAGATATTCCATTAAATTGATTCTTCCTAACAAAAATTCGTTCTAAAGTTAAGTAAAATTCTAAATCTTAGATTGCGTTGAACATGTCCAACTAAGCATACAATTCACAGGACTCGCTTCAAGTTGTAACTTTATATAGTTGGTACGGTATTTACCAAGCTAGATGTAGCTTTTCCAAGAGTTGTACTTCAAAGTTGCCAAGTGAATGTAGTCTTGTATCTATTTTACGATATGTGATACGAATGCTTAAGTCTTTGTAGCATATTTTATTTATATCATATAAATCACTAATAGGAAGATAATGGTACCAATTCTACGTGCACTACTAAACTTGAAATCTATGGCGTATTTTGATTAATTGGCTATTTCGTTATGCACTTTTTTATTAATTAAAATCGTAAGTCTATAACATACAGATTTTCTAATAAAAAAGGTCTGTTAACATTGCCGAATTGTGTTACGAATCCGTACAAATATCGAATGTCATCTCTCCATATTGATTTAGTATTCCATCTTTTAAGGAAAGCCTGCTGCTGTTAAAACTAAATTACGATAAGATAAAAAGCTTTTTCTCTAATTTCAAATGCATTATTTTGTAGAATATACCGTAATAGTATATTAAAAGACAGGTCTTGTTTACTCAACAGAGTTAAGTTAGTAAATTTGTTGTAGCGTAAATAGCGACAAGCAAAGACTGTAGGGAGTTTTTATGAGCCATAACAATATATCTTTGGAAGTAAAGTTTGCCAAGTTGTGTGGAGTGATAAACAGCACATGAAATTTATTTTACCAAGGTTTTACGTAACAAAAATAAAGTTAATATAAATACACTAGTGACTTTGTTGTAGAGTTGGCTGAAATTTACTGCAATTAGAAACAGAACACAGCCAGGATTTCAAAATATATAGAACCATTTAATAACATTCGAAAAAATATAATTTAAATCGTTAATAACGATATAAAATAACTCTTGATAGTTTTACAGTTAGAGAGAGGTGCCGAAGATCGTCCGAGGTGGAGTAAACCTAAAAGTATCACCATCGTATCCTATAGAAAATTAGATAGGTTATCATGGAATGTAACCGTAATGAAAAAGAACAAATATGTATTACCTAAATATATTACTATTTTCTATTTATTTCTTAGATGACTAAGAACTACCTATTTGTTAGCTTAATTAAAAAGTCATAGGCTTAAAATCTAATCTGAGCGTACGAATTCTGTAAATAAAACGTTACATGTTCTTACAAATATTTTAAAAACTTTTAGCTTTAAAAACCATATACAAAGCCCGACCCTAGTGTTACTCAAAGCAAGTCGTCAAGTAAAACAACAAAGTGTGAAACACGTAAAGTTCTCCTTAGATCCTGTCCATAAAGGGCCGTGGGACTGCTCGCTATTATCGCTACTTATTCAACTTGCATGTACATTACACCAATTCTGCGACGCTTAATCGTTTAACTTTGAAGAGCTTCCAAAAACATAAGGACTTCAATGTATGACCTTTACAAGGAGATGACTGAAAGTTCCATATGAATAAGTTTGGATATTATGACATTGCAAGTCACAGCGTTAATTTTCAGAGGCTCCATAAGTAAAGTTGTACTTAATATAAGGACAAATTATTCATACAGACTTACCAACATTTTAGTTTGCCTTTACACACCGTTATCACTTTCATTAAATTGTCAAATCTTGTTATTCATAATAGTCTTTTTACGATAAAACGTTTATTATCTCTCCGATAAAATCTCCATTTAAACCTCCGATAAGTCATTATGAATAAGACCATTAGTATTTCAATTGTAGCTACATAATTTCAAAGGAAAGTTTATGTATCCATAATATACAACGAGCGTAAATAGTGTTCAAATAATAAAATGTTCAAGTTGATAGTTTTGTATTTTAGCAAACAGGCGCATAAATGGGATTACGGCAAGCCGCGGTAAGCTGGGACTTGATCACTTCCTCTGAGAAATCAGCGTCGACTTCTAAGGAAAGCGGATTATTCTTCAGCTGCAAAGGTCTGTGGGAGCGAACTGTTGAATCGAAAATCGTTAGCTTTGTAGTTTGTACTTAGAGATTGTTGAATTTAAATGTTTATAGAATTTTTTACACTATAAAATATTAGCAAATTCTCTTTTATTGATATTTAAGTAATTGATTGTTTTGGTTTTATTAATAGTATATTAAACAATGATCTATTAAAACATAACACGTTCTCTTTTAATATCTTTTTTATCGTTTCCTAGACGAAGACCTGGCTGCACCTGAGGTTATAGTTTTATGATGTTTTATTATTATTTTTAAATTAAGAGAATTGTTGTGTGTTTAGATCGATGGCGCTCTATAGTCTCTGCTTCACGCCATGGAAAAAAGCCGTGGCGGTATGATGATGATGAGAAATGTTTTTGGAAAAATGAAAATTGTTTTCACAATAACAGTTTTGTTTTAACATAAGATTTTTTATATTTGTCTGAGTTTTTGGTTTTCACCCACGCAACTACGTGAGTCATCCAAAAGTTTATGTTCATTAAATAAATCGTCCGTGGAACATAATATTTTAATAAGCAAAAGTCTAAAATGTAAACGGAACATAATTGGTTATTATGCAATTTCTGTGTGAAGCGCTCTATAAACTCAGACGGCTAGTTTCAAATTGCTATTTACCGCAAACAAGAGCACTAAATGAAGACGAGTTAGCTGCGTTTCAACACAGCTATTGCAATGAACTTCTTAACTTTGGCCAAGTTGGTGTGAATAATTGCGAGATCGTTGCACTGAAAGGCCGAAACTTAATAGATATTTATACTGCAGTTTCTTAGTAGGCGTAACTACAACAAATTTTTATTTATTGGTTATTTATTATATACCGTGATCGCGAAAAAAATTCTAGCGAGAAAATTATATATATTTCTTTATTCATTTTTAGTATAAATACGAAACCAAAAGTTTAGAAAAGCTGAAAATATCAGTTGATGATAAAACAAAAAATACCCAACATCATCATTTTTCTGCCCTTATCCCGTTATTTGGGACCCTGTTATCGTTCCACCGTTCGCACCTTTACAGCAGTTAAGAGTAACGCTGTTTTTACCAAAGTAAAAACAGCTTCACTGCTGTTGGTAAACCAACATTACAAAAATATTTCCATCGAGAAACAAAAAACATTGGAGTGACAAATATCTGTTTTGATGACTTTTAATTATTTAGATAGATAGATAACTCTTTATTTGTACACCAATACACAAAGAAAAAAAAAAACTTGATTTGCCTTAATATTATTGTACAAATGGGCGGCCTTATCGCTAATGCGATCTCTGCCAGGCAACCTTGGGATTGATTGGGATGTATTTGACTGACAGCAAGGTAGTCTATCTATAAATTTAAATAATACACTTTAATCTAACTTTTATTTAATTCATAATTTATTTAATTCATTAATTAAAAATTAAATTTCATTAATATGTATAAACACAAACAAATATAGTCGCACAAACTATTCTGTTCGCATATCGTTGGCCGTACGGTCGTAACGGCCATAATTTGCCGCATGCTCCAAGACATTATTGTGCCGCATAAACTTCTAAAGTCTTAACTGCCTTTCAGAAACTTTAACCACTCTATCTGTAAAAAAATTGAATTTGACAGATATAAGCTCAAATACGAAGATACATACAAAAATAACGACTTTGTTTTATAAATAAGTTGAAAGTAAAGATCTTTAAATACATTTTTGCTAAGAGTAATAAATTTCGGAATAATTCATTTTCCCTAAGGGATGAAAATGACTATCAAAGGTTCCGTTATATGCATACAGATACAGGTAAAACTAACAATAAAAAGCGTAGGTATAATGATAGCGGAAACTATAGTATATGATAAGCTTGTGGATAGTTATATCGGTAATGAGTAGTTTGTATTCTAGTGCTTCACAAACTCTTATAGCTTGCACCCATCATAGAAAGAGGCTTAGCGATAATCACATCATTTTATATGACGGCGTTTACCTTTAACTTTGATATGTATTTTAATATGTTGTGGTATCCACAGTCTTAAAAATAAAATAGTTTCCACTTATCTATGAGGTCAAAAAAAAATTAGTATCAAGTATACATTTTCCGATTTTCTCATTCCGGGTGTAGATCTTTGTAAATAAATTTATTAATTGTTGCTATTAATTTGCTATTCTTTTAGGAAGTGTCTATTAATACGATTATCGTATAATTAATTATTTTTTATTAATCCGACAATCGTGGATGTGACTATTTGTACGGCTTTTTTTTTTTTAATGAGTATATTCATACGGATATTATTATTTTTTTATTATTAAATTTATTACTAAGAATTTTTTTCGTGAACAAAGTGAAAATCTTTTTCGACACTGTCCACGGAGCAGAAGATTAACTAAGGAATAAAAGGAAAAAATTGCGGAGTTATTAGATCTCGAAGCTAACCGAGTGAAGGTTAGGTTAGGGTTTTTTTTTTCGAAAACCTTATTTTATTTAATTTCTAAAGTTATATGAAACGTAATTAGTACAAATAATAAAGTAGTCGTATAAATAATTATTTTTTATTCATACGATTGTCGTGCGATTATCAACAGCCATTCTTTTAATTAATAAATCAAATAATAGTGGAAAAATTATGAAATCACACTGGGTTCAATTCCAGCTCACGGTGATTATTTTTTCCACTATAATTATCATCATCATCATCATAACGTCACACCTTTTCCCATGTGGTAGGCAGAGCCGATAGAGCGCCATCTGCAACGATCCAAACTTACTTCCATGGCTTCATCCACACTCAGCACTCACTCATCTGGTCACACATGCCCGACGGTTGTTTAATATGTAGTAGTTTGTATTACGAATGAATACTCTGTCCATCTGTCTACCCTTATTTCTCACTGACTCTACCGAACTGTTTTAAATAAAGGGTACAAAGGACTTACCTAGCTTTTCTTTCCATTCCATGGTTGCCTGGAAGACATCACTTTATGTGATAAGGCCGCCATTTGTACCTAGTCTTAAGCTTAATTTCTGTTTTCTATTTCTTGTAAATGTGTACATTAATCTATCTATCTATCTACAAAGATGGTCTAGTCTGAAATGAACTTTCCAATGTGCAAACGGTCATTCCAAATTCTTCGCGTACGAAGTGGAAAGTAGTCTGTTCGACAGGTATTGTTCATAATATTTTTATTTATTTATTTTTATTTATTTCATTTAGGTCCTTCACAGCTGCTATTTACATAATATTTAATCTAGGCTTATAGATACGCCAATTATGAAGCACTCCGATAGCAAAATTAAATTTACATTGGTCGAGAGAAACATAAATTAATGAACTTGAAGTGGGTTAGAAGACGTGTAGGTGTTGCGTGTATGTGTAGTTGTCGCATGGACAGTGTGTTATGTGTCTGGTCTGCGACATCTCAAGGATACGCTGCATCCACGGTGTGGAGGCGTGAACGCAGCAAATCCTTGTGATGTGTGTAGTGTTAGTGGTGTTTTGTAATATAGATAGTCAATTAGTCAAATGAAAAAACAATATAATAAATTAATTCCTGTCACGGGTATGTACTCGTATATGATATTTATTAGCCACAGAGGTCCAAAATGCATTTTTTGAAAGATTTACGGGAGCTATCGAATAGGTCGACTGTAAGGAATTTATCGTTATATGCGTCCGGTATGCGATAAAATGGTGACATCTTAAGGTACGAGTATCTTGTTTTTGCTGTAGGCACAAACAATAACGGTGCGTGTCTGGCGCGTCTTGCAGGTGTATAAAAGCTTATCTCATCAATTAGTTCTGTACAGTCAAATTTGTTATTGACCACGTCATATAAGAATAACATATCTGTAAGCTGACGCCTACTTTCTAAGTCATTTATTTTGTAATGTCGGCAAGAGTCATCGTAATCTAAGTTGAATATTCTGGCCCTGTAGTTTAGCTGTTTGATAAATTTTCGCTGTATTTTTTCAATGTTATCAATGTAGACCTTAAAGAATGGTCTCCATATTAAGCTTAATATAAAACTCTTACTAATTTATTTCGTGTGGTGATTAAGAACACAAGTGTCACCACCCCATCTCCTCCCAAGGGTGCTGTAAAAGTCAGCTAAGGGATATTGCACACAGATAACACCTTCTGTGGGAGACGTAAAACTCGAAAATAAGCCCTGTGCCAACACGCCTGGTCAGCGCGGCACAGTAGACCATAATCCCTCCCAAAGTGGAGGAGGCCCGTGCCCAACAGTGGGACGTGAATGGGCTGGAGAAGAGAAGAATTTTTGAATTTTGCTAGGCAGAAACGCTTCTATATTTTTTTACTAACTTGTAAAAAAGAGTAAAATATTATAAAGTTGCTGAATATCATAAAGGGTATATAGCGATGAACATTGCTCCTAAATAACTTTTCTGAGCTATAACATCCTATATATTTCAGTCAAAGTTCCCGAGTTGTGTGAAGTGATAGATACTGTGTGGAATTTGTTTTTCTACATAAAAATAAACGGAAAAGAATATTAGTTAACTGTATTGTTACGTATTTTAATGGATATTGTAAAGTTCTTTATATTGTTTTATTTTATTTCGTAGTAAAAAATACACTTAACATAAGCTAAGCCTAAAGAAGTAGCTTATGTGAGACATTAAATTCTATATAATTTTTACAAAGAGATATAAAAAATATTTGGTTGAAATATGTATGAAAGCTAAGAGACCCTTGACATACTTTACCATTCAAGGTAATAGTTCTTAGAAAATGTTTTCTTACATTACATTGTTAGTGAAGCTTATTTGATCTTATAATGTATTTGTAAGACTATTCAAGTAAGTACTTTTATGGTTATTTATCTAAATATTGGTTTTACGAATCAATTTATTATGTGCTCTCTAAAGATGATTTAGCGTGTTTTGAAATATTATAATTTTTAAAAAGTTATTAGCCTGTTGGTAAATTTGTTTTTGTGATGTTCAAAAACAAAATCATGTGTTTGAAAAGATATAATGCTTTACCTATTATATTTTTGTAGAGCTTAGCCAAAAATTATTATTAAACTTAACACAATTTTTATTTTATTCTTAATTATGAATTCTGTAGGACTGATCCATACTCGTAGGACTGATGATCGTTGGGGAAGTAAAGTCCTAGAGTGGCGACCACGTACCGAACGACAAGTTTAGACAAAGTTCGCAAGACATAGTGGAGCCACGATATCGTCAAGGTCGCGGGGACTCATTAGATGCAAGCGGCACAAGACCACGTGCTGTAGCGTTCTATATGGGTGCCCTATGTCCAACAGTACGGCGAAAGGCTGATGGATGGGTGGATGGGCTCCAATTTATATCTTTATTGTTTATTTTAGGATAATCTATTACTCACCCAAAGTTTAACGCAGCGCGTATATTTTCTTTAGAAGTAATAAATTTTCAAAGTTTATTTATATACGTACTTATTATAAAATGATTTAAAAGTGAAAAGGCGGTAATATATAGGTATTATTGTAATGCACCTAGCCTTAACAATAGTTTAATTTGTATTACTTATGGATTGTTATCCGAAATAAATGATTATTATTATATTTATGAGGTTTTGAAGTTTCATCATATAGGTACGCACAATCTACATAGATATCAAATATTATCACGAGATACTCAAGTATCGAGCCAAACTAATATCTAAACATTATACTTAACCATACTGTATAAGAGAGTTGAACTCTCCTAGTAACTGTTGTTACAGATTATTACACAACTTTTACGAACCTATATTACTTCCGAACAAGATGGACATCGCTGCAACTATTTAACTTTCAAGAGATTCGCTTTATTTATAAGTAGATATCTATACTCATATTATAAAGCTGAAGAATTTGTTTGTTTGTTTGTTTGTTTCAACGCTCTAATAACAAGAACCACAGATCGGATTTAAAAAAAATCGCTGTGATCAATAGGAGTGAAGCATCAGTGAAAAATGTTGCAAAAACGGGGAAAATTTTCTAAATTCCACGCATAAGACGTCCCGGGCAACCGCTGGTTATATATATGAATGCTTATTTAAACCTACTACTAAATAGTACTATTAAAAGATGTAAGAAGAAATGTGCCGATTCTAAAAGTTTTTTTTTACATACAATATGCAATATACACCTACTGACAAGTGCTATGAAAAACAGTGTCGCGGGCAAAGGACCAGCACACGGTTTAAAAAAACTAATTTACTTTCTTTATTTAAATAGCCAGAAGAATGTCCTTTTAAATCCGAATTATGTGTAACTAATGCTACTTTCAGTATTTTATACCACATACTTTTTTATTTTATTATATCACCTATACTTGATATTGGAATTGCCACAATGTTAATGGAATGGTCACAATGTTCAAGATAGCTCGTAGTCATTGAAGCTAAACGTTTAACGTAGGCTTACAATCGCTTTGTATGCGATGTTAGAAGCCCCACACATTTCCTCTAATGGCTGTGTCTTTGTATCAAAAAATAAATGAGTAAGATCTTTTTTAGTGAAGCAAAAAGGTATTTTTAGGATTTCCATTTGTAAATGTACTAGATATATTTAAACGAAAGTTCACTTTTACAAAGTGCTTTCGTTGTACCTACGTTTCCTCTTTATGTATTGGTATTCATCTCTTTAACGCACGTTTTGTGTTTATATATATTTGCTGATAGTTAATGGTATACTAATTTCATTTGGTGGTATTTTAATATTTAAGTTACATTTTTAAATATACTTATTCTAACTTATAGCTATTTGACCTAATTGATCGGCGATCGACCAAAGAGTGAGGTTTGGTGAAGAGAGGGTTTCCTCATCGACCGACTGTGTGGTCTTCTTCTTATTGCTCCCATAAGATTTGCATTACTCACATCGACGAACACCTGGTCATCGATGCTTCAGTCGCTGTTGCAATATATTGAGAACGTACAAACGTAACATGCTTGTAAACATTAAAAGTACCCTTCGGATCCTCAAAACAAGCGAAAGGTCCCTTTAAAAATCAGTGAAGGCATCTATTAACTATTAGGCTCAATACTTCAACCGTTTCTCAAAGCTAACACTCATTGCTCTAAAACTTATTTAAATATATATAATATATAATCAAAATGATTACCTACATAGAATTTTTACTTCGTAACTTTTAGGACTAGAACAAAACTTCATTCAGCCCAATATAAAATAGTTTAACTTTTAAATAGTAGTTATAAAAAGTTTGTGGTAGCCGCAACCCTAAGTTTTGTCACGAAGCCTAGACATATTAAATTCGAAACTTTTTAGTTGAATTGTTGTATGTATACGTAAAAAAGGACATTAATAGATATTATATCAGCATTTGTGCTATGAAACACTAAAAAGTAATGCAATATTAGGAACGAAGTCAAAGGCAAAGTGCCAGTTGTTTACGTTTGTATAACCACAGCCTCGATCTCTTTTCCTTTAAAGGCCAAACGGTTCGGCTATGAAGCCATTCAATTATAAAATTAAAACAAAAAATATGTTGTACGTCAAAGAAATTAAATTACGTTAAGGTTTTCTACTTGTATGGATTTTCATTAAGAAGGTCTTATGCGTGGTAGTCTATTAGTCTAAGTACTGTAGTAACATCAATTTCTATTTTACTATAAGTCGATTGCTTTGAATATCACTTAATAGAATAGTGTAACAATCATTTGTGTCACGAACTTTATCTTAGTCTTTTTTAGGGTTCCGTACCCAAAGGGTAAAAACGGGACCCTATTACTGAGACTTCGCTGTCCGTCCGTCCGTCCGTCCGTCTGTCACCAGGCTGTATCTCAAGAACGGTGATAGCTAGAGAGTTGAAATTTTCACAGATGATGTATTTCTATTGCCGCTATAACAACAAATACTAAAAATAAAATAAAATAAATATTTAAGGGGGGCTCCCATACAACAAACATGATTTTTTTACCGTTTCTTGCTCGATACTAATAACGTTGCCTTATGTTGCATAGATAATGGTACGGAACCCTTCGTGCGCGGGTCCGACTCGCACTTGACCAATTTTTAAATGTTCTTAATTACATTTTACAATACGCTCTAAAACAAATGAATCGGTAAGTTAAAGGGGTGAAAAAGAAGAGATACTTGCAAATTATATTCATTAATAGCTGACCCGGCAAACGTTGTTTTGCCATACTAAAAAAAAAGGTTTGAAAAACAGATGTTGGCCGATTCTCAGACCTACTGAAGATGCATGTAAAATTTCATAAAAATCGGTCAAGCCGTTTCGGAGGAGTACGGTAAATAACACTGTGACACATGAATTTTATATATAAGATATACATGCTTGGAGTTGAACTTTCATACGTTTAGTTTGGAAATGGTAGACGTTGTGTGAAAAGCCCATGAATATTTTTATTTTATTTTATTTTATTTTACTTTATTTGGGAAAACAAACAATTGTACAATGTTTATCTTAAAACAAGAGTTACAACAGCGAACAATCAAGAGTACAATCCACTACGTTTCCACTTATTACTAAGAAAGGTTAGGTAGGTTAAAACTAGCATAAATTTAAAATATAATGAAAGCATATGTTTACGAATAGTTATCTTAATAGACAAGTTAAGAACTAAGAACATTAGCTATAGTTTTTTTAAATGCATAGCGACTCAAGAAAAATATGTCTATACCAGCAAAGTGATCGTTGTAAATTCTAATCAGTCTTTGGAGAGGAGCTTTCCCACCTGCATTTGTGCGAGCCCGTGTGACAGCAAATAGGGGATAATCACGAACCACCCTTTTGTGAACTGTTCTAGGCACAATGTAATAGATACTGTTAAGAAGTTCAGGACAATCAAACTTGTTGTGAATGATGCCATAAAGCATCATTGCTTGTAGCAAGATACGCCGAGACTTTAGCGTGAGCATATTTAGATCGTTTAAGACGACGGGATATGATTGGTGCTGCATTCTACATGCATTTATTATGTTATGATTGGCTTGGTTGAGCACACTATCGTGTTAAGGGCCTACATCAATATTATTCAATATCATCGCCGACACGTACATATTAACACAGCCAGTAGGCACAGAAAATGAAGAATTAGGGATACTTTTCCTATTTACTCAAAATCTACTAAATATATTTTAATTCTGATTTACGTGTTTCTATATATAATAGTTACTTATGTTTTTAAAGTTATTTTATTAGTTAACACGCGATAATAGACAGACAAATGAAAAAAATAAAAAATTAGAGAGGTTGTTTCGCTAAGATTTTCTATCGAGAAAACTTTTTTCAATCGCGTTTCTGAGTTTATGCGATCCTAGATCATATATTGAAAAAACATATACTTAAAAATTAGAGCTCTAGCCATTCAATCTAAAGAAACAATGAAAACTTCGTACGTAGAAAAATGCACGAAGCTATTTTGGTATCCTCTTAATTATTTGCTTACCTGCTACCAACGTACAAAAAAAACGTTTTACTTTCATGATCTTGTTCACTTGAAAATACAAATGGAACGATTACTTTGCATGAAACTTTTATTTCCAAGCTCACATGAATTTATTTATCTACTTTTTATGGCCAAATTATTGGAGCTTCATATTTGATTGATGATCTTACTGAAAAAGGCGGCAAGCACTAAGAGCGTATGAATAAGAAATGAGTTTTTTCTGAACGTAATGTCATATCAATTCCATTGCGAATTTTTTATTTGAAGCACATACCTTAAAATATAAACGTTGTAATTTAGATGATCTGTTATATAAATAAGTCTATGTTCAAATATTCTACTGCATCAAAAGAAATTATAATAATTATCATGTAGATAAAGTATTTTGCATAATATGATCCCAAATATCACCAAACACAGATATTTCTTTTATTACGAATCAAAACCCAACGCTAACATATCTATAATAACATAGGAAATTAGAATATTTATTATTACGAGACAGGTAAGTTGAAATTTAATTACAGAGCGGCAGAGTCGGTAAAGTTCCGGATGTTTCCAGGAAAATGTGACGTACCGGACATTCATGATACCGACCGACTTTTTAGCAAATGAGTTAACTTTGTTTCTAATAGTTTTTGGTGCATGGTGCACTTTTATCTTTCTACTATAAAGTTTATGGCCATAATAAAAAACAAAAGAATTAGTTTACTTATATGAATAGCCTATTTTTTTTTTGTTATTACAATAGAATGAAAATCGTTTAAGTGGTTGATTGCGGGAAAATGAGAGGAACACTGCGTGACTGCGTAAAACGGTGATATGAATGTAAGTTAAGTGAATGATACAGTGGCTGCTGACGTGACAACATACAAAAGACCTTGTTTTGAATGTTATAGGATAAGGCTAAGAAAAAGAAAATCAGACATTCTCTTTTCCATCAATCAGTGTCTGACATATACTAGATATATGTACCTAGGTACCTGACCAGGTACATAATTTATTTTTTGCCTAACAGCAGCAGTAACCATTTAAATATAAAATTACGTCGGTATTTAGACGATATCTGTTAAATTACTGTTCGTGCGTGCGTTTGTATGTATGCTATGTATGCTTACAGTAAACTAATATTTTAGTACATCTGCGGCCACTATATTCCCTGTATCTCTTTTAAAATACATAGAAACGTTTTATTACGTCTCATATTTACAAAGATAAACTGAATAAAACCACAAGAGGGGAATATATCAACTAACACTGACAGAATTTTGTATCGTCTTAATTAAATGTCGGTAACATGTATTTTACGAGTTTATTTCTTGTAACACAAACAGTTAACAGCTTTTAGTAAAGTGTTATTATATTTTTATTTCTTTCGCTTTTACAGTACCCTTGGTTACCCAGAAAACCAGCGTTATGGGGTCAAACGCACAACAATAAGCTAAGTAACGTCCTATTGTTACCCATAGTGTAGACACACACACCAAACTTCAGCTAAGTACTTAGTTTATAAGTCGGATTAACATGTTTCTTAAATTTTATATTACCTACCTGCAGTGCATTTTAAATTTTGTTAGTATGTTTGTGTCCTCCAATAATAAGTAAATAGTTTATTTTACTTTCTTTCCTTGGAAGGTTATGGGTAGATAACATTTGCATTCTGAATTTGTCACCATACGGATTAATTCTACTAAAGTTATAAATGTGAATGTTTGTGAGTATCGATGTTGGGATGTTTATTACTCTTTCACGCAAAAACTACTGAATGGATTTTAATGAAACCTTACAATAATGTAGCTTATACATCAGAATAACATATAGACTACTTCTTATCCCGAAAGAATGCAAGGCTCCCGTGGGGTAAAAGCACCTTTTACTGTCTGATTTTTTATCATTTTTGTAGGTATAATATTAACAGATAAAAGATGTATAACTAGAAGACAAAAGTCGATTGACTTCAAACTTAAGTAAATATCATAAATACCACGATGTCTCTATCACGTCTCACATTGAACGCAAAACTTGCAGCACGTTAGTTATATAACCTTGTGTTATAATTAAGTTTGCAAATATTGTTGTTACACTTTCCCCTATATAACGTCCAACTTAGCTTATGAACCATGTTCCATTATTTGATTCGTAAGTCAAGGTATGCACCAAAATATCTAAAAAAAAAATCATGTTCGTACCTCTTTATTGTTTTAATATCTTTGTTTATAAGACAAATATTGTGGAGTTTAATAATGACTACCGACCAAGGTGCAATAAGAAAGAAGTGAAGGAGGTCCTTGCCCAACAATAGGACATTAAAGGGCTGGAAGGAAGAACAGTTACTATGTGGAAATAAATAAAATTAAGATTTTGCAAGGAATAAGATATACATTAATATTACATAAATATATTCATACGTACATATAACAGACTTAAATTTACCCTTAAGTATATGTAATTAATTTGAAAATGCCAATCTAGAACCAATGCCATCGCGTACCGTACGATTCCTTCGGAATTTTATCCCACGTACAATAGAGTTGTGGAATGAACTACCTGCCGAGATTTTCCCACTGGACTACAGCATGGAGTTCTTCAAAAAAGGTGTGAAGAGATTTCTGCAGGGTCGGCGACGCGCGAGTGATACCCCTGGTGTTACAGACGTCTATAGGCTACGCCTAGGGCCGTACGCTTGTTCGCCACCTCAGTAGTATAAAAAAAAAACGTGACAACTTAACACAAATCGGTTGGAAAAACCTTGTTCTTAAAAAACTTTATTCCAGTCAGTTTTTTCCAGTTTTTATCGTCATAAACAACAAAAAAGTTGTGTACAAACTCAAAGCCATAAAAATATCAAAATTTTGCGAGCTTCGCAATAAAAGTTTGTATGTAAAGAGTTTAGGCCTTGTGTTATAAATTGCTACGCAATCATGATCTATTGCAGGTTTAACGCTATAATTTTATTACCTTTAGTCTTCCTATGAGTTGCGGGCCTACTTTAGGATAAGAGATAATCATGTGTGTGATATATGTGGTTCATGTAATGGACTGCCATTCGCGGGTTCGATTCCCGCATGGGACAATCATTTGTGTAATATTGATAATTGCCATACATATGTTTGTGCTGCGTCTGGGTGTTTTCTATATATTATAAATCTGACGAGCCTCGTGGTGTAGTGGTTCTGGTAACGGACTGCCGATCAAGAGGTCGCGGGTTCGATTCCCGCTCGGGACAATCATTTGTGTGATTTTTCTAATTGTCATACAAATGTTTGTACTGCGTCTGGGTGTTTCTATGTATTATAAGTATGTATTTACAAAAAAAAAAAGTAGTATATGTATTCTATCCGTATTCTGGTACCCATAACACAAGCATATAAGCTTAGCTTGGGACCAGAGGACGTTGTGTGAAATGTCCATGAATATTTATTTATATTTATTTATTATTTATTTAAATATGTATTTACTAAAGAAAATAGTATATGTACCCATAACTCAAGTATATAAGCTTAACTTGGGCCCAGAGGACGTTGTGTGAATAGGTAAAAAAGGTAATTGAAAGCACAAGTGTATATTTCTGAAACAAAGATCTACTTATCGAGAAAAAATATTGTAAAAGCGGAATAAACATTGATCGCAGTATGATCGCAGTTATATTGCCCGTAAAACAATTTCATAAAAACGTGAAAGTTATGCGTGTATTCACAGTTAGTCTTTCGTTCATGATTGTAGCATTTGTAGCGTGATTACAGTCTGTTAAATTGAAACTGAATATATGTATAGTGGTTAGTTTTGAAAATATTTTCAGTAGCATTTGTGTGAAAATAACAATTTAAATTTCGAACGTAATGAAAACGACAATGTATTAAAAAAAAACTAAAACTAATATAAATTCAGAATAAACACTCAATTTAAATAAACGAACTAAAGTTACAAAACTACAAAAAGATATTTTGGCGACAGAATGTACAATGGGCGCCGACGAAAACTAAAAACTAGGACGAACCGCAGAGAAAAGTTTGTATTTAGGGTATTTTTGTTCATAAAAACTGGAAACTACTATTATATTTCAATATAACTACAGGGCCCTGAGTCGGGTATTTCAACGGTGTCACAACTGTACCATTATTGTACCATTATGGTGCAATAGTAAAGTTTTTGGTAGTCTACTATTAATGGGTCGTCATAACGACTTCATCATTGTCTTACAATTGTCAAAGTGACATAAATTGCTAGTCTCGTACACAACTGCTTCACAATTGCAATTCAATGACTGAAATGTTTCAGTAGTCTGCTATTTTGAATTTGACAGTAATATTTTTAAATTGTCCTGTGTCGACAGATTGCCATAAATAAAAAATAGATAGATAGAAATATTAGAAATTGTTCTTTGTAATTTATTGCAATTTACTAATCTCCTAAACTTCACATTGCTTTTTATACTAATAAATAGTATGTACAAATATATCTAAACGAAGTCTAGCATGATTAAATGTTTAAATTTATTAGTAGTTTTTCGAAAATCACTTCAACTAACGCATTTTTTAAAAACGGCAACACATACATACCATTCTAACACAATTCATAGATAAAAGAGACCGAAAATTCAATGCATAGATAAAAGAGATCGACAATTCTATTACCATTGAACGACCGTTATGACGGCATATAGCAGACTACGGATATTTGACTTCAATTGCAACGGTATCGTGCCGGTATTGTGCCGGTATGACAATTGTTCCAAAATAGTAGACTTGAGCACCAGCGCAATGAAACCACTTTTAAGGTTAGTTTATTTAAAATTTAAACCCATCGTTGTTATACAGCCAGTCATAGGTCAGTCCAAAGGGTTTATTTACGCACACAGATTTACCAGTGTGTCTATGGCTACATCACTCACCCGGCTTGAAACCACTCTTATGATTATAATTGTGTGTCTGTTATAGGCTAAAGGTACGTCATATGAAACATTGGTGTCAATTCTAGGCGCACGGCAAATCGTAACTTAACTAAAAAAAAATTATAGTATCAATAACACAATTTAGAAATTTTAACTGAACTTTGACTTGACTTGAATAAATAGTTTACTTAAGGATTTTTAGTTTTAACTTAGCTTCCAAGATTATGAAGTAAGTCCTCAAATCGTGTCAATGGTAAGTACGTTATTTATTTTGTGTAGTTAGTGATGAGATTGAATGGTGACCCGTTGAATATTCATAAAAGGATCCTTCCAAACCAGTTACACGTGTCGTAAGCCACGCATCGATCTCATCGTAGTTAATAGAATGTTGTAGTTAACGTAGTTAGTTTGTCCAGTATTACAAGGCCTTTAGATAGATGACTGCTCTGGCTGTAAATACAGGTAATTTATATGAAGCTTCGGATATATACCTATGTGTACAACAAAATATCCAAATAGTCGAAATACATAAATTGTTGTTTTCATTTTTAGTTAAGTTTAGTTGTGCACGTAGCATTGGCACAATTATTAGGCCAATTTGCCAATTATGACCATTATTATTAAGTAATAAAAAATGATTAGGCAAAACAAAATTTATGTGTCTTCAATAAGACTGAACTAACCACAATTTGGTAAATCTTCGAAGTTAATTTTACGCGACCAATTTTAAAATGTACCAAATTAGCAATTAATAAATAATACTTAGTTTGGCGTTTAATGCGGCTGTGCTTTTGAATGTTATTGTCGAAGACTAGGACACTAAAGTATATATCTGGTCATATTCATAAAAGTACCTACACTCTCGTTGTACTTCACTTAGGAAAATAACAAAAGCTGATATCGAGAAGGAAACCCTTTGAACTTTTTTAATGATACTTGATCTTTCCTGACTGTGGTTCTGTTATTCAAGTAGGTACTTTTTAACCTTTTGTGTTCGTGATTCAAGAACCCTTCTATTTGATAGAAGGTTTGTCGAAGCACCAGATCAAAAATCCTAAATATCGAGCAAAAGTTACAATATGATCCTTAGAATTTTGTTACAATAGAATTACAAAAACAAATTGTAAATTTTTTTATTTTAGAAAAATATTTTAGTCGAATTGAGTAATTCCGTCTTTCCCCGACGTTTAAGGAAAAGTCGGATTTTGTTTGGGGCTTGCACCTATAATATTGTTGCGATTTTAATTTAATTTACTTAATAGCGAACAATTCACTTTCACGATATTAAGTAGAGCCGTTGCAAAAATCTTGATTTGACACTTAGTTAATGCGAATATTTAGATTTTTTATGAATATAAAAATTTTGGTAGACTAACGGGGACGGTAGATTCAGAAGCGTGGTAAGCCAGGTCAAAGGAAAACGGTCAGAGTTTTAGCCTTCAAACGCACCAGATTTAGACATTTTCCCAAGTCTAGTAATAAACCGGTTTTTATTTTAAGATATAAATATAAAAACTAAAAACCAGGAGAAATTATGCAACTGGGTCGATGCAACTTTCCTACAATTAGTTCTTAGAGTCTTTAAATACTGCACATAATAACTAACAAACTGTTTTAGTAAATAGTTTACATCCCATGGTAGCTTAGTTGGAAGAGGAACATCGCGATATTCCGAGGTCGTGGGTTCAAGTCCCGCTCATGGTGGTCATTTTTTTCTCTATAATTATGTGATAATGATTTATTAAGTAAAAACGTTAGCAAGTCAATTACAGAAATGACTAAATTAATGTATTTTAGTTAGATTTGTAAATTACCATAAAATGCTCAAATGTTTATGTGTAAGATTGTAGAATGAAATATTGTAAACGAACACGCTACTCACGTACAGTCAGTAAGTCTTGTTAACGCGTGTTACTAACATTTGTATTTCTTGTTCAATGCAATAAATAAGTACAAACGACTGTATGATGAAAGTTCGATACAACAACGCCATATTAATAATTTTCTTTAAAACATTAATAATTTTCTAACCGAGTATAAAAATCCTCAGTTTAGGCATCCGAAAATAGAACACAAGTAAATTTTTTAATTTTTCAAAATTTCTTAAATAAAGAGCACTTAATATTTTCTAACACTTGCGCGACTTATTTACTCAAATAAAACCACTTTTTTATTTTTACAAATATACGCGTCTAAATCCGAAAAAAGTGGTTTTAAAGAGCAGTCGTTTTTGTTACATTATTAATAAGTTATTTAAACATCGATCAACAGAGTGCGACGAACATGAATCGTATGTTATGTAACTGGCCTTTAAGAAAGACTTTTTGTATTATCTACTTCTATTACCAAAAAGTATCTTTAAAGTCGAATAATCGCAAGATTCGCTCATATAACTAAATCTAATTCCAAAAGATTTCTGTACATATTCCACGTGTTATATCACCCAGTGGACACCTTAAAGAGATATTTATAAAATGTTTGTTGCTCCACAAAATACTATAATTTACAAAAATACGTTTATAAAAATAAATGACGGGTCATTAATTTTTATGTCGTGTAAAAATAATTATAAATATTAGCGAGTATTGAGTAAGTAAAAAAAAAAAAAGCATTTAAAAAGAAAAATATAAAATATTTATAATGACTTAAAAACAAAATATTTAAAATCTAATTACAGACAGGAAATACAAGTATTGATCTCTTAATGTTACCGAGAAATCGGGACGTGATAGATATTCAAAAATGAAAGAGTTTCGAGGAAATGAGTTAACTCTCTATTAATTAAGTAGACTGTAAATAAAATGTTCGAAATTGGAAGAGGGCGGTGGCCAACAGTGGTACGATAATGGACTGGGGTGAGTAACAAAACTAATTCTTGAATAATAATTTAAAGTGATGCCAAATTATACGTGTACGAAGATGGGGGCAACAGTCAATTCCTAAATATATTTTAATTATAATTGATAAGGAATTGGTCGCAGGCACTTAGCTTACTTAGTTCCGGACACAGTTTTACAAGATGTAAGATGTCTATGGCTACATCACTCAGCCGCAGCCGGCTTAAAGTCACTTATCAATCTATCTATCGTATCGAAAATATATCTATGTACGTCAAATAAAACGTCATTATAATATAACCATAGACTTAGGATATAGATCTAGACGTAACACTCGGTACAACGAATCCGGTCCGCTGCTTTTTTTAGTTGAACACATTAAGAAAAATTAATGACAAAGAGCCTATTTAGTAGCCTTTCTAGCTCTTTCTTTTTATCTGGAGTAAAAGAGAAAACAAGGCTACTATTTACTAAATAAACTAAATTATAGTGGAAAAAATGATAACCATGAGCGGGACTTGAACCCGCGACCTCTTATTTTTTCCACTATAATTTAGTTTATTTAGTAAAAGCATAGCAAGTCAATTGCAAAAATTCATAAATTAATGTACTATTTACTATTTTACTTTTAAACCAAAAACTGGGCGGCCCTGCCTTGGAACAAATCTATGTTGACGGGCCTCGTGGTGTAGTGGTTCTGGTAACGGACTGCCGATCAAGAGGTCGCGGGTTCGATTCCCGCTCGGGACAATCATTTGTGTGATTTTTCTAATTGTCATACAAATATTTGTACTGCGTCTGGGTGTTTCTATGTATTATAAGTATGTATTTACAAAAAAAAAAGTAGTATATATATTCTATCCGTATTCTGGTACCCATAACACAAGCATATAAGCTTAGCTTGGGACCAGAGGACGTTGTGTGAAATGTCCATGAATATTTATAATTTATTTATTATTTATGTTCCCGAGTTGTTACTCCCTATTTATAACCTTCTTGAATACAACGTGTTGCAGAAAGGTGTAGTCATATTTTAAGGTTGCATTGGCCTTCAATATTATAAATATTACAGTTACACATAGAAAAATACAGTTGATAAGTTTTTTGTTGTTTATAGCCTACTATTAAATAACTACCAGGAGCGCATCAATTATGAGATGTTTACGGTTTATTTAATGCGATTGAACCTTACGATAAAAGATGACCATATATTAGTATTGTATTAAAACAAGATCGATTAATTTAATAGATTAATTAAATTTGTATGAACACATGAAAGTCATAATATAACTAGTATTTGTAATTATATCCATGCCTAATGCCAAGTCACCAGCCATGGGTAAGGATGGTCAAATATGACTACACCTTTTTGCAACACGTTGTATAGGGCTAAAGCATAGGACTAAAGTTACTTGACCTCAATTTTTAAGGGCCTACATCAATATTATCGTATATCATCGCTGACACGTACATATTAACACAGCCAGTAGGCACAGAAAATGAAGAATTAGGGATACTTTTCCTATTTACTCAAAATCTACTAAATATATTTTAATTCTGATTTACGTGTTTCTATATATGATAGTTACTTATGTTTTTAAAGTTATTTCATTAGTTAATACGCGATAATAGACCGACAAATGAAAAAAATAAGAAATGAGAGAGGTTGTTTCGCTAAGATTTTCTATCGAGAAAACTTTTTTCAATCGCGTTTCTGAGTTTATGCAATCCTAGATTAAATATTGAAAAAACATATACATACTTAAAAATTAGAACTCTAGCCATTCAATCTAAAGAAACAATGAAAACTTCGTACGTAGAAAAATGCACGAAGCTATTTTGGTATCCTCTTAACGTCAACCTACCATCTGATATATCAGTGGTTCCAGATATGTCTTAACATAACTATTGTACTAAACTGACGTGTATATTTTCATATGAATTTTTCTTTTCCAAGAAAATCTTAACCTTACAATGATTGATGTTGCAAAATATGAGTCAAGGATTTGATTGAAGGTGTGTAATAAGGCGAAAACGAATATTTATTTGCGATAAAGAGGTTTTATATCAGACAAACTATTTCTCATTTTTATTAATATCTGTCTTTTTATATTGCATATAAGTTAGTATGAAATGTAGCTAGAATTCGATTTGTTAACGATCTTAATGTGGACTATTAAATATTCAGAACTTCACAAAGTCTTCGAAGTAATTACAATTCAAGAGAACTTCTGTTTATAGCTCCCATAACAGTTTAGTTTGTGGAGCAATAACGCTTCATCTGATGTAATCTGAATTGTGGACTCAAAGTCAAAGACAATATTTTTTTATATTAGAGTAACAAGCTCTTTGAAAACGTCGCGTCGGTAGCTAGGAGTTTGTTCCAAAACGGAATCCTATGGAGAAGAAGAGACAAGCAAATCTATAGGTTATTCGGTTATCCCGCCGATTCGGACCCTACATAAATAGGGGCCTCCCTTCACGGGTCATGGAAAGGCTTAAGGCGTGGTGCCTTTCGCACCACCATGACCCCGTAGTAAGGAAGTTTAACAGCAAGTAAGGGATATTTCTAATATTTTATAACACGATTATTATTTACGTCATTTAATTTACTTAGTTTTCATAAAAACATCTCTGAATAATAATAAATCTAACAAATATTAAAGTTCTGGTAAATTTACTTTTCATTATTTCGCTTTATATTTGTAGACTCAGTAGGAGGCGGGTTCGAAAAATTAACTAGTTAAATAAAAACCGTTTTATGTCTCTTAAATATAAATACCTAGCTGTTACCCGCAACTTCATGCGCTCGGAATTTAAACCAAACTTTATCAAATTATAAAAAACCATCCTCTTGGATCACTTCAAAAATCACATCAAAATCTGTTGCGTAGTTTTAAAGATTTAAGCTCACCTAGGGATATATAATATATATACATACAAAAATAAGGATTTTTTTTATATTAGGTAAAGATTTATAATAGGTAAACATATTTTTAGAATAGTAAAGATTTATATTAGGTTTTAAAATAGGTAAAGATACTTAAACTCTATTCACACAGATAGTCTAAAGTCCGAGAAAGCACTAAAGGAGAATTTTAAATTACACGCGTAAGAATTCGTGGATATTAATTACTTCAAGATAAAGTCCTTCGTCGCGTGTAATAAAGTTCTTTTAATGATTTTAGAAGCGTCATCAACATCACCGACCGACGACCGACCATCACGTCTTTTTCCGACGGACAAACGCTAACACGATAGAGCGCCATCTGCTACGATGTAAACATACTTCTTTGGCTTTATTTTACAATCATAATCTAGTCATACATGCCAATACTCGTTCACTACTCAAACGTGCTCAAGTATGGTGTCATGATAAGTAGCGTACAGACCTATGCTTGTAATTTGGAATATTGCATTGTTAAACTACCAAATTCCGTACAAACAATACCACCACATAATGTACACTTGACACAGTTCGCATTTGTGTCATAAGATGTTTTCTCATTAAATATTGCCCGGGAACCTTGTTTGATCCTGTAATATCTTTTTGTTATGTTATTGTGTCAATGATACTCAAACGGATATTGAACGAAACATTTCAACTCCATTAATCTTTAATATTTTTTATATTATAAGAGTTTGTTTGTTTGTCTGAACGCGATAATCTCAGGAACCACTGGTCTGATTTGAAAAATTCTTTCAGTGTTTGATAGTACATTTATGGAGGAAGCTTATAGGCTATATAACATCGCACTGTGACCCATTGAAGAAAAATGATGCAAAAACGGAGCAACTGAGCAACAGCTAGTCTTCAATATTTATTTAGTATCGTTTTGAATAGTATGGTACTATTAATCGAACTAAAAATCAATAACAACACGATTATAGATAACTTGCAGTCCGCCCTAGCTTCGGACGGTTCGTATGCAACACAGAGGCGTCAAGCGCGCATTGCCTTACGAGAGCTTTCATAAATAAACTAACGGCCATTTGAAATAAACAATCTATGATTACAAATAAATTGCAATCCTCGTTTATCAGTAAGATGATATCTCCTGACTTTTCAATAGAGTATGCTATCATCAGTAGCTTATTGATATTCAAGTAAGCATAAAAGTTTAGATTGTTTGACTTTGACAGCAAGAATCGACGATTGATAAAACTTAGAAAATTGCCGTTAGACCATACATCTATACTAACGGTATAACACTGAAGAGTTTGATTGTTTATTAGAACGCGCTAATCAGTGTTAGATGTACATTTATTTAACATCATGCTGCGACCAATAGGAGGAAAACATGAATGAAAAATGTTGTATGAACGGGGAAGATTTTCTAAATTCTACACGTACGAAGTCGCGGGCAATGTGTTGTAAATTATATAGTACCAAAGTTATCAGTATTCACAAAATAACTAGCTGTCGACGCCAGATTTCCCTGCCATCGACCATAACACTATTATTATTATTATTATATATTGTATCGAATCAAACACTCAACCAATCACAGCACTACACATACATTCAACGACGCGCCCTCTAGCGGCCACACCACAAAACACTACACAACTACACTACTACACGAGAACGCAAAATTAACGCAACCATTTTTATGATTTTTTGTCAACCTAATATTTGTAATATACAACCTGCAAGTTTTCCAAGTCTTTTCTTATGTTCCTCGCGAACATAAAGTGGCGACCGTGACAGGACCTGCTACCATTAGGGTTCCGATTTCCGATTTTTACGACGGCTACGAAAGGACACGTGGAGGTCACCAGCGAGGCGCGGCGCAGTACCAGAAGTTTGCCTGGACTTCTACCAGCAGCAAGTCGAGGTCTACATTGCTCGTCGTGCAACTAAAATCGCATTTCAAGGCGTCACTACCACGTCAACAGCGAGTCTCACGCCTACATCAGCAGCCAGCACCAAGCGGACGGAGCTACACATCTTCGTCTCAGCAACGCCAGCCTGCCTACCTAATTGTGAGCCCGTTCCTATTATTTCCTACTCAATTTAACTCGATTTGTGCAAATAGTGACTACCTAACCTACCTACATATTTTAATTTCGAGTTTCCTATTTTTGCAAAATTCTTTGCTAATTGCCTAATACCTATATATTTAAACGCCTAGACTCACTTAATGCGCTTGGGATTAATTCATTAAGTAGTAAATGCTACGTACTTACCTATAAGGTGTATAAAGTTGCAAATCATCCACTACATTGCTGTAATACGCTAGTCAGCTTATTTTCACTTTACACCTATAATTTACGTTAATTTAAACTTAACTTTAACGTAATTAAACCGCACATACTTTTTACGCTTAACAATTTTATTTACATAATCAAGTTAAACTTTCAACGCAATTTATGCCTATTTCCTTATCGTTCATATTTATTCTAAATTACTTGGAGATTGCAATCGGTGCCCTCCGCTTAATCATTTACGACTGTTAATATTTATTATTTAGCATAGATCATAACTCAATTCCAGTTAACCGGCCGGCGCGCGCGCAACTACGTGTGACGTCACCCTTTGTCTACGCAGCCTGCCTGAAACCCTTGCAGCCGACCGTGCATCGCGCCCGATCAGCTGATCCTAGCCGGTTCACTAACCTATTTATCTGCAATAAACAAGCGAGGAGCGTACCGTATTGTTAACTTTTATCTATTTACAATATAACTTAACTAACTTAAATCTACTTTCATAGCCAGACAGTTTCATCCAATGGATCCTAAAAATGAAGATATGAAGCTTCTTAAGGAACTCAGTCTTAAACGTAGCAATATTAAGGGACGTTTAACTAGATTTAAAAATTATTTAGACGAAGTTAGATTAGACGGTTTGTCTGAATTAGAAATTCATAAAATTGAGATGAAATTGTCTAGGTGTATAGAATTATACAAAGAGTTCGACGAGTTGCAGGCACAAATCGAGTCATTACAGATCCCATCTTTAGATTCTGAGCTCGCTTTGTGTGAGGCCATAGAACAAGACTTTGACCACTACATTGCAATGGCCAAAACTTTGCTTACTAAGAATTCACCACAAAATCAAAACGAGTCTGCTTATTCCATTGCAGCTGATCATAATACCTCTTGCTGTAGTGAAAGCAATAATTTCATGGGTTTCAAACTGCCAGTTATTAAAATATCAAACTTTAGTGGGGCATATTACAAATGGCTCGAGTTCAAGGAAACATTCTTGTCTTTAATTCACAATAATAGTAAAATAAAAAATATATACAAATTTCACTACCTCAACTCTTATTTAGAGGGAGAAGCCGCTCGCGTCATTTGTAATTTAGAAGTTAGTGACAAAAATTACATTCAAGCCTGGAAACTCTTGTGCGAACGCTATGATAACAAACGTCAACTAATAAATAATCATTTAAAATCTTTATTTACTTTCGAAAACGTACGAGAGACCGATAAGTCGTTACGTTTTATAATCGATCACATCACTAAAAACTTACGAGCTCTCGGCACGTTAGGGCTGCCCACTGACAAGTGGGATGTCCTAATTATTTATATGGTCGCAGCAAGGTTAGACAACAGTACTATTTACAAATGGGAAGAACATAAAAATTCTTTACCCGAAATTCCTTCGCTAGACGACTTTTTTACATTCTTAAAAAATCGTGCGGATGTTTTAGAGACTGTTAATCGCAATAAACAAGATAAAATTACTAAAAATAATCATTTTTCGTCTACTTCCAATATTAGTTCAAACAAGGCTCAATCCAAAACATTTTTATCTATGTCTACTGACAATTCTCTTAGACGTAACTTCGAATGTCTTGTCTGCAAGGAAAAACATCGCATATTTGAATGCCCTACGTTTAAATCTAAATCTCCTGAAGACAGACACGTTACTGTAGCATCTTTGCGTTTATGCGTTAACTGTTTGAGACCCGGCCACAGCGTTGATAAATGCACACTTCCGGGACATTGTCGCTCTTGTAAAAAACGGCACAACACTCTACTACATACACATTCACACGAATTTCAATCTGACACAACTAAAGAACAGTCGCCTATAGTCATGTCCACATTAACTACTTCGTCGCAAGTCCTACTGTGTACCGCTAATGTTTACGTTTCAAATCCTACATTAAATAAAACTATTAAGGTTCGCGCTCTGCTTGATAGTGGAAGTCAGTGTTCCTTTATAACTGAGTCACTAAAACACCGACTCAGCCTAGCAACCGATCCATCTAATATTAATATTTACACTATTGGAAACAATCAACTTAACCTAAGTACTAAAAGAACTATGATACACCTACAATCTATTAATACACACTTTTCTGTAACAATGTTTTGTCTTATCCTACCTAAGATTTCAGATAACTTACCTAAGACGACACTTGATGTTAAGGAACTAGACCTATCTAAATTTGCTCTTGCAGATCCTAACTTCTACGAACCATCGCCTATTGACATGCTAATCGGTGCTGACCTATTTTGGGACCTAATAGGGTCCCAACAGCACTCCCTCAGCGATAAGGGGCCAATTTTACGCAGTTCAAAACTAGGATGGCTCGTAGGAGGCTCTGCACCTACTCATTCCAATATATCCAATAAACATATTCGCTCCTGTCATGCTCACCTAAAGGAAGCTGATGATGATCTTCCTAGCCTAGTGCATCAGGTTGCCCAATTTTGGGAACTAGAAAATTTCCCACAGTCTAAGCCCTACAATAACGAAGAAAAGCTATGCGAAAAGCACTTCGTTGCTACTACTACACGCCTACATGACGGTCGTTTCTGCGTAGGTCTCCCTCTTCGAGATGATAGAGAGTGCTTAGGTGACTCATATCAACTAGCTAAAAGGAGGTTCTTGAACCTAGAGACACGCTTCAAAAAACAACCCGATGTAAAGAAAGACTATGTTGAATTTATTCATGAATATGCCGCTCTCGGACATTTGTCTGAAGCACCTATATATAAACCTATAAACGCCTATTTTCTACCTCACCATCCAGTTATTAAGGATAAAAGTGAGTCCACTAAGCTGCGTGTTGTATTCGATGCGTCGGCTCGTACTACTTCAGGAATCTCAGTTAACGACCTCCAAATGGTTGGCGCTACTAATCAAGATTCCCTATTTAATATTTTGTTAAGATTTAGACTTTATAAATACATAATTTCGGGAGACATAGAAAAAATGTTTCGTCAAGTATCTATGAGAGAATCTGATCGCGATCTTCAGTTGATATTATGGCGTGATAATGAAAACGAGCCTCTTCGTACTCTCCGGCTCAACACAGTAACCTACGGTTTTTCATCCGCTAGTTTTCTTACCACTAGGTGCATCTGGCAGCTAGGCGAAGAATGTAGTGATGAAAAAATTAAATCAATTATTCAAAACGACACGTATTGTGACGACATTTTAACTGGGTGTGAATCACCACTAGAATTACGCTACATTCAACGCTCAGTTGCCAAAGAATTGTCTAAGGGTTGTTTCCACCTACGAAAGTATAGGTCTAATCTCCCTTATCTTTTTGATGACACTAACATTTCCGAAAAGAGCAATTTAACTATAAGTAATTCCTCTAGCACTCTCGGTATAGGTTGGTGTCCTACGTCTGACGAATTACATTTCCCCTTCCAAATGCCTACAAATATAATTGCTACTAAAAGGTCTATTCTTTCTTCTGTAAGTAAAATTTTTGATCCGTTAGGACTACTGTCGTTGTATATAATCAAATTTAAAATTATTCTACAACAGCTATGGGTACTCAAATTAGGTTGGGACGAACCTGTGCCCGCCGAAATACAAAGGTCCTGGCAACTTCTTTCCGATAACCTAAAACATTTCTTTTCGCTAAAAATACCCAGATTAACTTTAATTCCTGATAGCATTCTAATCGATATGCATTGTTTTACTGATGCTTCTCAGCAGGCGTATGGTGTTTGCATCTACTTAAGGTCTGTTGACCCTACTGGATCTATTCAGGTACATCTATTATGTGCTAAGGCACGCGTAGCTCCACTCAAGGCCACTACGATACCTAGACTAGAATTAAGCGCGGCTGTACTTGGTGCACAAATAAGCTCAGCTGTCACTAAAGCTATAAACCGCCCTATTAATCGTAATTTCTATTGGACAGATTCGCGCGTAGTCCTGGGATGGATTTATACACCCAACAAAACAAAAACATTTGTAGCTAATCGTGTTGCGGCTATAAATGATCTTACAGATTCTTCCTGTTGGCGTTACGTGCCAACTGCTCTAAATCCTGCTGACCTCGCTTCACGAGGCGCAGATCTAAATAAAATATTCTCCAAGGAGTCATCTTTGTGGTGGCAAGGACCTCAATTTCTTTCACAGCCCGAACCTTCGTGGCCTACAACTACTCCACCTAATCTTTCAGACCTACCTGAACTGAAAACGATGTCCGTTTTGGCGGCGGAGGTCGTACCTACTGCACATTTTATCGATTTTAATAAGTATTCAAAATTGTATAAGTTTGAAAGGATTTATGCCACAGCATTGAGATTTATTAATAATTGTCGTAACAGCAATAAACTAACCGGTCCTCTAAAAGCTGAAGAGCTCCAGTTTTCAATTAAAACTCTTGCTAAATTTGCACAGAAAGAATCTTTTCCAAATGAACTAAATTCCTTACATGTTAATAAAAATTTACCGTCAAAGGCAGCCATAATTTCTCTGAACCCGTTCATAGACTCAGAGGGATTGCTTCGCGTCGGAGGCCGCATACCCCACTCGAACTACTCGTATGACAAAAGGCATCCGATTCTCCTTAAGTCGAACCACCCTCTAACTAAACTAATATTCCAAGCTGAACACGAACGTCTTTTACACACCGGGCCCCAGCAGCTACTCGCATCTATTAGAGATCGCTACTGGCCTATCGGAGGCCGACAACTGGCTAGGAAGGTCGTTCGTAATTGTTTTACTTGTCAGAGATATAAGGGTCAAACTCTATCCAATATAATGGGCAACCTGCCCAACGATCGCGTAGAAACTAATTTTCCATTTAGTACTGTTGCTACTGATTTTGCTGGACCATTTTTTATTACTGACCGTAAAGGTAGAGGCTGCAAAATAACTAAATGCTATTTGTGTATCTTTATTTGTTTTCGTTATAAGTGTCTACACCTTGAAGCGGTCAGTGAGTTGTCTAAGGACGCTTTTATTCTTACTCTAAAAAGGTTTGTCTCTCGTAGGGGCGTACCACAAATTATCTACTGCGATAATGGACGTAACTTTGTTGCATCTGCTAAGGAACTAGGTTCCTTTCTACAGTCCCATCGTGACTCTATTTGTGACTATGCAGCTCGACGAGGTATAGAATTTAAATTCTCTCCCGCGTACGCTCCTCACTTTAATGGGTTGGCAGAGGCTGGCGTAAAGTCCGCTAAATTTCACATAAAACGAGTGCTAGGCAACTCGCATCTAACCTTCGAGGAACTTTCGTCTCTATTTGCACAAGTTGAGGCCATCCTCAACAGCCGACCCCTATGTCCTCTCAGCCCATCTCCCAACGACCTACAGCCTCTTACCCCAGCTCACTTTTTAATCGGCAGACCACTTACGTCGCTACCATCAGCTGACTTCGTGGACTCCAACACCAATCGCCTCGACAGATTCCAGCGTCTTGAACAGGCTAAACAGCATTTTTGGCGACGCTGGACAAAGGAATACGTCGCTGAATTACAGCACCGCTCCAAATGGCGCACTAAGAGCAGAAACTTGGCATTAAATGATCTGGTACTGATCCAGGAAGATAATCTGCCTCCACTATGCTGGCGGCTAGGCCGCATAGTAAAATTGTTTCCCGGCAACGACGGGATCCCTAGAGTTGCCGACATTTTAACATCCCAAGGGACAGTCAAGAGGGCCATTAACCGGATCTGCTTGCTACCTGCGTCATCATAGTTTAAAGCTACGTAGGTGCTTTCAACGGCCGGGAAGATGTCGACGCCAGATTTCCCTGCCATCGACCATAACACTATTATTATTATTATTATATATTGTATCGAATCAAACACTCAACCAATCACAGCACTACACATACATTCAACGACGCGCCCTCTAGCGGCCACACCACAAAACACTACACAACTACACTACTACACGAGAACGCAAAATTAACGCAACCATTTTTATGATTTTTTGTCAACCTAATATTTGTAATATACAACCTGCAAGTTTTCCAAGTCTTTTCTTATGTTCCTCGCGAACACTAGCATTATTTATCGATATTGCATAATGTTCGTTATAAAGATACAAGTATGAGATTACATGTCATTTATTTTGAAGCTTACTGCTTTTAATTATTACGAGTAAAATTTTATACTTTCCTTAAACTTTTTAATTGGAAGCTAGATAGGCTAATTACCCAAAAGACAAGCATTTCTTTTTATCGCATGCATTACTATGCTATTATTAATCGTTGTAAAAGCAATAGGAATATAAACACAATGTCATCGTTCTTTAATGATAGAGTATCTATCTTATAATACAACACAAAAAAAATATTTTCCAAGCATAGATTACTCGGCTTATTTATTTGTAAGAATTTTCTCATTAAAACTCGAGCCAATTAGTAGTTTTTACAACAACTTTGTCACACGATTCAAATAAGCAAGTACTGTTGTTACTCAATACTACAACACTAAAAATCGTAAAACTAAATCAAAGGGGCGACTTTGTCAAAATTGACAAAGCCTCGTAAATAAAAAAATAAAAAAACGATGTAATTTAAATATTTTTAAAATATAAAATTTTATGTTTGACAGAGACTAAATAGTATATATGTCAGTTGTAGATGCTTATGGTCTTATTCATAATAACTTATCGGAAGTTTAAAAGATGATTTTATCGGAGAGATAATAAACGTTTTATCGTAAAAAGAATATTATGAATAACAAGTTTTGACAATTTTCGCGAACCGATTTTAGCATTTTTTAAACCTCCGATAAGTCATTATGAATAAGACCATTAATGTAGAGTCCTATTTCGTGCTAAAAATACATGGTATAGGTGTACAAAATTTAATACATATACATCTTATAAAACAAGTGAAACTTTTTAATGAAATTTACAATTTTTATGATAACACTTTAGCGAATTTTTAAAGTTAAACTCTAACAAGTTTGTTGATAATGTACAAAAAAACTCATCTAACTTTATATTTAAAATTAGATATTTATAAATAAGAGGAGTTTTATGCTTGTGTTGGTAAAGCCATCTTTTCTATTGTCGTTTATTATTAGTCTCCTGGCTTCACTTCAACTAAAGGATGTTTTCTTATATATTTTCTTTGTTTATAGATTTAAGAAGATTTTTAAACATTGCACATATTTTTTATTGTATTTACTTTTTAGACAAATAATAATTGGTTTGTTTTCTTTTTTAAATTTGAATTTTCATCGATCCCTACATGTGTACTAATTTCAAATCAATCAGACAATTTGCAAGTAAGTGAAAATCACTTTCAAGGAATTCATTCCAAAGATGAATAAAAATATAGATAAGACCGAAACTACCAAAAAACCTTTTTTGTAAAACTTTCCACAAGTATCTGTACATTCAACGATACCGTTTTCTGCTGTAAAGTATTTGTAAAATAATGCATTAAATTAGATTATTTCCTAGTGGAAACGGAAACCATTAATCTTCTATAGAAAGACTTGTGCATGTTTCCAATAGCGTAAAGAAGCCCGATGTTTAAATGAAAATAGCTAGACTATTCAACACTATACACAATACATGCATACTCGAATAGATTGTAATCGTTTTGGATTTACATTTTACGTACTTACATCAATGTTATTTTAATAGACACTACCTGTTTGCAATTTTGGACGCGTGAAGTTTAAATCACAAAACCAAACCAAACCTTGACGAGCCTCGTGGTTTTTTTTTTACCTCTCCGCCTTCTACCCTGCTGGGCCATGATGGTGCCTTGAGCTTTACCATGACCCAGCGAGGGGTGGCCCCGTTAATCGGGGCCCGACCCAACAGGGGAAGCACTGGGTCCCCCTGTCGCGTGGCCAGCAGCCACATTTGCCGCGGCGGGTCTCTGAATACAGACTCACCGCGCGCGACCACCTCGTCGGGGGGGCCGGCCAGTGGTTGAGTGGTTCATGTCCATGGACTGCCGATCAAGAGGTCGCGGGTTCGATTCCCGCTCGGGACAATCATTTGTGTGTTTTTTCTAATTGTCATACAAATGTTTGTACGGCGTTTTTTTTTATAAAAAAAACCAGAGGACGTTTTGTGAAATGTCCATGAATATTTAAAATATTTAAAAAAAAAAGTCATACTCTATAATCACTCTATTAAAAAACTATATCAAAATCCGTTGCGTAGTTTTGAAGATGTAGATACACTAGCTTTTAATGACAGCTTTTAATGAAACGTGTCTTACTGCCGCACTCAGAGACATTTAATGGTTACTTAAGGAAAGTTAAGGAGCTCTTTAGTATTGATTTAAAAAAGTAAAAGTTAAGTTAAACCTTTTTTAAATCAATACTAAAGAGCTCCTTAAGTAACCATTAAATGTTAATGGTTACTTAGGGAGCTCTTTAGTATTGATTTAAAAAAGGTTTATCTTAACTTTTACTTTTTTAAATCAATACTAAAGAGCTCCTTAACTTTCCTTAAGTAACCATTAAATGTCTCTGAGTGCGGCAGTTAATGTGTTATACATGTGTTATAGTCGTTATCGGTATATATAAAAGCCTAATCCTAGTAAGCCGGGAAAACTAATTGTAATAGGCGTAATCCGATTAGGATCGGAATACTGTAACAATCAGTAGAACATGTTAAATTGTTTTGATTCAGCTTCGATGCTCTGTTTATTCGGTTACATATAAGTATCTTTATCATGCTAAGGGCCTCTTTCACCATTCTCAAGTAAAGCGCCAAGTAAACTAATCGCTAGTTAAAGTCACCAGTAACTACACGTGCGACGTTCACGACGTTCGAGTAGCAGTAATCTTAAGATTAAAAAATTGAAATTGACAGAAGATACTCGTAACTATTACTTGACAATTAACGCTAATCGATAAGTAACTAATCAACGCTTTACTTGAAGATGGTGAACGAGGCCCTAAATCACATATTGTTGTAATATTCATAAATGTCATAAAAATGGTTGTACTGCGTCTGTGTATTTCTATGTATTATAAGTACGTATTTACAAAAAAATAGGGTATAATGTAGTATATCCGTATCTGGTACCCATAACACAACCATAGAAATATAGCTTACTTCAAGACCATAGGACGTTGTGTGAAATGAGAAGAAAAAAATCTTCTAATACATAAAATTTCCATGTCACAATACAATGTTAGTTACCGTACCTACTCCTCCGAAACGGCTTTACCGACTTTTACCAAATTTTATATGCGTATTCAGCAGGTATGAGAATCGGCTACTATCTATTTTTTTCTGATTTGATGTGAGTTTGAAACAAAAAAATATATAAATAAAAAACCTACTGGTTCAAATCAAAGAATTTTTGTACTAACATTTATCGAGGAAGACTATAGACTATATAGCTTCACACTGCTACCAATAGAGCGAAGCAGCAGTGAATTGTTGCAAAAACGGGCAATATTTTCTAAATTCTACGCGTACGAAGTCGCGGGCAACAGCTAGTAGGAACATATGATAAAGCAGTAGCTAACAAGTGATTGTCTTAGCTAACTTCAGGAACTGTTGATTGGAATTGAACAATTTTTTTGTGGTATCGAGGCCATTAATTGCCCGTGTGATGACGGATTAAGAATACAAATGTCAACACCCCATTTCTCCTCAGCGTGCTATAAAAGCCAGCTAAGGGTTATTTTAAACAGGTAACATCCTCTGTGAGAGACAGAAAACTTGAATTTAAACCCTATGCTAACACGCCTGGTCAAAGTAGTAAGTAGACCAAAAACCTTCCCAAAGTGAAGGAGGCCAGCCGGCGTATTATGAGCTTTTTAAAATCATTTAAGTTCCAGGCAGGCCGTAAACTGCATGGCAGAATTAGGTATTATGGCAAAAATAAAACTTTTAGTTGAAAATTTTTAGTTAGTACTTAAACTTTTAGTTGTACCTTCTCCTTAAACATATTAATGTATGACTGGTTTAGCGAACTGACTGACTAATAATTTGTTCATAATACGAATTTGCCAGACAGTTCAATTCATAAACTGCCTTCGTAAACTGCCTGTAAATAAAAGCTCATAATACGGCCGCTGTGCGCAATAGTGGACGGTAATGAACCTGTAGAGAAAGAGAGAGATGTCGCAAGCAAAGCTTGTATTTAATAAAGTTAACTGATGTTAACTTTATTAAATACAACCTTTGAAAAAATATTTAATTGATATTAAATATTTTAGACTTATTGTTGTGTTTTAGTAAACTTTGAAGCAGCTAAAAACATTAGTGTGCCGAAAACTTTAGCAAAGTAAATCTTGCTGTATTTATTCCGTCTTTCGTTATTTACGTCAAAGGACAAACTAAATTAATGTTATTTTCTTCAAAAATGCTAGACGTTATGGCGCTGCGTAAACTTCGAGTTTTACTGACTGGATGAAAGTTATATCATTTACGAAAAGTAATAAATTTACATATTATTGTTATTGGCAAACTTCAACATTTCGTTATTATTTGAATATCTTCTCATTGTATTCATTATAGTTTTACGGATTTATTGATTTTAATGTGATGTCCGTAGTGACTCCAAAATATCAAGGAAACCCTTGAAAACGAATGGTATATAATCCGTACAAAATGGTTTTATTTCATTATTTTATATGCGTTTCGTTACTGATCATTTTAGTGATCACAATTAGATTTTTTTTTCAATTTGTTATTTTGCTGCACATTTTAACACTGTGCTTCAGTGTTAAAACGTGAGTGAGAGTGTAAAAACTAATAATTGATTACAATACATTTTTCAGCGAAGTGGCCAGGTATGCGATGTCTGTTTATGATTGCGAAATAATTTATTTACTGGCTTTGACAATATCATAATGTACCTCCGTATGTATATCATGAAAGTTCTTTACAAAAAATATAGATAAACTAGCTGTTGCCCGCGACTTGGTACCCGTAGAATTTAGAAAATGTTCCCCGTTTTTATAACATTTTTCACTACTGCTTCTCTCCTATTAGTCGCAGCGTGATGTTTAATAGCCTATAGCCTTCCTCGCTAAATGGACTATACAACACTGTAAGAATTTTTCATATCGGATCAGAGGTTCCTGAGATTAGGGCGTTTAAACAAACAAACAAACTCTTCAGCTTTAGAATATAAGATGAATGGAAAAAGTAAATTAAGAGTATTAGTAGAGCTCTACCACGCTTATAGCATTACAAAATACTAAACAAATAGTGTTTTTAATAATTAGGGATTTGAAAGAAAGTTTTTATGGTGACGTCATATCAATAGTAGTACCTGCATAGCTAAATAAGATAAAGGACTTAAATACCAAGGCTTTTATAAAAGAATGACAATTTTTCTGGAGCAAAAAAGCGTTTATATGTGTTTTACAAAGTTTCTCTTTACTAAAATAAAAATTAATTCATAAAATTATTCGGGATTTACCTTTTCGGTTTCAATAGAGATGTAACTTGTCTCTCATTCGTCAATGTCAATGTTACTAAAAGAAAATATCTACGTAACGGAGAAAAAATAATTGTTTTATCATAGGAAATTTATACTGCTCAGCCAATTTGTTCTTTTATTGTGTTATATTGATTTGGTTTTGAAAATTAGGTTAGTGAAATAATTTGTATAAACAGTAAATATATCCCTTTTCTTAAAGAAACATACATAAACAGTAATATTTTACAAATTGGTACCAGATAGCAGTTTGTTTCTGTTACCTAATATGCAATGGTATAAAAAACACAGTCCACGCTAAGAATCCAAATATCAATACTTTAATAAAAGGAATAGCTGGCTACATTTGTATTACTTACTACCGACTAGTCTAAGAGGCCTTTATAACTCAAGTTAATGTAGGTAGGTAGGTACAGCTTCTATCGCAATAATTAATTTGGATCATTTGCTCAGAAAAGTACAGTTTTACGTACATTTAATCTCCTATTTATAGCAACTTGTATTAATAACGGCTCTTTATTATTTCATTAAAAATAGAATCCCATAAGCAACATAAATCTGGATCAGAAACCTACGTCAAAGAAGCAGTAACGTAAAAGGTTTTCCACCCACTAACTACATCATGCGTTTAAATGATAAATATAGGTATTTTGGACGCTGAACGCAGATGTGGCCAAAGCCAATGTTTCATTCTCGTATTCTTTTTTCATTCATGAACTGTATTCTTGTTTTTATCTTTACCGATAACGCAGGCTAAACTGTAGTGAAGTAATACCTGTACAACTTATGACATGTTTTCATAAAATTAGCCCGACTAAGTTTTCTTTTATTATCATCATCATCATCATACCGTCACGCCCTTTTCCCATAGGTGCGGGAAAGAGACTATAGAGCGCCATCTGCTACTGTCTAAACACACTTTTTTGTCATCATCCACGCTGATACATCTAGTCACACATTCCCGACGGTTATTTTTAAGATTTTGATAAGAAAGGCCTAGCAGGCCTTTCTTATCTATTTCATAAAATTAACGGATTTTAGTAGGTTAAAATTTTCATTTCGTTTCGTAGAGTCTTCACCCAGGGTCACAGATAGGAGCTTCTAAGATGTATAGTTGTATTGTTGACCTTACTGTTATTCGTAATAGGGTAGCTGACAAGTCACCAAAAATAGCGATGCCGATGGCCTTGTAACCTTCTCAATGTTAGGTATAGTACGGAAATTTGTAATAAATATTGAGTACATTAAAGCTTAGTATGTTATACAAAATTCTGTTTAAAATGTTCCGGACATAGATTCACCGAGTAAACTTTGTGGCTGGTAGAATCGTATTACTTAACCTTTTAACTATTTAGGAAATCGGGATTGAGAAAGTGTGAGGTTAGAATCACTAGTTTATTAATGAGCTCTGCCCAAAAACTTGTGTGTAATATAATATGTTATTTAGGATAAACTTTTCTAGTTAGCTTGTATTGTAGATATAAATAACAACAAAGTTCATTAAGGAATATAAACCTAATATATTTGATTTTTTATATTAGATTTTTTTTTATTTCGAGAGAGGACGCCCGAGAAAAATATACTCCGATGTCATCGCCGGGATACTGCAAAAGGGGCAAGTGCGTAGCACTTACAACCGTCGGGCATGTATGACCAGATGTATGAGTGTGGATGAAGGCAAGGAAGTATGCTTGGATCGTAGCAGATGGCGCTCTATAGTCTCTGCCTACCCCCATGGGAAAAAGGCGTGATGTTATGATGATAATGATATTTGATTTAAATAATTAGTAACTAAAACAAAAATAATGTGTGTGTTTACTAATATTCTTAGAACATTAAACCATGCTCTAAGCTCTCTATGATAATATTTTCAACACACAGACTAAGTACACTTGCGAAACGAAAAAAACTTCTACGAAAATTAATAATTAAATTTCATAGACCATATTACTATTAATTAGTACCTACTGTTTGAATAATAACAGAAATATAAAACTATTTGAACTGCCGGGTACTACATAAAAACCCCAATACAAAATCTTTATAATACTTTCTAACACATAATTTTAAAATTTAAAATTTCTATAATTGACCAGGTTTTACAGAATAGTTTATAAGTACTTTAAAAGTATTGTTATTCAAGCCAATCTCACACTATAACTACCAAAATATGTCAACAACATTATTGCGAATGAAATAAACCGCACGTAAGCGTAACAAAAGAAGTTTACGTAAATTAAATAACTTTAGTCAAAGAAAGTCTGAACATTTCTCAGTTACGGTGTGGGAAAATTTTTGCATTCTTAGAATGTGTAGATAGCTGTTTATATAGCAAATATAAAGTAGAAGAATTTCATTTTAATTTAGGTTTAATGTGGTTTTAACTGTAACATTTTTATTTACTATCGAGATTTATGGGAATTACAATAAATTAGCTATGCATTTATAAGAATAACGTAACTAAATGCGAAAAAAAAAAAAATTTTTGTAAATGCGTTTACATGCTAATGGCGATAACCAGTATCGCTTGAAGCTAATAAGGTATCGCGTATCTGTGTTGCGTAAAAATATATTTATGTGTGGCTATGCGTCATACAATACGTCATTATTCTATGAAGTACGATTTAGCCGCGCTAAAGTTACTTATCCTCAATTTTATACGTCAACCCACCATCTGGTATATATGTGATAGCAACGCTAACCCGTCTAAATATAAGCTTTGAAATCGCTATTAACTGGATACGACCAGTCCATAAATTGTTCGCTCTATAGGTATACAATTATACATAAACTATATACCTTTATACATACTTACATTAGGTATGTACCTATTATTATTTCAATACAAACTCAGCACTGGGTACAACCTCAGACCTAAGTAAATACAGCTATATAGGTCTAAGATCAAAGGGTTGCGCATATAGCTTTTGCCGCTCTTATCATATTCTGTGCTCCATTATGTAACAAAATGAAGATAGATACAGGCAAGATTGCTGTCAAGTTGCACTTTAAAATAATCAGCAGTTTTAGAGTCGGAATCAATTTGAGAAAATAATCTACTTAGTTTAAAAACTAAAAAACACGCTTAAATATCCTGAATTTTTTTAAATGATTGTATTGTCATCTATACTCAATTCTATGCTACCTACTTACAAAACGTTGACAGTTTATGTTGTCAGAGACATAAGTTTCTGTTGTCACAATCTTAGTAAACACAAGTAAACAATTATGATATTTTTACCTGATTCTATAAATAACACGTTTTTATGTGAAATTATCTGATTGTATATGAAAGGCGTACGTAGAAACACAATAATCTTGGTGAGTCTACTGATATACTCGTACAATTAAGGGCCTACATCAATATTATAGTATATCATCGCCGACACGTACATATTAACACAGCCAGTAGGCACAGAAAATGAAGAATTAGGGATACTTTTCCTATTTACTCAAAATCTACTAAATATATTTTAATTCTGATTTACGTGTTTCTATATATAATAGTTACTTATGTTTTGAAAGTTATTTCACTAGTTAATACGCGATAATAGACCGACAAATGAAAAAATTAAAAAATTAGAGAGGTTGTTTCGCTAAGATTTTCTATCGAGAAAACTTTTTTCAATCGCGTTTCTGAGTTTATGCGATCCTAGATCATATATTGAAAAAACATATACTTAAATATTAGAGCTCTAGCCATTCAATCTAAAGAAACAATGAAAACTTCGTACATAGAAAAATGCACGAAGCTATTTTGGTATCCTCTTAAACTATTACGTGTATAATTAAAAATACAAGTGTGGTCATAGTGATACTTCAATATGCTATTCTAGTAATTCTGATCAAGGATTTGGGATTATTCTTTTAAATTATTGCATTGTCATCGGTCCTTGTTAGGTGTGCAAAATTTCAGAGCGATCCGTCTACTGCAAGTGGCTGAAAATCGCTTTCAAAGATTCCGTTACACAGATTAATACATTGATAGTTACATACCAAACTTATAAAAGCGTGTTAAAATTGACAACTTTGTGAATTTTCCTATCATAACATAAAATCTGACGTCCAAAAACTAAAACAGAAGCTGTGAACATAGATTTGCGTCAGTTGTGATTATTTTTCTACAGAATTGCGTGTATTCGTAACTGAAGTAACGGCTGGCAGCGACAAAATTCCGAAATCTAGAATCTTAAAAGAACACTGTGTGATAGCATGGGTAAATATAATCATTTAATATAATAATTTAATATATGTTTAAATTTGTACAAGTAGGTCAGATTTATTTGTATAAGAAGAAAAGTACCAAAAGTAATCACACATAATAAATTTGTACGGTAAAGTTACTTAAAAGGTTAGTAAAAGTTGTTGATGGCTGAACAACGTACCACCTGAGTGCTATTAAATATAGATAATAACATCAAACTTGTATAAGGGTACCTACTCCCGAGCCTTTGTATTAAATAATTTTTAAAAACTTTGTTGTTAAAATGTTTACAAGTGGTTTTGTGTTTTAGCTGATGAAGCAAACTTGAAATTTTAAATATATTACTAAAAAGGTGTGTTATTCTGATAGCTTCTGCCAGTAAATTGTAGATGTAGTATCTATCTTTTCTTTTAGATTTTTATTATTTAGTAAGAATTACTTGTATGTGTTCTGTTACTTGATATTCATATTTAAGGCTACTATCATAAATGTATAAAATTGCTGGATTCGTGCATCATCAAAGTCAATTTATAAACTTAAAACTAAAATCAATCTAGCTCTTTGTGTTGCCACAGACAGATTTGCTTTCTAACCAATCATCGTTCGTTTTTAAAGAAAACCAAAAAAGGCGGTAATGGTGTGAATTCCAAAAATTGATTGTGTCAATAATAAAACTCGGCAATGTTTACAGAACTTTTTTATTAGAAAATCTGTATATTATAGACTAACGATTTTAAGGAGAAAAATGTAATAATTTAAAAATTAATTAATGTTATTTTTTTTAAAATATATAAACCCATTCGAGTAACAAGTGTGGTGGTCAATTTGAGATGTTGCAAGTAGACCGCAATAAGCTCAGTTGGAAGAGCTTCGGAACGGTATTCCGAGGTAGTGGGTTCAAGTCCCGCTTGCGGCATTTCACTTTTTCCACCATAATTTGATGAATTGTTTAAGTTAAAATTACTTGTGAAATCCTATGTTGTGGCATTTTCTATTTATTCTGATACACTAGAACACCCAAAAACTGCGCATTTCGTCACTTTTGTTTTTTTGTTCGTGGCGGCGTTCACACTACAAACTGACAGTGGTGTCAATTAAATATGTTGTAATAAAACAGATCTTGAATTTAAATGCCATACTTGTATCAGATTGTTCAATAGTGACGTTTGCAGATTGCAGAAATTAGGCAAAAATTACTGTCATCACGGTATGTCATTTATAGTAGAATTCCATATCATTTTAGACCATGAAATAAAGTTAGCCCAGGCTAACTTGACTTGTCCTCAATTTTGAACGCCAACACACCTTCTGGTACTTCTGTGGTTTTTATTAAGCTATTGCATAGCTTCTATCAAGGGCCTTGAGCGTGGAGACCGAATCCACAAAATTCGAAATTTAAATTCCGTAGGTAACGGAAATAGCGTAAAAAATCTTAAGTAGGTACACATCGGCGCTACTGCGCATGCGTAATCCCCTCTTCGCCCCGCAATTTATTTCATACTGTTGATACCAAGGGTAAACGCCTTCCTCAAATTAAACAACGTATTAAAATAAGGGTTTTGAATCGACAACATATATCCTAAATGTTCAGATAACAGCGTATTTTAGATTTTAATAATGTAAAATAATGTCAAAACTAAAATTGTATACCAATTATATTGACATTTATTTACAATTTATTTACAATTATATTGACAATTAATTGACAATTTATTTACAATTATATTGACAATTGTATTGACATTTGACATTTAATTTAAAACAGATTGACATTTGATCGACAATCGCTATTTTATCATAATTACCATAAACAATGGGCAGATGTAAGCATCAGTAAATAAGGATTTTATATAATCTTATTTTAGTTTACGGTATGTAGATTCTTGCATAAATAAAATAAATAAATAATTATAAATACATAAGTTGATAAAAAAATGCTATGCAATAGTTTTACCGCGGCAGTCCCCGAGTACCACACATCTTTTTTTAATTTAAAAATGTGCACATCGAAATAGCCAATTAATTAAAATACGCCATAGCTCTTTTCATTTTTTGGTTAGAATTGGTACCATTTTCTATTTTTCCGCTATAATTGAAAACATCCCGTTATCAATAATTATGGCTAACTAGTGTGTATTTGCAATATCAACCGCTTTTGGAAGCCGTTTTGTTCTAGGAATGTGATTGTTTTTTTTATTTCACATTTGGTTTGATAAGGTATAGGTACCTATAGTTACACATAATCAGTATGTTCCCAATAAGCCTCATATCTCATGCATGCAAAGCCGCAACTAGACAAGGCTAACCGCTAACAAGCACCATGCATGTCGTCTAAATTACACACTAAATTATACCTACATTTAATGCTTCTCCTACACCTAGTTTAATTAGTCACTAACTTGTTGTATTATGGGACTTCACTTCGTTACTCAATTTAAAATATTAAACGACACAACTATTTAGATTACAGATACACATACCTAACGGTTGTTTGCGGACTTTATTTTCAAACTTTCTGCTGCCCGCGATTTCGTTTACGTGAAATTTTAGATGACTGGGTAATAAGAAACTTAAAGCAGATTTTTCTGGAATAAATTGTAGCATATACTTTTAGTTAGATATCTACCAATATATTACTGAAAACGGTATTCAATTCCATGCAGAGGTTTTGGCGTGATGCGCCCTCAGACTTACAGTTAGACAGACAAAAATTTTATAAACCATAGTATCAACAAATTTTCAAAGTACAGACATCAACCTTTTAGATTTTTATTATATGTATAGATTTATGGTCTTATTCATAATGACTTATAGGAGGTTTAAACGGAGATTTTATCGGAGAGATAATAAACGTTTTAGCGTAAAAAGACTATTATATATAACAAGTTTTGACAATTTTTGCGAACCTATTTTAGCGAACTTTTAAACCTATGATAAGTCATTATGATTAAGATCAATAGAAGATAAGTAATAAATAAGATAGACATAAGACAGACATAAACCATTTCTTGTTAGTTTTATTTAGTTGGCACGATCGGTAACCATAAATTGACGTGGCGTTGATAAGACATTTCATTAAGGACACATTCGCATTTATAGATATAGACACAGATGGATACAGATTTAAATATTAGAGATTAAAACCTTTCTTAAAAGTAATTTATTTTATTAATTTTGCAATTGACTTGCTATGCTATTACTTAATAAATTAAATTATAGTAGAACAAATGACTTGTCTGTGTGGTGACGGATTAAGAATACAAGTGTCACCACCCCATCTCCTCCCAAGGGTGCTGTAAAAGTCAGCTAAGGAATATTGCACACAGATAACATATTCTGTGAGAGACGGAAAACTCGAAAATAAACTCTGTGCCAACACGTCTGGTCAGCGTGGCACAGTAGACCATTATCCCTCCCAAAGTGGTGGAGGCCCGTGCCCAACAGTGGGACGTAAATGGGCTGGAGAAGAAGAAGAAGAAGAACAAATGAATTGTACATCCAATGTGATGTCTAAACTCATTCGAGTAACATTGTCGTGGAGAAATTGGTTACTGTTGGCACGGCCGCAATCAGTCGGTTGAGCGACGGAACGGTATTCCGAGGTCGTGGGGTCAAGCCCCTCTCTGAAAATTTTAAATTACTAATTATTTCAATCGCAAACACACGTTTACGAGATAGTTATTTGTCCAGCTTATTTGATTGAACCTGAAGTCTGCTTTGCTCTTCTCCTGTAAGACTGATGAGAAGGTCACTTAAAGGTGTATTTAAATATAAACACGTTTCTGCTCGCACAAACTGTTTTAGCTTTTTGTTACACAAATTATTCAAATAACCGCTTACTCTGAAATGTACACTTGACTGTACCTTTTTAATGTTACACATTATTTATAACTGTTTACGTTCTTTTAAAATTTGGTGCAATTAAAGCTACAAGGACTCATTGCGTTTGTTTTTCATACAGTACGTAATTGTTAGCCATTCATTATTGAAACTTAGATTTAAACGTTAGTAATAATATACCTCTCAAGTTGAAATAATATAGTTAGGTAATAATAATTTAGGTCATCTGAAAGGAAAGTATAATAAATCGTAATTATAAACTGATGTACAACGCTTAACAGTAATCCTAAAACGATTATATCAGACTTATGAAGTAACATTCTGACATAAAACGAACATTCATTACAAAAAGATTTTTCATAATTTAAAAAAAACTGAGCCTGGTTCTAGATTTAACTTTTAACTGGTAAACTCGGGTATCTAATTTTGGCTGTCACAAACTTTTCACATGATAAATGCTTTCGATTAACTTCCTCCCATCTAAAACTAAGTTTGTGCAAACTTAGATTTTTCCCGTGATCAGATATTAATAAGTAGCTGCTAGACTCGTAATACCATTTAGGATTGTCCAGCATATCATTTTCAGTTACCAGCAACCTTTTGAGACGAATATGCTAAAATCTACAAGTATATATATATCAAAGAGCCGCTACAACCATACTTCTTTCATCAATTCAAACCAAAAAACCATAACTAGACATCTAAAGAACTGGCCTCGTAAGTGGCAAACGTTTGGTTCTTGGTCTTGTAAGGAGATGTAGGGTAGGAATTAAGTTCATAAGTCTAGTGATGTTGGGTAATAAAAGTAGATCATTACTGCTGCATACAAATGAGGCGTTTGTCATTTAATGACTGCTAATTAACATAAACTTTATAGCTTCATAGTCTTTTAATGTTGTCTTACTAATTATAGTCGAGTATCAAAAAGCAGGGTGAATATATTTTGCATATATTTTTAGGTGTCCCTAATAGTGCCGTAACTATTAGAACTACTCAATAAAAATATCATAAATTGCCCTAAAATAAATGATTAGTAATATTAATATCATAGTTTACTTAAGTTTAGATGACCGATTAAATTTATTGGCTTTTGTAATAACCAATTCCACATTTCCGGGCTGTTGTCTCCTATACTCAGTAAGGTATCCAGTCCAAAATAATAATAAAAAATGCTTAAGTGCTCCTCGAGTATTTTTTTTAAATGCAGTAATGTAGATACTGTTTACATAATTACTAGCTCATATTAACAATATATATTAAGCCTATTCCAAGTAAGCAAGGAAAACTAATAGCAACAGTGGTAATCCGATTAGGATCGGATTACGGTTATTACAATCAGTAGAAGCTGCTAAATTGTTTCGAGATGCTTTCATTGCTCTATCAATTTTGGAATTATAGATATACCCTAGATAATAACGTTTTGTAATATTAACATAAAAATAGTCTTAATTATTACAGTAGGTATCAGAAAATGGGCATTTATGCTTGTGTGGTCACAGATTATGAAAACAATTTTAACACCATCTACTGTAATCCTATAGCTATTGTAAAAGTCAGTTAAGTTAAAAAATAAGCCAATAACATCTATGATAAAGCGAAATTCGCAATCTATGCTAACACAGGGTCTTGTCATTGGCCAAATGCGCTTCTGTTAAAGAAATGACAACGAAGAAATTATCTTGTATTGAGTAATGAATTTTGTAAATAAAAGTAGGCAATAACTGAAATTAACTGTTACCGCTAGTAACCAAGATTTTTATTCTTCAGAATATTCGAGAATATTTGTACCCGCCATATTTAAGTAAAAGTTAAAGAAAGAGGAAATGAAAATGTTCGGGGCGGAAATATTACTTTATATAGGTACCTGGTTACGAAAAGCCGTTGTCAAGCGAACTGAGAGTAACTTACCGCGGAGAGTTCCGGTGTAAGTAAACATGTTACCTGACTGTCACATGAACCCTTACCCCCTTACTAAATGACTTCGGAGATTATATGATACTAAAGCACCTGACAAAATGTTAAGAGCAAAATTTTAAAATGTTGTTTGTAGTTTAGATATTGTAATAAGTCTACATTATCGAGAGAATCACTTGTATACGCTTGATTTTATGATAGACAGCTTATAGAGCGAATTGAAAACATAATTTTGACTACAAAAATTTGGGTGGCACCAAGAACTTTTCAATCATAGTCTTGTAAAGTTGCATTGTTATATTAAGTAGTTAGTATTTTGTATTAGTTGATTCTTTCTTTACTTTTAGCATAATAGAAATACTTAGACAATATTTTGTAGGAAAACAAACAAAACATAGCTTTAAAATGGTCAAGAGCAGATAAATATTGAAATTAAATTGTTCCTCTTTGCATTCAGAACAAATATGAAGCACGGGCGTAATAATTGATTAGATTATACCTTTCAGCGAAGCGGCCAGCTACGTGATCCCTGTTCATGATTGTAGATGCGAGAGAATTTATTTACTGGCTTTGACAACAAAACGCGTTATCAGCGTTATTCAAATTCATTGGTTCTGAATATTGGACGGCGCAATATGAATAAAATATAAATATTTTAGTTAAAAATGGAGTGTTTTATTCAAAAACTAGGTAACACCTGAATTTACAAATATCTATTTCGATAAATAGCTATGAGTTCTGATTGTGGAACAAAATTTTGCTGCTAAAAGTAACACAGGCACAATCATGGTATTTGTCAAATTATTTATTCGGAGTAAGCATGTCACCACCCAATTTCCTATCCTATGTTTTTGTAAGGGTTGGTGAAAGGACATTAATACATGTTTTGCGAGAGGAAAAAACAAGAGGTAAAAAATCAAACCTACACTCGCGTGCAACCGAATCGACTCACCTATACAAAACTGCTAAATGGTGTAATATGTTGTAAAAGAATAAAAGATATAGTAAGATATGTATATTTTTTGAAAGCCTATTTCATAACCTTTAAAGTAATACCATAATTTTAAAAATCTGCTCAATAGTTTCGAATTTAATCGAATTCGAATTACAAAACAACAAAAATTGAATTAGTGAAAAATAACAAATGATAATTAAAATTGTTAATTAACCAAATGTTATGAAAAATAAAGGAATTTATTAAATCAATAATTAGTGTTAATTCATTCGTTTGTTCTCTCTGGAGGCACACGCTTATCGTTAATACTTTCTCAATTATTATTTTTATTAAACCGGTTTTTGCTAGTGATGGATAAACTTATCGATAAAAAGTTATCGATATGGAAAGGTTCTTAACGCGTTCTAACTCAGTCGGCAAACGCCCACTCGAGGGCCCAGTTGATACCAGTGAGTGGAAGATTCCGAGAAGAACAGTGAAGTTACCTCAACGAAGTCGTCCGGATTCAATTGAAACAGGCAATAGATTCACAACCCTCTCTAGAGATGAATCTGATGCAGAGACTTTGTCTAAGTTTCGCGACGCAACATCAATGAAAAAGGGCAAAGGAATCCCGCCAATTATTTTAGAAATTGATCCAACATGGACTCATGAGACAATTAGATCTATGATTACGTCATTCTGCAAAGGATTTCACTTACAGTACAGACCTAAGAACAGAGTTGCAATTATATGTTACTCCTCCGATAGCCATCAACTTATTAAAGAAGGGCTACTAAGTAAGAATATTGAGTTTCATACATATGCACGCAAAGATGAGAAGACATACAAAGCTGTTATATTTGGTCTACCTGCCTATGTCGAAGATCTACTGCCCAAAGAACTTGCAGCGCTTGGTTTTGACAAAGTGATCGTTCGCAAAATGAAAGTGGCCGTAGGCAAGGAAACTCACTGCCCTCCGTACCTGGCTCAATTACCGCCTGGCACCGACTTTTCTAAGTTTAGACAAATAAAATTATTATGCAACAGTGTCGTTCAAATACGAAAATATCGTAACAATAACAGTTTTGGAACTCAATGTTATAGATGCCAAGGTTTCGGACATTCATCTCGCAACTGTAATCTACCTCCCCGCTGCGTAAAATGCACTGAGCCACATACTACCAAGGATTGCCCTAAAGTATCTCGAGAAACACCGGCTACCTGCTGCAATTGCCATGGCAACCATCCTGCCAACTATCGTCTGTGTGCAGAACGTGAAAAATATGTTCAAAAGTTAGAGAGCAGGCGTGAACGGCTCAGGGTGACTAGTGCACCAAAGCCTCAGACTAAGAAAAGTGTAATAGACGAAAGACCTTGGAACCTAGTTGCTGCTAACAAGACTGGAATTCCTACCCCAACAGATAATGTCCAAGATCAAACTACTGCTGACATGCTGGCTATTCTAATGACTATTAAATCCCTTAAAAGTCAGTTCCTTAGCTGTAACAACATGATGGATAAAGTTATCCTTATTTTGACACATTTAGGTCAATATGTCTAGCTCACAAGGTCTGCGTATACTCTATTGGAATGCCGATGGTATCCGCTCGAAAATATCAGAGTTACTGCATTTGGTAAGTGAATATTCGATAGATGTTATTGCCTTGTCTGAAACGAGAATATCTCCCCATCATAAGCTCCTAACGCCTGGGTATACTTGTTATCGCCAAGATAAGAAGTCTGATGGATCTGGTCAAGGGGTTTGTATATTGATCAAGTCTGACATAGTTCATATACCAATTTCGCTACCGACCGTTCAGAACTTAGAATGCGTGGGAATCCAATTGTCTATATCCTGCTGTAACGTAGCCTTGATATCAGCATATCAATCACCCAATCTCCCTCTATTGCGTAAGGATCTGGACACGATTTTAAATGTCTGTCCAAGGTCTTTGGTGATGGGTGATCTTAATACGAAACACTCGTATTGGTATTGTCCGACTAGCAACAAGCACGGAGAAGTCTTATTCAACCACATGGTAAATAATGACTATGAAGTCATCGCTCCGCGTGATCCTACGCTGATTCACTATCATAGCTCACATATTCCCTCTACTCCGGATGTTATTCTTGTTAATAATGTACACAGCTTAACTGAGCCTCAGGTTATGGTGGACCTCTCGTCGAATCATTTGCCTGTATACTTTACCTTAGGAGGTGAATACGTCAGAATTGACAAGACTATTTATAACTTTTCTAAGGCTAACTGGAAAGGCTATCGGTCCTGTCTTGACCAAAATATCACTATAAACGCAAATAATTTTCAGTCTGTTGCTGAGATCGACCTAGCTACTGAGGTTTTAACCAAATCAATCTTAAAATCACGTGATTTAAATATTCCTAAATCGTCTGTTCATAAGCTATCAAAACTGCCAAGACGTATAGCTAACCTCATTAAGTATAAGAATTCTCTTAAACGAAAAGCCTTAAAGGAACATGACTACTATCTACGTCGACAACTATACGCTAAATTTAATTTAATACAATCCGAAATAAAAGATGCTATAAAAGTATTCAATGACAACAGCTGGGATATTAAATTATCTAAAGTCAACAATCCATCCTCTGACCTTTGGCGCATTATTAAATCCATAAATTACACCCCAACCACGGTACCCCCCCTTAAACTACAAGATGGGCGTTACACAACTTGTGCTCTTGATCAATGCGAAAGTTTAGCTGGAGCGTTTGCAAAAAATATGTGTCTTACACATGACTGGATAAGTGATTCAGATACAGAGATTACAGTTAACATGTCCATGAACTTCCTGCAAAACTATGAGGCTGAAGATCATCCTCCGCTAATCAGACCCTGCGAAATACGGACCAAACTAAGAAAACTAAAACTCCGAAAAGCATCTGGTTTTGACGATCTTCAAAACATTTTACTTTTAAATCTGTCCCAAAAAGCTGTAGTTTTCCTTACTAAAATATTAAATGGCTGTCTTCAGCTTGGCTATTTTCCTAACGCTTGGAAGCATGCTAAAGTTATTGCAATTAGAAAATCTGGCAAAGATGGAGCTCTTACATCTAGTTATCGCCCTATCAGTCTATTACCTAACCTGGGCAAATTGTTTGAATCCTCAATTCTATCGCGTTTATCCAAATCTACTGATCACAGCTTAATGCCTGAACAATTCGGGTTTCGTAGTACTCATTCTACTACACAACAAGTAACTCGAATTGCACAGCACGTGGCTGATAATCTAAATCTAAATAAATCCACTGGTATGATATTGCTAGATATAGAAAAAGCTTTTGATACCGTATGGCACCACGGTCTGCTACATAAGCTTCTCGACAATCACGTCCCCTTCTATCTTGTTAAACTTATTCAAAATTACCTAGCTGATCGTTCTTTCTCTGTACACATAGGGAGCACATTTTCTGAATCCAAATCTATCGTCGCCGGCGTACCTCAAGGCTCTATTCTTGGTCCATACTTGTTTATTCAGTATCTAAATGATATGCCCAAGCAATCCCATACTCATTTAGCTGTCTACGCCGACGATACTGCTACTTTTACGAGTGACAAAGACCCTGATATAATTATTGGTCGTTTACAAATTTCATTAGAACTCTTGAGTGAATTCTTCACGAAATGGAAATTAAAATTGAATTATAATAAGACCGAAGCTATATTCTTTACGAGAAAGAGGTCTTTCCCTAACCGTCTTGTAAAACTAGACAATTACGAAATTCCATGGGGCAAATCAGTAAAATATCTAGGAGTTCTGCTTGACACAAAACTTAACTGGAATTATAATATTACCGTTCTTCGAGACAAGGGTCTCAAAGCATTAAACTCGTTAAGACCAGTTCTGAATCGAAAATCCAAATTAAGTTCTGCTACCAAATTACGTATATATACCACATTAGTCAGACCGTGTCTCACCTATGCTGCGCCTGCCTGGTGTAGTATAACTGACACCAACTACCAAAAATTGCAAGTTATTCAAAACAAAGCGTTAAAAATAGCATATAATACGAAATTTAGAACAAACCTTACGAAATTGCAGTTACAAATCAAATATCCTCCTATAAAAAACTTTATTTTAAAGCTTTCACGTAAATTTTATATAGATAAAAACCCTACTCATCGCAATGTTCTCGTCTCAGACATAGGCAGAAGTCGTACTGTCAACTTGCCATACTCTCGAACATATTGTCGATATCGCTTACCACATCACTATTTTCTTCACGAGCCGTATACCTAGCGAATGTTTACTTACCTGCTGATCGGTCGGCAGTAGCCGATCGAACTATTTATTTTATTGTACCCACAAAAATAAAAGTTATTACTAAACTTATATTTAAACTCTTAACTTGCAATGTTTTAAAGCATTTCTTTAATAAAATCTGTGATGTACTAATAATGCTGAACTCGCTAAGTTTGCTATTAAAAAAAAACTGTTATGTTATAACTTCTTGTAAGTTTTGAGACATTTCACTATATTAATGTACATTGTTCACGTTAATAAGTTTATATAGACGCACTTAGTCTAAGGAACATTATTATATATGATAAGAAACAATTAGAATAAGATCAATTGTATGCTATTTTTGTAACAATCTTTGAATAATAAAGACATTTTAAAATCAAATAAAATCAATCAATCAATAATTAGTGTTGCCCCCCTGGCTTTAATAACAGCTCTGAGACGGTTCCTCATCGACCTGATAACCCTTACTACCAGATCTTGAGGGAGAGCTTCCCATTCCTCTTCGAGCTCTGTCTTTAGCTCTACAATGTTTGCAGGCGCTGGATTTCTGGCCCGGACCCTGCGTTTCAGCTCGTCCCATATGTGTTTAATAGAATTGAGATCAGGGCTGAGTGGTGGCCAGTCCATGGTCTCAATACCAACTTCATCCAGGAACTGACGAGTGATTCGTGCTGTATGGCAGCGGGCATTATCGTGCATTAGAAGGAAGCTATCTCCTATGAAGCCTTCATGAGGAAGGACGTGATCAAGGAGAACATCTTCCACATATCGGTCTGCAGTCAGACCGCCTCCTCAGCCTCCACCGGGGATGAAAACAAGAGCTGTTTTTCCTTCCACTGAAATGCCCGCCCACATCATACACGAACCACCGCCATAGGCCACTGTTTCCGCGAAACAACATTGCGAAAATCGCTCGCCTGGACGCCGGTAGACTCGAGCTCTTCTGTCGCTGCCATGCAGACAAACTCTGCACTCGTCAGTGAACAAGACCGATCGCCATTGTTCAGCCGTCCAACCGATGCGTTCGCGAGCAAATGCAAGGCGCGCTTGTCGGTGAGCCCTGGTCAATTTAGGGCCTCTGGCAGGCCGTTTTGGAGTCAGGTTGGCATCTCTCAGCCGTCTTCTCACCGTCCACTGACTGACAGCGACTCCTCGAACCTCTCGCAGCCGCTGCTGCACAGCAACACCGGTGAGATGGCGATTTCTGAGGCTTGTCGAGATGATAAAACGGTCGTCTCTCTCAGAAGTATGCCGCCGCCGACTGTTATCTGGCCTCCTAGAGTAAGAATGTGTCTCCTGGAACCTTCTGTATACCCTGGATACAGCAGATTAGCTCAGATTCAGTCGACGAGCGACTTCTCGCTGACTAAGGCCTTGTTGTATCAAAAGGACAACTTGGGCGACTTCTTCTGGTCTTGTATCCATAGTGGCGGCGAATTGCTTATCGTATCTTACGGTGATGTGTTCAGGTCAACTTCTGATAAGCGACTGATAAGGGTGTGTTGCTTACGTGGGTTTATATAGCGGGCTGCATAACGCAACATGTTAGTACTGCAAGGAGTACATTTTACGGACTTACGGTTCATATCACGATATTTTTTAAAGTGGTGATTGGATTAAAACAGTAAATGTGTCAATTTAAAGCTAAAAGAATGAGCTTTAAAAAAAATATACATTATGTATACTTTTTTTTATTTTTTTAAATTATAACACACTTTTTGTCTATTTTGTATGGGTGAGTCGATTCGGTTGCACGCGAGTGTAGTTAGCGTGATGTTGTAAACCAAATACTTAAAATAAAGGTCTATTAACACACTCCGATGCCAGTACTTTTTTTCGCATTAATTATAATATTAACTCTCAGGCTCATGTGTTTTTTAAATTGGTTCAGTAGTTTTAGAACGAAATAGAATACTTGGTTGTATTACTTTCGCATTTATAACATATAAGTAATGGCTTAGTCGAAAAAGTTTTGTAGAAATACTTACCGTCGGAAAAAGGTGATAAATGATGTTAGAATGAAACAAAAACATTAATTTAGCAGCTCATTTATTTTCACATATGAATAATCTCTAAAAGACTATGTCTTTTACATTCCTCACCTAATAGTATTTAAATGATCCTACAACAATTAATTAAAATACTCCATGTAATGGCCAGTTTCCATTTTGATTAGTGTTAATACGAGTAATAATTGCATGTATTACATAATTGGTAGATATAGGTAATGTTTTTCTGTGTGGTGATTGATTAAAAACATAACTTTCAACAAGTCACCACCCCATTTCCCTTCCAGGGAAGCCAATTAAGGGAAAATCACCTCTCTCCTCTCCAGCCCATTTACGTCCCACTATTGGGCACGGGCCTCCTCCACTTTGGAGGGATTATGGTCTACTGTGCCGCGCTGACCGGGCGTGTTGGCACAGGGTTTATTTTCGAGTTTTCCGTCTCTCACAGAGGATGTTATCTGTGTGCAATATCCCTTAGCTGACTTTTACAGCACCCTTGAGAGGAGATGGGGTGGTGACACCTGTATTCTTAATCCGTCACCACATGGAGAAGGGACAATATAAGCAATTGAATTCGACTGTGAGCGACTGACAACACGAATTTAAACTCTATAGTCATATTGTTTTATTAGATTAACAATATTAAAAATTACTCGCCGAAGTGAAGGACATGTGCCCAACAGTAGGAGAGAGATAGCTACTGTTTTGGCCACACATTGTAATAACTGAATCACTTATCACACATTAACACTTGCATTATCACTAATCAACGAACAGACGATAATATCAATATCATTGACGGATAATAAGACTTGTATTCATTGGCTATAATGCAACGAGAGATGTAAGTGACTTTAATAATAGATGACCTTTTGGAAACGTTGTATAATAATAGAATATATGTAGCAGTTTATATATTCAAAACAATAGTAAACAAGGTTGGGGAAGTGATTAACTACTTATATTCAAATCAGTAAATAAAATCTGCTGATTAAATACAGAGTATCTATTTATAAATAGCTCGTCATATTTAGTATTCTAATATTTGTTGTATCAGCAATATAAAATCTTGCAAATAAAAATCAAAACTTATTTTTTGGAAAAAAATCTTACTTACGCACAGTGCATCGTAGCCATGGATACAATTCCCTTTTACTAGGGCTACCAATATTTCAATTGCCTGAACCGCATAAATACGGCAAAAATCCCGGACATTTAGATAAAATAAGGTTATCTCCCCGATTTTCGCTTCTGAAAAAACTTATTCCCTGGCAAAAAAGTCAGGTTCATGGCTCGGACGCTTAAGAACCTCTACAAGATGGCCCTGGACGTTTCAGACTAGGACAAATCTGGAGAACCGCGGACGTATGGCAGCCCTAGCTTACACATACCCTTGACATACATCCTACATAATGCTATGCATTAACAATTAGCTCTACATAACCCATACAGGTAATGATATGTAGATGTTTTAAATTTTATTATTACATATAATACAGTAGGTACATATAATAACATTAATACAATTGCATGATTTATATATTCAAATAAAACCACTAATTACAAATCAAACCTTAGAACTCAGTACTATTCTGGTACTATCCCATGATTATGGTAGCAAAATACACCTCTAAATGACATACGTAAAAGTTTTCAAATCATTCCTGAAATTCTTGCGATTCAGTCTTCATTCTATCAAAGATCTTTTAATATTTTGTTTTATACTACAGGCAAGACAATGACTGGTGCGTTTATTTCATATTCTAAATACGAAAAGAGAAGACCTGTCTTAGTAGCTCTCAGTACTTTATAAGTCTCCTAAATGGCGAAAACAAACATAAAATATACGCGATAGATTTTATAAATAGTTATATTTGAGTAAATAAATACATACAAAATGTTTAATATTTTATATACATTCATAGTTATATACAGAAACGATATATAATTAATTATCTGATAATACGAACACATTCAACATTCACATTTTTCTTTTACAAACCATCTAATAAGTAGTCTTTTTAATACAGCCAAATATAAAATATAGGTAATAACATTAGATAATTTATTCTAACACTATAACAAACATAGTTTTTTTAACTTATAACTTATAACAGGCATAACATTAGTTTAGTAAACTAACAAAGTAAGATAATTAAGCGTTACAGTGGAAATATACCTAGCTATAAGCAAGAAAATAAATTGGTAAAGAAAATTGCAAATTGCGTTTCGACTAATTAAAAAAATAACACTGTTTTAAATTTTAGTACATTTCATGTGGTAAGAATACAGTGTCATCATCACATGACCTTCCCAAGGTGCTGTAAGGGCTAGTAGGCAATATAAAGAGATATAATCTATGAGAGAAGGAAAACTCGGAAATAAACCAATCAGCCTCGTCAGCGTGCCAGTAGAACAGATACTCTCCCGAAACGGAGGAGGCTCTTCTCCATCAGTGGAAAATTAAGGGCCGGAGAACATGAAACTTTACTATATATCTTTACTTACTTATCATAAAACAAAGTCGTTAATTTTGTTTGTATGTCCCTATATGAGCTTATATCTTCAAAACTTTGCAACGGATTCTGATGCGGATTTTTTTAATAGAAGGTTTAAAAGGATGGCAACAGTTAGGTTATTTTTTTAATATTTCATATCTAAGTATATGACTATTTATGTACATTTGTGTTGGTGTATTTTCTTGGTATGTAATCCGGTTATGTTCCACACAACCGTATTTTTGGTAATTATAGGAATAATCTAAAATTATACTACCAAAACACAAATGCAAAGTTAACATTATTAACAATAATTAATATTACATAATTTCTGTACAATTTTATAATAATTATATATTTATAATCTTTATTTCATATCATACGATATTGCTTTGGAAAAGACCAACACCAATTGCAACATTTGACTAAATATCGTCTTTGTATAAGACAAAAATAAAATTAAAAGCTGCGCTAACAACTTAAAAGAAATTCGTAAATTCAATATTTTAGAATAATTAATACTTTTTGAGCAATTTTAAAACATTTATGATGTTCTGTGCAAAAAGAAAACTGGCACCGTCAGTCTGTCTGTCAAACTTTTATGATAAGATTTAGCAGCAATCAGTTAGAAATGGTATAGGTAATAAATAACTATACCTTTGACAACTGTATACTTAGCAGACTATGAGAAACACTTTATGTTTTCATAGAAAAATAAACTCAATTAAACCAGATAGCGTATTGGCGTTCAATCTTGAAGACACGTAACTTTAGCCTGGCTTAGCTTCTTAGGCTAATTATGTTTCATATGACGTATAGGTTTTATCATAAAGCGGAAATCGAACTCTAGACCTCACTAGACTTCATTAGACCACGAAGCCTGTCTTCCCCGTATCATAGACACACATACATAGATACATTTTTCACGCACACATATATACGTAAGTGGCTTCAAAACGGCTGAGTAATGTAATAGGCACTATATCTGGTATACCTATCTGTGAAAAAAAAACTGCAAAACATAGACAGAAAATTATACAATGAGATTGCAAACTACCTACATTAAATTATATCTTAGGTTTTATAACCAAGGAACGGTAGCACTCACCCGCATTAATTGCTTACAGTTCATATTTCATCAGTCATTATTGACATTCATTACTGACAATAATTTTCACATCACACAGTTTTTCACAAATTCATTGTTCGTCTATCTAAAAATTACGTGGGAATTAAATTGCCAGATGTATAAAAATGCGCGAGGCTTACAACACTGATTAGAAGAACATTGTGGGAAATATGTGTTCCCTTGCCAAATAACCTGCATTCTTGCCCTTTATATTCAAGGCAGAAATTCTGAAAGAAAAGGAAATTATCTTTAATATATCACGAACTATATGTGAAAAAGATAAATTCTATACAATTACACACTAATATATTAACTAACTAACGTCTATGCTATCTAGACTAATATTATAATATAAAAAGGGAAACGTTGTATTTTTGTACGTTTGTAACAATTAAACTCAAAAACTACTGGACCAATTTCGATAACATATTTACCGTTAGAATGCTACATTATTGCTGAGTAAAAAATAATTATAATAATTTGCTTACTTAAAAACTGAAAACCTAAACTTTTTTTAAATTATTGCCTTATCATCGGTCCTTAACATGTGTGCAAAATTTCAGATTATTCCGTCTACTGTAAGAGGGGAAAAATTAATTTCAAAGATTCTGTTACATACCTAGATTAAAACATTGATAGATACGTACCGGGCTAACAAAAGCGTGTCCGGACGGGCCGCTAGTTATTTAATAATTTGTGGTCAGTGTCTACTTTTCCCAAAGGAATTCTAGCATACGGTGACGTCATAAGTATAGATACATCTCAATATATTAATATAGGTATATCTCTCTCTTTCTCGCCTCGTCTTCTTTTTTAGGGTTCCGTACCCAAAGGGTAAAAACGGGACCCTATTACTGAGACTTCGCTGTCCGTCCGTCCGTCCGTCCGTCCGTCCGTCCGTCCGTCCGTCCGTCTGTCACCAGGCTGTATCTCAAGAACGGTGATAGCTAGAGAGTTGAAATTTTCACAGATGATGTATTTCTATTGCCGCTATAACAACAAATACTAAAAATAAAATAAAATAAATATTTAAGGGGGGCTCCCATACAACAAACATGATTTTTAGGGTTCCGTACCCAGTATCTCAAGAACGGTGATAGCTAGACAGTTGAAATTTTCACAGATGATGTATTTCAATTGCCGCTATAACAACAAATACTAAAAATAAAATAAAATAAATATTTAAGGGGGGCTCCCATACAACAAACATGATTTTTAGGGTTCCGTACGCAGTATCTCAAGAACGGTGATAGCTAGACAGTTGAAATTTTCACAGATGATGTATTTCTATTGCCGCTATAACAACAAATACTAAAAATAAAATAAAATAAATATTTAAGGGGGGCTCCCATACAACAAACATGATTTTTTTACCGTTTCTTGCTCGATAATAATAACGTTGCCTTATGTTGCATAGATAATGGTACGGAACCCTTCGTGCGCGAGTCCAACTCGCACTTGTTTACAATTTTTCTTTCTTTTTTATACTAATAAGCCATTTGTGGTGCCCTTAAAATTTCTGTTGCGTCAGGCAGGTGAGAGTCACGCCTTTGGTGTTCCAAATATCAATGGGCTAAACTAACCACTTACCCCGTAAGATTTTTTACTTTATTGCTATAAATTAAACTTACCTTGATTATATTAGAAGCCATTCGTTCTAAGAAGGCACTAGTGAAGAGAGCTGCCTCATCACCACAAGATCTCCTTACAGTCTGCTCTGAGCACGCTAAGTATTCTTGGAAAGAACTAAAATGAAAAGAATATAACATTACTATCAAAAAGAACTTTTAATTTATTTAGAGTGTTTTCTATGTATTATAGTTATGTATGAAAAATATGTATATCCCTATTCTGGTACCAACAACACAAGAAGTTTGGCTTAGAACCAGAGGACGTTGTGTGAAATGTCCACGAATAAAATTACAAACTATACACAAACAAAAAAATTTTATATGAATAGTCCTTTGCAGGACAGGGCTTAAAATTCTTGTTTTATTCCACCATTGTGTAATTGCACAGTCAGCGACGTAGAAATCCTACATGAATAATTTAACAAGAATTGACAAACACGTTATGCACTAACTTCTATGTAGCTTGAAAAAAATTGGTCAAGTGCGAGTCGGACTCGCGCACGAAGGGTTCCGTACCATTATCTATGCAACATAAAGCACGTTATTAATAAATGAGCAAACAACACACACAATACTTAATTAATCACGTTTGTTGTATGAGAGCAAGAAACGGTAAAAAAATCATGTTTGTTGTTTGGGAGTCCCCCTTAAATATTTATTTTATTTTATTTTTAGTATTTGTTGTTATAGCGGCAATAGAAATACATCATCTGTGAAAATTTCAACTCTCTAGCTATCACCGTTCTTGAGATACAGCCTGGTGATAGACGGACGGACGGACGGACGGACAGTGAGGTCTCAGTAATAGGGTCCCGTTTTTACCCTTTGGGTACGGAACCCTAATAAAAACGAATACAATAAACAAATTAAAGCTATATTTATGAAAATATATTACGATTTTATATCAGATAGTGGTAGGGGATTCTAATAATTATCCACTATACCACTATTGTATCCCTGGTCGGGTCATGGTAATATCTGAGTGACTACCATGGCCCGGCGAAGGGACGAGGAGGAACACCGTGGGATTTAGTGGGTAGGTCGGGTTCGTTTCTGACCCGGGAGTCCCACACAAAGTGCATATATGCATTCCACACGTAAAAAAAAGAACGTATAATAGACTGTACCAGTTTAAAGTAGTAAAAGACACTGTACCAATGTCTTTTACCAGAAAATTAAAAAACAATAAATACACTGCAGAGTATTAACTAATGAATCAAAATGATAACAATATCTCTCCCACAGATATAATATCAAATGAATGAAAAAAAAATGTCCATCGAGTCAACTGAAACATCGACAAAATTAATGAACGTGAAATTGATCCACCTTCGCAAAATATTAAGTTAAATTCAATGTTAAATTATGGAATTTTGTCTTTGATTTGCGAGATCTTATAAAGTAGGTCTAATTCTGAATCAGTCAAATTATATCATAAAAGTAAACAGGCCTGTGATTCGGGCGGGTGATGTCAATTTACATGTAAATTGGTACACAAACTCGTCTTATTACGTATTATACCAGTTAAATTACGTTTTATACAAGTAATTAATTGGTAAAACTGGAGAGGGCAAGTTTTCGTACATTATTTTAGTAGCAGTATTAATTGTTTTGAACAACTCCACTAGACTCTCTTGACTTCTCTTAATAACTTCGATGACAGTTTAATTTGTAGAAGTTTAACGTTCTGAGAGTTACTGTCTGTCTAAAGTAAATCTGACAATATTAAAATAAGCGGCTCTAATTTTATTTACAATAATGTTTCGTTGGCAAGAATTCTTTTCCTATCAGAATTAATTGGTATAATAAAAATATGATGTAGATGTATGATAAATACGTCATCAGATTTAGCAATAACTTCAAAGTACAAAAAGTAGCATGCAGGCGCCCAACCTGCATGCTACTTTTTGTACTTTAGTGTTCTTCAAACCAACGCAATACATATTATTATTACAAAACAGATAAGCTCTTTGGTATGAACTACTAATGGCTAAAAAACTACTAAAAACATTACTGATCAAAAGATTGCCAGTTATGGTATATTTTGAATAATGCACCAGCGAATACCTGACTACGTTAAAAAGGACAAAATTATAAGACGTTTATGTTTATGATGAACCAACCCATGTCAAAAGCCAAAAAGTCAAACAATCTCAATGGTGAACAAAGAAAAAAAAGCAAATGGTAATTTATTTATCATTCCTGAAATGTTACTAGACCGCCCGTTGTGAGCTTTAAAACTGATTTCATACGAAGAATTGAATTTACACTGTTAGATAAAGCTACATCCAGTTTATGTATTTAACCAACCATCCCAAGGTAGGCATACCTTTTTCAAAGAATGTCACATCATTCTTTGAAAAAGGTATGCCTACCTTGGGATGGTTGGTTAAATACATAAACTGGATGTGATAAGATTTTAATAAAATGAAAAAAGTAAGAAAAACGTATCGTAGGTCGTCTGTAAGCGTGGCGACGGATTGGGTATACATTAAACGCCACATCAATCCCTTTCCTATTCATAGGTGCTAAGCAATATTCAACGCCACAATCATAATCAATAGCCTCAATTTGCAAAATAGTCTATATTCCGAAGTGGGATAAACAATATAAAACATGATATACTCATAGCTATGAACATAGACATAACGTAAATACGAAAGTTAGTTAATTAAAATACATAATACAAGTATTTCTTACCAACAAATAGTCCTTAAATGTTCTTCATGGCTTGTCGCAAGCCCGGTTTGATCAGTTTGATACTGGTCATTCTGTTGATGGTTATTCAATGTCATAAGTGTAACTTCATAGTTTTTGCTACAAACTTCATAGTCTGACCTCACATTCTTTACACAATCTGCGTGTTTTAGATATTCATCTTGATATTTTCCTTTAGTGCATAATTCCTGAACAACATCAGTGATGCCAGCGTATATTCGACGAAATACAACTTGTTCGTGTTTCTCCATACATGTGTTTGTGTAGTTATCAATGCATTTGATACCTGATCGTAATTCACTGTAACAAACAAAAATAAATTAAGTATGTATCTTTATCTTTATGTGTACATAATTATTTTTGGATGTATGTCCCTAAGTGAGCTTAGATCTTCAAAACTACGCAACGGATTTTGGTGCGGTTTTTCTAATAGATAGTTTTGTGACTTTTTTGTATAATTTGTTAGTTTAAATTCCACGTGTAGGAAGTTGCAGGCAACAGCTAGTATGAAAATATGTATTACGATAAAAATTCTATGCTGGAAAGAAACTTCGGGTATACATGACCAGATCTATGAATGAAAATAAAGCCAAGCAAGTGTATTTGGAACGTAGCAGATGGCACTATAGTCTCAGCCTACCCCCATGGGAAATAGTAGTGACGGTATGATGATGAGTTACAGAGTTGCATATTTTGATAAAAACAGCACTAATCGTTTGCCGCATAAGCTAAAGTAACTAGGAATAATCAAGTGTGCTTATGTTTTCGGAGCTGCTAGTGTAAACACCAAAATCTTTACACTGAAATAAAAAATAAAACGTAACTTGACAACACGCTGTCATGTCACAATAACTCCTTGACCTAAGTTTTATTAACAATTAAAAAATACAGTAACTTAAATAAACAACTGCAAGTGCTATCACTGTTTATCTTTATTTCTTGCGAACACAAAAATAAGCGTGTTTTTTAGTAAACTAAAAAACACGCTTAAATATCCTATTTTTTTAATGATTTCATTGTCATCAATACTCAATTCTATGCTATGTCAGAGACATAGTTTCTGTTGTCACAACCGTAAACAAAAGTAAACAATATGATATTTTTACCTGATTCTATAAACAAATCATTTTTATGTGAAATTATCTGATTGTATATGAAAGGCATACGTAGAAACACAATAATCTTGGTGAGTCTACTCATATACAATTAAACTATTACGTGTATAATTAAAAATACAAGTGTGGTCATAGTGTTAATTCAACATGCTATTTTAGTAATTCTGATCAAGGAATTGGGATTATTCTTTTAAATTATTTCATTGTCATCGGTCCTTGTTGGGTGTGCGAAATTTCAGATCAATCCGTCTACTGCAAGTGGGTGAAAATTACTTTCAAAGATTCCGTTACACAGATTAATACATTGATAGACACCAAACTTATAAAAGCGTGTTAAGGGCCTACATCAATATTATCGTATATCATCGCCGACACGTACATATTAACACAGCCAGTAGGCACAGAAAATGAAGAATTAGGGATACTTTTCCTATTTACTCAAAATCTACTAAATATATTTTAATTCTGATTTACGTGTTTCTATACATAATAGTTATCTATGTTTTTAAAGTTATTTCATTAGTTAATACGCGATAATAGACCGACAAATGAAAAAAATAAAAAATTAGAGAGGTTGTTTCGCCTAGATTTTCTATCGAGAAAACTTTTTTCAATCGCGTTTCTGAGTTTATGCGATCCTAGATCATATATTGAAAAAACATATACTTAAAAATTAGAGCTCTAGCCATTCAATCTAAAGAAACAATGAAAACTTCGTACATAGAAAAATGCACGAAGCTATTTTGGTATCCTCGTAATATCTTGATTTCTTTTAAAGATGTCTTCAAATGAAACAAATTTGTATGGGTTCTATAAAGTTAAAGTTTTGATTTTCAGTGTTATTTTAAGACTGGATATTAAACAAAGGCCTCTGACTGATTAGTACCTACTTTCCACTGGGAATACCGACAAATAAACTGAAACTTTAAATTGCATTATAAATCTTATAGATAAAGTTTTTTAAACACAAGTTTAATTTGACCGATTTAATTTTTTAACATAATACCATTGAGACTACAATCAAGTTAATTAGCTGTCAGGTTTAAAATTAACTTTAATTAGTCTAATTTTCTCATTTTCCTTAACAAATAAGTAGCTAAACATTTACTTATGAAAACTATTTTTTGAAAGGTAGGTCCCCAAATGATATGTATTTCTTAGCCAGTGTTACAATATCATTATTTTAAAAATTAAATAGGCGAGTGGGCAAATGAAGTAGAAATATTGTCCTGCTGGGAATTAAACACACGTCCTCGTGAACGGCAGTTCGACACACACTACTGCACCATTGGGTGCTTTGCATAGCAAATATGTTATGACATTTTTTTCATCTTCAGCAGTATTGACAAATAAATTAAATTCGAACGGCATCGTTCTATCTCTGTAATCAAATTTTAATGGCATATATAAAATCGTTCTAAAGCTCACTAGAGACAGCTTTTTACAAAATAATTAAATTTTAATGATACCGTTAAATTCTTACGTAAACCTCCTTAATTAGCGCAACTGTTAGATAAATATTCAAACTCAGTACAGTCTTTGCAGTGCTGGGATTAGCCCGAATGAGGACTTGTTAAAATTCTAAAATAGGGGTTTTTGATTGCTATATCAGAAAAAGTGGTTACGGACCTTTGGATCCGGGTAAAATGTTTTTATAATAAACTATTATTTGATTGCGGAACCCCATAAATATTATTATTATATAAGTAGGAAACATCTGCTGTGACAGACGAATAACTCGGAACCAAACCCTATGCGAACACGCCTGGTCAGTAACGACAATCCCTTCCGAAGTGAAGGAGGCCCGTGCCCAATAGTGGGACGTTCATGGGCTGGAGAGACGAAGAGCGAGAGATTGAAACGAGAGAGAGATAGAGAGAGAAGATTAGCTGTCAAAACATTCTGATAATATCGAACTATTTGTACTAAGCAGAGATAACATCGTAGCAAATTTCTTATATCAGTAGTGCTATGACTAGTCACGCCACTTCTTATGTAAATGATTAATAAATTATTTAAACAATAACAATTAGCTTTAACTGCCAGCAAATCGTGTAACAATATTATGATATTGTAAGACCTTACTTTATTGTAACAACTTTTTCCTTATATTATGACATCTATAATAACATGGGGTTAAAAGATGAATGAAACTACTATAGATTAATTTTATTACCTTTGGGGTTTACTTTCGGGAGATTTTTTACCATTATTGTAGGTAATTATAGTTTTCTTGAGATTTTTCTTAGTTAAATGAAGCAAAGCAAATAAATGTTTTGTGAAAGCCTCCATATAAAATAGGCATAAATATATCAATTAATTAACATATTAATAAAATGTATATCTTGCTATTAGTTTAACTTGCATAGGAAATTCCTATCATCTTTGGCGACGCAATCTTTGAATACATATTTAGCATATTTAGTATCGGATATTCGTGCATTAGGCAAGAGCAAAATATGCACAATACTTGTTTGGATACTAACATTGATAGTAATACATCTGTTTCATTATTTACGGTAGTAGTAAACAACACTATGCACAATAGAAATATTGGATTAATGCCAAAACTAATCCAGAACCACCGAACATACTCAATTTAAATATTAAATGGTTTGACCATGGAACGACCGGAAGAACGTTATTGACTATTAGTACAATTTCTGTACAAACTGCAGTATAAACTGAGACGGATTATTTGAAATTGGTATTGGTTTACCGCAGACAAGACCACTAAATGAAGATGAGTTTAAATGCTTTCCAATAGAGCTATTCCACTAGTAGTCCTCGCGTAACTTGCGGTGTACGGGTGAACTAACTCTATCATAACTTTTGGTGAGAATAATTGTGACATATTTGTAATAATATCTAGCCTACAGTCACATGATGTGACTAATATAATTTGCTTATTTAGAAAACTAAAAAGAAACAGGCTTAAAGACCGGATGTTTTTTTGAAATTTATTTAAACTAAATCCCAAAAATATATCATGGAATGCGCATTTAGAAACGTCGTATTGTAATAGTTAATTCTTTGTTGGCATTATACTGTCGCATAATCTAAGTGAAATTATGTTTCTAAAACAATGAAAGGCAAAAATCTTATCTCACAATATTTTATGGAAGCTGTATTCATATCTATACAATATTTGCAGTAATAAACATATAACATGCCATTGCAGAAAAATAAATACCTACTTACCGTAACTACGCACATACATTATTTATTTTAATTAAGTCTTTTTAAGTAAACATTATGATAACTCAAAAGATACTTCAGTTATCTGACAAATAATGTAAGTAGTTATCGACAAACCTTTTTTAATCTTACAAAAAAAAAAACCTAAAACTACAAAGTCAATGAATTTTTCGTAGCGCGATTTATTATCAATCATTAGAAATTATGTCACATAATCGAGAGTCGACGATTGCGGCCGTTTGGTATTTTCGAAGAATTACGTACTTATCTAATATTAAATAGCTTCTGCCCGGTACGCGTGGAATTTAGAAATTAATGGTCTTATTCATAATGACTTATCGAAGGTTTAAAAGTTCGCTAAAATCGGTTCACGAAAATTGTAAAAACTTGTTATTCATGAGTCTTTTTACGCTAGAACGTTTATTATCTCTCCGATAAAAGCTCCGTTTAAAACTGCGATAAGTCATTATGAATAAGACCATAAGTCTAAACAAATTATACAAAAAACCGCATCAAGATCTGGTACGTAGTTTTGAAGATATAAGCTCACATAGGGACATACATACAAAAATAATGACTTACAAAAATAACAGGCTAAATAGTTATATGACATTGTATAATAGATTTACAGTTTTTTTTTCAAACAAAGTAATAAGCTTTATTATATAATTATATGAACACCTGGTTCCCTGTTTCTTTTGAAGTAAAAAATATTTTAAAGTTGGCTTTATTGCGTTTCTTCGCATTACTAATGAATCTGTCTACAGAAACTTACTAAACTGATTTCTTTTAGTAATTACACTAACCTAGCAAGTAATTTAAGGGCCTACATCAATATTATCGTATATCATCGCCGACATGTACATATTAACACAGCCAGTAGGCACAGAAAATGAAGAATTAGGGATACTGTTCCTATTTACTCAAAATCTACTAAATATACCGGGTGCTTCAAAAAAATGTATACACACTTTGAACTTCCATAGAAAATTTATTTACCGTTCTACAAAGTTAAATTTCAGGAAAATAGAAAGCTGAAAGTCCAATGTAAATGAAACATAAATAACAAATGTTAATACTGTTCAAATTGGTGACCTGCAGCATCAATACAATTCTGAGTACGAGTCACCACTGATTCTGTACATCGTATCAAAACGTCCAATGAGATTTCTCTACACACTGCTTGAATCTCATTCCAAAGAATGTCTAGGTTACGTGGTTTACGTTTGTACACCTCATCTTTTACTGTGCCCCACAAGAAGAAATCCAGCGGTGTAAGATCTGGAGAGCGTGCTGGAAACTCGATTGGCCCGCTGCGTCCTATCCACTGGCCTTTTCTTGTGGGGCACAGTAAAAGATGAGGTGTACAAACGTAAACCACGTAACCTAGAGAACAGTATTAACATTTGTTATTTATGTTTCATTTACATTGGACTTTCAGCTTTATATTTTCCTGAAATTTAACTTTGTAGAACGGTAAATAAATTTTCTATGGAAGTTCAAAGTGTGTATACTTTTTTTTGAAGCACCCTGTATTTTAATTCTGATTTACGTGTTTCTATATATAATAGTTACTTATGTTTTTAAAGTTATTTCACAGACAGACAAATGAAAAAAATAAAAAATTTGAGAGGTTGTTTCGCCAAGATTTTCTATCGAGAAAACTTTTTTCAATCGCGTTTCTGAGTTTATGCGATCCTAGATCATATATTGAAAAAACATATACTTAAAAATTAGAACTCTAGCCATTCAATCTAAAGAAACAATGAAAACTTCGTACGTAGAAAAATGCACGAAGCTATTTTGGTATCCTCTTAACTAAAAATATTACAAAAGTTACTTCCTTCACACCTTCCTTCCTTTCATTACTGCGTTTAGTCTCATGTTCTTTAATATTTCTGATAGGGAAATAACTTAGAAAGACTATAAAATACTTACACGCAACTTTTCTCCAGTTCTTCTCTGGTAAGCGCGAAAGATATTTCTGGAGAACTGAGTACTGGTAGAGCCATTGAACATCTTTGTAAGAGATCTTCTTCACGATTGCAATGTTCTTTGAGTGCACCTGTTAACAAATAAAACACCTTGTTATTTTTGGATCCGGACATAAAAACAAACCTTTTAATACAGGATTTTGAGGTCCGTCTGTCTGTACGTCAAACTTTCGGAAGGAAGTTATAGCCATCATAATGTAGTTCTGTGACTTCTGTGTATTCCTATCATGCAAAAAATATAACCAATTAACCATCGTAATCGGAAAATACGGCTAAAATGTGGGCCAACACCAACTGGGCTAATAAAAATCACTAGATAGAGGCAGGAATCTTTTCAAAATTGCTAAACAAGTTTATCAACCAGATATAATATTTCAATTCCCAGCCACTAGCGCCATAACACTCATAACAGCAACAATACACTGTCTCTATGCCCATAAATATGAGAGCCTGTGTATTGTGCGCTACCACAATACATATTCACCCTCGATTTTATGGTAATTTCAAATTAGATGAGATTTAAGGCAAATTGCTTGTCCATTGTGCTAAAATACTATTATTACTTTTAATGAAAACATTTTTAAATGCACTTTTATATTGCGTGTTTTTGTATCCAACAAACCTCATTAATTCAATATAATAATCAATTTTAAAACAACCATTTTATTAAACCTATTAACATTGGTGCTAACATTGCTAATAACTTTTTGAACTTGACAATTATTATTTCAAAGTTTTTAGCAAGTATTTATTATCCTAGGCTTCTGGATATTTCAAGGTTATTTATTTTCCATCTTAACAAAGAGGATGCCTCCTTTATAAATCTACTTTACCTGTTATTTAGTTAGGTGAAAAGTTTAAATTAACTTGTCTTAGTTCCTTTGAAGTCTAGAAACTTATAATTTGAAGCCTATTTGGGGAGTTCAGATACCTTTATATTAGATTCTTAATAAAAGAACGGAAAATTCTAATTAAATAATATGCTGCAATTACAAAACAAAAATCTTTCGACAAAAAAAATTCGCTATATTTTATTTGCCAAAAGAACTTTAGCTATTTTCTATACATACATTGACTTCAGCTGTTCGCTCGCTATACACTTGATTATTATCTACATACAGATATTTTACAGATTTATCTATATACTTTCTCATGTGTCGGCAAGTGTTTGTTTCGTTATCTAACCGTGACGTAATTTTGCCGTGAATTCGAGTCATTGACGTGATCAAGTTTCACGTTGCCAGCTACACAATCAGCTGTTAATCCCACAAGTTAATCCATATGTGATAGCATGGAAAATTACCCAAGCCTAGTTACTTCCTTTTACTATTAAAAATATACTTATAAATATACTGGTTATAGACTTGTTCCTATCTAATAGTAAGTATAAATGTGGCTTGCTATGTGGCTTCCTATGTGAGCAATAATTTACCCCTTCCGAACTTGTATTACCGATTTGTAAATTTTTTATTTGTATTTTGATATGTCTAAAAATAGGATGTTAGTAAGGTGACTAAGATGTTGGGTTTTTTTTTTTTCGCCTTCTGCCCTGCCGGGCCATGATAAGATGTCATAAGGGTACTCTCCCGATTAATGACAAAAAAATCGTACATAATGTATAATACAATTAATAATATAATTTTTATTAATATAATTTTTACGAAAACGCGTTTAAAAATTAAATCAAATGCACGGGAAACTGCGGGGGTATAGTAAGTAGACTAAAGACCATAAATGATGAAATACAAGACCTGGAGCGCAAAAAGGATCTATAATTCTCCTAATTATTGGCAATGGCCTCGTATCGTCATCTGCCATCGTGTTTACCCTGTCAAACAAGTGGTTATTTTTACCAGTCGTTACCGTTCTTAGCGCTAAACATTCCAATGGTGTAGTGGGGAGTCGAGCCCACCACGCTCCATTCTGTTATTGGCCGGTTGATATCGTACGATATTTTTACATGTGTGTGTTCAACGTAACTATTCATAAACTCTCACACTACATTATCACTCAATCGGAGAGTAATTTAAGAAGTACAAGTATAGGACGGGAGTCTGATTGAATTGCTCTGATACCATAGGAAGTCTGATCGTTGCCTTGACATAATGACGTACCCGTTTCATTTGTTTTGATTCCTTGTTAACCTCATAAATTGTGCACTCGGCAGTCGGCAGTTGCGTAACGTTCTTATTCAGCTCGGATAACATGCTTACCTAGTTTTATATTTTCACACGGTAATGCATAATCATTCATATTTTATACACACCTGTCTATTATATTGTTTTGTTAATATAAATACCTACTTTCGTAATTTACCTACGTAATTTGTACCTACTTGGGTCTTAAGGTAATGACTGAACAAATATTACATGTGCCAGCTTATTTAAAAATGTCAATGACATGAGTGCACTAAAATTTTTCTGAATGCCAGTTTAGAAGCGATAGGTATCTTTTTAGGAATCTTCTCGAACATAGTAGGTAAGCAAACGTGTAGCGACTGTAACCAGATAAAAATGATATGCAAGCAAAAATAAGTCATACCGCTTATAAAGAGTTCTTTGAATGCAGTTGGTGACTTCATAAAATTGGTATTCGAGATCAATGCTTTGTAGTTTGATTTCTGTATTGAATATTATAATTAAATAGGTTTAACGAGAGTGTGATGGGTAACAGAAAGCTTGGAAAAAAGAAGTCTTGTGTCGACGCGAAATATTTTGAGATAACAGCGGTAGCAAGAAGTAAAATAAATTTTGAGTGAGTGTTATTTGGTAAAATACTTCAGCGCATTTTCTTTCAAGCGTGCTGTACGACTCCTTCTAAGTTTAAAGGTTACATACCTATCTTTTAATTTCTAACAAAATTATGTAGAAAATCTGTTCTAATATATGTAAAATCTAAAGGTAAGAATGCTAAATAATGACGTTGTAAAATTTGTTTAAAACAACTAGTTATAAGAACTTAAAAAAAAGTAAACTTTCACAATTAACACTCCGAAGATACTGTTATTCAAATTTTCCTTACGTTTTACTACTACGTATATCACGGAGATAATGACATTGATAACACAATATGCAAATACCCATACCTATCTTTGCTATGTCCATGGTAAGAATTTCAACTTTAAATCTACAAAACCTCACAACGTTAATAATAATAAAAAAAATTCACGATTTTAATGTGTAGGTATATCTGATTAATTATAAATAAAAATATTTGCCTAATTAGAAGCATTAAAGCTGAAAAGAACCTTGTGTAAAATCAAAAAAATATATAATCAAGGCAATCAATAAAAAATTTTGTAACACAACTATTTTAAATTATAGAAATAAAGTCATTTCAATCTATACTAGAATACATAAATCCAATGTTTTAATTAGCCATCTTTTTAACTGCGGACTCTCGATTCTCCATAAGATTTTTTTTAACAACATATCATATAAATGTAGAAATTACATCTCTGTTACATTTTGTTTAGTTGACAGTCAGGGTTAAGCTACGTACGAGCGACTTCTCGCATTCCGCCTACATTACAATAATAATAAACAATATCAAGAGCGAGGTAAACTCGCACGCTTAGGGTTCCGTGCCTACTTAACCGAAAAATATAAATAACTAAATACAAAAAGACAGTTAATTAAGCATAAAACAACTCACCAACTTAACAGCAATGGTGAGTTATAATAAAGGGAATCGCCTACATTTCAGCTACTTCATAAGTTGGTATTAGTTTAACAATTCATTCATGTGATGTGATAACAAATTACAAGATTTTGGATTTTTCCCTATATCAGCACTATGTAGGCTTGTTCCATGCCAAATTTCAAGTCTCTCAAGAAGTAACCTGTAAATTTTGATTCCCTAGCGCAAGTCGAAAATACTAAAAAATGGCTGTAATTCGGTTATCTTCTGAATAGAATAGAATAGAATACACTTTATTGTACACCATAAATTACATGTCACTTAACTAATGTAACAATAAAACATGTACAATTGGCGGTCTTATCGCATATTGCGATCTCTTCTAGACAACCTTTAGATGGACTCAGTTTATTTGGAAAGGGGTATTAGTGGTGTACTTGCTATGTATAAATTCCAAGTAAGAAGAAAAATCTTATATTACGCATAATCAATACATACTACAGATATACATACACATATAGATATATAGATCCATAAATGTACATAAACCTATACATAATTCTAAATAGAATAGAATACTTAAATATATACATAAACATAATGATGAGAAGTTTGGATTGAATTGAACTGAATGCGTAGATCTAAAATATTGATTGTGTTTTTTACAGTAAGAGACCGCGTAGATATCTACATTTGGTATGAATTTCAAGTTTATAGAGTCGTAGAGAGACTATAAGGGTTTGTACAAACCCTAAAAAGGTAAAATTCTGAAACTTACTTCTTTATAATTGTGGAAGAAAAGCAAACTGACGATTTATTGTTTAGCTGTAAAATGGCGTTGTTGTTAGCTCATCTAATTTTTCTTTTCAAATTTCACGCGTACGACTCGCGGGCACTGCTAGTTTAATATAAATTAAACTTTCTTATTTTATATTAAAATACACAACACTACTGCGACCAGTATTGCAGCATCTTTATTATCAATAGTAATACACTTGTTATTTTAGACCAAAATAAGATAATTATTATAATGACGTAAACAGATTATCATTAGTACCCCTAGCATTGTTTGTACTAATAAGATAATCTACTGTCTTATGGTATGATTTTATGTACGCAATAGCACATAATTATTATTTAAGCTCAATGTCCTTGACGAAAGACGCATGTCTAAAAACCAAATTGTCTAAGAGTAAAGACGAATGTTTAAAAACCAAATTGTCTAAGGGTAAAGACGAATGTTTAAAAACTACACTGTCTATGGGTCAGGTAACATGTCTAAAAACCGAACTGCGTCAAAACTCACCTATAGTTAGCTGAAATAAAAGAAAACGCGAGCATTCACTTTTACCAAGTTTATAAGCACCTAATTTGTATACAACATTTTAATCATCGATGGATGAAGTTAGTTATCTAATAAAAATAATTGGTCAAGTGCGAGTCGGACTCGCGCACGAAGGGTTCCGTACCATTATCTATGCAACATAAGGCAACGTTATTAGTATCGAGCAAGAAACGGTAAAAAATCATGTTTGTTGTATGGGAGCCCCCCTTAAATATTTATTTTATTTTATTTTTAGTATTTGTTGTTATAGCGGCAATAGAAATACATCATCTGTGAAAATTTCAACTGTCTAGCTATCACCGTTCTTGAGATACTGGGTACGGAACCCTAAAAATCATGTTTGTTGTATGGGAGCCCCCCTTAAATATTTATTTTATTTTATTTTTAGTATTTGTTGTTATAGCGGCAATAGAAATACATCATCTGTGAAAATTTCAACTCTCTAGCTATCACCGTTCTTGAGATACAGCCTGGTGACAGACGGACGGACGGACGGACGGACGGACAGCGAAGTCTCAGTAATAGGGTCCCGTTTTTACCCTTTGGGTACGGAACCCTAAAAACTCATGTTTATTTTTACAATGTCTATCTATATCAAGTAGGTACGTTCATGTGTATCTTTTATTAACAATGTTAAGCTAAAAGGTGGAATAAACCGTTACGATGCTAGCAGCTATGTTCGTCATTCAGTAATCAATCATTTTAACTTTAAATTTTTAAAGTAGCTAGGCTTTTACTCAAGGTTTTTGAACTTGCAAAAATTAGATACTTATAACTATAGTTACATAGCATTCCTATACATGCAAAAATATTAATGGGATATTTATAGGATAACCTATTATGTTTGGGTATATAAGGTAGATATTTGTCATTTTTATCTGAGAGCTGTTAAGAAAAATTACTAAAGAATTATTTTATTTAAAGAAATAAGAACTTATAATACAGTTTTAGTAAAAGGCCAAGCATCTTAGTATTACGATTAACGTGTCGACTAAAACCGGATCAAACATGACGCAACTTTTAAATATTTTACATTTCTAATGAGTTAAAATAACGATATCTATACTAATATTATAAAGCGGAAGAGTTTGTTTGTTTGTTTGTTTGAACGCGTCAATCTCAGGAACCACTGGGTCGATTTGAAAAATTCTTTCAATGTTAGATAGGGCATTTATCGAGGAAGGTTAGGATTAGAAGGCTATATAACAACATATAACGCTACGACCAGTAGAAGCGAAGCAGTAGTGAAAAATGTTGCCAAAACGGGAAAAGTTTTCTAAATTCCAAGCGTACGGAGTCGCGGGCAAAAGCTAGTGTATGATAAAAATGTTAATTTGGTTTTGACCAAAATTCCTGTTTAAATAGCAATATGTATGTTTTGAGGCAAAAGCCAAACATTGCCGGTACGTGCTTGCTACCAATCGTAAGTGATAAGTCACTGTGATAGAAGGCAATTTAGTGACGAGTCACGCGATTGTCACGTTAATATCAGATCGCTCGATCGTCCTATCGTCTTCTTTATGGTTACCTCACAACCTATTTTGTTGTCTATCTGTTAAAGAAATTAAACGATTAGCGAAGCCTTTATTTTAAAAATCTGGCATAATTATCTAACTAAAATTATAGTATTGGCTTAAAAAATTAAATGCCTACGAAGAACTAAACTTTCGAGATTACCAACTCTAGCAGATGTTACATGATTACATTATTTTTCAGCTGGATGAGAAAGCATTCTCGGGAAAAAAGAGTAGTGACTCTTGTATTATTAATCCGTCACCACGCGGACAATAACTCGATCTCCCCAGCCCATTAAGGTCCCACTGTTAGACAAGGGCCTCCTCCACTTTGGGAGGGATTATGATCTATTGCGCCGCCCTGACCAGACGTGTAATCCGTGTACAATATTCCTTGGCTTGCTTTTACAACACCCTGGAAGGAAAAAGCAATAACTATTAATATTTATTTACTCAGACGCATGTGAAGTGGTTGAGGTATGATTGTAAATGGAACATAAATACTTGATCGATGATAATACTAATATTATAAGACAAAAACATTTTGATAAGCTATAGCATTGTCTTTGTGTACAATCTCATGTTACCAGATGTAGTGTTTTTCTGGAGAAAATGTTTGCATCATCTATAATAAATAATCTATAGGTATAATACGCAACCGCACTCGCAACTTAGCACAAATAATGCAACTTGTATCTCATAGGATTCCAATGAATTTCTTGAAATTTAAAATGCTTGTTTGCCATCGAAAAAGGTGGTTTTAGAAGACGATAAATCGATTTAGCTTAGGTTTAATTTTCAATAACGATTTCCAAATAACATAATCCGCAAAGCTCAATCATCCAGGTTTCTAAATAAATATTCAAAGACGAAAGTAGTGTTCCTAGAGTTATTTGCAGATGCATCGTTCTGTATAATTTGTATTCTCATTCATCGTGTTGATCTAAAGACAGGCATCATTTACCTGCTCTTGCTTTTACTACTATTATCCTACTATTATCCTGTCATCGCGCAAAGAATACCAAGAAATATTAATTATAGTCAAATGAGCGAATATACTTATTTTGAGAAACTTAATCTTTTATTATTTTCATTTGCACTATTTTGCGTTCATTTATAGTCACATAGACTAATTGATGTTAAATTAATAGGTGCTAATCTTAATATTACACATTTTTCTTTCTAAACATGTTTTATTATGTTATAACACACAGTGTGAACCTAAAACGATTATCATATTTTAAGTATCAAATTTACAAGAGCTACATACTGCTATAGGCGAGGTATAATTCATGATCGTGGCCGACACAAAAGCAATTCCAATTATATTCAACAATACGTGGCTTTAATTAGATGGGCATCATATATTATTGGATTAACACCACACAATGGAATAAGCTTCGTTAAATTGTATAAAATATCCCTGAACACTGAAGGTTATGGGCACAGCATTAGTGGAAAAGATATTCCAAACATTGTACACCAAAATAAAATCTATATACATATTTAGTTTAAAATAACAAAAATATCTACACTTGAATAGACAATGAAGCTAAAAACTTAACTAATTCTTATGGGTTTTCAAAATAAGCTTGCATGATTTGATTGCAGACAATCATTCATTATGTCTGTCTAGAGTTAGAAATTCATAATATTATTATGGGCAAGTAAAACTAAATACCTAAAAGTGTGTAATAAAAAGCACCTACGCTTATTGCTCTTCATACATATTATTTAGAAATTAATTAAACTTTAACCCCGACTGTTCCTACTACCACATAGAAAAAGTTATATAAGTTATATTAACTAAGTACCATAAAGATTTTGTTGTTTTTACGGCTTCATTTTAAATTAAAATAAATTGGGTCAGTTGATTCATTACTTATTTATTTTTATGTTCAGGGTGATTCCTCTGATATAATCACAGATAAAACTTCGCAAATATATAATATCTAGACATACGACAGCCTTATCAGACCTTTATCATTTCAAACTAATGCGATAATAACATATTATGAACAATCAGGTGATGTTTTTTTTTTTTACATTTAATGAAATATTTTGAATTTGACAAAATGTTATCAACTAACTGTGAATGAGTAACTAATTTACTCTAAAGTATGTATAGTTAGTTACTAACTAATAAAACTATGTATTACAACTGCTGTTATATGTTAATCATCATAAATTACCAAAAATATACAGAATGAACATAGATAGACCGCTTTAAAAGAAACGTAAAAATTACTTTTCATCATCATGTTTAGTATTGTCTGTAATACAAGTAATAATAAACCGAAATGTCTTTGTTATACATTGGATGATGTTCACGAAATATTATTAGGAAAACATATCAATGTCAAGATATATAAAGGAGCAAATGATCGCAAAGGAAATCTACCCAACCCAGCGATGTCTTTCCGTCGCACCGGCCATTTGTCATAGCGCTCAGATGGGATAACTTTTTCTCCAGACCGCTGACTTCATCCCAACTTTGAAAGGAAAACGAGCCTCATTATCACCCCTCGACACTAATGCGCTATTCTTACCGCTAATCGTCTCATTTCGGAATAATAAATCTACAACATTGCTATTACGACGGAATCATAATTTATCTTCACCTAATGATAAATGACAATGACAGTTATTGTTTAAATAAATTATAATTATTATACAACTATTATATCAGATAACATTTACATAATATATCAGATTTATAAGGACGATATTTAAGCCAACCATGTAAATACCAATAAATTCGGATAAAACAATTTCACACTGAAATCGCATTCCCAAACTAAACGGCTTATATCATAAAGCTCGGTTAGCGTTGTTGCGAAAGAATGAATCAACAGATTATCCAGTGATATAAATATAACAATAAATATTCCTAAATGGTAAATGTGGCAATAGAAGGATTATTTACTAGATCTTGATATTTTAAGCAATTCCTAAGTAAAACCTTTATTTATTTCAATCACAAATTTTAAATAAAACTTTCTTTATATTTATTTTGTTTGAAAATGCAGAAAAATACTTTATAGATAGATAGATAACTCTTTATTTGCACAAACACCAATTTTACACAGAATTTAAAAACAAAAAAGAAATACAGTCTTAAAATAATACCATTTATAATACCATTTTTAAAATAACCTAATAAGTTAACTTTAATCTAGGTGTTTACTTTTGCGCCGTCATAAATAACAGCACTAACACACGTAGCACTTACGAGTACAACCGTCGGGCATGTATGACCAGATGTATGAGTGTGGATGAAGCCAAGGAAGTATGCTTCGATCGTAGCAGATGGCGCTCTATAGTCTCTGCCTACCCCCATGGGAAAAAGGCCTGATGTTATAACGATGATGATGTTATGATGATGATGATGATAAATAACATGTGTAACTAGTTAATTTTGTTACAACATTACCATATTAGAAAGCACGTCACGTGCCAGTTTAGTTACATCTAGAATGTAATATTCAATTTATATCGTTTCAAAATTTGCTTGATTACGTAAAGTTTCATGGTGCCAAATTGACAGAGTTCATGCTGCGGGCTGGATGTAATTTTCCTTTTGCACGAGCCAGAATCGCGTATTGATGTCTAACGTCTACCTAACCCATTTTAACAATTCAATACACAGCTCGGAATACAATCGTTTTATAATACTCAATTGATATTTTATTATAGTTGGTTGTAACTGCCTTCCTTGCATCTCAGGACACGGTACAAGAAATTGGATCATGTAGTTACGAAAGAAATAGGTATAGGTAGTTATTGGACAAGATTAGGTACATGTTTGCTAGGTGGAGCATTTTCTTGAAACCAAGTCGAAGGACTTTTTACATCCCTAAATTACACAAATTCGTAAACGGATTGCCCAACGTAGCAAAACTAGCAAATGCTACAGGCCTCGACTGTTTAAGGACACCTCTAGGGCTCCTTAGACTTTTTAGGGGTCTGAAATTTAATTACTACTTTGAAATTTCTACTTTTACCCTTCACATAATTTGGTTCAAGCCCCGCTCAGGCTTAATCTGGCACTGTATGAAGTGACTATTGGGACTACTACCAAAGATTTTCTCCTACCCAACGAAGATTAATGGTCACGTTATAGAATCATTCTAGCACTTATTGCAGTTTTAAAAAACGCATATTTAAAAGTTTGTCATTGAATTCTTTTTTAACAAAGCAAGCTAGATCTTTGGCACCGTGTAAATGTCTGCCACGGGCACACTAGTAAATCCATGGCCAACTTGCTTACAACAGCGACGAAATATAATTTACGAATATTACAAATAGTAAACATCAAATTTAAAGTATTTTCAGGGATTATTGTTGTCTGCGGAACAAGATGAGGCACCCAAAAATTCAAATTTAGGCTTTATTATGTATGCCTCGAATATTTTTACATGTTTTTATTAACTAATAGTAAATATCTATGTATTTACGTAATATTAGTATTTATGTTACGAAATCTTTGAACATTGTTTTCATCCCTTTCCGAATCCGAGTTCCTTCCCTTTCCGGACTATTCTGAAAATTTTCTAACATTTTAATCGTAGATCATTGACAACTTATTCAATTTTTAACTATGTACATAGTATATTTTTATATTATACTAGCTGTCCCGGTGTTGTTTAGCCATACTAAAAAAAAAAGGTTTGAAAAATAGATGTTGTCCGATTCTTAGACTCGGAGGAGTACGTTAACTAACACTGTGACACGTTAAATTTAAATATTAGATATTCACCAATAATAAAAAAAAATATTAAACATAGGTAGTAGAATATTTTTTTAAAGAAACTAATCTCTATAATTTGTCATACTGACTATTCTCATGTCAATAGTGTTTTCTTGAAACCTTGTTAAACAATCCATAATTTGTTTTACACAAGTATTTCCTAATAACTTTATGGGGTCGCCTCAACTATAATTATCATTTTGTTAATATTTTGAGACAAATAAATAATTGATCTCCATTGTAAGTATAGTACGTACCTAAATACTTATAAATTAATTCAATTTACGAACCAATCTGAACACTTATTTACACAATTATTCATTCCTATGACGTCTATGTTTACATATTTCACAGTATCATTTACAAAAGCCAACATTTCACTTACATTTCACTTACACTTTTAATTCATCAATCTAGCTACTAACATTATAAAGCTGAAGAGTTTGTTTGTTTGAACGCGCTAATCTCAGGACCCACTGGGCCCCGGTTTGAAAAATTCTTTCAGTGTTTGATACTCATTTATCGTGGAAGGCTTTAGGTTATATAAGATCACGCTACGACCAGTAGAAGCGAAGTAGTAGTGAAAAATGTTGCAAAACGAGGAAAATTTTCTAAATTCCACGCGGACGGAGTCGCGGGAAACAGCTATATTTTATAACTGGTTGAGTCTACCTATATTTTTATGTTTAAACGTTATAACTTACATAGTCTTTAGCAAAATAAAATATTTTACTTAATTGATAGTAAACAATCCATCCATCAGCCTTTCTCCGTCCACTGTTGGACATAGGTCTCCCCCATAGAACGCCACAACGCGCGGTCCTATGCCGGTTGCATCCAATGGATGGATTGCATATGGATGGGATGCAAGCGGCATAATAAACAATTGTACAATATTCCTTTTGCTAGTCATATACATAGCGAATAAGATGACTAGATATAAGATAAACTACTAAAATTCACTGATGATTTCCTTCTCGAAAAGCCCATGATCCCATGATTGTAGAAGACGGCCACTTCAAGAATATTGCTAGTCTAAGAGAGCTTCTACTCTTTAGTCAGATCTTGTTATTTAGGGATATTTGGAGAAAACTACTTAATTTTTTATTATAGTTAATTCCTTAGAACTAAACATCAGTTGTACCAGCAAATTGTATTTCGAAAACTTTTCAGTAAATAGCTGGACTACGGTTAAACTAACTAGAAACGACATCCATAACACAAGCAAAGAAATATAGCCAAATTTGGGAACAGACTAACAGTCTAATATTTAGTTATTGCGTTTCTCTTTCGGTTTCATTTCAATGCGACCTGCCTTCCTGCATAATTATAATAGATTTCCGTTAACTGAATTAATTAACATGTAAAATTATTTTAATTCTAAAACGTAATTCACAATAACGTGATTACAAAAATGTTTGACAGGTTAACAGACAGACGGATAGAATAGTTAAGACTGTAAAGTTAAGACTTAGTACAGAACCCTAAAAAAATAATCTTAATGTTAGTTGTAAGTATCTATTTTCGTGTATCAATAAGATCGGTCACAGCGTCACCAGTGGTGGGCGTTTTGGAATCGCGCCCAGAGACGCAATCGCCACACCTCAGGTCAAAAACAACTAAAAAAATGGCGCCTGACAAACGCGGCTGCAATGAATTTACGAATGTAACTGCAATGATAATCAACTTCCACTGTTTGAAGTAATTTAAACCACAATTAAAACAACGTAGCTAGCATTCCGATTGATATATGGCGATGTACTGAATGTCTTAGAAACTGAAACTAGCAATTAAGATTTTCCGGCAATTATTACATTAGCAATGTTTTCATGAATTAAAGGGTTGCTTCGTTGACATACTACAGTGTATTATTCCACACCAGTAGTTAGACCATCCCTGTACATTTTGGTCCTTCGAGCCGGATACTGTCTGGGTTGGTATCTAATAAACTGGTTGGTATATAATAGATATATAAACACGTGAGACATTATATTTGTCTAAGAAATGTTGTAAATTGACAACATAATATGTATTATTGTAGTTACAATCCTAGCTCATTATCAACATTAGTAACTACTAGATATTATTTCATATTATTTCGTTCTAATCCTACGGTTCCACCTGTGATTTCGACAACGATAGATTCGGCAAAACAAGCTAGAATACAGCTACACTACGCTATTTAAAAGAATTTATGTAAATAGTGAGTAGCCATATCACTGTTTTAGGTCCCGTGATACCGATAATTTTCAGGTTTGCCTTTCCGCTGACGAATTATGTACTTATTTATTATTTAATTGTAGCTGTTAGTTATAAAGTTCTTTGGCATGGTTAGTAAAATATTGACTAATAGGATACGAAATATGACTTTTAATAAATAATTGATTATTACGTAAATCTATTCAATAATATATCTATCTATCTATCTATCTACACTAAATGTGCTTTTAATAGATACATTGCAAATTCATTGCATAAAAGTAATAAATTTAATTTTACCGTAGTTAATTAGATTTGGTTATTTTATAATGAGAAACTTGACCAAGCCAGTTTGTCTGATCTTTAAATAGAAACAAGTAGTTATTTTATATACAAATAAAAATTTTACAAGGTAACGATGTATGACTACTTGCCCAGTAAATATCTAACTGTGAAGTGTTCTTCACAGTTAGATATTAGGATAGAAAACTTTATATAATTAAATCGGGACGTGATTCTAACATAAACTTTATCTTTAATAAACATCAGTTCAATGTGTTACTACGAATACACTGGGAATGTAGACTTAATATATTATTATTATGTGACTTAATAATAAAACGCAAATTAAACAAAAATTAAGACCATTCCTGAATGAAAACTAGCATAAATGTTAACAACTACTTTCCCCCTCTCTCGCTGTCTCCAGCCCTATAACGTATGACGTTCACGTTATAGAGCTGGAGACAGAGAGAGAGTTGGGCACAGGCCTCTTTCGCTTTGGGAGAGATCATGGTCTACTGTGCTGCGTTGACTAGGCGTGTTTTTACATTTTTTCGATTTATCCGTCTCCCACAGAAAAGAAAAAAGTGGAGACACTTGTATTTTCTACAACATCAAATACAATGGTACCTAACTATATCAATTATAACTACGTATCGCAAGCTGACGCGTAGGACTTGACGACCTTGTATAAATTGTGCGTCAATATTTCTTTTTCTTGCCTGTCTCTTAATGTAAATAAGAATCTTTAACAGTTACATTGTAGACATTGCAAAATTAGAAACACGTGCTACGCAGCTTTAACCTAGTTTTATGTATTTACGTACAAACTAGTGGGGTGTAACTGGACTAGCTCCAGCTTTGTGATTGCTCTGGGAAACAATAAAAAAAAATTGGTCAAGTGCGAGTCGGACTCGCGCACGAAGGGTTCCGTACCATTATCTATGCAACATAAGGCAACGTTATTAGTATCGAGCAAGAAACGGTAAAAAAATCATGTTTGTTGTATGGGAGCCCCCCTTAAATATTTATTTTATTTTTAGTATTTGTTGTTATAGCGGCAATAGAAATACATCATCTGTGAAAATTTCAACTGTCTAGCTATCACCGTTCTTGAGATACAGCCTGGTGACAGACGGACGGACGGACAGCGAAGTCTCAGTAATAGGGTACGGAACCCTAAAAAGAAAATGATATTTGTAATAGTGACAAGAGTGAATGGAGCAAAATGAATGGAGTGCAGAAACTTCTAAAGTAGCCACTACCATAACGTTAACAAGTAAACATGTTTTGCCATACCATGGTCATACTAAGGTTCCACCTGCGTTATAAATAATAATACATAATATATTCATGGACATTTCACACAACGTCCACTGGTCCCAAGCTAAGCTCATATGCTTGTGTATGGGTACCAGAATACGGATATAATACATAGATTACTTTTCTTTTGTAAATGCATACTTATAATACATAGAAACATCCAGACGCCGTACAAACATTTGTACATCAATTATAAATATCACACAAATGATTGTCCCGAGCGGGAATCGACCTTGTGATCGCCTTTCCGTTACATCCATGAGACCACTCAACCATGAGGCTCGTCAAACAAACGTTTTAACTGATGACTGCAGCCATGCAGCTATAAGTAGGTACGTCTGTACACTTCCACTAGTAGATTCAAAGAAATTTAACCTGTATTTATTTTAATTCCACGTTATTATAACGATATATTATGCTTGTCATCACGCTAATCAACCCGTACCATGGGAGTGATCTGTGCAATTCACTGAAATATTTTTAATATTTTCATTTGTTTAATAACATTGACCATTTCTTTACATATTATGTATTTATTTATTTATAGTAAATAAGTGAGCGTGTACATGATGAAATCTCATTTATACATACACTGGCTTACTAAGTAATACTGTGTTAATACAATAATAATTAATTAATTATTTCGTAAAATAAGCTAGTCTAACATTCATTGAGCGTAACATGTTTGTACACAACATTTCACGCTTAATGAAAACAAGAAATAAGTTAAGAAATATCTCTGTCTACCTACTATATTTTCATGTTGAATTTAAGTGCTTAAAAATGGCCTAAACTGTTTTTATGATTACGTCGCGTCGTTCGAAGTTTAAAGTTACTAAATACAATACTGCATCCGCACTACGGCATAACACGTGGTATACGTCACTGACTAACGAGGTATAACAAAACATCTGTTCGTAACCTTGAAGTATATTACCTAAACACAACCTGCTAAATTGATAAAACATTGAAAGTATACCAATTAAAGTTTGTCTAATGCTTTACAGTTTTTCAGTTCTCATAATTTAGTATTCTTTTCATAATGCCCCCACTTTTTTATCTTTCTATCAATATTATTTTTGTCTTCAAAAATCAATCAAAACTTTGTGTTATAATACATAAATATTAAATATAATATTACTTACCAGTCGCATACAGTGTGACAAGAATGAGAAAACAGCTTAATTTAATTCGTGTAGACATATTGAACACTTTCTTCAAAAAATATGTATAAAGTTTATTCTATGCCGAAATAACTCTTCTAACTAAAGTTCTTTTAGATAGATTAACTGTGAGTTGTGCTGTATCGAGTAAAGATGAATTTAGAAATTCACTACAACTTAATATAACTAGCTATAACATTTTCGTCTTTGAATACGAAATATCTGAATTTTCTTGTTACACATCCACAACGCAACACAAAAGTTTTGCGACTGTTCGACTCTTTGTGTTCGACGTTCGTATTTTCGTAATTTCGTATTGAATGAAGGAAACAAGTGCTGCCAGCGGGAAAAGGGAAGAAGGGAAAGAACAATGAATGAGTTAAAATTGAGAATGAACTAGATAAACAAAACCACTGGGTTGCTATCAAATTTATGCAATAAATACAATTTGGTAGCACATTAATGGATTAGTCTAAATTTGTGAAAATAAATATGCAAAACTAAATACATCGTTGCTTTTCCAGGGCCCTGAGTCGGGTATTTCAACGGTGTCACAACTGTACCATTATTGTACCATTATGGTGCAATAGTAAAGTTTTTGGTAGTCTACTATTAATGTGTCGTCATAACGACTTCATCATTGTCTTACAATTGTCAAAGTGACATAAATTGCTAGTCTCGTACACAACTGCTTCACAATTGCAATTCAATGACTGAAATGTTTCGGTAGTCTGCTATTTTGAATTTGACAGTAATATTTTTAAATTGTCCTGTGTCGACAGATTGCCATAAATAAAAAATAGATAGATAGAAATATTAGAAATTGTTCTTTGTAATTTATTGCAATTTACTAATCTCCTAAACTTCACATTGCTTTTTATACTAATAAATAGTATGTACAAATATATTTAAACGAAGTCTAGCATGATTAAATGTTTAAATTTATTAGTAGTTTTTCGAAAATCACTTCAACTAACGCATTTTTTAAAAACGGCAACACATACATACCATTCTAACACAATCCATAGATAAAAGAGACCGAAAATTCAATGCATAGATAAAAGAGATCGACAATTCTATTACCATTGAAAGACCGTTATGACGGCATATAGCAGACTACGGATATTTGACTTCAATTGCAACGGTATCGTGCCGGTATTGTGCCGGTATGACAACTGTTCCAAAATAGTGGACTTGAGCACCAGTTGTTCAACATATTAAATTGTAATTTTATTTGTTGGCTGTTGCTACTGTTCATAGAGTTCGCTACTGTTTTTTTTTATTTGATGAAACTCAAGCAACTCAAGTCAAACTCGACTTGATCTTTTATTGTACAAAATAATATTAAACTGTAATATAAGATGTTTATGTATATACTATTCTAATTTCATTATTAGCTTGTAAGATATTTTTATTAATAATATGTATTAAGTAATAATTAAAAAAAAAAAAAATAATAATATGTGATCTTAGATTTATAAATATGAAAATATAATGTACTCTCCTGATCTTTTCCTTATTCCAAATTTTCGTTTCATATTTTTGTTTAATTCCTTTCCCAAATTTTGGATGTGGCCAAAGTTCCCAACCGGTGCCAAAAAAAAAACTCGACTTGAGTATTGCCAATAAGCAGACAGTTTTTAATATAAAGTTAGGGAACCGTAACAATAAAGGAAAGGAATTAATTCGCTACTGTTGCTAAAATCTTTGTTAGGTACTCTACCCCGTTTTCCAATTACAGCACAAGAGCGCATTATGCGGCACAATGGCAATGCTCAACGTTGAGTGTTCCAACTACAGCAACGCATCGCACAGTCGAGCACTCTCAAAAGTGATGCGTGCAATCCACCAACTTCAGCGACAGAACATTAACAAGTATTTTTTCTTTAAATTGGCATTGATTGAAATTTTATTTATATATTATCGTTAGTAATATTATTTATTGTTAAATAAATTTTTAAGGTTTTTGTTTCGTCGGAGTTTTCTGGAAATAAGCAAAGTTAATTCAAGCTGTGTTTAAAAAAAATAAGTATAAGTATGGATGAAGCCGACGAAGGTACAAACAATGACTTTTTTTTATATTCCACACTTAAAATGTGAATACAATTTTATTTTAGTATTTTTTTTTCAACACTGAACTTAGCGCTCTCTGCTAGTGCATTTGAAAACTAATTCATGTTCCAATTCGCAGTCGCATAATGCTCTGCAATTGGAAAACTAGCTATTGTAGCTGTGCTAATTTGACGTTTCATTTTTTTTTATTCGAATATGACAAATCAGAAAAGTATTTAAAAAAAAATATTTTATTGATGAATTAATTAAAATAAGCTCAGATAAATAACGAAAGCAAAAACCGGATTCTTTATTGTTTTAGTATTTTAGTAACAATTTACTGTCACTGCTAAGGATATCATAGTGAACATAACCTGCAATGGCCAATAAAATCTTAGGAAACATTATAAGAAATTCTTCATTTCTTGTATCAAGGAGATGGGAAAGTTCAGGAAAACAAATTGTTGTGTATGACCCGTTTGATTCTCTACCTAAGAAAAATAAACAGACGTATTTGGAGGCTATTAAAATGTTTGAAGGTCGTGATAATCGAAGACGGGGTCATGTTGAATTCATTTATGCTGCTCTCGCTAAAATGAAGGAATTCGGAGTTCAAAAAGATCTTGAAGTATACAAAGCTTTGATAGACGTACTGCCTAAAGGAAAATTCATACCAACAAACATATTTCAAGCAGAATTTCTACACTATCCTAAACAACAACAGTGCGCCGTGGACTTGTTAGAGCAAATGGAAGATAACAGTACTTAACGTTTATAATTTTAACTTCTGAAATTGATATAAAGTGTAGCAAGTTCATCTTCCTTTTTGTCATGACTATTTTGTAAACATGTTGGCCTAAACATTCTTGGACAGCTACTACAGTTAGTCTTCAGTTGGACAGCAGACAAAATTAAATTTCAGATAGGGATATCTATAGCAAAATAAGGTTTTCCAAGTTTACAAAATTGGAATTTTTTTGAGTTATAAAACATTTTATACAAAAAAATTAAAATTTTGGGTAGCTCTCACTGTGGCGCCAATTGTTTTAAAATTCTGAAACTTTGAAATTTAGTTTATTTTTGGATTTAGAAAAGGTGATTTTAGTTAGTTTTTTTAATTTGGAAAACCTTATTTTGCTATAGATATCCCTATCTGAAATTTCATTTTGTCTGCTAAATTCAGGGTCATCATTTTACTGACAATTCGATCATCTATATTTTTATCAATCTCACATGCTATTGCATGTCTTCTGCAATAGTTACATTATTAAAGATTACTGTTGCGATTCATTTCTCACAGAAAATCTAATTTCATCTATGTTTGGCCACATTGATTTCAGGTTTTGCTAAAGTTTATTTATAAATATTACTATTTTAATTGGTTCAATATATTAATTTAATATTTTTCTTGAAAGTATAGAAGTGATGCCAGATTCTGAAATGGAACTAATGCTTCTCAATGTATTTGGAAGAAGAGGAATACCACTTCGTAAGTACTGGAGAATGATGTACTGGATGCCGAAGTTTAAAAACCTCAGTCCATGGTATTTGCCTGATAGACTACCAGCCGATACAATGGAGCTAGCAAAAGTTGCTATACAGAGGATAACATCTGTAGATCCTGGCACTAAAGTAGATATTTGGCAGGTGATAATGAAGAAACCATATATTATAATTTAATTATTGTTATAAAATATTTTACCTGGCTTCACCAGACTTACTAAATTGGCAGTAATTTATGTGCATTACTTTTTAGTTATTTTGTATGCTTGAAATGATAATGATTAACTCAAACTTTTTTAAAATCATTTCTGATTTAAAAAAAATTTGCTGTAGTATCTTTCTGTATATTTTGAGTTGAGTCACTATCGTTTTAAGTGTGTGATTTTTAGAATTTTCAATTTGTACTATTTAATTAAGTTATATTTGGCTAATTTAATACTTACTTAGGTTTTAAGACCGTTTTTAAACTAATTGTACAATTATTTAGTTAAGTAATTTATTGATTTTGCAATTGACATGCTATGCCTTACTTAATAAAATCAAATTATGGTGGAAAAAATTGACTGCCGCAAGCGGGACTTGAACCCACGACCTCGGAATACCGTTCTGAAGCTCTTTCCAACTGAGCTTATTGCGGTCGTGCTAGCAACATTCAAATTAACTACCACATTTGTCACTCGACTGAGTTTATATATTTTTACGTACAACGCCATCTATCAAGATTGCTTTACAATCGGCAGTCAATTTTTTCCACCATGATTTGATTTGTCAATTATTTAGTTTTCTAAAATCTTATTTTTGTTAGACAGAAGAAATAGAAGCTAGTTTGGATAAAACCTGGATAGTAAGTGCGCAGAGTGAAGCACAAAAATTATTGCTATCAGAACAGCTACCTGATGACCCATTGGTGGTTAAGGGCCCTTTTGAAGTTTATTTGAGAGACCAAGTTGTAAGTTACTTCATGCTCTTAGGAAAGACAAGACCTGATATTGCTGACGACAGGGATTTAGATGGTAAGCATTGTAAACTTTTTTTATTAGGCATAATATGTAAAAAATGATTTTTTTTGTCATTGAAAAGCTTTATTTGTTTTTGTCTAGCTTATTTATATGAATATGTATGTAAGAAATAGTAATCTATGTAAATGTATGTATGTAAAAGTGATACTAATCCACTTTCTATAGTCTGTGATTTTAAATCTTGCAAACATGAGGACATTGAGGATTTTTTCAGATTTTCTTTCATATTATTAATTGATTATATTGATTTCAGATGTATCAAACATAGAGAAACCTTCTGGTATACCTGGGGTTATTGGTAATACTAAATTACCTTCAGTTAAATGTAGGACAGTTCATGAACAAGATGATGGCACTGTAGTTTCTATTTGTGCTACTGGTAAGATATTTTTTTTGTGTTTATTGTTATGAGTCTACTTTCTGTTGAGTTTCACTTGTAACTGGTATTAAAATTACTATCTGTTCTTCTCCATAAGACTCACTTTTGAAACTGACATCTAGCTTCTCACTTTTTGAAAGAGCTTGTGAATCATGCAAACATTTTTTGACTTTTGATTTATTTATCATCTTGGAACCACTTATGAAAACCCATAGAAAATTTTCTAGTTGTATTATTTGTAAATGTAAATAGTTTCTATTAAAGCTTAACTAAACAGCCACAAGGCTAGATATTCACTTTCTTGTGTTGTTAGTGATAGGATGGTATTTTCATTTGTTGGCTTAGTAAGAACTAAGCACTTTATTTTTCGTTTATTTCAGGTACTTCATCAAGAGACTCCTTGTTATCTTGGATTCGATTGCTAGAGAAGCATGGCAATCCTTTATTATCAAATATACCTGTAATATTTACACTAACAGCACCACCCAATGACGTGTCACTTCATGAAACACAACCAGCTGTACAAGATGATAAAAATGAAAAAGCCGGTGCCCATGTATAGTTTATTTAAATATGTAGTTTATTTTAGCTAGTAAATTTTGTTATTATTTAGTAAATTTTTCTCAAAAATACAACATACAAACCTTTGGAATGAAAGTGACGTAACTCAAAATCATTGTGTACTTTTGATTTAAGTCACTGTCATTTTAAACGTATTTTATAACAAGACTAGCTGTCCCGGCAAACGTTGTTTTGCCATACAAAAAAAAAAGATTTGAAAAATAGATGTTGGCCGATTCTCAGACCTACTGAATATGTATGTAAAATTTCATAAAAATCGGTCAAGCCGTTTCGGAGGAGTACGGTAACTAACACTGTGACACGTGAATTTTATATATTAGATATACCTTATAGATCCTGACGGTTTATTGGATTTTACTGGCAACTGTCTAAGGCTGCATTTTTAGTGCACATTATTTTTGAGACAGGTCAGTTACTCAGTTGAGGTTGCTGCATTATGTTTATATGATGGCGAGACAGGTCAGTTACTCAGTTGAGGTTGCTGCATTATGTTTATATGATGGCGAGACAGGTCAGTTACTCAGTTGAGGTTGCTGCATTATGTTTATATGATGGCGAGACAGGTCAGTTACTCAGTTGAGGTTGCTGCATTATGTTTATATGATGGCTCACTCGAATTTTATTTATCAGCAGGATCTACTGTGTTAAGACAGATAAATATAAATATTCATGGATATGTTTGACAACATCCTCTGGTCCCAAGCTAATCTTATGTGCTTGTGTTATGGGTAACAGAATATGGATAGACTACATTATCTACTTTTCATCATAAGCATAACATCACGCCTTTTTCCCATGGGGGTAGGCAGACTATAGAGCGCCATCTGCTACAATCCAAACATACTTCCTTAGCTTCATCCACACTCATACATCTGGTCGTACATGCCCGACAGTTGTATGTGCTACACACTTGCCCCTTTTGGAATATGCCGGCGATGACATCGGAGTATATTTTTATATTATAATATTTAAATACATACCTATACACATAAAACACATAGTCTGTTTTTGGCTGTTGCTGTTATCATTCAAAGTCCTAATAACTATACAACACATAATTAATATCAAACACTGTGTTTGTGTATTAAGACATTTATTTACAATTATCTATAAGTCATAGCGTCAGTCTTATATTATTAATATTACACTATTTATTTATTTCATAGTACATTTATCTCACATCACTGGTACATATGTACACACCACAGCAGTACCTATTTACACTTAAGTCCACTCATAGTCTTCGTCTTCTTCAAAGGATATTGTCCCCCACTGTCAAGTGATGTTGTGCCAGTCTGCTTGTGGAAGCAGGTATGTTACATTGTTGCTACGGATTACTGTTACACCAGCTCCATAATATGGTATAACATAAGCTGAACCATCAGAAGGACCAACAACCTAAGACAAGAAAGAGAATTAAAAAAAAATTATATGCTAGAGATATCCATGCTATTGAATTAGTAATTACACATGTTTAGTTATATCTACCTGAGCTGCTATGAGTATTATATCCAGCAATTGTCCAAGGAACATAAAACCCAATGTGCATAGCTTGGCAAGTCCAATACCAGGATAGCCCAAGTAAAACCGGTCCAGTCCAAACATGCCTAAGAACACTGAGAGAAGAAGAGCTATTTCTAGTGAGTATCCATTTCTGAAATCATACAATATTGTAGGTACTTTGAGTAATTATATGGATTAGGGTACATAATAAAACATTTTTTTTGGATCAGTAATAGTTTATAGCTTAATTGATTCCCTTCCATTCTACTTGTACATCAGCACAATACTTATACAAATAAAAAAAAATCAAAATTGCAGTTATCACAAATCCAATTGTTTACTAAATGCCATAAGGTGAGTGATATAAGACATTTATTCAAGCTTTAGGCTGTATATTGGGCTTTGTACATTTTTGAGATGGGTCACTATTATTTTAGGGATACAAAATATTAAATAACTATTCCAAATCCGTTATACATATATTAATGTAATAAATAAAACTTACGTCCATTTACATGGCATCTTTTTGGTAAATGTTGAATTGTTTGTCTCCTCACAGATAATCCCGTCTGCTGCAAGACATTTTACTGAAACAATTTGTTAGATAAATATAGGAAATTTTAGTAAGAACAAAGGTACCTAGTCAACGGACAGGGGAATATGTATTGTGTGGTAGTATCAATGATTCATCACAATCTTGGTTGCCATTATGAATTATTAATCATATTGATGCAAGCAGAAAAATATTTTGTTAAAATAGGTATTCCCTAGGGTATACAGCCCATCACTAATTGACCACGTAAATATACGTTAGAGTTTACCTGGCGCCTCTCCTTCCGACGGAATTTCTTTGCCTTTAACACAACCTTGAAACTGTTGCGTGTTCGGGTCTATTTGATCTATTTTAGGGTCAGGACAAATATATTGACCAAGTCTTAAAGTGTTACAGTCCACTGTTGCTATTTTATCGCTCTTAACATCCCCTGAACCTCGAACTCTTGAAAATAAGAACAAAAAACATATTTGCACAAAAAATATTCGTGACATATTTATAATGTCCACTAATGATTCAATTGCGACCTAAGCGTCATTTAATTCTTCATAATTTTAACTTTAATATACATGAGACTTTTACATTCAACAAAAAAATATAAAAAAATGATTTTTGACTACACTAACAAGAACCATGGAACTGACAGATAAATGACATTAATGACAGTGACAGCTAGCCATAGACAAGGGATTGGTGAAGCATAGACAAACAGCATTTAACACACCATAGAGTAATAACTTCTAGGTCGCTTGCATCCAGGGGCCCAAGTCTGCTATTCAATGTTGTCACAATGATCAATCAATGGCGCCAAAAAAAATAGTAGACTACCAAACTTGATAAAATTCGCTATTATGCAATCAACAAATGCAATAACCGATTGTATAATGCCGAATTTCAAGTTTGGTAGTCTACTCTTAATTTTTTGTCGCAAATGACGCCATTATGGCGTCATTGACTGATCAGTGTGACAACATTGAATAGCAGACTTGCCCCCAGAGGTTTACTGACGATGTCGTCCCCCCTAAAAGGTGGTAGGGTGGTAGTAGTAGGTACCTTAGGTAGGTACTTATACTTCATCGTCACTTCAATAATGATGAGCTTAAAGGCCCCAGTACACAATGGGCCATGCTGGCCAACTGAACGCCATCGCCATTGTGTACAGGGGCTAATGGTATATAATGGCGGACAATAAAATTGTTCATCGTAGCGCGCAATCGGAAAGTTGTCGGTTTTTTGAACACACTTCAAAGGAATCGTGGCGTAGCGTGGCCTGAGGTGTTCACACAATCGCCCATTATTTAGTTCTTCACGGACCGCTGGCCGGGATTTTGCACTTTTTTGTTGCGTGCAAATTTGAATATTATTTATATTTTTTTATTTCAGTATTATTTTGCTAATTGTACATTCTGTTTCTTTAGAATTGTTTTATTGTTATTTATTGGTGTACAATAAAGAGTTTATAAATAAATAATCTTTTTAAATATAAATCTTCTGTACGTGTGTTTGTAATTGAACTCCTCCTAAACGGCTGGACCGATTTTGATGAAATTTTTTGTTGTTGATTTTTACACAGAATTGTATGGCAAAACAACGTTTGCCGGGGCAGCTAGTATTATATATTTTTGTTTTGTTTGAATATTAATATATTCCACCATCGGCTTTTGCGCCATTTTTTTTTAATAACTATGGACGTACAACACTTCTGTAATACTTGCAAGCAGTATATAAATAAATAGCCGCAGCCGTCATTACTTCCACGTCCATCGCAAGTGCCTCGCTAGACAGCAATGAGCTATGCGCCATTGTGTGAACACCAAGTGATCGTGGCCTACAGTTGTGCATTGTAAAGCATGGCCCATCAACGGCCATTGTGTACTGGCCCCTTAAGAATCCTGAAGTCCCGAACGCTGATTTACTGAGTTTGGTTTTTTGTTTTGATAGTTGCTGTACGTATTGGGCAGATTGCCTTATTTGTAGAAAATGCTAGCTGTAATCTTGCTGTAATATTATAAAAGAATATACCTACTAATTGGAGATCCCTGGAGTAATTTCTCAAATGGCATTTGTTCTTCTAAAGCCATACTTACCCATTGTAGACTTCTAGACAGTTGAAGTCGTTACTTACTTACATCTCTCTCCAGCCCAATAACGTCCCACTGTTGGTCACGGGCCTCCTTCATTTTGGGAGGAGTTATAGTTTTATGTGCCACGCTGACCAGGCGTGTTGACACAGTTTATTTTCGAGTTTTCCGTCTCTCAATATCCCTTAGCTGACTCTTACGGCACCTCCGGAGGAAGTGGGCTGGTGGCACTTGTACCTATTCCTAATCCGTCACCACACGGACTTATAATAAATTAATTACTAAAAATGTCGATATTACAGAACTGATGCTTAAATTGATTGTATTCGAAAAATTTTGCAATGTCCAATTAAAACGCAACATGAGTACATGTCACTTACTTTGATAGAGAGCTTTTATAAACAATGTGGAGAGTTAGTGTAAAGTACTAAAAATCTGCGCACTACGGTGCAATTAATCTCTACACGGTAATTGCGTTTGTATAGGTATTATTCGAGAGCAATCAAGGGAATAAAATAACATTTGCCTGAAATCATTAAAATAAATTCTTCATTCAATTAAAATCCAGAATTTATTTTAATGATTTATTAGCATGTTGTCTGGAGGAAACCTAGAGCAACGATATAACCGCAGTTTGTACGTTAAATTAATATAGGTACCTGCCTGCCTAGCTTTTGTTTTTCTTTCGCAAGTTTGTTTCGATTTTGCGCTATTAAAATTGGGCTACTTTAATTTCAATCTCTACGCTAGGTATTTCTAATAAATCTAATACTAACTAGTGGTTTCGATGTCTTTTAGAGTAAGAAACTTACGAAACTTAAGCACATTTTAATATAAAAATATCGTAACTCCATTGCAAGTGGCACTACAACTTTTTAAGTTGCTTCGTTAGCGATGCTGTCGAGCGGCGAGTGTCCGGATGTGAAAAACGAGATTCACGGTTTGTTAAAGTTATCTGAATGTATAATGAGTCGCAGGAAAGTTTAGAAAAACTTTGCTTGTTGTAAAACTTTCGTGCATCTTCTCGATCCGCTAATGAGCAATAGTTTGTCATTCGAGTCTGGATTTATCAAAGCTAGAAGCGATTTGGTTGAAAAAGAATGGCATATCATTAGATTTGAAGATGTAGGCTGTACTTTATAATATCGGAATAATATTATTTATTAAGCTTTGATATACGAGTTCCTCCGTGTGTGACGGATTAAGAATACAAGTGTCACCACCCCCATCTCCTCCCAATGGTTCTGTAAAAGTCAGCTAAGGGATATTGCACACAGGTAATATCGTCGGTGAGAGACGGAAAACTCGAAAAGAAACCCTGTGCCAACACGCCTGGTCAGCGCGGCACAGTAGACCATAACCCCTCCCAAACTGGAGGAGGCCCGTGCCCAACAGTGGGACGTAAATGGGCTGGAGAAGAAGAGCAAGATACGAGTTAAGAAAAACAGATGAGTCTACAATAATGGACAGTTCGTTGAAGTAACCAAAAGCTTATCTAGTTACTTAAAACTAGATGTTTGTGTGATTACAGACTAAACAAGAGTCACCACAGCAAATCATCTCCAGGGTGCTGTAAAAGTTAAGAGATGCACCTAGATAACAACAACCTGTGATAAAACGCCTGGTCAGTGCGGAATAATAGGTTAAATACCCTCGAAAGTGGAGAAGGCCTACGCCCAACAATGGTACCGATTCCACATGCACAACTAAACGTAACTGAAAATTGATAGTGTCAATAACACATTTCGGTAATGTTAACAGAACTTTTTTTATTAGAAAATCTGCATGCTATAGACTAATGATTTTAATTAATAAAAATGTGCACAACGAAATAGCCAATTAATCAAAATACCCCAATTGTTATAAATTTTTAGTTAAGTGTAGTTGTGCAGGTAGAATTGCCATCCATATGACGATAACTAGAGAAGCTAGAGAGGCTAGAGAAAGAAAAAGAGAGAGAAAAAAACACGATTCAATATTACACATTTATTATGATATTCATTGAGTCATGCTATACAAACATCGATACAGTGCCGCTTACTCACAGAAAAACAAAATATCAATTTAAAAAGTGGAGTATTCAATTACATGATTAAAATAGAAAAACGATTATTATTTATTAATTACACGACACATTAACAAGTTATATTGGCACTAAATAACACAGTCTTAACGATATATTCTCTAACACTTGCGCGACTCATGTTTGAATAAAACTACTTTTTACGGATTTAGACGCGTGTATTTGTTTCAAATTTTAGCCCGACGTTACGGAGATTTTGCAATCACCATGGTCACGGGTGAGACTGCAATTTAAAACAAATACACGTGTCTAAATCCGTTAAAAGTAGTTTTATTTAAACAGTCTTAACGGTTTTGTTTCATACGAGCTGCGCGCTCCTTGTAATATTGTCATCAGCCTCGCCAACCAGTGAAAGATGGAGACCTGTGACACATTAAAACAATTACTTAAAAAAAACAAGTACGAGTTTGACTTTAATACTAAGGGTTCCCTTCCCGTTATTATCGTAATATATTCGTCATGTACCCGACCTCAAATAATAATAAATAAATATTCATGGACATTTCACACAACGTCCTCTGCTCCCAAGCTAAGCTTATATGCTTGTGTTATGGGTACCAGAATACGGATATAATACATAATTATACTACTTTTTAGGGTTCCGTACCCAAAGGGTAAAAACGGGACCCTATTACTGAGACTTCGCTGTCCGTCCGTCCGTCTGTCACCAGGCTGTATCTCAAGAACGGTGATAGCTAGAGAGTTGAAATTTTCACAGATGATGTATTTCTATTGCCGCTATAACAACAAATACTAAAAATAAAATAAAATAAATATTTAAGGGGGGCTCCCATACAACAAACATTTTTTTTTTTACCGTTTCCTGCTCGATGCTAATAACGTTGCCTTATGTTGCATAGATAATGGTACGGAACCCTTCGTGCGCGAGTCCGACTCGCACTTGACCAATTTTTATTTTTGTAAATACGTACTATAACAGTAACACCCAGACGCAGTACAAACATTTGTATGACAATTAGAAAAATCACACAAATGATTGTCCCGAGCGGGAATCGAACCCGCGACCTCTTGTTCGGCAGTCCGTTACACGAACTACTCAACCACGAGGCTCGTCTAATGTGTGCAAAACTTCAGATCAATCCGACTACTGGAAGCGTGTCAAAATCGCTTTCTATGATTCCATTACATATATTAATACATTTATAAATACGTACCTAAGTGACAAAAGCGTGTTATAAAATAAATAATAGTTTAAAAAAACTAAAAAACACGCTTTATTTAATCGAATTATTGTATTGTCATCGGTCTTTGACAGGTGTGCAAAATTTGAATAGAATCTGACCGTTTAAAGTGGGTCAAAATATCGTCCATAGGAGTCGGTTACAAACATACAAACAAACATACAAGTGAAGCTAATATAAAGCGTGTAAAAAATAATACGTACGTATTGAAGGACGGTGCTTGTTGTTGCGGTTGACCCGACTGCTGCGCTAGATTGCCGAACGTCAATGTATTCTGTGTTGCTAAGCTTTCGAACGTAGCATTAGACTGGGTAGCGGCGAACGATGGGGCTAAATATAATGAAATTGAAAGTATATATTAGTTTGATCTATTCTTAGTCAAAAATTAACTGAGTCATTACACAGGTAAACTGTAATGGTCTTATTTATAATGACTTATCGGAGGTTTAAACAATAACTTTATCGCAGAGATAATAAACATTTTATCGTAAAAAGACTATTATGATTTTAGCGAACTTTTAGACCTCCGATAAGTCGTTATGAATAAGACCATTATATATAAATTATTTAGAATCAAAAAAAAATCCAAATGTAAAGTTTCTGATAAAATGCTTCATAATATTGCTAAAGTAATTATTAAGATTTATTAAGAGGATACCAAAATAGCTTCGTGCATTTTTCTACGTACGAAGTTTTCATTTTTTCTTTAGATTGAATGGCTAGAGCTCTAATTTTTAAGTATATGTTTTTTCAATATATAATCTAGGATCGCATAAACTCAGAAACGCGATTGAAAAAAAGTTTTCTCGATTGAAAATCTTAGCGAAACAACCTCTCTAATTTTTTATTTTTTTCATTTGTCGGTCTATTATCGCGTATTAACTAATGAAATAACTTTCAAAACATAAGTTACTATTATATATAGAAACACGTAAACCGGAATTAAAATATATTTAGTAGATTTTGAGTAAACAAAAAAAATTATTCCTAATTCTTCATTTTCTATACCTACTAGCTGTGTTAATAGGTACATGTCGACGATAATATTGATGCCGGCCCTTAAGTAAAAGTGTCATTGATTATGCTGAGAAAGTTATTTTAGCTAGAAAAATAAATTCTTAGTTCAGACAAACTATAATACAGAATGTACTAACCAGGTGCCGCTCCTCCAAAGACTTTACCGGGCGAAGTACTACCGAATGCGGCGCCCCCACCGAAAGCAGGGGCTGCTCCAAACGCTGCGGGCGCTCCGAACCCACTACTAGGACTTTTATTGAAGCCACCAAATGAAGACCCAAAACCTCCTGTAGGTGATCCAAATGATGTTGTATTGCCAAAAACTGGTTTATTTGCGCCAAATGTAGGTGAACCACCAAAACCAGGGGCTGAAACAAGTTAAATAAAGTAGAAAAAGTCATTAACAAGAGATTTATGCGACTTTAGAATACAGTTTTGCATCGCTCTATCCATTAAGGGCCTACATCAATATTATCGTATATCATCGCCGACACGTACATATTAACACAGCCAGTAGGCACAGAAAATGAAGAATCAGGGATACTTTTCCTATTTACTCAAAATCTACTAAATGTATTTTAATTCTGATCCACGTGTTTCTATACATAATAGTTACCTATGTTTTTAAAGTTATTTCATTAGTTAATACGCGATAATAGACCGACAAATGAAAAAAATAAAAAATTAGAGAGGTTGTTTCGCCAAGATTTTCTATCGAGAAAACTTTTTTCAATCGTGTTTCTGAGTTCATGCGATCCTAGATCATTATATTGAAAAAACATATACTTAAAAATTAGAGCTCTAGCCATTCAATCTAAAGAAACAATGAAAACTTCGTACGTAGGAAAATGCACGAAGCTATTTTGGTATCCTCTAGGATACCAAAATAGCTATAGAATAGCTAATAGCTATAGAATAGATAGGATATTAACTAATGAAATAACTTTAAAAACATAGGTAACTATTATATATAGAAACACGTAAGCCGGAATTAAAATATATTTAGTAGATTTTGAGTAAACAAAAAAAATATCCCTAATTCTTCATTTTCCATGCCTACTATCTGTGTTAATAGGTACATGTCAACGATAATATTGATGTAGGCCCTTAAGCGATTGTGTGGGATTTACTATACTAGTACTAAAAACTTCTCAGACGAGCAGTGTTTAGCGTAGCGGACTACCTAACACGAGTCTCTTTCACTTTGGGAAGGTATCTGGTCTAAATAATTATAGAGAAACTAAATATTGCGTTAACACATCTGATCTTGTACCAAGCGTTTTCACACAAGATTTGGTTTTGAGTTTTCCCATGCATGTTTTCGATATGATTTGTCTTTCAACTGACTCTTACAGCTTCCCTGGGCAGGTAAGCTTTGATGACACTTGTATTCTTAATCAACACAAACATAGAATAAAATACTAAATAATCGAATATAATAAACTCCGAAAATAAACTTGGTCTTATTCATAATGACTTATCGGAGGTTTAAAAGTTCGCTAAAATGGGCTCGCGAAATTTGTCAAAACTTGTTATTCCTAATAGTCTTTTTACGAAAAAAACGTTTATATTATCTCTCCGATAAAATCTCCGTTTAAACCTCCGATAAGTCATTATGAATAAGACCATAAGTTATTAATATTTTTTCCTCCTAAAACATTGCAATACCTGTTTGTTGTTGTGGTGTTCCAAACACGCTTTGTTGTGGACTACCGAATGGCTGTCCACCGGGTGAAGGACTACTGAAACTACCTCCTGTACTTCCACTAAATATTGATGCCGACTGCGTTGTAGCTTGTTGACCTATAACATATTTTCTAAATATAAATATTCATGGACTTTCACAAAACGTCGTTTGGTCCCAAACTCAGCTTATATGCTTGTGTTATGGGTACCAGAATACGGATAGGATACATATACTACTTTTCTCTTGTAAATACACACTTATAATACATGGTAAACAACCAGATGCAGTACAAACATTTATATGACAATTATAAATATCACACAAATGATTGTCACGAGCGGAAATCGAACCCGCGACCTAATGACAGCAGTCCGCTACAAGAACTACTAGACTACGAAGCTCGTTATAATACAGAGTTCAGAATAGCATAAAAATAAAAATGCGTGTAAGTTAAACTTGACCCCTTGACCCCAAGGTAGTCTTATATCTAGTCATATTAAAAAAAACTTGTATGTCTGCATTTAACTTTTAGTTCTGTTATGAGACTGTGTAGTAAAATTTTAGAGCATAAATCTAACAAGAGTTCCTATTGTAAGACAACCACCCTAGAATAGGAACAAGAGCAATGCTCATACTCATTGTGTACGGACACTATCGTCTCTTAGTGTGCGCGAGATGATTTTGGGCGGGGCGTGCGTGGCGACCAATGAATATTGTATAGTGTTTGTGTATGTAACCTTAGCACCCCGCGGATGCGTCAGTATATTTGTCATAGAAAAAAGCGAGTATAACTGCAACCTGTTGGTTTAACACTCTAAAGTATGTCAGGGGTTTTTCACTTCTATTCTAAGAGTGTGAAGTAAAATAAATAACTAAGACAATAACATCATACCGAATGCCCCACCAGAAGATCCAAACCCTCCTTCAGTGTTCGCATTACCTCCTGACCAGAAATTGTTATTTGATTTCTGTCCAAATGATGTCGCACCCCCACCACCGAATATAGATGCTGCGGATTGATCAGTTTGTCCAAATGTTGCTTTACTTCCGAACACATTTGTATTGGCACTGCCGAATACAGAACCGGAGGGGCTGTGGAAAAAACTTATTGATAAAGATGGAATTCTTTTAAATGACTAATGTTTCAACATTTTTCTTCTTTTTCTTCTCAGTGCATTAATGTCACTGCTAGGCATGGGTCTTTTCCACGTTGGTCTTCTATCACGCTGACCAGGCGTCTTGGCATAGCCAAAGTCAATATGGTGGGTTTGTGTGGTGTCAAAAATTATTTATAACTAGCTGTTGCCCGCGACTCCGTCCGCGTGAAATTTAGAAAACTTTTCATCCCTTTTTTCGCAATAAAAGGTAGCCTATGTCCTTTCTCAGGGTCTAAAGATTGTCTGTGCCAAATTTCATCAAACTCGGTTGAGGTTTAAGCGGGAAAGCGTAACAGACAGACAGACAGAGTTACTTTCGCATTTATAATATTAGTTAGTAGGGATGACTTATCGGAGGTTTAAACAATTATTTTATCGGAGAGATATTAAACATTTTATCATAAAAAGACTATTATGACTAACAATCTTTGACAATTTTAACGAACCGATTTTAGCAAACTTTTAAACCTCCGATAAGTCATTATGAATAAGACCATAAGAGTTTGTTTGTTTGAATGCGCTAATCTCAGGAACTACTGGTTTGATAAAAAAAAGTCTCTTTGTGATAGTCCATTTATCGAGGAAGGCTATATAACATTACCCTTCGACCAGTAGGAGCGAAGCAATGTTGCAAAATATGGGGAAAATTTTCTAAATTCCACGCGTACGGAGTCACGGACAAAAGCTAGTAATTTATAAAGAGTCTTGAATATTTTTTTCAATTTATTGAGTTTTGTCTTGAAGCAGACGAAGTCGTAGAGAAAGCCTGTATATAGATCAAAAATATATAGTCATACCTTCCACCAAATATACTGCCACCGCTGGTCTGTGAAGGGGCACTAGTCGTAGATATACTGGCTGCGGCAAAAAGATTCGCCTCTCCCCCTCCAAACAATGAACTGCTTTGAGCAGTCGTAGTAGGTGGTGTACCAAAAACTGATGGTTGTTGAGTACTACCAAATATTGAAGCTTGAGTCGTTGCTGTGGGTGAACCGAATACTGTAATGAACACATTCATAAAGCTTTATTCTTTTTAGTAGTAGTTTCGTACCAAAGGGTAAAACGGGATCCTATTACTGATATTCCACATTTAGCTCGTCTGTCACCAGGCTATGGATCATGTATGGAAATAGCAAGACAAATTTTCAGATGATGTATTTCTGTTGCCACTATAACTCGAATACTAATAACCCTTCCGTAACTTTACCGAATAAGAAAAATCCTTTGTAAGAGGCGGAAACCTCGTAACTTAACCCTATGCCAACAAGCTTAGTTAGCGTGGCATAATCATCATACCGACACGCCTTTTCTCTTTTCCTTACAGGACATAAGTAGAACATATTCCAATCTGTAGTGGCAGAGATCCGCGTCCAGTAGTAGGTCTAATAAATAGAGGGCTGTGAAATTTAAAAGAACAGGGGGGATAAATAAATCTGATTACCTGATGTTTGTGTGGTTGGTGTTGTTGCAGTGCCGAAAACAGATGCTGCTTGAGTAGTTGCAGCCGATGTACCAAATAATGAAGAAGCTTGAGTAGTTGCCGCGGGCATACCAAAGACAGAATTTTGGTTGGCTGCTCCAGAGCCAGCAAAAACTGACCCACCCGACGTACCGAACATCGAAGATGTAGTTGTGGTAGTACTTGAACCAAAGACCGAAGTTTGAGTAGTCATTGGTGTAAACGCACTAGTTGCAGAAGTTGTTACCGAACTAAATGGAGCTGCTTGAGTTGTAGCCGTTGATTGTGTAGTTGTAGTAGTACCAAACACAGATGATGGAGTTGACGAGCTTCCAAACACAGAAACAGCTGATGATCCAAACACTGATGTAGCAGATGGAGTTGTCGTAGAAGTCGCAAATACAGAAGGACTAAATAGAGAACCAGATTGAGTTGTTATAGTCGGTTCCAAATTAGATGTTGAAGAAAGTGATGCTGGAGTAGGAGTGCTAAATATAGAAGGTTTTGTCACTTCTGTTGTAGCTGGTGGTGTTGTAGATCCAAACACTGAAGTTGGTGAAGATCCAAACATAGATCCCTGAGTAGAAAAAGCTGCGGTTGGAGATGACGCTACGGCTGAGGCAAATATAGAACTCGCTGATGATGTAGTAGTAGCTTGTGATGCAACGGCTGCTCCAAATATCGAAGCAGCCGAAGAATTTGTAGGTGGAAATATTGAAGGTGATGACGTCGTTGTTTTGATAGGTTCTGGTTTTGGTAATTCAGTATCGACTTTTGAACTACTCGTTGTGGGTGTGGCTTTTGCATCTGAAAAAGAAAGTGGTGTGTGGTGGGCAAATATTTGATGAATTTTGTCATAATTTATAACCAATAGCTAGAAAATACAAGCAAGAAAATACAGAATTTTAAGTAAAATTACACTTACCTATAGGAACTGAAGCGTTCGCTGCAGCAAATATAGAGGAAGCACTTGATTTTGGGGCAGGACTATTTTCTTTTACTGGTGCCGATTCTTTTTCGGCATCAGGTTTTATTTCACTGGATCTTGGAGCACCTGGGAAATATTTAGATATATTGATATACATAAATTGATATTTGGAAGTGGACACACAACCGAACTTAAAATAACTTACTTATAGCTGTAATTGCAACAGTATCAGGTGGTGCTCCTAAAATGGAAGCCTTTGGTTTAACCAATTCTTTGACTTCAGTTGTCGATTTTACTTTAACAATACTAGGATCTGTCTTTTCTGGAAGATTTTCTTTATCTGTTGGTTTAATTATTGATTGAGTTTCCGTTTTTACTTCTTGAATAGTTTTTAAAACATCAGGCACAATTGATTTTGGAGTTGGTGGCTTCATTCCGAAAAGGTTAGTCATTTGTTTATCAGTTTTTGGTTTTAGAGTAAAGGTTTTAGTTTCTATAGCTTCTGCTTCACCTGTTTCACTAGATTGAGGACTTGCAATCACTGGCATTTGGGACTTAGGCTCTTGAATACCTCGAGGTTGTGCACCTTGTGTAAATATCTGTGGTTTTGATTCCAATGTTGGCGGTTTAGGCACTTGTGCAAATGTTGCTTTGGCCTCTGGCGCAAATGTCTGTTTGGTCTCTGGCACAAAAGCTTGAGGTTGGAATTTGTTGAACATATTAGTGATGTCAGAAATAGGTTTTGCAGTAAATGCTGTTGTTTTTGTAGTTCCAGTATCAGGAGTGGTCGACGAAACTGCAAAAATAGGAATGAAAAATCCATGATATTATATAACTCAGAAGGTAGTTGTGTATATTGTGTTTAGATGTGCCCGGCAGTTTTTACTTACTGTAGAGGTTTCTCTTGCGACCTAGGGGTATAAACATTATATTACATTCTATTCACAAAAGAATTCTAGTCACAAATCTTACAGAATTTGAGAAGAATTGACAAATCGGAGGAGAATGACGATAAATACTGCGACATTGGCACTCATGTATAATCTATCTATTTAATACCAATGATTTCAAAAAATGTATCTCTTTGTACAATTTTTCATAAGCATTACTGGGATGGAAAGAAAATTCGAAAGAAAAGCTTTTGCTAACAGCTTTAGCTAGCCTTGTATAATACTTCTAACAATCGAAGTAATGCTTTCACCACACACACACACATTCACAACGGTCATGCATATATGACCAGGGGGCCAAGTCTGCTAATTCTCCTATTACAATCATATTACAATGTTGTTACAATGGTCAGTCACTGACGCCATTATGGTGCCATAATGGGATCATTACAAAAAAAATAGTAGACTTACTAGACTAGAGAAAAAAATTTATAGTAGACTACCAAATTTGGTAAAATTTTGCCATTATGGCACCATTATGGCGTCATTATGACACCAAACTTGATTTTTGTCACAATGGCGCCATTATGGTGCCATAGTGGCATCACTATGGCACCATAATGGCGCGATTGAACCCTCATTGTGACAACATTGTATTGGCAGACTTGGGGCCCAGATGTACGAGTGTAAATGAAGCCAAGTGTGTGCCTATGCCTACAGAAAAAGGCGTGACGGTATGATGATAATCAAATACTTACAAGTAAACGAGGTCGGTGAACATATAGCTTGTCCCATAAATGAATTACCATCATTCTTATCTTCGCTTCCCTTTGCTAAAAGGTTACTTTGCTTGTTCTGTAACAGATCTTTCAGAACACTTTGTGTTTTCACTGGCGATGAAGGTGTCGCTGGTGTTATTGGTGAATATTGTGGTGCGAATGCTGAAGGCATAGGTTTTGGTTGAGCTGGTTGGGAAATTTGTATTGGCTTGACTATCTCCTGTTTAGGTTCTAAAAATTAGAAGAATTTGTTGTTTGTAATTATATTAATATGAAAGTTTGTAAGAATATATTGATGAATGTAAGGATGTTTTGTTATTCTTTCACTTAAAAACTGTTTATTCAATGGATATAAATGATACTTGGCTTTTATAAAGCTCACACATACCCTATATATAATCACGCTAAAAGCCAGAAGCACGGCATTAGAGCTCTAGCCATTCAATCTAAAGAAACAATGAAAACTTCGTACGTAGAAAAATGCACGAAGCTATTTTGGTATCCTCAAAATAAGGATTAGATCACCAACCTTCAGTAAATAGAGTTCTAGCGACATTGCGTAGGGCTGCAACTGGAGGCTTCACACCGCCGACTGGAGTAAATGATGGAATACTAATGGGTGATGGTTTTGGCACTTGTTTTACTTCAAACGCTTCAACTTTAGGTACAAAAGCAGACTGTGTTGCAGGTTGTACTGTAATTTAAACCAGGTTTTATACCAATTTATTAAAATGCTGTTTTTAATTAGGCAAAGTCTAGCAAAGCCAGAATATCATTACAAGTGGTTTTGATAGTAAGGGTCAGTGTGCACAATTAAACCTTAGTAGAAACATAAAAATGTGTCAAGAACACAATTTGGCAGTGTTAACTGAACTGTAACTGTATAATATTGAATAATGATTATAATAAAAATGTGTAGTTACAATAAAACAGGCGTAAAATTTTTGCCACAACAGAATTGGTGCGTTGGCTACACATAGGTGCCTATTCTATGTGCAGAACTAAACTTAACTTAACTAAAAAATGAAAACAGCTATTGCTGTATCTTAAGAGGATACCAAAATAGCTTCGTGCATTTTTCTATGTACGAAGTTTTCATTGTTTCTTTAAATTGAATGGCTAGAGCTCTAATTTTTAAGTATATGTTTTTTCAATATATGGTCTAGGATCACATAAACTCAGAAACGCGATTGAAAAAAGTTTTCTCGATAGAAAATCTTGGCGAAACAACCTCTCAATTTTTTTATTTTCTTCATTTTTCGGTCTATTATCGCGTATTAACTAATGAAATAACTTTAAAAACATAGGTAACTATTATGTATAGAAACACGTAAATCAGAATTAAAATATATTTAGTAGATTTTGAGTACATAGGAAAAGTATCCCTAATTCTTCATTTTCTGTGCCTACTGGCTGTGTTAATATGTACGTGTCGGCGATGATATACGATAATATTGATGTAGGCCCTTAAATGTTTGGCTATTTTTTTGCACACATTTATATTAATTAAAATCGTTAGTCTATAATAAACAGTTTTTATATTAAAAAAGTGTGTTATTGACGCTATCAATTTTCATTTTTTAGTTAAGTTTAGTTCTGCACATAGAATAGGCACCATAGTGGGTCAAGAAACTGTTACAAGTTCTCTACTAAAGTTTGCAAATAGTTGTCCGACAGTTTAACAACTGCTACTTAACTGGATTTTTAAAAGTCAAATGAATAAATAAATATTTATGGCAATTTCACACAACCTAATCTGGTACCAAACTAAACTATCTTTCTATATTTGTGTTATAGTACACACTAAAGATATACTAATTTTTTTTTTTAAATGCTCATTTATAATTCAATGAAAACACACAGACGCAAAAATAATCCGTTAACAATAAAAGGTAAATAAATAATAAAGAAATATTCATGGATATTTCACACAACGTCCTCTCGTCGCAAGGTAAGCTTATTTATGCTTGCGTTATGGGTATCAGAATACGGATATACTACATTATATTACTTTTCTTTTTTAAATACATAATTATAATACATAGAAACAGTCCAAACGCAGTACAAACATTTGTATGAGGTTTAGAAAAATCACACAAATGATTGTCCCGAGTGGGAATCGAACCCGCGACTTCTTGACCGGCAGTCCGTTACATGAACCGCTCAACCAGGAGGCTCGTCAAATAAGGTATTTTTAATCTAGTATGCTTACCTGGTTTTACCTGTGGCTGAACCACAGGCTGAGTTCTATGAACTTCTTGCGGTTTTTCCTTCAAACTCTTTTCATAATTAATCTTCATATTAGCTAAATGTTGCCTCATTTCAACGTTAACTGGCTTGATTTTAACAGTTTTGTGATTAGACAGTATATCTCTCAAAGCATCCAATTTTTGTGCAGATAGCAAAGGTTCCTTGGGTTTCTCTGGTTCGATACTCATGTTGAGGATGTTTTTTGTGAGTTTTGATAGAGGATCTCTAAAAAAAAAACAACTTGCTTAATAGATCTATAATGAAAGTGGTATATTTGAAGCCAGCCCATTAACCTTCCTATACCCGCGCCAAATATATTAACACCAATATTAGCAATATTAGCGCACGGTGTGACAGACCGTAACTTTGGTTCCTATTACCTGGTTACTTTTCTATGAAACTATTTTACAGGAACTATAGGACGTAACAAAACGAAATATATTAATTGTTTGCATAAACTATTTATTACTTCAATAACTATCAGTCTTTCCACAACAGCCTTAAGAAGTCACATTTTTATCTTAAAACAAACATAAAATATCTTTTAAATCTTAAAAATCACATATCTTGAGACCCTAGGTTGAGACCATTGTGACATAACTTTAGTCACCCTTAGAACCTGCAAGAGATTACTCATACGTGATCATATACCCGCGTCGGTTTTACAGACCGATCAAGACGTAATAGGCCTATACGTCCTGCTCGTACGACTGCGTGCCATGTACCAAGCCAAAGCGAACCCCAAATAATGCAGCTACCAGAAAGCGCGACATCGCAAAGTTCTCAGAAAAAATAATATTTACGAAAAACTGTTTCGTCGGTCTCACAGACAAATGTGCGGGTATAGAAAGGTTAACGTCCCACTATTGGGCACGTACATCCTCCGCTTTCGGAGGGATTATTGTCTACTGTTCAACGATGACCAGGTATGTTGGCACAGGGTTTATTGTTCAGTTTTTCGTCTCTCACAGAGGATATCTGTGTACAATATTCCTTAGTTATTCTTTACAGAACCCTGAGAAGAAGAATGGGTGGTGATATTTGTATTCTTAATCCGTCACTACACGGAAAATCTGTCACTACATGGACTTTAAATATGTTCTAAGTGAATTATAACTTAAATCTAAATACGGTGTTTCCATACTGCTTCCTTCGTTATTTCTTATCCCTATGTAAGTTTAATTTCTAAAACTATGCAACAGGTTTTGATGCGGTTATTTCTAATAGAGAGGATGGTTTAAAAGGAAGGATTTTTGTGTAATTTGTTAAGATTTCTTAAACAAATGAGTCGCGCAAGTGTTAGAGAATATTAAGTATGACTTACTTCTTAAAAGGAGTGCTTCTTAGTATTGATTGTGTCTTGAATATAGGCATAATATCACATTCGTTTAAAGTATTTCTCAAAGTACGTAGGACAGCTTGTTGTCGACTCAATATCTCTTGTTGTTTTACTAAAGGCTGGTACACTTCATCTAGTATCGGTCTTATCATTCTATGGCCGGGCCTGTAATATAATTTTTTTTCTTTTTTTAATATTTTGGACATTTCACACAACTTTCTCTGGTCCCAAAATAAGCTATATTTCTAAGCTTGTGTTATGGGTACCAGATTACGGATATAATACATATACTACTTTTCTTTTGTAAATAAATTTTTACGTTAAAGACAACAAATATGTATTATAGTTTTGTAGTTATTGGTAGGTATTGTAAAGGTCGTGATCATTGAATATAACCTATTCAATGATACAGGCCACATATGATTTATTATAAAGATAAGTAATAAAATTTTTAAGAAAGGAACACAAAAAGAAAAAGGATTGGGGATTCGAGAGGACATGGAAGATGATGAAAAAATAGATATTGTGAAACAAATATGAATTTAAAAAGAATACAATTATTTATAAAGCCTTAAATGTTTTTATTTTGTAACTAACAAGTCCTAGAAGGGAAATAAATGAATTGTTCTGCAAGAAGGTTTATATGAAACAGAGGCTTCACAGTATGTATGTATATAAAAAAAATATTCATGGACATTTCACACAACGTCCTCTGGTCCCAAAGTAAGCTTTATTTTTATGCTTGTGTTATGGGTACCAGAATACGGATAGACTACATGTACTACTTTTCTTTTGTAAATATGTACATACATAAAATACATAGTAAACACCCAGACGCAGTACAAACATTTATATTATGACAATCATAAAATATCACACAGATGAATGTCCCGAGCGGGAATCGAACCCGCGACCTCGTGAACGGCAGTCCGTTACATGAACCACAGCACCACGAGGCCCGTCGTTATATATAGGTAGGTACCGCTCTTCTTAGTAAATTTAAATGATAATATACATTGATTTATTGCAAACTAGCTTCCGCCAGCTTCGCCCCCATTTCCCTCGGGAACTGTACATTTTCCCAGGTCCGTTCAGTAGTTTTTTCGTGAAAAATACCAAACACACACACACCCACAAATTTCGCATTTAATATTAGTAGGAAGTAGGATAGGTACTTAGGATGTAGATGTAGGTTGAACGTTACAGATGTACTAAACCTTTTTTTTATTTGTATTTTTTTTATTTACAAAATATATAAGGCCATTTATTTTTATTTGAAACTTATTTCCGATCGACAGGAGACAGCTATGGCGATGACGCTATTGTGGTTATGTTCAAGTAAAAAGAGTAGGTGATGTATGTACGGTTAAGCAGAGGTGGCTGTAAACATACTATAGCATTTTTAATGTGGCTACATCGTCAAAGCAAGGAGCCTTCAACGACTGCTACCAAGTGTTATCGGAAAAAATCTAGGAAATTTATTTTCGCATTTTAACGTCTTTTGGAACTATAAAAAACAACTTTTCCGGAGAATTGATATTTGTATTTTTACATTTAGGCACAATACATGATTTCCTAGTATTAGGATTGGGTATTTTTAAAAGTAATCATGTATAATTTGGACGGAACGGGCGCGCGACTGCAAGCGGACTGAGTGAGCCAGACTGCGCGAGTTGTGCAATGACGTCACACGGTAACAGGCGGCCCGCGTCGTCAGTCACAACTTATTTTACTTCTAAATCGGAAACTAATTGACGTATCGAAGTAATTCTTTCACTAGTATTTTTTTATTTTTGACAGAGAATATGGAGTGCTAAAAATCAAAATTAGTTAACATTCTCCATTATAAACATCACAAAAATGATTGTCCCGAGCGGGATTCGAACCCGCGACCTCGTGAAGGCAGTCCTTTATGCCTTTGAAATTGAGGGCTTTCCTCGATTTCTTAGGAGATAACCATCAGATTCTGACCTGGTGCCAATGGGACCACATGGGAACCACCAGCTTTCAAATAAAAAATAGAATCATTAAAATCGGTTCGCCTAGTTAAAAGTTCTGAGCTAACAAACATAAAAAAAACATACAGATGAACTGAAAACCTCCTCCTTTTCTTTAAGTTGGTTAAAAAGAGTATTATACAAACTTTTTGAAATCCAAATCTCTATTGATAGCTTCATTCCATTTATAGTTAAGCGCTTTCTGTGCCCGATCCAACTGTGTCTGTACATAATATGCCAACTTCTTAACTGATGCTACTCGCTTCGTTGTTAGAGGGTCTTCTTGCGTCCATTTGTGTTGATCTTTAGCTCTGTAATACAAATAAAATATTATTAAGACAATTCTTTTTGGCAATATAAACTTACAAAGACTTATAACACCTATTAAAGACACAGTACAAATATTTGTCCAACAAAATATATAATAATAATAATAAATAAATATTCAGGACATTTCCTACAACGTCCTCTGGTCCCAAAGTAAGCTATATTTCTATGCTTGTACCAGAATACGGATAGACTACATGTACTACTTTGCTTTTCTAAATACATACTTATAATACATAGATAACACCCAGACGCAGTACAAACATTTGTATGACATTTATGGATATCACACAAATGATTGTCCCAAGGGGGAATCGAACCCGCGACCTCGTGATCGGCAGTCCATTACATAAACCACTCCACCACGAAGCCCGTCTATGAACACTAGTAGTGTCCGCGAACTGCATTCCTCAAATATTTCCGTTGCAGCGCCACCTATCGGATTTAATTGTGAATTTAAGCTATTCTCAGATCCACTCGAAAATAAATTTCATCAAAATCGGTCTAGCCATTTAGACGTTCAGTGACAGACACAATGTAGAGAAGTAACACAAATTATTGTCATGTGCAGAAATCGAAACCGGTACCTCGTAAACATCATTCCATTACAATAATCACTGTGCCACAGAGCACATCAAAATATTAACTTACTCAGTATGTGTCCTGGCTTCGGCAATAACAGCACATGTTCTTACTAATTCCAACTTCAATTGTATCAAAGAACCTCTTATATTGTCTAAAGAACATTCCTTCTTTAGTTGTTCACTGTCTAAAGTGCTTGAGTTAAAGTTAGTGTTTATAGAGTCGATGTCACGTTGAAGCTGGTAACAAAGATTGAACAGTTTATTAATAAAGTCTAGTAACTATTAAGGTAAAATAAATAACCTCCGTGTGGTGACGGATTAAGAATACAAGTGTCACCACCCCATCTCCTCCCAAGGGTGCTGTAAAAGTCAGCTAAGGGATATTGCACACAGATAACATCCTCTGTGAGAGATGGAAAACTCGAACATAAACCCTGTGCCAACACGCCTGGTCCAATTCCTCCAAAGTGGAGGAGGCCCGTGCCCAACAGTGGGACGTAAATGGGCTGGACAGAGAGAAATAACTTCAAGGTAACATTTTTAGGGTTCCTTGCAGAACTTGCGGTTCCTTCCTCCATTCCTTGAAGAAACTAGAACCTATTACTGAGATTCCACTATCCGTCTCATCAAGCTGAATAATATGAACTATTTTATTACAGAGTTCCTATGACTACCTTCCAACTCTATCAACAGATCTTATTTATTTTAATCTGTTATGTAAGGGGTTTTTATCCTTTACGTTACGTAACGGATAAGGAGTAATGATTTTTTTTTATCTATTTTATGATAACATAGATTAAAAAAATCAACAGACAGTAAAAAAAATCATTTAAAATCACCTTTGTTTGCGTCTCTTTAGTCTTCACCATAAACCTGTACAATTCCATTTGAAAGTCATTCACTTCTTTCACTAACATATTTTTTAGCTCTTGGTTGACTTTAATTTCATTCATTCGTTCTTGTTCAGCTTTTAACGCGGCGTTCTCTTGAGTCTGTTGAGCTGTTTGTGGCGAAGGTACTACTGGTTTAATAGGAATATTTGTAGGTACAGGCTGAGCTGATGGGATTTTAATTTCAGCTGGTTTTTGTTCACTTTTAACTGCAACTAAACAATATTTAATCTAAGATATAGGTTTGCACAGACTTTATGTCAATATCTAAGCATCTGATAGGGCCGGCAATAATAAGCTTGTACTCTAATTTCCATTTTTTATACATCAAACTCTTTGAAAAATAAAATAAAAAGCATAAATAAAATTGGTTATTAACAGAAGTTTGGACCAAATATGAAACCCAATTATGAAAACACACATAGTAAAGAATTTATTTTTGGGCATCAAATAAAGCAAATACCTGGAGCAATTCCCTGACCGATTTGTGGAGTAGGTTTAGGTATATTCAGAACAGTAGCACCATATTGAGGAGGTGGTCCAGCTGGCTGTACTTGTGGTGCCATTTGTGTTGGAAGTGCTTGAGTCTAGAATAAATACATTGATTAAATAAATAATAAATAATAATAAATAAATATTCATGGACATTTCATACAACGTCCACTGGTCCCAAGCTAAGCTTATATGCTTGTATTATGTGTACCAGAATACGGATATAATACATATACTACTTTTCTTTTGTAAATACATACTTATAATAGATAGAAACACCCAGACGCAGTACAAACATTTGTATGACAATTAGAAAAATCACACAAATGATTGTCCCGAGCGGGAATCAAACCGCAACCTCTTAATCTGCAGTCCGTTACGTAAACCACTCAACCACGAGGCTCGTCGAATTTTAACTTTTGCAATGATTTTTGTAGTGATTTTCTTTGTAAACACTCCGAAATGCATTATGTGCTGGCTACATATCTTCTGTTATAATATTCAATCAAAAAAAATATGAATTAAGTAGCTATTGAATAAACAGATGCGCATTTTAAAGATGGGAAACATATTTCCCTTGGTCCTCAAAGGGTTAAAAACCAACCAAGTTTATTCAATATTTCCTTACAAAATAGTTAAGAGATAGACATTTACCTGAACTGGTGCAGGAGCCGGCGTTGGCTGGACTGCAACGGGTGCCTCTCCAGGGATAGTACTAGATGAAAATAAACGTTACGATTTCTACATTTATTTAAATAGATGAATACAGCGTTTTGTATCATAATGGTAAAACAAGACGATATCACTAACACTAAACTGTCTGTCAGCAAGTCTCAGGAACCATAACAGTTTGTTCCTATTACAAAAAATTTTTAATGATGAATATTATGTTACAGATAAACACGGTACAGATTAAAATAGATAAAAAAAAATAGACGAAAAGGGGTATAGGGTGCTGTTAAGGCCATATAACATCTGATGACAGATCATGCCTGATAACATCTTCTGTGAGAGACAGAAAACTTGAAGATAAACCCTGCATCAACACTTCTGGTCGCTCAGGAGACCATAATCCCTCCCAAAGTGGAGGAGGCCCGTGCCCAATACGGGCGTTGATAAGCTAGGGTGAGAAAAAGAGAGAGATATTATTTTTTATTTAATTTTTTTATTTAAAGGGCTTGGTCGCTTTGCGACTATATCGCCCTGGAGAGATATTATACCGTGCAGTTTTAATTTGTTTTAATTGTCGGATTATATTCACCTGGTCATAGCAGCAGCTGGTAACGCCAATAGCTGAGGAGTCATACACACTTGTGGTGCTTCTTTATTCAAGTTAATCACATTGAATATTGTAAGAAGGCCATTTTGAGATAGCACGTGAAGTAGCGGCATGGGCGGTAGAACTGAATTTTCTCCTGTAAACAAATAAATATTAATGGACATTGTACACAAAGTTCTCTGGTCCCAAGCTAAGTTTCTTGCTTGTGTTATTAAAGTATGAAAAATCATTTATAATGTGTGGCTCTTCCATGCAACCTCGTTTGTACTGCGTCTGGGTGTTTCTATGTACATAATTATTATTTTCTTCTAATATATAAAATTCACGTGTCACAGTGTTAGTTACCATACTCCTCCGAAACGACTTGACCGATTTTTATAAAATTTTTCATGCATATTCAGTAGGTCTGAGAATCGGACATCCATTTTTCAAACCCCTCCCCCCCACTGACATTTGTATGGCAAAACAGCGTTTGCCGGGTCAGCTAGTCTAATATATAAAATTTCCCTGTCACAATGCTAGTTACCGTACACCTCTGAAACTTCTTTACCGATTCTTACCAAATTTTATATGCGTATTCAGTAGGACTGAGAATCGGCTACTATCTATTTTACAAACCCCCCCCTCCCTGACATTTGTTTGGCAAAACAACGTTTGCCGGGTCAGCTAGTCTAAAATATAAAATTCACGTGTCACAGTGTTAGTTACCGTACCCCTCCGAAACGGCTTGACCGATTCTTCTCAAATTTTACATACATATTCAGTAGGTCTGAGAATCGGCTAACATCTATTTTTCAAACTTTTTAGTATGGCATAACAACCTTTGCCGGATCAGCTAGTAAGTACGAGTATGTATTTACAAAAGAAAAGTAGGTAGTATATGTATTATATCCGTATTCTGGTACCCATAACACAAGCATAAAAGCTTAGCTTGGGACCAAAGGATGTTGTGTGAAATTGCCATGAATATTTATTTTATTTATTTATTCGTACGCGTGAAATTTAGAAACTAAACCATAAAATTAAACTAAAAAGTCATCCTCTTAAACCACTCTTTTATTTAAAAAAAACCGCATTAAAGTCCGTTGCGTACTTTTGAAGATTTAAACTTACATAGGGACATACGAGGGGAGGTCCAAAAGTTCGTGGAATGGAGGGGATGGAGTGGGGATAGGGGCGCTCGCTTAGTGTCATACTAATTGGGGACTCATAATTAGTATATAAATGGAGTTTCAGCCCTATTGCGTCATTCGTTTACGAACACTCGCCTGCTAAACACGTCAATCCGGAAGAAAACTGAAACTATGGAGAAAATTGAACACCGTGCGGTCATTAAATTCCTTACCAAGCAAGGAAAGAACGCTCAGACCATTTTGAATGAAATAGAGACTGTTTACGGGGAACAGTGCCCTAGTAAATCAATGATTTACAAGTGGCATGGTCTTTTTAAACATGGTCGGGAGTCGATTGAAGACGACCCCCGCTCAGGAAGGCCAGTTGAGGCCACCACATCAGACATCGTCGAAAAAGTGGAAAAAATTGTACTGGAGGACACCCGTTTGAAGAAAAAACAGTTATCTGCATTAGTTGGAGTATCAGATACCACCATTTTGCGAATCCTACATGACCACCTGGGTATGACAAAAGTCAGTGCAAGATGGGTACCGAGAATGCTCACGCCGCTTCAAAAACAGCAGCGCGTCGAAGCGTCAAAACATTTTTTGGAGTTGTGTGGCGACGATCCTGGACCGATTTTGGAGCAAATTGTTACCGGCGATGAAACATGGGTTCATCACTTTGAGCCTGAGTCCAAACAAGAGTCCATGCAATGGCATAAAAAGGGGACACCACCGCCAAAGAAATTCAAAGTGTCGGAGTCGGCTGAAAAGTTGATGACTACTGTTTTTTGGGATTGTGAGGGGATAATACTGATTGATTATAAAGAAAAGGGCAGGACCATAACCGGAGAATACTACGCAACAATACTAGAAAAATTAAAGGATGCCATCAAAGAAAAACGTCGGGGAAAATTGACCAAGGGCGTGTTGCTCTTGCAAGACAACGCGCCGGTTCACAAGAGCAAAGTTGCAATGGCTGCTCTACACACGCATGGCTTTGAATCACTAGTCCACCCACCCTATAGTCCAGATCTGGCCCCAAGTGATTTTTATTTGTTCCCCAATTTAAAAAAAGACTTAAGGGGAAGGAAATTTTTCGACGACAATGAGGTAAAGGAGGCAATTTTGGCTCATTTTGAGGGAAAAGATAAAAAATATTTTTACGATGGTTTAGAAAAATTAATTCATAGATCTAATAAATGTATTCAGCTTAAGGGTGATTATATTGAAAAGGAAAAATAAATTTACTGTTTCATTTTTACTAAAACCCTTTCATTCCACGAACTTTTGGACCTCCCCGCGTACCTACATACAAAAATGACATTAATGTATTATAATCCTTACTTATATATAAAAGTGAAAGTAAGTTTGTTTGTTTGTTTGTGACCTTTTCACACAAAATCTACAGAATGGAATTGCACAAAAAATGGTATGGTATACCATTTTTTGTCCATACTATGCAGATAATTTATAATCCTGGAAGTAAAATAGGTTATTTTGGTTGGCTAAAAACTCTGTAGGTACGCAATAATAAACGCAAATGTTTGTGAAATACGGTATAAAACATTTTGTTATTTTTACAGTTGTCATAGCAACTCACAGAGTCCGTCGACATAGGTATTTTTTTTTATTGACCAAGAAGGTTTTAATCCCACTCTGACATGCGATCTACGCGGTAGTTCGGAATGAAAACTCTTTGTGTGGTACTAAGTTTCAACTGTTTTTTTGTTTTTGAGATGCTTTTCTAATTAAATTGATTTTATTTCATAAACGTAGTATTTTATAAAGAATTGACATGCTTTGCTTTACTTAATAAATTAAATTATGGTGGAAAAAAGTGATTGCCGCAAGCGGGACTTGAACGCACGACCTCGGAATACCGTTCCGAAGCTCTTCCAACGATATAAACGGTATTCCGAGGTCGTGGGTTCAAGTCCCGCTTGGGGCAATCACTTTTTCCACCATAATTTAATTTATTAAGTAAAGCATAGCATGTCAATTGCAAAATCAAGAAATTACTTTAGGAATGTTGATTGATCTAAATTTGGCTATGGATTTCAGTATCGATGTTAGTATCTAGTAATTTCAGTTTAGAAAACAGTTTTTATTTTAGGTATGATTTCAAATCCGATTCGAGCACTAATGTGCGAAGCCGCGGGAAGAAGCTAGTAAGTAATAAAGATGAAAAATTATTTAAAATGTATGAAACAATGACAATACATAGATTTTCAAAGATTTTTCATAAATCTTACCCCATGGCAGTTGATGTATAGCACAAGTGTCAATGCTAACACCGATAGGAAAGTTCTCAATCTTCTTATCTGTCAAAGGAAGTTCAGGTCTCGCTTCATCATTCTGAAATGGACAGAAAATATATCTTACTAGCTGTTGTATTCGTAAGCGTAGAATATAGAAAAATAATCTTAACAACTTATACAATAAAGCTATCCTCGCGAACCTCTCTATCCATTAAAAGAAACTGCATCAAAATCCGTTGCATAGTTTTGAAGATATAAGCACACATAGGGACATACATCAAAAATGACCACTATGTTTTATAATAAGTAAAAATTCAGTCTGGTAAAATGAATAAGACTGAAAAAGTGCACAATTACAAAAAAAAATTACAAATATTCGGGTGTTTACTATGTATTATAAGTATGTATTTACAAAAGAAAAGTAGTATATGTATTCTATCCGTATTCTGATACCCATAACACAAGCATATAAGCTTAGCTTGGGACCAGAGGACGTTGTCTGAAATGTCTATGACTATTTATTTATCTTATCTATCTTCATTTTACCTGACACCATTGTACCCAAACTTCTCCTTCCTTAGATCCCAAGGTCGCTATTTCCATGCTGTTGGATGATGAAGCCATTATCATAAACCTAAACAACAATCGTATAATTTTTTAATAAATACTTTGAAAGTCACAAAAATATAAACTAGACTTTTACTGCTACTTTGTTCGGCTGTAATTTTGATAACTAAATACAATAAATCAAATTGTGGTGGAAAAAATTGATCACCGCAAGTGGGACTTGAACCCAAAACATTCTATTGCAAAACATTCTTGATAGATGGCGTTGCACGTCAAAATACGATGTAAACTCAATCGAGTGACGATTGTGGTAATCTAATTTGGTTACTGTGAGCACGACCGCAATAAACTCAGTTGGCAGAGCTACGGAACGGTATTCCGGGTTCAAGTCCGCTTGCGGTCATCCACTTTTTCCACCACAATTTGATTTATTAAGAAAAAGCATAGCATTTCAATTGCAAAATTAATAAATACTTACTTACTTACTTTAGAAATAAATACAATTTCAAATTTTCATAACATAGTGTAGTGTATGTCAGTATATAATAATAATTAATGATAATTTCACTCACCACTGTGGTATTCCTTGTAGATAATAATACCATGGTCGGTTAGAGCCCATACTGTAGCAAATATCTTCATAGTTTAAACATTGAGGCGGTGTAGCTTTAGGTGTATTAATTATAGTTACATCTGTAAAAGAAGGCATATTTGTCTTCTAGAAATAGCATTTATTTGATAGCTCTTGCCCGCAACTTCGTACGTGTGGAATTTAGAAATCAAACCTTAACAAATCATACAAAAAAAGGCATTCCCTTGAACCACCCCATCATTTAAGAAAAAACCGCATCAAAATCTGTTGCGTACGTTGTAAGATATAAGCTGACATAGGGACATACATACAAAAATATCGACTTTCGTTTTATAATAAGTAAAGAAGCGAGTCTGTTTTGTAGCAGAAATAAAATATCAGTATTTTTTACAGCTTTCGTTAACATTGGCAAATTGTTATATTGACAGTATCAAGTTTCATTTTTAGTTAAGTGCCATTGTGCACATAGAATTGGTACCAAAGTTAAAGCAATGTTAATATTATTGAAATTATACATACATGGTCGACTATTATCCGTGGCATTCTTATAAACAACAGCGAACATAAAAGTTGATATCCAATACACAGCGAGAGCCTCAATAGGTGCTCCTTCTATTAAATTTGGAGCGGGAATATTTTTTGCTAATGTCAAGTCCGGCTTATACTGAGTGAGGCTACCGTCATTGTTAGCAGTAACCAATTGTTTGCCTTTTGGACTCCAACAGAGACATCTGTAACAATATAGATACGTTAAGAGATTTACATTCGACGAGCCTCGTGGACAAGTGGTTCATGTAACGGACTGGCGTTAACGAGGTCGCGGGTTCGACACCTCGCACGGAACAAACATCAGTGTGATATTTATAATTGTCATACTAATAAATGTTTGTACTGCGTCTGGGCGTTTTCTGTGTATTATAAAGAAAAGTAGTATGTATATCCGTATTCTGGTACCCATGACACAAGCAAATAAGCTTAGCTTGGGACCAAAGGATGTTGTGTGATATGTCCATGAATATTTATTTATCTTTTATTTAATAACTACCTGTTGTCTGTGACTTCTTACGCATGCAATTAAGAAAATTTTCCCCGATTTTGCAACATATTTTACTGTTGCTCTGCGTTTAAACAAACAGAAAAGCAAACTCCAATTCATATAGTTTAATATTATTTTTTTGTATTACAAAAATCTCCAGTTACACGTCGACATTATTGCACCAAACGCAACGGTCGTTTGTTGTTGTCTCCTTCACACACATTGGAGGACCGCCCAAACAATAACTGTGATATACTCATGTGGATAGTTGTCAATTTTCTTGTTGTTTGGAGAATATCGAAGTACTTGACATTTGTCGCATTATTAGTTAGTTGCTACCTAACACTGATCAGTTAAACAGTTACTTACAATGTTTAATTTACATACACAGGCGTATTTTGAAAATTAGCGCCCTGGGCCATTTAATTTGACACTCCAGGTCATCCATTTGATTGGCCTCGAGAAAGAGCAAAATTTTAAACTTGAAGGCTTTTGTCGCCCTTCTCAGGCTAGCCGCTTTGGGCTATGACCCCTATGGCCCTAGGGTAAATACGCCTCTGTTTACATGCATAATAATAATGATGTCTGTAGCTAACAAAATATGAACAAACCTTGCTTTAGATGCGACTTTCTTGATCTGTGGAGCTGATCCGATAGTAGCCACCAACAGAATACCATCATAATAAACCATAGCTAGATTATCAGCAATGATTGGATTCCATTGTAATCCACATACAAAGTTAGTTGGACTCACTTCACATCTAATATCGAATGATCTTGGATTCTGTAAAAGATATCAAATTAATGATTCTATCCATCAAATAAAATACTTAGATCTCAGACAAATATTAATGCAATTAAGGGCCTACATCAATATTATCTTATATCATCGCCGACACGTACATATTAACACAGCCAGTAGGCACAGAAAATGAAGAATTAGGGATACTTTTCCTATTTACTCAAAATTCACTAAATATATTTTAATTCTGATTTACGTGTTTCTATATATAATAGTTACTTATGTTTTTAAAGTTATTTCATTAGTTAATACGCGATAATAGACCGACAAATGAAAAAAATAAAAAGTTAGAGAGGTTGTTTCGCTAAGATTTTCTATCGAGAAAACTTTTTTCAATCGCGTTTCTGAGTTTATGCGATTCTAGATCATATATTGAAAAAACATATACTTAAAAATTAGAGCTCTAGCCATTCAATCTAAAGAAACAATGAAAACTTCGTACGTAGAAAAATGCACGAAGCTATTTTGGTATCCTCTTAACTCTGTTTACGGAAAAAATTGGGATAGCTAATGATATATCCAGAAATTGAAGTTATAAAAAAACATTAAAAAGAAATACAACAACATAATTAATACATATAGACAATGGTACCAATTCTATGTGCACAACTAAACTTAACTAAAAGGTTAAAATTTATGGTTTAAATAACACAATTCGGCAATGTTTACTGAACTTTCTTAATATTAAAACTGTGTATTATAGACTAACTATTTTAATTAATGTAAATGTGCACAACAAAATGGTCAATTAACAAAAATACACCATAAGAGTTTACACTTTTTTATTAGGGTAAGGGTAAAAACGGAAACCCTATTACTGAGACTTCGCTGTCCGTCCGTTCGTCCGTCTGTCACCAGGCTGTATCTCAAGAACGGTGATAGCTAGACAGTTGAAATTTTCACAGATGATGTATTTCTATTGCCGCTATAACAACAAATACTAAAAATAAAATAAAATAAATATTTAGGGGGGCTCCCATACAAAAAACTGATTTTTTTTACCGTTTCTTGCTCGATACTAATAACGTTGCCTTATGTTGCATAGATAATGGTAACGAACCCTTCGTGCGCGAGTCCCACTCGCACTTGACCAATTTTTAAGTTTAATAGTCATGTAGAATTAGTACCAATAAATCAAATTATTGTGAAAGAAATTATTACCATATGTGGGTTTTAAATGCACTATCTTGTAACACTGTTTCAGTGCATAACATGCCAAATGAGCTACCGTGGGACCTGCACATGTTAACCAACATGCAATCCAATAAGAAAAACTGGTGTAAGGAAAAAATATACTAACCACATTTTGGAAGTTGGATATATTATAAATGGAAAGCAACTGTCCTCCTGTAACTGCCAATAGCTCTTGATCACAGCTCACAGCTATATGTGTTGGTGGCTCTTGTAATTGTATAGTTACATGTTGTGGTTCACATTCTTTGTCAATTAGGTCTTTTAGCTGGTAAACTATAAAGAGAAGAAGAAAAGAGCAATATAGAAGAGCTAGAAGAAGAATCAAATACTTTTTAATTATTTGAAAAAAACTGATGCATCTGAATTTTTTTTAGAATATTTAGAATAAATAGTTAAAAAATAATTAAATATCTAAATATTCTTATAAATTTCGTCAACTTCGTACATGTGGAGTTTAGAAATTTTTCGCCATTTGTGACAATTTCACGAATGCTTTGCTCTTATAGATTGCAGCGTAATGTTATGTAGCCTTCCTCTATAAATAACTATTCAAAACATTTTTTTTTTAAATTCATGTATGAGTTAAGAAGAAAGTTGGGTTTCACGTTTCCTCCTTACAGATATTTTTTTCATAATTATTTGTACAATTATATTTAATAGATTAGGTACTTAATATATTCATATGTGGTACCCATAACACAAGCAAAGAAATGAAACTTACTTTGGGACCCGAGGACTATTTTAATTAGTGACTTAAAGTATTTTTGTATAATTTGTCAAAGTAGGTATACTTACCCATCAATATTCCATCCGGCGAACCAATAAATACCGAGCCATATTTGCTGCTGCATGTTATTAAGTTGTAACCACGGTTTGGTAAAGAATTTTTTGTATTGAATACTTTGATTTTACGTTGTAATTTGTATAAGAGGCTCTGCAAAGGAAATATGTCACAAGAAATTACTAAACTACCTACTCAAAAATCTATAAAATACATCAATAATTGTAATAAAGATAATATTAATAACATTTGCATTAGAAATTGCACATTGACCTAAATAAATGGTATGGGTATCTATATAGGTATGAAATCGGATCATTTTATCGTAAAAGCATTTATTAACTACTGAACTTTCAGATTTTATTTTAAATTATTGCACTGAATATGAATCTTCTCTTCCAGACAGCATGTTGGTCTGGTAGGTTCTCTGTAAACCTACTATTTATATATAGGTATTGGTCATAACTACAAAACTATATACTGATATCACTACTTTGCACAAAACAAGGTATTAGTTATGCATAGAATTTCTTATAAGATTTCCGACATACACGGTAATAAGTTATAAGATTATTGGATGTAAAAAGTAAATAGATTAGGATAGCTGGATCTATATCGTAACTTGTACTAAACATTGATTTCTAACCTAGAAATCAATTCTTTATTTTATGTTTATATATTTAACTATATGAAATATCTATGTTTTCTTCCATTTTTGATAAAAAATACGTCACGTAGTCATTAGTAAACTGATACTTTTCAATATAATTACTTGTAAACATTACTTACTGGTTCGTCTACTGAATTTGGGCCGTAAGTAGCTTGCATGTTGATAATTCAAGCTAATGTCGCTTTATATATTCATCAGTTTGTGTTTACATGTACAGATTTATTTGTAATAGTACTTTTTTCACTTTAGGAGGATTAAAATTGATAAATCGTTACACTAAAAAAGTAAACAATGGGGGAATTGGGTTGGGGGACATGGATGATAGGCTTGTTGAAAAATATCGATACATCGATATATCGATAGCATTGAATTGATATATCGATATCTTTGGGCAATATTTAATTTTGCGATATATCGATATAAAATTTCAAGTATCGAAAATAGATATTTTTTTTCAGATCGAAAACATTTATAACTACCTATTTTCTTTATACTTATTTTTTTTTATAACGAATTAGGTACTTATCATGTTTTATTTTGTTTTTGGTTGACTCTTGATTTGATGCTTTTTAATTTAATACTTATGGTGGTTTTTAAATTGGCAACTCTGCCAATTTCAAGTTTAGTATTTAACTGTCCGTCCGTTGAACGACTTCCTTAATATGAGCTCAACGTTTGGCTTTAAGGACTTGAATCATCTAAGCCCATAATTTACAGTGATTTTGATGATGTGCCATTGACAATGTAATCATCTCGAATGTAAAATGGAATACACATCGTAACAGATCGCGCTCTTTAGACTCTGCCTACCTTCATGGGAAAATGGTGTGACTGATGATGATGATGGAATAAGGAACTAGGTATATACGAAACCCTTTGTGTGCGATGCCTACTTGCACTTAGCTAGTTTTTAATTGGGCTGATATATCGATATTTTTCAAATAAAATATCTATTCAATTTTCGATATCGATACATCGTTTTTTTTTGTGTCTGACATCCAATGGTTGGACAAATGCGGGGCTGCGGAGGAATAATTTTTATGTAGGTACCTACTAGCCTGTGCTACTAGCTGTCCCGGCAAACAAGCGGCAAACGTATTTTGACATACTAAAAAAAAAGGTTTGAAAAATAAAATAGATGTTGGCCGATTCTCAGACCTACTGAATACGCATATAAAATTTTATAAAAATCGGTCAAGCCGTTTCGGAGGAGTACGGTAACTATCACTGTGACACGTGAATTTTATTTATAAGACTAGCTGACCCGGCAAACGTTGTTTTGCCATTCTAAAAAAAAAGGCTTGATAAATACTTAGATGTTGGCCGATTCTCAGACCTACTGAATACGCATTTCATAAAAATCGGTCAAGCCGTTTCGGAGGAGTACGGTAACTAACACTGTGACACGTGAATTTTATATATTTTTAGATAATATTATCATATAAATACTCTTTGGGAAGAATGAATGGAGGGAAGGGGAATAGAGAGAGGGACCGGGGAAGATATAGAACAGGGCCCTGAGTCGGGTATTTCAACGGTGTCACAACTGTACCATTATGGTGCAATAAATAAAAGTTTTTGGTAGTCTACTATTAATATGTCGTCATAACGACTTCATCATTGTCTTACAATTGTCAAAGTGACATAAATTGCTAGTCTCGTACACAACTGCTTCACAATTGCAATTCAATGACTGAAATGTTTCGGTAGTCTGCTATTTTGAATTTGACAGTAATATTTTTAAATTGTCCTGTGTCGACAGATTGCCATAAATAAAAAATAGATAGATAGAAATATTAGAAATTGTTCTTTGTAATTTATTGCAATTTACTAATCTCCTAAACTTCACATTGCTTTTTATACTAATAAATAGTATGTACAAATATATCTAAACGAAGTCTAGCATGATTAAATGTTTAAATTTATTAGTAGTTTTTCGAAAATCACTTCAACTAACGCATTTTTTAAAAACGGCAACACATACATACCATTCTAACACAATCCATAGATAAAAGAGACCGAAAATTCAATGCATAGATAAAAGAGATCGACAATTCTATTACCATTGAAAGACCGTTATGACGGCATATAGCAGACTACGGATATTTGACTTCAATTGCACCGGTATCGTGCCGGTAGTGTGCCGGTATGACAATTGTTCCAAAATAGTGGACTTGAGCACCAGTTAAGATTATAATTATAGAGTAAGCAATAACGACTGTAAAAGTAGCGCTAGTTTAGCTCAAGGAGCTGTTTTTTATGAGTTCGATTTCGAGGCATAGTATAAGCTCATCTCTACCTACCCATTAGCTTTTTCCTTGTATCAAGAGATCATTTTCTGGGCCCTGAGTCGGGTATTTCAACGGTGTCACAACTGTACCATTATTGTACCATTATGGTGCAATAGTAAAGTTTTTGGTAGTCTACTAATAATGTGTCGTCATAACGACTTCATCATTGTCTTACAATTGTCAAAGTGACATAAATTGCTAGTCTCGTACACAACTGCTTCACAATTGCAATTCAATGACTGAAATGTTTCGGTAGTCTGCTATTTTGAATTTGACAGTAATATTTTTAAATTGTCCTGTGTCGACAGATTGCCATAAATAAAAAATAGATAGATAGAAATATTAGAAATTGTTCTTTGTAATTTATTGCAATTTACTAATCTCCTAAACTTCACATTGCTTTTTATACTAATAAATAGTATGTACAAATATATTTAAACGAAGTCTAGCATGATTAAATGTTTAAATTTATTAGTAGTTTTTCGAAAATCACTTCAACTAACGCATTTTTTAAAAACGGCAACACATACATACCATTCTAACACAATCCATAGATAAAAGAGACCGAAAATTCAATGCATAGATAAAAGAGATCGACAATTCTATTACCATTGAAAGACCGTTATGACGGCATATAGCAGACTACGGATATTTGACTTCAATTGCAACGGTATCGTGCCGGTATTGTGCCGGTATGACAATTGTTCCAAAATAGTGGACTTGAGCACCTGTTCGATGATATCTAGCTATATATCTATCTAATCTAATAGCGTAGGTACCTACCAGGGCCCTGAGTCGGGTATTTCAACGGTGTCACAACTGTACCATTATTGTACCATTATGGTGCAATAGTAAAGTTTTTGGTAGTCTACTATTAATGTGTCGTCATAACGACTTCATCATTGTCTTACAATTGTCAAAGTGACATAAATTGCTAGTCTCGTACACAACTGCTTCACAATTGCAATTCAATGACTGAAATGTTTTGGTAGTCTGCTATTTTGAATTTGACAGTAATATTTTTAAATTGTCCTGTGTCGACAGATTGCCATAAATAAAAAATAGATAGATAGAAATATTAGAAATTGTTCTTTGTAATTTATTGCAATTTACTAATCTCCTAAACTTCACATTGCTTTTTATACTAATAAATAGTATGTACAAATATATTTAAACGAAGTCTAGCATGATTAAATGTTTAAATTTATTAGTAGTTTTTCGAAAATCACTTCAACTAACGCATTTTTTAAAAACGGCAACACATACATACCATTCTAACACAATCCATAGATAAAAGAGACCGAAAATTCAATGCATAGATAAAAGAGATCGACAATTCTATTACCATTGAAAGACCGTTATGACGGCATATAGCAGACTACGGATATTTGACTTCAATTGCAACGGTATCGTGCCGGTATTGTGCCGGTATGACAATTGTTCCAAAATAGTGGACTTGAGCACCTGTTTACTAGTAAGAAGCGGCCTGTCACGGCGTGCACAAGCAAAAAGAAAATCATTTGAAATTTTTTTTTTTACTTAAGCACAATATTTAGCATAGGTACTAATGATAAAAGAATTATCGAAATCAGTTTTAGTTTAAAATTTTTTGTAACCCTATTTTATGTTTTGTAAATAATAATATTGTATATTCTTTATTGCATAATATCAATTATACAAATATAAGAAAGACGTTACTATGAGGTACTATGATCTAACCTATCGCTGTCAATTGTACTATTGTAAAGGTGTAAGTACCTAACAGGGAGCTGTATTAAGTATTTAAATAAAAGATGTGTGCGTTCTCTATAGATGTTTAATCTACCACCAGTTCGGAAATACAGATTTAGTAGAGAAGAACTGGCAAGAAACTCCACTATTGTTCTTTTCATAATTTACACATTAATTTAAATCACAACAGATGATGAACAGTTATAGGAGGCCAAGGTCTTTAAGCCTAAACATAATTATTAACAATAATGTATAAAAGCACACTTACACCAATTTTATCCATCCAAGACTGTGTCACTATCCCCGTATCTCTCTTTCATCCCGCCAAAAAGCCCTTCAAAACAGTTGACAGTTGCAGTTGTTGCCAGCTTTATCTCGCAAATCCCGATATTTAGTATATCGATTTAGCGAACCCTAACAATCGTCCATCCTGACATCGTGTGCGTCCCTGCACACGACTCCAGGTGGAAACCCTAACAATCGGTATTTCAGTTAGTACCACAGTCTTTAACAATTAGAAATCTTTTTGTAAGTTACAGAATTGAAAGCTATGATCTTAAGCGAGCATCGTTGTATATAAACTAAATCAATTATTATTTCACTACACGTACCTACGTTAATTACATTATACAGATTCGACAATTGAGATAACAGAAGTAAAGAGTGTTTACAAATTGAATAATCGTTAACAATTTAACTGACTGACATATTAAAAAAAAAATCATATTATTAAAGCCTTATTCGTTCCCTTAAGTTATTAGAATGTGATATATCAAAATATATAAATAGTTATTAGTTAAGAAGAAAAAAAAACAAATTATTGGCTATGCATTGAATTTGAAAACATAGATTAAATTCAGTCCAATCCCAGTCCAGTATATCATATATTATTTATTCTTCTTCTTCTTCTGGTCGCATTCTTCATTTACTGAAGGTCTTGTCTAAATATTATTAATCTATATCAGCTCCCGCCACTTCTCTCTATCCTCTGCTCTTCGAAGAGCGATTGTGAATGGTAGGTCTGTGATCCTCGTTATTTGGTCTAACCAAGGGTGAGGTGGTCTTCCGCGTGATCAACGGGCGACTGTGAAGCACCTGAGCAAACAATGCAGCACAACGTCGACTGCCCTATTCATAGCTTCCACGGAGGTACGGTCGGACTCCACAAATTGACTGCAGCTGCTGCAGATTGGCTTCACAAACTGGACATTCATATATAATTGGGGCTTTCACAGGACGCCATACGAAATGATGATGGTGACCATGTAAACAAACAAAATTCTAATTTACTATACATGTTTTTTTTTTTAATACCATGCTTGATTATTTATGAGTCTATGTTCTTGTCATCAGATTTAAATTAAAACAATGATAACAAAGGAACTAGGTATAATGAGACCCAGTACAATGAGTTGAAACAAATAGTTTTCGCCTTCCACTTATTACATTAAGTCCAATCAAGTTAGGTATGTATACTATTGGCATATTTTTTTAATCCGACTGTTTGCCTATTTGATCGTGCTTTACATACATGTAAGTTACCTTTAATTAACTGATTAAGTCAGGTTATTTGTTTTTGACACAAATTGTTATTTATAAACTGAATTATTTTTCTTGTATTAGTGAACAAAAACTAATAAATTAATATAATTCAAATGGAATTAGGCTTACTTAGGTGATTAATATTTGAATTGACCAATATTAGTCAGAGTAATAAAGATTAGTGATTTACAAAATTTAAGCATTAAGTGGTACAACGGGACTGTGGGATCTCTCTAGACAGGGACTACTCAATTTAGTCCCTGCTTCAACTTCTTAGACCATCTGAACTGCACAAGCTGGTCGATTGCCTGTAGCAGGACAGTGGAATCTCTATGAGACAGGGACTACTCCATTTAGTCCCTGTTTCAACCTACTTAGATAATCTGAACTGCACAAACTGGTTGATTGCTTGAATATCAGCTAACCACAACCAATGTATTGAGCTGTAAACTGCCCTTGCAAGAACGCCACTTGGTTCTGAGTTGCAACTCTGCAATATATTCCTTAGTCCATCTGGTCTAGAAATATAGTGAAGCTATTGAATGCGCTCGAAGCGTGTGAGTTGACTCATGCTACGATCAGTATAATCTGGTTGTGCTAAACAAATCAGAGGTCGTAGTCTTCAGGATCAGAAGACAACGGCGTTAACGGTCGGGAGTTTAATATTGCTTCAATCTGCGTCAACGTGGTGTTAAGTTCCTCATAAGACAATCGCTTCTATAGATAGGGACTACTCAATTTAGTCCCTGCTTCAACTGCTTAGACCATCTGAACTGCACAGTGGCAGGACAGTGGAATCTCTACGTACAGGGACTCTCTACTTAGTCCCTGTTTCAAACTGCTTATACCATCTGAACTGTACAAACGGGTCGATCCCGCTTGTAGCAGGACAGTGGAATCTCTATGTACAGGGACTCTCTACTTAGTCCCTGCTTCAAACTGCTTAGACCATCTGAACTGTACAAACGGGTCGATCTCGCTTGTAGCAGGACAGTGGCGTCTCTATGTACAGGGACTCTCTACTTAGTCCCTGCTTCAAACTGCTTAGACCATCTGAACTGTACAAACGGGTCGATCCCGCTTGTAGCAGGACAGTGGAGTCTCTATGTACAGGGACTCTCTACTTAGTCCCTGCTTCAAACTGCTTAGACCATCTGAACTGCACAAGCGGGTCGATCCCGCCTGTAGCAGGACAGTGGAATCTCTATGTACAGGGACTCTCTACTTAGTCCCTGCTTCAAACTGCTTCTTCTGTTTCTAGATCGTGCACTTCATTGCTGCACGTCGTGTTCTTGAGAGTTCCATACTACTTGGGTGGTCTTATCTTCTTTTACCAACCTCGACTCTACGCCTCTCTCATGGCTTTACTCACAGAGAAACCAGTAACTGCAGTGTCTTGATCGAACCATGGCACTAGAGCACGACGTCTCACTCTTCTACCTTCTTTTTTTTTTACGATTAGCTTAACTAAGTTGTCCGGTTGGCGACGAACATCCTTCCCCCTTTTTTTTTGCGGACAATACTTTCTAAGCTATAAGCAGGTCTATTTAATGAGACCATTATCAGCACGAGTATGCTCCTCAGTGGGGACCTGTTCGAAATTCTGCTGTCTAGTATTTGCACATCGTAACTTTTAAGTAGCCTAATCTGGCTGCGTTAATTGACTTGACAAACTGTTACGTTGGCTCGTCAGCCGACTCATACCTGTCTACTGAAAAACGTTACTTCCACTCGGATCCTGACCCACATGGATATCTGGTATTGTGACGAATCATGACCTATTGGCGATATTTCGCATTATTCCACTCGGCACATACGTTACAAAATATTGATATCGGAGTTAGAAACCCTTAAGAATAGCTCCAGATTGGTTTCAGAACTGTCTGTACTGTAATAAAATAAAACAATTTGTTGTCTGTAGATGGAAGCGAGATGCGAGCCACGAATCAGTATACGCTTCTAAGCCGCATGTTTAGCTTATCTCTTTATGCCCTTACGTACATTTGCCAGGTTAACTTACTATCTATGCCTCTAAAAGTGTCTCCTTGAGGCAAAGTTTTATTTGCCAGAGTTACTGGCGGGCAGTCTTCCTTTATGAGAGCGAGAGTAATGTGTAACTTTTAAGCTACCGCTTGGATTCGTCCCTTCTTTAAGCAAGTTGTTATTTTATTCAGACTGTAGAGTCGCCGTCGTAGCCGCTACATGATCCAGGGTTTATGTTATTATTATTATAATCACATTAGCAGCTTTAAGCTGATGCGTGTGTATAATTCAGATTCGAAGACTTAGTCCAGTCTGTCCTTGAAGTAAGAGTCCCATACTCCATAAGCATATTCCAATATTGGTCTTATGTATATCTTGTAGAGCTTTACTAATGATCTTGGAATAAGGCACTTGAACGCCTTTCTCACTAGGTACAATATGGAGTTGACCCTTTGAATAATGCCTGTATAAGCCTTTATTGTCAACTTTTCCAGACATAAAATACAGAAAGAATATTTGTTCCATAAACACAGTTATTCGGCGTGTCCTTATGAAACGGAATCCTCCTCCAGTCCCTTACATTCCACCCTTGATTAAGCTACTTGGTGCCAGATGGAACTGCATTTTTTTTGATGTCATCTTTTGATTATTTGTTATTATTTTCTCTCATCGTGTGGCCTGCCCATAACCATTTTAGTATTTTAGTTTTGACTATAACATCTTCAATTCTAGTAATTTGTGTTATGTCTGTTGCTCTTTTCTGTCTCTCTTCCTATGTCCCAGAGTAGTCTTTGGTTAGTGATAAACGACCAGATTTAAGTTAATTTTTCTGAAGAACTTCTTCTTCTTCTACGGGCGGTGTCCACAAATCGACGACTTAAGTGCGCCTATTTTGTGATGGAGGGTAGTGGGCCGGTTACTCCAGCCATCCCAGCTCCACCAGGAAGTTCCCCAGCTTCTTGACGTCGCCGAAGACCTCCCGGAGGCTACCCGGTGATCCCAAGTAGTTCGCCCGGTAAATTGCCACTCCACTGCAATCTAGCAGCACGTGAGCGGCTGTCTCCTCAGCCTCCATGCATGCCCTGCACAGGGGGCTGTCCGTGATACCTAGGTTAAAAAGGTGTCTATTAAAATTGCCATGACCTGTCAATGCGCCAGTTATGAGACGCATCTGAGATCTGCTTAGCTATAGTAGTGCTCTTGTGAACCGACGATTAACTCTTGGAAGCGCCAGTTTGGCTTGTCTGCATTCCTCCAGGCTGTTCCAGAGGTCGTTGTGTAGTTTGTCAGTGCGTTGACACATTTGCTTTCTGAACCAGCTGCTGGGGAGGGGAATGATCGGTTCTGGTCCTATTGGTCTCAATTCCGATCCCCTCTTTGCTAGTTCATCAGCTGCATCATTGCCTCGTATTCCACTGTGTCCTTTTCTGAAGAACTTTAATCCACATAGTTTTTCTGTTCAGAAGACATGATGACATGACAAAACTTCTTCCAGCGCTTGAAAGAAGAACTTGCTGAATTATTACAGCTGGTTAGTCCAACTGACATGCACAAGCCAATCGAGTACTTGTAGCAGGTCAGTGGAATGACTATTTCTAACGTTGATTGAATGGAAGAGAACCAATCGATTTAGCCTCTTATTCAGTCACCGAACTATGCTTGGTGGCGAATCGATTCCCAGTAGTAGCAACACCGATGCTACTCTGGCCTCTCATCGAAATGCGAGCTCGACCTCGCCCTTGAATTGCAACCAAACAATCCCATGGAGTTATTCTATTCATTCATGTACACTCACAATGTAGAATGAACTGGAAACTGTTATTTGGCCACTACTTTCACGTGTTCTGCCAGAGATTTCTTCCATAGTCGAATAATGTTTATATTCATACGAGCCTCGAATAACACATCTAATTGAGTCCTACTGAGTATTGAAGTCCACTGCACTATGCTTAAATGTCGTTCGCAACACTTCCTATTATGTCTATTTTAAGCGCTTTAGGCAGTCTAAAATGGTTTTTGATGATGGCAGTGCTTAAAATCTTAGTCAAGAGAAAATCTTTTAAATGTTTGAGAAGCAAAGTAATTAGCACAATCAGAGATTATCCAACTGTGATTCTAAATGCAAAAATACCCTCTAGAATTTAGACATCACTTGGGGATTGATGTTCCCAACAGCTTATACAGAGCGTAACCTTGCGAATCTGTCGACGTATAATGATATAAGCATGCCCACTCCTAGACTCTACAAAGGGCTCTAGGATATACGATTATGCTCTTCGTTCACTTGTCGCAATTATCACCCTGCGCTTTTCGGCACTATCAAACAAACATTGTCCTTGATATTAAATCGGGAACGAAAAAGAATCAACTCTCAAAGATACAGAGTTCAGGTTAGTGCACCTAAGGCTTATTTTTCAATGGTATAACTATTTATTTAATTTAACACCTTACATTAATTCAATATACATTTAGTTTAAAATCTTCAACCAATGTACGGCATTTCACTTTCATTCATTTTTCTCATTAGATTCCAATAAATTCACACACTCCCCCGGAAACACATATATTCAACAACTCAAAGGTTGGTGCTCCCCAAACATTCCTATTAGCACAAACTTACATACCTTATATATAAATTCATATCTCAAACTGGTATTTGTCGTCTGGACTGTCAGTCCATCAGTCAACTATCAGTATATTCTTTTTTTTTTTTTTTCAAGTCTCAAACCTAGCATATTTATAGTATATATTATAAATATATTAGTTTGCATTAAATTTATTTCATCATTGAATTGCTATTCATTTTAGTAAGATTATTGTGTATTGTATGTAATCTATTGACAGTAATGATTTATTCATTATCACATAATATACACCTACTTCATTTGTTTCTGCACCACCCAAGGTTGACTGGTAGCGAATGCCTACGGCATTAAGACCGCCTTTATACAATTTGTTTGTGTATGAAGTTTAAATAAATAAATGGATATTTAAGCACAACATAAATAATTTGTCATTACATTTAATTTTACTTTTGTATAACTTGAGTCTAGACTGGACCCTACTACGCAGGTTGTCCTATTGTAGGGCAGGAGAATGACTACCACCAACCATGAAATTAATCTTCACTGTAACTACTCTAGTGGTACCATATAGTTCTAAGATTTCAAATCTATAGTCAATCACATCATGCTGCGACAGCTCTCTCCATGTAGTATAACAACATGTCTGCTTATTTAAAGATAATAAAGAGAACTACCCTATCAGTACTAATTATCTTGAAATTATTTTCCTTACTACATGAATAAATGGCAATAAAATATATAACAAAATACCAAAGACGTTAAAGGAGGTTCTAATGTACTGTGTATTTAAAAAGCATCTCATTGCTTATTTAAATCAGAAATGCTATTACACCTTGGAACAATTCTTTGATGATAAATAATTCAAGAAATTTATTATGTAGTGATTATTATTTGATTTGTATTTGAGATGACTTTGATTATAATAATTTAAATTGACATATTTTACATTAAATTGACCTATTTTACTAAACTGTAAGCTTTTAAGTCTTGTATGCACAAATATTTAAATGAAATCAAAATGTTATTTATCATCGTGTCATATATTTTGTTGATAGTTGTTAATTGCATGCTATAACTACAAATTATGCTGTGCCCTTACAGGGTTTCATTGTGTACCTTTTGGTTAACATGTAACATCTAATTGTCCCACATGAATGGCAATAAAGAACTTGAACTTTAACTTAAACATTCGCATTAAATGTGTTACAAAAATACACAACCTGTATGGTCCTTCCCCGTCGGTAGGTACATAGCTCAAACATTTCCCTGTGCCACGAGTCACAGCAGGAATAGCTGCTCACACACTGCACGGCTGCGAATGTGGAGCCTTGAGTAGCCTGGGTCATGGGTCAGGTCTATGACTTCATGAACAGGATCACTGTCACTTCACACCCTCAATCGATTAGTCTTGAACCCCTGGCTCCAGCAGACATTGTTTTCTCATAGTCATGTGAAACAGAATGCAAAAGGTGGAGTTAAGTTGTATTGGACAAGAGTTTTGAGCATTGAGAGAGACATTGGTTAGACTCAGCTGTTTTTGAGCCCAATAACAGTTGACATTGGTTTGGTATTCATATGTTTGTTTTAAATAATAACTATAGATGGTTAAATCAAAATTTCATAAGGATGTATATCCACCCACCACAATTCTTTATTTTAATTCCCCAATTGGAAATCAGAATTGTGAAAACACATTCTCAGTCAATATTATGTACTTAGATATTTTAAGAGAAAGGAGACTAGACAAAAGTATATTGACAAACTAAAATACTGTTGACAAACAATGATGGAAACAGTTAAGACCAGTGTCTCATCCACTTATTATTGTACAATGAATGAACATTGACTTTATGGAAGTTGTATGAGGTAAATACACTAGACTAAATATTTAGACCTGTTTGATATAAAACTATTTGTCATTAAGCTGGGCGTGAACTTATGAAAAAGTATTGTAGTTCCCCATTTCTGATATATAAGAAAGACGTTACTATGAGGTACTATGATCTAACCTATCGCTGTCAATTGTACTATTGTAAAGGTGTAAGTACCTAACAGGGAGCTGTATTAAGTATTTAAATAAAAGATGTGTGCGTTCTCTATAGATGTTTAATCTACCACCAGTTCGGAAATACAGATTTAGTAGAGAAGAACTGGCAAGAAACTCCACTATTGTTCTTTTCATAATTTACACATTAATTTAAATCACAACAGATGATGAACAGTTATAGGAGGCCAAGGTCTTTAAGCCTAAACATAATTATTAACAATAATGTATAAAAGCACACTTACACCAATTTTATCCATCCAAGACTGTGTCACTATCCCCGTATCTCTCTTTCATCCCGCCAAAAAGCCCTTCAAAACAGTTGACAGTTGCAGTTGTTGCCAGCTTTATCTCGCAAATCCCGATATTTAGTATATCGATTTAGCGAACCCTAACACAAATATACAAGTATTAGTTTTAAAATAAATGATAATAAAATATACATAGTTTTATTTTTAATGTTAGTAAGTACTTGTAGATTTAATAATATTTATCTACTTATATCTATGTATACCTACATCTGGAAATCTTAACGTAGTCAATTTAATTTCGACGATGAGGCCAATTTCATTGTTTACGTAGAAATTTATGATTATTTCGCAGTATCAAATTTTCGTTTGTTAATACAAAAGCAGTTTCCGGGAAATCTTAATAATAACATGAATTTTAAGCTGTTGTTTCGGACACCGGTCGCCGCCGAGTCACAAGAGAACGGAGAGGAACTTTAATTATCCTTATATTCGGTTATGAATTGTAATCGATACCAGCCTTGGTAATATTATACAAGTTAATTTAGAACAGTAGATGATTTCAGACTGGCGATTGTGAGATTTCCTTAAAACAAACACAATAATAATATGATCAAACCCTTGGGATAAATTACCTAACAGCAAATTGATTCGCTATATAACATCATTCAACACTGAAATAATTTTTCAAGTCGGACCAGTGGTTCTTGAGATTAGCACGTTCAAACAAACAAACAAAATAAACACTTCAGCTTATTAATATAACTAGCTGTTGATCGCAATTTCATACGCGTGAATTTAGACGCCAAACCTCATTAAATTATACGAAAAACGTGGTGACGGATTAAGAATACAAGTGTCACCACCCCAATTCTTCCCAAGAGTACTGTTTACAGTACTCTTGGGAAGAATTGGGGTGGTGTACTATGCCTCGAAATCGAACTCATAAAAAACAGCTCCTTGAGCTAAACTAGCGCTACTTTTACAATCCCTTAGCTGGCTTTTAAGCCAGCTAAGGGATATTGTAGTGGAATAATATCAACAGTTAGAGACGGAAAACTCGAAACTAAACCCTGTGACAACGCATCTGGTCAGCGCGGCACAGTAGACCATAATCACTCCCAAGGTGGAAGAGGCCTGTGCCCAACAATGGGACGTTAATAGGCTGGAGAGAGAAGTAAAGATACATACATACTTCTTAAAGTGTATAATTTTCTTCTTTAATTCTATGTATAATGATAAAAATAAGAATAGACATTTTGTACCCGGATGGAATAGACATGTACGTGAAGCACACAAGGAGGCCAGGTTGTAAATTTTTGATTTGGGTATCTCAAAATCGTGGACGTGTGAAAGCAGAAAACGATTTAAAAAGAAATTAAAATACTGTCAGGATAATAAAGATCAAGTTAAAATGGATATAATTAGTGAGCATAGAAAATCAAAGAACTTTGGGGACTTTTGGAAGGCGACAAATAATTTAAATCTAAAACCTGGGCTCCCTGTGTGTGTCGAGAAAAATAACAACTATCTTTTAAAATAAGTAACGATGTGAACAGATTGGTAAATAACAAATAGTGTCTGGCTGGCCCAACGCGACGGGACACACGCTAATTGTGACGTGGTGCGGATATTTACCGACGAACAGTTTTTGGGGTTCCGTAATAAAGGTAAAACTAGTCACTATCACTGGCACTTCGCTGTCCGTCCGTTCATCCGTCTGGCTGTATCTCTAAAGCTGAATATCGAAGTTTGTGTATAACAGTTGATAATACAACAACAAATAAATAAATATCACGGACATTTCACACAACGTCCTCTGGTCCCAAGCTAAGCTTATATGCTTGTGTTATGGGTACCTACCAGAATACGGATATACTACATATACTACTTTTCTTTTGTAAATACATACTTGTAATACATAGAAACACCCAGACGTAGGACAAAAATTGCTGTGATAATTATAAACATCACAAAAATGATTGTTTCCGAGCGGAAATCGAATCCGCGACCTCGTGGTCGGCAGTCCGTTACATAAACCACTAGACCACGAAGTCCGTCAAATACTCATCATCATTATTCTCCTGCGCCTTTTTGGTGATATTTCTGGTCAGTATGACGAATATTATTACCTATCCACGGACGGAACATTTCGTTTGTGAGTCCAACTCCTACTTGACCGGATTTTTTATTTGTTTCATTGATTTTACATAAATTTATCACCCAGGGTGCGGACTTGACATATATTGGGAATGTGCCAGGGTTTTAGAGGGTTTTAGGATTCAAATAAACGCTTGTAAATTGCATTCTACCCTTTTAATACAGCCATACCCGTCTCTGAAATCGAAGAAGATATCCTTTTTCTTGCGAAATTGCTTAAGTACTTACATTACTTAAATTTCATGTACATACCGTGTAGTAGCGAATTAAGAATACACATACCACCAGCACACTTTTGTATTTCATGTGCTGAAAAACTCTGCTCAGAAAAGAAGAAAAAAATTTAGTAGTTACGACCAGCTCAGAGTGGTTAGATTATAGACGAAAGCTGTCAATGCTTTTTTGTAAATGCATAAAGGTATAAAGTACCTAATAGTTCATCACACGCACCTATATTAGCTCTGAATGAAAATCAAATCGAATTCAGTGTCATTGTGTGCAAAAATAAAACCACGTAAATATTTATATAGATATATTTTAGTTATGTTCATGTTTATTCGTTATTAGTAACTTATTTCTACTTCGTAATTAAAGCATGCTGAACTTTCCCATCATCCATCATGATTCGTCAAAGGCTTAGCTTACAGCTGTTACACATAAATGAACGGTTGGATAATAATTAAGCTGTAAGTGATGAATTTGGTACTGTAGACTCTGTTTTGGTAGTAGATTACTATGAGCAGTAAACTACTGTACTACTGTACTAAATTACAGTCCGGGTTACGAGAATCAGTTTCACAAAAGTTACGATGCGCTAAAGTCTGCCTTCTTTACTTTTGTTACTGATGATACAATCTTAATTAATTTTCTTCTTTACGTACAACTCATCATATATCTTGTCATTTGAACGTAACGTTTATTTCTATGTGGTTACTTCAGCGCAATCGGGTGAGTAAATATCAATTGAATTGGAGACCAATAACTAGTTTTCGATAACATCAATTTTCATGCATGAATATAGAATTCTGCAATCGCTGAATATGAAGGCAATTCACCTGCCAACAAAGCTTTGCCAATACCACACTATAACAGCTACAAAATATGTCTGCTATAAATTTTTCACTTCATAAAAGTTTATTTGCGCTCGATAGCGTGCACATTCTAGCTAATATGAAATTCAAACCCTGAACAGCTTGCAACATTTCGATAACACATGGTGCTTTTAATTTATTTATTGAAACTTTTAATAAGTAGAATGTATTTTTGGTTTATAGTTAGCAGAGAAAATTAGCTAAACACTTATTTAGGAAGAAACTGTCTATTACTGTAAATACAATATTTTGGTAAAACTTTATTAATTAAGTTTTATCTTCATTTTAGAATTTTAGTTTCTAATGTTAGCTCGTATCCAGTTCAAGTAATGATAAACATTAGTATAAAGTGAAGGAATTGAAGTGCCACAGGGAGAGTCCGAACGTTTTCCACTTACTATACCAACTACTTCGTACTTGCCTCCGTTCACTGTCATCAGTGGACCTCCTGAATCTCCTTTGCAAGTATCTTGTCCAGAATAACCAGCCGCACAAAAATTCCTTCTAGTAAGATCTGAATAAAATCTAATACATGTTTGCTGAGGCACTAAGTTCACAAAAGTAGATTGTTTAATATCAGTTCTGTATTTTCCATTACGACCCCAGCCGGCGACAGCGAGGCGCAAATTGGAGTATTGAGGACTATCGATATCTATTGATGGTAAACATATCGGCCTAATGTAATCTGTAAAATAAAATTAATACCATTTATCGTGTATTTATTAGATTTATAAGGGAAATCGAGGGACCTAAAAATAGAATTGGATGGATAGAAAGTTCAGAGCTAGAACCATCGATCAAGTATAACATATAAATCATATAATATATAATTGATGGATGCTAGAACCTATACACTAAAGAACTGTACGTGTACTATATCGAGCTATAATATTTATAGTACCTAACTCTATGTGTGAGTTATGTTCTTTTGTTTTACATATTTAATTTGTGCTTTTGTTCAACTTTTTCAACAATATCGTAAATATAGTTTATAAATGTGTAGAAGGATACAATTTTTTAAATCTTACATGTATAAGGCGCGTCGTTTTGAAGCCTTATTAGAGCAATATCATTCCTCAGTTTTGAATCTTCGTATTGTGGATGTAGGATAATGCCATTAGCCTTTATGATAATGTTTTCGATACATTTTTGACCTTGTTCTTGTTGTATTTTGCAATCCTTGGGAAATGTTCTCTTATCATATTCCGCTAGGTACACATTTAGACTGAAAATATCATATTTAAGAAGGCTTAACCATAAGTCATATTCATATATTTAGTCTTATTAGATCAAGTTTACCTTAACCAATTAATTATGTTGCTAAATGCATACATAGTTTATATATTTAATGAAGTCTTAGTGAAACTTACTCTAAAACTGTTTTTCCTTCGTCGTAAACGCAGTGTGCAGCAGTGAGTACATATTTGGAGCTAATGAGAGATCCACCGCAGTCGAAAGACATCTGTTTGTCGCCATAATCAAAAGTAACTATCAGCAATACTGTCCATGGAAATTGTTCCAGTTCTGTTTCACTACCACCTTGAAACAAATATAATATATCTGCTTAGATTTTTAAATATCTTCCATCCATCGATCATAGGCCTCCACTGAACGCTACAACGCTTGGTACCTCTTGAAACAATAAACCGATATAAATCAAGTAACGTGAATTTTGCAAGAAGAAGAACTGTTCAGAATCAGAATCTTAGAGGATTACAACAATTATTATTATTATTTATTAAATTATTATAGAATGTCATTTGCTTATAATTAATACATAGCCCCACAAAAAATATTTTTATACATTACATTGAATGATTCAAATACACATGTCATTAAACTTACCACCTATTCGGTTGTCAATGGTAATATTAACTTTGTTTTCAGCATCACGGCGTTCTCTATTTAAACTTATACCTAAGTTAGAAAACCTAGGCAGACGCTTAGACCGAAAGTTCAGTGCACTGTTTGTGATTGGTGAGTTAGGTCTTAAAGTGCGTTTTCCATTATTAGTAAGTGCAGAACTAATAAATTGTGGTGGTGATCCTGTGCATAAAAATAAATATGTGTGTACAAAATTATATTATTGGTTTAATGTTAACGTGTAGTGTGTGCACTTGAAGTATAATTAATTGGTTAGTCTATTATGGATCGCAATACAATCAGAGATTTTCAGGCCTTTTGTGCTACACTACACACTACATCACCATAAAATTTATAGTAAACTCGTGCGCTCGCTAATTTGTACGAGTGAAACTTTTTATGCTAACTTTAAAACTTTTTTTAAATGCGGGTGCCGTTTTATGTGAATTTTCAAAAATCCTTCCCTCCTCCTTAAGTTGCAAAAGGAACCCCCATATGTAACATTTTAGGTTTCTAACCCTTATAAGCCTTGCATCAATGTCAGTCCGTCGGTCAGCTTCTCCTGTTATATACAAATTGAGAAGATAATCTAGTGCCATATTAATTACAGCTTACCTATAATCCTATCAGTATCCGATGCTTCACGTCCACAACATCCTGTACTAGGATCTGGTAGAATGCTTGCTGTAGCACATTGCCCAGTTTGATTAAGAAGCCCATTATTACTGGCTCTGGGAATATCTGTGGGTGAAAACCGACAGTCAATAATAATCTAATGTTCACCCACTTGACAATAGTTAGACAAATCATTAGTGACCAGGATTTCGTTGCAGTATCTGGCATGTCCTGGAAATTGATTCGACAACTTCACGCGGGAGTGGAAACTAAACCAATAGTGTCACGCACGTGTCACGGTAGAGACAGTAGGTACCTACTGTTTCTACCGTGAGGCAAAACAATATATAAAATATGTTCTACAAATGTTATAAGCGCGAGACGTTATAAAAATATACCTATGGATGGATGTAGGGGTTTTTGTCGATCTTTATAAAAAACCTTCTGAGTAGATTTTAATGAAACTACAGGTCTACAGCTTATACTCGTAATATAAAAATTGCTCTCAAACTATATATCATTACGCTAAAAGTTAATGAGCGGGGTAGTATAAATTAATAATGATAAATCTATTTCAGTATTATATGAACGTGGGGGAAACTGTGGGCATTAATCTTTATATTTACATATTATAAAACAAAGTCGTTTTTTAGGGTTCCGTACCCAAAGGGTAAAAACGGGACCCTATTACTGAGACTTCGCTGTCCGTCCGTCCGTCCGTCTGTCACCAGGCTGTATCTCAAGAACGGTGATAGCTAGACAGTTGAAATTTTCACAGATGATGTATTTCTATTGCCGCTATAACAACAAATACTAAAAATAAAATAAAATAAATATTTAAGGGGGGCTCCCATACAACAAACATGATTTTTTTACCGTTTCTTGCTCGATACTAATAACGTTGCCTTATGTTGCATAGATAATGGTACGGAACCCTTCGTGCGCGAGTCCGACTCGCACTTGACCAATTATTTGGTATGTATGTCCTTATGTGAGCTTATAATAATATCTTCATAACTGATTTTGAAACGGTTTCTTTTAAATGATAGAATTGTTTCGAAGGATAGCTTTTTGTATAATTTGTTAAGGTTTTGTTTCTAAATTCCACCCGTACAAAGTTACAGGCAACTGCTAGTTTATTATAAAAAGGAAACTTACTTTCAGCAGCTGCAGCCAAAACTATTGAAGTTAATAAATTTATAGCAATATTCGCCATGACTATGATATAAAACACAATGTATTAACAAGAACATATCCTATTGACTGCAACAGAATTACAATCTCGCTCACAAACTAATTACAAAGTTATGAAAGGAATCTGTATTGTGGATATTTCCTATTAATTACATTGATTAGTTTAATAATTTTGTTATGTACTTTGATTAACTCTGTGATTATGACGTCACAATGTTGTTCTTAGAAAATGGTTAATGGTTCATTCAATCTTACTGTTTGTTTTTAAACACAATAGTGGTTAGTAATCAGGAAAATGTTAGCGGAAATATTGATTTAGTTTTCTAATTTTCGCAAATAACTTTTCAATAATACTAATAAAGAAAATACTTTAGATTGTGATATTCGTTTACTTCCAAAATCAATCGATTTTCACAAATATTTATCGAAGTCAAAGAATCAGGATTTACCCACACCAACCTATCTATATACACTATTCTTTTTTACGGCGATGTCGATGGTAGATTAAGGTAGGTAGGTAAGGTAGGTATCTAACAAAAATATGATAGATAATTTAATTAATTAGAATTTTTATTTGTATATGAGTATATCTACAATTTTTCAGTTTTGAACGTTGTATTATCCGTTCTATAATCCATTTGTTTATTTCAAGATAGTATAGTATGGTTTCTATTATTTATAATAGCAGCTACTGGGAGCAATCCGTACCGCAATTACTTCCCATTTACGTTCAATTATGAGTTGCATTTATATCTAAAATGGTAACTGGCTACTTCATGTTGTGCATTTTTTACTACAATTAAAATATTTACGTACCTCTAGATAGATAAATAGATTAACTCTTTATTGTACATATTTACAAGAAACAGAAAACAGAAATTAAGCTTAAAACTAGGTACAAATGGCGGCCTTGTCACATAAAGTGATCTCTTCCAGGCAACCATGGGATGGAAAGAAAAGTTAGGGACTGAAATAAAGTGGGGCTGCAGTGTACAAGTAGAATAATGTAAAGGAAGAAAATAAAATATGATAATAAAATAAATAAATAAATATTACTTAAAATATACTATACAAAAACTATTTAGTAGATACCTACTTACTATTTAAAATAGGAATTAAATTCTATAAAGTGATCTGATTTACGTAATTTTACTTTTGTTTTCTTAGGATTGAATGAATAGTTACCATTTGGATAATTTATCATACTATTTCATCCTATTATTTTTAACTTCTGTAGGATCAAACAAATCTTATCAATATCAAAAAGTTTATAAACTCGAAAATAAGATTTTAATAAAAATTTTAAGTTGAAATGAAATACTTGAAGAATAATTTCTTTATAGAATCTTGTGCAAACACATTTTTCTCAAGAAGACAATGTCCCCTTGCTCCACTAAGCATTCCCAAAAGCTACAAATTTAAAGTAATGTCTTAACTATAAAAAGTTCTATAAATCTTACAAAAAGTATCATTTCACCTTCCAGTAAATGTTCCGGTTGGACGCTCTTTCTAATTTCTTTACTTCTTTAAAAATGTTTCAAGTAATTATTTTGTCATTGGTGCCCCAAAAACTAAACTTAATTTAATTAAAATGAAGTTAACTACGAGTATCATGCTATTTAGTTAAACCTTAAACCGTTTAATGCTGTACATATTTATATTAGTTAAATCGCTATTAAGTTTCACATAATTTCTTTAACAAGAAAGTTATGCTGACATCGAGGAATCACTATTAGTTTGGTTTAGTTTTGCAAAGTTGGTAGGAGGCTAGTAAGATTTATAACGAGCCCAAACATTTTAAAATGTTATTTTAATTTTAAAAGCTGAAGAGTTTGTTTGTTTGAACGCGCTAATCTCAGAATCCGCTCGCGCTGGTTCGATTTGAAAAATTCTTTCAGTGTTGGAGAGTACATTAATCGAGGAAGGCTATAGGTTATATAACATCACGCTGCGACCAATAGGAGCGAAGCATTAGTTAAATATGTTGCAAAAACGGGAATTTTTTTCTAAATTCCACGCGTACGTACAGCTAACAGCTAGTCTCGTATGTTTTAAGTAGGTAATTTTTTTTTATTAAATTTAAAAACTAAAGCACAAACCTTGCCACTTATATTAACAGAAATTGTATATGTGTGAGTTTTGTTTTGATATTATAAATGTCGCAGTTATATATATCCGCCACCACAAATCCGATTTGTCTCAATTCGGAAACAGCCTCATATTAATTTCCCGCCACAGACTTCGTTCCCTAACATCTTTTGAGTGATTGCCTGTTTACGAGCTTAATTGGAAGGTACTGTGTTTTTAAGGAAAATTGCTTTGCGAATTGTACGTTGGATTTTAGTAGGAAATAAGAGGTTTAAAAAAGTTAGCCTAAACATGCAACGGTATTTTAACAAATAAATTTAATAAATCAACTACTCATAGAAAAATATAAATAATAACAAGAGTGGTTTATGGAGAACACCACATTATTTTAAATACTTTAAATTTAAAAAACAAAAAAAAATTTTTTATATAGTTTTATATAGTTTTTGTATCAATGTTTTTGGATTTTCTTAGCTAAGTGTGTGGTGTGTGTATAAATAAACCGTGAATCAACTTATTTAATAAATAAACGCTTACTCTACATAATATATTCATTACCTAAAGCGCATGCCCCAACACCACTACAGTATCACAAAGTCATAAAAAAAAGAATTGCAACCTAAATTCTATATTTAAAATTTTATTCAAAATTTAAAATATTACACTAAATTGATATTCCAGAGTTTTCAAATTCAAGGAACATTTTAATTAAATCAAATTAAGTCCTTTTATGCACATAATAATATATTATTTGTTTAAAGGAAATATAGAGCTACCTACGTCGTTCTACCGAATGGTGACATATTGTGTCCATATGCAATTCGGTCAAACGCTTTATATCTGGATAAAAAAAACCTTTTATTTATGCTATTCACTATTGACTTCACAATCCGTTTTTTAGGGTTCCGTACCCAAAGGGTAAAAACGGAACCCTATTACTGAGACTTCGCTGTCCGTCCGTCCGTCCGTCCGTCCGTCCGTCTGTCACCAGGCTGTATCTCAAGAACGGTGATAGCTAGACAGTTGAAATTTTCACAGATGATGTATTTCTATTGCCGCTATAACAACAAATACTAAAAATAAAATAAAATAAATATTTAAGGGGGGCTCCCAGACAAAAAACTGATTTTTTTTACCGTTTCTTGCTCGATACTAATAACGTTGCTTTATGTTGCATAGATAATAGTACGGAACCCTTCATGCGCGAGTCCCACTCGCACTTGACCAATTTTTATTTGAAATTCGGTTGTAGTTAAGCCCAGCGGAATTGCTTAAAAACAAAAATACTGTTTGTATTCTGTTAGATATTGCGGCTTTTGTATTTATTATTATGGTATTGAGTTATTATCTTAATAAATATGATTTATTTAAATTGGTTGCAGTAGGGTAACGGCACTGAAAATAGTTAACATCGATCGCCACACCCCTTCACTGTCCATTGTGATACCAAATTTCGATTTATGTACTTAATCAATTTCAACCTACTAGTATATCGTTTAAAAAGAATAAAAAGGAACGCCTATCTGTCTAATTATATTACTCTGCACAGTACCTACTGTATGGAGTTTATCGTCATGAAATTTTTATATTTAATTATATGCTACTTTTGTTTAGATTTTTTTTAAATAATAAATATTCATGGACATTTCACACAACGTCCTCTGGTCCCAAGCTAAGCTTATATGCTCGTGTTATGGGTACCAGAATACGGATAGAAACTACTTTTCTTTTGTAAATACATACTTATAATACATAGTAAACACCCAGACGCAGTACAAACACTTGTATGACAATTATAAACATCACACAAATTATTGTCCACCAACACTATTTATATAAAATTGGTATAACGTTTAACCCAATAAAATATTACGGACATTATTTATTATAATAAATCTACATGAACTAAATCTAAAATATTTACTTGAATACGCAGTTCATTAAAAATTTACATTACTTCTTAATTTCCATTCGATATCATGTAGAATATTCCAGAAAATAAATGGCAATCAGTCACGTTTAAATGTGAGTAAAAGCTTATCCATACTTACGAGCGTGTAAATGATGTTAAAGTGCCGTCGTAAAAGCCATTAACACCAATTTCCTTTCGATGTATTTTTTAGAGAACACAAGCGACATTATATTCTCATAACTCTTGAATTAGGAGGTCTTTCAAAGCGTGAGATTTATTGTGAGCGTGAAAACAGGAAAACCGAAGAAATCAAAATTTTAAAATGCCTGCGAGGTGAATGTTTTACTTGTAAATGTGATATTTATGCCAGTTACGGAAAAAAATATTATATAACATCTTGTCTATGAGAGAGAGGAAACTTTATCATTAACTCAATACCAAGAAGCTTGGCCAGCGTTGTACTTCTTTACTTATTATAAAACAAAGTTATTATTTTTATATGTGTGTCCCTATGTGAGCTTTTATATATTCAAAACTGCGCAATGGATTTTGATGTGGTTTTCTTTAATAAATAGAGTGGTTCAAGAGGATGACTTTGTTGTATAATTTGTTAGAGTTGATTTTCAAATTCCACGCGTACGAAGTTACAGGCAACAGCTAGTATAGCTTAAACAGTAGACCTAATTGGACTACCGTAGATCACATTATTAAATTCTGGTTGTTAAGGTAGTGCAGTAGAACTGTGCCATATTTTGCTTAAAAAGAAAAAAAAAAGAAAATGAAACCAATCTCTTTGTTTACAAAGTTACTTATGTATAGTTAATTTAACAATGTTATAAATTAAATGTTAACATATATTAAGCTTCATGTTTAAGCCACATTTATCTTCATGGGGTTTAACCGTAACTGTATTTAGTGGCACAAATCTTAAGATAGTACATACTCGAGTCGTCCCAAAATTGCAGATTGTCCCTAAATTATTTGTAACATTTATACTACTTGTATAATATTAAAATAAGTACTTTTTTGATAACTATCCTCGTAAGTACCTAATAATTACCACTAGCCTTATATTTAGTTAAATATAAAAAAAACAATAAAGTTTGATTCTATTCCCATTGGGACACAACGAAATATATATCTTTACTGCTTTAAATAAAATACTTGAAATAAAAAAAAAACGAAAGTTATTACGAAATAAATACAAAGTACTAACAAAATTATTTTAAGGTTAATGTGATCCATTAAGGTAATCTATGTGAGAAAAGGGACTTTACCTAACTGTACCTCAATGCACACTTACAATTACACAATTACGGCTCTTCATTTTCTATTCAATCAACCTCTTTTTTCCTCTTCTTTTAAACCAACCAATGTAAACATAATTTCAACACAATATTTTATACCTTTTGTTAGAAATTCAATGTTATTTTTACTTGATAAATACAGGGTGTGGCGTAATTAATGGATAAGCCTGTGCCTGTGGATAAGCCTCCTACTGCGCTATACGAATATGTATATTTTTAATTAATCCTATGTATGGTCTTGAAAAAAATGGCATAAGTCATGTTTTTCATAAAATGACTACTTTCACTAACCAATTCTGCTACTGTTGCCACAATTTTCAAAAGTTTTGCTTTCTGTTTTTTTTATAATACAGCTTAAGAGTTGAATTATTGCAAGCAATAAAGAATTCCCTATTCGTAATACAAATTTTTTGAAAATTATGCATGAAATATCAAAAAAGGGTTATTGATTATTCAATTTGTTGACTTTGTACATCGTCTAGCTTAAAAAATCTTTATGGGAGTTGATTTGCCCAATATCTTAAAAACATGCTTGTTTTATGCAGTTTCCGAAATGGTATAATACTTATTATAATACTTATTAAGTTTGATGTGATATTAAAGAACCAAATGACACTCGTAAAAAAATTTTCTTATTGTGATTTAATTAATCAAATTAATACTGTTAACTTAAACAAACTGTCAGTGGTATTTTAACTTATCTGTCTGAGTTTACCAGTGGGAATGTTAGTCGTTGAAAAAAAATAACAACTTATTTTATTTTTTTTTATTCTAAAGATGCAAACACTACATAAATTTTATTTTACAAAAAATGTTCGAAATGGCGGCCACCTGCGGCTATGCAGGCCCTGCATCGACGGATAAATGACCGCTTTAGGCGTCGGATGAAGCCGGAGCTCTTGATTTCATCAGCGGCTTCAAAAATCAGGGCCTTTAGTTGTTCCAGGGATGCTATTTCTTTTTTATACACTTTTTCTTTTAAACACCCCCAGTAAAAAAAGTCTAGAGGGTTCAAATCAGGGGACCTTGGTGGCCACAAAATGGGACCCAAACGACCTATCCACCTCTCATTGTACTCATCATTGAGGTAGTTCCGTACAATTCGTGCGTAGTGAGCGGGACAACCATCATTTTGTAACCAGTAGTTTTCTGGCACATTTAAACTTTGTAATAGTTCCGGCAACGTATTTTGCAGAAAATTTAAATAATTGGGACCTGTTAGTGTCTCGGATAGTTCGACGGGCCCAACTATTTGTCCATTTAAAATTCCTGTCCAAAGGTTCACTTTAAACTGGACTTGAGCTCGGTCTTGCCTTATGTTTCTCGGATTGGTTGCCTGCCAACTATGAAGATTGTGCATGTTGACGTAGCCATTTCTTTTACATGATGACTCATCGCTCCACAGTATTTTGTCAAAAAACGCCGAATCTTCGCGTATTTTTCGCAACATGACGCGACAAAATTGGACTCTAGGCTCATAGTCTCGTGTCATTAGTGTTTGCACCCTTTGATAGTGATACGGGTGAAGCTCATGCCTGTGCAGAATTCTGCCCACAGTACGCGTATCTACACCGGTTCCTCTACTTAACTCACGAATTGATAACTCTGGATTAGCACGCACAGCTTCTAGAACTTCGTCATCACGATGTCGTCGAGGTCTGCCTTCCGAAGCACCACCAACACCGGTACCAGGCATTCGCCCTTCGCTAAAAGCGATGTGCACACGTGTAAACACCCGGTAGTCTGGGTGTCGCAAATCGGGGTATCTTCGACGATATTCGCGTGCAGCTTCATTTGCATTGCAGTTACACAGGCCGTAAATAAGATGCATATTTGCATACTCTTGAGGAGTGTACGTATGACGCGGCATGATCAGTAGTCCAGGGATATGTAGAAGTCGTCGATAATATCACAATTGTCCAATTCGTATAGCAAAAACAGAGTCCGTAGTACATAAGCCAAATTCACGTCACAATAACAAACACGATAGAGCAAACGATATGTGCGCAAGAGACGATAGTCAAAAGAGCACTAACTTTGTTAAACAAGTTCAAAAGCTGTTTTGTTGTTTGTGAGAATAATAAAAATCTATCTCTGTCGCACAACTGTTATTTACCTGACATCAAAATGCTTTGTCTCTGTCTTATGATAAGACTAACCGTCTGGATTTGCCGTGCGATAAACAACCACAAGTAGTTGACTTAGAGTCGTTATCTGCTTACCCTATTCATGGTGGATGACTACCTGCTCCCGAGCACCCAAAAAAGGGTCCATTGTGAATGACTACCTGCTCCGGAGCACACAAAAAAGGGTCTATTCAAACTGTTTACAAAGACATGTTTAAGATAAATTAATAATTCTGTTAAAGAAAATTAGGGTATTTTTTTACAACTGTCGTTTTTTTTTAAAACCTCGTGAAATGTAATAAGTATTATACCATTTCGGAAACTGCATAAAACAAGCATGTTTTTAAGATATTGGGCAAATCAACTCCCATAAAGATTTTTTAAGCTAGACGATGTACAAAGTCAACAAATTGAATAATCAATAACACTTTTTTGATATCTCATGTATTTTTTCCCAAAATTTGTATTACGAATAGGGAATTCTTTATTGCTTTCAATAGCTCACCTCTTAAGCTGTTTTATAAAAAAAACAGAATACAAAATTTTTGAAAATTGTGGCAACAGTAGCATAATTGGTTAGTGAAAGTAGTCATTTTATGAAAAACATGACTTATGCCATTTTTATCAAGACCATACATAGGATTAATTAAAAATATACATATTCGTATAGCGCAGTAGGAGGCTTATCCACAGGCACAGGCTTATCCATTAATTACGCCACACCCTGTATAATAATTCCGTGAATTTTTCAGTCCCACTTTGATATTTGGCACGACGGCCTCATCCGTCACTGTAAAGAAGCTGTAAAGCCGATTTGTCTAATTCGACAACAACCCAATATTCGTTTTCATCGGGGAACTATGTTTTTACCCTATATGAATGATCATTCATATTTCGGCTTTAAAACCTCCAACGTTATAATAGAAATGTACAAATATTTATCTAAAAATAACTATTATAACCACATCGTTACTAGTAGAGTCACGTAATGTCTTTTTTTTTACCGAAATGTAAAACGAGACTTTGTTACTGAGGCTGCGCTTTTCGACTGTCACCAGGTTGTATTTTTGAAACAGTGATAGCCAGAGAGTCGCAAATATGGCGAATATAATAACGACACAGAACCCTTCGTGTGCAAGTGCAACTCGTGCTTGACCGGTTTCTTTTAATATTATATTATTCTGACCAAGTTTTTAGAAGTCAAAGTCAAAGTATTTTTTATTGTGGACAAATAGGTACATAAGATGTTGAGATCAAATTAACAGGTTTCACTATGTCCTGCCATTTAGGCGTACAATAATGGTAGTGATTATAAATATATTATGCATGCAGTTTTCATTTTGTCACATAATAACAATTTCATTAATAAAATTTTGTTTTAAATAATAATAATATGAAAATTTAGTTAACGTTGCCGAATTATTTACCTACTGACAATAAAATTTAAACCTTTAAATAATTATATTATAATATGATATATTATGTCAGGCTAATATGCTATCCGAATCATCATTCTGGAATTCATGTAAAGAATAATAACATTTAGAGCATAACATTTTGTGGAGGCTTTTTTTGAAACGAGCAATGTCTGAAATATCCCTAAATTATATATAATATTATATAGAATAATATTATTGAAGTTATTCGTCCAATAAATAAGATTTTGAACTATTTTAGATTGAATATTCCATCGTAATCTCAATATAAAGAGAAAGCTGCCGATTTACAAGGGCGTTTTGCACTTTTACAGTTTGTTAAACTGCAAGTTCTACAACTAATAAACTTCTTAATAACCTTAGACGTCGATTTAGCTTACATTATTTTAAAAGTGGTTCTAAACATACTTATGAGTTCAAGCTTCGTATATAAATATTCTTTAAATATTTTGTATTGTCGTAAGAATAAATATTCGTTTAGTTCGTAAGTAATGAGCCATTTCTAAGTAAGTAAGTAAGGAAGAAAATAAGTAAGTAATATATATATTTTGTTAAACATGTGTATACTATACATATAGAAGTATGCAAGTTACAATAATATCTTATGTTTACATGTGTCATATTTATATCTGTGTTTCTTCATTTTAGAATTTGTCACGAATTGTATCGTCTGTAGAAAAATAAATACAATGATCAGAAATAAAAGAGTAACGGTTATATTTTCATTTTGTCTGGGTTGGTGGACATTAAAGATATATGTCGTAAAATCTTTCATTTGACTTCTTTCAAACAATAGCGAGATAAAATTTTACGATCAATGATACTTTCTATGTGTATTCTCAGCTTATTATATTTAGACGATATTTTTTTTATCGTTTTCAATTAAATACCTATTAATAATAAAAGCAAAATACTTTTCAATAACATATTACATATAACAGTTACTTAATGAAGTTAATATTGCTCTATATACTTTTTATTACTTAGAGACATAGTTTAAGATTTGACAAAATATTATTATTCTACTTCAAACTGCCGGCTCGTATACATGACGTAAGTAAAGACAATAAATAGTTTTGAAACACATTTTAATCAAATTCCACAAATAAATTTTAAACCCAAAAAGTTTATTCATACTTTAAAATATTCCAATATCGTATTCCAGTTTGTAAACGGGAATATTTTAACGTAGTCAATTTTGTCCTTTTATGCGCATATTAAAGTTATGGTAGACGCCTAAAATATGAATCCAGCTGTGTTGAACACATTTCAACCGTTGACAACATGTTGCGTACAAGATTCGTTAACAAAGTTCTGCCTGAGTAGCATTTATTTCTAATTAACTATATACACCATCATAGCAATCATTCAGAACTAAATTCTGAAAACAGCTATTAGTAGACTATGGTTACTTACTTACTTACGATTTGGAACTGAGAAAAGTAAAATATTCAACATGAAATTTTTATATATCTAGAATACAGACTCTAATAGACGGTTTTAAAATAACTAAATTATAACATTAATTAGATTCAATTACAAAAGCCATAGGTATATAGTGAGATCTGTTACCAAATAGCAGTAAGTATTGGGAACTTTTATTTCTTAAAAAATCTTTACCTCCTTCCTTACTTTAATCTGTACTTACTGTGTCATGAAATTCTTCAGTGACGCTTACGACATTTACAGACTAACGTTTAGGAATAGTTGGTATTGGTTGTCTCATTTGGAGCTTGTACTTACAAGACAAAGATTATTGGATCAGCACACGGAAGTAGTCAGTCAGCCACTCTGTAATAGGCTTAAAGCCTTTTTATAATTGAAGACAAATTAACAACATTAATACCTAAATGTCAACTCTATAATAGCGTATAAAAATATGGTTACAGAAAATAGAAGGAGTCATGCTTATAAGTAAAAAGCTTATCGGTACATAACAACGCGTAAATGCGATTAACGTGACACAGTAAAGGAGATTAACATCCATTTTATTTTACTAGAAATATTTGTGCTATCAGAAAACAGAAATGTAATTACTTGCTAATATTATCGTAAGTAATTAAGTAAGGTTTTCACTACACTTATATTTTAATTTAAAAAAAAAAAATTAAAAATAAAAAAGAAAATTAATACATACCTACTAATTCTATGAATGAAAGACTAGGACATTTTATTTCAGACAAAGGCAACATAACAGCAAGTCCCTGATATGCGTAATTTGCAAGACCTGTTACGGTAATTTTTATAGCAGCAGACATTACTGTTGTTACCACTAGAATTTTCTGAATCAGCCCCAGCATTGCATGACACAGAAAAAAACTTACGTGCTATATATCTACGGGATGCTAAGCTAGTTTTTCAATTGCAGAGCATAATGAATTAGTTTTCAAATGCACCAGCAGAGTACGCTAAGTTCAGTGTTGAAAAAAAAATACTAAAATAAAATTGTATTCACATTATAAGTGTATATATAAAAAATGTCATTGTTTGTTACCTTCATCCATATTAATATTTATTTGTTTAACACAGCTTGAATAAACTTTGATTATTTCCAGAAAACTCCGACGAAACGAAAGCCTTAAAATTTTTTTTAACAATAAAAAATATTACTTACGTTAATATATAAATAAAATTTCAATCAATGCCAATTTAAAGAAAAAATACTTGTTAATTTTCTGTCGCTGAAGTTGGTATGGATGGCACGCATCACTTTTGAGAGTGCTCGATTGTGCGATGCGTTGCTGTAGTTGGAACACTCAACGTTGAGCATTGTGCCGCATATTGCGCTCTTGTGCTGTAATTGGAAAACGGGGTATAACAACGTGAATATAATTTTAACACGCCAATCAATTAATACATGCCCCTAAACATTGAATTAAAATCTTAAACAGTTACTCAGAAGTCATCTGCAACTATTTGCTAAAACCATTAATTGTTGTGAATCCGTAACATTTTTTGTCATGTTTCCATTTTGAAATTCCATAAGATAGCTTTCTTAATAAAATGGCTGTTTAAAAATATAATGTTAAGAATGGCAGTCTTTCCTTTAATCATTTCAGCAAGGATATAAATCACGTCAGACACATCTGATGAAAAGAGCGCAATGAAAAATATCAAAATGCAAAAGGTTTATAAAAAGTTACGTTATGTTCAAAATTATAGCTGATTTTACATGTAAATGTAAGATTTTAACAACATATAAATTATCATTCTACTGCTCCTATCTCGGTATTTGTTTTCTGGCATTCCTGTATTTATTTAGGCTTAAAAAATACAAGTAGATACAATAAATAGTACTGTCTTGTTGTTATCTATAATGACTTTTATCTCTTACAAAACAAAATTAAATATAAATATTTTGTTTAACTAAACGCGACAAAAAAACATACATTAAGTTAGTGACTGGCAAGATATTTCCGACTGTAAAGTAATATTGGTATTTATATAATAAAAATATAGTTCGTTCTTTGGAGAGATACTTGAACATGTCTTTGATGTATCCACGCTCTTGCTACTGGGTAGGTATCTTAAGAATTTCGAGTAAAATTGTATCAGATAAATTTTCACCACATTCTGAATATTTAGGAAAGCCGCTGTTGTCAAAGAACTATAGTATTGTTAAAGGAACGCGAAGGGCTTAAATTTCGTATTAACTTTGGAATCTCTAGGATTTCACGCACTTACGAACATTGTTAGGATTAGTTAGAATTCTATTAAGAAATTCTCGGCCTTGATAAATCTAAAACATCCTAAATCATTGAAAACTAGCCGATGCCTGCGGTGACAACCGCGTTTATACGAATGGTATATAGCCTATATGATATTTGGATCCACCAGCTATGCGGCTGTAAAGTTTATTACAATCTATTCAGCAGTTTTTGCGTGAAAGAGTAACGAACATCCTTACATAGATCCATTCAGACATCCACAAAGTTTCGCGTTTATTATAATTATAGTAGAGCTCTGGGTTTTAAATACACTAACAGAAGTTTATTTTTTAATTTGTGGCTTGTGCTGGTATCTATATAACATCCGTGGCCATTAAACGATAGAGGTTTTTAACTAAAAAATATTCGAGAACACTGTCATAATTACTAATACAGTTTTTTACTAAATACTTTTTTGTGTGAAAGAGGACATGAAAGAAAGAGGGGTTGACACAGACATGACGGCTAATAGAAGACTATGGAAGAAAAAGACATGTTGCACCGACCCCAAATAATGGCATAAAGGCAGGAGGATGATGATGATGACTTTTTATTGAATCCTCAAAACTAAATTGTTAATTTTACATAATAATCGTAGTCTGTTCATAAAATTTGTCATAAATACAAAATAATTCGTATTTAGTGTTCGTAGCAAGAAAATTATGTGCTAAACGTGCGCTAAACAGATTACACAGCAAATTTTCCGCCAACAATCCACTCACTATTTTCTACTTAGCCAGTAAAAATGTCAAGTGGTAAATTGAGCAGCTACTCGTAGCTTTGTACGTGATTACGAAAAACTTGGAAAAATAATATCAGATCTCAGATCAGAAAAATAATATCAATGTTGATTAACAAAATGATAAATAAATAATAATTTTAACGATTAAAAGTGGACTTAATATTTGCGAAGAATTCACATACTTGACAGTTAAGTTTCATTACAGTTCTTTTTAGTTTTATTTTATTTTTATTTATAACTTAATTTGGCTGCACATTATGTTACAAACTTTATGTCTGGTCCGGGAGCCAGTGACAGATTTTCATGACCAAGTCCCTCCCAATCAAAAATTCGAGAAATGCATGAGGGACTAATACTATGAACACTCGCGACGGTCAACTGTGACTCCGTGGGTGGGTTGGGCAGTGATAGCTTCCCAAACATGGAGAAAAAAACCTACTATGACTAATGAGGAATTATTTATTTTAAAACAATTTATCTATTAGCCTATGAACAAGAACTGTCATACTCGCTTAGTAGTAGTTAAGAGGGCTCGATCCCTATACGATTTTCTTTGCGAAAGAAAAACCGATTTTAATTGTTTTTACGCTGTATTATAGATAAAGAGTATATCTATGCTTGTATCACTTTTCGATAAACTATAATCTGACAAATTTTCAAATGACAGGAAATGACTGAAAAAAAATTTTTTTCGCTATGTTTGGGAATGCTGCTACTGCCCACCCCTACATGGAGTCGCAGCTGACGGTCGCGAGTATTCATAGTATAAGTCCCTTATGCATTTAACAAAGTTTCACTTGAGAAGAAATCATTGACCAACAATGTACCTGGCTCCCGGACCAGTCTTTTTTATAGTATGAAAACAACATGAGGTTTTAATAGGGTCTTTGATATTTTACGTACATATCTATATATGTACGTAAAATATCAAAGACCCTATGTAAATTTCAAAATCTTTACATATATTATAAAGCTGAAGAGTCTGTTTGTTTGATTCTCAAGAACAACCGGTCCGATTGGAAAAAATCTTTAAGTATTGGATAGTACATCTATCGAGAAATGGCTATATATCTACTATATGGATGTTTAATCTTAACTAAAAATTTATTAATTATTTTATTTATAACATCACGCTGCGACCAATAGAAGCGAGACATCAGTGAAAAATGTTGCAAACACTGGGAAAATTTTCTAATTTCACGCGTACGGAGTCACGGGCAACAGCTAGTCGTAAATATTATTAAAGTTAGTTGTAAAGTTCTAGTTCTAAGCGACTTCCACATAATGTATGCGACAATCTTCTCCGACCATAGTTTGAAACAAACAACCATAATGTGATCCTCGCTGAATCAACTTATCGATATTCTCAAATCTTTCTGAATAAAATTTACAACAGTTTTGAACTTTACACTTTTGGGTATGGAGATTATTGTTACTGTGAGCGAAATTGAGAGTAATATTTACGTAACAACGAGTGATATGAGGTTTGGTGCTGCACAATTAAATAATGTCAGTTGTTTATTCATCTCACGGTATACCTACTTAGATTGATATAGTCAACCCACTTATCAATGCCCAATAACAAAGCAAAATTTAATCAAATAATACGAGACTTTCTGAATCAATGTTTAATAAAGCGTGTTTTTTAGTTTTAAAACTAAGACGTTATTTGGACTATATTTTACTAAATACTCTATACTCCGACTAATAATTTCTGCCAAATTGTCTGTAAGTTTTCCTTTGAAATGTTGTATGTCTTCATTTGATTTCTATTACAATAGTAACATGTCATACGTTACAAAAAGAACCGTTTTCAAGAGAGGATAAATTTAAAGAATTTCGAGTAGAAGCCAAGATGCGACCTGTAATAAGATTATTAAAAATCTGAAGATATGAGGACGTTTCTAGAAGCAACGAGGCGATCGCATCGTGTCGTGGATTTGTCGCGTGAACACGGGTTTTTCGTTCAATTTTACAAGCAATAGACTATGATTATATATTCTTTCTTATACCCATTGCTTATTCTATGAGAGACTTCGTGAAGGAGAAATAAATCTATGCTAATATTATAAAGCTGAAGAGTTTGTTTGAACGCTCTAATCTCAGGAACCACTGGTCCGATTTCAATTCAATTCAATTCAATTCATTTATTTGTTAACATAGGTATAAAAACAGAGTTGGAACAAAGAAATTGTATCTCTATGCTTTGCCTTGCAAAGGCATACAAATTACATGTCATTTTATAATACCTAACTAATTAAGCACATAGTTTATTACATATTTATAATTACATAATATATCACAAACAAAAACAAAACATTGACTTAATCGATCCAATAATAAATAAAGATTAGCGATATCGTAGTCATTGATTGGAACCAACTGTTACAATAGGTATCGTCACAGATTGTTGCTTATATTTCAACTACGTTATAATTATTAGCATTAGGTATATAATTGTTAGCATGCAGAACATTTGTCATCGAAAAATTCATTAATGGAGTAATAAGCTTTTTTAAGTAAAAAGCACTTGAGCAATTTCTTAAACGTCTTTATATTATTATTACCGTTTTTGATAGATGCTGGAAGCCTATTATAGAGTTTCGGAGCCATTCCTAGCAAACTCTTCGAATAAAGTGCAGTATTATGTTTCTTTGTTCTCAATATATTACGACAACGTTCACCTTTAAGTGTTTCGTATTCATTAATATTCTCTCTGACAAACACCGATACCTCATATATGTATAGACATGGCACAGTCGAAATACCCAAACTGATAAAATAGGGTTTACAAGATTCAGGCACCCTAATCTTGCATATCGCTCGTACACATCTTTTCTGGGCTTTGAAAGCCATTTCTTTATTTGTGGAATTGCCCCAGAAAATTATACCATATCGAAGTCTGGTTGATACATATGCATGATAGGCAGTCAACACAGTATTTTTATCCGCAATTTTTGTTAGGTTGTGAAGTGCATAACAACATTGATTGAGTTTTTTCAGTATATTATCTATATGAGTTTTCCATGTCATATTGTGGTCTAGCCATAATCCTAAAAACTTTGTATGTTCTACTAAAGCTATGGTATTCTGTTCATATTTAATGTCAAGATCAATAAAATTTGTTCTCTGTTCATGTCATGATATGAGTTTTGTCAAAATTAATTTTTAAATTGTTAGCGTTTAACCATTGGAGAATTAATGTCAGGGAATTATTTATTTCATTTTCATAGACATCTAAGTCCCTACCATTGAAAACTACAGTACAATCGTCTGCAAATAAGGTCATTGGGTAAGAAATAGCTTTGGGTAAGTCGTTAATATAGCAAAGAAACAGGAGTGGGCCCAGTACGCTGCCTTGGGGTACACCAAAATTTATTTGTCTCTTTTTGGATGTGTAAGTTATTTCAGTCGTAGTGTTTAAACAGATTTTTGTAATTTTTGTGCACTGCTTTCTGTTGGTAAGATAAGAATTTATTAGATTTAATGCATTACCCCTTACACCATATTTATTTAATTTTATAAGAAGGGCATTGTGGTCAACGAAATCGAAAGCCTTGGACATATCCATGAGCAACAATGTAATTGGTATTCTGACGTCCATATTAGCAATAATATTTTTAATTAAATTATAAATAGCCATGCCAATATTTTTATGTTTTCTAAAGCCATACTGTTCCTCGGTGAAAATATTATATTTTTCTAAAAATCCATAGAGGTTGTCATAAATAACCTTTTCAAAGACTTTGGCAAACACTGATAGAAGAGCCACTGGTCTATAATTATTTAAGTTTTGTGGATCACCTTTTTTGAACAGTGGCTTAATAACAGCTATTTTTAGGTCATCTGGAAATATTCCCTCCTCTATGCTTAAGTTAACAATGTAGCTTAATACTGGTGAAATTTCTATAGCGACATTTTTAATAACCTTAGTGCTAATTCCATTCCATTTGAAAAATTCTTTTAGTGTTGGAGAGTACATTTATCGAGGAACGTTATTGGCTACATAACATCACGCTGCGACTTATAGGAGCATAACATCAGTAAAAATTTTGCAAAGACGGGGAATATTTTATAAATTCCACCCGTACGAAGTCGCGGGCAACAGTTAGTTGTTAATATATTTCATGATATTTTTCTTGAAACCATACTTAAAAGCAGGCAACACGATATTTTATATTTCTTAAAATTTTATAACAAAACTAATTTATTGATTTTGCGATTGATTTGCTATGCTTTTACTTAAGAGGATACCAAAATAGCTTCGTGCATTTTTCTACGTACGAAGTTTTCATTGTTTCTTTAGATTGAATGGCTAGAGCTCTAATTTTTAAGTATATGTTTTTTCAATATATGATCTAGGATCGCATAAACTCAGAAACACGATTGAAAAAAGTTTTCTCGATAGAAAATCTTAGCGAAACAACCTCTCTAATTTTTTATTTTTTTCATTTGTCGGTCTATTATCGCGTATTAACTAATGAAATAACTTTAAAAACATAAGTAACTATTATATATAGAAACACGTAAATCAGAATTAAAATATATTTAGTAGATTTTGAGTAAATAGGAAAAGTATCCCTAATTCTTCATTTTCTGTGCCTACTGGCTGTGTTAATATGTACGTGTCGGCGATGATATACGATAATATTGATGTAGGCCCTTAATAAATCAAGTCCCGCTTGCGGTGATTACTTTTTTCATCACAATTAGATTTATTAAGTAAAAGCATAGCAAGTCAATTGCAAAATTAATAAATTACTTTAGTAATAAAAGTCGCGTTATTATTTTCAGCCCAATTGTATTCTGTAAAGAATACAATTGGGCTAAAGAATACTGCCTGGTCGAGATTGTTGCACAACACAAAACATTGTGGCGTTGTACGTCAAAATGCGAGGTAAACTCAATCGAGTGACGATTGTGGTGGTCCAATTGGTTAGTGTTAGCACGACCGCAATAAGATCAGTTGGCAGAGCTACGGAACGGTATTGGTGGATTCAAGTCCCGCTTGCGGTGATCACTATTTCCACCACAATTCGATTTATTAAATTTTTTAACTCAGTCGAACATAACATTAATTTACTATACAATGACTGATACAATTCTTTTATGGGTAGACTGAAAATATCAAACCCTACATTTTAATCCAGGGGATTTCAGTAAGAATAACAGCTTTTGCATAAATAGAAATGAAGGGTTACTCCATGTCAAGTTTGATTCAAATTTCATTCATTTAACTGTTAAAGTGAACACGGAAGTTTGGAGCGATTATCATTACACCATAAAATATACACTTTTAGAAAAAAACACTTTATAATGTTCACAATTAATGTCTTTTTCTGGATAAAATGTTTTGAAACAAAATATAAGTTTGATAACTCGCATCTAATCTTCTTAAGCTTACACGGCAATATAAGGTATCCAGACTTGATTGATGTCGTTAGGATATTTGACCTACCATACTTCAATAACCAGGGATATTGATAGTGTTAATTTTTAAATTTCTTTCTCCGGTATATTATGTTGTCTTATACTTATAAGCTCTTCCTTAGCTGATTCTTCATAAAATTCTTGTGATAAAAGTCCTTCACCACACTAAGAACTAATATTGTCTGGTTTCAATTGTTATAATTAACTTCAGATTATGTCCAATAGGAACCCAGGATAGGAAGGCCCCCTCGTCTGTTCTGAATGTACCGAAGATATTGGAGTTGTCTTCAGTAACACGGTTTTATAAGTTCGGTATTTCTATTAAATGGATTGTTTTATATGATTTTCTTAGGGTGGCCGTTATTAAGTTATGGTACCAATCGTAAGTGCATAACCGAATTGAAAAATGGAAACCAGTTTTTGTCTATTATATACAGAATGAATAAGAAATGATGAAATGAATGAATTTATTTATGTAGAGTCATTTTATTATACACAAATTCCATGCCAATATTTACAGAATGTTTGATAACAGCTTCGATTTCTTTTATTATGATGATTGAAGTTGATAATTGTTTTGTTACGACTTACGAGCGAATTTTTGTAAAAACAAAATGTCTTAAATGTGTTTGTCTTTACTGTAATTTTACAAATAGTTATTAATCCTATGGGTATATTTACTAAGCTATTCGATACTGAAGTTTACAATTTAATACATGCAGTACAAATTCTGTCCGTGTGGTGACGGATTAAGAATACAAGTGTCACCACCCCATCTCTCCTCCCAGGGGTGCTGTAAAAGTCAGCTAAGGGATAACAGATAACATCTTCTGTGAGAGACGGAAAACTCGAAAATAAACCCTGTGCCAACACGCCTGGTCAGCGCGGCACAGTAGACCATAATCCCTCCCAAAGTGGAGGAGGCCCGTGCCCAACAGTGGGACGTAAATGGGCTGGAGAAGAGTACAAATTAAATTAGCAAGTGTCCCAATGTCCGAACCAAAACCACAGGGTAAACATGACGTTACATTTCGTCACGACAAAGTTTATGGTAGCGGGTGTGAACTTTCAAAGTTCCTAGGTTCCTAACTGTAACTATTTCATAATATTTGAATACTTGTTCTCTACTTGTATTTAATATAATGGCGTCGAGCAGATAGTTTGTGCTACAGGTGTTAGTTTATTGAATAATTAAATTTCTGAAATATAATAATAGCTTTAAAAAAATTGGCAGTCATTGATGCTAGGTGCGTAACTAAACTTAACTAAACAATAAAAACAACTATTGCTGTATTTTGATTATTTGGCTATTTTAAACTATTATCTTGTGCACTAATTGATATCTTTCTTTAGTCTATAATAAACAGTTTTTATAACAAGAATGTTCTGTTAACATAACCGAATTGTGTTATCGATACAATCAAAAATTATTTTTTAGTTAAGTTTAATTTAGTTGTGCGCGTAGAAAAGGTTCTTCTGTGCACGACGGCTTCATAAGAAGACACTTTTGATATTAATTGTTTAGTAAATAGTGCTTTATATATAAGTAATGTAAATAAATATCCTTAAAAACAAACGGTAGGGTAAATAATAAATGTAAGCAGAGTAAAAGTTTATTTTCCTTTAGATTATAAGCCTGCAATGTTATTAGTTTAAGCTGAAATAAATAATTGTTAGTGTGAGACTTTCATTTTAGAAATAAGAATATATCATAGAACTGAAAAGTTCTATTTTACGGGTGCGCACACGGCGCGCGCATAATAAAGATTAGCGCATGTAGCGCCACTAGGGCGCGTACATATATGTAGTACTGAGGTGGGGGGTGAAGAAATGTTCAGGGAAATAGTCAGATAAATCTTCAACCCGCGACGCCGCGACGCTGGTTGCGCGCCTGTGTTGAACATATGTAAGACCTAGTATATAAGCTGATTTAAGTTCAATCTGTAACATAAGAACGAAATAAATAAAGATATTAGCAGAGGAAAGGCAGAGGGGGTGAGGCAGGAAAAATTCACTATAAAAAAAGCGGCGCTCTAGCACCGCCAGTCCAGTGCCAGTCGTCGCCCGCGCCTTCACCAGGAACAAGCTCCGCCCCCGCTGTCTCTCCTCGCTTCTTGGACCACGTGACCCCGGCTTTTCTCTCAAGACCCAGTGACGTACACCTCCCAACCATCCATACAGTCCACTCACCACCATCGCCGACCACTTGAGGGCGTCGGCAACAGTCTTCCATACGGGGACGCGGCCACTAGTGAGGCAGTGGCCGCGGCCGTCGTAAATGCGGGGGGCTGCCGCCCCGACCACGTCAAGGTGGGCAACATCGTCCGCCCACCTGGCCGCCCTGGGACCGTCTGGGTTAAGTGCCCTGTCCCGGCGGCCAAGAAGATAACCGACAGTGGACGCCTCACTGTCGGTTGGTCGACGGCCCGGGCCGCGCTCCTTGACGCGCGGCCGCAGCGGTGCTACCGCTGCCTTGTCCCGGGGCATGTGGGGGTGCAGTGCACGTGCGAGACGGACCGCAGTGCACTGTGCTTCCGATGCGGGCAGCCGGGCCATAAGGCGGCAGCCTGCACGGCGGCGGAGCCCTCCTGCGCGATCTGCGCGTCGGAGGGCGCCGACTCTGGTCACCGTCTGGGCCACAAAAAGTGTCCAGCGGTGGCCAAGAAGAAGCCCACGCGAGCGGCGAAAAAGACGGGCGGGGGCAAACCTAACCCCCCCGCCGCGTCTTCGGCAGCACCTCAGCCTGGTGCTGCCCCGGAGGCCATGGACACCGCCGCCAATTAAATGGCCAATAGGGTGTCACTACTGCAGGCGAATGTTAATCACTGCGCAGCGGCCCAGGATCTTCTTCTCCAGACCGCTGCGCAGTGGCAAATAAACGTAGCCATAGTCGCCGAACCGTACCGCGTCCTAGCCCGTGACGACTGGGTGGGCGATCGCGACGGTTCGGTGGCTATCGTCGCCTGGCGACGCCGTGCTGCCCCCCGACCCTTTCAGAGGGTGCTGAGGGGCCACGGGTGCGTGCTCGCGTCGCTGGGCGACGTTGCAGTAGTCGGCGTGTACTTCTCGCCCAATAGGACTCTCGCCGAGTTCGAGCGTTTCCTCGTCGAGCTCGACGACCTAATGGCGGAAGTGCACCCCACCCCTGTGGTGGTCGCCGGAGACTTTAACGCCAAATCCCGGTTGTGGGGATCTCCGGCGACCGACGCTAGGGGTGACACCCTCGAGGAATGGGCGGTGTCCCATGGCCTCGTTCTCTTAAATACGGGGACGGTCCTGACGTGCGTCCGGCACACGGGCGGGTCCATAGTGGACCTGTCGTTTGCGAGCCCCGCCCTCGCCCGCCGTACGAGGCGGTGGAGGGTGGAGGAGGGGGTGGAGACTTTGTCGGACCATCGTTACATACGGTTCGACCTGGTCCCATCCCCCGCGGACGCCCCAGCCGTCGAGTTCGACCGTCCCCTGCCGGGAGAGGGTCCTCGGTGGAGGCTGAACACCTTGGACCCAGAGCTGGCCACCGAGGCGGCCATAGTGGAGCGGTGGATGGCGGGTCCCAACGGGACCCGCGTCGCGAATGTGGAGAGCGGCCTGGACGTGGACGCGAGATGTGAGCGGCTCTCTGGAGCGCTCTCTCGCGTCTGCGACGCGGCGATGATCCGGGCGGGTCCGACCCCTCCGCGCAAGCAGGTGTACTGGTGGAGGCCCCATCTTCAGGGCCTCCGCGCCGAGTGCCAAATGGCTCGGCGCCGGTACGCCCGCAGTCGCAGGAGGGCCAACAGAGACCTCGCCCAAGAGGAGGTACTGCTCGCCGCGTACCGGGCCGCGAGAAACGCGTTCACCGCTGCCATCAAGGCCGCCAAAGCCGAGGCTTGGCAGGAGTGGCTCGAGGAGGTGGAGAGAGATCCGTGGGGGCGCCCGTATAAGACGGTGATGGAGAAACTCCGTCCAGCGGCGCCCCCCCTGACGAGAACCCTCGAGTCACTCATCGTGGAGCAGGTGGTCAGCACGCTCTTCCCGGCGAGAGGAGAGTGGTCGCCGCCGAGGATGGCGGCGGCGCCACGATTCGACGGACCGGCTGCGGGCGAGGAAGTGCCGCCCGTGTCCGAGGCCGAGTTAGGGGTTGCGGTCCTCAAACTCAAAGAGAGGAACCGCGCCCCGGGCCCGGACGGCGTCCCTGGGCGGGTCCTCGCCCACGTGATGCCGGTCCTCGAAGGTGAGGTTTTGTCCCTCATGTCGGAGTGCTTGGCGTCCGGAAGAGTCCCGCGGCGGTGGAAGTCCGGGAAGCTCGTGCTTCTTCCAAAGCACGGGCGACCCCCCGACTGTCCGTCGGCCTACCGTCCGATCGTCCTTCTCGACGAGGCGTGCAAGACCTTTGAGAGGGTCGTGGCGGCACGCCTCGTCCGACATCTGGAGACGGTGGGCCCGGATCTAAGCGGAAATCAGTTCGGGTTCCGCCGCGCGCGGTCGACGATTGACGCCGTGTCCCGACTGAGGGACCAAATGGAGAAAGCCGTCTCGCAGGGGGGGGTGTTGTTGGCAGTGTCGCTCGACATTGCTAACGCTTTCAACACCCTCCCCTGGGCGACAATTCTGGAGGCCCTGAGGTACCACAAAGTTCCGTGGTACCTCAGGAGGGTCCTGGCGGACTACTTTACGGACCGGGCCATTTTCTACCCGGCCCGGGATCGTGTAGTCCGCCGGGACATGTCGTGCGGTGTTCCACAGGGGTCGGTGCTGGGCCCACTCCTGTGGAACATTGGATTTGACTGGGTCCTGCGCGGTACCAATCTTCGGGGAGTCGGCGTCATATGCTACGCCGACGATACCCTGGTTACCGCGCGGGGCCCAAATTTCAGAGATGCCGGTGTCCTCGCCACGGCGGGCACCGCGCAGATTGTGAGCCGCATCAGGGCCCTCGGGCTAGAAGTGGCCCTAGAGAAGTCCGAGGCCCTATTCTTCCATGGGCCTCGGGCAAGGCCCCCCCGCGACTACAGCATTGTAGTGGGAGGGGCCTCCATCGCCGTCGGCTCCAAGTTGAAATACTTGGGGCTGACGCTGGACAGTCGGTGGAGGTTCGGCGAGCATTTCCGGGCGCTGGCGCCGAAGCTGGTGGCGTGCGCCGGAATGCTCGCCCGGTTGCTCCCAAATTGCGGGGGGGCCGGTAGTGTCGGCCGCCGCCTCTACGACACGGTGGTGCGCTCGAAGGCGCTCTACGGAGCGCCCATCTGGGCGGCTGCGGCTCTCAGCGCCGAGAACTCCACGCTGCTGCGGCGCGCGCAGCGTGTGATGGCGCAGAGGGCCGCACGGGCGTACCACACCGTGTCGCTGGAGGCGGCATGTGTGATTTCCGGGAGCCTCCCCTGGGACCTCGAGGCTGGGGTCCTGGCGGGGGTTCACCGAAGGAGGGCCCTGATGCGGCAAGACGGAGTGGAGCCCGCCCCCGACGAGGTCGCTCGCTGGAGAGGCGAATTCCGCGACGACCTCTTCGGGAGGTGGGCCTCTAAATTGGAAAATAGTAGGGTGAGCGCACGGCTTCTCACGGCCGTGCGCCCAGTATTGCGTCAGTGGGTCGAGGCGCCGCACAGGGTGCCGACCTACCATTTGACCCAGCTCCTCACAGGTCACGGCTGCTTTGCCAAGTACCTGTGGGAGCTGGTGGGAGTAGAGTCGGCGCCCGACTGCAAGAGCTGTGCGTCCGGAGCCGTGGACACGGCCGAGCATACGCTGGCCGTGTGCACGGCCTGGTCCGCTCAGCGCGTCAGGCTCACTGACGCAATAGGCGTGAATTTGTCGCTGCCGGCCGTCATCGCCTCGATGGCCGGCAGCAGAGAGTGTTGGGCCGCCGTCGCCTCGTTTGCGTCCGAGGTGATGGCGGCCAAGAGAGAGGCCCTGCGGGAGCGCGAACGCGCGGGCCAAACATTGCCCCCCCGCAGGGCCGCGGGTAGGGGTCGTCGGCGTGCAATAGCCGGCGGCCCCGGCCCGCGAGGAGGCCACGCGCGACGGGTCAGGGGACCTGTCGCGCCCAATGTGGCGGACGACCCGTCCGACGGGGGGGCACGTTGCCCACCCCGTCGCAGTGAGCCCCCACTACTAGGGGGCCCCCCGTGTCGGGTCGTGGTCATACCTGAGTGACTACCACGGCCCGGCAACGGGCGAGGAGGACACCGTAGGTTTAGTTGGTAGGCTGGGTCGAGAGAAATTTTACTCCCCGGGAGTCCAACACGACGTCCTCCGGCTGCCCCTGCAGTCGGGGGGTAAGTGCGTAAAAAGCATTCCTACGAAAAAAAAAAAAAAAAAAAAAAAAAACAGTCTTCCATACTAATTTATAAATGCGAAAATTTTGACGAGCTTAAGTGTTAATGTGTGTAACCAAACCATAGCGCGATTTAAAAACGTACGTACAACGCTATCTATCGAGTGGTATAGTAAACTTCTGTTTGTTAAGGTTTCATTTCTAAATTTCACGCGGACGAAGTCGCGGGCATCAGCTAGTTTGTAATAAATTAAGCGGAGGATTTTAAATTAATTTTATAAATAACTTTTTATGAATAAAGGAGAGATTTGTAGGCATTTAAGAAAAAAATGTGCTTCGCTTAAGGAGTAAGGACTAACATGAAGTATAAAGATTTTTTATTGGTGTTTTTGACATCCAAAAGCATATAAAAATATTCGAGTACATAATAGGTGGTATTATTGTACATTAGAATAATGCCAGAATTACAATATAATTATTCAAAAAGAAAAAATACGTTTGCACCTGACACCCAGAAGAATAATTTACTATTCAGGATATTATCTCAAGAGCAAATCCGCAATAAAACTGATAAAAGTTACTGATTAAAAACTGATAAATCCGCAATAAAACTGATAAAAGCCTAGTGTTTTGATTTTTTAACTGTCAAAGACCACAAATTTAAATTAATAAAAATATACGATTAAATCTGTTAAAGAATAAAATAGGAAGATTAAATAATTGCACAAAAGATTAAAACAACTTAATATTGTGTACAGAAAGAAGTTCAAACCTTAATAGTTAATATTCTACAAAAGCTAGCAGTAGCTCTGAGCTATACTGAAATCATATTTAATTGCATTTAATTTTGCTTTGAAGCCGAGGTGAGTTTATAACTATGCCCTGGCAGTCAAAGCGGTTAGACCATAATAATGTTTCTGAATGCTGGTAAATAAGATAATATTATAAGCACATTTTATTTATTTATTTACACACTTCATACAAAGAATTGTACAGGCGGACTTAATGCCTTAGGCATTTTCTTCCAGTCAACCATAGGGTGATGCAGAAATAACTAAGGTAGGTGTGTAACCATAGGGGATTTAAGATAAAAAAATGTTAATAGATAAATATTAGAAAGAAAATATAATACATACTTAAACATTTCATAATAGTAAACTCACATATACATACAACCATAATTATATACGACGTATTCTTACTTTAGAAAATTTTAATACGACTGCAATTACCGCGATTATAAAATAGACTTTCGACTAATGACAGGTGTAGTCTAATATAGGCTTATGTCTTACTTCTTTCTCATTTTCAATTTTTTTAACCTAATTTCGGTGATTTTTGCGTTTTGTACATGTCGCGGTCTCCTTTTTTAATGTCTATTAATTATTTGTTTCCAGCGGCGTGCACTGATATTTAACTTAGGGTAGGCAGTCACAAAAACTTTTTCTTTTATAGATTTTTAGCATAGCCACGCGACGGATCTCTAAGTCGGAAACCATGCCAACAGAACAAATTTAAATCTGAATATGCCGAATCAGTCCACACTGTACTAGAATTACTAAACAATAACTACGTACGTACATACATACGTACATGTACGTATGTACATACGTTTCATAACTTTTAACATGAAATTTTCGAGGTACAATACCTTTTAGCTGGCTTAGTTGTCGTAACTCGGGTACACAGAATCTTTTTACTGAAAGACATTTGTGAGAACTTGTTATTTTTAATTTTTAACAAACACACACTATCAACACACATTTCACAATCAAATAACATTTTAAAATCAACAAACGAAAATCCATACAATTATTAAATTATAGAAACTCATTATTAAACAGTTCAATGAATCACACGAAAAAATAAAATGGCCTCCGTCAAACCAAAATATTTCTGCTATTTAAATAAATAAAACCTTACTAAACAAAAATGCATACGTGATTTATTAGACTTCCGACTATTATATTTATTCGGATTATAAGTAACGAACGAACATTGCCGAATACTCGCGATAACATCCGATCGCCAAAGCAGGCCGCAGGATTTTCAGTGTAAATTGTCTTGGATATGTAAGCCTGTGTGCGTTTGCGAACTGTGCACAGACACCAAAATTTCTACACACATATGAACTCATGGCAGGCGGGCGGCGTCGAGCTTGCTAGCTACGCTAATATTATTCCTTCGCCAAACGCCTGGCAAAAAGCAATTTGCAAGCACATATTGGTGCTATTTATGAATTATTAGGCGTTTTTAAGTTATAATATTTTGTTTAATTAATAGTAAATAAATGAATAAAGTCATCTAAAACATACGAACGTTTTATTAAAATATCTGTGAATGGCAAGTAAAGCAGAGCCTTTCTGCTTATATAGAGCGCACGCCCATGTTTGTTTCCTTAAAACATATTAGAAACAGCATTATTAAAAAAATCAACACTAGTATCAGCTACTACAGTTGAGCTAGTAAAAAATTATACCTACTAGTATTTCTATTACTAAGAATGCGTAATAAGGTCGTATTTCAATTAATACAAATTCGTTTAGAATATTCCAATTTATTTAGAAAATAGCTGCAATAAAATAGAATTTTCATAATATATTAACACGTTGAAAGCAATTGATTTCAAAGCTTTCATAAGAACTCATTCGATTCTTCTATTTCAGCGGGGATATAAATCATCGTCAGACACACCTGACGATAAGAAAAGGATGAAAAATAACAAAACGTTCGTACTGAGTATCAACAAGTTTCAATACAAATGGCTTTTTTATATCTCCAATAAACGTGTTTGTTTGTTATACGGTCGGAATAAAATGAATCAATCATAATATGTGATCTGCTTTTTTAGCATACAAAAATATTTTCCAATCCTGTCTCAGTTGTCAACACGTGTGAATAAAAGAAGAATTTTTGGTTTATTGTAGTAATATACTGAGAAATTTTAGTATGGTATGGTAATATAAATAATAATAAAATTACGGAGAAATACGTACTACAACGATATATATGACGATGCATGTATTGGGACTTTTATATCACTGGAACTGGCATCTTTGAAAGTTATCGATAAAAAACAGTTTATGGTATAAAGATAATCTGAATATGATCTAGGTAACCATCATCAACGAGTGTTGTCTTTACTTTTAATTTCAAAAAGTTATGTTCTAATTCTGCCAAAATAGAGTAAGCTGATAATTATTAGGTTACTTGTACACATTGTAAAATAATTATTGTAATTTTGTTCAAGTTTAAAATAAGTTTGAACACTTATATGAAACTAGCCGTTGCCCGCAACCTCGTAGGTACTCGTGGAATTTGGAAAATAAAAAAACCATGACGAATTAAAATGCAAAAAAGCTATCCTCATGAACCACTCTATCTATAAAAAAAACCGCAACAAATTACGTATATAGATACACACATACTTTGCGACTTTGTTTTATAATAAGTCAGGATTATGACTGCGCTTAAATAAAGTATTTTTAGAAGCACCATAAAAGTTGTATAATTAATTTAAATTAACTATTATGATGACATAGCATCGCATAAATAGCAGCCTGAGGGGACAGATAGGGAAGTAATACAGACTCCCTACAACTGCATTTATTATTTAAGATTTGTAAATAACACCACCATGGCACAGACAGTTCATTTCGTTCCCCTATCCATAAATTCATGTACACATCTCACTTATATATAGCGGTAACTAAGTTATCTATTTAAGAAACCGCATTGTGTACACAATAAAAATACTTAATTAAGTCCTTATAATTCTTGTTAGTGAGAATTTTCAAAAGCAATTTCGCAAAGTCTGTGACTTTTAGAGTTCCTAAACTTAGACTGGACACAGTGCCGTCAGCGATGTGATGACCGTTGGTCGGCGTAGCTGTATTTATGCAAGTCTATGGCTGGAAACAGTGCTAGAAAGATGGTCAGCGCTGACGGTCGGTTTAGCACTGTTTCCAGCCTCAGAGTCGCTCAAATATGATATAGTGCAGACTTTACTGCGGCAAAGAATTGTTGCCTTGTTTGAAATTCGAATAAATTGGAATTGCTCTGCTGGATATGATCATGACAGTATGTCATGATCATATCATATAAGAAAAGTTCGTTAAATTAAGATTATGACTGAAAAATACGCTTTGTTTGGAGTTGTAATTGAATTTTTAGCGGATAGAGACTTTATTATAGAAATTCTTGTGATACTCGCAAGAATTTCTACTAGACTAGGTCTACTCGCAAATGAAGAATATATTATATTCTTCATTTGCGAGTAGATGTATTATGTCCGTTTGGCCTGATGTTAGTTTTCGTGCTCGCAGTAGCGTAGCGATATGTCTGAATATTATCGTCTTCGACATTTATTTTGCGTTTATGTGTGTGTTTTATTGTATAAAACAAAGGGTCAGTATAGTTTTTACAGACACTCATACGGATATTGATATATAGACTTTAATCAATGATACCATCAGAAGACCGTGTAGGAGATGAAAGAAGTAGCTATTACATTTTACTAGGTTAATCCATTTAGTACAGTTATCAGAAATGAAATTCTACTCTGATTCACGACTTCGAGGGTACAGTGTGATTTGTGCTTTCTGATAAATACATCGACCAAAGTAAAATTGTTGTTAATGGTCCCTACAGCGCTACGTTAAGAGGGTACTGTACTCCTAATTTAGGTATTTGCCTTAGGTATTGCTATCCCTATTCCCGAGCAACGTGCTGAAAGGGACAAATATAGCTGAAGCAGATTTTACCTATAAATTCTTTGAAAAAAGATGTTTCGTACTTACCTTTTTTTTTCGCGAAAGTTAAACCGATTTTAATTGTTTCTACGCTATATTATAGATGAAGAGTATAACTATGCTTGTATCACTTTCTTTTTTGGTAAAACGTTACCAAATATGTGTGATTGACGCTGCAACTTTACCTAAAGAAAACCGAAAAATTTGTTATTTAGTATTGAAAAAAAGAGAGTGACAGAAGCATAGATATACTCTTCATCTATAATATAGCGTAGAAACAATTAAAATTGGTTTAATTAACGCGAAGAAAAAAGGGAAGTACGATACCCATATTTTTGTATGGAGCATAATTTGGTATCGTGCCCTCTTAAGGCATTTACGCGCTCGTAAGTATCGATAAGCTTTTACTTATTATATACGTGACTCTGTGCGGTTTATTTTCAAAGGCGTATTTATAGAGAATTACTTATTAGAAAATATAGTGATCAATTTTGTTTGAGAAGAGAATGAACGAAATTTTTGAAGTAAAAACCATCACATTTTAGTATATTTACAAAAAAAAAACAAAGGTAAAAGTAAAGTAATGGGTAAAATTATATTGATAATAAAATAAAAAATTATGCAGGTGCGTAATGTTAACAAAATATAATTAAATAATTTAAATTTAGAATTATGATTCTTAATTCAAACTATATGGACTGGAAAGGAATATTCTGGAAAATTAAAAAAAAAACTCATTAATAATGGCTTGAGGGAGATACACCTCCGAATATTGAGTTTAATATCAAAAACTCTCAAATATCAAGTGTTCTATTTTGTTATCTTACCCGTGAAGCCATGTAAGAACCACTTTGAGTTTTATTTATTAACCTAACAAATCGCATTGTACTATTTTCATATAACCACAAACGTAAAGTTGGTATCTGTTTCATCGCAATTCCCAACCCTATTATTGCGTCACCGTTATATTCTTACTTTATTAGTCTACTTCTGTGGAGTGCACCCCAATGGTCGTAAAGACGCATAATGTAGAATATAAGTACGTGCATTTTATAACCACAAGAAAAATATCTTATCTTTACTTATTATAAAACAAAATCGTTATTTTTATATGTATGTCCCTATGTGAGCTTGTATATCTTTCAAACTACGCAACGGATTTTGATGCAGTTTTTGTTAAATGATTGAGTGGTTCAAGAGGATGGCTTTGTGTGGTAAAGATTTAGTTTCTTAATTCTACGCGTACAGAGTTACGGGCAACAGCTTATAAAAGAAGTGCTTATGAAAAGATTTCAATGATAACAACATTCTCCTTTCTCTTTAAAAATATTTAAGGATTTTCTCTTATTTACAACATCTACCTCGCAGCTTAGAAAATAAACAGTAAAATAATCCGTTGTTCAAATAGAGCCACTTGGGTGCAAGCGACGCAGTACCACGCTTTGTGATGTTTTTTGAGGAAGGCCTCTGTTCAGCAGTGGACAGAAAATTGATGGAAGTGATGCCTTGTCTTCTGGAAAATGTACAATAAAACAAACATACAATTGCTTAAAATTAAATTCTATTGCAAATTAATACAGGAAACTGAAAAAAAACCTTCCTTTTAACGAAGTGCAAATATTAGTGTTAGAGGAAAGGAAATTCTGCATAATATATTCAAACATAATTGCAGAAGAGTAAACCAATTAATCAAATAGGTACATATTTAATTCGTGAATATGGTACAAAACAACAAGGAAATGCAGTAGCTATTATACAAATTTAAACGTTCATCAATCTGAGCTGTACGGTTAGCGTTGTTGACCGCATTGATTAACGATGTACGCCGCCATAACTAAATTATAACCCTCTGGCTGTTGTCCAATGACATAAACTGTATACCGCTTCATAGCAATCATATTTTTAGCGTAAAAGAAAATACGAGTTTTATAAGTAAACCAATATACATAAATTAATTGGAAAAAATTAAAATAGTATTGTATTGATTTATTTAATTGCTATGTAAATCTGTATATTGGTTAAATAATAAAGGAAAAGCTTAGTATAGAATCGGATGATATTTTGTCAAATGTTAGCACTAAAAGGAAGACCTAACAAAAGGTGGGTGAACTATGTGAAGAAGTATAGGAAAGAGAAAGAAATTAACACAAAAGTGACGTCTGATTATGAAAAAAAAAATGTTGTACCGACCCCAAATTATGCGATAGGTCAGAAGGCTAAGATTGATTACCAACTAGCTGTGCATTGTAGTTTAGCAGTTTGTGCACTTGCTTATCTATTTACAGATTTATAGGAAAATTAAATTGTTTTTCCGTTATCCTCCACACAATTTATTCATATTTTCTCATCTTTTAAACGTTTCCTGGACTACTGAACATGTGAAAGCCCAAATAACCGACGTCGACTGAGTTCTCAAGTTAAAACTCCATGAGATAACACGAACAGCAATCAATTTGCTTTTCAGTCGCTGATAATAACGACCGAGTTTAATTATCTAGTTTCTATAATTATGTCGTCACTAATTTCCTGCATAGCCTACGTTTTGTAATACGATTTTCTTGGATAGCTTCCAGATTGGTTCTAAATTAAATTTAACCTTTGTTCTGCTGCAATTTGTCGCATTTCATATAGCTACATCGTATTTTAACATTTATTTTGTCATTATTTTTACATTAAAGTCTTACAAAATACACCCGAAATATGAATAAACTACAGGAAATTCAGAAGTTCTGAATTGTGTGATTTATAAAGCAAAAACAAAAGAAGATTTTCTTTTTTTCAAATTATGTAGGTAGGTATTGTTAGTCGGTTTTCTGATCTTGTTCAATCAGTACTGTACATGTACTGTTTATCTAATGGTTTCTGAGTTAAAGTTTACTTTAACAAACCAATTTGAGGTGAATAAAAGTCGGTTAAATTGATACTCGTATAGTCGTATAGTATGTTGACATAACGGTCACATCGCATCGGCACGCACACGCACATATAGTATGTGCGTGTGCGTGCTAGATGGTGAAACACAATCCGGTAGGAAAACACTCAAATGAACAAACACTATTACCAGGGCTGAGGACGAGGGCCTACAGATTTCCCAAGAGTGTCCTTCTCTGTAAAAGAACCGGTACGATGACCGCTATTCACCACATCACTAGTAGACAAATTTTTTAATAAAAAGAAAATTCAAAGGGGGATTTGGATTTGTTGCGGATCAAAATTTCTAGAGAGGATTTTATTTATTTTTTAGAACAATATTTCGTTTTGTTATAAAGTAGGTAATAAATTTGAAATAAACTACTACAAAATGCTGGCCACTACCTAAGCCTTCCATTAATTAATTGATTCTAAACTTAAAACTTTCCCACAAAGGTATTACCTCAACTCAAAACTAGTTTAAGCAATAAATTTTGCTAATTACTTATATATTTTATTTTTATATAATAATAATGGATTTCATATTAGTTTAAAATATTTTTATTCGAAAAAAATTGGTTCGTAATAATTTTAAACTAGAATAACTTAAAATTGTAACACTTACTTTACAAGAAGTTAGCGATATAAATAATCGGGCGATACAATTTAAATATTAAGTATCTTTGGTATAGATCGAATATATATTTAACGTTATAACAGTTTATTGCTAAAACAATTCCTCGATATGAACTGACACTTGTTCCCTGAAGAGAACACTTAAATTTTATTGACATTTACTTTCTTAAAGTAAATAGATCGACAGCTGCTGCGTATTTAATTTAATGCCGTATTTTGTAAGCTTTTTTTATAAATATGTAAATAAATATATTGTAAATATGTAAATTCATGGACATTTCACACAACGTCCTCTGATCCCAAGCTAAGCTTATTATGCTTGTGTTATGAGTACCAGAATACCGACATAATACATAAACTACTTTTCTTATGTAAATACATACATGAAATACATAGTAAACACCCAGACGCGGGACCAACATTTGTATGACAATTATGAATATCACACAAATGATTGTCCTGAGCGGGAATCGAACCCGCGACCTCGTGAACGTCCGTTACCTAAACCACTAGACCACGAGGCCCGTCAATGTAAAAGTTTACTGTTACATTTCCTTCTTCTTCCTTCCCAGACTATAATGTATCACTGTCTCTGTTGTTTTTTTTGTAGCATTGCATAGCATCGTTGTAGCAACAACATTTATATACCTACATAGACTGTGAAAATTCCAGCTCTCCAGCTATCACCGTTCCAAAGATACAGCCTGTTGACAGAGGGTCGGAAGGATGGACGTACGGATGGAAAGCAAAGTCTCAGTAATATAATCCCGTTTTACCTTTAAGAGGGTACTGTACTCCTAATTTAGGTATTTGCCTTAAGTATTACTATCCCTATCCGCGAGCGCCGTGCTGAAAGGGACAAATATAGCTGAAGCAGATTTTACCTACAAATTCTTTGAAAAAAAAAGACGTTTCGTAGTCCCCTTTTTTCTTCACGAGAGTTAAACCGATTTTGATTGTTTTTACGCTATATTATAGATGAAAAGTATATCTATGCTTGTATCACTTTTTTTTTGGTTAAACGTTACTAAATATGTGTGATAGTCGCTGCAACTTTACCTAAAGAAAACCGAAAAAACGGGATTTTCGGATGGTCATATTTCTTTGAGTTATTATGTTTTGAAAAAAAAAAAGAAGGTGACAGAAGCATTGATATACTCTTCATCTATAATATAGCGTAGAAACAATTAAAATCGGTTTAACTTTCGCGAAGAAAAAAGGGAAGTACGATACCCATATTTTTTTATGGAGCATAATTTGGTCTAATAATCTTAACTATGGAATCTTAAAAATAATTTTTCATTAAATTTGAACAAAATTAAATAAGATCTAAATTACTATACATTTTAATTTTAGTGGTACTACAAAGATTTGAGATTTTAACAGATAGATTAAAATCCAATTTAAAGTTTACTGGATAAAGTTATATTAGAAACTAACTATTGCCCGCAACTTCGTACGTGTAGAATTTGAAAAAAAATTCCCATCTTTGCAACATTTTTCAGTAATGCTTCGCTCCTATTGGTCGCAGCGTGATCTTATATAGCCTTAGTCTTCCTCGATAAATGGCCTATCTAAAACAAAATGAATTTTTCAATTCGATCTGTAGTTCCTGAGATTAGCACTTTCACTCAAACAAACAAACTTTTCAGTTTTATAATATAGGTATATAAGTATTGATATAGTATAGATCTAAAAATATTTGAACAGACGGTATAATGTTAATTAGAACTTTTATTCTATTACAAAATGTCAAGAAGTTTTCTGTTACTAAAGAGTTTTAATAAAGTAATAAGTAATTAAAGTTTTATTTCACTTAAATATTACCTCGACGAACGTTTTGTTCTTTAACTTTCTTAGGAGTGATAAAAAACTTTTTATTGGTTCTTTTGTGTGACTAGATTTCTTTAGGCGATTGGATTTTAAGAGAGTTTCCACAGCTTCTTTTTTATTTAACAAACTTTCACTTCAAAATTCTAGGTAGTTTATTTCATCAGCTCGTAGTACTCGGTGTTAACGAGATTACACACAAAAGAATTTTTGTTTTTTACAACATTTTTCGTTAATTCTTTGTTTCTTTAACATTTTTTTCATAAACTTCCAAGTAATTAGCTTAATAGCTTTTATAGAATGGAGATAATTTTATTTTTTAGCTTTTAGCGAATTTCAGCTTTTATACAGGCTGTTTGGTACATCGTTTGCCAAATTAAATTTGCTAAAAGATAGTGTCATTTGCTATAGTTTAGCATATTTAATTTTATTTTTGCGTCTGATTTTTTTTTTAGTCTTGGAAATTTTTGATAAAAAATTCCATACTGAGCTTTAAAACCCAAAAAATAAAAAAAATTGAACACAATTGAAAAATTGAACGCGATTAACAGCAATTTTTTACTAGCAATACATACATACATACATAATTAAGACAAATCGAATTTGTGTTTACAGAAATGGCAGTAGAATTGTGGCCATTTATAAAGCATATATTTTTTGAGCTTCGTTGTCAAACAATTTCCTAAACAGTTAACTACGAGTATTTATGTACATCCTAGGCCGTGTTCGTCATGAGTGGGAGAAATGTGGAAATAGGGATGTGTCAAAAAAAAAAATATTTTTTTCAAAAATATTCCTGCTACGATTACTTTTTTTTATTGCAGCAGGTAATCGCATTGTCTGGTGTCGGATTAAGAATACAAGTAACGCCACCCCTTCTCCTTCCCAGATGCTTTACAAGCAAGCTAAGGATGTACACAGATAACATCATCTGTGAGAGACGGAAAACTAGAAAATAAATTCTATATACGCTTGGTCAGTGCGGCATAGTAGAACATAATCCTTCTCGAAGTGGAAGATTCCAGTGCTGAACATTGGGACCTCAATAGGCTAGAGAGAAAGAATTGCATCGTAAAAAGACTATCCTAATTTAATTCCTATTTGTATATCTATTAAACTCTCTTAGTAACTAAAGTTCAAGCCAATTATATTGGACTGTAATAAAAGTTAGAATAAGATAAATAAAGATAAGGATACTACTTTTTACGGATTTAGACGCGTATATTTGTTTTAAATTTTGGCCCGACGTTTCGGAGACTTTGCAGTCACCATGGTCACGGGTGAGACATGGTGAGCCATGGTGACTGCAAAGTCTCCGAAACGTCGGGCCAAAATTTAAAACAAATATACGCGTCTAAATCCGTAAAAAGTAGTTTTATTTGGGCGGATGAGTCGCGCAAGTTATAGAAAATATTAAAGATAAGGATGTTTATTACCTTTTTTTTTATAAAAGGCTGTGATTTCTTAACTTATCCTATAGCTCCTGCCCCATTGAAACCAAAAAAAGTAATTAACTACCTTATTGCTAATTAGGCAATAATAATCTACTTAGTTCAAAAACTAAAATTGGTCAAATGCGAGTCGGTCTCGCGCACGAAGGGTTCCGTACCATTATCTATGCAACATAAGGCAACGTTATTAGTATCGAGCAAGAAACGGTAAAAAATTGGTCAAGTGCGAGTCGGACTCGCGCACGCAGGGTTCCGTACCATTATCTATGCAACATAAGGCAACGTTATTAGTATCGAGCAAGAAACGGTAAAAAAATCATGTTTGTTGTATGGGAGCCCCCCTTAAATATTTATTTTATTTTATTTTTAGTATTTGTTGTTATAGCGGCAATAGAAATACATCATCTGTGAAAATTTCAACTGTCTAGCTATCACCGTTCTTGAGATACAGCCTGGTGACAGACGGACGGACAGCGAAGTCTCAGTAATAGGGTCCCGTTTTTACCCTTTGGGTACGGAACCCTAAAAAAACGCGCTTGAAAATCCTAAATATTTTTTTAAATTATTGCATTGTCATCGGTCCTTGATATATGTGCAAAATTTCAGACCAATCTAAACTATTGCTAGTGGTCTAAAATCACTTTCAAAGATTCCGTTACATAGATTAATACATTGATAGATACATACCAAACTTATATAAGCGTGTTAAAAAACTTGAAAATTATTACTTATCCCAGCGTACGATGATGCCCGTATCCGGAGTAAAATGTTATTCATTGTAAATATGCAATGAAACCCGAAACTCATTTAATATGCAACGGCATATTGAAGATCATGTTCATGGATGGCAGTTGGCCTTAAGCATTGATATCGCTTGCACTGTTCTCAAAATATCCCTTATTTTTAACTATAAATTTTATAAGAGACTGTTCTAAAACATTGTCGTTAGTTAAGCAATATTAGAATAATGTCGATAACCCGTGTGATAGCCATAACAGGATGTGATGGTGGCCTTGGCTGGTCAATGGCGGCAAGATCAGCTCGTGAAGGTCTGGTTACTGTCGCTGGAATGTACCAGGGCGTCAATACTAAAGCTGCGAAAAGTCTCCAAAATTTGTGTGCACTCCCTTATGATTTGGATGTAACCAATCCTGTGAGTGTTACGAATTTTCGAGATTATGTCCGATGTTTATTGAATGATAACCCTAATTACAGTAAGTGCGTTTTATTTCATTACACATTTTCTGTCCGAATGTGAAATATTGTATCCGTTTATAGACAGAAATATACAGAAATATCATGTGGTGACAGATTATAATAACCTATTATGTAAGGTGTTCCTCAACGTGCAAAGTATTCTTGTCATGAATGCTAAACATAGAAACTTAACAAGCAAATTTCTTTGTATTTATCGTTACCTCTAATGCAGGTAGAGCACTAGTAGAGTAGTCTCAAGTCTGAGAATCAAAATACAAATGTAGCAAAAACTAAATTTAACATCAAGCCTGTTCAGCGGGTTGCAGTAGACTAAATTACCGTTTTGGAGGACATCTTTGTTCAATAGTGGGCTTCTTTTTGGCTAAGAAGAAGAAGAAAAGAAGAAGGTAACGTTAAATAAAGATAGATAAGTTATCAATGGTGAAGGATTTTCTTTCAGAACTACATGCAATAGTAAATAATGCTGGAGTTATGACTATCGGTGACTACGAATGGCAGACACCTAAGATGATAGAAAACACCGTCAATGTTAATCTGCTTGGTGCTATGAGAGTTGTATCAGCATTTATGCCTGATCTTAGGACAAGTGCTTTGCAGGTAATGGATTTGTTTATTATAATATTCCATAAATAAGCTCATTTTACGCAATTTAATTGCAAGTTGTAGTTCTTACTTCATTAGTTAAGTGGTTATTAATCAATTGAACTTAAAATTGCTACAATTCCAAAAGAGTCTTTTGCTTTTAAAAGAATTCTTTTTTTGAATTGTTTTGTTTATTTTTCCTTATCGTTCGTTTCTGTGTTACGTGATATCTTTCTTGTGTCACCGTTTATTCTTTCTCTAAATTATTATTTCTGTCTTTTATTTACAATTCTCAGTTAAAAATAGGTCGATAATTTTTTTTCGTATTCGTCGTCTTCCGATAATAATCATTTCTTTCATGATGTTGAAATTATTCCAAAATCAATAAGCAGACTTACTAAACTTCATATTATTAGATAATGGTACCAATTCCATGTGCACAACTTAACTAAAAATGAATATTTATAGAGTCAATTTATCTATTACTTGCTATGTCGTTATACATATTGATATTAATTAAAATCGTTAGTCTATAATGCACCATTTTTATAATAAGAAAGTTCAGTTAACATTGCTGAATTCTGCTATTGATACCAGCAAATTTGCTTTTTAGTAAAGTTTAGTTGTGCGCGTAGACTCGATACCAATATTGTGATTGTATCTTTATAATAAGAGGCTTAATAAAGGGGGAGGCCGTTGTTGGGAGTAGAGCTACTCTAATTCTATACCCAGGTGAAGGAATACCGATGTGAGACCTAAGCGCAAACACTGGGACTCCATTGTGTAATTACGCAGTTCGCTGCAATTGAGGCAAACCTCCACACATTAACGCGGTATAACGTGTTGGTTGGCACCTAGTTGAAGGTCCTTGTAGCCGAATTCACCCTGAAATATGGGAATCAGAAGCAATCTCGTAATATTTATATTTGGAGGCGAATCTTGAACCCAAAATTCTTAGAAATTAGCATTTCCATTTTATTTTGTTGGTTATGTTTTCGACCAAGAGTGATGATGCTTCCTGTGATAATACTCTCACACTTATATTAAAGAGTCGGTCATATCACTCCCATGGAATTATATTATTATAGTCCTTATACAGAATTTACGGCTAAGTTCTAAAATAAACAAAATTATTCTCTTCGTTCACAACAAACGTTTTAAAATACATATCATATTAAGGTTTCCCGGCAATTGCTGACGTAATAACAACGAAAATTTGAAACTGGCAAAATAATTGTGAGTCTCTACGTAAAGAATGAAATAGGATTCATCATTGTAATGAAATTGACTACGTAATTTTTTTTTATAAAGACGGGTAGAAATACACTGACATCCTCCCGGAAAACAATAACATGCTATAAGGAAAACAGTGATATTTCTTTATTTAAAATGTGTAATTGAAAACGCAAACCCTGGTATTAAATGAGGTTTGTTTCTACATATATTTTAATATTGTTTTTCGATAGGTTTTTTTTTTAATTTTTGTGGCTTTGTGTAAGTGATAAACAATTCAATAAAGATTGTGCCAGATTCATTAACTGATTGTGTTCTAAATACCTACAGAAATATCAAGAAGTGTAATATAATGAAACAACTTTGTCCTTTTAATATTAACTTTTATTCGAGCTTATATGTACTTTCAACAATTACTTTATACATAAAATAAACGTTACTACTACTTATTTGCTAAGAACCTCTCCACTTGGTAGCTCACTAAGAACTACCGTTTGAACTACCACCCCTTTCCTCGTCGATTGTCGACCGACATTGCAATCGCCGAGCTAACAAAGTGGGGAATCGAATGCAACACAAAGTTAACGCAGGAAGTCAATTGAAGTATAGTTATAAGAGATAACTATTTACATTTTTATGAGGACTAAAACTAAAATATGGTATTATTAAATCATTAAAAATAATAATAAAATAGAAATCATGACATTCGGCCATCCGGCAAAGTGTTGCCTCCTGGCAATACACCTCAATTTATTCTTGTTAGACTTAATTAACTTTATTGACTTTTACTAAAGCATACTTAATAACTAGCTTAAAATTAAATCCATAACCTAAATTTAAACTGGATTACATTATCAAGAATTTATAGGATACATTTAAATATTTTTAATACCTGAACATAATTTTAATTTTGCTACTTTAAAATAATTTTTTTTTTTTTTTTCACATAAATTATAATCAATAAATCAGCCTTTACATATTGAGAATCATGACATTCGGAATTGTTTACATGAATTGACCTATTTCAAAATATAGTTCATTTCTTTCTTTGTTTTCATTACTTGTTTTCTTGAAAAATATAATCTTTTACAAAATCATCTAATCATATATTATAGTAAATCCTAGATGCTACATATATTCTAATCATATCACCTACATGCCTACCTATTGACTACATGCCTACCTATTGGCTACATGCCTACCTATTGACTACATGCCTACCTATTGACAACATGCCTACCTATTGACTATCATCGTCAGAGTCACTTTCGCAGGATTTGTCAACTTCTAAAGCTTTGAAATGAATCCAAGGACGAATTCTATCAGCAGCAATAACAGTAGTATACGGTTTAGATTTTTTTACAAATCCTGGAACGTCAGCTATTCTGTAGCGATCGTTTCCTAACACCTCTGTGATTTTATATGGCCCAACAAACTTCGACAAAAGCTTTGTACTGTTCCCATTATTATCGAAATTATTGCGAGTGATTTTTACTAAATTACCAATTTCGTACGAACGCGCAGGTTCCCTATTCATATCATGACGTGTTTTCTGTTTATTTTGCTGTATTTCTATATTTTTACCAATTTCTTCTCTTACAGTTTGCAAGTCTATATTTTTATTACCTTGATCGTGATTGATATTTAGTTTGTTAGACAAAACATCGCCCATTTTAACTCCAAACATTGCTTCTGTGGCAGTCCGTTGAGTTGAGGCGTTAACAGTATTATTGATGCCCCATTGCACCTTACCTAGTTGTTTGTCCCAGTCGCGTTCGTGGCCAGAACTATTTTGAGTAGACAATGAATTTAAAATGGTCTGATTAAATCTCTCTGCCTGGCCGTTCGCCCTGGGACAAGCCACTGCGTTTAACACATGTTTGATACCATGTGCATCGCAAAAGGCCTTAAACGTTGTTGATGTAAAACTAGTCCCACGGTCGGAAATAATTCTAGCCGGTACACCAAAATCGTAAAAAATCTTCTCCAAAACTTTTATTGTACTCTTAGTTTTGAGATCTTTTACGGGTCGTACAAATACATATTTTGTAAACGCATCCACTATGGTAAGTATGTGCGTGTTACTTTCCTTACTTTTAATAAACGGTCCGAGGTGGTCGATATGGATTGTGTGAAAAGGGATTTGAACTTTTTCAATCGGATACAGGTGTCCTGATGTGCGTTTCGCTGCGCTGTCTTTGGTAAAAGCACACTCTAAACAGGCAGCGACATACTTCTTAACAAACTTCCGAAGTTTAGGAAACCAATAAGAATCTTTTATTCGTTCAAGTGTCTTAGCATAACCTAAATGGCCAATATCATCATGGTTAGCTCGACAGATTTGCCACCTAGCACTCCGAGGAATAGCTAAACATAGTTTACCGTTTACTTTCCTATACACAGCGTGATTTTTAACGACAAAATTTTCCCGAATATCTCTGCATTCCTGATTATCTTCTGGTTTGAGAATTTTTAAGATGCGTGATAACTCTGGGTCTGCGATTTGTAATGACAAAAGCCAGTTTTCTTTTTCAATACGGTACACATCAACAGAGGGGTTATCATCCGATTCCGCAGGCAGTATAGTGTTCCTGCTTAAAGCGTCAACATGCATCATCTGCACCCCGGGTCGATGCTCAATATCGAATGTGTATTCGCTTATTTGCAGCCACCACCTAGCTATCCGCGGAATCAGATCCCTTTTTGTGAGTGTAGTGCGGAGAGCTGCGCAGTCAGTAAATATCTTGAAATGAATACCTAAAAGATAAACTCTAAATTTTTTTAGTGAACACACAACTGCTAGAGTTTCTAGTTCATAAGAGTGGAGATGCTTCTCCTCGGGCGTCGTTTGTCGGCTAAAATAAGCCACAGGCTTTAAAACTCTTACTTCCTTTTGCCATTGCATGAGAATGCCTCCTACTCCTAGCGAACTGGCATCAGTGTGTAATTCCGTCTCGAGGCTAGGGTCATACAGAGCCAGCACAGGCCTATCTGTAAGTTTTTCTTTCAAGAGTGAAAACGCCTTGTTCTCAGCTTCACACCATTGCCAGATAGACTCTTTTTTTAGCAGGGATGTTAATGGTCGGGCAATTTCTCCATAACCTTTTATAAATTTTCTAAAATAACCTGTTAAGCCGAGAAATTGGCGGACTTCATGAATATTACGTGGCTTAGGGAATTCTTTAACTGCAAGTACTTTTGTCGCACTTGGCCGAACGCCCTCGGAAGAGATGTCGTATCCTAGATAGTTAACTGTGTTGTCAAAGAAACGACATTTTGCGAGCTTCAGGGTTAACCCGTGCTGTCTAAAGAGGTCCAACACATCTTTTAGACGTAGAAACATTTCATCTATAGTTTTTGATGGAATTAGCACGTCATCAAGATAAGCCAGGGCATACTCAAACCTTCTGTTACCCAAAACTTTATTGATTATTCTTTGAAAAACTGCTGGAGCATTGGCCAACCCGAAGGGCATTCGTTTGAATTCATAGTGTCCATCGGGTGTGACAAAACCTGTAAGGTGCTTACTTTCGTCAGCCATTCTGACCTGGTAATAGCCTGATGCCAGATCCAAGGTGGTGAAAAAGCTATTACCACTTAGGTTGGAAATTTGATCTTCGATAAGTGGAAGGGGAAACCGATCTTTTATAGTTTTATTATTCAGGGCCCGGAAATCAATGCATAGCCTTTGCTCTCCAGTTTTCTTTTTAACCATCAGAATTGGACTGGCATAATTGGACATCGATTCCTGAATAACGTCATTCTCTAAAAGTTCATTTATAGTTTCACGAACTTTCTCTCTCTCATAGTGGGAGAGGCGGTATGGACGATAAACTACTGGCTTATTATCCGTTACCTCTATTTTCATTTCTACTCCATTGATGCAACCTATCTCCCCTAAACTTGTAGCAAAACAATCCCGATAATCTTGTAACAACAGGTATAGTCTATCCCGCTGACTAGCGTTTAGTCCCGGACCAATATTGACTTCATTTCTATCAAGAGGTTCCATTATAGATGGATCCCTAACTATTTTGTTAACCTGACGTACCTTATTTTCAGTAAAAGGAAGCGACCTGGCTATCAGCATGTTTTGTTTTAAAGTTATTACACGAGATGACAAATTCGTTACAATAACTTCGCCCTTACCATCACGAATTTTAAAAGCACCAAGAAAGAGACGGAACTCATTACCTGGCTCAACTGCATTATATCCTTCAATAAAGACATCACCGTTGTAATTTAAATTGGCATGGACAGGAACAGTATTCGTCGTAGAGATCTGCGTAGTATTGGTTACGTATAGTTTTAACAGATCGTGCTGATCAAAAGGGTCCGTGATGCATGGACTTTTATAAAACGTAAGTTTGGAGTTATCTTTTAGAACTGTTACAAACGGTAATTCGGTAAAGTTTTGACCTATCATCAACGAAGTTTGCATGTGTATGTCTTCTACCACCAAAACTTCGATGGTGGATTCAACATCATCTATCTTAACGTTCAGATTAGTCCGATACAAAGGCATGACTGAAGATTGACCAAAACCTTTTACTACGGGAACATTCTCAAAATTATTAGTTAGTTTTAATAAATCAGCGTCAGATTTTCGCAAAAGAGTGCATTCACTACCAAAATCTACATAGGCTTTAAGGGGGCGCTCGTTGGCCAAAATAGTTTTGAAATATTTATCATTGCTATTACTATACGTTTCTATCCTCAAGGTTCTCTTTTCGTTATTGTTCTGTACAGAGCTAGCAGCCGTATATGGCTCTAATTTACAGGCATTATTATCGTGACCAATTCTATTACATTGTTTGCACTTTATTATAGGTTTTGTACATTTATAATATGGGTGACCTTTCGAACGACAATTGAAACAAGTGATAGGGCTAATACTATTTACGCTAGTATTAGGGTTAGTTGTATTGCTAAGTTTCTGAGATATGCGTTCTTTGATTTTGGAAACTGTAAATGGCTGGGGTTTTTGAGATGACAAAAAGTTAAGCAAGTCTTCTGGTTCTGAACTATTTAAAGCCTGTGCACCATTCCTAATAGATCGATCAGTTATACCATATATAATACAGTCTACAGCCTTTTTGCCCATTATTTCGCACCTATTCAATAAGCTTAACTTATCATAAAAATACTCTCTAAGGCTTTCATCACCGCGTGATGTTCGGTTAAGCATCTCTTCTAAGAGGCGACCATAATTCTCTTCACTAGGGAAAGACCTCCTAAGCTTAGACTGCCATTCGTCCCAAGTAAATACAACCGTTGGCAAGGCTTCGAACCATTTCTTAGCCAAACCAGCCAGCTTTTGCAGCGAAAAGTGAATGACCTGTTTTTGATCCCATCCATAAATAACGGCACATTCATTCACCTTCCGCAGCCAACATTCAATAGTTTGAGCTCGATTTGCAGGATCAAATTCCGGTATAACATTATTAAGATTACTATTGCTAAATGAATTTTTGTTTACACCAGTATAGTCTTTAAACAACCGTAAAATGTCTTTAGTTGAAAGTCTACTTGCTGTTTTACGAGATTTCCGAGAAGATGCTTCATCACTGATAGAAGACGAAGACCTCCTCCTTTTCTTATTCCTTTTTGATTTTTTTTTCCGATGCCATCGTCTAGGTGGCGTATCCGGTGGGGTACCAGCTTCATCTTCTGAAGAAGACACCATCACCCTTCACACTGAAAAGTAATTACATCCGACATCATCCATTCATGTATTTATCTGTATATCCATAGCAGTATAAAATATTGAAAAATTTTATTCAGGGGTAGGTACATATTAATATAATAAATGATAATAAATATCCTCAGACATCTCACACAACATCCTCTAGCTCCAAGTCAAGCGTAATGCTAGCATTATGTAACCGATGTATGTATTACCGGTGTTAGGAAACAAATAAAAATAATTTTCTCGTGCAGGTATTGAACCGACGATCTCGTAAACGGTGGTTGGTTACATAACATTCGTAATTATAGAGATTTATTAAATTTTATTTTATATAAATGTATGTATAATTTTTTTTTTAGCTTCATTATTCTAGTGGGCATGCCCAACCCACTAAGCCAATCAGTAACCATAGTCAACTCATCAATTTATCATATTTCATTCATTCATTCATTACATAAAAAAAAATATAATAGAAAATAGGCTAAAAATATGTACGGAGTGTTAATCACTTTAAATTCTAAATAAATCCAGCGAGTAATCCTAACTCGCTCAATCAAGTTAGCAAGCATAGCTAACTCATCCAACTACCAGACCTAAATAAATCTAGCGAGTAATCCTAACCCGCTCAATCAAGTCAGCAAGCATAGCTAACTCATCCAACTACCAGACCTAAATAAATCCAGCGAGTAATCCTAACTCGCTCAATCAAGTCGGCAAGCATAGCCAACTCATCTAACGACCAGACCTAATTCACTCAATATCCAACGGGAAACATACCCGTTCCGTTTAAATAAATGTGCAATATACAGAAAGCAAACTGGTGCATAAAAATAATGTAGGTATACTTCTAAATTATCAGAAATTCATTTTAAATTATGCAGAAATAAAATAAATTTAAATTATTTTATTTACCCTAAACTTAAACCTGTTCATTATTTTATAGAAACTATAACCATACATTCATTCATGCTATAACATCTTATTTGCCATCAATTCCATTATAGAAACAATAATACAAAATGTATCACTTCATATACTCGTACGTTCAATAAGAAACATGGTAGGTCGCGGCAGTCGCTATCAGAGGGTAGCCCTGACCGAACACTGACGCGACGATCCATGCACCAACGTATCTATGCATCACATTATCAGAGAGTAGCCCTGACGTAATATAATGCATAATACTCATATTTTTTTTACTTAGTACAAATAATGAGGGTAGAATTGTAATAAAAATCATACAGCATCAGACACAAAATACCTTGGCCAAAAAAAAAAAACGCACTAGTTGCTATCAGAGAGTAGCCCTGATCCAGCAACAATGCGATTGGCTGAAAAAGATGTTCAATGTGCGTCTTTGTACTACCAGGGAGTTGCCCTAGCCAAGTGCATACACACCGAACATTCATTTAACTTTAACATGCAATCCACATCGTCAGAGAGTCGCCCTGACCTTATGCAGATGTACACTTTACGGTAAGTATCATGAAAGATGCGCAATAATTTCTACGTGGGCGTGAAAGCATATACTTACGCGATTCAATAAATATATTTGCATTATAAAGAATTACTAGGCAAATAAGATATTCGAAGCGATTACTGTAATACTTAAACAAAATAATACATACCTTTTTGGTTCTTTATCTCCGCTTCTGAAGTATAATGAAACAACTTTGTCCTTTTAATATTAACTTTTATTCGAGCTTATATGTACTTTCAACAATTACTTTATACATAAAATAAACGTTACTACTACTTATTTGCTAAGAACCTCTCCACTTGGTAGCTCACTAAGAACTACCGTTTGAACTACCACCCCTTTCCTCGTCGATTGTCGACCGACATTGCAATCGCCGAGCTAACAAAGTGGGGAATCGAATGCAACACAAAGTTAACGCAGGAAGTCAATTGAAGTATAGTTATAAGAGATAACTATTTACATTTTTATGAGGACTAAAACTAAAATATGGTATTATTAAATCATTAAAAATAATAATAAAATAGAAATCATGACAGTAATATAAATATTTTTATGTACTTTACTATAACGATCCACTATCGAATATCCACTTAATATTTTTTTTAAATGAAATCCACTCAAACTGTTGTTAGATAACTCATTGTAGAATATCTCCTATTTTAATATTCTATTCTATATTATTATTTTATTCTCTAAAATAATGATGCATTACAATATATTTTTTTAGTAACCATAACTACGTAACATATTTTTGTGGTGTACTATTTAAAATATGACATTAGAACGACACAATTTAAGTATACATGTCCTACAATTCCCAAAATGCGAATCATAAGTCTCCATTTAACATTACAGAACGCAAGCTCATCAAAACCACGTATAATCAACGTAGCAAGCCATTGTGGTTTACAGCCGCTGCCAGGGTTCGCCGCCTACAGTGCTACTAAAGCTGCTGTTATAGCATTCACTAAAGCCTTGAGAATGGAACATATGAAACATGGACTTACTTCTGTTACGTTTGTGCCGGGTAATTATTTTTATTCTTACTACAACATTTCGATTCCAGCACAGGTTTTATGTAAAAAAATACATTTCAAAAGCATCCACTATGCCACGCTAAGCCGATGTATTGCCATAGGGTTTCGATTCAATTTTTCTATCAATTACAGAAGATTTAATCTGTTTAGGTTTTTACCTATATGACCTTTACGACCTTCTAGAATGGAAATGGGGTGGCGATACTAGCATTATTAACTAATCTGTCATTCTGCAGGATTGGATATTGTAGGTATACCTATCATTCTTTCTCTAAAACCACAAATCAGTTGTATTGTAAGCCAATCCAATTTCGTTTTGCCAATTACTATTTTACTTTTCAATCGTCTTTATTATTATTTCACAAAGACGTTATTTTTATGTTGTTCTTCAAAACTACGGAATGCATTTTGATGCCTGTTTTTTCAATAGATAGCGTGGTTCAACAGTATGTTTTTTTGTATATAGATATTTGTAAGGTATTGTTTTCTAAATTCAATACGCACGAAGTTACCAACACCGAAGTGGATCAGCTAGTCAGTAATAAATGCTTTTTAAGTACTGAGTTGTGTATAACCTTACGCTAATATCATACCAAATTACTTTCAGGTGGTTTCGTAACTTCAAGTAACATAATTGCAAATCAAAGTATTCATGGTGATATGATGCTAAAGCATTTGAATGAAGAACAAAGAAGTTTTTATGAGAAAAAAATTACTGCTCTCAATAATTATCTTCAAGGCGCGACTGCAGGTGGCGTTAGTTATGATTCTGTAAAAGACGAAAAAATTATTGAAACTTTTATTGAAGCCTTAACTACAGACAATCCCCGTGAGTTATACAAAGTAGAATGTTGGAGATATATGTTATACTACAATTTGTTCAAATTACCTATCTTTGAATCGACACGCAATCAACTTATTAAAAAATTTATTAGTTTTCCTGAATAAAATGTTTGAAACATCTTTTCTATACATACTTTGGTTGGGATTATAGCCATTTTATTGTTTTATAAATACATTTTTTATATTATATGTATCTAAATACAAACCATTGCTTAATTTTTGCCTTATAAATAAAGTAAAAAGCAGAACGTAACTCGTTTACTGTAAGAAAGCTACGTGAAGAGCTATATACATTCAATAAAAGAAAATGGGTGAATAACGCGGAGAAAAGCGCGCAATTAAAGCCGACAACCGCCTTCAGCCACCTTTACGCGTAGCAGATTACAACTCCCTTAATTTGCAAATAATCTAAACCCAAATATTATTATTATTTTTTAATAGTAAATGTTAAGTATTAGTACAAACAATTGTTCTTATAATTTGTGGTATAAAGGTATATATTGTATAATGCCAAAGGTTTAGGCTGAGTGATCCGACCCTGAATGTAGTCAAGCAGAAATACAAGATTGTTTTCGTTCAATAAGCTTTATCTCTCAGAGGGGTATTCATGCACAAACAATCCTCTTTTATTGCCACTTTGTCGAAGAATTTGACATTTTTGTCTGTCACTATGTAAGATTTAATATGCGATACGTTATATTGTAATTAAATATATTGTTATTATTAATATATTGTTATGTTGTTATTTGTTATGTTAATAATGTATTATCATATATGTTAATAAATTGCTTAGTTTAAAAACTTATATTGAAATTATAGCATCGGTCCAGCATCGGCAAGCTCAAGAAAATCACTCTCAAAAATTCCGGTACACGAATAGAATACCTATATTATAAAGATAGATAGCCGAATCGTTAAATTGTATGAAATTTTGTCGTTAAGATGTGTCTGTGATAGTGAAACTTTCCTAAAAATTTCATCAGTCTAAATTATAATCAGGAGCAAGATGACTAATATTTTTTGATTTGTATACTATGTATAGACGCCCGCTGACATCATTAAATGTACCTACCTATACACTTTTTAGCTATATACATTGATTCTACAATGATATCTGTTCATATTTATATTCTTATAGAGACAAATATCTTAAATTGCCCTCGTACGCCAATAGGCGAAGATTTATTGTATCTCCAGTTACTGAGGGGACAAAAGAGGAGGAGACGACGGAAATGATGCACAAGTGATGTGTCAGCAAGAAATAATCTCTAGATATGTTATTTTAAGGAAATTCTAGGTAAGTCTCTACATTTTTTTATCACTTGAGGTCTTTGTGGAAGTTTTTTTATTGAGATGACTACAGCGAGTACATTATAGCTTACTAGCTGTTGCTCGCAATTTCGTACGCGTGAAATTTATAAATCAGACCTCAACAAACAGAAGTTTACTACTACCGCGCAATAGATAGCGTTGTACAGGTTTTTTAAAATCGCACTATGGTTTGGTTACACGCATTAACACATAAGCTCGTCAAAATTCATTCCGCTTATCACATTTATTAATTAGTAAGGAGTTAAGGATATGAAATTGTGCCGAATACGTGCATGGTGGTCAAGTTGGCAACTGCTGTTAGCAAATTTAGTCTTCATTAGAAACATAGAGATATAATATTTTCTAACTCTTGCGCGACTCATTTGTTTAAATAAAACTACTTTTTACGGATTTAAATGCGTATATTTGTTTTAAATTTTGGCCCGACGTTTCGGAGACTTTGCAGTCTCACCCGGAGCCATGGTGACTGCAAAGTTTTCGAAACGTTGGTTTAAAAAGAAGTTTTATTTAAACATAGAGATATTTTGTATCGGAAAATAATACTGTTTTTATTTCCCCAACGAAATCAATAACGAGTTAATACCAGTTTTTGAAAAATTGGAAACGAAGCATTCTTCGCAATGAGATAAGAATAAGTAAAATTAACTTTTGTTCCTCAGAATATTGATAATGTGAATTTGTAACACCTACTCCTACAGTAAATCCTTCTTCGAAGCTTGGATTATGCAGAAAGAAGATCAGACACACAGTGGTAGACTATGTTTATATTCAACGAGCAAATTTAAATAAAATTCAAGAGACAGTGTAGGGAGAAGTTATGTACGAAACGAGAAATGTCTATTTCAAAAGTTACTTATGTAACCGCAAATAATGTAAAATGGATATTTCAACTTATAAAAGGCAGATAATTATATAATAATTACATACTAGCTATAACTGCGGACTTACTCACTTCTTGGCTTTTAGCGTAATAATAAATTGCCGATGTATTATTCTGATCTATAAGCTATACAGCTCTAAAACTTCATTACAATTCATTTACTAGTTTTGGCGTGGATGAGTTACAAACATTTTTATCTACATTTATGCATCCATACATTCTAACATAATAATATAAACTTTTACGTTTATAATATTTTCTAACACTTGCGCGACTCATCTGTTTAAATAAAACTACTTTTTACGTCTCACCCGCGACCATAGTGACGGCAAAGTCTCCGAAACGTCGGGCCAAAATTTAAAACAAATGTACGCGTCTAAATCCGTAAAAAGTAGTTTCATTTTTACGTTTATAATATCTGTAGGATTGATAGGTAGGATAGGATATTGGGCAAATTCTTTTTCTTTTTAGTAATACATGTTGGCACTTGATCCCATTTCATCTGATGGTAAGCGGCAATAGAATCTTTGATGGTGAAGTGTTTTATATTAAACCAATTATCTGATAACGTTAATATTGAATACTTTTTGAGTATGAATTTGAAATTAAACAATTTCCAAAGATTATTTCGTACTCCTTCCCATAAAACCACACCACGTATGTACACACCACATTCGTATATTTGGGTGTGTGATTTATCGACCACAAGTCGCATTGTACGGTCGCCGAAAATACCGCAAACGTAAAGTAGACTTCTCATCGCAATTTTGAACCACATTATGGCGTCACTCTTGTATTCTTACATTATTACTCCACCTTTGAAGGGTGGTGTGTGAAGTGCAGCCACAAATAAGGGTCGTAAGGACGCATAATCTTAATAGACCTATTTCAGAACCACAAGGAGACATCAGTATCGATTCTACATGCACAACTAAACATAACAAGAAATGAAATTTGATTGTGTCAATTCTATCATTTTTTGAATGAATGAATGAATGAACTTTATTTCACTTAAAATAGAGTTAACAAAGGTGTTACATAAATTTGTTACAATAGTCCATCTATTTAGCCACTGAAAGGCATGTGAAAAATTGCAACATTTGACATAACCAGTCAAGTCACATAGATACATAAATTGTCATCGTAATACATAGATATATATTATTATAAATGTGGATATAAATTTTATTAATTATTATCTATTAATCAATTTCATATTTTTTATTTCTTTATACATATTTATCTTAATTAAAATCGTTAGTTTAGAATACCTACACGGTTTTTATAACAAGAAAGTTCAGTTATCATAGCCGAATTGTGTATCAGTTATGATTTTTTATTTCAATGTCTCCTTGTGGTTCAATATTAGGTGTATTGAATTTATGCGTCCTAATAGACCTATTTTAGGACCATAGGGAGACACTGATAGGTATTAGGTATTAATTTTACATGCTACTCAAAAAGTACCACTTAAATTTCTCCACTGCAGAAAAAATACCGCTTCGTTGAACACTCTTTAAAGTGTATTAAATATAAGGGAAACAAATTAATGACCTCAAAAACACAACGTCGTCATGGGGAGTTTGGTTTTCATTCTCGAGAATTACTTCAGGATTTTCTCTGTTTCAGTTAGCGTTTATTTACGTTTGTTTTAACTGGGATTCTAAGAATATGTTAGTTAATCTTTCTTTTCGTATTATGCTATTTAATTTGAGGCTTTCCTACCAAATGATATAAAGGAATTCTATTATTGAGGCTTCGTCTGTCACCAGGCTGTATAACTGGGATGGTGGTAGCTAAAGAGCTGTTTACAGTTTATTTATATCAGGGGTCCAAGTCTGCTACATATTACAATGTTTAAATAAAACTACTTTTTACGGATTTAGACGCGTATATTTGTTTTAAATTTTGGCCCGACGTTTCGGAGACTTTGCAGTCACCATGGTCACGGGTGAGACTGAGCTGTAATGTGTCTTCTACGATCAGTTATTACAGGGTTTACCCACATTCGATTTTAATTTTACATTGACCATAAAGATAGACTTTTACTATAAACTATATCATATTACATTGTGCTCAGACTACATAAAATCAATAACATTATTTTAGTTTCTAAAATACATTAACAAATTGTAACAATATAAAGAAATTTTTAAATTATATAAGGTGAAACATACATAATTTTATCATAGACTAAAGTTTTAATTATTATAGAGGTAGTATACAATATAATATAATAGTAAATATAATATAATAGTAAATACAATATAATATAATAGTAAATACAATATCATATAATAGTAAAAAGTAGTTTTATTTAAACAGATGAGTCGCGCAAGTGTTAGAAAATATTATATTACAATGTTGTCATAATGATCAGTCACTGATTGCATACTGGTGAATTTTACCAAGTTTGGTAGTCTACTATTAATTTTTTGTCATAAATGACGCCATTATGGACCCATAATGGCATCAGTAACTGATCATTATGAGAACATTGTAATAGTAACGTGGGCCCCAGTTGATGCTATAACAATAAAAACCTATCATCATCATCATTATTGTGTCCTTATCCGTCCTGTTATTTAGAGTCGGTAATATAACGAATACGTCATTATGATATGGACACTACAGAACGCACGAACACTTTGTGTACGTATTCAAATTGTACTTAACCGTTAATTTATTCGATGCCTGATTTACTCAAAATAAATAACATGGTACTTCATAATTAGATTATAAATAATATTTGATGTTTGATACTACAACCGTATTATTAACCATGTCATAACCAAACACAAACAAATTTAATATTTGTAGCGATTAACATTTAATTAACTATCGATGCAAACATCAAAGTATCTACTCGTAGTATGTATTTCAGTCTATTTCGATTTTATCATACTACTATTAGAGAATAATAGTAGATTAGAGAAAATGTGGCATTATCTAGAAATAACACTACTTTTTACGGATTAGGACGCGTGTATTTGTTTTATATTTTAGACTCAACTATAGTGTCCTCCCACTTTAAAGCTCAGTATCACCTATGACCATAGTGATTGCAAAGTCTCCGAAACGTCGGCCTAAAAATTAAAACAAATTCACGCGTCTAAATCCGTAAAAAGTAGGTAGTTTTATTTGAACAAATGAGTCGCGCAAGTTTTAGAGAATATTGTGACATAATGTAATTCAGCTTCTTTTTCTATTATAATATAACAAACTCGTTATTTTTGTATGTATCTCCTTGTAAGCTTATATATTATTATTTAGAGTGCTGATTTTATATAAATTGATAAGATTTGGTTTCTAAATTCCACACGTATGAAGTTGCGGGCAACTGCTAGTAAGTAATTAATTTTGAATATCATGTCGTTCTAATCCATATAAACATTTTTTTTATTTAGTTCTTTGTTTTAGGGTTGTCAGTTCAATAAAATATATGGCTGTACCCATGGCCTACAGCAAAATTATCAGTTATTTTTTCCATGTTTAAAAATAGATTTCTAAAGGCAAACGTCGTTAGGTTGTAATAGCAAAATCAAAGAGCGCTTTAATTCAACTCGAGGGTTGGTAGTACCAGAAATTAATCAAATTTCGCTTTGCGAGTTGAAATAGGCTTGGTTTGCTACATCGACTACGGCTTGTTGTGCAAATACGTCTGATTAATTTAAGTTCAACAGATTTAAAACTGTATAATAAATTTAAGGCAAAAAAGGATGGTTTGTACCTATATTGATTTTGCTGAGGGGTATAATCAGCGTACTTTAGAGTAAAAAATCCCTTGAAAGAAGTACACCTCAAACAATAAGACTACAATATTGTTGGCAATTGATTCCATTCTGCCTGATGGTAAGCGACAATGGAATTTTTGATGATTAAAAGAGACTAGTTCCACTATCACATTAAAATTAGTATAATACCAAAATCTGTATACTAAAATCTCAATTGCTACATCGTAGGTAGGTAAAACATAGGCCTAAACAATAAGGCAGGTTTTTTACTCAAAAAAAATTTCAATGTTCACAAAAGTAATACATCAAACACTTACAGATTAATTATAATCCAAATGTATATTTAGGTGTAACAGCTGTAAGCTATGCTTTTGACGAATGATGATGGATGGTGGGAAAGTACTGAACACTGTACAACATTAATATAAATACAAGCGTTAAAGGAGAAATTTGAACTTTTCGCAAATAAGGTAACCGATATAGTGATTGGCACTTTAAGCGGCTTTAAATTTTTATAATGTTATATCTGGTTACGTCAATTTGTTGTTTATGAATGATGATGGCCAGATGTACACTTAGATACGTTAACTTAAATAATATTACTACATCATTTGAGAAATATATCGTTTACTATCATTAAAAGTAAGTTAAACTTAAAACTAGGTAAAGGTACAGTCATTGGCACTTCGACGTGTCTAATCGTCCGATAATCGGACGATTAAAATTAATGAATCGTCCGGTAACAATCGTGGATGCGACTATTTGTACGGCTTTTTTTTTTTGAATGAGTAGGTATATTCATACGGATATTATTATTCTTTTATTATTAAATTTATTACTAAGAATTTTTTTCGTGAAAAAAGTGAAAATCTTTTTCGACACTATCCACGGAGCAGAAGATTAACTAAGGAGCAAAAGGAAAAAATTGCGGAGTTACTAGATCTCGAAGCTAACCGAGTGAAGGTTAGGTTAGGGTTTTTTTTTTATTTTGAAAACCTTATTTTATTTTATTTCTAAAGTTATATGAAACGTAATTATGTAGTACAAATAATAAAGTAGTCGTATAAATAATTATTTTTTATTCATACGATTGTCGTGCGATTATCAACAGCCTTCTAATTTGATGAAAACAACAGCATCAGCGATAATGCGTAATAATGCGATAACCGGACGATTAATATATTTTATTCATCCGATAACCGGACAAATATTGAATATTAGTCGTCCGTATAACCGGACGACTAGCAACAGCCTTGGCACTTAGGCATAGTCATTGGCCCCATGATTTAAGTATAATAATTGGCACCCAATTTGAATAATCAAAACGAGATGTTTGACACTAACCGAAGTATAATAGCATTATGCTTTAGTCTACACTTTCTTAATTTAAAGGTATGTTAATTAGAATCAATGCATTTAATAAATTTCCATTATAGTGTTCAGGGTTCCGTACCAAAAGGTAAACCTAGGACCCTAGACCCTATTAGGTACTCTAGAATTTGCTGTCCATCCGTTCATTACCAGGCCGTATTTTTGGAACAACACAATTCGATTTTCATTCGATTTCGATTTACTTTAAAAGTAATCCGAAACAGAAACAAAATAACAAAGACAATCTTCTTGCGTATTGGGAATCAAAAAGTACCGGCCATTATTTTGATAAGATAATTATTTATTAATGTACAGAGGGTGCGTTAATTACTGAGGGTTAAACTTACAAATATAATGTAATGGCTACCACTAAGAATCTTAAAACAGGAAACCTAATTAAACTTTAGTAATCTTGAGGGTAGAATAAAAGGTAACGTACGTAGTAAACACTGTCTGATTTTTTCATTAATAATTAGCTAACCTACATACAAATTATTTAAGACAATTTTTAGGATTTCTTGCTTTAAGGGAGCAACAAAGTTTTATAACTTAATTGTTGCCTGTCCGTTTGGCGACGTATGATACACATACAATTATCACAGTCTGTGTAAGTATTTCTATTACGGTATACAAAAGATATAGTTTAAAAGGACGCGGTCTACTTAGTAGATTTATTAGTGCAAAGAACTGAACTGATGTCTACTCAGTCAGGAAACAATAGGCCTTAATACATTTTGCATTCTAATATATTATATAACTTAAATGATATTCTGTAATTAAAACGTTGGTTAAATGAATTAGTAACAAATAGAGGTAGTACCAGTTCGGAAGCTTACATATAAAATAGCCGAGATGAGACAGACAGCGGCTGTCGCTATGTTTATACTTGGAAAGTAAATGTCAATAAAGTTTAAGAGCCCTTTGCAGGGGAAAAGTGCCCGAATATAGAAGAACCCTTGTTTCAACAGTAAAAGGTATAAAACTTAGGTATGTGTAGTTTTGTTATGTTGGCTGACAATAGTGTCATTTCTCTTGCGTTGCCACCTTCCATACAAATTTAAAACTAGTTTTTAATTTATTAGTAGCACTGTACATAAAAAGTACATATTAAAAAAACAGGAAAAGAAAACCATAGAGTTTCTTGTCTGTTCTTCTCCATAGGATTCGCGTTTGGAACAGACACCGAGCTTCTGCAGTTTCAAAAGAGCTTTTAAAACATGCCAAGTTTGGAATAAAAATAAATGACTTTGACTTTATTGGTTGCAAGTTTTAAGCTTAGTTTGGTACAATAGAAACAACTTTATGTAAAATGTTTATAAAAGGTCAAATTTTATTTTTACGTATGTTTATAAAGCAAGTATAATTTAAGTACTAGGTATATACAAATGTAGAATCTAAGAAAGATGATAACATTTGTCTTAAGATTTGCGCTATTTCGCTAAACAGAGCTAAATTCCCTGAGGATAAATTAAGCTAAATGGTGGGCTTAGTATGTGTTTACATTTAATTTATAACATTGTTTAATTAACTTGCCGAAAATAACAAACAGAAAGCGTTTGTTTATTTGTTTGTTTAAACATACTTTGTTACAACAACTGGTTTTATTATTTTCTCGAAACTGTTCATATTTTAATTTTAGAAATGCTGCAGACTGCTTTTTTGTTTTGTTTTTAATGAAGAATATATTAAAATTTTCTTTTTTTTGTTAATAATTATGCAACTAACGGGCTAGTGGTCTAGTGGATCATGTAACTCACTGCCGTTCACAGGTTTGATTCCCGCCCGGGACTATAATTTGTGTAATATTTATAATTGTCATACAAATGTTTGTAGTTTTGTACTGCACCTGGGTGTTTTCTATGTATCATAAGTATGTATTTATAAAATAACATACCCATAACACAAGCATATAAGTTTAGCTTGGGACCAGAGAACGTTGTGCAAAATAAAAAAAAACCGAAACCAAAAACGAATTCCATAATTATTGACCATCGCATAAACTAATTGTGTAGATGTAAGTATTAATATCTCTATAAGTATTTTGAGAATTTTTATAGAAAACTCAATTGATTTTGAAGTTAAATACTTGAATTAAATAACAATTACTGAATTCTTAGCAGAAAATTTTGCAAATTAATTTTTGCCAAGTAAGATAATGTTACTCGGTCCGCTGAGCATCCCCAAAAGCTATGACTTTAAGTACTGCGATAACCAAAAAAAGTTTTACAAAGAGCCAAAAATTACGATTAAAGAGTAAATTTTTGGGTTGGACGCTCTCATCTCTTCAAGCAAGCCGAGGACTTTCAGTATCTTAATTTTCTGGGACCTAAGTTTCACTACCCATAGTTTGAGTGATAAATATAATAAAGACTCAGTCATCTAAAATGCTACGAGTTATGATTTTACTATAAAAACCTAACTTAAAAATTCTGATAGATGACTCTTTGATCAACTTCAGAAGAACCATAAATGCATAGAGTATGAAACGAATAACTTTAACACTTTTAATCAATATTAAGAAACATTTCAAACGAGTAAGTGCAATAAAAGAAATAAAATCCAAAGGAAATAATAAAAAATATTGAACGTAGTTTATAAGGCACAAAGTATGTTATCTCAATCACGTTTACGGGTATAAAACACCGTATAAGCAACGTAGTTACCTAGCTTTTCATCGTAAATAATAAACAATACAAATAATAAATAATAAACAAAACAAACAAACAAATAAACTCTTCAGCTTTGTAAAATTTGCATAGATTTTAATAAATTGTATTTCTTATTATTTTATATCTGATTTACACTGTAATAACAAATCGTAGCTATGTTCATATGTGCGTAAGATACTAGGGATTTAAAGGGGTAAAGCGAAATTCAAACCTTTCGCTTTTCCTTAACGATATCATTAAACAGCTCTTTGACAACGAATCTCTAAAGGCTTTGATAAATATTCATAATTTTATTGAAAATTCATGGCATGTGATTTTCCTCTAAATTCTTGAATTAGCGGTAAAGCAAAAGCTTAAAAAGTCAATATACATCAAATATATATTTATTTTCTTATAATTTGGATTAATTTCAAAAGACTTTTTGTATCTGTTTTAATATGTACATTAATGGTCTTATTCATAATGACTTATCGGAGGTTTAAAAGTTCGCTAAAATCAGTTCGCGAAAATTGTCAAAACTTGTTTTTCATTATAATAAATAAACGTTTATTATCTCTCCGATAAAATCTCCGTTTAAACCTCTGATAAGTCAATATGAATAGGACAATAAGTTTCTACTGAAACGAAAAGATAAATGTTAGGATCATACATTTGACATTTATTTTTTAGCATATTAGTTTTGTTAATAATGTTAATTTAAATACAGGAAAGTTACCGAGAAAAAGAAACAGGATGATTTTAAAAATCACTGTTATTCAGCAAATTTGTTATAATTTTAATTTATTAACAAAAATAATTTGATCCTATTATTGAATTTAGCCACAATATTAATAAATTACATACATTTATGTAGTTGATTTAGTGGGATGGTTTTTCGTAGATATAATTTGCTTAGGTTTGGTACAAATACAAATTTTACGCGTAGGTACGAGGTTGCGAGCTACAGCTATTTTAAAATATTAGTAAGTATTATACTCTTTTTAGGGTTCCGTACCCAAAGGATAAAAACGGGACCCTATTACTGAGACTTCGCTGTCCGTCCGTCTGCCACCAGGCTGTATCTCAAGAACGGTGATAGCTAGAGAACTGAAATTTTCATAGATGATGTATTTCTATTGCCGCTATAACAACAAATACTAAAAATAAAATAAAATAAATATTTAAGGGGGGCTCCCATACAACAAACATGATTTTTTTACCGTTTCTTGCTCTCATACAACAAACGTGATTAATTAAGTATTGTGTGTATTGTTTGCTCATTTATTAATAACGTGCCTTATGTTGCATAGATAATGGTACGGAACCCTTCGTGCGCGAGTCCGACTCGCACTTGACCAAATTTTTTATTTATGAAAAATAATGCTTCTTGTGATGTAGGTGTGGTTTATTACAGCTCCCATGAGTTAACCCACGTTTTACGTACATTGCCCACCTTCCATCAACATCACTGAACTGTGCACGTATTCCCTTTAAGGGCCTACATCAATATTATCGTATATCATCGCCGACACGTACATAATATTAACACAGCCAGTAGGCACAGAAAATGAAGAATTAGGGATACTTTTCCTATTTACTCAAAATCTACTAAATATATTTTAATTCTGATCCACGTGTTTCTATACATAATAGTTACCTATGTTTTTTAAGTTATTTCTTTAGTTAATACGCGATAATAGACCGACAAATGGAAAAAAATAAAAAATTAGAGAGGTTGTTTCGCCAAGATTTTCTATCGAGAAAACTTTTTTCAATCGCGTTTCTGAGTTCATGCTATCCTAGATCATATATTGAAAAACCATTACTTAAAAATTAGAGCTCTAGCCATTCAATCTAAAGAAACAATGAAAACTTCGTACATAGAAAAATGCACGAAGCTATTTTGGTATCCTCTTAATAAACGAAGTCAAGGACATTTTAGTTTTATGTCATTGTCATTAAACTTACACGTTATTCCACTTTTGAAAACATAAAAATACATAAATGTATATTTCATAATCTGATTCTCTCTCTCTCTTCAGTCCATTAACGTCCCAATATTAAGCATGTGCCTCCTACATTTTGGGAGGGATTTTGGTCTACTGTACTCCAGACCAGGCGTGTTAGCTCAAGGTTTATGTTCTAGTTTTCCGTCGCTCATAGAAGATGTTATCTGTGTATAATATCACTTAGCTTTCATAGCACGCCAGGAAGGAAAAGGGATGGTGATGCTTGCGTCCTTAATCCTTCAACACTTGGGAATGTGTCTTAATGTGCATGCAGTTTCATATAATTCTGATGTATAAAGAAGAATCTAAATATTTGAATGCAAAGCGCTTCAAAAGGCCATTTATTGCATTAAAAATACACGTATAAACACAATACTACTGTTTGTTTATCAGGAAAACGATAAATGAACATGATTGTGGTATGAATAATAAATCTAGTATAAACGTTCTAAACATAGTCTCTTTAACAAATATATTTATGAAATGGGTGTATAAAATGCATACGTGTTATTTATACCTACAATAAGCAAGCAAATTTATACCAATAGGTCACATGGCCAGTGAGGGATTAGGCCAGCACGGGGACTGTATCAATCTCTATCGTAGTGCCCAATGTTAAAATAGATTGTTTTATCATAAAGAGCGTGGTTGGAAAAACTAGCTTGCTTTGATTTTTAAAAATACAAGATCTAAAAGCGTTGAAGAGCAGGCTCCCTTAAAGCCTGAGGTCTCGTAGAATTTGCTACTTAGGACATATGGTGAATCCACCTACGCATATTGCACTATATTTGCAACAACTTAGGGACATATTTATTTTCCAAAAAACTCTCTCTCTCACTCTCTGTCCCCAGCCCGTTAATATTCCACTGCTGGGCAAGGGTCTTGGTTATAGGGTTTATTTTCAAGCTTTCCGTCTCCCACTTATTATGTTATTTGTGTACAATATTACGTTTTTGTATTTATACTTAGCCGCGCTGATCAGGCGTATCGGCACAGGGTTTGTTTTCAAGTTTTCCGTCTCTCAGAGATGATCTTGTCTGTGTACAATATCCCTTAGCTGGCTTTTACAGCACCCTGGAGATGACATGGGATGGTGACTATTATTATATTCTTAATCAAAACAACTGCTTAATGTAAATTGTCTCTGTACATAATGGTATTGATTCTACGTGCACAACTAAACTAAACTTAACTAAAAAATTAAAATTGATTGTGTCTATAACACAATTCTATAAAGTTAACTGAACTTTCTTATTATAAACTCTGTATTATAGACTAACGATAATAATTAATATAATGTGCACAACGAAATAGTCAATTAATCAAAATACATCATAATTGTTTTCATTTTTTAGTTAAGTTTAGTTTAGTTGTGCGTCTAGAATTGGTACCATTATGTGGCTTATTAAATAGATAACTTTGATACCCAAATATATGAGAGGGTTGTGAACACGACTTTAGAAGGGGAACAAAGTGAACTGGCTGTACTTTAGCAATGATATTTGCAAGTCTTTAATAATAAATGCACAGTCAGAGGGCGCTGGTAACATTACGTTATCAGACCCCTTCAGGCTACTATTAATGTGATGCTACATCATCATAATAGTTAATTTTAATTAATTAAACAAGTTTTATGGTTTGTTTATTAGTAGCCTGTACAAATATTTTATTATAATTTTCTTTCTAATCAATAAAATAGAACTAGTCTTTATCTTCTTTAATTATTATTGGTCTTATTCGTAATGACTTATTGGAGGTTTAAAAGTTCGCTAAAATCGATTCGCGAAAATTGTCAAAACTTGTTATTCATAATAGTCTTTTTACGCTAAAACGATTATTATCTCTCCAATAAAATCTACGTTTAAACCTCCGATAAGTCATTATGAATAAGACCATTAATAAATATAAATATTCATGGACATTTCATAAAGTAAATAAGTTTTATGATTTTTAGAAATGTTTTTAGTAAAGTATTTATTTTAAAATTTTTAGTGTCACTGAAAATTACGTACATTTTAGTATGTACTTTTCTGTTAGCCATAATATGCCATATTGGCCATAGGCATGCGTTTATTCTACAACGGGAGTGCTATAGTACTTAGAATTACCTTAACCGTAAGCCAAGCAATGCTTGGTTGCAAATTCAACCTCTCTGAATTGGTACCTACATGTTATCTGCTAAGATTTACTATCGGATCTGTATATTTTTATACTTACAGCATCTACAGGATAAAATGGGAGGTTGTCATGTATGTTTACAGAATTTCGGTGCAATTTAATCTCCAGTAAGTATTATAATCGAATCAAAACTTACAGTGTAAACACACTATTACGTTAAATCAGGACAAAGTTTCAGGCGACGGGTGTGAGGCTGTTAAAGTTCATCCATCTGTTTCTAATCTTAACTATTTCATAATGTTTCGAATGCTTGTTTCCGACTAGCATCTCAACCCAGTATCACTCGGCTTTACCAACCGCATACGGATACGACCCAAATCCTAATAAATTGTTATAACGTTTTATATCGTCCATATTACAAAAAATCTTAAGAATTATTTCTTTTTTTAATATAAATAATATAAATAAATAAATAAATATTCATGGACATTTTACACAGCGTCCTCTGGTCCCAAGCTAAGCTCAATGCTTGTGTTATGGGTACCAGAATAGCTACGGATAGAATACATATACTACTTTTCTTTTGTAAATACATACTTATAATACATAGAAACACCCAGACGCAGTACAAACATTTGTATGGCAATTAGAAAAATCACACAAATGATTGTCCCGAACGGGAATGGAACCCGCGACCTCTTGATCTGCAGTCCGTTACCAGAACCACTACACCACGAGGCCCGTATATTGTATATACAGTATAAATCAATGGTAAATCTTTCTCTTCCTTGGAACTGGTACCTACCTTCAAGAGAGTCTGAGCTCTACCATGCAGCGCAGATCAGAGTCTTGTTTTGAGTTTTCTGTCTCTTACAGATGTAGTTAAAAGGCAGCTAAGGGATATTAATAGCAGTAATATCCCTTAGCTGCCTTTTATAGCAGCCTGCACAAAGAAATGATGTGTTGACCGTCACCACACGAACATATACTAATATCAATACCACAGAATAACCAATAACAAGAATATTCAATAACTATTAATAAAATGCTATACCAATGATGTAGAATACATACAAAAGTCATAAAACAAATCAAAAATGCAATTAACGGAACAAGTCATTAAAATTTTGACTTTTAATGTTGTACAGCAGTACCAGCTATTGTAGTGAAATTCCATTCATTACTTTGTGGGTGAACATAATATATTCAAGTAGGTAGCTAGACTAGGTAATTTCCCTGGAGAATATTCTACGTCGTTAACATCTATTCATGTGAAGTAGACGTATTGAAAAACTGTGAATATTGAAATTGCTATTGAGACGTGTTTAACAACTTTCATGTAGAATGTGTTTTAAAATTTATCTGTAGCACATAATATTTTTTCTTTACAAAATACGAGTATAACCCAAGTCACCATTTCTGTATGTCTCAAGGTAGTAATCTTTAAAACTACGCAACGAATTTTGATATAGTTTTTTTTAATAGATAGAGTGCATGTGTGCAAGTGGATGTTTTTTTGTATAATTTAATAAGATTTTGTGTCTGAATTCCGCGCGTATGAAGTCTATAATAAAAATAATAATATAGCTTTTTATTTCCATACCTTTTGATACACATCAAATGTTGTCAGTAATGTTAATAGTTGCTTATTCTTAAGTTAGTATTTTGTTAGTAGGTATGGTCCCTGTTTGGGTAAAAGCCTCCTCCAACTCTGATATCCCAGTAAATACTACAATGTTTTCTTTAAGGTGTTTTTGTATAAGGAAGCCTACTCCATGTAAACCTGCAGTTTCTCCTACGTAACAGAAGATATAGTTCTGGTGTTCTTCAATGTTACTTCCCATTTTTTTAACCTCTGCTAATCCTATGACATCCCAATTAAATTGTTCTATAGTGTTATGTAGTTCTATTAATCTCGTTGGCTTTGACAGCGATCTAACATTGTATGTGCATATTTTCAAACTTTGGCTTTTTTCTTTGTTTTTATGTTACTTTCCGAATGTTCTATTGTTTTTCTTTTTATTTTTCCTTGTTTAACTATTTTGTCTATTTTGTTTTTCTCTGAGTGGAGGGTATTGGTCTCGTTCCCCACGGTGACCAGCCGGGTTGGGGAGTTACGTATGAAGTCTAATAGCTCTTAAATATTTATTCTCTGATAAAAGTTTAAAACAGTTCAGACTTTCAGTGTAGATTTTATTAATCAGTGTAGAATTAAGAACACAAGTGACACCACCACATTTCAGCAGTTAGCAATGTCAGATGGAAGACTCGACACTAAACCCTATAACAACGCATATGTAGATCAAATAGTGCCCAATAGTGTGACAAGATTTATTGACTTCTAATTTACTACAAGAAAATCTAAATAATTATTACTATTCTAAAACAAACTGCCAGGACCAACACAAAGCTTTCGTAATATATTAACACTTCGAAAGAAATTGATTTCAGGGATTTCACAAGAACTTATTCAATTCTTTTCATTCAAAGAGGACGGCACACCTGTCGATAACAGGATGAAAAATATCAAAACGTTTGTACCAAGTATCAACAAGTTCTAATACAAATGACTTCCATAGATCGCTATTCGGGTTTAAAATAACTTGGTAGGATAATATTTTTAACATTTGCACGTCATTTTTTTATATAAAATAACTTTTGTAAACATTGTAATCGGTACTAATATTATAAAGGGGAAACATTTGAATATTTGAAACGAATAGGGTTCTGAAGCTACTGGACCGCTTTAAAAAATTTCTGTCAACGTCCTATAACCACATTATCCCCGAATAACTTAATGTTATATTCTGTTATGTCTATGTTATGTCTTAATGTTATATAATTTAAAATATGGACGCGGATTATACCCACAATCTTTGACAAACAATAACCCTTATAGTGCTGATAATCCCTGTGAATTCTTTTCACACGTGTCGAAACGTGTTCAAAAAGCTAAAGTACGTTATAAAAATTACGAAATATTTTGTAACTTTCAACTATGCAAAATTGTGTTTGAAGTTATCGGAAATGAGCAAATAGATAAGGAAGGAAAATTACAATATTGACCGGCTACAAAGGAAGATAAATACGGATATCATTTCAGAAAATTCAACGGGTATTCGACGCTTCTATTTGATTAGTGTGAATCTAGCTTCCTTCCTGTGTCAGGTTTATATGTGTGTAGTTAAAGTTGTAGTTTTAGAGAATATTTATATAAACGCAATAAAAATGAGAAATAAAATACTTTACATAATGCCGTTGCAACAAAATGATGATGAGCATTACCAATTTTTTTATCTTTTTCCGTAATCTTTACTTACTTAATAGAAATTAGTGGATGCTGTTTAACATTGTATACACAATATGTAATACTTATGATTTAGTGTTTTTGGCTAAACAATACATGTGTTATGCCAGGACAGAATTTGTTGATATTGAACCAAACTTGAATAATTTCAAATTGTATTAAAGTGTCAGTAGTTGTAGTTATTTATTGTACAAAATATATCTGAAATTGTCTTCGCGTAACATATTTTACGTCTAATCACATATCTGAACAAATAATTTTATGATTTCGTTGAACCGAATCTATAAATCCACCCAATCTAGATAAAGTCAGACTTTTCTATTGTAATCGATTTTCTCGTAACATGGACAGACTATAAATTGAAACATGCTTTATTTTTGTTTATCCTTATGTACCTTCGCGGAATATTTGGCTCTAGACTCATAAGCATCACTTGGCAAACAAACAAGTAGGACAATAATAGACGTAGGCGCCATAATTTCCTAGTTTCCAGTACAATAGTTATTGTATTATATTTAAGAATTACAAGAGAACTATATGAAAATATATATTATTATGAATCATCATATTGACGGGCTTCGTGGTGTAGTGGTTTATATAGCGGAGTGCCGATCACGAGGTCGCGGGTTCGATTCCCGCCTCGGACAATCATTTGTGTGATGTTTATAAATGTCATACAAATGTTTGTCCTGCGTCTGGGTGTTTCTATGTATTATAAGTATGTATTTACAAAAGAAAAGTAGTTTATGTATTCTATCCGTATTCTGGTACCCATAACACAAGCATAATAAGCTTAGCTTGGGACCAAAGGACGTTGTGTGAAATGTCTGTGAATATTTATTTATTATTTATTATTATTATTATCTGGGACAGTAAAAAATTCGAAACTAAATTGACACAGCCCTGATCAGCAAAAAATAGTAGACCAGATGTATTTCTATGGTCGGGGGATTCCACATCCTATCATGGACAAGAGCTGAGATCGAGGAGATGAATTATCATCATTATTCAGCTCTTATCTAGTTATTTGAGGTAGGCGCAACATGACTTCTTGTTTATGTGGGTTTTGGCTGATTTTTACTACCTACCAGACATCCAGTATACATATACCCGTACAGGCATGTCGGCATACCGCGTCGCATGAAACCTGCGCATTTGCGTAGGTTTCATGCGACGGATAGGTTTCATCTTAAACAACTCTATCTTTCAAAAATTTCGACTCAAATTTTGTTGCGTAGTTTTGAAGATATAAGCTGGCATCGGACATACATACAAGAATAACGACTTTGTTTTATTATAAGTTAAGATTCGAAAATCTTCAAATCAACTATGTAGACGTAGATGAAATAAAAAGTAATAAGAAATATTATAATAATACTAGCTGACCCGGCAAACGTTGTTTTGCCATACTAAAAAAAAAAAGTTTGAAAAATAGATGTTGGCCGATTCTCAGACCTACTGAATACGTATGCAAATTTTGAGAAGAATCGGTCAAGCCGTTTCGGAGGAGTACGGTAACTAACACTGTGACACGTGAATTTTATATATAAGATAATACTAGCTGACCCGTCAAACGTTGTTTTGCCATACTAAAAAAAAAAAGTTTGAAAAATAGATGTTGGCCGATTCTCAGACCTACTGAATATGTATGTAAAATTTGAGAAGAATCGGTCACGCCGTTTCGGAGGAGTACGGTAACTAACACTGTGACACGTGAATTTTATATATTAGACTAGCTGACCCGGCAAACGTTGTTTTGCCATACTAAAAAAAATGTTTGAAAAATAGATGTTGGCCGATTCTCAGACCTACTGAATATGTATGCAAAATTTGAGAAGAATCGTTCAAGCCGTTTCGGAGGAGTACGGTAACTAACACTGTGACACGTGAATTTTATATATAAGACTAGCTGACCCGGCAAACGTTGTTTTGCCATACTAAAAAAAACCAAAAAGGTTTGAAAAATAGATGTTGGCCGATTCTCAGACCTACTGAATATGTATGTAAAAATTGAGAAGAATCGGTCAAGCCGTTTCGGAGGAGTACGGTAACTAACACTGTGACACGTGAATTTTATATATTAGATATTATATAAATTTGTCACGCAAGTCTTCATTTAATCTCCGATATATATAACAGATCTGAAAAGTAATTTGATTCCACACTGATTAAATTTGTTGGCAGGAGAATAATATTGAGAATATTAAAATAAACGCGGCTGTGTGAGGCATGGGCTTTATGACATATCCAATATGTGAGTGAGAACTTGACGTGAGATTCTTCTTAATGAAAATTATGGCTTTACATTACGCTCATAATAATGTTCTTTACTCAGTAATCTCAGGAAAAATTATATAATATACACATCATATTCTCGGAATATTACATACAAAAGAAAAGTAGTATATGTATTTTGTCCTTATTCTGGTACCCATACCACAAGCTTATCACAATTCGGCAATATTAACCGAATTTTATATTAGAAAATCTGTATATTATAGCATAACGATTTTAATTAATAAAAATGTGTACAACGGAACTGCTAAATCATCAACATACACCATACCTAGTTGTTTTCATTTTTTAGTTAAGGTAAAGTTGTGCATGTAGAATAGGTACCAATGTTAGTTAATATAAGTTTCTATCTAGACAGGAAATTACCTGTAAATCTTGTAAGAACCCCACTAAGTATTCCATCTCCTTATTTCATTAGTGCGTCGGAGTTGAGCTGTAGCACCAATTTCTCTTATTAGATAAGGATATAATCTCGACAAGCTTCAAATCTGCGTCCAATCAGAGCGCATTTGCTCTATATATTTAGATAGCACAGTGTTTACTCTAATGCCTAACTATGGTCTCACTATTGTAATACAGATTACATCAAAATGTCACGTCTCAATGTTCGCTTGCGATTTCATACGTGTGGACTTTGGAATAAGGTATTTTCGCAATAAAACGTAACCTACATCCTTTTTAGGGCTCTATCTGTGTACCAAATATTTAAATCGGTTCTGTAGGTTTGGCGTAAAACAGTAAGATATTAAGATATTAATGAAGATAGTCTAGGTCTAATAGTACGGGATCCGTGGTACATTTTTTTCACGTGATTACTATCAAGCTGATTTTCCGTGAGTAGCTTTATTATGACGATACGCCCAATAATTTTCTATTCCAAAATCTCGATTGTGGTAGCTAAAAGAGATAGCAAGGATAAAATATCGTATATAGTAAATTAAATAGTAATTTATAGTAGTTAATTAAATAGTATATTAAAAAAATACAATTACGTGTTTGTTAAAAATATTCATTTCTTTGTATAAAAATCTAGATGGATAGATAATTCTTTATTTGTTCACCTTTTTACTTAAGATTACATCAGGATTAAGTCATTACGTAGGTACTAGTAAAACTGGCGGCCTTATCGCTAATGCAATTTCTTACAGGCATCTATTTTACAAATAGGTGGAATCACAGCTTTCTATGTTGACTTAGAAGCTACGATCATAAAGTTACCATATCATTTGTAGAAATCCCTACAGTTTAAATCTTTGTTAATTAGTTTATCAATCAAATAGTCATTTAACTGGGAAGCATGACTTGTACAGAAGGGCCACTTTACTACAGTTTCAAAGATAATCTGTTTTAGCACTTTCAGCATTAAACTTTATATCAAAAGATAGTTGTGTAGGTGCATTTAAAGGCTTGGCTACTGTCGCCAGCCGCTCGTAAAACATTACGGGGTCTTCCACTCTCCGGGTAATGACGTCCAAATTGCTAAACGAGTACTGTAACAACATGAGTGGGTATTCAGAATCATGGCGCTGCTCAAACACTACTCGATAACAGATTAGTTTATTTTAGCATTTAGTATGGTATTATTGCTTTAATACTCCGTGTTGTGAAAATAATAAAAGTGTCACCACCGTCCATTTCCTTACCAGGGTGTTTTATAACATAATCGGGTCGCATATAACAAACAATAATCAATTTTAAAGCTAACGATGACTTTAACTACTTTACGATTAAATCTTGATAGAACAATTACTTAAAACTAACACTACATTAGCAGTAAGATTATACAGAAGCTGTAACCACACCACAAGTCCTAGTCACGATCTACACTACGTCTAGACGCTTTTATATAATAATCCTATTATATGACGCAGGTTGGCTTACTTTTTAAAGTATAAATAAAATATACTTTTATCAAATGTGTGTACTTAAGAAGAATAAAACGATGACAAGTTAAATAAAGGCATAGCAAGTCAATTGAAAAATTATGAGCCAGCCAATTCACAGAGTACGTATTTATGTTAGGTACTGCTATCCCTATTTAACAAATTGCTATAACAACAAATACTCATTCTTTTGCCCTTATCCCGTTATTTAGGGTAGGGAACATGACGAATAGGTATACCTCGGGACCAAAACCCACAAACAAAACATCGCATCGGTTTTTTTTCATATCCATACATACCATAGTATGCATGACACACATAAGAAGCTATTATTTCAGGGTTACGCAAAGAGATATATTACGTGATATGCATATTATTATAGTCAAGAAATATTATAACGTTTTAACTAAAGCAAAGAGTCGTGAGAAATGTCGGCTGTCATAGACATATGTAACAGTTGTGTATGGGGATTCGAGACCCTTTTATATTTTGACATCTGGTTACACCAGATGTCAAAATATAAAAGGGTCTTTGGTGGGCTTTGGAATATCGCTATCTCTTTGGGATGTCGTAGTCCGATAAACATCTGTAGAATATAGATATACTATGAAGGCTGCTATGAACATAGATTACCTAACCGATTTTAATACATTAGTACCAACATTTTCTTTTTAATATAACTACTTTAGATCTTAAACCAAAAATTCTTTTTATAATTTCTTGTTATTATGTAAATAATATTGTATTTAAGTATATAAACTTAGTTTTGCTTGCTATATTAATTAAAAACTTTAGTCTAAGATAAAATTATGTATGTTTTACCTTTATATAATTTAAATTTTCTATTGTTATAATTTTGTTAATGTATTTAGAAACTAAAATTGATTTTATGTAGTCTGAGCACAATGTAATATGATATAGTTTATGGTAAAAGTCTATCTTTATGGTCAATGTAAAATTAAAATCCAATGTGGGTAAACCCATGAAGGTATAGATAAAAATGGAGTCCAGACTCTGAATACCTACTTGAAGCAAAAATGATGTATGGCTATCTCGCTCACTGTGGTCAAACCCTTTCTTTCTAAGTAGGGTAACCTTTATTGTATTTCTTCCAGGACAAAACTTCAAGTAGTTGTGTTCCATATAGTGTCAACAAAATGTTCACTTCTAAGACCTAGCCCGTATAGATTTTATATGTCGAGATACTTTATGTACTGTGCGTAAAAAAATACTGAAAAAACAAACTGTTTGTTATCGCGTGAAAGTTTGGATAATTCTAGTTTTTTAACAGTAACTGGAGGTTCGGTTGTTAAATTTATTATTCTTTTTACATTTTTAAACACGTAAAATTTCCTAGTTCGTATGTACGATGTACCTATAGAATATTGGTGGGAAATAGATAATTACTAGAACAAAGGTGTAGTTCCTACGGCAATACGAAATTAATGAATGATTGTGAGATCTGCTTGAGATAAAATAATAATAATTTACCTTTATTTCAGACCTAAATACATGTTACAAAGATACAGAAAAATGATTCCAACGAATTGAGAACCTCCTTTTTTGAAGCCGGTTAAAAATAACAAGGTGTTAGTAATTTCTTAGTAAACAAAACAAGTTACACAATAAAATCTATTTGGCATACCTAAGTGGAAACATAACTTTTTGTGTAGGTAGCGTAAAAACGAAAAAGGGTTATTGTACTCATATTTTTAAACATGTACTGTTATTAAGGGACCAACCATGAAATCGCAAAAGATATATGTTTCATTAATTTTGCAGATTAATTAAACATTATGAATACATACTGGACAATAGTTTTTCCTAGATTTCTGGGTTAGCCAATGTATTTCTATTTATTAATGTCAGTTAAAGGGCAAATTCGGTCAATAATACTTTTGAAAAAAAAAATACGTTACGTTGATTAAAATTAGTTTGTCGGAAAATCTGTAGTTAATAGTCATTTTAACTGACAATATGAATGTGGTTAAAAGTGGCTGACGGAAGAACGGAGAATCAGTCAAAATCAATTTTTACGTATATTTCTGTCTACAGCGTTTAAAGGAACCTATCATGAATGGCATGACGGGAGCTAAAAACCTAACCCACCCTTGTCGGGTTGCCCTTGGCTCCCTGTGCCTTGTGTTCCACTACTTGGCGCTAGGCAAGTCAGTTAAAATTACATTTAAACAGCTATATTGGGTAAAATTAGTTTTGAATAATTTCAGTCAAAAGTACTACTGTCGAGAGCTTACAGTCTATTGAGTGGTTATAAGTTTTGACTGTGACATATATCATAGGGCTCTAAAATAGGAACGATAATAAAGTTACAAAAAAGGGCAAAAAAGAAACAACAGCACTTTCCAAATTAAAATCATTTAATAACTTTTCTTTTATACATGACTAAATATTATTGTTTTGTGTAATTTCTGTCTCTTACCACGTAAATCACTAAGTATATTTTCTGTATGACTCTTTAAGTGTTAAAAAATGAATTTGCAATTTTCTTAATTAATACGCTTTCATGCAAATCATTGCAATAAATTGAGTCCGTGATGGGATGCTTAAACATTTCTTGCAACAGAGGAGTAAAATGTTGTGATACAACATTAATTAATTTGTTTTCTATATTGTTTTCTCTGAGTTGGCCCATCAGGAAGGATTACTTTCATAAATGCCAGAGCTAGGATTTGGTACACCCAGAGTAGCTACTTGCCCCATAGACTCTTCCTGTAATGAACTGTCTATCTGAAAATTATAATATATTTTACAAAATATAGCCTTTTGCCATATATTCGAACTACTACATTTCTGAAACATAATAATAATGTAAGGCTCTCATTAGGCAGTCGGATCGGGGGGGGGGCTGGTTCAGAAAGCAGCAATTATCTCTGGAGCCTTGAGCGCCGGTAGTTTGGAAAATGTTCCTGATACTGGTGGGGTATTTTTTTTCATACTAGTTTTTATATTCCTTATAAATTCAAATATTTAACATTGTATAACATGTGAGACAATTAAAGGAGTTTGTAAATAGATACTTGAAATTTTACCTTGCAAGGTGATACTGCTTCTTGATTTGTAATTATAGTAGGAACTGCTGTTTGTTTTAAAAAATCCTTGCACTTTCATAAAATTTCATTTTCAATGGTACAATGGATAACCATAATTTCCTCTGGGTACTATTTTTAGGAAATCTAAAAAAATAATATTGTAGGTAAGTATATTAATGTTGTAAATAATGTGAAATAAAAATTAAATGACTAAGCAAACATGTATAATTTAGTTCAGGTCCCGCAGAAAGTCCTAGATATGTCCTCAGTATGGTCACACTATTTCAAAATTACTTCTTGTAAACAAGAAAGATAAAATTGCACTAAGTCCATGAAATTCAATGTAAGACTATTAGATCTTTACATCGTTATCAGTATAGTTAGTTAGAAGTATGCTGAAAACATTGTTTAATCATTTTATGAAGTATTTAATTGAAAATACAAAGAAATATGTTTGCAGTTATTCAATGCCAGAAATCACGATCTAAACACTTACGCGTGAAATTGTATATCACCTCCTGGACACCACGTACTACCGCAACCACGCACTACACAAGTTTGCACCATTTCTTTAATTATAAAAATAATTAGAGTCGAAAATTTGAAACGAAGCTGTGAACCGTAAAGTAAACAACCGACATATTGGCACAATTTTGTCGACAACTTGACATATGGTGACCAATGTTGCCAAATTACGAAATCCTTAGGAAATGGGGAAAATAATTCACTGATTCGTCAACCATGAAAAGCATCCGTGATCTACTATTTTATTATTTTTAATTTCATTCATCGTATTTCAACTAGTTATTTATAGTTACGATTAAACACTATCAAATGACAGTGTTTAACTTGTGATTTGATATGTGTGGTGACTCTTTTTAAGAATTTACTAGGAGATTTTAATAAGGAGATAGCAGTACTAAGGCCACACTAAAAAGAGAGGTCAGACCACAGAGAGTGAGATAGAGATACGTAGGTATTTGCCTCAAACCGATGTTCCAAGTATGGCCTCCTTTTTTTTATCTATACCTTCATGGGTAAACCCTGTAATAACTGATCATAGAAGACACATTACAGCTCAGTCGCCTCAGTCTCACCCGTGACCATGGTGAGTGCAAAGTCTCCGAAACGTCGGGCCAAAATTTAAAACAAATATACGCGTCTAAATCCGTAAAAAGTAATTTTATTTAAACAAATGAGTCGCGCAAGTGTTAGAAAATATTACATTGGTATGTACCAATTCTACGTCCCTAACTATATACTTACCTAAAAACAACTAGTCCGTATTTTGATTGTGTCCTATTTCGTTGTGCACTTTTTATTAATTAAACTCGTTGGTATATAATATAAGTACAGATTTTCTAATCAAAAAGTTCTATTAACATTGACGAATTATGTTATTTACACCAATGATTCACACTATCAATTTTCATTTTTTAGTTAAGTTTAGGTGTGCAACTAGAATTGGTCGCGCTGAACTCGTCAGTGCGCTGGGACAGGACTTGTCGCTCTCGGTCGTGGTCTCGTCTATGGCCGAGAGCGAACAGTGTTGGGCCGCCGTCGCCTTCTTCTCTCGGGAGGTGCTGGTGGCAAAGAGGGAGGCCCTGCGGGAGCGCGAACGCTCTGGTGGCACTTTGCCCCCCCCGCAGGGCCTCGGGCAGGGGTCGTCGCCGCACAGTAGCTGGCCGCGGACCCTCCCGACGAGGTGGTCGCGGTGGGTCTCGGGATACCGACCCGCCGCGGCAAATGTGGCTGTCGGTCACGGCAACGCAACAGGGGGACCTAATGCTCGCCCAGTCGGGTCGGGCCCCGATTAACGGGGCCATCCCCCGCCGGGTCATGGTAAAGCTCAAGGCACCATCGTGGCCCGGCAGGGCAGGAGGCGATAAGGCAAAAAAAGAAAAGGAAAAAAAGACACCTACCTATTTCGTCAAATTTAAATATTTACAATACTTAACCCTGAAATTCATGTAAGTACCTAGTTACAGAAAAATGTGAGACAGTTCGACAAAGAGGCAATAAAAAGAGGATTGTTTGTGCACGAATACCCGCCTGAGAGATTAGACTTATTGAACGGAAACAATCTCGTACTTCTACTCGACGTGATTCACGATTGGATCTGTTTGCTAAACGTATTATTATGACAAGTACACCACAAATAATAGACATAATAATATTACAACCGTCTGTAGAGTTCCGTAACATTATATTAAATGGATCCCTATTACTGAGAGTTACATTGTCCGCCCGTGCGTTCGTTTGTCACCAGGATCTGTTAAGAAGTCGTTGATAATAGCTAAAGTCAAAGTCAAATATTTTTATTTCAAATAGGCAAGATAAACATGCTCTTTTAAGAAGTCAGAAGCTGTTGCTGTGTCGGTTCCAAATGGGAATTCTATGGAGAAGAACAGACAATAAACTCCATGGATATTTTTCATTGTTTTCTTTTTTTCAATTCAATTCATGTTTTACAAAGAAAAACGTATGTGAGGATGATACAGGGTAATGCAATGTGTACCAGTACTACCTCAGGACTACCTCAACAGAGAAAATCGACCAGTCTCAGCAGAAGTTCACGGGTATAACGCACACTAGACAGACTAAACAGTTGAAACTGCAAGTTGCACTTATTTCGTAGCATAGTTGTATTTTAGTATGAATTTTATAACTTTACCGTTATGAATTATATAGTCGTAACTAAACGTTTTCTACATATGATCTCTAAACCTATGATATAATTCATCTCACACTTGCTTGTAACGATTCCTGAGGGATGAAATAGGACGTGCTATTGTTAATTAAAGTTGCTTATGGGTGTACTTTATCATTGTATTTTATATCATAAGTCGCATAATTTACTTAATAGTTAGGTAAGTAGATAGAAATACTCTTGTAAGTGTTATATACATTTTTAGTACTAAACTTAAGTCAATTCATATTTGTTGAGTTTAATTTTTAATATGTTTTTACTCTGAATTTTCTTGTGTTTCTAGGTGTAAGAGGAAAATAAAGGAACTTTGTACATACTATCTGTGTACCAAATTTCCTGATTTTGGCGTGAAAAGTTAGGTTAGCTTAGGTTCGGCATATAGGGTTAGGTATTTTATCATTCATAATATTAGTAGATAGTATATCATTATTATTATTTCCGTAGTTTTGCATAGACCTCATACCATGGTCATAAGCTTAGCTTGGAACCAAAGGACGTTGTTTGAAATGCCCATGAATATTTCTTTATATATTAATTTAAAAAAAAACCATGCGCAATATATAGAATACTTTAGATTGCATTGTAGTGTATATTAATGGCGTTTACTTTATTTTATGCTGTTGTAAAATTATACACGTTGCTTTCAGAGGTAAAGTTTCTTCGACTGTTATCATTTGCTTATGAATTTTCATGCCTCAAAGTTTTAATGGATTCCTTTATTTCCTTACTCGCAATCGTTTAAATTGTACTTGTTTATAATGCATTTGCATAATATTTTGATTAAAAAGTGCAATAGTGTTATGATTACTCAACTTGTAGTATATCTAATGTGACCAGACGTCCCGTTTTAAACGGGACTGTCCCGTTTTACAACTACGAGTCCCGGTGTCCCAAAAACTACCTCTGGGTCGCAAAATTGTTCCGTTTTCAGAAACCGAACTGCAGTAGAAAGAGCATTTTCCGTAATGAACAAATAGTGGACGTCTGGGAAAACTCAGTTACAGGTATCAGTTTTAAAGGTGATCAGGTTAATGTAACAAAAACATGCCCAGAGTATCATTCCTATTTGAAATCATCACCAGTATAAATATAATTAAACCTAATAATAAAATATTCCAGAGTATTACCTATATGCTTATGTTATGGATATCAGAATATGAATAATAAAAATAACTATTTCTAATAAATACGATATATAGACTAATATTATTATAAAGAAAAAAGGTTTTATTGTTTGAAAGAAATTGGCCAATTACCCGTGCGAAGCCGGAACGAATTAAAAGTATTCTGTAAAATACGATTTCCATACCTCACCTACGTTATTTTTAAATCAGTAGGACCACAGATAATATAATATAGGAGGTAGGACACAGGTAGAATTTAATTTTGAATTACACTAAGCTTTCCAAGAAGCTTTACGAAACGTAAGTTGTGTAATTTGATCAAAATTAGCGACAAAGGGAAAAATAGATTTGTATAGGTATTATGTATAATGTGAGTAAGTACTTATTCCGTATACTCCAAGTAAATTCCTTCTAATATTACAAATGTGATATTTGGATGTTTGTTACTCTTTCACGCAAAACTACTGAATGTATTTTAATGAAACTATACAATAATGTAGCTTTATACATCAGAATAACATTTAGGCTACTTTTTATCTCGAAAGAATGCAAGGTTCCCGTGGGGTGATTTTTTATCCTTTTTAAAAAAGAAGTCTAAATTCCACACACACAACGTCATAAAACTAATGTATTAAACATTATTCGTTACGACCATTATTCTGTCTGCCCTCTACAGAGGTAGTATATTTAAGCGAGAGTTCAACAGAGACACAATGATGTTACTTTGAGTTACGATCAACACTTACCGGTATTTAGGTGAGATATAGCAGAAATGAGTTATTAACTATATCATATTTTAAGTGAAGATAAAATTTGCTTCGCTTTAATTCTATTTGCTTTTCTTTGTCTATTGTTAGGAATAGGCTTCTCTAAAGAAAGCCCTAGTTGCAATAGCTCTATGCCATTTGCATCTAGCGACTTACTGCAAATGTAATTAAAATATAATAATAATAACAACAACGTAGTCTCCAAATATCTAATATTATTTCATGTTTGTTCTAATAACTTAACAGATTTCAGCACACTTATTCCGATTCTTTTTAAACAAGCATAAATATAGGTATTTTCGGTAGATAATTAAGCTTATTTCATTTTGCATAGACGACATGCTCAATGTTAAGATTCCTTATCTCTTCATACAGTGCTTTAGAAGTGTTAGAGGGCTACTCGGGTACTGACGTCGCCAGTTACTATAGCTGGAAACTCCACTTGATTTATGTCGCGACCCTTGCTATAAACAACGCCCACTCATAACTATGTTTAGAGAGATAGCACAAATCTTAAGGTATTAGGTATATCTACACGTTTGAGATACTCATATGTTGAACTTTACTGTAGTAATCTTTGTACGCTTATCCCATTTGGTTAATTGTTTAAGTATGGTTTTTCGATATACTTTTCTAGAAGGCAAGCTTCGAAAGTAAGTAAAGGTTTGTTTTATTTTTTCACTAATAAGTATGTAGCTACAGTCTCCGTCTATAGACTACATACGTTGAATTCAAATTAGTACTTATATAATTTAATAATATAAAATAGTAGGTATATTACAGCAAGCAAGACTGTATATATACTTATTGTATGTAGAGATTTTCTTCTTGGCCAAAGTACCTATCTATCTAAAAAAATACCTACGTTAACAAATCTTATTTTATTGAGACTAAGTTGTGGTTTATATACAAAGCTTTTTATATTATTAAGAGCTTTATAAGGTTTTAGAGTGCTCCCTTTCAAACGAAATAGAAAAAATGTTACTTTGATAAATTATGTAGGTACATTAACTTTAGAGCTCACCGCTAGTTCAGGAATTTAGAGGGAAATCACATCGCATGAATTTTCACTAAATTGTAAATGTTTATCAAAGACTTAGGAGATTCGTTGTCAAAGAGTTGTTTAATGGTATCGTTGAAGGAACGCGGAGGGTTTGAATTTCACAATTACCTTGGAATCCCCATTATCTCACACAAATACAAACGTAGTACAATTGCTTAGAATTCTATTAAGAAATTCTTCACGCAGCGTTGACAAATAAAGAGATGGCAAGTTATTACTAAAGTTAAAAGCTAAAATATTTTGAAAGTAGTCTTCACGTTTCTCAAGACACTTGCTTAGGGCATTGTTCTGTTTCTAAATAATCACCAAAAGTTTAGGAGCTAAAAGAGAAAATTGCCTTATAAAAGATTATAAAAAAAAATTTTCATGATCTCCAAAAGCCATACAAAAAATATTTGTGAACATTCAAATATTTTATCAATCTTTCATCTAACCTAATAATAACTCTTATGGAAAATTCGCAATCAAGCCACAATGAAATATCTTATTTAAGACGATACCAAAATAGCTTCGTGCATTTTTCTATGTACGAAGTTTTCATTGTTCCTTTAGATTGAATGGCTAGAGCTCTAATTTTTAAGTATATGTTTTTTCAATATATGATCTAGGATCGCATCAACTCAGAAACACGATTGAAAAAAGTTTTCTCGATAGAAAATCTTGGCGAAACAACCTCTCAAAATTTTTATTTTTTTCATTTGTCGGTCTATTATCGCGTATTAACTAATGAAATAACTTTAAAAACATAAATAACTATTATATATAGAAACACGTAAATCAGAATTAAAATATATTTAGTAGATTTTGAGTAAATAGGAAAAGTATCCCTAATTCTTCATTTTCTGTGCCTACTGGCTGTGTTAATATGTACGTGTCGGCGATGATATACGATAATATTGATGTAGGCCCTTAAGTTTAACAGACTTTTTATTAACACGCCTGGAACTGTATTAAGTAATTAGATACATTTTAAGTATTAACTTTTGTCATACATAGAAATAAAAACTAAAACTCTAAGTTCTGCTTTGAACTCAACGACTTTACCATTTAAGTCGATCTTCAGTATCCCGTGTTTTAGATTCATTAGTGTTTCAAATTTGCTGTGTACGGGACTGACTGTAATTTCTCTAATTAGATCACAAATTAACATCTTCGAGCTTCAAACATCGCTTGTTTGTCTCATCAGGAAGCCTTTGCACTGTGTGTTTGGATAGCTTTCAGTGATGCGATAGTGCAATCGACTTTAATTAGCTAGACGAAAGCAAAACTAACTATTAAAATATAAAGTAATTTATTAATTTTGCAACTGACTTGCTATGCTTTACTTCATAAATCAAATTATGGTGGAAAAAGTGACTGCCGCAAGCGGGACTTGAACCCACGACCTCGGAATACCGTTCCGAAGCTCTTCCAACTGAGCTTATTGCGGTCATGCCTGCAACATTCAAATTAACCACCACATCTGTCACTCGATCGAATTTATAATTATATTTTTACGTACAACGCCATCTATCAAGATTGATTTACAATAAATACTTATTAAAATATAGTTTTTATCACCTTGAGTTTGGGTGAAGAAGTAGACTTTTCATTGCTAATTCAACTAACTAGCTTTGTAAAGTGTAAGGTCAGCTGAAGACGACGGCGCAACAGATCTTAATAGTATTCAGGATTCTATTTCTAATTCCATCCATCCATCAACATTTCTTAGTCCACTGCTGGACATAGCCCCCCCCCCATACAACGCCACGACGCGCGGTTCTGCGCTAACTGCATCCAGCGATATTTTAATTAACACACTTTTATTAGTTCGGTACGCATCTATCAATATATTAATAACAGAGTATGAAAGCGATTCTCAACTCCTTGCAGTAGTTGGATTGATCTGAAATTTGGCACACATATTAGGAACTGATGACAATGCAATAATTGACAAATGAGTCGAGCAAGTGTTAGAAAATATAATGCAATAATTTATAAAAATAGTCATGATTTTCAAGCGTGTTATTTAGTATTAAAATTAAGCAAATTATCTACATTCACATCTGATTCGTCACATTTTCTTGTAATGCATTCTTTATTCAGACCTCATCTTTAAAAACTTTCAGTATCAGTTTTTCTGTAATCTCACACTCTCATTGTGGGATAATGTTTTGCTTTTCGTTGAGAGAAGCCGCATTACTAAATACTTTTTAAGGGCCAATGTATCCTTTACCTGTCTATGGTGTAATAATATTAACAGAGATAATCACTACCTACTTATATCCTCTCACCTTAGAGTATTAATTCAACAGGAGCTGTTAAACACGTCGTTTGCTTTGTCAAAAATATAGCCGCGTCGTTGAAGTGCGTGGGTAACGCACACGAACACTGTATCGTAATTTAATGGCCGACTAGCTGCTTCGCCCTTATTTGTCGCACCGTGATGTTATGTGGCCTATAGCTTTCCTCAATAAATATACTATGCAACACTGAAAAATTTTCAAATCGGACCAGCGTTTCCTGAGATTAGCGCGTTCAAACAGATAGATACGTACGCCCCGCCCAAAATCGCTTCACGTACATTAAGACACGACAGTGTCCGTACACAATGAGATCATTGTTCTTGTACCTTTTTTAATGGGGGTCGCGTTATAATGTCAATTCCTATTGGATTAATGCTCTAAGCCTCTCTCTCACGTATGAGATTATAAGAAGCCATTTACGTGCGGAACATTCTTGTGACACGGCAGTTACTGTGCCGTGTCGAGATATTAGCCCTTGTACTCGTATCAAGATTTAAGTCGTAAGTATTATTTTTTATTTTAAATCGGGTACACGAATGTTTGGTATATTATAATAATGATTAAAAACAACATTGCCTTAGAATTATAGAGCGGTAAAGATAATATATAATAAAAAATTATATTTTGAACTTTCTACTTAAATAAATAATTAATAATTTTAAATAATATCAAATTAATATCTGTTTATTGCCTTGGGTGGAAAAGAAAAAAACATGTTATTAGATAATTGATTTGAAACCAGTGTGGCCTCCAAAATGACCTCTGCACTTTCACTGTTACTTTTATTTTTTGCGTAATTTATCCTACCTAATATTAATTAAATTTATATTAAAATATTACCTAGCTCGGCTTTCTAAAGTATTTTAGCTGTCTTTACCGGCCCATAGCAATTCTTGGTTTACACATTCTAATTATTCCCGAAATCCACAAAATTTCTGAAAAGCAAGGCCCGTGTTTACTTCCACGTTATCTACTTTTGAATTTCACATCAAATCACTGTTGTAATATCTTTTATTCTCAAAGATTTCCAAATATCGATGAACATATTCAGTAAAACCCACAAAATGGAAGTTTCAAACTACCAACTGAAAAGTTTCTAGAATATATAACGTTATGGTGGCTTTCGGAAAGATAAAACTTTGACATTTTGTGATATAATAAGTAATGGGAATGTATGATAATAGTACGTTCAAACTTCACCTATATTGTAACTTTAAAACAAACTTTTAAAAGCGTTGTTGTCGATCGATTGAGAATTGCAAATTGAATTTTTTTTTTATCGTTCCATATATCATATTAGCGTCGTTGTTAGAAGAGATATACCTATATCTCTTCTGTAATTTTATTCCATATTGTTATTACAGCCCCATAATACACTAGTGTGAAGATTTTCTCATAGAAAATACAAAATATTATTTGGTGTCATTGCCGAAACAAAGGCGATTCAGTAGGTACACGAAATATTTTCCCCTACAGCTCTCAGAGTTTATTGACATTTACTCTCAAAGCGTAAACAGCTACAACTGCTGTCTGCCCCGTCTTGACTCTGTATAATGCAAGCTTTTTGCAAGCACGGGGTATTATTTATAACCAATTCATGTTATAAATTTCTGGTAAGTAAAATATTTTAAAACATGCTTAAAATATAATTTTTTAGATACTAGAATATTATATTATAAAGAACCAAAAAAACACTCTTAAATAAGCAAAATTTCAGATCAATCCGAATGTTGCAAGTTGGTGAAAAGCAACTTTCAAAGATTCCGTTACATGTATACTTAGGTATCAAAGACCTATAGATATGTAGGTACGAACCAACTTAATAAAAGTGTAAACTTAAAAAAATGCAACTTAATAAAAATGTAAGAAATTTTCTATTACCTCTATTAAATGTTTATAAACATGTATGTAATTTGTTTTCAGACTTAATAACAATTTAATTCTGAATTTTATTCGAAATACATTGTTTCGTTTTTTTAACCCCAATAAATGTTCATTAGCAATTTTGCTACTGTAACGGAGACAAAATGTTGTTCATTAAGGCGTCGTTTAAAACAAAATTAGGTCACTGAAACTAAAATAACGGGCTATATCGTAGGCTTGTGCTGCTTGGCATCGAATTGTGATACAGCCACGAAACGTTGCCAAATTGCCTTGTTCGCTTATCTGTATGTGTCTGGCTTATAACGTAAAAGCTTTGTGTAAAAGACAATTTAAATTTGAATATAGACGACATTTTGGGCAAAAATTAGCTATAATCAGAATATCTCGACCCAGATTACTTGGAAGAAATCGTCGTAATCGGTAAAGATGTAAAATTTTTGTAATACAAATAGAATGGCTATCTAACAGAAGTTTTCAGTGGACCATTTAATTAACTGCTTGCAATAACAAAAACTTGTAAAAAAGAGGTTGTATGCATATACATACATAGTTGTATGGCAACTGGTTCATTACTTTTTTATTTAAGAGCAATTTAGATCCTCTGGACAAAACGAGCCTCGTGGTTGAGTGGTCCATGTAACGGACTGCCGATAAAGAGGTCGCGGGTTCGATTCCCGCTCGGGACAATCATTTGTGTGATTTTTCTAATTGTCATAGAAATGTTTGTACTGCGTCTGGGTATTATAAGTATGTATTTACAAAAAAAGGAGCGTATGTATACTATCCGTATTCTGGTACCCATAACACAAGCATATAAGCTTAGCTTGGGACCAGAGGATGTTGTAAAAAAACCGTAAATATGTACCTAAAGTACACTATCTTAACTGGTATTTTAAGAAATCAATATCGACTTTTTGTATTAAGTTCTTTTTCTGTTATATCATTTCATAATTTTGACTTTAAATAGTTATTATTACAGTTAACAAAATCGGTTTTTATGGTTTCGTACAAACCCTTATAGTCTCACTACGGTGTCTGTATGATATACGGTAAACTTATGAAGTAACTGAAATGTAGGCGATTCCCTTTATTGCAGCTACAAAGTTAAGTTGGTGAGTTGCTTTATGCTTAATTATCTGTTTATTTGTATTTAGTTATTTATATTTTACGGTCAAGTATACCTACTTGGAACTACGGAACCGTAATCGTGCGAGTTTACTTCGCTCTTGAGAGGTTTTTTTTTGTACATGAATCGAATATGTTAATTCCAAAACAATCCTAAAAGGATAAATTTTCCTACTTACCTATATATTAAAATATGAATGATAGTACTTTTACAGACACATCTTAACCTCAATACTACACAATTCACGTGGGCTATGCATTTACAAATCACTGCATATTTTATATAAAATTTTGTCGGATATTTTCGTGCCGCAGCGCTTAAAGGAGTCGATGACTTGGAAAGCATTGGTCTCCTCGCTCGATTTACACTGTAAATTGATTTTTATGTAGCTGAGAACGCCTCCTGGGTGTTTGTTTGTCATTTTCTACTCTATTTTTCCTTGCATATTAAACTCACTTAAGGTTTTTAAATCTATTAATAGTTGATTTGATTTGTATTATTTTTATCGCTTTATTTTGACTTTATTAGTTTCAATTTTGAAAACAAGATGTCCTTATAATTTTTTGAGCTTATTTTACTCATTAAGTTTGCTACCAAAACGCCAATAAAAGATGTTGTAGGTTATTTTACTGTTCTTTAATAATTGACTCTCCCACTGCTTCGGAAAGTTAGATCATTGGAAAGAACCAGCAAGAAAACCAAGATCTCTATTCTTTTGATACAGTATTACTTTATCCACAATATAAAATAATTGAATGTACCCAGTGGTGATATTGCGTGTCCATACATATAAAGTAGATAAAAGTAGCTGTTTGCAGCTACAGCACTATTATTTTTACATTACATTTATGTGAAAATCGTACTTGAATTATACTGCAAAAATCCTAGTACATTTACTTACATGTTAACTTACGTATTATAATGTTAACAAAGAAGTCTCCTTTTAGTCTGGATTGCTGCGCCCTTTTGAGGGAGAAAAGTGTCGGCCGAGCTTCCGTCGTCGTCCTGAGCATAATCGCAGTCGCTTTTTTTCGCCGTACACAGCTAGCTTACAAAGGAAAACGTAAGCTCTTGGTATCAAACGTAGGCGTTTCTGTGCACCTTTTTAATACTTATCTACCTATAACATGCTCGTTTATTTTTATGCTTACCTGCCTGGTTAATAATACTCACAACGTATGTTGTAAAATACGTAAAAGCTTAGTTTAGGATAACATACTTTTAAGATTTTCCTTTCCTCAGGTCTTAAACTAAGCTTAATGCTTGTGGTTAGAGTATCAGATTACGGATGTAACATAAATCCTTTCTTTTTGTAAATACGTAGGTGCACAGAATAGACAGCAAAAACCCAAACGCAATTCTAGACCCTTTAATTTCATATCTATGTCTGTCATGTTGCAATTTAAGTCTTCCAAATGACTTCAAGGATCAGGCAACAAGATGTATGTTAACGATTATCGTAAAAAAAAGATCAACCGACTTCATGTGCCTTTGAAATTTGAGGGTTTTCCTCGATTTCTCAGGATATAATCATCAGATCCTGACCTGGTGAACACACGGGAACCGCCAAATTTTCAAACCGCCGCTTTCAAATAAAAAAAGAATCATTAAGATCTCTTTGCCCAGTTAAAAGTTATGAGGTAACAAACATAAAAAAATAAAAATAAAGAAAACCATACAGACGAATTGAGAACCTTCTATTTTTTTTTGAAGTTGGTTAAAGAGTGCATTTATTGCAATACTATTCGCATCAGTCATAGACAGGGAAACTTTAAAAACTAATTTTTAAGGGTTCTAAGATATGCGACACAGATTACCAGATATTAGGCACACGTTTAATCTTAAACACACGTAAATTTATTTGGCTAAATCGTACTTCATATTATACTAATAGTACGACGTATAGCCTGTATCAGAAACACACATAGATACGTATTTCACGCTCGCATTCACATTTATGTGGCTTAGACACACTATCTGGCACATCTCTGTTATGCGCTATAAATGAAACAAACATTTAGATTATTATATAAAAATTGTGATATATTTCTTTGTTAGACTATGAATATTTAACTGTACAAAATACATGGTGTTTCTAATTTACAATTAATATTAATTAACAAAATAATATAATCAATATATTAAACACAATATAAACACTACTCAATGGCCGGTGATGAGCGATCGTTGGTTAATGCTTTCCTTAACTTGACTGTTGCAAACTGTTGGGGCCTGGTAACAAAAATATACATAAAACATTCTTTTAATAATACGGCGAGGCCTTTCAATCTGTATCTAAACATTGTTTTTTACTTTTCTCAAATTTTTAACACGGGCGCACCGATCTTTAGTCCTAAACATACTCGTAGCTTACTACTAGTGATATGGATAGTAGATTAAGGATAATACTTATACGTTTTTTTGTAGGATTAAGGATAATACTTATACGTTTTTTTTTAATTTAACTAGAATAGATAGGAGACACCTAGACAAATTCAAATACTTGTATTCATGATACAAATAATTGTCCTGTACGGGAATCGAACCCGTGACCTAGCGAACGAAAGTTACTCAACAGATAAGTAGGGAACAAGAGTCGTCTAAAAGAATACTTACTTTTGAAACCATAAATGTATTTATTAGGTATCTAACTATTAAGGAAAAATCGAAAGAAATAATAAAATCAGGCACACACATAATGATGCTACTAGATAGTAAGTATATAAAAATAAAAAACTTAAATAATCTGAACGAAAAGAGTAAAAATAATAATAAAAAAACAGACCTTAATTACTTTATTTGTAGACTGCTGTTTCGCGCCCCCACAAATCATACCACGGACCAAAGGTGTGACCTTCTTCTGGTAATTCATTTCCTTCCACAGGTCTTTTCAATAATTTTGTACGTGGTAGAAGCTGTGGCCTTTGTTGTTTCAAAGCTTCATTGAATTTTTGGTCATCTGATTCGCTGTATGGTCCCTCACTTCGCCTATCGATAAAACGCCTGGCTTCAAGCCTTGCTTCTTCTTGGCGAATTTTAGATTTTTCAGCCTTCTTCGAATCAGTTTCATAGTCGTATCGAGATGATCTTCGCTCTTGGTCACTAAAATATGATATGTTTGATTCATAGTATCTTTCTTCTCTGCGTCCATTATGCGGTAAAGAGCTATCATCGTAACTTCTATTTGTTCTATTTCTTCTGGCATCTTTGTTCTTAGTGTCGGTAAAATCTTTCCTTGTTTGTCTTCTGTCTAAAGAATAGTCGATACGTGGCTCCCGATTTTGCTCAAAAGCTCTACCGTCTTTCTTTTGACTTCTCATTTCAGCTTGTGGATAATCTTTCTTATGGCTTTTACCATTTTCAAAATTATTTTGTGATGGCTTATTCTCCTCGTTGCTTAGACGTTTCTTATATTTCAAAGTACCCTCATCATGTCCATTATAAATTTCTTCATTGCGCATTTCATTGTTGTTTCGTTCGATAGGTATTCCATACCGATCAGTGGTTTGCTCATTGTCTTTGTACTTTAATGTCTCAGATGACGCGGTAAATGTTTTTATTTCTTTGGAGTTATCTTTAAAAGTTTTGAATTCCATAGTTTTTGGTGGGCTGCGTTCATGAGGTGAACTTCTAGTCTTTTCTGATGACAAGGTAGCACGAACGTGAGGTTTGATGGGAGTTACCTCAATTTCTTCAAACTCTGGCATGTATGCATTTTCTTTTGAGTCTTTTACTTCCTCTTCTATTATTTGCGTTTTACGACGTCTGTCTAGTTCTTGCTGTTTCCGTGATGTCATATGATCATCTACTATAATACAGTCATATGGATCAGTACTTGAAGCAACAGAATTAACTTCAGAGCTGCTGTCATTATCATATTTTTGTAATATTTCTCTTCGTTTAACTGTTTTCATAACAAAGCCTTCCCCATTTTCATCGTTATAAAAACTGTTTTCAAAATTAGTTTTAATAGTGCTCGTGTTGGTTAAATCAGAATGCCTGGATTCATTTCGTTGTGAGAAATCTTCTTGTTTCTCTTCAATAATAGATTTTTCAGACATACTTTTCTTCTTCATTGTTTGTGAGTGTTGATGAATATCTATTCCTTTGCGGCTCTTCTCATTATTTTCTTCATTTTGGATTGATCCCAAACTTTTAGCTTGTCGTATGCCATTCATTTTCATTTCTTTTCTGTCAATGGTTTCTTTTGGACGTGAAGGTTGACCATTTTCAATAGGTATAGTTTTTTCTGGACTACCTTGTTTTCGTATATCAGGAATATCCGGAGCTGGTCTAAGTTCTTTCTTCATTTTTTCAAAGAGCCTTTTCTTGTATTCTGGAACAGTGTCCACAATATCACGGTGTTGCCAAAGTGACATACCTTCCATAATCTCTTCAGTCGTAGTGCGACCAAATTTCCAGAAAGATTTAGTTCTTTTAACTTTTTGTGAATCTTTATCCATATATAGCATACTCCGTAGCATTAATTGTTGATCATCAGTTAGGTATCCATTTGCATTATTACTGGGCTTAGGGCCTCGTTTTAAACTTTGTGTTTTGAGTAAGTAAGCTTTAGTATCGTTGGCTTGTAGAGCAGATTTACTACAAAAAAAATAAATGAAAAGAAAATGAGAATAACTACTACTGCCTACAGGAAAGCAACAAAAATTACCAAGCATAAGAACACATAAATAACTGAAAATATCTACACATGAGCAGATAAAAGCTATATACCTGATAGGTACGCGCAGCCTTTGAGCTTCTTCGTCGCTGTAATCTACATCGGGTTGTGGGGGAGGCTCGTTGGAGAAACCTGAATCGTTAGAGCTATGTAGTGAGACGTTACCAACTGCACCAACAGCAGACACCACAGTTTTCGCTGGGCCAGCCTTATTTTGAGCTACCTGCAGCAAAAACATTTTCAAATATTATTTTCAATGAAAAAATAGGATGAAGGAGAGTTTGTTCATACATCATCTTTTATTACGTTACCTGTCCACGCATGGGAAGTGTCTGTGGTCCAAAGCTTCTAGTTTCAATAACGGCATGTGTGGTGAAGCTGGCAGATGATGTAGAGTTCTTAATAGCACCGCTGGAGGCAGTAGCTGGAGTAGAAGCATGGAAAGTAGCACTAGCTGAAGTGCTAAGAGCACTTGGAGATGGCGCTGGAAGAGTTGGTGGTAAGCCTGGCGATCCACTTCCAAGGCGACCCTAACAAATTATAGATATTAGTAAAAGCGAAGGATTCGCAAGTAAGCGCTTTTATATTACAAGCTTATCATTAAATTTATACATTGCGCTGTTTTTACTGAAGCTTGAAATTAAATGTGCACTTATTTCTAAGAAAAAGAGTTTTATTCGCCTAAAATTGGCATACTATAATATAATTTAAATTTACACCTTTAGAATGTCGTTATGAAGCTCTGTTTTAAAATGATGGCTCAAAGCATTAAAAACATGGTTTTATGCTTATTTAGGGAAAATAGAAACCATGATTTACGAGTTTAATAATAGAATTAAAGTTAAATTAAGTAAGTCAATAAAAACATAACTATAGACATAAGTGTAAAGTGAAAAGTTCGCCTTTTATGTGGACATGTCTACATTTCTTGATCTGGTAATATCTTTTGGATAAAGCTTAGTTTTATTAATACTAGAGAATAATAAAGTAAATGTATTCATCGTTACCTTAGTCACATGGTGAGCTGTGACAGTATCACCGAACATGCGTGCAGGTGGGTGCGAATGTGGATGCACTGCGGTAGATGGTGTAGTTTGCGCATGTGCGATCGGAGCTGGTGGTGGGGCTTCGTTTGGTGTTTGTATAGAGCTCCAACGAGCTGGCGAATTACTGTAACAGGAAACTATTTTTAGCTCAAATTCTATCGAAAACAAAATAAGTGAGGACTTGGCTGAATTAAAATAAGCTGTTGGGAGGGTCCACTTATGCCATTCAGTTCGTTAATGTTTTAACGAATTGAAAAGAAAAAATAATGAAATCGGACACGATATTTTAGACATACCTAGGTTCATCATTAGCGATTGGTTCAGTATAGGCGAGAGGAAACCATCCAGCATGATGTGTACGCAAGTTTTCTCCATATTGCCATCCCTTAGTTCTTTCTCCAAGCAATGCAAGTACATCTCCTTGTTGGAAACTGAGTTGATTATCTCCTGCTGCTGCGTAGGCGTATAAAGCTCGGGCTAATGGCGGGTCTCGAGATGTGGTGGTTGGAGGCGCCAATGATGACGGGCGTGTAGCTGTACGGGTGTCTGTTACTAAAGGCAAATAAAACAGATTAGATTATTTTGGTGCAATATCTTGGCGTTCCAAACGTTAATTTCTGATATTGTAGATAGTGAGCCTATTCCTGTTTTAAAGCTTATTTAAAAACTCGGACTTTAGGGCTCAAACTATTACTGTTTAACAACTTACCTTGATCATCATTATTTGTGCTAGCCTGAAGGTTGAAATCAGACTTGGCTCTGGACAATCCTGGGGCTGGTGATCCAAGTTCAGCGATAGATCTAACGTCAAGACATGATGCATCGACTGAGCGTGTTTTGCGTAATGCAGAACCAACCGATGCGCGGTCGTCATCGTCTCCAGCACGTGGACTTGCGTATACATCTTCGTCTGCCCAGAATGATACTTGCTGTAATCATATAAAATTAGATCAAAATTCTGAGCAAATACTGAATCTTGGTATTCTGTTCAATCTTAGCTATAAATCGCTATGCCTGCAATATTAGGTTAGATAGGCTATATATTTTATCATTACTACAAAGTAAAATACAAACTATTAAAAGAGTTTGCTGGTGATACCTCGTAGCTAATAAAAAAGCTCTTTTAACAATTTTAAGCAAGCGTCTTTACGAAGTTCACTGTAAAGTTTTTAATAAGTTTTTAAATTAACTCATTATAAAAAATCTATTTAACCATTTTTATTGTCTCTCTAGTCAAATAGTTGCATAACCACAACAACTAATCTTCTATGTAATGTTGGACTAGGAGTACTAAGGCAATCCTTTCATACGAAAAGATTTAAAATAAATACGTAAATTATCTGCCTTGATAACCTCTGATATAGTTTTTCTAATCCCAGGATAGCTTGACGTTTAATTAGCTTTTGTATTCTTAGTCATAGCCATTATGTTTTAACCCTCAGTAATTAACTCACCCTTCATAACATTAATAAGTAATCATGTTTTACAAGCTATGGCCACTCATAGAATACTTTTTGAACCTTTCTTTACAAAGATTTTATCTCTGTTATACTTATTCTTTGTTTTCCAGCAAAGGTTTTTAGACGAAGAATTTTTTGTATAAGAGTTTGTTCTCCCTTTATACCCGTGGGTGTCGTAGACGTCAGGTAAGGAATATCTACGGCGTTAGTAGTAAATACCTCATGTTTTCTTTTTGTTTTATAACGATAGCTAATTTTGCGTAAGAAATTATAGCTAAGTCGATAAATAACCTAATATACATTTTAAACCCAATCACCACTTTACAATCATTAGCCTCCTTAAAAATTATTTTTAACTTTAGAAACTTACTCTCATACGGCTCACGAACATTGCTTCAACATTAGGCGGCAGGTATTCCCTAGTTCGTGATACTTCTAGCCACTCATCAAGCCCTGAATTATAGGAGGTAGCTCCAGCAGTATGGTAAGCAAGCCAGTGCTTTGCAAGCGAACACTGTCGCTCTAAAACGAAGCCGTAGCGACGACGCTCTTGGGTCATTGCCTAAAAGTTGAAGATTTATATTTTAAAAAATGCCGTCACTGTGATACAATAAGTTGACGAAGAAAGAAAATTTAAGAGATATAATCGTATATAGGCAATTCCAAGGAAGTATGTTAAATTTGTATTAGACGGTGCTTTATATTTTCCGAATCCTCTATGGAAAGTAGTCGCCACGGTTTGGAAGAACAATGTTTGCCTCGATCTCTATCTCCCAGTCCATTAACATCCTAATATTAAGCATAGCATCCTTCATTTCTGAAAGGTATGTGGTCTCATACGCCATGCATTTCAGGCATCTGGCATTGAGCTTCGTTTTCCTTGTCTCAGACAAAATATTCAGTTCAGAAATAATATTTACTAATATTATTTCTGAACTGGCTTTTAAAGCACTCTAAAGAGGAATTAGGATAGTAACACTTGTATTTTCAATCCCTCACTAGACGTTTGACAGGTCAGTTAGTAAAAAGATACTCACATTTTTCAAACTTTGTTCACAGAAAGCATCAAGTTTCGTTTTCTCTTCTTCCAATATCTGCATATTCTGAAAAATATGAATTTACAAATTTTTGCCAATGACTTGCTATGCTTTACTATAAACTAAATTATAGTCGAAAAAATGAGATAAGTCGGTAGAGCGACGGAACAGTACCTATTTTGAGGTCGTGGGTTCAAGTCCCAAGATAATTTTTTCCACTATAATTCAGTTTAAAACACATATGTTTAAAATACTTATAAATACTTAACAAACAGTAATAATCACAATATAAAGGCACAGAAAATATTTCAGAATAAAAAAGAAAATTTCAAATTATGTTATTAGCTTTACATTTTTATGTTAAATTTATATACATCAATGTAAAATCTTCTTCCTAAATTTTGATTTTGCATAACTTTATTTAATATCTGTACAATTTCTAATCAACATAATTTTTTGAGTGCCTATTTGAATTTATCACCATAGAAATAACTTTAAAAAGAATGTCGTAAAATTTTCATAATCATTTCTGATTATGCGGAAATTCTTTTTTGAAGAAATTGTTTCTTAGTAACCATTTTATTACATGTACGTTATATCGTTGAGGGAGGCCCTGCAAGAGCGCGAACGCTCTGGTGGCACTTTGCCACCCCGTAGGGCGGGTCGCAGTTCAGAGACCCGCCGCACCAGTCGTGGCAGCAGGGCCACATTTGAATGACAGGGGACCTAGCGATCCCCCCGTCGCGTTGAGCCCCCCGTGAAGAAAGGGGGCCACCCTTGCCGGGTCGTGGTAAGGCTCAAGGCACCACCATGGCCCGGTAGGGCAGAGAGAGGTAAAAAAAAACGTTATATCGTTATTTAGAATTTGAAAACTAATAAAATTTGCGTAGTTCAAAAACTTGAAATTCCTGAATATTTAAAGTCCTTTAAGTGGGCCAAAGTCACTTTCTATGATTTCGTTACATAGCTAGATTAATACATTGATAAAAGCATGTTACAAAATTTAAGACCGTTTCGATTCGACGGATTTATGACGGGCTTCGTGGCGTAGTGGTTCATGTACTGGACTGTCGTTCACAAGGTCGCGGGTTCGATTTCCGCTTGGGACAATCATTTGTGTGATATTCATAAATGTCATACAAATGTTCGTACTACGTCTGGGTGTTTTCTATGTATTTTAAGTATGTATTTACAAAAGAAAAGTTGTTTATGTATTATATCCGTATTCTGGTACCCAAAACAAAAGCATATAAGCTTAGCTTGGGACCAGAGGACGTTGTGTGAAATGTCCAGGAATATTTATTATTTATTTATACTTATTAGTGTTGTTAGCACAGTTGTTAGTATGTTTGTTATGATTTTTATATCTATAACTAGCTGCGCGACTTACATACGCGTGAAATTCAAAAATATTTCCCCGTTTTTGCAATATCTTTCACTGATGCTTTGCTCCTATTGGTCGCAGCGTGATGTTATATAGCCTGAAGTCTTCCTCGATAAATGTACTATCCAATACTGAAAGAATTTTTCAAATCGGATTCGTGGTTCCTGAGGTTAGTGCGTTCAAACATACAAACTCTTCAGCTTTATAATATTAGCATAATTAAAAATGTATTGTACAGATTAATTCCATCTCCTTTTTATTGGGATTCTGAATATATCTTGTTTGATAGATACTGTAAGATCAAGGATGTTATAATATAACATCAAAATAAATAATTTATTTATTACAAGACAAATTAAAGTTAAAATACCTTCATTTCTTTGTCCATAGCTGATCCAACTTTGGTCACATTAGGTTTCTTTTTACGTTGTTTCTTTATAGTTGCGGCGGCCTTACTGTAACTTTCTGATCGTAGTTTATGTTGTTGTAAAAATCGCTTTTGTTCCGACTGTAACAAACAAAAAAATATATAACAATAGAGTTTAAGACCTCTTTCTTTTTGGAAGTTGGTTTACAATTAAACTTAATATTCAAGACGTAATGGTAACTTAACTAAAAAAATTAATCAATAACACAATTCGTCAATGTTAACTAAACTTTCTTGCTATAAAAACTGTTTATTATAGACTAAAGATTTTAATTAATATAAATGTGCACAACAAAATAGCCAAATAATCAAAATACAGCAATAGCTGTTTTCATTTTTTAGTTAAGTTTAGTTCTGCACGTAGAATTGGCACCTTGATCTTATAAACATTGTGGCCTTACGAAATTATTCTAAAAATAGTGGGTAATAAGATGTGAAAATAAGTATTAACGCTAAGCAAATTTAAAAGCCACTTTATGACGCTACATAAAATGAGTAAAAAGATTGCAACGTCATTTTAATTCAGAGCGAAACATGTCGGTATTATACGCGAAATCTCCAAAAACATTTTATTTCAAACACTTTAATGTCTACGAAGCTTACAAAAAGAATTTCATTTATATGTTTAGTGTCAGACCAACAAAATCCTTAAAGTATATCTAGAACATATCTCGGACGTTGACATTGTCGAAAAGTTTTTTAATAGAAAGTCTTATCTCCCTGGTGCGATACTAAGCTGATTTGAACTCGGAATTGTGTTTCTTTTATGTTGTAAACAATCCTTTCTGAGGTGGAACTGTACACATAAAAGATTATGAAGGAAAAATATTATTGACTAACCTGTACTACTTTTGTGTCCTTCTCCAGATTAGTTTCCAAGGGGACAAGGAGATCAACATAAAACGCTTTCAACTGAAACAAACAAATAACTTATAGAATATTGGGGAAACTCACTTCGCAAAGAGATAAAAGGAATAAAAGGAAATTGTTTCATATTTGTTGTTGTTCATAGATGTTGCCTGCATTTCGTAAGCTATGAATTTGGATTCACTACATACCTTGCATTAAAACGTAGCCCATGTCCTTTCTCAGGTTCTACACTCTGTGTACTAAATTCCATTTAAATCGGTTCAGTTGTTTTGATGTGCAAGATATGTTTTATGGCATATATAATAAAGGTATTAGGTATAGGCTAGTAGTATGGACCACACTAGCAATTTACCCACGACATTTTTCGTTTAAAATCTTTACATAAAATAAAAAAGTCGTTATTTTTGTATGTATATTAGGGTCCGACCGAAACTGGTTTTCCGGCCGAAACCGAAACTGAATGTTCGGCCGTGGCTTCAGTTTCGGCCAAAACCGAAACCGAACTTTCGGTCGGACACTAATGTATATACCTCAGTATGTCCCTAGGTGAGCTTTAACGGATTATAATGCGTTTTTTTAATGAACAAAATAGTTGAAGAGGATGTGTTTTTTGTATAATTTGTAAGGATTTGGTTTCTAAATTCCACGCGTACGAAGTTACGGATAGAAGCTAGTTTTCCAATAAAATATACCTGGTCTATGGCATTCTCAGTTATAGTAGCCTCCTATTAGTGAAAAAATTTCAGGATCAGTCTATCACTTTCGGAGATTACGCCCAACATTATGCAAATATCTCTTTATAAATAGGTAGTGTAGATAGTTTTTCTTATAAATAGAAACTTACAATATTCATTTGTTGATCTTGAATTTCTCGATACACCTCCACGACTTTCATGAGAGCCGTCCCTGGAATTAACATTTACTATAATACCACAGTTAATTTTCTTATCTTGATACAACTAGCTTAACCATTTTCTTACAAATCTGAAGTTTGTGTTTTACATAAATTTTATAGTTTACTAAAATTTTATCTGATAAACTGTTTCAATTCATCTGATAAAATTTATACCTATTAAAACACTTGACCATTTAAAGTTTGCCTTTACATGTTAAATTTAATAATGAATATTTAAATATGCATGGAATGTGAAATACTTAAATTCTAGCCATTAATTTGACGGTCTTATTACAGTAAGATAGAAGAACCTAATACATGCATATTAATCTCAAAGTTATACTGATTAAGGTAGATTTTTATCAAGAATGTCTTAACTAAAATAAAATGCGTTACGCATGTTGATGAGGTTGTTGACTGTACTTTTCTTATAAGCTCATGTTTGGATAGATTCCAAAATTTCAAGATTATCATATATATAACGCATTATATGCATGATAAATAGTTTAATGGGTTTTGCTAAGGTTTTAAAATAATGAAAATATTTTGAGACGAATATTACGTCGTGAATGGATAAATGGCTATCAACATTTTAAACAAAAAAGATAGCGTGTCAACATAGGATATATCTAATAGATTCCGCACACCAGGCGTTCAACACACACCGAATTTATGCGCTATTCGCGCAGAAGTAATGTGTTAGAAATCCACGTGTGAATACAATAATATTTTTATGCTACCAATAAAAATGCATTACACTATGTGACGTGTTCGGATTTTTTGTTATTATTTTGTTCAATTTACCTATATCAGCGCATCCTCCCCATGTTCCTTGTTGCGCTTGTCTGCCAAGTTTGCCCACAGCATCGACATACAGCCGAGATGCTGCTGCTGCACCTGTGGTTAAAAAATAAAGTATGTAATTATAAGATGTATTGTATACATGAACTATTGCTACAGTTAGAACAATTTTGCAACTTTGCAATACAATAGAACTACAAATAGAACAATTTTGCGACTTTACAATTTATATTCTTGATACTAAATAACATTTGGAAAAATAATGAGTTATCTACCTTGATGATATTCTGATTTATTTTATCTTTATTTCAATGGCTTATGCAAAATAATTAATATTTAAAGTTGGGTAAATGAAATTTCATAACTAATATCTAATCCCAATTAAATAGAGGTTTGCACAACATTTATATACAGACTAGCTGTTGCCCGCGACTCCGTACGCGTGTAATTAGGAAAAAAAATTTTATCGCAATAAAAGGTAGCCTATGTCCTTTCTCAGGGTTTAAAGATTGTCTGTGCCAAATTTCATCAAAATCGGTTGAGAGGTATAAGCGGGAAAGCGTAACAGACAGACACACAGAGTTAATATGTTAATGTCCATGAGTGAGCTCTTCAAAACTACGCAACGTATTTTAATGCGGTTTTTTTAATAGTTAGAGTACCTACCTAGTTCAAGAGGATAGCTGCTTTTTATAATTTGTTAAGATTTAAAGATATAAATAAAGATAAAAAGATAAAAATAAATAAGAACCACTACACCACGAGGCCCGTCATCGTATTATTATCAATAGTAGGGGATTTATAAGATTGGAATATCGTTATCGAGTGCGTTTTCAATTCCCGCCGAGGATTAACTTTGGGAGCGGTCTTTGGAAGTTAATCCCGGTTTGGGTGTTGAAGGATCACGACCCAGACTACTTTCAGTGCGTATTTTGAGCTTAGATTTCAATACAATAGGTCATGGATGGTATTTCTATAAATATAAGGAAAGATTTGAAAATTTTTTTATGTATGTATTTGAAACTAAACATCAACTAGTATCTCATGAAGTTTTTTTTAAAAGTATTTTAATCAATGTCTACCATTCACATTTAACATTCCAGTTTATGTATCTAGGTTTCATTTTTTATGAAGTAATGCTGTTTTATCGTAAATAGATACTTCAAGTGAGCCAGATGTCATTCCATAAAAGACGAAACACGCAAAACTCATTATAATAATTAAAAGTCTTGATGTTATTTGGCACGAGTCAATAACAGAAGTAGGTAAGGTTAAATTTCGAAATGTATATCCTAAAACCGTTATTGCTGTTATTAGATGACCATTTTTGTGATTTTATGGTATTTAATTATTTTCATTAACTAGCAGTTCTTGGTATTCTTATAGGTCATTATTTTATCAAAATATAGGTAACTGACTACTAAATATAACAAAAATACCTGTGTATTTGTCTGTCTTCATGTTCATGATAAACTCAAAGAATAATAAGACTAACTAAGATTTTAAGAAGTATAAAAAATTGTGTTAAATAATACATACGTACAATAATACATACGTATTTATTGCTTAAATGATTGAAAAAAGAAACTTGCAAATATTTATTTGAAAGGCTATGTAGAGTAAATTAATAGTATACTTTAAACTAGTTTTATAAGATTTTTTTTCTTTTTTTTCCAATCTCACCCGTGACCATGGTGACTGCAGTTTCCGAAACGTTGGTCCAAAATTAGAAGCAAATATACGCGTCTAAATCCGTAAAAACTAGTTTAATTTAAATAGTTTTATAAGCTTAATATAGGATAATATTTACATTCTATTCAAATTATATTTTTGTAAGAATTATATCTGTAATTTCATACAACAAAGCGAGCTAGAAGATAAAAGTTATTACTTTAATAAATTGTTAATGTTAAGAAACCATAAAACGACCTACTAAAATATCTAAACAAAGCACATAATCCAAAGCTTTCATCATAACTTACATAAATTCTAAGGTGTAATAAAACTTCTAAACAGAAATTGGCGTAATATCTATTCACTTTTTTAATAAAAACTTTTCAAATATTCGTCTTCTTTTGATAAATGTTTATGTTATATATTACTGGGAAACAGGTAAACTACCATATCTGTACAATCTACACCCATTACAATAAAACACCCTACTTTCACAACAAAATGTAATCTTAACGGTACTTAGTTTATTTCTTTGATTTATTCATCTAAGTTTACAACAAAAGACAAATGAAAACAAACTTGAAATAAGTTACTGAAATAGGTCACTCTTTACATAAAAGTTAAGATGAAGTAAAATTAACCGTAAAATTTTTAAATAAAGAACTCTCTTATACAACATACATAGAATGAGATCCCAAACCCAGCTGATGTTACTTATCTTCACAGTGACAGGATAAGGCAGTGCACTGGCACTGCACGTACTATGACTATATGCATACCAGCTAATTAGTCCCAATAATTGTTTGTTAGAAACCAATTGTTAAACACAAGGTTAAGATTTTAGTAATTTAATTTTTATATGCAGTGGTATTTAAAGAACTACATCTAAACTACTTTCTGAATCAACCGGTCAAATTTTCTTCTAGACATCCGTAAAGCTTACTGCATATCTAAACGTACAAATGTTTAATAAGAGCGTTTTATAATTTAGCTTCATAAAATAAATGTGTTAATATTGATAAACGTTTTAGTAGTCAGTATTAGTACAGCAGTATGCACTATACTTGTCAAGCGCCTGAGAGAGAAACATACTAGTAAAAACATACTAACATAACGTTATCCCACATATTTAATCGGTGTGAAGATAAGTAAAGTCGGCTGAGTTTGGGATCTCATACTATACAGACCTCAAATGTAATACATTATGAAGATTGCTTAAGTTTATTTCTGGTTCTATGTTGGCTATAACATTCTAGATAAGCCAACTGAGACAATTTGGCACAAACCACGCCCCAGTTCCAACGCCAAGTAAGCGGAGGACACCGAGGTTTTGCATATAGATGCGCACATTTAGCTTACACTACATAAAATTAATACATTTCACTGAATACGTGACACTCAAGATTTACGAACCTTATATTTAGATGATAATTAGTTAACTAATTAGTACTACTTTACAACTTTTGATTAGTTTAACAGTAAAAAAAGTAATTAAGAACTGTAAAAAATTTAATTATCGGTTACCAATATTGTATACTTCTTAATTTAATCATTAAGGGCCTACATCAATATTATCGTCGACATGTACATATTAACACAGCTAGTAGGTATAGAAAATGAAGAATTAGGGCTATTTTTTTTGTTTACTCAAAATCTACTAAATATATTTTAATTCTGATTTACGTGTTTCTATATATAATAGTTACTTATGTTTTTAAAGTTATTTCATAAGTTAATACGCGATAATAGACCGACAAATGAAAAAAATAAAAAATGAGAGAGGTTGTTTCGCTAAGATTTTCTATCGAGAAAACTTTTTTCAATCGCGTTTCTGAGTTTATGCGATCCTAGATTATTTATTGAAAAAACATATACTTAAAAATTAGAGCTCTAGCCATTCAATCTAAAGAAACAATGAAAACTTCGTACGTAGAAAAATGCACGAAGAATTTTGGTATCCTCTTAAGATTTCGTATGTAATTACTGTTTAGTGTTCATCTCTAAACGTGACTGAGAATGTAAAATTATTTCACCTTTATAATCGTAACGATTTTGATATAAATTGCAGTGTTTCTACGACAACGGAAAGACAAAATTGACAATTTTTTTTAAAATATTATTTAAAAATATATGATATAGTTAATTATTTTTAGATCTAAATAGTTAACTAGAGAAAATTTTAGAACCACTTAAACTTTATTGCAACTAACTGAAATTGTAAAAATAAGTTACACAATTATATAACCTTATCTTGCTTATAAATTAAAGAACCTTGAAATAAGAAAATACCCATTTATATACCAAAACGTAAAGATAAAGCCGTAACACGTAACATCTCACGCAACTTATTCATAAAATAACAAATGATCGCTTGAAATAGCAATGGCGTTAGTACACAGAACATTTGTGTTGTGCTTACTAATTGCGTATTTCATGTTTGCGAGGCATGTCTTGTATCAGTGCTTACGTAAATTAATCTCTTGTCACTTGTCACAGTGACTCGAGAGCTACTTCGAGCTATTAGCGGTTAATGCAAAAGAGACGTCGTTATGGTATAGTAATAATGATATTTAAAAACAAAGTCGTATATGCGAATACGTTTAAGTACATTAGTACAGATATTATTGCTGTTAAAAGCCGTATAAATGTGTTAATTTACTATTGGTAATAAATATACAGCCACAGTATCAACCATAGTCTAAATCAACAACGTACACCTTGTAATTGACGGCTAGTGACTGCGAATGCTCCAGTACAAGATTAAGAAAATTAAATCAACTATACTGACTATATGTAAGCATAGGCATATTATATCTAATTTATTATCTATTTTTTAATTTTCACACGAAAATAACAAAAAAGGTTTAAATATACGTAACAACTTAGCAAGCGTTAATCAAGGATTACTCACCATGTAAAGCTTTTAAGTAAGCTTTTCCGGCCGTTATCATCTGACGGGCACCTGGATTGAATTTGTCCAGGATGTTCTGAAACAACAGACACCTTATTTAGATTCATTGTTATATTTAAATAGCTGTCGGTAATTTAAATGGACGTGGAGGAGGCCCGTGTCCAACGTGGGCTTTTAATGGGTCAAAAAGAATATATTTTTTTGTTATTGAGCACAAAAAAATTGAACAATCTTACGGTTAAATAACTTATATCTTTTAACGTCAACACTTTATAAACACAATAGTTACGGCGAGTGAAAATAATCTATTACTTAATGAATCTCGATCAATCACCGTGTTCATTGTTACGCAAATAACAAAGTGTTACGTTTTATTACCAACTGTTTCTAATCAACATTTGTGATGGTTCGTAATAAATACGGTTGTTCGTAGAAAAATGGTTACAATGAGTGGGACTTGAACATACGACCTTGGAATACCGCCATCGTTCTACCTCTGAGCTACAGTGGTTTAGGAGTGTAAAATATTTTTGTGGACGTAGATCCTAGAATCTTAGAACAACTCAACTATTTACTGTAAAACTTAAAACTGCTAAATTATTGCATTGTTCTTGACCCAAAATTCAGATAAATCCGATAGGAATAGGAAGGTAAGGACGTACAGTAAGTTCAGGTTACAAATATTGATTTGATAGATAGTTACGAACGAAAATAATAAAAATGCATAAAAATACACAGCAAGTGATTCGTTTACTAAATATGATGTAAATACAGTTCATTCATATGCTAAGGTAAATGAGGACTTAGACCGTAAATAGTGTTTGTTAGTGGAATGTGGCCTCTCAAGGATGCTGCAGCTTTGCCGACCTCGTTACTGAGGTGTGGCAAGCTTAGTACTCGACGGCATTCCTTTACAAATACTGTTTTTGTCGCTCTCAAGAATGATAATTACATTACAATACTCATATGATGCAAAAAAAAGTTAAGAAATAATAATTGTATTAGATTATCTTATATATAAAATTCACGTGTCACAGTGTTAGTTACCGTACTCCTCCGAAACGGCTTGACCGATCTTTATGAAATTTTACATGCATATTCAGTAGGTCTGAGAATCGGCCAACATCTATTTTTCAAAACTTTTTTTTTAATATGGCGAAACAACGTTTGCCGGGTCAGCTAGTCTTATATATAAAATTCACGTGTCACAGTGTTAGTTACCGTACTCCTCCGAAACGGCTTGACCGATTTTTATAAAATATTACATGCAGATTCAGTAGGTCTGAGAATCGGTCAACATCTATTTTTCAAACTTTTTTTTTTAGTATCATATAATGCAAAGACACAGAGAAAACAAAAATAAACAAGTACTTACACAATATTCACGAAAATTTTATTTAAACGACCTCTATTCGCTAATCGCTTACCTATGTTATGATACTACGAGTAGAATACGATACCTATACTATAGATAGAATTTTTATTTTATAAATATAATTATACTTTTAAAAGACTTAATATAAATATCTGCGTAAAGTTACAACTATTACCTACACGAATAAACGTCTGTGCGGGAATTGAATTTGTGACCTCGTAAACGGTAGTCAGTAAGAATCACAGCAACACGAGGCTGACGAAGCCTATCAATGTAAAAAACTTTATGAAGAAGAATAGAGGTAGATCACATCCTAATAACGTTTTGTTGTTCCTTCAAGTGAAGAATAATGTTGCCAGCAGTGAAAAAGGTTTTCGTGAATAAAAAAATAATAAATAAATAATAATAATAAATATTCAGGACATTTCACACAACGTCGTCAACAAAAATGTTTTCAAAATGGCCATTATTAATAAAGTAAAATCATAGGCATGAAACTTTATCACCAAAGTATAAAAATATACAAGTATAACGCATAAGTTTGTTTACTATCGTAACCCATTTAAGAGGATACCAAAATAGCTTCGTGCATTTTTCTACGTACGAAGTTTTCATTGTTTCTTTAGATTGAATGGCTAGAGCTTTAATTTTTAAGTATATGTTTTTTCAATATATGATCTAGGATCGCATAAACTCAGAAACGCGATTGAAAAAAGTTTTCTCTATAGAAAATCTTAGCGAAACAACCTCTCAAATTTTTTATTTTTTTCATTTGTCGGTCTATTATCGCGTATTAACTAATGAAATAACTTTAAAAACATAAGTAACTATTATATATAGAAACACATAAATCAGAATTAAAATATATTTAGTAGATTTTGAGTAAATAGGAAAAGTATCCCTAATTCTTCATTTTCTGTGCCTACTGGCTGTGTTAATATGTACGTGTCGGCGATGATATACGATAATATTGATGTAGGCCCTTAACTCAATGCAAATTGTGACATAATAAAACATCCGAGAAAGTTTTATGTTTCACGAATTCTACGAGTGTGATTTACACGGAAAACTAAAGTGAGGTGTTTTAAACAAAACAAATTTTAACATAAATATGAATGTCTCAACTCTAAATGCTTTTATTTCGAAACATAAAGTTAATTCAATGACGGTATATAGTATTTTCGGAGGTTTTTATTCTTATATCAATAGATAATATTGACATTGCATATTCAATAAGAATACAGGATTATATTTGTGAAAGTTTATATATTCGTCAGTAATTTCTAGTCCAATGTTCACATGGGACTCCTACAAAAAATACCAAGACGTTCGCTAAAATACCGTAGGTGCAAAATTTACATTCAACTAGTCAAAGACACCTGTTTCCAGCCCATTTCCGTCCCACTATTGAGCACGGGCCTCCTCCACTTTGGGAGAGATTGTGGTCTACTGTGCCGCGCTGACCAGGCGTATTGGCACAGGGTTTACTTTCGAGATTTCCGTCTCTCACAGAGGATGTCATCTGTGTAACTTATCCCTTAGCTGGCTTTTACAGCACCCTGGGGAGGAGATCGGGTGGTGACATTTGTATTCTTAGTCCGTCACCACACGGACAAAAAGATGAAGCTATTATCATTAAATAATATATTTTAGGTAAGATAGGAGCTACTTAATGTCACAGTCGTAATACAAGAAAACAAAAAAAAATGGTCAAGTGCGAGTCGGACTCGCGCACGAAGGGTTCCGTACCATTATCTATGCAACATAAGGCAACGTTATTAGTATCGAGAAAGAAACGGTAAAAAAATCATGTTTGTTGTATGGGAGCCCCCTTAAATATTTATTTTATTTTATTTTTAGTATTTGTTGTTATAGCGGCAATAGAAATACATCATCTGTGAAAATTTCAACTCTCTAGCTTCACCTTCACCTTCTATCACCGTTCTTGAGATACAGCCTGGTGACAGACGGACGGACGGACGGACGGACGGACGGACGGACGGACGGACGGACGGACGGACAGCGAAGTCTCAGTAATAGGGTCCCGTTTTTACCCTTTGGGTACGGAACCCTAAAAACAAAGGTCATCCCATCAGACAAGTTTCTCCGAGTAAATGTTCAACACCGCTATGTGTAGGAAGAATATTTGCACATATAAAATTGCGGTTAAAGTACTTAGCATTCTTCATATTTTATCTCATTACTGGACAAACAAGATGGTTAGTGCTTGCGGAACTTTTACTATTATGAATGCAGCATTAAATAAGCAGGCTTATTATCTAGATTTAGACATCAGAAACTTGCCACTAAATACTACAAACTCGTTTTTACTTTATTAATTGATTAGGTTAGTGATAAGAATCACACTAGGATTAGTAGTAGACCTATAACATTAATTGATCGAATAAAAGTACCTAAACGTGTGCTTAAAATAATGTGCTTATATTGCTTAATTCAATAACTAAAAACACTCTTGAAAACCCTTAATGTCGTTATTTTTATATGTATGTCCCTATGTGAGCTTATATCTGCAAAACTACACGAAGATTTTGATGCGGTTTTTTAATACATAGAGTGGTTTAAGATGATGGCTTTTTTGTATAAATTGTTAGTTTGGTTTATAATTGGGCTTAGTAACTATAAAAGCGAGTTAAACAGCGGGCTTTAGCTAGTAATCAATAATTTACTTTTATTATTACTTTTAATAAATAGTTACACCTTATACCGTAAGGTAATCTACCTCTACTAAGGTACTTCTGAATGTCAAACATAATATCGACGCAAAAGAACATTATCATTCAAAAAGGTCAAAATTTCAAAAGTTATTATTTTTTACTACCAAGTTCTTTATCTTTAATGCTGTTATTTATTTTGTTCTATTTCAATTGAAACTCTATTATAAGATCTACTTGTATTTTGGCGACTATATTTTATCGTTACATACGTACCGATTCTGCATGTACAACTAAAGTAAACTAAAAAATAAAAATTGATAGCGTCAATAACACAAATCTGCAATGTTTACAGAACTTTTTTATTTGAAAATCTATATATTATAGACTAACGATTTTAATTAATAAACATGTGCACAATAAAATAACCAATTAATCAAAATACGCCATAGTTGTTTTCATTTTTCAGGTAAGTCTAGTTTAGTTATATGCGTAGAGTTGGTACCATTATCGGTAAATTAACAATCTACATAATTCATGAAATTAGTAGATACTAAAAATAGACCAAACTAATTAATGTAAATGCCTATTTAATTTTCAGCTTCTTTTAGCCGAAGATAAGCAGTGATTTACAAATTAGATGAATGTTAACTTTACAAATTTTACCTTTCTCGAAAATCTATTTACGTCACCGTTAGTTAATTACACCGTATCTACTAAAAGGGTTGGTTTCTTTTGGCTAATTTTAAACCTTTTGAGAATTTACTTACTTTGCAGATATCGTAAATACGATTTCATTTACATAAATCCAGTTAAAGGTCATTTTTGTAATAAATGGAAAGGTTTATTGGCAATCAAAGATTCTCCCTGTCTCTCTCTATCCAGCCCATTTACGTCCCACTGTTAAGCACGGGCCCCTTTAGGAGAGATTATGGTCTACTGTGCCGCGCTGACCAGGCGTGTTGGAACAGAGGTATATTTTCGAGGTTTCCGTCTCTCACAGAGGTTGTTATCAGTGAGCAATATCCCTTAAAGATTAAACACATGCAAATAACTTCGGAGAAAACCTGTGTTGAATTTTAAATAGTATTTTTGCAATATAGTCACATTAAAACGTAAAATGTTCAAATAGTTATTTATTCAATGTTATTTGTTATGTTAGTTGAAACGCGCTAACATGACATGCATATTAAATACGATCTAAAACAAATTGTTATTCGTTCACGTATTGCATTAATATAGTCGTAAACGTTTAGATACGCATAGTAAGGCGACCCTGGCGTTAAAGATTTTCCATCGTAAGCAAGTTAGGGTACAACATAGATCACACCCTATAGATTCCACACGGAAAGCATATCGAATATAGGCGTTGTTATCGCATCTTCTTTAGTTATAATAAAATAAAATTAAATGTGGTGTCGTGGGACACCAGGTACGAACGAAGTTCCTTCGGCTAATGTAGAATCGACACAATTTGCAAAAAAAGAAAGAAAGAGAACACTACTCGCTTGTGTATACGACTGTCGCGCTTGCGCACGTCTCATTTAACGCTTTTATTCCACGGACTTTTTTCCACGGACTTTTTCTTACGGTTTTACTATCACATTTTTTTCAGTTCAGTCGCGCAGCAAAATCCCTATCTTCTCCAAGCCTGCCGTAAGGAACTTCGTTCCAACAAAGTCGTTATTTTTGTGTTTATGTTTCTGTCTGAGCTTATATTTTTAAAACTACTCAACGGCTTTTGATGCGTTTTTTTTTAATTATAGAGTAGTTCAAAAGGACGCCTTTTTTGTACAATTTGTTAACATTTGGCTTTGAATTCAAGTTGTGAGCAACAGTTAGCAGGTAATATATGAGAAATACGCGTGTGATTTTCCTACAATTAATGAAACTGCATTTTTTCATACCTCGCAAACCGCGCCTTCCTTTTTGGTGTGTTTAGTCCTTAACAAAAATCTCGTAATATTCTATCTATTGGCCATGATCTGTGGAGTACAAGTGTGTGATGTATAAAATGGCTGAGTATTCCGGCTCCGACCATCCTAATCCCCAGGTTATTACCACATTACAAAAAGCCAGTGCATTTTTCTTTTACTCCAATATCCGTAGCTATCGTAGGCCTGAATACGTGCTAATGTGTTTTACGATCACGATTTTTTATACTATGTATTTGTTGAACAGCTGTTTATGTTTTATTCATCATGTATTTGCTTGTGACGTGTTTTTAAATTGCTAGAAGAAAGTTAAAAGAAGTTAGTGAAATACTTTCTCTATTCTATAGTTGTAAGTATGCGCCATATGAATATAGGTAAATATGTTCAAAATTATTTGAGTTGAATACTAAGTCTGTAGTTTGTTCAATAAAAAATGCTGTGTTCAGTAAAAAATAATTATACGTAACTAGGTAGATACTGTTCACGTATGAACATACATACGGACAAGTCCACCCTAGGTTATATATATTGAATAACTAACTTTCCGTTTAAGAATAAACTCACGTATTAATATAATCAGCAAATTCCTTCTATGCTCTATTTTAGTAACTCTCCGCGGTCACGTATTTTGCATATGTGTGTATAAATGAAACTACTATATAAACTATGTATGTCTACAATAAACCAGTCCAGTGAAATCACCCGAAGTTTCATTGACTCCCTCCTCACCACGTGGCTATCGTCGCGCCGCCCTAGCGCTGCCTGAGTCCAGCGCCGCGTCGCTCTAACAATCGCGCTGCCCGAATTCAGCGCCATGCCGCCGCCCTAACCGTCGCGCCGCCCTAGCGCTGCCTGAGTCTAACGCCGCGTGGCTCTATACTTCGCGCCGCCCTACACCATCGCTGCACAAACCTAACAGTGCCTAACATCATGTAGCCTAGGTACTGAGCGTCTACTACGTCCGACAAATCAATAAGGTAGCGAGAGTCTACGTGTTTACGAGTATCTATGGACTCTCGTTCTGTACACGCCTGTCAGCGAGCAACACAGCACGTTCCCGGCGTGTCCATTTGGTCCTTCGAGGTAAGAACTAGCATTTCTCTTTTCTATTACTACTTGTGTCTTATTAAATCACAGGCTGGTGAGCCCTATACACTCACTGGTACTGTTATGTGTTGAAAGCTGTTTATAACTCAGTTGCCTTCGTGCGGTAACGAATCAGGCATCGGTCTCCCACAAGCGGGTCGCCCCGATGCTCGAGAAGTCGTATGTAATTGTATTATACCGTAACGGGAAAAGAGAGCGCAACTAAGTTTAGTCTTACATCTACCAATTACAAGTAGTACCATCACTGGAAAAGAGATATTGGAAATACAAGAAGACATAAATTGAGGAATGAAGAAATATCAAGAAAATATCACAAGAAAAGAATAATGGAACAGAATAATACGTATTAGTTTTTAAAAAGAAATAACAGAAACTCGTAGACATCTGCTGCCCAAGAAGCTACAGACCTACTTATGAAACAGATTACGTTAATCAAGAATGAAATTAGTCTACAAGTGCAAAATGAGCTCAATAAAATAATTGCTGACTTACGCAAAAAGAATACGCATAAAGAAAGTCACTGACGAATGCATTCGAATGTCACACTGGTCGTGATCGTGACATTGACATGAATTGAACTTTATTAATGAAAAGATATTGCTATTAGCACAGAAAAATGCGAATTCGCCAAAATAACTAGTACTCTACGGAATTATGACATCATGATGTGTTTACGTTCATATAAAAGCGCTATATAAATAAAATAAAAGGGGTAAATTAGTATTAGCACCTCATGAATATGGTACCTTTGTTATAAACCTTATCAATTTTAAGCAGCTGCATATGCATTAAGACAATATTACAAGCAAGGAATATGGATTAAAATCGTCACATGGGATCCCATTTCAACAAGAACTAGAAATACACAAATTGAGGAATACGCAAGGAACGAAATAAATCAGAATCAGAAACTCAAAGTGATTAAACAAGTCATGGGTCAAGTCTTAATTCAAGTCAAATGAGAAAAATAAAAATCAAATAGACGTTACGTCGCAAATTTGTTTATCAATTGAGTGAAACAATTAAAACAACACGTATTTGTGTAAACGAGTTACTGCCATATCAGCACAAATACGCACGTTGGCGGTCAATGCAGAATATAAGCGAAAATAATCTAACAACACAAAGCAAGAGAGTAAACAGAGTATCACACATACAAAAGTTATTGCCACAAACACGTTGGAATTACGGTAACACTAATCATCATGGGCACAAAAGGGCACTATACCTCCATTCTCTCCGCACTTCGAGAAAATATAAATATATAGGGCGAATTCAATGAAATGTCATTTGCGCAGAGTAATAGGCGCATAAACAGTTGCATGTGAAGAATTCTTACATCAGACAAAAGCATGGTTATACTCAAGACTACTATGTGTACTATGTGAGGACATTAATGATAATACGGTACTGAAACCAAGTTACTTCATAATTGGGAATGAAACTCCTGCTACTAAGAACCTACATACAACAAAAAAAATGAAAAAGGGAAAGCTGGGCTAGTGATTATATTCATCATCTACAATATAGATATAGATGGAAAACAAGAGAAGATAATTCAAAGACGAGTACCTTAGTATTATAATAATAAAGGACGAAGACATACGCTTAGCCAAATGGCTACTGGCAAAAGAAAGAAATACACACTTGAAATGATGGATTAACAAAAGTAGTAACGTTAAAAAGATGTTCGGGGTCACTTACACACGATCAATATACACAAAGATACCTTTACCGGTACAACCAAACGATGAGAATAGCGGTAACGTAAATGGTTAGCAGCACAGAATATAAATCCACCATGCAAAAGTCTATCACCTGGATTCTATACAACAAATGACTCAACAAAGATAAATGGAGGGACATTACAAATCGAGACAAACATTAATCAAAACGACCTACAAATAGACATACAAAAGTTTACTAATATTATCATGGATTTCAAGCAATCATGCAACAACCCAGGAGACGCGACGACACACATTGCAACCAATTTTATCAACACCTAGAACACAAGCAAAACAAGTTAACCACATTATGAGGATACAAATATCAGCAATATTCGGGCAACAAATTCGAAAATATGCGTTTCACACTAATGAAAACAATACCTATTTCGTTGGCGGCATAATTAAGACAACACTTTACTAACGAGGGTAACTCGCCCTGATCCAACTAACAACAGAAGAGAAATTGACATTATCAGTTACCGTATTACGAGTGTCCTAAATAATGATACTAAACAGATATCAGGTACTTACGACCATATGACTGTGTGTGGACACGGAAAATTATAACATGACAAGGAAAATCACTAAATGCGTACTTATACACATACCAACATCCTTACGACTGAGAATTACGAGTACACGTAAAAATGGCACGGGGCATTAGAAGAAAAGGAAATGTATAATTTAACTAAAACGTCATGTGAGATGAACAGACACTACAAATCATGATGTATACAGGCACATGTTACTAATAATGAAGCGATAATTGAGGACAAACAGTCTAGGAAAAAAAAAAAAAGTCCGTAACATAATAAATTTGGCATGTTTCTACCATATTGATCACTAATCATTCAGAAGAAAAGAAGATGGCAATTAAGGCATTAACGAGAATATACAAGAAGTTCAGAGGAGTTTATAATCAGGTCAGTTATCCAGGATGGCAACCAAGGCTAGGAAGGGGTCCAAAAAATTGTGGAATTACGGAATACGAATTTATGACCCAAAATTGTTAGAAAAATCAGAACATTACTACTGCCGTAAAATAAAAATGAAACCAATTAATATACGTCTGCTAATATAAGACTTAAACAGCGGGTCAAAATATACCACTATTATTCTATCAGGCAGCGGCTTCTAAAGTTTTTTTGGATGGAAAATGGGAAAAGGAGGCAAAATCAAATTACTCTAGGAAGACTGCACAAATGATTATTTCTATTTTTAAGACAAGTGTTCGAAAACATTGAAAGAAAATACAATTCGAGGATTATGGAATTGCATCTAAGAATATAACGCCTAAATACATATTGAAGAAGCCAGAAGAAACTCACCAGACATAAAAAAAAAAAACAATATTTTATTACCATACCTAGATTATGCAAACAATTTCATGGCTCATTCATGAAAGCAATACATGAAAATATTATAACTATCAGATAGAGAGAAAATGATACAATCAAAATTTTTACATCGAAATGAAGTCGTCAACGTCGTTACTTATGTGTAAACATATTTCTGAAGAAAACTATCTAATGGGGTGGTCAATTTAAAATACTACTATAATGCATTTGGACTCATAACCAAAGGACATACAAACAATCGTATGACACAACTTATAAGAAAAAGAATTTGTATACAAAGACCTCCATTATGGAAGAAAAACGGCTGTAGGAAGCAAGTACCTACATTGAAAAAAGCAATAAGCAAACAAGGGTTGGAAGCAAACTTACAATAAGAGCCATGAAAATATCTGTGGAAATATACAATCTAAAGAAAATTGGCTAAATCTATTAACCACACAATCATGTCGATATAGGACATACAAAAATACTTATGGAAATATAAACGTACAGTCTTTAAGCAAAAAAATATATATCACATTTGTGAAGAAGTGTATACCAATAAATTGACAAGAGGTTACGAGAGTTTACAGTACAGCACGAAAAGACTCGGATATAAATCATTCAAGAACTGACCGCGAGGTTATCGCAGCTAACTACTAAAACGGCACAATAAAGACTGAAATTACGTGTAAATAATGATAAAATGAAGAAACATCTGTGCAGATATATAACATACCGAAGATAGTACGTGTGCCTTAAACTAAAATACGTTTGCAATTATTTCTATATGCTATTGGCACCAAAGGAAGTATAAAACATGGAATCACATTTATAGAAACTTAATAATGACGCAACGCAATAACAAAGGATTTAAGATAAAACTATTAAACGTACCCGGTGTACTACAAAATACATAATAATGAAATTAAAGGGAGCATATTTAACACTGCTATTGAACGTAAGAAACAAATCACTAACAATTCTACAATGCCACTTAATGAACAATTGAACTAGAGGCATATTTCTATCTCTGACAATACGACGTCGACAATCTGTGTATGTATTTCTCTTCTAATGGCCATTTATAACGTTGATCTAAAGTTACCAGACATTTCCCTGTCAAGAATTGTAAAAATGATTGTACAAAGTAATGAACACAAAACATACTTATTCTCCATCTAGCCATCCATCAGCCCCTTTTCCGTCCACTGCTGGACATAGGCCTCCTCTATAAGACACCTTAACGCACGGTAGTGCGCTATTTGCATCCAAAGATACTTATTATCATTATCAAATAAACTAAAATAACAGAAAAACGTAAAATAATCAAAATTACGAGCGCTCGGAACTGTATACAAACAAATTATCACAAAACAAAAACCTGTCCAACGAAAAACAGAAAATCAACGAAAAATCTATACGATGCTAGATCTAGCAAGAATATGAAATTGACACCAAGCGTGTACTAATGTGGAATACGGGATGAATTTGAAACATTATTGTTCGGATGACAAAAACGGGCACATTTAACGATAAAGCCACTGTAATGACATTTATTAAAGTTTTATGAAAATCGAAGTTCAAATATAATCATCAAACAAACCAAGTCTAAAAACATTGAAAAACATTTAAAGACGCACGGTGCCAGAAGTCCTCCATTTAAATGTACAGAACATAAGAAACATGAACATGTCGCCTGGAAAAATACTATCAAGCTATGCAAGTCTTACCAGTTCAAAGCTTAAGAAGCTAGTGTAGTGGAAACATTGACAACGTGCACGGAAAGCAGCCTTCCTTAAATATACGATGCAACAAAAAACAAAATTCTAATGCCTGTACCCAAGGAATAATCGGGCAAGAGTTCAAATAACGCTTAGTGCGATCGTTGCTAAAATACATTTGATGCAATAATGTAAAGTCCTCCAGAGTTATCATATTTTTATTAAGAAATCAACGAAACCAGTCAATCAAGTAAAGAAGAAAGGAAATAATGAAAACATACAAATCACAAATACATATCGCACTACCCGTAAAAAAGGGACGTCAGTGAACTTGCGTCAAAAATGTTTTATTGCATAAATAAATCGAGCTTTACGGCTTACACCTTCTATCAAAACCTAGTGAAGCTATCGACAAAAATGAGAAGTCAATATGTATATCATAATTGTAACAAAACAATCCAGCTGGTCAGAATGATAATAATCAGTGAACATGTCGCAATGCTGCTATAAACAGAAAGTCCCTGTAATAACAGGGAAACGAAGAGAAATTTCATTTTTATGTATTTTGTCACAAGACAAGAGCATTGCATACCTGTACATTAAGAAGAGGATATCCCGAGGAAGAAGTTTTATGTGCGGGGTGGTGAAGATAATGCACCATCTTACATAATTGCATTATTGACAATCAGTGAAAGGGACCACAATATTCTTGTTTAAATAATATATCATCATCTAAACTGAATACCTGTAAACTGAAACAACATGATGATAATTAATTATTATGAATATACCAAACAAAGAATAAGAAAATTTAACCAAAACCAATAACTCGAGTTGGATAACAATTGGACAACTTTAGACCACTGTTAACAAGAAGGACGAAAATATAAAAAGAAATATACTTATATGTATATGAAGGATACGAGATAAAGAAGCTGAGCAATACAATATGCAGAGATTGAAAATAACATTAATGAAGTGAGACAGAACTAACCCATTATAATACATATTTCTTGGGGAAAAATATTTCACAGAAGAAGGATTGGGCCCGGGCCATAAAGAAATGAAAATTATTATTTACACTTTATAACACTATATCTACTTAATACATCTTTATATATTATATTGCATGAAATTTTTTGATGATTAATGAACATTATATTGAATTAATATTGCATGAAAACTCACTCCTACTTATTGTATGAGATATCTAAGTATACATTACATGATACACTAATACAATACTAACAATTTACACGGTTACTAATGTACTAAAGTATATTAACACAAGTATATACAACTTATTCTTCATAAATCAGACTATTAACGTTTGTATTCAATACTAAAATTATTGAAAAATAACAGCGGGGGATGTTGCCAAGGGAGCCCACCACTGGAACAGCCCCGGTGTGACCATGACGCTGATGACACCACATCCACGGCGAGACATCGCGAGGCAGGACAACGTGCAGTCGCAGGGTGTCCAAGCTGTACGAAATGAAGTCCTTCCCCGGAGAGTGGCAGAAGAAAGTCTTCAAACTTAGAAGAAGAGATCCAGGCACTGCATGAACCTTACAGAAGCGTGCAGTCAGAACTTATCGACATTACATATAACAATTCTGTGACGTATGATGATTGCAACGTCACGGAGGAAACGGCCATTCCGCCGCTACCACCAGTATCACCAACTAGTGATACCGAGGATTATCCTTTCCCGCCATTACCATTGGATCCACTGGAACCAGTATCAGAACCTACAACAGAACCAATAGAATGCCTTACGAATGAAAACGTGCAGATGGAAGAATGCCAGGAAGAGCAATTGGTAATGGAACCAGCTATCAAAGAAGAGGTTGTTGGAGATAGTTTCGAACCTATACATCGAATCTACAAACAAAGTTTACACACACTAAAGTCTCTACTAAGTACTCTGGTATAAACAGAATGTAGTCTTGAAGGAAGAGACAGATAAATACCATTGCTACAATAATAACACCAAAAGAGGAGTACAATTACTACTGGAAGCTATGGAAGCAGATCCCGAGGAAGTGGGATTAAAGTCCGCAGCAGTGAAGAAAAGGCAATACTACAGAAGTTGCATTGTTGATTACGTGTACGAATATTATCATTACACTTAGACAAGCAACATAAGCAAAGCAACGAGCGGCTTTGTGAGGTCTTCAAGATATGCGAGTTGAAATCCCTGCCTGGAGAGTGGCAGAATGTTCACGTATGAACATACATACGGACAAGTCCACCCTAGGTTATATATATTGAATAACTAACTTTCCGTTTAAGAATAAACTCACGTATTAATATAATCAGCAAATTCCTTCTATGCTCTATTTTAGTAACTCTCCGCGGTCACGTATTTTGCATATGTGTGTATAAATGAAACTACTATATAAACTATGTATGTCTACAATAAACCAGTCCAGTGAAATCACCCGAAGTTTCATTGACTCCCTCCTCACCACGTGGCTATCGTCGCGCCGCCCTAGCGCTGCCTGAGTCCAGCGCCGCGTCGCTCTAACAATCGCGCTGCCCGAATTCAGCGCCATGCCGCCGCCCTAACCGTCGCGCCGCCCTAGCGCTGCCTGAGTCTAACGCCGCGTGGCTCTATACTTCGCGCCGCCCTACACCATCGCTGCACAAACCTAACAGTGCCTAACATCATGTAGCCTAGGTACTGAGCGTCTACTACGTCCGACAAATCAATAAGGTAGCGAGAGTCTACGTGTTTACGAGTATCTATGGACTCTCGTTCTGTACACGCCTGTCAGCGAGCAACACAGCACGTTCCCGGCGTGTCCAGATACTATGAACGGAATTTTATCTGCCAAACATGTTTTAATATAAAATATTCGCTAAATTCTTTTAATTATCATCTATAAATATTATCATTATCATAAAATCATCGATCATCATCATTTTCCTATTGCGGTAAGAAGAGGCTATAGAGCGCCATCTGTTACGATCCAAACAATAAATATTATTAATTAATATTTAATCATTATTATTTATCCTTGCAAATCAGGCTAAAATGATTCAGAATAAATATTTATCCTATAAACCTGATATTTTCAAAGTTAGCTATCCATTAACATTTTAATTAGATAACTCAAACCAAACACGTTTTACAAACAGTTAACTTATTTGATGTTTACAAGTGTAAACCTGTATCTGCATTTACACAGTACCGAGTAACATTATCTTTCAAATCCTTATTACAAAAACACGGTTTATTACTCCACGATTTTATCATAAACATTAAGATGTGGCTTCAAAGCATTAATCCAACAAGAGTTGTAAGCGACCACCACTGAAAAAGGCACGAGAGCAACGTGTACGGACACTGTCGCCTCTTAGGGAGCGCAAGGTGATTTTGTGTGGAGCGTGCGTAGCGAACAATGAAATCACGTAACCGCTACGCGTGTGCGTCTCATGGCACTATATTAATCAAATACAACAGCATAATATAACAGCTCCTGTCGGTTCAATACTTTAAAGATGTGGCAGATCAGCCGGCGTATTATGAGCTTTTTAAAATCATTCAAGTTCCAGGCAGGCCGTAAACTGCATGGCTTAATTAGATATTATGGCAAAAATAAAACTTTTAGTTGAAAATTTTTTGTTAGTACTTTAACTTTAAGTTGTACCTTCTCCTTAAACATATTAATATATGACTGGTTTAGCGAACTGACTGACTAATAATTTGTTCATAATACGAATTTGCCAGAAAGTTCAATTCACGGCGTAAACTGCCTGTAAATAAAAGCTCTTAATACGGCCGCTGTACATTAGTATACCTATTAGCGTTAAAATAAAATGATCTTAAACAAAACGAGTTAAACATGTTTTCCGATGAATTATATTGCATACCAAAATTATAAAGTCTGCATTTTTATTCGTATTTCCGAGATGCATTCTATTTATAGCACTTGCGTACTGCTGTGATGTTAAAGACCCCTACATATGACGGAAATTAACCAAATATAGGTACTTTCACTAGAGGATATTTGTATAATTCTTTTCATTAAATTGCATTAAGTACATAGGAGAAGAGTAGTGTAGTAATAGATAAATAAATATTCTTGGACATTTCACAGAACGTCCTCTGGTCCCAAAGTAAGCTATATTTCTATGCTTGTGTTATGGGTACCAGAATACGGATATACTATTTATACTACTTTTCTTTTGTAAATACATACTTATAATACATAGTAAACACCCCGATGCAGTACGAATATTTGTAAATTATAAAGATCACACAAATGATTGTCCCGAGCGGGAATCGAACCCGCGACCTCGTGAACGGTAGTCCGTTACATGAACCACTCCACCGCAAAGCCCGATAAATAGTAATGGCACACAAACATGTATAAATTTGACGGCGTAGTGGTTCATGTACTGGATTGCCGTTCACAAGGTCGCGGGTTCGATTCCCGCTTGGGACAATCATTTGTGTGTTATTCATAAATGTCATATAAATGTTTGTACTACGTCTGGGTGTTTTCTATGTATTATAAGTATGTATTTACAAAAGAAAAGTAGTTTATGTATTATATCCGTCTTCTGGTACCCACAACACAAGCATAATAAGCTTAGCTTGGGACCAGAGGACGTTGTGTGAAATGTCCATGAATATTTATTTATTTATTTATAAATAAATATGATTATAAATATACCGTAATATTCACGTAAATAGTTTTAATGAAGTATTGCGTTTACTATGGCAATCAAATAACAAACTAACAAACTTCACTTCACGACATCAGAATATTTTCGACCTAGATTTACACTTAATTGGCTTAACAAGCGCAGGAGAAAATGAGGTGGTAATATATTTCTTCTGTCCTTATCCCATTATTCGGGGTCAGCGCATCATGATAAGGTAATAATGTATTTATAATTCGTTACCACATAAACATTTTCTTTACAATAAAACTGACAACATACATATAAACATGTTACATGTAGTATAAACAGTTTATGTTTTAAATAAGTTATCTGTTTCCTTCTTTATGATGGTTCAATAGAGGGCGATGACTGAAATAAATATATGGCTTTTCGGTTTGGACGGCCCGGAAGCAATTTTTCACCGGATTCAGACGTACCTTTTTAAAATACCGAACAGGCTGCGGGGATAGGCGCGCTTATTGCTCGCGTCGAGAGCGTAAATCTTAAGGGAGGATTCTGTATACAGCAGACGACTAAGGGTGAGAAATAGATTCGCACTTAGAAAAATTAAGCAACTCGTGAAGGGGAACGGTAAAACATTTTTTTGGGGTTACATTTACAGTTCACACATTTTTTGTATTGAAACAAAAGCACAAAAATTCGTTTATTTCACAAATAATTGCATTTAGCTGAAAATAATACGGCCAAAAGTAGGTACTATGTATTCTAATAATTGAAAAAAAAAAAATTCTCTTGAACAATGTAATAAAAAAACTGCATGGAAATTCGTTGTGTAGTTTTGAAGATATAGACTCGCATAGACAATCAGACATCGCTTAGACATCGCTACATACAAAAATTAACGATTTTGTTTTATAATAATGCTTTAAAACAGCACAATTTTGTCTTATTTTATCCCTTATCTTATCTCTTGGTAAGTTATCACCGGCTTTATTCTAAAATATCTAAACAAGTAGTTCTTTCTTGTACGCAAATATAAAACCAGATTTTATGCTGTATTTCAGTTAATAGTTTAAAATAGTATAGAAAAATCACTACAGTAACTAAAACAGTAAAAATCTAACCTATAAATATCAATATTTCAGCTAAATTACAAATTTCAATGTATATCATGAGTCATAACCTGAAATTTCCGAAACAGGTCACGTTCGTCAGAAAAAAAGATGATGTCTTTTGACATAGGTGAAATTCGCATATGATATTGTATCGCAAGCTAGCTATTCTAATGTAATAGTGGGACTTTATACTATCCTCTTTATTTGTCGGGCACGTAGCGCACGACATTTGGTACAAAATTGCTTGGGGTGGACGCCGTGACGTTACCGGCTTTCCTACCCTTTTGGGGCCTAATGTTCTACGTACGCTCCGTGTTTTTTACTATCTCTGAGAATATTGGGCATTTAAATTCATATAGAATTTTACGATATTTGAAAATGGAATACGTGGTAGAGAATTTAGTTTTTACTATAATTTTTTATTCCTGTACCTATGTTCCTATGAGAGCTTAAGTCTTTTAAAACAACGCGAGGAATTATGATGGGTTGTCTTTTAATAAATAGAGTGGTTAAAGAGGAAAAATTATATGTATAATTTGTTACGATTTGGTGTATATTTCAAACTCCATGCCTACAAAGTTGCAGGCTAATGATAAATAATGATTAGGTACGCATGGTATTTACACTAACTATCCGCTGACCTGTCTGTAGATTATTTAAAAAGCCAAATGTAGAGCGATTGATTATAATGTATGCCGCATGACAACCGTTTTGTGAATGGTTAGCGCATGTTGTAGGAATACCATATATACGAGTAGTTGACGGGCCTCGTGGTCGAGTGGCTTAAATAATGGACTACCGTTCACGAGGTCGCGGGTTCGATTCCCGCTCGGGACATTCATTTGTGTGATTTTATAAAAGTCATACAAATGTTTGTACTGACTGCGTCTGGGAGTTTTCTATGTATTATAAGTATGTATTTACAAAAGAAAAGTAAGCTATGTAGTATATCCGTATTCTGGTACTCATAACACAAGCCAATAAACTTAGCTCGGAACCAGAGGACGTTGTGTGAAATGTCCATAAATAAAATTGTGTGAAATATGAATATATAGTATTTTAATTTATCATGGTATTACTAACGTTAAATACGTATACCTATTGAAGTAATGATAGCTTCCAAACGAAGTATAGTCTGTTATTTATTAATGTAACTGCTTTGCTGTGCTAAAAGGAACTGGGCGGAAACAGACAATATAATACTAATGGCATTTATGTTTATATTATTATATTTTAATGCAAAATATAAGTGAATAAATACATTTTATTATTGAAATTAAAAATAAACATTAATACATTTTATTAAATACCAGTATAAATATAAAGAATACTTTTAAACTTTTTTAACGGTATGTTATCGCTAATAAATCAAAACTCTTAGCAAGTGATACAAAACTACTTTAATTTAGTCATAAAGTTTGCTAAGCAATCAAATTAAAATGAAAAATCATTTAATCAAGTAGACTTTTTTTTTTTTGAAAATTATGTGCTTATGTTTTTTAGAAAATTATGTGCTTATGATAGGGTCCATACAATGTTTTCCATCCCACCGGTTCAGGACGCAATCTGCTGAGAAGAACCGGCGTAAAACATTCATTCGGCGAAGAAACTCAGCAGAGCTTTAATTAAATCAATATTTTAAAAAAATTGTCTATTTTACTTACAATTCTAATAAAACGTCACAATATAGAATATGTATTGCTCCAGAGCAACCTACTCCCAAGCTTTATCATCTTTAATATAATCAGAAACTTTATAATACACCTTTTTACATAATTTAGTTTTAATCATCAGTAAAGTAGCAGGTTATTGTTTGCCAGTAAGCCAAAAGAAAACTTTAAAGTACCAACAAAAACTTACCTATGACAACCGCTAAGCAGGCTTAGTGCTTATTAATTTTATGATTTTCATCTATTGTTTTAAATTATAAATGATCGTCTTTACACAATAAAATTATTGTCACGAAATCGTGACTTAACTAAATTATACAAAATCCTTGTACAGTAAATGTGACAAATTAAGATACGTGTATCCAATTGACCTCAAACAACAGCACGAATTATATGATAACCTACTAAAATATAAATATCCTTTATATTTTTTAAACTTTATTGTTAAACTAGCTGTTGCCCGGGACTTCGTACGCGTGGAATAGAGAAAATTTTCCCCGTTTTTGCAACATTTTTCACTGCTGCTTCGCTCCTCTTAGTTGCAGCATGATGTTATGTAATCTATAGCCTTCCTCGATAAATTTACTATGGAACACTGAAATAATTTTTCTAATCGGACTAGTGGTTCCTGAGATTAGCGCGTTTAACAAACAAACTCTTCAGCTTGATAATATTAGTATAGTTTGTATTAGCACAGGGTAGGTAGGGACTCACTCTATATTTTTTCAGGCGTTAATTGTCCCACTGCTGGGCACGGGCCACACTACTACCATACTTCTACAGGACCACTGTAGGAGGAGTTGGGATGAGAGACGAAACACTCAAAACTAAACCCTGTGCCAATACTATGCCGCAGTATAGATACTGCGGCATAGTATTGGCACAGGGTTTAGTTTTGAGTGTTTCGTCTCTCGCAGAGCAACTTATCTGTGTACAATATACCTTAGCTGGTTTTTACAGCACCCTAGGAGGGATAAGGGGTGGTGACACTTATATTCTTAATCCGTCACCATGAACAACGTTTCTTTACCAAAAAGAACAGAACATAATAATCTTATTTTTCGATAACGTTCTTTTAAAACATATTGTGTTCAATTTTCTAAACATAAGTTACAAAGTACTGAGCTTATCCATGTTTAAAATCTTTTATAAAATGTTCATGTAAACAAACAAAATGCTAGTTGAGCAGCGAGACGACGGCAGTGTTTGTACAAAGCACTTGTTGCAACTTAACCAGACAGGAATATGGCTGTTTTTTAAAGATACGAGTATATGCAGAAATCCAAGCAAACTTTGTTCCTCATATAAAAAGACTCAGAACTTTTCGTAGCAACCCCTTACTTTTAAACTTTAAGATTAAAAAATCGTCTGATACTTGTTAGTTAAAAGTAGGTGATGAAAGAAACTAGGCTAACTTTTTAGGGCGAATTTTAGGCTATAACAAATTACAAGATAAGACCGCCTTTTGTACATAATATAAGATTTATTGTTATTAATATTTGTAAGTTATTTTCTGGCGTACAATAAAGAGCTTTCATTCATTCATTCATTCATGCATACAAAAAGAAAAAAATAACAAAAGCTTCGATATTTCTGAGTTTAGTTCTATCAAAGTTTTATAATTATTTATTCCACATGTGTATTATAAATAAAGACTATATGGATAAACTTTTAGCTAGCAATTATTCATATTAAAACATTCAATACTAACTTATTACAGCGGTTTGAAAACTATTGCCACTAGGCAGATAATTGTTAAATTTCAATCTGAGCTCTACTTTACACTGCAGACTTCTTAACGTAATCACGAGCGTGCAATTTGTTACGGATTCAACAATGCACCTCTTAAGTTCTTTGCTACGGCAAAAATAAAAGACTTCTTTTAAGTTCGCTAAATGAAGTCGACTACAAAAGGCGGAGCCGAGCGCAATTCAAATGAACGCGAGCGGTCGCCGTTCCAGGCTCTGATTTCATACTTTTCAAAAGTTTAATTTTTCCAAAGTTTCACTCGGCGGACGACGCAAATACTTTAAGATTTTATTCGTACTCCAACCATCTGACTCGATGATTTTACTTAAAAGCTGCTAATCTCAATGCTTGTAATTAATCATGGTTTGTTCGACTCGTTAATGACAAAGTTTTTTCGGAGTTTTATACAATAGAACCAAAATATACATTGTATAAAACCATTGAGTAAAACCCTAGAGTAAAACAAATAAAAAAGTCATAGATCATTATGACGGAAATAATTTATTAGTCTGTGCTGCACAGAGTATCTTAATACTGTATGGCAAGGCCGACGAGTAACAGTTCATATTTGTTATTTATGTATGTAGACCAAGTGAGCATGCTACAATTCATTGTTCCTCGTCGTTATGATGTAGATGTATATTTGTTACCATTCACCGTCGTTTAGTGGCACGTTTAGAACAAACACAAGGTCAGACTGCTGTCAAATTAGCTTTTATACAGAACATTTAGCCAATGGAAAACGTAATGAGCTGAACTTGAATTACTTAAGTACTCCAATGTTCAAGTTAATGATAATAAGTTCTAAAGTGTAACAAGTTCTTTAAGATTTATTTTGTTTAATGGCCACTTAAGTAACTTTGCGTTTTAGCAGAGTTATACATTTTAATAAATAAGTATTGTAACAATGCAACATATTATTACTCTCAAGAAGCAACAACTTAGCGCTCCAACTATACTACCCACATCTACATAGAAGCGCGCACGCACACAGTGAGACGGCACTGTACACCTACACCGCCGGATCACTATATAAGACGACCGCAGGCGACGATTTATTCAGTCGTTAGCTAGACGGCAAGGAGTGCGATAGCTCCCGCAGTCCACTCTGTTGTCTTGCGCATACTCTGAGCGGTAGCTCCCGCAGCCCTCAGAAAAAGTGCTAAGTAAGCTAGGAGGTTAAGGAATGCGGTAGCTCCCGCAGCCCATTCCAGGAACCACGTACAGTATTCACGTACATTTACCTATAAGTACCTATTAAGATTTATTGTATTATTGCCAACATAGAAATAAAGAATATCGTTTGTCAATATCATTGGCTTTTATTCATCCGGCAACACCACATTGGCGCCCAACGTAAATAAGCCACAAATTGATATCTACCCACATTTTCAAGATGTCGGAAGAAAAAAGTTTGATGATTATGACACAAGCACAATTCACGGAATTGATAAACAAGTTCACGAGTAACAACACGCCTAAAAATAGTTTTGCTCGGTGCACAAAAAGGTACGACGGTGAAAGGAACTACAATAAAGTAGAGAATCTTCAAGAAATATTTGATAAACTACGAGAATACAAGTTAAAAGCGAACAGAAAGAAATGTAAATTCGGCTGTACTGATATAAAATACTTAGGACATGTTATTACACCAGAAGGTATAAAAGCCGACCCACAGAAAGTATCAGCGATCGCAAATTTAAAAGAACCAAAAACGCTAAAACAGCTTATATCATTCCTTCAAACTGCATCATGGTACAGAAGATTCATAAGCAACTTTGCACAAATTGCGCAACCTTTAACTAAACTGACCAAAAAGAAAATAAGTTGGCAATGGAAGTCAGATCAACAAGAAGCATTTAACACATTAAAAAATGCTTTGACAACTGCACCGGTGTTAAGACAAGCTACAAACGATTTACCTTTCACAATTAAAACAGATGCAAGTCAGTATGCTATTGGAGCAGCTTTAGTGCAGGGGGAGGGAGAACATGAACACCCCGTGGAATACGCAAGCCGTCTTCTCACACCAGCAGAATGTAATTATTCAGTCACAGAAAAAGAAGCCTTAGCAATAGTTTGGGCTATTTCACGCTTCCGTGGATACATAGAAGGAGCATGCACATATGAGGTGGCTCATCCAAACACTCCGCATAAATCTATCGGAAGATACCATACGTCAGCTATTACTAAATTCAATAGAAGAGACCATAGAATCCCAAAACCAACAAATCCAATTCGTCAAAGAGGACGACCACGGAAGGTTGCTGGCACTCTTGTCGAGACGAGCTAAGAGTACCAGAGGGGGAGAATGTAACAATGCAACATATTATTACTCTCAAGAAGCAACAACTTAGCGCTCCAACTATACTACCCACATCTACATAGAAGCGCGCACGCACACAGTGAGACGGCACTGTACACCTACACCGCCGGATCACTATATAAGACGACCGCAGGCGACGATTTATTCTAGGGATGGGCAAATGGGGAAAAAATATCGATATATATCGTATCGATATTTTTAAAATATATCGATAATAATTGACTAAAAAATATCGATATGTTGATATATCGATATTTTCTGCGCAATAAGCAATTATCTATAAAAAATTGCCAAAATATTCGAAATTTTAAAGTAAATACACATCTGGCTGTTTTGACATCAGTTTTATTATTAAAAAATAAGTACATAAAGCCAAGAAAAAATCAACATCATCAACAATTCAACACAACAAAAATTACATTATTCAAACCAGTATTTGTCTGATATTGACATCAAGAGCACTCTTTGCTTGATGTGCTCGCCTGTTAATCTGCTCCTATCATTCGGCACAGCCAAATTCACCATTGAAGCTACTCTTTCAGATGACACTGAAGAAGCTTGGCAAATCAAATATTTTAGGGCGATATCCGAGAGAACTGGCGTGAAGTGTCGACAATTTACCCAGAACTTGATTGGATCAGATTTTCTTTCTAAAAGTGGTTGGTCCAAATACTGCTTCAGTTCATTAGGGACACAGCCACTGCTTGGAACCTCTGACGTAGCTATGTTCAGATTTAATAATTTCTCATGTCTGAACCAGATAGAGGACCCACTAGCTTGTTCTGATGCTGCTTGATCAGGATTTTTATCCGGAGAACGTTGTCCTCTACGCCGATGTTCTGCTCGAATCTCAGCACTGATTTTGGATACAGCATTTGACACGACAACTGGCGAGGTAAAGTGGATACGCTTGAACCGAGGATCCAAAATAGTAGCTACTGAGAGAAAAGAACTTCGTTCTAAAGGAGCCAGTTTGTCTTCAACTTTTTTGAGTAAAGCCTTTTTTACAATCAATCCTAAAGAGGTCGATGGAGTCGCTTGATCTGTTACTTGGGTAACTAAAGTTGTAAGAGGAATGGCTAAGCTTGACGTTACATAATTCGCACCACTTATTTCCTCAGTAGCTTCTTTGAAAGGGCTAAGAAGAGCAATAAAATCCCGTATTACATTAAGTTGCGACGATGGAACCATATCTGGTGTATTCTTGTTCGTTTGGCTTTTTGTGGCTAAAATTTTAGCTACTAGTGCAGACAGTTTAACGAATCTCTCTAGCATATCGAAGCAAGAATTCCATCTAGTGCTGACAGCTTGTATCAATGTCAACACCTCACCTTCTTTTTTTCCACATGATTCTTGTTCAGCTCGTAATTGATCCATAGCGTTGACTGACTGCTTAAAGAACGTCACAATGGTTTTGACATGATCGGTAAGTGCTGAAAATTCTTTAATTTCTTTCAGTACTCCATCAACTACAAGGTTTAAGATGTGAGCCATACAAGGAATCCGATGATTATCACCTAAAAACAGTCGTACCGCTGACACTATATTTGCGCCGCCATCAGTGGTAATAGATACAATTTTATTTTTGTCAATTTCAAACTCTTCACATATTTCTTTCCAACATTCTTGGATGTACTGTCCTGTATGACCCTAAAATAAGTATATTTGTACACTGTATAAAATCTAATAATTGCAAATCAAAATAATTTAGAGGTGGGGTTAAAAATTATAAAGTACATCAAATATATACCTGAGAAAGTTTCTGGGCGCATAGGTTCAAACTCTGAAGGACAGACGATCCGTTTACGATGTCAATAAAGTGAACCGTCAATACTAAGAAACTTCTGGTAGAATTAGTAATTGTAAGTATGTCACTTGTGAAACATAAAAAAGATATCTCTTTCAATGTTTTTATTATAACCTCCTTTGTAGTATTGTATCTGTTTTGTACTAAGTGAGTTACCTGAAAGTAAAAAGTATCAGTTATTTCACTGCGATTAAATATTAAAAATATAAAATTTTCTTTAAAAGTAATTTAAAGACAACCTTTTTTCTTGAAGGCAGTTTATAGAGAGGGCAAACTGTGCGAATAAATTTTTGTAGTCCCTTTTTTTCTACACACGACATTGGCAAATTGTCCTTGCATATCATATAAATTAATGCCTGTGTAATTTCACAATGCTTTTGTCCACCTTCTGAAATATATAAATTATCTCAAGTAATATAATTGATATTTACTTAGAAAAAAAAAATAGTTTGAAAACACAAATATAAATAAAGTCACGTCTAAACTATCGATATATTTGCAAATTGATTGAGGAACATCACTAAAATATTTTGAATCACTCTAATTTGTTTATCGGAATGTATGAATGTATTATCAAAATTAAGATATTTTTTTTTTTTAAACCGTGGCACTAACTTACCTTCAAAGCTTGAACTTCTCTCAAAACAGTTTGCTAATGTAGGTTGCTTAAGTTGCATTTCTTGCTTTCTTTTTTTTGCGGCTTCATTGAAGAATTGGATTTTTGGAGAATGTCCAGAATTTTCTCTAATCTCTTGTATTCGGGAATCGTCATTAGATGTATTCTTCGTATTTGGAGTACTTGATCTTGGTAAAGTAACCTGACAATAGTCAACAGAACAAAAATAATTTCATAACCTATTAATATTATATATAATTTGACTAATTATTGCAATTTTAGTTTGGATCTTTTGAGACTTACATCAACACTGGTGTCATCATCATCAAAGTTTGCCGATGCAACATCTATAGTCTCATTGCTAGACTTTTCGGTTTTCGATGAATTTTGTATGTTTACCACTTGCAAATAAGCATAATGGTGCTTCGTTTTCAAATGTGTTGCCAAATTTGTAGTGTTTCCACAAGTTTTGTACGTTTTACCGCACAAGTTGCAAGAAACAGGTTCGTTGTTCCGTTTTTTGGTAAAGAACTTCCACACAGCAGACATAATAACGTTTTATCATAAATAACAAAAAATAACAATGAGCTACGCTGAACTGAGCTTACTCGCCAGTCGGCCGCCACAGTGAGCCACAGTCAAGTACCAACACTCCAACACACGCAGTCAGTGATACCAACCAAACCAAACCAACAAGCAGTGTCATTGTCATATATGAACAAAATAGACAAGCAGGTCATAGACTATAGAGTGTAATTTTTATTTGCGTTTGAATTAAATTTAAGAAATCAGATTGGTCAAAGACATGATGTGACGCATGAGCAGACAGCAGAGCTCTAAAAAATATATCGATTTTGATACCTAAAAATAAATATCGAAAGTTGATAAATCGCGGGAAAAAATATCGCTGATTTATATCGATATTTTTCTGAAAAATATCGATTATTTTGATATATCGATATTTATTGCCCAAGCCTAATTTATTCAGTCGTTAGCTAGACGGCAAGGAGTGCGATAGCTCCCGCAGTCCACTCTGTTGTCTTGCGCATACTCTGAGCGGTAGCTCCCGCAGCCCTCAGAAAAAGTGCTAAGTAAGCTAGGAGGTTAAGGAATGCGGTAGCTCCCGCAGCCCATTCCAGGAACCACGTACAGTATTCACGTACATTTACCTATAAGTACCTATTAAGATTTATTGTATTATTGCCAACATAGAAATAAAGAATATCGTTTGTCAATATCATTGGCTTTTATTCATCCGGCAACACCACAGTATTAAGTTAGCGAAAGCGGTAACCCTTTTCTTTGTCAAATTTTGTCAAATTCAAAAAGGAAAATCTTTTTAACTTAATGCAGGATTTTGTATTAACACTTTACTTGAAACATATAATTTAAATACATTATTATCACGTTTGTTGGGTGGACGCATACTTACTAATATTTATACATTTGTAGATATACCAACGTCTAACAAAGAATTAACGCATAGCTAATTTTATCTTTTTATCTATATTATAAAGCTGAAGAGTTTGTTTGTTTGAACGCGCTAATCTCAGAAACTACTGCTTCGAATTGCAAAATTCTATTTGTGTTGGATAATCCATTTATCGAGGAAGGTTATAGGCTATACAACACGCTACGACCAATAAGAGCTTAATATTATTAACTTAGTGCTTGTTCGTAACAATGAAATGTGAATTTATATTCACCTCTAAATAAAAGCTTGTTATAAAGACCTTGTTCACAATACACCTGTGAACGAGTATCATATACAGCATTTAAATTACTATGCAAGGGCGTTACAAAAGCGTAGACTACCTACACCTAAAACATTTTAAAACCAGCTGTTACATGCAAAGTTGTACCATAAAAGTTAACGCTATTTTGCGATTTTACAACACTTTGGAATATGTACGTGACATGTTTGAAAATAAAACGTGCAACGTTATGTTAGACAACATATCTCTACGACTCACTTACACCATATTGGGTGAAAGTTTTTGAAAGTGAAGAAATGTAGTACTGTACACAAAATAAATAACTTTGTACCTTAAGTATAATGAAGTGACAATATATACGTTTAACACCTTTTTATATTCTTAATAAATATAAATCTCCTGTCACGATGTTTGTCCGCGATGGATTCCTAAACTACTTAACCGATTTTAAATTAAATTGGCACACCGTGAGCAGTCTGGTCCAACTTGAGAGATAGGATAGCTTAGATCTTTGATTACAGTCGCAATTTTATTTTATTGAAAATTATTTATTTGTATGGCAAAACAACGTTTGCCGGGTCAGCTAGTTATAATATTAAATTGGTACTAAGATAGTGGACAATTATTTTGTAGTATTTTGTAGTTATTAAATTTTAATAATATGTTTAGTTACATTTGATATAAATCTCTCTCTCTATCTCTCAAGCCCATTAACCTCCTATTGTCGGACACGGGTCTTCACTTCGGGAGGGTTTTTTTTTATTACTTCGCCGCGCTGATTTCTGATAAAATTTTATTTCTAATTTGTCGATATATCACAGAATTGAAATTTGTGTTCAAAATTCCATATTTAGCTTCTACAGTACTCTGTGGAAGAAATGAAGTGGTGATTCTTAATTCGTCAACACACGGATGATTTCATGTTATTGAAGAAACGAGTGTGAGATTATCTACTGCGCTAAATTCTAATAGAAATTTCTATCTTCTTCTTATTAAGTTTCCAATCATTGATAGATAATAAAAGTTTACGTAACAATCGAAGATAATGTAGTATTTCTTATTTCTAAATGTTAAAAATCAGCAGTCAGGGTGGATGTATGAATGAATGACCTTTACTTCTACCTCAAAGCTAGGCTAACTTTGCTTTCATTTTATTTAAAAATATGTTTTCGTATGGCCTTACCGCTGTCGAAATTTTAAACTTCAGTTGCACCAACAGTAACGTAGTTATAAATTAAGACATCATTGCGTTATTTTTTGTTTTGTTGCTGAAACTAAATCACTTTTGAACATATTAAAACTATAAAATTATAGTCTTTAGAGAGGTGCTAATATGACGGAATCTCGAATGGATTTCAGTACTCATAGTTTATTAATGGCCTAATGATAAATATAAAATACATATTGAACACTTCTTTTAATTTTGTTAATATCTTCTTCGTTTATAATAAAATAAATGTCTAGAAAATAAATCAGGTTGTTTTGATAGCGACTAAACCAGTACTAAAACTTTTTCGTGCATACTCCTTATCCAGTTTGCAATTCAATATTTTATCGATGCTATCGTTGATATTCGAGACGTCGCGTCATTAGAAATAAATGCTGCGAATATATTGCCGCATTCCGTTTAGAGGTTGGTATTTGTAGGTACCTATTATATTTTTTATCTATAACTAACTGATGCCCGCTACTCTATACGCGTGGAATTTTAGATCCCCATATATTTTGTCACCGTTTAAACCTTCCCCAGACTTTCATGAACATTTCAAGACCAAAATCGGCCCAGCCGTTCTCGAGTTTTAGCGAGACTAACGAACAGCGATTGATTTTTTTATATAGGATTATCTCTGATAGATAGCTCTCTAGATATCTTGGAGTCGAGATGCTTTCAATATAGTGCCTATATAAAGTTTACAAGGCAACTCTTATTTTGGCTATCTATTTTGGCTATATAACTTTTATTTCGGCTATCAACATTTGATTGACGAAAGAAATTATGGTAAATAATATTCCTTCGCATATAATGTTTCTGGGGAAAGTAATTAACCGTAACTAAAGCTAATTTTAAACGTGGGCTTGTAATTTAAACGCTATCAATTTGTAATGACTTCATTATGCAAATTACTTATAAACATTTGATATTTTATGTTCTCCACATAAGTATATTATTTGAATTTAAAACAGCGGTAAACAGGACGATGCTAGACGTAATCTCTAGGAGTCACTGCATGCAAAACTCACAGAAGGGCTATGTTTAATCATGGATTCATGGCACATTCATGATAGTGGATTGATAAATATTGTACATGCATTTTTAATATGAATTTGAATAATGTGGTCATAATTTCAGACGCCATTGTCATAAGGAAGACTGCCGAAAGAATTCTTAGCGATAATTAGCTTACACCAGATCAACGTATCCGTTATTTTTTAGGCTTTGAGTATGTGCGGATGGTGCTGAGGTGTAGATGCTAAACGACCTTGTAAACGACTTTGACCTTGTGACACGACTTATGAATAGATACGTTTATTATTCACTTAAATACGTACCCATGTTTACAGCCTCACCTCCCGAACCCGTCTATTACTCTAGTAGATACTCTGTGTCGTCGCAACTAACTTAGCCAATATGTATTACATACTTGCTGATGTGTTACTTGCGTTGCCACAAGATTATCAATATCGGTATCTCTTTAAATCTGATATCAATATATCTGAGTTTCTACTGTTTTAATGTTTGTGACCACCGCAAGCGGTGACTTCACGTGACGTCTGATAATCAGATTTTACGCATCCAATGAAACGTGATAAAACAAGGATTACACTCGCAGAAAAACCCAGAGAAGATAAAAAAATACAATAATGTGACATCATTGCAGCGAAGTCTTCGAACCCAAGGTATTTGAATGCAGCAAAATGATAACATTAACCTATCGTGCCTAGGACGCTATCGGACACTAGGAAAATAATATAGAATAAATGCAAGGTTAATTTCTTTGTTTTTAAAAATACATTAAAAAATAGAGTAGGTTAAGGTTAGGTAAGGTGACAAAGAAGAACGGTGATACCATATTTAAAAAGTAACTTGAACTAACTTGCTTTGTGGGTCCTAGCATGAATAAGTCTTTGAATTTCTATCGTTTATTTACTGAAAAACTGTTCTAGATATTTGCTGCTATGCTCTTTACTCTGTTTTAGTTGTAATCGTCATATTTCACCTGAAAATTTTAATAGCAGAATTTGGCCAGTATAATAATATTTTCTATACACGCGAGTAACATAAATTAAAGCATTGTGTTCTTTGACGTTTTTATTACTTAAATAAGTTAATAAATTAATTGTAGTAATGTAATAAATAACAACCGTGTGGTGCTAATGTGACCGAGAGACCCTACTTAGGCATTACGTGAAAATATTAGAGCAATATGTTTCGTTAGGTCTCGATACCCTAACTACATAATTATACATACTACTTAAAATAGGTATGTATTGTACTCTGTTTTTAGAATATTTGTTTTAATGCATCTTTTAGATAACCTTAAAGTATATTATAATTAAATGTGAGCCGTAATTATACAAAAATACAAAACAAATATTATATAAATACTGATTTAATCAATACATTTAATTAATAAACAGACAGAGATATTTTTCGGCAATATTTGTAGTATTTATTAATATTGTAAAACTTTCATTTATCTTAAAGATACAAACTACTGTAATCCTCACTAAGGTATTTGCCTTAGGTATTGCTATCCCTATTTCCGAGTGCCGCGTTGAAAGGGACAAATATAGATGAAGCGGATTTTACCTAATTCTTTGTAAAAAGACGTTTCGTACTTCCGTTTTTTTTTCGCGAAAATTAAACCGATTTTAATAGTTTTTGCGTTATATTATAGATAAAGAGTATATCTATGTTTCTATCACTTTCTTTTGTGGTAAAACTTTACCATATTTGTGTGATAGACGCTGCAACTTTATCTACACAAAACCGAAAAAAGTGGGTTTTTCGGATCGTCATATTTCTTTTAGTTATTATGTTTTGAAAAAAAAAGTGATAGAATATAGGTATACTCTTTATCTATAATATAACGCAAAAGCTATTAAAATCGGTTTAACTTTCGCGAAGAAAAAACGGAAGTACGATACCCATACTTTTGTATGGAGCATAATTTGGTATCGTACCGTCTTAAGCACTGATTAATTGTACATCAACATTATGTTAAAAAGGCTAATTAAGAACTTTCTTTTAAATTAAACCTCAATGTTTTCAACTAATATAAAAAAATGGGAATGAATAATCGATTTATTTAACACTGTCATACAGATAGATATATAATTAATTCGCATAATTGTATTTGCATATTAGCAACCTGTGTTAGCAACTAAGTAAATACTACATAATGATTCTACATACCTAGTATTTGATTATTATAAGAAATTGCGCCTATTATATACATATGCCATTTCCATCCACACCATTAATCTACCTGTTTGCCTACTGACCGCATCAGCAAGATAAATAAACTAGATGTGAATTGTGAACAGCCTACAGGACTCAATTTCACATAATAAATTATTTGAACCAGTTTTATTTGGAATATGTTAATGAACAATAAATCCGCTAATTGCTCATATTTCAAATACTTTACACGACCTTAATATTAACTTATTTAGTACAACGAATGTATACATAAAAATAATTCCTTTTATGTATGTGCGATTCCGTGTGGTGACGGATTAAGAATACAAGTGTTATCACACCATTGCTTTTGATAGGTGCATTAATAGCCAGTTTAGAGACAGTTTATGCAAATAACACCTGGGAGAGGCAGACAACTTGAAACTAAACTTTAAGCAGACACGCCTGCTCAGCGCGGCATTGTAGATCAAATACCCTCCCGAAATAGTTAAGCTGAACAAACAATGTGCAAATATGCATAGACATGTCAACCTTAACCCAAAGCTTAAGTGAGGTTCTGAATATTGAGATCAGACCAAGAAACAAGATATTATGTAGGGCACTGGGACCTGCTGCGCACAATGTGGCATATGGCCACATTGGCCACGCTAATGCGATGGAAAGACCTAATGTTCCCCTCATCGAGTCGGGCCACAGATAAGGGGGCCACTCGCCATTGCCGAAGAAATAAGGCAGAAGGAGGAGCTTATAAAGAGCTTTGATCAGACTATCGAGAGTTTGGCGTAATGATTGTTAATACTATGCTATCAATAGTTAACGAAATAACCAGGGATCGATTCATCGTTTGTGGTTTATAATGAAACAGACGCAATGAATTTCGATGCGGTCACCAATAATTTGTGGCTCTTGTGACAGAATGTTTTGGAGAATTTGCGGGATTTTTACATTAGCTTGTATTTTTATACTCAATATGTTTCTATACAAATTACTGAATTTTCCTACTATTAATACGATTCAAAGAACTCAATCTAGAAATGTAAAGTTTGTGAGTAATAGTTTAAATGTCTTTGTTGTAATTATACCTACGTTCTAAATACTAAAGTAATTGTGTTGCAAAGTCGTGATTGTGTGTATGTATGTCCCTATGTGAGCTTATATCTTCAAAACTACTCAACGGATTTTGATACAGTCTTTTTTAATAAATAGAGTGGTTTCAGAAGATTACAATTACTTAATTTTGCGTTTCTGAATAGAAAAATTCTTCTTCTTCTTTTAAGATCTAAATCTATGTTTATAAAATGATCATTCAACGTTTGTCATTCTTTTATACCTAACTATTATGAGTTTCATCTTTGTTGCCCTGACCTTGTTCCATTGTTTGAGGTCGATGAAAGATTCCCTTTTCGTCTATACACTTTGCTGCGTCTTACGTGGTTTCTGGGTTTACTTCTGTCTTTAATACCCTGTTTCATACAATCCAAACACTTGTTCTGCAGTATACAACCCTTAGTTCCTTTTATAACAATTATGAATGTGAAATGTAATAACATGTCTGATATTAGCCGACCTTTAATAAATATAATCCACGGATTATATTATCCTTTATGCCATCGCTAAGCCGTATCTATTTACATTACGTCATGACATTTAATTGTGGCTACGTGTACACTGTCTGATAACTTGATGTTGAACGTTCATTCTAATTAAATGGATATTGTTTACTGTAATCTGAATATGTGATGCATTTAATCAATTTTTCAACAAACTTTACAATGTGTATATCAATCCTTTTAACTTTATTTAGTTAAGACTGTACCTGTTATTGTACGTATTTTAAGTTTTATTTTAGCGTTCAATGCTAAGCCTTCCTTCATTAATTGATTATTTATTATTAAAAAACAAAATCTTTGAAGATGTCAGCTCACATATGGACATTAAAAATCCGTTTCCTGAAACGAATTTTTTTAAATGATAAAGTGGGTAAAGAGTGTGTCTTTTTTGAATAATTTGTTAAGGTTTAAACAATAAAATGATGTCACTTTATCGGAGAGATAATAAACGTTTTAGCGTAAAAAGACTATTATGAATAACAATTTTTGACAATTTTAGCGAACCGATTTTAGCGAACTTTTAAGCCTCCGATAAGTCATTATGAATAAGACCATATTAGTCTCTAAAATCATCCTCTTAAATTCCACGCGTACGAAGTTACGGGCCACAGCAAATTTATTTGTAACTCGAGTAAAGGCCCCTACACACCTTACGATTTATCGAACGAAAAGTCGGCCGACAAAACTGTGCAGTTCAATTTGGGTATTCCTTTTTTAAAAAATGTATGTAAAATCGCTGCAAATCGAATCGTTCGTCAAATGTGCGTTGTTTAGCGCGCACTAAATTATCGTACGATAAAACTGTGCGATCTCTTGATCTTCGATTTCTCGTTCGTTTGTAGAACATTTGCTGCGAATTATCGTTCGTCGAAGGAAGATAAAATTTTTATTTCTTAAAATCGTTTCGATTTTCTGACCGCTTGATCGACGGTCCTCGTGGTCTAGTGGTTCATGTATTTGACTACTGCGGCCGTTCAAAAGGTCAAGGGATTCGATTCCTGCGCGGGACAGCCAATTAATTTTTGTTTTTATTTGTTACACAAATACTATAATAATAAATAGTAGGTACAGCGTCTGGGTATTTTTGACCGACTTAAAAAAAAAGAGGAGGTTTTCAAATCGTTTATATGTTTTCTTTTTTATTTATGTTTGTTACCTCAAAAAGGCAAAGGGCAAAGCGATTATAATGATTCATCCATGCCTAGTCCATGTGTAACGATGGTCAAATATGACTACACCTTTCTGAAACACGTTGTATATAATGGTTTACCCTGTTTTCGTTACTTACTCGTTACACCAAATAAATCTCAACTTTTAAGATACAGAAGTGAACTGGGCAAAGCGATTATAATGATTGTTTTTGTACAAATCTGCTGATTCCCGTGCGGAGCGGCGGGCGCCTGTATCGCGGCGAGCGCCGCGATGTACATGGCGGGCGCTGCGGACTGCTCAGTGGTCGCCGTTACTGGCGGTGCGGCTTGTTTGGGCGCCTTCTGGCGAGGGGTGCGGACTCGATTTTCGCTGCGGCGGCATTTCCTTCTTCTCTTCCTTTTAGGGCGGGCTGCATTGGCGCCGGCTGCGTTTGCTGCCGCCACCAATGAGTTAAGCGCACTGTCTACCGTAGCGACAAAGGTCACTACGGGTTTGGCTGCTGATGTAGTTGTCGTGCGCGACACCGTTCCCGCCCGTTTGTTTCCTGCTTCCGTGCGAAACACGCAGCAATGACGTGACGCTGTTGGCGGTGTGTTCGCTGCCGCACGGCTGTCCAAAACCCAAACCTAGCAAGTTACATTTGAGTAAATTTTTCAGCAGATGCTCTTTCATTTTGTAATCAACAAGTATGAAGTGCTGGTTGCTAGGTTTATTATACATGCTTGTATCTGTGATTCTATGTAAGATAGAAATACAGTTGTTTTTGCATTAGACGCAGTAAGAAAATTGGGAAATAATTGGTTTAAGAAAACTAATTAAAAAAACGTCACTTGCTAGGTTTTGGTTTTGGACAGCCGCGCAGTTTCAAGGATGTTGTTAAGTGATTGATGTTTTATAATTAAACTAGATGGCGCCCCGGCAACCCTCGGTGCCACACGAAAAGTTGTAAAAAACGTTGTAAATAATGCCATCTACCGCAAAAATGCATTACTATTTGAACGCTTGAAGAATATTACTTGGTACCGTATGAAATACTACACTAGAAAAACAACAGATGTCAGTACCAGACTACCAGCTGTTTAGAGTTGGTCATATTTCACAAATGTTTACAACAACGTATCACATGGCGCCACCCAGCCTGGTGTAACCGCCAATAACAGTTCCATAAACTATTCTAATAACTATCTCTACTATCTACCCCCATACCATATCACAGGCATATTTATAAGCTTAGCTTGGGACCTGAGGACAATGTGTGAAATGTACATAAAATTTCTATTTATGTATATGCATTATGCAGTTTATGTACTTATGTGATACTTTGTCAAGGTTATACGTAAATGCGTCAAACGAAATAATAGCGTGATGTAGCGAGACGGCACAACGCCATCTATCGAGTCGGATAAAAACTTCTTGTGACATTTGTTTATTTAATAATATAATTTATCGTCTGTACTGTTGACGACATGCTACTTGCACGAGCTTGTGAGGAGAACTGACGACGTCGGTCGTCCATAAAAATCGTTCGATAAAACTGCGCAGTTTTTTCGCTATGGTTTATCGTAACGTGTGTAGGCGGCATAAGAAAATTTTTAATACTTATACATATTATTATATATTATACTAGTTATTATTTTGCAATTGCAAATTACCTCAAAGTCTTTTGTGCGTTTTTATTTCTGCTTTGATGAAATTATAAATAGAGACATGATATATTTTTATTTACGAAAACATAAAACAAATACTAAGAAACGGGGATAAAAAATACCGCTATAGCAACAGTACGCCTCAGTTCTGATGAGATTAAGAAGAGCTTTTTGCCGTCAAAAGCCATAAAGAATTCGAGGTCACCCAGCAACTTAAGTTTTTCCTTGACTCAATTTTTTTGGCCACACTTTTATATATTTTCAATATTTTTTTGCTGAATACATGTTTTATGTAGTGATGCTGAGCGCTTTACGTCCAAACTGGTTTAGTAAAGTATATAAATAGAACGGAAAAGACAAGATAGTAAATAATAAAGAACATTTTCTTAGAACATAATTTAGGTTCAAAATAAGTTTTTGAATATTATATCACGATATATTCCTCTTTAAAATGATTTAAATAATTAATAATAATAAATAGTAATTAATAAATATTCTTGGACATTTCACACAACGTACTCTGGTCCCAAGCTAAGCTATTATGCTTGTATTATGGGTACCAGAATACGGATAGAATACATATACTACTTTTTTTTTGTAAATACATACTTATAATACATAGAAACACCCAGACGCAGTACAAACATTTGTATGACAATTAGAAAAATCACACAAATGATTGTCCCGAGCGGGAATCGAACCCGCGACCTCTTGATCCCCAGTCCGTAAACCACTCAACCACGAGGCTCGTCAAATATAATATATAATATATAAAATGTAATATAATATATAATAAAAAGTCAAAAATAACTTCGTTTATCATATTTTTTATTTTACCGGGTATACAATCACATTAATTATTATTTAAGAAGTTTTAATGCCTTCACTCCCAACGTTTCGACCGAGTTGCATCAATTGTGAAAACGAGCTTAGAGTCAAATTAACAGAATTATCTTGTATCTATGAAGGTATGTCCGTGAAGTAAAATTTGTACGCTTGTTAAGGAAGGACTGACGATAATGGAGTAATTTAAACAAAGAGGGATTTTCACAATTAAGTATCATTTCAGTGTGCTTTTTAGTTTTTAAAATACAAATAAGTATTTACTTCTTTATGAAATGTAGAGAATATTTATGACGTGTATCTTGTCCTGCGTAGTTGACCTGACGAAGGTAACATAAGTACCAAGGCGCGAGGCCAGTCACTATACACATAGATAGAAGTCAATAATATTTATGTAAGTAATATTATTATTTTACCTATTTGTACAGCCTGGTAGAGCTTCATAAACTAACTGCAACTATTGTTTTTCTTACATACTAGACTTTAAGAAACCCATACGAAATAATGATGAAAGAAACAGCGTTTTATGTATAATTCGAGAATTATTTCGCCGTATAATATCTATTAGTGTAAATCTCCGAGCAAAAAACGTAATTTTAAATGCTCACTACATAATAATACAGCAACTAAACGAAAATACTAATTATTGTATGCACGAGCAAGATATTTGAATAGGTCATTTCGTAAGTAAATATATCTTATTATAAAATCTAAATGTATGCAATCAGTCTGTACTATGTCGATAATACATTTGAAGATATTGGAAAAGAAAATTACTGAACCACGTTATTCAATATTCGTATGATAAATTAGAGAGGGCTTAACGCTTTGACACTTTTTCGAAAATACTTTTTTATGAAAATTAAAAAACAAAAATGAATACAGCAAAACCTTTCCTTACTACAGCAGTCTACGCCGTGCCGTCACAAAATTCTTAAGCTTTAAAAATATCTAGACATCAAGTTATGAATAAAAATTTGAGCTTTTGACATTATACTGCGACACACGTAGTATTTTAGTAAGCGTATCAACTAGATCAAGATATTCAGCTTAATAACACTATTTTTTCGCGGAACTAGTTTATAGAGGTTTCACATAAACTAGCATGCTGATAATATATAAAGCCTTAACTGAGCATTACGCAAGGTAATCTTAAAAGTCACGCTCAATTCAAAGCTCGTATGTAGCCGCATTCCTTACAGTAGCACAATTTATACACACTAATGCAAAACTTATTTGTGTGTGTAATACAATCAGAGTTTTTATATCAACAAAATATAATGTAGTCGTATGCCATTGAAAAGATCGTGCTCTACATTTTAAACCATAATTTAAAAAAACATTGGTCTAACTAGTAGCTTACTCGTAATTATTTACTTAACAAAAAAGAAATGGCCATTGTAAACAAGAATGGATATTCACATTTTGTTTGTGTTAAGTCAGCATTTTTTACAGCATCATTCCATCACGCCTTTTTCCGATGAGTGTAGAAAGAGACTATAGAGCGCCATCTACTACGATCCAAATACCACTTCCTTGGCTTCACTCACCACCACACTCGTACTTCTAGTCATACATGTTCTATATTTGCTGATCTATATCTGAGATATTATATTAATTCAAAAGATACGTCAAAATAAACGTTAAAACAATAATGACAAAGAAATAACTTTTGAATAAAGACGGCACTCCCATTTCCACATAAAATCGTAGAATAATAAAGAAAGTTTTCTTTTAACAAAAACTTCAATATAATTCAAAGTGGGGGATGGTTTGTGTTTGAAAACGGAATGAATTCCGACGTCCAAGAAGAGTTTCAGCATAATGAAATTCTTCAAATATCAACGTTCACCCTCATAAGGATTAAAATTCATGTAATTGCACGTGCGGTTTCCTATGTGGAGTGCATACGAGTTAAAGCATTCCAAAAATAATAGAAGAACTAACCAAAAAAGATTTAGACACAAGCTCAAAGGTTCTGTACCATTCTAAAAATAATAACAAGGATTGTCAGGCAGAGATCGCAATATGCGCTAAGACCGCCTACTGTAACATGCCCCGTAGCAATAGCATCGTCATAAACATATCATCAAGATACATAAAAATATTTGAAGTATGGGAGACTTCTTAAATATTTCTATCTGTTTTTTGTCATTGTTGTTATAGTGGCAACAGGAAAGGATCATCTATAAAAAAATCTACTTTTTGGATAACACTGTTTATAAAATACAATCTAGAGACATACGGTCAGACGGAAGTGAAGTCTTAAATAAACAAATACCCAATAGGTACTCTAAGAGGTTTTAGCTTTAGTTTTAGGTACGGAACCCCATAAGGCGAGTTAAAACTAAGGATTATTAAACAGATACTAACAAAACATTTGCTTTAGTTTTCATCTAGTTTGTTAAACATTATACATTTTCAAAGGCAATAGTTAAAAAGCAATTTCGTTGAACATTTTATGCTAAAGGAAATGCAAGATTGCTTTTAATTTGTAGGTACATAAAATGATAGAACTGGATGTTTTCCTGTGTTTCAATTTATAGTGTTACGGAAATAATAAAAATGTTAATAGAGTCGTTATTCCCATTATACTGATAATTAATTGTAACATTATTTAAAAGTAGAAAAGATATGTATTTGGAAATATTGTAAAGTATTTCAAAGTACATATTTTTTAATCAAGTTACGATATAGACAGTTTTTATAATATACTTAAATATCCATCTATCTCTGTATCTGTGACAGCGAAGCGACCTCCTTTAGAGTAACGAATCGAAATTTGACCAAATGGTTTCCTTTAGGTGGTCCATTACTTAGACTATCGCTTGTAGCGCAAAAAAGAAACACAATAACACAGGTCGTACAGAAAACAACGTAGAGCTATCGCACTACATATGAATACCTACTGGCCAAAATTGCGTTGCAAAATTAGATCAATCCTAGTAAAAAATTTAGAATGTGATTATAAAATCTTTTATCTTCTCTGATATTACAAATACAAAATTAATTCTGCCATTCTGTTTGTCGTTCTTTCATGCCTAAACTACCGAAACGATTTCAATAAAAATTGGTCAAGTGCGAGTTGGACTCGCGCACGAAGGGTTCCGTACCATTATCTATGCAACATAAGGCAACGTTATTAGTATCGAGCAAGAAACGGTAAAAAAATCATGTTTGTTGTATGGGAGCCCCCCTTAAATATTTATTTTATTTTATTTTTAGTATTTGTTTTTATAGCGGCAATAGAAATACATCATCTGTGAAAATTTCAACTCTCTAGCTATCACCATTCTTGAGATACAGCCTGGTGACAGACGGACGGACGGACGGACAGCGAAGTCTCAGTAATAGGGTCCCGTTTTTACCCTTTGGGTACGGAACCCTAAAAATTGGTAGATAGCCTATAGCGTGAGAAAGGACGTGCGCTATTTTTACACGCTTTATATTAGCTTCACTTGTATGTTTGTTTGTATGTTTGTAACCGACTCCTTTGGACGCTATTTTGACCCACTTTAAACGGTCAGATTCTATTCAAATTTTGCACAGCTGTCAAAGACCGATGACAATGCAATAATTCGATTAAATAAAGCGTGTTTTTTAGTTTTTTAAAACTATTTTTTTATTTTTTATTGTATGCAAAAATCTGATTTGTAATTTAACATGTATGAAGTCGCGGGCAACAGCTAGCTTTGATTAATGCAGTGTGAAAAGGTATAGATTTTTTTTTTTACATTTCACACAACGTCCTCTGGTCCCAAGCTAAGCTTATATGCTTGTGTTATGAGTACCAGAATACGGATAGAATACTTAAACTACTTTTCTTTTGTAAATACATACTTATAATACATAGAAACACCCAGACGCAGAACAAACGAAACAAACTATTAAAAAAAAAAATTACATTTGTATGACAATTATAAAACATCACAAAAATGATTGTCCCGAGCGGGAATCGAACCCGAGACCTCGTGATCGGCAGTCCGTTACATGAACCACTAGACTAGGAACCCCGTCGATATTATCATATTTTACTAGTGATAGAAATTTTAACAAAAACTCAATGTGTATGTTGAAAAATAAATAGGATTTGAGATGATATGGCATTGAAATTAAAATTGCGAACACATATGACACGGTCGAGTAACTGTGACCAGCTATTACATCCCCGGGCACGTTCGGTTTACAACCTGTCGTGCAAATATTTATCCACATCGGATTTACGTGTTAACCGCACAGAATTGTAATCAGCTTTGATTGTGAACGCTGCCGATCAAACTAATGATACGGTTATTTTCACTACCCCTATGTAAAACAGTATTCAATGATTTAATAACTGTATTACAGAAATACTGGTGCAAAATACGTCTGGAGGCTATAGTGACCGCTAGCCCGTAGGCGGGCTGTATGTAAACTAAGAAAAAAAAAGTTGTGTTGTAATCCTTCTCTGTTGAAGACAATTTAAAATAAAACACAAATTCTATTAAAGAATGCTCTTATTAATTAGCAAGCGGGAATCTTAGTTTGAATGAAAAACAAAAAAGTTCTTGTATCTAAAATGTTTCAAAAACTAGTTATTTTTGTTTCTATAGAAATCTAGTAACACTTTTTCTTAGATGTTAAATTATTGTGTGTCAAACTGTCTGACATTTACACATTTGTCACGCAGTTGGCGAGGGCCGAAGCACCAGAAAATATTACTATGTGCCATAGCAATGTTATACAGTAGCTACACCTTTGTATAATTTCAATTTCACACCTAATACTACAAGTTTGTTTCACTTAGGGCCTCGTTCACCATCTTCTAGTAAAGAGTTGATTAGTTACTTATCGATTAGCGTTAATAGTCAAGTAATAGTTACGAGTATCTTCTGTAAATTTCAATTTTTTAATCTTAAGATTACTGCTACTCGAACGTCGTGAACGTCGCACGTGTAGTTACTGGTGACTTTAACTAGCGATTAGTCTACTTGGCGCTTTACTTGAGAATGGTGAAAGAGGCCCTTAGAAAGTAAAATAACTATGGGTAAAGCTAAGTTTTATTAAAACAGGGACATCTAGATGAAAAGATAGATAAAGCATTTCTATTATTTTTTCATTACAGTGTTTTGTTCAAACAGTAATGGATAATAAATAGTTCAGATAGATTGACTAATGAAAGGTAATCACCTATACGAGATCGCGTGCGCCATTGAAATTTGATTATCAACTTGGCGGCGTTAGCCTGGAGCGCGTAAATCAAATACAGGACTTGGGCTTGTTATTGGATACCAGACTGGACTTTAGATCTCATGTAACATCAATATGTGAGAAAGCATATAAGATGCTGGGATTTGTAATGCGAATGTCATCGGCTTTCAGGGGCATAGACGCTCCAATGAGATTATATAAAGCTTACATCCGAAGTAGACTTGAGTACAATGCTGTAGTGTGGGATCCGCACGAAGCAAAGTATTGTTTAATGATCGAGCGCATTCAAAGAAAATTTGGCAGATTTGTTTTTAGAAAGAGGTACGGTTACTACCCATTTCTGTACCCTTCAATGTACGTCGCCGCAATGATAGGACTGGATACGCTGGATCTGCGACGTAAACAGCTACTTATGACGCATTACTGCAACCTGTTATGTAATAGAGTTGATAACCCTTCCACATTAGAGAGGCTGGGACTGGTGGCTGTTCCCAAGCGTTTTCTTGTGAATAGTGATGGTATGGCTGGCCTGCGTCGAAGAAGAAAGCTATTTGCTGATCCTCCGGGAGTGCGGACCAAACGTGGAATGGCGGCGCCAACGCCAAGGGCCATTGGGCTGTTAAATACGATGCTGGCTCGGCACCCTGATATTGATATCTTCCATGATGGCTTAGGCAAAATATGTAGGCTAATTTACACGTTTTTAAACAGTGTATGATATTTCATAGGTAAGACGATACAAAGATCTCTTGTTTGCACGGTGACCACTTGATATGTTGTAGATTTTCCCTAAATTCATGTTAATGATTGTTTGTTAGATGCACTGTACTTTTTCCAATGAATGTTTGAAGGAATATTAAGAGAGCAAGGCAGCGGTTGCCCAGAGTGTAAGGGAAGTGCAGAAGACTGGCGATATGTCCTGCACATCTCACATGCTTAATACAATAAATAATACAATTGTCGAATTATGTTCTACATGTGATATTCTGAATTGTAATGCTAGTGTTTTGGTTTTACTGTAAGCTTGCATGTAATTAAATAAATAAATAAATAAATAAATAAATAAATAAATGAAGTAAAGTTTTCACTTGCATTCAAATAATGTTGTAATCTGTTTTTCTGAAACGTTGTTGTTTTTTTGTTGTCCATCTCTATTACGAAGATATTTCGCGGATTTGAGACTAATTTCTGTTACTTCTAAGCTGACACAAGCTGATAGAATAGAATGTAAGCAATTACATATAATAATATGTCAATCTAATAAGCAAAGATGTTCGGAAGGGAAAGTTGGGTAATACAATTATCTAGATATATAGCATGATAGTATATTGAACATTGTTATAGTTAAGATGCCGCAGGCAAAGTGTTCTGTTAAGCAAATTATCACAATGTAATAAAATCTGTTCAAACATTATGTAACTGTGTATAACTCTATAGAACATTTATTATTTTGTTATGTGTTTGTATTTTGCTTCAATACTGTTTACAACTTGATACCTATTCAAATAAAACTAATTTCTACGGATTTAGACGCGTGAATTTGTTTTAAATTTTAGCCCGATATTTCGGAGACTTTGCAGTCACCATGATCACAGGTGAGACGGAGCTGTAAAGTGTCCTCTACGAATGACGATGTCAATGGCGTCTAAATCCGTAAAAAGTAATTTTATATGAACAAATGAAGCACGCAAGTGTTTGAGCATATTTAATACCTATTTTTAATTTTGAACATTAGAATATGTTACTAATATTTTCTCAACCGTACTGAACGCTTATTAATACTAATATACAGCTATCGAGTAAGGCAGCACAAACAAAAATATCACAACACAGTGCATAAGAAAGGTCAAAGCCCTCAAAAATATAAAAATGCCGCATTAACATTCTTGTTCATACCGTAAATTGTATTAAATTTCTGTCCGTCATCATACTTTCATAATATCTAGAGCATTTTGTTTTAACATCCTTTTCAAATTAAGAAAACAGTTTGCATTTGATAATAATTTGATTTTCTCATTGTAATTTAATTACTTTTAGCATTGCCCTACTGATAAAACAATTACGTAAGCTGTACCGCTTCAGACGTCATTTTGTATTTCACCAAGAGAGACGGTAGCGAGGCAATAAGCGTTAATGTAATTTGTACAAATATGAAAACGTTGGAGTTTGCCCTTATTAGTTCGATGTCGCAATTGCGCACGGAAACGTCTCATTCCCTGTGCCTAATATGCGTAAATATAATAACATTTGATTTGGACGGCAGATGTTCAGACATTATTACTTTTGTTTTGCGTACGCCTGTTTCAATCGAAACAATTATCTCTTTACTATCAGATTCAGTTTGGGAAAATCTGAAGCACTTAATGTAATACAACGAAGATATTTTTACACTAATCAATGCATAGTATAATATAATGCTATTTTTAATAATACATATTTATGTATTCGTCCTAAATGGTTGGCTTGTAAAATGACAATGAAATTTGATGCCGAGTTCAAATCGCTTTAATTTAGAATTCCTAATGTTGACATAATTTTTAACAAGGTTAAAAGCCCCTGAGTCGAAAGCTAAGCGGATTGGGGAACATAATTTACGTATGTTGACAAAAGGCACGCTCGGACACGTATAGAACATACTTATAATTCAAGTCCTCATCTGATTTTGGACCATTCATAATTTACTTAATACGACAGTTAGCCTTAAAATACACATTGTTTTATTTTTGAAAATAAAGTAAATATATTTTGTGCCTCATACTAATACTACCTAGGAGCCTAAAATCTGTTAAAGATATAATTTCAAATAGACGGATAATTTAATTACATAATAATATTATCAAACGTCCATAGGCTAGTGTAATCGTTTATCATCAGGCGACCCGTATGCCTGTTTTTCACCCTTGTAGTAAAAAAATATAGATATATGCTCTAATCAACACAGACGATTTTTATTATATTTTTGTAAATTCAGGCATTTAATTATTATTACATTTTCAAAAAATAAGATATTATACATCTATCTCTTTCTTTAAGTCCTGTTAGAAAGATTTAAAATGAATTTAAAATTTTGCGTTACGTTATTTAAAACACGAACAGGTAAGAATTTTAATAAAGTTCGTTAACGAAAAGAGTGCTAATGGCTACACTTACTAACATGCACATATTTGCATTCAGCTTTTACTCCCTAGCTTCTATTTGTTACTTCCATCCACACCTGCGAGATATAAGATACTTTATTTTTATACCATGAACAGTAAAGCTAGACGTTTATAAAATAAATTTTCATTGTTTCTTGCTAGGGTAGTAGCGGTAGGCGTGTATCCATTCTTATTTAATCTTCTAAAGAGTCGTATCTAATGCTGGAACATCTGGTGTTTGCTAACCTTTGACAAAGATGATAATAAGAAACGCTTAGCTCTCACGTCTGTGTTATCTCAGAATTACTGTCAAAATAATGTTTGGCGAAAAATTCGCGTTGCTTTTTCTTTTCAAAACTTTTTAATCCATAACGTAACATTATACCTATGTATTATATGTACGTCTACCAAAAGTATTTACTTAATAAGAAATAGTAAGTAGATAACATATATTAGCAAAGTTTGCTAATTTACGTTCTACTCAACCCGTTAAATGTCCACTGTTGGGCACGGAATTCTTTGACTTTGAGATCTACTATGCTGCGCTGACTACTCGTGTTTTTTTATTTAATTGGCTCATTTAAAAACACTAGTTACTTAACTGTAAGTTCGTTACAAGTCATTATTTGTTTGCAAAGCGTTTTGTTCCTCCAGCTGGCCTTACTATTTTTGGGGATGAAACGTGGTGGTAACACTTGTATTCGTAATTCGTCACCACAGGAATCCGGACCTAATTCACCTATTAAATAAATATTCAAGTCCAAAACTCATTTAAGTCTCCAGTTAACACTTTTGTGAACTAAATATAACCTCATTTTAACACTTTATTTTTTAAAATTCTTTTTGTATAAATGCCCTGAGCGCCACTCTGCACTCCTAATAACTGTCATCCAGATTTAATATCAAATCTTCCATTTTGTACGGGTTCTACCGGGAGGCAATTTCCTTCCTAAAATTGTATTTGGAAGAATACGCGTAAACTTAATACATATGCGAACCGAAAGACAAATTTTATTTATATTTTGTGTGTACCGAAGTTCCTTCAACCTACTTCGGGGTTTCATGAACCGTTTATTGATATGTATATGTATAAGTTATTTAGTAATTTAATATTCTTGTATAGTAAAATAAATAATAAATAAATATTCATGGACATTTCACACAACGTCTTGTGGTCCCAAGCTAAGCTTATACGCTTGCGTTATGGGTACCAGAATACGGATAGAATACATATACTACTTCTTTTTTTGTAAATACCTACTTATAATACACAGAAACACCCAGACGCAATACAATCATTTGTATGCCAATTAGAAAAATCACACAAATGATTGTCTCGAGCGGGAATCAAACCCGCGACCTCTTGATCGGCAGTCCGTTACATGAACGACTCAACCACGAGGCTCGTTATAATGTCGTCACTCAGAGTAATCTATTGCCTGAGTCAATTTTATAACTTAACACTGTTAATGTAACTAGAGCAGGAGTGGCCAACAAGTCGATCGCGATCGACCGGTCGATCATGCGATCAATTTTAGTCGATCACTCGCAAGTTCCATGAGGGGACGCATTCAATGCCAAATATTTCTAGTACTTGATACAGGAATGAACATGTACGCAGCTCATGCTTAGAGTAGAGAGACGTTCAGCGTGACCACTTTTAGTAGCATTCTACTATTTTCAAGAGTGCACGGCGGTATAAAAGCACATTGCATAAACGTATCCCGTCTTACCTAAGAAATAGGTCGATCGCGACTCAATTTTAAAATAAAAAGTAGATCTTATGTGCACAAAAGTTGGCCACACCTGAACTAGAGTATTGGCTATATATTACGAGTATGTTTTCTTTATGATCATAACACAAGCAGTGACAGAGGCGTGTTTACGCTAGGGCCATAGGGGACATGGCCCGGGGCGGCCAACCTAAGAAGGCGGCGAAAGCCTTTAATTTAAAAATTTTGCTCTATCTCTATTAATTTATAGTGCGGATAATTAAATTGGCCCGGGGCGCTTATTTTCAAAATACGCCTCTGAGCAGAGAAATGAAAGAAATATAGAAAAATATAGAAATATAACTTAATTTGGGACCAGAGGATGTTGCATGAAATGACCATAAACATTTATTTTTCTTTTTCATCCAGTTTAATTTTAGTTTGTTAGAAAATTTTTGGAATATGTCGTCAATTTTAGTTATTTTTACTTTTTAGGAATCTCCGTAATTGATTGCAGTTACTTAATAAATTTTCTGTAAAGCAAACTTCAATAAATTCACCGACTATTTACTATACGTACTGATTCTCAAAATAATAGTAGACTTAAGTAATAAGTTTGAATTGTTAACTACATAGATTAAGATAATTAAGTTTATTCTTAGAGGTGAGAGCCTGGTGTCTTGTAACACGGACACCAGTCTCTCACAAAGGTACGTGAAAAATGTAATACTGAATGTAACTTCTGTATTTGCTTATATTTACCGCTTTTATGAAAAAAAATAAAGCATTTATTAAATTAGAAAAAAAGAAAAAGTATATAAAACTTCTAAAAAAACTAGCAGTACCAGTAAACCATAACCAATTTAGAGCAGAATTAAATATGATAAATATATTAAGAAATTTTCATAGAATTTCAAAAATAAATTCTAACTTAAGGATATCAGGTCGTACAAAACGGAAGGGTCTGCGATGGATAAAGGAATCATTTTGTGGCTTTCATCCATTCAACTTCGGAAACGACTTGGCAGAAGTCGTTTCGTCTGTAGTTGAGTTGGTTATAAAAGGTTTTTATATATCATTATTGTACATCCCAACCGATCTATGAATCCTCAAGGATAATGTTTAAATTAAATCTAGCTATCTATACCAACATTTAGCAAAAATATACCAACTACAATAAAATAAATTATAGTGGAAAAAATTATTACCATGAGCGGGACTTGAACCCACGAACTCGAAATTTTTAATTTACTTTACTATGTAAAAGCGTAGCAAGTGAATTGCAAATGTCTGTTTACTGGAACTGACATGATAAAATTTAAGAAAAGCTTTTATGTGCTAGATAGTTCATTTAATGAAGAAGCATATATATTATATATTACTAGCTCTCCCGGCAAACGTAGTTTTGCCATACCAAAAAAAAAGTTTGAAAAATAGATGTTGGCCGATTCTCAGACCTAGCGGATATGTACACAAAATTTCAGGAAAATCGGTCGAGTCGTTTCGGAGGAGTACGGTAACTAACACTGTGACACGTGAATTTTATATATTAGACTAGCTGACCCGGCAAACGTTGTTTTGCCATACAAATGTCTGTTTGAAAAATAGATAGTAGCCGATTCTCAGACCTACCGAATACGCATATAAAATTTGGTAAAAATCGGTAAAGCCGTTTCGAAAGATTTCGGTAACTAACATTGTGACATGGAAATTTGATTATAAAAACAACTTAGAATTTTGAACTAAAAATCTGTCAAGTAACGTTACAGGCTCCTTAACCAATGGTTTTCGTTAATTTATGATAGCTGTAAACTAATTTTATTTAGGTTTGTGGTGTTATCGCTTCAAACACTGAAAATTAATAGATTGATCTAGAACCGTCTGTTTTACCGTATAATAATAATTTCGATAAAAATCAAAATTTATTATTATTTATGAAACTCAAAATCTCCTTACTTCAATCCAAAAATTCGATTTACATTTGAAAACCAGTATCTTTACTTATTATTAAACAAAGTCGATATTTTTGTATGTATGAAAAAGTAGGGACTACTATATGAACTTGAATATATATTCAGAACCCCGCGTTAGATTTCGATGCGGTTTTTTTTAAATAGATAGAGTGGTTCAAGCGGATGGCTTTTTTGTATAATTTGTTAACACTTGGTTTCTAATTCCACACGTACGAAGCAGCGGGCATCAGCTTACAAAATAACGATCATATCAAACAAAGGAAGAACGAAAATCCTTACTTCAAAACCAAATGTGTTTAATCCTGCTATATACAATGTTCTTAAATGTTCATTGAATCACAAGAGAACTGTGGCGTCTCAAACATCAATAGTTTTGTTTGCGTGATATTTTAGCTACATACATAGATATAGCCTGAATGTGCTCGGTGTACGAAGCTCTCTCCCCTTTCCTTATCTTATACTTAGTTGTATAAAAATATACATATCGTTTAACTTTGTTGCCGCCATATATTTTGATATTTATGAGATATATGATTGCGATGATTGTGTTTATTTCACAATTTTACTACAAGTACCCGTATCAATCTGTACTGATATAATAAAAAGGTTTGTAATATGTTTATAGAAGTAATCTCGAAAAGTAACAGTCCAATCTTAATTTTTTATAAAGGCATGTTGCGCCAAAATAGGGATATGGCCAGATGAATGAATGAATCATATCATTATAAATAAATTAAATAAATAAATATTCATGGACATTTCACACAACGTCCTGTGGTCCCAAGTTAAGCTTATATGCTTGTGTTATGGGTGCTGGAATACGGATAGAATACATACACTACTTTTCTTTTGTAAATACATACTTATAATACATAGAAACACCAAGACGCAGTACAAACATTTGTATGACAATTAGAAAAATCACACAAATTATTGTCCCAAGCGGGAATCGAATTCGCGACCTCTTGATCGGCAGTCCGTTACATGAAAAACTTAACGACGAGGCTGGTCAAATGATTACTTATTATGTAATCGTTATCAATAATGACGTTCACTTACTTTTGATTACTTTTAATTCTCATAATTCTGATCAATCTATGTTTTGGCAATAGGTAAATGATAAAAAAATTTCACTTCATATATCATAGAAAAATCGTGAAGTTTGTCTGTGTGAATATGCTGCTGACTTCACAAGATGTGTGAAATGTAAGTTACTTATGTATCCGGCCATCAAGGGGTCGACGTGATCGTTCTATGTAACAAATCGACCTCTTTCCCCAAGGAGGCACCATCGTTACTCAATCTCACTGGGCAATGTAAAGAAAATATTAGAAATATCTTATTCTGTCACAATGGAACACTATGTAAGTAACGCTTTTATGAAAGAAAACCTAAGCTTGTAAAGATTTGCTTAATTCAAAAACTAAAAAAAAAACGCTTGAAAAACTTGAATATTTTTTAAAATGGAATGGTATTTCAAGCTGTGGGTTCAAGTCCCGCTGCTGGTGATCGTTTTTTCCACTATGATTTGATTTATTAAAAAAAAGCATAGCAAGTCATTTGCAAAAATTAATAAATTATTAATAAATACCCATTGGTCCTTAATATGTGTGCAAAATTTCAGATCAATCGAACTACTCCAAGTGGGTGCAAATCACTTTCAAAGATTCTGTTACATAGATTAAAATAATTGGTCAAGTGCGAGTCGGACTCGCGCACGAAGGGTTCCGTACCATTATCTATGCAACATAAGGCACGTTATTAATAAATGAGCAAACAACACACACAATACTTAATTAATCACGTTTGTTGTATGAGAGCAAGAAACGGTAAAAACATCATGTTTGTTGTATGGGAGCCCCCCTTAAATATTTATTTTATTTTATTTTTAGTATTTTATAGCGGCAATAGAAATACATCATCTGTGAAAATTTCAACTCTCTAGCTATCACCGTTCTTGAGATACAGCCTGGTGACAGACGGACGGACGGACGGACAGCGAAGTCTCAGTAATAGGGTCCCGTTTTTACCCTTTGGGTACGGAACCCTAAAAAGGCATATCTGAATATTACTATTGTTACAAAAAAACATAGTTATAAAATTTCTTTTCTTACACACAAAACAAAAACATATTTTTATAGGCCATAACATGGATTTATGCTAAATAATGGGGTACTTACATTTGCATAGCGTATGTTGAAATTAATACAGCGTAGGTATATTACATACAGTGCGCATGCGTCAAGGCAAAGTAAGTGGTTGTACAAGTGCCGTCTGCTAGTACATCCCACGGGACCATTCCGTGTGTCCTGGCTATTCTTATTCAAATAAGTGGGGGCAAAGATTTACCTTTGGGAACTATGACACTGCAGTGGTTTTCGTACTAGTATGCCTCCTTCTGTACAAATATTTGAACAGAATAATGTATTGTATATAGTTAGAAGCGCTTCCTTGTTATATTATTAGTATTTAGTTTAGAATAAAAAGAGTAGTTATTGAGTCACCGTGATAGAAACTATTTTTTACAATATTTTTTATACATACCTAAAAATAATCTCTGCGATAATAATAATATGTAACATCAATTTTTTTGTTTATTAGTAACTAATTTCCCTATAAGATTTGTGTACACATTGTGAGATGTATTCCAATTTACATAAAGACGACCAAAAGTTAATTTAGCTATCATTGTTTTTATGGCTAATCGCTGTTTGCGCATTGCCAATGACAAATAATGCAAATAATTTTGTCGTGTACAAAACACTGTAAATTACGTAATCATTCATGATACTTTGAATCGGACCAGGAAATAGGTTTAATATTAACAGTTCAATAAAAATATTGCTTCCGACCAATTTACACTGAATTATTATTGCACAATCGTGATACAAAAAGGTATTTTAATATCACTATAAGCGAAATACCAGTCACTCGTTCACCATGAACCAACAAAATAATATTCGATTTTTAAAAGTTTCAAATATTCTAATTTTAAAAATAAATATTTTAGATACCTACCTAGTCCTCGGGTGTATTACACCCAGGCTGTAAATTTTAATAATCAAAATAATAAGATACTTTTTAATTTTAAGGTTATCTTTATTTTGTGAATCTATTTTATACGTTACATTTTAAAAGTAGAAATCTTGCAGATATACGGAAAGTATAGTACCTTATTTCTGTCAGCAGAATTACCAATTAAAATACAATTCAAAAGAATTAATTTAATCTTTCTTTCTTTCGTATTGAATTTTACTGTTACTAGTTATGTTATTTATACTTACTAATATTATAAAGCTGAAGAGTTTGTTTGTTCGTTTGTTTGTTTGTTTGAACGCGCTAATCGCAGGAACCACAGGGCCGGTTTGAAAAATTCTTTAAGCGTTAAATAGGGCGTTTATCGAGGAATACTTTAGGCTATAACACACACAGATAATACTTTATGCTTATGTATTAATTTATAGTAACTGAGGTTGACAATATGCTAACTAAGCTTATGCTGACTATTATAAGTTAAATTATATTTCTACGCCGGCTTACGGTAGAATATGTGTGACTGCAATATGCACCTATTTATAAGAATCTATTGTACCATATTCTTGGAAATAAATGACTATTCTATTCTATTCTATTCTATATAACATCACGCTACGACCAGTAGAAGCAAAGCAGTAGTGAAAAATGTTGCAAAAACGGGGAAAATTTTCTAAATTCCATGCGGACGGAGTCGCGGACAACAGCTAGTAAATAAATAAATAAATATTCAGGACATTTCACACAACATCCTCTGGCCCCAAAGTAAGCTATATTTCTATGCTTGTATCATGGGTACCAGAATACGGATTGACTACTTATACTAATTTTCTTTTGTAAATACATACTTATAATACATAGTAAACACCCAGACGCAGTACAAACATTTGTATGACAATTAAAAACATCACACAAATACTTGTCCCGACCGGGAATCGAACCCGAGACCTCGTGAAAGGCAGTCCGTTATATGAACCACTGGACCACGAGGCCCGTCAAACGAAAAAAAAAGTGATATGATATAACAACTGAGATAACAATTAAAAATAATGTAGTTCGACCTAGGTGAGAAAGATAATTTGATTAATTTCAAAAAATAAAGCTATTACTTTTATTAGCTATTTATTTAGTCAATTTAATAATTGAAAAATTTTAATCTGTATAAACGTTAAATAAGAAAGTAGGTAAATCACAATGCTCAACAACTTACGTAATTGTTGGAAGTCAATGAACTGCGTTGTAGCAATAAAATAATTTAGGACAAATCTAAATAAGAAACAATTGAAAGTATGTATTGTTTTCGCAATCTAATAAAAATCCATTGATATTTAAGTTCTGCATACCTATTTGACGGGCTTCACGGTGACTCGCAGGTTAAGAGGATACCAAAATAGCTTCGTGCATTTTTCTATGTACGAAGTTTTCATTGTTTCTTTAGATTGAATGGCTAGAGCTCTAATTTTTAAGTATATGTTTTTTCAATATATAATCTAGGATCGCATCAACTCAGAAACGCGATTGAAAAAAGTTTTCTCGATAGAAAATCTTGGCGAAACAACCTCTCAAATTTTTTATTTTTTTCATTTGTCGGTCTATTATCGCGTATTAACTAATGAAATAACTTTAAAAACATAATTAACTATTATATATAGAAACACGTAAATCAGAATTAAAATATATTTAGTAGATTTTGAGTAAATAGGAAAAGTATCCCTAATTCTTCATTTTCTGTGCCTACTGGCTGTGTTAATATGTACGTGTCGGCGATGATATACGATAATATTGATGTAGGCCCTTAATATTTGTATTACGTTGAGGAATGGTCTTAGATTCAATTTCCGTATGGAAAAATTATTTGGGTTATGAATATAGTAATTTTTACTGACTTTCGTTATTTCTTATGTATATTTTGTGTGTTTGTTTGACGTGTTGACGTGACTAATACGTCAATACATATTACAAGTATCAGGCTTAGTTAAGGACCAGAGGACGTTGCGTATGATATAGGTACTTCCATATTTTATTTTTTATACTTTTATAAACAAGAAGTAGCTTGGCTAATAGTGAGATTAAAATTTAGCTTTGGAATTTTTATGAAAGGCACTCGACGATTCCGCGTGCTCTACTCAAACTAAATTGCGTTGTACGTTCTTATAATTGTATGGAAATATGCACTAAAATAGCAAAAGGAAGTAATATTAAAACTCTGTAGTTATACTATAGTAGTTATAGCCGACGGTTGTCCGTGTGGTGTAGGATTAAGAATACAAGTGTCCCATCTCCTCTCAAGGCTGCTGTAAAAGTCAGCTAAGGGATATTGCACACAGATAACATCTTTTGTGAGAGACCGTAACCTTGAAAATAAACCCTGTCCCAACACGCCTGGTCAGCGCGGCACACTAGACCATAATCCCTCCTAAAGTGGAGGAGGCCCGTGCCCAACAGTGGGACGTAAATGGGCTGAAGATGAGAAAAAGTTATAACCGAATCATGTAGGTATATCACTTTTTATGAATATCTAACATAAGTATAAAACCTTGAAAAAGTATGTTTATGTTCAGTTTTAGTAGTATCTAGTATTATATACCTATTAGCGCTAGTCTGCGATTTCATACTTGTAGAGTTTAGAAAAGTTACCTAGTTTTTGCAACATTTTTCACTACTACTCCGCTCCTATTGGTCACGGTGTGATGTTATATAGCCTGAAGTCTTTCACCATAAATTCCACTCCAACACTAAAAGATTTTTTCAAATCAGATCAGTACTGCAGTGGTTCCTGAGATTAATGCGTTCAAACAAACAAACAAACTCTTCAGCTTTACAATATTAGTTGGTATACTACTAGATAATAATATCATACGCAATCCGTTATGGGAATTGGGAAGCATTTTCATAATTAATATAAATATCCCACATAAAAGTTAATGAACCTATTCTAGAGCGCTTTGTATTTCTATATAACGTTAAGGAGAAAGATATAAGATGTTTCTTATGAATATTGTTTCTTTGACCGTAGCAGATCACGCAAGGTTTCTGACATGAAAAGTATCTAAGAACATAACACACACACAGTGTAACGACGTAAATTTACATCAAGTCGGTTTAATGTCGCGGGTCGCAACGCAATCTCATTCTGGGGAGGAAACGGGGCAGTAACCAACCAGTTAACTTTGATCCTGCATTATATCATATTTCTCACTGTCTAAACTGGTAAAGAAGGTCATGAAATAATGGCTCAGCTTGATCAGTTACGATAATACTCGCGATACGGTTACAGAGACAAATGTGTATTACGAAAGTGTTTTTGGTGCTTAAACATATTTTCATATAATTTTGTTTAAAATGAGTGTAAAAATCCGACAGATATTTAGTTCATTATAATTTATTATAATATTCCCTCACATTTGTACAATTCACACTCATTTATTTAAATAAAACCGCTTTTTACGAATACAGGCGTAATTTTAGGGCTAAAATTTAAAACAAATATACGCGTCTAAGTCCGTAAAAAGACTAATATGAATAATGTAATGTTTAGTAAATGTTTAGTAAAATCTAAGGACGCAACATAGTTGTAAAATACCTTACGCTATATACTCGTAGTTGCAAAGAACTATAACTTTACTTAAAAGATAAAGGGATTGCCGAGGCAACTTGCTCAACTTTCTATTTCTTTTTTATGTGTTATGAAAGGTTAAGCAAAACACGTAACAATATATAATTGGTTTTAATTAATTTCTAACGTCTGTTATGTTATAATAATTTAATAAAAAAACAGCAAAATACTTACATATTTATGTGTACATAAAGATTGCAACTTGTGTTACATATTTTGAGTAATTATTAGTTGCAAAAAACATGATATGAAAGTTAGTAAATAATTATCAAAATAAGGAAGACGTAATAATAAAATGAAAAGGGCAATGCATAACAATAATTGTTTAGTTTTATTTAAATAAATAAATATTAATATTCATTGACATTACACACAACGTCCTCTGGTCCCAAGCTAAGCTTATAGGCTTATGTTATGGGTATCAGAATACGGATATACTACATATATGTACTACTTTTCTTTTGTAAATACATACTTATTATACATAGAAACACCCAGACGCAGAATAAACATTTGTATGACATCTATAAACATCACACAAATGATTGTCTCGAGCGGGAATCGAACCCCCGACCTCAGGAACGGCAGTCCGTTACATGAACCACTAGACCACGAAGTGCGTCAAATAATATTTTAATTTTGGAGGAATGTTATTTATATAATCTTCTTTAAAAAATATGTAAGAAATAAGAGAATAAATGAATGTGAAAATTGTTTATTAAGGTTCCGTCCAAAAAGTTAAGAGGAGACGCTAATACTGAGATGTCTCTGTCCAGCCATCCATCTGTGTTCTGTCACCAGGCTGTATCTCTGAAATGGTGATAGCTAAAAAGCTAGAATTTATACAGTATATCAGTTGTAAGCAACTATTGATGCTAAAAACTATATCATGGTAATACTTTTGCTACATAATACACAGTCTCTGTTTTTGCCAATCGACCACGTGGTGTGAGTAATGCATACTTTCTCTACATGATGTAGACGCTACTTCAAGGTATTTTCAGTGGTTGTAACAAATTTAATTCTCTAAAACTTGAAGTTTTAGATGCTTATACAACATTTTAACACCACAACGATAAATTTAACATATTTAACTTACAAATTTTGCATTATTATCGTGTGAAAAGTGTTATTTTTACCACCGACTTCATCAAATAAAATATTTCTGATTTAGAAACTCATGATTTAAAATTTACTGTCACGAGTTTACATATTATGAAATCAAACGTTTTAGTATTCTATGATGGGTGCAAAAGTCCCACAGAAAGGGCGTAAATGCATTCTACTATAGTGGAATATTGGGAAGTCCATGGCTTCGAAGGAAGTCGGTTGTGGCGTGGGGACGATCAAAAACCCACGCTATACATTTACAAATGAATTATTGTTAATGGTAATAAGAGAAAATATGATTCTGAAATGGAACTTAAGGGCCTACATCAATATTATCGTATATCATCGCCGACACGTACATATTAACACAGCCAGTAGGCACAGAAAATGAAGAATTAGGGATACTTTTCCTATTTACTCAAAATCTACTAAATATATTTTAATTCTGATTTACGTGTTTCTATATATAATAGTTACTTATGTTTTTAAAGTTATTTCATTATTTAATACGCGATAATAGACCGACAAATGATAAAAATAAAAAATTAGAGAGGTTATTTCGCTAAGATTTTCTATCGAGAAAACTTTTCTCAATCGCGTTTCTGAGTTTATGCGATCCTAGATCATATATTGAAAAAACATATACTTAAAAATTAGAGCTCTAGCCATTCAATCTAAAGAAACAATGAAAACTTCGTACGTAGAAAAATGCACGAAGCTATTTTGGTATCCGCTTAAGTATTTTTAGCAATTTTAAACTTCAACTGTTTAATGAAAAACAAAAGCTTAACCATTTTATAAGCGAATTTATAAACTCGCTTATAAATTTCACTGTTTTAGTATTTTAGCACTAAAATAAATGTTAAATCAAAGATCAAAAGAAGATTAACTCAATCCTTAGGTATTATGAGTGCGAAATAGCCAGGAAATATATTCAAGTAAAACAGAAACTGGAAGTAGTTACACGAAACAAAATATCAAGGTTACTAATTATGTTCCTAGCACAGATCACTCCTAATAGATTCGGCACGCAAGGCGAACAACACATTACTTTATCAATATTTGCGCTGACAAACTTACGAGTATTATTTATAAAAACTGCATGTCTAAAAACTCGGCGTGCAATATGGCTACAACCAATGAAAATGACAATACTCCGCAACCCCCGCCTGCCTAAAACGTTGTTGCGTTCAGTCTTGAACAAAAATCGGGTAAAACAGTATCTACGGGTGATCTGTGGTTCCTGGTTACCATTATCCAAATTATTCGAAAGACCTTCCGCTCTATTAAGCATAAATATCTTACGTTGCGTTTATTTTTGCTCGAAGTTTTTTTTATAACAAAATGCCACTCAGTGAAGTGATTCAAAGCCACGTAATTGTGCTGTTAAGGCAAAAACTCCTAATTTTCCCTCTCGCCATTCCATTTATGTGACAACGAAGTTAAAAGTGAAAAATTCATAACATTCACGTAGAAACATGTTGCCGCACTTAATTAAATTGTTTTAAAAATTTTATTACCTTTCAACTTTATTATGATACTAGTCTTTTGCTCGCGACTAGATCTGTCTAAACTCAGATTATTTTAAAAATAAACAGCCTATTTCAGAAGAATGTGATGAAATGAATTCTAACTTTCTTTGATATTCCGTTGTGATATATTTTATTCTTGTTTATTTTTATTTTAGTTTTTATTTTTTGGTTTCTCTGTGTTCTCCTTCTTTATCCTTGCTATCTGTGGCTTCACTAAGCGGCCCTGCGAAAGAACAGCGTTGGCTGAGCTGTGGCCGTTTAGTCATGTTAGCAATGCACTTAGCTTCGTTTTTGTTTATACATATTAGTTAATGTTACTGCTCATTATGTTATTATGTAGTACTTACTATGTTTTTTTTTCTCTTATCTTCTTACTTTATTAATTTTTTTTTATTTTCTTTGTTAATTTTTGTATAAATTTGTTTTTGTTAACATCTTGTTATATTGTATTACTTTTATGATTTTTTTTTTACTATTTCTGTGTTTGTATGTGTATAGCTTATCTATCACTATTAAATTTATTTTCTTTCTTTCTTTCTTATTAGTTTAAAATGTTCTAGGATCATGTTATTACTTTCGGAGATTATCTCGTACTTTCATATTACAAACTTTACCTCTTTATAATAATAGTACAAACGTTTCTTTTAATGGCTAGAGTTAGGCAAATGATTGCACTCCACCTATCTATATACTAAGGTTTACAAATAAGCTGTGGCAGTTTCATCCATCCAGCCATATATCAGCCTTTATATTGATTGCAGTGTCACCCACTACCATCTTACTGTAGTTCGTATTTTCGAGATCACCACAGGCTTTTGGTTTTTCCACAAAACAGCAGTATTAGTTAACATCGATCTTTAATTTGAATTACTATGTTATAGCCTACATTTCAAACAAGAGGCTTGGCTAATATAAAAATCAGTAACACATTCACAACAGTTGGAATCTGGTTATAAATAACACTACTAACGAGTCCTATTTGATAGACATTTATTACTAACCTAATTATTCGTAATAGGTTTAAAATTTTTAGAAAGCTTGTGTCGCATATTAATGAGATTTTCTTGATTATGTTTCTTTTAAAGCATCTCAAATATCTCGCATATTTCACACACCAGTCATCTCAGTTGTAAACTAATTAAAATCTTAATCAAGTTCATTATTATCCAGAGTGAAACCTTTGTATTAATTCAGTAGCTTTTTAGTTCTTGCCGAAAAGTTAATTTATATTAGTTAGTATGAATATTTTAAATAGAAGAACGGGCTGTCAGAAATTTGTTGACTGACACTAATGTATAGTAGAGAGCCTGGTTTAAATAAACTTTTACATTCTGATCAGAATTATTTATACATAGTAAAAAAAATTTTTATTAGTAAGCATAAGTATATACATTACATATTAGCTAACAACAATATGTGCATTTTACTACTCATTCACTTGTGAGACCTAAATAGACATATTCGATCGGAAAGAAAAAAACTTTTGGTATTGGCATTATTTTACATTACTTATCACAAATTAAAATATATTTTACTGTCAAAAAGTTTAGATTTAGCACTGGCTATCTGAGCTCTAAGCTATTATGTGTAATGCGTGATACAAATATATTTTGGTATGACATTAACCCATGACATGCTTTTCCAATTAAAGTTACCTATATACAATTTTGTTTTCAGTTTCTATTTTTAAAACTTTAGAAATACGATAATCAAATCCAATAGACTATAACTATGCCATAGGTGAACACTTTCGCTTGTAGCTTATTGTTATTCCTCAGCATCTTACTTCTCGTATCGATGTTAGCACATTTCTTATTTACCCAGAATACAATACGGACGAGAGAAAGTCAGTATGTTACGAGTTCTGTACAGTTTGTATTATTTAATAGCACTATGAAAGTTTTATTTATAAATGTGATGACTTTTCTACTGATATATCCAGAAATCTGAAATATAATTCAAGTACTCTCAAAAATTCTGAACTTCATTGAAAATGCTTTACAGACTTCAAAAATAAGAAAAAAAATAACAGTATGAAAAAGCCTATGAAAAATAGAAAAAAACGACGCTTTATCAAAAATGGATAAGAAAAGATCAAGTTACAATAGTAGAAAATACGTTAACAACCAAAATAAGATTCAATTTTCAAAATAAAATAATTATTGAAAAACAACAATACGCTAAAATTGTGTTCGTAGAAAAAAGTTATGATATAATAAAATGTTTGCTAAGCTCAGTATTTACGAGCATTAAATAAGGATTATATGACATGATAGAACGATATATTTGGAAAAGAAAATTCACCAAATAACAAGTAATAACATAATAACTTACAATAATATTATTCTCATAAACTCGATTATTTGTAAATAAACTTAACTTAAACATGAATATTCACAATGATTATTTTATGTTATGTATGAATAACATAATTATAAATGTGTACAAAATAATAGCTATTAAACTTAACCTCCTCTCCAGCCCATTTACGTCCCACTGTTGGGCACGGGCCTCCTCCACTTTGGGGGGATTACGGTCTACTGTGCCGCGCTGACCAGGCGTGTTGGCACAGGGTTTATTTTCGAGTTTTCCGTCTCTCACAGAGGATGTTATCTGTGTCCAATATCCCTTAGCTGACTTTTACAGCACCCTTGGGGTGGTGACACTTGTATTCCTAATCCGTCACCACACGGAGGATTACCAACTTAACTACACTATAGTAACAACAGTCGGCTTTATTATAGTTAAGATTAGTTTTTGACACAACATAATAGGTGTTTAGCACCTATATCTATAATTTCTATAATCTATAATTTATTAATGTATTTAGATTAACTACAATAAACTGTGTGATTTACAGATTTAAAGGTAATTATGTATTGTGTAATCAATTATCTCTTTTACCGCAAAATAAATCCGGATGGCAATAGTCTGTGATGTAACATTTTATTCGCGGCTATTATTTCAAAACTGCAATAAAATTATGACACCGTTTTCATCAATTTCAAGAAGGCAATTGTGTTAACTGATTTAAACAAGGTAGACAGGTCAAAACACGGGTAATTAGACTTTTATTTTTAATGGCCTAAGTCTCGCAACAATTATATTTTTCAAACCGGAATAATATTTATTTAGCTGTTTATTGTATGTTTTAGCAGTTAGGTGTAATTAAATGTAATATTTGTTTATAGTTTGTAATAACTATGCAGATTATTGCTTTAATGAAAATATAAAAGAGGTTTTATTAGGCAAAGGCAATAACACAGATTTCTCGGTCATTTCCTAAATAATATTAATTATTCATAAACAATCCTATCGTGACTCTTAAAAAGTATTTGTGTTCTATATTTGAATTATTTAAATTATTACTGGCATTTTTTAAAATATATTTTACTTGCTTTTTAATACTGACGTAGGCAAACAGAAATTATATTTAATGTTTAAATTATAAAAAAAGAAATAAATAAAAACTAAAAAACTAAATTAAGATATTTTCGACAAAATTTTAGTCATAAAATATTTATAGCATAATATATTACGTATCGACTGAGAATTTGACCTTATTTGTTACAGTTATTCGTAATCCAAAAACAGTAAATATCCTAAATACTAACGGTACGAACGCCTACGAGGTCACACACAAAAATTTATTAAGAATCCTGTCACATTAGCATATCTTTTGCCCGAAGTTGTGTTATAAAATCTACCAACAAAGCTTCGAATTGAAAGTCGACATCTATGCTTGGAATGCGATAAATATACATATTTATACAATATAATGCGATAGAGAAATCGACAAAGCAAGTTCTTTATACGTCTTGATGACCAATGACCTTGGCATTTGAGGCAGGTGCGAGACGTGACTTTGCCTCGTGTCAATGAATTTAACTAAAATGTTATTTAAACTTTTTTATAATTTCAATGTGTGATTGTAATCAGCGGCCATAATGGTTATATGAACATAAATTGATACAATTATAACAAATTACAGGGTTTAAGACAAGCAAAAAAATGTTTTAATCTATCGGTATTTTTCAAGTAGTTGTTTTTAATGTTCATAATTATGTTGTTGATAGAGTTGATATAATATGTATGTATCTTTGCTTATTATAAAACAAAGTCGTTATTTAAAGTCCCAATATGAGCTTACTAGTTGTCGCTCGCGACTTCGTACGCGTGAAATTTAGAAATCAATCCTTAACAAACAGAAGGTTACTCTTCTGCTATCGAGCAGAAGAGTCACCTTCTGTTTGTTCATCTATCGAGATGGCGTTGTACGTTTTTTAAATCGCACTATCGTTTCGTTCCACACATTAACACTTAAGTTCGTCAAAATTTTCATTGTGTCATTATCCGGATACTTATAAATTAGTAAGGATGTCTTTAAAACTATAAACCTAATAATGCTGTTTTTTTTAACAGAAGGATGATTTTCTTATGTAATTTGATAGGGTTTGGTTTAAAACCAAATCCTAACAAATACGAACGCTACGAAGTTTATTCTGTACATTATTAGCGGTAAGTAAAAGACTGTATCTACATATTGAAGGACATGGTAGTTAATTATGTAATATGTATGAGCAATTCTATACCAGTAAAAAAAGACTTTTTATATCATATGTTAATTATTCAGATTTTTGTAGAGTTATGTTTTTGTTATTATATTTTATGCTATTACAATTTCTTTTATTTGTGCAATGTTTACGATTATAATGTAGCCTGTCAACATTTCCTGACTGGACTATTTTGGTAACACCATTTTTGGTAGGTCAGTATTTGTCGTAAGCCTAGTTGATTTACCGTATTTTATTATTAACGCCATATTAAGCTCTACATAGAGAACTACAAACACTAATTATTTCTAAACTCTCTAACTTTTTGAAATTTCAATACGAGTAAATTTGTAAGTTTATAGTAGTAAAGTCTGTAAAATAGGATGTGAAAGTTAGTTTCCTCCCTCATAGAAGTTAGTACAGATTCACAGATCACGTTCCTTTTGTGGTCATATTGACCAGTCTAGTAGAGATCTTTATATCTAAATACGCTTTAGTACGCTTTCTTGAACATATTATTTATTTGTTATTGCTAAATAATAAATAGAAGAAAGAACACAACTATCGGTGCATTTAAACATTTTTTTTTTCAAAATATTTTACTGAAGTCTTATCTTTTAAGATTGAAAGATCCGATCTCTACCATTTGCGTATACTACGTCTACATTATTTTCAAAATAAATCACTATTAAAATTAAGAATGATATCTTTTTTGAATATAGAACATCTGGTGATAATTAAAAAGTTTCATTCGTTTTATAAATTTGAAATTATTTAAAAATTTCAATATCACGGGCTTATTTAAATTTTAAAATCATTAATTAGAAAGTGGATCAAAACTTTACCTAGTGATAAATACAAATTAAATACACAAATGTTTATATAATATATACTATATACTAAATAATATAATATCTTACCTTATAGATGCCATCAACAAGTTTCGTTAACTCCTCCGTCTCCATATCGAAAGATTTTCAATAAACCAATTACGCAAATAGTTTGGTTACACGAGAAACTTCATCAGGATTATAACAATTTACGAACAAAGTTAAATTTAAACACTGTTAACACAAAATTCACATTTCAATGTTCTGCCGCTGACGGTCTACAACTTTTCAGTTGTGGAATCACTCAAGCAATCAAACTCACTTTCGAAGACATCTGAAACAATAAAAATAAAAAACTTTAATATCAATGTTAAGAAAACAAAAAAGTTTTATTTTGTTACTGGCCACACAGTTTCTTAATCTTTGTTCGAAACTTAAATCAAAATGATTCAATTCGAAATGTCAAAAAGTTTTAAGTACCTGTTTGAGATACCGCCAGCTGTAGTGGCGAAGCGTGCGTCGTACTCGAGACTCGGCCGTAGAGTCACCTATCGCCTTCACCGATAGGTATCACACGAATGTCGATATTTAGAAACACGAAGTAAACGGACTGGTAGTAAGATCAGTATGTGCTTGATGTCTAAATCTCTCGCTATGTTTACAGTAATAGAGCCTGTTTAGAAACTACGAAGTGTTATTACGAAATTCTCAGTTCAACAATCTTTCGATGATGTTTACTATAAAATCTTGACCTTAGAGACATCTTTGTAGTACCAAAAGTACTAAATAAGCTTATTTCCTTTCAAATAATAATCTACTTAGTCATACGAATATACACAGTGACAAGTATACGAAATCCAGCACAGAAGGTATATAATAATTAGGATTGTTATGAAATAGTTCTCAATGCCATCATGCAACAATGCCTACACACATATCGCGTTAGTTGTTGTTCTTTTACACATAATAATTTTATATTTTAGATGAGAACAATGCATACTTTCATTTTTAACACCGCCCACAGCTACCTACCAAAATATTCAATCGGTTCCACTATGATTCAACACGAATAGTTTCCATCGATAGCCGTGCCCAGTAACTTTTACTTTCAAGATTTATATACTATTAAACTATTAGAAACGTTAATTGCAGAGCAAATAACAAAATTTTTGAAGGAGTTTGGTAATTGGAATTTTTATAATTACATCATTCAAGAACTTTCGATATAAAGTTGCGTTTAGTTACATACTCTATCCAATAGCATTAATAGAATTCATTGAGCATTATACATTAATTTGACAAAAAAGCCACTCGGACTTAGTGATATTTAGCAGAGTAAGATTCTTACTTTTAATTTGTTTTAATATTTAATTTAGGATCAGAGATCCTAAATTAAATATTAAAACAAATAGTTGTGTTTGATAACGCAGACGGCTTTACCAAAAAACCATAGCAGGCTTAAGAGGAGGTTATCAATTCGTCCGTATGCTTTTTTTTCCAATAAATAAATATTCATGGATTTTTATTTTCACACAATGCCCTTGGTTAGTGTTATGGGTGCCAGTAATAAAAGTTGAAACCTATTCACTTTGTAAAAGATTACGTGCATAATTACTTAAAATTCTTATAAAATTTTTATTTGTAATCACCTGAAAATGTAGTTTTTTACCTTACACAATTTAAAAGAAAATTACCAGTAGATATTATTTGCTCTGGCTTACGGAAAACAATGTCTGAATAGAATCGTAACTTCATTTGAGCTAGAGAGATTTGCGCATCGATTCTCGTTCGCCGTCTTTACGTATGCAATAGTACTTGGAATCTAAGACCTGTCTACTTTTCTTTTTATCCGTTTCCCAGCTCTACAGAACATATGTGCAACGCAACTTATTTCACTTTAAACTTGTTTAGTCCGCTTCGGGCTTGTTGTATCCAAATTTGGGAGCTAGAAACCTCGTAACTAAGTGCACAGGTACATATTCAGTTAAGATGTTTAAAGTCAGTCCGCATACTCAGCGACTTAAAGTTCCACTTTCTTTAAGCTTGAATTTACAGAAAGTTTTATATTATGGAATCAGAAATCTATATTTTTGTTTGTCGCATAATCTTCTTTTTTTTAAGCCCAATAACATCCCACTAATGGACACTAGCCTCCTATTCCTAACACGCTGGCCAAGCTAGTTGGCATAGATGTAGTTGCGAGTTAGCTATGTCGATAACAAACGACGTTTTCTACCTATATAATTTTTGAGCTGGCTCTTTCAATTCCCTTGAAAGAAATGGTGTGACGACATACTCCGATACCACACGAACGATGTGAATTTAATATTAACTAATCCCAGACAAGTGTGAGCTTGTCTTGTTACCGAGACAGGGTGCTGTTGAGTTAGCATAAATGGTTTGTAGTCTACGACGAAGCGACGCTTACGTTATGCTGACGAACCTTATTGTCGTGTGAGACGGCAATTTGCTGTTGCATATTTATGCTATATTTTTAGACACTTGAATTGTAGGTAAAAGCCACTAATACTACTGGAAATCAGTAAATTCCAGGACGAAATTCTTGCCGAGAAATTATGTTGGCATTGTCTGCTAATAGAGAGCGAACCTTGGCCAATACTACTGTTTATGTAGAGATCACTTGACTTAAGCTTAGTTATATAAATTAGTTAGCACTTAAAAAAAATTAATTTAAAAAAAATTAAGTTATGTCATTAGTTAATACGCAATAATAGACCAACAAATGAAAAAAGTAAAAAATGAGAGAGGTTGTTTCGCGAAGATTTTCTATCGAGAAAACTTTTTTCAATAGCGTTTCTGAGTTTATGCGATCCTAGATTATATATTGAAAAAACATATACTTAAGAATTAGAGCTCTAGCCATTCAATCTAAAGAAACAATGAAAACTACGTACGTAGAAAAATCCACGAAGAATTTTGGTATCCTCTTAATGCTTTTTAGAACAAAATGTGGGCTCACCTTTCGACGACCTGCCACCATACCTATAATTGTATTTGACATAAAATTGTCAATACTTTTATATTCATCGCTCTAATTATAATTTTTAAAAGAATCCGTTTTACAGCCAACCTACAATATTCAAAATACGTACATAATTAAAACGCATGCGAACTGTCTTGCTGGTAACCCTTGACATCAGCAAAAAAATTAAAGCCGTATAGCTATGTCCAAGCAACATGATAGTGTATAAAATCACTCGTCTGTCAACCACATATGTGGATCAAGTAATGAGATTCTCATTGACTCCTGGGAAATTTCCTATAATGCGCATGTGTACCTGACGGGAGAGTGACGTGAATTGACTGGATCATTTATGAACATTATTGTACGAAGGATTGTTGTTAATTCATTTGAATACTTGACCACTATAATCTAACCAACATTAAAAACCTGAAAGTTTGGAAGAATAAATGGTTGTAAGGGTGTTTGTTGGTCTTTCACACAAAAACTACTGAATAGATTATACTAAAACTTTACATTTTTATAACTTATACTATATGATATATCATGACACTAAAATTTAAGGAGCGGGGTAGCAACTATAAACGTAGGTGAAACCGTGCGCTTATGTATAATTATTTTATTTCATTTAACTAACAATTTTGCAATAGCAATAAAGTTAATAATAATGAGTCATACCATTTTAACATGTATTTACTTATACTTTTACTACTGTCCATTAGTCATAATTAATGTGCAATTTGCAATTTACAACTGCTAATATAAGGAGATTACGTATTCAATAATAATTTTAATTTATATTTAGCATCTTTTAGTGCTTGTAATGCATGAAACCACAGAATTACTTGCAATTTTCCTACTTTTTGGCGAAGTAAAATTTTTACTAGGATTAAAGAATGCATTTTTCCAAAATCAAATTTTGAAATATGGAAAACTACAATCCGAACGTATGTTATCACTTTCTCAGTTTCAAATCTGAGTTTTTATAAATATGACATACCTAATCAATATTCTGTGTAAATCTATATCATACGAATCTTTACATAATGACACCACATAATGTTACTTACGCTAACATATTGCTGAAACATGTTTAGCTTGTAACTTATGAGTAGATATTAGCCTCTCACTTTCCCCATTTCCGTTATTTCCGGCCGTACTAAACCCGCTCAGAAATGTTTTATATATTTACATAATTAGTTCATTATACTACCATATTTCACAAATGCCATGCTTGCTTTCTTTGATAGAGCAGTTTCTTTTATCTAATGAATTTTATTTTAACACGAAGAAAGTTTTTTTTCTATTTTGATGACTTGTTAAAAACCTGCTCATCCAAGCTGTAACTTTTACCTTACTAACGACACTTTGTGGGAAAAAAGTTATGTAATAAGAAATATGAATGTAAATAGAAACAAAACTTAATATGTACAACGTGTTTTAAACGCACGGCCGAAACCTTGAAATTATTAAATAGGTATTTATTGTGCAATGTTTCCATCTTAACATGTTACTCAATTATATTATGACATAAATCTATTTATTTATTATCAATTATTTAAACACTTAGCTACATAGGTAGCTAACTACATACCTACATACCTACTATATTGATACAGTTATCGATATAGATAGAACTGTATCGATATAGTAGGTATGTTGTAGTTTTCGCGTGAAAGAGTAATAGATAGATAAAATAGATAGACAGACAGTAGTACATTTATTAAATTGACGTTTGCATTCTTCCATCCTTACTAATTTATAAATGCGAAATCCGGATGATGACACAATAATAATTTTGACCAGCTTAAGTGTTAATGTGTGTAACGAAACCAGATCGCGATTTAAAAACGGTACAACGCCATCTATCGAGTGTTGTAGTAAACTTCTATTTGTTAAGTTTTGATTTCTAAATTTCACGCGTACGAAGTCGCGGGCAACAGCTAGTACCAGATAAAGTTTAGTCACACCGCATTTTGGTTGGATTTATAGAGAAACAGGTTCGGTTCAATTAGCTTTTTCACGTACCTGTAGTTAATTACTTTTTACTATATTTCTATCAAATTTATTTAATTAAATTAAATAAATAAATATTCATGGACATTTCACACAACGTCCTCAGCGGCCGTATTATGAGCTTTTATTTACAGGCAGTTTACGCCGTGAATTGAACTATGTGGCAAATTCGTATTATGAACAAAATTCTTAGTCACTCAGTTCGCTAAACCAGTCATACATTAATATGTTTAAGGAGAAGGTACAACTAAAAGTTAAAGTACTAACTAAAAATTTTCAACTAAAAGTTTTATTTCTGCCATAATACCTAATTTAGCCATGCAGTTTACGGCCTGCCTGGAACTTGAATGATTTTAAAAAGCTCATAATATATATAGCTCGGCTGGTCCCAAGCTAAGCTTTATAAGCTTGTGTTATGGGTACCAGAATACGGATAGAATATATAAACTACTTTTCTTTTGTAAATACATACATAAAATACAAAGAAAATAATAAATTAATTAATTTAAATATTACTTGCTTTGCGTTTTACTATTACCTTAGATCCAAAAAGAACTAGTGCAAACAAAAACATCCCAAGTCAGTTAAAGTCTGAAATAAAATAACATTTTAGCTAACTCTTTATAAGTAAAAAGTTTAGATTAAGTAAAATTATGCCAATTTATAGTACTAAGTGATGTTCTATGTAAATATATACACTTAGTTTATTTTTACAACCGCTATTTACTGTCGTAAGTGGTATTATACGGATACAATGCAACTCTTGTTCCACATACAGTTATACAACAAAAATCTAGATTTTACAGTTAGTTACGGTGGTCACAAGATTTATATGCATTGTAGATACTGCATAGAAATTAAATTCTTTAGCTATTTGATGATTGTAATGTAAATTGAATCGAAAACTGTTAGCGAACCTATTTGAACTTAAACTTGTTAGCGGTTATATTATAATAATGCTTCAAAGTAATGAAATAAAGTATGTATTAAAATCAAAATCAAAAATCATTTATTCATGTAGGCACAAGGTTTTTTGCCAAAAAGTGGGCTCTTATGATATCATAAGAGCCCACTTTTTGGTTGCCCTAACGTTCAGGACATTCAATTCAATGAGAAAATAATAAGTAAAGAAGCAGGATAGATAATAGATATAGAGGTACGTATATATAGACAGATTACATTACGTTTCTTACTTCTCTCTCGTTCTAATGACATCCGAATAGCTTTGAAGCTGTTTTTTTTCATTGTAAACTGAATTTTATTCTGTTTAAACCACAGGCACAGGTTAGAATACGTTTATTTATTTCTTTTCAAATTTCTATCGAAACTAGAAAACGATAGCCACTAACTTTCATTTTTATTTTTATAGAAAACGCTTACTTTCTAAATATCTTAAATGTTATAGTAATATGATTTATAGCTCTGTTCTATTATTAAGAATGTTAGCACCAGGTTAGCACAATATTAGCAAAAAGTTTACGATAGGTATGTGTGTATTTAGATAAGGTAGTTAATAAGGACAATTGAAAGCTTTTTATCTACTTCATTTGCAAATTATTGTATAATTCACTTTAAGTAAATTCTATTCTTGATTTCATTTAACAGCTATATTACCTATATAAAAACCAAAAAAAAAAATACACGAAGGTCAATACATCAACACGATCTAAAAAAAAATGTTGATATGTTTGTAACAAATATGCAATACCATTTAAATCTAAAAACAAGTTGATATTATTAGTTCAAAATGTTCATTGAAAAAGTTTATTGTCAGTATCTGCGTTTAATAAGTCTAGAAAATTATTACAGAAAATTATAATCATAGATTGTTGTCGTTGAATAGCGCAGTATGTGGTGAGACCACGAGGTCGAGTGCATTTGACAACTCACAATATCGAATAATATTTCCACATAGTAACTAAAGCTCGTCTGTTAAATGCTATTCGAAAGCTACGTGGGGAAGTCTGAATATGACATAAACATTGCATGTTGTAAAGTTATTTTGTAAAATATTACAAATTTCGATGTAGCTAGTAGCATGATTTATTGTACAAATACTAGAAGTTGTAATAGCTTTATAGTATGACGGATTACAAAATTGTAAGACTTAGTTAAGGGCCTACATCAATATTATCGTATATCATCGCCGACACGTACATATTAACACAGCCAGTAGGCATAGAAAATGAAGAATTAGGGATACTTTTCCTATTTACTCAAAATTTACTAATTATATTTAAATTCTGATCCACGTGGTTCTATACATAATAGTTACCTATGTTTTTAAAGTTATTTCATTAGTTAATACGCGATAATAGACCGACAAAAGAAAAAAATAAAAAATTTGAGAGGTTGTTTCGCCAAGATTTCCTATCGAGAAAACTTTTTTCAATCGCTTTTCTGAGTTCATGCGATCCTAGATCATATATTGAAAAAACATAATATACTTAAAAATTAGAGCTCTAGCCATTCAGTCTAAAGAAACAATGAAAACTTCGTACATAGAAAAATGCACGAAGCTATTTTGGTATCTTCTTAAGTTAACTTACCTAATTAAATATCAGAAGAATCGCTTAAATTATGTATCACAAAGTTATCTAGCGTAATTTGATATATAGTACCAAGAATTTAAAGCGTAGGTAGGTAGGTGTTTATTATAAAGAACGGTATATGTATCGGTCAATAACCTCGTCAGTAATATATTAGTTATTACGTATTAGTCCATGTTAACCTTTCGATACTCATATAGGTTCATAAATATTAATATTATTTTTATGATGCTCAAACTACTTTATTATAAGAAGATGCATGGTGACATTTTAGTGTCATTAAAAATTTCTATATTACGTAAGAACCAGACGTTAGTAAAGAAAAGTTGTTATAGATACATTCATTTGACTAAAATTACCATTATACCCAAGCTTCCCATTTTTTTTTTACATTTCACACAACGTCTTCAGTGGTCCCAAGCTAAGCTTATACACTTGTGTTATGGGTACCAGAATATTGATATACTACATAAACTACTTTTCTTTTGTAAATACATAATACATACTTATAATAAATAGAAAACATCCAGATGTAGTACAAACATTTGTATGACATATCTCACAAATGATTGTCCCAAGCGGGAATCGAACCCCCGACCTCGTAAACGTCCGTTACATGAACCACTCCACCACGAAGCCCGTCATTCAATGTAGGACATTAATAATTCCAACATCTGTTAATCTACGGTGCCTGTAATTAAATTTATCGTGATTACAACAAAAGTAAAACAAAACCAATCAGAGGTTTAAGTATTTTAAACAATTTTTTTTTTAATTATAACAATCACTGAGGCACTCTTTATCATCAATACCATGTTACCAAAAATCATTAGGAATTAAGTACCTAACTAGTTTAATGACATTGTTATCAATTCTTGTCACACAATGAAACTTAACTAAAAATTTAAACAATTAAATTTTGATAGCATCGATAACACAAACCGGCAATGTTAACTGGGCTCTAAGTCCGGTAAATGAATTGTGTCAACCAGTTATTGCATTTGTTCGCAATAACACTAAATAACTGATTGCTTAGTGGGGAATTTTATCAAGTTTGGTAGTCTATTGTTAATTTTTTGAGGTTATAATGTGCAATTGAGCTGTCATTGTGACACAATTCATTTACCGGACTTAGGGCCTTGAACTTTCTTGATAAAACGCTGTTTATTATACACTTATGGTCTTATTCATAATGACTTATCGGAGGTTTAAAAGTTTGCTAAAAATTGTTATTCATAATAGTCTTTTTACGCTAAAATTTTAATTATCTCTCTGATTATTTTATTGTTTAAACCTGCGATAAGTCATTATAAATAAGACCATAAAGATTTTAATTAATATAAATGTGCACAATAAAATATCCAATTTATCTCAATAAACTAATAGTTGTTTTAATTTTTTAGTTAGGCATAGTTATACACGTAGAATACGTACCATTGTCACTTAATTTGTAATAATTTTTATGATCCTACAATTTAATCTTATGTAAATCGACATCTGAACATTATGTAAGTACGTATTAGACGACGAAGGCGAAATATCGAAAAAAGCTTGTTCAAACATTTTTTTTACGAGTCTCAGGTTAATATTGTTCGTCGGCACATCACACCACCCCTCGATGTGATGCGATTGTTCAATTGGCGAGAAATTGCGACGCGACTAAGCTTGCGGAAAATTGCCGATATCGTTAATATTCACCCGAAACCAGCGGTTCACGTGGCGACTACAAATAACAAGCAGACAGCCCCTATAGATTTATGTCCTGTCGTTTAAAGTGATATATACTCGTAGATCATACACCCTTTCCATCTATCTATTTAACAATATCTCAAAAAACCATCACTAAAACTTCACCTCTATTCGCTGAACCAGCGAACTTCACACCGTCTTCTTCTAAATAAACTTTGTACCGACTATAAAGAATACAACAAAATAGGAATTACTCAATATCGTGATGTCATTCAGAAGTTTTTCGCATATATACATTTCAGCGATCCGTTTTTATTTATTAACACGCTTTTATAAGTTTGGTATGTATCTATCAATGTATTAATCTGTGTAACGAAATCTTTGAAAGCGATTTTCAGCCACTTGCAGTAGACGGATTGATCTAAAATTTTGCACACCTAACAAGGACCGATGACAATGCAATAATTTAAAAGAATAATCCCGATTCCTTGATCAGAATTACTAGAATAGCATGTTGAAGCATCACTATGACCGCACTTGTATTTTTAATTATACACGTAATAGTTTAATTGTACATCAGTAGACTCACCAAGATTATTGTGTTTCTACGTATGCCTTTCATATACAATCAGATAATTTCACATAAAAACGCTTTGTTTATAGAATCATCAATCATTTACTTGTGTTTAATACGATTGTGACAACATGTGACAACAGAAACTGTCAACGTTTTGTAAGTAGGTAGCATAGAATTGAGTATTGATGACAATGCAATCATTTGAAAAATATTCAGGATATTTAAGCGTGTTTTTTAGTTTTTAAACTAAGTAGATTATTTTGCTGATATTAACAACTTAAAGCATTTCCTTTAAAACTATATAAAGCGCGAAAATAACGAAACTAATAACGCCACTTCTACATCGAAAACACAAAAGTAAATAAACAATAATATCTTTATTCAGGAGCAGTTTCAGGTAAGTCTAAGTAACTGTTGGGCGCTAAGCCATTCGATTGAGGAAATTGGTGACAAAAATATTCAAGTCATGCAGGGCCCTTGTTAGCGTGCCCCGAAAACACAAGAATATTTTCCCCTCCTGACAAGGCTTGTTTCTTAGATGAGTCGTTGCCAGTTTTCGGTTGCTCTAAGTTTTTACGAGACGCAATTTTGCTAAACTTTTATATTTTATGTCAATAGATGCAGCTGTCTGTTTACGTTATCTATATGTATCAGAAAGTATGTGATGTTTATACAAGGTGGAGACAGTAAAAATATGGATTTTTAAATATGTGTTCGCTTTCATATTTCACACTTATTGATCGGTTCATATATGTAGTTATATACTTCTATTTACGTTGATAACTTTTCAAACGGCATTTAACAGTAAGTTTGTTCCAATGTGTGTTGGTTTGATTGTGGGCCACGTATTTATACAAATACATGTTAGGGATTTAACACTTAACTTAGTAATAATAATATTCGTGTATTTTCGTAACAGGCTGTTTGTCATGTAAGCTACGCAGCGTCCTATTACTGGTCTGAGTATAGAAGGTACCATAGCAATATTTTACGTATTCATTGATATTAAATTTAAAAACATCGGGCTTTCATCCATTAACCTTTCTCCGTCTACTGCTGGACATAGGCCTCCCCCTTAGAATGCCACAACGCACGGTCCTGCGCTAACTGCATCCAGCGGCCCCAGGCATATTTGACGATATCGTCAGTCCACCATGTTGGGAGCCGCCCAAATTTGCAAAGAGTAATTCGAAACCTGACAGTCCTCGTATTTTTCGGGAGCTTCAATATAAATAAGAGAGTTAAAAATACGGCCAAGTATTTTCAGAAACAGAAAAATATAGGTATAAAATCGCTCGCTCGCTTTTATCTACCTTCACTGTACCTATACGGGTTTATGTCTGTAGTAATAAAGTATTTTACTTTTTCTAGACTACAAAAATTATTTCTGTTTAAAAGCTAAAGGATATTGCAAAAAAGAAACAAAATACGTGTTTTATCATATTTGCACAATAAATAATTATTCATTGATCTTTGAGTTTTCAACATAACGTTCTCTGAACTCAAAGTATGCTTATTTGCTTTCTTTTGTTGCTTAGGTCGACAGACGAGCAAACGGCCCACCTGATGATACGTGGCATCCGTCGCTCATGGACTCCGCAATACCAGGGGCATAGCTAAGCCGCTGCCTACCGAGAAAAAGTAACTCTTCTTAAACCTCGTTTGAAGAGCCCCATGTTGCTTGTATTATGGTTACCAGAATACAGATACATAATATTTTTTAAAATACATACTTACTTATAATATACAGAAATCACGCAAACGCAGTACAAATTTATGTGACTGACAAAAATTAACACCACACATAAAAATTTATCCTGTGCAGAAAACAAAGCTGAGATCTCGCGAATAGCAGTTAAGCATAACAACTGTTTTGTGGCGATATTGAACGAAGGGTTGTTACTTTGATTTTAACTGTGATGTAAATATAACTCACTAATAATAATAGACACGCACCGCAAGTAATAAAAGTAGAATAAGTAACAAACGACATAAGTACCTACTTCTGTTAAAAATAATATAAATAGAACTATAAATTAAAGTGAGATGTCTATCTATGATTGCATAATACAGATGTTTTTTTTTAATTTATTATAAGTCAGTTAATTTAACGTATTTTATTGTCAATGTATTATCGAAAAAGTATGCAACTATACAATGCTTTATATATATCATAGTTTGCTAGCAGAACATTGTTATTAGTTTGTAATACTATATAGCTAAATTATATAATCTTTACTGATTATAAAACAAGGTCGTTATTTTGTATGTCCTTGTCTTAGCTTCTATTTTCCAACCCTATTTTGATGTTCTTTTTTGTCGATTTATTTTTGTATAATTTGTTGAGGTTAATATGTATCTTATATGTATAAAGTTGTAGGCAACATCTTTCACCATACAATAGAAATAGATTAGCTCAAGTCAGATCAAGTAAAATAAATTTATTCACTATAAATAGAGTACATGAGTTGGTATTTACAAATTTGTGTTCATGTCTATTTAGCCTGTCTTAAGCAGGTGAGATTACAGAGATTTGTTTTATTGCCAATACTAAGAAATGTTGCTTATCATATCGATTACTATATTATTATGACTAGTAGACTAGATACTAAGACTAGATGTTTAGAAAAGTAGTATGGTTTGTAACACTTCAGAGATAAATCCAGTCACCCTAATGAATATGTATATTACATGGTATAAAGTTATATAAAGATCCAGAAACGACTGCATAGAAGATCGTCTATATCTGACATCTGACTTATCTCAATGTTTAATCGCTAACGGCACCCAGTACCAATTATTCCTAGCATCCCGTTACGTTGATAGCTCCACAAGAGTAGGGTTGTCATCACTTAAATTACCGACCCCGGGATATCTCTACAAAAATATTTTTGTAACAAAAATGGTACATCCCCGGACAATACAAGTGTTTTACCCGGTTATTTTTTAATCACGAACGTTCTTCAGTCTAGGCCAAATTCAAGAAATCTCGGACGGATAACAGCCCTACGTAAGAATATCTAGAAGCCGGGATATTGCATTAATCTCTTCTTATCAAGTAAGCTTTCCATTGCTTTTAGTACAACGATAGATATCTTTAATCTTTTACTTACATACTTGTAGTAGCTTTATTTAGTGGTAGATTTTATTTCTAGGTCAAGTGATATCAATATGTCTTATGTAGTACGGTAGCTATGTCGCTCTCCTTGTAATATGAAGCTTCCGGATCCGATTATCAAATCGTATAGAGTATGTATTGTATGTATTGAGTTTAGTAAATATTAAATTTAAATATATTATCGAAACTGGTTTCAATTGTTTACAGAGTTACTATAGATTTGCCTTATGTTTGTTACATACAAACATAAGGCAAATCTTTTACATACTTTTCTAAAAAGATTAGATAATTTTAAGTATCTCTGTTCTAAAAGGGATCAGGTCAGATGAGAAGTAAAAAAATGAAGTTAAAATTTTATTAATTAAAAGTATTTAGGTACTAATATTTATTTTTCAGATTTTTTGCACCCAAATAAAAGCCAATTTTCTTCTATATTTCTGCAAAGTACAAACATAATATTCTACTAATTTAGAAGCTCCTAAAAACCAGTAATGACATAAGACAAACAACAGAGTGTAAAATGAATGCCTTATATATTACCCGTTAAGTACCACTAAGCTTGCAAGGGAAATGAATAAAGAAAAAACACAAGTATCAATCTAGTTAATTGCGCGGAGAAACTTGTTCAAAAGTTCGTGTTACGGTACAATATCATTGTGAGGAACGTTTTTCCTCATTAGATCCTCTCCCGGCTCTAATAACAACGCCTAACGAACGATGCATTGCCAGTATTGCCACAACAAAAAAAGCTACTTCCTAATCGGAGTATTTTTGCAACTTGCATTTGTATTTTGCTTTTTTAAGTCAGAAGCAACAAACTTTGCTTTACGTTTTAATTTTTTATTTTGCTTTTATTTGTAAACATCTGTTAAACCCAAGTTTTGCATGTTCAAATAGGTATTTTTTCTAGTAAAATTTATAAAGAAACTGAGATATGTTTAGTAGAATTTAGTTTGTTAATTACCGTAGATTTTATATGGATCTATGGTGGAGTTCCATAGGCCTTAGACTTTGTATTTTTACTACTCTTGCCCGCTCAAAAAGTCAGTGTGATTTAATAGTTTAATTTTAGATATCTATTCAGTCTTTGAACAAATTTATGTCTTTTTCAATAATTATGTGACATAACTATCTTAAAAATTCCTTTTTTTTTTATACATGAATTTCTTCACATAAATATTTCGGGAAATAAATAAAAAAGCGCGATGTAGTGTTTATTTAGTGTTAACTTCACATATCTGCATTCTAATATTCATTGTTAAATTCATACCTAAATACATATAATGTTTTAACGCAAAATGATTTAACTAAACATAAATAAATTGCAATCAGTTACCACAAAATATAACAAGCATCAAATCATAAGCCGCAATCAAGTAAGTAGAATAGCATACAAAGCCATCACAATGTTTACGTGGCAGTTAAATATAACGTTCATATCCATTAAGGGTACTTCCGACACGTAACTGGTAATCATATTCTGAGCAGGCATGACGTAAATCATGGAAGGATAACCGGAGGGGCCAAAAAAACGGGGCTGGACTCACGATGTTCTAACCACTGTTTATAGTAGGTTCCACATTCACTTTATTGTTCATCATAACATATGGGGATTAATGTTCGGGTCTTTAGTAAGATTTATTACCTCTCCTTTTACTTCATCGCGTTTAAAGTACATTAACACGTTTCTAAATTGCTTTAATATAGTTAGTATGTTATTTTATGTTGTTTTACTATGTCGTCTAAAGGATCTCTATAGTATAATACTTCTTACTATATACTTACTGGCTTTTATCTTACTTTTTAATCACTTACATCACTTTTATTGCATTAAAATTGTCCTTTAACCAAGGAGGTTATAAGTAGGGAGGCACAAATCGGGAACATAGATTTGTCCCAAGGCCTGGCCCGTTTACGGTTTAAAAGTAAAATAGTAGCCTTGCCTTCTCTTTTCTTCTTACTAGCTTTCTCTTTTACTCCAGCTCAAAAAGAAAGAGTTAGAAAGGCTACTAAATAGGCTCTTTGTCATTTATTTTTCTTAATGTGTTCAACTAAAAAATGAAGCAGGCCGAATTTGTTGTACTGAGTGTTACGTCTAGATCTATATCGTAAGTCTATGCCTTTAACAGGTTCAAGATCTTTGTTTCAAATTTCATATAAACCGGTTAAATTCTTTTGACGTGAAAGATACGGAAAGAGTTAGTTTCGCATTTTTATTGTTAGTAAGGATTACATCTGTCTATATTTTGGAGGCAGATAGGAGTGAATAATGCGATAATGGCACCAATCCTACGTGCCTAACTAAACTAAACTAAAAAATGAAATTTGATAGTGTAATAATCTTGCCAAATTTTTGACACTATCAAATTTCATTTTTTAACTCTAGTTTCCTATAATGAAAACCATTATTTATTATAGACAATTAATACAAGTGTGTTGTTTTTATTTTAGTTACGTTAGGTCATGTTTTAAGGCAGTAGAATTAATAATAACATAATATATATAATATATTCATGGACTTTTCACACAACGTCCTCTGGTCCCAAGCCAAGCTTATTAAGCTTGTGTTATGGATGCCAGAATACGGATATAATATATAAACTACTTTTCTTTTGTAAATACATACTTATGATATACCTATGTATAGTAAACACCCAGACGCAGTAATTGGCCTCAATGTAGGAATTTAGTTAAAAAAATATATATTAGGTAATCAGACAGTTATTGAGAAATTAGTCTGTTTATTATTTGTTAACTACATCTTAAGCCTACTGTTATATAGGTATAAACATTTCAATTGTTCGTCTTAGTAAAATATCTATCCTATCTTACATTTTTCTAGAAGAATTTCATGAAGATAAACAGTAAATTAAGACTTCAAATTAAGAGAGAATTGTCTTTGAAATTGTATAAAGTGCGTCATTTTAATTAACGACTGAGCTTAGAAAATTGTTGAATATAATTAGTTCCTTAAATTAAGTCTAGTGGAAAATATAATTAATGAATTAACGCGTCTGGTGTCTTTTTAGTAGTAAATAAAGCGTGTAAAAATAAGTTACTATTAAGCTAATTCATCCATCCATGCGTCAGTATTCATTTGTCCACTGTTTGACATAAGCCTCCCCATGGTAGGAACTAAATTAATTTTGGGAAAAAATATATAATATTTTTAGTAAGAACATAATTTTATATCCCTCATTGGCAGTTAGGCAAACATTAGTTTTAATTTTTGTGAAATGCGTGAGCTAAAGTCAAAATAATTTCTAAGATTAGCGCAATTCAACAAACAATCAAACTCTTTAGCTTTTTAATATTATGTCGACAATAAAAAGTGAATTAAATTCAGTACGTACTTCGTAGAATAAATGGTGTGTATTGTACTAACTGTATCTATTACTTGTCCTAAAAGAAATAACATTTTTATGTAAAAAAAAATTTTGAAGTAATTTCTTTTTAAGGTTAAGTACTAGGTATATATTTTGTTGACTGCCTATTAGCAGAAATAAAAGCTTATACAAATCTATTCTATACTCGAACCTACATAAGCACTTAAAGATTGCGTATACCTACATAATTACTCTTGTCCACGAGGTAGGGTTGTCAACCGTATTATTGTCAAAAAAATGCCATAGTAACCAATATATAGACTGAGTGATGGCCAATAACACAAATATCATAATAGGTTATTATAACAATATCCACCCGTGACTATGGTGACTGAAAAGTCTTCAAAACGTCTAGCTGAAATTTATAACAAATATACGCAGCAAAATTCGTAAAAAGTGGTTTTATTAAAATATCAAACCCTACATGCTTATGATTAAACACATTTCACAAAAATTTTAATTAAATTTAGTATTTGTTCCTTCTTCCTGATTCTATACTACCCATATAGTATATGGTATATATGGTACCCATAACACAAGCATATAAGCATAGCGCTTGGGACCAGAGGACGTTGTGTAAAATGTCCATGAATATTTATTTATTTATTTATACTGTAATTCTACTAGCCAAATTAGTGTAATTAACCTTGCAATCAGTATGTGCAGTCATATCTTTAACTAAAACTTTACCTCACTTATATTATATTGACGGGCTTCGTGGTCTAATGGTTCATGTAACGGACTGTCGTTCACTAGGTTGCGAGTTCGATTCCCGCTCGGGACAATCATTTGTGTGATGTTTATTACATAATATACAATACATAAAATACAAATTTTGTTCTGCGTCTGGGTGTTTCTATGTATTATAAGTATGTATTTACTAAAGAAAAGTAGTATATTCGTATTTTGGTACCCATAACACAAGCATATAAGCTTAGCTTGGGACCAGAGGACGTTGTGTGAAATGTCCGTGATATTTATTTATTTTATTATAACAATGTTTTTAAACCGTTTTTATGTATATTATCTTCATAATTTACACCCCATTACATTCACTTGATAAATTAGTAGTCAGCGTTTGTAGCACAACCCTAATTAAACACGTAACTCACAACTCAAGTACCAGATAATTTACTTTACAATACACGACACCTCCAGATTAGATACACTTAGCAAGGAAAGGGTCATTAAAATGCACTAATGAATTGCAAAGCTAGAACACAATTGCAAGATCATAGAACACTAGTTACTGGATAAACTGTTAATAAAATGGAAAATGGAATGGAACTGTTAATAAAATATTTCAAAACCTCGTATCGAAACGTCAACATCTATTCAAAGGTGCTACTTTTACCAAGTACCGAATCTATAGAGTCTATACTAACATTATAAAGCAGAAGAGTTTGTTTCTTTGTTTGAACGAGCTTATCTCAGGAACCACTAGTCCAATTGGCATTGTTCATATTTTTTTAAAACTCTTAATTCGGAAATTATTTCAGGGAATAGAGTTTCTGATCATGATTCATTAGTTTATTTCGGATAATTTGCTATATTAACGATTATTTTTCCAAAAAAGCAAATGATCTCTATTTGCTCTTGAAATGAAGGACTTAAATTATTAAGGCGTTCTTAGGAATATACTATATTACGTAATTCCTAGATTTTCATTATAAATATACATTATAGTTGCTTAGTTGTAAATAGAAAGCAACATTTGATAACTAATAGTTACACGATAGACATAATTTCTAGAGTTGAAGCAATTTACATCGAAATCGAAATCACATCTATTGGCTCTATATCAACGTGCCTTTACAAGAGGGCGCGAACTCTTCACCTGTCTACTTTCACCACCTGCCGAGTTAAACCGCTTACACTAGAAATGCAAGTTGTATAATGTCACATATTTAGGGTTCTGCACCTAAATATAGTAAAGCAAGACTCTATTACTGAAACTTGGATATCTGATGGTCTGTCTGTCTGTTACCAGACTGTATCTCACGAACAATGATAGCTAGATAGTTGACAATTTTCTTAACATATAACAACAAACACTAAATACAAAAATATTATGAATATTTATGGGGATTGCTCTACAACAAACGTTATTAGTTGCTAATTGTTAATATGATTAGGCGACATGATTATTACGACAAATTTATTGTAATGATGATAAATGTACAGAGCCCTTCGTGGACGAGTCCAACTCATATTTAGCAGGATTTTTAAATATTACAACTTATTTTTGCAGCTGCATGCCCTCGCAATAAGCTTATCTCGCTGTCTTTTTATATTGCACGGCTAATGGATAAAAATGAAACCGTTTGCTCTGGACACTAAATATATATTAAGTGGCGTTTTGCAGACTCAGAGCTGTAGTTATATAGAGATTTTATACAATTTTATCGTTTTAATTTTAAAGGAATGAAAAGTTAGGCTTTGATTCATATCGTTGAAAAAGCTGTCTTTACTTCTGTCGATATTTCTGTATGTAGGAATGGATAAATGCATGTTTAAATGAGGGTTTAAATCTTCAAAACTACGCAACAGATTTGGATGCGTTTTTTTTAATATGTGCGTAAGTGATTACTGATTATCCACGCAATATAATATTATTACCAAATATGCAAAAGACCTAACATTATATCGACGTCTTATACGATTTAAAGATAAGAAACAAATAAGAAATCTTGATTTAGAATATTTTTCTCAGATAACAAATAACCAAATGAAAATTTTCTTAGAATTACATATCAAAGATATGTGACTCTATCAAACACAAATGAGAAATATATAACAACGGTACCATAAACTTACAAATTGCTCATCAAATAAAATGTATGCGCAAAAAAACGAGTTTAATTTAAAAAATGTATTTTGTTATGTTGCCTATATGTCACCAAGATTATATAGCATCAGGCGACAGTGACACACAATGCCAATTTCAGGTTAGCTATCAATCATAGTGACACGTAACATGCGAAAAATGCTATGTCTGTTAACAAAATGACGTGAAAAATGCGATTAATAGCTTAGTTTCGGGGCCAACCGGCCTCGTAGTATAGTGGCTCATGTAACGGACTGTTGTTCACGAGGTCGCGCCTTCGATTCCCGCACGGGACAATTATTTGTGTTATATTTATAACTAGCTGTTGCCCGCGATTTCGTACGCGTGACATTTGGAAATGGGAATTTCCCCGTTTTTGCAATATTTTTTACTGATGCTTCGCTCCTATTAATCACAGGGTGATGTTATATAGCCTATAGCCGTTCTCTATAAATGGACTATCGAACACAAAAATAATTTTTCAATTGGAACCAGTAGTTCCTGAGATTAGCGAGTTCAAACAAGCAAACTCTTCACCTTTTTAATATTAATATAGATAGCAATACAAATGTTTTAACTGCGTCCGGGTATTTCTATTACAACTATGTATTTACAATAGAAAAGTAGTTTATATGTTTCATACGTGTTCTGGTACCCATAACACAAGCATATAAACTTAGCTTGGGACCAGGGGACGTTGTGTGAAATGCCCTTATATATTTATTTATTTATGTCAGACATATTATGTTTGTACTGCGTCTAGGTGTTTACTGTGTATTATATGTTTACGATCCAAACATAATTCCCTTGCTTCACTTTACTAATACTGTTTATAAAAATAAAATTAACTGCTGAATAATTACAATACCATAAATATAAAACGAACGCTACATAACAATATACGGCGGGCTATCTCACGTTATAATCACATGTGATATCCTATTAAAGTTCATAGACAAAGTGGCAAAGTTTGTTGTGAATGTAGTACCTTATAATGAACCCAGTACGACATGTTTATTATGCTAAGTTGCAAGTCTACGAACACCCCGCAAACTAAACTTTACACTACACTCTATATAATATAGTGTGACTAATGTCGACTTCATTTTTGATATTCAGATGCCATTCTAAGTGCAAATAAAAATAATCTACTTTAGTTTAAAAACTAAAAAACACGCTTAAATATCCTGAATATTTTTTAAATGATTGCATTGTCATCAATACTCAATTCTATGCTACCTACTTACAAACTGTTGACAGTTTATGTTGTCAGAGACATAAGTTTCTGTTGTCACATGTTGTCAGAATCGTAGTAAACACAAGTAAACAATTATGATATTTTTACCTGATTCTATAAACAAAGCGTTTTTATGTGAAATTATCTGATTGTATATGAAAGGCATACAATAATCATGGTGAGTCTACTCATATACAATTAAACTATTACGTGTATAATTAAAAATACAAGTGAGATCATAGTGATACTTCAACATGCTATTCTAGTAATTCTGAACAAGGAAATGGGATTATTCTTTTAAATTATTGCAATGTCATCGGTCCTTGTTAAGTGTGCAAAATTTCAGATCAATCCGTCTACTGCAAGTGGCTGAAAATTGCTTTCAAAGATTCCGTTACACAGATTAATACATTGATAGTTACATACCAAACTTATAAAAGCGTGTTAATATAAATATCGTTTAGTTGATTTTTAAACACCTATAGCTGAACAATTTTTGAAGATTATGCGAGTTCCTATTTGCATTTTTCTTCAAGTGTGTGCTGTAAAATCCAGCTGAGGTATATTATAGGCAGTTAGTTATCTTCAACTGTGAGAGAAGGAAAACTGGAAAGCAAATACTATGCCAACACACCAAGTCAGCGTGTCACAGTAGAAAATGAACCATTCAAATGCGGAGTCCCGTGCCGAAATGTGACTGATGATTGTAAACCTTTACAATTATATGCGTTGGGTAAGAAGCTAAATAAATAATGAAAACAAAATGCACACATTACGTACCGAGCAACTAAGTGCAAGTAACAACCAATTAAAATATATTTTTATATTAATTTTAAATACACAGAATCTAAAGCGTGACAATTGCTACTCATAATATTTACAAAATATTGATGCATTTATTTGCTGTAAACATTGTACAATAGAGTTGCTAATTGGATTGAATACGACAATGCGCACTGATCGGGCGCCAAGGGCAATGGAATTAAACGCAATGCAATTATTAATAATACCATGAGAGATAACGATATTATCGCTACCAGGTTTATATCGTGATTATTAGTAGTGATTTTAAACTTGTTTATATTGTGCTGATTTAAATACCCACTAGAAAATGTCTGCGATTTCACCCGTTTATATTTAGTGCCCCCGGTCTTTGCATTTTAGCGTGATAATGTTATATGTTGCGTAATAATGTTATATGCCTATGTTTTATTCTGATATTTAATCTTTAGGTACGTTTATAATAGACATTAGTAAGAGATTTTTATTACGATTCCAAATCTAAACTCAATATTGTAAAGCTGGAGAGCTTTTTTGGTTGTTTGAACGCGCTAATCTCAGGAACAACGCGTTTAAATACAATAATTATTTTTGAGTAGAATAGACCATTTAGCGAGAAAGGTTTTAGGGTATAACAACACGCTGTGACCATTAGGAGCGAAGTATTGGTAAAATATGTTGCATAAACGGGGAAATTTTTCTAAACTCCACGCGTCGCGGTTCCTTTATCGGTTCGCAAAATGCGACTCCCGCGGGCAAGACGTGGGGAGGTGACACTTGTATTATCTATGTCCGTCATTCCACGGACAAAGTTTTTATTATAGAGCATCATATAAAATGTTCATCATATAAAATGTTAAATGCGTTGTTAAAATCGATACGGTTGGTTGTGAAAAGGTTTGGCTTATCTAGATTGTGTATGAAACATAAAATATACTGGCGTAATAGGGTTTTTATCGCAACGAGGCATGGTTTCGGATAGCAAAAATATTAAAAGCAACAAATAATGACGTAGATACTAGTCTTGGATACTTGGATGCGTATATATCTGTACAAATACAGTGAACTTTAGGTTCGAGGTATTTTATTCTGGGAATTAGTAGCGTTGGCATTAGATTGAAAACGTGACCTGTTTTGTTTAGACTAAGTTTAAGCCTCATGTATTATCATGACTCATTTGTTCTTAAATATACATTGTTCTATACTATGAAATATGGTAAATAGTTCTTTACAATCCTGACGAATTATCTTTATACCTAGCCCACAAACATTCTACTATTGGACACGCGCCTCCCCACCACAGAAAGTATTAATTTTTCTTCTATAAGTCAAATTTATTTCAAAAAGTGATTACTAACAATTTTTTAACCTAGGTTCTAAGCGTATTGTGTCGGGATTCAGTCTCTCAAAGTTGTTATCTATTTAGCTGGCTCTTAGAAAAACTATTAAAAAAATAAGAAAAAAATCACCACACTCACAATCGTATAAATTATCATTAATAGACATCACGGTGTCATGTCATCATTATTATAATATTGACACCAAATAAAGACACCCCGCGTCGTATCCAATTATGTGATTCGTGCGAAACATATTAAGCCTATTGTCGTTTGATCGCTTAGAATCACATTGGCAGATACTGTTATTAAAATTGGCAATAGAAAACTTTTTTTAGCTCGTCGCAAACAAGAACTTCGTTTTTACGCGTATAAAAGGTATACGTAATAAAAATTGGTCAAGTGCGAGTCGGACTCGCGCACGAAGGGTTCCGTACCATTATCTATGCAACATAAGGCAACGTTATTAGTATCGAGCAAGAAACGGTAAAAAAATCATGTTTGTTGTAAGGGAGCCCCCCTTAAATATTAATTTTATTTTATTTTTAGTATTTGTTGTTATAGCGGCAATAGAAATACATCATCTGTGAAAATTTCAACTCTCTAGCTATCACCGTTCTTGAGATACAGCCTGGTGACAGACGGACGGACGGACGGACGGACGGACGGACGGACGGACGGACAGCGAAGTCTCAGTAATAGGGTCCCGTTTTTACCCTTTGGGTACGGAACCCTAAAAAGGTACATAGATTTTCGACATATAAAATAACCTCTACTAAAAAGGCTTATTACATATTTGATTTATATTTGTTGTATATTGTAATGTAAAATAAATATCATTCTCCTGCCCTTATCCCGTTATACGGGGTCGACGCAATATGACTTTTTGTACATATCAAAATGAGATTTGGCTGGTGTTTACGGCACTCCTTGGACATATGCGACGTGGCTCCCTCTCGATCCGTTCTTACAGCCCCCGCGGATAAGACATGGGCAGGTGACACTTGTATTCTTATTGTCCGTCATCCCACGGAATACCTACGTTTGTAATAGAACAAAATTAACTAGATAAATTAAAAATAGCGTATGCCCATAATACAAAACATGCCTGAGAAATTTTGTCTTTATAAACTAACTTTATTTTGTCTTTAGGTACTTTACTTTGGTTTGTATTTAGGTACCTACGTGCCACAAAAATTGAAGTTTCTAATATAAATTCTATACCTTTGCCGAGTTGCTTGCATAATTTCACGAATGCCTAGAAATGCCAACACACGATTATGTACAAAATGTACTCAACAATGTTCGTTCTATTTAGTGTTCAACATTTCGGAACTAAATCCGCAAACTAATCATGCAACATCAATTGCAATTGAAATCGCATTCATTTCACATTTGATACAAACTGAGTGAGTTAAATTGAACTGGTTATTTTGATACAGTAGCAGTACACAGAGTAAACAAAAGCTATTAAATCTCTACACTTGATTAAGTTTGTTAAGGTAATTTGATGATATTTTATCCGATGGCTTTAATACATTTAATTAATTTGAAAATGGTAGTTGCTCAGTTATTTTATTTATTTGTGGTAGATTAAAGGTAGATATAGGTGGTAATTTAAGATATACGTAAGAAAAAGAAACCTTAGTGGTATACAGACTAAATAAATAAATATGTACGGACATTTTACACGTCTTTTGGCCCCAAAGTAAGTTACATTAATTTCTATGCTTGTGTTATGGGTATACTACGTACCTATACATTTATTTTTTGTAAATAGATACTTTTAATACATAGAAAACACCCGGTACATATTAATGGTATTAATTGCAGCAGAGTTGACATTTACAGAGTCTATAGCAAAAGAAATCTGAGGTACGAGTACGAGCTTGATACTTAATTTGATAAAAATTACTAAAATTATAAAGCTAAGGAGTTTGTTTGTTTAAAAAATCTCAGGAACCACTGGTCCGATTTGAAAAATTCAATCAGTATTGGATAGTACATTTATCGATAAAGACTATGGGCTATATATCACGCTGCGACCAATACAAGTGAAGCAGCAATTGCCATTATTTATGCAGGATACGACGAAAATATTAAGTGGAATATACGTAAAACAGAAACTTTGTAAATTTATAACCTAATGATAATGATTAAAATGCAACGCATGTCTGTATTATGTTATAAAACAGTAGCTAGGCGGTAATTCGTGTTTGTAACTGTATTTTCACTGCGGGTGGCTATAATCGGTTTAGAAGGCAAGGCAGACGTGCCGGCCCGACATTGGCAGATGTACTATACCTTATTGTACATAGGTTTTCATTGTATTGGCGTTCCTGAAAAGTTTAACATTTTATGAGTATTTTAAAATGGTGCATCCATTTAAAATACTGTTATTTAATAGAGACTTCATACAGATATAAGTGTATAAAACCACACTCATTATTTCATTAGCAAAACGGAACAAAATCTAGATGCAAACCCCAAGTTATAGATTATGGTGTAGTGTAAACTGTTAATAATATAATGGCCCAAGAGCCCACGACAGCCAGACATTCCTTATTTTATAAAAGTTGGAATTATCTCTGTACATCTCTTCTATACAGGTAAGAACGACCAGCGAATATAGAGTTTGTGTTGTGGTTAATTTGGCAGAGAACTAGTACTAGAACTAGAACTAGAGAGGTAGTAAAGGTGTTTAAAAAAGTAGTTCAAATTCTTCATAGTATAAAGCTCAATTTTTTTATATTTTCTTCGGGAAAACTTTAGAAATCTCGTCATCCATTGCCGGATACTTATGACGGTTCCTACCCTCAGCCAGACATTCCTTTAATAAATTATGATTATACTTTCGTCACAATATAAAAGCAAAATTTCATATATGTTACTTGAGGACCTATAAAAAGATTACCTCAATAGCCGGACAGTTTTCATGGTTCATCTTGCCAGACACATTGAAACTCTACTGCCTATAACTTTTAACTGGGCCGAAGCGATTTTAATGATTCTTCTTTTATTTGAAAGCTGGTGGTTCCCGTTTTGTCTTATTGGCACCAGGTTAGGACCTAATGGTTATCTCCTGAGGAATTGAGAAAAAGCCTCAAATTTCAAAGACGTGTGAAGTCGTTGGAATTTTTTTTTTAAACTCATGTTTTAATGGACGGAATGACTTAACAAAATGACTTTAATGTATAATTCGCTTAGGGTTGGTGTTAATTTCAAACTCTATATAATAAATAAAAGAAAATAAAAAACCTTTTATTGAACCAAACTATGTAATGCAACTTGTAATATGAAAGTCAAGGAGTTTCAATTTCAAACTCTATGCATACGAAGTTCCACGTACCAGCTGGTTAATTAAAACTAATCATCATCATCCTGCCCTTATCCCATTATTTGGGGTCGGCGCAACATGTCTTTTTCTTCCACAGTCTTCTTTTAGCCGTCATGTCTGTGTCAACTCCTCTTTCTTTCATGTTCTCTTTCACACAGTCCATCCATCTTTTTATAGGTCTCCCTCTAGACTTTTGTCCTTCCACATTTATACTCAGAACTCTCCTAACGACATTACTTTCCTCTCGTCTCATAACATATAGTTTTAATTAGAAAAACTAATATCCTAATCAATTAACTACTACACATATTGCAAGAGATAATTAGCCCGACTACATAATAATATTACGAGTATAGTCTATAAACAATTCAGCTGTGTCTTTCAAATCAAGCTGCCAGATTGTTTCAAATTATTAATAGTAGTGTCACAGATTATGATACAGTTAAAATGTTATGACTAGATGTAATGATTTAGCAATAATTAATAACATATCGGTACCAATTCTACGTGCACAACTAAACTTAAGTAAAAAAAATTTTGTTGATAGTGCGAACTGTCAATATATGTATTTGAGTTTGTTTGTTTGTTTAAACGCGCTAATCTCAGGAACCACTGGTTCGATTAGAAAAATTCTTTCAGTTTTAGATAAGGCATTTATCGAGGAAGGCTTTAAGCTATAAAACATCACGCTACGACCTGAAGAAGCGAAGTAGTAGTGAAAAAAGTTGCAAAAACGGGGCAAATTTTCTGAAATCCACGCGGACGGAGTCGCGGGCAACAGCTAGTTATTTGCTATTTCGTTGTACATATTTATGTTAAAGTCGTTAGTCTATAATACACAACTTTTACAATAAGATAGTTTTGTTAACATTGCCAAATTGTGTTATAGACAATGGTAACGATTCTACGTGCAGAACTAAACTTAAGGGCCTTTAACACAGCTAGTAGGTATAGAAAATGAAGAATTAGGGATATTTTTTTTGTTTACTCAATATCTACTAAATATATTTTAATTCCGGTTTACGTGTTTCTATATTATAATAGTTACTTATGTTTTGAAAGTTATTTTATTAGGTAATACGCGATAATAGACCGACAAGTTTTTTTTTTTTTTTTTTTTTTTTCCATGACGTATCTGGATTTTGAGAACCAAATCATCATATTAATTACAATCTAGCCTACAAAGGCTAATAAGTAATTTTAAACTAACTTAAATTGCTAAATAGAATATGACTAAGAATGTGTCCATTAACACTTTTCTTACTGTCTCTATTAAGGCGAAGACACTTCGTTCATGTGTTCTTTAAAACTAGCACTTATTGCACTATTAACACTATCACTATTAAAAAACTAGTTCAAACGGTTTTGTTCTTTGAAGTCTTCTCACTAGACCCGTATTATCAAGGAGCTGTATTGCCTCAACATTTACGTGATGATGAAGTCGATTGTGATGAGCTTCAGCAAACTTTTTAATTATAATTGCGACCTTGTCAACATTTAAATCCCTATGGATGTCATCATTTCGCACATACCAGGGTGCGTTTATTATGCCTCTTAAAACTTTGTTCTGGAATCTTTGAATAATTAGTACATTGCTTGGTTTGGTACAGCCCCAAAGCTGGATACCATAAGTCCACACTGGCATAAGGACTTGTTTGTATAGTAATAATTTATTCGGTACTGACAACAAAGAATCCTTTCCGAGAAGCCAGTACATACTTTTATAGCGAAGCTCCAACTCTTCGCGTTTCTTTTTAACGTGGGCTTTCCATCGCAGCTTCGTGTCTAATGTCATGCCCAGATATTTGGCTGTGTTCTCGTGTGGTATAATCTGTTTATTAAGGTACAATGGTACATAATTTACTCTTTTGTTGGTAAAGTCTATATGTATAGACTTTGCCTCGTTTAACTTAATTCGCCACTTTGTTGTCCATTTATAGAGTGTATTTATAGCTGCTTGCACTTTTTCTACAGCTTCCGTTTGAGAGTCTCCTATAGCCATAATGGCTGTGTCGTCAGCAAACGTAGCAACTGTATTATTTTGTAATACTGGCATATCACACGTGTAAAGCAGGTATAGGACAGGACCTAGAACACTCCCTTGTGGTACACCAGCTTTGATTTCTTTAAGGTCAGAATATGCATCGTCGTGTCTTACTAAAAACATTCGTTGCGTTAAGTAGGACTCTAGGATGTCGGCATATTGTTTGGGTAGAAAATTTCTTAATTTATTAATGAGGCCTTTGTGCCACACTTTGTCAAATGCTTGTTGCACATCTAGAAACACAGTTGAGCACACTTTCTTATCTTCCAAAGACTTTTCTATCATTCCAGTAATTCTATGCACCTGGTCGATTACAGACCGACAAGTGAAAAAAATAAAAAAATAAGAGAGGTTATTTCGCTAAGATTTTCTATCGAGAAAACTTTTTTCAATCGCGTTTCTGAGTTTATGCGATCCTAGATTATATATTGAAATAAAAATTGGTCAAGTGCGAGTCGGACTCGCGCACGAAGGGTTCCGTACCATTATCTATGCAACATAAGGCAACGTTATTAGTATCGAGCAAGAAACGGTAAAAAAATCATGTTTGTTGTATGGGAGCCCCCCTTAAATATTTATTTTATTTTATTTTTAGTATTTGTTGAAATAGCGGCAATAGAAATACATCATCTGTGAAAATTTCAACTGTCTAGCTATCACCGTTCTTGAGATACTGGGCACGGAACCCTAAAAATCATGTTTGTTGTATGGGAGCCCCCCTTAAATATTTATTTTATTTTATTTTTAGTATTTGTTGTTATAGCGGCAATAGAAATACATCATCTGTGAAAATTTCAACTGTCTAGCTATCACCGTTCTTGAGATACTGGGTACGGAACCCTAAAAATCATGTTTGTTGTATGGGAGCCCCCCTTAAATATTTATTTTATTTTATTTTTAGTATTTGTTGTTATAGCGGCAAAAGAAATACATCATCTGTGAAAATTTCAACTCTCTAGCTATCACCGTTCTTGAGATACAGCCTGGTGACAGACGGACGGACAGACGGACGGACGGACGGACGGACGGACAGCGAAGTCTCAGTAATAGGGTCCCGTTTTTACCCTTTGGGTACGGAACCCTAAAAACATATACTTAAAAATTAGAGCTTTAGCCATTCAATCTAAAGAAAAAATGAAAACTTCGTACGTAGAAAAATGCACGAAGCTATTTTGGTATCCTCTTAACTAAAAAATGAAAATTGATAGTCATTATGGGCCTACATTAATATCATCGCCGACACGTACATATTAACACAGCCAGTAGGCACAGAAAATGAAGAATTAGGGATACTTTTCCTATTTACTCAAAATCTACTAAATATATTTTAATTCTGATCCACGTGTTTCTATACATAATAGTTACCTATGTTTTTATAGTTATTTCATTAGTTAATACGCGATAATAGACCGACAAATGAAAAAAATAAAAAATTAGAGAGGTTGTTTCGCCAAGATTTTCTATCGAGAAAACTTTTTTCAATCGCGTTTCTGAGTTCATGCGATCCTAGATCATATATTGAAAAAACATATACTTAAAAATTAGAGCTCTAGCCATTCAATCTAAAGAAACAATGAAAACTTCGTACATAGAAAAATGCACGAAGCTATTTTGGTATCCTCTTAACACAATTCGGCAATGTTAAAATAAATTTTTTATTACAAAATCTGTATATTGCAGACTAACGATTCCAATCAATAAAATTGTGCACAACGATATATGCCAATTAATTAAAATGCACTAATAGTTGTTTTCATTTTTAGTTAAGTTTAGTTGTGCGCGTAGAATTGGTACCACTATAAATTTTTAGTTAAGTTTAATTTCGTTGTGTATATTACTTGTTATTTAATTAATACAATGATTATAAGTATTATTAGTGAAGTTGTATTGATTATTTTAAGATATTCTTACCATGAATAATTTTGAACTTTTAACATTTTATTCTGTGTAGGAAAGCGGTCTTACATTATTTTATCTATAAGTATATGACATACCTATTCATTATTTTTATCAGTAAAAGAACGAATTTTCTTTAAAAGAAATTGGTTCAGAAAATGGAACATATATTTCAAAAAATGACTCGTAAGCTCGTTTAACATAAATATTTTTAGAATTAACTTTAGTAACGAAAATAAAGGTGTTAATAAAATATACTGGGCTCATTTCTTTTAGATTTTTAAATACGAAAAAATCGAAAACTATGTACGTACTCCAAATGATATCCGCTTTTAATTCCCCGTATAATAGGGGATGAGTCTATTACTGGCCACCATGTGTATTTCTAAACTCAAAGCCTCTACTAACATCTCTCGAACTGAAAAATATAATTCACACTTCACACGCGATGTCACTAACAAAATTAGATAGATAAGTGCTATATCTACTCGATAATATCACATTTAATTATGTAAATACATACTTATAAACAAACGCAGTACAAATATTTGTCTGACAAATAAAAATCCGTACAAGGATTAAAATCGTAACCTCATGGACAGCAGCCCGTTACCCGAACCACAATACCACTAGTCCCGACCCAGTCAAATGAATAAGCATCATCTAAGATTTTTTTAAAGTTGATAACAAAACCGTATATATTATGCTGACTTTCTTTCATGGCAAGTCCTTTGATTAACTTAGTTTAGAAGATTAAAGGGCAGTATTGTAGTAATGGAGAATTGATAGCGTTGAGCCCATAGCCAACGGCATACAATTAATAATTCATAATGAAGCTAATTACCCTTTATTGATCATGGCCGTATTACTAATAAACTAATAATCTAATTATTGTATTCTAATATGGGAAAAAACTATTTATGTATATAGATACTAGGCATATAAAATAAAATATAATTTTGTATTGCATCTAAAACTGGTACCTATAAGTTAGTGTCACCATGAACAAATAATGTAAATGTCTTAAAACATTTAAAAATCATAAAATAATAACAAAATACCGGCTAAGCACATGAGTTTGACGATAGTAATTTTGAAGAGTGACTTTCTAGCTATCACCGTTTCTGAGATTACAGCATAGTGACAGACGTACGTACGAAAGGGTCGACAGTGAAGTGTCGGGAATGGGACGCCGTTTTACTTTTTAATGTGGAACTCTAATATGATTATAATATTATGTTATTCAAGTTAACCGTGTTAGGGGCAGAATTTCGACATCACAAATTCCGGACATCGGGGCACTCACACGAACTGCATTGTAATCGCCCTATCCGCGACGCACGCACAGGCATTTTGTCTTTATTGCTTCAACTGAGTATATAATAAAAATATATTTTTGATATTTAGTAGTTGGATTAAGATTACGTATTTATTGCGTGAGACAGAATATTTGAAAGTGAAATTTATACTCTATAGGTACAACATGCTTGATCCGCATAGAATATAACAATACTGTTATTCATTTGTAATTAAGGCTCATACCCAGTATTATGACATATCACAAAGGTGTGAGTTGATAAAACAGAACGACGATGCGTTGATGTTTCCACCCCATCAGGGCTGGTGTGCAGCACTTAATACAACAATGAATAAGTCAAGAAAGTGTGTCTAGATCATAGCAAATAGCAGTCACTAGTCTTTATCTACCTAACCTCTATGTAAAAAAGTCGTGATGATATATTTAATTGTGTTTATTATGTAGGAAACTTTAGAACGATCACGAAGTTTCATTCACATCATTTCACAATGTTTTCGAGGCAATAAATCTTTCGCAAATAGGTACACAAAATAACAGATACTATTCAATATAGACGAGTAGTTTCCTTGATTGGTTATTTTACTATGACAAAAGTTTCAAAGAATAGACGGTAGGGATATAGGGGTATCACTCACCTTTATAGCCACTAATATTGACTTACGATCACTTTCCTGATACCGTACCCGATCTTAATGATAATTGACGACTGGGACATTAAAAAGATGGGTTGCTTAACTTATACCTTATCGTTACGACTTGCGGCGCCACTGCTTTGTTCCGGGTTTTTCAATGACTCTTATTCATCTATTATTGATTTTAGATATCTTTTTTGATACTCAAATTACTTCTTGTAAAAATACTTTAGTGTTATTACAGTGTTTTAATAAATTAAACGACTCCAGCGTACCTAATACTTTGAAAACTGTTGCAAGCAAACTGTTAATACAAAAACTGACAGTAACTTTTTTCTATTATTTTATTAATTTCCTTTTAAATATCAATTGCTGCCAGTAGTAACCGTTTTTATTTTATCAAAAGTGTCTCCAAATTCTTGCTTTTAATGAAATGAATGCTTTGGAGTAATGCAACAGAAATAACATAAACTGTGAAGTATATTGCAAATAGCGTTGGTTTTTATCGTAGCAAATTTACTGGATAGTTTGCCTTTTGCCACAAAGTTTCACGTTTCAAACGCTGTATTTATTTTTATTTGGGTAAACAGTGAATGAGTTTGCCGTTAGAGTGATATTTATTTAGAAGATGATTTGTGATAATAGTTATGCCAATGCTTGTGATTTCTTTTAGGAGTAACGACGAAATAAATGTTTAAATTTGTAAATTTTGAAACTATATTGTTATAACCACTATTACATCTAATAAAGCTGTTTATTACTCTATCCATCTATGGCTCTACCATCAAGCTAGAGATTGCTGGAGCGAGAATTATTGTTACACTCTCTATCTCTCGATAAAACCGTAGTAAGCATATATTTTGGTAAATTTTTGACTAATCACCAGTAAGTAGGTAATAACACTGTCCATGTGGGATTAAAATTACAAGTGTCACTGTCCTATTTCCTCCCCAGGGTGCTGTAAAAGCCAGCTAAGGAATATTTAGCACAAATAATATCCCCTGTAAGAGACGGTATACTCGAAACTAAACCCTCTGCCTACACGCCTTAATAGCACGGCATAGTAGACTATAATCCCTCCCAAAGTGGAGGAGGCCCGTGCCCAACAGTGGGACGTTCTGCAGAAGAAAGGAAAGGATTACATTTTTGACATGATATTGGTACTCGACACTTGTATACTTTACTACTTTATTTTTTTCTCTCTAACAAGGATGTACCTAATTATTTGGTTTGTACTCTCAATATAAGTTATTCCTTACATAGATAGAATGATTTTTTTTGTTATATCGTTACCAAACATCAAAGACAAAATCCTCTCTCGTGGTTCTAATAAAATCTAACAACAAATACATGCAAAAAATATTCATGTCTACACATTACAGTGTTTACAACCAGAAGTTTTAGTTTTGTTACGTTTTATTTGTTACCAACACAAAAGTAAAGTAACACATAAATTGTGTTATTGTTGTACAAACACCAAATGACGTGAAGTTACCGCGACATTTTATGATCATCGCCATTTTTTCTGTAACATATTTTTCACAACACTTCGCCTCGTCGACAAAACTTAGCCTGATTAATCCGATGTTAGATTTATTGCATAAATAAATCAATTCGTGAACGACAAACAGGGCCTGTTGATATTTTTTTTTGTCTTCCCCATTCAATTTGCTGCGCCCTACCAATAACTTCGTAACTCCTGTATCTGATATCTACACAAATTAAATATTGATTTTTATACGCCTCAGGGTTTGAGTTTTTACGAATTTTATACGGAAAATTGTGTTCATTAATTTAATTTGGACATCTATAAGAAAAGAAGATTGTAGATTCATATAATATTACTTAACATTTCAAGTAAAGTCGTCTATTTAAAAATGGTGCTATACATTAATTTAGGTAAATAAGGGCATTCAAGATTAAATAATAATATGTCTTATTTCTTTATATTGTTACGAACACACAAAACATAAAGGAGCTAGCGCCATCTAGCAGCAACTAGTAAAACCAATTAAAGAACCGAACAGAGTGAAACCCCTATTAGATACTAGATGGCGTTAGAGGAACTACCGTACATGCTCGAACCTTCTAGAAACATTCGTTCCGGGCGATCACGTTCGCGCACAGTCGGGAACATTCTGGAATAGTCTGGAACTCGTCTCGGCGCATATAAATAGCGGCAGGGGGCGAGCCCGGGCAGTTCAGTTCGAGCTACGATAAAGGCGACTTCGAGAGCGAAAACAAGTGATCAAGAGTGATACCAGTGAAACCTACAACTTGGCTACGATCTAGGACATTGTTAGTGCTTAGTGTTTGGACCTAGTGCTTAGTGTTTGGACCTAGTGCTTAGTGTGTAACTAGTGCTAGTGAATAAAGTCTTCTAAAAGAGTCAGCAGGTCTTTCTCTCCAAATCCTTCGAACCCTAACACGTAACAACTGGTGTCAGAAGTGGGATTTGGAGATGCCATTGACTCCGAGAGAGGACTTCGAGGGCGTCAGGACAAGGGCACAACGAGCTGCGGAGGCCACGCCCGCTGTGGACCAAGCCCCGCCCACTGGCCCCACCCACCAGGCCCCGCCCACCGACCACGCCCCTCTAGACCCGCCCACCGGCCACGCCCACCATGCCACGCCCACCGACCACGCCCACCGACCACGCCCATCGGGCTCCGCCCACCCAGGCCCAGGCTCCGCCTACTCAGACTCAAGCCACGCCCACTGGCTCCGCCCACCTTGCCACGCCCACCACACCGGCCACGCCCACTAGACAAGCTCCGCCCACTGGATCCGCCCACCTTGCCACGCCCACTAGACAAGCCACGCCCACGAGCGGCGCCGTAGCGTCAGTGGCACTTCAATTAGGAAGTTTAATTGAACTGATAGAGATGCAAAGGGCTGAAATTCGGTCAATGAAGGAGTCACAAGAACGCAAGCTCGGCGCTTTGCAAGAGTTACAAGAACGCAAGTTCGAGTCACAAGAACGCAAGCTCGGCGCTTTGCAAGAATCACAAGAACGCAAGCTCGAGTCACAAGAACGCAAGCTCGGTGCTTTGCAAGAGTCACAAGAACGCAAGCTCGGCGCTTTGCAAGAGTCACAAGAACGCAAGCTCGGTGCTTTGCAAGAATCACAAGAAAAAGTGCTTTGTGCTATAAATGATGTTAGTAACACGGTGATTAAGCTTCGAAAAGATGTCGACGTAGTGGAAGAACGAGTTACCGGGTTAGGATTGGATGTCGAAAATGTGAAAACCGGCCTCATTGAACTACAGAAGAAAGTAGTGCGCCTTGAAACCACGGGAGTTGCGATCTCTAGTGGAACTATCGGAGTGGCACAAGGACCAAGAGTGAAAGTTCCGCCATACGACGGCACTACTTCCTGGAACGCGTATCGTCAGCAATTCCAGACGGTTGCTACTGCCAACGGATGGACGGAAGAACAATGCTTGACCGCTCTTACTGTTGCACTCAGAGGGCAAGCTTTGTCGGTCCTGGAAGCACTGCCACATACAGGAAATGGGTTCCAAGACCTGATGGAGGCACTTGAATCCAGGTACGGGGAGCGACACCTGGAGCACGTGTTCCGTGCCCAACTGCGTGACAGAGTCCAACGCTCAGGGGAAGGACTACAACAATGGGCGTTGGAAATTGAAAAACTCGTCAGGAAGGCACACCCAGGAGCCGACACCAAGATGGTCGACACGAATATTGTTCAAGCATTTGTCGACGGAATCAAAGACCTGGAGGTCAGAGCTGCAGTGAGGCTTCGTCACCATACCTCGCTAAAGGAAGCATTGGCGCATGCTTTGGAGGTCGAAGCTGTTCGTTATGACATACGGCATACCCATAAGATCCGCGAGGTCTCTGAGGAAGTCAAGGAGGTTAAGGCCCCTACGAAGAAAAGTTCTGGAGCCATGTGCTACAAGTGCGGCGAGAGGGGCCATCTTTAGCTCAACTGCCCACAGAAGGAAACCCAGATGGAAAGGATGAAAAGGATCGAGGAACAAATAGAGGTTCTGAAGAAGCAGGGGGCTTTGAATCTTGGTGATCGCAAGATCTGCTTGAACAAAGGTGACGTCATCGGAAAGTGCGAGGAAGTTGTCTGGATGAAAAAGTGTAGTTCGATGACAGGCGCAGACTCAGCAAACAGCAATAACTACGGTTTAGTGACTAAGCTACTCGATGACTGTAAGAGTAATCTGACTTATTCGCAGAGCATGAAAGCTAAGAAGTTTTTGCAGCGCTACGCGAATATCTTCTCCAGTCAAGAAGGGGACCTTGGAAGAACGTCGATGGTTCAGCACAGGATAGATACCGGAAGCGAGAGACCAATTCGTCAACGAGCAAGACGGATACCAATTGCTAAGGAAAAAGAAGTTGAAGGCCTTTTGGAGGACATGAGAAGGAATAAGATTATTGAACCGTCTACAAGTCCGTGGTGCTCACCTGTTGTATTAGTGAAGAAGAAAGATGGTAGCACGAGATTTTGTGTGGACTATAGGCGTCTCAATGATGTGACTAAGAAGGACAGTTACCCGTTACCACGAATCGACGACACTTTAGATACCCTGAGTGGCATGAAATGGTTCTCAACCCTAGACCTGAAATCTGGCTACTGGCAGGTGGAAATTCATCCAAACGACAAGGAGAAGACAGCTTTCTCGACCGGTAAAGGTTTATGGCAATTTAACGTCATGCCCTTCGGATTGTGCAACGCACCTGCCACCTTTGAGCGACTCATGGAGTGTGTACTGGCAGGCTTAGTTGGAGAGGCTTGCTTAGTCTACTTGGATGACGTCATCATTGTCGGCCGCGACTTCGAGGACCATTTGCGAAACTTGGAGCGAGTTTTCGCCAAAATACAGGGAGCCAAATTAAAGTTGAACCCGGAAAAGTGTCATTTATTTAGGAGCAAGGTCAACTATCTCGGCCACATTATCTCCAGTGATGGAATCCAGACAGACCCGGAGAAACTGGAAGCAGTTCAAAAATGGCCTACCCCTAAGGACAAAACCGAAGTGCGGGCATTCCTCGGCCTATGCTCATACTACAGGCGTTTTGTTAAGGGATTCGCAGAGATAGCCAAGCCACTACATCGGCTGACAGAAGATAAACGACAATTTAGTTGGGATGAGACTTGTGAAGATTCTTTTCAGAAACTGAAGAAACATCTGTGTGAAACACCAATCCTGGGGTATCCACAAACTGAAGGTCAGTTTATAGTTGACACGGATGCAAGCAACACGGCCATTGGAGGGGTGTTATCTCAAAAACAGGGTGAAAGAGAAGTTGTTATTGCATATTTCAGCAAATCTTTATCCAAGCCAGAGAGAAACTACTGTGTGACAAGACGAGAACTCTTGGCTGTTGTAAAGACGCTACAACATTTCAACAAATATCTCATCGGCAGACAGTTTTTACTACGAACTGACCACGCAGCCTTGAAGTGGCTACTGCAATTCAAGAACCCAGAAGGTCAAGTAGCTCGATGGATTGAACAGCTCCAGGAGTATGACTTCAAGACGGAACACCGCAGCGGAAAGACACATGGGAATGCCGACGCACTCTCACGAAGGCCGTGTTCGGAGGACTGCAAACATTGTGTTAAGCAGGAATGCAATGAAGAAACATTAAAACTAACGAGAACAGATCCTTTGAGTCTCTGGGAGAATGATGCTATGAGGGAGGCTCAAGAAAAAGATGACGACCTTCGGCACATCATCACATGGAAGAAACGGGGAGACGTAAAACCAACATGGAGTGAGGTTGCACCCACTGGCGCTATCACTAAGGCGTACTGGGCGCAATGGGACAGTCTGATACTCCAAAACGGAATACTCTACCGGAAATGGGAGAAGACTAACGGCAGAGAGTTCCATCTTCAGATAATTGTCCCAAGAACGAGAGTACCAGATGTTCTCCGTGAAATACATGATGGCGTATCAGGAGGACATCTAGGTGTCAAGAGGACGTTAACAAAAGTGCGAGAACGATTCTACTGGTTGCATTGTCGTGATGATGTACAGGATTGGTGCCGCAAATGTACTACTTGCGCTGCTGTAAAAGGACCACAGACCAGGAGCCGTGGGAACCTGCGGTTGTATAACGTCGGCGCACCGTGGGAACGAATCGCAGTTGACGTAGCTGGGCCATTTCCTGTAACGGATTCGGGAAACAAGTATTTTATGGTCGTCATTGACTACTTCACCAAATGGCCTGAAGTGTTCGCCATACCAAACCAAGAAGCCACAACAGTCGCTTCCAAGTTAGTCGAAGAAGTGATATGTCGCTTTGGTGTGCCTCTGGAAATCCATTCTGATCAGGGCAGGAACTTCGAATCGCAGGTGTTCCAGGAAGTGTGCAGAATTTTGGGCATGCATAAGACGAGGACCACCGCGTACCATCCGCAGTCTGATGGAATGGTTGAGAGATTTAACCAGACCCTTGAGAGGCATTTGGCGAAATTGGTAGATGACAAACAAAAGGATTGGGACAAGTATATACCACTCTTCCTTCTGTCTTACCGAACCGCCGAGCATGAGAGCATAAAAGCTACCCCGGCGTATGTCAATTTCGGTAGAGAACTACGAATACCAGTAGACCTATTGACAGGAGGGTCACCGGAGGAACCAAAGACTGTACAAGACTATGTCTGCGATTTAAAGGAAAAGATGCGCTATATACACGCCTTGGTTCGGGAAAATGGGTTACAGTCAAGTGAGAACATGAAAACCAGATACGACCGGAAATCGAACACAAGCGGCTTCGAGGAAGGGTCACTGGTGTGGCTGCATAACCCAACTCGCCGGAAAGGGAAATCTCCAAAGTTGCAGAACAAGTGGGACGGTCCATACAAAGTGGTTACCCGACTGAATGATGTGACCTATAGGATTCAAAAGCAACCAAGAGGGACATTCAAAGTGGTACACATAGACCGTCTGGCGCGTTACCATGGTAGTAACAACGATGCTCGGGACGAGCATCTCTAAGAGGGGAGTAGTGTTACGAACACACAAAACATAAAGGAGCTAGCGCCATCTAGCAGCAACTAGTAAAACCAATTAAAGAACCGAACAGAGTGAAACCCCTATTAGATACTAGATGGCGTTAGAGGAACTACCGTACATGCTCGAACCTTCTAGAAACATTCGTTCCGGGCGATCACGTTCGCGCACAGTCGGGAACATTCTGGAATAGTCTGGAACTCGTCTCGGCGCATATAAATAGCGGCAGGGGGCGAGCCCGGGCAGTTCAGTTCGAGCTACGATAAAGGCGACTTCGAGAGCGAAAACAAGTGATCAAGAGTGATACCAGTGAAACCTACAACTTGGCTACGATCTAGGACATTGTTAGTGCTTAGTGTTTGGACCTAGTGCTTAGTGTGTAACTAGTGCTAGTGAATAAAGTCTTCTAAAAGAGTCAGCAGGTCTTTCTCTCCAAATCCTTCGAACCCTAACACGTAACAACTGGTGTCAGAAGTGGGATTTGGAGATGCCATTGACTCCGAGAGAGGACTTCGAGGGCGTCAGGACAAGGGCACAACGAGCTGCGGAGGCCACGCCCGCTGTGGACCAAGCCCCGCCCACTGGCCCCACCCACCAGGCCCCGCCCACCGACCACGCCCCTCTAGACCCGCCCACCGGCCACGCCCACCATGCCACGCCCACCGACCACGCCCATCGGGCTCCGCCCACCCAGGCCCAGGCTCCGCCTACTCAGACTCAAGCCACGCCCACTGGCTCCGCCCACCTTGCCACGCCCACCACACCGGCCACGCCCACTAGACAAGCTCCGCCCACTGGATCCGCCCACCTTGCCACGCCCACTAGACAAGCCACGCCCACGAGCGGCGCCGTAGCGTCAGTGGCACTTCAATTAGGAAGTTTAATTGAACTGATAGAGATGCAAAGGGCTGAAATTCGGTCAATGAAGGAGTCACAAGAACGCAAGCTCGGCGCTTTGCAAGAGTTACAAGAACGCAAGTTCGAGTCACAAGAACGCAAGCTCGGCGCTTTGCAAGAATCACAAGAACGCAAGCTCGAGTCACAAGAACGCAAGCTCGGTGCTTTGCAAGAGTCACAAGAACTGTTATAACCCTGCCTTTGTTCTAGAATCCAATAACTGTAAGCAAATATTAATTGCTGACTCGTATATATGAATACCATATATACGAGCCCACAAGCTCTCTCGAGTTAGTCTGCAGTAATCTCTCTCGTGCGCTTGGCCTAATTTCTATGTATTAAAAAGTGTTTAAATATAATAAAGTATTAATAAATAAAATATCTTTTTTTAAAAACCTATTCTCAAAGGCCCGCGTAACATTAATGGTGGCAGCGGTGGGATCGAAAATCCCCAGTGCTTTTAATAAAATGAAAACCGTGAAGTGCAGACTCAATATAATATACGAGAGATCTTATACTAAATCTATTATTTTCAAGAAAATAAAAGTGAAGAAATACCATAAGTGCATCATCCTTAAGTGTTCATCCACAAAGTGCTAAAAAGTGCATCGTATTCGACATCAAGTTCCAAAATCATATCCTTATTTCTCTTAGAAAGAAATCCTAATATCCTACGTGCTAAGTGAATATTCTGTGCTGCGTAATCTTCGAAACAAGTGAAGCAAACTTACAAATCCCGGCCTTGATAACACGCCGGATTACTAAGAATCTATACCAGCGTCGCGTCGCGCCGTTTCCTGTAACAGCCTTATCGCATCGAAGAATGCGATCTCCGCTCGAGCCTCGCCTTATCGCCATCGCCTTGTTAACTTTGTAAGTCCTTGGTCATTCTATTACGAACTATTAATACTGTTATAACATTGTTCCATCAACAACTTTGAATTTATTCCAGCTAATTTTAAGTGTAAACCATCGTGATTGTTCCTGTAATACTTTTTGTTTCATCCTATCGTGTCGTTTGTGTTTAATACATAAATAAATTATAAATAAATAAAGTAACAAAATGCCTAAATCTGTCAAAGATGACGAAAAGCTCCACCTCAACGTGGAAGGATCTAATGTTAGCGACAAATGTCTTTCACCCGCCGTTTCGTTACCAGATTCGAAACCAAACAAATCAAAATTAACTCCGATTGATTTTCCTCAACTCGATCTTAATATTCTTTTAAAATTCATAAAACCGTACAGCGGAAACCGAGAAACGCTCAACTCGTTCATCGTAAATTGCAACAACGCTTACGATCTCGCGACCGAGATACAAAAACCTATTTTGTTTAAATATATCCTTTGTCAATTAGAAGGCAAAGCGGAAACCGCTTGCGCTATAAAAGATTTTAACTCATGGGAACAATTAAAAGAATTCCTAAAAACACAATTTAGTGAGAGGAAACACTACTCTCATCTCCTTACTGAACTACAAGAGAGCAAACAATCAAACGCGGAAAATGTATCCCAATATGCGCTTCGTATCGAAACCTGTTTATCTCAGCTCCTCACAGAAATCTCTTTGTCCAACACTAAATTAAAGGAACTCCCTGGTCGTACTGCAGCTATGGAAGACTTAGCACTCCATCGTATTTCGAATATCATCAGGTGCCGCTCACCCAAAAATCTTAACGAAGCCGTTAATATGGCCATATCAGAAGAGCGTATACAAGAAAGCATGTATAAACGTAATCAGAGCCCAGTGACCCATCCGCCCAAGGCCAAACCAATTAACCGAGATAACCAATCAAGACCTTGGCGCAAACCACTCGTTTCCTCCTCAACATTCTCTCAACAACAAAATCAGTCTACGGACAGTTATTGCAGATACTGCAAAACTCCAGGTCACGACATCCGAGACTGTAAGAAACGCGAATACAATAATAATCGCTATCCTAAAAATACATACTCTAAACCTAATAATTTTAACTCGATTCCAAAACCAACCAACGTAAACTTCGCGACCGAATCTCCACACGATGATGGAGGCTATGATGAAGTAGATGAATCTGAAACAAATTTAAACTAGCACACGTCTCGAGGGGGTGTCGCACGAGACGCACGTCAAAAGACGACGCCATAACCGCTGTATCCTCTGTATCCACCGAATCTGAAACGAGGCAAATTACACGACAGGGTAACCAGCCCCAAATAGGAAATTTCCTCGCTACTCCAAGAACCACTGTATCCTCTGTATCCACTGAATCTGAAACGAGGCAAATTACACGACAGGGTAACCAGCCCCAAATAGGAAATTTCCTCGCTACTCCAAAAACCACTGTATCCTCTGTATCCACTGAATCTGAAACGAGACAAATTACACGACAGGGTAACCAGCCCCAAATAGGAAATTTCCTCGTTACTCCAGGAATCGCTGTATCCTCTGTATCCACTGAATCAGTAACAAGAAGAATTACACGCCAGGGTAACCAGCCCCAAATAGGAAATTCCCTTGTTAACCCTAAAATCACTGAATCCGATAAAATATCAAAAATCCGCACAGTATTCGAAATAAATATTGATGCCAATAAAAGATCGTTACCATATATCGTTTTAAAAACGCCTCTATCCAATTCTCCATTAAGTTTCCTCGTCGACTCCGGCTCTGCCATATGCCTGCTTAAACAAAGCTCAATAGATAAACAACCAGTTTTAATAAAAGAATCGGTAAATCTAAAAGGAATAGATCCTGGGAATCAACTGACCCCAACAGTAGGACACTTTATGTTAAATCTCAAATTTCGCAATCAGCCTACGCTAGCTCATAAATTTCACGTAATTCAAAGTATCAACTTACCTTATGACGGTATAATCGGCTCTGATTTCCTAACAACCTTCGGCTGTAATGTCGATTACAATAAAGATATGCTAAATATAGGCCAAATTTCAATTAAATTACAATTCATAGACCCTTTTTACGTGGTTCCGCCCCGTTCTGAGACAGTTATAGAATCGACGGTAGAAAATCCGGAAGTAGTAGAAGGACTAATCCTTGATCAGCATATCTCCAAAGAAGTTCTCATCGCCAACTGTATCGCGTCAGTAAAAAAGAATAATCGCATTAATATCACTATCGTAAATACATCCGAAAAGCCAGTCACGATCAACTCAAACCTCAAACTTAAACTCGAAGCTACTGATATAAAAGTACTAACAACCCCTGTTAAATTAAATTACGAACATAATATTACTAATAGAACTGAGGAAGTATTAAAACTACTAAGAGTAGATCACCTGAACGAAGAAGAGAAATCAGAACTCTTCCAAGCCTGTTCCGAATACTCAGACATCTTTCACCTTCCAACCGAGAACCTGACGTGCACCGACGCAATACAACATGAAATTCGGACAATTCCTTCCGCACCTATCCATACTAAATCCTATCGATTCCCAGAATGCCATAAAACAGAAGTCGAATCCCAAATCAATAAGATGTTAAACGAAGGTATCATAGAACCCTCTGTCTCTCCCTGGTCATCACCGATATGGATAGTACCTAAAAAATTAGACGCGTCCGGTCAACGGAAATGGAGAGTCGTAATCGACTACCGTAAACTAAATGATATCAGCATCGGGGAAGTATACCCCATTCCTCAAATATCCGAAATACTAGATCAATTAGGCAAGAGCAAATACTTCTCTACGCTAGACCTCGCATCCGGTTTCCATCAAGTGAAAATTTCTAAAGCTGACGCAGAGAAAACTGCATTTTCCGTACCGCAGGGTCATTTCCAATTCAACCGGATGCCGTTCGGCCTCAAAAATGCGCCTTCCACCTTCCAAAAATTAATGAATACATGTCTCACAGGCCTCTCAGGTTCTCGCTGCTTCGTTTATTTAGATGACATTGTCCTTTACGCATTTGACCTTGAAATAGCCATACGAAACCTCAAAGAGGTATTCGAAAGAATAAGGAAATTCAATCTCAAACTCCAGCCAGAGAAATGCGAATTTCTTCGTAAAGAAGTTACCTACCTAGGCCACATCATCACACAAGATGGCGTTAAACCTAATCCTGAAAAGGTCAAAGCTGTAACCATGTATCCTATCCCGAAATCTGCTAAAGACATCAAATCCTTCTTAGGCCTGGTATCTTATTATAGACGTTTCATCCCCGATTTCTCAAAACTCGCTAAGTCACTAACTTCGCTCCTAAAGAAAGATACCCCTTTCGATTGGACGAACGAACAGCAACTCGGTTTCGAAATGCTGAAAAAGAAATTGGTCGAAGCACCAGTACTCGCCTATCCTGATTTTAACTTACCATTCCTACTCACCTGTGATGCCTCTAGTTACGCCATATCCGCCATTCTGTCCCAAGGCATCATTGGGCAAGACCGCCCAATCGCATACGCTTCTCGAACATTGAATAAAGCCGAATCTAATTACAGCGTCACTGAAAAAGAATGTCTAGCAATTATCTTTGGAACCAAAACATTCCGACCATATATTTATGGGCGTCGTTTTACTATTGTAACAGACCATAAGCCGTTACAATGGCTCTTCAACTGCAAAGACCCAGGCTCGCGACTCGTCCGCTGGCGCCTGAAACTCGAGGAATTCGATTATAATATCCAATACAAAAAGGGAAAGATAAATGCCAACGCCGACGCCCTATCACGCTTCCCTGTAAATCCTATCCTACCAGAAGAGAACCCTAACACTGTCGAATCCAACACTCTACAAAATCAAGTAAACTCTGATCCCAATCTTGTATATAATGACGATAGAGACCTAATGGATCTATTGATCTCACCACCTTCCTTTAACCTGGACGACATTAACTTAGATGAAACTTACCTTGCACCTCCAGAAACCAACGAACCTGAAAATGCCCCTGTGGAAAATCCAACGACATCACCAACATCCAGCAATCCTGAAAACTCAAATTCAATACCAGAATCAAATGAAATTAACTTACCTTCAGAAGTACCTGAAGTCGAAGATAACTTACAAAACGACGACGACTACAGCTCGTTCTTAAAGTCAACCGCAGATAAAAGTAAAATGTTCAATACTGTAATTATCGAACACAACGAACATCTCCTAAAAACTTCCTCTAAAATCATCCTAATCCCGACGTCAATCGACCTCGACGAATCTAATCCCTATGTTCACGAAATCCTAGACAATCAACAAAATAAAGACGATATCTTAAATACGGAAAAGCAACTACACTCCTTTCAGAAAATCGTTTCAAATAATAAAACATACTATCTTCTGTTTACCAAAGTACACCACTTTGATGAAACATCTTACCCTGAAATATACAAAACCCTTAAACAAGTTAGAAACGAAATTATTGTGACAGAAGACGCTAACGAATTAGCTATTTCTGATTTTAAAAATCCTTTTGAGAAACTCTCGATTGTCAAAATTTACAATATTCTCGATTATCTTTTCCATAACACGTTAATAAAAATTAATATATATCACAATAACATCTCTTATCCCTCACCTACTGAGGTTAAAAAAGTCCTACACGATAATCACGATATCCCAATCGCAGGTCATTTAGGTTCTACTCGAATGTATCATAGAATAAAAGAATCCTACTATTGGAAGGGTATGAGAAACGACATCGAAACCTATGTGAAGAAGTGTCAATCATGCCAAGAAAATAAAGCCTTAAGGAAAGTTAACCGTAGCCCTATGCAAATAACTAGCACATCAACTGCACCTTGTCAAAGAATCTCTATAGATGTGGTCGGCCCCCTTCCGGAAGCCGGACCAGCTAAATTAAAATATATATTAACAATTCAAGATGACCTCACAAAGTTTTCCACGGCGTACCCCCTGAGGAGTACGACTGCCGAAGAAACTAGCGAGTGCTTAGTACACTTCATATCCGTTTTTGGAATTCCACAAATGATACTCAGCGATCAAGGTACAAACTTTACGGCAGAACTCTTTAAGAGCACTTGCTCATTCCTTAAAATTAAGCAGCTATGGTCCTCACCATACCATCCTCAAACCCAAGGTGCGTTAGAGAGAAGCCATTCCACTCTAAAAGAATATCTCAAATCTTACGTAAACTTAGACCAAACTAACTGGCCCCGCTACGTATACACTGCTATGTTAGCATATAATACTTCAGTCCATTCAACCACCAAGTACACCCCGTACGAATTAATGTTTGGACATAAACCCTATCTCCCAAATTCCGTCTACAATGAAAATGCCAACGTAACTTATCCCGAATATGTTAAAATGCTCCAACATCGACTCAAATACTCACGTGATAAAGCTCTAGAAAATATACACCAATCAAAAGTAAATTCAAAAAATTATTATGACACTCGTACTCGCGCAACGCGATACAAAGTTGGAGATTACGTATACTTAAAAAATCACCTTAGACTACGCAAAGCTCTATCACCTGTATGGAAAGGTCCCTACAAGGTGGTAAAAATACACGGTAACAATACCCTGTCTTTACTCGTCAACCGACGTCACGTGAGACATCACTACGACGAGGTTAAGCTAGCTAGCATAGATATAACTTAGGATAAGTCATCATATATTCATAGAATAAGTATAGAATTAATTAATAAAATAGAAAAAACAACAGGTTGGTTAGATACTCATGAATTTTATAATTATTTACAGTTTTGCCACAAAAAGCCAAGCAAACCATGTCCAACCAATCACCGCCAGCACGGGTCTACATTTTGACCATCTTGGGGTCTTAAAAATAGATCGTAGCCAACTAAGTGTATTAATGCCATTAGATATTTCAAAATTTAATACCCATATAAATAACATTGAAATTGCTCTATCCACATCCAAACAACTGTTTGAACAAACACCTGCAATAGATGAATCAGCCCCACAACACATGTTAGAACCCCTAATCGCTCGACACCTAGATCTGAAAAAAGAATTTACATCTATCTCTTACCTGCTTGAAATCCGGTCTAAGCGTAGTCCCTGGATTGGAGGAATAGGCACTGTAATGAAAACAATTTTCGGTACCCTGGATGAAGACGATGCCGTTAAATATAACGAAGCTATTGATTCACTCCAAAATAACCATATTAAACTCGCTACCCTTATGAAAGAAAACATTTTAGTAACAACATCTATTATTACCTTCTACAACGACACGCTACGGAAGATCCAAAGTAACGAAGATACTATGTTCATGGCCATCGACAACCTTTCGACAAGCTTAAAAAACTTGACGGATTCAGTTAATGACCTCCGTATAGCAACTTATGTTAGTATTATTCTAGATAGACTTTCTACATCCATATTTACCCTGTCAGCACAACTACAAGATATTACTAATGCAATTTTGTTTAGTAGTCAAAATATTCTACACCCAGCTATAATAACACCCTTACAATTATATCGTGAACTTGCCGATAGCCATCGACATTTATCTAGTAATTTAGAATTACCTGTACCTTTAGAATTAAGCAACATGCACAACCTGTTAAATGTTTCAAAATTAGTATGTTATTATTTAGATAATAAGATTACATTTGTACTGCAAATACCGTTAGTATCTGTAAACGAATTTACATTATTTCATGTGTTAGCCTTACCAGTCCCACACACACCTGAGAAACCTGATTCATTTAGTCTTATAATACCAAATGTTAAATATATAGCAATGACCAAGGACAAAACACAATACTGTACCCTACAAGACCTAAATAAGTGCCGTATAATAACAACCGGATCATACATCTGTGAAATAACAAACGTTTTTACTAGTGAAGCTAAACCCACATGTGAAAGTGAAATAATCTCTAAAATTATCAGTGAAGTGCCAAAACAGTGCAAAACCACAACAGTGTACGGAAAATTAGATATATGGAAACCATTAAATAACAATAGATGGCTCTTTGTCCAATCCGAACCTAGCAAAGTTTCATTAGATTGTTTGAGCTCCAAAACCACTGAAATTAATGTATTAGGTACAGGGATACTAACCATGCCCGATGATTGTACAGGATTCTGTAAAAGTACTATTCTCATTCCGCATAACAATTTACTTAATATAACCACAATAGTAATAACATCTGATTTCAGCCTAATTAACGACCCCTGTTGTAATATAGATAAGATTGCTAAAATTAAGGAAAATGCGCCCCCTGTTCACTTACAAGAGTTTGATTTAGACGAAATTAAAACAAATAAAGATTTACTTTTAAATTCAATTGATGAGATTAATAAAATAATAGAAACCCCTCACATTGTGAAATATGGGACGCATTACTCTATTTTAAGCTTATGTATTCTAATCATTGTAATCTCTTTCTTATTATATAAATTTTATAAACATAAAACCGAAAGCAAACGAGAAGATTACGTAGTTTCCCACAGCCGCACGGTATCTAATCTTAATGTTTTTCAAATAGAAACTTCTAATGAAAATGAGAACTCTTCTCATGATTCAGACTCAGAAAGCAGTAATGAACTTTAGAGTCATCAACCCTAAAGTTCATTCTTATCGGGGGAGGTGTTATAACCCTGCCTTTGTTCTAGAATCCAATAACTGTAAGCAAATATTAATTGCTGACTCGTATATATGAATACCATATATACGAGCCCACAAGCTCTCTCGAGTTAGTCTGCAGTAATCTCTCTCGTGCGCTTGGCCTAATTTCTATGTATTAAAAAGTGTTTAAATATAATAAAGTATTAATAAATAAAATATCTTTTTTTAAAAACCTATTCTCAAAGGCCCGCGTAACAGAACGCAAGCTCGGCGCTTTGCAAGAGTCACAAGAACGCAAGCTCGGTGCTTTGCAAGAATCACAAGAAAAAGTGCTTTGTGCTATAAATGATGTTAGTAACACGGTGATTAAGCTTCGAAAAGATGTCGACGTAGTGGAAGAACGAGTTACCGGGTTAGGATTGGATGTCGAAAATGTGAAAACCGGCCTCATTGAACTACAGAAGAAAGTAGTGCGCCTTGAAACCACGGGAGTTGCGATCTCTAGTGGAACTATCGGAGTGGCACAAGGACCAAGAGTGAAAGTTCCGCCATACGACGGCACTACTTCCTGGAACGCGTATCGTCAGCAATTCCAGACGGTTGCTACTGCCAACGGATGGACGGAAGAACAATGCTTGACCGCTCTTACTGTTGCACTCAGAGGGCAAGCTTTGTCGGTCCTGGAAGCACTGCCACATACAGGAAATGGGTTCCAAGACCTGATGGAGGCACTTGAATCCAGGTACGGGGAGCGACACCTGGAGCACGTGTTCCGTGCCCAACTGCGTGACAGAGTCCAACGCTCAGGGGAAGGACTACAACAATGGGCGTTGGAAATTGAAAAACTCGTCAGGAAGGCACACCCAGGAGCCGACACCAAGATGGTCGACACGAATATTGTTCAAGCATTTGTCGACGGAATCAAAGACCTGGAGGTCAGAGCTGCAGTGAGGCTTCGTCACCATACCTCGCTAAAGGAAGCATTGGCGCATGCTTTGGAGGTCGAAGCTGTTCGTTATGACATACGGCATACCCATAAGATCCGCGAGGTCTCTGAGGAAGTCAAGGAGGTTAAGGCCCCTACGAAGAAAAGTTCTGGAGCCATGTGCTACAAGTGCGGCGAGAGGGGCCATCTTCAGCTCAACTGCCCACAGAAGGAAACCCAGATGGAAAGGATGAAAAGGATCGAGGAACAAATAGAGGTTCTGAAGAAGCAGGGGGCTTTGAATCTTGGTGATCGCAAGATCTGCTTGAACAAAGGTGACGTCATCGGAAAGTGCGAGGAAGTTGTCTGGATGAAAAAGTGTAGTTCGATGACAGGCGCAGACTCAGCAAACAGCAATAACTACGGTTTAGTGACTAAGCTACTCGATGACTGTAAGAGTAATCTGACTTATTCGCAGAGCATGAAAGCTAAGAAGTTTTTGCAGCGCTACGCGAATATCTTCTCCAGTCAAGAAGGGGACCTTGGAAGAACGTCGATGGTTCAGCACAGGATAGATACCGGAAGCGAGAGACCAATTCGTCAACGAGCAAGACGGATACCAATTGCTAAGGAAAAAGAAGTTGAAGGCCTTTTGGAGGACATGAGAAGGAATAAGATTATTGAACCGTCTACAAGTCCGTGGTGCTCACCTGTTGTATTAGTGAAGAAGAAAGATGGTAGCACGAGATTTTGTGTGGACTATAGGCGTCTCAATGATGTGACTAAGAAGGACAGTTACCCGTTACCACGAATCGACGACACTTTAGATACCCTGAGTGGCATGAAATGGTTCTCAACCCTAGACCTGAAATCTGGCTACTGGCAGGTGGAAATTCATCCAAACGACAAGGAGAAGACAGCTTTCTCGACCGGTAAAGGTTTATGGCAATTTAACGTCATGCCCTTCGGATTGTGCAACGCACCTGCCACCTTTGAGCGACTCATGGAGTGTGTACTGGCAGGCTTAGTTGGAGAGGCTTGCTTAGTCTACTTGGATGACGTCATCATTGTCGGCCGCGACTTCGAGGACCATTTGCGAAACTTGGAGCGAGTTTTCGCCAAAATACAGGGAGCCAAATTAAAGTTGAACCCGGAAAAGTGTCATTTATTTAGGAGCAAGGTCAACTATCTCGGCCACATTATCTCCAGTGATGGAATACAGACAGACCCGGAGAAACTGGAAGCAGTTCAAAAATGGCCTACCCCTAAGGACAAAACCGAAGTGCGGGCATTCCTCGGCCTATGCTCATACTACAGGCGTTTTGTTAAGGGATTCGCAGAGATAGCCAAGCCACTACATCGGCTGACAGAAGATAAACGACAATTTAGTTGGGATGAGACTTGTGAAGATTCTTTTCAGAAACTGAAGAAACATCTGTGTGAAACACCAATCCTGGGGTATCCACAAACTGAAGGTCAGTTTATAGTTGACACGGATGCAAGCAACACGGCCATTGGAGGGGTGTTATCTCAAAAACAGGGTGAAAGAGAAGTTGTTATTGCATATTTCAGCAAATCTTTATCCAAGCCAGAGAGAAACTACTGTGTGACAAGACGAGAACTCTTGGCTGTTGTAAAGACGCTACAACATTTCAACAAATATCTCATCGGCAGACAGTTTTTACTACGAACTGACCACGCAGCCTTGAAGTGGCTACTGCAATTCAAGAACCCAGAAGGTCAAGTAGCTCGATGGATTGAACAGCTCCAGGAGTATGACTTCAAGACGGAACACCGCAGCGGAAAGACACATGGGAATGCCGACGCACTCTCACGAAGGCCGTGTTCGGAGGACTGCAAACATTGTGTTAAGCAGGAATGCAATGAAGAAACATTAAAACTAACGAGAACAGATCCTTTGAGTCTCTGGGAGAATGATGCTATGAGGGAGGCTCAAGAAAAAGATGACGACCTTCGGCACATCATCACATGGAAGAAACGGGGAGACGTAAAACCAACATGGAGTGAGGTTGCACCCACTGGCGCTGTCACTAAGGCGTACTGGGCGCAATGGGACAGTCTGATACTCCAAAACGGAATACTCTACCGGAAATGGGAGAAGACTAACGGCAGAGAGTTCCATCTTCAGATAATTGTCCCAAGAACGAGAGTACCAGATGTTCTCCGTGAAATACATGATGGCGTATCAGGAGGACATCTAGGTGTCAAGAGGACGTTAACAAAAGTGCGAGAACGATTCTACTGGTTGCATTGTCGTGATGATGTACAGGATTGGTGCCGCAAATGTACTACTTGCGCTGCTGTAAAAGGACCACAGACCAGGAGCCGTGGGAACCTGCGGTTGTATAACGTCGGCGCACCGTGGGAACGAATCGCAGTTGACGTAGCTGGGCCATTTCCTGTAACGGATTCGGGAAACAAGTATTTTATGGTCGTCATTGACTACTTCACCAAATGGCCTGAAGTGTTCGCCATACCAAACCAAGAAGCCACAACAGTCGCTTCCAAGTTAGTCGAAGAAGTGATATGTCGCTTTGGTGTGCCTCTGGAAATCCATTCTGATCAGGGCAGGAACTTCGAATCGCAGGTGTTCCAGGAAGTGTGCAGAATTTTGGGCATGCATAAGACGAGGACCACCGCGTACCATCCGCAGTCTGATGGAATGGTTGAGAGATTTAACCAGACCCTTGAGAGGCATTTGGCGAAATTGGTAGATGACAAACAAAAGGATTGGGACAAGTATATACCACTCTTCCTTCTGTCTTACCGAACCGCCGAGCATGAGAGCATAAAAGCTACCCCGGCGTATGTCAATTTCGGTAGAGAACTACGAATACCAGTAGACCTATTGACAGGAGGGTCACCGGAGGAACCAAAGACTGTACAAGACTATGTCTGCGATTTAAAGGAAAAGATGCGCTATATACACGCCTTGGTTCGGGAAAATGGGTTACAGTCAAGTGAGAACATGAAAACCAGATACGACCGGAAATCGAACACAAGCGGCTTCGAGGAAGGGTCACTGGTGTGGCTGCATAACCCAACTCGCCGGAAAGGGAAATCTCCAAAGTTGCAGAACAAGTGGGACGGTCCATACAAAGTGGTTACCCGACTGAATGATGTGACCTATAGGATTCAAAAGCAACCAAGAGGGACATTCAAAGTGGTACACATAGACCGTCTGGCGCGTTACCATGGTAGTAACAACGATGCTCGGGACGAGCATCTCTAAGAGGGGAGTAGTGTTACGAACACACAAAACATAAAGGAGCTAGCGCCATCTAGCAGCAACTAGTAAAACCAATTAAAGAACCGAACAGAGTGAAACCCCTATTAGATACTAGATGGCGTTAGAGGAACTACCGTACATGCTCGAACCTTCTAGAAACATTCGTTCCGGGCGATCACGTTCGCGCACAGTCGGGAACATTCTGGAATAGTCTGGAACTCGTCTCGGCGCATATAAATAGCGGCAGGGGGCGAGCCCGGGCAGTTCAGTTCGAGCTACGATAAAGGCGACTTCGAGAGCGAAAACAAGTGATCAAGAGTGATACCAGTGAAACCTACAACTTGGCTACGATCTAGGACATTGTTAGTGCTTAGTGTTTGGACCTAGTGCTTAGTGTTTGGACCTAGTGCTTAGTGTGTAACTAGTGCTAGTGAATAAAGTCTTCTAAAAGAGTCAGCAGGTCTTTCTCTCCAAATCCTTCGAACCCTAACACGTAACAATATTTACATGTCTAAATAGCATCTATGAGATTCCGTTACCGAGCGACCATTTTTTATATTTTGTACCAAATATACTACCATATTCAATATACAGTTTATTGTAGTGTCTACAGTGTGTAATAATAGTATTATTACTCACTGTAGACACTACAATAAACTGTATATTGAATATGGTAGTATATTTGGTACAAAATATAAAAAATGCTAACTATCAACAGTAAGAACAGGTGAGTTATTTATGCGCGGAATAAATGACGTGGGACCATAAAGAGGGTCTAATAAATGAATCAAATGTAAGCAGGAAATAAAATAAACAAGGATATTTTTTAACTTTAGTTGTATGCTATATAAATAATAAAAAAAGTAAGTAGATATCGTAATATTTATCACCAGTAGTACTTCCCGGCTTCGTATGGGTAACGCTAGGTTAAGTAAACCGGGAATTTCGACTATTAACGTAATAGGAAATTTTGAACTAAGTAAAGTAGTTTGAGAGTTAATTCAAAGCAAAAAAACAATCAAACCTTTCCTAGTATAGATATCTGGTATCTTTTAGATACGTTATATCTAAAACATAAGCTTTGATTTAAGTAGAGTTACATTTAAAGAAATTTAAAAGTGAAAAATGTTTATTTTAAAGTCGCTATATCTCGATGGATACAAGCTCTAATAAACATTACATATATTTCCATATATTCATTTGCCACAGATATCTATTTATAGCCACATTACCGTGTCCATAACGGAATTGAGTTTTGCGTAGAAGCCAAATTGTGTTACCGCTCGAAGCACTGCCTAACATTTTATTACTTGATAAAAACACAGCGAGAAAATTTTGTCCCTCTTCCTGAACTTTATGGCCTCGTTACGTCGATGCAGTGGGAACGTTCGGAATAATCAACTCAACTAGTGACAGCGTTTCTTTTGAACTTGTTTCTGAATATGAAACGTGCATATTTACGAATACAGAAGTAGTAAAAAAGATTTAATAGTGAAGTTGTTTGAAGATAGAGATTGAAACAAAATCTTATGACTTATGTATGATACATCTTTCTAAATATTTTGAAGTATCCTATTCTCTATGCACATTCACTTTTTTTTCTAAGAGGATAGACACATATCACCATGCTTTTCTTGTAGGAGAAGCCCTTGTCTATTAGTAGGAAATTTAAAGCTCTCTCTGTTCTCTCTTCACCTCATTTACGTCCCTCTTTTGGGCGCGGGCATCCTCCACTTTGGGAGAGATTGTGGTCAACTGTGCTGCGCTACCGGGCGTGTTGGCTTGGCACGGGGTTTATCTTCGAGTTTTCCGTCTCTCACAGAGAATTTTATCTGTATACAATATAAATCTGCTGGCTTTTAGGAAAGAACAGGAGTGACGACTCAAATTTCTTCTAGTATTTCTTAATCAAACTAAACAAAATAAACTAATAAAGCAAAGAGGTCAAAGTCATTATTTAAAAAAAGAAAACTAATTTGCTCGTTATTAGGTATCATCCGTCTCGTACAATCCCAGTCGGGTCGTTGCGTGGTAAATATTTCTGACCGAGATTAACCCCAGGGCGGACACCGCGTCCTAAAACAACAATAAACACTGTTGTAATAAATTTGAATTGCTTACTCGCAATACAACAATTATATTTGGATTTTATAGCTTTAGTTTACTTACTCCTAATAACTTGTAAATTTATACGTGATTTAACAGGATTGTAAATAGTAATTGACTATATTGTTTATTTAAGTTACTATTAAATTTAGTAAGTACGATTTACAAGGTTTTAACGTCTGATTTTGTTATGTTAATATTTGTATTTAATATTCATACAATAAAATAGAGTTGTACTTTTAGTAAAAGGCACAATAGATAACCTATATTCTATTTTAAATACGAACGTACGTTTTTGCACAAGAAAAATCTGTAAATTAGGTTTTGTGCTTGAAATGCCGTGGCAATTACGTAAACTTTTCTGTCTCCGGCTATTAAGCCACCTCCTTCAATGCTAGAAGTTTATAAATTTCTTAAAAATGATACAATAAAAATCTGTTCCTAATATTTCAATCATCATCATCACAGGACTCTATCATCTGTGACAGATGATTTAAGTAGTATGTGGTGTTAATTTGGAACACTTTTTCCGATGGCTAGTTAGCCCAATCCTAGACCAACAAGACCTTCCGCAATCAGTACAGGAATTACAATACACCTTATTTAATATTATTATCTTTCTGTAAATATTTCAATAATAATAATAATAAATTTCAAATTAATAAATAATAAATTTCAATAATAATAAGTAATATCGCCGAAAGAATCGACTATGAATACACAATTGGCTGATTAACATCATTTTATTACAGCATAAAATTTATTAATAGACGTTACATAAAAATAGAGTAAATAAAATTCATGCTTCTATTTTACAACCTTCGAGAACACCTTTTATTGCACCCAAGTAATTGATAGTTACTATGTCTTAGTTACGAAAGTATTCTAAAATACCAAGCCAGTTCACACCTTGTTTTCATTAACAAACAGTTCATAATAAGTTATTAGTGGACAAGGCTTATCTTATAGTATTAATTATAACTGATTAACAAGCCGATTCGGATAATGGTCGTTCATCGTAATTTAATTTGTGGCTATTCGTGAATGGCTACGTGACTTGAGAGTTGAAAGTAAGGCATGATGATTGAGTTATTGATTTATTTATGTATTTTTTTATTAATTAAGTTGACGTTATATAAATAAGACTATTTTTTTTAATGATGAGTAAATATTCATAATATACATATATATAAACATACAGACAATTACGAAATTAAGTACAACTAACTTATAGAGCAATCAAATAATTCTGATAATATTAAAAAAGTATCGGAACGAATTAATTGAATGAATGAATCCTTTATTTGCCGAAAACAGGTCATTCAAGTTATTACATAATATTCGGAGTTACATTAGAGGAATGTAATCAGAGAATTTCAAGAAATTAAGTAAGTGAATGTGTCTTGATAGATAGTTGCTAGTATTACGTGATCCTATTATTAATTATTTTACAAATCATAGCAGGTTTGTGTAGCTTCAGCTTCTGCAATTGCTGACAAACTGGATTACAGTTTAACAGTAGTAATTGTTAATTGTTATGGCCTATGTGTTATCAGAATGCTTTGCGTTTTGTTTTCTTTTTTTTGTTGTGATGAACTATTATATATATGAATAGTTGAAAATATGTATTCCTACAAAAAGCGTTAAAGCAAGGTATTGTCTATGATGTAGATTAAAAACACAATAATATGTAAACAACAATTTATTTTGTCGATAAAAAATAAATAGTTAATTTAATAAATTGTTCGTATCATTGTTAAACAGAAACAAATCGATAAACTTGTTTCATAACTATTAAAAAACAATATTCATCGTTTCCTCAATAAGTAAGAACAAAAAGTCTCATTGTGACTCTATGGGTTATATTGTTTATGTATTCTCATCGCATTTATGACTTGTTGACGACATATTACTATTAACACTTACTGTGTTTTGAAAGTGATTTTCCATAATTTCTATGAGACGTTTCATAGTGACCTACTTTCTTTAGAAAATGTGTCATATTTCAAACATTAATTTTCATCATCGTAAACCATGTGTTTGGGTTGTATTTATAAACTTAATACCACACTTACTGTTGCCCGCGACTCCGTACGCGTGGGATTAAGAAAATATTTCTCGTTTTTTACTAATGCTTAGCTCATATTGGTCGCATCGCGATATTATATAGCCTATAGCCATTCTCGATAAATGTACTATCCAATACTAAAAGAATTTTTCAATACTAAATTAAATTTAATAAGTTTTTCAAATTAATAAAACTAAATTTTTTCAAAGCGGCCCAATGGTTCCTGAGATAAACGCGTTCAAACAAACAAACAAACTCTTCAGCTGTGTTTTATTAGTAAAGATAGTTAGTTACTTTCTGTCTCTAGCATCACCTAAAACTAGTCATATGGTGGGGACTGGGAACAAAATCCTACAATGTACAGATAGAGTCGTTAAATCAATAAGCACAATCATCTAACTTAATACTGCACACATTATATACACACCTATAGCAAATAATACACAATGCATCGATCTGATTAAGGACTACTACATTATAGTATATACACATAATAATGCAGTGTTAAGATCCAAATCCGCTTGTTAATTTAATGTTCAGTTGCATAGTTTGAAGCATCTTGAAGCCTTGATTAGAGCATGTTGCCAATAGTAGAACCTTAGAGTTTTCAACCAACAGGACTTAATACACGCTGTTTTGTTTGTAAAATACTATCAAATATACTTCCAGTTCCGTAGGGCGTTAAAGAGATGAGGAGAAACACTATAGCGTAATCTCATTATTTGATAGACACGAACCTTACAAAATCAGCACACTGAGAGACAACACCGGTACCATTTTAACACAGCTAATCTTAATTATAAATGAAAATCGATAGTGTCATTATGACAATTCGGCAATGTGAACTGAATTTTCTTATTATAGAAACTATTATATTTATACTATTATAAATATCTAACGCTTTTAATTACTACAAATAAGTGTAAAAAAAATAGTAATAAAATTAGGATAAACCGCATTCGGTTTCATTTTGGTTAAGTAAGGTTAAGTTATTGACGTTTTGAAATTGGCGTTAATGTTAATTCGGACTAACTCCTGTCGGGTAAGTGCTCTAAGTTGTGAACTAAACATATTGCGGACGTTACAACAAAAGCGAACTAATGAGGAAATCGTGTATACATGTTTGAGGCTAAGCATTGATTGAGTGAAAGTAACTTCGACAACAAAACCGGTAACGATACATGATGTAAACTAACAAAGCTTTTAAATGTATTGACCTTGAAATGATACTGTTAAGCATGTTATTTAGTTCTTTAACCTAACATACCAACAACAGTGCACTAAATTAAGCTGATTAATTGCAAAAAATCGAAAGTACTAAAAAAAAACCGAAAAACATCAAAAAAACATCGAAAGAAATCGAAACCATTTCAAGTTCTGAATGAAATTTCTTCTTTTAGAACTTGGATTGGATTCGCTGCTTTTTTTCATTATAACCTACATTTTAGTTACCTACTCTTTTTTCTTTTTTTTTTAAGGTAACAATGTCACTTTAAGACTTGTCAATTTTATTCTACTTAGTCATTTATTTATTTATTTGGAAAACCAACAGCTTAAGATACAGAACTAAGAATTACTTAATATAAAACATACAGCCAATTACAGGTTTCCACGAATAGTTAACAGTATACAGTTGTTAATAGGGAGTACACGAATTTAACATCGCAATAGTCCCAATGGTACAAAGTGATAGCATGTATAAGTATAAATACTACTTTTCTTTTGTAAATACATACTTATAATACATAGAAACACCCAGATGCTATTAAAAATAGAAATAGAAAAAAAAGAATAAATAGTAAATTAGAAATAGTCGTTCGCTAACAAAAATTTTCAATTGTATTATTGGTTTGAGAAAAACATTACCAAATTGAGATATTACTTGAGGAAATTCAATAAATCAACTAGCTGTTCCAATATTTTAGAATCACATCCGTAGTTTGTCCAAGTATTGACGTAACTAACAAATATTCTATAACACACCATTCTACATACCCAGAATGATCATGGTTTAACAATATAAGATACACATTAGAGTGGGAAAAATGCAAAGCTTTCATACATTTCTTTCACGTAATTTTATACAACTCATTTTATACGCCGTAATGCTTATTATAAGAATTATGAAACAGTCTGCATAATATAAAAGTATTTATTCTGCTAGGACTATAAGACACATGTATCAGGCCGCACTTTTTTTTCCTTTTCGAATAGCATTTTCGTTCCATTTTTAAAATTATTAATATTCTTTATTTTTATTTTTGTTTCGTTCCTGCGTCTGGCCGTATATAATTTTAACTTTTAAATATGCTTTTTCAACGCAAGGAGGCTTCATCTAACTAATTAATTTTGTAAATGTGAAAGATTGTATCAGTTTATGTATGTATAGTGTATACCTGTTACACCTTCACACACAAACGGTCTAATGGATTTAAATGAAGATTTGTATTTAAGTAAATTACATTCTAAATTAAAACATGGCTGGTTTTGATGCCAGAAAACATGATATTCCCGTGAAATAATGAAATAACTTTAATGGCTTTAATTCACTACTGCTAACACTGTGGGCACAACTAGTATCTTATTAATATCTAGTATTAATAAATCAGAGCAAAAAATTTGCATTTGACATTGACATAACCTATAATACCTTTTATACCTTGCGTTATGATGCCCTATGATATCATAAGTTAAGTATTTGTTATGTCGTGTTTAGTCAAGATGATATCACTGTTGTAAAATTAAAATGAAGTATTGTTTAACGATACAGATAGGGAATGAATGCTATTGTATAATGCTCTTGGGCCTTACAATCCATGTACAACTTGTTACTGTATGGCATGAATTGCTTATTTGTATTTACAAGGTACCCCAAGGGCTTTGAACATTTGATTACATAAAGTCGTATACGTCATATTCATATATATTTATATATTTTTTACAAATGCTTCGCTCCTATTGGTCGCAACGTGATGTTATATAGATAAATAGACTCTCAAACAAAAAATATTTTCAATTCGGACCAGTAGTTCCTGTGATTAGCGCGTTGAAACATACAAACAAACATACTCTTTAGCATTATAATATTAAAGTATTGAGACTGTATGAAACTAATACTTAGAAGTTTAAATAAAAATAAGATTTGATTACCGAGAGCAAAAAATTGTCTAACGGATTTTTTACCTATTCGGAAAATATTAACTATTCGGAAATATCTTATTAGTTATGCAAATTTGTTAAAAGGGAGCTATTATCTTGTTAGAAACCGACAGACAAACAATTTTAATTATGATAAATATTAGATATATTAACACAACCAACTTTTATATTTAGTTAAGTTTAGTTGTGCACGTAGAATCGGTACCTACCATTGTTAAACTAGAGCTTATCTTCTATTAAAAATAGATCGATGTGTTGTGTGTCAAAAAATTGTACTAATGTACTCTCTCTCTCCAGCCCATTTACGTACCACTGTTGGGCACCGGCCTCCTCCACTTTGGGAGGGATTATGGTCTACTGTGCCGCGCTGACCAGGCGTATTGGCACAGGGTTTATTTTCGAGTTCTCCGTCTCTTACAGAGAGTGTTATCTGTGTGCAATATCCCTTAGCTGACTTTTACAGCACCCTTGGGACGAAATGGGGTGGTGACAATTGTATTCTTATTCCGTCACCACACTGAGGTACTAATGTACTCGAATACTATAAATCAAAGTAGGCACTAAAAATACATGCTTAAATCGCCAATAATTCCGTAGTATTTACTCGGTTACTTCAATATTACCTACTAACTTTTTCTTTCACTGATATTTCATTGGTAAATACAGACATTACATTTATTTATTACCACATACATGATTTAGTATTTTTCGTCGAGATTCGGAAAAGATATTGGTGTGATTAATGATGGACCATTTTACTGTGGAATTTGTCGTTGTTTTTGTTTATAAGATGATTATGTAAAGATATATCTTAGAATAAAAAATAGAGCTATAATGGACGTACATTTTTATTTATAAACGCCATAATTCTTAAGCCGTTTGAAAGTATTTAATGTTGCGCCTATGTACTTGGAGCATTGAACCAACAAGAGCAGCTATACACGGTGTTTTTTTTTTACAACTATACTGCCACGATGGCGGGGTGCTGAGGTAACGCACACAAACTTTATAACGTAAAGGGCACCACAAACGGCATATTAACACATGTTAATATATCGAGAAAGAGACAGAAGTATAAAGAAGAAGACGACGCGAAAAGAGACGCCCTTAAGTTGTTTGGACGCTATGCACGCCGCGCCTAAAATCGCCTCACACCCAGTAAGAGAGGACAGTGACCAGCCAGTTTCATCACGCCTTTTTTCCCATGGGGGTAGGCAGAGACTATAGAGCGCCATCTGCTACGATCGAAGCATACTTCCTTGGCTTTAAGCTTTTCAGCCAGTTGAAACAAACAAAATTTTTTTTTAAATGCGCTATAAGTGACATTTGTCAAATTATGATACTAAATTAATATATACCTAAGTATTGGTAACATTACTAAAAGAAAACAATAATTACAAAAAAACAAATTTTATCAACGGACAGTCAACGGACAGTAGCTAGAATTTGGCAGTTGATTGATTAGTGCGAAATTGGTGAAAAATGCTAAATAATCGTGACTTTTATATAAATTTTGTTTTAAAATTAGATATATTTTTTATTATATTAAAGTAAAGATTTTAACTTCCGTACAAGGTGACTCAGCGCACGTTTTTTACTTAAAATGTAATTTAATTTCACACTTATAAATGAATTTTTGTTACATTTAGTGAATTTATTTGCAGTTAAAAATAGTTTTATATACTTAATTATGTGGATATTAATTACAATAAGTATATGTTTAGAATTTTGCTATTTTACATCATTAACCAATTTAATTTTTTACTCTACATAATTTATGTAATTCTTAGTTTTATTAATATACTAGATGTTGCCCGCGACTCCGTATGCGTAGAATTTAGAATTTCATTACATTTTTCACTACTGCTTCGCTCCTATTGGCCGCAGCGTGATGTTTTATAGCCTATAGCCTTCCTCGATAAATGTACTATCCAACACTGAAAGAATTTTTCAAATTGGACCAGTAGTTCTTGAGATTAGCGCATTTCAAACAAACAAACAAACTCTTCAGCTTTATAATATTATAGTATAGTATAGACTAGTTTACAACTAATAGCCACTTCGTTCACGTGGAATTTAGAAGTCTTTTCTCGATTTAGCAACATTTTTCACTAATAATTCGCCTCTATTGTTTGCAGCGTGATGTTAAATAACCTACACATAAATAATTTTCCAATCCAAACCCGCATTTCCTGTGATTAGCGCGTTCAAAGAATCAAACAAATAAATAAACGAACTTCTGCTTTCCCATACTTCGAGATAACATGAATTTTGAACTACTGACTAATAAATCTGAATTTGATAATCATGAGAACATCACGTGCCAGTAATTGATTTTGCGCGTCTGATAAATAGGTATAATGTATTGAGTATCCGTGATAGGTTTGAGAACAAACACGTAGTATTTCTGAGAACTCGGCACGTGACGGGAATGTTTCAAGTTGATCTGATACGCTGACGAATCTGATCAATACCAAAAATACTACAAAGGTCTCGGTCAAAGTTTTGCTTTGTCTGTTTTAGTCCTAAAGCATTAATCTAAAAGGAGATAGCACTAAAAAAAGAAAAATTTCTCCAACGTCTTTACAATCCATTTTACACTAAACTAAAACAACTAAATAAGTAAATAATTACAGAAACAAGAATAAGAACAACATTTTATTGACCCGCTTGCTGGAAAAAATGGAGCGGTTGTGAGATGGAATCGCGACCATCTCGTAACGCTGATTTTCAGTACCTAACGTCCGTATCATTAAGTCTGTCATCCATCGGACCATAAACGGCATTTCTATTTATTTAACAAAATGTTGGTATTACGAAATAACCAAATTTTTTCCCCTGCTATTTTCAGAAAACTCTCTACTGAAAATGATAAAATAACCATATACCTTATACACAGATAAGATGGCGATGTATATAGCTCAAATGTACAGATGCTGCTTTCAAAGTTTGTGTGTGCTGATGTTGATGATATGTGCGTAGTGACTAATGGAATCACGTAATTGGCATTGTTCATTTTTTTTTTAAACTCTTATTTCAAAAACCATTTCGGGGAATAGAGTTTCTGATCATGATCCATTACTTTTTTTTCGGAAAATTTGCTATATTAACGATTATTTTTCCAAAAAGCAAATGATCTCTATTTGCCCTTGAAATGAAGGACTTAAAATATTAAGGCGTTCTGAGGGATAAACTACTCTGTGGTGGAGTTGAAATTGGTCTACTTTATCAACTTTGAAAAGATTGCAATCTGTCTTAAGTCTATCAGGAAAAGTCAATACACAGATTGCGTACAACGATGACGTCACAATATTTAAAATAATATCTTTAAGTATTTTTAAAAAATTGTATATAGTGAATATTTCAATGATATTGAAATTAGTTGCTTAAATAGTCTATATTTTCTAAAAAATATATAAAAAGAGATGGTCAAAAATTATGAACAATCCCAATTGTTTGTGTGCGTTGTTTCGGAACCCCACCGATGTTACTCCTGTTGGTTCAATGCTCAATGTTTTGAATGTAGTTCAGTGTACCTAATTTTGAACTTTTTAACCAAGCAATCTAGTTAGGATTCCATCTCGAAGGAGGTTCCTTAATTAAAGTCCACTGAAGAAATGTTGAATTTGCAAATACTTTGAAGTATTTGGGTTTACTGTCCTTATTCAATTATCTAGTTTTAGGTGTGATTATTTCAAAGGCAATATTCCAAAGTTATGTAGAATTAAGTTAAGATTAAATAGTAATTTTCGAAAATAGATGGATTCAGGAATGTCTTTCAAATAAAGCGAAACTAAAACGGCATCTTTTATCAGTAACAGCACGAGGTATCAAAAACTAATTTATTTATTTATAAAAATAAAAAATCTATTGCTGTTCGTTAGTCTCGCTAAAACACAAGAAAGATTGGGTCGATTTAGTGATTTTGGCCTTTAAATATTCGTGAAAATCCAGGGAAGGTTTAAACGGTGACAAAATAAATGGGGATCTAAATTTCCACGCGTACGAAGTAGCGGGCATCCGCTAGTTTATATATAAAAAAATGAATAAGTAAAGATTATACAGAAACGGTAGTAAATATTTGAGACGAAAAATTTAAATTGCAAAACATTAATACTACACGAAGAATTTACAAGTATGTAGGTACCTGAACAAATTTTTATTAAATCCGTAATATCGCTAGTCTATTAACAATATTCTCTTTTATAAACAAGCAGGGCTTTTGAAGAAAATATTCCTATTACATTCGTATTACTAACGTGGCAAATAAACAACGTTCTTTTCAAAGAATCGTACTTAAAGAGGATTAAGTTCTAAAAATAAACTCAGTTTATTTGATCATATTTCGTACCTCTTACGAACTAAGCTCAAAAATATTATGATTTTCTTTAATATCGTAAAAATAAATACCAATAAAAACAAATATTCGTCATCAAATCGTGTTGTAAAAATCACAACGACTTTAGCATATCATCAAGAAACGCAAAATATTTTTTTTTTCGCCTACCCCCTTCAATATTTATTTTATTCCGACTTAAGTTATTAATAAATTTATTTTTTTCGTATTCTTTGCTGTGGCAGGTAAGATCATTTGTAAAAATTTTGATTATGTAGCTATGAGATACAGCCTGGTGATCCGGCAGTCATCAGGCTGCATGGACCATCAACGAAATCTCAGTAATGGAGTCGGGTAATACCCTTTAGTAAGAAAACATAAAAAAGAATAGCAGATTAGAAATAATATCTTCATTTTTTAAATAATCCCAAACAACGGATCATAGAGAAATTTTCAATTAATTAACTAAGCTCTAATCCCAGAGAGTTGCAAGCCGTTGCATTAATTTCCGCTGAATTCACATTGGCTGCATAGAATCTCGCCTTGATTGCAAAGAGCTACGTCAGCTAAGATTTACCAATTAAGTGAAACGGCAGAGAGGCGAGAGCTGAGTAGTCCATTCAGCAAAGCACAGAGCATGTAGATACGATGAACAAGTCAAACCACAACGTGTGATGTGATATATTATTCTATCAGTTTTGCCTGCAAGTTTGTACGCGTGAAATTTGAGACTAAGCCCCAATAAATTATACAAATTATAGCGGCAATAGAAATACATCATTTGTGAAAATTTCAACTGTCTAGCTATCACCGTTCTTGTGATACAGCCTGGTGACAGACGGACGGACGGACAGCGAAGTCTCAGTAATAGGGTACGGAACCCTAAAAAACAACCTCTAGAGCCCCTCTACACCCAAAAAAACGCATTGAAATCCATTGCATAGTTTTAAAGATTTAAGCTCACACAGGAATCAGGACATACATTATATTTATGTCCTTATTCCTGTGTAAGCTTAACGATAATACGAAATAATGAGTGCAAAATTACAGATCAATCTGACTTCTGCAAGCAACGACTGCAAGTGGCGGAAAATTATGTTCAAACATTGCCCTACATATATACCTTGATACCGACCTAATGTAGCGTATATATATATATTAATAAACAAATCAAGTGGTAAATAGATATCCTCATTACATTACACAAAAACAAGTAAAACATAGCTTATTTTTGGAAATTAGGTAAATTGTTCGAGAAAGAGAATTGTTAAAGATCATTTGTTATTAGAAGTTTAGATTCTCACGCAATATGTAAGAGTCAACCGTGGGAAATGAATTACTCAATATCATACAAGTAAAGCCACACGTGCGTAACATTGCTTAAACTAACTTTATATCATTTGTCTTTTATACCCGTTTAGTTTAATGTCTATTAATTTAGCAGATATGTGTACTAACTTACAATTGAACCATTCGTAATAAAAGTATTTAAAAAATAATAAGGAAACACGGAAAAATTTAATACCATGCCATTGTTTTGACGGGCTTTGTGGTCTAGTGGTCCCACTGGTCCCAAGCTAAGCTTATTATGCTTGTGTTATGGGTACCAGAATACGGATAGAATACATAAACTACTTTTCTTTTGTAAATACATACTTATAATACATAATAAACACCCAGACGCAGAACAAACATTTGTATCCCTACTAATATTATAAATGCGAAAGTAACTCTGTCTGTCTGTCTGTTACGCTTTCCTGCTTAAACCTCTCAACCGATTTTGATGAAATTTGGCACAGACAACCTTTATACCCTGAAAAAGGACATAAGCTACCTATTATAGCGAAAAAAAAAATTTCCAAATTCCACGCGGATGGAGTCGCTAGTGACATAAAAACATCACACAAATGAATGTCCGAGGCGGGAATCAAGCGCGCGACCTCATGAACGGCAGTCCGTTATGTGAACCACTAGACCACGAAGCCCGCCAAGCATAATACAAGCATATAAGCTTAATTTGGGACCAGAGGGCGTTGTATGTTCGTGAATATTTATTATTTATTTATTATAATTATTGTTGTCAAAAATATTTAACACAACACAGAAACATACACACTATAGATGAAATAAATAATTATCAATTATAAATAAAATAGTTCAAACTTTAATGTTATTGATTTTTAGAACAATTTTATTGCATAGAGAGTGATGACCACAATTAGATACCGACATATACTTATCGTTATCCTGCTCTATCCCCGTTATTTCAGATGGGGAATATGACGAATATATTATGATAATAATAGTACGGAACCCTTAGTCTGCGAATCCAACTCGTACTTAATTGTTTTTTAATACATCAATTCTTTTTAGGAAAATACCATACTTAGTTATCGGTGATTGAAAGTTAGAACAAAATTGAATTTCTTTCGGACTTGTAATCGAGTAAAAGCTCATGGCCCCGGGAGACGTAGTCAAATAGCCCTTGCCTAATTTTAACAAACCAATGGGGAAAATGTTTTACTTTATTTACTTTTACAAAACTTAAAGAATCCCAGGTATATATCCTATAGGTATATTTTTTTATCCGTTCGGTAACGGACAAAAAGGAATAAAAGTGTCATCACCCTATGTCTAGGCTGCGGGCGTCGTAAAAATTGACCGAGGGAACCACGTCGCATAACACCTGCGCACATGCCCAAGTATGAAATCAGAGAGGCACTGTCTTAAAAATTAAAAGTCATGTTGCCCTGACTCCGAATAACGGGATAAGGCCAGGAGAATAATGATGAGGTATATCATTTAGTATTCTATTCCTAAATCAATTTGTATTGTAAAATATATACTCAGATAGTTTTCATACTAAGTTACGAACATAATATAAACCAGCACTGTTTGTAGGTTTCAGTCCAAAATGGCGGATTCTACCCAATAATGATTAATTTACATCTATTACGGTATAGGCTGATAAGTTTTTATTACGTTTGGACCCAAATATTAAAGCTAGACACTTTCGTTAACCTTATGTAAGTTTTGTCGACATTAGGACCAGCTGTTCATGTTTTTGAAAGTAGTAGAACTAACACTGGTTGGCATAAAAGCCTCTGTAATATTTAGTTTGTAAATAAAAGAGGTTTTAGCCGTTGTATATTTGCACATTTCAGAAGTTTTCTCTAAAATTCTCAACGTTACCTACAAAAATTTAAGTACGTAAAAATATTTTTACTTTTTGTTTAAATAAAACCTCAATTTTGTCGGATATTGTGAAGATAGTTAAGTGCCAGGCGTGTGTAAAATGTAGCAGTAATAAAGGGTTAGGCTCAAACTTATGGGTGTACACGGGTTGAATGAATAGTGTTCTTAATTGCTAGCCAGCGTTGTCGATGGCTTTCCACTTTTTAGTGCGCCATTTTCGAACCGAAGGGACGGAAATTACAAACCATATGAAGTATTTCACTTGAATTAAATTTATACTAGAATAAAACCTCAATAAATATGTGTGCAGCGAGTTAATTTCATACTGAAATGAAGTTGCGAATCTGACATTCTTTAAATTTTTATGGCTTTATACTTGTTTTAAATTTTAGCCCAATGTTTCAGAAATTCATATCCGCAAAAAGTGGTTTTACTAAAACAAATGAGTTGCGCGATTCTTTTTTAAATGTATGAACTCGTAACAATATTTGGTAGTACGTGTTTTATACCTAACTAGCTGGCCCGGCAAACGTTGTTTTGCCATACCAAAAAAGAAGTAAAAAAAAAAATAAAAAAAAAATGAACTATAAACCTCACGGAGCCCGAGACCTTTCCAACGAATGCAAAACAGTGGAAATCGGTTCGTGCGTTCTGGAGTTATAGCGTCAGGAAGGAAAACCCGACTTATTTTTATATAGTAGATTATGCTGTCTTAAAAACATTTATAAAACAAAGTCGTTACTTTTATATGTCATGTATGTCCCTATGTTAGCTTTAAACTTCAAAACTACGCAATTGATTTTGATGCGGTTTTCTAAGATATTGATAGATATTGCTAGATATTGAGGTTTAAGTGGAATTTTGTTTTTAATTTCCACGCGTACAAAGTTGTGGGCAGCAGCTAGATTAAGAATAAATAATTTAAATAAATACTGCAAGTAGTTTTAGCTTTATATATTAAAAGATAGGTTACTCTAGCCTTGTTAACAGAACTTGTTTGTACAGCATTATTATATTTGGTGTACCAACTTAATTACTTTCAGTGACGAAAATATTTAGCCATGATATTGTCTATTATAGCAATGGTTGATTAATAGAGCATGCAGCACTTTCTAGATTTGAATTAAGAAACAAATACGTGACCAATTTTATACAAAAACTATTTCATTGTTTAATAACTATTATAAGTGTCACGCTTGCATTTTCAATTAAATAAATGCAAATTTTTCTTAAACAATACCTTGATTACGATATCGATAACAAAACGGATATTAAAGGATAATAACATTATTAATAGTAAATCTCTCTCCAGACCATTAACGTCCCACTGTTGGACACGGGACTCTTCAACTTTGGGAGGGTTTATAGTCTATTATGCCACGCTGACCAGCAGTGGTATTCAGTAAGAAAAAGTGAAGTGAATTTTCGGTGAATGTTGATCACGTGACAGCGCTCCTCTATTTTTATTGGAGGAGCACTGCAGGCGTGTTGGCCTGGATTTATTTTCCAGTTTTACGTCTCTCACAGATGATGTTAGCGGTGTACTATATCCCTTTGGCTTTTACAGTACCCTGGGGAGATGAAGGGGTAGTGACACTTCTATTCTTATTCCGCTACCACACGGACATAATATTAGCTATAAAGCGAATAAATTTAATATATTTCTTAATTTTAAAAATTTGTACTCAGTCAGTGTAGCGTAAGTAGAAGAGATAAGATCCTGGAAGAAGTCCCTGTCCAACTTAGGGAAGATAAAGAGCTTAGAAAAAGACCAGTTCAGTTAATTAAAAACTTTCATTGCATGAACTACAAGTTTTGGGCAAGCTAGCTTCGAGTCCTACGCAGAAAATGAGTAGGTATAAAAGCTTCTAAAAAAATAAAGAAATAAAATAATAAAGAAAAAAGTTTCGGGCAATATAAAGTTCGGTAGAGTTGTATCTTGTCAATTGCTATGAAATAAATGATTCCATTCAGTTTGATACATATGACTGGGGATCGGAAAAATAACGGCTAGCAAATAAAATGAATCGAACAACCGCCGGCCGCTACTGAATCGGTGAACTGACTCGGAATAGACTATTTTGTTTAAAAACTCGACTAATTACTTCAGTGCGTTTTATCACAGAAGCGAAAATTTATTTATTTGCTTTTTTTACTTTATTTTGTTTACAGTTCGTTTGGTTCATGTAACATAATATGGGCCACACTTCGTTCAAAAAGAGAAATAGTACCTAAACAAAAGGAGTTGGTTGTAAAGAAGTTATATAATTTGGTGAATTCGGGCCAGTTTTCATCTAAAAATATACGACCTCGATAAGTACATTGTTAAACAGAAATAAATAAACACGTCTAGACATCTACTTCGCCTAGATGTTAATACAAAACCCTATTCTATTTGAATTTTAATTCAGTGTAATACAAAATAAATGAGATACAATTTTAAATATTTCATTATAGGAGAAGAAAAGGCGCACGTATTTTCTTAATTCCAGTTTGTTTTTGTCTTAATTTCAGACTTGTCTTGTACTAAGCTATTTTGTAACATTAGCTAAATTAAGACTGTTGAAATTTTGAAGCATTATTCTAACAGGAGATGGTGTTGTTAGGGCAATCCTACTAAATAAAAATATTAGAGCTTATTATACTCATAGTGTAAAGTAAAGTAAAATATTCTTTATTGCACACCAGACAGTTTTACAGAACTTACTAACTAGACTTATAATAGTTACAATGACGATTTTATCTTAGGCTGCGATCTCTCCCAGACAACCTTAAGATGGACTTGACTGAGATAGAATAGATGACTAGTGGTGTACTTTAATAGCTACGTAGAAGGAAGAGTAAAAATTCCATTAGCGAACTAACTTAAAAATTATTACTATTATGAATAAATATATTTATATTTATATAGTTTAGCCTGTTAATGTGTGTGTGTGTCCATATTGCGCGGTGCATGCGTAACGATCAAATTCAATTATGTTAATGATTGTGTGCGTCGGCACCCCGCTGATTTTTCCGTATATTTAGAAAACAGTATGTGTAACTGCTCGCATTGATTTAATGCTTGAAAGGTTAAAGAAATTCAATCTTGTATACTCATTAATTCTACTAAAACATATCTATTACTAGAGAGATCATAATAGGTTTGAAATACTATAAATGTGCTATTTTCTCAATCTGAGCTAACTAAATGTAATCAAGTTTACTGTTTGATATTATATCTCTAGTTTATTAAGTTATTGTTAATATTCAGTTCGTGTAGGATACAGTAAGTGTGTAGTGTGTGTAGTGGTAAACATATGAGAGAACCATGATAGCTCAGATGGGAGAGCAACGGAACGGTATTCCGAGGTCGTGGGTTCAAGTCCCGCTCATGGTTATCATTTTTTCCACTATAATTTAGTTTATTTACCAAATATAACTTAAAGTTAATAAATAAGTAATTGATCTTCGGTGTTAATATAGGTGTATTGAAAAGCTATATTATAAATTATATAAATATGTTCGTACATCAATTTTAAAATTCCTTACAGACCTCGTGGTCAATAAGGAATAAAGGTCGTAAGGAATTTTAAAATTTAATACATGTATCATGTTGTTGTAGGTCTGAAGGTAAACATTGTAATACGCCAAAAAGTAACTCAGTCTGTCTGTTCCTAGAGTACTGAACCAATTTAAATGCAATTTCATACTCAAATAGTCTAGAGCCTGATGATGAACACAGGATAGTTTTCAACGAGAGTCATTCAAAATTTCCGCGTGTATGAAGAAATAGACAACAGCCAGTTTAAACATATCTATATCCAAAAAGTTTTAAAAGACGGATCTATTTGTTTCTTTTTTGTACATAATAATATCTGTGAAGAAATATACAAAAATGCTGCAGCTCTGTTGTCGCTATCCCCTCTTATAATTATCGATAGAGATTTGCAAAATTAATTAAAAGTCAGTGTCGCCCATATCTCCGGGCATGAGCCGTACGTGCTCAAAATACTTTTCGCTTCTCCACATTTTGTTCTATTAATTCTAACAGAAAGTCCCTTCATAACTGTTAGGAACTTTATACAATACGTATACACAGATTATATCAACTAATTTACACAGTCAATTTTAAATAAGATAAAATTTTGTTCAGAATTTAAGGCATGAGTTTTACAGCCTTTAACGTTGTGGACTTACGTTTATGTTTTTCTATAGTTACGTAGTGAACCCGTAATTTTATACAGAAATCATTTATTTACAAACTGCAATTTATCTAAATAAAAACTTATAAGTAGATATGGCTAAATAAAAATTACACGCGACAAAATAAAATAGCCTTACTAACTATTGTTGGAATAATAATACAATAATAATTTAATAGTTGACAGAGAAAGGCTGCAAGATAGACTAAACGTTTGCCGGGCTCCAACTAGATTTTAGGGTTCCATATTTACAAATTAATTACTAATTTAGATGGGTATATTTTAGGTGCAACCCTTGTCTAAATGCTGCGATACTACCTATGACAATAACTTACCTCAATTGGGATTTTCTCCTTCCGCAGTAAATCACTTCTTGTATTTATGTCAAGACTGTGAAATACCTGAAACAAAACAAAATATATTATTAAATACAATTTAAAATAATATTTTATCAATCTTTTGTTCATCATCGCCCAGAACTCCGTTGTCTGAGACGAGACAGCAGTCAGCGATTTATTACGAGCCCTGTGAAGCATAAAAGCGTTATGCTCCAAAATTACTACGTGTTCAGCGATGCATAAGCTGACTGCACGTAGCTAGTTTGAGCTAGTGTGAAATGAAGTTTGGAGACTAACATTTTGTATTTGAATATATACAAAAGATACCTTAAAACGTACAAATACTTTTAATTAAGATAAGTTAAGGACAACTTTGATAAATATTGTTAAAGAGGGCACGATACCAAATTATGCTCCATACAAAAATATGGGCATCGTAGTCCCCTGTTTTCTTCGCAAAAGTTAAACCGATTTTAATTGTTTTCACACTATATTATATATTATGAGTATATATTATAAGCTTCTATCACTTTCGTTTTTTTTTTTCAAAATATACTTAATAACAAAACGAAATATGACCATACGAAAATCCTGTTCTTTTTCGGTTTACTTTAAATAAAGTTGCAGCGTCTATCACACATATTTGGTAACGTTTTACCAAAAAAACAGTCAAAATCGGCTTAACTTTCGCGAAGAAAAAAGGGGACTACGAATCGTCTTTTTTTTCAAAGAATTTGCAAGTAAAATCTGTTTCAGCTATATTTGTCCCTTTCAGCACGGCACTAGGGAATAGGGATAGCAATACCCAAGGCAAGTACCTAAATTAGAAGTACAGTTCTCTCTTAATGCGTTTTCACAGAAAGTTGCAATTAATCTTTTTTGTTATTATCTCTCTCATTAACGTCCCACTGCTAATCAGGGGCTTCCTCCATTTTGGGAAAGATTATGGTCTACTATGTCACGATAATCAGGCGTGTTAGCAACTGGTTGATTCTTTGTCGGTTGGTTTCCGTCCCTCACAGAGCATGTGATCTGTGTACAATACCCAGCAGGTTTACAACCCCCTGGTTGTTCTAATCCGTCACCACACGGAAAATATCACTTTGTGATTATAGCAGCAAATGAACAGACACAAACTTTAATAAACTTTTGATTGAAATATTAGCATCTGTCTAAACAATATTATGTGCTAATGTACTCGTTTATACGAATATAAACTGGAACCAAGTTAATACATAGGTAGACTTAATGTTCGTAACAGAATTTCCATCGATAACAAGATTTGGACGTTCCTCGTTTCACAAACCTTCTAAATTATGTTTAAAGATTCAATAAACACACGTCCAGGAATTTTGTTAAAATAGGATTTCTGTGAAATACGATCTAAATAAAGATTTTGGTTGTATTTATATCAATATGTCCTGAATATATAGTACAGATATAGTCTTATCTGTACTATATATTTCTTTTATTTTTTTAAACAATATCACAGATGCCCACGCCTCTGTGATATTGTTTAAGAGTAAATTTCTGGAGAGTCCACACTCTCCAGAAATTTATTCGAACAACGTGCTTTTGTACTTAAAATATAGAAATATTATATTATATATCGTATTTAAGTAATAAGTATATCTACGCAGAATATTTGTCACATTAACAAATAAAAAATTATTCTAACAGTCTTAATAAACTACTTATGACCTAGATTGACCTATGAGACAGTCTAGCTATTGTTATGAATGCCTATTTTTACTTATTATAAAAAAAAATATTTTTGTATGTACGTCCCTATGTACCTAAGTTAAAAACTTCAAAAGCACGCAACGGATATTGATGCGTTTTTTTAATAGATAAAGTGGTTCAAGAGGATGATTTTTCTGTATAATTTGTTAAGGTTTGGTGAACATCGGAGATAGGGGTTCAATAACTATAAACGCGAATGAAACAGCCAGCATTAACTAGTTATAAGATATTTCAAACAAAAGCTTTTACCCATCAAATCTCTAATAAATACCAAAAGTAAAAATGTATTTTATACAGGCGCATTCACGAAAATGTATCAACCAGTGCTCCCCAATGCAACGATGCGCCATTAATATCAATCAAATATGTATAAAGTCCATTCCACTGTTTAATTCCACTAAAAGCATCTCATTGTGGTGAAACCGATGATTCGGAATTGCCATGTTCCCGAACATTCTACAATCGTTCAACTGGAACATACATCTGAACAGTCCCCGGAGATTTTTAACGACTATCATTGCTTATATCTCCAGTCATCGTACTGATCACTTAAAAGCTTACGTTATCATTATTACTATTGTTTTAAAATTAATCGATATTAATTTAAATACTTTAGAGATATTCAAAGAGCTTTTCTTGTTCGAATCAACTCAGTTATCGATTTTTTGATTCAATGAAGTAATTTTGATATTTTTAGCTTTTAGAGAAAATCCATTTTTAAGTTTTACCTTCCCTTCCCAGCCCATTTTCTCCACTTTGGAAGGATGTATTTACTATGCCGAGCTGATCGGCTTGTTAACATAGTGTTTATTTTCGAGTTTTCCTCACAGAGGATATTATCTGCGTACAATATCCCTTTGTTAGTTTTCACAGCATCCTGGGGAGGAAATGGGGTGGTGATACTTGTTTTCTTAATCCACTTAACCACACGGATATATTTTTCAAGTCTTAGTATCTGTAAATACGTATTTATTAAACAATAACACTTCAATTAGTATGGTATAATTTAAGAAAGTGTATAAATTTATTTAGTTCATAAACTAAAACTAAGAGAGAGTAAGAGTATATTCAACTAGTTATTATTTCCATTGCACACCATTATAATCACTATTTATCCACTAAATAACTGTACGAGCTTTATATCCTGACCCTAAGAAAGGTAAAGCCAGCGAACCGTATAAATAACAACACTAAACAATGTTTAACCCTTCCATTACATTTAATATGGTACATTATGATACATTTCTATTCTGTGGTCATTGGAACAGGTACCGCTCGTAAAGGTTAACATATTATGCTTACTAAATTATTACAAATGTCTACCAATTTATAAGTGTAAGGTCACCATTCATAGCGGGGCTGCCAGAAGGGCGGCTGCTTACATACTATGGTCTTATTCATAATGACTTATCGGAGGTTTAAAAGTTCGCTAAAATGGGTTCGTGAAAATTGTCTAAACTTGTGATTCATAATAGTGTTTTTAAGATAAAACGTTTATTATCTCTCCGATAAAATCTCCGTTTAAACCTCCGAAAGTCATTATGAATAAGACTATAATAATATGAAGAGGAAAAGTTTGGGTTATATATGTAGTCTCCAGTCTCCGTGTGGTGACGGAGTAAGAATACAAGTGTCACTACCCCATCTTCTCCAAAGGGTGCTGTAAAAGTCAGCTAAGGGATATTGCGCACAGATAACATCCTCTGTGAGAGACGGAAAACTCGAAAATAGACCCTGTGCCAACACGTCTGGTCAGCGCGGCACAGTAGACCATAATCCCTCCTAAAGTGGAGGAGGCCCGTGCCCAACAGTGGGATGTAAATGGGCTGGAGAGAGAGATAGATGTAGTCTCCAAAAATAATAATGGTCGGACTTAAAAACGTTTAGGACTTATAGGAAGTTATATTAATAGGGAGTCGCGATGTGCTAGTATCTTTAACATTAAGTTAAGATGAGACTATTAACAATCCCGCTAGCAAAGGTTGACTTTTTCTTTCAAGGATAGCTTTATTTTAAAATGGTGTTAACGCTGCTTGTAAAATATCATCTGCACCCAGCGTATCTAAAATAAGCATTTTCCAAGACCTGCATGACGGACTGCAGACAGTCCAGCATGAAGATAGTGCATGTTCTACTTAACAAATGCTTGATAAATTACAATAAATGTCTACCAATTTATAAGCGTAAGTATTCGTGTCTAATACGAGGGCCTAACGTTTTGCTAACTCACCCTCAATTAAAAATGTAAAGTTTGAAACATTTTCATTGGCTGCTGCGATTTTATAAGTATGCAATTAATATTTTTACACATCTAATATATAAAATTCACGTGTCACAGTGTTAGTTACCGTACTCCTCCGAAACGGCTAGACCGATTTTTATGAAATTTTACATGCATATTCTTGAGAATATCTTATATTGCTGAGAATCGCTCAACATCTATTTTTCAAACCTTTTTTTTTTTAGTATGGCAAAACAACGTTTGCCGGGTCAGCTAGTAATATATAAAAACTCATTCACATACACATGCATACATAATACATAAAATATTAGCATAATATATCAGTTCTTGTCGCTGGAAAAATACCCAAACGCAATGTCTATAGTAATTGAGTCATTACTGAGAAGATGTTATTTCCATAGCTTAACTTTGAAGAAAAAAAGTACTTCTTAATCAGTATATACATATAGTAACAATTTAGCCTTATTATACGTGTTGTCATAGCCATTTCGCAAATACTTACAAATATTATAATCTCTGTATTACCTACAACATATAAACAGAGTTGATTTTTATTAGAGTATTTATTTCACAATGATCAATAAAACAAGCATAAAACAACACCTATTATTTCTACCTATTTTCGAACCAGGTAAAGTTTTACGAATGCAATCGTCTGAAACTTTGAACTACGGAAACATGGCTGTGATTGTACTACAAATCGTTTACTTGCACAGTTATTTCTAATACGGCTTAATCTAATTTTCTCTTTGTTAATTAAAATGTTAATTTAATCCGAATACTGTCTGTGATGGAAAAGCGGTTAAAGGATTTACTTTAAATTTATACAATTCAATCTTTTGACTTCAACCAGTTCTTCAACGTTGAAACATAGTGAAGTAAAATGTTAAGTAATTTTTATGTAAAATAATATTGAAAAAGAAAATTAAGAGAAAAAAAATCCATGGAGTTTCTTGTTTCTTCATAGAGTTGTGTTTCTGTTCTTCTCCATAGGATTTGCGTTTGGAACAGAAACCTAGTTTCTGACGTTTCAAAAGATCTTATAAGACATGACAACTTGAAAAAAAAAATTTGACTTTGAATTTCACAAAGGTCTTCAAATCTCTCTTAAGTCACACTGGACCCTAATTTTAACATTTTGATTCTGAGCATTCTTGCACAAACTTTGATGAATTTTATAAGTACTACCGATTTATAAGTGAAACGAATGCAAATACTTTTCAGCTTTTGAATACCAGTCCGCGATACTATTTTATGAAGATACTTTTATTCCTTGTTTTCATTATGCAATCTGGAGTAAAATGAGAAAATTTTGCAATTTTTTTAAATTATTCAATACACCAGTAACATTTTGCTTATAGCTTTCCTGATATGACCAAATTAATAAGGCGTTTTGGCGATTATACCTTTATTAATAAGTCATTCCAAACGATAATGTACTTATCATTGTCTGAACTATGCCCTTATCTTAAATAATATATTCTATCGGAAACAACAAAACCTCTTTTACAGAGATAAAGTTAAGTAGAGTATAGATACGGCTAGTTATAAATAGTGGATGGATCAGCAGCGCCCAATATTGCGTTAGGTCAGACAAATTGGGATCAGCCAGTGAATATATTACGGTCCCCTGTACTATCTATCGGTTTGTTAATCGTTCCTGGTTATTTATGGATATTTTAACTGTTTACATACAGTATCTGATTGTGTTGAAAGCTTAAAAGTTGCAGTATTCGTCATGTAATATCGTTATAAATATAAAATTATCGAGAACTTACTAATATTTACCTACTATAACATAAATAATTGTAAATATAGTAAACGTTTACATCTGTTAAATACTCTAATAAAGTAGCTCTGGAGGCAAGTTAATGCTAGCACAAATCGTTAACATTTTCAAGGTGCTGTTGGACTCATAATTCAATATTAAATATATCTTTACTTACTATAAAACAAAGTCGTCGTTTTTGTATGTATGTTCCTATGTGAGCTTATATCTTAAAAACTACACAACGGATTTTGATGCAGTTTTTTTATAGATAGAGTGGTTCAAGAGGATGTTTTTTTATATAAATTGGTTGGTTTTTTTTAATTCCACGAGTAAGAATTTGCGAGCAACAGTTATTGGTATCAATTCTGCGTGCACAACTAAACGTAACCAAAAAATGAAAGTTAATAGTGTTATATAAATATCTACTATTTTCTATATTTGTAAACATAAATTAAAATCGTTAGTCTTATAATATACAGATTTTTTAATAAAAAAGTTCCTATTGACAATATAAATATTATATTACCGGCTAACACTCACTGTTTTGGGATCGGCGTGCACTGCTGGCGACAGCTCGTACACGCGCACTCCTCCTGAAGATGAGCATCGGATATGCCCGAAACCTGGGTCGACATCTTCAATCCCGAAACAGTGAGTGTTAGCCGGTAATATAACATTTCTAATATGACTCAAACTCACGAAAATTTCAATACAAAGATAATATAAATTTTTATTTTTTAGTTAAGTTTATTTTTGTACGTAGAATCGATACCATTGTCAATAAAAAACTTCAGCTCATTAAACTATCAAACACAACAGTCACGATCATTAATATTAATTATATTCACATGAGAGTTCACTCAATAAAAGAACGAACTTAGTTAATAAACTTTTATCTAATTAAAACAACATTGGGTGAAAGACAGCTTTCATATTCCGCCCTATATGTCTACAGAGTTGACAGGGCTATGAAAATATTACGTAATATGGCGACCCGTATGTTAGTAAAAACCAGTTTGCCGTCTTGTGGGCTGAAATGTTATGAAAATTTCTGTTATTAAAGCTCTTCGTGTCTGTCAATAAGTCAATTCATTTTGACAGAAATAAGTTACGCAAGTATGTTCAAGTAGCAAAGTTATAATCTTACAAAAGCCTGCGCAGTGTTTTAACGAGTTTTCTCTTTGGAAGTTGCTAATTTAAACTTATGATAGGTTTACAGTAATTCTTCTCAAGTTTTCCCTTAGTATCCATCACAAAAATTAATTATATATATACATATCTACATACTAATTTTACTCTCATTCATTACGCAAAATGATAAAGTTTTGCTCCTTTTTAGACTTACTTCCTTTTGAATAAAGTGTGTTGTAGACATAAATTGTAGGGTCGGGACAAATTGCGTTCCGCCAGTAATGTATTCCTTGCAGTATTACCATACATACGTCTGTTACAGCTATATTCAAGTTAATGAAACTTTTCAAATGCTGCTCACATTTTATTTGATGTTATGGCATCGACAAGCCACGTAGTTACCTTTACAGGTATCCTGCAATAACGCCACGTTTAAAATTGTTAATTTGAAGTCGTTTAGTGAAAAATACACATAAGCAATCAGGTATTTGATATTTAATCACGACATCCATACTCTTAAGTGGATACCAAAATAGCTTCGTGCATTTTTCTATGTACGAAGTTTTCATTGTTTCTTTAGATTGAATGGCTAGAGCTCTAATTTTTAAGTATATGTTTTTTCAATATATTATCTAGGATCGCATAAACTCAGAAACGCGATTGAAAAAAGTTTTCTCGATAGAAAATCTTGGCGAAATAACCTCTCAATTTTTTTATTTTTTTCATTTGTCGGTCTATTATCGCGTATTAACTAATGAAATAACTTTAAAAACATAAGTAACTATCATATATAGAAACACGTAAATCAGAATTAAAATATATTTAGTAGATTTTGAGTAAATAGGAAAAGTATCCCTAATTCTTCATTTTCTGTGCCTACTGGCTGTGTTAATGTGTGTTGTAACGTGTCGGCGATGATATACGATAATATTGATGTAGGCCCTTAATAAAGTGATAAAGTTGGTAATATTTACCTATGTAGGTGTAATCTCCTAAAGCGATGGTCCGATCCTTAAAATGTTCTCACTGTTATTAGTGTACAATTTTTTCTTCTTAAAAAGCTACTGTGCTCCCGATGTGGTCATTCAAAATACCAGACATACGAAGCTACGGGCTACAGTTAGTTTGAAATAAATAGTTTTATATTAGCAGTAAAAATCCAATCCAATATTTATTGTTCAAACATTATTAAGATTTAGTACCTGCCCTTAAATCCATCTTCTAGGGTTAGTTTCAAAAATGTACTTAAACAGTTCATAAATCAAAGTAATTTATCTTAAGCGTAATGCGCTGTTTCATCGGGGTTCAGCTTGTGAAATATGACCGGCGTTATTATCTAGTATTATCTACTGGATTACAGAGATCACTTTAGTTTTATTTATGTCGTTAAACAAAATCTGTTTAAGAAGCGATCTATATATTTGAACGATCATATTTGAAGATTCATCTATACTTCTAAATAAAAAATAAAAATAAAAAACGTTTATTAGTTCACCTACTGGCAGATACATTGTGCGATGACTCTGAAATAAAACTTGTGACCCCAAAAGAAGTTCAAATGGAAATTAAGCACCTTAAGTCTAAGAAAACACCAGGATACGATTTAATTACCGGCGAAGTACTCAAAAACCTTCCACGTAAAGCTATAGTAAAACTAACCACACTTTTCAACGCAGCATTCAGGCTCAAATACGTACCTGATGTATGGAAAATAGCTGAAGTTATAATGCTACCAAAACCAGGCAAGCCCACACATGAAACTACCTCGTATCGTCCAATTTCTCTTCTACCAATAATCTCAAAAATTTTTGAAAAACTGTTTCTCAAAAGGTTGCAGCCTATCATAGAAGAGAGAAAATTAATTCCAGACTATCAGTTTGGTTTTAGAAAAAAGCACTCGACTATCGACCAGGTGCATAGAATTACTGGAATGATAGAAAAGTCTTTGGAAGATAAGAAAGTGTGCTCAACTGTGTTTCTAGATGTGCAACAAGCATTTGACAAAGTGTGGCACAAAGGCCTCATTAATAAATTAAGAAATTTTCTACCCAAACAATATGCCGACATCCTAGAGTCCTACTTAACGCAACGAATGTTTTTAGTAAGACACGACGATGCATATTCTGACCTTAAAGAAATCAAAGCTGGTGTACCACAAGGGAGTGTTCTAGGTCCTGTCCTATACCTGCTTTACACGTGTGATATGCCAGTATTACAAAATAATACAGTTGCTACGTTTGCTGACGACACAGCCATTATGGCTATAGGAGACTCTCAAACGGAAGCTGTAGAAAAAGTGCAAGCAGCTATAAATACACTCTATAAATGGACAACAAAGTGGCGAATTAAGTTAAACGAGGCAAAGTCTATACATATAGACTTTACCAACAAAAGAGTAAATTATGTACCATTGTACCTTAATAAACAGATTATACCACACGAGAACACAGCCAAATATCTGGGCATGACATTAGACACGAAGCTGCGATGGAAAGCCCACGTTAAAAAGAAACGTGAAGAGTTGGAGCTTCGCTATAAAAGTATGTACTGGCTTCTCGGAAAGGATTCTTTGTTGTCAGTACCGAATAAATTATTACTATACAAACAAGTCCTTATGCCAGTGTGGACTTATGGTATCCAGCTTTGGGGCTGTACCAAACCAAGCAATGTACTAATTATTCAAAGATTCCAGAACAAAGTTTTAAGAGGCATAATAAACGCACCCTGGTATGTGCGAAATGATGACATCCATAGGGATTTAAATGTTGACAAGGTCGCAATTATAATTAAAAAGTTTGCTGAAGCTCATCACAATCGACTTCATCATCACGTAAATGTTGAGGCAATACAGCTCCTTGATAATACGGGTCTAGTGAGAAGACTTCAAAGAACAAAACCGTTTGAACTAGTTTTTTAATAGTGATAGTGTTAATAGTGCAATAAGTGCTAGTTTTAAAGAACACATGAACGAAGTGTCTTCGCCTTAATAGAGACAGTAAGAAAAGTGTTAATGGACACATTCTTAGTCATATTCTATTTAGCAATTTAAGTTAGTTTAAAATTACTTATTAGCCTATTAATTACAATCTAGCCTACACTAGATTGTAATTAATATGATGATTTGGTTCTCAAAATCCAGATACGTCATGGATAAAAAAAAAAAAAAAAAAAAAAAATTAGTTCACAAAAGGAGTACAGAACTGGTAAATTACATTGGTCCCTACACTAGGATTCCCTGTGTCGTAGAGACCAGTTTCTTCCCTGTAAACAATGCTTAATAATGATAAGTGACAAAATTAACTTACTTACTAAATTAGTTATAGATGTACATATATGAATGCACTCTATTTGCGAGATTGTAAAGTGTTGTGTCTAAGTGTAGTAAAAGTTAGTGTGTGTGTGTGCGTGTGTGTCTGTTTGTGAGTGGGTGTGTGTGTGTGTGTGTGTTTTACGCAGTGTGTTATGCCAAGATTTGTAGTAATTCCTCAGTATTGTTGTAGCTCATTGTATGTAGCCATTCGTAAACAAATCTCTTACAACTATATCTACTCATGCTGATAATGTCCTTTCTGGCTGCAAACACCTTTGTATAGAGGAACGGTCCGCGAGATTTAAATGCTCTTTGTGCAAAAGAAGTGCGGGTTCTCGGAAGATCCCATTTCAAGGTTGGATAAGATGAGCGTGCTAATGGAATTGCAACTTTATGGTATCTTAAAATGGTAGATGATATATATATTTGCCTAACTCGTAGTAAATTACAATCAGCATACAGTAATTCAGTCGAGTAGCGCCATGGCTTCCTGTACGCTATTTTTAAAATAGCCCTCTGAGCTCTTTCAATCTTTATGAAAGTGCTTTTAGGTGCACCACCCCACGCCACTATACAGTAACCAAGAATTGATTCGCATAGACTTAGATAAATCATCCTAAGAATTCTCTGGTCGGCCACATAACTTAATTTCTTGAAGATGTGAGACAGTTTCTTTAAACGATTACGAAGTGCATCAACCTGAGCATTCCAAGCCAATCGCCTATCTATGATAACGCCTAAGTATTTAATAGTTGACACTTGTTCAAGTATTGGACATGAACAAGACACTAAGCTTGAGCCAGAATCGTCACAGGAGTGGATTTTTAGATGAATAGGTTCTTTTGGGGCTGTACGTTCAGTCATTCGAAACGCAAGATATTTCGTCTTATCCGTATTTATGGTAAGCAAGTTATATAGTTGTAACCATGCGTAAACTTGCCGTAGACCCTCTTCAGCTTTATTCACTACACCGCCCCAGGTCTTTGAACTAAATATTATTGCGGTATCGTCAGCAAAAGTATAAATATTTGCCATGGGAAGCTTCAGAGCGCAGAGGTCATTTATATAAATCAGAAACAGAACCGGTCCCAGTATGCTACCTTGCGGCACACCGAATTTGATACCAACATAGTGGCTGTTTATATTATTGATGCAAACTTTTTGTTTACGGTCATTTACGAAACCAGTACGAGAACCAGTCCAAAGCCACGCCTCTCACACCCAATTTCTGCAGTTTTTCAAGTAAGATTGGGCGAGAGACCGTGTCGAAAGCCTTCGCAAGATCCAAGAAAACACCGATACATCTGTTACCCTCGTCCATTTTGTTCGTCACTAGATCTATAAGTCCTGTAACGGCATCCTCTGTGGATCTTTTATTGCGGAAGCCGAATTGATTACTGGCCAGTAGGTAGTTATTTTCCAGATAACGTAGAAGTCTTTTCTTGACAACTTTCTCCAGAACCTTTGCCAGCGAACTTATAAGAGATATTGGCCTATAGTTTGTGGGGTCTTTATTATCACCTTTCTTTAGTATAGGTATAACAGTAGCCAGTTTTAGCTCACTAGGGACCAGTCCAGACGACATACTAAGATTACATAAGTAGGCTATTGGACTAGCAACAACATCATTAACATATTTCAGCAGATCGTTGCTTATGTTATCCTGTCCACAAGCAGTGCTTATTTTAAGTGTATTAATAAGCTCGATAATCTCTGACTCATCCGTAGGCTCAAGAAATAAGGATTTGAATGAATTATTCACTTGATTAACCCTATGTTCCTTTGCTAACCAGTCTTCCGTTGTTCCCATTCTTTCCAGTATGTCGTGCGCTAAATTGTTTCCCACATTGCTAAAATAATTATTAACTTTGTCTATAGACAGTTTAGGGTTAGATTCGATTGTCAGTAGATTATTATTATGCTGCTTAACGTTTTTTATATTACATATCTCCTTGACACACTCCCAGGTCCTTTTAATATTTCTATTGCAATCAAGTAATTGTGTCTCTTCAAATGATCTCTTTACGTTTTGTAGTATGTTTACACAACAATTCCTGTAGGCTTTATATTTAATTTGTAGTTGTGAGTCATTGGGATTTCTTTTAGCTTTAAGATGTAGACGATCTCGGTACCTAATACATTTTAATAGTCCAGGTGTTATCCATTTTTTTGTTATAGTTTTGGAATTTCTTACTGTACGGGTGGTTTTAAACTTATTAAGTGTTGAGTTAAAAGTGTCAATAAAAAAATTGGTTGCTTCATGAATGTGTTTCATGTTGTATAACTGTGACCAATCTATAAATTTGAGATCATTTAGCAAACCATCCCTGTCTACCTTAGTGTATGTGTTATCAAAGATTTGCCTCGGGACTGGCGAGCCTAAGCTACACAAAACTGTACTGTGGTCAGTTATATCAGAGTGGCAAATAACCACAGAGGAAACCAGACTAGACTTGATCAAACAGTGATCCAAGCTATTAGAGCATCTAGTAGGAATGCTGTGCCCCGGGACGTAGCCAAAGTGGGCCGTTAAATTAAGATAGTCTTCTGCACGATTATCTAAAGTATTTTCTTTTATGTCAATGTTAACATCTCCGATTAAAGCGCTGTGGGGACCATTCACTCTGCTCAATAATGACTCAAGAGAAACCATAAAGTTACCAATATTCGAAAAAGATGGAGATCGGTAAATAGCTATCACAGTAAATGTGTTTGCAACATCAATAAGAAGACAGCCAGCGTCCTGGAAGTTTGGCTCAGTCACAGTAAAGTTTAAATCTAGTTTAGAATAGACGACTATGCCGTCACTTTTATTTATATACAGTTTGGAGTAGCTACAAATGTAGTCGTCTAGTGCAATTGGATTAAAGGTGTCACTTAACCAACATTCGGTAAGAATTATCAAATCTGGTTTAAAGTTAAGTCTTGAGAGAAAAATAACAAAATTATCATAATTTTTATTAATACTACGTATGTTCTGTGATACAATTGTGAGCCTGCCCTTAGCAGTGTCAAGGTATTTCTTACAAAATTCTGGCCTATCGATTTCAACACAGTTAACTATTTTCGTATTATCCATATCCTCTACAATCTTTTCGTTATCCATTAAAAAAAATTAAATTATTAGTTTGAGAAAATAAAAAAGCGCTATCGATACTACTAAAAAAAGAGACAAATAGGTATAACAAAAAATATGTATAGACCAGAGAGAAATAATCGTAAAATAGCTTAATATTTACTGTTTTTCGTAACGTCCATAACATAGTTATGTATTCAAAATGTTTTCCCAGAGGCACACCTATTTTACCATGGCAATTGTAAGAATATAGTCCGTTGTTCAATACACACACAATTCGCATATAATATTTACAGATCACAATAGTTAGTTCATATAACCAAAGTTTAATCGGTGCAATTCGCTGAACATCTACATAAAAAGTGGCGATCGCAGAGAAAGGTATATTTAGGGCATTAAGATGCATACAGACCCTTATTGACTGTAATAAAATTTGATTACAATACAGTGAGATCAATTCAAACAAAGTTACAACATATATTCTTATAAATATTTCCGAACGGAGATAATGCAAGTTATGCGGGTATACGTAAATAATGTAATATTCTATACTAATATAATAAAGCTAAAGAGTTTAAATAAAACTACTTTTTACGCATTTAGACGCGTATATTTAATATATTTGTCCTACGCGTGACCATGGTGACTGCAAACTCTCCGAAACGTCGGGCCGAAATTTAAAACAAATATACGCGTCTGAATCCGTAAATAGTAGTTTTATTTAAACATAATATAACAAAACAAAAATGATATTATCGAACTAAATACATATAATAACAGCGTCTAGTTTTAACAAAAATTCCTAAAACCGCTTTTTTACTATTATTTACTCAAAACTGTAGGTTTTAAATATTGTCTGAGACTGTTAGAAGCCACTAATCGCCACAACGGCAGTAAAGGATTTTAATAGGATTATATTTCAATGGTGTTGAGGTCTGTCCCAAAAGAATAATGGAGCTTTCGTGGCGGTTATTTAGGTAACCTTACAATGAGCCATAAAGCTAATATAATGGGTAATAATTTTTCATTACAATTGTTCAACAACGAATCTATACTAATATCATAAAGCTGACGAGTTTGTTTGTTTGTTTGAACGCGCCAATCTTAGGAACTGCTAGTTTGATTTGGAAAATTCTTTCAGTGTTGGATAGTACATATGGGCGCCCTACTACATTTATTGACCATATTTATATTAATGTCTAATTTCAAATTAATTCGTTAGATTTTAAGTTATATATCGATATATCGTTGTAATTATAATTAATATACCTAGTTACTGTTTTGATAAGAAAAGTATTGTGAAATGATTTCTCTTTAAAGCGCCATCTATACAAAATAGTATAGACTAATTAATATCTGTTAATTTATTTTATTTAAACGCAAATTCTTTTTTTTATGATATTTGGTATTGTTTAAAAATAATAAACTTAATTATTATGAATATTGATAGTATTTATGATAATTGATTTTGTATAAATTTAATAAAGGGAATTCAATTAGGTATTGTCTTTTTGCAAGATGCGTTATTGTGTCGAAAGTTTGTTGTAAAATGGAAAGATGTTTTATTAAATATGATATTGTAGTTCGTAAAATGTTAAATGTCATGTGTTAATCTATTTTGTTACGCTACTAATAATGAAACATAAGTGTCTTTTAAATAAACAATGTGCCGACATACATTTATGGAAGGAGGCCATAGGCTACATAAAATCACGCTGCGAATGATAGGAGCGAAGCATAAGTGAAAAATGTTGCAAGAACGGATGGAATCACGCGTACGGAATCACGGGCAACAGCTAGTACATTATGAAGGTTCCATTTACACAGGTTTAAATTAAAATTAAAAACTAAACTTCTGTGTTAAGAGGATACCAAAATAGCTTCGTGCATTTTTCGACGTACGAAGTTTTCATTGTTTATTTAGATTGAATGGCTAGAGCTCTAATTTTAAAGTATATGTTTTTTCAATATATGATCTAGGATCGCATAAACTCAGAAACGCGATTGAAAAAAGTTTTCTTGATAGAAAATCTTAGCGAAACAACCTCTCTAGTTTTTAATTTTTGCATTTGTCGGTCTATTATCGCGTATTAACTAATGAAATAACTTTAAAAACATAAGTAACTATTATATATAGAAACACGTAAATCAGAATTAAAATATATTTAGTAGATTTTGAGTAAACAAAAAAAATATCCCTAATTCTTCATTTTCTATACCTATTAGTTGTGTTTATATGTACATGTCGACGATAATATTGATGTAGGCCCTTAAGAGGATACCAAAATAGCTTCGTGCATTTTTCTACGTACGAAGTTTTCATTGTTTCTTTAGATTGAATGGCTAGAGCTCTAATTTTTAAGTATATGTTTTTTCAATATATGATCTAGGATCGCATAAACTCAGAAACGCGATTGAAAAAGTTTTCTCGATAGAAAATCTTAGCGAAACAACCTCTCTAATTTTTTATATTTTTCGTTTGTCGGTCTATTATCGCGTATTAACTAATGAAATAACTTTAAAAACATAAGTAACTATTATATATAGACACGTAAATCAGAATTAAAATATATTTAGTAGATTTTGAGTAAACAAAAAAAAAATCCCTAATTCTTCATTTTCTATACCTACTAGCTGTGTTAATATGTACATGTCGACGATAATATTGATGTAGGCCCTTAATATTTTGTACTTCATTCAATAACATCTTACCATAACACTAGTAGAGAATTTTACCAAATACAGTACAAGTTTAGAACTCCAAATACTGGAGTACGGTAAGGTTAGGTAGTAGGTCGATACCAGTGTAAACCGCCTACCGCACCAGTTTATTAGACTGTAAAATGTTAACTCTCTACAATTAGAGACAAGAAAAGCTTATTCTTCCGTACACAGCTGCTGTATAATATGTTGTTTAAGTTTATACATAATATGTATAAAACTGTGTTACTAAGATTATACGCATATAAGCACACATGCACACTTACATATATAAACAACTAGCTGTTGCCCGCGACTCCGTACGCGTGAAATTTAGAAATCAATCCTTAACAAACAGAAGTTTACTCTTCTTCTCAATAGATGGCGTTTTCAAATTTACCACCACAAATGTCACTCGATTGAGTTACGATATAAACTCACGATATAAATACGATATAAACTCAATCGAGTGACAATTGTGGTGGTAAATTTGAATGTTACAAGCACGACCGCAATAAGCTCAGTTGGAAAGAGCTTCGGAACGGTATTCCGAGGTCGTGGGTTCAAGTCCCGCTTGCGGCAGTCATTTTTTCCACCATAATTTAATTTATTAAGTAAAGCATAGCATGTCAATTGCAAAATCAATAAATTACTTTAGTAATAGATTATTGCCTAAAATTCAAGCTAAATTTAATCATATAATAAAAAAAAACAAATTTATTTATTATAAGTATAACACTAATAAATAAAACTAAAAGTCAAAGGAATGTTAATATTAAACCACATTTATAAAACAAAAACTATAATCAAAGAATTTTAAGTTCTTTATAACGAAAGTGAAAAAAAAACTATAAACAATTCAGTGTGAATGGGGTTTTATTGTTCGGCAAGGACTGACTGGGTGGACTTTTAATTAAAGGCCCCTACACATTCACTACTATACAGGACATTTTTACAACCCTACATACGGTACGAACGCATATATCTATATTCATCTGTGCGTACATAACCATGAAACTTCCAAGGAATTTTCATCTGTGTTACCAGAACATAAAAGTCAAAGAGAAATGTTGGAAGAATATTGATGGATGACTTAATTATATTTGCTAAAGAACATCTGCTGTAGTTACGAGTATAACAGTCAGTTGAGTTAAACATCTCAGTATTTTGTTACGCTCTTTTTAATATAACTGTACGTAAGTAATTAGGGTTATGGTTTGATTACGACGCCAGTAATTTTACGGTTTTCTCGTCGTTGTAAAAATTATTCGTAACATTTCTTGTAAAAATATGAAAGTCAGTTTTGAATCACTTTCATGTATAAAAGAATTCATGTTTGTAAGGAGAATGTGATATGTGCGTATATCTGATTATATCTTGTTGTAATATTTTAATTGCTAGATACTAATTAGAGACAAACAATATATAAACATTGTAGAATTTTATGATATATGGACAGAAAATATTTTTGCACATCTACTAACCCTAGTTAATGGAGGTCAACATGACCAAACTACCCAAGCACATTTTTCTTCACCTTAGTCACTACATATTCTTTCAGACCGCAACGTTCTCTTATAACTTCATAAGTCATTTCTTAATCTATCTTTCAAAGTCACACCACACATACTTCTCAAAGAGCGCATCTCTACAGCATTTATTCTACTTTCGTGCTTCTTCTGCCACACCCAACATTCGCATTCATGTAAAGCAGTGACGAGAATTTCATTGGTAGCATAGTTTGGGCGGATGCATTAAAAAGTTCTATTGCCTACAAAACGTTTAGCAGATACTTTGCTAACCATGCTCTATTTCATGTAGTTTATGCTATTACCAAATAAACTACTACTATTTTGTAATAAATATTCAAACCAAACATCCAAGTTGTAAGGTTCCTAACATCTTATTATCTACTAGCTGTTGCCCTCGACTCCGTCCGCGTAAAATTTAGGAAATTTTCCCTGTTTTTGCAACATTTTTAACTACTGCTTGAGTGAGACTATTATAAACAAATATAATCAGAATGCTCCGAACTGCTAAGCTATCAGGAGTTACACGTGTTATTGTGAGTCAACCATAAAATATAGATATATGCTGTTGCGGGATATTTTTTAGACAATTTTATGTAGAATATTTCCGTCATACATGATTTCTATGTAACTTTAACCATTAAGGCTGCACACGCGACGGAAGCTTAAAAAATGGAGCACCTTTTCCCGTTTTCCCAACATTTCCCTTCACTACTCTGCTCCTATTGATTGTAGCGTGATGAAAAGTATACTATAACCTGCCCAGGAGTATGAAGAATAATTGTACCAAGTTTCGTTAAAATCCGTCGAGTAGTTTTTGTTTCTATAAGGAACATACAGACGGACAGACAGACAGACAGACAGACAAAAAATTTTACTGATTGCATTTTTGGCATCAGTATCGATCACTAATCACCCCCTGATAGTTATTTTGAAAATATATTTCATGTACAGAATTGACCTCTCTACAGATTTATTATAAGTATAGATTAATCACTTTTAAATTAAAGTGGCTTTCAAAAAAAAATTTTAGTTGTTTTTAAGTGTATTCTATTTCAAGTAAGCAGGTAAAGTTTATTTACGATACATATATTATATTAATTTAGCCAATATTAGATTTATTTATATGTAAAGAGGTTAATTTGCAAAGCTAAGAACAACAGTATCGGATCGTTCTGTAACTCCTGTTGATTATTAATAATACGTATACCTATTTGTTAAATAGCAAAAACATTTTACCGCAGGAGTTTTTGTATCTAAACTAACGTAAGTATATAACGTGTTTACATTATCATGCCGACATTGCTGACGTTACAGAGATTTTTGGGCCCTTATTCTCACAAGCAGGACATGGTAATAAGATGTATACAACGCGATAAGATCTGCAATAATTTATTATTATTTAAAAAAAAACTGGAACCGACTTCAAATAAAAAATACTTTACTAATAAGTAAAAAAGCTAAAAACTCTTTAATTAATTATATAGGTACTTATTATGTGAAAACATTAAGTGTGCCATTGAAATTTGTGGTTCTTCATCTATCTTTCAGGAGATAGCCGTCAGATCCTAATTGGTGCCAATGAAACCAAACGGGAAGCGTTAAAAAAGAACAACAACAAAAGAACCTCCTCCTTATTATGAAACCACTTGAAAAGCTTAATCTATTTATTTGCATACGTACAAAGTTGCGGGAAATAGCTAATATTACATATATGTTGGTATAACCACACGCTTAATATTAGAACTAAAACTATGTAGGAAGTGGTTTACTAACAAACTTCAGCGACAATTAGTAACCGGTGTATGTTATTGACAGCAGTTGTCTCTACCACCCCTCACTCCCTAACAATAAGGTTTGATGAAACGCTTTTACTGTGTCCATCACGTGTGAATGTCACATGCATTGTTCATACAACACAAGCTGCCTTTATTTCAGTTAGTTTATGGTATTAGTTAGGGTTAGATGTCGTTAGTATATTCATATTAACTAATTTATAACCGCATATTATGGTCAGCATAGTGCCAAGGATTTGTGTTAATTTCGAAATTTGACATGGACCAAGCCGATATAGTGTTAATATAGGGAAAAATCAGAAAATTTTTAGTTTTTTATCTTACACAAAAAAATTCTTTATGCCAATACAAACATATAGGTGACCTATATTACAAACTACATAATTAAGTTGGTGAATTAGTTTAAGTTTGATTATCAGATTATTTGGCTGTAGTTAATTATGTTTTTCCGTTCTAGGTCCGGAACCCTAAGTGTGCGAGTTTCTCTCGCTCTTGACAGTTTTTTTGAAGATTAAATAACATAAGACACGCTAAGAGCACAAAAATCTCCTTAGAGCTATATATATATATATATATATCATATATATTATAGCTATGTGTTTTTAAAGTGACGTAAAAATCTCTGAGTCATTGTTTCAGTAAAAGTTCGTAGTAGATTTATGGTAATACCATTTCTTTAATAAACTTTTACCCTCAAAAAAGGTAACTCGTCTCCATACATAAATTCTGAAGATAAAGACAGTTCGTGAAAAACGGTTAGATAGTGAAAAATCCTATAAATCCTATCCGTTACGGCTCTCAAAGATTTTACTGAGTAAGGATTAGTGTAAATTGAGTAAGACCCAAAGATCTGATGTAGGACGTTGGACGTAGACCCTTTTTAGTTATTACTATCTATTACTATTCTTCCGGTACGTTAGTCATCTCTAGAAAAAACAGCCGGCTCAGGGTCAATTCGACCTTTAAATTATGATGAAAAGGGTTTCTTAGACTGACAACGTTTTTCTCACAGTTATGCATCGTCGAGTTGTCTACTTCTTCGTAAGGGATTAAAAGTACCAAGTGTCACGATACCATTTTAGTGACAGGTTGCTGTAAAAGCCAGCTAAGGGATATTGTATAAAGATAACATCTTCTGTAAGTGAAAGAAACCTTGAAAACAAACCCTATACCAACCGGTCAGGGCGGCATAGAAAACCATAATCCCTGCCACACAGAAGGAAGCCCTTGCCCAACAATGGGCAATAGGTTAGAGAGAGAGATACAATGTCATATTGAAAATAATGAATAATATTTTCATCATCAAGTATACCTATTGTCACAAGGCTTTTTGATGTAATTTCAAAACAAGGGTTATCCCAACATAACACTTAATAAAACAAGATTTGATGAAAAATATAATCCAAAAAGGGCTCTTCTTATTTAAAAAATTACACTGTACAAATTGCTTCCACGCAGATTGAAGTAAATTTAAAATAATCTCCTTGAAGGGTCAGTAAAAAAAAATATATTCTTAAAAAGTAATTTCAGTAGGTATTGTTATCACCGCAGGAAGCCAGGACAGCTTTGGTCGTTCTTTCGACAAATTGAGCATTACGCCAAATGCCTCCGGTAATTTCAAGCCTCACTCCGAATTTACTACGTAAGCTGCTAAGAAATTTAATCTCCAAATTATTTCGAAATTCACTTAAAACAATGCCGCGATATCACGTCTAAACATTGAGAAAAGAAAAACGGATTAACGCTCTAACAGTATCAAACTACTAGTTATTATTTATTTATTATTTAACAGTATCAAACTACGAAACAATATTTGTAGTTGTGATATCAAGTCACTGTATTTGAAGGCAGTATAATTAAGATTTGTAATTTATTTTGTATCATGATATATATAATACGGCATGCAATCTACATACATGAGATTTCATATTTATAATATTTGTGTGATTTAAGTATTTATGGCCCAATAAGATCGTAGATATCTATACCAAAATTAAAAAAAAAAATATTTTAAATAAAATACACCATTCAAATCATGCAACATAAAATTTAAAGCTTAATAAACTTAATCATAATTCACACTTTTATGACAAGTTATGATGACCTATGATCTTGTAAAAAAATATTTAAAACATAATAAACGTGAGGTAACTGACCTCACGATGAAGGTAAATCGTTTAAGATGCTATTCATTCAAACTTGATATTGGTGCCAATTCTAATTGCACAACTAAATTAAGTTTAGATCTGTATTGTGATCGAATAAAATTATCTATCCCATTTATCCCATTTTCTATGGAGCTCTAAGAGCCAGCTTAGGGGCAATATAAGAAATCATACATCATAAGCGAAAAAAGGATAAAAAAACAACAGACCAAACGGTCACTGAGGCCAACGACGAAAAAACCATCCTGATATAAACTGACGGATGCCTGCGCCCAACAGTGGGACATTAATTGGCTGAAAGAAGAATTAAGTTTAGTTCTCGATGCACTAAAATTGCTGCCTTTATTTATTATTCATCTATTTGCATTGCTTTCAATGCCAACGTGTCTGTTAATAACACAAAATTTAATTACCATTCGCTGGCAATATTATAGACGTCTAGCTTTGAATAAACTCATTTGTATTAAGATGTTTTTAAGTGTTTCAGACTTGTCGTTAATTGCTACATTCTTGATCTAACACTATTATGAAATATCTGCAGAAAATCATAGAATTTGTGATGTAATTCATGTTTACAGAAAACTATAAAATTATTTATTTAAACTTCGAGCACATAAAATTTGTGCATAGGTGACTTGCATAAGGCATTTTTAGCAGTTAACGTATTATGTCGAAAATATTTGGATAAAAAATAGTGTCATTTTAAATAATTCGAATAAAATGAGTATATAAAATTAAAGAATTCGTTATATTATGCTTTGAGTGTCCAGGGAATGTAATTTATAGAAATTTTACCTAAAGGGGCCAGTACACAATGGCCAGTGATGGGCCATGCTTTGCAATGCACCACTGTAACCCACGGTCGCCATTTTTTTTTTTATAACTTTATGGACGTACACACTTCTGTAATACTTGTAAACAGTATAAAAATAAATATGTGTAAACACCAAACACAATGGCGCATGGCTCATTGCTGTCTAGCGAAAAACTTACGATGGACGTGGAAGTAATCACGGCTGCGGCTATTTATTTTTATACAGTTTACAAGTATTACAGAAGTGTGTACGTCCATAAAGTTATAAAAAATAAATGGCGCAAAAGGCGATGGTAGAATATCTAATATATAAAATTCACGTGTCACAGTGTTAGTTACCGTACTCCTCCGAAACGGCTTGACCGATTCTTCTCAAATTTTACATACATATTCAGTAGGTCTGAGAATCGGCCAACATCTATTTTTCAACCCATTGTGGTTTTTTTTTAGTATGGCAAAACAACGTTTGCCGGGTCAGCTAGTAATAATATAATATTCAAATAAAACAAAAATATATAGTTAATATTTTTTATTTATATTTATTTATAAACTCTTTATTGTACACCAATAAATAACAATATTAATCAAACAATTCTAAAGAAACAGAATGTACAATTGGCAAAATAATATTCAAATAAAAAAATATATATAATATTCAAATACTAGCACGCAACAAAAAAGTGCATTATCCCGGCCAGCGGTCCGTGAAGAACTAAATAAAATAATGGGCGATTGTGTGAACACCTCAGGCCACGTTACGCCACGATTCCTTTGAAGTGTGTCCAAAAAACCGACAACTTCCCGATTGCGCGCAACGATGGACAACTCTCCGTACACAATGGCGATGGCGTGCAGTTGGCCAGCATGGGCCATTGTGTACTGGCCCCTTAACACAATCACACGTTTTAGAAAAGAGTATGTTTTTGAGGCAGGCGCTGCATGTAAATGGTGTAGACTCATGCGTTGGGGTGTTCTTTGAGGGAAGCCAATGTCCAGCAATGGACTAATGTAATAATGCACTAAAGTAATGTAATGAACAGGATACTAATAAGTCTAATAACTGATGTTATTTAATGTAGTTTACTTTAAGACGGTACGATACCAAATTATGCTACATACAAAAATATGGGTATCGTACTTCCGTTTTTTCTTCGCGAAAGTTAAACCGATTTTAATAGTTTTTGCGTTATATTATAGATAAAGAGTATATCTATGCTTCTATCACTTTCTTTTTTTTTTCAAAACATAATAACTGAAAGAAATATGACGATCCGAAAAAGCCACTTTTTGCGGTTTTCTTTAGATAAAGTTGCAGCGTCTATCACACAAATTTGGTAAAGTTTTACCACAAAAAAAGTGATAGGAGCATAGATATACTCTTTATCTATAATATAACGCAAATCTTTTTTCAAAGAATTTGTATATTTGTCCCTTTCAGCGCGGCGCTCGGAAATAAAGATAGCAATACCTAAGGCAAATACCTAAATGAGGAGTACAGTACCCTCTTAACAGGTTATTTTTATTAGTTTTATTTTGAAGTATTATATAAATAAAGTAAAACTAATTAAGGGACGGCTGTTAACGGAAAGTGCAAGCCTTACTGAAACTTGTTATTTATGTTGACACTTGACACCCCAAACGTTCCAGTAAGAAACGTGCCTAAGTATTGGTACCAGTACTTTTACGTCAAGAATTAAACTAAACTAAATAATTAATAATAACTAAATAATAAACCGACGAGCCTCGTGGTTGAGTGGTTTAGGTGACGGACTGCCGATCAAGAGATCGCAGGTTCGATTCCCGCTCGGAACAATTATTTGTGTGATTTTTCTAATTGTCATACAAATTTTTGTACTGCGTCTGGATGTTTCTATGCATTATAAGTATTTATTTACAAAAGAAAAGTAGTATATGTATTCTATCCGTATTCTGGTACCCATAACACAAGCATATAAGCTTAGCTTGGGACCAGAGGACGTTGTGTGAAATGTCCATGAATATTTACTTATTTATTAATTTTATTTTATTTGCTTACTTCAAAAACTAAAAACACGCCTGAAAAGTCTATTAAATTATTGCATTCTCATCAGTCCTTAATATTGTTACGAACACACAAAACACAAAGGAGCTAGCGCCATCTAGCAGCAACTAGTAAAACCAATTAAATAACCGAACAAAGTGAAACCCCTATTAGATACTAGATGGCGTTAGAGGAACTACCGTACATGCTCGAACCTTCTAGAAACATTCGTTCCGGGCGGTCACGTTCGCGCACAGTCGGGAACATTCTGGAATGGTCTGGAACTCGTCTTGGCGCATATAAATAGCGGCAGGGAGGCGAGCCCGGGCAGTTCAGTTCGAGCTACGATAAAGGCGACTTCGAGAGCGAAAACAAGTGATCAAGAGTGATACCAGTGAAACCTACAACTTGGCTACGATCTAGGACATTGTTAGTGCTTAGTGTTTGGACCTAGTGCTTAGTGTGTAACTAGAGCTAGCGAATAAAGTCTTCAAAAGAGTCAGCAGGTCTTTCTCTCCAAATCCTTCGAACCCTAGCACGTAACAACTGGTGTCGGAAGTGAGATTTGGAGATGCCATTGACTCCGAGAGAGGACTTCGAGGGAAAAGGGCACAACGAGCTGCGGAGGCCACGCCCGCTGTGGACCAAGCCCCGCCCACTGGCCCCACCTACCAGGCCCCGCCCACCGACCACGCCCCTCTAGACCCGCCCACTGGCCACGCCCACCATGCCACGCCCACCGACCACGCCCATCGGGCTCCGCCCACCCAGGCCCAGGCTCCGCCTACTCTGACTCAAGCCCCGCCCACTGGCTCCGCCCACCTTGCCACGCCCACCACACCGGCCACGCCCACTAGACAAGCTCCGCCCACTGGCTCCGCCCACCTTGCCACGCCCACCACACAGGCCACGCCCACTAGACAAGCCACGCCCACCAGCAGCACCGTAGTGTCAGTTCCTCAAGTAGCACTTCAATTAGGAAGTTTAATTGAACTGATAGAACACAAGCTCGGCGCTTTGCAAGAGTCACAAGAACGCAAGCTCGGCGCTTTGCAAGAGTCACAAGAACGCAAGCTCGGCGCTTTGCAAGAGTCACAAGAACGCAAGCTCGGCGCTTTGCAAGAGTCACAAGAACGCAAGCTCGCCGCTTTGCAAGAATCACAAGAGCAACAAAAAGACCTCCAAGAAAAAGTGCTTTGTGCTATAAATGATGTTAGTAACGCTGTGATTAAGCTTCGAAAAGATGTCGACGTAGTGGAAAAACGAGTTACCGGGTTAGGATTGGATGTCGAAAATGTGAAAACCGGCCTCATTGAACTACAGAAGAGAGTAGTGCGCCTTGAAACCACGGGAGTTGCGATCTCTAGTGGAACTATCGGAGTGGCACAAGGACCAAGAGTGAAAGTTCCGCCATACGACGGCACTACTTCCTGGAACGCTTATCGTCAGCAATTCCAGACGGTTGCTACTACCAACGGATGGACGGAAGAACAATGCTTGACCGCTCTCACTGTTGCGCTCAGAGGGCAAGCTTTGTCGGTCCTGGAAGCACTGCCACATACAGGAAATGGGTTCCAAGACCTGATGGAGGCACTTGAATCCAGATACGGGGAGCCACACCTGGAGCACGTGTTCCGTGCCCAACTGCGTGACAGAGTCCAACGCTCAGGGGAAGGACTACAACAATGGGCGTTGGAAATTGAAAAACTCGTCAGGAAGGCACACCCAGGAGCCGACACCAAGATGGTCGACACGAATATTGTTCAAGCATTTGTCGACGGAATCAAAGACCTGGAGGTCAGAGCTGCAGTGAGGCTTCGTCACCATACCTCGCTAAAGGAAGCATTGGCGCATGCTTTGGAGGTCGAAGCTGTTCGTTATGACATACGGCATACCCATAAGATCCGCGAGGTCTCTGAGGAAGTCAAGGAGGTTGAGGCCCCTACGAAGAAAAGTTCTGGAGCCATGTGCTACAAGTGCGGCGAGAGGGGCCATCTTCAGCTCAACTGCCCGCAGAAGGAAACCCAGATGGCCAGGATGAAAAGGATCGAGGAACAAATAGAGGTGCTGAAGAAGCAAGGGGCTTTGTCCCTTGCCCGGGATCAGGGAAACAGGACTAAGGGGCGAGTGCTGGCTGACGCGGAGGGAGCCCCGATAACTGTTATCTCCCAGGCACGCAGCGGAAAGACACATGGGAATGCTGACGCACTCTCACGAAGGCCGTGTTCGGAGGACTGCAAACATTGTGTCAAGCAGGAATGCAATGAAGAAACATTAAAACTAACGAGAACAGATCCTTTGAGTCTCTGGGAGAATGATGCTATGAGGGAGGCTCAAGAAAAAGATGACGACCTTCGGCACATCATCACATGGAAGAAACGGGGTGACGTAAAACCAATATGGAGTGAGGTTGCACCCACTGGCGCTGTCACTAAGGCGTACTGGGCGCAATGGGACAGTCTGATACTCCAAAACGGAATACTCTACCGGAAATGGGAGAAGACTAACGGCAGAGAGTTCCATCTTCAGATAATTGTCCCAAGAACGAGAGTACCAGATGTTCTCCGTGAAATACATGATGGCGTATCAGGAGGTCATCTAGGTGTCAAGAGGACGTTAACAAAAGTGAGAGAACGATTCTACTGGTTGCATTGTCGAGATGATGTACAGGATTGGTGCCGCAAATGTACTACTTGCGCTGCTGTAAAAGGACCACAGACCAGGAGCCGTGGGAACCTGCGGTTGTATAACGTCGGTGCACCGTGGGAACGAATTGCAGTTGACGTAGCTGGGCCATTTCCTGTAACGGATTCGGGAAACAAGTATTTTATGGTCGTCATTGACTACTTCACCAAATGGCCCGAAGTGTTCGCCATACCAAACCAAGAAGCCACAACAGTCGCTTCTAAGTTAGTCGAAGAAGTTATATGTCGCTTTGGTGTACCTCTGGAAATCCATTCTGATCAGGGCAGGAACTTCGAATCGCAGGTGTTCCAGGAAGTGTGCAGAATTTTGGGCATGCATAAGACGAGGACCACCGCGTACCATCCGCAGTCTGATGGAATGGTTGAGAGATTTAACCAGACCCTTGAGAGGCATTTGGCGAAATTGGTAGATGACAAACAAAAGGATTGGGACAAGTATATACCACTCTTCCTTCTGTCTTACCGAACCGCCGAGCATGAGAGCATAAAAGCTACCCCGGCGTATGTCAATTTCGGTAGAGAACTACGAATGCCAGTAGACCTATTGACAGGAGGGTCACCGGAGGGACCAAAGACTGTACAAGACTATGTCTGCGATTTAAGGGAAAAGATGCGCTATATACACGCCTTGGTTCGGGAAAATGGGTTACAGTCAAGTGAGAACATGAAAACCAGATACGACCGGAAATCGAACACGAGCGGCTTCGAGGAAGGGTCACTGGTGTGGCTGCATAACCCAACTCGCCGGAAAGGGAAATCTCCAAAGTTGCAGAACAAGTGGGACGGTCCATACAAAGTGGTTACCCGACTGAATGATGTGACCTATAGGATTCAAAAGCAACCAAGAGGGACATTCAAAGTGGTACACATAGACCGTCTGGCGCGTTACTATGGTAGTAACAACGATGCTCGGGACGAGCATCTCTAAGAGGGGAGTAGTGTTACGAACACACAAAACACAAAGGAGCTAGCGCCATCTAGCAGCAACTAGTAAAACCAATTAAATAACCGAACAAAGTGAAACCCCTATTAGATACTAGATGGCGTTAGAGGAACTACCGTACATGCTCGAACCTTCTAGAAACATTCGTTCCGGGCGGTCACGTTCGCGCACAGTCGGGAACATTCTGGAATGGTCTGGAACTCGTCTTGGCGCATATAAATAGCGGCAGGGAGGCGAGCCCGGGCAGTTCAGTTCGAGCTACGATAAAGGCGACTTCGAGAGCGAAAACAAGTGATCAAGAGTGATACCAGTGAAACCTACAACTTGGCTACGATCTAGGACATTGTTAGTGCTTAGTGTTTGGACCTAGTGCTTAGTGTGTAACTAGTGCTAGCGAATAAAGTCTTCAAAAGAGTCAGCAGGTCTTTCTCTCCAAATCCTTCGAACCCTAGCACGTAACAATATGTATGCAAAATAACTTTTCACTATTTTTAAATTTATTCTAGTTTTAACCTACTGTACCTTTCTTAGTAATAAGTAGAAACGTAGTAGATTGTACTCTTGATTGTTCGCTGTAGTAAATCTAGTTTTAAGATAAACATTGTACAATTGTTTGTTTTCCCAAGTAAAATAAAATAAAAAATAAATAAATAAAAATGTCAGCACCACAGCTAACTAAAACTAACTAAACTGTACTATTTATGTTTCAGTTAGGTTTAGTTAATCAACTAGAATTGCCGCAATAGTTTCTTTTAAGATTGAAAAATGTTCATTGTAATTAATTGATATAAAATTTGTTGGCACTTAAAAGTTTTCAAGTTGTTAAGTTGTTAAGCTACTTACCTATAATGAAATTTCATGTAAGAATCTTGACAAGAATACAAACTTTATACCCAAGCCTAGACTTTATGAATTCTGAAGACAGTTTTGTCAAGTTCATTATTATTATTTTTTTGTACATTTTTATTTCTGTAAATTGAAAAATTATTTCAGTGACCGATAGTACATTTATCGGGGAAGGCTATATATAGGCTATACAACATCACGCTACGTCTAAAAGGAGCGAAGCATCAGTAAAAAATGTTGCAATAACCGGGAATATTTTATAAATTTTACGCGTACGATGTAGCGGGCAACGGCTTGGTTTTAAATAAAAAAGCTTTTGCTGGGCCATGTTTGTATTTGTTAAGGGCCTACATCAATATTATCGTATATCATCGCCGACACGTACATATTAACACAGCCAGTAGGCACAGAAAATGAAGAATTAGGGATACTTTTCCTATTTACTCAAAATCTACTAAATATATTTTAATTCTGATTTACGTGTTTCTATATATAATAGTTACTTATGTTTTTAAAGTTATTTCATTAGTTAATAAGCGATAATAGACCGACAAATGAAAAAAATTAAAAATTTTAGAGGTTGTTTCGCTAAGATTTTCTATCGACAAAACTTACTTCAATCGCGTTTCTGGGTTTATGCGATCCTAGATTATATATTGAAAAAACATATACTTAAAAATTAGAGCTCTAGCCATTCAATTTAAAGAAACAATGAAAAATTCGTACATAGAAAAATGCACGAAGCTATTTTGGTATCCTCTTAACAATAGTTAATCATTTTTAACGTGTATTTCTTTAATCCTCAATCAAATGAAAGACAGAAAGAGAAACAAGATTAAAAAAGGGATAGAAGTATATATGACGTATAACCTGTTATACTCTTATATAAGTCACACACATAAACGAAAGTTCTTAGCACAGTAAAAATATTATTTAGGAAAATTGTGGAAATTGTTTTCCCAACTTTTATTAGCAATTATAAATGCCAATATTCTGACGCACTCCTTTTAGTGTTAAGAACTAGCTTTTACTCACAAACTTACTGCAGCCAACACGTAGAGCTTTGTTATAATAAACTACAGCTAAATACCTTCTTCAATAACCACCGCAAACTTTTTACTTTGCGGGATATTCACGTCATAGCAACTTTAACGGAAAGTCCATACACTTTAGTGCATCGTTAAGTTATTTGAAATTTCACTTAACTCTTCTCGATCGAGTACTAAATTTATGACAAGCAAAAGTTTGATTTTGTTATGAGACTTTATAGACACATTATGAGCTAACATAACACGTAATAACAACTCTAACTTTGTCTTTAGAATTTCCACGTTCTTGCAACATTTTTCACTGATGCCTCGCTCCTATTGGTCGCAACGTAATGTAATATAGCCTATGGCCTTCCTCGATAAATCTGCACTAATATTATAAAGAGGAAAGATTTGTATTTTTGTATGTAACGATTAAATTCAAAAAGTACTGGACCGATTTTAATAATTCTTTTTTCATTAGAACGCTACATTATCACTGAGTAACATAGGTTATATTTACCCGTGCGAAGCCGGGACGGGCCGCTAGTGTAATATAAAACAAAAAAAAATGCTAAAAGTTTTTTTTTATTTTTTGTTTTGTCAAACCCGTGGTCTCTGAGATTAGCGTTCAAACAAACAAGCAAACAAACAAACTCTTCAGATTTATAACACTAGTAGATATAGATATACGCCTCTAAATCATGGCAAAACTGTTAGATGGAAAAGAATTTTGTTATTTCTATAAAACTAATTAATCTAGATACAATAATTTTAGTCGTAGTCTACCTGAGGTTCTATATCAATTCATATTCAGCAAGCTCGATTGAATATATCAATAGAGGAATAGAGAAGGGTAATGTTATAATTTAATTCATCGGTTCACGTACCTATTCGGAGATATTACTAGGATTGCATATATAACTATGTTAGGAATGGTTCCGCATATATTCATGCAGAAGTTTCATAATCTAATGTGCTTTGAATATTAGGTATCTACATTATAATAAATGGCCTAATAAGAAATGTATCTATATAATCCCCTTCAGTACTTAGCATACAATACAATAGTAGATATGAATATATAGGAGCAAAGCATTAGTGAAAAATGTTGCTGAAACGGAATAGGTTTTCAAAATTTCACGCGTATGTAGTCGCGGTCAATAGCTAGTATACTCATACGTTCCATATATATCGTTTTATTTGACAAAATCAATGTGTAATTTCATATATTATTATTTCATATATTTTCACAATTTTTGACAGAAAAGCTTTTTTCACTTTTCTAGTATGGAGAAAATAAGGCAATATAAAATTTTCTCCGTACTATAAAAGACAAAGATCAATAAAGATATTGAAAATCTAATCCAAGCTATTAAGAAAAATTGTGTTATATTCGTAAACAAAATTTTAATATAACTACCTAAATACGTGCCTACCTACAATAAATATTCCTTTAACATAATTTTGTAAAGAATTTTTATAGTACAGCGCACTGTAACGGCTCCTCATAAATGGTGATATTTTAGATACAACAATTACATATTTATTTACATCTCCATACCTCAATTTAATCACGTTTAAAGTACTTCAAACGCAGCGCTTTTGTATATTAATTTAATTTAATATCTAAGTACATTAATACATGAAGCATAGGTATATGTAAACTTTGTAGGTAGGTATTACCTTCCGTTGCCATCACCCCTTTTAAGAGTGACTTAGGCACGTGCGTATGCGAGTGTCAATCATATTGATAGATGCTTTTAATTCGATTTATGGGTCCTATTACGTATAGATATGTATTATAAGATTGCGCCTGAAGTGCCACTTGTATGAAAATTGAATTATACATAGTTAAAAAGCGTATTATATGAATTTATACCGACATTGTGATAATTTGTTTAGTTCAAAAAACACGCTTTAAAATCCTGAATACCTTTTTAAATAATTGCATTCTCATTGGTCCTTAATATACAATGCGAAATTTCGAATCAATCCGACTATCGCAAGTGGGTGAAAATTACGTTGAAAGACTCCGTTACATAGATTAATACATTGATAGATACATACCGAACTTATAAAAGCGTGTTAATAAGACGATGTTAGATCGAGAAAAATAAGAAGATCTTCTCTTCTACATTTATAAATGCATGCGTTTATTAATATCATAAGCATGATGCTAATTAATTTATTGACTTGAAAAGAATTTTAATTGATTTACTAATACGCTAGTATTTAAAAAAAAAGTTCAACCGACTTCATGTTCCTTTAAAATTTGAGAGTTTTCCTCGATTTCTCAGGAGATAACCATCAGATCCTGATCAATGGTACCACACGGGAACCAGCAGTTTTTAAATAAAAAAAGAATCATTAAAATCGCGTCGCCCAGTTAAAAGTTATGAGGTAACAAACATAAAAACAAACATACAGACTAATTGAGAACCTCCTCCTTGTTTGAAGTCGGTTAAATATACATATTCCTCTCCTCTCCAGCCCATTAACGTTCCACTGCTGGGCACGGCCTCCTTCTCGTTGGGAGGGACTCTACTGTGCCGCGCTGCCCAGGCGTATTGGTATAGGGTTTAGTTTCGAGTTTTGTTTCTCTCACAGTAGACGTTTACTGCTTATATTGTCCCTGAGCTGGCTCTTCCAGCACCCTGGGAAAGAAATGGGGTGGTGACATTTATATTCTTAATCCGTCATCACACGCAATACATACCGATTAATATTTAAAAAAAAAGAAAAATGTGTGGCTTTGCTATATTCTACGTCAAATCCAGATGATATTCTAAAAAGATATGAGACGTGTTTTTGTAAGCAAAGTTATAAACAGGTGGGCTTCTAAAATATATAACCAAAATTGTCAATCCTCAAGTGGCATCAAAGGATCGAGATATCGCAAAAAAGACGACATATATCCCAGTTGTGAGGGTCTTTGATCGTCAATAACACGTCTTGTATATTTACGCGAAGGTGTGCCAAAACAAATCAAATTTACATTCCTCTGAAGATACGAACAAACATAGCCGCATACATAAATATAAAGGCAGTTCGACGAAGGCTAACTTGTTTCGCTACAATCTCTTTGATAAACTTGTTCCTGGGAAACTTAGCTAACTTCGCACGGCAGTTAGCAAACTTGCACTTAACGTGCAGCTTAATTGAATTGTCCAGAAGTCAATTTGATTCTTCACGGCATTGTAGTCTTAGTATTTCATCTCATTTTATGAAAATTAGTTAAAAACATATAATTATTGAGTTAGTCAGAGTCAAATCTTTTTATTTCAAATATGCAAGATAAACACGCTCTTTTAAAACGTCAGTAATTTCAGGGTCTAATAATTTCAAACAAACAATCTTATCTCTTCTTTTTATAAATAAATAAATAAATATTCATGGACATTTCACACAACGTCCTCTGGTCCCAAGCTAAGCTTATATGCTTGTGTTATGGGTACCAGAATACGGATAGAATACATATACTACTTTTTTTTTGTAAATACATACTTATAATACATAGGAACACCCAGACGCAGTACAAACATTTGTATGACAATTAGAAAAATCACACAAATGATTGTCCCGAGCGGGAATCGAACCCGCGACCTCTTGATCGGCAGTCCGTTACCAGAACCACTACACCACGAGGCCCGTCAAAATAATATTAGCATAATATTAGCATATTTTATGTAAAGAATACAGAATGCCCGCGGTTTCAACCGCGCTTTTAGTTATTGACCCCTAAATACAAACCAAACTTTAACATATTACAAAAAAGCTACCCTCTTGAACCACTCTATCTATTAAAGAAAACCGCATCAAAATCCGTTTCGTAGTTTTGAAGATATAAGCTCACGTAGGGACATACATTCAAAAATATCGAGTTTGTTTTAAAGACTAGCTGTTGGCCGCGATTTCGTACGAGTGAAATTTAGAAATTAAATCTTAACAAACAGAAGTTTACTATAACACTTGAAAGATGGCGTTGAACCGTTTTTTAAATCGCGCTATGGTTTCGTTACACACATTAAGAGGATACCAAAATATATTAATGGTGCGTGGTGTTATTATGCCATGTTATAATGTAAGGGGAAATGAGGCTCGATTAGGACGCCTTCTAGCTATAATACGAACATGTCGTGATCCACTTCAATTACACTTGTTCAGATCATATCGCAAATTAAAGTAATTAACAAGTTAAATTCGTATTAGCAGATGGTATCAGGTGCCATTTGTTTTAAAGTGAGTGATATACTTTGTGTCGTAAAATTGATATCACAGTTATTTAATTATAAAATTTGAACAATCTCTAGGTACTATTGAAGTACCAAAATTTAATTAAGAGTTTGGAAATTCGTTTTCGGAGTATTGTTACTTTTATTTTATTAGTAGAGTATGAAAACTAGATATCACTTATTAACCTACCTAAATCTCTCTCTTTCTTCAATTGATTAACGCCCCACTGTTGGACACGGGCCTCCGTTGCTTTAGGAGGGATTATGGTCTACTGTGCCGCGCTGACCAGGCATGTTGGCATCGGCACATAATTTCGATCCGCCACTCACAAAGGATGTTATTTGTCTATACTTATTTGTGTATATATTTATATTATTTATATTTATATTATATCTTTTAGTCTTAGATAGGGCATTTATCGTGGAAGGCTTTAGCATAGACACAGTACTGTGTCTATGGCTTTAGGCTACATAACATCACGCTACGACCAGTAGAAGCGAAGCAGTAGTGAAAAATGTTGCAAAAAAAAACGGGGAAATATTTCTAAATTCCACGCGGACAGAGTCGCGGGCAACAGCTAGTGTACAATATTCTTAAGCAGGCATATTCGTCACTCTGGGAAGGTAAAAGGGTGCATACTTAATGCATGACCATGCGGACAGCTTACTTAAATAACACCTAGAAAAAATGATTAACAATATATAAAATACTAGATACAGATAAAAATCTAGAATTATATAGATTACCTCCTACAAATATATTACAAATAACAAATCTTTATTGATAGTCTGGCTGGATAGTAGATATATTATACCTACACTTTGTTATGAACTTTAGTTAAGCTTGATATTATCTCCGTTTATGTAATGTACTACAGTTACATATAGTTCTAAAAATATCTTTAAATACAATATAGGTACTCATAAAATTTTAATAGATACACTCAAATACTAGTCTCCATACAAATGGCTTACATACCATTCTTGTTACTACAATTGCATACATAATACGTAATGTCAAGAAATCTAGAGCGTAGGTACCTATACTAAACTTTATATAAAATTTTATTAGATACCTAATACTGCAGTATTAGATAATATTACAGTATTATACAAAGTTTGACTTAATAAATTCCCTGGAGTTTTTTAGCAGATTATTCCCGTAACATAATAATATATGTATATATATATATGCTTAGTTTAAAAATTATAAAATTCTAACTGTTGCCCGCGACTTCGTACGCGTGGAATTTAGAACCAACCGTAACAAATTATTCAAAAAGCTATCCTCTTGAATCACTCTATCATTAAAAAAACCGCATGAAAATCCGTCGCGTAGTTTTGAAAATATAAGCTCACATAGGGACATACATACAAAAATAACGACTTTATCTTCTTATATATAAAATTCACGTGTCACAGTGTTAGTAAATTACTAACACTGTGACACGGCTTGACCGATTTTTATGAAATTTTACAGTTTACAGTTTTAGTTGTTGGCCGATTCTCAGACCTACTGAATATGCAATTCAGTAGGTCTGAGAATCGGCCAACAACTATTTTTCAAACCTTTTTTTTAGTAGCGCAACAAAAACAACTTTTGCCTGGACAGCTAGTTTTATTATAAGTAAAGATGCTCAAAAATCCTTCTTATTTTTTGGGTAAGATTCCATTGTCATCGGTCCTTAATTTTAGCGATAATTTTGAGAAACATGGTAATTTAGCAAGGCTTAGGTACGTCGTTTCTCTTATTATGAAACTAAAACCAATTGAACATGGCCACTTCCAATAACAATGGTTGAAGTTATTCAATAATATAATACATAGGACCTCAATAAGGAATGTTTATGGCCTGGCTGGCAGTGTTTCAGCCGTCATCCACACACTAAAGTATGTCGTATGATTAACATTCAGGACTGCTGCCAAAGGATTTGCCCTCTATTCAATACCATTCGATCAATATGGACTGGTAAACAATCGGGTTATCATAATGATTATCGTATACCTAGGTACCTACATAATATTGGAAATATTTTTATTTTTCACTACAGCTAATACCTACTTAAAAATACTTGACAAATTCGGTTCGATAGATTGGACTAAAATAAAAAAAAATAACCAAAGGCCTACCGTGTCGTATAATAATTTTTAAACTGCAAGCTTGCTCATACAAAGGGCACCCCTTTTAATATATTATATTTAAATTCCCCATCGTAACACATGGTTTACCTAAATTACTATCGTTAAAATCAAACTGAAAATATCGTATTTAGTAGCCCACTTAAATAAAGTTATTTGAGTATCGATCAGGGATTCATTACTATAAAGAGAAAGTTCAATGTTTACCCGACCCTCGCAGAAATCGAAACGATTTACTTAAAATATATTCTTCAATATAGTTGGATGTTCTTACAATTCCCAGTCCGGTGTCTTTATAGTACGGTTTGTTTATCAGGCAATCGAGATCGAGGAACAAAGACTACAGTTGTGTCCTTTGTAGGTCGGAGTCATCCAAATGTCCCGGAAACCAATTTGGCTAAGTCTCTTAGATTTATGGGAAATGAGTCTTTGTTTCTATTTAAAAAATGTTGATCGTTAATTAAATGTTTGGGCAATGTCTTCTATTAAATTTAGAGTAGTAGTTATATAAAGTTTTTTGTTTTTATTTCGTTAACTAATATATCTTATCAAGCAATTTTTGTATATAATCTGAATCTCGGAAACGACTCCAACAATTCGTACCCAAGGTTATATTTCCTGAGGACGAGATTTGTTATATATAAATAAAATATCAAGCAAACTAAAAAAATTACATAAATTACGTTCATAAATTTAAAAATTCCGTTAAAATAGGTTATCGTTGATCATAATTATAAAATAAATACTATGTAAAACTCGTTACCATGTAAGTCTTTTATGTGTAAAGCTAACAGCTTTCATACCTGTCACAAATGTAATCAAACTAATTACTCCATTTACCCCTTTAAACGCGAACGCTTCCCTTTTAAAAGCGAGAGTATAACACGCACCTGCTAAACTTTCTTTAAAGGAGCCATAAATCTTCGCACGGCTAATCCTAACTGAGACTTTGAAGGAAAAATGTTGCCGCAAAATGTATCACGTACTCATAGTATTTTTATAAACCTTCTACTTTCAGTTCTAATGGTGTAAGTTTTGAATGTTGGACTTATCCTGATATTCTGAACAAGAAATGAAACCGGCTAAGTTCGAGTTTTATTTCACAAATAGTTTCGCACCATTTTCATCATCATTATGTCAACATAATTATCATACTATCATAAGGTTAAATATGGTTCATAATTGATTGTGAAAACTCTTATAAATATCTGTTCTATATAATGGAAGAAATAAATATATAATTTTTTTTTGTTTTTCGTTATGTTATGCTAAATAAAAAAGAGGTTTGGTGTATGGAAGTCAGTAATTTTATTGTTTTTAGTACTGGTCGTTAAAAAAACATTTGAAAAACATCATCTGTGAAAAATTCAATTTGCCTACTTACCGCCACAAGAAACAGTCTGTAGACGGATATACTTAGTAATAGGGATCCATTTTACTCTTTAAATATGGAACCGTAAAAAGTTTTTCAAAGCGTTCAAAATACACGACATCATTTTACGACAATTTCAAATTTGTATTTATTCGCGAGATTTCTTGAGTCAATGTACACAGATATTTTGATTCACTGCACCCGATTTTCCGGGCTTAGTATTGCGATTGTCTTTTCGCGACACTGTTAAAGCTACCATGAAAGGTTTGTAGAAGATTTGTTGCCTTTTGATCTTACATCTTGTTATTTCTAAGTATTTCCTGAAGAATCTTTTTTGGTCTAAATTATATTTTTGCGTAATATTATTTGGCTCCTTTCAATTTGTTTATTATAGAACAAAAATCTTATTATAACTTACGTAAAAACAATTTCAGATTAAAGTAAATGGAGTTCCATAAAAAGTACCAAACAGAGTCCCTTTGGATAAAGATAAACCGGCGAAAGGCAGGATTTTACGAGGATTTGGAATCTAAATTGTTTTCTATGGGGTATATTGTGCGCACAACGTTATGAAGACAAAATTTACTGGGTGTGTTCTCTTGTTATTTTTAGCTACAATTTTGTGTTTGTAGGACACAGATACGAATATACTTGATACTCGTGATGATAGGCTATAAACATAAGTATTGTCGCAGTCTTAATTGCTTAGAGACTGTAAAAGACAGCTAAAGTATTTAAGCTTAAATAATAGGTATTCTCCCAAAGACGGAAAAAACCCACAAACCAAAAAAAAATTTTATAGGCTGGCTGCGTTCATCTCATTTTTTTATCTGCGCTTATATATGTAGGTAAGTATATTATTATTATTTGTAAACTTCTTTATTACCGCATCTCCTTGAGAATTGGTGCAATTCAACAGGGCATCATCAGAATGTTCTTAGATAGGTGAAAATTGTATGAAAATATACGAATATATTCAAAATTTTAAGTAAAATGTGTAGATAAAAAATTATAGAGTTTCTTGTCTGTTCTTCTTCATAGGATTTAATTTTGAAACAGACGCCTAGCGTCTGACTTTTTAAAAGAGCATGTTTTTCTTGCCTATTTAAAATAAAAATATTTGACTTTGATTTCAACTATAAAACCGATCAAGATTCGTGAAAATTAATAAACACAAAGGGGCTTTTACAAAACCGAGCGTAAAAGTAAGTGCACCACAAAGTTTTAGAATAATTTTAGTCGATTACCTATCGCAGTCAAGTTTAATAATCTTTTAATTACGTCAAAATTCCAATGGAATGCAAGTAAGGCTGTAATTACTCATAATAATATATGTCCTTAGATGTCAGTAGCTCGTACACCATAATTTTTCAACACTAATTATTGTAATATTTTAAGACGTTGCGTGCGTTCATTGCAACATCTGGCATAATAACACTTCTATTAAATCAATTTATAAGTTCTCTGTGTTATTGAACTGTTTATTTTAATAATTATAGTGCCTAGTTTTAATATGGATACTTAAATAAGTATTACTATAAAGATAAAGAGTCCGTGCAGTGATGGATGTCCATGTCGTGAAAGATTAGAAATACCAAGGATTACCAACATAATAAATATTCAAGGACATTTCATACAACGTCCTCTGGTCCCAAGCTAAGCTTTTATTATATGCTTATGTTGTTATTTGTAAAAGAAAGTTTATTTTTAAGGCTGTTATTCACGTATTTACTTCTTGGTGACACTTCAATATAATGGCATCATTAAATTAATTAAAACTATAATAAAATAACACCGGAAAAATCACATAAACTGATTTTTATAAAATAATTCTTAAGTTGTTAATCACTACCTGACATATTGCAACATTCGTCTGTATACAAATCAATGTTGTCAACCTTGACATACTCGTACAACGCATACATACTACATTAAATTAAACGAAGTGTTTTTAATGAGATAATTATTAAAACATCTTATATTTATAGAAGTATACAAACAGCTTATTTTAATAATGATCACCTAATGTGTATTCATAAAAAATATTGAGCACAATTAAGCTTCAGTACTTTTTACATTTTGCTAAAAGCATGTATTTTATACAGACGTAAAGCAAAGAGTCACGTGCACTGCTATCCCTAATGGTAGCTGTCAATTACTAGAGACATGCGACTGTGAGCATAAGTTTAAGCCAATTTTGTAATAACAGTATAATTAACACCTTCAACGTAGCAAGCTGTGTATTATGTACGTGCGTCGCTAAGAACCATATATATTTTTTATTGTACACAGTCATACAGTAACTACAAAATATGATATTAGATACAGAAAAGGCATGTACATAGTCGAGCTTAATTCATAACACAATCTTCTTCCAGCAAACCTATATATTTCATTTTCAATATGAAATCGCGGGTTGCGCATCTCTAGGAATTTATGACAACCTAGCTCTGTCTTCTGCTTTACTGCAGCGTACTAACATCGGAGTTCTCTTACTTATTTAGTCTACTGCCCACTTTAAAAATAAATTGTTTTTAGCGCCTCCAATTTTTTGCCTACTTAATAACCCTATATTTTTTCTGCGTCTCTTAACGCAGCTCTTCTTGAGGCTTGCAGCGAGCATAAGGGGGCGTTACCGCGTACTTTTGGAAAGGCTGAACTAACACATTTGCATTAAGACGATACCAAAATAGCTTCGTGCATTTTTCTATGTACGAAGTTTTCATTGTTTATTTAGATTGAATGGCTAGAGCTCTAATTTTTAAGTATATGTTTTTTCAATATATGATCTAGGATCGCATCAACTCAGAAACACGATTGAAAAAAGTTTTCTCGATAGAAAATCTTGGCGAAACAACCTCTCAAAATTTTTATTTTTTTCATTTGTCGGTCTACTATCGCGTATTAACTAATGAAATAACTTTAAAAACATAAGTAACTATTATATATAGAAACACGTAAATCAGAATTAAAATATATTTAGTAGATTTTGAGTAAATAGGAAAAGTATCCCTAATTCTTCATTTTCTGTGCCTACTGGCTGTGTTAATATGTACGTGTCGGCGATAATATACGATAATATTGATGTAGGCCCTAGCTGTGTTTGAATGTAGGTATACATGTAACGTAAGTGTAATAAGCACTTTATAAAATATGCAGGAGGTCGTCTGCTTCATATATGAAAAATGCCTTCATCTCGCGTGTTCATGTTTTATTGCACTCAACAAAGAATAATTTACTGTAATAATGCCTGACACGTGATTTAATATTTTGTATTGGTTATTTGTTATGGCTAATATAAATCCTAGCAAGAAATTGTGGCAGCTTATTTGGCCACAATAAAATTATTTTAATGGGCTTTTTGCTGTAGCGGTAGGGAAACTGATTTTACGTACCTACTACGATAAGGTCATGGTTTTGATTTCCGCTCTGATCAACTCGTGTGATCAATGCAGATGTTTGTACTGAATTCCCATAGCACAAACATTTAATAACTAAAAAAAAAATTGGTCAAGTGCGAGTCGGACTCGCGCACGAAGGGTTCCGTACCATTATCTATGCAACATAAGGCAACGTTATTAGTATCGAGCAAGAAACGGTAAAAAAATCATGTTTGTTGTATGGGAGCCCCCCTTAAATATTTATTTTATTTTATTTTTAGTATTTGTTGTTATAGCGGCAATAGAAATACATCATCTGTGAAAATTTCAACTCTCTAGCTATCACCGTTCTTGAGATACAGCCTGGTGACAGACGGACGGACGGACGGACGGACGGACGGACGGACGGACGGACGGACGGACAGCGAAGTCTCAGTAATAGGGTCCCGTTTTTACCCTTTGGGTACGGAACCCTAACAAAGGCTTAAATTAAGACCAGACGCTGTTTTGCCAAATTAATATCCGTGAATTTTATTTTCAAATAATATTATTATGTAGAAGCAAATGCCTAAACAAATTCTAATTACCAACCTTCACATTTAAACATCAGCTTAAATGACCAAAATTATTTGTAAATTAAACTTTATATGAATATGCATGTCTCATAATTGTAATATCGTGAACATTTTGTCTTTCACAAGTCATGAATGGAAGTCACGTTGAATGTCGAAGATGCTACTCTTAAATGAATGTAACGAGTCACTATTTAATGTCTTGCCTTGGGCTAAAGTAAAATCAGCAATTTGCAAAATTGCAGTAGCGTGGGGGTGGTAATTGTACCCACTTACTTGGCATCGACAGCGATAAATAAATGTACTGGGTAAATAAATATGCTTTGCCTGATATAAGTTCTGTAGTGCTAGATCCAATCTCATCAGTCACCACTTTAGATAGGAAATATTTTCACCAATTCTGGTGCGTGAAAAACTGAACTTAACTAAAAGGAAAGTTACTTTAATGTACATATTTAAATTGACCGGTAAAACGATTGAAACGGAATAGGTTTTCGTTAAATGATTATTTCAACTTCGAAATTATTTGCATCTATTTTCAAAGATTCTTACTTATCCTACAGGACTTTGTCGTAGTGCGACTACAGCGGCCCTACGTAACGTTTTTAGATAATCAATATTAAATTTTATATCAAAAATTGTACATATAAAGCTAATATTGACGGGCCTCGTGGTGGAGTGGTTTATATAACGGACTGCCGATCATGAGGTCTCGGGTTCGATTCCCGGTCAGGACAATTATTTGTGTGATGTTTTTAATTGTCATACAAATGTTTGTACTGCGTCTGGGTGCTTATTATGTATTATAAGTATGCATTTACAAAAGAAAAGTAGTTTATGTATTCTATCCGTATTCTGGTACCCATAACACAAGCATAATAAGCTTAGCTTGGGACCAGAGGACGTTCTGTGAAATGTCCATGAATATTTATTTATTTATTATTTAATATTGTTTTATATTTTGTTAGATTAGATTTGTCTCAATATTCACCAGTGGAATCAAGTGATGATCTCTTTACATACCTACACAATATTTATTTTCTGGTGTAAATATAAAATATGGACAAGAAACCCTACCCATATAATTACACCCATCAATATTTTCCAAGGGTTGGTTTGTGTCCTAAATAATTTGAAAAATCCCTTCAAAAAGATCTATCCTTTACAACCATAGTCATCAAATATGCATAATAAAACTGGCCAAGTACGAGTTGGACTCTCACAAAAAGCGTTCCACACTATTATTTTCAATACTAATATTTGAAGCGAAAGAGTTTGTTTGTTTGTTTGATTGTTGGAACGCGCTAACCATAGGAACGATTTGAAAAATTCTTTTTGTGTTGCACAGTACATTTATCATGGAAGGCTGTAGGCTATGTAACATCACGCTGTGACCGTTAGGAGCAAAGCATAAGTGAAAAATGTTGCAAGAACGGGGAAAGTTTTCTAAATACACTTTGCATTTGCATTGCACACAACGGGATCAATTTAACATATTGTTTAGTGCGAATACAGAACTCACACGTTTCAACCACAACTGTACTTGACATTTGAAAACGAGGGACTTGGGTCCTATAAAATTACTTGTTACAACTCTCCAAATTGAGTCCCGCATTGTGGAAATAACCCAATTTAGTCTGATAGTAATGTATCCCAAGGTCCAGATGTGAGTGTCGGTTTCGTGAAATCACGAATAGTAAATTACCTAGTTAACATAAAGTGTTATGCTTATAGCGAATATAAATATATAGGTGTTGATACAACTATTTCTACGAACTCTCTCACTATCGTGCCCTTACTCTAGATAAAAACAATTATAGGTCCCTGCACGAATTTTGAGCGCTCGGTGGTAGAGTGGGGATCGCTTTGCGCATCGTATAATTCATTACAAAATAAAATAATAGTTTAAAAAAACTAATAAACACGCTTTATTTAATCGAATTATTGCATTGTCATCGGTCTTTGACAGGTGTGCAAAATTTGAATAGAATCTGACCGTTTAAAGTGGGTCAAAATAGCGTCCAAAGGAGTCGGTTACAAACATACAAACAAACATACAAGTGAAGCTAATATAAAGCGTGTAAAAAATGGGGATGATTTACTTTAATATAATTATATTCTGAAATTAAAATACTTGTGTTAATGTCTATTATTTATTATTATTATATCATTTTAGGGACAATAATTGTTTCTAATTAAGAGTAAATTATAAATATTTACGAATATTTCACATAACGTCCTCTGGTTTCAAACTAAGCGTAATGATGGTTGTGATATGGATACCAGATTACGGATATAATACATGCTACTGTTTTTTGCAAATACATACTTTTAATAGATAGAAAATACCCAGACGCAGTGCAAATATCTGTGTTCATCACATAAATAATTGTCCTGTGCAGGAATCAGACCCGTGACCTCGCGATCGTAAGTCGGCTACATAACCGCTACGCCACGAGGCCATTATCAATTTATTAGAAAGGACGACTTAAGAGTTAATTAATAAATACACAAATATACAAGATTCTCTCAAAAGACATTATTCGTCCTCGATAGTAGGTTACTATCCGTGTGGTGGCGAATTAATAATACAATGGTCACTATCCCATTCCTACCCGATGGTGCTGTAACAGCCAGCTAAGGGGAAATCCCTCCCAAAGTAGAGGAGACCTGTTCCCAACAGCGGGACGTTAATGGTTTGGCAAAAGAAAAAGTAAATATCGTTTAAAAATAATTACCTTTTGTTTACAATAGACTATTGCCTGGAACTTCGTACGCGTGGAATTTAGAAAATTTTCACCGTTTTCAACATTTTCACTGAGCCTTTCTCGATAAATATACTACCCTACACTGAAAGATCTTTAAAATCCGACCAGTGGTTCTTGAGATAAGCGCGTCCAAACAAACAAACTCCTCAGCTTTATAATATTACTACCTATATATGAAGTACTAGCTGCCCCGGCAAACGTTGTTTAGCCATACAATTCTGTGTAAAAATCAACAACAAAAAATTTCATCAAAATCGGTCTAGCCAAATTTAAACTATCCTATCTCTCAAGTTGGATCGAACTGCACATGGTGTGCGAATTTTATTATAATCGGTTAAGTGGTTTAGGAGTCCATTGAGGACAAACATTGTGACACGAGATTTATATATATTAAGATTATATTTTTGAACTCAAGACCTGCGCTCGATGCAGTGTTAGTCTTTAAAGTAAAAGAATATAATAAGTTAAGTTAAAGAATATAATAAATTTGTAAAGTTTAGTTTAGGAATTAATGACATTCTAGGAATTGCTTCACAAAAATATATAAAAGAATACATAATAAAATGAAGTATTATTAGTACAACATGAGATAAACAAACATAATGATAATATTGCGTTCACAACCAACAATGTAGCGATAATTGGATCCACGAAATTGACTGAGCTTCAAATAGAATCGTGTTCATCAAGCCTTTGTACGTAATCCATACACGAAACCTTATTAAAAATGAGATGAAGAACCACATCAGTATTTATGGATATCACTTTTTATGTTCAGGAAACATAACCATTACAGACAAAGTATATTCATTTTTAAAAAGTACATAAAAAGCCGAATAAAAGAAAAAGACTTCTTTTTCTTTATTTATTATATTTATTTATTTATTTATTTATTATTATTATTATCTTTATTTATTTTGAAACAAAGTCGTCGTGAGCTTATATCTTCAAAACTACACAACGGATTTTGATGCGGCTATTTTACATAATAGAGTGGTTTAAAAGGATGGCTTTTTAGGGTTCCGTACCCAAAGGGTAAAAACGGGACCCTATTACTGAGACTTCGCTGTCCGTCCGTCCATCCGTCCGTCCGTCCGTCCGTCCGTCCGTCTGTCACCAGGCTGTATCTCAAGAACGGTGATAGCTAGAGAGTTGAAATTTTCACAGATGATGTATTTCTATTGCCGCTATAACAACAAATACTAAAAATAAAATAAAATAAATATTTAAGGGGGGCTCCCATACAACAAACATGATTTTTTTACCGTTTCTTGCTCGATACTAATAACGTTGCCTTATGTTGCATAGATAATGGTACGGAACCCTTCGTGCGCGAGTCCGACTCGCACTTGACCAATTATTTATATAACTTGTGAGGGTTTTATTTCTGAATTCCACGCATACAATGTTGCGGTTAACAGCTAGTTATTTTTAATCCGTTTCAATTGCCTCATTTTACACTTGAAAGTGCACAAAAAAAGAAAATTCAATAAAGGATTATTCAATTTAATGCTTCGCTGAACCTACTTATAACTTTACTCGTTAGCCTACGTTGTGTATAAACGGACTCCCAAGGTGATTTCAAGTTGAGGAACGGCAGTGAGGCCGCAAACTGCTTCAGATGTTATTAAGATATCTACGTTTACGAAATATAATCGTGAATTTTATTATATGTATATAACATTATTTAGGTATATTTTAAATTAAGTAACCATGACATGATTTTAAACGACTTTTAAAAAGAGGCAAGTTCACAATTCGGTGGTACGTACATATTTTAGGTATGCCCCTAACTTGTGAGTTTAATAACTTGAATAATTGAAAAAATTTATATTCTCTAATTTATTAAAATAAAGCCACTCTATACGGATTTATTTGATTTCAATTCTAGAACGAATACACGCGAACAAATCCGTAAAGAGTGATTTTAATATTTGAAAAATTTGTTGCCAAATTTGCTAAAATAATATAATTGAACGATCCTTTACTAACTTTACTACATGCGCCGATTTCAAAAATCGAGCCATTATTCATAATTTTTTGATAATGTGCTGGAAGTCTCTTAACTTTCATCTCTTAACTTTTTAGGTAAGGACATATGTTTGGATCGTAGCAGATGGCGCTCTATAGTCTCTGCCTGCCCCGTGGGAAAAAGTCTTGATGTTATGATAATGATGATATACTTTCAATGAAGCCCTTAGACTTTATTACTAAAGTAATTTATTGTTAGAATGTAAGTTTTTTAATGAATAAAAATCTTATTTTCCTTAATATTCTTTTAATTAACCTGATTGTTACGATAGTATCATTAAAGTGACAAAGAAGTAACGAAATTAAACATTACTCGACATCAAACGCTGTTTTGTAAGTCAAGGCAGTCTTTTAAAAGCTATTTAACTAACTTCAAAGTCAGAACATTAGAAGCAAGGTCGAGGGGAAGCCTATTCTGCACAATTCGGCTAGTACCAAGTGGATATTGAATAATACAAGTGGCAGTTAGCGTAACTTCGCCCCGCTCGGTATACTTTTTAGACTCTCATTTAACACGTTCCCAGCGGCACTAATTTATCTGTACTTTCCATTACTGCGTTACGAGGCGTTTCTAACCTGGCCCTGAACCAGACGTTGGAGCGGTACTAGGCTTAGTAAACCCCACCGCCCACTGGAGACAAAAATCTTTTTTTTAGCGCCAAATAAGGCAAATTGTACGGTTTTTGTCGCGATTATTATTATCAATGAGTTGATCAACCTAAATCTGCCACCGCCTGTGGGTAGATTATTTAGTTTAGATTCTATATGTCGGATTTTGATTAGCACAATAATTTTTAAAAAGATCATGACCGCTGACTACCTGAGAGCCATCGGTCATGTTATCTTTATTCATTTTATTTACTGAATGAAGTAACTCGAATCAAAAGATTCCAATAAATCTAACAATTAATTAATTTAATTAATGATTAAATAAAATGACGAAGTAGTTAATTAATATCAAGTTATAATCTACAAGATAATTTTCATAAAGACAGAATAGGAAAGACCTTACCGCTCGAGCTCTCGACGCAAAATGTGTCTCAGCTCTGTTGCGTTCGGTCTTAAATAAGTGAGTGCACGTGTCACGTGTCCCCACTCTCGTAACTCGAGGGAGGCAAAGTTAGTTCGTTATTGCACTCATTTATTTTTACAGTGTTTTAAGTAGCTTATTAATTTAAATTACAATGTAATAATTCATTTCAAAATATGAAATGATTTTATAAAGGTCTAGAACGTTCGCAATTGATTTTAAATAAATTACCAACTCAATAACTTATTTCCTGCGTCAAAATGTCATCCATTAACAATTTAATGTTGTGGGTAGAAATTAAAACTATTTGAGTCTAAAATAATGCAACAATATTTAAACCTTAAATTATTAATTGTTATCTAAGATGATAATTAAAGGTTGAGAAAGTAAGGTTATAATAAAGAAGTAGTTTTGAATAACAATATTACAGAAATAATCAAGACTTATGATCTAATTTCTTAACGTCTACATGTAAGTTTTATAGCCTAGGTGTAACCGCGGCGACACGGCCATACTGATGAGCGGTGCGTGCTCTGCGCCGTGTATCCGGTGTAACTGCACACACAACACGTTTTATTTCTAGCTAGGTACTTCTATCGTAAACCTAGATATTAATAATTTTTCATTCACCAAATTATAAATGCATGGGTTATCGGCTTAATATTCTAGCATTACATAAGCCACTATATGCGAAATGTATTTGATTATTATAATACTTGGATTTTTAATTTTGGGGTCGTTTTTAACACCTTTTTGGTATGGCTTTGAGGCATCACTCGAACACACATAACATTATGATTATTAGCATTGTTTATTATTATTAGTTTTATTATTATTTTTTTAATTATATTTGCCCAACAGTAGGGTTGTTCTTTTAGTAATATTTGCCCAACAGTAGGGTTGTTCTTTTTATAATATTTGCCCAACAGTAGGGTTGTTCTTTTTGCAATATTTGCCCAACAGTAGGGTTGTTCTTTTATAATATTTGCTCAACGGTAGGGTTGTTCGTTTTGTAATATTTGCCCAACAGTAGGGTTGTTCTTTTTGTAATATTTGCCCAACAGTAGGGTTGTTCTTTTTATAATATTTGCCCAACAGTAGAGTTGTTCTTTTATAATATTTGCCCAACGGTAGGGTTGTTCTTTTTGTAATATTTGCCCAACAGTAGGGTTGTTCTTTTTGTAATATTTGCCCAATAGTAGGGTTGTTCTTTTTAGTGGTTGTATGACGCCTCCACATCATCAACAACGTCTTTTGTGGTTATGGGTCGGATCCGCACGCCAAATGCATTTTTTTTATTTTTTATTTTATAATAACTATTTAATCAGCACCATGTGTTAACTAGCTTAATAATTAACTTATTTAGGAGTATAACTATATCAACACCATGTGTTAAATAGTGTGAAACGGGCTCACCGTATTAAGATGGTGTGACTACGCAGCCAGAGGCAACTACTCATCTTGAGAAGAATCGTCGGCATTTGCAGGGCAAGTTGATGGTCCAGTGCAGAGACCCGATGGTCCAGCTTCCTGGTCATTTGGTCGGGTTTCTTCCTGTACAGATTCAAATTCGTTAGACGGCGACACGGTTATCGGCCTTTCGCTACGGCATGACGGCTGTGGTGCTCGACGCAGTTGGTCGTGAGCTACTTTTCTGGAACGTCCGCGATGGCCAATAACTTTCTTTACAAGGTAGCGGTCGTTATCGAGTACACTATGGATTTCATAAGGCATGCTGAACTTTGGATCAAGTGAAGTTTGGTTCCTTGGGTTATTCTTGATCAGAACAAAATCTCCTCTCTGAAACCTCTGTATCCTTGCTCTTCCTCTTTCAAACCTTTCTTTATCTTTACCAGCCGCTTCGACCATCCTTTGTTGAATATGTCTCTGAATTGTTTCGAAATCAATTACCTGACTATCAAAATCTACTAGGTTCAGTAGTTCTGGTGGTACGCAGTTTTGGCGTCGTGTCAGCAGTGTGAGAGGAGCGATACCAGTTGTTTTATGTACCGTACAATTAAATGCTAACTGTAGACTTTCCAGAGCAGTATGCCACTCAGCTACCTCATAATTTTTGATCATTATTAGACCATTTTTCAATGTGGTCATCATACGTTCCACCTGGCCATTAGCTCGACTGGTGCCGGGTGCAATTGAATGTATTTCTATGCCATACTTTTCGCAGTAGTTTTTGTACTCGCCAAGGAATTCGCGTCCACCATCCACCACTATCTGCTTCGGTGCGCCGAACAGGTGTATCACTTGTTTCAGAGCTCCAAGAGCGCTATGCTGACTTTTATCGTTAGCGTAACGAAGTAGTACGTATTTAGTGTAGGCATCGATGGTGACCACGACATATTCCTGATCTTGCGGGGTCCCAAGTTTTCCAGTAATGTCCATGTGGATCACTTCAAAGGGTACTGTTGGCTTTGGTATAGGATGTAACTGTACCTGCATTGCCCCAGAAGACTGCTTAGATGTCCTGCATACCACGCAATTGTCGACAAACTCCCGAATAATGGTGTTCATCCTATCAAAGTAATAGGTTTCTCTTATTTTGCCAAGAGTTTTCTCCCAACCTGTATGCTTAAGGGCGGTATGGAAGGTGTTTATCAGACTCCATTGGAAGGATTTAGGTACCATAATAAGTTTTTGTGCACCTAATACCTGGTCCGTCCTTTCATACTTGATAGCGTTATCTTCAAGAACGTATCCGGGTACTGCTTTACCATTGTGCAGGGCATCTATGATTGGTCTAAGCTGAGGGTCTCGGTGCTGTTCTACGATAAGCCATTCCAAATTCCTTGTCATCACGTTGACTGTAAAGGAGTTGGGGTTTCGGCTGAAGAAGTCAGCATGCTGCATTCGCTCGCCTTTCCTGTACTCTATTTCGAACTCGAAATTCTGCAGGTAAGCCCACCATCTATGAATCCTCGGTAGGAGGTCCTTTTTGTGCTCTGAAGCTTTTAGGGAATTGCAATCTGTAATGACTTTGAACTTACGCCCGTAGAGGTAGTGTCGAAAGTGCTTGATTGCTCGTACAACGGCTAGTGTCTCCAGCTCGTAGGAGTGATATCTGCTTTCAATGTCAGTTGTCCGCATACTGAAGTAGGCCACGACATGTTGTCGACCGTTGATTACTTGCACGAGAACCGCTCCGAGTCCAAGACAGCTGGCATCGGTGTGAAGTTCAATTGGTTCGCCTTCCCTAAATATTGTTAGTACAGGACTAGAAGTTAAATAGTGGATGACCTTTTGACGTACCTCTTCATGGTCATTTGTCCAGGACCACTTAACTCCTTGCTTAGTTAAATTGTACAAAGGAACCATTATGCGCGCAAAGTCTGGAATAAATCTACGGAAATAACCCGCGAGACCATTAAATTGTCGAACTTGTTTTACTGAGGTTGGAATGGGAGCTTTTAGTAGGGCTTCAACCTTTTTGGGACTTGGGTGAACCTTACCGTCTTCGATTACATTACCGAGGTACTCTATGGATTGCTTAAAAAATGAACATTTTTCAACATTAATTGAAAATCCTGAATCTCGTAAAGCAATAAAAATTCTTTCCAGGTATGAGAGACCAGAGGGAAAATCATAGCTTTTACAAATGACGTCATCAATATAGACTTGTGCAATGCTATTTATACCATTGTCAGCACTACCAGGGTTAAGAAGGGGTCCTAAAGCACGATTAATACATCTCTGGTATACTGAGGGTGCATTACAAAGGCCAAATGGCATAGTTAAATATTCGTATAACCCGTCTGGTGTGATGAATGCCGTTTTTTCTATAGATTCAGGGGAAATCGGGATTTGGTGGAAACCAGATGCCATATCAAGTGTATGGAAGTACTTACCACCTGCTAATTGGTCTATTTGGTCTCCTATAAGGGGTAGTGGATAGTGGTCACGAATGGTATTAGAGTTTAACTCTCGGTAATCAACACACATTCGATCGTCACCGTTCTTCTTCTTTACTAAAATAATTGGACTAGAGTAAGGGGATCTACTCTCTCTAACTATGTTGTTCTCGATCAACTCTGAAACAATATGCTTAACCTTTTGGCGCTCAATGGGGGTTAATCGGTATGGCTTGCGTTCAACGTATTTATCCGGGTTTTTCAAACGAATTTCAAGCTGTCCGGTATTAACACGGGTTTTCGCGAAACCGTTTGTAAATAGATACGAATATTGGTTAAGTAGTGACAGTAATTGATCAATCTCGGATTGATCAGATAAGTCATGGTTTAAGTTACTGAAAATCGAAATATTAGAACGGACATGCATGATTTGGGGCTGAGATACTAATCTCGCAGTATTAAGGGTTATAATTACGCTTAAACCAGTATTGCACAGTATGTCTGATCCAATTAATACATTAGTTGTCATTTCAAAGTCGGGTAGTACATGAAAAAGTATTTCGACATTAATACCATCGATAATACAAACCGTTTTTAGCGTACTTGTAGATATGACGGGTACTGGACCTAATCCACGTAAATAATTTACTACTTGCTGCCTTCGTCCCGGAATTTTCTTAGCGATAGTCTCTCGCATCACTGAACACTCCGCACCACTGTCAAAAACTGTATCAATTTCAATTTTCCCAACATACATACGCATAGTATTTAACTTACCTTTGTTACCGTTGGCTATGGAGTTTATGTTGGAGGCGACCTGTTTCTCACGACGAAAGCAAGTATCGAAAGTGTGACCAGGTTTAGCACAAAATGAGCAATACTTACTCGTGTGGATGGCGGTGGTTGGGCCTGCACTGCTAGATGGAGTAGTTGCTTTGATTTGATGGCTAGATTCGTTCCTGTTGCGGCAGTTTTGCCAGACATGCCCGATTTTATTACAAAAACTGCATTGAGGAACGTTTCTATGATCTTGGGAGAATCTAGTTCGTTTTGAAGGTGGCGCGTTTGAATGTGGAGAAGGCATGTTAGGGCGTTTGGTTCTGATAGAAGATGCCACTGAAATCAATTCGGGTACAGTCTTAGCTCTTACATTCATCAATTCTATTCTCAAACGCTCGTCACCTATCATTCCAATGACGGCTTCCACTGCATCGCTGTTGTCCAATTTATCTTTGGTAACTCGCCTCCATAGTAACCAACCTTCGGACAGGAATTCTGAAATATTCTTATTGGGGTTATAAATATGCTCTCTAAATTTGAGGATATCGCGAGAATACCTGTTTTCTGGTTCGAAGGTCGTTATTATGGTCTCACGGAGTTCGTCCCAAGTGGAGGTAGTGACTAACCAGTTGTCAGCCCACACTCGAGCACGTCCTTTAAGTAAGCTACTTACTTTCATACGAATGTCGTAATCTGTAAGTTGGTAGGCACTTACAGCCGTGGAGATGTGATTACACCATTCGCGGACACCTACGCTGCCATCTGGGTCAAAGGAAGGTAAAAATATGTCGGTAATTTTTACCCTCTCACTAGGCTTCTCTAGAAGACGATCGCTCATGCTCTGCATCATAGTCATCATCTGTAGAAAGAACTGGGGAGGTATAACATTACTAGTTGATGGCAACGTTTCGAGGTCCGTAGGTGAAGTTTGACTGCTTTGCTGAAGCGTGGTTGCTGCAAAGACCTCTGTACCAGAAGGTCCTGGGATGAAGTCAGGGTCTGTAACGTTGTGACCGGCAGAAAGGGATCGCGGAAGCGATCCCACTTCTGATGTCGGATTTTGATTAGCACAATAATTTTTAAAAAGATCATGACCGCTGACTACCTGAGAGCCATCGGTCATGTTATCTTTATTCATTTTATTTACTGAATGAAGTAACTCGAATCAAAAGATTCCAATAAATCTAACAATTAATTAATTTAATTAATGATTAAATAAAATGACGAAGTAGTTAATTAATATCAAGTTATAATCTACAAGATAATTTTCATAAAGACAGAATAGGAAAGACCTTACCGCTCGAGCTCTCGACGCAAAATGTGTCTCAGCTCTGTTGCGTTCGGTCTTAAATAAGTGAGTGCACGTGTCACGTGTCCCCACTCTCGTAACTCGAGGGAGGCAAAGTTAGTTCGTTATTGCACTCATTTATTTTTACAGTGTTTTAAGTAGCTTATTAATTTAAATTACAATGTAATAATTCATTTCAAAATATGAAATGATTTTATAAAGGTCTAGAACGTTCGCAATTGATTTTAAATAAATTACCAACTCAATAACTTATTTCCTGCGTCAAAATGTCATCCATTAACAATTTAATGTTGTGGGTAGAAATTAAAACTATTTGAGTCTAAAATAATGCAACAATATTTAAACCTTAAATTATTAATTGTTATCTAAGATGATAATTAAAGGTTGAGAAAGTAAGGTTATAATAAAGAAGTAGTTTTGAATAACAATATTACAGAAATAATCAAGACTTATGATCTAATTTCTTAACGTCTACATGTAAGTTTTATAGCCTAGGTGTAACCGCGGCGACATATACGTAAAATAAAATGTGGGGTCGTATGTACCCCATACCGCACTGAAAAATGGCAGTTTTTTATTCTGTATAGTGATGGGAAAAATAATCGATTTTATTAAATTATACTTATGGATGCTTTTTATTAAAACAGGATAAACATACAATACATTACAGTGTATAATTTATAGTATAACATATTGTATTGATACATCGTATTTTAAATATACATAGCTGGAACTTATTTATTATATTCCTACACCATTATTCCACTTAGACTGAGTATAATTTGTAAATATTGATTGGAAAATTACCTGTTTTTCAAATATCGTTACCTTTGAATTAGATTCCTCTTTATCATCATTAATATTATCAATTAATATTCTTCGGCAACGTTTCGAAATCTTATTATAGCGTCGCAGGCGCAGCGTGCAACGTTTTGCACAACACTAACCGCGTGAAGCTAGCGTAGAGCGCACTCTACGCTAGAGGTCCGTGGGGGTACGAGGTATTCGCAATCTCGTTCCGCACTGTATTAAACTTTTATTTATTCAGTGCGGCACGTGGCCTAAAACATCCGGTATTAAGCTAGGTATACCAAAATACTCAGAATCAATAACACATCTCAGATATATAGTTATCTCTTTCCTAAGCTGAACCAGACGGAAGTTACGCCTCTCGCGCGACAGAGAAGTACCTTACCGCTGTAAAGACAAAACACGGACGAGGTCTTTCAAGCCGCGTTTCGCACTCATCGTGTTAATTTGATTTATGGCCTTGCTTAATTAAAATTTGTGATTTTCTTAGCTTTTAGAATATTACATTTCTACTCATCATCATTTTCCTACCCTTATCCTGGTTGCACCAGCGATGACTCCTACTCGTGTACTTAATAAATGATTATAAATCACTGACGTGGTGTAAAATGTTAAGTAAATAAATAAATATTATTATGGACATTTTACACAACGTCCTCTGGTCCCAAGCTAAGCTTATTATGCTTGTACCAGAGTACGGATACGGATAAACTACATATTATACTACTTTTTTTATTCGTAAATATATACATTACCACGAAGACGGGTTTCGTGGTCTAGTGGTTCATGTAAAGGACTGCCATTCACAAGGTCGCAGGTTCGATTCCCGCTCAGGACAATCATTTGTGTGATGTTTATAAATAGCATACAAATGTTTGTACTGCGTCTGGGTGTTTCTATGTATTATCATCATCATCATCATAACATCACGCCTTCTTCACATGGGGGTAGGCTATGTATTATAAGTATGTATTTACAAAAGAAAAGTAGTTTAAGTATTCTATCCGTATTCTGGTACCCATAACACAAGCATATAAGCTTAGCTTGGGACCAGAGGACGTTGTGTGAAATGTCCGTGAATATTTATTTATATAATAGGTACATGGAAAACACCCAGACGCAGTACAAACATTTGTATGACAATTTTAAATATCATACAAATGATTGTCCCGACAGGGAATCAAACACGCAACCTCGTGAATAGCAGTCCGTTACATGAACCACTGGACCACGAGGCCCGTCGAAATTTGAATACAGTGTTCAGTTTCACTACTTAATAACCATTTAAAACCTTTCTGTTAAACTAACTATTTCCCACAACTTCGTACGAGTATAATTTAAAAACAAAACCTTGACAAATTATACAAAAAGCCATTCTCTTGAACCCATCTATCTATTAAAAAAAACCCCATCAAAATCCATTGCGTAGTTTAGAACATGTAAGCTCACATAGGGACATACATAAAAAAATAAAGACTTTGTTTTACAATAAGGAAAGTACTAATATTTAAGTATATTATATCCTTTTAAACCCCAAATTAATGTCTCAATACTACATAAAGTCTATTCAGAAATAATTCCTAATACAATAATTAAGGTTGTTAACTGATGATTATGAAATATTATTGAAATTAACGCGGTCCCGCAAGATGTATAAGTCTTGTTTTATTTGTTTTCATAAATAAACGGTTCTGGCATCTATTAAAAGGGAGTCAGGAATATATTTGGTAAATTTATGCGAAACAGAACAGAGAAATTAAGCATTAATTTGCTATCCTTCCAACAGAAATTAACATATTTATCGAACCGTAAATTAATTAATAGACATCTACATGGAAATCTGCTGTCTGTAGGTACTTTGTATTTATTGTACAGCAAGATGATATTAGCGTATTACATTTAAAAATATTTTGTTATTTAATATTGCTGCAATAAACATTTATCTGCTGGGAATGCGATTCTCGAAGTTGTCGACCATTATGTCTACCTGGGACAAACAGTCCAGTTGGGCAAATCCAACTTCGAGAAAGAGGTCAACTGACGAATCCAACTCGGCTGAGCAGCGTTCGGGAAGTTTAGGCACATCTTCACATCCAAAATACTTCAGTGCCTGAAAAGAAAGGTCTTTGACCAGTGTGTGTTACCAGTGATGACTTACGGAACTGAGACGTGGTCCCTGAATGTCGGCCTCTTAACAAAACTGAAGGTGCTCAACGAGCTATGGAGCGAGTTATGCTAGGGGTATCTCTGAGGGATAAAATCCAGAACGAGATTATCCGTCAACACACCAAAGTGGTCGATATAGCTCGCAAGGCTAGCTCGCTAAAGTGGCAGTGGACTGGCCATGTCTGTCGAAGAACTGATGGCCGATGGAGCAGACGGGTTCTTGAGTGGAGACCGCAACTCGGCAAGCGTAAGGTAGGACGCCCCCCTGCTAGGTGGACTGATTACCTGAAGAAGGTCACAGGATGGGACTGGATGCGGAAGGCGGAGGACCGTGTATTGTGGCGCGAATTGGGAGAGGCCTATGTCCAGCAGTGGACTGCAGTGGGCTGATTTGAATCAGCAAAATTATTTCGTTAAATAGTTATTACAACATTAGTGAATTTTATGTACTCAAACATTGAGTAACTATCTTTTTTAAAGCAAATAAAAATACAACATTAGTTCCAGTATATTTTGATATTGGTAATAATAGTTATGTTTCAATAGATATAACTTAAAAAAATAAACACAAATAAGAATTAAAATTTTAACACACCTATATGTTTAAATCTTCTTACGTTACATTCAAGATCACTTACCTAAAAAAAAAATTAACAATGAAATTGATAATGATTTCTCGTCTCTTACCATTCCTGGAAACAATAATATTAGCATAGATATATATAAATTGCAGTATTTGTTGTTAGTTGGTCACCAAAATTTTAACCGGGTCACTACTGATTACAACAAACACGTGTCGTTTTAGAAAATGATGTTTAACAATAGGCCAGTTAAACTAAGTTCCTGAAAGACGACCAATGTTTTTGTTGTGGTTGCTAGCATCATTAACATAGTTATTCGAGCATAAAATCATTTATTGACTCTCACAATGTCGACTTGAGGCTTCTACAAACAAGCTCTGTCTCCGTCAAGCTTTGGAGACGAGATTTTGATATGAATCCGACAATTGCTTGGTATATACATTCATAGAATCTCTATCATATAAGACAATTTGATTAAATTAAAGAAGAACATATTTTATCAGCTGGTAGGTACTTAATTTTGTATACAAACTCGAATGTATTTCGTGACTGCGAACTTTTTATGTTTAAGAATATTAATAATGGTAATGTTACAATTCATATTAAGAAACAATTACATTTCAATAAGTATTTATTACCTTTCTGCTAATAGAATTAAATCATTTTAGATTAACGAGTACCTACTCTAGCTTGTAGGTTTTGATTGATCTGCGATTGTGACAACTGGTCACATTCTAGTCGCTTCATCTATCTAATTTCGGTAACATACAATTAGACACACTAATAAATTACATGTTATAATATATATCGTGATATTAATTTCGGCTTAATACTTTAACGTACTACTGAAAAAATAACTTGGCAAACAAACTAACAGACGTGATCCTTTTATGCATGACTAGCTGTTGCCCGCGACTTCATACACGTGAAATTTAGAAATCAATCCTTAACAAACAGAAGTTTACTCTTCTGCTCAATAGATGGCGTTGTACATTTTTAAATCGTGCTATCGTTCGTTCCACACATTAGCACTTAAGCTCGTCAAAATTAATATTGTTTTATCATCCGAATTTCGCATTTTTAAATTAGTAAGGATTCTATATAGAACAGTATATTTAAACAAAAAGCACATGTCTTACATAAGAATAAAAAGGTGATGTTTTTACAAATGTAAAAGGAAAAATAATGCTTTAATGCAACGTGAAATTTAGTCTCACGATGATGTCATTATTTATACTTATGTTTCTTGTCTACTTATAATAATATTAGGCGTGTTAATGTTAATGATACGTGACACTGAAGAACACTTGCATATTGCATATTGCTTACATAAAAAAAAATTTGAAATCACAATTTGTATGTGTTAACTTAATAGAAAGTGTATCTTTCTGAGCCAAAGACGTTGCAGTTTAGTACAATCCAGTCAAGAAGTCGACCCATATAATAATAATGCATTTTTCTCAGAGCATTCCTTGATAAATAAATAAAAATATTTGTCGAAATGTCCTTTCTTTTATGATCATTGCTCACTAAGTCTTGTCGCGTTCTTTTCAACAAAACTTAAGTAAACTTTTACAATAAAACGCTCAGTATTTTTAATTTCCTTTTCAAGTTTTCGTTGCTTTAAGAGGTTTAATTCTGCCAACAAGTTCACATTTAATTAGTGCCAGAGCTACGGAAATGAAATATCGAACGTACCATGTCAGCCTAACACCTCTCGCGTGTCTCGCTTCATTCAGAAAAAGTCTAAACTCGACATGAAGCTCGTGAAAAGATTTACTTTATTAAATTTCAGGGTAAAAAGAAAATTCTTTTACCAGATGTTTGTTACCAAAACGTGCAACGTAAAAAATAAAATAGCACTTTAGATTCACAAAAGCAAAACTTCAGACAAAACAGACGCTTTCTCTATGCAAACGATGAGCGACACGGCGTCCTCTAAAGTTTCTAAACAACACCATAGAGTAACTTGTCGAAGTTGCCTCTCAAAAAATATATATACGTCGAAGCTGATAGGAGGTTTTATGCCCCTCACGTTTTAAGCGAACGCTGAATAGCCAAGTACTAAACATGGAACATTTCCTCTTCACTAGACTTAAGAGGGGACTACAGCCCCAACTTAGGTATTTGCCTTAGGTATTGCTATCCCTATTCCCGAGCGCCGCCGCCGCGCTGAAAGTGACACATATAGTTGAGGCAGATTTTACCTACAAATTCTCGGAAAAAAGACGTTTCGTAGCCCGCTGTTTTCTTCGTGTAAATTTAAACGGGATTTTTGGGTGGTCATATTTATTGTAATTATTTTGTTTTGAAAAGAAGGTGTTCGTTTCCTCTTAACGTAGTAAGGTTAAAAATGAGTTGTAGTACTTACATGATGGAGCATGTGCAATATGTGCATAGAGAAATACACCCACCCTTGAAATAGTTCTTTGTGCTCAGTATAAAATTATCTAAATTCATAAGTATACTACAATATTTCCCCAGTCAATATTATCTTTTTAAACTCGTATATAAATCTCCTGTCACGATGTTTGTCCGCGATGGACTCCTAAACTACTGAACCTATTTTAAATTTGATTTCAATTCGACCCAACTTGAAGCAGTGGAAGTGGGTAATGTGCGGAAAATGGTTAGGCGGAACGGACTCCTTTTTAATTAAATAGGTTTGAGTTTCCACCAACGAAGAGTTGGTCATTTGATTTCTACTGCAAAATGAAACTGAGATAGAGAAATGAGCGGACTGAGCTGAACGGAAAATGAGAAATGAAAAACGAATAGATAATTTCCACAGAGAACGAGTTCAGTTGAAGTTTTGAGCTGGTTGCGTGTGGTCGTGTTGTTGCGATGTTATCGAGTGAGTGAGTGTTTATGCGAGCGAGTCCGTTCTGAACTAGTCGGTGCAGGCTTTGCGCAGCGGACTCTTTTCAATTTCTTTTTACTCGCTCAATCCGCCCCGCTCACCACTTTCTGTGTGGAAACGCTACTATGTAAATTGTAATTGCGAGTTGAGCGGAGTCCGTAAGTACTCCGCTCCGCTCCCTAGAACTGAGCGCTAGCTCATTTCTACTCTTTCTACACGCTCGGCTCTTTCCGTCCGACTATTTGTTGGTGGAAATACAAGTATGCAGTTTGCGTTTGCGAGTTTAACGAAGTCATTAATGGGTCCGTTCCGCTCGCGGTGTAAACCGGGCTTTAAAGATAGGATAGCTTACATTTAAAATAGTCGCCATATTATTTTTAACATTTGTATGGCAAAACAACATTTGCCGGGTCAGCTATTGAATTATAAAGCAATTTACTGTTCAATTGACTTCTGTGTTACATTTATCGTATACACTTAAAAGCCCGCTTTCCACTGCGAAAGGGTAATGTGCGGAAAATGGTTAGGCGGAACGGACTCCTTTTTAATTAAATAGGTTTGAGTTTCCACCAACGAAGAGTTGGTGCTCCCTAGAACTGAGCGAGAGTTCCGCTCGCCCTGGAAACCGGGCTATAAGCCCGGTTTCCACCGCGAGCGGAACGGACCCATTAATGACTTCGTTAAACTCGCAAACGCAAACTGCATACTTGTATTTCCACCAACAAATAGTCGGACGGAAAGAGCCGAGCGTGTAGAAAGAGTAGAAATGAGCTCGCTCAGTTCTAGGGAGCACCAACTCTTCGTTGGTGGAAACTCAAACCTATTTAATTAAAAAGGAGTCCGTTCCGCCTAACCATTTTCCGCACATTACCCTTTCGCAGTGGAAACCGGGCTTTACAGTTACCTCATATGGCGCCGCTCACAATGTTGACCGAAGCATTTTTTACAATTTGTCTGTCCCCTGCGGAGATCCATTCGCGTGACCTATAAATTTATTTCCGCATCCAAACAAAAATATAACAAAGAAGTGATTGCTGCCTTTGACAGCGTCCCCTAGGATCATATTTTCCTATTCGTGCTGATTGTTATGAATTACAATATTTTTAATTTTTACATATATATTTTTTGTATTTATATTTTATTTAATCTTGCATCTCGTGCCTTCTATCAAAACAATTTTGAACCGTTAAGCGGTAAAAGAGAATTTGTTTTGTGTAAATTTATTTAGTTTGAAATATCTTCGTGGCTTAGTGAATGAATATTAGCGTGGTAGTAGGTATTCGGTTTTAATATAACATTAAAAAAATAACCCTGTTTGGCAAGGAATTTATTAGTGTTAAAATCTTAAGACCCCGTAAATATTTTAGAATATAATATTATCCATGTATTTATATTGTTATTAAAAGAATTTTATTTGCGGTAAATAATACAGCCGATGTTATGAATGAATAGCTTTTATTGCTAACTTTATTGCAACATTATACTCTCATCGTATCTATCGTGAACAAAATTAATAACAGTATTTCATTGCATATATATTGGCTAACCAATGTATTTAGCACGGATTACAAAACTGACTTTATTTTGATAATTAACAACGTATGATAATTATAATTTTATATAACTTAGATTTTTATTTGAAACTTGTGTATCGCTAGGTTTTAATGAGTAAAAAGTTACTTTAATATTCTCACTGAACTATCAAGAACGTAGGCAGAGCTGTTCCATTTATTACAAAACTAGCTGTCGTCCGCAACTTCATACGCGTAGAATTTTAAATATCAATCTAAACCAAACAAATTATACAAAAAAGCCATCTTCTTGAACACAATATTTACAAAAAAAAACGGCTTCAAAATCTTTTGTATAGTTTGTAATATATAAGCTCACATAGGGACATAGATACAAAAATAACAACTTTGTTTTTTAATTAGACAAGATGGTACAAGACATAGAATGATATACCTACCCAATGTAGTGTCTATGACTACATCAATCAGTCGGCTTGAAGCCATTTACATATCTGTTGTAACATAGTATTTATTAGCTGACGCCGCCTTAATAGCAGTCTCAAAAATATCATTTTCATATCTAGAATCAGTTATAATAATTTTATGCTTTCTGGCGAAAATAAACAAGTGACCTTGTTAGTCTGATTCTCATAATACAGAGTCTCTTTTGCTGCTTAATTCCTGAGGAGTTTTTATAAAATAAATATTTATGGACATTTCACACAACGTCCTCTGGTCCCAAGCTAAGCTTTATATGCTTGTGTTATGAGTACCAGAATACGGATATACTACATGAACTACTTTTCTTTTGTAAATACATACTTATAATACATAGAAAACACCCAGACGCAGTACAAACATTTGTATGACATTTATGGATCACACAAATGATTGCCCCAAGCGGGAATCGAACCCGCGACCTACTGATCGGCAGTCCATTACATAAATCACTCCACCACGAAGCCCGTCATTTTATTCATTTTTATAATACTTGGATAGTAGACCATTATCTCTACCTTAGTGGAGGATGCTTGTGCTCAACATTTGGATGTTAATGTGCTAGAGAGAGAAAGAGATTACTCTTATTATTTACATTAGTAAAATCTATTATCGGTTACTCGAAAACAACGAAATATTAATATGGAAAATTAATGTTCAACTCGTTGGATTACAAACACGAAACTTGGGCAATACGATTAAAACAAATTGATTGACAAGCATTAACATCGCTGTTAAATGGGAAACAAAGCACTCATCAATTTTCAATAAGAGCTTAGCACAGAACTCATCAAACAAAATGGCCACTCGAACTGAAATATATGGAAGTTTATATTGAGCTTGCTGTTCGCGCTAACTAAAGTATCAAAGTTTGACACTGCCGCTTGTTATAATAGAACGCGTGGTAGTTATTCAGTTCAACATACTTGTAGAGTTTTGTGAGTGAAATGCTCTCGAGAATAAGTGGTTACTTTCCTAGACTTTGTAGTTTAACATCTTTACTTATTATAAAACAAAGTCGTGAGGTATTTTTATATGTATAAATAATAAATATTCATGGACATTTCACACAACGTCCTCTGGTCCCAAGCTAAGCTTATATGCTTGTGTTATGGGTACCAGAATACGGATACAATACATATACTACTTTTTTTTTTTGTAAAAACATACTTATAATACATAGAAACACCCAGACGCAGTATAAACATTTGTATGACAATTAGAAATATCACACAAATGATTGTCCCGATCAGGAATCGAACCCGCGACCTCTTGTTCGGCAGCCCGTTACATGAACCACTCAACCACGAGGCTCGTCAATGTAAGTCCCTATGTGAGTTTATATCTTCGAAACTACGCAACAGATTTAGATGCGCTTTTTTTAATAGATAGAGTGGTCCAAGTGGAAAACTTTTTTGTATAATTTACCAAGATTTGGTTTTAAAATACCACGCGTACGAAGTTGCTGGTAACAGCTAGGTAATTAATAAGGTATGTAATAGTTACCTATCAAACTTTTTTTATTGCTCCTTAATTGAGAAAAGGTACATTAGAAAAAAACGTGTGCGTCTCGGGACTTCCGATAGAAGAGATGACATAAACTAATCTCAGTTAAACTAGTTAATATACGCGACTAGACTGTAACGAGTTACGTAACGTAACGGTCACCACTTAGAGAAGATGTGACTTTAAAAGAAATGGTTATTCGGAATAGGCACAAGTGATTTTTATCGTTCAAGGCGTGAAGCAGTATCAATAGTCTACCATGTTAACCCTTATCTTGAGATCATACTATCCTATCTATCAGTAGTTACCCGTCACTAAAGATCGTAATCAAGCATGTCCTTAATTTATATTCCCTTGAACCCAGTTCCAGTAATAACTCATTCTGATAAGTTCAGACTTATATTATCTTCAGTATATCTGACTTATTTAAATGTCTATAAAATGTACTGCGTTTTCATACATTATTAACAGAGTATATTATATTTTTCTTATTCTATTTTTTAACTTAAATGCAAATAAATAAATAAAGTATTCATGGCCATTTCACAAAACATCCTCTAGTCCCAAGCTAAGCAGCTAAGCTCATATGATTGTGTTATGGGTATCAGAAAAAGTATAGAATACATATTATGCCACTTTTCTTTTGTAAATACATACTTATAATATATAGAAAACATTCAGACGCAGTACAAATATTTGTGTGACAATAACAATTATAAATATCAAATAAATGATTGTCCCGAGTGGGAATCGAACCTGGGACCTTGTAAACGGCAGCTCGTTACATGAATCACTCGACCACAAACGTGGCCCGAGGAATAAATTAATATGTGAGGAAATCATTGTTATCAACATTAAACTTGTCATTAAGCAGCAGACCTTTTCAACGACATTTTCCTTTCTTTCACCTTTTATTTAATAGGTTTACGAGACAATCAATTTAACTAATTCGTTTACACACGTTCACTGTCATTGATCACCTGTGAAAATAAATAAAAGTTTTAAATGTAATTTATGAGTAAAAGGCAGTTTTCGTAATGATACTACCTTTAGAACGTTAGAATTGATAATGGTGCCGATTCTACGCGCACAACTAAACATAACTAAACAACAACAGAACAACGTTGAAAACAACTGTGCACATTTTTATGAATTAATATCGTTAGTCTATAACAGGGCTGTCCAAACTATACACCTTCGCGGGCTAATTAAACTTCATACTGGAGGGCTGGAGGGCCAGAAAAATGTTTTCAGTTGTCAAGTAAATAAAATACAGGGTAATTTTGTCTTTCTATGTTTATTGATTTTTCGTTAATTTATCTTTAACAATAGTATCGTAGTCTTTAAAATGCGTGTCGCGGGTCGCATGAATCCAAGCCGCGGGCCGCATGCGGCCCGCGGGCCTTTGTTTGGACAGCCCTGGTCTATAATATGCAGATTATTTAAATATATTATAAAAACTTTAGTTAATATTGTCAAATTGTGTTATTGAGACTATCAATTTTCATTTTTAGTTAAGTTTAAAGTTTAATTGTACACGTAGAATGGGTACCATTCTCTAATGTGACTCATTTGTTTATATAAAACTAGCGGCCCGTCCCGGCTTCGCACGGGTAAATATAGCCTATGTTACTCAGTGATAATGTAGCTTTCTAATGAAAAAAGAATTATTAAAATCGGTCCAGTACTTTTTGAGTTTATTCGTTACATACAAAAATACAAAAATACAAATCTTTCCTCTTTATAATATTAGTGTAGACTATTTAAATAAAACTACTTTTTACGGATTTAGACGCGTATATTTGTTTTAAATTTTGACCCGAAGTTTCGGAGACTTTGCAGTCACCATGGTCACGGGTGAGACCATGGTGACTGCAAAGTTTCCGAAACTTCGGGCCAAAATTTAAAACAAATATACGCGTCTAAATCCGTAAAAAGTAGTTTTATTTAAACAGATGAGTCGCGCAAGTGTTAGAAAATATTAGTGTAGACTACTTTATTTTATGTTAGAACTGCACAATATGTTCATAGTCTCTGCCTGTTCATGGGAAAAAGATGATGTGATGATGATGATATAAAAATGTCGATAGAGTCAAGTTTAAATAAAGTAGAAAGACTTAAAAACAATATTTATGATATGTTCTCACGGCTTCGAATAGCTCGCAAAGCTATTTGAATGTTCTTGCTATAGAATTAGTAACTATGTATAAACTCAGCATTTATTCAATACTTTTCCAAGAGTCTGAACAACTCTTTAAAGCCCATTAAAGTCCCACTTCTGGGCAAAGACCTCTTCCACTTTAGGAGGGACAATAGTTACTGCCTGCCTGGTAGAAATCACTTTAAGCTATAAGGCCGCCCATTGTAATATATTATTTTAAGAATATTGTAAAGTAAAACTAATTGGTGTAAAAAAAAGCACCCTGGGAAAGAATAGGGGTGGTGACACTTGTATTCTCAATCCGTCACCACATGGCCTGAACAACTAACTAACGCTGAATAGGCCATTGCAATCATAACCTTTATTACATTTAGACTATTGATTCTGTAAAATTTCATTTTCATTTACGATTCCAAATAATTTTGAGCTAACAAAATAAACAGACAAAGTTACTAATAAATTCATAATATTGACGTAGAATCAATAAACGTAAAATTTTCATCATTCATTTAAATTACAAAATGGGTTTAAATGTATTTAGAAATTCATTTACCAATTAATACGTTCAACACTCAAATCGAGAATTTCATTTCTAATATTTTTTTATTTTAGAACGTTAAATTAGAAATAGAGTAAATAAAACCGGTCAAGTGCGGGTTGGACTAGAACACGAAGGATTCCGTACCGCTATCATAAATTCGACAGGCCTCGTGGTCGAGTGGTTTATGTAACGGACTGTCGTTCACGAGGTCGCGGGTTCGATTCTTGCACGGTACAATCATTTATGTGATCTTTATAATTGTCATACAAATGTTTGTACTGCGTCTGGGTGTTTCTATGTATTATTTTATGTATTTACATAAGAAAAGTAGTATTTGTATTCTATTCGCATTCTGGTACCAATAACACAAGCATATAAGCTTAGCTTGGAACCAGAAGACGTTGTGTGAAAAAAAACATTATGATCGTGAGTATTAATTTTTATTTCGTAGCGACCACCGTTAAAGAGATACAGCCTGATGACAGACGGACGGGCGAACGGACGGTAAAGTCTGAGTAACATGGTCCCGTTTTTTCTTTTGGTCTGGAACAATTGGAACCCATAAAATAATAAAATATAAAACGCTTCTTCAAATCTATTCCGTTTTTCACGAAAGCAATTTAATATTGCATGTGCTGTTAGTAATATCATGATTTATTTGATAAAATGAAATGCCGAGCACATGTGCTTCGTCAGACAGGACGTAATAAAGTGTACAACCGTTGAATGAAACGAAACGTGTAATTGCTTGCAATGGGTATAATCTGTATAGTAATTTAAACGTTCATATTCTTAATTTAAATAAAACATATAAACGTATGAGCGGATGAAAGCTTGTTAAATTCGTATTCGGGCCGTATAAAACGAAGTAGATTAAATAATAAATAAAATTTTATGCTGTGCTTTTTGAGGTTACACACAAAAATATTTTTTTTTTAGAGTAAACAGAGACGCAGAAGAGAAGCAGTTACAGTTTTGTCATAAACTGTTATCATTTCGAAATATTTAACATGCCTTTATTCGCGGGGTACATATTTTTCAATGTATCTATGTACCAAAATCTTTAAAAATAACTTTCACCCACTTACAAGAAGCTTAAAATGTATGCAAAATTTCAGATCAATATATAATGCACTAGCTGTTGTTCGAACGCGTGGAATTTTTCACTGACGCTTCGCTCCTATTAGTCACAGCGTGATGTTATATAGCCTAAAGCCTTCCGCAATAAATGTACTGTCCAACATTGAAAGAACTTTTTAAATCGGCCCACTGCACTGCTTCCTAAGATTAACGCGTTCAAACAAACTCTTTAGTTTTATAATATTAGTAGGTATAGATAGATTTTAAGTACCGATTCTCAGGGATGTTTTTTAGTTTTTCATCTAAGCGAAGTATTTAGTTTTGCTTAGTTTAGTTCTTGACGCAAGTGAACTGGTGGCAATGTTCAGTCACGTTTCTTACTCGTAAGTTTGGGGTGTCAAGTGTCAACATAAATAACAAGTTTCAGTAAGGCTTGCACTTTCCGTTAACAACTGTCCCTTTATTAGTTTTACTTTATTTATATATATTTCGAAATAAAAGTACCTAATAAAAAAGATCTGGACTTTCAATCGTGTTTTTATGGTTTTAGAATTAAGCAAATTATTTAAGTTTTCTATTCTTATAATCAGTAGTGGTAAAAACCTTTTGATAGGTTTCTGTTGAATAAATAAGATAAGATAAGATAATATACATATTTATTAATTATGAAATTAGTCGACCGCACACGTGACCAGAGGACTGGTCTGTACTTGGCACAAAGGATAGCAATTGCTATCCAGCTTGGTAATGCGGCCAGCCTTCTGGGCACGTTGCCCATAGACATCGATGCGGCGGAGTTTTTTGATGCGTAAATGCGTTTTTTTTTTCTCAATTTTAAATTTTTTGTAACCCTATTTTATGTTTTGTTAATACCTGATATTGTAAATACTTGATTAAATTATGTAGTCCAACAATAATAGATACAAAATAATTTTGTGCGCTTAGTGAAAATATTCCCTGCTTTTCGCACTAGGCTTATGCCTGTGTTTTGAGAAAAATCCTTTCTAACTATAGCAGACAGCTTAACCTTGGAATTGACCTCAACAATAAAACTTCAATATTGTCCAAAATAATATGTTTTATGTAATCCCATGTGTATTATTAAGACGTGACTCAACTATGAATATTACCAACATCATTTACATATAGACAACTTAGTTTAATCAACAAATCCCATAAAGTTAAAATCGACAGCACCATTGGGAGTTTTATAGCGGATTTATATACTGATCAGTATAATATATTGTGTACTAAACGGTGTTTTCAATATCTATCTAAAATTAATAAAATTATATTGACTTTTAGAATTTTTTATTGATTTTTTTAATGAATTTATAAATGAAACTATATTTGAATAGTGAACTTAAAGAAAGAAAGAACTGAAAAGAATATTAGGTTCTTGTATGCAAATCAATAAAATTCTGTAACACTTATTGAATTGACTTGCTGGTAATGTACAAAATAATAATCTTTATGACGATAACTTTTTCAAAATCTCTCTCTCTACAGCCCATTAACGTCCCACTATGCGCACGGGCCTCCATCACTTTGGGAAGAGTTATGATCTATTGTACCGCCCTAATCAGGCTCTCACAGAAGTTGTTAACCGTGTATAATAAATATCCCTTAGCTGGGTTTTACAGCTCCCTAAGAAGTAAAATGGGTGGTGACACTTGTATTCTTATTACGTCCAAACACGTACATAATTGTATGCAAGCAAATTCGCTAGTTAGTAACAAAAACTATTAAATAAAAATATTACTAGCAATATTTGCGGCAAATAAAGTAATTAGTTAGTTTCAGAACTATATACATTTCATAATTCACTGGAGATAACTTCTGTAATCCCATATTATTCGTATCTTATCCTCCACTTAACAAACTTGTGCGTAATAAAGATCCTGAACTGAATTTCCCTTAACATCTCCCTGTTTTGTGTTCCCCAGGGGTCTGTATTTACTTTACTGTGTTATTCATGAACTCCTTTTGAATAAAGATGAATGATCAAGTCGAACTACTTTAAAAACTGATGATATCAATTTTAAAGTCAATTTAATACTTTTCAAGGAAGTTTAAGTAATGAGATGGAAATATTTAGTTTGCTCTAGGTATATTATTGAGCGGCCCCCAAAAATGTGTAGTGATAATATCGTCAAGTTCACGGGGAGCCATTGGATGCAAGTGGCACAATACCGAGTATAAATATATAATGCACCGACTTCATCGATTCCCTAACAGTGAGTGTTAACCGGTAACATATTATAGGTATAACACTTCTACTTCTTGTAGGTATTAAACTAAGGTTAAAATTCATAGTAAAATCTTAGACTTTAATAGAATTATTTTTATCTTAACGATTAGACAAACTTTTAATAAAAAATTAACTGTTTTTAGATTTTCGAGATCTCTACTAATTATAGAACTCCCTGAATAATAGATTAATATGCTAAAAAAACCTATATTCAATTAAGGGCCTACATCAATATTATCGTCGACATGTACACATTAACACAGCTAGTAGGTATAGAAATTGAAGAATTAGGGATATTTTTTTTGTTTACTCAAAATCTACTAAACATATTTTAATTCTGATTTACGTGTTTCTATATATAATAGTTACTTATGTTTTTAAAGTTATTTCATTAGTTAATACGCGATAATAGACCGAAAAATGAAAAAAATAAAAAATTAGAGAGGTTGTTTCGCTAAGATTTTCTATCGAGAAAACTTTTTTCAATCGCGTTTCTGAGTTTATGCGATCCTAGATCATATATTGAAAAAACATATACATAAAAATTAGAGCTCTAGCCATTCAATCTAAAGAAACAATGAAAACTTCGTACGTAGAAAAATGCACGAAGCTATTTTGGTATCCTCTTAATACAAAGTCTAATTTAAACATTTGATTACAGCTTAAATTGAATAAAAATATTTCTTATAAGTTACGAAGGGTAATCATTAGAGATCACTACCGTAGGACACTATTATATTACAAAATTACTTTACCGAACAAAATAAGATAAACAGAACAATAAATAACTGATACAATCAATTCTCTGTATTCAGAACTAAATGAAAACACGTTGCGTGAGAAATGAAATGAGTCTTCGGGGTGTGCTAATCGGAAAATTATTACCCAGTAGTACTTTAGGCAAAAAAAAAGAAAACACACCCTTTCGGCAGTTTTCCTTAGTTTTTTAGGGTTCCGTACCAAAAGATAAAATGGAACCCTATTACTGAGACTTCGCTGTCCCTCTATCCATGAACGGTGATAGCTATAGAGCTGAAAATCTCACAGTTTATGTACATCAGTTGATGCTATAACAACAAATACTCATCATCCGCATTTTCTGCCCTTATCCCGTTATAGAGAGGTGAGGAATATGACTAATATAGATAATGGTACCAATTCTAAGTGCACAACTAAACTTAAGTAAAAAATGAAAACAATAATGGCATATTTTGATTAATTGGCTATTTCGATGTGAACAATATACAGATTTTCCAATAATAATTTTATCTTACCACTACCTGCTGCCTGCGACTCCGTACGCGCGGAATTTAGAATTTTTTTCCCGTATTTGCGAGATTTTTCACTACTGCTTCGCTCCTATTGGTTTTAGCGTGATGTTATGTAGCCTATAGCCTTCCTCGATAGATGTGCTATCCAACACTGAAAAATATTTTCAAATCGGACCAGTGGTTCCTGAGATTAGCGCGTTCAAACAAACAAACAAACTCTTCAGCTTTATAATATAAAGTATAGTATAGATTGCCGAATCATGTCATTGATTTTTCACTTAAGTTTAGTTGGGCACGAAGAATCGGCACCATTAACAGCATGGAACCCTACGTGTGCGAGTCCAAACAGTACTTGGCCTGTTTTTTGCCAATAACTTTTCTTGAAGTTAGTATCAAAACTGTAATGAAATGGAAAATTTATGAAGTTTCTAACAATTTACTCGGATGACGTAATATTACCAGAAAATCAGTGAGCCGTAACAAATCTAGTTTACAAGAAATAACGTTAACGAAGCTAACTTCTATGGTAATACAATTTTACTTCAAAATATTTTAGCAATACTTTTTATTTTAGTAAACACGTTCAATCCCTTGCGAAGTGTAGGGAGAACCGTGTCCAACAGTGGGATAGAGATAGACCTAAGTTATGTAAGTATCTAATATCTTTACATGCATTGCATTGAGCTTGATTCTGTTTTTCTTAAACACGTAGAGAAGATTTAAATAATTATGTAATTTGTTAAGGTTTTTTAAATTCTACGAGTACGTCACGGGCAACAGTTATTTTCTAATACATCGATGTACGTGTATTATGAACCACACTCACTTTCTAGAAAAACTATTTCTACTTCACTTTACTCCGAAACATTTTTGTTATACTTTAATAAAGCAATATTAAGCAATAGTTACCGTACAATATCAGACACAGGCAGTGCATAATATTCAGAAGGCCTCGAATAAAGATGAAGCTATTAAAGGAGGAGGCAAGCCAACAGGGAAGTAAACGCACTCCGTGTTGACTTTGAGATGCGGAAAATGAAATGATAAAGAAGATTGTTTTGTCTGTAAATACGATTCTTTAGTTCATTTCTTTATGTAAATATTGTTTCTCTTTATTTCTACAACTGTATAACTGTGTTTTCTGTTAGATTTGTGCTATTATTAGACGGGCCTCGTGGTGGAGTGGGTCTCGGGTTCGATTCCCGGTCAGGACAATCATTTGTGTGATGGTTTTAATTGTCATACAAATGTTTGTACTGCGTCTGGGTGTTTACTATGTATTATAAGTATGTATTTACAAAAGAAAAGTAGTATATGTATTATATCCGTATTCTAGTATCCATAACACAAGCATATAAACTTAGCTTGGGACCAGAGGACGATATGTCCATGATTTATGTATTTATTTATTTATTTATTATTATCACTATTGATTAACTTTATCACTAACTAGCTGTTGCCGGAAACTTCGTGTGCTTAGGATTTAGAAAATGTTCTCCGTTTTTGCAACATTTTTCATTAATGCTTAGCTCCTGTTGGTCGCAGCGCTATGCTATGTACTCTAAAGCCTTCTAAAAAGAATTATTCAATTCGAACCAGTAGTTCCTGAGATTATGATTCAAACAAACAAACTCTTCAGCTTTATAGTATGGATGTTCGTAAAATTTTATTCATTTTAATTCTAATGGGTAATTGCCAAAAGTAAAGAACGAATATTTAAATGTTTTTTTAACCGATATTAAGGTACAGTCTCCATCAGTGTTATAGCCTTATTATGAAAATATATAGAATTGGATGAAGAAAGACGCAGGCTAAAAGCTAGTTAAATGTATAAACAACACATCATAGTGAGATGGTACACAGTATCAAGATTTTTAGATCTTATTAAACTAATATTTGATTCAGTTTCACAATCGTTATCAAATAGATATTACAACCAAAAATGCCATGAAGCATATCATTTTAATTACAATAAATTCAATAGCTAAATCTCAATTGCAGTGAGGTAATTATTGCAAATTAATACAATCCGTCTTACAAATCATTCTTAACTAGATTTAGATATAATAATGTTGAAACAAATAAAAATAAGCTTAGTTTTTATGCTCTATCTGCCTCTCTGCAAGTTGATATCTTAGTGACTTAAAGCATTAATCCAATAAGAGTGGGCTTGGGCAAACGGCCCTCACTGAAAAAGGTACGAAAGCAATTTTGCGCGGTGCGTGCTTAGCAACCAATCTTAGTACGTTGTAGTATTAGTGTGTGCTGTAATAAAACAGCTTTTGTAAAGATTCCATTCAAAATTCACCATTATTCTGCCTTGATTCCGTTATTTGGGGTTGGTGCAACATTTCTTTTTCTTCGTTATTTTTGTGCCACCTCCCGTTGATTTGAAACTCTTAGCTGAGTGACTATAAGACGCACGCGGAGTATACTAGAACTCAACCAACACTCATTTATCACAAGAGATGAGAGGTATAAGCAGCTGTAAAAGTGTTGCCAGCTTGCCCAGTTAAGTCCGCCAAGTTGTTTTTCATAAACGAGGATTGATGTACCAGATGTTACCCTATTTTATACTTTTATATTCGCCACGTCGTTGCGTCATCTAATGAAAATCGAACCATGCGGCAAAGTCGTTAGAGCTGCTGGAATTAACAGCTATTTCACTGTATTATTACAAACTTGCTATCGATTTTACAATAGCTACAAATTTCTTTTCCATTATAAATTAACTTCGAGATTTCCCTATGTATTTTATTTTCAAATAGAAAATATCTCAGATTAAATTGTGGTTCAAAAAGAAAAATAATTTTGTAATTGTTGCCTTAATAATTGGCATTTGAATATTCCTTTCGTAATATTAACCGTAAAGGAAACAAAAAAGAAATCTAACGAAGGTTAAAATCGTACAATTATTATAATACACCTTAAGAAATAATTGCCTGACGTTTAAATTCATTTTTTTTTCTTAATTTAATAAGGTATTATTTCCTCTCCATTCGTTTGCGGCCCACCCCAATTACTCTGTTTGTATTTATTATGACTAATCCTGTTGATAAAATGCTTACGTCCCCACTTCAGATATTCAACAGACTTAAGATGTAATAAAAATATGTATTTTCTTTTGATATTGTTTCCTAATTGGCATTTAAAATTGTATTTTGTGTATTGTACCGTAGCTATATTAATATAATACCACAAATTTTCAAAGATGTAGGTTTTTTCTAATGAATTTGGTATCCATAAATATAGTGTCCGTGTAGTGATGATTAAGCATACCAGTGTCACAAACCAATTTCCTCTTTAGAATGCTGTAAAAGTCAGGTGAGGGATAATACGTACAGTTAACACTCTCTTTGAGAGACGGAAAACTCGTAACTAAACCCAATGCTAACACGTCTGTTGTAACATGTCGGCCGTTTACGCCGTGAATGGAACTGCCTGGCAAATTCGTATTATGAGTATATTATTGACAGCGAATCAGTGGTCACGTGACTTCAGGGTGATATCGGCCCGACTTTTGTTTCAGTGGCTGGCGTTAAGCGTATTACGAGCGCAAATTTGACATGTAGTTGATCGTTTTAACTATCTAGAAGTGACAAGTAAATCCATTCAATAGAAGCTGCTAAATTGTTACGTATAATAAATTGTTTTGGTTTATTTAGAATTAAAAGTAACTATTAGCTACATATTAACGATGGGTGATGAATTGGAGGTGTTTGAATTTTTGAACAGCGACGATGATGAACAAAACACTAGTCGAATGCGAAATAAGTTAAATATAAAAAATTATATTAATATATTATTAAAATAATTATTCATTACAATAATATCGCCATGTGTATTAAAGTTACTTTCAAGCGAATCATCAAACAAAAAATATTCTTTAAATAAACTTAAATACCCGTTCTAGGATAATGAAAAACTGTGCCTACGTTCTCGCTATATCAGCTGACAGTTCAAATGAAGGGTGTCGTTCCAAAACTAAATCCCAAAACATAGATGAATTATATAAAATAAGAAAATCTAAATATAAAAATAGATAATAGTATTACCGTTCTTTTCTTTTATATAATGGTCTAAGTAACTAGTGTTTAGCAAATATATTACATTTTGTATTATATTGAATACAAAAAAAATTGAAAAATATAACCGTAACTAGCCGATAAACACAATAATTAAGTTTCCGAACGACTCTATCAAAAAGCTTTACACGGCCATAGACACTTATTCGATTAAAAAGTCGGCTAGTTTTATGTATGTCATAATACAAATTAAAAGTCAGGGCCCTTAGTCGGGTATTTCAACGGTGTCACAACTGTACCATTATTGTACCATTATGGTGCAATTGTAAAGTTTTTGGTAGTCTACTATTATTGTCTCGTCATAACGACCTCATCATTGACTTACAATCGTCAAAGTGACATAAATTGCTAGTCTCGTACACAACTGCTTCACAATTGCAATTCAATGACTGAAATGTTTCGGTAGTCTGCTATTTTGAATTTGACAGTAATATTTTTAAATTGTCCTGTGTCGACAGATTGCCATAAATAAAAAATAGATAGATAGAAATATTAGAAATTGTTCTTAGTAATTTATTGCAATTTACTAATCTCCTAAACTTCACATTGCTTTTTATACTAATAAATAGTATGTACAAATATATCTAAACGAAGTCTAGCATGATTAAATGTTTAAATTTATTAGTAGTTTTTCGAAAATCACTTCAACTAACGCATTTTTTAAAAACGGCAACACATACATACCATTCTAACACAATTCATAGATAAAAGAGACCGAAAATTCAATGCATAGATAAAAGAGATCGACAATTCTATTACCATTGAACGACCGTTATGAACGCATATAGCAGGGCCCTGAGTCGGGTATTTCAACGGTGTCACAACTGTACCATTATTGTACCATTATGGTGCAATAGTAAAGTTTTTGGTAGTCTACTATTAATGTGTCGTCATAACGACTTCATCATTGTCTTACAATTGTCAAAGTGACATAAATTGCTAGTCTCGTACACAACTGCTTCACAATTGCAATTCAATGACTGAAATGTTTCGGTAGTCTGCTATTTTGAATTTGACAGTAATATTTTTAAATTGTCCTGTGTCGACAGATTGCCATAAATAAAAAATAGATAGATAGAAATATTAGAAATTGTTCTTTGTAATTTATTGCAATTTACTAATCTCCTAAACTTCACATTGCTTTTTATACTAATAAATAGTATGTACAAATATATTTAAACGAAGTCTAGCATGATTAAATGTTTAAATTTATTAGTAGTTTTTCGAAAATCACTTCAACTAACGCATTTTTTAAAAACGGCAACACATACATACCATTCTAACACAATCCATAGATAAAAGAGACCGAAAATTCAATGCATAGATAAAAGAGATCGACAATTCTATTACCATTGAAAGACCGTTATGACGGCATATAGCAGACTACGGATATTTGACTTCAATTGCAACGGTATCGTGCCGGTATTGTGCCGGTATGACAATTGTTCCAAAATAGTGGACTTGAGCACCAGACTACGGATATTTGACTTCAATTGCAACGATATCGTGCCGGTATCGTGCCGGTATGACAATTGTTCCAAAATAGTAGACTTGAGCACCAGGCCGTTTGCCGCCGTCAACAGAATCGCCTGGAACTTGCAATACTTGCATGATATTTTGAAAGCTCATAATACGCCTGCTGTACCTAGACCATAATCTCTGCCGAAATGGAGGAGGCTCGTGCCCAACAGTGGGACGTTAAATACGTTAATGGGCTGGAGAGAGAGAAATATAAAGTACCTACTCAGTACATTTGATTTTAATAAAGGTACTTCGTGCTGATTTATGCAAAGAAATTTAATTTATTCCGAAGGATTGCTTGACCTTTAAATTTTCCTTCCACCTTTTTTCCCAATATTGCTTTTTTTGAAAAATGGAAACATTTAATTTTTGGTAAAGATTTATGCTTTAACTTTCCATTTCATACATATTTATAACATTATTGTATCTAATACATAATTTAATTACTTATATGAGTTTTAAATTACTATAACTATAAATGGATTATGTAATACAATAATGTTTAGAAAGGAATAATATATTTGTTCGGTAAACAATATTGAGTGTTAAAATAAAAATGTACAAAAGACCACTTGAGTAACGTAGTACAGCGGCCGTATTATGAGCTCTTATTCCCAGGCCGTTTACGCCGTGAATGGAACGGCCTGGCAAATTCTTATTATGAGTATATTATTGACAGCGAATCAGTGGTCACGTGACTTCAGACTGATATCGGCCCGACTTTTGTTTCACTGGCTGGCGTTAAGCGTATTACGAGCGCAAATTTGACATGTAGTTGATCGTTTTAACTATCTAGAAGTGACAAGTAAATCCATTCAATAGAAGCTGCTACATTGTTACGTATAATAAATTGTTTTGGTTTATTTAGAATTTATTTATTTATTTATTTATTATACATAACAAATATACAACATTACAGTTTAAAAACTAATGCGTTATACATATAAAACGTAATAATAATAAAAAATAATAGAAAAAGTTATGTGAAATAGAATAAACTAGCAGAAAACAAACTTAATTTTTATTTTTTAATTTAATGAAATTCTAATTAGATTAATTAATTAATAATTAATTAACTTTCCAAAAACATCACATACATGCACTGAACTTGTAAACTCTGTATAACACAAGGTGCATCATGATTCTATCATTCAATCCATTTTAATATAACCCTGTCTCCCGTGCTAGTATAAGCTGTATTACGGGAGACAGTGTCTTCACCCTATAGCAAGTAACATAATTTATATCAATAAAAAGCGATATAGTTTGTCTTTCTTTACGATGTATACAAAATATCGAAATAAAGTATTTGAATACGTGAACTAAAAACAGTATACTATTGAAAATAAAGGGTAGTTTGCAAAAAAGTGGATACAAATATCTTATACAGTGCAATACATAATGAAACATTTTACGCGTGTCGTCATGTTAAGGTGAGTTCCAACTGATAAGCGAGTAGCGATTTTATACAATATAGATTTATATTATAAATATATAGTTGTTTTATTTATTTACATTATCGACGTGTTGTTTTTATATGATTATGAGTGTGTATAATGTGTGTATATGTATGTAGTGTGTGTGCGTGCGTGTATGCGTATGTGAATATGTGTATTTGTATATGTGTGTGTGGGTATGTGTGTGAGCGGTTTTTACCTCAACAGCTCCTCGGTATCATTATAATTTCGGGTTAAAAGCCAAGACTTCAGTGTAGTCTTACATCGGTTTAAGGTAAGTGCATAAATTGGAACAGACTTATTCACTTTGTTATAAATTCGAGAGGCTGCAACATAATATTGTCGTCCTGCGAGCGCTGTACGATGTGGGACAACGCTACAAACCTCCCGTCTTCTTCGTGTCATCACAGTATTGTAAGGTAATGTGGAATGTTTGTTTAAAATGACCTGTAATATATACATTTGCCGTACTGTGAGCACCTCGCAATCACTGTACAACATCACAGTAGGATATCTCCGAGGCTTACGGGCTAGTGTTTTCAAGATTGCGCGTTGCGCACGTTCTAGGCGTAAGAGATATGTCTTGTCAGTCCCACCCCATGATGTTATGCAATACCGCAATATAGACTGAGCTAACGCGCAGTACACAGTCATTATAGTTTTAAAGTCGGCACGGTAACTCAGTTTTTTAAATATAGGTATAAGCTTTCTTATTCTACTGGTTAGGTTGTTGATATGGTTATGCCAACTGAAAGTGCTGTCCATGATAACACCGAGATACTTAATTTCTTTTGTTCGAACGAGAGAAGGACAGTTACAGTGGTGGGTTACTGAATTACAGCCTGTTATTAGAAATTCACCAATTGGTTGAGCGTATTCTCTATGAGCGAAAGTAATATATTTAGATTTTTCTATATTCAGAGTTAGTAAGTTGTGCGTGAGCCACGACTTTATTTTAAACAGGGCGTTGTTTGTGTTTAATCGTGCCTGGTCCCAATTAGTGCCATATGTTATGAGTGCGGTATCATCTGCATAAGAGACTATTTTACAGTTTGGTAGTTTAAGCAGACATAAGTTATTTATGTATATGAGAATTAAAAGTAACTATTATCTACATATTAACGATGGGTAATGAATTGGAGGTGTTTGAATTTTCGGAGAGCGACGATGATGAACAAAACACTAGTCGAATGCGAAATAAGTAAAAAATATAAAAAATAATATTAATATATTACTAAAATAATTATTCATTACAATAATATCGCCATGTGTATTAAAGTTACTTTCATGCGAATCATCAAACAAAAAATATTTTTTTTAAAAACTTAATAGTCCGTTCTAGGATAATGAAAAACTAAGCCTATGTTCCCGCTAACTTATGTTTAGCAAATATATTATATTTTGTATTATATTGAATATAAAAAAAATTGTAAAATATAACCGTAACTAGCCGATAAACATAATAATTAAGTTTCCGAATGGTCGATGATCATCGAAAAAGAGTTCTCATTGGAATGTTATATACTGGCAGGAACTTATATCATTCTGAAGAGTAACTTTCAAAAGACGTCTCAGCAAAAACTTCAATTATCAATCACTCTTAGAGATGATGAGATTAGTAGAGACTTTAAAGCCCCATCACCACAACAAACTCCCTGAGCTTTATTTTATTTTTACATCTCGTCATACTATAGATAAAATATTGATTGTCATACTTAGTCATAGAGGCACGGTGGTTATGAATAGTATGCATGATTATGTTTAAAATGAGGTAGAATAGTTCACTCTCGGATATCCTTTTACTTTCGCCCCGATAGTGATTTTTCTCAACACTTTCTTCATCCATCATCTACAATCTTTTGTCCAAAGTATATATAATATCTAAACAAATTATAACAGTTTTAATCGTCATAAGCGCTACGGCAGGGACAGTTTTTATACAGCCGTACAAACATCTAATTAGAACATTCTCGCAATTGCGTTTTGTTTTTGGTTATTTTTAAAAAAGCAGTCACGTCCGGACAGTCCGTTTCCTTTTTTATATTTAACTTAAGTATTCAAAACACCTAAAATCTCTTAATGACTGTTATAATGTAAATTATGAAAGTGCATAACAAATTTCATAATACATTTAACTTTCAGTAGGCGCGCGAGTTCATGTCTATCGGGGCCTGAGGTGACGCGCGGGGGCAGCGCGCCCCTCCTTCACCCACCTCGTCGCATTCGTCCGCTGTCGAGGACGAATGCGGCGAGGTGGGTGAAGGAGGGGCGCGCTGCCCCCGCGCGTCACCTCAGGCCCCGATAGACATGAACTCGCGCGCCTACTGTACATAATACACAATCCTTTATTTAATTTTAATGAATATTTTGAGTTATGTTTTATCTACATCTTTTTATTATAGTCTCTTGACTATAATACAAAAGTTCTACTAGTAAGCAATACAAAAGTAATACAAAAGTACAAAAGTTCTAAACACATTCCATATATCATTCATTCCATATATAGACAATGTTAATTTAAACAAACACAAATTAATTAGGTAATATTTATTCCAGTTTCATGCATTATTAAAAGATGTTTGTAAGACTAAAATAAATCACGATCGATATACATAATTTTTTCCTATTAACGTATACGTTTATTAACATCAAACCACATTAGCCCCCTGACGACAGTTTCCTTAGTTCACCATAATAATATTTTCATCTTTATTCAAAGAGGCCTATGAATAAAACAAGACACGCTCTTGGGGACGCCAATACGCTGAATTCATAAGATGTTCAACGGTCTTAACTTTATTAATTATGTTGTTAAATGTAAAATGGGGAATTTAATGACACAATGTAATATCATTATCACAGAGATGACAAATACACGTCATCACTTCCACAGGTACTCGTCTCGTAATCCTCAACAATACGGAAACTACATAATGCGATGAATTTTGTCATGTTCACATAAGCATTCATGTATTTCATCCAATACGACACTGAGTGAAGCTTAGACAAACAAGGAAATGTCGCAATGCCGAGAACATTCCAGATTTCCCTTGTCATCTTTCGTTACTATAATTTATATAAAGAGACCCTCTGTAGGCAAGTTAAGAGGTTATTAAGAGCGCCAAAATGTAATACAATAAAAACTTCATAGACGGTAAATAATAGAAGCACTTAAAGTGAAATGCATTTTAAGATTGGTTGTAGTGATGACAAAGGGGACGTTGACTTTGTTATTAGCAGCTATTGTGTGCAGACGTGTGATGTGCCTAAGGCGTCAATATTCCACCCCAATAAATAACAAGTGGCTGAGCCGCGAACACAATTTAACTTGAAATAAAATTTTGTTATCCCTCGCAATGAATAGGTAGTATATGGTTTGGAAGAGAAGGGCGCCTTCTCCTATCTTACGTTATATCGGTTCGGGTAGACCTCGTAAGTTTCCGATTCTCTGATTTCTTTGTGTTTTATGTGCCTAATGATATGAGTAAAGTTACGAATGGGATTAAAGTTAAATGGAATTTGGATGTCAGTAACTTTTTTCTACAGTTATATTTTGAATTTCATTTGTGAACGTGCATGAATATTAAACTAAATCATCACTACCATTTACAGACTATAAGTAGAATAACACAGAGAGCGTACTTTACTTTAAATCCTACTAATATTATAAACTAGCTGTTGCCCTCGACTCCGTCCGCGTAGAATTTAGGAAATTTTCCCCGTTTTTGCAACATTTTTAACTACTGCTTGAGTGAGAGTATTATAAACGTAAGAGTAAACAAATATAATCAGAATGAACGAACTGCTAAGCTATCAGGAGTTACACGTGTTATTGTCAACCATAAAATATAGATATGTGCTGTTTCGGGATATTTTTTAGACAATTTTATGTAGGATATTTCCGTCATACATGATTTCTATGTAACTTTAACCATTAAGGCTGCACACGCGACGGAAGCTTAAAAAATGGAGCACCTTTTCCCGTTTTCCCAACATTTCCCTTCACTACTCTGCTCCTATTGATTGTAGCGTGATGAAAAGTATACTATAACCTGCCAAGGAGTATGAAGAATAATTGTACCAAGTTTCGGTAAAATCCGTCGAGTAGTTTTTGTTTCTATAAGGAACATACAGACGGACAGACAGACAGACAGACAAAAATTTTACTGATTGCATTTATGGCATCAGTATCGATCACTAATCACCCCCTGATAGTTATTTTGAAAATATATTTCATGTACAGAATTGACCTCTCTTCAGATTTATTATAAGTATAGATGTGAAAGTTTGTGAGTATGGATGTTTGTTACTCTTTCACGCTAAAACTACTGAATAGATTTAAATAAAACTACAATAATGTAGCTTATACGAAAGAATAACACACAGGGTACAATTTTTGAAGAAATTGTGTGATATGTCCAAAATGTGACGATAAGTGTCAAGTAGGTACCAAAGCAAGCTGCTTTGGAAGTTGACACTACTTACTGTCTCATTTTTTATCCTTTTTACCGCCCGTAACAGCGCAGGGCGCAGCTAGTAGTTAAATATTCTTTAGTCATTATCAACGATATTTTCACGTAAAATGTTTTTAAATTTCCATTCGAAAACTTAGTGCTAAACAAGATTATTTTTTGTAAACAACTTTCTTTGTATGAACAAATACAGACCTGTAAGTCTGATATCAGTTTCAGAAAAGTTTCACTAACGTTTGGTGCAAACATCTCAAATCTTCGGGGATTTTCGTGCATCTTCGTTGATCTTCGGTTCGTGCGTCAACCTCACATCTATTTCCCTATTTTGTTTACATCGTCTTGTGGCTTTAGCATGTTCTCTTGTTTATTATCTGAACACAGTGTAATTATGTAAACAAAACACTTTTGAGTGGGTACCATATTTTGGTTTTATACGCCTTGATAATCAAATTATCTTGTAACAATGTTTAAATTCTGTTTAAAATATTTAATGTAATAAATAAAACTTTAAGTTTAAGCAGGCTCTTTCTATATTATAATATCTTGTTATAGTATTATCTTTTAATTTAACTTCACCATTTTCATCAAAGTTGTTCTCAAATGAATCCTTTTCCGTCCTCATTTACGTCAACGCTATGTAACAGAGAAACTAAATTTTTAACTTTATATTTTGTAATAACTTTTTAATAGCATCTAAGCTTTCTGAAATATATTACTTACTCTAATCTACGATTACGTACGCGTTACCAATCAAACCCTGACAAATCTTCACTTATGAACAAAGTCGTTTTTTTTGTACGTATGTCCATATTTAACCTTATAAATAATTAAATAAATATACATGGACATTTCACACAACGTCCTCTGGTCCCAAGCTAAGCTTATTATGCTTGTGTTATGGGTACCAGAATACGGATATAATACATAAACTACTTTTTTTATAAATACGTACTTATAATACATAGTAAACACCCAGACGCAGTACAAACATTTGTATGACAATTATAAATATTATACAAATTATCCCAAGCGGGAATCGAACCCGCGACGTCGTGAACGGTAGTCCGTTACCTGAACCACTAAGCCACTATATCTTCAAAACTACGTAATGGATTTTGATGTGGGCTTTTCTACGTAGATGGAGTAGGTGAAGAGGATTATTTTTTGTATAATTCATCAGAGTTTAGTTTTTAAATATTAGTTATGTATATAAACCTTTCTGTTAAACCACACTATCTAATAAAAAAAGAACATTAAAATCTGTACTGTTAAAGATTAAGACTCACATAAGATCATACAGAAACAACAACTTCTTTTTATAATAAGAAAACACATAAATGTAATTCTTTAATTTACCTAAATAAATAACAAAGTGAGGGTAATTCATCGTGCGATGGGTTCTGTACAACATGTTTATTTTCAACGCTATGCCTAATGAAGTGAAAGGGAATGATGGATGACATGGGAACAGGTCGGACAGCGCTGTTGTTCGCAATATTTCTATAGCAAATCTTTGTACAATAATGTCCACACATTTTACTTTAACAATAATTCACTGCCTCAAAGGTACATATCGTATTATATGGTTGATTTAAAAATAAACATGTGGGAAAAGACTAATATAAAATCAATCTCTGTTTATGAGGGCGCTATCAATACAACTAAATAGTTTAATGTAGTAGATACTTCAACATTTATCTAAGGAGATAATCTGAAAAAGAAGATAGCTATTTTCTTCTTAGGTAACTGTTGTAGTTAATAATGTATAATGTAGTAATTAAGTTAATAATTTTTACACTATCCGCTTCCCGCGAATTCGTACGCGTGGAATTTAGAAATTTTTCCCCTTTTTTCACTGATGCTTCGCTCCTATTTGTCGCAGCGTGATGTTATCCTTCCTCGGTAAATATCGGTATTGGCCAACATTGAAAGAATTTTTCAAATCGGACGATTATGAAATAGTTTAAAAATGTCATTTGCCATAACCTATTCACCGACAATCTAACAAGTTCTAAATTAAATCATTAAAATTACTTACGGTTTTTTATTTATACTAATTAGTTCTCTTTACACTAAATTTTAGCTAAGAGCTTACTCTTTCGGTCACTACTTAAATCATGCCTCAATATATAAAAAGGTAGTAAAAGAAATGAAAATAAAACTCTCCATTAATTATTATATGAACTATATATATTCGGCGCAATGCAAATTTCTATGTAAGTAGGGCACATTTTAGCCAAATCATTGTCTATTTGGCTACGTTTCATATTTGAAATGGGAGCGATCTGCCAAATATGCTTTTTATTGTTACTAAGTATAATTCGATAGTACCAACTGACTTGGATATAAAATTTTATTGTTCACGGTACTAATATAACAACGTAAATATTAGTAAATTTTTACAACTTATTTAAGGAGGTGCTTTTATACAAGCAATATGATAGCAAGCAGGTAGGTACTAAAGGTTGCAAAACTATTGCAACCTTCGTGCTTATCCTATGCGTCCTAAGTGCTTATGACAATTCGCATCACTACTTTTAGACGTAGTCTACAGTTTTGTAACGCATTAGTTTTGAAACGCATGTCAGGCAGGAAGATGAAGAAAATAAGCCTTATTAGAGTTAAATATTCTCTAACATTTGCGCGACGCATTTATTTAAATTAAACCTAAAAAACCTAAATAAAATCCAATAAAACACCTTTCTTTTATACAAAAGGTGACTAATCAATGTATTTTACACAATAGTCACAATACCTTGTCATAAATACCAGTAAGTTCGTAAACACCATGTTTCATTATTATGAAACAGAAACCTGTGGGGGCTTAAAATCTCACATTCGGTGAATCGTTGTCGCTTTAATTAACGTTGTCTACAATGTCACCATTAAGTCGGTGTTGTCTGGTTGCGTCTATAACAATGCCAGCAATGAGCCTTTGTTTGCATAACTCTGTTGTTTAGATACCTCGGTGTTACTGCGAAGTCGCGCATCTCGTTTCATTATACATTGCGCGCTAAGTACTATAAATTTAAAAGGATACTGTCAACACATCTAAGAATAAACATCAATGGAACGTGTTTGAATGTTGCGTTTTCTCTTGTCGTTGTTTACTACCATCCTTACACGACTCAATTTTGTGATGATAATTGGAATCACGCCGATATTCCTACGTGCCGTTAGCCTTTTGTTATCTATGAGTTATGAGTTTATAGCCAATTAAGAGAGGAATAACAAACCCTCGACTATATTAACACTTACTCAATGGCATCCCATTGTATTACTTTATTGTTACATCGAGCTTTCCAATGACCATGAAGCTTAAGTATGTGACTTTATTAAATACAACAAAACATTATAATAGGTTACAAGTGATTGAGAGGTATATTATAGAGATATCGCTGATGATTATTATGCATATATATTATATCTATTAGGTTATTTGTCTTACGGTTTAATAAGTTTTCTAATAAACATTTTACAGTGAAATCAATTATAAATTCAGAGTGTGGATAATATTTAAATAAAACCGTTCAAGTAAGAGTTAGACAAATATACGAAAGGTTGAAATAATGGGATATTATTCGTTATGTTACCTACGCAAATAACGGGATGAGGAGAAGAGAATGATGATAAATAAATAAATATTCACGAACATTTCACACAACGTCCTCTGGTCCCAAGCTAAGCTTATATGCTTGTGTTGTGTTGTGGGTACCACAATACGGATAGAATACATACACTACTTTTTTGTAAATACATACTTATAATACATAGAAATACCCAGACGCAGTACAAACATTTGTATGACAATTAGAAAAATCACACAAATGATTGTCCCGAGCGGGAATCGAACCCGCGACCTCTTGATCGGCAATCCGTTACATGAACCACTCAACCACGAGGCTCGTCGTGATGTTGAGTATTTGTACATACAACATCAACTAATGACTAAATCTGTGAAATTTTCAGCTGTCTAGTTGTCGCTGTTCAAGAGATACACCCTTGTAACAGACGGACGAAAAAACAGCGAAGTCTCAATAATAGGGCCCCGTTTAACCTTTTGAGCCTAAACTTCTTCTAGAACGAATAAATAAATTTCCCAATCTAATTTCCAAAGGTTAGCCTATTCAAATAAGTAAAAAAAAAATAGGTACAGCTATAATGTAAATAAGCACGCCTAGTCAGATTGCTAGACTAAGATCCTCTTACGAAAACAAGTTATTTGAAAGCAAATAACAAATAATTCAAATTTTAATAGATAAATTAGCATCTCTAAAAATATTTATCAAAAGTTCGGTAAACTACGGTTTCTTAAAACTCGGTAATTTATAAAATCAACAGTTTATGGAATGAAACTACAGTTAATAGGATACACATCGCTGTTATTTCGCTAAAATGTTTGCTCTACGTGAGTTTTTTTTTCTAAATAAAAAAAGTACTAGAAATACTTAAAAATCATCTTGAAATGTAAATATGTAGAGGTTTTGTTTGGTTTGGTTTTTACAATCTAGCCTATCAAACTAATGAGTAATTTACCTAATTCTAACTTAAATTTCTATGATTTAATAATATATGATTTACTTCAAAAAGTGTCCATTAAGGGCCTACATCAATATTTTATCGTCGACATGTACATATTAACACAGCTAGTAGGTATAGAAAATGAAGAATTAGTGATATTTTTTTTGTTTAATCAAAATCTACTAAATATATTTTAATTCTGATTTACGTGTTTCTATATATAATAGTTACTTATGTTTTTAAAGTTATTTCATTAGTTAATACGCGATAACAGACCGACAAACGAAAAAAATAAAAAATTAGAGAGGTTGTTTCGCCAAGATTTTCTATCGAGAAAACTTTTTTCAATCGCGTTTCTTAGTTTATGCGATCCTAGATCATATATTGAAAAAACATATACTTAAAAATTAGAGCTCTAGCCATTCAATCTAAAGAAACAATGAAAACTTCGTACGTAGAAAAATGCACGAAGCTATTTTGGTATCCTCTTAACACCTATCTTACTGTCTCTATTAAGGGGAAGACACTTTGTTCATAAATGTTCTTTATAAGAAGCACTGACACACTGCACTACACATCACTAACACTACTAATAAAGTAAATCAAAAGGGCTAAAATAAATGATGATAACCTTACCTTAAAGAGTTCTTATATGAACATAATAACCTAAATTAAATACCTATTAATTCTTATCTTTCTATGTAACTGAACAAAAATACTCCTTGTGAAAGTGTTATCAGCTTGAAATAAATCATAGAGCCTTTACTCCACCTCTCAGATAAGAAACTTACTCTTACTTACTTGAGATTTAGATGCTTTCAGTTTTATGACTTGAGATAATCACGTATACTTGCAATTAAATATGAAATTTATTAATAAATGTCTATTTACATAAAAAAACTAGTTTTTGTAGTCTCTCCGTATTCTGGTACCCAGAATACAAGTATATAAGCTTAGCTTGGGACCAGAGGTCTTTGTGTAAAATATCCATGGATATTTATAAATATTTATTTTTATTATATACATAACTTTACTGAAGTAATTACTAGCGGCTAATCGCCGATATCTTTTTATAAAAATTCTTCGTTTCGTAGCATTATTTGCACCACTTTAATTTGCCTAATCAAATCTTGATCCTCAAGAATAAATATTTGCTCTTTAAATTACACTGAATGTTAAAGAGTTAGTTAACTTGATAGAAAAGCAATATCTAGTTTACTGCGGTATCACCGCAAGAATCCGCTCTTTCTGCATAAATAACGTCCCAGTAGGCATTTACATTTTAAATTGTCGAAGATTCTATTTTCTGATTGTGTTTAACTGGTTTTGTTTTGCTATGTTGTATTTACAAGTATTTATTCACGATAAGATCGGCGTAGCTGTTTGAAATCTTAAGTCAAAGTCTAAATTTTTTATTTCAAGTTGGCATGTTTTACAAGCTCTTTTGAAACGTCAGAAACTAGGTGTAAATAAGTAATATATTATTTTATTTTATTATTTGATACCAGTCAGTCTATGCCCATATAATCTATACCATTTATCACATAAAAATTGATATAATTTCTGTGAAAATAATAGTAAATGAAAAAAAAAATTTGTTAACTATTAAATTTTCACCGTGCGACTATTCTTAAAATGTATCTAAATACCAATTTAACATGTTATTTGTGTGCTGCTTAATTAATCCAATTCAAGGTTATCTTAATTTACCGCATATTCTCATTTGGTTACTCCCGGACGACATGAAGATTACGATTACATAATCCCAGTCGAAGCTATTAGGAGCTACGACCCACATTTGGTAATAGTCTCAGTGATCAATCCACTGGAACTCATATCACGGATTAAGTGTCACGGATCTAGAGGACAATCTTGCCACAAAATGGTCCGTAAATCATTAAGCAAAATCCTAAGTTTAACTTAAGATTAAAGATTAATCATCATTGGAACTTCAGACGAGATTGAAGTTAGATATTTAGATCTTAATGGTTATGTATCTACGTATTGGTCATCTATACTTAATATTATAAAGCTGAAGAATATGTTTGTTTGTTTTTTGAACGAGCTAATCTCAGGAACCATTGCAGCATTGGTCGGATTAGAAAAATTCTTTCATTGTTGGATAGTACATTTATCGAGAAAGGCTATAGGCTATATAACATCACGCTGCGACCAATAGCAGCAAAGCACCAGTAAAAATGTTGTATAAACTGAAAATTTTTCTAAATTTCACACGTACCGAGTCTCGGGCAAACACTAGCTGTGTGTAATAAAAGTATTCAAATTAATGAAATGTCTAAAATACACGACTAATAAAAGGGAATTCTTGAATCTAATACCCAGGTTATCACTATGTATTATAATATTATATCAATTGTAATCATGTCGTAGGTAAATTATGTTAATAGTTACATATCTAGTAACTATTAACATAATTTACCTACATGATATGAAAGTATTTTAGAAAAAAGGAAATAAAATAATATAAATAAATAAAATAAATAAATATTCACAGACATTTCACACAACGTCCTCTGGTCCCAAGCTAAGCTTATTATGCTTGTGTTATGGGTACCAGAATACGGATATAATACATAAACTACTTTTCTTTTGTAAATACATACTTATAATACATAGAAACACCCAGACGCAGGACAAACATTTGTATAACATTTATAAACATCACACAAATGATTGTCCGAGGCGGGAATCGAACCCGCGACCTCTTGATCGGCATTCCGCAATATATACCACTACACCACGAAGCCCGTCAAATAATCTATAAAATAAAAAATAAGTTTCAAATTTTACGTACGTATATAAATAAATGTATCGCAAAAATAATGGTTTGAGACCCCTGATTGTATAAATCGTGAATAATTGGCAAAGTTTATGCGAGAGCTAATAGCTTATAAAACAGTCTACATTGCTAGATTATACATTCGGTTATCGCATAAAATACGCAATGATATGGTCCTACATTAAGGCCATTAAATTCAAAAAGGGCGTTTACTTTAACAATATCTAACATAAGGCTTTAAAATCTATCTATCAATTGAGACTACTAATTCATTCTTTAGTGATATTTCTAAATCCATTTAAAAGAGGACGCATTGGGGTGATTGCACAACTATCGTGCATATATGACCACACGTATAAACCTAAACAAAACCAAGTATTTTTATACTAGCTATTGCCCGCGACTCCATCCGCGTGGAGTTTAGAAAATATTCCCGTTTTTGCAACATTTTTCAGTACTGCTTCGCTTTTACTGGTCGTAGCGTGATGTTATATAGCCTAAAGCCTTCCTCGATAAATGCCCTATCTAACATTGAAAGAATTTATTAAATCGGACCCGTAGTCCCTGATATTAGCGCGTATTAGTATAGATATAGCCTTTCCGTCTGTCTACCATCATGAAAAACAGGCATGACGTTCAGTACGTATATTAACAAAGGCTCTAGCTTTGATACATAAGCAGATAACATTATAATTATAAACACGTCTGCTCCTTATTTTAATTTACCAAAATGATATGTTCTTTATTCTGACAGAAAAAGAAAACGTGATCTTTGATGTTGTACCTTCAAAGAGACGACGAGATTCGCGTATGGTACGTGATACGTAATACTTACTGTATTAGGACGTAACCAGAATGCTAAAAATATTTTGATACGTGCCACTTCCTTCAATGCTTTTAGCTTTTTAGAGACCTCTTTTTAACAGATACCTACTAAAATAAAGAATAAAAAAAATTTGATTGTTTGTAGGCTTGGAAAGTACTGGGCTTATTTTAAAAATTATTTCGTTGTAGAGACGATTCAGTTGATGATAATATGACGGCTTACACAAAAGTTGAGACGAAGAAAAGTGCTGCGCTAACCCCAAATAATTTGGGATAAGAACAGAAAGAGAAGATTTTTTTATTTAAAACTTACGAACAAGTGGTATAAAGGCGGACTTAATGCCGTAGGCATTCTCTACCACTCAACCTTGGTTGGTGCAGAAACAAATGAAGTAGGTATACATTATGTGATAATAAATAAGTTTATTTTATCACTACATAATAAATTAAATAAAATATGGTAGAAAACGTGATTACCGCAAGCGGGACTTGAACCCACGACCTCGGAATACCGTTCCGTAGCTCTGCCAACTGAGCTTATTGCGGTCGTGCTTTTCAGTAATCATATAGTACCATAACTGTCAGAGATTTTAGCGTCGAGAAGCCATTTTATGCCCAGTAAACATCATTATATTATAGCTGGAGTGGATTGCTAGTTAAAAATAGAAGCCAAAACTACTGCTTCTATTTTCCTTATAAGTAACATTTTCAAATTATCTGCAGCTTATTTTTAATACGACTCAGAAAGTATATTTGCATAACAGATTACGATGCTTACAATATTTGCATGAAGAATATTGTCTAAAAATACTGTTCGAAGTAATAAATTATTTATGTTGCCAAGTTTCATTGGTCGATAATCATGTCTGAAGCTGTATAGACATTTCATATGATTAATCTTATGACATTCTTTGACGGGCTTCGTGGTGGAGTGGTTCATGTAACGGACTGCCGATCACGAGGTCGCGGCTTTAATTCCCGCTTGGGACAATCATTTGTGTGATATTTATAAATGTCATACAAATGTTTGTACTGCGTCTGGATGTTTACTATCTAATATATAAAATTCACGTGTCACAGTGTTAGTTACCGTACTCCTCCAAAACGACTAGACCGATTTTAATGTAATTTTACATGCACATTCAGTAGGTCTGAGAATCGGACAACATCTATTTTTCAAACCTTTTTTTTTTAGTATGGCAAAACGACGTTTGCTGGGTCAGCTAGTATAAGTATATATTTACAAAAGAAAAGTAGTATATGTAGTATATCCGTATTCTGGTGCCCATAACACAAGCATAATAAGCTTAGCTTGGGACCAGAGGACGTTGTGTGACATGTCCAAGAATATTTATTTATTTATACAAACTGGTGTCCGCGAGTTCGTACGCGTGGAATTTAGAAAACTTTTTTTCACTGATGCTTCGCTCTTATTGGTCGCAGCGTGATATTATATAGACTATATCATACCTCGATAAATTTACTATCGAACCCAAAAAGAATTTTTCAAGTAGAACTAGTAGTTCCTGAGATTAAAAGTTCAAAGTAACACACAAGCTTTATAACATCACTATAGATGAGAAGCAAAGAATGTTTATGTACTATGCTAAATGTAAGAAGGTATTAAGTGCTTATTTCAATTCTTAGGATAACTATACAGCAATTCCAGCCACATAAAAGGGCTTCAGTGTTTTTTTTATCTATGAATATTCTGGTTTTTGAACCAGATCCATCAGCAATGTTACAATCTAGCCTGCTAATAAGTAATTTTAATCTTGAATTGCTAAATAGAATAATAAATATTTAAGAATCTGTCCATTACTTAACACTTTTCGAACTGTCTTTATTAAGGTGGAGACACTTTGATATTGTGTTCTTTGTTAGTTCTTACAAATGATACGAATAAATAAACTTTGGATTTGTTTTAGGGGATCACTAATAACTCTCTCGTTTAGACCTTATTTTTATAAGCAAGAGCTAATACAATCTGTAATTATGATCTAATTATTTTCTGGCATTGTATTTATCTTCCAGACATGTTATTTCAGTTCTATTATGACCTGTAAAGCAAAAACACTGAATATTTACTACCTCACGCAGTTAAGATAATGTCGTAGAATTACTCACGACGATCTCACCCACCCATTGCTTGCTTGTCCTTAATATATTCCTGGTTAATTGTTCTACGATACCCTACTCACAGTTATTCTATGAAGTGTAAAGGGTTTTAGATTTATAGAGCAAGTTGAAACCTCTCAAACCTGCTTGTAACAATGTCTGCCGTGATAATATCGTCTTAATTACTTAAACTAAAGTAACGTTATGGACCCTTAATAAAACAGTGATTAGAAATTCTTTGGATGCTCTCGTAAATTTGCTTGACGGGCTTCGTGGTCTAGTGGTTCATATAACGGTCGCGGGTTCGATTCCCGCCTCGGACATTCATTTGTGTGATGTTTATAAATATCATACAAATGTTTGTCCTGCGTCTGGGTGTTTACTATGTATAATAAGTATGTATTTACAAAAGAAAAGTAGTTTATGTATTCTATCCGTATTCTGGTACCCATATCACAAGCACAATAAGCTTAGCTTGGGACCAAAGGACGTTGTGTAAAATGTACACAATATAAAAAAAAAATTAAAATATTTATATGTTACCGGCTAACACTCACTTTTATAGGATCGATGATGTCGACCCAGGTTTCGAGCATTCAACCTGGGTCGACATCATCGATCCTGGAGAGGCGAATTTCGCGACGACCTCTTCGGGAGGTGGGCGGACAAGTTGGCATCTGTGTCGTCGGGCGCGCGGCTACTTTCCGCCGTGCGCCCCGTCTTGCGTCAGTGGGTCGAGGCGCCGCACCGGGTGCCTACATACCATCTAACCCAGCTCCTCACGGGTCACGGCTGCTTCGCCAAGTACCTGTGGGAGCTGGTGGGCATCGAGGCCGCACCCGGTTGCAAGAGCTGCTCGTCTGGAGCCGTGGACACGGCCGAGCACACGTTGGTCGTGTGCACGGCCTGGGCTGTCCAGCGCGCCAGGCTCACTGGCGCAATCGGCGGTAATTTGTCGCTGCCGGCCGTCATCGCTTCGATGGCCGGCAGCAAAGAGTGTTGGGCCGCCGTCGCCTCGTTTGCATCCGAGGTGATGGCGGCGAAGAGAGAAGCCCTGCGGGAGCGTGAGCGCTCGGGCGCAACATTGCCCCCCCGCAGGGCCGCGGGTAGGGGTCGTCGGCGCACAATTGCCGGCGGCCCTGGCCCGCGTGGCCATACGCGGCAGGCCAGGGGGCCTGTCGCTAGGGTGGCGGACGACCTCTCGCCCCGTGTTCGGGCGAGGGGTGACGGTCCGACGGGGGTGGGCACGCCGCTCACCCCTGTCACAGTGAGCCCCCACCGTTAGGGGGCCACCCCGTGTCGGGTCGCGGTAATACCTGAGTGACTACCGTGGCCCGGCAACGGGTGAGGAGAACACCGTAGGTTTAGTTGGTAGGCTGGGTCGAGATTTCTCCCCGGGAGTCCAACACGACGTCCGAAGGCTGCCCCTGCGGCCGGAGGGTAAGTGCGTAAAAAGCATTCCTACGTAAAAAAAAAAAAAAAAAAAAAAAAAAGACATCATCGATCCTATAAAAGTGAGTGTTAGCCGGTAACATATAAATATTTTTAAGATGACTCACGAAAATTTCAATACTAAAAAAAAAATTGTTTTAAAATTCAACTCTCAGAAGGTAAACGTGCGAGACGAAATTTAACATGATTTATAATCTCTCTCTCCAGCCCATTAACGTCCCACTGTTGGGCACGGGCCTCCTCCGCTTTGGAGGGTTTATGGTCTACTGTGCTGCGCTGACCAGGCGTGTTGGCACAGGGTTTATTTTCGAGATTTCTGTCTCTCACAGAAGATGTTATCAGTGTGCAAGATCCCTTAGCTGACTTTTACAACACCCTTGGGAGGAGATGGGGTGGTGGCACATTCTTAATCCGTCACCACATATAATCATTACATGGATTTTTAGATTGGTCGTTATTTTATTTACTTATTTCTCTCCAGAATATTAACACCACACTGCTGGGCTTAGAGAAATCATGATCTAATGTGCCGCGCTGACCAGGCGTGTTGGCCAGGGTTCCTGAATTACTTATTTACATATTTTGAATCATAGTACTTACGACGTGTAGTATGCTTCCATGTCACTTACCTGAAAAATACAATGAAATGATATTAATGCACAATATGAATGATCAATTCCAAAATACTTGACTACTTAGAAACTATTTTAATCTTTTGTCTACTATATAAAAATAAGCCGGGTTTTCCTTCCTGACGCTATAACTCCAGAACGCACGAACCGATTTCCACGGTTTTGCATTCGTTGGAAAAGTCTCGGGCTCCGTGAGGTAGTTCATTTTTTAGGGTTCCGTGCCCAAAGGGTAAAAACGGGACCCTATTACTGAGACTTCGCTGTCCGTCCGTCCGTCCGTCCGTCCGTCTGTCACCAGGCTGTATCTCAAGAACGGTGATAGCTAGAGAGTTGAAATTTTCACAGATGATGTATTTCTATTGCCGCTATAACAACAAATACTAAAAATAAAATAAAATAAATATTTAAGGGGGGCTCCCATACAACAAACATGATTTTTTTACCGTTTCTTGCTCGATACTAATAACGTTGCCTTATGTTGCATAGATAATGGTACGGAACCCTTCGTGCGCGAGTCCGACTCGCACTTGACCAATTTTAATTTTTTTGAATTTTTTTTTTAACTTTTTATTTGGTATGGCAAAACAACGTTTGCCGGGCCAGCTAGTTACTTATAAAAAATTGGTCAAGTGCGAGTCGGACTCGCGCACGAAGGGTTCCGTACCATTATCTATGCAACATAAGGCAACGTTATTATATAGTATCGAGCAAGAAACGGTAAAAAAATCATGTTTGTTGTATGGGAGCCCCCCTTAAATATTTATTTTATTTTATTTTTAGTATTTGTTGTTATAGCGGCAATAGAAATACATCATCTGTGAAAATTTCAACTGTCTAGCTATCACCGTTCTTGAGATACTGAGTACGGAACCCTAAAAATCATGTTTGTTGTATGGGAGCCCCCCTTAAATATTTATTTTATTTTATTTTTAGTATTTGTTGTTATAGCAGCAATAGAAATACATCATCTGTGAAAATTTCAACTGTCTAGCTATCACCGTTCTTGAGATACTGGGAACGGAACCCTAAAAATCATGTTTGTTGTATGGGAGCCCCCCTTAAATATTTATTTTATTTTATTTTTAGTATTTGTTGTTATAGCGGCAATAGAAATACATCATCTGTGAAAATTTCAACTCTCTAGCTATCACCGTTCTTGAGATACAGCCTGGTGACAGACGGACGGACGGACGGACGGACGGACGGACGGACGGACGGACGGACGGACGGACGGACGGACGGACGGACAGCGAAGTCTCAGTAATAGGGTCCCGTTTTTACCCTTTGGGTACGGAACCCTAAAAAGATCTATAAATTACCTAAATTCATTTCAAATTTGTCTCTCCATTCATTCATATTTCCAATCTCTATAAGAAAGTAAACAAGTTACAAAATCAACACCACAATACCTTTCTCGAGTTATTTGTTATTTTAAATACATCAATTTCTTTTTTGAAAAATACATAGCAAACATTTTGGAGCTTAATAACAACGTAGACTATCGTATTGAGATTGAAAATTTTACATGATATAGCTTGACATTATAAGTTTCTAGACTACTATCAAATAACTAAGACAGCAGTACGATAATAAAATTAGTGTAAATTTAAACGCAGAAAATGATAAAACTCCAACCATACATTAGTCCCCAGTGAGCTTTGGTCCAGGCTCATTTCGTAACTTTGAGCCATAAAAGTTAAGGGTACATTAAAGCAAGTAATAAACGAACAACGCACCCCTAAATTGGCCAGCCAAGTCCGACTCCCGATCTATTCACTACTCTCATTTGTTCACTCGAAGCAACCCTTCAATTAATCTTGTATACAGCAAATACCATTATTATTAATTAACGTCTTTCCTACTGCCTTTTAAAATTTGGTTTTGAGTAATAATAATTGAAACATTTAAAGTGAAACATTTAAAGCTAAGGTACGACTACACTTTATAAGATTATTTGCTGAAGTAAATACCTAAATTCCCATTTACTGTTTTTGTTATGTAGGTATATTATGTAAAGTTTATGTAATTATGATTCATGTAGGTATATGTAAATATGTTTGTATCTTTTGTGTATGTGTTTCGTATATATAACTAGCTGTCCCGGCAAACGTTGTTTTGCCATGCTAAAAAAAAAAAGGTTTGAAAAATAGATGTTGGCCGATTCTCAGACCTACTGAATATGCATGTAAAATTTCATAAAAATCGGTCAAGCCGTTTCGGAGGAGTACGGTAACTAACACTGTGACACGTAAATTTTATATATTAGATTATGTATCTGTTCATTTATTTATTTGAAGTATATTGTTAGATTAGAATGTATGTTAAAGACTTCTTTTTTTATCTTTTTAAAAGAGCACCTGCCCTATTATCTCTGCACCATCGTTTGTTGACTGGTAGAGAGTGTCGATGGCATTAAGGCCGCCATTGTACATTATAAAAGTGTATAATGTTATAAATAAATTTTTTTTTTTTTTTTTTTGTAACACAGTGTGCAAGAGCGAATCTTCCTATCTGTGAATCAATCAAACAATCATACTTAGTTTATAATTGGGAATGTTGTGCAAGATGTCCGTTACCATAAAATTAATATACGATTTTCTTAAATAAAACTACTTTTTACGGATTTAGACGCGTATATTTGTTTTAAATTTTGGCATGACGTTTCGGAGACTTTGCACTCACCATGGTCACGGGTGAGACTCGTCGGAGAACGTCGGGCCAAAATTTAAAAGAAATATACGCGTCTAAATCCGTAAAAAGTAGTTTTATTTAAACAGATGAGTCGCGCAAGTGTTAGAAAATATTACGATCTTCTTAAATTAAAATACAAGCGTAAGGTAAGACAATAGCTAGGTGAAACAACGATCTGAAAAAGGACGCAGGGTGGGACTGGACGCGGAAGGACCGTGTATTGTGACAGAAGCGGCGTATGTCCGGCAGTGGTCTGCAATGGGCTAATTTGATTGATTAATTGATTGAAAATTTTAATTTTTGTATAAATTATTCTCAGACCACGGCCACATCCACTTCGGAACCAATTCTTAAAGGTATCTGGTTTACTATGCCACGCTGAACAGGCAAAAGGTTTAGGTTCGACCTTCTTTCTCTCCTAGAAAAAAAATTCTGCTTGTGTTGTCCCTGATCTGGCTCTTATAGTTCCTTGGGGTGGAAATTAGATACAGGTACTTGTATTCGTAATCCGTTACAAATTGTGATTATATTCAATCGTTATTCATACTAAGACATGTCTAAAATCCAACTTTGCGCCCACTCCACCCTTATTTAGCCTTACATTTCTCAATCCGTAGCATTTGAACTTTAACAATAAAATGTCGATTACTCTCGCACATTTGTTTTACGATCAACCACAGACAAATAACTATCTATATACCAAATAGACAAAGATTATCATTTAAATGTAGGTATTACTACAAATATCCATACAGGAAGATGATGAAGATAATTAATAATAATAATACACAATATGACTGATTTATATTTTGAATGACCAAAGGAATTAATTATTTAACATATTTTTTAAATTTAAACTTTGACATATTGTATGGAATTAAATAAAGCTTTTTTATTTTTATTTATTTATTACTACAAATTAAAATTTAATTTTAAATGCACTCTTAACAAGTTTGTAAATTAAACTTTTTTTACGATTACCAAACAATATTAACTAGATTTTCTCATGTGCCGTGGTCTACAAATTTTAACAATGGTTCCAATTCTACATGCAAATCTAAACTAAAAAATTAAAATTAATAGCGTCATTAACACAATTCGGTAATATTAACAGACTTATTTTTTTAAAAATCTGTATATACAGATTTTTTTAAAAATAAATAAAAATGTTCACAACGAAATAGTCAATTAAGCAGTGAACGTCAGTGGTAAAACTTTACCAAATTTGTGTCATAGACGCTGCAACTTTATCTAAAGAAAACCGAAAAAAGTAGGTTTTTCGGATCGTCATATTTCTTTTAGTTATTATGTTTTGAAAAAAAGAAAGTGATGGAAGCATAGATATACTCTTTGTCTATAATATAACGTAAAAACTATTAAAATCGGTTTAACTTTCGCGAAGATAAAACGGAAGTACGATACCCATACTTTTGTATGGAGCATAATTTGGTATCGTACCGTCTTAACAACTTTATTCCTGGAACATCACCTTCTTCCGTAACTGTTTTGGTTTCCATAATTGCGTTATAGTCGGGCTAGTTATGTTCGCAATATTGATTCGTACTAAACGTGCACAAAACATAACAAAAGACTTTGCCTCTCATAGATGTACTATATAACTTCAATGTCAAAATGTCTATTTTACTAAACAATTCCACCATTCTCATTACTTACCATAAACCTATCTGGGCTGCTTCGAAATGAAATTAACGGCCCTTCAATATTATTAATTTACCTGAGATAAACATTAATCTTATTCAAATCCCTACGTTATCTTCTCCTTCAGGACAGGATGTTGACTCAAAATGATGACGGTCAACAACATTATTTTAACGTTTTGTAATAGACTATAATATATATTGTGACTTATGTTGTATTCTACGAAAATTAAGGTAAAAGCATAGCTAAAAGTATGATATTGTGTTTCATTTTAAACTAATTAGAATTAACGGTCTGTGTTTATATCAAAGAACTCATTACTTAACGAAATATACACCTTTCTTTATGAAATCACCATAACTTTATAATGCTATATTTACAAAGGACATTGATACTCCAGTTAAGCTATTGCATAGCTTCTATCGCGGGCCTTGAGAGTGGAGACTAAATGCACAAAATTCTAAATTTAAATTCCACAGTTCGCGCTGGTGACTCATGTCAGTTTTGGCTTTAGTTTTTATTTTATTGACATTTGATTGACAATCGCTATTTTATCATAATTACCATAAACAATGGACAGATGTAAGCATCAGTAAATAAGGATTATTAATCTTATTTTAGTTTATGGTATTTAGATTCTTGCATAAATAAAATAAATAAATAATTATAATTGCATAAGTTGATAAAAAATACTATGCAATAGCTTTACCGCGGCAGTCCCCGAGTGCCATACGTCTTTTTTTTAGTTAATTTTTAATATCGTCTCTATCAATAGCTTGTCTCATCTAACTCCTGAACTAATATTCTAATCTCCTTGTCTAATTATCTATTTGCAACGTATATGTAATTTCGATTCATATTCCTTTCGATTCTATTTCGGTTAAATTCCTATTTATCACGCCAGAACAAATATACATACCTGTTAATATACGACCATATTTAAACGAGTGCCCTTACTTTTCTTCTGTAAATGACCCAAAAGACGGTGCAGAACTTCAAGAATATGTCTCCTTGTATTATCATCTTTACTTATTATAGAACAAAGTCGTCATTTTTATATGTATGTGCCTATGTGAGCGTATAATCTTCAAAACTACGCAACGGATTTTCATGTGTTTTTTTTAATAGACAGAATAGTTCAAGAGAATGGTTTTTTTTTACGATTTGTTAGGTTTGGTTTTAAATTATTACACGCGTACGATGTTGCGAACAATAGCTAGTGCTAAATAAAAGCTTAACTAACATCTTGTGTGCTCTACTATAGTCTTAAATAGAATACTACAGTTCTGTATTGAATAGTAATTGGCAGTGTAATGTTTATGTCATTGTATGTGCACATTGTGCACGTATATCAGCAATACAAGTAGGCAGCCAGACAGTAGGCTTGCTTAGTGTCCCACATTGTGGCGCACTTTCAATGCAGGTGTTGAAACAACCGCATACCTGTGGTTAAGCGCCTACAGCCTACAACTATAGGCAACCACAATATACCGTTATTTTATACAATACATTTATTTAGATATTATTGATATAATAAGTTGGTGAAAAGGATATAGTAGGAATCAAGCGTAAAGGAAGACCGATGAAAATGGGGAAGAATTGTGCGAAAATTGCTGTTGGGCAGGTATGAAAGAAAAAGAAAATACAAGTAGTAAGATTGATTTAAGCACATGGAACATACAGTGCTAACGTACAGGTTAAACATAGTCTCAGGGATATAAGAATGAGGAAGTTTATGCTTATCTGTTCATCCATCTATCAGCCTATCTCCGTCCACAGGTATATATAGGCCTTATGTCTGTATTATCACAGTATTATAGATATTGAAGGTAAAAAAATACGTCGTGTATTTATAGAGAAAAAAGCGAAACTTCATTTGAATCTTTTTACAAACATCCTGCAAAATCTATTGTTTGTAATTAAATATTATTTTAGAAATGTATTTGATAGAGATGTAACAAAAAAAAGCAATTCCATTTCATTATTTCAGCATTCATTTATACCATGAAAATATTTTAATCTACGTACGAAGTCACAAGCATTTTACTAGTACCTACAAAATAATTATGTTGAATCCCATAGCGAATATTTTTTATCAATAAATAAATACTTATTGGAAGAATGGTAGGTACATAAAAGGAGCTTCCTTCCAATTCAATTAAAAATATATTTCAGCGCCAAGGGTATAAGAATTGTGTAATTGAAGAATTTTGCCAAACTTTATTTGATACCTAGTTGTAGCCTGCGATTTCGTACGCGTGAGATATAGCTAGTTTTCCAATTGCAGAGCATAATGCGACTCAGTGCCGCACAATGCTGAACTATGCTGACGCTTAATTGGAACATGAATTAGTTTTCAAATGCACCAGCAGAGTGCGCTAAGTTCAGTGTTGAAAAAAAAAATACTAAAATAAAATTGTATTCATATTATAAGTGTGGAATATAAAAAAAGTCATTGCTTGTACCTTCATCCATACTTATTTTTTTTTAAACACAGCTTGAATTAATTTTGATTATGTCCAGAAAACTCCGACGAAACGAAAGCCTTAAAATTTTTTTTAACAATAATTAATATGACTAACGATAATATATAAATAAAATTTCAATCAATGCCAATTTAAAGAAAAAATCTTGTTATTTTTCTGTCGCTGAAGTTGGTATGGATTGCACGCATCTTGAGGGTGCTCGATTGTGCGATGCGTTGCTGCAGTTGGAACACTCAACGTTGAGCATTGTGCCGCATAATGCGCTCTTGTGCTGTAATAGGAAAACGGGGATAGAAAATTTTCCCTGTTTTTGCAACATTTTTAACTAATGCTTCGCTCTTAATAAACCCTTAATTAACCCTTCACGTCTTCCTTGATAAACGTACTATACAATATTGCAAGAATTTTTCAAATCGGACCAGTGGTTCCTGACATTAGCGCGTTTAAACAAACAAACTCTTCAGCTTTATAATGTTAGTATAGAAGTATAGATATTTCACTAGATACCTAAGTTGCAAAGATATTGGAATGAAAAGAAAAATAACAGCATTGTCTTAATGTTCATTGTAAGAATGTTTTGAACGTTCGTCCTCGTTTCTCATATTTTATTGTGCTGTTGATATCAAAATAAGATTGTCAAACTTTTTCATAGTATCATTTTGAATTAAAGTATTATCTCGCGAAAAGTGATTCCATTTTTAAGGTATTTATTTCTCATTGGTGAAATTATTTTTTTTATTTTGTGTGTGTGCCTGCCATATATAAATATGTGTGTACCTGTATACTGTATTCTTAAACGAAAGCATTAAATGTATTTGTAAGTGGACATATTACTCACCACATATCAATGAATACTTGCTTAAGCACTTTTTTATAGGACCTACTAATATTTTTCGTTGCCTGTATGTTATGTACAGTTAATAAACATTATTATACAAGTTCATTAGCCATTTTAACTGCGTAAACCGAAAGTAGTTTGTTGTTACACTTAGCTTTAACACGTGTACTTGTATTTACAGTGACGGTCTTCGATGTTTAAATAGTTTTCACACAAAGTCCTCTGGTCCCAAACTAAACTTATGTGCTTGTGTTTGAGTATAGACGCATGGACTACATTAACTACTTTTCTTTTGTAAACATATACTTATCTACTATATAAAAATAAGTCAAATTTTCCTTCCTGACGCTATAACTCCAGAACGCACGAACCGATTTCCACGGTTTTGCATTCGTTGGAAAGGTCTCGGGCTCCGTGAGGTTTATAGTTAATATTTTTTTTTTTTACTTTTTTTTTGGTATGGCAAAACAACGTTTGCCGGGCCAGCTAGTAATATATAGAAAAAGTTTGAAAACGAGTTCGTTGGAACAGAATTACATGCGCTGTACGTGTGACGCAAACAGCCAAGGGATAATCGTACTTAAAGTGGTCAAACGAAGATGTCTTCGACTGTACAAGGCAGTAATACTACTAATACCCTAACCAGTTTATTATACTCATATGAACACTTGGGAAGGAAAGTGAGCCGATGGCATTTCTGCGGTTTTCTCTCCCATACAGCTTTCTCCACAGTGATTTGCAGACCAAAGTTGCCGAAACAAATTAATCGAGCAACTGCCATAAAATCATCGATGTTAATTTAAATCATTAAAACATTTTAACACATAATATGGTGAAATGTTAATTTGATGAATAACTTAAATAGTTTTTAAGCATAGTTAAATAACAAATAAATATATTTATGTAGAGTTTTCTAAACGGTGATGTTGATCTAAATAAATTTTTCTCTCAAATAACTGCTTTTGCAATAACCATATATGGCCGGTCATTTAGTATTTTTGCCCGGAAAGTTTTCCAGAAGTTTTGAAAACTGGTAATTTTATAGATTTTGATGTGGTCAGCTAAGGGTATGTATTTTTGTCTCTTTTCTGTGTATTTTTGTGTTAGATTATGGGTGTCGGGAACGGTGATATCTATTAGACTATTAGGTAGGTATGTAGTGTTAGTTTGCCTATTGCTGAGAATAGTGCGATCTGTTATGATGTCTCTGTCCCAGTATAGCTTGGCAGTGTTATTTTCTATTACATTTTTTGGTTTGTATTGGTAGTATGGTGTGTAGTTATCTAGTAATTTATATTTGAGTGCGAGTTGTTGGTGGATGTGTTTGGCGACGTTATCGTGGCGATGTGTGAATTCTTTGGTGGCAAGTACATGACATCCTCCTGTGATATGTTCTATTGTTTCAGAGCTTTGTTGTCAGAGTCTACATCTATCTGATTCGAGTGGTTCTTTGAGGATGTATTTGGAGTAGTTCTTGGTTTTGATGACTTGGTCTTGTATAGCTATGAGAAATCCTTCTGTTTCGCCAAATATATTGCCTTTTGTTAACAAGGTACAGGATGCTGTTCTTGATCTAGTTGATGTTGGTATTTACCGTGTAGTGCTTTCGCTTTCCATGCTTCAATTTTTTTAGTTTCTTTCATTATTTTTTGTTTGGGTTGAAAGTTAGTGTTACTTAATTGGAGTGGTGTTCCGAAATGAGGTTTGAGGAAATGGCATTGTGTATGGTGCTGTCATTAGCTTTTATAAGGAAATAAGATCTTAAGTTATCTATTTGTTTATAGTAAAGGTTCATTATCATTAATTACATTATTGAAAACATGATAAACAAACGATTCTTCTGCAAAAAGATCTATAGAGTAAATATAGTTATTACTAGCTGTGCCCACGACTCCGTCCGCGTGAATCAATTCTTCTTTCGATCGCCCCAATAAATTTTTCATTTTTATTGCCGCTAGATGCCGTTGCAAGTAACCAAATTGAGAAATTTCGTATTATGTAAGTATCTCTTGATTGAGTGGACCGATTGCGATAAAACAAAGACTAAGTAATACCTTGAGTGGTATACAATTCTTACGTATAACATTTATATTTATAAGTATCGTACATTTTACGTGATGCGTGTACAGACAAACATCTAAACAGACAAACAGACAAAAATTTTCAAAATACTGGAAATGGGTTCTGTTGGTTGTCCTTTAATCATCTGACTATGTTTTTTGAAAATATATTCAATGTACAAACATTTTTTTTGTACAGATTTATTATATGTATAGATTTTAATCAATCAAAAGGGTTTATCATACTTACTTAAAGTCTTTATATTCATTTCTTAGATTTGCAATACATTGTGAAACAGTAACGTACGTCAAAACAAACATATAAAGATAATATTTGGTTGATTATTTACAAGTACATTTTCTTACAAGAGAAAATCTTCAGTGATAACAAAGATATTTCTCATTTGTTAGTACTTGAGTGCTTCAACAAACAAGTATTTTGTATGAAAATGTTTCATAGAATGTGGTGGTCTATTAATGTTTATGAACTCGAATATAATGTTAATATGAGGTGAGATGAAAATGTCTAAAAGCTTTTATTCGATGTAGGTTTTGCTGAGGGTTGCTATCCTCTCGAATTTGTTTTAGTTGTAAGGGCATCTAGAGGCTATCTAAAAGAAGTGGTAGTGGACACTTATGTTGTCAGAGAAGTGAAATAAAAATTGTAACAAACTTTTACTCGAACGGAAAGTAATTGAAGAAGTCCTTGGAAATTACAATATTTTGCATTAATATCCTTTTGCCAATTTAGCAATTTTGTGACAGCCCTAGTTGTATTAATGTGTAATCTATTACGAACTCTCTGCTTATAGTCATAGCAATGAAAAGTAAAAAATAAACAGTGTAATATCTAAAACAATGTTCTTAGCACCTGAAATGATGATAGTTACTACACGTACTCGTATATAAAATACTAGCTGTTGCCCGCGACTCCGTCCGCGTGGAATTTGGAATTTTTTTTATTTTCGCAATAAAAGGTAGCCTATGTCCTTTCTCAGGGTCTAAAGATTGTCTGTGCCAAATTTCATCAAAATCGGTTGAGAGGTTTAAGCGGGAAAGCGTAACAGACAGACAGACAGAGTTACTTTCGCATTTATAATATTAAATAGTAGGGATAGTAAATGTTGTAATTAAAATTTTGCTATAAATAATATATATTTTGTTATTTAAACAAAAGTTAAAAGTCAAGTCAAAATATAGTTATCTCATGGTATATCTGACCGCAACGATCCAGTCAGTAAACCACTCAACCCAAATCTCAAGTCATCAATATTTCACCACATTTCAAGGGATAACTCACGTCATCTATCAAGAAGAATTCTAACTTTCTGATTGACGAGTTCAAGTTTTTCCAACTTTTTATTGTTTGAAAGATGACTTGAACGGGAATATTGTTAAATTGCGACCAAATATAGGTATTTTTTTACTACTTATTTATAAGTCAGAAGTTTTCAAACTATTCCAACTGTTTTTTCGTTTGATAATTTTTACTTAAAGGTGACTTAACGGAGAGTAGAGTAGAGAGTTATAGCAGCTTTATATAAAATTCTACGCATAGTTTCATAAACTATTAGCCAAGTTATTACGATAGGTATATTAATGTCCAGCTTTAAGCTTCATTTAGTTTATAAAAAAGTTTTTATCTGTTATCTGAGTTAAAGAATAAAAGTATACGAAACAATATAAAAGCATATGGACACAGCCATTATGAACAAAGCGTACGAATATTGTGCACCTTGTGTTTGCTCTTTACAGCCCATTGCGCACCCCAGGTGATAAAGGCGTTAAATACGATTAAGAGGTCCCTAATGCTACCGGCCCAATAATACCCGATACGCCATTCCTCTCTCTCTCTCTCTCACACACTGTTATCACACTTCGACCCAATTTCCTCAATTACTAGGATCAAGAGAAGTAATGAAATGAAAGTAATCATTATCTCATTCATTCATTCTTTTCCGCGCGTCTCTGTAAAGCATTAAAAGACTGCTAGGGATTATCACACAATTTATTCAGGTGCTTAATTTGAGCGGCTATCCCACTTTGAGTACAATTTATTTTTATTTCACTTAAATGTGGGCTCTTGGAGACAGTGGAGAATTACCTTCACTTTTCATTAAAGCTTGCTTTGATAAATCTCATTATTAACACAAAGAAAAATTATGACAGACATTTCTCAGTTCATTTGCTGAATAATTAAAAGGAAAATGTGTTAATTTCTTATTAGAATTGCTGTCACCATTACCCCCGTATCTTTAAAAGAGTTGGCTCCACTTTAATCTCGTGTCATGTTACTTTTTTCAGTGTCGTACTCTTTTTTTTGGAATAGTTAGGAAATAGACTTTATATGAATTGTCTAAATATTAAAATTTTATTGAATAGTTAGAAAGAACTTGTTATGCAGTTCTTGTTATAGAATGATCACATCGAAAGTCTATCTCAATACGACTGCAGAGAGCTTGCACCAAAGTTATAACGAGTTAAATGTATTTGATGTTCAAATGTAACAGCGAGCCGCAGCGCGTCCCACGTGCAAAACTTTCAACAATTATGATAGTGCAAATACGTATTAGATTAAACACACATTTTGGGTGCAGCCATCAAAATCCGATTAGACTGTGGCGCTACTGGAAACGTATGGTACTATTGCACCCGATCGAGTGGTTGGCATTCCAATCGAAACTTTTGATTAAAATCAAGCAAACTAGAAACTACTCGTATATGCATCGAGTCGAATACGGATATCTTTATTTGAACACTATATATTAAGTTCAGATTGGGAAACTCAGATTGGAAATCAATGTTTGTACAATCGATCAACCGTCAGTGTGACCCTCGACAATGTTTCCCCACTCGATTCTACTCAAAATACGACGTCGTGTTCTTTTAGGACAGAAATGAGATTCAGGCGGTGTCTGTAACATAATTTATTTCTAAGCCTATATTGCCAATGTCCTTAGCTGTTAGAAACTGTGCCATTTAAAGTTTTCTTCATATCAACTAACACTAGTAAAACTACAGCGTAGTTAATTCACCGTAAATTTTAATTTCACCGTTTCTTCATTGAAAAGCTTTGCTGCTGTCAAACTCACAGCTAGTAAGTTTGTAACTTGTTTGAAATGTGTCCCTACTATAGGATCGCAATATTATTGTATCTCTTTAAACAATCATTTTCTAAAAAAAATATTACATTACTAATTTTAGCTTAACAGTCTTACGGACATCAAGTTTTAAAGACATGAAAAAAGTAAAATTGAACTATTTATATTTTAATAAAAACCCTTCTCAAGGTACATACATTAGTATTTAAGACAAAACATAGTTCCCCTTACAGATAGGGTAAAAAGCAGAAAAAAGTAATATTGCAAGCTGTCTCTTAGAACAGAATTTGATAAGGAAAAATAAATGCTATAGATCGATCATTCTTTTATACTCAATCATAAATCCCCTTAAATAATGTACCCGTCTTCATTTTGTTTATTAATATTCATTGCTCATTGTAAAATAAAATATGGCATCCACTTACACCCTTCCGAGGTGTTAGGTTAAGGGGATGTCAAAATGCCAATGGCAAAAATCATTTCGAGTTACTTTATAGCGAGGTGCCTTTAGAAATTAATCGGATTAATAGGAGGTTGGGGGTGCATGGTTGCGTTGTGTGGGGCATAATTCAGGCGTGATGTTGTTCCATGTTCCCGCGCGGCCGAATGCACGTCGCGTAGCGCTATGATGCGGAAATTCCATTAAGAGCCACTATTTACTACTGCACACCGAATTTAGAGCATATTGATTTGTTAAAACTATTTTGTCTACGTTTTCAATAAAATACTGCTATAGTTTTATCAGATATATTGTCTGTGACCTAATAACCGTGTGGTGACTAGGAAGGAAAAGGGATAAACATGTGTCACCTATTTTACTTTTCCTTTCTAGGACAGTGAGACCTAGAGAAGAGATCTTTCAGCTAAAGCTTCGTTAAAAGGAAACTAAGTGATATCTATTGGACACAGAAAACATCCTCTGTGAGTGCAACACACAATGGTTAGCGCGGCACGGTAGACCATAACCTCTCCCAAAATGGAGGAGTCCAATGCTCAGCAGTGTGGCATTCATAGGCTGGAGACAGAGAGTTTTATTAGATAAATAAACTAAAGTACCTAAACATTTAAAAACATAATGAAAGAAGAGATAATTTAAAATACTTCTGGGAAATAAATCTCACAATGATTACGATATTTACTATAATAGGAAAGCGATAACAATCTCGTGTCGAAACTATTGGTTGTAGCAAAAAGAGAAGTTTAACAACATTATAATCGGTGTTATTATATTGAAAGTTTATACATCTACGTGATAAAACCTCAAACATTCTGATGGAATGGACAGTTTGAAGTAACTTGTAAAACGTCACATACCACGTTTGTGAAAGGTATTTTACGACAGCGATACCTTTTAACTTCTGTTTACTACACTGCAAAGTTACTTAGACATCATGTAATTACAGATTTGACATATTTTTAATTACTGCTATAACTTAATTGTTTAGATACTTTTATGACCTAGTTAAAGAGATGATTTGATAAATAAAATTATGACCGAATTTGGTTAGTCAGATTTTTTTGCTAATAAAACCGAAACGCTGGGCTTAATTTAAAACAAAATATACGCGTCTACGTCTAAAAACTAGATAAGTATAACCTCTTTATGTGCCTGAAGCATTATGTAGTTATTTTACCTTAGATTTATATCGCCGTTTTTTATAAAGTATCGATGTCATTGACCCTCGATAATTGAACTATGGAAAAAAGGTTTCACGACTCAAGCTGAGAGCTATTGCCATTTTTGCGTAGCGTAAAATACATTTACAAGAAATTATAGCCTTTTAGGATTTAAAAGAAAAACCTCTAAGTTTTGCTCCTGATTTAAGTGACTAGAACGATTTAAAATAGCACAATTTACTCGTATTACTACCAACTCAATTAAGTTTTATATTTAACTAGCTTTTGCCCGCAACTCCAGTGGAGTTTAGAAACCAAACCTTGATAAATTATCCAAAAAGGCCATCATTTTGAACCACTCTATTTAATAAGAAAACCCGCTTCAAAATCCGTTGCGTAGATTGGAAGATATAAGCTGACATAGGGACATACATCCAAAAATAACAAGTGACTTTGTTTTATAATAAGTAAAGATTATGTAATCTGTCCGTGTAGTGACGGATTAAGAATACAAGTGTCACCACCCCATCTCCTCCCAAGGGTGCTGTAAAGTCAGCTAAGGGCACACAGATAACATCTTCTGTGAGAGACAGAAAACTCGAAAATAAACCCTGTGCCAACACGCCTGGTCAGCGCTGCACAGTAGACCATAATCCCTCCTAAAGTGGAGGAGGCCCGTGCCCAACAAGGGGACATAAATGGGCTGGAGAAGGAAAGATTATGCAAATGTAACAGCAGTACCTAAAAACTCAGACAGCAAATGTCATCAGCCCAATTATAAAGCGCAGTGGTACGTCATCGCATTAAGCAATAACGAAAATGTCCAATTAGACACTAAATTAAGTTTATAAGTTGGTGAAAGGGTGGTGAAGTGGTAGTCTTCAAAATCACATTAACACCCAATTTAACTTTCTCCTTTCGCAAGCATTACATCTTTTATTAATTACTGTAATAAAAATACCAAAAAATCTATGTGTAATCTATACAAATATTACAAAGCCGAAGAGTTTGTACGTTTGTTTCAACGCGCAAATCTCTGGAAGCGTTGGTCTGATTTAAAAAATTCTTTCAGTATTGGATCAGATTCTGTCAGTAACATCACGCTGCTACCAATAGAAGCGAAGTATCAATGAAAAATGTTGTAGAAACGGGGAAAATTTTCTAAATTCCACGCGTACGAAGTCGCGGGCAATGGTTAGTATTTTATAATTGAGTTTATTATATACATCTAATGATGTTTGATTGCCTCTGGGGCAAAATTAAGGCAGAAATATTTAATTGAAATTATAACTTGAAAAGCAAGAGCTGAGCCACTGATTATGCAAATCATTGTGTTCACATTTTGGGTAATTTGTATAAATAAAATGAAATTATTGAAACCTCTACATGTAAAGAAAGTAAAGAAGCTTTTTAAAATAAAATAAATAGGTAGCTAAATGACCCCTCTGCCAACACACCTGATCAGCGCGGCACAGTAGACCATAATGTCTCCCAAAGTGGAGGAGGCTTGTGCCCAACAGTGGGATGTTACTGGGCTGGAGAGAGAGCGCAATGATGTAAAGAATTCTCTCTTTTCCAATCTTTACTTCCACTGGTTTTTTGAATTGATAAGTATGTATTTTGTTTTAATTATTTTGCCATTACATTTACTCGTTTGAACGAAAAATGTCTGGGGCAACCTTGAATTCCAAATCTTTCTGAGAATCTACAACTAAATTATTAGTGTAATTTACAATATTTAAGTACCAAACATTAACCAAAGATCTGAATATCCATTTCTGTAATCAAATTATGTATCTATGAACTCGACTATGTATATTTACATACAAATAACCGTGTTTGTAATAATGTTTGCTATGCGTAAAGTAATAAATATTTGATTTCAATATCGCAATAGTGCAAAGATCATCTGTGAACATTACGATATCAACTTGGGACTTGCCCGTTACTGGTATGAAAATAAAATGTCGAAAGCCTTATTTCATACTAATTTTAGTTATATCACCGGCACCGTTTTGTTAATGTTTTTATGATAAGAATTACCTCTTGAAAGATTGACCTGAATTTCATAGATGATCTCTTGTATTGTATGCCCTCCACTTACATTTGGTTTCTAGTGTGATTCTCTCTCTCTCTCTCTCTCTCTGCTTGCCACGGGCCATTTTGGGAGGGGCTGACCAGGATTATTGGCATAAAGTTTATAGTCGAGTTTTACCCGTCTCTCACAGAACATTTTATCTATGTACAATATCCCTTAGATGGCTTTAACAGTATGGGTGGAAATGGGGTGGTGACACTTGCATTCTTAATCCGTCCCCACACGTACAATACAATATGTGTGCCATAGTGTGATTATGGGAAGTCAATCCCTGTCTGTTTACAACGCATATTGACGTTTACTTTCTTAGTTTATCGTTATTTTCGATACCAGCCTTAAATGTATTGTTAGATTCTCGGGCGTACCCAGGAAGGAGAGGTTTAGCCTTCAAGAAATGTCGAAAATTATACCGAAGATTTCACGCAGTTTTCGATAAATTTATTTGTTTTTTGTCATAAGTCCCCATTGAAAGACTTCCTAAAACTAAATACTACCTCATTCATTAATAAAAAGCTATGCTCATTGCATAATCAAATACAAAAAACTGTGTAATAATTATGTTCACGTCTATCAGAACTCATCACGACATCACTTTCATTGGTAATGTGCTGAGACGTGCCAGGTGTTGACCCTGGCCTTTCAGATCGAGGCGTATGTTGTAATTGTGATGTAAGCTTTATTCTATACTAAAACCTTGTTCCAGCTATTAAAACTTTTGTCTCATATACTCTAACACTTGTTATTTAAATAAAACTAGTTTTTACGAGTTTAAACATAATTTTTAAATGTAGAATTTTCAGCCAGCCATTTCTTTTCATTATTTTTTATCTGCAATTAGGAATTAGAGACATCTATTAATTGTACAGAGGACAAATCGCGAAAACGTGATTTATTCGTGATTTATTTCCAATAATATAACAACTGACTTGCATACTTTGTAAATGACCTTTCACTATTTTGTTGGATTATTGGCCCGATTTTTTTTCAAATCATTCAAAATGACAGCGTATTTAAATAGGCCTGCTACGGATACTAGATGTAATTCGCATAGAATTACAAAATATTTCATACAATGATAGCTCGCATGTTCGAGCAATGACAACAGCGATACTTTTTACAAATACGTAATTTTCTCGGTTTTAGTGTTTTCTCTTAAGGGACTGGATGGTCTTGTGTTCCTACATAGATACGAGACCCAAAAAAAATAGAGTTGAACAATCTGCGTCAACAAAAAAGTTTTTAACAGCAAATATGAGTCTTAAATTAAATGGTCGCTGAAAGTTTTAATAGGATTCGTTAAAGTTTCTACCACTTCTCTGTGAAAATATCATAGAACCGTTATGTTACATGTTCAGAAATTATTCCGTTCATTATTGCTTTAATTTATTTAGTTAATTAAACTGTAACGTCTGTACCCTTACAATTAATTAACAACATCAAAAGATAAACAAATAATACACAATTATTTATATTTCTCTACTAGGAAGGAAGATTTCATTTGTAGGTTTGTTGGTTAAAAACGGAAAAACTGGTAAGTTAATTTTTAAAAAGCTTTTATTTTTAGTGAGTTTTACTAACTTACGTCTTTACGGAGTAAAAGACAAATAGTAGTAAAAATTTATTGAAAATATAATATAACTAACTATTGCCCATGATTCCACCCGCGTTTTATAGCATAGCTATTGAGATGAGATACCTTAACAAATTATACAAAAAAGATGTATCAAATCAGAAAATATAAGCTCACAATAACATACATACAAAAATAACGACTGTTTTATCATAAGTACAGACATACGAGGGGAGGTCCAAAAGTTCGTGGAATGAAAGGGTTTTAGTAAAAATGAAACAGTAAATTTATTTTTCCTTTTCAATATAATCACCCTTAAGCTGAATACATTTATTAGATCTATGAATTAATTTTTCTAAACTATCGTAAAAATATTTTTTATCTTTTCCCTCAAAATGAGCCAAAATTGCCTCCTTTACCTCATTGTCGTCGGAAAATTTCCTTCCCCTTAAGTCTTTTTTTAAATTGGGGAACAAATAAAAATCACTTGGGGCCAGATCTGGACTATAGGGTGGGTGGACTAGTGATTCGAAGCCATGCGTGTGTAGAGCAGCCATTGCAACTTTGCTCTTGTGAACCGGCGCGTTGTCTTGCAAGAGCAACACGCCCTTGGTCAATTTTCCCCGACGTTTTTCTTTGATGGCATCCTTTAATTTTTCTAGTATTGTTGCGTAGTATTCTCCGGTTATGGTCCTGCCCTTTTCTTTATAATCAATCAGTATTATCCCCTCACAATCCCAAAAAACAGTAGCCATCAACTTTCCAGCCGACTCCGACACTTTGAATTTCTTTGGCAGTGGTGTCCCCTTTTTATGCCATTGCATGGACTCTTGTTTGGACTCGGGCTCAAAGTGATGAACCCATGTTTCATCGCCGGTAACAATTCGCTCCAAAATCGGTCCAGGATCGTCGCCACACAACTCCAAAAAATGTTTTGACGCTTCGACGCGCTGCTGTTTTTGAAGCGGCGTGAGCATTCTCGGTACCCATCTTGCACTGACTTTTGTCATACCCAGGTGGTCATGTAGGATTCGCAAAATGGTGGTATCTGATACTCCAACTAATGCAGATAACTGTTTTTTCTTCAAACGGGTGTCCTCCAGTACAATTTTTTCCACTTTTTCGACGATGTCTGATGTGGTGACCTCAACTGGCCTTCCTGAGCGGGGGTCGTCTTCAATCGACTCCCGACCATGTTTAAAAAGACCATGCCACTTGTAAATCATTGATTTACTAGGGCACTGTTCCCCGTAAACAGTTTCCATTTCATTCAAAATGGTCTGAGCGTTCTTTCCTTGCTTGGTAAGGAATTTAATGACCGCACGGTGTTCAATTTTCTCCATAGTTTCAGTTTTCTTCCGGATTGACGTGTTTAGCAGGCGAGTGTTCGTAAACGAATGACGCAATAGGGCTGAAACTCCATTTATATACTAATTATGAGTCCCCAATTAGTATGACACTAAGCGAGCGCCCCTATCCCCACTCCATCCCCTCCATTCCACGAACTTTTGGATCTCCCCTCGTAGGTTTGACCATTGAAATGCTAAGTATATGATTTATTGCATAAATATTTATTTTTATTCTACGAATACAGTTAACTTTAGTTCGTATAAAATATTATACCAAATATATTAAATAGTCTCCAAGTAGCAAAAGTCAAATCATATCACAAACAGCAACGCAACTCCTGTACATTTAAATGACAAATATTTTTGCCGTTTTTATATGAACTTTAATTTGCTTGTATAATTTCTTGATTTCCATAGGCGAACGATAAATAACTTCAAACGAATTCGACCTAATTTGAAATTTATTTATCATCACAATATATTTCATATCGTCAAACATTATATTAGAAATATATTTAAAGTTTAATTCATTTATTTATTTATATAATTAGTTATACATAATTACACACCTAATATAAAACCAGAAAAAAGGGAACTTAAAATTTTAATTAGGTATCAAAAAATTCATCCGCATCGCAGTCATTGGGTAAAGGCAAGATCAAACCAACGCGATCAATTCGCGTCCGTGGCGGGGTGCACAGTTGTGGCGTACAAGTAATTGAACGCGTTGGTTTGGCCCTGCCTTAACGTGCCCAAAAGACACGTGCCTTATTTAAAGTTAAATGACAAATATAAAATTTTTTTATTTAAAAAATTTGGTGTAATCTGTATTGACAACTGGTCAAGTACGAAACAAAAGGTTTCGTACCGTTATTGTCTTATAACATATGCTATGACGTACATAATTCCCCACCTCAGATTACGGGATAAGGGCAAGATAATAATGATGAAAAGTGCTTGTTGTAACATCATTATATACATATACATAAACTGTGAAATTGTCAGCCTTCTATCTATCACCGTTCCAGAGATACAGCCTGATAACCAGAGGTCGGAATTAGGTAGAGTTATTTATGTACTTGCATCGAAATGTTGATACTAATGTGAACCTTCCCGGGATTTCTAATGGGTAATCTCGTGTGGTCAACAATTTTACGAATAAATAATAATAAAAACCTCAGAAATAGACAAATAGAACAAAGATAATTGTATGATAACATACACTTTTTATTAGTTTAATTAATTCACAATACAAATTATTGATAGTCTTAAGCAAATTCTCATACGCATATTTCGCCTTTTTTATAAATACGAGCGAATACTTGGATGGTTTGATAGCGACTGCGCAGCAACTATCAAATTTCTATTTAAAAATCGCGGATTTTTTTTCTGCTCTTTAAAATTAATCTCGGGATTTGAGGCATATCCAATTTATTCTTTCGCTGTATGAAATCAGTGTAATTACATGAATAACTCACCTAATTCCGACCTCTACTGATAACAGACAGACGGACAGACAGAGAAGCCTTAGTAATAGATAAAAAAACTGTAGCTCTAACTCATGATAACAAAAGTTGAACAGAAAGATTGTTAGGTAGTCCATTTATCTAGTCTATCTATTCTAATATTATAAAGCTGAAGAGTTTGTCTGTTTGTTTGTTCATTTGAACGCGCTAATCTTAGAAACCACTGGATCGATTAGAAAAATTTATACAATTTTGGATAGTACATTCATTGAGGAAGTCTATAGGCTTATTATAACATCACGCTGCAAGTAAAAGGAGCGAATCATCAGTTAAAAATGTTGCAAAAACGGGAAATTTGTTTTAAATTCTGCGCGTATGAAGTCTTAAGCTGGTAAAATATAAAATACTTAACATTACGCAAAATCACAATTACAAATAAATATTTTTCTTGTTAATAAATCTAGTTAATAATAGTGATTCGGCGAAGTAAAACATGCCTTTAGAAATAAGTATAGCAAACCTTTGAGAGATATCTGACAAAGAAATTCTTACATTACATTTGCTATCATGTAGGGTTTCTGTGTTCAATTGTCAGCACAAATGTCTATTTAATACAATGGGTAAACAGGGCTTGTGGTGGATCTTACATCAAAAGACGTCAATCAGTGAATTTTATGTGTATTTTTACGTAAATATATTCAATATTATCTGACCAGTAGGTAGGTAAATTGTTTTGCAGATAAATATTCAAATTGTTATAACTATAAAAAGAACTATTTTATAATTTCTTACTTCTTTTTAGAGTAAATTTTTACCACGCCTACCTACTTATACCGTGCATGGTCACAAAAAGATGGACACTATGAAGTTATCAACGTAAGATTACGCAAAGGTTAACATAGAATCATAGAAATAAAACCTCTTACGTGCGTTCATACGTTTTTATAACACATTAACATTAATAAATTGAATTATGGTGGAAAAAGTGATTACCGCTAGCGGGCAATTACTTTTTCCACTATAATTCAATTTATTAAGTAAAAGCATAGCATGTCAGTTGCAAAATTAATAAATGACACATTAACATTGTTAAAAAAAGGATTTCTCTCTTGAGTTTCATCGCAGATCATATTTATATTATTGGTCTATGGTTTCATTTAGTTTTTTAATTCAACAATTATTCGTATTTCATAATTAGACGCACTGTATAGGGTATTGCACAAAAATATAAAGACAAATAAAAGCTATAAAAATACAAATACATTTATATCAGAAATACAGAAATGAAAATAAAAATAATTTGCTTAAACCTGTAGCACTATTAAAATACTATTTATTGGGCATTGTTCATATTTTTTAAAACTTTTAATTCGAAAACCATTTCGGGGAATAGAGTTTCTGATCATGATCCATTAGTTTTTTCGGAAAATTTGCTATATTAACGATTATTTTTCCAAAAAAGAAAATGATCTCTATTTGCCCTTGAAATGAAGGACTTAAAATATTATTTATTTATTTATTTATTTTATTCTTTATTGTACACCATACATATATCTTAAAATTAACTTATACTAAAAAAACAAGTACAATGGGCGGCCTTATCGCTTAAAGCGATTTCTTCCAGGCAACCTGAGCATGGACATTATGAAGAAGTAACTGGTAGTTGTAGGTGCACATTTATACCTAATATACCTAAACTACATAATATACTAACAATAAACATACACATATACTTTTTAAATACACATACACACAATTACATAAATAGATAAATTTACTAGGTGCTATAATAAAAATAATAAATATCTTATAAACAGTACAGTTACTTAATTAAAATCTTTACAGAAAAGTATGTAGAATTACGTAGATAACTCCAGATAATGTTCCTTTAGTAATAACTTAAACGATTTTAAATTCTTAGCCTGACGAATAGCTAAGGGCAAAGCATTCCACAATTGCGTAGCTGTGATCGTAAACGACTTGTGAAAGAACGATGTGGAATGCTGTGACATCTTCAGCCTCAGCCTATACGATGACCTAACACTTCTGTCTATGGTAGCATCTAAGTACTCGAAGCGTGACCTAAGATAGGGAGGGTATGAGGGATTAAATAGAATGTTATAAAGAAGATGGAGTATATGAGCATTCCGGCGATGGCGTATTGATAACCACTTGAGTTGTTTTCTGAATTGCGAGACGTGATCGTATTTACGTAAGCCAAATATGAATCTTATGCAGAAATTTTGGAGACGCTCAAGTTTATTTAGTTGGTTTTCGGTGAGATCTAGATAGCTGACGTCCGCATAATCAAGAACGGGCAAGAGAACAGAGCTAGCAAGTGCAATTTTGGTAACAGTAGGAAGAAAATTACGCAGTCTTTTGAGCGATGCTGCGGATGCGAACATTCTTCGACTAACCTCCTGAAGTTGTGGATCCCATGTCAAGTTGGTGTCAATGAGCAAGCCGAGATTCTTCACCTTATCACTAATAGGAATAGTAGTTCCTTCAAATTTAATTTGAGGCAGTATCAGGTTGTCTATTTTCCTGGTTAGGCGACTACTTCCTATAATGGCTACTTGCGTTTTTGTCGGATTCACTGTTAGGCCATGTGATTTACTCCATGCACCTATCCTAACTAGGTCCTCATTTAAAACACTCAATGTGTCTGGTAACCTACCCAATGATGTGTGTAAGTAAATTTGCAGGTCATCTGCATAAAGGTGGTAGGAAGAAGCAAGATTATTGGAAACAGAATTAATAAATATTGCGAAAAGTAGAGGAGATAGAACGCCACCCTGGGGCACTCCAGCAGTTGTATTACACCATAAAGAGCTGATGGTTTCAATTAAAATACGTTGCCGGCGTCCACACAGGTAATTACGAAACCAATCTGTCACCGTTGGAGATATGTTAAGAGAGCGAAGTAACCATATTAAACCATATTAAGACGTTTTTAGGGATATACTACTCTGAAGTGGAGTTGAAATTGGTCTATTATATCAACTTGTCAACTTTGAAAAGATAAAGTGCAATCTGTATTAAGTCTATCAAGAAAAGTCTATACACAGATTGCGTAAAACGATGACGTCACAACATTTAAAGTAATATCTTCAAGAATTTTTTAAAAAAATTCTGTATAGTGAATATTTCAATAATATTGAAATTAATTGCTTAAAATAGTCTATATTTTCTGAAAAGAATATAAAAACATATTTTATTAATGCAATTTTATTAATGCAATTTTGTAAATCAGGAGTCAACTAATTAATAAAGCCACGGCTAATATCGATCTAATTAACTAGAATATTATTGTAATAAATCAACGTTAATAGCCATCCACTGTTCCTATCTTGTTTTTATGCTGTAGTAAATTGTAATTAGGGACACTAATCAACTTAATATTCGCATAAAGCTTCAAAATTAATTTCTCATCTTTAATTTTAGGAGACCGGAATTTACATCTCATTTAGTTGATAAAAATTGGTCAAGTGCGAGTGGGACTCGCGCACGAAGGGTTCCGTACCATTATTTATGCAACATAAGGCAACGTTATTAGTATCGAGCAAGAAACGGTAAAAAAAATCAGTTTTTTGTATGGGAGCCCCCCTTAAATATTTATTTTATTTTATTTTTAGTTTTTGTTGTTATAGCGGCAATAGAAATACATCATCTGTGAAAATTTCAACTGTCTAGCTATCACCGTTCTTGAGATACAGCCTGGTGACAGACGGACGGACGGACGGACAGCGAAGTCTCAGTAATAGGGTTTCCGTTTTTACCCTTTGGGTACGGAACCCTAAAAACGAAATATTTTAAGACAAAATGTTTGGTTCACAAGCTGTTATTTTTATACTGCTATTAAATAGATAAAATCTTACTACGTATAATTTTTTATTAACATTTTGCGGGCAAAACTTATTGCATGTGTATAGAATTTAAAGTTAATTAAGGAGTCATAATAATAGCAAAGTTATACGGTTTCTTAAAGACGTGTTGTTCTTTGGCTTCGTTGTCAAACAAAATTCAATTATGTATTGTATCTATTATAATCATGATATTGAACATCTTTGACATACAAAATGAACATTTTGATTTATTTAGGCTTTTGTAACTTATCACATCATATGGTTTCCCCTAGATTAAGATGTAAATAAATCCCTTAGTTCAAAAACTAAAAAACACGCTTGAACAACCTGAATATTTTTTAAATGTGTGCAAAATTTCAGATTCATTTGACTACTGCAAGTGGGTTATAATTACTTTAATAGATTACGTTACATTTAAAGAAAAAAAGCAAAAAAAAATGTTTTATTTGCAACTACTCTTTAGTACAGGATTAATACAATAATAACAACAAAAAGAAAATAACCAAACTTATAAAAATAACAACTAATCTGAGTAGTAATTTTATTAATTTTTGCAATTGACATGCTATGCTTTTTTATGCACGTAAAAATACGATATAAACTCAATCGAGTGACGATTATGGTGGCCTAATTTGATTACTGAAAGCACGACTGCAATAAGCTCAGTTGGCAGAGCTACGGAACGGTATTCCGAGATCGTGGGTTCAAGTCCCGCTTGCGGTAATCACTTTTTCCACCATAATTTTATTTATTAATCTGAGTAGTCCCAAATACGGACCTAACTTAGCATGATGATGTTTAAAACCAACGCTTTTCTTTCGTTGGGACAGTAAAAAAATAGTAAAAAAAATGTAGTTTTTATTTTAATTAAGTATTTTTAAAAAAAGTTCAACCGACTTCATGCGCTTTTGAAATTTTAGGGTTTTCCTCGTTTTCTCAGGAAATAACTATCAGATCCTTACATGGTGCAACGGGACCTAACGGGAACCACCAGCTTTCAAATAAAAAAGAATCATTAAAATCGCTTCGCCCAGTTAAAAGTTATGAGGTAACAAACATAAAAAATGAATAAAAAAACATACAGATGAATGAGAACCTCTTCCTTTTTGCATTTGTGCTACGAGGACAATACGTGGTTTTGGCATTGCAATACTTGTATTACAAGACTAGTAGCTAAATTGAAATTAATTTCTTATTTACATATATTTAATAGTATATAATAATAACGAAATAAAGACACCATATCGCTCTCAGCCACCAAAATCCGATTATTGAGCAACGAACCTTTTCTACTTGGGGCAGAGGCTGGTTAGAACATTAGAGATAAAAAATCCTATATTACGACATACCTTATGAATTATGATTTCATTGGCTCTAGCTGTCAAATTATTCAGACCATGTGTAATTAAGAATTGTTAGTATGCACAAACTGTGGTACGCAACCAAGTTTTACTGGTTGATTGCAGTAAATGCATATTTCCGATTTGATTGGACACGGACCGCTCGTGCTATGATCGTATCGATGAAAGTAACACTTGATTTCAGTTATTGAGTTTGTGTCCACTAAATATGTGTTTAGCGATATAAATACTTAAACTTATAGGAACTTAGTAGAATAATATCTATACTTATATTACAAAGCTGAAGAGTTTGTTTGTTTGTTTGGACGCGCTAATCTCAGGATAAACTAGTTCGATTTGAAAAATTCTTTCAGCGTTAGATAGGGCATTTATCAAGGAAGGCTTTAGGCTATATAACATTACGCTACGACCAGTAGAAGCGAAGCAGTAGTGAAAAATGTTGCAAAAACGGCGAAAATTTTCTAATTTCCACCCGGACGGAGTCGCGGGTAACAGCTAGTATAATATAATATGATTTTCTTTGTACTTGGTATTAGGTTTCTTAATAAGGAACTTAGTCAATTGCGACTTAATAGTCTATTTCTACTTATCTCTTATATATAAAATTCACGTGTCACAGTGTTAGTTACCGTACTCCTTCGAAACGGCATGACCGATTTTTATGAAATTTTACATGCGTATTCAGTAGGTCTGAGAATCGGCCAACATCTATTTTTCAAACTTTTTTTTTTAGTATGGCAAAACAACGTTTGCCGGGTCAGCTAGTTATAAAATAAAATCGTTAGTTTTGTATATGCGTCCCTACGCTTATATCTTCACAACGATTTTGATGCGGGTTTTTTTTTGAAAGATTAAGTGAGTTAATTTCCACACGAACGGAATTGCGAACAACGCCTAGTTTTAACTTATAGGAATACTAATCATCAATTTTAAAAATATATATATATCGCAATAGAATAATACCTAATAAGTAATGAATTTATTGCCAAAAAAGTTTTACTTAAAGATAAACTAAGATACGTGACACAAAAACATAAGAGTTGTTTTTTTTTATAATATTCTCTAACACATGCGCTACTCATTCGTTTAAAAATAATCACTTTCAACGGTTATAGACGCGCGTATCTGTTTTTAGGGTTCCGTACCCAAAGGGTAAAAACGGGACCCTATTACTGAGACTTCGCTGTCCGTCCGTCCGTCCGTCCGTCCGTCCGTCCGTCCGTCCGTCCGTCCGTCCGTCCGTCCGTCCGTCCGTCCGTCCGTCCGTCTGTCACCAGGCTGTATCTCAAGAACGGTGATAGCTAGAGAGTTGAAATTTTCACAGATGATGTATTTCTATTGCCGCTATAACAACAAATACTAAAAATAAAATAAAATAAATATTTAAGGGGGGCTCCCATACAACAAACATGATTTTTAGGGTTCCGTACCCAGTATCTCAAGAACGGTGATAGCTAGACAGTTGAAATTTTCACAGATGATGTATTTCTATTGCCGCTATAACAACAAATACTAAAAATAAAATAAAATAAATATTTAAGGGGGGCTCCCATACAACAAACATGATTTTTAGGGTTCCGTACGCAGTATCTCAAGAACGGTGATAGCTAGACAGTTGAAATTTTCACAGATGATGTATTTCTATTGCCGCTATAACAACACATACTAAAAATATAATAAAATAAATATTTAAGGGGGGCTCCCATACAACAAACATAATTTTTTTACCGTTTCTTGCTCGATACTAATAACGTTGCCTTATGTTGCATAGATAATGGTACGGAACCCTTCGTGCGCGAGTCCGACTCGCACTTGACCAATTTTTTATTTTTTTTCATATCTCTGTTTTAGTGGACCTACACCAAAGAGTGGCCGTGCGCAGAGAAAACGTCAGATTTTCACGGTCAGTTGATTGGTAATGGTATCCATCACCGGCGCTCTAATAGTTGCTATTGAAAAGACCACCTCAAATACACTTACCGTGAAATCAACATCATTGAAAAACACCAAGAAAAAGTTAAGATATCTCTATAGAAAATGTTTGTTGTTGAAACTAAGTGAAATCTATCTCACAAAAAGGGATTGGGAATTGAATTAAGCTTCATTCTTTATTACAGTGTAGGTCTAAAAGCTTAACTTTTAGGTAAGTAACTTGTTTAGGTTATTTGGGAAATTTCTCCTTAAAAGAAAATAACATAAGTTATGATACTAACATAAGTTATCAAACATAATACACAACTCCATATATTTTACAGAAATTGTTGCTTTAACAAGGAAATCGGCTACTTTTACTACTAACTAACTGTTGCCGCCGCATCGTTCGCTTGGAATTTAGAAAATAAAAAATTTCTTAACTTCGTTAAACTATTCACTTGAACCTATTTAATAAAAAAATTACATCAAAATCCGTTGCGTAGTTTTGAAAATATAAGCTCACATAGGGACATACATACAAAAATACCAACTTTGTTTTATAGTAAGTAAAGATTAAAAGATAGAATAATCTTGAATATCTATGTAATTTCTGGGTGTTTACTATGTATTATAAGTATTTATTTGCAAAAGAAAAGTAGTACTTATATGTAGTCTATCCCTATGCTGGACTCCGGTACCCATAACACAAGCATAGAAATTTTGGGACCAGAGGACGTTGTGTGAAAAGTCCATGAATAAAAAAAAAAATATATATGTAACCACTATCATAGAGACTCAAGTGAATGAACTTATCAAATGAAATAACCACCAATTTCATAAAAAACATAATTTATATACTTGCGTAACAAACTTTAACTTTTATTATTAACATTCTCAAAACGATATAGTTGTCTCATTTGAAGAATTTAAAAAAAATTCAACTATTCTAATCAATATCTACATACACTAACTAATATTATAAAGCTGAAGAGTTTGTTTGTTTGTACTTTGTTTGAACGCAGTAATCTCAGGCACGACTGCCGCGCTGGACCGATTTAAAAAATTCATTCAGTGTTGGATAGTACATTTATCGAGGAAGGCTATAGGCTATATAACATCACGCTGCGACCAATAGGAGCAAAGCATCAGTAAAAATTGACAGAAAAACGGAAAATTCTTTCTAAATTCCATGCGTACGAAGTCACGGAGAAATGCTAGTGTCTAATAACTTAGACATGTGAATGATGTTAGTTATAGACAAAATGTGAATAATAAATTTAACATTAATAGTTTATGTTCAAAATAATTGGCCTTATAAATTTTGGCACGTGTCTACAATTTTGATTATAGTTCATTGGCTTACAAACTGGTTTAGTATAACAGCATTTTGCCTTGTGGCATATCGGTAGTTTAACTTTCATTTATGAGGTTCTTAGTTCGATACCCCACAGAAGACAGTGTTATTTACATGATTACCACAGATTGAACAACGTTTAGGTGTTTTTTTTCTACGTGCGATTGTGCATATTTACAAAAACACGAATAAAACTGGTATCAGTAGCTCAAGTAATGTGCTTAGTTAGGGAGATAGATAGAAAAATATAACTCTTGATTGTACACTAGCGTTCTGTAAAATATTTATTAGATAAGATAGTCTACTATTAAATTATCGAAGACAAAACGGCTCGACCGATATTTAAAAAAATGTGCAAATGAAATTCGAAATTCGAATCCTTTATGTATAAATTCATTTTTATTTTTTTCAAAAGCAGGTTTAAATTAAAACAGACGCCAGGTAACCCAGTGCAAAAGTGCAAAAATTATTAGAGACCATAGACTTAAACCACGGATACAGAACAATCAAAAGATAGGTACCATAGATAAATAATTCTAGTTTATACATTATGGTAATAGATGTGGAGATGAAGTAAACAAAAGACAAGAGCATATTTTGATAAACTTACCAAACAGCAGCACGTACCTCTAAGTATCATTTGGAACTGTGGGACATAGCTACAATATAGTCAATAATAGTATAGACGCTAAAATTCAAACAACATTTCGCCGAGGTCTATCAAAAGTGAATTGATCGACAGCATCGTAACGGTACGTTAACGGCGGATGCCGGCACGTCCACTAACGGTCCACCCTCTTGTCTTCACTGAATACTTGTCATTTCATCTCGAATACTGCTATACTATTCGCGTGAAGTGAATCTATTACGTTTCTAAATTACTCATTTGTAAAGAGTGTCGATAATCAGTTAGCAATAGTGAAAAAAGTGACCTTTATTCTGTTTAAAATTTTAACATCAACTTGAATATGCCTTATAGGTATGGCATATTCAAGTTAATGTTAAAATTACAAATGAGTAATTTATAAACGTAATAGATAACAGCATGATATATTCTAATAATTTTCTAATAAAAGCAAAGATGCGAAGTTAATCGGCAAATAGATTTTTAGGCACAATATTTCAACATGTCTGAATAACCGAAGATACTCATCATTGCTGTCTTTTACGGTTAAATATGGACATCAATAACCTTGCGGTTTTGAATTAATTAAACATATTGTATTATCGATTATTAACAAGTTTCGCGGTGTGTACACAGATACCAAACAACAATCGTATAATTACATTAAATATCCTAGGAATTCAATGTATCTCTGTATCTATAGCTATCTATGTTACCGATTGAGGCTAACATATACGACCTGTACTTGGGTATACAATTCAGTTCTGCATCACACGGCATACAACGCCTATACTTTTTATCTAAACACATTTTATCATCGTGCATTGCAGCGGAATACTGCAATTTTGTTCATTCAATTATCTATGACCTTGATAAAACACGAAACATATAAAATTATATAGGTATTTGTTCAATAATTTTAAAAAACTTTTTTAATAAAGTTATTAGGTACGCCCGGTGAATTTGATAAAGGAAACGTATAAAGGTGCTCCCGCACCGGGAGCATTCACGTGTTTCACGTTCATTATAGATTCGACTTTGAGCATTACATTACAATAATACCTCCCTGACTAACGAGCATTTGCGTGTAATGTAACATATAGATTCGACTTTAAGCATTTCATAGCAAGATGTCAGACGAAGTGGTCGTTGTGCTGATTGCGGCAATATTAATTCGACATTGTTATTTATGTAAAAAAAAAACACAGAAGAAACGATATTGGCGTCATGAATTATTTCAAAACCAGCAAAATACAGTTGGTTTAGATATTTTAGAAAGAATCAACCGACCCATAAGTAAACTTAAAATGTTTTTAAGAATCTCTTCTTCGGATTTTGAACACTTAATAAATCTCATTACAAGGTGCGCATTGTAATGCTCGGTTCTCCTCCTTCACTGATGTAATGCTCAAAACTGTAATGTTACATTACACGCGAATGCTCCCGGTGAGGGAGCACCTTTAGAGATTATTAGAAAAAAATGAAGTAACAAATAAAACATAGACTTTACATCATCATGTTATCTACTACATATATTTTTTTAAGGCTGGCAGTTAGCAATTCTAAAAACAAATCTGTTGTTTTTTGTTACAGTTTTAAATGAATATTTTTAACATTTTCTACGACTTAGTTTTCTAGTACAGTTATTATGTACTTAGGAATTTATAAGCGTGACTTAATAGTGCGACATTAATAGGCCGAGAAGCAAAATAATAATAATAAATAAATATTCATGGACATTTCACACAACGTCCTCTGGTCCCAAGCTAAGCTTTATACCAGAATACGGATAGAATACATATACTACTTTTCTTTTGTAAATACATACTTATAATACATAGTAAACACCCAGACGCATTACAAACATTTGTATGACAATTAAAAACATCACACAAATATTTGTCCTGACCGGGAATCGAACCCGAGACCTCGTGAACAGCAGTCCGTTATGTGGACCACTAGGCAACGAGGCTCATCAAAAATAATAAAATAAATATTAAAATAACTATTAAATAAGGACAGCATATTTAATAAGATATTCAATATTATAACTGTTGATTGTATCAGTAACTACAACCTATTGTTGTGTACAACAGATAATGAAACATCATATGAATGGCCTTGTTAATCTCATTAAGTACGTATGTTAGTTAATATCTTTTGAATATTTAACAAACATTCGATAGCCGAAGATAACTCAGCGCGAGCAAAGAACCAAATATTCAAGGTTACAATATTTTTTTACGCTGTAACATAAAGTATTAGTTATGGTTTTAATTACTACTGTGTAATTCAAATGTTCTGTAAATAAGTTATTTTACGAGCTACTAGCTAATTCCTGCTGTTTTACCCGCGTTTGTTGGCTTTTAGTGTGAGAGAGGCGTTAATAGGCTGGAGAGAGGTAGAGAGAGAATAAGAAAGAGTCACGTATAATTCAATATACACGATTGATATAAATAAATAAATAATAAATAAATAAATTCTTTATTTCTCCTCACAGGCAAATTACACGTAGAACAATAAATATTCACAAAGATAGAACAATAACAAGGAGCTGGTGTCTGAAATAGGCTGGGCCTGTCTCACAGATTACCAGGATCCCCGCTCACTTATAATTATCAAATTACAGTTATACACTTGAGAGAATTCCAATAATATTATTATATTCCAATAAACTTCATATTAAAAATTTTTAGCAACTGATTTATTCTAATTTTACAATTAGTGTTTGTGTTTGATTTTGATTTTATTATTATTATTGATATTTCGTGTGATGTGTATGTAATGAGTAATAAGGTGTAAATGAATATATGTACAAATAAACAAGAAAATAGAAGAAAAGTCCTACAGCCTGTCTGTGTATGTCCGTCTATACGTATGTCTGTATGTGTGGTGAGAGAGAACAACGCGAAATGGGTTGTTCTTCGAAAATCTCGCCTTGGGTTTAAATTTAATACCAATAATAACTAGAATTTCATAAAATAGCTACATTTTGAAACATTCCTCATACTAAGCTCTTGATCTCGTTGCCTGTAATCCAAGATAATTGTAGGCTTGACGCAAAAACGGAAAGTGGCCATAAAACTGCTCGATTGAGTCAGAAGCGTGACTCTTGAGTTGTCCTAGTCGCGATTTTATTGCAACAAAACCGTAATAACACAATCGAATTTTCGTTGAACACGTAATTTAAGGTAATTCAAAATAATACCTTCTTTGTATTAACCTTTTGAAAATGAAAGTAATAGAAGCGATTGATTTGTAAAATTCTCAAATCCGATCCAACTTATAGCAGTTTTTAATAGATATGTTACTTCCGTTAATATTTGACATGATCTACTTTATTTCTCGTTACTAAGAACATAGGTACCGATTCTACATGCACAACGAAACTTAACTAAAAAATATATAAATAAATAAATATTCATGAAAACACAACGTCCTCTGGTCCCAAGCTAAGCTTATATGCTTGTGTTATGGGTACCAGAATACGGATAGAATACATATACTACTTTTCTTTTGTAAATACTTACTTATAATCATAGGTCTGAATTAGGTAGAGTTATTTATGTACTTGCATCGAAATGTTGATATTAATGTGGATCTTCCCGGGATTTCTAATAGACAATCCCGTGTGGCCAACAATATTACGAATAAATAATAATAAAAACCTCAGAAATAGACAAATAAAACAAAGATAATAAGCATACAATTTTTATTAGTTTACATTAATTCACAATACAAATTATTGATATCTTAAGCAAATTCTCATACGCATATTTCGCCTTTTATTATAAATACGAGCGAATACTTTTCTTACTGAATCAGTCGCTCAAATTTTTATCATCAAATCATCAAATTTTTATTTGTAAAATGACGGGATTTTTTTCTGCTCTTTAAAATTAATCTCGGGATTTGAGGCATATCCACTTTATTCTGTCGCTGTATGAAATCAGTGTAAGTACATAAATAACTGTACCTATGTATATTCTTAATTTTATATTTATCTAATACTTTCTTTTGTAATGTTTTGTCCATTTCTATTTGTAACATATTATGCTTGCAATATTATGTATCTTGCTGTGTCCCCACGGGGGAAGAATAAAAACTTTATTTCTTTCAATCTTCTGTTTAAGATCAGAATCAAAAACGCTATAGTAGTTTTAATTTTGATTTAAGTTTAGTTGTGCACGTAGAACCAGAACCATTATCGATATACCAGATTAATATCACACTTTCTATATTTAGTATAGTGATGTTCGCAACGAAAAATATCAAGCAGTTTTAAATACAGCGATACAAAATGTTACTTGAAAAGAACACAAAATAAGCTAAGTGAAATCTCCTTCGTGCATTTGCATTTGAATAAGCCATTTGACACTCTTTCAGGAAAATAAATTGGCCTAAGCTCTAGTTTATACTACGTTTTAACGTCTTGAAACTGAAAAAATAACAACTAGGTACGAGTTAGACTTGCGCAGAAAGAGTTCCGTACATATTTTTCATAATATTATTAAAATCAAACCGTTTTAATAATGTTACAATAAAATCGTTTGTTGTATGGAAACCCCTTTAATATTTATTGCATTGTAGTTTTTAATATTCGTTGTTATAACATCATCATTTTCTATGTATTATAAGTATGTATTTACAAAAGAAAAGTAGTTTATGTATTATATCCGTCCGTATTCTGGTACCCATAACACAAGCTTAGCTTGGGACCAGAGGCCGTCGTGTGGAATGTCCATAAATATTTATTTATTATTATTATTTATTTATTATCATCTTTAAAAAGTTTCAACTCCCTACCTATCACCAGTGAAGTCTTAGTGATATGGTCCTGTTTTACTTTTTGGTGCGAATCTCTAAAAAGTATTTCAACAGCAGCGTTTAAAAAACAAACAAGTAATACCATAATGGTGTTATTTTTCTTTTTATTCACGCTGTTCTTTTTAGCCACAATAGCTTAAATAGGTGGAACAAAAATTTTATGTTTCGAACAGAATTCGAAAGCGTTTTCTTCGTTTTATTACTGGCTGTGGTTTCCTATTCCGAAAATTCAAAAATGTATTTTCCTTTGTTATTTTTTTCTACCATATACATATTATTATACATATATAGCTTTTATGCGGTCATAATTAAGTAGATAGGAATATAGTTTATCAATAGCTAGTAACGTTAATGTATCCAACAAATTCACAGGATGTGATGTAAAATATACCTAATGTAGAGGAAGACTAAAGATAACATATATGGGCTTTGTGAAACAGGATATGAACGAAAAAGGAATAAAGACAGATTTGATCTTAAACAGAAGAGCGCAGAAGAAAATCACATGTTGCGCGGATTCCAAATAATAACATAATGCTATGCTAAATTATAATATATAGCTTGGAAATAATTGTACAAAATCTGTTGTTCATTATGTATTCTAAGTAAAAAAATATATATATGAATATAATATATTACTTTTTTTTATTAAATAACAAAAACAAAAATTAACCATACTTTCACATTAAAAGAATTAAAACAAAAATATAATTACTTAAAATTTAAAAAAAATCAGTAAAATATTAATGTTATTAGGTATTGCATAAGAAAAATAGTAAAATAATGTAGGAAATAAATATAAAGTGTATTTGCGATTTAAAACGATAATACATAATATGTACCACTCAGCATTAGTCAAAGATATTTAGCGGGGCTGGAGAAACTGACGCTGTTATCACTCAGTTATTGACAAATTGCTATTTTATTAATATTATAAATAATATCCATTTAACATTTTAAAAGTCATTTTTAGGGTTCCGTACCCAAAGGGTAAAAACGGGACCCTATTACTGAGACTTCGCTGTCCGTCCGTCCGTCCGTCCGTCCGTCCGTCTGTCACCAGGCTGTATCTCAAGAACGGTGATAGCTAGACAGTTGAAATTTTCACAGATGATGTATTTCTATTGCCGCTATAACAACAAATACTAAAAATAAAATAAAATAAATATTTAAGGGGGGCTCCCATACAACAAACATGATTTTTTTACCGTTTCTTGCTCGATACTAATAACGTTGCCTTATGTTGCATAGATAATGGTACGGAACCCTTCGTGCGCGAGTCCGACTCGCACTTGACCAATTTTTATTAATCTTGACATATACAATAATTGACAACGAAAAACTGACGCTGTTATCACTCAGTTATCGACAAATTACTATTTTATTAATATTATAAATAATATCCATTTAACATTTAAAAGTCATTTTTATTAATCTTGACATACACAATAATTGACAACGACACAAACGTCTTCTATAACATTATTTTAAATTATAATCTAATGGTCTTTATGGAATAATTTCCATAGACAATGATAGTCCCCACAGATATATAAATTAATATACTAGGATTATTAATATAATTATACCTAAATGGAGACATGTCCCTACATGGAGACATATAGAAGAGAGACAAAACACATTGATTGAGTTTTATTATTAAACTAGCTGTTGCCCGCGACTCCGTCCGCGTGGAATTTAGAAAATTTTCCCCGTTTTTGCAACATTTTTCACTACAGCTTCGCTTCTACTAGTCGTAGCGTGATTTTATATAGCCTAAAGCCTTGCTCGATAAATTCATAGAATTGAAAGAATAACAACTAACATTGAAAGAATTTCTCAAATCGGCGCAGTGGTTCCTGAGATTAGCGCGTTTAAACAAACAAACAAACAAACTCTTCTGCTTTATAATGTTAGTTTAAATGAGTGAAATAAAAATTTATTTGACATTGTGATTTTTATTGACATTTGTATGGAATTAATAATTTTTATTTTTATTTTTTATTTATACCTAAATAGTAATCTAACCTAAAGTAATTGGGTGAAGATAGAATCGAATGGATGTTTGTTGCTCTATGTTGCCAAAACTTCTAGACTTTACAATACTTCTAGACTAACAAACAACTGTATAGTTTAGATATCATACTTAACTAGTAATTTTATATTTCTAAATTTGGTTTCGGAGATCATTGGCTATCAATATGGGACATTCTTCAAATATAAATGTGACCAACCTTGAGCGAAACCAATTCGATAAAAAGAGGATGATTGAATTAGCTTCACATTTGGGAAAGATCTTTAAGGAAGGAATTAAGCCCCGTTTTCAGACATACCGAGACCTTTTGGCTTTGATTCTGCAGAATACTTACAGGTAACATAAATAAAAATAAGTAACTTAATAAACTAAATTATAGTAGAATAAATGATCACCATGAGCGGGACTTGAACCCACGACCTCGGAATATCGTTCCGTTGCTCTTCCAACTAAGCTATCATGTTTCCTGCACATGTTTGCCAAATCTTTCAATTTATGGCCTACATCAATATTATCGTATATCATCACCGACACGTACATATTAACACAGCCAGTAGGCACAGAAAATGAAGAATTAGGGATACTTTTCCTATTTACTCAATATCTACTAAATATATTTTAATTCTGATTTACGTGTTTCTATATATAATAGTTACTTATGTTTTTAAAGTTATTTCATTAGTTAATACGCGATAATAGACCGACAAATGAAAAAAATAAAAAATTAGAGAGGTTGTTTCGCTAAGATTTTCTATCGAGAAAACTTTTCTCAATCGCGTTTCTGAGTTTATGCGATCCTAGATCATATATTGAAAAAACATATACTTAAAAATTAGAGCTCTAGCCATTCAATCTAAAGAAACAATGAAAACTTCGTACGTAGAAAAATGCACGAAGCTATTTTGGTATTCTCTTAGTAAATTAATGTACAAATAAGTAATTTAACTAATTTGGTATTTAAGTAAATAAAAAATAAAATAAAAAAAAACAACTTTTTTTTTTATTAAATAAAAACCTGTACTTAGTTGTGTTACAGTGAGTCTATTAATATCCATATTTTGGTATAGTTTAGTTGTGCAAGTGGAATTGATACCAATGGCTACTTTTATTCAGAGTAAAACTTTTATATCAACACAGAAGCATCATGAAACTTGGCAACATGGTTTAATTAAGTTCTAACATTTATCAAGATCTTGAAAAACTATTTAGAAGTAAGTGAAGGGATGAAACAATTCAGCAAAAGGTCAGATGTAATGTATGCGAGTCAGAGACCATCGGAACAATCGAATCCGTCGGAAGTCGAGTTCGGTAATCGATTGGAATACGATAAAGTTCTTCCAATCACACCGAAGCATAACATTTACTTATCTCTACAGCCTATCTACTTGTTTTGTAAGAAACTGGTTAAAGAAAAGTGGTTAGAAAAGTTTTTATCGTCTATCGGTTAGCATAGATTTCCCAGATTACTGTTTTTAGAATGTAACGGTATAAAGTATAAACCAGAGATAATTAAAGAACTGACGTTGACAGACTATCTTGTTTTTGATGATAATCAGAAGAGCTTAAAATTTTAAATGACTTTTTTAGATTATTTAAGATATAATCAATCTTATTAATGCTATATTAACGCTGTATTTAATTATAATAATGCAGTTATACCGCAAAAAACGTATCTATTGATAAAAATAATTTGCAATTAAAAAGTAGATATTCGCGAAAAAAAAACTTCTTAATTCTAATTTTAAATGAACAATTATAAAGATACTTTTTAATGATCATTTTATTACTTTTTATAAAAAGAAGTTAATTTAAAAAATGTGTTTGGAATTTATTCTTTTTTCTTTTTATAAATTATTCATCATTCTTTTTACAGATCAGGCAGGCGATTAAAATTAGCTAGAATTAAAATAGAGCTTTTGACGTGTGCAAGATTAAATATTTTACATTATTTTTAGTTACATAACCGTTATCTTACTATGTATTTTGTGTATCTAGTGTTTAATTTTAATTAAAATTACTAAAATATTAATTAATTTATAAAAATTTAAATAAATGCTCATTTAAGTAAACTGTTATATTTATTCGAGCAATAAAGATCTTAAAACACAATTTTAATTTTACAATTTTAATTTAAACTTTAAACTAAAATTACATCTAAAATCGGGTATTTATCAAAATGTATGATATTCATTTACTTATAGTTAAGAAAGCTATACTAGATACATATAAGAAGAGTTACACAAAAATAAGTAATTTTACGGTAAGACAAAACAAAGTTATACAGGTTTCAATATTTTAGTTTGGGTTGTTATCTGTTGTTATCTAATACATTCAATTAATAATGTGTCAACATAGTAAAAAGGTCTCGGGTTCGATTTCCGTACGGGACAATCATTTGTGTGATACTTATAATACAAATGTTTGTACTGCGTCTGATATTATAAGTATGTATCTACCAAAGAAAAATAGTATAATGTATTCTATCCGTATTCCCCATAATAAAAGCATAATTATAAACTTAGCCTGGGACCAGAGGCCGTTGTGGGGAATGTCCATGAATATTTATTATTTAATTTATAATTTCAGTTCTTTTTAGCTTCGATTCTAAATTCCATTTCAAATTCAATTCGGATACTAATGCGTGTGAAGGCGCGGACAAAAGATAGTTTATAAAATACTATCATGTAAGTATACGGTGTGAGTATAAGTTGTTATAAGTCGTTCCTCCCCTGTCATTAATCTCATCTCTTTCGCTAGCCAAGTCACGACGCATTTGGGGAGAGACGTCGGCATAACGACTTTAGAAAAAAGCTTGTCTACCAAATTACAATTACCTGAAGTGAGTTTTGATATCTGAGAGAAAATATTACACGCTGAATATAATATATAATATCTTTGTAGTAATTTAATCCAACATTCATATCTGATAAATATATATTCATTAAAAGAAATAGCCTTTACTCTATAGGTTGTATAAATTACATAACTACACTTTGAAATTGGCATTTAATTATTTTTAAAATATGATAGTATGTTATAAGTTTATATAAATATCAAAATAAATATATGATAGTTATCTATAGGTTAAATTAAGAATTCTTATTAAATAAATAAATGAATAAACAAATAAATATATAAATTCTTATAATGAAATTTGATATTTTTAAATAAATTTTTATTGTAATTCTATTTTCAAATTTAGAACGTAATTAATTTGATTTTTTAATCCTCCGTCCACACAAGAGAATTGGCTTCGCTCTGTTTTTACCAAATTAAATTTTTAAATTCAATTTGTCCACGTTCTATAATTTAAATGAAATTTATCAAAACTTCTAATAGAAGTAACATAACTAGACATAAATAATGTTTGCCAGACAGGAGTCATTTTATAATCACTGAAGTTATCGTAAAAATATGATTCTTTATAATCACTGTCAGGTTAGATATTATACATACTATACTATTATAACTGTGAGTTTCCACTAAAAACATTAAACATGCAATGTATCGAAACTTAACACTGTCAAACCAATCACACAACTGGTTTTGTCGAGTTTACGTTCGCACTCAAGAAAACTAGTTAAAATCTTTGACAGCATTCAAGATTTGTTGTTGTCTGTGTTCGCACTGACTAAAATTATAATCTTTGACAGGTTTGTTTAAAGATTTGACATGGCTGACGTTCACACTGCTGTTAAACTTTGCCTCGCAACTTGTTTAAAATCTCGATATATTGTTTCCCAGCACGGTCGGTAAACAACTGTGATATTAGTGCGATTTTTATTACATAATTAATAATATGAGTTAATTAAAGTGAAATATGGGATGGACGAAAGCAGATACGTTAAAATTTATTGAGCTTTGGCAAGGCTTTCCATGTTTGTGGAATACAAAAGACGTAAATTACAAACATAGACAAAAGCGTCGTGATGCTTCGTCACATTTAGCACAGGAGATGGGCACTGACACCTTTGCAATTGACAAGAAAGTTATTTCTTTAAAAACCCAATATAATCGGGAAATAAATAAATTACGAACAAAATCAGGTGCTGGATTAGATGATATACCCCAATCTAAATAATAGTAGTTAAAAACAATAAATCTTCTTCGTCGCTGGAATCCATAGTTTAATAATATTATGATAATAGTAGTAAACCAACCAAGTATGTACCTACGTCTGTTGTGACAGTTTCAGCGAAACGTCAAAACAACGTTTATAAACAAATCAATATAGAATGTCGCGTTACTAATCCAGAGCGCAATTTCTATGAGTATTGTCTAGATTGTGAAACGTCAAATATGTTTAGGTTCCACAAGTTGTGTATCAATGCGAACGCGGCTCAATACATTGACAGAAAACAGAGTTGTCAACGTGTTTTTTTGTGCATGTTTCGTCAGTGGAAACTCACAGTAACACACAGAAATCACGAAACACAACTTGTCAATTCATTTAGATCTAACGCTGTGTGAGAAATAGGATCGATCTAAGTAGCCTATTACTCAGTACCTCACCCTACAAAAACTTAAACATCAACTTAAACTAGCTGATTGTCAATGAGTCACGCACGCGCCAACAATGCACACGACACACACATTCTACTCCCGAAGTTTTAGCAAATCAGCCAAAAGTTTATGTAAAATAATATTTCCCAATATTTCAGACTATGCCTATTACTTTCATATTTTACTAACAATGTACGTGGCACAAATATTGTTTTTATGTGCTTTATAACAAGAAAAATGTTTACACAAACATATTTTCGTGTATCGTAATAAAGATAATTCTTTTAAGAGGATACCAAAATAGCTTCGTGCATTTTTCTATGTACAAAGTTTTCATTGTTTCTTTAGATTGAATGGCTAGAGCTCTAATTTTTAAGTATATGTTTTTTCAATATATTATCTAGGATCGCATAAACTCAGAAACGCGATTGAAAAAGTTTTCTCGATAGAAAATCTTGGCGAAATAACCTCTCAAATGTTTAATTTTTTTCATTTGTCGGTCTATTATCGCGTATCAACTAATAAAATAACTTTAAAAACATAAGTAACTGTCATATATAGAAACACGTAAATCAGAATTAAAATATATTTAGTAGATTTTGAGTAATTATGAAAAGTATCCCTAATTCTTCATTTTATGTGCCTACTGGCTGTGTTAAAATGTACGTGTCGGCGATGATATACGATAATATTGATGTAGGCCCTTAACCAAACAGTTTTATATCGTTTATCTAACTCCTGAAAAATATGGAACGTTATTATAGGCATAATGGAGCATACCATGGCCTACCTAATTATTTTTAAAAGCTCATAAAAAAATAGAGAATTACCTAAAAAACTTTACTTGACAGGGAATCTGTATTAAAATATGTTTTTTTTATTTTGAACGTTTTTAAATTTAGAATGGATCACAAATTAGTCATAACGACGTTCATCATTCTTGATGTAATATTATGGAAGTAGGTATGACCGTTATACATACCGTAATGATGAAATCTCTGTAATTATAAAGAGTTATGATCTACTGTTAAATTTATGAATATAAACAAATCGTAATAATTTCTTAATTGGCCTTTTATTTATTCATTTGCGAAAACAGAACTAATCTGCAAATATATTAGAGAATTCTAGTTATTCGACCTTCGTAGTTGAAATAAAATGAAGCGTTTTCTGTCGAATAAGTGCCGATAAAAATTATTTATTGAACGAGAACACTGATTTCATATATTTTGTGAATTTATGTGAAATAATTTTATCGCTACTTTTTACGGATTTAGACGCGTATATTTGTTTTAAATTTTGGCCCGACGTTTCGGAGACTTTGCAGTCACCGTGGTCACGGGTGACTAAAAAAAAAGTAAAAAAAAAAAGTTTAAGTAAAAAAAGTGTGCACGTTTTAGCAAAATTTATTTATTTATTAATTTTATTTATTTATTTATAACTTATTAAATATTCACAACAAATTTGTGCACGATAACAACTGCATTAGTTAAATAAAACTGTGTCGCAGCTATTACAATGCATTAAAAGATTTAAAACGTCTAAAAAATAAGCACCTAATCTTCTTACAAAATATTAATAAAATTTCTAACCTAACCTATAAAATTACCAAGCCTAAAATGAAAACGCCAGAATCACTTAGCTTCGTGAATATATTAAAGCAATATGCCATCGTAATACACGAGGAAACGCAATTTAGTCGCATGTTCGTATTTAATTACAGTGTAGTCGCATGTTCGACTAAATAAAACCATGAGTTGCTAATCTACAGACATCGATCTGTCAGTGTGTGATTAAATTCTTTGATATCAAAGCGGAACATCGGTTCTTTTCAATGTTAAGGTGACTGTCTAATGCATTGTTCTTAAGAGTTGACTTGAGAGGTGACTCGGTCTGTGAAATAGGTATTTATAAAATCCGTACCCATCGCTGTTATTATATTCAGGCGGTACATAAGTACGAAAGAGGCAACTGAAACAGGGACAAATTTCACTCTCTCTCTCTCTCTCACTCTCTCCAGCCCATATAAGTCCCACCGTTGGGCAGGTCCTTTCCGCTTTTGGAGGGATTATGGCTTACTTTGCTACGCTGACCAAGCGTGTTCGCACAGGCTTCATTTGCGAGTTTTGTCTCTCACAGAGGGTGTTATCCGAGTACAAAATGCCTTAGCTGGCTTTTACAACACCATAGGATGAAAAATTTGACCTACATAAAGGTTAAAAGATATTTCGAATTTCTTTTTGACACAAATGGACCGATCTAAAAAAAATTCTTTTAAATATAGACAAAGAGTACACATAATTCTTTTAATAATTTAGCTTCCTGTTGAAAAAAGAAAAAGAGAGGCGTATTAGAAGAAAATACCGGCGTATTAGAAGAAGATGCCTGGAGGGATTTCCTACGATTAATAACAGCGGAGTATATCAAAAAGTATTTTCATTTTGTATTTACAAAAGAAAAGTAGTTTATGTATTCTATCCGTATTCTGGTACCCATAACACAAGCATATAAGCTTAGCTTGGGACAAGAGGACGTTGTGTGAAATGTCCATGAATATAAAATTAAAATAAATAAATAAAATAAAAATATCATATTAGCTCACTGTTTGAGAGACCGAGACTCCTGTTCACCAGAAGAGTAAGAACCAACTGTACAATATTAATTTTATTGTTTTATTTTCTCAGGGATTTCATCTTTCTACGATGATTATAGTTTCATAATCAGTTATTAGGTACAGAAATATTTCATGGTGAAGGGTACTGTTTATTAAAGAATTGAGAGTTGTTCTCAGGGCTATCATCATGCCATTGTCGTCAGATGAACATGTCAATATAATATCAAATAAAATTCTTAGCTAAAAACGTGTGGGAAAAAGGCGTGTGGTTTATTTATGCTTAATATTTAAATATTACTAGCTGACCCGCCAAACTTTGTTTTGCCATATGATATGATGTGTCAGGAGTGGACAACTCTTATTACTTAGGGGTATAAAAAATAGATAGTAGCCGATTCTCAGACTTACTGAATATGCATAAAAAATTTCATAAACATCGTTCAAGCCGTTTCTGAGGAGTATTGTGACACGAGAATTTTATATATTAGATAACATACATAATAATATATTAATAAAAATATCTCCCCTCCACTTTGGGAGATATTATGGTCTACTGTGCCACGCCGACCAAGCGTGTTGGCACAGGGCCTTTTTATACAGGCTCTTTTTATTTTCCGTCTCTTACAGAGGATGTTTTCTGTGTACAAAATTCCTTAGCTGGCTTTTACAGTCCCCTGGGAACTCTTGTACTCTTATTCCGTCACCACACGAAGAGCATTTTTGTTATTTAATTAAGCTTAATTCTTACAACTTGTAAAGCTAGTTTTACACTAAGCACTTCAACAGCCCACACAGGAATACATAATGTACTTGTATATCATGGATGACAAACGCATATATTAAGTAGGTAGTTAAAATTTGTAAGAAAATGGGCTCCATCATACATATGAAACGTTCCAGTCAACGGGCTATAAATATTAACATAAAATAAATTATGTATACAATTGATACATTATACGAACTTTATTTAATTTTTTTATTGTTTAAGTTGTTAATTTTGAATTTTATTACGATTTGGAACTTAACATTTTAATATTTTAGTTTACTACTGTCCGTATTTAGTATCCTAAATAATATTAACTTTTATAAGCATCTAGTGCATCTACCTCGAAAATCTTAGTTATCTTTCCTTGATTGATTGGTATTGATTGATTATTATTGGTATTGATTATTATATTAGTAACAATTCTACGTGTACCTAATTTCAATCCTCCTCTATTGTATGCGTTTCTTTCTTTATTTTGCTAATGCTAATAAATAAAAATAAAAATTTTCTTCTTATGATATGGGGTCTTTCAAGCGAGGCGTGAAGAGGCATCTTATGGGCGGGCAAGGTGGGGGCGGCTGGTTCTCTGACAATGTACCAGCCGTCCTTGCATATGGATTGCACTCTCACTTAACATCAGGTGAAGTGTAGTCATTTGCCAACCCAAACGATAAAAAAAAAAAAAAAAAAAATTAGATCATTTATTAAAATAAGTATAAATATTATGCTACGTACAGGTAACAAACATGTCAGCCATTATAATTCGTTTAACAATAGTACCAATTCTATGTGTACAAGTAAACTTAAAGTAACAAAAAGATGAAAATAAATAATGTCAATATATTTTTAACACGCTTATATAAGTTCAGTATGTATCTGCCAATGTATTAATCTATGTAAAATGATTTTAACCCACTTGCAGTAGTTGGATTGAACTGAAATTTTGCACCTACATCAAGGACCGATGACAATGCAATAATTTTAAAAAAAATCAGGATTTTCAAGCGTGTTTTTTAGTTTTTGAACTAAGTCGATTTTATTACTTACTAGTTCGGTGTACACATTCTTATTAATTAAAATCGTTAGTCTATAATGTAAAGTTTTTATACTAAGAAAGTTCAGTTTTCATTGTCAAATTGTGCTGCCGACACTAACAATTTTCATTTTTTAATTAAGTAAATTTTTTATTTTGCACGTAGTATCGATACCAATGTTTGTATATTTACGCCCAAAATTTTAGAGCAGTGAAAATATGTGGTGAAAATCTTTTAATTTGTAATTGCGGAACCGAGCAACAAAAATAGATAACAAGAAATAATCTTTCAATTTACAGTTTTCTTAAGTCAATTAAATAAAAAAATTCTTAATAACTGCAGGCAATTATATTGAAAAAATACTCAGTAATTTTAAAATCGTTTAAAATAAAGTCAATTTATAAATCGACGCGTATTTATGAATTAGTTTAAATACGACAATATTGCAAAATACTTGTGTTCTTTCCGTTGTGGCAATATAAAATGTAAGTCATTTATCAAAATATTTCAAAATCTTGATGTAAGTTTCAGTTTCACAACTAAATACACTGATCGTTTGGCTGAAGCACACGATACATACTAACATATTTAATTCCTGCTAACAACATTACATTAACATTAGTGGTTCATATTTTAAAAAAAAGTCATTCTCAGTCAGTCAAAAAATGTCATGTCAGTAAAGGTAACAGTTCCTCAAAGCATATAAAGAGAGAGAAAATTGATTTTGGAAAAACTGCGACGGACCAAAACTATATTTTAGGATATAATTTCCTTAAAATTTAAGAAATGAGTTGCGAAAGTGTTAAAGAAAATTACATATCTTGCCTATGTTAAAAATTTAAAAATACGCTTAAAAATCGTGGATAGTTATTACCGTAATATCATCGGTATTTATTATAAGTACAAATAGATCAATCCGACTAATACAAGTGACGAGCCTCGTGGTTGAGTGGTTCATGAAACGGACTGCCGATTACGAGGTTGCGGTTCGATTCCCGCTCGGGACAATCATTTGTGTGATATTATACAAATTTGTGAATTTTTTAATCATTTGTGTGATATTTTATAATTGTCATACAAATGTTTGTACTGCGTCTGGGTGTGTTGTATGTATTATAAGTATGTATTTATAAAAGAAAAGTAGTATATGTATTCTATCCGTATTCTTGTACCCATAACACAAGCATATAAGCTTAGCTTGGGACCAGAGGACGTTGTGTGAAATGTCCATTAATATTTATTTATTTATTTATTTATACATAGATAAATAGCTATAAATATGAACGGAGCTAATAAAATGCCGTTAAAAATAGGTAATATTATGACGAAAACGCACAACGTACATTCACTTAATAACGAATTTAAATTTATTTTAGTACCAGATACAGAAGCAACATTTAAGTGTCCTTTAAAAGCAGTCATTACATAATAAGTGGTACAATATTTTATATTAATGACTTTCGTTGAGTTTTATTACCAACAATTGCAGAAAGTATGCTTGTTATTTAATATATGAAACTTTAAAGCAATAAAGTTACAAATGTTTTATGGTCTTATTCATAATGACTTATGGTTTAAAAGTTTGCTAAAATCGGTTCGCGAAAATTGTCAAAACTTAAATAAAACTACTTTTTACGGATTTAGACGCGTATATTTGTTTTAAATTTTGGCCCGAAGTTTCGTTCCGAAGTCTCACCCGTGACCATGGTGACTGCAAAGTCTCCGAAACGTCGGGCCAAAATTTAAAACAAATATACGCGTCTAAATCCGTAAAAAGTTGTTTTATTTAAACGGATGAGTCGCGCAAGTTATAGAAAATATTTTGTCAAAACTTGTTATTCATAATAGTCTTTTTACGCTAAAACGTTTAATATCTCTGCGATAAAATCTCCGTTTAAACCTCCGATAATCATCATCATCATCATCATAACATCACGCCTTTTTCCCATTGGGGTAGGCAGAGACTATAGAGCGCCATCTGCTACGATCCAAACAGATGGCGCTCTATAGTCTATATCTCCGATAAGTCAATATGAATTAGTGTATAAACCTAAACATGAGTTTATAGCTAACAGGACTTATATTCTCCTTGTTATTTAAACGAGTATTCTATACTTATTTTACTTTGTCCATCTTCCTATTATTTGACGGGCCTCGTGGTCTAATGGTTTATATAACGAACTGTCGATCACGAGGTCTCGGGTTCGATTCCCGGTCAGGAGAATCATTTGTGTGATGTTTATACTTGTAATACAAATGTTTGTTTTGCGTCTGGGTGTTTTCTATGTATTATAAGTATGTATTTACAAAAGAAAAGTAGTATATGTAGTATATCTGTATCTGGTACCCATAATACAAGCATAGAAATATAGCTTACTTTGGGAAATGTCCAAAATATTTATTATTATTATTATATTATCAATCAATTTAAAAAAATTATTTGAAAATAGGTTTTTCAAAATCGGCTTCGAAAAAATGTTCTTTAAATAAAGAAACAATTCGTCTACTTTGTTTTTTATTTGTATTTTTGTTTTTGTGTTGTTTCATTAAGAATATAAATATCATGACCCCTTTCCTTCCCAGGGTGCTGTCAAAGCTAAGGAATATAGTGTACACAGATAACAACCTCTGCGAGAGACGAAAAACTTGAAATTAAACCCCGTGCCAAGACGCCTGGTCCGCGCGGCACAGTAGACCAAATCCCTCCCGAATTGTAGGAAGCCCGTGCCCAACAGTGGGACGTTAATGGGCTAGAGTGAGTGTCTTTGAAATATAGTTTTTTTTTGTTGTAATGTAATATTTTTATACAAATTCTTAGAGAAAATGTTTTATATCTGCCTTATATTTTAAACTTGAACCTTGGTATCTTACATACGCATCTCCGCATCCCTATAAGAACTATGTGAGAAAATTGTTGCGGGATTTCTTTTATATATATTAGGTTACATTATATAACAGGTTGGATAACCCGTTTATGAAGCACTGGGCAGAGAAAATTACATGTATTTTATTCACAAAATGAAATAAGTAAAGTTATATTTTTATTATATATTTTTGTTATTATCCAAACTAGATCCAAAATAGACGATTTGGATTGACCTGTGCCTGAATTTTCTTATCATTAGATTTAGACACAATATATAGCCTATAGCGCTCGAGGAGACTGTAGCTTCCTATTAGTAAAAAAAAATTGGGATTAAACCTATACTTGCAAAGATTACCCCCAACATACAAATTACAAACTTTACCTCTTTATTAAAAGTATACAAAAGACACATATACTCGTATAAACATTACAACTATTAAAGCAATTAAAATGTTTTACGATGATTTTTATTACACCAGCAAACTGCATTTAAAATCTATATATATAAATCTCCATCGAGTTACTTATAAACACATAGATCGATTATTTAATTAAGAGCACGTTCAAGAACACACATCCGTTACAAAAATGATTATAACAACCGGCTATGAACGATTTGAACACATGCACGAAGGGTTCCGTATCACTCATCATGTCAACCTATCGCAGTCCACTGCTGGACATAGATCTCTCCCAATTCACGCCACAATATACGGTCCTCCGCCTACCGCATCCAGTCCCTCCCCGAGATCTTCTTCAGGTCGTCGGTCCACCTGGCATGAGGGCGTCCTATTCTACGCTTACAGAAGCGTGGTCTCCACTCCAGAACTCGTTTGCTCCATCGGTCAACGGTTCTGCGGCAAAAATGCGAGCTTGCTCTGCGAGCTATGTTGACCACCTTAGTTTCTTGGCGGAATACCTCATTTCGGAGTTTATCCCTCAAAGAGACTCCGAGGATAGCCCGCTTCTTACCTCGCTGCGCGACTTTTAGCCTGTGGGCGTACCATTATCTTCATAATATATTCATCATCATCATACCAACTTAGCGTATCATAAAGTTAAACTAAAAACGTTTTCTGCAGAGAAAAGCCCTTAAAACATCATTATCATCATAACTCACACCTTTTTCCCATGCGGATAAGCAGAGACATATACCTACAGCAGAGAGCGCCATCTGCTACGATTCAAACAAAGCCTTTAAATATTTATCTTATTCTTGTTTTTAATATTTCTTATACCAGCGGCAACAGAAAAACGTTATTTGTGAAATTTTGGCTCTCTAGCTCGTTCGTGAAATAAAGCCTGGTGACAGACGGATGGACGACTGTAGTTCTATTTATCTATTAATACGGAACCCTAAAAACATACATCTGTAATCAAATCAAATAAAAATATTAAGATAACTGTAACTAACCAATGAATAAAACATGTACAAAAATTAGAGGCTTTTGATCTTCCGAATTTGGCTTTTGGTGTCATCACATCTTACAGAGCATGACTGTAAGAAAAAGTAACAGAAATATACAGTAGGTACGTTTAGAGTTTGTAATATAAAGAACATTTAGTGGATATCTATACTAATATATTTGTTATCTTCTAATATATAAAATTCACGTGTCACAGTGTTAGTTACCGTACTCCTCCGAAACGGCTTGACCGATTCTTCTCAAATTTTACATACATATTCAGTAGGTCTGAGAATCGGCCAACATCTATTTTTCAAAACTTTTTTTTTTAGTTTGGCAAAACAACGTTTGCCGGGTCAGCTAGTATATATATATATATATATACATATATATAATAAGTTTGCTTAATCTCGGGAACTACTGGTCCAATTTGAAAAAATCTTTCAGTGTTCACACATTTATTGCACATTTATTGAGGAATGTTATAAAAATGGGGAAAATTCTCTAAATTCCAAGCGTAAGAAGTCGCGGGCAACAGCAACATTTGTAACAACTACTTGGAAAAGTTTTCGTATTTTAGAAACATACAGACATGAAATATCCCAATTTACTTTTAGTAATCATGGCTCTGTGTCAATCGTAGGGAGTTGCTGAATGCAACAAACACAGATACGCACGTTGTAAGTTGCGGGTTGTGGGATTCTATATGTGGCCTTCACCTGTCAATTATTTGGGTTCGGCGTAACATGCCTTTTACTATTATAGTCTTCTGTCAGACGTCCTGTCTGTTTTAACTATTCTTTCTTTCATACCCTTATTCACGCATAAAATGTAAACCCAAAAGTAGTGACAATAGTTATATTTATCAGAATCGTAAGATAAGTGGTAGTTTACCTTCTCATTATTATAATTTATCATTAACATTTCCTTAGCGGATTGCTTGGGTTTTTTGTTCGTTTTTTTGTTCTCGTTTTTAGAGTTACCTATATGCAACATAGCATCAAAAAGGGACCCGCTTCAGTGTCCGTCTATCTGAGTGTTTTATATTTAAGTTTACCATGATTCATAGCTTTATTTTAAACGTATAAGTAATTACAGCCTCAATTAAAATCGCTATATCAAATGGTTTAAGCTTTTATTCTACATTTTGTAATTATACCTATCAAAATTTATTAATTACATTAATAATTACACATTAATTATTTACATTAAGCGATAGGCTTGTGCTGTGGGAAATAAATATTTGATAATAATAGGAATTAATATGTATAAACCTGCGTGTAATAAGAAATAAATGGAATCAAATCCAAGGGCTCTCCTACAGCAAGCAGCATCTACAACCACAGCTGTCTGTAGTTTAGATAGTTCAATACTTTTGATATACTTTATTGCAATGATTTCTCTATTCTCTCTCTCTCTCTCTATCTATTTTCTACCTATTATTTTAATCTACGATTTCGTAGAAACAGCAGCATCCTATTACATAATAATATCATTTACTTACGAATTTTTCAGGATTTGCGTATTCCACAATTTCCCAGATAGATTTTCAATACAGCATTCTTGAATTCATACAGTAGCAATGTCTTTATACACGGTATTCCAAACTGTATGTGAATATTTTCTTTTCATAAATATAATAAAGTTTTGGCTTAAAAATATACGTCCAATGTTCATGATATCACCCTAAATTATCGCCCCATTTCTACACAACAGCCCCTACGCGATGCAGGGATGTTGATCTAACGATATTAGCATTTTTACTTACACACTTCCGTTCTTATGAATACTTGAGTTTTTATCCCGTAAAAGGTCGATGAAAACTAATTTGCATACATCATTTAATTTTTATTACACAGATTTTCCACCCCAGATACAAGAAAGAATAATATAAGGAACAGAAACTTTGACCTACTTATCATATTAAGACGGTAATACCGCGTATTTTGATATTACCATATAAATTACTTTTAATTACAATACCGTCTGAAACTTCCAGAAATAATTAAAACAACTTTATCTTAAAGTATTATATATATCATATTTGCTTACCGTTTTTGGAATAATATACACCGCTTCAATAGTCTAAACAAAGTTTATTAACAAAACTATGCTGATATTGAAACGTGTCCAGAAAAACCCAACTGTCACCAGAATAAGATAGTTCCCACAAACACTATTTAATTACTTCAATCCACCATAAAGTTTAATATACTTGCACAATCAGTTTCCACGTCTCAAGCATATAGTTTCACTTTCTATAAAACGTCCGTGATAAGTCACGACTGGGAAAGGCCGCAGCCTATGCAATATCCAAACACGATCTCCGTAAAACTTCTACCGAAGTGAGTAGAGCCGTAATATATAAACACGCCGACCGCAAAGAACCATGCCGCCCGAACGCCGAACAGCGACTGTGATAACGACACTTCCAACGAATGAACCTGCGAACCTCTCGATAGACTATAAGCTCGCCTCTCTCTTGCCGCCCGCCGGTACTTAACGCACCCCATGGCTCCCGATCTGAACTTTCATTTCATCACAACAAGAAACAAATTCCAACTAAACACAGTCATGAAAGCATCTCGTTCCAAACTCGTAACGAGTTTACGGTACGTAAATCGTAGTGGATTTGTTTTGTGGCACGGCCATAGTAAACCGGTTCTTTGCCATGAAGCTCACAGAGCACTTTTTTCCGAATCAGTACTCATTAAATAGAGGCTTCTTTCTTACGAGTCCGGTCTGGTAGTCTATGTAGGAACCACTAGGCAACTTTTAATAGGCATCTAAACAAGATGCCTATTTAAAGCGGACCTACGGGACTATCTTCGATCACTAATTATTGTTCATGGAAGACTGGACTAAAGACACTAAATGGATAATGGTGTTACTTATTGTAAATTTGCCGACGGTTTTTGCATCGTGCGTTTCTTGTCTACGTTACGGTTTTCGATTTATAAGTTGTGGTTTTACTTTCGGTGTCAATTACGTGAGTTGTGGTCGAAGCCGTACAATAACAGCGGTAAATTGGATATCAGCCTATGAACCAGATTAGACTGCCTTGCAAAGGCTGTTGTTGGCGGTTATGCAAGGCAGTAAACTTCTAACCGTTACAAATAGACCCTTTGCGTAAATTGCAATGTTTACTTCGTAAACATTGAAGTAACCTAAAACGAAGTGCATTATATAAGACAGCTAAAGTGGGCACATATATGGGTTTCCAAATATTGAAACCGTAAACCCTTTCGTCTGATCCCGCGACGATTCTTAACTGGGTCAGCAATGCGCACCCCAACCTTAGGATGAATTCACGTGAAAAATAATATAAGTGGGAATTTGTCAGTTTGTTAAACACAAGAAATAAGTTTGAGGATTTTGATGTAAGGAAAGCCTTTCTGAATATTTACGAGTGTTATATAGGCTGTTATTTTTACAATAACGTTTTAATCCTGTCGGAAATTACTCATGTTGTTATGTAACAATGCCAAAGGCTACGTTAAAAAGCCGACCACAATTGCTAAAGGTATTGTTTTTCTTTATTATTTTCTCATATATTTATGTCACCATTACTGTCTGTCTATTATGTCATAGTTTGTTTTATGGCATAACTTCTAAAATTAAGCGCTTAGTTAACAAATTTTGAAAGAAACTTAACATTTTTAACAGAGGTAATATAGGAATGAGAGCTTCATTCGTCATAGCCATAACATAACATTCTATTTTAAAATAGAAAACTATAAAAGAAATAAAGCGTGTATTTGTTATCTAAATGATAAAAATATTTCTATATTTATTTAAATATTAAAAATAATAATAGAAATAAAAATATATTCTTCATGTGCATTTGTACGAGGCCTAAGGTTAGCCGCATAGCGATGCCCGCCGAGACATTTTGTGTAACATAAACCGAGTTCGGCACCAGCTCGGCACTATACTATGAGTGACGGTAATATTACAAGTGCTGTTCTTACTTTGAGGGAAACCAATAAAATTGCCGCAAGTATCATTATATCGTATGAACGAACCACTGAACTGATAACATCAAATGAAACGTGAATTGAATCTATAGTATCAATATTGGTGATACAATAAAACATGGTAAAGTTGAATTCGGTGTAATATGTTTGTTATGAATGTTTCCTTCCAATGTCGATATACATTTGTGAAACAATATACGATTATTGAATAAAACATTTTCGTAAATTATACATCTTCACAAAGTAAATAAAATCGTCTGCCTGAAATTAGATTTTACAAAAAGAATATTTTCTTCCGAAACAATTTGCAAAGTTAGTTAACATAACATTATACTAATCATATTCATAAGTTACTTCTGTGAGCTAACTCTATGTAGCTACTGTCCTTATCATGTTAAATGGAAGAATTTATTATAATTAGCATATGAACACTACCAAAGTTTAAGATCATTTGCTGAATTCAAATATAGGGGTCCTCAGAAAGGTCCCTTGTAAGATATTGTCAATACTAACACGTCGACAGTTTACTCTACTTATATCTTCTAATATATAAAATTACCGTGTCACAGTGTTAGTTACCGTACTCCTCCAAAACGGCTCGACCGATTTTCCTGAAATTTTGTGTACATATCAACATATCAAGCCGTTTCGGAGGAGTATGGGAACGAACATTGTGATACGAGAAAATTTTATTTATTAGATCTTGTAGAAAACATCTTTAAATCACTTGTAGAATATAATAAAGTGTTGCCAATTCTATGTATGTACGAAACTACTAACTACAGAGTGTACAGACAAATGTTTCGGGTTTAAAATCTAAACGATACTCTACCATTTCTGACACATAATTTATCCTTACTAATTTATGATTGTGAAATCGAGATGATGACGCAATAAGAATTTTGACGAGCTTTAGTGTTAATGTTTGGAACCAAACCATAGCGCGATTTAAAAAAACTGTACAACTCCATCTATCGAGTGGTATAGTATGCTTTTGTTTGTAAGGTTTGATTTCTAAATTTCACGCAGACGAAGTCGCGGGCAACAGCTAGTCATACTATAAATAGCTATGCTATAACCCTTTAAAAAATAACAAGAAATCAATAGTTCTGTTGATATATTTGTCTGATTATACGAGCGCGCCCACTGGGGAGGCACGTCGTTTTTATAGCCCTGTTATTTTTTATGTGATCAGCACTTTCCAGTGTGCGAACACGATTTACAAGACAGTTTAATAAGGCGCAGATTCAGCGTCAATTTACGGCTACAGTGTTATTAGGGAGGAATAATCCTGGAGTGAAATATCATTCGTGATACATTACTCGCTGTCGTCACAAGATACTGTGTCGTTCGTGAGATTGAGTTCTTGACTAACGATACAGCTAAATTTCCTTTTAGACTTATGTGACTACCGAAACACTGGTGTAGCAATGTCATTAATATTCTCATAATTTTGTAGACAATGTGATAAATTCTTAGTTTTCTAATTATTTTATGAAAATTTGGTAACTATAAAGTAGTCCTGATATTAATAATCTAATGTTGTTAAATTAATTGTTACATCACCTTGGGCGATTGTTGCTCAGTTATGACATTACTGCCTTTATTTTTTGTAAATGAATTACGAAACATTTTCTATTTTATTTATTTTCTTATTTATTTATTATTCAGGAAAACTAACAGTCATTTCAAATCAATTTAAAAATAATTGGTCAAGTGCGAGTCGGACTCGCGCACGAAGGGTTCCGTACCATTATCTATGCAACATAAGGCAACGTTATTAGTATCGAGCAAGAAACAGTAAAAAAATCATGTTTGTTGTATGGGAGCCCCCCTTAAATATTTATTTTATTTTATTTTTAGTATTTGTTGTTATAGCGGCAATAGAAATACATCATCTGTGAAAATTTCAACTCTCTAGCTATCACCGTTCTTGAGATACAGCCTGGTGACAGACGGACGGACGGACGGACGGACGGACGGACGGACGGACGGACGGACGGACGGACGGACGGACGGACGGACGGACGGACAGCGAAGTCTCAGTAATAGGGTCCCGTTTTTACCCTTTGGGTACGGAACCCTAAAAAATGATACTGATAACCTATCAATATATTTTTTTCAGTTCTACTAGTTCCATAATTAACATAATAAAATGATGAAAAATAAAGGTGTCTTACACAAATTTTAACTTATTTTTTTATTGCGTTTTTATTTTCCCAAGGAATAAAACCAGTAGCTCACATAGAGCACTGAACATTAACTTACAGCATCTGTATTGTCGTGTATTGTTTGCCACGACTTTTTCAACGGGGAAGTGAAGACCTGAAAGCTCTTAGTAGTAGGCTTTAAAATTCTTGAAGGTGCATTCGAAGCTTTGTTTATACCATACCATTTGCCCGCTTTTTGCTATTCTGAAACCAATCCTCAACAAATTATGCAAAAAAGATCCATCCTCTTGAACGACTCCATTAAATTAAAAAATCCGCATTTAATTATGTTGCGTAGTTTTGGAGAATTAAGCTCATTTTGGGACATACATACAAATAAAGCCTTTGTTTTATAATAAGTAAAGATTCACAAATTTCATGATATTTAAACCAGCTTCCGGCGCATAATTAAAACCTGTATAATGTATAGAGCTGTGTCTGACGGATAATTTAGTACAATGTCTTGTGTATGTAAATTTTAAAATACAAAAATTAGTAGGCATATTATAGTGGAAAAAATTATCACCATGGACCTTGGACCCACGACCTCGGAATACCGTTCCGTTGCTCTCCCAACTGAGCTACCATGGGACCAACATACACGATAACCAAAATTTTCACTACAATATACAAAGAATAATATTATCTCAATGTGAGTTAAACAATGTGCGATGTTTTTGTACAATGCCATCTATCGAGCGGTTTGCACCAACGAACGTGGGTTCAAGTACCGGTCGTGGTGATAATTTTTTCCACTACAATTTGGTTTATTAAAGTAAAAGCATAGAAAGTCAATTGCAAAAATTTATAAATTAATGTACAAAAATTTGGTCTAAATGCGAGTAAATTTAAACATAGTGTACTTGTTTCCTGAGTATTTACATTTCATATTCCAATTTTAGGCAAGATAATTTAAAACACATGATAAGGAAAGTACCCAATATTATAAATTTGCGGATGCTGATATTATCAGACTGGTTTGCTTTTTTCACTAACCCGGTTCTATACATATATGTTTTATTAGTTGAGGGCTAGGCAGCTAATAGTTATGTTTTAAATTATTATTAAGATCAACATTAATGATGTGGTGAAAAGTCTTGGCTTGCTCATTGATTCGAACTTAACATGGGAACCACAAATTCGTGAAGTCGGTCGGAAATTATTTGCATCTGCAGCATCACTAAGAAGATTGCGTTACCTTCTACCCACTGCTACCAAAATAGCACTTGCCAATTCCGTTCTTTTGCCGATTCTCGATTACGCCGACGTCAGCTATCTAGATATCACCGAATGCCAATTAAATAAACTTGAGCGCCTCCAAAATTTCTGTATAAGATTCATATTTGGGTTACGCAAATATGATCATGTCTCCCAATTTCGAAAACAACTCAAGTGGTTACCTATCCGCCATCGCCGGAATGCTCACATATTACATCTACTGTATAACACTCTATTTAATCCCTCATCTCCTCCTTATCTCAAAGCACGGTTCGAGTATTACGATGTTGCGATTGATAGGAGTGTAAGGTCCTCGTATAATCTGAGACTAAGAACGACACAGCATTCCACAACGTTCTATCAAAAATCGTTCACTATTACAGCTACACGTTTGTGGAACGTTTTGCCTGTAACTATTAGACAGGCCAAAACGTTGAAGTCGTTTAAAAAGATGGTAAAAGAGCATTACCTGGAACTGTCAGCATAGAATTAGTTGGACTATATTTTAAGCACTTAGTATTTGTACTGTACTGTCTTTAAGCATATAGAGTGTATGTATTTATTATGTCTAATTGTATGTATTCTTGTGTATTTTATTGAGTTTATTGATAGTGTATATTATATTTTTATTTTGTATATTTGTTATATTTTATGATATGTATTAATAGGATTTCAAATATATTTTTATGTATATATTAAAATAATAATATTCGTGCACCGACAACTCTACTCGCTCCTCATTTAGGTCCACACCCAGGTTGCCTGGAAGAAATCGCTTTTAACGATAAGGTCGCCCATTGTACAATCTTGTATTTTATTATTAAGTTATATGCTTCTGTATGGTGTACAATTAAGAATAAAATAAAAAAATAAATAAAAAAGAGAGATTAAATCAATTTGTAAACAGGTGTTAAAGTTCTTAGAAACCGTTTAAAGCGGCAGACATTTTAAATTTTTCGCCCTAAGCATCGGTGGTGTCCATTATTAACACTTTTATAATTTTACAATTATTTTTGATTTTTTTGTAATATGTATCAGGTATAGCACAACAAACGAAATTTTGTACATCATAGTGTGCTATAAATGGGTACATTTTTTTTATATGCATGCACATTTCACACAACGTCCTCTGGTCCCTAAGCTAAGCTTATATGCTTAGTTCTGGGTACCAGAATACGGATAGACTACACAAACTACTTATACATCCACGAAGTAATGACAATCTTTGCTAATTCACTGTCTCTACTGTATCACAGATCGTTTTGTTTTCAAAAATCAATACTGGTAAATAAACTAAAATTCTGGCACCCATAGCACAAGCATATAAGCTTAGCTTGGGACTAGAGGACGTTGTGTAAAATGTCCATGAATATTTATTTATATTTATTTATTTAATACAACTTAAAAGATGGAGTATTTTCTATTTATCATAAAACTTCAATATAAAACAGTAGTAAACAGTGAAATAACTTAAAATTTCCCGCATCTGAGCGGATGTAAGGAAATTTCCTGTGAAGCAGGAAATCGAGACCGCAAACAAGAAAACTACACAAGCTATAGCTAATACAACTAAGATTTACTGTTTCTATATATGAATAATAATATGTAGATAAATAGATACTACTCAATACTCTTTATAGGACATTTTTCTTTTTTTTAACACGCTTATATAATTTCAGTATGTATCTATCAATGTATTAATCTATGTAACGGAATCTTTGAAGTGATTTTAACCCACTTGCAGTAGTCAGATTGATCCGAAATTTTGCACATATATCAAGGACCGGTGACAAGTCAATACTTTAAAAAAATATTCAGGATTTTCAAGCTTGTTTTTTAGTTTTCGAACTAAGTAGATTATTTCATTAACGTCCCATAGTTGGGCACGTGGCCTCTCCACTTCAGAAGGATTTGTGGTGTGCTATGTCTCGCTGACCAAGCGTGTTAGCATAGGGTTTCGTTTCAAATTTTCCGTTTTTCATAGTAGATTTCAACTGCTTATAACACCCCTTACCTGGCTCTTACAACACCCTGGGAAAGAAATGGACCAGTGACACTCGTATTCTTACCACATTTTATCAACAGGATGCTGTACGAGCCAGCTAGGGATAATGTCAATAGCTAAAAATTCTGTGATAAACGGAAAACTATTAACAATCCTATGCGACACACCTGGTCAGTCTGGCCTGGTATAAGAAGACCAGATACTGTTCTAAAGTGGAAGACCTGAGCCCAACAGTGGGACCTTAATGATTTAAGAAAGAAGATAAGCGTATTCGGCGGTATAAATTGTATTTTTTGTTGAAGTTTTACTTGTAGATAAAATTTACTTTCTCTTTCTCTTTTTTCTCTTTCCAGCCCATTTACATCCCACTGTTGGGCACGGGCCTCCTCCACTTTGGGAGGGATTATGGTCTACTGTGCCGCGCTAACCAGGCGTGTTGGCACAGGGTTTGTTTTCGAGTTTTTTGTCTCTCACAGAGCATATTATCTTGATGCAATATCCCTTAGTTGACTTTTACCCTTTGGAGGAGATGGGGTGGTGACACTTGTATTCTTAATCCGTCATCACACGGAGTTTACAAAGATACAAAACTCTATAACTTATGAATCAATCAATTTAATAATCATTCTTCAAGTTCATTAACAACTTTCTGTTTCAAGTGATTCTGAGTAGGGAAATAACATTTTATATAATCTTTATCCAGTTTTCAAGAAGCATCAAACTCTATCAAATATTAAAAGGGTTTGAAGAAGGTAAAAAGTTCGTAAATTGATTCGGCTCTTATTGTGTCTTATGGTCTCATAGATAATGAGCTATCGGAGGTTTAAACGGAGATTTTATCGGAGAGATAATAAACGTTTTAGCGTAAAAAGACTATTATGAATACTTCTGTGATTATGAATAACAAGTTTTGACAATTTTCGCGAACCGATTTTAGCGAACTTTTAAACATCCGATAAGTCATTATGTATAAGACCATTAGTGTTTCACTCAATTACAAACTGACTACCGACCATTCTCAATAAAATAAAGTTTTTATCCATTTTCTTTAACTTTTTCAATTGGGTACTAGTTATAATATACTGATAGAATTTTGTTCTTCTAAAATCAATTTTAGTAACTAAATGACGAGCCTCGTGATCGAGTGGTTCATTTAGCGGACTGCCGATCAAGAGGACGCGGGTTCGATTCCCGCTCGGGACAATCATTTCTGTGATTTTTCTAATTGTTATACAAATGTTTGTTCTGCGTCTGGGTGTTATGTATCATAAGTATGTATTTACAAAAGAAAAGTAGTATATGTAGTCTATCCGTATTCTGGTACCCATAACACAAGCATAATAAGCTTAGCTTGGGACCAGAGGACGTTGTGTGAAATATATATATTATATGAATATTTATTTATTTATTTAAATAATTATGAAAATTGGTTGTATTTTAATATCTTCTTTAAGTGACGTCGATTACAATATCAAAATTTTATAACAATACTAGCTGACCCGGCAAACGTTGTTTTGCCATAATAAAAAAAAGGTTTGAAAAATAGATGTTGGCCGATTCTCAGACCTACTGAATATGCATGTAAAATTTCATAAGAATCGGTCTAGCCGTTTCGGAGGAGTACGGTAACTAACACTGTGACACGTGAATTTTATATATTAGATAAATTTTTTCCTTACTTTTCATGACCGAATTACCCGTTTTATTACTCTACCTACAGTAAGGAAACAGCCTGGTAAGTTTTAGGTTCCTATCTACCGAGCAGCGGCAAATAAATAAGATTTAACTTAAGTCAGGCTAAATTTTCTGAGCTGATTATGTTAGTAAAATTAACTCATACGTTACCGTTGCGTTACCATGACTGCCGCCAACTTATCCAAATATTTTTTTATTAACGTCGCAGACGTGTCTCTATTAGCACATAAAAATGTAAATCTATAATATAAATATGATACGCTATTGCTAAGCGTAAATCTGGAGAACAGCTGAACCGATTTCACCAATTCTTTTTTTTTATATTCCACGAAGTACAAGGATTTCTAAAAAAAAATTAAAAAAATTCCCACAAAAAAAGTACTTCGTCGTCATCATCATCTACATAAACATATACATACTATTAAATATCTTTTTGTTCACACATCACGAGCAAAATTCACCTATTTTAGAACATATTATTGAGCCTAAAAAGATTTTGAAGATAAGAAATCTCCCCTGTTTTTCTGTATTTCTTTTTGTTTTGTCATCATCCTGATAGCATATATCGATGTCCGATATTATGAAACATTGTGTTCAGTTTGCTAGGGGAAACACAATGAAAGATTTGTTTATTTGCCTGAGGTTCCTCAGGTATTTTGGATAAAGAAAGTTTATTTTTTTGTTGCAACAGTTTTGTCTTAATAAGATATCTTGATGAATATATCTAATGAAGGTTGCAATATTAAAACGGGTCTTAATTACTGCAAATAAAATTGTTTGTAATAAGTGAACGAATTGCAGAAATATTTCGTATTTGAATATTGATTTCATTGACATAATATAATATTAGAATTTCAACTAAGAATTTCGACAGGTTAATTTTTTTAATGGAAAATATTAGAATGTTAGTTATAGTTTCTGTTAAGACGCTCTTAATAACTTCGTTCGTATCTTTCTATGTATTAATCTATCTAATAATTTAACGGAATCTTCAGAATTGATTTTTATCCATTTACAATAGTCAGTAAAATTAAATTTTGTTTACATGTTTTATAAATAGGAGCTGCCGGCGTATTATGAGCTTTTTAAAATAATTCAAGTTCCAGGCAGGCCGTAAACTGCATGGCGAAATTAGGTATTATGGCAAAAATAAAACTTTTAGTTGAAAAATTTTAGTTAGTACTTTAACTTTCAGTTGTACCTTCTCCTTAAACATATTAATGTATGACTGGTTTAGCGAACTGACTGACTAATAATTTGTTCATAATACGAATTTGCCAGACAGTTCAATTCACGGCGTAAACTGCCTGTAAATAAAAGCTCATAATACGGCCGCTGACCCGGCAAACGTTGTTTTGCCATACAAATGTCAAGAGTGGACTACCCTTATCGTATGGAAAATAGATAGCAGCCGATTCTCAGACCTACTCGTACTAAAGCAAACGTCTAAAGCAGACGTTTCGGAGGAGTATGGGAATGAACATTGTGACACGAGAATTTTATATATTAAGAATTAGTAAGGACATGACATTAGATGGCAATGCAATAACTTAAAAATTTCCAGGTATATCAAGCGTGTTTATTTTTTGAACATTAGTATTATTGTACATCAAATATTTAGGTTAAGGATTAGAAAAATAACGTAACAGTATAGAAATTTCTTATACGAAACAAAACAGAAGCCGTACATTTCAATCCCATTAATTAAATAGTAGTTCGCATGAGTAAGCTTTAACACGCGTTAGGCGTCTAAACGCAAACTCGACAAAATATAGTCAGTGAATAAGTGAGTGTTTTATTGTATTTGAAATAAAAGCTATGCAAATTTAATCTTTTTATACATATTGTTATTTGTTTTATACTATTTACTCTTATTAATTTGTGCACAAAAGAAGTCAAGATAACCAGGATGTTAACTTCACTTCTTTTCTCTAAAACCAAAGGAAATATTCCGGAGTTAAGAAAATACTTGTCTCTCGCTCTCTCTCCAGCCTATCAACGACGACTATTGGGCACGGGCCTCCTCCACTTTGGGAGGCATCAACTCTGCTCCGTCTACAACGCCGGCGCCGGGCAGACCAGTCGTGTTTGCTTAAGGTTTATTTTCGAGGTTTCCAACTCTCACAGAGGATGTGATCTGTGTACAATATCCCTTAACTTTACAGCACAGTAAGAAGAAAAAGGAGTAGCGACACTTGTATACTTAATCCGTTACCACACGGACAAGGAAAACAAAAGAACAATATTTAGTAAATTAAAATAAAATGATTGCCAAATTTTTATTTTTATTGAACAAATTATTTCTTACTTATGATATAATTACTGCTTTTTTCAAGTGATAAAAATATCCTACAGATTTTTATATCTCAAGCCAGCGACAAGACAATAAGTAGTAACAGAATTTATAAGCCTATTTAGAATGTATTTATACATATAACTGTAATAAAGTTCATATAACACACAAAATCTTTATTATGAAATTCGAGAAACACACGTACAAATTAATTTTATGACTTAAAACAGTACAAATAAAAACATCAGTGCGTAACTAACTAGTTTTTAAACATATAATTACAATTAAGTAAACTTAATTACGCCTAATTAATTAGTAAAAAGGGTTCTTATGTAAATAAATGTAATAAATATTTACAGTTTAGTTTGACTAAAACTAGCAGCCAAAATTAAATAATAGGTACGAAGTTGCATAAGCCACGTTGATTATAATATTATCTTTACCAATATTATAAAGCTGACGAGTTTGTTTGTTTGTTTGAATGCGTTAATCTAAGGATCAACTGGTCGAATTTGAAAAATTCCTTCAGTGTTGGATAGTTATCGAGGAAGACTATAAGCTATATAACATCACGCTGCGACCAATAGGAACGAAGCATTAGTGAAAAATGTTGCAAAAACTGGGAAAATGTTCAAAATTTTACGCGTAGGTAGCCACTGGCTGGCAACAGTTATTAGTTAATAAATATGCGGTGTGTGATAACTTTTTTGGCCTGTTTTGAAGTTCGTAGTAATAATTATGTAATACTGAATTTCAGTGTGAGGCCATCAATTTGTTTCTTTCGAGATTTTTGTGTCATGAACTGAAATATTAGTCTGTGTATTTTATAACTAGGTGTGTATTGTGTCACGGTGTTTGTAATTATACTCCTCCGAAATGGCTCGACCGATTTTCGTGAAATTTTGTGTACATATCCGTTAGGTCTGAGAATTGAACAATATCTATTTTTTATCCCCCTAAATGTTAAGGGTAACATTTATATGGCAAAACAACGTTTGCCGGGTCAGCTAGTCCAATATAAAATTCTCCTGTCACGGTGTTTGTAATTATACTCCCCCGAAATGGCTCAACCAATTTTCGTGAAATTTTGTGTACATGTCCGTTAGGTCTGAGAATCGGACAACATCTATTTTTCATACCCCTGACGGCATGGCAAAACAACGTTTGCCGGGTCAGCTAGTAAAGTTAATAAAGTTCTATACTAAACCAACAGCATCAATATAAAAATATACATAATAATATACTACCCACGTCTCACATATCGCCCGGAGGTAATTTATTCTCAACATCAACAACTAGTATACTACTAACCCCAAGATCAATCGTAAAAACACCTTAATCAAATTGTACATTATGTACCACAAATGTTTTCCGTTTGGTACAGAATCATCGGACCATAAGCCTGGGGTGCAAATTGATCGTCCAATTATCTTCAACGAAATACCAGTTTCCTTGCCACTGTGGATAGAGATAGACATGAAGTTACAAACGTATGAGGAAGGTGCGCAATCTAAATGTCGATTGATTGTAATTTTCATTCGCGTACATACGCTGGGGTAAATAATCTTTCTCTGGGGTAAAATATCTATAGGTAAAATAAAAATGTGAATAAAACTAATAGAAATAATATTATCTACGAGTGGAAAAAAAGCCAAGGAAGTGAGTTTAGATAGTAGCAAATGGCACTCTATATTCTCTGCCTACGCCAATGGGAACAGGGCGTGACGGCATGGTGATAATAAGTACCTATAAAATAAGGATAAAACGGAAATAGAATAGCCTACGGTTGAACTGAAACCTAAGAAATTTGTTTTAGTTTCTGAAGATTGTTGCCGTTACAATTTAAAATCCTTAATCCTTCCTCTATAACCTAAATGTGACATCTAGTTTCAGGGGTATCTTTAGTATCCGATATGGTTTGATATTTTACTAGTGTCTCTCTAAATTATTCAACAGCCAAGAAAACCAAAACTGAGAAACGAAAAGCTAAACTGCATCACGTAACTAGCATCATTGGGTATTAATGTAATTTGTGAAACATAATATAGAATTGCGAGACAGAATAGACATTTTTATTCTTTAACTTGAACTGAACCTGTTACCTATCACTCAAAGGAAGTCGTAAGATATGTACTTATTATATGGTACCTAATACATAATATATCACTTACTACAGAGATACATTACTCAGATCACTTCTAGAAACAAATTGGTTGCTTAAAAAACTTTTAGATACATTTTTCAACATGTCACATCATCATCTTTTAGACTTACGTAAAATATGCCTATTCTTTATTTATGCACTGTTGTCACTGCAACTGGAATTTACAATAAGTGTAGGGACTCGCGATCTATTCAACTCATCATCAATCAAATGATATCTCCCTATACTCCGTAGGGAGATATCTTTTGTATAATATCTCATAGACATACGCAAGGAGATTACTGACTGTTCGAGTGGAATGTACGTCATAGTAATACGGTTCTAAAAAAATTGCATATCATAGCGACGGTTTAGCCAGTCACTCAAAATTATTGTAGAGAGTTGAGCAGAAGTGGTGGTTAGTAATTTTGTAGCAATGGTCAATTTAAAAAAAAATTACTGACTTCTTAAGTTTTGTGTTTTTTTTTAATTTGTCTCCTCATCCTTGTTGCGTAAAATTTCTTCACTTCTTCTTCTGATTTCAAGCCGATTAAGTGATGTAGCCATAGACACTACATCTGTTATATCTGTGGTAACAGGATCCTTCTACAAATGAAACTAGAATCATTATTTGTTGCCACTATTATTTACGATTGTGTTATAACAATATTTTTATACACATAACCTTTCAACACATTCCATGGAAGTAAAACATAGATACAATATACAATAAAATTAATTATTCCTCTGATTTATTTAGAGGCTAAATCACCCTACTAGCTGTTTTTGAAAATTTTAGCCGTTGTTGGAACATTTTTCACTGATGCTTCGTTCATATTAGTTGCAGCGTGATGGTTTAAAGCTTTCCTCCGGGCATAAACTATTAGTTATAATAATATCAATTTAATAGTACCTATAGTATTGCTGTGAAAAATTGGACGGAAAGTTATTTCTGTTGGAATTTTCAGAAAGAAATCATAAAACACATGTTGAGCATACGATGATATACAGGGTGAATTTGCAAGGTGTTGCCAATTTTTTTAAATAAGCTCTATAGAACAATACTAAAATACGTCTTTGTAGTAACTATTTGTAAACGTAGTATTTAAAAAAAAAAAACTATTTAAAATGTCCTTAAAAGTAACTCAACAAAGAGACACCGCGTGCGTTGTCATTCATCAGAGACCAGAGCCACAAACGACAAGCGCGCCAACAAGTTCTTATGCAGTGGACATACGGTGCAATTTCATCAACACGCCACCGGTCAATGACCCTTCAATAAACACTCCCCCTCCATTTGTCGGCCTACGCTTCCCGCTAACCCTTGCTTGCGCGGGCGCCCGAACCTTATGTTGTTAAGCATAAGGCTTATTTTCGCGCACCATAATCACTACTACACTTACAGTTTAACTTTTGCGAAACTATCGTGACGTGCGTGCGTATTTTTCTATGAATGAAGTAAATTATCCACGCGTACTATTTTTAAACAGCGGATAGGATTAATTAAAATGAAAAAATTTTTTTTGATGTTCTTTAAGTAAATCGATTAAGTTACTGATTCAGAGACGCTCCTAAAAATTTGGCAACACCTTGCAAAGTCACCCTGTATATTGAAGTTGTTTTTTTTTCGTAGGAATGCTTTTTACGCACTTACCCTCCGCCTGCAGGGGCAGCCTTCGGACGTCGTGTGGGACTCCCGGGGAGAAAGTTGACTTTATTCTCGACCCAGCCTACACACTAAACCTACGGTGTTCTCCTCGCCCGTTGCCGGGCCATGGTAGTTACTCAGGTATTACCATGACCCGACACGGGGTGGCCCCCTAACGATGGGGGCACACTGCGACGGGGAGGGCAACAGGCTCCCCCGTCGGACTGACATCTCTCGCCGGAACACTCGGCGAGAGGTCGTCTGCCACTAACGGCGCGACAGGTCCCTCGACCTGCCGCGCGTGGCCTTCTCTCGGGCCTGTGCCGCCGGCTATTGTGCGCCGACGACCCCTACCCGGGATATATATTGATGTAAGAAACACAGATAACTATTTATAAGACAGGTAAGAAAGAAAAGCCAAACTATTTACATGTCATAAAGTATAAAAATAGAACAAATAGGTTTTTTCTGATTATCAAGTAAGAAAGGTTACAACAATTTGAGCTCTGAACATTAAATTAGATTTTAGAGACAGAAATTCTTTAACAAACTTCTTATTATATTCAGTGTCTTAATTAAACCAAAATTTTATTCGACAAGGTGTTATCTGTTAATTTTAATTCACGTAATCCTTTCTATGTTAATCTAATTACGTAAGTAAACGTTAAAAGGGGCGTTGCTATGGTTACCGCCACTTTTATCCAGATTCCCATATTTTTCCACGCTCCTCCATTAACACCTAAACAGATACATGAAGGATATTAAATCTTTTGTATAATAAAGCGAGCGTTATATTGAAAAATCTTTGGGGACAATGAGATTTGGGGATTTTCCCTTGGACGTTCCCTTCTTTGCACTTATTGTTGTTTTCGTTAAGTCATCGTGTTGATAGTACAGATCGATGTCAAACAGCATGAGACTAAACGTTTTTATTGTGAAAAACACTGCAGGAAGTATTTCACTGACTTTTCTTTCGAACTTTTTGCGTAGAGTTACTACATATAGTATAAAACCGTTATATTGCCCTGCATGTTGTTGTTTTAATTAAATTTTCGTTACAAAGATTCAAAATATTTGTTTTATTTATAATTGAAGTATTGCATCTGAATCATATCTAAGCAACTAACTGTAAGTTCGTTCAACAAGCTGTTATCCGTTGGTTTTGATTTCCTTAAGCCTTTCATAGCTAATCTAATTATTTAAATTTCCTCGCAGGGGCGTTGCCATGACTACCTTCTATTCAACATTTTCTCATTCACGTAACTTTTTTACAGGAAAGCCGCCGTCCATTAGTTTCTAAAAAATCGTGGTAATAGAATTTGAATACCTTTTGTTAATGAATTGCGCATGTGGAATTAAGTTGGGGTCTTCAACAACTGTCTAGAGCATCTTTGCCTTGTTTTAAAAATTCGTGAGTTTGATTATGATCATTTTTTTTCACTAAATGTAAGTTCGAAACCATATATGTTGAAAGATGGAGGCAGAAGTGTATTATTTTTAACTCGAAGAGTTTTTTAGATATTATATATCAATCAGTTCAGATCTAATTTAGGCAAGTTTCTTTTTTCAAATTTACGAAAAGTTGCTGCAAATAATTAAACATTACATATATTAAATCTACTCTCGGCTTAAAGTCAATATTTCTGGTACCCAGGTATTTTAAAAAATGCGAGGAAGTATGTTTTAAAACAAAAACAAATTATCGTTTCTTATTTTTTAGGTGACAATATTAAAATATTTTTATAGCTAGGTGCGTTATATGAAATTATGCTTAATTATAATTACTAACAGCATGCTTTCGTTTATAGCTTTTGTTTTATTAAAGAGAGGTCTAAATTGATGATGCATAATACGGGCTTATATAAATAATTAATAATTATAATAAGACGGGCTTCGTGGTGTAGTGGTTTATATTGCGGAATGCCGATCACGAGGTCGCGGGTTCGATTCCCGCCTCGGACAGTCATTTGTGTGATGTTTATAAATGTCATACAAATGTTTGTCCTGCGTCTGGGTGTTTCTATGTATTATAAGTATGTATTTACAAAAGAAAAGTAGTTTATGTATTCTATCCGTATTCTGGTACCCATAACACAAGCATAATAAGCTTAGCTTGGGACCAGAGGACGTTGTGTGAAATGTCCATGAATATTTATTTATAATATTTATTTATTTATAATAACATACTAGCATACATCCTAATATTAGAGCCATAATGAAGTTAATTCAGCCTTATTGTAGGTACATTAATTACCTTATACATTAACATGAATACAAAACATTTAGGTGGACTAGATACAGACTAGAGGCTTTATAGTTGGTCCGAACCTAATTTACCATCTGCGTACTACGTATGTTCGTTGATATAACATAATATATACGACGTATATTATATACGAGACATTATTACGACGGGCCTCGTGGTCTAGTGGTTCATATAACGGACTGCCGTTCACGAGGTCTCGGGTTCGATTCCCGGTCAGGACAATTATTTGTGTGATGTTTTTAATTGTCATACAAATGTTTGTACTGCGTCTGGGTGTTTAATATGTATTATAAGTATGTATTTACAAAAGAAAAGTAGTATATGTATTCTATCCGTATTCTGGTACCCATATCACAAGCATATAAGCTTAGCTTGGGACCAGAGGACGTTGTGTGAAATGTCCATGAATATTTATTTATTTATTTATTACTAGAACACGGTCCTTAATCTGCTGTCTAATTATATAGTTTAGACATACATTATATGTTTTGACAATGTATTATAAATGTTCTAATGTCGATTACAAGCAAAAATAGTCACCGAAAATACGTGAATGCCAATTTCCTGGTACGAAATTTAATTTCACCTGGAGCGTATTTCAAGCTCAAAATTTGAGTTTAAGACTGCCTAAGATGTATTCAAAATCTAAATAGATCTCAATTCTGGTGGCACAACAAAATTGAAATACACGCATAGAGTCAATAAAACAATACCGTAGTTTTAGCAAAGATTTCTTAACTAAAAAACTGTGAAAGGCAGGATAGAGAATTGAAGTATGCAATTTAAATATCTACAGCTTAATAGCCAAAAAATTTTAACATATCATAGTCAGTTTAATTTTAGTTAAGCAGGGAATGCAACGGAATTGACAATATCAACAGTCAAAAAGATACATTGGTACCGATTCTACATGCACAACTAAACTTAAATTAACTAAAAAATGAAAACATCTATTGTTGTTTCTTATTTATTTGGCTATTTTGTTGTGAACTTTTATATCAATTATAATCGTTAGTCTATAATAAACAGTTTTAATAACAAGAAAGTTCAGTTAATATTACGGAATTGTGTTATTGACACTATCAATTTTCATTTTTTAGTTAAGAGGATACCAAAATAGCTTCGTGCATTTTTCTACGTACGAAGTTTTCATTGTTTCTTTAGATTGAATGGCTAGAGCTCTAATTTTTAAGTATATGTTTTTTCAATATATGATCTAAGATCGCATAAACTCAGAAACGCGATTGAAAAAAGTTTTCTCGATAGAAAATCTTAGCGAAACAACCTCTCTAATTTTTTATTTTTTTCATTTGTCGGTCTATTATCACGTATTAACTAATGAAATAACTTTAAAAACATAAGTAACTATTATATATAGAAACACGTAAATCAGAATTAAAATATATTTAGTAGATTTTGAGTAAACAAAAAAAATATCCTTAATTCTTCATTTTCTATACCTACTAGCTGTGTTAATTGGTACATGTCGACGATAATATTGAGGTAGGCCCTTAAGTTAAGTTTAGTTGTGCACATAGAAGTTTTTTTTAATAGAATATCTGTATATTACGGACTAACGATTATAATTATTAAAAATGTGCACAGACAGCGTAATAGCCAATTAATCAAAATACGCCATAGTTTTTTTTATTTTTTAGTTAAGTTTAGTTGTGCATGTAGAATTGGTTTGAATTATTCATTATGGCATAGCTATGTTTTGTCTAAATTAAATTATGTATTATCAGAATAAAGCTGTCGATATTCAACAAAAGCAATTACATTTAAACCTAAATATGTCGAAATACACAAACACAAAAGCACGCTACCAATCTATTTTAAATCGCATGGGGCGCTCTCGTTTTGATACAACGAGGGTAATAATTACTTTAGCAATTATTACAACAGATAGATGTCCACGAATAATTCTCAGCGGTACAGGAGCCTTTGTTTAATACAATTGAATTCATCAACTTGTATTATATTTAACTCGTTCTGAATTTATTGCTGTACTGTTTCTCGCAACTTCGTACGCGTGGATTTTAGAAAATAAACCCTTACAAATTATAAAAAAAAGCCATCTACTTGAAACACTCTATATATTTACAAAAACCGCATAAAAATCCGTAATATTGAAGACATAAGCTTACATAAGGACATACAAAAATAGCGACATTATTTTATAATAAGTAAAGATTATTGCGATTGCGATGATAAATTAAACAAACACGACTATTCTATCTCTTTCCATGGTTCCATACCAAATGGTAAAATTTAGAATGGAACCGTTACTGGAATTTTGCGCTCCATCAGTCCTGTCTGTCACCAGGCTGAAACTCACGAACAGTGAGAAATAAGTAGAAAGCAGTTGAAATTTTCAGAAGATGGATTTCTGTTGTCGCTATAATTACAAATACTAAAAACCGAAATAAATTAAATATTTAAGGGGGCTCCCATACAACAAACACTGTTGTGTGTGTTGATGATATAATTATAACTATTATGTCGGTAATATATACGCATATATTATATATACATTCATGGATATTTCAAACAACGTCCTCTAGTCTGAAGCGTAAATGCCAAAGAAAGAAAAAAGTAAGCATAACAGAAATACTTTATAGTTATTCTTTTCCATTGTAAGAGGCAATAAAGTTTACTAAGTATATTCAATTTAGCATAACACGTCCGTAAATATGCATCAAATCCTAGAATGCTTTAAAATTTATAGAGCTGGGAAAATGCTTGAAACTGTCTGATACACAGGAAATCGAGATAGCAAACGGCAAACCTACGCGAGCTCTTTTAAATGCAAATAATATTTACTCTAGATTTTGTCTGTGGTTTTTTAAGATTATCTAACAATAGCACACTTCAAAATAGTTAATAGCTGTGCTCAGAGACGTATTTACCCTAGGACCATAAGGGCTATGGGGCCATGTCCGAGGGTGGCATCCAGCGAGAGGATGCACAAACCTCCATCCAGCCTTGCTCTTTCTCCAATAATTTATGGGCACCAAAACAAACGACCCGGGCGCTGATTTTTTAATACGCTACTGTTTGTGCCTGTACTAGTACAAACTATAATAACATCTATACTGATATTACGAGCTAAAGTATAAAGCTGAAGAGTTTGTTTGTTTGTTTGTTGGTTTGAACGCGCTAATCACAGGAACCACTGAGCCGATTTGAAAAATTCTTTCAGTGTTTGACAGGGCATTTATCAAGGAAGGTTTTACGGCAGTAGTCAAAAATGTTACAAAAACACAGAAAATTTTCTAAATTCCACGTGGACGGAGTGGCAGGCAACAGCTAGTTGTCTATAATTAAATTAAATATCTCTTGGCTAAAGAAAATATTAACCAGTAGTTGTTTGTCCGTGACTTCGTACGCATAAAATTTTGTAAATTTTCCCCCTTTTTGCAACATTTTTCACTAATACTTCGCTCAAATTGGTCGCAACGTGATATTACATAAATGGCCTATTCAACACAATAAGAATTTATGAATTCAAACCAGTAGTTCCTGAGATTAGTGCGTTCAAACAAACAAACTCTACCAGGTATCTACATAGATTTCTAAGAGATTGTTTAAACGGTACGCATTTCAAAGTGTAACCTTTACTAATAAAGGTGTTTAGCCGACAGACAGGCGGACACACAGAGCAGCTTTATAATAATAGTATAGATAGATGTACTCGTATATGTCATTTAATTATCTTTATATACATATATAAATCTTCTGTATGTGTGTTTTTAATTGAACTCCTCCTAAACGGCTGGACCAATTTTTATGAAATTTGTTGTGTGTATTCAAGGGGGTTTGAGGATGGTTTAGATTCACAATTGGCTGGACCGATTTTGATGAAATTTTTTGTTGTTGATTTTTACACAGAATTGTATGGCAAAACAACGTTTGCCGGGACAGCTAGTGTTAATGTAAATTTCATTATCACAATACACACGATGTAAATCAGCTAGTGCTTGCATACTATGTGACATTTGCCATGACATTCAGAGCTACGTCAACTGACTCATTGTCGGACCTTTATTACTAGGCCACTAGACCGCAATAATGCTGATAAACGAGTCTTACATATAACAAAATACAGACATTATATTTTAAGTACTAGAAACCTTGGAATACCGTCTCATTGTACTAATAATTGAACTATCGTAAAATCATATTATTATACACTAGCTGTTGCACGCGAACCCGTCGCGTGGAATTTAGAAAATTTTCCCCATTTTTGCAACATTTTTAAGTACTGCTTCGCTTCTACTGGTCGTAGCGTGATGTTATATAGCCTAAAGCCTTCCTCGATAAATGTACTATCTAACACTGAAAGAATTTTTCAAATCTGCCCAGTGGTTCCTGAGATTAGCGCGTTTAAACAAACAAACAGATAGTATAGATAAATCCCGAATATTTATGTGTATGTTATCAAAAACGATAAGCACATTACAGCTGTTTCTCTCTCGAGCCCATTAACTTCCTACTATTGGGCACGGGCCTCCTTCACCTTGGGAGGGATTACGTTCTACTACCACCCTGACAGGCGTTTTGGCATAAGGTTTATTTTTAAGTTTTCCGTCATCCCATTTTTTTTACTACGGTGCCGGTACACAATAGTTTATCTTATTTCTGGAGACTTTATCCTCTAGCAAATGAAATAAGCGATAGTGAAGAGGATTATATATATTATAATCCAACTATTTTTTGCTATCAAAGGTAGGCGTATTTATAACTGGTTCCCACAAAGAAGCTTTACAAATTTTGACAGTACGTAAAAATATACCTACTATTTAATCAAAGCAAACATGTATTTATAACAATTGTTTAGTAGCTTAGTGTGACATATTTCACCGACTTTTAAATGTAAATAAAAATAATCAACAATTAAATACATTCCTACACTGATACAAACTGTCTCAATATCATGAGAAGAATATGCGGTCTTGGTGATTGGAATTGTTCAAAATATATTTACCTACAGTATATTATTACATATACATTACATATACAGTTGATATCGTGCACAAATTTGTTTTATATTACAAGAATATTTATAATTGTATTAGATTTTATTATAATAGGGACTTTTTTTTAAAAAGTTATACTTATAATATATACTTCTTGTGCCTTTTTAAATTTGAGGGTTTTCCTCGATTTCTTAGAAGAAAACCACCAGATCCTGACCTGGTGCCAATGGGACCACACGGGAACCACCAGCTTTCAAATAAAAAAAGGATTATTAAAATCGCTTCGCCCAGTTAAAATTTATGAGTTACCAAACAAACATAAAAAAACATACAGACGAATTGAGAACCTCTTCCTTTTTTGAAGTCGATTAAAAAAATTATATTACGTAAGCTTAGTACCTACCTACGCAGAGCGGAACAAGCCAATGTTTGCCATAATTATATTACATGATATTACTCAATCTAGGCCTCGTATTGTACAAAAACAATGTAAACACAAGGACGTTTATTTAATATTAACACAAAACAGAAGCCGTACATTTACTCGTATATCCTATTAACTAAATGTTCGCATGAGTAGACCTCAACGTGCGTTAGGTGTTTGAATGCAATTGGAACTATCATAGTCACTAGTCACGTAAAAGTGACTGTATAAATTGCATTTACTATTTAAATGAATTTAATATCTTTATTTTTCTATTGAGTAGGTTTAGAGCAAGCCAATGCCAGGAAAGTAAGAAAGATAATAATTTATTGTCACAGTACCAAAGTAGGTATACAACTTTAATATGTAGTTAATTATAATTGAAAACTACTGGATAGCTTTTCTTTCTTTTAAATGTGCTACTACTGCAATTCTGTAACAACGGTCGACAGATCTCGGGAACCGCTACTCCGAATACTCCGATTTAAAAATTTTTTCAGTATTGGATAGTACCTTTGACGAGGATTGCTAGGTTATATAACATCACGCTTCGCTAATAAGAGCTAGTATCAGTGAAAAATGTTGCAAAAACGGGGGAATTTTCTTAATTCCATGCGTACCTACCTACGAAGTGCAGGCAACAGCTAGTGTTAGATATATTAGAATAACTTAAAAGCAGTCTTGAAGAGTCATCGCCCGACGTTATCTCCAACCATTTCGAAATAAAATAGAAGATAAGATGCAGGTTATTCGTTGTCTCTTTTGTTCAGTTCATCTCGTTCTTTATATTTCGTTTACTCTGTCTTTATGTTCTGACCATACCTTAACAAAAATGTAGTTTAAAAACACGGGTGTAATGTAATGATATGTCTGATAATATAGCAACTTTTTATAAAATTGTATTTTTGCTATTATACTTTAGGAGGCGTTTTTGTTTCATGCATCTAAAAATACAATTAATGTCCAATTTAAATAATTTAAACAGCTGCATTGCATTTATAAAATAATATTGTCTCTGTTAAATTATTACAGTATTATTTCGGGTTTTGCAATAAACAGTTTGGAAAGCACTCTAGGGATATTAAAAGCCCTATGAGAAGCCATCAATATTGCCTAATCCTTTTATCGCTTAGACAATAAAATATCAATTTGCTGACGACAAAAACGAGATATTTCAATTTTGTAATTGGAATCGGATTTCGTTGTTAATATACAGCCGTAGAATGTCCATAAATAACGGCTTACAATCAGGATTGAGATGGACACTGATGCCGTTCGTATTTTGAAATTAATTAACACAGACTAACTAGATACTCAAACACGCGATTTATTTATTTAATAGGTACTAAATGTTGCCTGCAACTTCGTACGCGTGGAATTTAGAAAAATAATGATTCCGCTTGAGCCACTCTACTTATTAAGAAAACCGCATCAAAATCCGTTGCGTAGATTTGAAGATATAAGCTCACTTAGGAATATTGTAATGTTTGTTATACTTATTGTATTTTCTACTTTTTCTTGAAATTTTGTATATAGATTCTGTAGTATAATTTAAGTATTTCTTATGTATCTTATTACCTTTCTTTGTTTCTTTTATACTATTTTGGTCTTAAAAATGTGTAAAATTTTAATGTTTATATTATTGTGGAGTGACAAATGTCATGTCACAAATCTTTTACTTTTTTTGCATTAAGTAATTTATTTATTCTTAAAACGATAGAGGTTGAATGACATTTGTTAACCTTATATTTTTTATGTCCTTCTCTTAAAATTTGAATTGTAGAATTCTGGTATGGAATTAAAGATTTAAATTTAAAAATTGAAATTCGAAAACTTTGATGGATCTCGAGAAGAGATTCATTCAGCTAGAGGAATTGAAAGAGAACGGTAGACTGTTGGAATTCTAAGGTTTCCTGTGGATACTAAAAGGCATTCAGCTAGAGGAATTGAGAGAGCACGGTTGACTGTCCGGATTCTAAGATTTCCTGTGAATAGTGGATTGTGAATCATTTTAGAAAGGTCAGTGACTTAATCTTTAAACTCTGCAATACTTGAACTCTCCAGGCCTAACTACACTTAAGGTCTTGGACTTACTTTCTGAGTGGATTGAATCTCAATAATATAGCTGACTGCCACCACCTTGCTCTTGGGGAGCCTTTGCCGTTACTGCTATCATTGACTAATACCGCCTGCTGCCGTTGCCACTATTGATGAGGTTGACGAACTGAGTTGAAGACCTAACGAATTATTGCTCAACCGCCATACCAGAATCCCAACTAGATTGATTTTTTTAAACCCCAAATAGATTAATTTACGTTTACCTTTCCTTTTTTTTTATTTAAAGTGTGTTTTCCTTTTCTAATATAAACTCTAAATATTATCTTAATTCTTGTATTTTTTTTGTTACTTGTTAGGGTCCTAATAGTACCTTACAAATTAACAATTGTGACTTGCCTCTTTCTCTCTTGAAGGAGTGCAACGTTACAGTTTGGCGAAATGTAATGTTTGTTATACTTATTGTATTTTCTACTTTTTCTTGAAATTTTGTATATAGATTCTGTAGTATAATTTAAGTATTTCTTATGTATCTTATTACCTTTCTTTGTTTCTTTTATACTATTTTGGTCTTAAAAATGTGTAAAATTTTAATGTTTATATTATTGTGGAGTGACAAATGTCATGTCACAAATCTTTTACTTTTTTTGCATTAAGTAATTTATTTATTCTTAAAACGATAGAGGTTGAATGACATTTGTTAACCTTATATTTTTTATGTCCTTCTCTTAAAATTTGAATTGTAGAATTCTGGTATGGAATTAAAGATTTAAATTTAAAAATTGAAATTCGAAAACTTTGATGGATCTCGAGAAGAGATTCATTCAGCTAGAGGAATTGAAAGAGAACGGTAGACTGTTGGAATTCTAAGGTTTCCTGTGGATACTAAAAGGCATTCAGCTAGAGGAATTGAGAGAGCACGGTTGACTGTCCGGATTCTAAGATTTCCTGTGAATAGTGGATTGTGAATCATTTTAGAAAGGTCAGTGACTTAATCTTTAAACTCTGCAATACTTGAACTCTCCAGGCCTAACTACACTTAAGGTCTTGGACTTACTTTCTGAGTGGATTGAATCTCAATAATATAGCTGACTGCCACCACCTTGCTCTTGGGGAGCCTTTGCCGTTACTGCTATCATTGACTAATACCGCCTGCTGCCGTTGCCACTATTGATGAGGTTGACGAACTGAGTTGAAGACCTAACGAATTATTGCTCAACCGCCATACCAGAATCCCAACTAGATTGATTTTTTTAAACCCCAAATAGATTAATTTACGTTTACCTTTCCTTTTTTTTATTTAAAGTGTGTTTTCCTTTTCTAATATAAACTCTAAATATTATCTTAATTCTTGTATTTTTTTTGTTACTTGTTAGGGTCCTAATAGTACCTTACAAATTAACAATTGTGACTTGCCTCTTTCTCTCTTGAAGGAGTGCAACGTTACAATATACATACAAAAATACCGACTTTGTTTTATAATAAGTAAAGATTAATGGTCTTATTCATAATGACTTATCGGAGGTTCAAAAGTTCGCTAAAATAGGTTCGCGAAAATTGTCAAAACTTTTTATTCATAATAGTCTTTTTACGCTAAATCGTTTATTATCTCTCCGATAAAACCTCCGTTTAAACCTCCGATAAGTCATTATGAATAAGACCGTAAGAAAACCACTTTGTACGGATTTAAATGCGTAAAAAGTAAAAATAAAAACATTATTTATTTAACCCGACGTTTCGGAGACTTTTCAGACACCATGGTGACGGGTGGGACTGTCTAAAATGAAAAGACAAGAGTTTCAGGTATTACCAATGGTATTCTCCAGCAAAAACAATTAGTTTTTATGTCCTAAAAATATAAAATCATTTTTAAATTTAATTATTATTAAATTAAAACTTTTAATTTTCATTTTCATTCATTATTTCAAGAGGCTTTTTAATAATTTATATTATATTAAAATGTTAAAGGGTTTGCAGTAAGTAAAAAGTTGTTAAATTGTTCCGAGACGTTTCTCCGTTGTATTGTGCCTTGGTGTTTTATTCAATTACAAAATGGCTGGAGACTTTTGGAAGAAAATTTTGATAATTGATTAGATTACTACTCGGTAGATTTTACTTAAGGCTTTTAGAAATATTTACTTAAATGTTGTTGTTATTATTTTGCACGCAATATCTATTATTAACTTTCCTTCTTGCTGTTTGATGACAACTGTCTCTCTCTCACTCTCTATTCAGTCCATTAACGTCTTGCTGTTGGGCATGGGCCTTCTCCACTTTGGAAAGGACTATGGTCTACTGCGCTGCGCGGACCAGGCGTGTTGGCAAGGGAGGCAAACTATAAGATCTGTATTTTAAAACCAACTGTTGCCCGAAATTTTGTACGCACGGAATTTTGAAGCCGTATGTTTGCAAGTTATACAAAAAAGCCATCCTCTTGAATCACATGAAATTATTTTTTTAAATTCCACGCGTACGAAGTCTCAGGCAACAGATAGTATTAAAAATTTAATATGTAAGTATATAATTCATTATTGAATTAAGCTCGCCTTTGTACATGCTGTTTCTTTTATGTCTGTAACTTTTTTTTCTGTTTTGTTTTGTATGTGTGCAATAAAGAATAAATAAAATAAAAATATACTTATGGGTGAATTGCACAGGCAATAAAATACGCGGCAAACGTGAGAACGGTAGTGCAATGTCTTAGTTTTATGATTCTGACTACTTTTTATAGTAAAATAGATTCTCCTCTACCATGGCAAAAAAGTTCATTGAGTTATATCCAGTATTACAAAAAAAAAATGCTTTCAAAGTGCCTGTCCCCGACCGACTTTCGCTCGAAAAATAGCTTACCCTGTAGTTGCATTTATCATTTTGTCTAAAAATGACTTTTGTATCAATACATTATAATATAACCTTTATAAAAAAACTCATTTTGTTTGTATAACCCATTTAAAACACATTTGACAAGCATTTAACTTTTGTCCTGAGAAAACTTATCATTCTGGTGGGTAGTAAGTTTTAGTAACATATCTTTGTCAACATTACGTTCCTGCAGCCCCCGTGCCTTTTCTCCAGTGATACCAAATCCGGGGTTTTCCCCCCAAATTTAGGGGTAAAAGTCTATACAGGGATTTTTTAAGGGGTGAAATTTTAAAATTTTCTTTACTTTGATCCGTCGTTTGGGGAGTTTTGTTTTGAATTTAGTGGTTTTTAGTCGTTTTTGAATTTGCTTTAGGGGGAAAGTTTTCAAACGGTTGGCAACACTGCTTTTCTCACTTCCAATCAGTCCGCTTCTATTCGTCGGAGTGCATGCACGCGCCATAACTACAACGTGAAGTCCAAGAAAAAGGTAAATATGTCATTCCAGTGATGTGGGGACAAAAATCTTCTCATATCGGCGGCCGTTATATCTCGTGTTAGGTTCATTTCATATATTTCAAAACTGTGTTATAGATTCGCCGTAAGTTTTTCTTTGTTACAGCAGTATTGACATTTTCAAAATAATTTTGATATCGGAGTTAAATGTAAAATTTATTAAAATCATCTCGGTGTTATCATTTCAGAGGATTCGGTGGACTGTTATACCGATAATAGTACACTGAAATGATATGTAACATGGGAATGATAAATCCGTAAGTTTTTAGAGATCCTTGTATCCAATATTGAATCATTTCAATTTGGTGCTATAATTCTAGATTTTGTAGGTTCGATATTTCGGATTAATTTGATTTGTAAATATTAGGACTTTTTTAAAATTTATCTATTACAATGTGGATTCCATTCATCCATCAACCCTTCTTCATCCATTGCTAGACATAAGCTTTCCCCATAGAACTTAACAATGCGTGGATCCAGCGCTAACTGGATCCAATGGCCCCCAGCATATTTTACGATATCGTCAGTCCACCTTGTTGGGGGCCGCCCCACGCTGCGTTGTCTGGTGCGTGGTCGCCACTCGAGAACCTTCCGTCCCCAACAGTTATCAAGTCGTCTAGCTTCGTGGCTTGCCCATTACCACTTCAGCGTGCTAACTGTTCGGGCTATGTCACACACACACCGGTCTTTCTACGGATCTCGCCACCTTCCGGATCTTATCACGTAGGGAAACAACGAGCATAGCACGCCGTGCTATTCTTATCGTAATTATACTCCTCCGCTTTCTGTTCTATGATCTGACGCAGTGTATGTATGTGGTGTATATTACTAAACATTTTCGGAAACCGGCTTGTTCGGGAGACTGAAAGTCGTCGTATAGACATGGGTCAGGAGCGAGATAGGTCTATAGTTTCTCAAGCGGGTTTTATCACCCTTCTTGATAAACAGCACTACCACGCTCCTAGTCCACGCCTATAGAACAATGCCCTCGAGGATGACAGAATCGAACAGCTTCTGATGGGCCACGAGGACCGGCTTCCACCCGGCTTCCGCCCGGCTTCAGGACCTCCGTAGTGATTTCATCATCGGTGTTTAACTGTTTTTGCTTGAGAGCCTTTCTGATCTCATAAAGGCTGACGTCCACGATGTCCGTCCTGATGTCCGATGCAAGGTTGTCAAGGTTGCAAGGTGTGCAAGGTTGCCTTGGATCGTGGACCTTTGACCAAGCCGACAACAGGAGTTTGGAATGTCTCGTACAACATAGTCCATAGAATGTCCACAGAACAGCTCAACCTCACTCAAAATCTCGTCTTTGGAACAAATGACAGTGCCGTTGTCGGTATTCAGTGTGGTTAGCTGACTCAGACAGATCTTTTGCGAACACTTCATACGTTACACGCAGAGAGTTTCTTGGAAAAGACAGGGAGAGATATGCCAAAACAAATGATATATCAAAACAAATGATATATCAAAACAAATGACAGATTTAAACCTATAATGCAGCGGACGCAACAGAAGAATATGGATAATTTTACCTGTTTTCCCGACATTTTTCACTGACGCTTTACTCCTCTTAATCACAGCATTATGTTACGCAGCCTATCGCCCTCCTCAATAAATGTTCTGTCCTAGAACAAAAATTTTTCGAATTTGACTAAAGGTTCCTAGGAAAACCGCATTCAAACCAACAACAAACTCTTCAGGTTTATAATATTTGTGTAAATATAAATATCTAACATATATGTCTAAGATAACAGTTTGATCTCATATTTAATAAATATCACAAATGCAGTCTAGTGATATCACTACAGAAATTTATTTAGATTTGTTTCAGACAACCTACGGAATCCCCCTATAAATAAATGACGTGCTTGGCGGTATCATTTCAGTGGGCTACTATCATCTCTGTGCACAGTTTAGTCATTTCAGTGGTGAAATTTTCATTTCCATGGACTAATTTATCATTTCAGTGGGCACTTTTCATTTCAGTGGACTCTCGAAAATTCAAACCTAAATATTTCGGTTAGTTTTGATGTTACATGATGGCCACTCAGGCATATGTTACAAATAAGGTTAAAGTTTATTTTTATTACAAAACATATGTAAAAAGCATTGAATATAAAAATCTCACCGAAATGATACAAAAAAAACGATTTGTTGAAATTCAACCATAAGGTATGTATACAAACTCACTACGAATACTTCTTAATGAAATACCTACTTAAGAATATATTTTATTATAGATTTATGATAGATATACAGGTACATTTACCTGCTTCAATACCTTTATATAAATTCTATAAGATATTTCACCCCTTCTATTTAACGTTGTACTACGTTTCCAGAAATCACCCCTATTAAATAACAAAAATAAATTTATTTATTTATTTATTTATTTATTAATACTTCATGCACATACAGAGTACAATGGCAGGCTTAATGCCTTGGGCATTATCTACCAGCCAACCAGTCAAATCAACAATAGTAAGGAAAACTGTTTCAGCCTGTAGGTACATTTCAATCGTATAAATAAAATAAATAATAAAAAAATAAATATTCATGGACATTTCACGCAACGACAAAAAAAAAACTAAATATACGCACGAGTAGGCTTCAATACGCCCTATGTGTCTGAACGTAAACTTAAATACAGTTACTGGAGCGAATTCTACATCCACAACTAACCTTAACTTAAAAATGAAAACAACTATGGTGTATTTTGAATTATTGGCTATTTCGTTGTACACATTTATTCTCTTTTCCAGCCCACTAACGTCCCACTGTTGGGCACGGGCCTCCTCCGGCCGGCCGGGACGGGCCGGGTGATTATGGTCTAGGTACTGTGTCAGCACGGCCAGACGTCCAGACACAGGGTTTATTTTCGAGTTTTCCGTCTCTCACAGAAGATGTTATCTGTGTGCAATATCGCTTAGCTGTCTTTTACAGCACCTAGAGGAAGAAATGGGGTGACGACACTTGTATTCTTAATCCGCCACCACATGAAAAGACAATAAAAACAGAAATACGATTAGTAACGTTCACCAAACAAACCTATAACCCCATTTATTGACCACTACATAGACATTACATTTGTTATGTTATTACGTTCATAACTTGGAAATGGATGGTACTTAATACAGGCAGACCTCTACAAACAGCAGAATACTCAGTTACCTAAATACATTTAACGAGCATTCGCATTGTGTTCATTAAATAAGATTTAAGCGAGCAGCCTGCTAAATATTAGTCAAATAGTCACTATTAACTGAGGTTCTTGTGCAACGCATTTATTAAATCATAAATTAGGCCATCATTATAATTACACAACAGTAAACAATGAAATCCGTATGGTGACGAATTGAGAATACAAGTGTCACCGCCCCTTTTCCTTCCAAAAGTGCTGTAAAAGCCAGCTATCAAAATGCTATCTAAGGATCGATGACAATGCAGTAATGTAGAATAATATTCAGGATTTTAAGTTGTGTTTTTATTTTTTGAACAAAGATAGATATTTAACGCAGAAAATGCGAAAGGGGGTGAAATCGTGACCATGGAATAATCGATAATAAGATAAGATGTTGGTTATTTCCATTATTATGTTGTTTTAAATGTGGTTTATGTAACGGGCTCCCATTCACGAGGACGCGGGTTCAATTTTATTCCCGCTTGGGTCAATCAATTGTGTGATATTTATAAATTTATAAATGTCATACTTGACAAATGTGTGTACTACGTCTGAGTGGTTTAAATTGGATTTAAATTAGAAAGGTAGTGTATGTAGTATATCCGTATTCTGGTACCCATACCACAAATAGGTATAAACTTAGCACAGCATATAAGCTTAACTTGGGAACAGAGGACGTTTGGAGAGTCCATAAAAAAATGTATTTTGAAATAATGGAGGCCTTAGAAGAGATGATTTTCCTGATCTACAAGGTTGCAAAGCATATAGACATAGGCTAGTATTGTCTTGTCTTTTTCGATTTATTGCGTCTGATATGCACGAAAATATTAAGAACGCCCTACATTTATAAGTAAAAGAGAAAGGAAATAAAACGTGCCCTTTTATTGTCCCTCTGTAATATAAAACCATTCTGTATGCCTATGTATTACAGCATCCCCTATCTACTAAAGTATTTGGGTCCGCTACCCATATAATAATATGTCCTCTTTTAGCTCGTACATAAATGGTAGGATTGATTTCTCCGGTATTAGATTTCACAAGGTACCTACTGCTGATAAGCTTCATTATAAGTTTGCAATCTATTTAATAATATGTTACCTAGATATTTGTGACTTAATATTCACAAATATCTAGGTATTGTATGATGAACGTAAATAGCAATTGTATTAAATAAAACATGGGGTTTTTAACGTTACATTATCAATATGACATCATCTTCGGATGAATATTAATTTATACATATATATTAATCTCGGGTTCGATTCCCACTTGGGACAATCATTTGTGTGATATCCATAAATGTCATACAAATGTTTGTACTGCGTCTGGGTGTTTTCTACGAGTATGTATTAAAAGTATGTATTTACAAAAGAAAAGTAGTTTATGTAGTATATCCGTATTCTGGTACCCATAACACAAGCATATTAGCTTAGCTTGGGACCAGAGGACGTTGTGTGAAAGGTCCGTGAATATTTATTTATTTATTTATCTTCATAATATTACGCCTTTTTCTCATGGGGATAGGCAAAGACTATAGAGAGCCCTCTGCTGCGATCTAAACAAACTTCTTACAGATAAAGAAGAAAAGACCATATCTCTCTCTTATCTCTCCAAATCCTCTGCACCACTGATGGTTGGCTGGTAGAGAATGCCATTGGCATTAAGTCCGCCATTGTACACTATTTTGTATGTGCAAAAAGTTTTAAATAAATAAATAAATAAAAGAAAAAAATAAGTATCTAGTATAAGGTTTACTGTATATTGGATGAGATATGATTAAATTTGCCGAGAAATTCGGACGAGCGCGAGCTATAAATGAAAACGCTGCCTTATCTATGTGTGGTACAACAAACTAATGTATGGAGGAATTGTTTGTTACCTATAGTTCTTCAAAAAAGTCCGCGAAGGCATATGTCTATCTTTTAAAGGAAACCCGTTGTACCCATAATATTGTCAAAAAAATTATCAAATTCAATAGGGTGTTTTCAAAAGCTATTTATGTGTTTATAGTAATATTTATTATCAAATTAATTAGCTTAGTTAGCTTACGCAATTAATATAGATTATAAGTGCTCTTTACAGCATGTAATTTAAGGGCATACATCAATATTATCGTATATCATCGCCGACACGTACATATTAACACAGCCAGTAGGCACAGAAAATGAAGAATTAGGGATACTTTTCCTATTTACTCATAATCTACTAAATATATTTTAATTCTGTTTTACGTGTTTCTATATATAATAGTTACTTATGTTTTTAAAGTTATTTCATTAGTTAATACGCGATAATAGACCGATAAATGAAAAAAATAAAAAATTAGAGAGGTTGTTTCGTTAAGATTTTCTATCGAGAAAACTTTTTTCAATCGCGTTTCTGAGTTTATGCGATCCTAGATTATATATTGAAAAAACATATACTTAAAAATTAGAGCTCTAGCCATTCAATCTAAAGAAACAATGAAAACTTCGTACCTAGAAAAATGCACGTAGCTATTTTGGTATCCTCTTAAATGAATATCTTAGGAGATATGACGAAAAAAGAATTACGCGCTACAAAATAAAATACCGCGAACATTTGCTCGGTCTTCTATCCGTACTCCAATGTTTTGATATGTAAGGATGTTTATTGTGCTTTCACGTAAAGACTACTGGATGGATTTTCATAAAACTTTCCAATGAAAAATGGAATAGAAAATGAACTTATTTTCTATCCTTTTTACCGCGGGTAATACCGCGGGGCGCAGCTAGTATAATATATAAGTGTGTTACTGTGTCGTTACATTAAATACAAACTACAATAAGTTATTATGCAGGTTCTACTAAACTACAATAAGTTAACGGACCTGTAACTTGGTATAATACCGACAATACAATGTTGTCAGTTTTTAGCATTTACATAATGGCTCTGCCAGGCAATAAATTCAACAAAAATCTCATTTTATTAGTTTTGAAAATGTTTGTAAATCATATAAATGCCTACTAGGATATATTACATAACTGAAAATTTATCGATTATTAAACTTTATAGTCAGCCAATATTTAATTCATAACAGGCGCTTATTTTGCTGTTAAATACGCGCAAGTTCTCAAAATGTTAGCCAAAATAAAACACAAATATTTAGGTATAAAATACTGAAAGAATGCAAATGCGATTTTGATCTAAAGACCCATATATCTTGGCCTTAATATCGACTATATCGAATTGCCAAAAAACAGGAGAAATATAGCAATTTGTTACAATATTATACGCATCAAATATGTTTTACTGTGATTTCCTATGTGTAAAATAGAAGCTACACTGTGTAGTGTGTAAAATTGTTGAGCTTCCATATGCTTCGCTTCTTAACTATTTCATACTACTTGCTTGCTACAAGGCCTTCAAGTATACTAAGCGATATTCAAAGTGTACAATTCTAGTTAAGTAATACATGAAGTTATAAATTGGTTTGTGCTAGTTTATTACCCCTTCAATATCTTTCGAAAATTTAAAAACTAATTTTGAAAATTGGTTCACAATTGACGGAGAAATCGGTGAACAATCAATCGAATAAAAAAAATATACAGCAAATATGAACCTCCCCTCTTTTTTGAAGTCAAGAAAAGATAGTCATGCGATGGCATTTTCTTAATTTCACTGCGTTATTACGTCGCGGTTCATGTATAGTACCTATACGTTCCCTTAGCGCTTGTCTGTTTAAAGTGCGACGATACTCATGCCCTAATATTCCTGACAATCTACATCTAATAACCCTCCATTACCTTGATAAAACTTTTACTGATTAAACACGATTTAACAGACCAGTATTTAAAAGAGTCCTGCATCATAATCTAGTATTTGATTGCTTCGAAAGTCACTATAAAATGCCGAAAGTAATTACATAACATGACACATTCTGATTCAAGTAAATTACAAAAATAATGTAAAAGCAGTGAAATATTATTTAATAGCAAAGTAATACAGAGGTAGTAATATACTTCAATCCTATTAATTAAAATAACATGTTAACTGTTTTGTTCGCGCTTCATAACGTTTGTACGTTATGAAGCGCGAACAAAACTGTTTACATAAAAGATTTCAAATAAAAGTGTTGTTTTTATTTTGTTTTATAATGTTTGTAATAGTCCACACGTAGTCTGAACTCTGTAATCATACTGAGTTCAGCACGATGCTTCAATTCGGACTAAAGAGTATAGGCGTAATCCAGGTTTATTTTCGGGGCTTTAAAATCATCGCTTCGTTTGTTGAGAGCAATAAAATGTAGAAATTAAACTGCATCCATGATAATTAGTACGCAAATTATTCATGAGCTCGTCTAAAAATACGAAAACCTAGCAGTAAAAAACATTCCGAAGCATTTATCTTTATTTATGAACGCAGTGTTCGCTACGAAAGTACGAACCAATTCTGAATCTATAGCTACACTAATCAGAAACTATACCGATCAATAACCGATTTTAACAAAGTTTTGCATAATCGTCTGCCATTTAATCCAACTAGAGAGTTAACATTTTATCTTACGATCGAACTTTTCCATGACCTCGTATAACTATTTTCTTATATCTCGTGAATTTATTGTTTGAAGAAGAATAAAGGAGGTTTCATGAATTTTATTATACTGTATCTTTTAAAATTCTTTCAAATAACAAGCAAAAGTTTTCACTAGACGTAAATCGTCTGCAAAGTGAGGCAAATTCTTTATTTACGTTCCATATTAATTTTTTCATCCATCCATCTACCACTCCACTCCACTTCTCAAAGTCCATAGATTGACAAAGACTTCAAAACGTACGTTTCTGTATAAGTTGCATCCGAAAAAACACCATAGTGGAATATAACTTTAGACCTATAGAAACTAGTTATTGTTGGCCACATCAGCGTCTAAAATCAGGTCGATTTGTGCGTTTCTACACCGGTTAGCTAAAGCATCAAAGAAATACCAACACTATGTAACAGGCCGTGTATCTTTGAACATCTTTGACTTAGACAGAAGCCAAAAACTGTGCAATATTTATCCCCATATTCAATTATTTATAGTGCTAATGCTAATATAAATATTACCGTGAAATCAAAAGGAAAATACTATCTGTTAGAACTAATAAAAGAAAGAAGGAAGTACCTTACCAGCTGTGTGTTTGACACAATTCCCTCCGGGCAGCATTCACACGAACAACAAATTGGTTTAGTTTAGTTTGTTTTTTCATATACCTTAATAATAACAAGATAAAGACAGTAGTAGTTTATTCATTTATTGCCATGTTATAGGCTTCTGCTTTCTGCTGATTAAAGCATCTAATTAATATTGTATCTATTAATTTTGTAATAGGACATATAACATATATTCTTTTTGTAACAAGAAATCCACCAAGTTGGAATATTCGGTTTGCAAAAAAAATTGTGGTTAGAAAAGCATTATTATTTATCGACTTATATATTGTCCTTAAATTGCTTTACAAACAGATATTTATGAGAAAATTCCAAAGCAAAATGAATTCAATTAACGAAGGTATTGATTAAAAACTTTCTAATTCTTTTCATTCTTTATTACAAGAAAACTCAATTGGTTTTGTTATATCGAAATAAAATTTTTAATTGAAAGTCTGACAGATTTTTATAATAAGTACAAAAGGTTTTTATTAATTACTGGGTTCATTTTAAGAGGATACCAAAATAGCTTCGTGCATTTTTCTACGTACGAAGTTTTCATTGTTTCTTTAGATTGAATGGCTAGAGCTCTAATTTTTAAGTATATGTTTTTTCAATATATGATCTAGGATCGCATAAACTCAGAAACGCGATTGAAAAAGTTTTCTCGATAGAAAATCTTAGCGAAACAACCTCTCTCATTTTTTATATTTTTCATTTGTCGGTCTATTATCGCGAATTAACTAATGAAATAACTTTAAAAACATAAGTAACTATTATATATAGAAATACGTAAATCAGAATTAAAATATATTTAGTAGATTTTGAGTAAACAGGAAAAGTATCCCTAATTCTTCATTTTCTGTGCCTACTGGCTGTGTAATATGTACGTGTCGGCGATGATAAACGATAATATTGATGTAGGCCCTTAAGTTTTACTGAACTAAAAATATGAATATCACTATAAAATTTTATTCAATAATTTTTTTTTTAAATTTCTCTCTTTATAGTCTCTGCCTACTCCCATGGAAAAAAAGGCGTGATGTTATGATGATGATGATGATTTGTCTGAGAACTTATTTTGAAACGTTTGGTATTTTTCGGTTGGGAAAAAGATTTAACTGGCAACACTTATAGGTACTGTTGTCATTAATAAGAATAACACCTGTGTATATGTACATCTGAAGTTCTTCTGAATCTTTACTTATTATAAAACAAGTAGTTATATTGTATGTATGTCCTTATGTGAGCTTATACCTTTAAAACTATGCATCGGATTTTAATGCGGTTTTTTTGAATAATAATGGTTCAAGAGGATGTTTTTTTTATAATTTCGTAAAGGTATTTTTTTTTTAATTCCAAAAATAAACGTACATAAGTAATACGTACGAAGTTGCGGGCAACAGCTAGTATAGTATAGTTATAAGCACATTAATTGATAATTACATTACATCTGCAAAGCACTGTCATTAACGTAATGTATCCTATCATTTGTGTATGATTATCTAATCAGCAATTCCGTTGGACTTCATGATGTCGTGCTTTTTGATACCCTAACCATTTAAATGAGCACTATATCATAAAAATGGTTGTATATAGATGCATGTAAGTCATAATCCGTGTGGTGACGAATTTAGAATAGTGTCACTCACTCTCACTCACTGTCAAGTGTCACCTCTCGATTTCTTTCCCAGGGTGCTGTAAGAGCCAGCTAAGTAACAATAAGAGATAACATCTACTGTGAGAAACGTAAAACGCAAAATCAAACCCCGTGCCAACACGATTGGTTAGCGCGGCACAGTAGACCATAGTCCCTCCCAACGTAAAGTAAGTCCGTGACCAGCGTTGAGACTTTAATAGGCTAGAGAGGAAGAGGAAGTCATAATAACCCAAACACCAGCCACACTGCGTGATGTATTTTTCTAATAAGTTTCTAATAACTTAACACTTTTCATTCACCTTTTTGAATTTATTTAGTCTAAGGTCAATGATAATAGTGAATTTTCTTTATGCAACTTGTTATTTGACGGGCCTCGTGGTGGAGTGGTTCATATAACGGACTGCCGATCATGAGGTCTCGGGTTCGATTCCCGGTCAGGACAATCATTTGTGTGATGTTTTTAATTGTCATACAAATGTTTGTACTGCGTCTGGGTGTTTACTATGTATTATAAGTATGTATTTACAAAAGAAAAGTAGTATATGTATTATATCCGTATTCTGGTACCCATAACACAAGCAATATAAGCTTAGCTTGGGACCAGAGGACGTTGTGTGAAATGTCCATGAATATTTATAAAAAAAAAAAAAAAAATTACATTTTTGGTTTACCAATTAAAGTCAATTTCATTTAAGTAGATAGTGCTCCCAAGAACGGAAGAGTCTTATTAATTTAAACCAGGAAATACTCAAGTTCAATTATACTTCAGCTTGAGGTCGAGTTTTAAAACTTGGTCAGCCTAAATAAAATACTCACTAATTTATATTTTTATTTTTTTAAATCAATTTAATTATATCTGTTATTATTTATGTTATGTTATTAGACGAGCCTCGTGGTTGAGTGGTTCATGTAACGGACTGCCGATCAAGAGGTCGCGGGTTCGACTCCCGCTCGGTATAATCATTTGTGTGATTTTTCTAATTGTCATACAAATTTTTGTCCTGCGTCTGGGTGTTTCTATGTATTATAAGTATGTATTTACAAAAGAAAAGTAGTTTAAGTATTCAATGCGTATTCTGGTACCCATAACACAAGCATATAAGCTTAGCTTGGGACCAGAGGACATGTGTCATCGTGCTAGTACAACACAATAATAAGAACCCGGATGGCCAAGCTTTGTTCGGTATTTTTTATCGTCTACATCCATAGAGGTATGCTGTTTACGTTTTTACCAACCCAGAACGATAAAAAGCACAATACACTTTTTATTATGCTGTGTCACTAACGCAGTTTTATCATAACAAGTTTTTAATAATTTTATTGAGAAACATTGTCTTAAAACAACGTCCGACATTTAGATGTCTATAAAATAATACATTCTAAGTTAATCGTCATACATAAATGTTATTAATCTGTTTGCGTCGTGTTTTCGCCAACTTTATTATTATTAACCTTCGACATGATACGCGGTCAAGTACTGTATCGCCCTCATATCGCGGCACTCTGACCAATTACACGAATGCGAACACAAATATCTACAACACTCTACAACCGCCGCCGCCAAGCCAGTTGCCAGTTAGCGTTAGCCAGTCGATGTGTTACATTCGTTCGGAACAAACGTAGTACATTATCCGCTTCATTATAAAAACAAATCGACGGCGGCCATGTCGCGTGCAATGTTCGTTGCGCTTGTGTGCTTCTTTGCACTCTCAGCTGCTGAACATAATGAATGGCTCACCGACGACTTTATAAACCACATCAACACGAAACAAAATCTATGGACAGCCGCTCGCAGCTTCCCACTTGAAACGCCAATGAAACACTTCAAAAAATTAATGGGTGTAATGCCAGATAGTCACTTTGAGAAGCTACCGAGGATAGAACACGATGCCGAGCTGATTGCAACCCTGCCTGAGAATTTCGACCCAAGAGATAAGTGGCCAAACTGTCCAACTTTGAATGAAATCAGAGATCAAGGATCATGCGGTAGTTGCTGGGCGTTTGGCGCTGTGGAGGCGATGACCGATAGGTATTGTACATATTCAAATGGATCCAAGCATTTCCATTTCTCTGCTGAAGATCTTTTGAGTTGTTGTCCTATTTGCGGTCTCGGATGCAACGGTGGATTACCATCATTAGCGTGGGAATACTGGAAACATATCGGGCTTGTGTCAGGTGGAAGTTACAACTCTAGCCAAGGTTGCAGACCGTACGAGATTGCTCCTTGCGAACACCACGTCCCTGGTGACAGGATGCCATGCAGCGGGGACGATAAGACCCCTACATGTCGGAAGACATGTGAGGACAGCTACAAAGTTGATTACCATAAAGACAAACGTTATGGAAAGCATGTATTCTCCGTTAGTGGTAATGAAGATCACATTAAAGCCGAATTGTACAAGAATGGTCCAGTCGAAGGTGCATTTACCGTATATTCAGATCTACTGAATTACAAAACTGGTGTCTACAAGCATACGGCAGGAAATGCTCTTGGCGGTCATGCTATCAAAATTTTAGGTTGGGGTGTGGAGAATGGCAATAAATATTGGTTGATTGCCAACTCTTGGAACAGCGATTGGGGAGACAATGGTTTCTTCAAAATTCTCCGTGGAGAAGACCACTGCGGTATTGAAAGTTCTATAATTGCTGGTGAACCACTTTTAGATAATTAAGTAGTCCAAATTTACTAATTATTGTAAATAAATTAGAAGCGATAATATTATAAAAGCCAAATAGTAATGTAATGTTTGTATATTAAATAAATAAATAATCAATTTGTTTTATTTTTATGTTATTAAAGTCGAATGTTTATCTAAGTATACTGAGTGATATCCTCAGTTCACAGAGTTCGTTATAAAGTCAAATCAATCTTCATTATTAACTGTAATAATAGTTATTGTTCTTGATAAGTGAAGGAGGAAATATAAATATCAAATTTACTGTTGTTGTAAATTGTATTTAACAGAGACATAACTTCATTTCCATGATCGTAACTAATATCGCTTTAGCTTTGTACGACTATAGAAAAGAAATAATTTAGGTATAGCTTAACAGAAGCGCTTAGTATTGATGTCAATTGCACATGCACAACTAAACTAAAAATGAAATATTCTCTAAAACTTGCGCGACTCATACGTTTTAATAAGATCACTATTGACGTATTTTGTCCCACTATGTATCTAGATATACATATATAGTCTATAGACCAACGCGTACCTATGGTGACTGCAAAGTCTTCGAAACGTCGGGCTAAAATTTAAAACAAATACTCGCCTCTAAATCCGTAAAAAGTGTTTTTATTTCGAAAATGAAAATTAATGGTGTGCGTTTTCTTCAACTAAAGATTTTAATAAATCTAAATGTGCACAACGAAATAGCCAATTGATCAGTATATACCTTAGCTGTTTTAATTTTTTAGTTAACTTTAGTTGTGCATATAAAATAGATATCGTCGCTAAGGAATATTTGTTGATGTAAGAATTATGATACATTGAATGTGAACATTGTTCGTTGACGCGACCTCACGCCACAAATACATGTTCATAAACAAATTGACTGCTTATCATTTGACCCGTTTGTAATTTTTCTTTGTTTGAATTTTATGAGTACTGATAAATTGAGAGCATAAACAAATACAATTAGAAATTTAATACTGATACGCTGCTACTTAGGTATAATATTAGTATAAGCAAGATAACACATAATAATACTTCTGTTACAGAAATATACAAATCTAAAATCGGGTAGAAACATAATTACGGTGGCATGTTTCAAGATATCATCAAGTCTGTTTAAGAGGATACCAAAATAGCTTCGTGCATTTTTCTATGTACGAAGTTTTCATTGTTTCTTTAGATTGAATGGCTAGAGCTCTAATTTTTAAGTATATGTTTTTTCAATATATGATTTAGGATCGCATGAACTCAGAAACGCGATTGAAAAAAGTTTTCTCGATAGAAAATCTTGGCGAAACAACCTCTCAAAATTTTATTTTTTTCATTTGTCGGTCTATCATCACGTATTAACTAATGAAATAACTTAAAAAACATAGGTAACTATTATGTATAGAAACACGTGGATCAGAATTAAAATATATTTAGTAGATTTTGAGTAAATAGGAAAAGTATCCCTAATTCTTCATTTTCTGTGCCTACTGGCTGTGTTAATAATTAATATGTATGTGTCGGCGATGATATACGATAATATTGATGTAGGCCCTTAATGAAGTCCACTGCAGGGCAAAGTCCTTTTCCAATCCGCGTCGCTAAAAATGGTCCACCGCCATTTTAAAATCGACGACATAGAAGATAAATAAGAATAAGACAAGTTTAATACCAAAAGAAACCTATTATTTTTCCCGTTAGCTGCTCGAGGCACAGTAATTATTGTAAATGCGTAAGTACTTGCAATTAACAAATAACTCAGTACGTTTGCCCATAATTAGGTATATTCGTTTAGTTATATGTCTATATTAATAAACAAATATACCTATTACTCAAATATACATGGGTAGATATATGTATTTTGTCTCTTGTTATAAATGTTTGCAATCTTTACATATTATAAAACATAGTCATTATTTTTTATCTAGGTATGTCCATGTATATGTAAGCTTATATCTTCAGAAATACTGAACGAATTTTGATGCGGTTTTCTCAACAAATAGAGTAGTTCGAGAGAATAGCTTTTTGTATAATTTGTAGTAGTAGTAGTAGAAGTTTTGGTCTCTAAATTCCTCGCGTACGAAGCTGCAGGCAACAGCTAGTAAATGATATAAAGTACATTTATAAAGATGCTGATCCTGCATTATTTTAGCAAAATTGCTAATAAATTAATTTTAATTTTTTCACGGACATTTCACACAGCGTCTTCTGGTCCCAAGCTAAGCTTATATGCTTGTGTTATGGGTACCAGAATACGGATAAAATACATATACTACTTTTTTTTGTAAATACATACTTATAATACTGTTACGTGTTAGGGTTCGAAGGATTTGGAGAGAAAGACCTGCTGACTCTTTTAGAAGACTTTATTCACTAGCACTAGTTACACACTAGGTCACAAACACTAAGCACTAACAATGTCCTAGATCGTAGCCAAGTTGTAGGTTTCACTGGTATCACTCTTGATCACTTGTTTTCGCTCTCGAAGTCGCCTCGTATCGTAGCTCGAAATGAACTGCCCGGGCTCGCCTCCCTGCCGCTATTTATATGCGCCGAGACGAGTTCCAGACCATTCCAGAATGTTCCCGACTGTGCGCGAACGTGACCGCCCGGAACGAATGTTTCTGGAAAGTTCGCGCATGTACGGTAGTTCCTCTAACGCCATCTAGTATCTAATAGGGGTTCCACTCTGTTCGGTTCTTGGAGTGGTTTTACTGGTTGCTGCTAGATGCTCCTTTGTGTTTTGTGTGTTCGTAACAATACATAGAAACACCCAGACGCAGAACAAACATTAGGATGACATTTATAAACATCACACAAATGATTGTCCGAGGCGGGAATCGAACCCGCGACCTCATGATGGGCAGTCCGTTATACGAACCACTAGGCCACGAAGCCCGTCACGCCACGTAATTGCACGAAGCACGAAATTTGAAATTTATTTGGGGAGTTCGTTTTCATATTTTCAATTTTAGCTCCCTCTGTAAAATATTTGCTACTACCTTTTGCCCGCGACTCCGTACGCGTGGTATTTAGAAATTTTTCCCCGATTTTGCAACATTTTTCACTACTGCTTCACTCCTATTAGTCGCAGCGTGATGTTGCCTATAGCCTTTCTCGATAAATGTACTATCCAACACTAAAAGAATTTTTTTAATCCGACCAACGTTTTCTGAGATTAGCGCGCTCAAAAAAACAAACAAACTCTTCAGCTTTATAATATTTAATATTTATTTGCTATTACATACACTAACTAAGATTATCTACAATATATCATCTTATATTATATAAATATATGTACCTAAAGCCGTTGGCAACAACATATTGTCTGAGCAATTTAGCTAAATATTGTAGAATTTGGGTAAACAATGATTAAACATGAAAAACGTATTAATACAAAATTTTATTTTACTTCGTGCTATCAGGACTGTTGCTATTTTGAATTAAATAGGCATTTATTTACTAACTAGCTGACCCGGCAAACGTTGTTTTGCTATAGAAACGTTAGGGGTAGGCAACCCTTATCACTTAGGGGTATGAAAAATAGATAGTAGCTGATTCTCAGACCTACTGAATATGCATATAAAATTTCATAAGAATCGGTCAAGCCGTTTCGGAGGAGTATGGGAACGAACACTGTGACTCGACAATTTTGTACATTAGATAATTTAAATTTCTGCAATAATATTCAGATATTTTTAATAAATTAATTTCGTAACATTTACTATTAGATTTGTTTTTTATTTTACTTTATTTTGGAAAGAAACAATTTTACATCATGCATCTAAACTAATATAAAGACATCAGGTTTATTTCTTACACCAGTAATGTTGTCTGTTTTGATTACTCTACGTGTGATGACGTGTGACCGTTACCAAGAACTCTAAAGTGACTGACCTAGCTGAAGGACTACATATTAATCCATTAAGCTTCTTTATTCATGTCATGTCTTCAAGTTGATTTTTAGAGTAGTCGCAAACCTGCTTGCTATAAGATTTGATGAATTCCAGCAACCCGAACAAGCCTGGTTTCGAAAAGGCCGTGGACCACAACCGTATCTACTCTACTGTTTGGTAGCTATTACCATCTAATACAATGAATCTAAGTTTTTAGCAAAAATGAATAGGGCTTGTATGTGTACCATTACTTGGTAGAAACTAACACAAGAAACAGGATAAAATTCTATATGCGCATATGGCTAAATTAGATAAATAACACATATATGTCCATATGCGATAATCAAATCATAAACTCTATGAATACTACCAATAATATAATATTTGTGGGATAATATTGGTTAGTCGGTGGCCATCCCCAGCTCGATCGTTACACAGGCACATTGTCCACTCAGCTGTAAAAAAACTTTACACCGAATAATGACTTTATGTTACACCAAGTTCGTTGTGCTCCTGTATATAGTCACGTTTGTAACAGCCAACTCTAACCATTGGATCAGCGATGAATTCATAGATTTTATAAACAGCAAGCAAAACTTGTGGACAGCAGGCCGTAATTTCGCACCCCATACACCCAAGAGTTATTTCAAAAGGTTAACGGGTGCTTTAACGGACCATCATTGGAAACATTTACCGCAGATAAAACACGATACCGAACTGATTGCAAGACTACCTCAAAACTTTGATCCCAGATTGAAGTGGCCATTTTGCAAAAGTTTAAACGAAATAAACGATCAAGGTCCCTGCGGTAGTTGCTGGGCGTTTGGTGCGGCTGAAGCTATGACTGATCGATACTGCATTTATTCAAATGGACGTCTGAATTTCCATGTATCTGTGGAAGACCTTTTAACTTGCTGTTATATTATATGCGGCGATGGCTGCAATGGTGGCATGGCATCCCAGGCGTGGTTGTATTGGCGGGACGAAGGTCTTGTCTCAGGAGGCAGTTACAATTCTACACAGGGGTGCCTTCCGTACGAGATTCCTCCATGTGACCATAACATACATATTAGCAGGGACAAATGCAGCAGAGAAGACGATAGGACACCTGATTGTCGTAGGACATGTAAAAATAATTACAATGTCGATTATTATAAAGATAAGAATCGGGGAAAGAACGCATATGCTGTACCTAACGAAGACCAAATTAAAGCTGAATTATACAATAACGGGCCCGTGGAAGCTGTATTTACTGTATATTATGATTTTTTACTTTATAAAAAAGGTATTTATGTGCATACATGTGGAGATTGGATTGGTAAACATGCTGTCAAAATATTAGGATGGGGAGAAGAGTACGGTGAAAAATATTGGCTCGTTGCTAACTCATGGAACAGCGACTGGGGTGACAAAGGTTTCTTTAAAATACTCCGTGGAGTAAACCACTGTGGTATTGAAAGTTCTGTTGTTGCCGGAGAACCGCTTCTTCCTGATTATTTGTAAAATTAGCAATACAGTTATTTAAATAAGCGACTCTATACGAGTATTATTTCTATAACAAGAAATAACTAAGAGTTACCATAAAGATGAAATACTTTGTAAATGTAATATTATTGAAGTCAAAATTTAAATAAAATTTATTCGTTTTATTTATAAACTAGCAGCCTACCCTGTCTTAGCACCTCTAATTCCGCAACAGTTTTGCGACTCAGCAATGGTACGGGTCTATGATCATATTGATCATAAAATCTACTATTTATTTATATTTACAATGTTAGTAAATATAGTAGTTGCAGCTACGAACGATTTTACAGTAGGTAACTAGTTACAAATATGGACATGCAATCGTTAATATCAATTACAGATATTAAAGCGAATGATAATCTCAAAAGCTGGTCCAGATATAACTAACTATTTTTGTAAAAGAGTTGGACAAAGACGACAAATAAACTCCAATAGATAGTTAAAAAGTTAGTCTTACGTATTACGTGGCAAATGAGACCAACCACGATTTTATAAAACTCTACACCATCAATAATAATTATTTGCATTACACTTACTATAAGAGATATTAATAGCATTTACAACCATCATGCATATGTAATCTTCGTGTGGTGACGGATTGAGATTATAGAAGTCACCACCCGATTTCTTCCCCAGGACGCTGTAAGAGTCTGCTAAAGGTAAGGGTAAAACAGTTAACATCAACTGTGAGAGACGAAAACTCAAAACAAAATCCTATGTCAAGACGCCTGGTAAGCGTGGCATAGTAGACCGACAAACCCTCCCGTAATAAAGGAACCCGTGTTCAATAGTTAGACGTTAATGGGCTGGGAGGAGGGAGGAGGAGTATGTATGGCGAGATATGAAAGTAATTGAAGGATAAGTCGCATTTATTAATTTTATCTTTTAAGTTTTCATTACTTCAATCTGAGTCTTGAATTAAGAATGCCCATTATTGCACATATCATATCCATAGCGGTTATGGAATTCAAACGAACATTGAAAACGGAAACAACTATAAATTAAATCTCCTAGATCTTAAGCGTTTTTTCAGAAATGTATAATGGCTATGCTCAAGATATCACAAACTCATTCCTTCCAATGAGTTTTGTGATTGCTCTAAATCGGCTAATAGAAATTGAAGCATATAATAAGTGATAGGTACTACAAATTAGGCAGGAAAAATGACGATATTTGTTTAACAACCGTAAATCATACATTTTATGACCAAACCCACCAATAATATCACACTATTATAGAATATCAACTACTGCATCAACAGCCGCCACAGTTAAGCCAGTCAGTCGATGTGCCCAGTTTGTTCGGAATACACATATTCATAATTTCATCAGCTGTTAAAAAATAATACACAGAATAATGACTTTATGGTACGCCAAGTCCATTGTGCTCCTGTATCTAGTCACGTTTACAACAGCCAACTATAATCATTGGATCAGCGACGAATTTATAGATTTTATAAACAGCAATCAAAACTTGTGGACAGCAGGCCGTAATTTTGCACCCTATACACCCAAGAGTTATTTCAAAAGGTTAATGGGTGCTTTAACGGACCATCATTTGAAAGATTTGCCGCAGATAAAACATGATACCGAACTAATTGAAAGACTGCCTCGAAATTTCGATCCAAGACGCAAGTGGCCATTTTGTAAAAGTTTAAACGAAATAAACGATCAAGGTTCCTGTGGTAGTTGCTGGGCGTTTGGCGCGGTTGAAGCTATGACTGATCGATACTGTATTTATTCAAATGGACGTCTAAATTTCCACGTATCTGCGGAAGATCTTACATCTTGTTGCTATATGTGTGGCGTTGGCTGCTATGGTGGCATGGCATCCCAGGCGTGGCAATATTGGCGAGACGTAGGTCTTGTCTCAGGAGGCGGTTACAATTCTAGCCAAGGTTGTCTTCCGTACGAGATTCCACCCTGTGAACATAACGTACCTGGCAACAGGAAACAATGTACTGGAGACGACGATAGGACACCCGAGTGTCGTTCATTGTGTAAAAATAATCAAGTCGATTACTTTAAAGACAAGCATTACGGAAAGTATATATACACTGTGGCTAATAACGAAGAGTACATTAAAGCTGAATTATACAAGAACGGACCAGTGGAAGCTGTATTTACGGTATATTCTGATTTGCTGAATTACAAAAGAGGCGTTTATAAGCATACAGCCGGATATTTTCTTGGTGACCATGCTGTTAAAATATTAGGTTGGGGAGTAGAGTACGGTAAAAAATATTGGCTCGTTGCTAACTCTTGGAACAGCGACTGGGGTGACAATGGTTTCTTTAAAATACTCCGTGGAGTAAATCACTGTGGTATTGAAAGTTCTGTTGTTGCTGGAGAACCACTCTTATCTTATTGACCCGGCAAAAGATCTAGTTCCCCGCAAAAGATAAACGTAATTATGCCTTCGCAGAACTTTTTGTGACTCTATAGGTGAAAAAAAATTCTTTTATATCCGCAATGAATCAGGCAGGATAGTTTTAAATTATGAAAGGGCTATGTTTTGTGTTTTAAAATTAAAGTAAAGCTTTATGAGAAATATTTCTGTGCCAATAAACAACTACAATTTACTATTAACAGGAATATGTAATTATTACTTATTATTTACCTATTATTGATAGGTACTTAATAAATAAGTAATATAAATGAGTTGTTTTATTTACACCTTCTTAATTTTTGAGGTGATGAGATTTGACGGGCCTTCCTGTGCATAAATTCGTGGATTCGATCTTCACACAAGGCAATAAAATTATTTGCCGTTTAAGCATTTTTAAATGTGGTCGTACGTTAAAAAATATTCATAAATAAATAAATATTCTTGGACATGTCACACAACGTCCTCTGGTCCCAAGCTAAGCTTATATGCTTGTGTTATGGTTACCAGAATACGGATAGAATACATATACTACTTTTCTTTTGTAAATACATACTTATAATACATAGAAACACCCAGACACAGTACAAACATTTGTATGACAATTAGAAAAATCACACAAATGATTGTCCCGAGCGAGAATCGAACCCGCGACCTCTTGATCGACAGTCCGTTACATAAACCACCCAAACACGAGGCTCGTCTTGCTTGAAAAAAATGCTTGAACGGCAAATAACAAAAATTTTTAATCACGTTCTATTTTCAAAAAAACTGATCATTCTCCAATAATAATTGTAAATTACTCGTTCTCGCAACTTCTATTGTAGAATTTGTATTTGCTGCACAGAATACCTACATAAGTACACTCTTTTGCGCATCGTAAAATAGTATAATATGGCCTTTCTCAGACGTTAGACAATTAGTGTAACTTTCACCTATGCCTTTCAGTTACATCAGAGATTACCTAGTTGTTTTGACGTAAAAGTGCAACAGACGGGTAGAGTACGGAGTTACTTATACAGAAAGGTTGTTCATTATCATCTAGGTACATGCAGTCCAACCAAGTAAGAGCATGCCCAACACACAAATAATCATGTGTTATGGCTAAAAAGCAGGTTCTGTGACTCTCAACTTTGTTAAAATAGTGATTTCCTTCAACTGCCATTCTCCGTCCACTGCCAAACATAGGCCTCACCCACAGAATGCCACGAACAAATCCATGTTCTCTACCGCGGGTACTGGGCACATGTCCTGTGCCCCGTGTTAATAGGGTCTCCAGTCTCTACTTCGTTGCGAAATGAAAATCTAGACTGACAGTATGCTCTATACATATAGGGGCCCCATTATCCCAAAGTGTCTGTTATAGTATAGGCAGATATTTATGGCCTTATTCATAATGACTTCTCGGAGGTTTAAACGGAGATTTTATCGGAGAGATAATAAACGTTTTATCGTAAAAAGACTATTATGAATAACAAGTTTAGACAATTTTCGCGAACCTATTTTAGCGAACTTTTAAACCTCCGATAAGTCATTATGAATAAGGCCATTAAAAGGTAAAATACGATTCTAGCGGCTAGGGTGGTGTGTCGGACTAACCAAAACTTAACTGGTTGTCTATTTCTATAAGTCATTTAAAAAGGGGTTGTCCAGATCTTGCGGATCTACCAAACATAAACACAGGCCAAACAAGTTAAACATGTCCGATAAGTAAATATGTCATATATAAATCAATACAGAAATGTTTATATACAACAATACCCTATTATGTCCTGATAACGGGATATTAGTTATTTTGTGGTTTAACCATTTTAATCTTTACCTGTTGACATATAGTTACCATATCAGGGAAACAGATATTGATAACATTATTTGTGCTTTGTTCATTTGTACATATAAACCGGCAAAGTACGAGTTAAATTCGCGCACGAATGGTTCCACACCATTTTGTTTTCAGTTTCTCCTATTTGTATTTTTTTTGTTTGTAACGCTTTTCTATGAAGTCTTGACTAACAACATTGTTGGCTTTATATAGTTTAACTCTTCATTGTACAACAACAGAAAAATAAAAAGCTTAAGATTAGGTACAAATGGTGGCCTTATCACATGGTGATCTTTTCCACGCAACTAAGTGCTGGAAATAAAAGTTAGGGACTAGATCGAGAATAACTTTAAGATAGATAGCAAATTTCCATTCCATAGTCACAGATTAAAATTGCACATTTGTTTCAGGTCTAGGATAATCTAAATAACTTCAAATATACGTGAAATTAAAAACTCGAAACTAAACAAACACGCATGGTCGACGTCGTCTATTATATATTTATACCAAATAATATCTGGTTATCTACATATCTATACTATAATATCTATACTTATATTATAAAGCTAAAGCGTTTGTTTGTTTGTTTGTTTGAACGCGCAAATCTCAGGAACTACTGGTCCAATTTGAAAAATTCTTTCAGTTTTCGGTAGTACATTTATCGAGGAAGGCTATAGGCGTATAGTATATCATAAAAAAGATAAAATCACGCTGCGACCAATAGGAGCGAAGCAGTAGTGAAAACTGTCGCAATAATGGAAAAAAAATTCTAAATTCCAAGTGTACGGAGTCATTAAATATCATACCAATTAAAGAGGAAAAATTAATAATAACTTTACACTTGTAAAGTTACTATTAATTTTTCCTCTAAAAAAAACAAATACTACAACTCTACAAATAACCCAATTAAAGGCTATATACCTATTATGATATACATACTCTAAATATGTATGTATAATGTACACAATTGGAAAAATAATAACAAACGTAATAATATCTATCTATCTATATGTATATAATCTATACATGATAATATGATGACTTGGCCAGCAATATGTAATCATTTTTGTGGCCAGAGGTTTAGGGTGTTTCAAATCGGAATGCCAAAACTTGTACCAAAAAACAAGAAAAACGAACACACTTTCCAAAAAGTTTTGCGCTTTTAATAACTGCGTTCTTAGACCTTGTCCAGAAAGAGCGAATTCGCCGCGAATCGTATCGCGCGAATTCATTACGCGCGTATCGAAGTACTAGACATCAATACATCGCGTCCACAAGCATCGCGCGAATTCAAAATACGCACGTAAATCGCGTGCACTACGCCAGACTCTCGACTCGCGCGTATTTCGCGCGAGTCGAGATACTAGGGACGCCTTGTTGCGTCCAGTTAACGTGCGAAATCTAGAGCGAATTCTTTAAGCTAGTACTGAATTCCTACCCAAACTCGCGCGTTGGTACGCACCTTGTGGACGCAACGGTCGCGCGTAATACGCGCGATACGATTCGCGGCGAATTCGCCCTTTCTGGACAAGCTCTTATCTATTTAACTATCTTCATATTACTCTATATACTTGCAATATTTAGTCGGATTGATCTGAAATTCTCTTACATTTTAGATAAGCATTACTTAAAACAAAATAATATTACCTACCTACTAAAAGCAATTTGAAAAAAAACCTGTCAATTGCGAGGTAAACTCGCACACTTAGGGTTTCGTACATACTAGACATATAAACTTATGTAACTGCATTCAAATAATCAGTTAATTATACTCAAAACAACTCACCAACTTAATTTTGTAGTTGAAATACAGGGAATCGCCTACATTTCAGCAACTTCATAAGTTGGTATTAGTATAAACACTTTTTTCTTGTGATGTGATGACAAATTATAAGTTTTTGGATTTTTCCCTATATCAGCACTATATAGACTTGATCTATACCAAATTTCAAGGCTCTAGGGCTACGGGAAGTACCCTGTGAATTTTGATTCCCTAGCATAAGTCGAAAATTCTTAAAAATGGTCGTAATTCGGTTATATCTTTTAAATGCGTAGAGGTAAAAGGTTGATTGTATTTTTTGCAGTAAGGGACCGCGTAGATCTACATTTGGTATGAGTTTCAAGTTGATACCTTCAGCCGTTGCTGAGTAAAAAAAGTTTGACAGACGGACAGAGAGACAGACAGACACCGGAGTGATCCTTTAAGGGTTTGTACGAAACCCTAACTAGGTTTTCAAGTGTGTGTTTTAGTTTTTCAGCTAAGCAAACTATTTGTCTCGAACAAGAAATAAAACGAGGATTACAAATACGCCCTCGAAACTAAATCCTCGCTACGTCCATACTATATAAATATTACCTACAAAGCATAAAAGAGTGATACAATATCTAAATACATTTATGAAACGAAGAGATTTTCAGTAATCCGCTTATAATGGTCTTGTCACACTATTGTGAACACAACGACAAAGAACTTGCGCGATAGCAGATTATCTGGATCACTGGAGGATACGCTATTGAAGCAATGAATAAAGCGCTTGTAAGTAGGTTGGTATCGCCTCACCTCGAGCTTACTGCCTGTACAATGGATCTTGTCTTAATGGTTCATCTCGATCACTGCAGCAAAAATAGGCTGACACATCTTCAAACTATTACTAACCACAAACAGGGGCGGCACTTAAGTCCCTTGATCTTTTATGATTTGGATGTATACCTAACATTATTTTTAGGTCTTTACATGTAGAAAGATTGTAAATAACAATTAAACAAAGTGAAATTTATTATTTAAATTTGTTATTTATTAATAATAGTCGTGTTAAATAAAGTAATTGGTAGTACTAATTGGGAACGGGCCTTCTCTGCTTTGGGAGGGATTATGGTCTACTGTGCCGCGATGAACAGCAACAGGGTTTGATTTTCAGTTTTCCGTCTCTCACAGAAGACGCTATCCGTATACAATATCCCTTAGCTGGCTTTTACAGCACCCTGGGGAGGAAATGTGGTAGCGACTCTTGTTGTCTTAATCCGTCACCATACAAACAATAAATTATATTTAATTAACCGACTTCAAAAAAGGAGGAGGTTCTCAATTCGTCTGTATATTTTTTTCTTTTTTTGTTTGTTAAAAGTTATGAGGTCATAACTTTTAACTGGGCGAAGCAATTTTGATGATTCTTCTTCTATTTGAAAGCTGGTGGTTCCCGTTTGGTCCTATTGGCACCAGATCCGGATCTGATGGTTATCTCCTGAGAAATCGAAGAAAGCCCTCAAACTTCGAAGGCAACGACGAACCCTTATAGGATCACTCCGGTGTCTGTCTGTCTGTCTGTCCGTCTGTCAAACTTTTTTTGCTCAGCAACGGCTGAAGGTATCAACTTGAAACTCATACCAAATGTAGATCTATACGGTCGTTTGTTGCAAAAAATAAAATCAACCTTTTACCTATACGCATTTAAAGGATATAACCGAATTACGACCATTTTCAAGAATTTTCGACTTATGCTAGGGAATCAAAATTCACAGGGTACTTCCCGTTGCCCTAGAGACTTGAAATTTGGCATAGACCAAGCCTATATAGTGCTGATATAGGGAAAAATCCAAAAACTTGTAATTTGCCATCACATCACAAGAAAAGTGTTTATACTAATACTAACTTATGAAGTAGCTGAAATGTAGGCGATTCCCTACATTTTAAATACAAAATTAAGTTGGTGTGTTGTTTTGAATTTAATTAACTGATTATTTGAATGCAGTTACTTAAGTTTAATAGGTACGAAACCCTAAGTGTGCGAGTTTACCTCGCTCTTGACAGGTTTTTTTAAAAATACTCATTTGTTTAAAAATCGAATCAGAAATATTTTTTACCTTTTTATTTACAAAATGTTAATATTATCGTATTTTGTTCATCTTTTCCGCAGAGACAAATTTTTAGGGAACTTTTGTTAATCTAATTTTGGAGTCTTTCGAGCCTGGCTACGCTAGGCTCGCAAAATTTTATCATTGTAAGGAGTGATAAGGCGGAGGCCACAGATAGGTATACCAGATGGTGGGTTGGTTAAAATTGAGTACAAGTAACCTGCGCTTAGCTAAATCGTACTTCATAGAATAACAATGTTTCAAATGACGTATAGCCTATATCATAGACACACATAGATACATTTTTACGCACGCATAGATATGTGAGTGGCTTCAAGCCGCACGCCGACTTAGTGTTGTAGCCATTTGGTAAATCTGTGGCTATGCCTGAGATTTTCTGCTATTTTTAATTTAATTATTACCATAATATTAACGCAGGTATGTACTTTAATATATGGACAGCTTGGTTATTACCACTATTATTGATAGCCATATTATCTCGATATATTTTATTAGAGTTTAGTTGATGATTTCCTTCTTATTGTATTTGCCACTCTGATATTTTCCCTTACAGATTTATTGATAATTAGTTATCTAGAAATACATAACACAATAAACAATGCAATACCGATAGTGATTGTCATAAATAAATAAATACTGTTTACAATAGGTATACAGGCGCTATATTAATTCCAGCAAATATCTAGCCACGAACATAACATAGTTATCCAAATATATTTGATTTTTAGTAGGTTTTTAATTTGTACTGCTTTTTGTTTCGTTTACAGTGTTTCTATTTTTAGTCTGATTAAATAATTATTAAGGGCCTACCTACATCAATATTATCGTATATCATCGCCGACACGTACATATTAACACAGCCAGTAGGCACAGAAAATGAAGAATTAGGGATACTTTTCCTATTTACTCAAAATCTACTAAATATATTTTAATTCTGATTTACATGTTTCTATATATAATAGTTACTTATGTTTTTAAAGTTATTTCATTAGTTAATACGCGATAATAGACCGACAAATGAAAAAAATAAAAAATTAGAGAGGTTGTTTCGCTAAGATTTTCTTCTTTAAAACTTTTTTCAATCGTGTTTCTGAGTTTATATCGCATAAACTCAGAAACATGAGTTCATGCGATCCTAGATCATATATTGAAAAAACATATACTTAAAAATTAGAGCTCTAGCCATTCAATCTAAAGAAACAATGAAAACTTCGTACGTAGAAAAATGCACGAAGCTATTTTGGTATCGTCTTAAACGTCCACTGGCATCTCGCCTGTAGGCGTCCAAGTCGGGGATCCAAATGGGGCATCACTGAAAATCAGCGTTAGGCGATTATTATGTCGTCCAACAAATGCTGAGTGATGTCCTATTTCGGTCACTGTGGACGCTGCTATTAATAAGTTTTTTTTTGTTAACTTAACATTAATTATGTATTTGGTGTCAACTCTGGCTAAGAAATAAATATTTTTCTTTCTTTCTTTCTCTTTAAATATTTATTACGCCAATATTTGTCCTAGTCGGAAATCGAACCGAAAAATTCAAAATAGACAGCTGCATTGTTACCGACTAACTGTGGAATCTCGGAAAAATGCCTAACATGTAGACTTTTAATGTAACTACAAAAACTCGACACGATTTCATAATAAACATGAGAAAAACTACAAAACACGTAACATTAATTAACAAACTTTTCATTGCTTAAAGCGAAGCTGACTAGCGGGTGTCGCCCCCTGAGCCCATAGGGTCGTGGTTCATTAAGGGCTCGAGAGTGGGCTATTTAAAACAGTCCTGGTGTATTCGTTACACGATTAAACCGACTTAACCCTCGCACCACTTAAAATGCCTAGACCGCGCTTACAGAGTTTAAATTTTAATGAAATGCGAAAAACGAATACTTTTAATGTCTGAGTCGGCTTTGAAGTGCCGAGTTAAAATTAGTACAGAAGTTCAGTTTTGCGGAAATAAACTTATGGGATATGAATGTAAATGTTTCGTATTAATGTCAACGTTAAAATACAGAACTCAATGTAATGTACGAAATAAAAGTTTTTGACAAAGTTACTGAGTTTTTTTTTTGGGGGTAAGCTGTAGTGTAGCACGAGTAGCATGTTGTACTAAACACGAAATATTTTCGGAAATATTTTACTGACAATCGTCTAATTCCAGGCTAAGGTAAATTTCTATACTTTGGTTATGAGTACCTACCAGATTTTGGATATAATATAGGTACCCGTACCTGCCTACGTACTTTTTTGTTAAAACATGCATATAATCATGGAATGGCTTTCAATAATCTAATCACTGTGCGTCAAAATATCTTCTTTACCCAAAAACTAACCCTTTATCTGCGTCGGGATCGAACCCGCCACCTAGAAAAAGGCGGTCAGTTACACTGCCGCTGCACTTCATGCATTCATAACTTGCGAAAAACTACCTAAATACTATAGTATCAATGCCGCTATCGTATCAAGCCAGACATTCACTTCATAATTTTTTATTTTTTACTTTACGGAATAGATTCACGGTAAAGAGACTTGAATATATTAACTATATATTTGATCCAATAAGTACCCTATATTTCCAATAAGTTCGATGCACTTCATGAGGATATTACAGGTCAACTCATCACATTGTGTTTGGTATTAATTTCCTTATTCATTTAGGTACAACAATTAAATAGGTAAATTAACTGGAAAATGCACATCAAGTAAACAATATGTAATTATGGATGCACCAATTGTAAAACAATTTACTATGTAGCTGGTGCCCGCGACTCCGTATGCGTGTAATTTAAGTAATTTTCCTCGTTTTTGTAACATTTTTCACTACTGCTTCGCTCCTATTAGTCACAGCGTGATGTAATATCTCATAAAGCCTTCCTCGATAAATGTGCTATCCTACACTGAAAGAATTTTTTAAATCGGAAAACATACAAACTTTTCAGCATTTTCAAAGTTATTAATTTTGCAATAGACTTGCTATGCTTTTACTTAATAAATTAAATTGTAGTGGAAAAAGTGATCACCGCAAGCGGGACTTGAGCATCAAATGCAATGTAGACTCAATCGAGTAACATTGTATTGGCGAAATTGGTTACTGTTAGCTCGGCCGCAATAGGTCAGTTGGCAGAGCGACGGAACGGTATTGCGAGGTCGTGGGTTCAAGTCCCTAATTGCTTGCGGTGATCACTTTTTTCACTACAATTAAATTTATTAAACTTTTCAGCTTTATAATATTAGTATGGATAGATGAGTGTTCATTTCAATACATTTAATATATTACGCCGCTATATTTAAATAGCTTGGAAGGGTTTCGAGAGAAAACGGTACATAATATTAATACGTGACTACTACCACAGAGGATAAAAAAATTTAATGAGGTTATATCTTTTATTACAAACTATTTTAAGTCTAGAAGTCTAGTCTCTAACTTCTTTCGTTTAACCACTGACTGGAATTAGCCAGACATTGCTAAACCTAGCAAGTGCACTTCGTAACTGCTGATTACAAAATGAAAAACCTTCTCCTGAAAAATTTACTCAAATGTAGGGGAAGGGGTATGACGGGGTAGCAACGGGGCGGGTACCCCCTATATAGGAGAAACTAGACGTTTGTGAATATAAAACAATAGTCCAATAGAAAGCCTCTTTCAACCAACGGATAATGCGAAGAAACTGTGAGCCTGACTGCAAGCGTCTTTTGTTTACATTCGAAAAACTGATTTAACGTCTCGTCCTTAAATTTTTTTGTAAGGTTAAACGTCATTATTTTATGGTAATTATGATTACCCTATTTATGTATTTTGGATATTTGGTAACTAGTGTTGTTTATTTTGATATGGTATGTTGTTTGAAGTAATCCGTTAAACATTTATTTGTTAATATTTTTTGTCCAGAATGACCTCATGAGGCATGATAGGGTATTGGGGGTGGGGTATGATGGGGTATTGAGGCAAGATGGGGTTATGAGTCTGGAGTCATTAACTTTTTGTAATATAAGTATTTCTGTATTACTTTTTTTATTAAAATCATGGTATTTACTTACAAGAAAAAACTAAAAGAGGAGAATGGTCGTTAGATTCTATAACAATGGCTGTAGATAAAGTTTTGAGCAAAGCCAAGAAAACTGCTTTTGCATACGCAGTGCCTCAGACTACTTTAGAGCGTTATGTTAAGAAAATGAAGGAAGGGGGTTAAGTTACTGTTAGTTTACCTTTTTGCCCCAAAAAATACTGTATACACCTAAAGAAGAAGGTGGAATAGAAGCATATCTGAAATATATGAAAGAGAGTCTGTTTGGAGTAACAACAATCGAACTACAGCTCTGTGAGCGTTGCTCTCACAACGCTTGGGCTGGCGTAGACGGACTGGACGTTAAAAATCGCAAGAAAATACACGTTTGTTTTTTTTTGTGAGAACGACTAGCCTTCCCATCATGCCCCAATTTCATTACCCCACCATACCCCTTAGTATGGGGTAAGATGGTTTTTCATAATGTATTCATTAATTACGAATTATTAAAAAATGTGTTAAGTTGATACTCCAAAAACTGTATCAAATCATAGTCAGATAGTTGAGGTAACGTACCATAAATTAATGAGAGTAATAGACATACTGATTATGCTGTACTTTTACGATTTCCCTTAGCTACCCCATCATGCCCCCTCTTCCCCTACTTGCTAGGTTTTGGTTTTGGTCGGCCGATATATCCTAAGTGGAATAGGCCATCGCCCAAAAGCGAGACAATAGACTGAAGAACGTCATGGCATTATACGGCGAAAGCCTATGTCCAGTAATGGATGGACAAAGGCTAATGGATGGGTAGATATACTTATGTTTGTTTGCCAAAGAACGCTACTAAACTGTGGACCAACATGAAAGTGGAAACACGTTTAAAATAATAATCGTCTTCCTGCCCACATCCCCCTATTTAGGGTTCACACACCATTTAATTTTATACTACTCATTCTTTACGTTATCATCTCTCCATTCTAAATGAATAAGCGGTATCTTTACTTATTATAAATCAAAGTCGTTATTTTTGTATGTATGCCCCTATGTGAGCTTATGTCTTCAAAACTACACAACGGATTTTGATGATGTTTTTTTGTAATAGACAGTGATTCAAGAGGATGGCTTTTTTAGGGTTCCGTACCCAAAGGGTAAAAACGGGACCCTATTACTGAGACTTCGCTGTCCGTCCGTCCGTCCGTCCGTCTGTCACCAGGCTGTATCTCAAGAACGGTGATAGCTAGACAGTTGAAATTTTCACAGATGATGTATTTCTATTGCCGCTATAACAACAAATACTAAAAATAAAATAAAATAAATATTTAAGGGGGGCTCCCATACAACAAACATTATTTTTTTACAGTTTCTTGCTCGATACTAATAACGTTGCCTTATGTTGCATAGATAATGGTACGGAACCCTTCGTGCGCGAGTCCGACTCGCACTTGACCAATTATTGTAGAATTTGTAAGGTCTGTATTGTAAATTCTACGCGTTCGAAGTTACGAGCAAAAGCTATTAGGTATGAAACAAAGTTGTTATTTCTGTATGTATGCCCCTAAGTGGGCTTATATCTTTAAAACTACACGAATTTTGATTCGGTTTTTTTTAATACATAGTGATTCAAGAGGATGGCTTTTTTTTATAATTTGCAAGGTTTTGTTTCTAAATTCCACGCGTACGAAGTTGCGAGAAAAAGCTGTTAGATATAATACACAGTTGTTATTTCTGTATGTATGTCCCTACGTGGGCTCATATTTTCTAAATTACGCAACAGATTTCGATTCGGGTTTTTATTATTAAATAGAGTGGTTTAAAAGGATGCTTTTTTTATACAATTTGTTAAGGTTTTTGTTTTATTGTATAAATTTCACGTTTACGAAGTTATTGGCAACAGCTAATAATTAATAAAACGACCCAATAATAAAAAGAAAACATTTTATATAACATTTTACTATAATACAAATCAATAATACATTTTATGCGCCAGAAGTATAATAACAGCGTAGTATACACAATACCAAATTACAACACATACATTAAAATACATAGTTAGAATACTAAAGAGGAATTTGGTTATCATGTGCTGGTCCCATGGTAGCTCAGTTGGAAGAGCAACGGAACGGTATTCCGAGGTCGTGGGTTATCACTTATCAGGTCCTGCTCATGGTGATAATTTTTTTCACTATAATTTCATTTAGTAAGTAAAAGCATAGCAAGTCAATTACAAAAATTTAGCATTCCTTTAGAAAAGTAAATTCATAGGTTGTACATGAAAGTAATATTTTCTACAGCTAAACTATTGAATAAATATAGTTTAAAATACCTCAAACTAATAAGCCAATATTATACTTATGACACAATTATAATTATTAAATACATGAGAGATACAAACTAATTTGATTACATCTAATATATCACAAACCATGACTGATCACGTAAAGTGCGCGTCAGCCTTAACATAGCATTAATATTATTTACGTTATATTATAAGAATAGTATCAATAAATGTTTAGTTTTAAGTACTATTTATTACACTATCTTTAATACCAACATGTAAAACGTACAGGCTAATATTTATTTAGCATTTTTAGAATTAAAGTGAACTAACTCAAAAATACAATTGTAATATAAAACGGGACTTAAAATGACTATGATACGTTGCGAAATACAATTATAATATTTTTTCTAAAGAAAAACAATACGCTATAGAAACTTTACAGTTTCGTGAAGGTGCATTATTTTGAGTTAGTTCACGTTCATGCTAAAAATGAGAATATAATTTTATTCATGATGAAATATTTAAATCAATCATGACTGAGTTATCAATGAAATAATATAGTGCAATAAATAAACTTAAACATAGAAAAAAATAAAATTTAAAATATTATGTTATACTTTTTACGTGTGTCAGTCTGTTGGAAATATTTATAAATACAACATATCAATGATTTTTGGTACAAAGACTTTTCAGCGTTTCAAAATAAGAGAAAAAAATCAATATCACATATCCTACTAATATTATAAAGGCGAAAGTTTGTATGTATGGATGTTTGTTACTCTTTCACGTAAAAACTACTGAATGGATTTGAATGAAACTTTACCACAATATAGCTTATACATCAGAATAACACATAGGCTACAAATTGGCTGGACCGATTTTGATGAAATTTTATTTTATACAGAATTGTATGGCAAAACAACGTTTGCCGGGGCAGCTAGTACGTTAATAAATATCTAATGAGACATCATAGAAATGCTGCAGATTTCCGCACCATATGTGGAAAAACCTAATCAAATATCCTTTCTCTGTAAAATTTTCATTTATTTTATTCATGCCAGATAAAGAGATGTACATATGGTAACTTATTGAACTTGACAAAAACTCATTTTATAACTGTTGTGATGTATGTATTACATTTTTCTTATTACTTTCCTTTATATTTTATGTTATGTACATCTGTTTCGTCCGCAATAAAAAATAGGAAATTTCTCTCTTATAAAACATAATCTTCGTGAATGCATTTCAATATTGGTTATGTATATAAACTAGGCATCAAAAAATTATTATGACAAATTTATTATGATGATAATTAAATAATTATAATGATTAATTTATGAATTTTTGCAATTGACTTGCTATGCTTTTACTAAATAAACTAAATTATAGTGGAAAAAATGATAACCATGAGCGGGACTTGACCCACTATAATTTAGTTTATTTAGTAAAAGCATAGCAAGTCAATTGCAAAAATTCATAAATTAATGTAGAAATACATGTACAGTCATTATTTCGGTCCAATTGTGTTCTGTAAAGAACACTAAGTGATCGATTGATCGAGTTGGTGCAAACCGCTCAATAGATGGCGTTGTACACAAAACATCGCACGATGTTTAACTCACATTGAGAAGGTTGTAGTGGAAGATTTGGTAAACATATGCGGGAACCATGATAGCTCAGATGGGAGAGCAACGGAACGGTATTCCGAGGTCGTGGGTTCAAGTCCCGCTCATGGTTATCATTTTTTCCACTATAATTTAGTTTATTTAATTATAATGATTTTGACAAAATAATTATGACGATCAATATCAGCAGAAGATTAGTTTTACTTTAAACTGTTCTATCGAAATGTAACGTTATATGACAAATTTTATGTAACTTTAATTATAATACACTGTTATTTTATTGTGGCACGGAGTTTAAGATCAGTTGATATTATGCAAAATAAAAAAAGTTATTCAAACGAAAATCAAAAAATTATAAATTAAAATAATTTACAATTAAACGATAACTAAAAATTTTAGTATGGCAATTTCCAGTTGGATTTTTTTGTCTTTGATTGACATTTTACGCCATATTTATAATTAAAAAATCTTTTTAGGGTTACGTACCCAAAGGGTAAAAACGGGACCCTATTACTGAGACTTCGCTGTCCGTCCGTCCGTCTGTCACCAGGCTGTATCTCAAGAACGGTGATAGCTAGACAGTTGAAATTTTCACAGATGATGTATTTCTATTGCCGCTATAACAACAAATAAAATAAAATAAATATTTAAGGGCGGCCCCCATACAAAAAACTGATTTTTTTACCGTTTCTTGCTCGATACCAATAACGTTGCCTTATGTTGCATAGATAATGGTACGGAACCCTTCGTGCGCGAGTCCGACTCGCACTTGACCAATTTTTTCTTTACTTGTGGCAGCCCAATTAACTGTCTACAATACTAAGGCCTTTATCAACTTTAGACATATTTCAAGCCTAATGTAACGACTGTTTTACATACACAGCTTATTACAATCTATCACCAATATATTTCTACATTTACAGCAAAGCTAAAAAGAAATAATAATTTTCAAGTTGTGACTGTTATAATATAACTTATACAAATTAAACAGATCTTAACCGCCTTATTACAAAACGTGGACTAAGTTTAAGCCACAGTTTAAGCCTGGCTTTTTAAACACTTCAATTGCGCATTTCAAGCAGATTTTTCTCAAATCCTAGATCTAACAACGACCTTAGTCTTAAACCGACGCCAAACTAGTGTCAGAGCGGGTCTAACTATCCAATTCCTCGTAAATAAATTTTGTTAAATCTGGATTTAACGTTGAACCGCGTTTTGTAATAAGGGGGTAAGTGTTTAGAGTACAAGAAAATCAAAGTCTACCAATTTGATACTGCCTAAAAAACATCACCGACAAATTGTGTAATAAACAGGCTTAAGGGCCTACATCAATATTAACGTCGAAATGTACCTATTAACACAGCTAGGTAGCTAGCAGGTAGCTAGTAGGTATAGAAAATGAAGAATTAGGGATACTTTTTTTGTTTACTCAAAATCTACTAAATATATTTTAATTCTGATTTACGTGTTTCTATATATAATAGTTACTTATGTTTTGAAAGTTATTTCATTAGTTAATACGCGATAATAGACCGACAACTGACAAAAAATAAAAAATGAGAGAGGTTATTTCGCTAAGTTTTTCTATCGAGAAAACTTTTTTCAATCGCATTTCTGAGTTTATGCGATCCTAGACTATATATAGAAAAAACATATACTTAAAAATTAGAGCTCTAGCCATTCAATATAAAGAAAAAATGAAAACTTTGTACGTAGAAAAATGCACGATAATATTGATGCAGGCCCTTAAGACAAAAAATCATCGTAACTCACAATGCAAGCATCATTTTTATTAATAAAGTATTTCAATAGATTTATTTACGGCCAACTAACTAACCTACAATAAATCTATATTAGGTAATTAAAGTGAAAAATATATGTCATTATATTACATTAGTTAACTTAGAATAATTGGAATGAATGATAAAATATTGTGATATATGTTTAATACTTATATATTTGACACTGACGTAGGAAAAATGACTAATTATGATCACCAACAAGTAATTTTTTATTGAATCTAACATCGCTTTGAAGTAAACTATTATTAGAAAAGTAAAAATGAGATATTAGACAAAATTACGAAATGCCTAGAATTATGTTGACCTATTGCTGAACTGCTGAAGAGAAGTGACTGCTTTTCAACCTTTGTTATAAAGTAAAATGTTTATCTCTTATATATTAAAATCAAATGCTGTTCGTTAGTCTCGCCAAACTGTTCTCGAGTTTTACGAGAACAGTTGGGCCGATTTTAGTGATTTTGGACTTGAAATATTCATAACAGCCCAGGAAAGGTCAGAACGGTGACAATGGGGATCTAAAATTCCACGAGTATGGAGTAGCAGGCATCAGTTAGTTATTCTATAAAGTGAGATATTTCGTTTGCATCGTTTTATCATAAAAAAAAGATTAAATCAACCAATAAAAAGTTACGTGTAATAATTTGGCACTAGTTAATAATCACATAAAAAATCCGTTAATACGGTATCTGGAATCCGACACTATGTATTTGAGCAGTCGGTTCTGAACATTTCTTCTTTTTATATTAGAAAAAAAATTATTACTTTTCTTTGGTGACCATAATAGCATAATATTGTACCCATCTAATCTTGGTAAGTGGTTCGATAAATTGTAAAAAATAATGACTAAATCAAGCTTTTCAAAATGCATTTTTCATGACCGAACCACAATGATCATGTCAACTCCATCAAAACTATCTATGGACCTCAATTTAGTATAATTACAATATGAAAATAATTTGTTATATGACTTGTAATAGTTGTAATACGATCGCAATAACAATTGTAATACTTTAAGAATTGAAAGTATACTGAAAACAACCACAATGTTCAAATAAAACCACTTTACGGATTTAGACGCGTGTTTTCAATTTTAGTCCCACGTTTCGGAGACTTTGCGGTCGCCATAGTCACGGGTGGGACTGTAAAGCCATGATGTATCAGGGTCTTCGAAAGATCGAGCTAAAATTTAACTACACACGCTTTAAGTCCTTTAGCTTTTACAGCACCTCGGGGAGTAAACATAATGGTGACACGTACTCGTATATTCTTATTCCGCCATTACACGGACAACGAATAACTTCTATCAACCCTCAACCGAAAATCTTAACTTCCACTTTCACTGGAATCTTGTAGCCTCCGTTTAGCTTTTAAATAACACGTGACGTGATAATATCGGTCCATATATATTTCTGATTACTTACATACTTCTTTAGAGTATAAAACCAACAGGAGGTATTAAACACGCTGTCTTCTTTAATAAATATACTGTCATCAGTGGCGTAGCTAGGCAACTAAGGGCCCTGGGGCCAATAAAAAAATGAGGCCCACTGCTATGTAAACTGACTAGGTTTTATCAAATAAAAATATGAAATACACAATTAATATGCTAAAAAAACTAGTTCAGTTCGATCAAGATCTCTGGTAAGGATTCGAGGGCCCCTGACCTTGAGGGCCCCGGGGCTCTGCCCCGCCTAGCCCCTTGGTAGCTATGCAACTGACTGTCATATCGGCGAGGTACCGAGGTAACGAACACAAACACGATAACGTAATTTCATTATTCGCACGCAGCGCCCAAAATTAGCTACACACACCTAAGAGACAACAGTGTACGTACACAATAAGTATGAGCATTGCTCTCGTACCCTTTTCAGCGAGGATCGTCTTATAATACCAGATCCTGTTGAATTTATGCTCTAAGCATACAACTTAATGATATAAAAAAAACCATTTTGCTTCGTATGCTATTATTTACATATACCATCACGCTTTCTATATGGGTAGGCAGAGACTGTAGAGCATCATAGACCTGCTACGATCTGAACTATAGACTGTTTATGTTTTTAATACAATGCAATATGGTAGTACTTCAATCATCACCAAAATATATCATTGTATGTAGTCTATATAATGTAGAATATATTTACGTCATAGAGTCATATCTCGTGTTATTTGTTAATACTTCGGTATCGTCCCTCTGACGGAAGTTGAAAGCATTACTAAAGCTGTCTCGAAGTCTTTCTGTAAACGTTTTGTAGTCGGGATGTGTTTGACCGAAGTCGAAATCGGCAACTTCTATTGTATGTCTGTAATTTAAATAAATAAAAAGTTATATTAAAACTGTGCTTGTTTTAGTAAATTATGTTGTGCTAGGTAGTTTAATTGTCCGTGTGGCGAAGGAATAAGAATATACGCGTCACCACTCTTTTTCTTTTCCAGGGTAAGTACTGTAAAAGCCAGCTAAGGGAAATGGTAAACAGATCACATACTCTGTGAGAGACAGTCACGGTAAAACTCGAAATGAACCCTATGCCAACATAGGGTTTAGTTTTGAGTTTTACTTCTCTTACAGCGGTTTTTTATTTGCTTTTTATATTCCTTACCTAACTTTTACGGAATCACGGGGAAAAAATGGGGTAGTGGCACTTATATTCTTAATTCTAATGTGGTGATTGGAACGTCGGCATAATCAAGAATGGGTAGAAGAAGGGATTCTGCAAGTGCAGTTTTCGTAGTGAGAGGAAGAAGATTGCGTATACCGTATATATCGTAAATAATAACCTAAATTTATTAATAATATACGAACCTAGTTCGATGTTGATAATAAGCGATGCCAAAGACGACTAAAATAACAGCAACCACACAGAAAAACACTGGCACCACTATGATGGATAACTGAGGGTGGACCCGCACTGAAAATAAATATAATTCACAAATTAATTAAATAATACGTATATTCTCTCTCTCAAGCTCATACAAATCCCATTGTTGGGCACAGGCCTCCTTCACTTTGGGAGGGATTATGGACTACTGTGCTGCTCTGACCAGGCGTGTTGGTGCAGGGTTTATTTTCGAGTTTTTCGTCTCACAGATGATCTTATCTGTGTACAATATTCCTTGGCTGGCTTTTACAGCACCCCGGGAAGGTAAAGGGGTGGTGACACTTGTATTCTTAATCCGTCACCATAATAGCCAGCCAGCATAACGTATATTATACCAGCCGTTACATAATATACGTAATATTTTGTAACGGCTTCACGGCTGTAATACAATGTAAACTATGAAGAATCAAAAGTATTAGATAACGTAAAAATTTCAACTCCCTAGCTATGACTGTTCATGAGAAACAGCCTGATAAGAGACGGACAAACAGCAAAGAATCAGTAACAGGGTCCTGTTATACCTTCTGATACGAAACCCTAAATATACAGGGAGTACAACAGGTTCCCATGACTCTTATAGGATATCGATTGCACTAAAAACAGCATAATTTTATTTATTAATGATTAATACTCGTAGCAGATGGCGCTCTATAGTCTGTGCCTACCCCCATGGGAAAAAGGCGTGATGTTATGATGACGATGAGCCATAATATTTTTTTTTTTAAATATACGACTTTACCGTATTTCAATTATTGCTTCTTACTTTTGGTATTTTCATGGCATATACATTAAATAATGTACACTTATCGAACCAATAAAATACAGACAAGTATCTAACTAAATCAACAAAGAGAAAATGCATCGACCTTCTGTTAACCGTATGTGTACAATGTACATAATCGAAATGTATAAAACGATATAATTAGGGTTCCGTACCCAAAGGGTAAAAACGGGACCCTATTACTGAGACTTCGCTGTCTGTCCGTCCGTCCGTCTGTCACCAGGCTGTATCTCAAGAACGGTGATAGCTAGACAGTTGAAATTTTCACAGATGATGTATTTCTATTGCCGCTATAACAACAAATACTAAAAATAAAATAAAATAAATATTTAAGGGGGGCTCCCATACAACAAACATGATTTTTTTACCGTTTCTTGCTCGATACTAATAACGTTGCCTTATGTTGCATAGATAATGGTACGGAACCCTTCGTGCGCGAGTCCGACTCGCACTTGACCATTTTTTTTTATATTAGTCGATACAATACGTAATTAAAGAACATTCCACTAAACGTTATCAAGTCTCAAATTATACGCGACACATGGTAATTACGACTATTATATTACATACGTGAATTTTTTATACTGTTTTATTTATTTATTTATTTAAATCTTTTTGCACAAACAAAATAGTGTACAATGGCGGGCTCAATGCCAATGGCACTCTCTACCAGCCAACCATAAGTGGTGCAGAGATAATATGAGGCAGGTGCTACTTTATCACTGGAAGGTGAAAATTTGGCACAGACTATCTTTAGACCCTGAGAAAGGACATAGGCCACCTTCTATTGCGAAAAAAAGGTATGAAAAGTTTTCTAAATTTCACGCGGACGGAGTCACGGGCAACAGCTAGTAATAAATAAATATAATCTACATACATATACATATAATAAAAACATACATAGTTATAATACATATACTACATACATAATATACTACATATACATAAATAACCAATGAAAATTTACAAATATAAATATCCTAGTGTTTACCCAACTGAAGTAACAATATTTTTCTTTGTCAAAGATACTGCAAAACCTATCAAGTACAGCCGGCGTATTATGAGCTTTTTAAAATCATTCAAGTTCCAGGCAGGCCGTAAACTGCATGGCAAAATTAGGTATTATGGCAAAAATAAAACTTTTAGTTGAAAATTTTTAGTTAGTACTTTAACTTTTAGTTGTACCTTCTCCTTAAACATATTAATGTATAACTGGTTTAGCGAACTGACTGACTAATAATTTGTTCATAATACGAATTTGCCAGACAGTTCAATTCACGGCGTAAACTGCCTGTAAATAAAAGCTCATAATACGGCCGCTGGTTGGACTCGCTCACAATGGGTTCCGTACCGTACCGTTATTATCATAGAATTTTTATCATACCGACCATATATAATAATAACACTAAATAGATCTCCAAACAATACGATAAGGACAGGAAAATGATAATGAGTATTTGTTGCTGTAACAATCAACTGATTTACACAAACTGAAATTCTCAAGCTATCACCGTTCCAGAGATACAGCATGTTGATAGACGGATGGGCGAACGGACAGCAAAATCACAGTAATAGAGTCCAGCGGGCGTATTATGAGCTTTTTAAAAATCATGCAAGTTCCAAGCAGGCCGTACACTGCCTGACTAAATTATGTATTATGGTAAACATAAAACATTTAGTTGAAAAATTTTAGTTAGTACTTAAAGTTTTAGTTGTACCTTCTATAAACATATTAATCTATGACTGTTTTAGCGAACTGGATGGCTGGGAGTATGTTCATATTACGAATTTGCCGGGCAGTTCCATTCACGGCGTAAACGGCCTGGGAATATGAGCTCATAATACGGCCGCTGTTTTACCTTTTGGTAGAGATCTGCAAAAACTAACGTAATTCCATAGCGTCGTTGCTGAAAATCGGCACAAATTAGTTTAACTCTACACACAACTATGCGAAGATGTATGTACATTATGTATGAACATCAAAGCATCTTCAAAAACAGAGCCCAGACAATGCCAAATCCTATAGTTTTATGCTTAAAGATAAATAGAAAATACAAACTTCACACTAATAATTGTTCTGTATGGAAATTAACCCACGGGTGGAAATCGGGATCCGCCTTGCCTTGCCGCAGTGCCTCATGGGCCCCGCCAAATGTTTTAACAACACGTCCACATATCATACAAAAATATCGGGTTAAAATTAGAAAAAAATTCAAAGTGTAAACTCACCTTTATAAATGTTAATAGCTGCTTTAGACACAGCCTTTCCAATATCATTCTCTATAATAACAACAACTGTATACTGCTCGCTATCTGGGAAGTAATGTACTAGAGGGAATTCATTTGAACTCGTTCCCGTCGCTTTGTCATCACACGTCTCATTTCCAGTGACATTATATTCCCCAGTTTTATATTGAATACAGTATTTGAAAGGCGGCGATCCTGTGTATTTTATTGCTAAGTTTAATAAGTCACCATGTTGAAGCCAATTCTTGCCAGTAATGTTCACTGTAGATATAGGTGCTAAAAATTAAAAAAAAATGTTGATTCCATATCTTTATCTTCTTTATCTTTACTTCTTATAAAACAAAGTCGTAATTTTTGTATGTATGTCCCTATGTGAGCATATATCTTAAAAATACGCAACGGACCTTGATGCGGTTTTTTTTAATAGATAGAATGGTTCAAGAGGATGGTTTTTTTGCATAATTTGTTGGGGTTTGCTGTATATTGGATGAGATATAAATAAAATAATAAATATTCAGGACATTTCACACAACGTCCTCTGGTCCCAAAGTAAGCTATATTTCTATGCTTGTATTATGGGTACCAGATACGGATAGACTACATAAACTACTTTTTTTTTAAATATGATTAAATTTGCCGAGAAACTCGGACGCGCGCGCGCTGTAAATGAAAACACTGCCTTATCTACTCGTATGTGAGGTACAACAAACTAATGTATGGAGGAATTGTTTGTTACCTATAGTTCTTCAAAAAAGTCCGCGAGGACATATATCTATCTTTTAAGGGAAACCCGCTGTACCCATAATATTGTCGAAAAAATTATCAAATTCAATAGGGTGTTATCACAAGCTATTTATGTGTATATAGTAATATTTTTTATCAAATTAAATAGCATAGTTAGCTTACGCAATCAATATAGATTATAACTGCTCTTTACAGCATGCAATTTAAATGAATATCGTAGGAGATATGACGAAAAAAGAATTACGCGCGACAAAATAAAATACTTAAACTGTTGGCTGAGCAACGCGAACGTTTCCTCGTTCTTCTATCCATACTCCAATGTTTGGATATTATGAACGATGTTTATTGTGCTTTCACGTAAAGACTACTGGATGGATTTTCATGAAACTTTCCAATGGAAAATGGAATAGAAAACGAACTTATTTTTTATACTTTTTACCGCGGGTAACACCGTCAAAGTTTTGAGCTTAGATCGTAATTCTCATTAAAACCGCCTACTCTACTACAATACTGATTACTGATGCTATGTCGTTGAACATTTAGTAAATAAATAAATAAATTCCGTTACTTTTGAATATTGATACCTACATCAAGTTAAAAGAAATACAGTGCGAAGAATCAAACCAGGAAAGCTTACGCATCAACTTGCGTACGGGTTTTTCCAACAAAAAATTTTAAGTCGTCGTAAAATAGACATAAAGTAGGAACAAGTCTTATACAATAATTAGTTTTTCCTTATTCTGAATCTTTATTTAACAATAATTAGTTTTCTCTTTGCAGAGTTCCTTCTGCGGAGTTTAGAGTCATTATGCCTCTACAATGAATATTCAAGTAATAAACTCGTAACAAAAACTTATGTAAATATAGAATTATCTGTATAATATGACACATTGCCAAAAACCATGAAAGGTTAATTGCCAAAGTCACAGTCGCAAGTTGCTACAACGTAAGACGAGGCGGCCCTTAAGGTCAAGACAAGAGCTATACAATATATGGCCTAATATTTCTCCTTTAATAAACTATAAGTTATCTTTAGTCTTGTCTTGTAGAAAATGTTTTTATTTAAGTTAAGTCAGAATCATGAAACAACACAAAACAAGATAAAACTTTTTAACAATACAATTATGATTCACATACATTATCTAGAAATAATACGATAATTATTGCGTCAGTTACTGACATATGTATTGTATAAGGTCAAAATGTAACAGAATCCGATAAAAAACCCTGTTTATTGTGCATAATAACAATATGACGCATGACGAGCACAACGCATCTTTCTTCTCAAATTTTGGATTATCTCTCTACTGATTAAGTACATCTGTATATACCTTTACTAGCTAATACCCACGGTTTTATCCGCGTCAATAGTTATTGAGCACGTCTTCCCCCAATATGCGTCAAACCTTACAAAAAAGCTTTCCTCTTGAACCACTCTATCTAATTTAAATTCTAATAAAAAAACCGCATTAAAATCCGTAGCGTAGTTTTCAAGATATAAGCTCACATAGGGACATACATACAAAATCAACGACTTTGTTTTATAATAAGTAAAGATCACCACAAATACAAAATAGATATAATCAAATAAATTGCTTTAGATTATAGTTTTAGCAACCATTATTCAGGGAAAGTTACAGCGAGGAAAACTAAACCCACAATTCAGCAATGACTCATCTTGTTACTCATAACTCCCGTTGACTCATATAGTTATAGCAATAATCTTTCATTTATATGGGGACCAGTGGGGGACCATCATTTTATAATTGGTCTCTAGTCTCTTGTCTTTGTAAATACCTACAGGCTAATACTGTTGCAAAATATATTTAAAATCACCTGATTGAGGAATTATCTCGTTAGATAGTATATTTACCGAGGAAGGCTATATAACATCACGCTGCGACCAATAGGAGCAAAGTATTAGTGAAAAATGTTGCAGGAACGGGGAAAATGTTCTAAAGTCTACACGAACAAAATGGCAAGCTACAGCTAGTATTGCCTATAATAATAAATAAAGTTCTACACCAAGTTCAAATCAAATCAAATCAAATCTTTATTTTGCATAATACAGGTATGTACATTGTGTTTTACAGATAAATATATTAAGTATCACTGTATTATACCGTCACAGCGGTATGCAAAAATTACATAGAAATAAATATTTTATAAAACTAGTATTTAGTAAATTTAAAAAAATTTTTAAATATTAATAATCATTGATGTCATAATAATAATAATAATTCTAGTCATAATTAAAATACATGCATTTGTGTGTGTCAAGAACAATAATAAAATTTATAAATCTACATGCAGTAAGTATAATTGATTACTAATACAGCAATTGTTATTCAAAATACAAACTTATTTTAATTCATCATTAAAGTAATCATCCACAGAGTAAAAACATTTTTTTAATAACAAAGATTTTAATTTATTTTTAAAAGTTCTAAAGTTATGAATTTCTAAAATGGCCTTTGGTAAGTGATTGTAAATTTTCTGAGCCATACATAATACACTTTTGTTGAATAACGATGTTTTATGCTCAGGTATACTTAATTCTAGGTTCCTCCTTTTGCTCTTGAGATTAGTAAATAGATTTAAGTTTTTATATAACGTTAATACCATTTTAGAATTTCTGTAGTATACTCAGCCGATAATATGTAATACCTTTTTAAAGTTTTAAAACGAATATTAGCAAATAATAAATAAATAGCACTACTAAAAATATGTTTTATTAAATTTATATATGTGCTTGTTCTAAAAACTTAACCTTGTGACACATATCCACGAAATTATAAACTTTAGAATAGTTAATATTATTAGCCCAATGTGTGTATGTAACTTTATCTAGGTTACGGGCTACTGATTTAATACATTTTGATATGGCTGATATCGTTACAATCGTCTTAATAGTTCAGAGGTAAAATAATTTCGATATGCAGAAAATCATATTCTAACTAGCTGTTGCCCGCAACTTCGTACGCGTGGTATTTGGGAACTTAACAAATTATACAAAAAAGTCTTCCTCTTGAAACACTATCTAAATAAAACTAGTTTTACCGATTTAGAAGCGTGTATTTGTTTTAAATTTTGGCCCGACGTGGGTAAACCCTGTAATACTAATAATTGATCGTAGAGGACACTTTACAGCTCAGTCTCACCCGTGACCATGGCAAAGGCTCCGAACGTCGGGCCGAAAATTTAAAACAAATACTCGCGTCTAAATCCGTAAAAAGTAGTTTTATTTAAACAGATGAGTCGCACAAGTGTTAGAAAATATTACACTCTATCTATTTAAAAATAAACGCATCAAAATCCGTTGTAAAGTTTTAAAGATATAAACTCATTTATGGACATAATAAAAATAGCGACTTTGTTTTATAATCTTCCTTACTTCTTATAAAACAAAGTCGTAATTTTTGTATGTATGTCCCTATGTGAGCTTATATCTTCAAAAATACGCAACGGATCTTGATGCGGCTTTTTTTAATAGATAGAATGGTTCAAGAGGATAGCTTTTTTGCATAATTTATTGGGGTTTGCTGTATATTGGATGAGATATGATTAAATTTGCCGAGAAATTCGGACGCGCGCGAGCTATAAATGAAAACGCTGCCTTATCTATGTGAGGTACAACAAACTATTGTATGGAGGAATTGTTTGTTACCTATAGTTCTTCAAAAAAGTCCGCGAGGGCATATGTCTATCTTTTAAGGGAAACCCGCTGTACCCATAATAATGTTAGAAAAATTATCAAATTCAATAGGGTGTTTTCAAAAGCTATTTATGTGTTTAAAGTAATATTTTTTACCAAATTAAATAGCTTAGTCAGCCTACGCAATTAATATAGATTATAACTGCTCTTTACAGAATGCAATTTAAATGAATATCTTAGGAGATATGACGAAAAAAGAATTACGCGCTATAAAATACTTAAACTGTTGGCTGAGCAACGCCAACGTTTCCTCGGTCTTCTATCCATACTCCAATGTTTAGTTATGTATTTTATTATCTGTGGTAAGGATGTTTATTGTGCTTTCACGTAAAGACTACTGAAAGGATTTTCATGAAATTTTCCAATGAAAAATGGAATCGAAAAAGAACTTATTTTTTATCCTTTTTACCGCGGGTAACACCGCGGGGCACAGCTAGTAAGTAATAAAGACTAATGGTCTTATTCATAATGACTTATCGGAGGTTTAAACGGAGATTTTATCGGAGAGATAATTAACGTTTTAGCGTAAAAAGACTATTATGAATAACAAATTTTGACAATTTTCGCGATCCTATTTTAGCGAACTTTTAAACCTCAGATAAGTCATTATGAATAAGACCATAAATGCATAAGACAGGAGCAAATAGTCTAAACCTGATTGCATGCAGAAATTTCTAAAATGATATAATAATTATGTTTATACAGGGTGTGGCGTAAATGGTGGTCCAATTTTTTTTACACTACTCACATCTAAAATGCATGATTTGTTAAAAACGAGAAATTAATTTTGTTACAGGAAAAGTCGTGCTATATATATATTGATCCAGTAATTTCTGTTCACACTATTTACTACGTTTTTTTTACGATAAAATACACGACGCACCCGCTGTATAAAAAATTATAACCAAAGAATCTTGTTTCTTAATGTAATAAGACAATTCGTTCACATTTGATATGCAACTGAATAAATATAACGACTGAAGTTTGTCCGCGAAGGTATTTTATATTAACACTAGAATTTTCTTTATTAAAACCTGTATGTGCAGTAAATAAATAATTAGAAGTTTTATACTGAATAATTATTTGTGTCTGTATTTTAATTGGGATTGTTCATAATTTTTGACCTACTGTTTTTATATTCTTTTCAGAAAATATAGACTATTTTAAGCAACTAATTTCAATATTATTGAAATATTCACTATAGAATTTTCAAAAAATTCTTGAAGTAATTACTTTAAATGTTGTGACGTCATCGTTTTACGCAATCTGTGTATAGACTTTTCTTGATAGATTAATACAGATTGCACTTTATCTTTTCAAAGTTGACAAGTTGATATAATAGACCAATTTCAATTCCACTTCAGAGTAGTATATCCCTAAAAACGCCTTAATATTTTAAGTCCTTCATTTCAAGGGCAAATAGAGCTCATTTGCTTTTTTGGAAAAATAATCGTTAATATAGCAAATTTTCCGAAAAAAACTAATGGATCATAATGAGAAACTCTATTCCCCGAAATGGTTTTCGAATTAATAGTTTTAAAAAAATATGTACAATGCCCATTACCTATACGTTATCCTTTATGTTTATTCTCATTATAAACATTATAAAAATACAAAAGTTAGTTAGTTAAAGGTGTAAATAATGTGTTCAAAACATATGCAATGTACCTACCTATCATAAAATTATCATGGTCAATGTAAAAAAAAACAATGTTACCTACGTAGGAATAAAAATAAAGTGATATAGTAAAATCATAAAGGTGAAGAGTGTGTTTGTTTGAACGCGCTAATGTCAGGAACCACTTACTTCTTTCAGTGTTGGATAATACATTTATCGACGAAGGCCAGAGCAGAAGAAGAATATAAGACAAAAAAACAGTAAAATAAGAAATAAATATAGTATTTTAAAAATCACTTACCCCTAACTTTAATAGTTTGTTGGTACCGCCCTGCAGTGTAGTGTTTGCCGATAGGTACTGTGTTATTGCAGGCAAAACTTTGTATATCATTCACGTCCATTTTTGTTCGATTAGAAATAGCTCTTTTGGTTATATTATGACTTGATGTGTCATTTTGAACCGGTAAAGTTGTTGAAGTTGCTGGTGGTTCTGTTGATGTCGCTTTAACTGTTGTTGATGTTGATGTTGTTGTTGGTTTAGGAGTTGTTGTTGTCGTAGTTGTCGTTGTTGTCTTAGTTGTTGTTGCTGTCGTAGTTGTTGTTGTTGTGGTAGTAGTTGTTGTTGTCGTAGTAGTTATAGGTGGTAAAGGCTCATTATTAGCAACAACTATAGCTTCAATATCATGCGTACCCATAGCATCATCATACGTCAAATTCAAAGAGTAATCAGTTGTCGTATCAAAATATACACAATCTTTGAACCAGTATGTGACAATAGTTGAAGAGTTTTTCAACAAAAACTCCATCTCATAATCAGGTATTTTAATAAAATGGTTCACAGTAGTATTGACTGCTACGAAGCTATTAGGTCTTTCAGTTTCATTCTGTTTTAGAACTAATTGGCCATGTAAATAATCTGTAACAAAAATTATGGCTATGGCAACTCATACTAAAAGAAACGATTTTGTATGCCGAGGAATACCACTTAATCCAATGACCGAGATTAACTGTACATATAAAGTCAGAGATAACAAGAAAACATAATCTGGTAGTTTTGACAGAATAGTTATCTAAATTTTATTTTTACAAAGTATATAGTTGCCTATATGCAAGCCGTATTAAGAAAACAAAAAGCTAACCCCGAACACAGGTAACTAATTTAGCATAGTTTTATCTAAACTAAAAATCATTTAACGAAAATGGAATATAATTTAAAAATACGTCAGATCTTTACTACAACTATTACATGTTCTTTTGGGAATTAAATAACAGCTCAGTTATATGTGATTTTGAAACAAACTGCTATTTCAATTCGCATGATCGACTTCTTATTTTTCTGAACGCAATTGTTAAAATGTAATTCGATATAGAACTTTCCTTTCACGTAATCGAATATACGAGACTTTTAAATTAAACTGCTTCCATAGCTTAGACGCTGAACAAAAAGCGTTATTGTAATCTTTGTAACAAAACTCGTTATAGCATCTGTCTCAAAATAGGAATGGTAGACGCAACGGACTTGCGGTTTCACTATTATGAATGGTCTCATAAGCACTAGATATATGTATGTATTGTACATATCGAATAGATCAAAGAAATACATAGAGTGAAACTTTCTACTTTTTATATCTTATGGAATATGTCGACAATAATGTATACGTGATTATTTGTCAACATACAGACTCCAAAACATCTAACTCCAAACATTTAAGCTTTGACAAAGTTCTATTAGATTTCGACCATACGAAAAATCAAATGCTATTTAAGGGCCTACATCAATATTATCGTATATCATCGCCGACACGTACATATTAACACAGCCAGTAGGCACAGAAAATGAAGAATTAGGGATACTTTTCCTATTTACTCAAAATCTACTAAATATATTTTAATTCTGATTTACGTGTTTCTATATATAATAGTTACTTATGTTTTTAAAGTTATTTCATTAGTTAATACGCGATAATAGACCGACAAATGAAAAAAAAAATGAGAGAGGTTGTTTCGCTAAGATTTTCTATCGAGAAAACTTTTTTCAATCGCGTTTCTGAGTTTATGCGATCCTAGATCATATATTGAAAAAACATATACTTAAAATTTAGAGCTCTAGCCATTCAATCTAAAGAAACAATGAAAACTTCGTACATAGAAAAATGCACGAAGCTATTTTGGTATCCTCTTAATACCTATTTCAAATAACTTTATGGATTCCAACTGCAAGAAGCGATTTCAATTACTTTTTAAAACATTTAGGTAAACACTTTTGCTTTGGATTTTCTTATTATTGTTGAAAACTACTTTAAAATATTGATAGTTACCCGTTAATGTAAACACGGTGTTGTTTTCAGCAATAGAACGCCATATATCAAATACAATGTTCTTTTTAACATCAACATCAACCTTATATTCTCCAGCTTCATAAATATCCTTGTTATACTCAAATGTCACATTTACCGTTGTGTCTGCACTTAGAACCTGAAAAAATACATAATACAGCATATTTTGTATGTAAAATTTGGCGGAGCTATAGTTGTCCTTTTCGGTGCGGATCTAGGGAATAAGGATAGGAATACCTCACGCAAATACCTAATTAGATATGCGTCGGCTCTAGAGTCGACTCAACATTGGGATGTGTATGATTTGGCTGGGATTGAAACGGATTGAAACTACTACGACCATACTTGGACAGGACTATCAAAATAGAATACTAATTGTCTGTCTCTATCGAACAAGCTAGCACTTCGAGATTTAATAAATTGCAAGTATATATTCTATTTAAAAAACAGAAAAATATAATAACTAATACATAGAGGTAAGTTTGTAAAACACACTTTATTTAGCTGTCTTTATAGCTCCAGTGTTATTATCTGTTTATGGATACAACGGACGTTATTGACGTTAATTTCAATAGAATATCTGAACAATATGTATCCAGAAACATCGCCAAATAGTGGCCAAATAAGATAGTTCGTCAATAAATGAGTTCCTTAATATCATTACTTTTTATAAAACAAAGTCGTTATTTTTGTATGTATGTCCCTATGTGAGCTTATATCTTCTAAACTACGCAACGGATTTTTGATGCGGATTTTTTTAATAAGTATTAGATAGTATAGATTCGAGAGGATGTTCTTTTTGTAGATTTTTTTAAATACCATGCGTAGGAAGTTGCTATCAACAGCTAGTTAAACTATAAACTGAAATATTAATAGTTCTTAATAAGTGACAATGACGATTATTACTACAGGAACTTCTAAATGTAATAGGAAATCATAAGCAGCAGCCTGCAGCAGCATAAACTTCACAGATACATAGAATAACTGACTTATATTTCACGACGGGCCTCGTGGTGTAGTGGTTCATGTAACGGACTGCCGATCAAGAGGTCGCGGGTTCGATTCCCACTCGGGACAATCATTTGTGTGATTTTTCTAATTGTCATACGAATGTTTGTACTGCGTCTGGGTGTTTCTATGTATTATAAGTATGTATTTACAAAAAAAAAGTAGTATATGTATTCTATCCGTATTCTGGTACCCATAACACAAGCATATAAGCTTAGCTTGGGACCAGAGTACGTTGTGTGAAATGTCCATGAATATTTATTTATTTATTTATTATTTATAAAATTCAGATTGCATTACTACATACAATACAGAAATAACCATTTTAGTATTTGTTTCTTTTCGGAGCGTAAGTTTCTTATTGTTGGCCACGTCGCGATTTCAAAAATGGGAACATTTCAGATCTGCATAAAGCATGCTCACTAAACATAGATAAACTAGAAGTTGTAAATCTCGTTAATCTCGGGATTTTTGCTTCTGGTAAAAGAATCTACGCTAATATTATATCGTACTCCGTAGAGGACATTACAGCACCGATAGAAATAATTAACTTTAAAACAAAAAGTTTAACTGACTTCATGTGCCTTTGAAATTTGAGGATTTTCCTCGATTTCGTAGGAGATATCCATCAGAGACCTGGTGCCAATAGGACCAAGCGGGAACCACCAGCTTTCAAATTAATTTCAAATAAAAAAAAAATAATGACTTTGCACAGTTAAAAGATATGAGGCAAGAACCAAAAAAAATAAAAAAAACACTGACAAATTGAGAACCTCCTCCTTTTTTTGAAGTAGGTAAAAATGGCGCGTTTTAAGACTATTTTCATTCATCAGTCATCACAAATCACAAAACAAAATTATTTTTTATTCATGTTACACTAGTATTTCTCTAATTCTCTACCCTCACTTTCACCTGAAAGTATGCTAATCTACGCTGAATTTAAAATAAAATAAATATTCACGGACATTTCACACAACGTCTTCTGGTCCCAAGCAAAGCTTATATGCTTGTGTTATGGGTACCAGAATAAGGATAGAATACTAAACTACTTTTCTTTTGTAAATACATACTTATAATATAGAAACACCCAGACGCAGAACAAACATTTGTATGACAATTAGAAAAATCACACAAATGATTGTCCCGAGGGGGAATCGAACCCGCGACCTCTTGATCGGCAGTCCGTTACATAAACCACTCAACCACGAGGCACGTCAAAAAATTTAAGGTGACACTGAATAGATACTCCATAAACGTGAAGTAATAGAAATCTCACAAAATTGAAAACATGTTCTTATATTATAATGATCACATTACATACTCGACTGCTTTCGCTGAGTAGTGGTTAAGATTATGCTTTAGTTTCGAGTTTTATCCTTGGATCCGAGAAAGGTATTAGAGTAATTTTACTATAAAAAAGATTTTGAATGGAATTGTGAACAATATAAGGCAAAAATAAATCATTACTAAAATAACAACCAAAATTGGTAAAAGAGCATAGCCAGGAGGGGGGAGTGCTCTAAACATCAGCAAGAAATTAAATCTCAAAATGTAACGGTACTTCCTATTCCTACATATTTAGTGGCTTTTTTCCGAAAATCCTCCAAAAATAGACATGTAGTTAATTGCAAACATAGCAATCCTTGCATTTATATTCTTGTTGTAATTCCGAAAAGGTATTATAACAAGAATACTTAACTAGATACTTTTTTTATTTAAATAACTAACTATTTACAGCAAAATTTAATTTAGTTACACAATAATAAATCATTACAAAGTTTATGTAACTGAAACATACGACTATTGCATAAGGAAAATATTGTGCATGTAATATGGAACACGGTGACAAGAATACATGTACATAATATTATTTTCATGCTTTTTATAGAAACTTTAACTGAATGCACTATCTTTAGGGGTATGACAAGAAGGCCCTATTCCAAAATATGTACATCATACTCTGGTGTGTTCTTTGTAGATATGAGCCCTAGAGCAAAAAATGTTTATCACAGTATCTTGGTCTTATATATCTATGCTTCCCTTACTCTTTTTAGGGTTCCGTACCCAAAGGGTAAAAACGGGACCCTATTACTGAGACTTCGCTGTCCGTCCGTCCGTCCGTCCGTCCGTCTGTCACCAGGCTGTATCTCAAGAACGGTGATAGCTAGAGAGTTGAAATTTTCACAGATGATGTATTTCTATTGCCGCTATAACAACAAATACTAAAAATAAAATAAAATTAATATTTAAGGGGGGCTCCCATACAACAAACATGATTTTTAGGGTTCCGTACCCAGTATCTCAAGAACGGTGATAGCTAGACAGTTGAAATTTTCACAGATGATGTATTTCTATTGCCGCTATAACAACAAATACTAAAAATAAAATAAAATAAATATTTAAGGGGGGCTCCCGTACAACAAACATGATTTTTTTACCGTTTCTTGCTCGATACTAATAACGTTGCCTTATGTTGCATAGATAATGGTACGGAACCCTTCATGCGCGAGTCCAACTCGCACTTGACCAATTATTATTATAGAAACTTTAACTGAATGCACTATCTTTAGGGGTATGACAAGAAGGCCCTATTCCAAAATATGTACATCATACTCTGGTGTGTTCTTTGTAGATATGAGCCCTAGAGCAAAAAATGTTTATCACAGTATCTTGGTCTTATATATCTATGCTTCCCTTACTCTTTTTTCTCAAAACATGATTACTAAAAGTAATATGACCAACCAAAGTGGGCAATAACCCTCCCTTGTGGGTGCAGCAGGCCGTAAAGGGGGCAGTATGAGATCCGAAAAATGGAGTTGTAGGTTTTTGAGTAGGTAAAAGGGGGGGGGGGGGGCAATAATCCTTTTGTAGTTTATTCTGAAAGTGGGCAGTATACAAAATAAGTTTGGGAACCCGATTTCTGTTGAAAATACATTAATATTTTGTAATCTGTAGCCGAGGCCCATATTCTCCTATATGCAGGGGGTCTTGCAATGACAAGAGGCACCCTATCCTTATTCCATTACGAAATGACAACCGATGGTTTACTCATAGCGGCCTTATTGTCTCAAAATAGCCTTAAATCTCCTTTTCTTTTATAATGAATTGACATTAAAGTCCTGCTTCCAATTTTATTTTTTACTGTTTATTTATTTATGTATACAAAATGGTAATACATATAGTTGTATTCGAATAGAGTACCAACATCATAACAAAAGCAACAGTATATTGCTTTTACTGTCTGTTATAATGAAAAATAATATATACACTAAAACTGAGTCTGAATGTAATACTGACCTCTTGATAATGTTGAGGAACTGCATCATCGCTGAAAATGAATTTCAGCTGTTCACCTTCGTCCGCTGATAAAGTAGCCGTGAATGTCACGATGGAACCACGCACAGCAGGACCACTATTCTTTAGGGACACGACATTCGCCAAAACATATCCTAAAAAACAACATGTGAACAATTCCAAGTTTTTGTAGTAGCATTATTAGTAATGTTATAAAATAAGTCATTTAGATCGACTTACCTGTATCGAAGGCAAATGCCACGATAAATAAAATGAAAGGAAACATAACGGATCAAACAAACAACCACTGGTTTAATAATTTAGAATAATCATAGCAAATAATAAATATTTAGAAGCGTTGGTTTACTGCGTAAATATTCCACAAAAGATTATGAAAGCCAATCAACTCAATTTCTATTATTGTTGGAAATAAATAGATTGGTACGTCGTCACCAAAGAGTAAAATATTGTAAAACTGTCTGTCAAAGTAAATCTCAAAACCGATCTTTACTCACTCCTAAGTCCTAAGTCCTAAGGTCTGTTGAAAAAATATCGATATTCAATAAATCGATATTATTCTGTCGATGCATCGAACAAAAATCAAGTATCATTGACGGGCCTCGTGATCTAGTGGTTTATATAACGGACTGCCGATCACGAGGTCTTGGGTTCGATTCCCGGTCAGGACAATCATTTGTGTGATGTTTATACTTGTCAAACAAATGTTTGTTCTGCGTCTGGGTGTTTTCTATGTATTATAAGTATGTATTTACAAAAGAAAAGTAGTATAAGTAGTATATCCGTATCTGGTACCCCTAACACAAGCATAGAAATATAGCTTACTTTGGGACCAGAGGTCGTTATGTGAAATGTCCAAAATATAAATAAAATATATCAAACGGGTATAAAATCGACATTTTGCTTAGATTTTTAATGTTTTATGTTGTTTTAGGTTGATTCTCGATTTGATGCTTTTTTATTTGATACCTATGTTGGGATTTTAAGTCGGCAACCCTATCTGTAAATTTCAACTTTAGATTCTAACAGTCTGTCCGTTGACAGACTTCTCTAAATAAAACCTCAACGCTTGGCTGGACGGGCTTATATTATCTAAGCCCATATAATAAATAGTGATTTTGATGACGTGCTGTTGAAAATGTGATTATGCCGAATATATTATTACACAGAATACGGAACTATATACGGAACCCTATAGAGTCTGTCAAGCGAGTCGAGTCCACAACCCTTTTACTGATTTCTTATAATGGCAATACTATGATCTGTCAAACAGATTGTCACAAATTCTGTTGAAACCTCGTAATAATCCGGTTTTTGTTGAGTTTTTTAATGTTATAATGCCGAAACCTATTAATAGTAGTGTCAGGAGCTTGTTGTTTACAATGATTAATAAATATAATCGTATACAGAGTGAATCTGACGACGTGTTATCGCAAAAGCGACGACTTTTGGATGAAATCGTTTCAACATCAGGTAGGTTGGCAACAACGTGTTGATCCTTTAGCACAATTGTCTAACTTTTTTTATTTTACTGTGATGTGATCACGATTTCCGTTTTGGTTTAGATCCAGACGTCGTGTTCATTACCTTGAAACTTACTGGGGCATCTTTAAGTGAAAACTACTATAAAGATTGTTGTCATTTTTTTCAGCCACCTTGGATGATGAATTAATAAAAAGCACAATTCATGATTTAGTTAAGCAAACAAATATAAAGTAAGAGACAGGATATCCAAAACTGAGTTTGGAACCTTTTATCATTTCTGTGCGTAATGATGATACTGACAGTGATTTCTCATATGAATGCATTGAATTTCTTGATTCTGATTTTAGTTCTGATTGTGACAAATAAATACTTACATTGAAATCCTTTTTTTTTATTTATTTCAAATATGTTTTTTTTTTATTAAAAATTCAAGTATCAATAAGTTTTTAGCGTGTTATATCAGTGTTGACACCTGAAAGATTTTTGAATTTGCCGCCTTTTTCATGGGACTAGACTCGCTTGACAGACTATATGTGCCAGTCCTTCTCATATTTAGCCGATTATATATCGACATATCGTTAATTTTAATTGCTATATCGATACTAAAATCGAAAATATTATTGATATCGACATATTATCGCGATTTGTTTTCATTTCCGACATCCCTATTACTCATTCCCCAGCGCATTCATGATTTCATGAAATGTCAAAATTTTTTAGTGATGTTATCAAGACTTATCAATCGATTCTGTTTAAGCTTAAACAGGTAATTTATATAGTAAGTAAATGAGTGCAATAAATCTACTAAAAACGTTATCTAATAAAAAAATTTAAATATGCTAAATCTATTCACATATATATAATATACATATATGTATATAATGGACATTTCACACAACGCCCTCGGATTCTAAAGTAAGCTAGCTTTCTTAATATGTATCAACGATAATAAACAGCATGTTTCCACTTTCCATTATGCTAAAAACCGGTCAAGTACGAGTTGGATTCTTGGATACAGTGCACACGAAGGTTCCCGTACTGTTATAAATATGTTATCAATCAATTAACAATATCATCAAATATTGGGATAAAGGCAGAAAATGCTGAAAATTTTATTTTATGTTGTATTATATTATTTTATGTTTTATTGTAGCATCAACTGAAATACATAAACTGTTAAATTTTTAGTTCTCTAGCTATCACTGTTTCAGAAAAACGACCTGGTAACAGACGGATGGACGACAGAAAGACAGTGTCAGTTAGTCAGTAGGGTCCCGATTCACTTTTTCGTACGGAATCCTAAAAAAATCAAAGTTGCCTAATTGAGAGACGTTTTCGTTAGCTTAGCCATCACTGTCTCCTGCCAACCTTAGAGATTCTAGACCCTGTGTACATTATATGAGGTACAGTTTGACTTGCTATCTCGAGAAACGTAAGACATCTATTCTGACTAATATAAAAAGTGCAACAACTATCTTCTCTTATAGAAATGATGCAATTTTTTTAGGAGGAAAAGAATAAAAGAAAACGTAAGCAAGACGATAGTTATAGTGTTGAAAATGAGAGTAGATGTCTATGTACAATGTAAATTTTAATATACTCGTAGATGTAAAGGTCTGACTTTAATTTGACTTTTCAAGGAAATAGAAGCAAGTTATTGTGAAAGGAAATAAATCATAACATAGTATTCATTCATATCTCTATAGTCTCGGTTGCAACCGAATATCGAACATCACTAAAATCATCGTTTGACATTGCCAGTCAATGTTGCCATTTAGGAATAGCTCGCGTAAATTGGTCTGATTAAGGGCCGATAGTCGGTCATTTTCATTTGTCACCATTATCAAAATAAAGTATTTCGTCATTACACTTTACACTACTATATTTCCGTGGTGGTAACATGAAGGTACAGATAAAAGTGGAGTCCAGACTCTGAATACCTACTTGAAGCAAAAATTATGTATGGCTATCTCGCTCACTGTGGTCAAACCCTTTCTTTCTAAGTAGGGTAACCTTTATTGTATTTCTTCCAGGACAAAACTTCAAGTAGTTGTGTTCCATATAGTGTCAACAAAATGTTCACTTCTAAGACCTAGCCCGTATAGATTTTATGTGTCGAGATACTTTATGTACTGTGCGTAAAAAAAATACTCAAAAAACAAACTGTTTGTTATCGCGTGAAAGTTTGGATAATTCTAGTTTTTTAACAGTAACTGGAGGTTCGGTTGTTAAATTTATTATTCTTTTTACATTTATAAACACGTAAAATTTCCTAGTTCGTATGTACGATGTACCTATAGAATATTGGTGGGAAATAGATAATTACTAGAACAAAGGTGTAGTTCCTACGGCAATACGAAATTAATGAATGATTGTGAGATGTGCTTGAGATAAAATAATGATAATTTACCTTTATTTCAGACCTAAATACATGTTACAAAGATACAGAAAAATGATTCCAACGAATTGAGAACCTCCTTTTTTGAAGCCGGTTAAAAATAACAAGGTGTTAGTAATTTCTTAGTAAACAAAACAAGTTACACAATAAAATCTATTTGGCATACCTAAGTGGAAACATAACTTTTTGTGTAGGTAGCGTAAAAACGAAAAAGGGTTATTGTACTCATATTTTTAAACATGTATAGTCTTACTAATAAAAATTACGACACAGTGTATACAAGTACTATTAGCCTTGCGTAACGAAAACGTAACTAATAAAAAAAAATTTGACAGATGGCGTGTATACATGCGTTATACGAGATCAAAATTTATACACAAACTTACACAAGCTCTACGCACGCTTGCACCCTTGTATTAGGACTGCGTAAATGCAAAATGGCGGCTATTTGATCAGCTGAGGTTGTCACTTGTTAGGAATATAAAATAAATTTTATTTGTGAAGATATTTATCCGAGTTAAATTTTTATCTAGCGATGGATTATTTACATTACGTTAGTTTATTTGATGTGTTAGATAGTGAGGACACACAAGGAAATCAAAGAAAGACAAAATCCTACAAAAATAGATTTGATCCATTTGATCTGGATGATAAAAGTTTTAAATCTAAATATAGATTCACGAAAGCCTATGCAAGGAAAATAATCGATTTGGTGAAAGACGACATCAAAAAGGATAAAAGAGGGGGCGCCATTTCACCTGAATTACAAGTTTTAACAGCTCTAAGAAATTGGGCCCGTCAGGAAATACAAGACGACACAGCTGACTTACATGGCATTAGTCAACAGTCTGTTACCAATATATGTCGCCGAGTATAGCTATGTGTACAAATCAAAACGTAGTTATCCTTCGGAAAATAAAAACCTTCTTCGTCTTTAGTTTTTGAACATTAAATTAATAGATAAGAGATATTTTTAAGAAGAAAACCCTTTTAATATATATTTAAGCTTATAAAATGCATTAGTAACTATAAAATACAATTAAATTGTTAAAACGATGTTACGAGCATAAGTTTTTGAACGTACTTCGTCTAAGGTTGCCAGCATAATTGCCGTACACAGCGTGAGTAGTTACACAAGCTTGTCTTTGCGTTTATTAGTAGCGATGTTGTGTTAACCCTGTGTAACTCCTATACAGACGTTATACGCTGTGTAAGTATTCACACGTTAAACGTGTGAGTAATATTTTTTTATTAGTAAGACAGGTACTGTTATTAAGGGACCAACCATGAAATCGCAAAAGATATATGTTTCATTAATTTTGCAGATTAATTAAACATTATGAATACATACTGGACAATAGTTTTTCCTAGATTTCTGGGTTAGCCAATGTATTTCTATTTATTAATGTCAGTTAAAGGGCAAATTCGGTCAATAATACTTCTGAAAAAAAAAATACGTTACGTTGATTAAAATTAGTTTGTCGGAAAATCTGTAGTTAATAGTCATTTTAACTGACAATATGAATGTGGTTAAAAGTGGCTGACGGAAGAACGGAGAATCAGTCAAAATCAATTTTTACGTATATTTCTGTCTACAGCGTTTAAAGGAACCTATCATGAATGGCATGACGGGAGCTAAAAACCTAACCCACCCTTGTCGGGTTGCCCTTGGCTCCTTGTGCCTTGTGTTCCACTACTTGGCGCTAGGCAAGTCAGTTAAAATTACATTTAAACAGCTATATTGGGTAAAATTAGTTTTCAATAATTTCAGTCAAAAGTACTACTGTCGAGAGCTTACAGTCTATTGAGTGGTTATAAGTTTTGACTGTGACATATATCATAGGGGGCTATAATAGGAACGATAATAAAGTTACAAAAAAAGGGCAAAAAAGAAACAACAGCACTTTCCAAATTAAAATCATTTAATAACTTTTCTTTTATACATGACTAAATATTATTGTTTTGTGTAATTTCTGTCTCTTACCACGTAAATCACTAAGTATATTTTCTGTATGACTCTTTAAGTGTTAAAAAATGAATTTGCAATTTTCTTAATTAATACGCTTTCATGCAAATCATTGCAATAAATTGAGTCCGTGATGGGATGCTTAAACATTTCTTGCAACAGAGGAGTAAAATGTTGTGATACAACATTAATTAATTTGTTTTCTATATTGTTTTCTCTGAGTTGGCCCATCAGGAAGGATTACTTTCATAAATGCCAGAGCTAGGATTTGGTACACCCAGAGTAGCTACTTGCCCCATAGACTCTTCCTGTAATGAACTGTCTATCTGAAAATTATAATATATTTTACAAAATATAGCCTTTTGCCATATATTCGAACTACTACATTTCTGAAACATAATAATAATGTAAGGCTCTCATTAGGCAGTCGGATCGGGGGGGGGCTGGTTCAGAAAGCAGCAATTATCTCTGGAGCCTTGAGCGCCGGTAGTTTGGAAAATGTTCCTGATACTGGTGGGGTATTTTTTTTCATACTAGTTTTTATATTCCTTATAAATTCAAATATTTAACATTGTATAACATGTGAGACAATTAAAGGAGTTTGTAAATAGATACTTGAAATTTTACCTTGCAAGGTGATACTGCTTCTTGATTTGTAATTATAGTAGGAACTGCTGTTTGTTTTAAAAAATCCTTGCACTTTCATAAAATTTCATTTTCAATGGTACAATGGATAACCATAATTTCCTCTGGGTACTATTTTTAGGAAATCTAAAAAAATAATATTGTAGGTAAGTATATTAATGTTGTAAATAATGTGAAATAAAAATTAAATGACTAAGCAAACATGTATAATTTAGTTCAGGTCCCACAGAAAGTCCTAGATATGTCCTCAGTATGGTCACACTATTTCAAAATTACTTCTTGTAAACAAGAAAGATAAAATTGCACTAAGTCCATGAAATTCAATGTAAGACTATTAGATCTTTACATCGTTATCAGTATAGTTAGTTAGAAGTATGCTGAAAACATTGTTTAATCATTTTATGAAGTATTTAATTGAAAATACAAAGAAATATGTTTGCAGTTATTCAATGCCAGAAATCACGATCTAAACACTTACGCGTGAAATTGTATATCACCTCCTGGACACCACGTACTACCGCAACCACGCACTACACAAGTTTGCACCATTTCTTTAATTATAAAAATAATTAGAGTCGAAAATTTGAAACGAAGCTGTGAACCGTAAAGTAAACAACCGACATATTGGCACAATTTTGTCGACAACTTGACATATGGTGACCAATGTTGCCAAATTACGAAATCCTTAGGAAATGGGGAAAATAATTCACTGATTCGTCAACCATGAAAAGCATCCGTGATCTACTATTTTATTATTTTTAATTTCATTCATCGTATTTCAACTAGTTATTTATAGTTACGATTAAACACTATCAAATGACAGTGTTTAACTTGTGATTTGATATGTGTGGTGACTCTTTTTAAGAATTTACTAGGAGATTTTAATAAGGAGATAGCAGTACTAAGGCCACACTAAAAAGAGAGGTCAGACCACAGAGAGTGAGATAGAGATACGTAGGTATTTGCCTCAAACCGATGTTCCAAGTATGGCCTCCTTTTTTTTATCTATACCTTCATGGGTGGTAATAAAATTTAGTAATTGACATAAAAGTCTCGTCTGTTGTTGTACTGCTACTTTAATCGAATTTTTAATTTATCGTTTCGTTGCAGAACGTGTTCTTACAAAAAATGCGTCAATTAATTAATATTGGAAATACTGCTAGTTTTCCAATTGCAGAGCATAATGCGACTCAGTGCCGCACAATGCTGAACTATGCTGAAGCTTAATTGGAACGTGAATTTGTTTTCAAAAATACTAAAATAAAATTGTGTTCACATTATGAGTGTGGAATATAAAAAAAGTCATTGTTTGTATCTTCATTTATACTTTTTTTTTTAACACAGCTTGAATTAACTTTGATTATTTCCAGAAAACTCCGACAAAACGAAAGCCTTTAATTTTTTTTTAACAATAAATAATATTACTAACGATAATATATAAATAAAATTTCAATAAATGCAAATTTAAAGAAAAAATACTTGTTAATTTTTCCGTCGCTGACGTTGGTATCGATTGCACGCATCACTTTTGAGAGTGCTCGATTGTGCAAAGCGTTGCTGTAGTTGGAACACTCAACGTTGAGCGTTGTGCCGCATAATGTGCTCTTGTGCTGTAATTGGAAAACCATCACTACTTGCTACTAAAAGACTAGGCTTCATGTGTAAAGTGCACTCATGCTATCCTGTATGTCAAATATAAGCCATGCAAATTGGTAATGCGCTGGAACCTTGTCAAATTAACGCCCTTGTGACGTCATCAGCAAAGAAAAAGTACAGCTAACGAAATGTAATATTCTCATCTATACGTCACTATGACGTCACCAACATGGCCGCCAGACGCATTACCAATTTGTGTGGCTTATACATACCGCAACCGCATACGCAAATTATTTAGGAATTTATTATTTAATTAGACACCTATTTTATGTACTAAACATTATGTAATTATTACATTGGGTCCAGTATCTTGAAGCCTATGGGTGTTCATGTTAATAAATTAAATAGTATTATAAAAATGAATTCTGAAAACCCATCACGCCTATTAAAGTTTGTGCTAGGTTTTTATATTCTAACAGCAATATTGAATTCTTTTAAAGATCTGTAAAAATAAATTTATTCACCCATGAAACTAATAAAGGTATCTAGTCCCCATAAGCTTCATCTTTCTGCTGCTATATATAATTTATTCTAAGCTATTTTATTGTACTAGCAAATAAAATAAATGTCACGTGATATTACCCGATTTTAAAAACAGAAGTTGTACGGAATATTTAGGTTTAGATGGGCAACACTTACATAAAATTGATGTTAGCGATGGGTTATAACAGCAGAAAAGTGATATCTGTTATTCCTGTTACTGTTATACGAAGAAAACAGGTGTCAATACCTGTTATTAAATAACAGGCTGTTATATTTAGATAGAAGCAGCTTCCGGCTGCGTCTTCGAATTTCGACCACAAGTTTCCAAGTCGAATGAATAAAATGAAATGGAACCTAGAAAATCAAAACTAAAAAGAGCTGAAATTAATCCTACATTTTCATTTTATCTCAATAAATAAAAACAGGTCTTTCTATTTATTAATTTAATAATAACATACATACAACCTTTAAATTAGTCACTGATGACTTATAAGACAATTTACAAATGTTGCAGGTTGCATAACTCTCACCTATGTCCACAAAATAGTCCCAAGCAGCACTTACTTTTTTACTCGACATGTTGCCGATATAACTAAATAAAACTTGTACCTATATTTTATAATTGTATGTATATTATTAAATCATTTCATTACATTTATACTTTATTAGAACTAAACCTTTTATTAACTTCACAAACTCAAAACTTTTTTTATTTATTTTTTACTGAAATTACAGCAAACAGCTGTATTTTTGTTTAGTTTTTATAGGGAGAAATTAAAAAAAAATTGTAATAATTCAAGTATCAATTCAAATTCGCCTTTATCATCCATTGTTAAAGTTACATTTGCTTGTAATATAAAATTTGATTAACAGAAACAAAAACGTTCTAAATCGCGCATTTATCGTCTAGAAATTAAAGTTTAAAATATTGAATTGTTATAATTTTATATAAAACTAGCTGACCCGGCAAACGTTGTTTTGCCATACTAAAAAAAAGGTTTGAAAAATAGATGTTGGCCGATTCTCAGACCTACTGAATATGCATGTCAAATTTCATAAAAATCGGTCAAGCCGTTTCGGAGGAGTACGGTAACTAACACTGTGACACGTGCATTTTATATATTAGATTTATTAATTGATCCTTTTTTTACTATCAATTTTCTGTTCGAATTACAAGAAAATTCCGTTCTGGCAACTCATGTTAATCTACTCTATATATATATATACTCTATATAACTTGCATCTCGTTTTAGCACGTGCCAATGCAATAAGCGTGAACGAGACAGAGTAAATAACAGATAAAACGACCAAGTTTGAAAGTTACTTATAAAGAAGGATTTGTTCTTGATAAGCGACCAACTATATTTCTTGCATTGGCGGGCTGTTCCTGATAACACATTACACGACCAAAGATGGATGTATCATATGTAGAATGATTTCTTCTTGAAAAACTACCAACTATATTTTTCGGGTAATAATGAACTGTGAAAAAAGAACAGCTGTTCTTTTTTCACAGTTCATGCAGGGCTGTTCTCAGCTGTTTTTTTAATAATTTGTATGGACGGTTGAATGGTATTGCCTGTTATTTTTGATCACAGTGATTTCTTAATTGCAGCAACAGCTAGTATCTGGTATCTTTAATTCACAGTGAAATCTACCTGTTACGATAAATACGCCTCACTCCTAATTGATGTTATGCTGAGTATGCTGACTGGATGGGCGATTGTACTTGTGCCAAATATTGTCTTGATTTTCGCATGGTTAAATTCTTAAACATTATAGAAGTTGTTGTTTACTCGCTTTAAGTGATTTTTCTAATATTTTCTTAAAATAATATGTGTTGGTTGTGAATTGTACATACTTAAATTTAAATAAAATGGCCACCGTGTTCGATAGTCCCTTCATAAGACAGCGTTTACATCGATTGAGACGTCGTGACTATGATTTTGATGAAGATCAGCGATTTGGCCGATGTGACTGCACAAGTTATTCCTATTTTGTACTCTCCATGGTTTTATTTTCGGTTGGCACTGTGATAACTGTTTTGGCATTGGGAGATGCCGATGGTTACATTCTAAACAATTTAGGACACATGTGGCTAGTAGGACCCATTTTTATATGTTCTGGAATGATGGTGGCTGTAAAAAGCATGTTATATCTCCGACGAAAAAGCGTTATTCAAATGCTGCTGCACCAGAGAGCAATTATTAGAGTAAGTTTCCGGTTTGCTATCAGTATCACATTACTAATGAAATAAGCGTAAAAGTTTGCTCTTTTCAGTCATCCTATATTTGGGTTCAATGCTTAGCAATGCCAATAAAATTAGGATACCCAAAATATCAATTTTTTTTTACACTTTTGGTTGGTTTTTGAAATGTATTTTACTATCATTACCTTACTAAAAAGTTTGTTCTCATATTAAATATTACAAAAAAAGAATTTGGAGATAAATAAAATTCGTGTATTGATATGATTAAAATTTAGACCTCGTAATAATCTACTGTTTACATTACTGTTATTTACAAAGTAAATGTTTACACAACATTTGTTTACATAGGCTTTTACAGTAGGTCACAACTGTAAATTTATTATGAATTTGTTTAGTTCAGCAAGGCCATGAATTCATATTTAAATATTTACTGTTTTATTATTTTATGATTACTGAATTTCTTTAGGCTAATCACTGTTTAGTTTCATGACTAGTCACATATAAGTTAAAATAAACACACATTTAAAAATGGGTTTCTTAAAATCCATAGTTTTTCTCACTTGGCATAAGAATATCATAATTTAGAATCCACATATTAATGAGTACAAAGTTTTGCATAAATATTCATAATTGTCTTTCTCCATCCACTGCTGGACATAGACCTGCCATATATAACACTAGTATGTCCCAACATGAATGCAAAAGATTGTAATAAGCTATAATTGGCTGCAATACATTGTAAATATTGAATAAAGGACGATACAATTGTTGCTAAATTATTGTATAATATTTAAAAGAAATTTTGTACAAACAGAATATCATAACTTTAGGTTAAATAAAACTATATTTTACAGATTAGAAGGGTGTATTTGCTTCTTTCTCTATTTGCAAAGCAGATACATGCGGCTAAACCCATAAAAGGGAGTTTTATTTAAACAAATGAGTTGCGCAAGTGTTAGAGAATTTTAGGTTAGTTATTGATCTTATTTATTTTCAGGACATGGCAGCAGTACAAGCTGAACAAGCGTACAGTGGTCAGGTACCACGGACTGCATCTAGTGCTACATTACCTCCTTCTTATGACGCTTTAATATCAAACGCTTCCATTTGTAAACCTCAAACATCTAGTTCTGAAGTACCACCTCCTACATATGATGAAGCAATGTACTTAATAGATGATGAAAAACTACATGGAAATAAACCTGATGAGAGTGCCAAGCAAGAAACTAGCAATCAAACAACTAGTTCTAACTTAGGTAACACTAAACCCTGAAAATAAGGTAACAAAAAATATGTGTTTACTATTACAGTAAGAAAAGAAACTTAACTTCCTTTTTGTACTTATATTTTTAGATAGTCACTTATTAATAGTATTCTCAGATGTGCCTAAAATATTGGTTTGTTAGTGATATTATTAAAAATATATATAAATGGGTAACATGTATATTAATGTCTAGTATAATTAAGATATACTTGTAATGTGTGGACTGCCAGTTATTGTGTTAGTAATGTCGCACACGAGAAGATATTAGATCTGTTTAGTGTAATGATGTTAACTATTCTCATTTGAAACAATAATTACAGGATATTAATAATTTATACATCTGTCAGGAAATGAAATGAAAACCATTTAATTGTACAATTCTTTTTGCCAAAAAGAAAGTGCTCTTATAATAAACATCCAAATTATTTTTCCTACTATGGGTTCGGGACATTCAATCCTCTGAGAAGAAACGGCGTAAGAAACTCAGAGATGGTTATCTTTGGTGATATTTCTTTCTTTCTCAGGGACATACAGTGACATTAATCACTGTGTGTAAAATTCCTACACAAAAATATATACAGTATACAATCTCCTACGTAAACAAAAATCCTATATTGTATAGTTGATTTTTGTGCATATTTTGAATACATGGTTTAGAATAAATATTCCATAATGTCATGTCTTTTAGCACTCAAATAATTCAGATCAAGCTTGAGTTTCTTGACTACACTGCTAGAAAAATGTCTATTTTATACAATTATTTAAAATTTTATTTTATACAATTATTTGAAATTGGTTTAGTTATTGCATACATTACTTACTTATTTGTTTAAATAAAACTACTTTTTACGGATTTAGACGCGTAAAAAACGCGTTTAAAATTTTGGTGAGTCAAACGTCGGGCCAAAATTTAAAACAAATATACACGTCTAAATCCGTAAAAAGTAGTTTTATTAAAATTTTATTACTTTACATCACATAGGATAAACATTATTTATGAGATCTGATATCATCCACTTTTTCATTAGTATTAAGAAAATTCTAAAGTGCTAAATAAGTAAAGGTATTAAAAGTTAGTTATTTAACATGTAATTTTAGTCACAAATGAGAATAAGTTGTATAATGTCCACTTTAGTATTATTTTGTTGCATATTTTTGGCAGTCACACATTGTTATTCTAGTGTGGCGGGCACATTAAGTGTCGCTTTTATTACCTATAAACTGTTTTATATTGTGTAAAAATGCAATTTATTGCCTTTAACAATGCAAATTTATAAAGTAGTAGCTTTTAATTACACCCAGTGTATTGAGAAAGTGAGTTTTATGTATTTATAGTTAGATGGACAGATTAACTGAATAGTAAGCAGTGGGCTGGTATGTACCAGCCACTAATTCATTTATTTTGCTGCATTCTGTAAATTGATAATTGTTGACATAAAGACTGATGCATTTATAACAATTATGTTAGGCTGAGCGCAGACCTGAGTCACGACAGTTTTAAGACAGACTTTCTTGACATAGACAAGTCTGCCTTAAGACTAAAACGAAACCATTTTGCCCACAACACGTCGCACACCTAAAACGAAACTGTTTTTCTACTACGACGACGCGCACCGTCTGCGACAATTCTTTTTCAGTATCAAGATGAAGTCGCGAAGAATATGATCGGTTATTTACTGAGACTAAACTTCAACCAGGGTGATAAGTAGGCCTGCTCTGAACGCTCGGACGAAAAAGAGTGGGGGTACGTCACTAGACTGTTTTGTCTTTGATGTGCGCGCCCGCATACATACAAAAGGGAAGCCGACAATCGTTAGTCAGACTTGTCGCCATTTGTCGCCATATAGTTCTTGTAGGTTTTAGACAATTTTGTCTATGAGACGTTTTGTTTAAAGTGTGCGCGGTTTCATAATTTTTGTAAAGCAATAGTCTGTCTTAAAACTGTCGTGACTCAGGTCTGCGCTCAGCCTTACATATGTAACATATTTTTAATCTAATAGTCATGTGAAAATAAATAAATTCGAATAAAAAACGCCAAAGATGTGATAAAATTTAGTTTTTGAACAGCTCTAGATAGCATCTTAACAAAATTTATGTTCATATATTCATAGTGTATCAGCATTTCAAAACAAATTCATATATTTTATTATATAAATATATGTTAGTCAATTCTTTAGCTTGACAAGACTAAATAGATGGCGCCTCTGTACTATAACTGTATAAAGGCCATTTTTATGGCCACAATTAAATATTTATTAGTGTTTATAGTTAAGTTTTATTTTGTCAATATAGCTTTTAATATGGATAGTATGGATCATACAAAGACCTGGGGGCCAAGTCTGCTATTACAATGTTGTTACAATGGTCAGTCACTGACCCATTATGACACCAAACTTGATTTTTTGACACAATGGCGCCATTAAGGTGCCATAGTGGCATTACTATAGCACCATAATGGCGCCATTGAACTGTCATTGTAACTACATTGTATGAGCAGACTTGGGGCCCTGGTTGAATTCAAGTCAAGGTTGATCCAATTATATCTTAACCCTTTATAAGGCAGAAGGATTCAGAGTAATAAAATAACCTGCGCTTGGGTGTTTTTATTGTTTTTATTTATATAACAAAAATAAACTTAAAAGAAAAACACTAATTATTTCGAAAGTTTTGGAAAAATAGGTGGTAAAAATATTCCCACTGCCCGTCAACAGAGCCACATGCAAGCGCAATTTGAGACATTATTTTCTATGAAATTGTGCAAAACAAGGCGTGATGCAAAGAGGGACATTACACTTGCTGCATTTTATTTTGCTACGCTTATCTTTGACCTTTGTGCTACACAATTTACAGCGTCGGTAAGTCTCCAACTCTGCTGGCATATGGTCACCTACGTTTACAAACCGCAGTTCTTCAGATACAGCATTTACAGTTTTTTGATATACCTCTGGGCATGCTATGCGTGATTTCTTGCAGATATATGTAGGCAAGCTTGATCTTCTTTTTCTGCTGCTATAGCCACCAATCAACCCTCTGGCAACAGCCACCCTAAATTCTAAGTTGGTAAGCTTTTCTACTCTCGACGTTAGGGAATATAAAATGAAAGAGTTTGTCAAACTTGCGTCCACCAAGAAGTAGAATATCCGCAACCACCAGCGTTTACTTCTCCTTCCGACAGCATACGTCCCCTTCACTTGGTCAAAACGGTCGACACCGCCCATTCTTTTGGTGTATTCTTTCACAACCATGGGACAACTTACAGCTTCCCTGGTGCCATTTTTTTGCGTTCTTTGTACAGTTGTTACTTCCACTTTAGGATGAAATGCAGTTGTCAATAATAAAACCTCTTTAGTATCTTGCCACACAGTAAATGCTACATCTTGTTTAGTTCTCCACTTGAATTCACCTTTTTTCAACTTTAGGCTTTTGTTTCTGCCATTTCTTTTTGTGTTATTTTTTATTATGTTAGGTAAAATTGCTCTATTTCTTCTTACTGTTCCAGTGGCATAAATATTTTTTTCATACAAGTACTGCATGAGAGAAAAATCGCAAAAAAAGTTATCGAATGTAACATGAGACTTGAAATCTTCTTGTGCTAATTTACTTGACAATTTCTTTACGACATTAGCCCCTAGACCCTCTTCTGTTCCTTGTCCTGTTTTACCGGTATAAATTTCATAGTTATACAAGTACCCTGTGCTACTATCACAACAGCACCACACTTTATAGCCCCTTTTTATGGGCTTTAGCGGCATGTACTGCTTCAAACTGGACCTTCCTTTGAATAGTATCATGCTCTCATCTATACTTTGGGAAGAGGAATTGAAAGCATTGTTTTGAAATGATTGACTTAGTAAAGATATAAGAGGACGAATTTTATACAATTTATCAAAATTTACATCTTCTCTACTTGGTTGTTGATTATTATCGTTCAAATGCAAAGACTCTAAAATTTTCTTGAAGCGTTTTACTGGCATAACTTCAGCTATTTCATTCACACGAAATCCAGGATCCGATGACCAATATAAATCGATATGTGGAAGAATATGATAACCCATTATAATGAGAATGCCTAAAAAAGCACTAATTTCCTGTGTGTCAACAGGCTGCCAATTTTTTATATTTTGCTGTTCCGCATACAAGTTTGTCTGAGTAACAATCAAATCGAAGACTTCATCACTAAAAAACTTTTTGAAATGCGCTACTGGACGTGCTCTCCTATTCAATAAATACCGAGGTTTTATTGTCACCTTATCAAATTCATCGGGATCTGGCCTGGATGTCCAAAAAACCTTCCCCCATGACTCATCTTCACATTCAGATTCATCAGTCAATTCTTGTTCTAAGGGTGATGATGACCGTACTATCAAAGGCTCTTCTGGCTGCGAGTTATCTAATTGTGAACATAGTGCTATTACACGTACATCTACGTACCTGACTCGAAACAATTGTTAGGGGTAGTATTCAAATGAGTGGGAGAATTTTGTAAAAGGTCACTTGAATCATCAGGTGCTTCAAGTAACCGTTGTATAGTATTCACATTGAACTCTTCTGCCTCATCAGACTCAAATCCGTCTTCTGAGCCATCATCGGGTATGTCCAACATCTGCTCAATATCATTTTCATTCAAATAGCGCGACATTTTTCATGAAAATCTGAGAAAAGAAGGAACTAGTTCAACAAATGTACATAACACGCCACGGGCAGCGGGAATATTTTTCCCACCGAGTAAAAAGTCTTCTCACATCTAAATACGATAGTAACGCGTAAGGTATAGCAAACAACTTGTAGAATAAACATAAATACATAAAAAAAAAGTTTCTTACCTCTTTTCAAATAAAAAATATGAAGATTCACGGAGTAACAAATTTTCTTTCCAAATTACCGCTATTTTTGAAAGCTATTGGCGCCAAAAATAAATATGTCACACAAACGTCATTTTTTTTTTTTAATAATAAACCAGACCTCATTTGAGGCCTGTACAACAAATTATGACTCCTTTGATAACCTACATAAAAAAATACTTATTCAAAATTTATTTTGGTGGGAAATATATCGCCTCTGCCTTAAGGGCCTACATCAAAATTATCGTATATCATCGCCGACACGTACATATTAACACAGCCAGTAGGCACAGAAAATGAAGAATTAGGGATACTTTTCCTATTTACTCAAAATCTACTAAATATATTTTAATTTTGATTTACGTGTTTCTATATATAATAGTTACTTATGTTTTTAAAGTTATTTCATTAGTTAATATGCGATAATAGACCGACAAATGAAAAAAATAAAAAATGAGAGAGGTTGTTTCGCTAAGATTTTCTATCGAGAAAACTTTTTTCAATCGCGTTTCTGAGTTTATGCGATCCTAGATCATATATTGAAAAAACATATACTTAAAAATTAGAGCTCTAGCCATTCAATCTAAAGAAATAATGAAAACTTCGTACATAGAAAAATGCATGAAGCTATTTTGGTATCCTCTTAAAAAGGGTTAACCACAGATTACATACTGTGCTTACATGTAATTCTCAGGTACCTTAATTTACACCGTGGAGAAAACATGGTCTTTGTATAATACATAAATAATTCGCAAAAGTTTAAAAACATTTATGCTTTCCATTTTTGCAACTGCCTTGTGATATGTTTCTATAGTTAAAACTGTTTGATATAACTTAATGAAAAAGTACATAAAATGCCTCTAGTTTTCTAGAGGTCCTACATGACCTAATTGCATTTCAAAATGAACAAGCTATGTGCCTTTTTTTCATAAAGACTTCGTTTTTACATGAGGGAATTTGTAAATGTATAAGGAATTGAATAAATGTCGTAAAAGTATAACTTTATAAGAAATAAAATAATTATTTCAAAAATTGCATCTCTTTTATTTTACTTTCATACAATGCCAATTTTTATGTATCAAAAATTTAACCTAATAAAATGCAAAACTATTTTGTAACAACTATCTTGTATTTTTATTAATTTGCTATTCCGTTGGGCATATTTATATATACTTGACGGGCCTCGTGGTGTAGTGGTTCATATAACGGACTGCCATCACGAGGTCTCGCGTTCGATTCCCGCTTGTGACAATCATTTGTGTGATATCCATAAATGTCATACAAATGTTTGTACTGCGTCTGGGTGTTTTCTATGTATTATAAGTATGTATTTAGAAAGAAAAGTAGTTTATGTAGTATATCCGTATTCTGGTACCCATAACACAAGCATATAAGCTTAGTTTGGGACTAGAGGACGATATGTGAAATTAAAAAAAAAAAATTTGTTTGATGTTTTTAATTGTCATACAAATGTTTGTACTGCGTCTGGGTGTTTACTATGTATTATAAGTATGTATTTACAAAAGAAAAGTAGTTTATGTATTATATCCGTATTCTGGTACCCATAACACAAGCATATAAGCTTAGCTTGGGACCAGAGGACGTTGTGTGAAATGTCCATGAGTATTTATTATTTATTTATTTATTTATTTATAAGTACTAACGAATTTAGTTAATATAAATATGCCCAACGGAGTAAATTTATATTAACTAAATTCGTTAGTATATAATACAGTTTTTAATAAGAATGTTTCAGTTAACATTGCTAAATTGTGTTAGTCACTATCAATTTTCATTTATTAGATAAGTTTAGTTGTGCACAAAGAATTGGCACCAATATTGAGGAATGTCATGAAATTCTAATACATTTATTTATTAGTACTTAACCTGTTTGTTTGAATTTAAAATATCTGTATTATACTATTTTGCTACTGAATAAGGAAAATTATTCTATTCAGATCTTTGACAAATGTGTTTTTTTTTTCCTTTAGCACATTCTTATGATGTTTATTCATTACCCATAATCAGTCATTTTCAACTACATACATACACAAGTCCTACATAATACACATATATTTTAAAAATGATAGCTGTTGTCTGTGACTTTGTAATGTGGTATATAGAAAATTTTCTGTTTTTGAAACATTTTTCATGCTTTGTTCCATTGGTTGCAGCGTGATATTAAAAAGCCTATAGCTTTCCTCATTAAATGTAATATCCAACATTGAAAGAACTTTTTTAAATCAATCAGCCGGCGTATTATGAGCTTTTTAAAATCATTCAAGTTCCAGGCAGGCCGTAAACTGCATGGCTAAATTAGGTATTATGGCAGAAATAAAACTTTTAGTTAGTACTTTAACTTTTAGTTGTACCTTCTCCTTAAACATATTAATGTATGACTGGTTTAGTGAACTGATTGACTAAGAATTTTGTTCATAATACGAATTTGTCAGACAGTTCAATTCACGGCGTAAACTACCTGTAAATAAAAGCTCATATTACGGCCGCAGGTGCCGAGTTTAGTGCATTCAAACAAACAAACTCTTCAGCTTTATAATATTAGTATAGACAATTGTTACACAAATCTAATATAATTTCTTAATAAAATAATTGCAATAGTACAATTCTACATTTAGCCACTGGAGTGTATAAAATTATAAAACTTGAATAAACTTATTTCAAAAGAATTACTTAAATTCATAAATAACAAGACAAAATAAATAACCTAAGATTATACAAACTATAAAAACTATTTTTACATGAAAGTAGCAGGGCCTCGTATAAATTTAACTAAGGAATAGCTCATCAATTGATTAATTATATCCTATAGATAATGCTTACTTAATTTAAAAATGCGAATATAGGAATTAAAAACAAAAATTTTGACGAGCTTAAGTGTTAATGTGTGTAATCAAACCATAGTGTGATTTAAAAATACTTTACAACGCCATCTATCGAGTGATATGGTAAACTTTTGTTTGTTAAGGTTAAATTTCTAAATTTCACGTGTACGAAGTCGCAACAGCTAGTAAACAATAAGTTCAATGTTTTAATTTTACATAAATCATTATATCCATTTATAAATGTTAGTTCTTTAATCAACAACATTCCATCATGCCTTTTCCCAATGGGGATAGGCATAGACTACAGACTACCATCTACAATACAGCCTTAGTTTAATCTACCAAAATATTTAGCCCGAAAACAAACATTTCTCAACTCTGGCCATTGTACAACAATAACATCAGCAAAAAATTGTAATATTTTACCAGTTAATGATAATGAATGTACTCTACAAATACTTTCCACAAATACAATACGACAATCTAACATAAATAAGCATCTCATTAGAAATACAATAATACAAACAGGGACACAAGTACCAGGGCCATTACAAAATATCACATTGGGTTTATATTTATAAATTATGGGTACCGTGTATAAGGTAGCATACAAAGTACTAACAACAGATGATTGATAAGACTGATGAACATTGCGACTTCTTGGTATTGTAGTAATCCTATACGTCTTTTGCCCCCTTTCTGAATCATGTATCTTTACTTCACTGCTTTTATCATTATCGGCGAAAATATATAATCTTGGATTATATTTACTAACATTTAAAGAACTTAATAGTCTTAACATTTCTGTAGTATGGCCACCTGAACCAATACATATAATTGTACGTAATGGTTTAGACTGTACTAGACCTATATCACCAGTGAAAATTCTGTAAAATAAATACACAACTCGAAGAAACAGCCCAATAATCACACTGATTAATATATAGGTGGCAAATTCAATAAAATTCATGTTGAAAAAAAGCTTAGCAAGGTTAACAATCTGATATTTTTTTTGTTTAGTGCACGACTAAAATGCACAAAATTTCGGTTCATGAACATAAACTCGGCGTTTTTCAAGGCTACACGGTCACGATAACGTAATGTTAGTTTCCAAACTTCGATTCAGTCCAAGTTTACTAGTTTTAGACTCAATATCATGCCCATATACACCAGAAAATTACAAAATTATTTACATCTTAAAACATTTAAGTTTTATACAATTTGCCGATAGCCCGACAATCACAGTATAGATAGAAGATAACAATTATCTTTCAAATTTTTAAGCAATATAACAAAACAAAGTAAAATGTATTTTGGTTGAGGTTATCTTTTTGTCAGTTGTCTTTACTTTAATGTCAGTTGTCCATGGAGACTAGAAGAAAAGAAAGGAGGAAATAACACACCGAAATAGCGCTAGTGTAACAAGATGAATGATATGAATGTAGCAGTTATATTGTTATAAGCAGAGTGAAGTGGGCTACTGTTGCGGTAATTCTTTAATACTATTTTCTATTTGCTATTTACAAATATTTGGGGTACTTAAAAACACCGTATAATTATAATAATAATTAATATTAATTTATTTCATAGTCATGTTTGTCTATATAATATAATAATTTAAAAAACTGCGCTGTAACAAAGCGGAAGTTTTTCTTTCCTTTCTAATAATTTGTGGCGCTCTTTTAAAAATTCTTACACTTGCTACTATGGCGCCACCTTGATTTGCTGCCTTTCAGCGGACACTTTATAATAAACCTATTCTATTTTTGATTTATGGCAATCTGTCGACCGTCTAGTTTGTCGACAATTACTGCCAGCATCATGTAATGATTACTCATGGGACTCTTCTTGAGAACAACAGGGAGACTAGATTTTAAACTAAAAAAGGGGGTTAATCGTGGGCAAAATATCAGTGCCTGTAACAAATATACAATAATAGTTAGTTATAAAAATACTTAAACATAAATAAAATTTACACACACAAATAGATAGACTGCATATATAATTATAGTTTTATATTGTTAGCTTCAATAAACTTAATGAAAGCACTTATAATATGGGGGTCAGGGAATAAACAAAGTAAGTGATTGACATTAACAGGGCGAGGGATTTTCAGTTCATTGATAATACAATCTAAGGAGAATGCGGTATTTAATTGGCAATTTAGGAAAATATGGTCAATTGACCCTTCATCCAGTCCACACTCACATATAGAATTGTCTCTAATTCTGATTTTGTTGAGGAAGACTGGGGAACAACAAAAGCCAGTACGAATCCTACATATAACTGAAACAGTAGATTTGGCAGCGTTTTTAAATTTATAGAACCAGGGTTTATTTGGGATATCCATCTGAATGGCAGCATATTGTTTGCCTTTGGTCTTGGAGGTTTCAGATCAGTGTGAGCGCCATGACTCAATCAAATCCAATTTGGAGGTATGCAGTAGATCATATACTTAGATATTATAATATTTGCGGTCAGCTAGATTACTGTCTACTGCCTCTTTAGCCAATCTGTCAGCGGTCTCATTTCCGTTGATGCCTGTATGTGCTGGAATCCATACCAACGTAACCTCAATTTGTTTCGATAAGCAAGAGAACAGAGAACATCTAATTTCGTGGATAATTGGGCTTCGAAGTTTATCTTTGAGCGGGCTTTTAATGATTGCCTCCAGGGCGCTTCTGGAGTCCGAAAAGATGAGGGCTTTAGTGATAGTGGGATGGGAAAGAATAAATAGTAGTGCTTCTAGTATTCCAATGCATTCTCCAGAGAACACTGAGGTCTCTGGAGAGCATTGAAATTGTAAGAAAATTTGGGAATTTTGGTAGTACACAGCTATGCCAGTTTTACCATCCAGAGCTAATTTAGACGCATCTGTGAAGAATTTGTGGTAGCCCGGCCACTTAGTATTAACAATATGACAGAATGGAGCATTGGCATGGATGGAATCTTTATCTAAACCGATTGATGGTTTAGATAAAGTAGGAAGGGGAGTTATATAAGGGAAATTTGGAACATTGGTGGATGGGAGCGCTTTCTGTTACTTTACGGATTTTCCTAAGAGAGTTTATTAATAAAGGAAGGCTTTTGTGACGCCAGTAATCTACATAATTACATAGTTGATCTAGATGGGAGAGCTTTGTCAATAACTTATGGTTTTTATTACAGGACGCTTTAAACAAATATCTATCCGCGAGATATTGTCTGCGTAGAAATAGGGAGGCGTCGACAGATTCTACTTGCAATGTGTTGGTTGGGGTTGATTTCATACAACTCAATATTATTAAAATAAAATAAAATAAAATAATGATTTATTTTCTCACAATGTAGACACAGTAACTTAAAGAGGATTAACAAAAGAAGAACAAAATTTCACAAAAGGAATCAACATTGAGAATCAATTATTCTGAGAGATTTGTATTGGATTAAATCCAGTTTTGATAGGACAGATTTATTGCAAGGTTCTAGTAAAAAGGAATCATAGTCAAGAAGACTTCTTATGACGGCGTTATATATAAGTTTTAAGGTATGTGGGTGAGCACCCCACCACACACCAGCAAGTGCGCGTAACATGTTGACGATCTTTTCAGACTTGTTGGTAATAAAGTTAAAGTGGGGGACGGCAGAAAGTTTTGGCTCTAAAACCACACCTAGAAATTTTACGCTATTCTCAACCTTTATGGGAGATCCTTCAATTTCTAGACGAATATTAGGGACATCTCTTTTACGAGTGAAAACAAGAACACTACTTTTAGAAGGTGACAGACTAAGTCCATGAGAGGTGAACCAATGATTTAAGGAAGAGAGAGAAATTTGTAAAGATTCAGCAGCACTTACAATAGATGCATCAATTGTATACAAGCATGGATCGTCTGCATATTGGATTAGGTTGCAGTTCATATTTAAAGAATTTGACAAATCTGATGTGTATATGCTGTATAACAGCGGACTTAAAACGGATCCTTGAGGGAGACCCTTCCAGACCCTTCTAGTAATTAGATGGTTTTCACCTGGGACTTGTATATTTACCGTCCTACCGGCCAGAAGGTTGCGTATGCATTTGCGTATCTTTGCCGGGACACTCAGCTGGCGTAATTTACTACAGAGCGCGGAAAGGAGGACATTGTCATACGCAGCGGTAATGTCTAAAAAGGAAGCGACCAGTGACAGATTCTTACTAAATGCTACACGTGCATCTGTTATAAGCATACCTACACCGTCCATTGTACTGAGACCCTTGCGGAACCCAAATTGCGAATCGTCAATGAGAGACCTGCTTTCGACATACCACTCTAGTCTATTCTTAATTAAGTGTTCTAGAATCTTGACCATAACAGGCGCTAAGGCAATAGGGCGGTAGTGATCTGGGTGGTCGGCAGATTTTCCGGGTTTCAGTATAGGAATAATCAACTGTGATTTCCAGCTATCTGGGATGTATCCAAGACTAAAACAGTAGTTTATTAGGTTAAGTAGAAATTGTCGACTTCGTTCGCCAGACATTTTAAAGAAGGAGTAGGGGAAGCCATCTAAACCGGGGGCAGAGTCTTGGACATTTTTTAGGACAACGTCTAATTCGTTTTGCGAGAAGGGGCAATCTAAGGGGTCATCAGGGTGGGAGTCATCAAGGGGAAGGATGGAAGGACATTCTTCCTCTTGTGGAACAAAAGGGGGGGCTAGTTTATAGGCAAGCTGGATAGCAGTATCCTTAGATATGATGGGAGAATTTTGTAGTGAGCATCCACGCCTATACCTCTTAAAATTTTGCCAAATAATGGACGATGGGGTTGAGGGAGAAAGGGACAAACAGAACTTCTTCCAGCACGTTTCTTTTTCTTGAATAAACGTCTTAGAAAATATTAAACGTCTTGACTTAGCCAATACTCTACAATAGTTATGAAGATTGTCAAAACTCATATCTGCTATATATTTTCTCTCCGCTTCTTTACGGCATTTGATCATGTTGGTGCATTCACTGTCCCACCATGGAGGGGATGATCTTTTACCAGAAGTCGAGTTTTTAAGAGGAAAACTGGCATCCGCTGCTTCTGTTATAACTCTTGAGAATTGGGCAAGGCAAGAGTCAACATTGGAATGCGAAATTTGAGGAATTTATGGAATCCTTTTTTCAAGTTCTTCTTCATACGAGTAGAAATCCCAGTTAGCACCGGTAATCCGATATTTAAGGAGGGGAGATTTATTAAAGCAGGGGGGTGATCTATTAATTAAGGAAGTACATAGGGATAGATCACTGCCATATGTCGAGTCGAGACGTTGCCAATCTAAGAGGGATGTTAGGGTGGATGAGCAAAGTGTGAGGTCTACACAACTCTTACTTTGACCAGGTCGAGGTAGTCTGGTACACAATCCATTGTATAAGACGCACAAATTCATCTCGTCCATAAGATCGACTAGCTCCGAACCAATATGATCACTATGGTCAGATCCCCACAAAACGTGATGGCAGTTAAAATCACCCAATATAATAATAGGACTGAATAAATTACATAAACTTTTTAGAAATTGAATACAAACAAGAGACAGAGAACTTATATAAATGGAGATGAAATTAATACCAAGGATATTTACACCAATGGCATTAATCTCATCTCTATGTGGGGGGAGGAGTAATAAATACGAGGGATATATGTTACCCACAAGTATAGCCGCACCGCCATAGCCGTCTACACGGTCATCACGGTACGTACTATACTGTGGCAACTGGAATCTTAGATGTGGCAAGAGACACGTCTCAGAAATAGCAAATATTGCTGGGTTGTGTACATTAATTAAATAAGTGATTTCATGTTTCTTGGGAATTACACTTCTTCGCATTCCACTGTAGGAATTTGATGGCCATGATGGTGATTAACGATTAGCTCTATAATATTGTTGGCAACGTGGTCTGGAATATTTGTTTTACTTAAAAGAGTAGAGAGAGATGAGAGTAATGGTTGAATTTCGTCAGAAGGAACATCTTCATTATGGGCGTAGTTATTATTGATGGCGCAGCCATTGGTTGAGGGGGAGAATGAATAATTGTCTGTTAGTTTTCTATGTGCAGTTCGGTCATAGCCAGGGGAAAGTGGGGCATGTGTTTTTGGTTTGGAGGTGACAGTCTTTTTGTAAGAGGTGGGAGCAGGCGAATATTTATTAAGTCTGGAGGGTTGAGAGTTAGATGGAATGAAATGAGTAGTGGAGGGAGTTGAGGCTGATACTTCTGCATAGCTCTTAGAAACGGTAGGGAAAAGCTTTATTGCTTCTGCATACGAGATATTTTTCTCTGCCATGGTGACCTTTATATTTTTTTGTCGAAGAAATTCTGGGCATTTTTTATCTATAGCCTTGTAAGAGCCAGAGCAATAAAAGCATATAATATCCTCTGTTGTGCAACCATCTCCTATGTGATCTCCACCACACTGGAAACAGCGGGGTTTCGGTCTACACTGGATCTTCGTATGTCCGTATTTGCAACATTGAAAACATTGGACGGTGGGGTAGTAGTACACATTTACGGGTAGAGAGTTGAAGCAACAGTAAATACGTTTAGGGAGAATCTGTCCATCGAAAGTGAAGACCACGGAAGAGGTCGGCTTCCACTCCGCGACACCGTCGTTTATAACCTTATGGTTAATACGACGGACCCTCAGAATGGGACCGCACTCTGACGAGGTCTTCACATTTTCTACTATATCTGTCTCGGTTCATTCCGTTGGAACACCCCTAACTACCCCCATTCTCGTGATGTTGTACGTTGGAATCTCAGCGGTGTAACCATTAGAAGTAAGAATTTTATTACCTAAGAAAGCGTTAGCATCTTCAGGAGTTTTAAATTCTACTGAAATCCTGTTGCGACCTACTTTCTTTATTCCACCTTGAACAACTGTATTAATGTTATTTTTAACTACGAATTTAATAGGGTGAAGAGAAGTTCCTGAAGTAGGTTCTGTTTCAGTCCGTGATACATGGGTGATGTAGGGAGCTACATCCCTAGCAGAATATCTTGGACGGCTATATCGAGCAGGAGGAAGTTGACGTAGCTGTTTCGAAGTCGGAGACGATTCGTCGTTATGACTGTTTTCATTAGTTAACGTACGCTTTCAACGTTGAGCTGCCTCAACAGCTTCAAAATTTGAAAGCAGAGCTGTTACAACCGGTGAGTATAATAATATGATGTCGTTGAGGGAGGGAGGGATTTGTACAATTCGAGGTTTATTAGGATCTGGGGGGCGGCCAGGAGGTCTATCGTCAACCTCCATGGTCGTCTCGCATCACCCGACTATATTTTAATAATGAAAAAACACCACTAATAAACACGTAATAAAACAATCACAACACAAAAGACAATCACAAATATATAAAGGCAAACAACAAATTATAACAAAATCAACCAAAAAACCCTGATAATTTTAACATAATTATCAATCCACATGTGTTCACCATCAACACTTACCGAGCAGTCTTTAATATACCTAGGTACTGAGATTTTCCTCCTTTCTTCTAGTCTCCATTTCAGTGTCACTGTTGACTGTCATCAACACGAAGTATAGATAGAAGGAGTCCGAACGGTATAGGCTTTTCAATAATATTTCGTGTACACAATAATAAACCCAGATCATAGTTCTATTTTCTGCCACTGGCTGCGCAAGTGTTCAGGGCGTACCGATGCTATTATTATTATTACATGTAAACACGCGCTGGCTCGTGAATGTTGAATTTAATTTAATTAAATACATTTAATTAAATACTTAATATTATTTATAAATAAATAATAATATTATTTATAAATATAATAGAATTCAAACGAGTACTCCTTGAAAAATGGCGCGCTCTACCGGCAAAAAATCTGTCCCTTAAATTGAGACCATTCGTTCAACATTACGTTCGGACTCCTTCTATCTATACTTCGTGGTCATCAACATCATCGCCATGAAGCTACAGATAAAAGTGGAGTCCAGACTCTGAATACCTACTTGAAGCAAAAATGATGTATGGCTATCTCGCTCACTGTGGTCAAACCCTTTCTTTCTAAGTAGGGTAACCTTTATTGTATTTCTTCCAGGACAAAACTTCAAGTAGTTGTGTTCCATATAGTGTCAACAAAATGTTCACTTCTAAGACCTAGCCCGTATAGATTTTATGTGTCGAGATACTTTATGTACTGTGCGTAAAAAAAATACTCAAAAAACAAACTGTTTGTTATCGCGTGAAAGTTTGGATAATTCTAGTTTTTTAACAGTAACTGGAGGTTCGGTTGTTAAATTTATTATTCTTTTTACATTTATAAACACGTAAAATTTCCTAGTTCGTATGTACGATGTACCTATAGAATATTGGTGGGAAATAGATAATTACTAGAACAAAGGTGTAGTTCCTACGGCAATACGAAATTAATGAATGATTGTGAGATCTGCTTGAGATAAAATAATGATAATTTACCTTTATTTCAGACCTAAATACATGTTACAAAGATACAGAAAAATGATTCCAACGAATTGAGAACCTCCTTTTTTGAAGCCGGTTAAAAATAACAAGGTGTTAGTAATTTCTTAGTAAACAAAACAAGTTACACAATAAAATCTATTTGGCATACCTAAGTGGAAACATAACTTTTTGTGTAGGTAGCGTAAAAACGAAAAAGGGTTATTGTACTCATATTTTTAAACATGTACTGTTATTAAGGGACCAACCATGAAATCGCAAAAGATATATGTTTCATTAATTTTGCAGATTAATTAAACATTATGAATACATACTGGACAATAGTTTTTCCTAGATTTCTGGGTTAGCCAATGTATTTCTATTTATTAATGTCAGTTAAAGGGCAAATTCGGTCAATAATACTTCTGAAAAAAAAAATACGTTACGTTGATTAAAATTAGTTTGTCGGAAAATCTGTAGTTAATAGTCATTTTAACTGACAATATGAATGTGGTTAAAAGTGGCTGACGGAAGAACGGAGAATCAGTCAAAATCAATTTTTACGTATATTTCTGTCTACAGCGTTTAAAGGAACCTATCATGAATGGCATGACGGGAGCTAAAAACCTAACCCACCCTTGTCGGGTTGCTCTTGGCTCCCTGTGCCTTGTGTTCCACTACTTGGCGCTAGGCAAGTCAGTTAAAATTACATTTAAACAGCTATATTGGGTAAAATTAGTTTTCAATAATTTCAGTCAAAAGTACTACTGTTGAGAGCTTACAGTCTATTGAGTGGTTATAAGTTTTGACTGTGACATATATCATAGGGGGCTATAATAGGAACGATAATAAAGTTACAAAAAAAGGGCAAAAAAGAAACAACAGCACTTTCCAAATTAAAATCATTTAATAACTTTTCTTTTATACATGACTAAATATTATTGTTTTGTGTAATTTCTGTCTCTTACCACGTAAATCACTAAGTATATTTTCTGTATGACTCTTTAAGTGTTAAAAAATGAATTTGCAATTTTCTTAATTAATACGCTTTCATGCAAATCATTGCAATAAATTGAGTCCGTGATGGGATGCTTAAACATTTCTTGCAACAGAGGAGTAAAATGTTGTGATACAACATTAATTAATTTGTTTTCTATATTGTTTTCTCTGAGTTGGCCCATCAGGAAGGATTACTTTCATAAATGCCAGAGCTAGGATTTGGTACACCCAGAGTAGCTACTTGCCCCATAGACTCTTCCTGTAATGAACTGTCTATCTGAAAATTATAATATATTTTACAAAATATAGCCTTTTGCCATATATTCGAACTACTACATTTCTGAAACATAATAATAATGTAAGGCTCTCATTAGGCAGTCGGATCGGGGGGGGGGCTGGTTCAGAAAGCAGCAATTATCTCTGGAGCCTTGAGCGCCGGTAGTTTGGAAAATGTTCCTGATACTGGTGGGGTATTTTTTTTCATACTAGTTTTTATATTCCTTATAAATTCAAATATTTAACATTGTATAACATGTGAGACAATTAAAGGAGTTTGTAAATAGATACTTACTTGAAATTTTACCTTGCAAGGTGATACTGCTTCTTGATTTGTAAATATAGTAGGAACTGCTGTTTGTTTTAAAAAATCCTTGCACTTTCATAAAATTTCATTTTCAATGGTACAATGGATAACCATAATTTCCTCTGGGTACTATTTTTAGGAAATCTAAAAAAATAATATTGTAGGTAAGTATATTAATGTTGTAAATAATGTGAAATAAAAATTAAATGACTAAGCAAACATGTATAATTTAGTTCAGGTCCCACAGAAAGTCCTAGATATGTCCTCAGTATGGTCACACTATTTCAAAATTACTTCTTGTAAACAAGAAAGATAAAATTGCACTAAGTCCATGAAATTCAATGTAAGACTATTAGATCTTTACATCGTTATCAGTATAGTTAGTTAGAAGTATGCTGAAAACATTGTTTAATCATTTTATGAAGTATTTAATTGAAAATACAAAGAAATATGTTTGCAGTTATTCAATGCCAGAAATCACGATCTAAACACTTACGCGTGAAATTGTATATCACCTCCTGGACACCACGTACTACCGCAACCACGCACTACACAAGTTTGCACCATTTCTTTAATTATAAAAATAATTAGAGTCGAAAATTTGAAACGAAGCTGTGAACCGTAAAGTAAACAACCGACATATTGGCACAATTTTGTCGACAACTTGACATATGGTGACCAATGTTGCCAAATTACGAAATCCTTAGGAAATGGGGAAAATAATTCACTGATTCGTCAACCATGAAAAGCATCCGTGATCTACTATTTTATTATTTTTAATTTCATTCATCGTATTTCAACTAGTTATTTATAGTTACGATTAAACACTATCAAATGACAGTGTTTAACTTGTGATTTGATATGTGTGGTGACTCTTTTTAAGAATTTACTAGGAGATTTTAATAAGGAGATAGCAGTACTAAGGCCACACTAAAAAGAGAGGTCAGACCACAGAGAGTGAGATAGAGATACGTAGGTATTTGCCTCAAACCGATGTTCCAAGTATGGCCTCCTTTTTTTATCTATACCTTCATGATCATCGCAACAGCACAGACTAACAGGCCCGTAATTATATCGTATAAAGCTATGCTAGTTTTCCAATTGCAGAGCATAATGCGACTCAGTGCCGCACAATGCTGAACAATGCTGACGCCTAATTGGACCATGAATTAGTTTTCAAATGCACCAGCAGAGTGTGGAACATAAAAAAAGTCATTATTTGTACCTTCATCCATACTTATTTTTTTTTAACACAGCTTGATATAACTTCGATTATTTCCAGAAAACTCCGACGAAACGAAAGCCTTAAAAAAATTTTAACAATAAATAATATTACTAACGATAATATATAAATAAAATTTCAATCAATGCCAATTTAAAGAAAAAATACTTGTTAATTTTCTGTCGCTGAAGTTGGTATCGATTGCACGCATCACTTTTGAGAGTGCTCGATTGTGCGAAGCGTTGCTGTAGTTGAAACACTCAACGTTGAGCATTGTGCCGCATAATGCGCTCTTGTGCTGTAATTGGAAAACCATCTATATCTGTACGGAGCATGAAGGTATAGATAAAAAAAAGGAGGCCATACTTGGAACATCGGTTTGAGGCAAATACCTACGTATCTCTATCTCACTCTCTGTGGTCTGACCTCTCTTTTTAGTGTGGCCTTAGTACTGCTATCTCCTTATTAAAATCTCCTAGTAAATTCTTAAAAAGAGTCACCACACATATCAAATCACAAGTTAAACACTGTCATTTGATAGTGTTTAATCGTAACTATAAATAACTAGTTGAAATACGATGAATGAAATTAAAAATAATAAAATAGTAGATCACGGATGCTTTTCATGGTTGACGAATCAGTGAATTATTTTCCCCATTTCCTAAGGATTTCGTAATTTGGCAACATTGGTCACCATATGTCAAGTTGTCGACAAAATTGTGCCAATATGTCGGTTGTTTACTTTACGGTTCACAGCTTCGTTTCAAATTTTCGACTCTAATTATTTTTATAATTAAAGAAATGGTGCAAACTTGTGTAGTGCGTGGTTGCGGTAGTACGTGGTGTCCAGGAGGTGATATGCAATTTCACGCGTAAGTGTTTAGATCGTGATTTCTGGCATTGAATAACTGCAAACATATTTCTTTGTATTTTCAATTAAATACTTCATAAAATGATTAAACAATGTTTTCAGCATACTTCTAACTAACTATACTGATAATGATGTAAAGATCTAATAGTCTTACATTGAATTTCATGGACTTAGTGCAATTTTATCTTTCTTGTTTACAAGAAGTAATTTTGAAATAGTGTGACCATACTGAGGACATATCTAGGACTTTCTGTGGGACCTGAACTAAATTACACATGTTTGCTTAGTCATTTAATTTTTATTTCACATTATTTACAACATTATTAAACTTACCTGCAATATTATTTTTTTAGATTTCCTAAAAATAGTACCCAGAGGAAATTATGGTTATCCATTGTACCATTGAAAATGAAATTTTATGAAAGTGCAAGGATTTTTTAAAACAAACAGCAGTTCCTACTATAATTACAAATCAAGAAGCAGTATCACCTTGCAAGGTAAAATTTCAAGTATCTATTTACAAACTCCTTTAATTGTCTCACATGTTATACAATGTTAAATATTTGAATTTATAAGGAATATAAAAACTAGTATGAAAAAAAATACCCCACCAGTATCAGGAACATTTTCCAAACTACCGGCGCTCAAGGCTCCAGAGATAATTGCTGCTTTCTGAACCAGCCCCCCCCCGATCCGACTGCCTAATGAGAGCCTTACATTATTATTATGTTTCAGAAATGTAGTAGTTCGAATATATGGCAAAAGGCTATATTTTGTAAAATATATTATAATTTTCAGATAGACAGTTCATTACAGGAAGAGTCTATGGGGCAAGTAGCTACTCTGGGTGTACCAAATCCTAGCTCTGGCATTTATGAAAGTAATCCTTCCTGATGGGCCAACTCAGAGAAAACAATATAGAAAACAAATTAATTAATGTTGTATCACAACATTTTACTCCTCTGTTGCAAGAAATGTTTAAGCATCCCATCACTGACTCAATTTATTGCAATGATTTGCATGAAAGCGTATTAATTAAGAAAATTGCAAATTCATTTTTTAACACTTAAAGAGTCATACAGAAAATATACTTAGTGATTTACGTGGTAAGAGACAGAAATTACACAAAACAATAATATTTAGTCATGTATAAAAGAAAAGTTATTAAATGATTTTAATTTGGAAAGTGCTGCTGTTTCTTTTTTGCCCTTTTTTTGTAACTTTATTATCGTTCCTATTATAGCCCCCTATGATATATGTCACAGTCAAAACTTATAACCACTCAATAGACTGTAAGCTCTCGACAGTAGTACTTTTGACTGAAATTATTCAAAACTAATTTTACCCAATATAGCTGTTTAAATGTAATTTTAACTGACTTGCCTAGCGCCAAGTAGTGGAACACAAGGCACAGGGAGCCAAGGGCAACCCGACAAGGGTGGGTTAGGTTTTTAGCTCCCGTCATGCCATTCATGATAGGTTCCTTTAAACGCTGTAGACAGAAATATACGTAAAAATTGATTTTGACTGATTCTCCGTTCTTCCGTCAGCCACTTTTAACCACATTCATATTGTCAGTTAAAATGACTATTAACTACAGATTTTCCGACAAACTAATTTTAATCAACGTAACGTATTTTTTTTTTCAGAAGTATTATTGACCGAATTTGCCCTTTAACTGACATTAATAAATAGAAATACATTGGCTAACCCAGAAATCTAGGAAAAACTATTGTCCAGTATGTATTCATAATGTTTAATTAATCTGCAAAATTAATGAAACATATATCTTTTGCGATTTCATGGTTGATCCCTTAATAACAGTACATGTTTAAAAATATGAGTACAATAACCCTTTTTCGTTTTTACGCTACCTACACAAAAAGTTATGTTTCCACTTAGGTATGCCAAATAGATTTTATTGTGTAACTTGTTTTGTTTACTAAGAAATTACTAACACCTTGTTATTTTTAATCGGCTTCAAAAAAGGAGGTTCTCAATTCGTTGGAATCATTTTTCTGTATCTTTGTAACATGTATTTAGGTCTGAAATAAAGGTAAATTATTATTATTTTATCTCAAGCAGATCTCACAATCATTCATTAATTTCGTATTGCCGTAGGAACTACACCTTTGTTCTAGTAATTATCTATTTCCCACCAATATTCTATAGGTACATCGTACATACGAACTAGGAAATTTTACGTGTTTAAAAATGTAAAAAGAATAATAAATTTAACAACCGAACCTCCAGTTACTGTTAAAAAACTAGAATTATCCAAACTTTCAGGCGATAACAAACAGTTTGTTTTTTGAGTATTTTTTTTACGCACAGTACATAAAGTATCTCGACATATAAAATCTATACGGGCTAGGTCTTAGAAGTGAACATTTTGTTGACACTATATGGAACACAACTACTTGAAGTTTTGTCCTGGAAGAAATACAATAAAGGTTACCCTACTTAGAAAGAAAGGGTTTGACCACAGTGAGCGAGATAGCCATACATCATTTTTGCTTCAAGTAGGTATTCAGAGTCTGAACTCCATTTTTATCTATACCTTCATGGTACGGAGACTCGATCCCACAGTCAAACCGATCACACGGTTTTGTGGGGCTATGTTTTAATTATAAACAAATGACATTGTTTAATAATAATTTAATAAATAAATAAAAAATATATATATTTGCGCCTTCATTCATTTTAAAATAATGACATCTTAGAGTATTAAATCAACAGGAGCAGTTACACACGCTCTTTCCTTTGAAAACTAGGCGACCACGTCGTCATGGTGCCAAGGTAAGGTATACAAACACTATAACGTAATTTCATTGGGCGCTACGCACTGTCCATGAAAAGAATACAAGTCCCCCATGTCTTACGGGTGGGAGTCGCAACACCCGAACGAGGAAATCACATTGCATGACACCTACGCACATAGCCAAGGGTTGACGTCAAACAAAAATGGGTGTTTTACACCCATTTTTGTTGCAGCTGCAGCTGAATCCCAGTATACATCAAGAAAACAAGTAATAATCGTACGATGATCCCGAAAGAAGAAGAAGAACGATAATTGGTCGTTACGCATGCCGTGCACAAAACTGTTAATAGACGTGTGTCTATTAACAGTTTTGTGCACGGCATGCGTAATGGTACGAGAGCAATGCTCATACTGACTGTGTAGTCAGTATGAGCATTGCTCTCGTACCATTTTCAATGGGGGTCGAGAACCTTATACTCATTTTATAAAAGCTTACCAAATTTTCTACACGCCGAAATAAAATTAACTTGGACGTGTAGAAAATTCGGTAAGCTTTAGCCTTTAAAAAAGTGTATAAAACTAGAAATATTACATATAAACCAATACTACAGTGAAGACAATCGCGGTGCACAATGTGCACATTCTTATAGACTTGCAGTACTTGCCTACCTAGTTATGTTCATAACTACCTGGTAGGTGGGACAGAATGTCAGCATAAATAGGTAAGTAAGTGTCTAAACTGATCGGTTAACCTTTTAAACACGGTATTTCACCTCCTGTCTAATTTTAAATGCTAAATGCTCTATGATTAGGTACTACCAGCCCTGGTGCTCAAGTCCACTATTTTGATACAATTGTCATACCGGCACAATACCGGCACGATACCGTTGCAATTGAAGTCAAATATCCGTAGTCTGCTATATGCCGTCATAACGGTCTTTCAATGGTAATAGAATTGTCGATCTCTTTTATCTATGCATTGAATTTTCGGTCTCTTTTATCTATGGATTGTGTTAGAATGGTATGTATGTGTTGCCGTTTTTAAAAAATGCGTTAGTTGAAGTGATTTTCGAAAAACTACTAATAAATTTAAACATTTAATCATGCTAGACTTCGTTTAAATATATTTGTACATACTATTTATTAGTATAAAAAGCAATGTGAAGTTTAGGAGATTAGTAAATTGCAATAAATTACAAAGAACAATTTCTAATATTTCTATCTATCTATTTTTTATTTATGATAATCTGTCGACACAGGACAATTTAAAATATTACTGTCAAATTCAAAATAGCAGACTACCGAAACATTTCAGTCATTGAATTGCAATTGTGAAGCAGTTGTGTACGAGACTAGCAATTTATGTCACTTTGACAATTGTAAGACAATGATGAAGTCGTTATGACGACACATTAATAGTAGACTACCAAAAACTTTACTATTGCACCATAATGGTACAATAATGGTACAGTTGTGACACCGTTGAAATACCCGACTCAGGGCCCTGGTGCTCAAGTCCACTATTTTGGAACAATTGTCATACCGGCACAATACCGGCACGATACCGTTGCAATTGAAGTCAAATATCCGTAGTCTGCTATATGCCGTCATAACGGTCGTTCAATGGTAATAGAATTGTCGATCTCTTTTATCTATGCATTGAATTTTCGGTCTCTTTTATCTATGAATTGTGTTAGAACGGTATGTATGTGTTGCCGTTTTTAAAAAATGCGTTAGTTGACATGATTTTCGAAAAACTACTAATAAATTTAAACATTTAATCATGCTAGACATCGTTTAGATATATTTGTACATACTATTTATTAGTATAAAAAGCAATGTGAAGTTTAGGAGATTAGTAAATTGCAATAAATTACAAAGAACAATTTCTAATATTTCTATCTATCTATTTTTTATTTATGGCAATCTGTCGACACAGGACAATTTAAAAAATATTACTGTCAAATTCAAAATAGCAGACTACCGAAACATTTCGTGTCGGGTATTTCAACGGTGTCACAACTGTACCATTATTGTACCATTATGGTGCAATAGTAAAGTTTTTGGTAGTCTACTATTAATGTGTCGTCATAACGACTTCATCATTGTCTTACAATTGTCAAAGTGACATAAATTGCTAGTCTCGTACACAACTGCTTCACAATTGCAATTCAATGACTGAAATGTTTCGGTAGTCTGCTATTTTGAATTTGACAGTAATATTTTTTAAATTGTCCTGTGTCGACAGACTGCCATAAATAAAAAATAGATAGATAGAAATATTAGAAATTGTTCTTTGTAATTTATTGCAATATACTAATCTCCTAAACTTCACATTGCTTTTTATACTAATAAATAGTATGTACAAATATATCTAAACGAAGTCTAGCATGATTAAATGTTTAAATTTATTAGTAGTTTTTCGAAAATCACTTCAACTAACGCATTTTTTAAAAACGGCAACACATACATACCATTCTAACACAATCCATAGATAAAAGAGACCGAAAATTCAATGCATAGATAAAAGAGATCGACAATTCTATTACCATTGAAAGACCGTTATGACGGCATATAGCAGACTACGGATATTTGACTTCAATTGCAACGGTATCGTGCCGGTATTGTGCCGGTATGACAATTGTTCCAAAATAGTGGACTTGAGCACCAGCAGTGCCAAGTGCCAGTCTTATTTCTATTTTCTATTTCTGCTCAAGTTATTAGTCTAATAGTTAGTCTGTGCTTTCCAGAAAAAAATGTTGCGTGTTTGTTTGTTGTTCGACTGCTTTTCTTAAAATTTGAAAATTCACAATAAATATGAAATTATCAGATACACAATTTATGAGTTGAAATACATTTTGTGAACGGTGCTCTAATTAATAAAATTACAAGATGAAATTCTTAGAATTTATACGTGCTAGTGTTTTTCAAATAATTTCTTTAATTTTTGTTTTGTGTTTTATTCTCGGTGTATTGAATGTTTATTTTAGTGATAATAATAATTACTGTGTAATGACTTACATGTATGAATATCCTCAGTTTGTGGTGGGTATTGTACCTAAGAACTTTTTTCCTGCTCTGAACTATCAATATTTAGTTCCCTATTTTTAAGATCTATAGCATTATTGTTTTATTTATTTATTCGTCATATTAATGTGATAAAATTTGCATTCTGATTATTCTGAATGTTTTTTAATAAAATAAAAATAGGATTTAAAAACAATAGGTAGGTAAAAGAAATCTTAACTGACACAAAATATGCCACTGGATGGTTACCACCATTAGGTCTTCAGGAAGAAATCATGACTATACAGTACCTCTATCCAATATACAGGCTGTTCCAATATATGTAACTGACTTACATTACATTTTTATTTTTATTGTAGCGTTTGTCCTTACCTGAGAATAAAGAATATCCACAATATGGATTATATGCATACAGTGAAGGCAGATTAACTGAAAAGGCAAGAAAAATGTGGTATGTAAACTTATCTGAAATAGCTTTATTAAAATTAAAGAGCTTGTTAATCATGCCCACTTCTTTATCTGTACAAAAATATATAAAACAAAGTTGTTATTTTTGTATGTATGTCCATATATGAGCTTAAATCTTCAAAACTACGAAACAAATTTTGATGTGGTTTTTTAATTCTTAAAGTGGTTCAAGATGATGTTTTTTAGGGTTCCGTACCCAAAGGGTAAAAACGGGACCCTATTACTGAGACTTCGCTGTCCGTCCGTCCGTCCGTCCGTCCGTCCGTCTGTCACCAGGCTGTATCTCAAGAACGGTGATAGCTAGAGAGTTGAAATTTTCACAGATGATGTATTTCTATTGCCGCTATAACAACAAATACTAAAAATAAAATAAAATAAATATTTAAGGGGGGCTCCCATACAACAAACATGATTTTTTTACCGTTTCTTGCTCGATACTAATAACGTTGCCTTATATTGCATAGATAATGGTACGGAGCCCTTCGTGCGCGAGTCCGACTCGCACTTGACCAATTATTGTATAGTTTGTTAAGGTTTGAGTGAAGCGAGGCTCAGTAATTAAAAACACAGATGAACACGGTAGCCAGTAGCTAAATAATACTACGACAACTAAACAATTAGATATTTCTATCGGTTCAAATTATTTCTTTTAGGTTTGATGGAGTACCAGTGTTATTTCTTCCTGGCAATGCAGGAAGTCATATGCAAGCTAGATCTATAGCATCAGTTGCCCTTAGGAAAGCACTTTCCAGTGGAGTTCCATATCACTTTGATTTCTTTACTAGTAAGTTAATATTTTGACTAGCGCTTCATACGCTAATGACTATAACTATACATATATATATATATATATATATATATATATACTAGCTGTCGTGGCAAACGTTGTTTTGCAATACTAAAAAAAAGTTTGAAAAATAGATGTTAGCCGATTCTCAGACCTACTTACTGAATGTGCATACAAAATTTCATAAGAATCGGTCTAGCCGTTTCGGAGGAGTACGGTAACTAACACTGTGACACGTGAATTTTATATACATTAGATATAGTTATAACAATTTTATGTAAGCTTATATCTTCAGAACTACGCAACGGAATTTGATGCGGTTTTTGAAATGATAGAGTAGTTCAAGTAAATGGCTTAATTTTGTATAGCTAGTTAAAATATTTATTGTAAAGAAAGTGGCTGTCGCTGTCACCATTACGTTTATAATTAACATTGTAATAGTCTGAAATGCCCAAAATTTAAAAAGTAAAATTACGCGCGCTGTACTAACAAGCGGTGCCTAATTCTAAATCTTGCTAAGTGATAATTACGCATGCAAATTTGGATAGAAAAAAAATTACCTTATAAATATCGGGAATCTGGATGCAACGTGACTCTAATACAAGAATAAAATTCTTTTTAGTCAGCTACAATGAAGAGTTATCAGGTCTTTATGGAGGGGTATTGGAAAGTCAAACAAAATTTGCCGCATCCTGTATATCGAAAATTTTAAGTCTGTATAAAAATAAAAAATACTCTAAGACCATACCTACTACTGTCATACTTATCGGACATTCAATGGTAAGTTTTACTGACGTATATCTTTGAATCCATTAAACGCGATTGGTCCTACGCACTTCGAAGATCCATCATTTTTAGGATGAACCAATGCTTTACAATAAATATCAAAAATTATTTCCTACAGCTGCTATTAAACCAACGACTAATGTCTTAGGAATTTAGCAGAGTTTTAAGTGTTCTTAACCACTACATATTGGTTTCACAACAACGTTCTGAAGTAAACCGCACCGTAAAAAACAACGCCACGGCGATGTTAAGTTAAAATCCTGGTATTGTCTTCAATGCCCTAATATCTACAAGGAGTCATCGTAAAGAATAGGATGGGATAGGATTTTGTTAAAGTTCCAAAAATTACTTAAAATTAAAAATCTTATTATAGTTATTATATCTGAGTGATGCCATTTATTTTTCTTCGACAGGGAGGTTTAATAGCGAAACGACTTTTAGCATATCCTGATACTATTAACTCGACTTCAATAGCCATTGCATTGGCAGCACCAATCGATGCAGCCGTTATAAACGTAGACGCTGCGATGGATGAATACTACATGCGTATGAATTTTGAATGGGAAACGAATATCAAAAATGATATAGATGGCATTAGAGAAAAGAAATTATTGCTCGGTTTTGGGAATGGTCCTCGAGATGTTCTTGTACCATCATGTTTGACGTCATCTAACGACAGCTATATCAGTGCATTGGTGAGTATCCTGACTGCATTGTATCGTAAGGTTTTTAGCTTCGTGCCCTAAGTAATTCAGCTGAGATTTCTGACTAGATGAATTATGACGAGTCGAGGAGGATCTTGATTTTATTTAGCTTTATTATATCTGATTGTTTAAATAGTTGGCAGTTTTATGCAGTGTTACTGTCTCATTGTAGATGTAAGCATCGTAAATGTCATAACCTCTCAGTCCGTTAACGATCCACTATTGAGCACAGCCAGCGTATTATGAGCGTTTTTAAAATTATTCAAATTCCAGGCAGGCCGTAAACTGCATGGGTAAATTAAGTATTATGACAGAAATAAAACTTTTAGTTGAAAATTTTTAGTTAGTACGTTAACTTTTAGTTGTACCTTTTCCTTAAACATATTAATGTATGACTGGTTTAGCGAACTGACTGACTAAGAATTTTGTTCATAATACGAATTTGCCAGACAGTTTTTGCCATTCACGGCGTAAACTGCCTGTAAATAAAAGCTCATAATACGGCCGCAGGTCTCCTCCACTTTGGAACGGTGATTTACTTGTGCTATGCTGTCAAGACGTGTTGGCAAAAGGTTTAGAGCTTTCTTTCTCTCACAGGACAGGGACGTAAATGTAAATTCATCATAAATTCTAAATTCAGCGCCACAACGACAATGGTATACATACTTTACTAATGTTGTAGACTACAGCTGTTCCTGGAGTATGGGTGTCGCCAGATCATGTATCGATCTTGTGGTGTAAACAATTAGTTCTGGCTATCAATCGATTCCTTTTCTCTATTGTTGATTACCAAACGGAGCAGATAGTTGAAGACAGCCAGAAAATTATGGCAAGAGCGAGGCAATATTTTCAGGTACGTCTAAAAGTAAACAAGTCATTTACTGGACATATCTATCGCGTATTTTTGTGAGTTGTAATCATAATCTGATACAGGATCCATATCAATAAATGAATAACCATTTATTAATATGGATCCTGTATCAGATTGCGAATTTTTGGTTTGCCGTGTCTTTCTAAGGATTTCAAACACTAGGTACTTATCGAATTTCATATTACGGTGACGACCAAAATTCGTAGTAATCTTTCTTATGTTGCACCATATCAGCATTAGACAGTATCAAAGTTGGCAATTTCTTATGTAAAGACTAAAGTCGAACCTACGGTCGTTTCAAAGCCGATTTTTTGCTATGAATTATAGACTATTAAATGGGTTTACTTTATCAAAAGCCCTTAAGAATTCCATTTTACCTGGCAAATTCTTTTTCAATAAAGAAAGCGATGTTTTTCTTGAACTAAAAGGATGAGTTATCAAGTCATTACATATCAAACCTAAAATAAATAAAGTCAATGTTAAAGAATTCTTGGGAATTTAGTTTCTATGTTAAACTAATATTTAATTCAGGTCAATTAAAGTTTATCAGTTTGTAAATGATTTCATTAGATTGTATATACGATAAGATAATAATGGTATCGGGCTGTTAGAATTGGTTGTGCTTAAATAAAATTATGTATCCAGGCAAATCGATCTATGAATTTTAATCCGGAGACGGTCCGTTCTGATTCGAACATGGTTGCTGATGCATTCTGGTATGAAGACAATAGGCGTAGTTATCAAGTGTCAAGACCGCATATAGATAAGTATGATATTCTTTGTTTTAAATTTTTTATATTCACTTCATCTTCTATGATCATTTCCAGGACCTTTTTTCCTGACATATAACTTGTTGATCTACACACGTCTATATTTTGACTTTTACCGACCATTTAACAAGATTTTATTCAATTTCCATTACTAATTCCTTAGATCTGTTGGAAAACATTTTGCCTGATTTATCAAAGACGAACTGATTTTTTGCACACATAAAAAGTCTTAATTACCGTTTACCGTTAATATAGTTCCACTTTTACTGTCGCACAAGCTTTACGCATAGTTATATGTTGACTTTATAGAGGCAGCTCATACTCGACGGTTCCACAGCGTCAGTTCTAAAAAAGTTTTAATTTAATATTCAATTGACAATATAGCTGAGTAGATGCTACGAATTAAAAGGCATAATGTCATTGAAATTACGTTTATCCAAGAAGGTTATAAATAGGGAGTAACAATTAACTCGGGAACATAGATTTGTTCCAAGGCAGGGCCGCCCCGTTTATGGTTTAAAAGTAAAATAGTAAATAGTAGCCTTGCTTTCCCTTTTACTCCAGCTCAAAAAGAAAGAGTTAGAAAGGCTACTAAATCATTTATTTTTCTTATGTGTTCAACTAAAAAAAGCAGCAGGCCGGATTCGTTGTACCGAGTGTTACGTCTAGATCTATATCCTAAGTCTATGCGTATATCTGCATTTTCTGTTTTAAAAATAGTTTTATGAGACTAGCTGCCAGCTGTTTCTAGCTAAAGAGGTACCTGAAGATCTATTCTTGACTTGACTTAATTGACATTGAAAATGAATCTGTACTTAATTTGTTTTATAGTGGTGTCATTCAGTGGCGTGCAAAGGAATTTGCCTCAGGGTATGCGGTGCTGTACTCAGTCACAAAAACTTTTTCTTTTATAGATTTTTAGCATAGCCACGCGACGGATCTCTAAGTCGGAAACCATGCCAACAGAACAAATTTAAATCTGAATATCCCGAATCAGTCCACACTGTACTAGAATTACTAAACAATAACTACGTACGTACATACATACGTACATGTACGTATGTACATACGTTTCATGACCTTTAACATGAAATTTTACAGTTACAATACCTTTTTGCTGGCTTAGTTGTCGTAACTCGGGTACACAGAATCTTTTCACTGAATGACATTTGTGAGAACTTGTTATTTTTAATTTTTAACAAACACACACTATCAACACGTTGCAGCAAAATGTTTTTTGATTGTGAAATGTTACAATCAAAAAACATTTTAAAATTAACAAACGAAAATCCATACAATTATTAAATTATATAAACTCAATATTAAACAGTTCAATGAATCACATGAAAAAATAAAATGGCCTCCGTCGAACCAAAATATTTCTGCTATTTAAATGCATACGTGATTTATTAGACTTCCGACTATTATATTTATTCGAATTATAAGTAACGAACGAACATTGCCGAATACTCGCGGTAACATCCGATCGCCAAAGCAGGCCGCAGGATTTACAGTGCAAATCGTCTTGGATATGCAAGCCTGTGTGCGTTTGCGAACTGTGCACGGACACCAAAATTTCTACACACATATGAACTCATGGCAGGCGGGCGGTGTCGAGCTTGGCCTACGCTAATATTATTCCTTCGCCAAACGCCTGGCAAAAAGCAATTTGCAAGCACATATTGGTGCTATTTATGAATTATTAGGCGTTTTTAAGTTATAATATTTTGTTTAATTAATAGTAAATAAATGAATAAAGTCATCTAAAACATACGAATGTTTTATTAAAATATCTGTGCAAATAGCACTGCTTTTCTGCCTTAATGGAGCGCACGCCCCTGGTGTCATTAGCCCGGCGTTTATCTGAATTTCCTTTATGCACAACGTTAAGTGCAGATTTTGCAACGGTATTTTTTTGTGACGTGTGTTTATGTTCTATTTTTGAATATTTAAATGCTTTTTAGGGTTCCGTACCCAAAGGGTAAAAACGGGACCCTATTACTGAGACTTCGCTGTCCGTCCGTCCGTCCGTCCGTCCGTCCGTCCGTCCGTCCGTCCGTCCGTCCGTCCGTCTGTCACCAGGCTGTATCTCAAGAACGGTGATAGCTAGAGAGTTGAAATTTTCACACATGATGTACATATTTCTATTGCCGCTATAACAACAAATACTAAAAATAAAATAAAATAAATATTTAAGGGGGGCTCCCATACAACAAACATGATTTTTTTACCGTTTCTTGCTCGATACTAATAACGTTGCCTTATGTTGCATAGATAATGGTACGGAACCCTTCGTGCGCGAGTCCGACTCGCACTTGACCAATTTTTTCTGTTATCTCTAGACACGGTGCAAATAAAATTCTGCAATGCATGATGATTAAATTCATTTTTTTAAGAACTGTGACTACTTGTTGTACCAAGTACCACTTCATTTCCTTGCACAAGTGTTTCAAGAATCAGCTGGGCATTTGATCCAAAATTTATCAGCGTGGCTTATTTTGGGCTTAGTAGACCAAATATCACTTCGCTTTAGGAAATCGTGGCATTAGGCATCGCAGTGATGTATTTAAAGGCCGAAAAGATGTTGCATTTGCCACTAAAGCATAATTTAGTCCCTATTAAATGCATATGAAATAGTACTAAGAGATACTTTCATTGCGAAATTGTCAAATTTGGGCGTTTGATGGGTATAAAGTAACGATCATTTAGGAAAGTAATTAAGGGTTTTATGAGCATTAGTATTAAAATTGGTTTACGACTATTGGCAATAATCCAGAGATGGTTGTTTATTTTTGGATCCAAATGTTACGTCATTTGGATGTTTCCGTGACTTTTACGTAATTAATGTAATTTTAATGTGGGAAATTTTACCATACATTTGTCATGCAAAGCTTTATTAACTCGACCTATGATAAAAATATAATAAATATTTTGGCCTCAGTCTATGGGGCTACCGACATATAAAAGGTGTTATCTACAGAAAATATTACTTCAAGAAATTGTGTTAGTTGGTGGTGGCAGGGTCTGATTGAGCCGAAACGGCCAGGCGAGCATAAGTCGGGACCCCCGACTTATGCTCGCCTGGCCGTTTCGTTTCTTTAATATTAAGTACACGGCATTGAAAAGTAATTATTTATTTAACGACTAAATCAGCGTCATATTTACAATGTAAAATTAATGACTTATTTACGTAGCAATGAATCAGAATGAAAGGTGTCATCATGTTATACAACTCGAGCTAATGCAAGAATACATACATTTATTTGTTAAGTTTATGTTTCTGATTAGTGGTTTAGTTAGAACACCACGTTTTATCGTCAATACAATTAATTATGGCTTATCTAGGCATTGATTCTTCGGATATCTTTTTTCATTCAAGATTTACGTTATCGAATACAACTATTGCACATTAATTATCTTGTGGATTGAATCGTATTCATTCATAAATATGTACTAAAAGCACGCTTTAAGATAAACAAACTTAGGTACTGTTTCTATGGTTTTCAAATTCTTGGCCTCCTCCATTTCGGGAGGTATTATGGTCTACTGTGCCGTGCTGACCAGGCGTGTTGGCACAGGGTTTATTTTCGAGTTTTCCGTCTCTCACAGAGGATGTTATCTATGTGCAATATCCCTTAGCTGAATTTTATAGCACCCTTGGGAGGAGACGGGGTGGTGACACTTGTATTCTTAATCCGTCAAAATACAGCGTGATAAAATGGGTCGTTTTGTCTCAAACACCTTAGTGTAGCTACATACACATAACCTACCTACAGATCTTAGTAAGAATTTATATCAGGCAGCTTATAGTCTTCGGAAATTGATAGGTAATTTTTGAAACAGTATGTGAAGTAATTTCTAAAATGTTTCTTCACAGGACTACATATTTAATGATTCGCCTTGTTCGATACCCACAAAACAGATTTGTTGCAATCGAAGCTGTTAATGTTGACGACAAAGATTGGATATTTGGATGCAATGCTAAATTCACATACAGCACTTACAGATATTGGTAAGATGCTTTTTACTGTGGTATTTTCTGACATAAATACGTGGCTATAACTTCCCAAAAAGATGGAGGAATTATAATTACTAAAAGCAAAAAAGTTCTGCTGAGTTTCTTACGCCGGTTCTTCTCGGTGGATTGCATGTCTTAAACCGGTGGTAGGGAAAATAGGGCCTAAATAATTTTTAACTTTTATTTCTAAAGTCTCGCTTCAAAGTAAATGCATTTGCTCATTGTGACATAATTATACAAATAAGTAACACCCAACGCTCGCATTGAGATAAATAGTCAATTATTCCAATTTTGTGCCTCTATATAGACTGTTTTATCACAGACTTGATATAAAAGTTCTCTCTGTATAATCTGGTAAATTTTTTAAAATTTCGAGTTATTTATCCCCTAAACTCCTCTTATTTTATCTTATTACACTTTTTTGGCGGAAAGGGGATGAAAATAATTCCTGGTAGTAATTAAACGATATCTTTGTAGCAAGACAGCGACATCTTTATCAGAATTAAGCCGATGGACAGGCGCTGCTAATGATTTTGGTAAAAGAAAATTAGCGACAATACATCTACATAATATTAAAGAGATGTACCCGGACTGGACTCATGTTATTGTTAAAGTATCGCCTACGGGGAAACCGGTGAGTTTGAAAATAACTATCTTATCTTATAGGCATAGGATTTATTAAAGGGGTTACTCAATGCAGAAGTTTCTTTTGAAAATTATACTCCCAGGCTATTTAATTGGGTGCTTCGGTCCTGTTTGATATACTGCCCTTTAAATTCATAGAAAGAAAAATAAACATCAAGGCTTTCGCTGGCCCTTGCGGGCTGCCATTCCGAGCCATGTATAGGTACATACTTGTTTTATAACTTGTAAGAGTGAACTTCTGTAGTTTGCTAAAACTACTAAGTCACTTTAATTGAAATTACCATATCTATTAAGATACATCTAATAAGATACCGTACATCACGGTCTATTAAGACCGTGATGTACGATTTAGCCAGGCTAAAGTTCATCAACATCAATGGTACCAATGTTTTCTTCCTACATTTTCAATTGGCTTGCTTTTACTGCACCATACGGAAGATTTTTGAGTGTCATGATATGTTTACACCAAACTAGCTGTTGCCCGCGAATTTTCACTGATGCTTCGTTCCTATTAGTCGCAGCGTGATGTTATATAGCCTATAGCCTTCTTCGATTAATGTATTAGTTACCCAACAATGAAAGAAATTTATACATAGGACCAGTGGTTCCTAAGATTAGCGCGTTCAAACAAGCAAACTCTTTAGCTTTAGAATATTAGTATAGAAGATCATGAATTTCTTTAATAGCGATGACGATACAAGATATATTTTAAAATAATCTTAAAATGATGGGCTTCGTGGTCTAGTGGTTTATGTAACGGACCACCGTTCACGAGGTCTCGGGCTGGATTCCCGCACGGGATATTTATAATTGTCATACAAATGTTTGTACTGCGTCTCGTTTTTTTCTGTGTATTATGTATGTATTAAGTATGTATTTACAAAAGAAAATTAGTATATGTAGTATATCCATATTCTGGTACCCATAACACAAGCAAATAAGCTTAGCTAGGGACTAGAGGACGTTGTGTGAAATGTCAATGAATATTTTATTTATTTATTTTATTTATTTTCAGATAGTACTGAATGTAGATATTAACGATCATGCGTCAAGGGAAATCTTTATAGATATGCCTTCAGATTTTAGTTTTGGTAAAACTATTATAAAAAGCCAGACGGAACCCGATAGTTTGTATTACGAACTGATATTAAAAGGTTTTAATGTTGTACATCAAGCGTATTTATTGTACATAGAACCAATAAGTTGTAAAAGTGCGCAGTACCATGTGACAGCTGAAATGCATGTACCATGGGCGGCTAATAATGAAAACTATCATTATTTTACGTAAGTACAGCTTACACTTTTAAACAAAAACAAAACTAAGTTGGTGCACTTCATCCGTTTGGGAGCTATGATGTACTGACAGACAGAAGTGTAGGCATATAATATAGACAAACTAGTAAACCTAAAGTAATTTATTAATTTTGCAATTGACATGCAATGCTTTTACTTAATAAATTAAATTATGGTGGAAATAGTGATTACCGCAAGCGGGACTTGAACCCACGACCTCGTAATACCGTTCCGTAGCTCGATGGTCAAGATTGTTGCAAAACATTCTCGATAGATGGCGTTGTACGTAAAAAATACGATATAAACTCAGTGTAATATATATAATAAACTCAGTCAAAAATACGATATAAACTCAAGTGACGATTATGGTGGCCTAATTTGATTACTGAAAGCACGACCGCAATAAGCTCAGTTGGCAGAGCTACGGAACGGTATTCCGAGGACGTGGTATACTTATAACGGTATTCTTTTTCCATCATAATTTAATTTATTAGTAACACCTCTTTTTTTCTGCCGGGGGTTAAAGATACCTGATTATTATGTCCTTCTCTTCTTGCTTGGATCATTAACTTTCTACTATTGGGCACTGGCCTCCACCTGGAGAGTATAATGTGCTACGAGTGTGGAAATAAATAATACCCAGTTGAAAACCTAGAAGAAAGTAATAGCGAATTAAACTTACGCACTGAGGCTTCCATACCTGATTTACTACCGATATAACTAAGTTGGACCAACTTAACTTTTAGGGTTCCGTACCCAAAGGGTAAAAACGGGACCCTATTACTGAGACTTCGCTGTCCGTCCGTCCGTCTGTCACCAGGCTGTATCTCAAGAACGGTGATAGCTAGACAGTTGAAATTTTCACAGATGATGTATTTCTATTGCCGCTATAACAACAAATACTAAAAATAAAATAAAATAAATATTTAAGGGGGGCTCCCATACAACAAACATGATTTTGTTACCGTTTCTTGCTCGATACTAATAACGTTGCCTTATGTTGCATAGATAATGGTACGGAACCCTTCGTGCGCGAGTCCGACTCGCACTTGACCAATTTTTTTGTAGTTGCAATGTATATAACTGCCCACTTTTCAGCTCCAAAAATAAATTTGTATTATTAAAAAAATCTGCGTGTGAAATTATAATTGTAAGTTTCTATAGCTAATTTTTTTGACGGCTATGGGAATTCCTTACTTAATTACTTTTAATATTTATTTTTAGGCAATTGAAACGATCGCCAATGAAATTGAGATTATTTAAAAGTAACCCGAATATAACATATGGAGTAGATGCTACAGAACATGTGAAAGTAACTTTATTATTAGACCCACAGTGTACTTATACTATCAGGTAAGATTAGTGTTCAAATATTGGTTAGATTTATGTACAACTAGTTGCTGCACGCAACGTAAGCATAGAATTTTACTTTTACTCGGACACTACACATTAATGATGACTTATTCCGTTTTATATAACTTATCAAATATGATAGAAATCGCCTTGTCTAATCGTTTTTGATGTGGATATATGTACATGATAATGGAGCGGGATGTATGACAATCTTTTTCCTGCAATAGTTATTTAATTAATCAGTGTAATAATTATTGGATTGATTTATTGTAGTTTTCAAAGTACTTAATAATATCTTTTAATAGGTGCTATGAAAACTAGAAAAATATCCGCATTAAAATCCGATTACAGGGTCATAGGGTCAAAAATAACGACTTTGTTTTATAAAAAGTAATGATTCTGACTAGCTTTAACTTGAAATTTATTAGCGTTAAGCACTCTATACAATTTATAAATAATTAATATTTTTTTTTATTATATTTAAAATAAATTGTATATAATAACATGATGTAACTCTTTTCAATTTTAGTCCCTTTTTGTTTCAAAAACCCCCCTAAGAATTGAAACTTTTCGAAACTAAATCCCAACTACGCTAATAAGTCTTACACAAGTAGAAACTCGTCAAAAGTTTCCTACAGGTCGGCAACGTGCGAGTAGTACCTCCGGTGTTGCAAACTTCCATAGGCTACGGTAATCGCTTACCATCAGGCGAGCCGTATGCTTGTTTGTCACCCTTGCAGTATATGTAGGTGTGGGTGTTGTTAACGTGGACAGTGGACAGTGTAACAGTGGACTTACGTTTTTATAGTCTGTTTATTCTTATTATTTATACACAACACATACACTTACTTTAATTTACAATGTTTATCATCAAACAGTTTATAATAATATTACAACAAATATCGCGAATTATCCGGCGTGCACTTGGTTTGTATAAGTCTATACGAGAGAGATTCCTCGTAGTGATTTCTTCGAACGTGAAAGGAGACTGGTTCTTCTAGCCGAGCCACAATAACATAATTCTATCTTCAAAATATACATCAATTTCAAATCCAACTATGTGTTATCTAGACGACGCGATGTCCTAGAATAAATTTTTAATTATAATTTTTATTTGAGTAGCCCACAATACATATGTATATATAAAAAAAAAAATTCATTTGATTTCAGTATATCACCATCATGGTACTATCGATTAGCACAATTAGTTCGTAACTATACTCCAGTAATAGTACCCTATGTAGCTGCAATCGTGCTACTTGCAGCCAGAAGTAATCTGATGCATTTACGAGACAAAGGCTCTTGTGTGTCGATTCACAGGGCATTAGCGAGTGAAGGCGTTAAACCGTATTATGCACTAGTCTTTGCTAGATTAGCGGCAACTGTATTGGCGTAAGTATTTGTAATATTCCATTTAATAATCCACTCAGTTCAAAAACTAAAAAACGCGCTTGAAAATCCTAAATATTTTCTTAAATCATCGGTCCTTGATATATTATTATTATGTGCAAAATTACAGATCAATCCAACTACTGCAAGTGGGTGGAAATCGCTTTCAAAAATTCCGTTACATAGATTAATACATTGATAGATATATACCAAACTTATAATTATAAGCCTGTTAAAAACTAATAATTGTAAACATAGGTCGGAATTAGGTACAATTGTTTATCTTCTAGTATCGCGATGTTGATATTAATATGGACCTTCTTCTAATAGATTGTCCGGTCGTTAAGCGGGGAGTGACCGAAAAATATGTCCAAAAAATCTGCACATGCACAATCTAACTTCACCTAAATCTGATCTCTGCTAATTAAGAGGATACAAAAATAGCTTCGTGCATTTTTCTACGTACGAAGTTTTCATTGTTTCTTTAGATTGAATGGATAGAGCTCTAATTTTTAAGTATATGTTTTTTCAATATATGATGTAGGATCGCATAAACTCAGAAACGCGATTGAAAAAAGTTTTCTCGATAGAAAATCTTAGCGAAACAACCTCTCCAATTTTTTATTTTTTTCATTTGTCGGTCTATTATCGCGTATTAACCAATGAAATAACTTTAAAAACAGAAGTAACTATTAAATATAGAAACACGTAAATCAGAATTAAAATATATTTAGTAGATTTTGAGTAAACAAAAAAAATATCCCTAATTCTTCATTTTCTATACCTACTAGCTGTGTTAATATGTACATGTCGACGATAATATTGATGTAGGCCCTTAAAAACGCTTAAATATAAAATATATTGGTTCTGAAAATTCGTTATTTATTTTTTTAATTATTGCTTTAATCATCGTTTCATAGTAAAAGTTCAAAACGGGCCTCCAGCTGGACCAGTAGCTGTTTCCTGCGACTTCGTATGCGTGCAATTTAACAACAAATCCCTAACAAATTATCTAAAAAAACATCCTCTATAACTACTCTATCTATTAAAAAAACGCATTCAAATCTGTTTCGTAGTTTTGAAAACATAAGCTTACATAGGAACATATATACAAATATGATAAATATAGATTCTGATTTCAATAGCCTTAAAATCGTACTATATACCACACTTTGAACTTTCCTTAACATAACTTGTAATAAAGTAATTTATTTATTTTGCAATTGACATGCTATGCTTTTACTTAATAAATTGAATTATGGTGGAAAAAGTGATTACCGCAAGCGGAACATGAACCCACGATCTCGGAATACCGTTCTGTAGCTCTTCCAACTGAGCTTATTGCGGTCGTGCTTTTCAGTAATCAATTAAGCCACCACATTCGTCACTCGATTGAGTTTATATATTTTTACGTACAACGCCATCTATCAAGATGCTTTGCAACAATCTCGACCAACCACCTAGTACGAATACAAATGGGTTGAAAATAATGACGCGACGTTCATTACTAAAGTAATTTATTAATTTTGCAATTGAGATGCTATGCTTTTACTTAATAAATTGAATTATGGTGGCAAAAGTGATTACCGCAAGCGGGACTTATATAACTTGTAATTTCATTTCAGGTCCGTTCCCATTTTATCATTTTTATTAGAAAACGCCAGTTCGAATAATTTAGAGCTACACTACTTTATAAAATCTTTACTAGTGCTGCCAGTTTATATGACGGCTCTGGGTATTGTAAATGTGGCAATGGCCGCTGTGCTGGCCGTCATGGTGTTTTCTTCACAAATAGCGCATCGATTATTTTTCAGGTATGTTAAAGTTATTTGATTAAATATATTATTTATAGTTTGTTCGATTATCATATTATTTTTTAGTTCAAAAACGTTAGTATTAAGAGGGCACTCCATAATGGAATGAAAGATTGTATCTACAATCCTGCTACTCGGTATTTAGCGCTAGAAAATTTCCTTCATTATGAGGGCTGAGCCTTAACCCGTCAAAGCTTGTTAACTTCTGTCAAAATTAAAATATTTTCAGACTTGTCTAGGGAAAAGCCATATTTTGGTTAAATGTCTGCAATTTTTGAGGTATTTGTCCGAGATCAGTAATATAAGATGGCAGCCCTAGTTTGTGATGAATATCAAGTTCAAATTTGTAAGTTTATTGTTTAATTATAAGTTTTCAGGCTCTTGCTGATGTGGCTATGTACTGATAATAATACATAAATACATAGTAATTAATATCAGCTGACTTAACAGACAGCTCTGAGTTGAAATGGAGTGGATGCATTGAATACATTCTTAATCCGCCAACTTAGAAGATTTAAATACTTTCAATCTTTATTTCCTCACTCTAGGATAATGTGGCGAGGAAGCTCCAGCCTTGCTGAGAAAATGGCGTCTGGATTACAAAAAGTGCCCATGTTAGTGACTGGCTCGCTACTTTTTGGAGCGCCTTTATCTTGTGGAGCAGCCGCACTTGTCGCTGGAGCTGCTTTCTATGCGTTTATGGTTTGTATTAATTTATATATTATTTTGACAAGTCTCGTGGTTGAGTGGTTCATGTAACGGACTGCCGATCAAGAGATCACCGGTTCGATTCCCGCTCGGGACAATCATTTGTGTGATTTTTCTAATTTTCATACAAATGTTTGTACTGCGTCTGGTTGTTCCTATGTATTATAAGTATGTATTTACAAAAAATAAGTAGCATATGTATTCTATCCGTATTCTGGTATCCATAACACAAGCATATAAGCTTAGCTTGGGACCAGAGGACGTTGTGTGAAATGTACATGAATATTTATTTATTTATTATATATTTGCTTTGTAAAACACCCTCGAAATGAAAATTTCCAAAACGTAAAAAAAATCTCAATGTTTTAGGGTTCCGTACCAAAAAATAAGACGGGGCCCTATTACTGAATGTTTGCTGTCCGTTTGTTTCTCCATCTGTCACCAGACTGTCTCTGGAACGCTGATAGCAAGAGAGCTAAAAATTTTACAATTTAAGCAAATCAGTTGATGCTATGACATAAAATACTCATCATCATTATTCTCCCGCTGATATCCCGTTATTTGGGGTCAGGAAATCGACAAATATGTGATAATAACGATACCGAACCATTCGTGTGCGAGTCGCAACTCGTATTTGACCGGCTTTTCAATTTACATCTTTTACAGATTTGATGATTATTTTTATTAAATGACTTTTTTTAGTTGTCTAAAATGTATGAAGAGTACTTAGAAGACTATGTATATAAATTAATGGCTAAAATAGCATCAAGAGTGTGTCGTATGTTTAAAAATAAAAAGTCAACCAAGGAGGACGAGACAAATCTTGTGAAAGCAGATTTAACTGCTGAATTATCTAGTCAAAATAACGAACAAATTATAAATAAGAATGACAAAGAAAATATTATTGATGATACAAAACAATTAGTTGCTGTAGATAAATCGAATGATAATAGTGATAAAATTGTAGCGTTAAATTCTAAAAATGTTAGTAAAAGTAAGGATGTGACATCACAGAAAGAGTGTGAAACAAAAAATAAATTAAATAGTTATCGTTCAGATTTAGACGAAGATTTGAATAATTTGAATTTTCATATGATGATGTTCTCAATGTGGTCGGTTGTGACTCTAGTCAATGTGCCCGCCTTATTGACGTGGGCTAGGAATTTCTCGTAAGTATTTTTATACTATTTTGTAGCTTATTTTCAGCACAAAAAATATTCCACTGTTAGGCATGAACGTCTAATGTATCGAAAATATCTTCTTCTTCTTCTCCAGCCCATTCACGTCCCACTGTTGGGCACGGACCTCCTCCACTTCAGGAGGGGTTATGGTCTACTGTGCCGCGCTGACCAGGCGTGTTAGCACAGGGTTTATTTTCAAGTTTTCCGTCTCACACAGAAGTTGTTATCTGTGTGCAATATCCCTTAGCTATCTTTTACAGCACCCTTGGGAGGAGATGGGGTGGTGACACTTGTATTCTTAATCCGTCACCACACGTCGGAAATATATTTTAGTCTAATGAATTTATGTTGACTAGACGTATTGGTATATCCATGTGGTGACGGATTAAGAATACAAGTGTCACCACCCCATTTCCTTCCCAGGTTGCTGTAAAAACCAGCTAAGGAATATTGTACACAGATAACTTCAACTGTAAAAGGCGGAAATCTCAAAAACAAACCCTGTGCAAACACGCCTGGTCAACGCGGCACAGTAGACCATAATCCCTCCCAAATTTTTTTGGTGTAAACTAATTTCTAAATATTAATATTTAAATTAAATTCGTTTTTATTTATTTCAGTTATAGTATGGTATTAAAACCAGATACCTCATACCACACTGGACTAGTAATGTCTGCTTGTTCAGCATATATATGGCAACTTGATGGCCCTAGGAAAAATTTGTAAGTGTTTTGTTATTTGCTAAATAAATATCGCATGCATTATCCACATTATTCTTTCACTGAACATAAATAATGAGATACCCAATTCCGACCTCTGGTCATCTATACATAATATGTATTATAAAGCTGAAGCGTTTGCTTGTTTGTTTAAACGGGCTAATCTCAGGAACTATGGGTCCGATTTGACACATTTTTTCAGTGTTGGATAGTACACTTAACGAGGAAGGCTATAGGCTATATAACATTACTCTGCGACCAATATTAGCGAGGCAGCAATGAAAAATGTTGCAAAAACAGGATTTTTTTTCTAAATTCCACGCGTATGAAGTCGCGTGCAACAGCTAGTGTATTATATTTTACTAGCTGTTGCCCACAACTTTGTATAAGCCTGGAATTCACAAAATAAAAAAAAATCTTAACAAATTATACAAAAACAAAAAACATAATCAAATTAAGCCACCACATTCGTCACTCGATTGAGTTTATATATTTTACGTACAACGCCATCTATCAAGATTGCTTTGCAACAATCTCGACCAACCACCTAGTATTCTTTACAGAATTACTGAAAAGCACGACCGCAATAAGCTCAGTTGGAAGGGCTACGGAACGGTATTCCGAGGTCGTGGGTTCAAGTCCCGCTTGCGGTAATCACTTTTTCCACCATAATTCAATTTATTAAGGGTTTATCTATTTTTACAGGAAACATTATGACGCAATATCAGCGTTACTATTTACAATGGCAGTATTCATCTTAGTAATGGGTCCACTATCTTTAACTATAGTCAATTATGGTGTGACTTTTATGTTCACTATTATAACTATTCAACAAATGTGGGATTTTGAAGAAATATCCGAAGATGCCTTAAATGAAACGCAAGAAAATACCAGTGACCCCGATCCTAAATCCAAAGAAAATGATGAACATTCTGAAACATCTAATCCAAGTACATCTAACGATAATTGCAATGTATGCAATGAAAATAGAATCTTCAATATATTTAGTAAACTTAAAGAGAAATTTGATTTTACAGAAAATTTATAGGTCCATGTTCTATTTATATGTTGTGTTTGATGTGTTGTGTGACGAGTCAACTGTTATTAAGAAATGTACATATTGTATGTTTGTAATCACAGATTTGCCATATAAGTGAGTATGTGTTCAATCTTAGACACGTAACTTTAGCTTGGCTAAATCTTATTTCATAGACTAATAACGTTTCATATTACATATAGCCTGTATCAAAGACACACTGATACATATTCCACCGATTCCCCACACACATAAATGTGGCTTATAGCCTGGTGACTCATATAGCCATAGTCACACTCTGTGTTGGCAATTGAGTATTAGAATATTGTGAATAGCTTATTCACAGTATTCTAATACTCAATTGCCAACACAGAGTGAGTCCAAACTTAATAAATTAAGGGCGTCACAAACGACATATTAACATAGCGAGAAAGAGACAAATGTATATAGAAAAAATGTGAGGTGTGAAAGAGACAGATATATCTGTCGGTGACGTCATAAATATAGATACATCTCGGTATATTAATATCTGTCTCTTTTGCGCCCTGTATTTTTTATATATACATCTGTCTCTTTCTCGCTATATTAATAAGTCTGATGAGGATTCGGTCACAGATCACTTCAAATAGATTGAGCATTACGAGAAAAATTACGTGCGTTTTCTTGGCATAGTCTCGTAATGCTCTATCTACCCGCAAAGCTGTTCTCATACATATAATATGCTTGTTAGTGCGTTTGTTCGATGTGCGTTGATCGCCCTACTTGCTGTATTCTTTTATTTTCATTAGTTTAACTTTTCTTACGTTTATTACTTATTATTGCCAGATGAACTGAACGCGAATATTAATCTTATGGTGCTAGATAATTAACTATTTATTTATAGTTGTTTAAATTAAAAAAAGTTAATATTCTCTAACTTGCGTGACTCATTTGCTTAAACAAAACTACTTTTTACAGATTTAGATGTATGTGTTTTAAATTTTTCATTAAAAAATTTAAGTTCTTACCCATAAATAATATTTAAAGCTACTAAGAGATTTAGTCCTGAATAATACTGTTATACACAAAAAGGAAATATTATATTTACTCATATACTAAGTCAAAAAACAGATTCTACGCTATTGTCTTTGTAATCTATTATTTTAAATTAGAAATTTTGTACCTAGTTTTAGGTAATTACATAAATTAAATTCTACACAACCACAGAATTATTTCTACACAACATTGTACCTGTTGTTTTGTACTGTTAAATAAAATATGATTAAATTCAAATAAATGTGTTTACTTTGAAATCATTTCATCCTGTTAATAAGACTCCAAATAGAATACCATTTAAAACAGTTCACAAAAAGGAAGCAAAAATTTTTAATCATTTTGATTATGATTTCAAATTTGATGATGACTTTCCTTTATTTTACTTTTGTTACATTATATTAGTTGTGCAGCCAGCCACTGGTTAATAACAGTCATGGTAATAATTCTTGGAATGGATAGGTACATAATAAAAAAAATTAATATTCATTCACATTTCACACAATAAAAAAAAAACTAAAAATTTTACTGTAGAGTACAATAAATTTTCATATTTATAAATCTAAAATCACATAAATATTTTTTTTTCCCCTTTGTGCTTTAATGTCAGATCAATGAGGGGTTTTGATAAGTGTATTACATTTTAGTATTGAAATTTATTATTCTAATGAGCATAATTATTTTAATTAAGCAATAATAGGCTACAAAATTATGATTTTTGTAAAAGTACTTCACCATCAGATTTCTTTATCATTACTCTGTAAATATTAATTATTTTGTTGCGATAATAAAAGAGAATATACCTTAATTACTATTATTTATTATAAACGAAACATTTACATAGATATTAACATAGTAAGCCTACTTCTTCCCTTTCTTGCCAGATGGTTTCTCTTCGTTGTTTCTAGGATTCTGCCAGTTTAGAGCGTTACGACGATACATGGGCCACGGAGGTACAGTCAAGATCGCCGCTAAAATAAATCCAGCTCCAAGGATATAAACTGATTGTGAAAATTGCTGAACGATATATCCCCACACGAAGCCGACTATGCTGAACAACGTTATAATGGCTCTGTATAACTTTTCTGCCTTAGCTTGTCCAACATAATCAATATGAGTTGGTATAGATGTAAAAAAATCCATATTGAATACGATTTCGTTTCAGTAATGCAGCAATTTTAATAATTAGATTTCGTTTCAACACAACAACAATTTTATTTTGACAACCAGATGGGCAACGTCAAAAGGACACGTCACAATGCAAAATATAGATTAATAGAGAAATGTAAGTATCAGGTAGTACTCTATGCAGGTAGTAGACCGAGATCCAAAAGGTGAATTCGATGACTTATGTTCTCAGCGCCGAAATATATTGGTTAAGGTAGCCTATGTACTTACTAAAATACCCGCATATCTGCCCATCGGCCGATTTTCAGCAATTTAATCCTAAAATCTGATGAAAATTTTACAGTTTTTTTTATTTGTAAGGGTTTAAAATTACGTTCATTATAGAAAAATAATCCTAATTATTTAAGTATTTAAAAAAAATAGTTCATCCGACTTCATGTGCCCTTGAAATTAGAGGGTTTTTCTCGATTTCTCAGGAGATAACCATCAGATCCAGACCTAGTGCCAATGAAACCACCAGCTTTCAAAAAGAAAATGGATTAATTAAAATCGCTTCGCTCAGTTAAAAGTTTACTACGTTACTTTGAACAAAAACTGCAAAGGTTAAAGTCAAAGTCAAAGTCAAAATATTTTATTTCAAGTTGGCATGTTTTACAAGCTCTTTTGAAACGTCAGAAACTAGGTGTCTGTTCCAAACGCGGATCCTATGGAGAAGAACAGACAAGAAACTCCATGGTTTTTTTTTCCCCTAATATTTTTATAACTTTGTTTAAGGTAACTTAGTTTAGAGGGATGAGTAGTCTCATGACATGTGTATGTTTCTGTAAGCTGACAGACAAATAAAATTGGATCGGCCAGTCATCCATAAAATAGTAGGTATTGAAATTTATTATACAGCCATAGCAAAGAGTTACCGAAGATTCTGATTGCTAACAATAGGTTTAATTTTAATCACATTTTAGCATCCAATTGTTTACAAACAGCCGACGGGACAGAAGTGTGGGCATTTTTACAACGAAAGTACGTCCAAGAACTACCTTATTCAATCTCGGTGGAATAAATCAACAGGAGCACATGCTGTTTGCTTTGATAAAATACTACCGCGTCGGCTAGGTGCAGAAGTAACGCACACAAACAATATAACGTAAATAAAAATCACCGTATGCGCACTAAAACACGACTGTGTCCATACTCAAATAGTAAGTTCATTGTTCTCATACTTTTTTGCCTTGTAATGTCAACACCTGTTGGATTATACATATTTTCATCTCTGCGAAAATACTCGTAAGTAAAAGGAACCCTTTATCGGATCTTAGTCTATTGGTTTTGATGAGTTGTTCTCATAAAGTTGTAGTTAGAGTTTTCTGGAAATAATCAAAGTTCATTAAAGCTGTGTTAAAAAATAAATAAATATAAAAGGATGAAGGTACAAACAATGAGTTTTTTATATTCCACACCTAAAATGTGAATACTATTTTATGTTAGTATTTTTTTTTTCAACACTGAACGCGAGTGCGCTAAGCACTCTGCTGGTGCATTTGAAAACTAATTCATGTTCCAATTAAGCGTCAGCATAGTTCAGCATTGTGCGGCACTGAGTCGCATTATGCTCTGCAATTGGAAAACTAGCAGTTTCTGCCATGAAGGTATAGTATCTTCATGGTTTCTGCCTACCTCCTTGGGAAAAAGACGTGTAAGCAATAATATGAACTATAGTGTTTAGGAAGCCTGTATGATGAAGATAATTCATTTATTTATATTAATTAATATAGTATTACTAGCTGTGCCCCGCGGTGTTACCCGCGGTAAAAAGGATATTAATTAGTTCATTTTCTATTCCATTGTACATTGGAAAGTTTCATGAAAATCCATCCAGTAGTCTTTACGTGAAAGCACAATAAATATTCTTACATAACCAAACATTGGAGTACGGATAGAAGACCGAGGAAACGTTCGCGTTGCTCAGCCAACAATTTAAGTATTTTATTTTATAGCGCGTAATTCTTGTTTCGCATATCTCCTAAGATATTCATTTAAATTGTATGCTATAAAGAGCAGTTATAATCTATATTAATTGCGTAAGCTAACTAAGCTATTTAATTTGATGAAAAATATTACTATATACACATAAATAGCTTTTGAAAACACCCTATTGAATTAGATAATTTTTTCAACATTATTATGGGTACAGCGGGTTTCCCTTAAAAGATAGACATATGCCCTCGCGGACTTTTTTGAAGAACTATAGGTAACAAACAATTCCTCCATAGATTAGTTTGTTGTACCTCACATAGATAAGGCAGCGTTTTTATTTATAGCTCGCGCGCGTCCGAGTTTCTCGGCAAATTTTATCATATCTCATTCAATATACAGCAAACCCCAACAAATTATGCAAAAAAGCCATCCTGTTGAACCATTCTATCTAATAAAAAAAACCGCATCAAGATCCGTTGCGTATTTTTGAAGATATAAGCTCACATAGGGACATACAATATATAAAAATTACGACTTTGTTTTATAAGAAGTAAAGATAAAGATTGCGTACTCGATATCATAGCTTTCATTATTAAAATTTGTGATATAGAAAATTGTGAATGTGAGAAAAGAGGAGTGAATTAATTAATAAACGATAACGTATTGCAAAGGATATTCTATTACAAAAAGAAGCCTGCTTTCATGAACTGACGATAAAAGTGGTTGAAACCAATTTCGCGAACGCAGTCGTATGCAAAACTAGTATATTATTAAAATTGTTACCGGGTAACTTTTGCAGATGTTTATAGCAACACTTGTACACTCAAACCGTCAGTCGATTGTCAACATTCAGTACGATCAGACTCATTAGGTTAATTTTTAGTTAAACAACAAAGATAATTAGTTTTATTTTCTAAAAGTACAATACACAAAATTAAGAAACAAAATGACAACTTTCAAGCAAGTTCCTCTCACATGTGGTGGCCATACCAGACCAGTCGTGCATGTGGATTTTAGTGACGTTACAAAAGATGGATATTATTTAATTTCGGCATGTAAAGGTAAGTTTGAATACAAAATTATTGTCATTGTGCCCTTTCACCTTGGCCTATATTAAGGCGGAAGTCTTGCAAGTGTGGTTGAATCCGTGGGTAGCGATTTTGAGTGACAGATGTTGGTGACAAGATGTGTACGAAAGGCCTTCACTTTTCTTCTTTGTGTGTCCGTTTGTCCAGTGTGCATATTATGCATGTTGTGACCTTCTCTTTCCGGACATGCAGGAAGTGCCTTGAGTATCCACTGTAGTTTCCTCAGCTGTTTACCTTGATGCCGGCGCGTGCTTTTATACACGCACTAGCATGACATACCAGTTTCATTAAGCTTGAGTTAATGGATTGTTATGTGCATGAAATTTTGTTCCTATATTGAATGTTGACATTTCACCTGTTGTTGATTACCTTGTGCTCACTCAAGGTTTTTTATAAGTACTTGACATTAATGTTTACTATATGGTAGGGCTTGCAAACATGTTACTGAGTTACTTTCAATAAATTACAAGGAAAATTGTCAATAACAAATACAACTGCCTTCCTGCTTTTATGCATTTAAAATCTGATAATTATTTCATGGAATGATTATAGGTTTTTTAAATGTAACCATGCTCAATAAAATGCTCAGATAATATATTATGTGATATTATATTATATTATTCTTATATTACTGCTGTATAAATTACCACTTAGAAACAAATAAAAAAAGTTATGATTAATTCTTCTTTGAACTTGGCATAATAAACAAATTAAAAAAAATATATGAATAATGAACCTTATGTGTATAATATATATATTTTTTCTTTTTTTTAAATATTGGGCCATATATTTTTTGCTTTTACACTATTATACAAGATCATAATATATCTAGTTACTTCCTGATTTTATAATCATGATGACTATTATTTTGACATTATTAAGGTTTAAATAAAATTAGACTTGACTTGAAAATTAGGCTAAGTATTTATAGCATATAGTATTTATAGACGGGCCTCGTGGTGTAGTGGTTCTGGTAACGGACTGCCGATCAAGAGGTCGCGGGTTCGATTCCCGCTCGGGACAATCATTTGTGTGATTTTTCTAATTGTCATACAAATCTTTGTACTGCGTCTGGGTGTTCCTATATATTATAAGTATGTGTTTACAAAAAAAAAGTAGTATATGTATTCTATCCGTATTCTGGTACCCATAACACAAGCATATAAGCTTAGCTTGGGACCAGAGGACGTTGTGTGAAATGTCCATGAATATTTATTTATTTATTTATTTATTTAAGCAACATATTTCTATCACTAAAACAAGCTATTGTGTCTTTTATGTATGTATTTTGGTAATATATGTATTATTTTATGCTTATTAGAATCTTACTAGAATTGATTTTCCTTTGTTTTGTACTTATAAGTGTATTGCTAGTTGTCTATATTAATAGCATAATTTTTAGAGTGAAATAAATTCTATTTCTTGACGGGCTTCGTGGTCTAGTGGTTCTGGTAACGGACTGCCGATCAAGAGGTCGCGGGTTCGATTCCCGCTCGGGACAATCATTTGTGTGATTTTTCTAATTGTCATACAAATGTTTGTACTGCGTCTGGGTGTTTCTATGTATTATAAGTATGTATTTACAAAAGAAAAGTAGTATATGTATTCTATCCGTATTCTGGTACCCATAACACAAGCGTATAAGCTTAGCTTGGGACCAGAGGACGTTGTGTGAAATGTCCATGAATATTTATTTTTATTTATTTATTTATTTCTACTATAGTTTTTTTTTGTTTTCATTCATTACAATATTAGGTAGTTACTTAACCATCATTAAAAAAAAGGAGATTTTGAATTCGTCTCTGTGTTTATTTTATATTTGTTACCTCATAACTTTTAATTGGGCGAAGTGATTTTAATGATATTTTCTAACACTTGCGCGACTCATCTGTTTAAATAAAAGTACTTTTTACGGATTTAGACGCGTATATTTGTTTTAAATTTTGGCCCGACGTTTCGGAAGTAAAAAGTAGTTTTGATTTTAATGATTTATTTGAAAACTGGTGTTTCCCATATGGTCCCATTGGCACCAGGTCAGGATCTGATGGTTATCTCTTGAGAAATCGAAGAAAACTCTAATTTCAAAGGCACATGATGTCGGCTGAACAATTTTTTTTTTTAAATCCTTAATTATTTTTGTTCATTTGATTTCTAATATACAATTGTATATGCCTTAATTTATTAGTTTGTAGTATTTTACCTTGTTTTTGTATGTTATTTCTATCTGTAAATAGTATATTATGTTAAAACAATAACAATATTATCTTGTTGGCTGATTGTGTTCTTGATTTAATTATACCTGTTATCTAGTTACAGCTGATATTATTGTTTACTAACTATTGCATGCGACTTCGTTTGCGTGGAATACCATTAAAAAAGCACATTAAAATCTGATTCATACTTTCTAAAAATTAAACTTACATAGGAACGTACATACAAAAATAACGACATTGTTTTATCTTTATATATATAAATCTCTGTACGTGTGTTTGTAATTGAACTCCTCCTAAACGTTTGGACCGATTTTGATGAAATTTGTTGTGTGTATTCAAGGGGGTTTGAGGATGGTTTAGATTCACAATTCGCTGGACCGATTTTGATGAAATTTTTTGTTGTTGATTTTTACACAGAATTGTATGGCAAAACAACGTTTGCCGGGACAGCTAGTAATAAAGTGAGGATAAAGATATTAATTGCTAGTTATAATTTCCAAACTGAAAAATGTGCTCGAAATTACTGGATATTTTTTTAAATTATTGCATTGAAAGAATTTAACAACCCAACTCGTTATTCTATTACATAGATAGATATCGTATGTATCTTGTATGTGTCCCATGGGGGTAGGCAGAGACTATAGAGCGCCATCTGCTACGATCCAAACTTACTTCCTTGGCTTCATCCACACTCATACATCTGGTCATACATGCCCGACGGTTGTAAGTGCTACGCACTTGCCCCTTTTGGAGTATCCCGGCGATGACATCGGAATATATTTTTCGCGGGCGTCCTCTCCTAGCATCTTCACGTACCTCCGCCGTGTATATTGCCTTTCGTTAATCGTCTCTCATCCATCCTCTCCACATGACCAAACCATCTAAGCATACTTTAAAAAGGTGTTAATAAAAATCTGTTATTTATATTTGTTTTTTATTGTTAATAAAAAACTGTGTTTTTTTATTAAATCGCGTCTTTGTACACTATAGATATCCTGATATAGTTATACTTTGTTTACAGATGGCAAGCCCATGTTGCGACAAGGTGAAACAGGCGATTGGATTGGTACATTCGAAGGTCACAAAGGAGCTGTGTGGGGAGTAGCTTTGACACAAAACGCTAACTTAGCTGCTAGTGGTGCAGCAGATTTTTCAGGTAACCAGCAACTTTATAATCTCTGTCTACCTACATGGAAGGCGTGACGGTATGATAATGATATTATGGATTTATTTTTTCTAATTATTATTATTTATTAAAAAAAATTAAATAAATGTGTTCAATTTGTTTGAACTATTGCCTTGTCATTGGATCTTAATAAGTGTGCGAAATTTCTGATCAGTGACGGCTGCAAGTGGGTGAACATCACTTTTAAAGATTCCGTTACATAGATTTACACATGGAAGATACAAACCAAGTTAATTAAAAACGTTTTGAAAAGAGGAAAATTTTATGGGTTCGCGGGACCGACATGCACGACTTTTTGCGAATGTGTAAGCTTATGTATAATAATATGAATACATTAGTGATAAGTTTTCATTTCTGTAAATAGGCGCTATGATGGCCAATGGTACCAATTCTATATGCACAACTAAACTAACATTAACTAAAGAATGAAAATGACTATGTCGTATTTTGATTAAGTGGCTATTTCGTTGTGCACATTTTTATTAATAAAAATCTTTAGTCTTTATAATATACATATATCCAAATAAAAAAGTTCAGTTAACATTGCCGAATTGTGTTATATGTATCAACTTTCGTTTTTAGTTAAGTTTAGTTGTGCATGTAGAATCGCTACCAATATTTTTTTATTTATCTACAACTCTTTTTAGCAAAACTATGGGACGCTAGATATGGTGAAGTGGTCCACACATTTGACCACGAACACATAGTAAAAAGCGTCAACTTTAATGCGGATGACACAATGCTGCTAACCGCCAGCAATGAGAAACTTATACGAGTATATGATTTAAATAAACCTGAGGCTGGACGTGAGTTATTTATTTATTACATATCATTGTTTTATTATAGTTACTAAGAGTACCTATACAGGGTATATATATACTATCATTGCTATTATTTGACTACGTCGTTTTAAGAGGATACCAAAACAGCTTCGTGCATTTTTCTACGTACAAAGTTTTCATTGTTTCTTTAGATTGAATGGCTAGAGCTCTAATTTTTAAGTATATGTTTTTTCAATATATGATCTAGGATTGCATAAACTCAGAAACACGATTGAAAAAAGTTTTCTCGATAGAAAATCTTAGCGAAACAACCTCTCTAATTTTTTATTTTTTTCATTTGTCGGTCTATTATCGCGTATTAACTAATGAAATAACTTTAAAAACATAAGTAACTATTATATATAGAAACACGTAAATCAGAATTAAAATATATTTAGTAGATTTTGAGTAAATAGGAAAAGTATCCCTAATTCTTCATTTTCTGTGCCTACTGGCTGTGTTAATATGTACGTGTCGGCGATGATATACGATAATATTGATGTAGGTCCTTAATACAATCTAGGGTTATAAATAAGCTAAAATACCTGGCATACTAGAGACGGTACAATATCTATATTCAATAACAAAACACCCAAACAACTTGGCTAAAGCTTTGATGGCAGAAAATCCCAATCGCAGACTCAAATGGAAAATGCCCCAGGACACTTTACTATAGTGCCTGTGATATAAAGTAGGATGCGACATTGGTTGCATACCAAGCATGTCATTATTTATAATACCAACAAACCTACTATTGAATGTCCCAGAAAGGAGACAGATTGTAGTACAAGAACAACAACAACAAAAAAAGTGTTGATTTAATGAAGCTAAGAAAACGCCCTTGGTTATACACTTATTTTTGTTTATTGATACCAAAATAACTAAAATAGGTAGCAAAACTCCATGTGAAACTCTATAGGCTATAGGTTAACTTTTTTTGTAAGAGATCTTATAAAAAAAAATCCTGATAACATCTCGGCATTATTTACGAGCGTTGAGTAACCCTAAGATTCTTCTTAACCCATTAATGTCCAACTACCACTATTGATTGCGGTTCTCACCTTTGAGAAGGTATTTGGTCCACTGTGCCACTGTGACCAGACGTGTTGGCAAAGAGTTTAGTTCGAGTTCTCCAACTCTCACAGTTGATGTTAGCTGCTTATATCCCCTAGCTGGTTTTTACAACACCCTGGGGTGGTGACGCTTATATTCTTAATACGTCACCACACTGATAAAATACGCGATATATTTTATATTGCTATAGATTTTTTACTATTGTTTGTCATTAAACTTAATTAAAATGGTACGTGTGTTTAACAAGATTATAGCATCGAATGTTTTTATAACTTAGCTTACTGCAATAGGATTAGTTTATATTATACTAGCGTTGATCGCACCTTCGTACGCGTGAAATTGAGAAACGTTTGGTTTCTTTTTTCGTAACAAATTATTCAAAGTCAAAGTCAAAATTTTTTATTTCAAGTTGGCATGTTTTACAAGCTCCATTGAAACGTCAGAAACTAGGTGTCTGTTCCAAACGCGAATCCTATGGAGAAGAACAGACAAGAAACTCCATGGATTTTTTTTATTCTCTTCATTTGTTTTAATTTTTTTTTCATTAATATTATACATTAATAATAATTATACATTATAATTATTAGTATCAGGGGTGTAAGAATGATGCCGATTAGTACTATCACGACTAACTAAAACTAACTTAATAATAAAATAGCCTTGTTGGAGCAAATCGTCCAGTCCCAGCAGAAGGCACCCGTTCACGAGTATAACGCACACATCAGCCCCGCACAACTTGACCATTTTGTAGGGAACCGTGCGACCCGACGTGCAACGCTACCAACTTCGAGACATTTCAGTGAGCATGACGAACTCGCTCCGTGGCACAGTACACAAAGCAAACAAAAAAGCCATCCTCGTGAACTTCTCCATCTATTAAAAGAAACCGCATTTAAATCTATTGCGTAGTTTTAAAGATATAAGTTCATATAGGGATATACATACAAAAACAACGACTTTGTTTTATTATAAGTAATGATTTATATTTTGTGTTGATAGCTGTGGAGAAATTCAGCGCACATACGAACAGTATAAGACATGCAGTTTTCCTGCATAATTCACGTATAGTGAGCGTGAGCGATGACCTTACAATGCGAGTCTGGGACCGTAATAGTGGACAGGTAATTTAAACTTCTGTTTGATATCTAGAGGGTCATGAATCATGTGACATTACTAAATATTTGCTGAGGGGATTTTATCATAGACTAGCTGGCCCCGCAAACGTTGTTTTGCGATACCAAAAAAAAAGTAAAAAAAAAATTAAAATTAAAGAACTATAAACCTCACGGAGCCCGAGACCTTTCCAACGAATGCAAAACCGTGGTAATCGGTTCGTGCGTTCTGGAGTTATAGCGTCAGGAAGGAAAACCCGACTTATTTTTATATAGTAGATTATATTTTTAAACAACATAATATATAATTTCACTCTTATTACCTGTATCTTTTATTGAATGCCCATTGTTCTAGTATTATGACGGATTAAATAAAAGATTATGTTAATATTATACACTTTTCTTCGCGCTGAGATAATGTTGTAACAGTTAATTAATTCAGCGTTCTTTGTCAATTGATGGATGAATTGGATGAGTGAAAAAGAATGATATTGTTTTCTAACTAAATTATCGTGAATTTTTCATAACAATGCAATTAATCGATCTGTTGGAAATTCTAAGTAGGGCAGTAATCGATTATTCCATTTTATAATCGACTAGCTGCTGCCCGCGACTTCGTACGCGTAGAATTTAGAAAATTCTCCCCGTTTTTGCAACATTTTTTACTGATGCTTCGCTCCTATTGGTCGCAGCGTGATGTTATATAGTCTACCTCGATAAATGTACTATCCAAAACTGAAAGAATTTTTCAGATCGGACTGGCGATTCCTAAGATTAGCGCGTTGAAACAAACAAACTCTTCATTTTTATAAGATTACAAGCTGTCCCGGCAAACGTTGTTTTGCCATACTAAAAAAAAGGGTTTGAAAAGTAGATGTTGGCCGATTCTCAAACCTACTGAATGTGCATGTAAAATTTCATAAGAATCGGTCAAGCCCTTTCCCGAGGAGTACGGTAACTAACACTGTGACACGTGAATTTTATATATTAGATTATAGATTAGGTTTCAGTAATCTTAAGGCTTACGTGAAATGTTAATATGACAGATTTGTTTTACTTTCCTTGCAGGAAGTTCAGAAAGTAGAATTCCCGACTGTACCGAACAGTCTAGAACTATCAAGAGATGGTGCAATATTGACCGTAGCACATGGTAAGTTAAAACGAGCTCATACACGCAGTTTCATCCGCGTATTTAATTACTGCCCTACTCCTTGGCTTTTAGCGTGATGATGTAACACACTATTGAATGATTTCTTCTCGTGATATCTCTGCAGAAGTCTATGATTCGAATGCGTTGTTACCGAAATTTTGGATAATAATTGATGTGTATATTTTAGAAAATCGATAAATGCAACCAAATATCGATAGCAATTGTTAGACTAATAGATTATGTATTTATATAAAATGCTCCTGTCACGGTGTTCGTAATTATACTCCATCGAAACGGCCCGACCGATCTTCGTGAAATTTTGTGTACATATTCCGTTTGGTCTGAGAATCGTACAACATCTATTTTTCATCCCCCTAAATGTTAAGGGTGGTCCACCCTTGACATTTGTATGGCAAAACAACGTTTGCCGGGACAGCTAGTGTATTTATATTTCAATAACATGTCCAGCGATAGCATATTCCATTACAACATTTTTTGTGCTTTTTTCATTGTCGACTTTCTCCGCAATGGATTGATAAATTCTCATAAAACTTTGTGTGTAAAAATTAACAACTAGGAGCTTTAAAAATATGTACGTTTCTATGTATTTGGACATGATATTTTCTTACTGAATTATAGCTTCGATATAATTATAAAGTTAGTGCTTTTGCCACAGCACTAATATGACATTTTTACACTTGTAGATTATTATCAGACCTTGGCAATTATCGATGTTTTCATTCAAGGTCTGTTTGTATGACACCGAACATGTGCCAGTTACAGTTTAAGTATCTGTTACTATTTAAAAACAAGTTTAACAAATTTCGAGGTTGTAAAAAAGGATGTCCGTGTGGTGACGGACTAAGAATACAAGTGTCACCACCCCATCTCCTCCCCAGGGTGCTGTAAAAGCCAGCTAAGTGATATTTTACACAGATTACATCCTCTGTGAGAGACGGAAAAATCGAAAGTAAACCCTGTGCCAACACGCCTGGTCAGCACCCTCCCGCTTTAAGCTCCCAAAGTGGAGGAGCCCCGTGCCCAACATTGGGACGTTAATGGGCTGGAGAGAGAGAGAGAGAAAGGATATTTTTAAAAAATAATCTGTAATTAGTTAGTTGCATTTTAAATCAGTTTAGTTATTGACGCAATGGAATTGGGGCTGTAGTTATCTAATCTAAGCACGCATACAATATTTTAGCTCAAACAAGTTACTTTCTTCGAAAGCTCAACTTCTTCTACATTGCAACTTCATCTCTTCCTCTTAACCTCTTAACGAGTGAAAAAGCCTATGATCATTAGCATAGGATTTAGTTTCTTCTATTCCGTCTTTCATAGATAATGCAAAACTGCTCCTTACTGCCTGTTAGCTGGTTCTCCTTGAAGATTGAATGGAGTGTGTACTTGTATTCATAATCCGTCACATATAACAAGTCTGATTTTATTAAAGCCTAGCCGTTGCCCGCGATTACGTTCGCATAGAATTTAGGAAATTTTGCCGTTATTGCAACATTTTTCAGTGATACTTCGCTCCTAATCGTCGCAGCATGATGTTATATGTATAGCCTGTAGCCTTCAACAAACGTACTATCCAACACTGAAAGAATTTTTAAATCAGACCAGTAGTTCCTGAGCGCGTTCAAACAAACAAACTCTTTAGCTTCGTAATATTAGTAATATTATGAAGATTTAATTAAATATTATATTTTAGGTACAAATGTATCATTCTACTCATCGGATATGATGCGTAAAATGCGTGAGTTCCCAGTGCCTACTAAATGTTACTCAGCATCGTTAGCTCCTAGTCGGGCGACATTCGTCTGTGGTGGTGAAGACTTGAAAGTTTACAAGTTTGATTATAATACTGGCACTGAACTTGGTAAATATTACTTTTCATTTATTTTAATCTCAGATCAGACTAATAAATTGCCCTCAATACGGTTTCTAAACTACCTATATTTAGTGTGATATACCGTCCGATAAGCACTAATGAGTGCTAAGAACTAATGTTTGTGGTTTCATACTCTTTTATAGTTACAGCCTGCTCCTTCGCTTTCAGCGTGAAGTTATTATTCTAATCTATACGTCAAAAATAAAAACGTCAATATGTTGAGAGAGGGAAAACTCGAAAATAAACACTGTACTAATACGCCCCGTCAGCGCGGCACAGTAGACCATAATCCTGGTCAGCACCCTCCCGCTTTAAGCTCCCAAAATGGAGGAGGCCCGTGTCCAACAGTGGGACGTAAATGGGCTGGAGAGAGAGATACGTCAAAATCCATTCAGCAGTTTTTGCTTGAAAGAGCAACAGAAATCCAACTATCCATCCAGTCATCCATCTATACATTCTTTCAGGTTAACTTATGTAAGAAAAACTTCAATATTCTTTTCCAGAATCAAACAAAGGTCACTTTGGTCCAGTACATTGCGTCCGATGGTCTCCCGACGGCGAGTTATACGCAACAAGCTCTGAAGATGGTACTGTTCGTCTATGGCAAGGCGTGCCCGGACGTGTATACGGACTATGGCGCAGAAGTAACGAGCACACGCCCGTACTCAACGGGTTTAAGGAAGTCGCGGCTAATTGATGTTACTCCACGTGCTGTGAGGTAATATACAAACTTTTTATTAGGGTGCATTGGATTTATATGGAAAAATAGAAAAATTACGCGTGCGGACAATACATTTCTAATAGCAACAAGTATTATGTCACCATCATCAGTAACAAAAACATCGACATCGTCACACCTTTACGCCTTTTGTCCATGGGGTAGGCAGAGTTTAAAAATCAAGTCAAATCCAGCCAGAGAGAGGCTTAATTTATATACATGTCATGTCTACACGCCATATTTATTTTTCTTGATCGCAAGTTATTTTTACACTAACTGTCCGCGAGAGTTAAAGAATGTCGTCACATCGTGAACAGCGAACGGTCTTTGCAATTGTTGGAAAGTATATATTATGTAGTATCTGGTACTCCTAATACAAGCATAGAAATATAGCTTACTTAGAGGCCGGAGGACGTGTAAATAATATATAATTATTTATTTTATTTATTTACGCGTGGAGCTTGGAAACTAAGCTTTAACAAATTATACACAAAAGCCATTGTCTTGAAGCCCTCTATCTATTAAAATAAACCGCATCAAGATCCGTTGCCTAGTTTTGAAGATATAAGCTCACATAGGGACATAGTCCGTGTGGTGACGGATTAAGAATACAAGTGTCACCACCCCATCTCTTCCCAAGGGTGCTGTAAAAGTCAGCTAAGGGATATTGCACACAGATAACATTCTCTGTGAGAGACGGAAAACTCGAAAATAAACCCTGTGCCAACACACCTGGTAGGCGCGGCACAGTAGACCATAATCCTTCCAAAGTGGAGGAGGCCCGTGCCCAATAGTGGGACGTAAATAGGCTGGAGGAGGAGGGACATACATACAAAAATAAAGACTGTTTTATAATAAGTAAAGTTATTATGATGATTGTTTCAGCAGTGATAAGTGATTGTAATCAAAATTGGATACTCAGTGGCAGCATTATTGTTGTGTGGTGGTAGTGTCGCCAGGCCGTGTCTTATTGAACTAATGGGGGGCTAGCCTGAAAATCAAGACTTTAAAAGTATTCAAGATAAATTTTAACAATTTTTTGTTGTTTTATTTTATTTTTATTGCAACAAACAATTTTTTATACTCAAACATAATGTATTTATTGTAAAAAAAAAGAAACTAAATAGACTTGAAATGCAACAAAATAAAGTGATTTGTAAATATATATTTTGTTTTCTTTTTTCTTGTAAACTGTAAACCATTTTAGTTAGTTGTTACATATTTTCCTTTTCCACTGAGTTTATAGTGCTTTTATTGGATTGTGGCGAGGTTTGTCACAAAGAAAAAAAAAATTTTTTTTCTACGCTCAATTTGTATACCTAAAGTGGCTATGCAATGCTTAAGTTCAGAGTCAAGCGGGGTGAATAGAAATACAGGAGTGACAAATGTTCAACTTGTAACTTCGAATAGCGAAAATATGCAATTAACTTGAGCCTATAAATCAAATTGAACACAAATAAAACAATTATATTAAATAAAAATATAATTTATATAAAATATTCGTTGCTTAAATGAGATATAATTTTACATACTTAACTAATTAATTACAACTAAAAAAATATCACTCTTAGAAAAACAAATAATACAAAATAGTTTACAAAAACTTATATTTCTAGGCAGTGTATGTTGAGCTACGTAATTATTGTGATATTTGAACTAGGTATTGCATTTATTAGGTACTAAATACATGATGGTATTTTTGGTAACTTAAAATACGCTAATTACTACTGGTTACTTCGTAAACATGGGAATAGAATAGTATAATTTGTTTTAGACGTTATAGTTATACGGTATTGCCTTCCCTACCCTGAAATTAAATATTATACAGCGCTTATATGATGCTTTTTCTTTGCGAAAGGGTTTATAGCTTAGAGACAATCGGTAATGACAAAATCTTTATACTTTATTGTCATGAAATAATCAATTAATGACTCACAATAATTCGTAATGAAATTTAGTAAAATGGCACTAATAAAAGTACAAAAAATATATAATAAAGTGCTCCGTGAATATATCAGAGAATTTATTATAACTCCTATCTGCTTGTTCAGACTAAGTACATGCAGGGTAAAATGGGGTGAACTTTCTTTAGACGTGTTTTCTAGTGAAACAGATATCGAATGTTTATTAAATAAATACTAATATCCAGTATTTTTCTGGTATTATTTCATACTTTACTTTAAATATCTAGTAGAAAAGAAACAAACTCCTCTTTATAATGGTATCAGAAAACAACTGGGGCTCAAGCCTGCTATTACAATGATAAGTCACTGACGCCATTATGGCGCCATAATGGCGTCATTTATACTGTAATCCATCCCAGAATTCGAAATGTTATTTGACAGTTACTAATGTCAAACTTGAAAATAATACTGCCACATTTTTGGCATTGTAGTGTTGGCCATCCGTAATTTTTTTATCTCCGTTATTACTGATTATTCGAATCGACCAGAAATGTCGTACTAGCTATTGCCTGCGAAGTCTTACGCGTGGAATTAAGAATCCCTGCTTTGTATAATATAACATAAAGTAAAATAAACATGTCTTCAAAAACAAACAAGGTTAAAAATTCGCCATTTTACGGTTGGTCATTATTTGATTCTCGTTGCATTGTTCTATGATTCTGGCGAGCATAGCACCATGCTGAACTCTAGTAAGGTTATTAGTTATTTGTTCGCGTGAGGGAGTTTGTACGCGCATATCTCAGAAATAAAGTAATACACAGGGTTGCAGTGGTCGTATGAATCCGTAAAAATAGTTAACTTTAATTAATTTACAAAATTATATAAATCTGCTAAAGATTTACGTATAGTTTTTTGTTTAATAACTATTTTAAAAGTGTAATTACCTAGCAACACAGTAATCGTCAGATAACATTTGGAACTCTGGGATAAGCTACAGACTACCAAACTTGATAACATTCGCCATTAAGCAATCAGTGACTGATCATTGTGACAAAATTGTAATAACAGACTTGGCCCCCTGGTTTTTAGTATTTACCAAAAAATTTGATATCTGTGTTAGTCAAGACAATTTGACGTTCTAGGTTCTCACTAGTAATTTTAATAAATCGACTAAATTAAATTATCGAAGCTGCATATAAGGCACGCGAATTGGTAATGTGCTGGAACCTTGTCAAATTAACGCCCTTGTGACGTCATCAGCAAAGAAAAAGTACAGCTAACAAAATGTAATATTCTCATCTATACGTCACTATGACCGTCACCAACATGGCCGCCAGGCGCATTACCAATTTGTGTGGCTTATACTAAAACAACTAAACGATAAAAAATCTCAACATTATAATTTTTTTAAACGTTACGTGTGCTCATTATTAACCAGATGCCTATTCACCCCATTTTACCCTATTGAATAAAGCTAAATATCAATATGCAATCTAATAACTGCGGAAAATAAAAAATAATTAAGTACCTACCTACGTTAACATTTTTTCTATATTTACTTACATATTATTAAACCTACATAATGACCCTACATATATTAAACTATTTACAAATCCTTAATGTTAAATAAAATTTAATCGTCATTATAAGTGCAATATTAATGAGTATTTTTCTAGTATAAGAAATATCATCAATATTTAAGCACTTTATTAAAACACTAACTAACATCTCATAAATAATCTTTAGGTACGTTATTTATTTTCAAGTATATAATTGCTATGAGATTGAATTATAACTAATTTCTGAAAATAGAACTATACCTACCTACTTTTCAGAAATCAGTTCGACAGTATATATATTATTTTTATACACTGTACTACTTAGATTACAGATTTTCACCATTTTGTACGAAAAACGCTAAAGTTTTGTTTTGAAAGCTACTTTTGTTAACACATTTAAAAAACGATATTTGCATTTTTTCGCGTACCCATTTGATGTCATATACATTATTTCCCATGTTTTTTTTTATATTAAAAATAGTCTTTGTCCTTAAAAAGATAGAAATATCTATCTATAGTTATGTTATCACTTTGCTATGAAGGGTGATAGGTCTGGGAAGTTAAAGTTGATGGCTGGTCTACGCGATGGTCTCGCGGCTGCTGGTCCCGGACTGGCCCCACATTGAGCTGCACATACGTCGTCTCTTTGGACGGCATCACGCGGCCATTCACGGTGTAATTGTGCGCAGTCTGTTATACGTAGAGATGCGCATTGTGCCTGTATTCATAAATGTACACAGTTAGCAAAATATATACACATGCTTATAGAAGAGGAAGTGCTAAGAGAGGACGATCAACATCATTGAACTTATCAATGGTTAGTGATGTCCTTCAAAAGGGTCAGGTCAAGTCAGGACAGTTAGTTGAGTTCATCGCATAAAACATTGGTACCGATTCTACGTGCACAACTAAACTTAACTAAAAAGACGTGTGGCACTCGGGGACTGCCGCGGTAAAGCTATTGCATAGCATTTTTTATCAACTTGTGCAATTATAATTATTTATTTATTTTATTTATAATTTAAAATAAGATGCTTACATCTGTCCATTGTTTATGGTAATTATGATAAAATAGCGATTGTCAATCAAATGTCAATAAAATAAAAACTAACGCCAAAACTGACATGAGTCACCAGCGCGAACAGCGAAACGGCGTTACTACGGCGTAGCGCCGTGTGTAGTATTTTTAGTTACGCTATCTTTGTTACGGAATTTAAATTTCAAATTTTGTGCATTTATTCTCCACGCTCAAGGCCCCCGATAGAAGCTATGCAATAGCTTAAAAATGAAAATTGATAGTGCCAATAACACAATTCGACTAAAGACTAATATATAAAATTCTCGTGTCACAATGTTCGTTCCTCCGAATTTTTATATGTATATTCAGTACCTAAGTCTGAGAATCAGCTACTATCTAAGTGCTTTTCATACTATGTGTTAATTAAGGTTTGTCCACTCCTGACATTTATATAACAAAACAACGTTTGCCGGGTCAGGAAGTTAATTAATAAAAATGTGCACAACGAAAAAGCCAAATAATCAAAATACGCCATATTTGTTTTCATTCTCTTGTTAAGTTTAATTGTGCATGTAGAAATGGCACCAATGTCCTCGTAAACGAAAGAGGACCAAATTAAATTTTTTAACACAAGATGGCAGAAAAAAGTACCCTGGGATAAGTTAAAGACGCAGTGTTGTGATGTTCTTTTTGCAAAATCTATGTCCAGGTAGGAATATGTGTTAACAGTAGGACTTACCCCTTCAGCAGTACAAATACATGAGGTGCAAGGTGATGGGAAGGCTGACTCTCCCACAGTGACAGACCGGCCGGCTATCAAACATCCTTGTGCTGAATTCTCTCTCCACGCGGACAGATCAAGTTGCGGTAAAGATGAGCATGGAACTCGAGGATTTCTGCAAAAAATTAATACGGATTTAGAATGCATAATGTTACCCATTCTTTCTACGGATACTGAGAGTCAGTTCTAATCAAATAATAAGGATTTAAAATCTTGGTCAAGCTTCGAACGGCCGCATACCAGGCGGAGCGATTCGGTCAAGTAAAATTATAGTCTGAAATTATGTTTTTTTAAACAAAAACCCTATAAAACCCTATCTATAGTAGAGTAGGTATCACTTACAAGAAACTGCTAGGTAGATCAAAAGCGGCTCTTTGAATGTCACCGGGAATGTCGAAGTTATCGCACAGTACTTTCGATAATGTAGTCTTTCGGATCTCCGCTAGTTGTTGTTCTGTGAATTTTGCTCCAGGAGTGTCATTTTCATACCTGAAAAATTACATTAATTATGTTAAGTAGGTACTGATTAGGAATAATGGAAAGTACTGAATAATGGAACTCTTAAAAATAGGGGTTTAATTATGGAAAGAAAAGATATCTATGTAATACTTGTATGGCTGACCAAGTGGACTTTCATTTGAAATTTGAGCTATTTTAGGCCATGGGATTAGTATGACAAAGCTATCAAATTAAGTATCTCTTTTTAGGGTTCCGTACCCAAAGGGTAAAAACGGGACCCTATTACTGAGACTTCGCTGTCCGTCCGTCCGTCCGTCCGTCTGTCACCAGGCTGTATCTCAAGAACGGTGATAGCTAGAGAGTTGAAATTTTCACAGATGATGTATTTCTATTGCCGCTATAACAACAAATACTAAAAATAAAATAAAATAAATATTTAAGGGGGGCTCCCATACAACAAACATGATTTTTAGGGTTCCGTACCCAGTATCTCAAGAACGGTGATAGCTAGACAGTTGAAATTTTCACAGATGATGTATTTCTATTGCCGCTATAACAACAAATACTAAAAATAAAATAAAATAAATATTTAAGGGGGGCTCCCATACAACAAACATGATTTTTAGGGTTCCGTACCCAGTATCTCAAGAACGGTGATAGCTAGACAGTTGAAATTTTCACAGATGATGTATTTCTATTGCCGCTATAACAACAAATACTAAAAATAAAATACAACAAACATGATTTTTTTACCGTTTCTTGCTCGATACTAATAACGTTGCCTTATGTTGCATAGATACTGGTACGGAACCCTTCGTGCGCGAGTCCGACTCGCACTTGACCAATTATTTCAAAATCTTTTTTTATATTAATACAGTGGCGTATGAAAAACACGAAAATTTTTGTTAGAAGAAAAATTGCAAGCAAGTCATTCTTACCAAAATCTGTCGCATTTTCTTAGCTGTCTAAATTGAATGGCGATGATGCAGGCAAAGGTAGGTCCTATCAAACCTCCTTGTAAAGGTCTCTCACTCATACCTCCGGGGAATAGATCAATGTCGTCAACTGTTGCGTATATTCTTTTGAACCTACAAGTAAAAAGTATTGATAAACAAAATTATCTAGAAACTTTTCAGTGGGTAAAAATGGAGACACGCGTCGTGTACAAGACCCATAGAAAAATAAATATTATTTGAAAACAAAATATTGATTTGATGATTTTTAGCATTAGACTTCTTAGCAGTGTTTATTGCAGATCTATGTCATTAAGTAAGTATTTATTAAATCTACAGAAAAACTATTTCACAAATTGGCAGTCACAATAAAATGCGTAAAATTTACCTTGCGATTACTTCGTCTGGAATTTCTCTAGACAAGTCTTCGAATGTGGTGGCTCGTTTCAGGTTGCAAAGTGCTCTGTAGTTATTGTAACTTGGTATTCCGTGATCTCTTGCTCTTTGAACGTTGAGGGCTATCAAATCGATGCCAGAGAAAGGTATACGACGATCTTCGAACAGATGGTTGGTGACTTCACCAGTGATGAACTGATCCAGGGTTTCCATAGGAGTTGAAGAGACACCACGTAGAAGTTCGTCAACTAAAGGTGGATGCTGTGGTAAGAAACGAATTTGTTACTTATATGCTCAAACTATCCTAATGTATGGGTTATATTCTATAACTTGTAGAATATTAAACCCAAAAGTGCAATAAAATTTATCAAATCTTTTACGTAGAAATAAAGCTCTACTAGACAGTAGGTCTTTTTATTTATGTACCTAAGTAAATATAAGGCAAATTTATTTAGGTATTTAAATAAGAAAAGAACAATATACTGTTTAGTATAAACTTATTGTGAAAGCAGTGTTAGCTGAGATTCTAGATAGAACTTTCCTTTTCATTGACACTATTTCTTTTCTCGTAACAAATTGGTTTAAAAACATTTTTAAACGCGTAGTAGTAATTTTTATCTATAAACTAGCTGACCCGGCAAACGTTGTTTTGCCATACAAAAAAAAATTGAAAAATAGATGTTGGCCGATTCTCAGACCTACTGAATATGCATGTAAAAATTCATAAAAATCGGTCAAGCCGTTTCGGAGGAGTACGGTAACTAACACTGTGACACGTGAATTTTATATTTAAGAAGATATATCAATGACGTAAGTGATTCTTACTGTTTTATGTTAAATTAATGAAACAAACAAAGATTTGGTAGTTATTTTACTCACAGCCATGAACATGTCGGGTCTGAAGAATCCGTCTCTGAGCAAGATTGGGGGTTCGACAGGTTGATATTGAGGAGATAGACGAGGCAAATGTGGACGCAGCAATGAATGGCCGAAACGGAATGAAGCTGCAGCAAATTCTGTCACAATTGAAGGATTGCAAGTCGCCGAATATTCTTTGTAGTATCCTGAAAAGAAAATATTCAATTTGATTGCTGTTGCTGGAAAAGATAACTTTTTTTAATTTTATTTAAAAGGCTTGGTCGCTTTGCGACTATATCGCCCTGAAAAGATAACTTAAGGGCAAATTGAGCAGCTCTTTAATGAATATCAAAATATTCAACAAGTTCGACATCTCTCGTATTAAATGCGAACTGTTCATTATGTCGGATCTATTTAAAGAAATGGCGATATGTTAGATATAACTTGTTTTTAGACCTGCTAAATTAGTACATTATCCTAAACCAAGTTTCATTAAAAGAAAAATAATGATAGAAGATGAAATTGAAACTGACCTGAAGGTAGTAACTTGAGTCCATACAAATTAACAGCATTCCAAGAAAGAAGTCTAGGTAAGAATTCGTTAAAGATAATGTGACTGAATGTGGCTACCACGATGCGGCGGGTATGTTCGAAAAGTTGATCTGCGTCCCAATGAGGATTGACTCCACGAAGTCCTTCGACAATACGGTTATGATGCCTCATGAAAGCTGTGTGTATGGCAGTTAGACCTGGCTGTTCAGAAGCACGTCCGTCACCTGAAAAACTCATCGTTTGACTACAAACAAATAAAAACTAGAATATCTCAGTGTGTTTCTATCATCTTGGTATTTGGGGATGTAGTTCGAAGGGATCCCATATCCCCGGAATATATGGATGAATTTATTACACGGATGTGGTTATAGTTAGACAAAATCTGATACGCACTATGTTTTGTTTAAGCCAGAGTGTATTAATATGATTTCTGATTCTAATCTTGGGTGGTGTGTTTCTGAAGATTAGCTTACGTTAAAACTTAGACTTTTGTTTTTCTTGTCGAGAAGCGTTTCCATATTCAGTTAGGATTCATGATACATACCTAATGGCTAGAGAAATAATGAAAGAATAGGTAATTATAGCCATAAATTAAAATGTATAAAACTTACCAGCGATGAAACAGAATCCACTAGCGGCTTTGCATTCAGGGTGACTGTCACTTCTGGGTAGCAATTCTCTTCCATTGGCGGGATTAGTTGTTGCATTCAGGCGTCCATTGAAACCTCGTAGTTTACGGTAAATGCAGGGGTTCTCACCGTAAATGACAGACCCATCGATGAAGGCTGTGTTCTGGTTTACTTGTTCACGAGGACCTGGAGTTCCAATAAATAATTGTTAAGTGTTATTTTGTTAACCACCCCTTAATAGTAAATTTAATACAAATGTCAATTAGGAAGACTTATGACACACGGCAAAAGCCTCATCTATATCGGGATAGCATTTGGACTACGTTAACTAGGTATCTGGATGAGTTTCTTGCAAGAACCAAAGACATTTAATCTTATCTCTTAAAAATGGCACAGGACTAAAAACTTTGTTCCTTATCCATCACTATGCTGTAGAAATTCAAGACTTTGAAATAAATGGTCAGTCATCTTACCAAGTTGCTGTTGTCCTGGCAAACTCCTCATGAAAGGGAAGCAAAGCCTCTCCCCAGATGTAACGTTGACTTCAGGATAGTAGTGATCTCCGCGTGGTACCGGGAATGGATTGCATTCTGGGTGGACTGTGCGTGGGGAATCGCATGATCTACAATCTGGAATTGACTCGTGGAAACCTGTAATTATAAAAGACTCTTTAAAATTGTATTTCAAAGCGTGAAAACCTTCATATGAATGCTTTTTTAGAAGTTTATTTATTTGTTCTGTTTAGTTTTCCATCTCTCACAGTGGATGTTTATCTGTGTAAAACAGGTTTTTATAGCACTTTGGTAAAACGGTGGTGACACATGTATTTTAAACTGGCACCACACAGACCTTCTATACTTTTTCTTCTCCATTCCCATTTACGTCCCATTTACGTCCCACTGTTGGGCACAGGCCTCCTCCACTTTGGGAGGGATTATGGTCTACTGTGCCGCGCTGACCAGGCGTGTTGGCACAGGGTTTTTTTCGACTTTTCCATCTCTCACAGTAGATGTTATCTGTGTGCAATATCCCTTAGCTGACTTTTACAGCACCCTTGGGAGGAGATGGGGTGGTGACACTTGTATTCTTAATCCGTCACGACACAGACCTTCTATACTTAGTAGACGTGAAATAAAACATGATTGAGTTAAAGTTTAAAGTTTGTGAATACCTAAATACATGTTATAAAAATTAGTAATATCCCTGTACCTATTTTCTCACATGTAATTGTCAATAAAATGTGTTGACGATTCTTACCTTTGTGAATAGGCGTCATAGTAAGCTCGTGGTCTAAGAACTGCGCGAACTGCATAACTAAGAGTGTGTACCGAGTGTGCAAGTTTGATATGTCGGGATGAATCACCGTGGAGACTATACGTGGCGACGGTAGAGGTGTTCCTGTTACTGAGTTTATACGGGGGCGGCTTACACCTGGTGAACAAAGTAATAAATTAACATTAGTTTGTAATGACCATATAATACGATATACAATATATATACAGTACATATGAATACGATTGATTATTAGTTTTAGAACTTGTTGTGAATATCAAACTGGTTACACTTCTGTACCTTTTTTCTACTCTGAATGTTTTAAAGTAGATTAAAAAACAATAAGTAACAGGCTTTGTCCGAAAAAGCATCACCACTAATAATTTTACATAGTTAAAATTTATTTATATTTATAGGAGATGCCATATAAAACTTACCGTCTTCATAAACGGGTGGTAGCAATCTAGCAAAGGTAGTCAAACTCTTGCCCAAGTTAGGATTCCTTAAGTTATTACAGTGTCCAGTGTATGTTCTGAAGGGGCTGTCAGCGTTGCAAGCACCTTGGTCGTCGCATTGTGGTTCAATGATAGGTCCATTATTATCGCCAAGGAAACCACTAATATCGACTGATTGTAACGAGTCTACGAAGTCATTAGTGCCAAATCCGAGGGTATCGTCTAAGATCTGACGTTTGCGACGATGACTGAAATACGATAAAGTTATGACTTTACTGTAAAAATTTTAGACAGTTTAATTGCCGTTTATATTTAATAATTAAGTAGATAATATATCAAGCTCAAAAACAAATAAAATAAATAAATGACAATACTAAAAGTCTTTTTCCAAAAATATGTATGAACATTTTAATATGTTTTTCACCTATTTACTTGGATTAGTCGGACTAGTTAGAAGAAAATAGTCAAGGAGCAGCTTTTTTTTTCACGAATTCGCTACACGCTATGAGAAAATAAGACTTATTCGTCATAGGTTTAATAGCTTACCCGATGTTTATCGAATTGATCAGTTCATTGGTAGCAAACTCCAAGAATAGAGAAGTGTTGGCTAGTTTCAAAGCATATTTGTTTGCCTTCGAGAAAGATGCAGCAGTACCTACTGGAGACTTGGGATCGGCTCCTCCACCTGTTAACATATATCATAATAATTAAAGTTAAACAATACATTAATTGGCCCGTATGTCACCATCCCATTTCCTCCCACAGGATGCTGTGAGTTAATTACATATAACACACAGATGTCATCGCCGGGATACTCCAAAAGGGGCAAGTGCGTAGCACTTACAACCATCGAGCATGTATGACCAGATGTATGAGTGTGGATGAAGCCAAGGAAGTATGTTTGGGTCGTTACAGATGGCGCTCTATAGTCTCTGCCTACCCCCATGGGAAAAGGCGTGATGTTATTATGATGCACACAGATAACATCCTCTCGAGTGACGCAATCTCGAAACTAAATTGAATAGTGCATGGTCAGCGTGGCATAGTAGACTAAATATCCTCCTGAAATGGAGGAAGCCTGTGACCAACACTGAGACGTAGTAGGCTGGGAAGGAAATAATGTGTTAGTAGAACCTCACAATTATTTTGACAAGTCAATGATTATACGACTGGTAAAGTTAAAAACTATTCAATTGTAAATTTTAATTCACCAACATAATGACAAAAAAGTTTGTTTTTTTATTTTCTATTTATTTGTTATTCTGTTCCACAAAGTATTTTTTATTTTTATCAGAAAGTCTAATTACACAGTACAAAAACTTTTTGTGAACGGTGTATAATAAACCTAGCTTTTTCCTTCATAAACTTAAAAATTACAAGTTGATAATACTCTCAACTTATAATAGTTAAAGATATTCTTTGGGTGGCGCAACCCTAAGTGGAGAGTATATTAAACTCGAGTCGAGTAGATCAAAATACAGTTTTTCGTTTTACTATATAGGTACCTAATAGCAAAGCAATGCTGTATGAGGGCAATCTGTAACAGTTAAGTTTAAACAATAAACCTTACGTGATTCCCAAAGCATGTATTCAAGACGTTTTCTATCAGCCATCTCTTGTTTAGCCTTTTCAATGGCAGTAGCGAGCATATCCTGGGACAGTTGTTCCGCTGCTTTAGCTCCACTTTCATCTCTCCAAGCACTAAGTTCTAAGCGTGGGTGTTGAGAACAGTGCTGGGCAGCATTCCTAATATTGTTAAAATAAATTAATACATACATATCATCCCCTGGTATTGGTATAGGTCCCGGCACGAATCTTGAGCGCTCGGTGGTAGAGTGGGGATCGCTTTGCGCATCGTATACTTCATTGAAAAAAAAATGGAGATGATTTACTTAAATATAATTTTATTCTGATTTTTTTTTACTTATTACGTGTTGATGCTTGACTACATTCCACCCGATGGTAAGCGCTAATTAAATTAAATTAAGATACTTGTATTATTGTCTATTATTTATATCATTTTAGGGATAATAATTGTTTCTAATTAAGAGTAAATAAATATTTACGGACATTTCACACAACGTCCGCTGGTTCCAAACTAAGCGTAATGATACTTGTGATATGGATACCAGATTACGGATATAATACATATACTACTTTTTTTGTAATTTTATACTTATAATAGATAGAAAACACCCAGACGCTGTACAAATATCTGTGTTCATCACACAAATAATTGTCCTGTATGGGAATCTAACCCGTGACCTCGCGGTCGTAAGTTGGCTACATAGCCGCTACGCCACGAGGCCCGTCGATAAAAACAAACAAATATAAAAATTTCAATTTTAGAAGCTTCAGTCCAAAAATTTTTATCTTATACTAGCTGATGCCTGCTACTCCGTACGCGTGGAATTTTAGATTCCCATATATTTTGTAACCGTTTAAACCTTCCCTGGACTTTCACGAATATTTCAAGACCAAAATCACCAAAATCGGCCCAGCCGTTCTTGAGTTTTAGCGAGACTAACGAACAGCAATTAATTTTTATATATAAGACTAGCTGATGCCCGCTACTCCGTACGCGTGAAATTTTAGATCTCCATAATGTTTTGTCACCGTTTAAACCTTCCCTGGACTTTCACGAATATTTCAAGATCAAACACACCAAAATCTGCCCAGCCTTTCTCGAGTTTTAGCGAGACTAACGAACAGCAATTGATTTTTATATATCTTATATATAAAAATCAATTGCTGTTCGTTAGTCTCGCTAAAACTCGAGAACGGCTGGGCCGATTTTGGTAATTTTGGTCTTGAAATAATCGTGAAAGTCTAGGGAAGGTTTAAACTGTGACAAAACATATCGGGATCTAAAATTCCACGCGTACGGAGTAGCGGGCATTAGCTAGTAAGATATAAAAATCAATTGCTGTTCGTTAGTCTCGCTAAAACTCGCGAACGGCTAGGCCGATTTTGGTGATTTTGGTCTTGAAATATTCGTGAAAGTCCAGGGAAGGTTTAAACGGCTCCTAAAATTCCACGCGTACGGAGTAGCGGGCATCAGCTAGTCTTATATATAAAAATCAATTGCTGTTCGTTAGTCTCGCTAAAACTCGAGAACGGCTGGGCCGATTTTGGTGATTTTGGTATTGAAATAATCGTGAAAGTCTAGGGAAGGTTTAAACGGTGACAAAACATATGGGGATCCAAAATTCCACGCGTACGGAGTAGCGGGCATCAGCTAGTCTATCAATATAATTGTCTTGAAGTGTACTCGTAGACGTAAGGAAAGCGCATCTAGCACAGAGAACGAATCACAAGTGGCAGATATGACGCGACGCGCAGCAGGCCAATCACATACGATAATTTGATTCAACCGCTCCCGCGCTTCACCTCCTACCTTCAAATAGACCCAATAATTCACTTCTGCGCAGGTAATGACAAGCGCTCAAGATTCGTGCCGATACCTAATCTATAAGCACAAATAAGCTTAGTTATGCCCAGCTTATTTATGCTATTGGTACCAGATCACGGTTTTAGTAAATATATCCGTAATTTCATATTTTCATATACTTTCGTTTTGTACGTAAAGACCTAAGTTAATTTATTAATGTTTGCAATTGACTAGCTAAGCTTATTTATATTTTATAAATCAAATTATGGTGGAAAAAGCGAAATGCCGCAAGTGGGACTTGAACCCACGACCCCGGAATACCGTTCCGAAGCTCTTCCAACTGAGCTTATTGCGGTCTACTTGCAGCACTTCAAATTAACCACCATATCTGTTACTCGAGTTTATATATTTTTACGTACACCGCCACTTGCGGCATTTCGCTTTTTCCACCATAATTTGATTTATTAAGTTAAAAGCATAGCATGTCAAATGCAAAAATTAATAAATTACTGTAATTATTTATATTTAGTTTATTAGAGACCTATTTTTATTGTACTGAATTATTTCTATTACAAAAACGAAGTATGTAGGTACGTAATAGGTATTTATATATCATAAGCAAAACGCTTAGTTTGGGATCAGACGATCCTTCAATATTTATTATAATCTATTCTTGCAGAATAATAAATACTCACAAGTATGGGTCTTCTTTAACGAAAGCTTTAGGCTGTATATTTGTGATAGAGTCCTGAATGCCGCAGAGGAATCCTGAGAGAGTCACCTTTCTGATAGCTCCAAGTTGTTCAGGGGACAGAGATGATGGTGGTAGATCATTCTCATACCAGAACCTGTAATAATATAAGATGTTATAATAATAAGATAGCGTTTTAGAACACACGGCATTCTCCAATGTTTTTCAAAGTCAACCTCGTATTCATAGAAATTGTTCATTATAATTTGTTAAAATTCCTTTCATGGAAACTTTTTCTTAAGAACACAACAAAAATATTACAAACCAATTTATATCTATGTGCAAGTATAACTTAAGTTATATACTTGGACACAGATATCGGTCACACATTTTGTAGCCAAGCAGTCAAGCAGCTTTTTTACTAAATCTAATTTTGTTATGGATAAATAACATGGTAATAATATATATTATGTATTATTATATATATTACGTACCTGTCACTTTTTTTCAAGTTAGCGAACTGCGCTGCCATGACACAAGCTATGGTAGATCCGACAACTGCACCGCTGGCAGGTTTCTCCATGGCACCTCCAATCATAAGCTCAACATCATCAGCACTCCTGAAATTAGAAAAACCTTAATGGATGGTCCTTTTAGGTTAATGTAAAGAGCTTCTTTAGGTCGTTTCATAACGTGATTGTTACGATAGGCTTCGTGGTCTAGTGGTTCATGTAACGGACTGCCGTTCACGAGGTCGCAGGTTCGATTCCCGCTCGGGACAATCATTTGTGTGACGTTTATAAATGTCATAAAAATGTTTGTACTGCGTCTGGGTGTTTCTATGTATTATAAGTATGTATTTACAAAAGAAAAGTAGTATGTGTATTATATCCGTATTCTGGTACCCATGACACAAGCATATAAGCTTAGCTTAGGATCAGAGGACGTTGTGTGAAATGTCCGTAAATATTTCTTTATAATTATTATTATAATGTTTCTTTTTATTTCTCCATGTTTGCAAACTCTGTCTTTCCAGCCCATTAACGTCCCACTGTTGGGCACGAGCCTTTTGCGCTTTGGGAAGCATTATGGTTGAATGTAAGTTTGGAATCTGTCTGAAGATTATATTAGCGTATTGGAGAGTTTGAACTAAGGTAACGAGATGAGGGCTGCGGAAAAATACATTGATCAAAAGCATAATGTGAATGTGAACGATTATCGATTGAAGTCCTTTTGGCCTCAAGCTGAAAAGAAATTGAATAAGAGGTCTGGACTAATTGCATGATAAATGGTCATCATAGATGGTCATCAACTAATGGTAATTGTATTTATTTAAAAATATGAATGTCTTCTTGGCAAATAAAGTTCTTTTAACCGAATATGACAAATACAAGGTCTTACTTGTACATATCAGCCATCATTTCTTGGTGCTTTCTGTTGAAGCCCATTTTGGAAAAGTCTCCGAAAGTCTTGATATTAGCAGTTGGTTCACACATCCTGAGTGCTCTTAAGTATGATGCTACTCCATGATCACGAGATCTGTTCAAGTCCCACTGAGCGGAGGCTGGGAAGTGAGATACATGCTGGGCGCTAACACGTGCCAGATCTTCTAAGTTAACGGTGCTATTAATCTGAAAAAGTATTTATGTTTAAACCATACAAAACAAACAGTTTTTCTCACTTCTCTCTCTCTCTCCCCAGTCCGTTCACGTCCCACTTTTAAGCACGGGTCTCCTCCACTTGGAGAGGGATTATGGTCTATTATGTCGCTCTGGCCAGGCGTGTTAGAGTAGGGTTTATTTTCGGTAGAGGAAGTTATCTGCGCACAATTTTCCTTGGATGGATTTTACATCATACTGGGAAGGAAATGAGGTGGTGACACTTGTATTCTTAATTCATCACCACACAGAAATTAAACAAATTATGAGTAAATTAGTTTACTGACACACATCAGTTTTGTTGATGAATACATTTTTGAGTAACCTCTAGGTGAATATCATCACTGCAACGCATATTGTGTTCTACCATTCATACCCTCAAGTCTGTTTGTAAAACTAAATTAAAATGGTCCAGGTAGATAGTAAACCATTAAAATATATATCAAACATCTAGTATATCTTACCAGTTTCTTATTCATCATGGCGTCGAAGATAGGAGCTACAGCAACAAGTTCGGAGTAGATGCCGGCACGATTGGCACTTGAGTATCCTCGCCAGAAACCTAATGATGTCAATTTCAATTCCGCTTTTGCCATGCCGACCTAAAACAATGTGTAAGAATGTAAAATGTTATGATATCCCGACTCTGGCGACATCTAAGCAAAAATAAGATGGTGACGTATGTGCATTTTAATCTATCGTTAGACGAATAAACTTTTAAGATAATAATCAGATATACAAAGACGATAAGACAGTAGGTAAGACCGTTTACATTCAGTATAAGTTGTAAAAATAGTATAAAAGATTTAATAAATGAAATTAAATAGGCATGATAGCTCAGTTGGTCTGCCAACTGAACTATCATGGTGCCATCGGAATATTCCGAAGTCGTAGGTTCAAGTCCCGCTCATTGTCATAATTATTTTCACTATAATACGATTTATTAAGTAAAAGCATTTTTAAGTTTAAAAGACGCTTACCTCGCCAAGAAGAACAGGCAAGAACTCATTGTAAGTAATATGTTGCATGATAGCTGCCATTGCTCGTCTGCTCTCCAAGAATAACGTGGTATCATCCCAGAAAGGATTTAATGAGTATAGTTCACCAGCGATTCGATTGTGTTCGAGATATAGAGCTTTGTAAAGAGGTGCAGTTGGAGATCCATCACTGCATCTAGAATTGAAAGCAATTGTGGTTAATTGATATCAAATACTTTCGAAATTAATGTTGAAACTTTGAACTCCAAAAATATTTAACTGTATTTATTATTAATTAAATCTAAGTTATGATTCATGTATGCTCTTATATTGAAACAGTACAAGAATTATTGATTTCAAACTTACGCGATTTGAACTTATAATCTGTTATTAAATAATCACGATATTAGCTGTTAAAAATATTATGATTATAGTCCCGGTAATATAAAAAAATTATGAGTACGAGAATTGTTAATCACTATGTCGAAAATGCATTTGGTCGTAAAACTCTATAAAGATAGTTTTATCAGGACCTAGTTTTCTTTCAACTCTCAAAGTTATACTTTGCGTCTATAAAAAGACTACTTAGATGTTGCCCGCAACTTCGTACGCTTGGAATTTAAAAAGCAAACCTTAAGAGGATACCAAAATAGCTTCGTGCATTTTTCTATGTACGAAGTTTTCAATGTTTCTTTAGATTGAATGGCTAGAGCTCTAATTTTTAAGTATATGTTTTTTCAATATATGATCTAGGATCGCATGAACTCAGAAACGCGATTGAAAAAAGTTTTCTCGATAGAAAATCTTGGCGAAACAACCTCTCAAATTTTTTTTTTTCATTTGTCGGTCTATTATCGCGTATTAACTAATGAAATAACTTTAAAAACATAGGTAACTATTATGTATAGAAACACGTGGATCAGAATTAAAATATATTTAGTAGATTTTGAGTAAATAGGAAAAGTATCCCTAATTCTTCATTTTCTGTGCCTGCTGGCTGTGTTAATATGTACGTGTCGGCGATGATATACGATAATATTGATGTAGGCCCTTAACATATTATACAAAAAAAATCGTCTCGAGCCACACTATCTATTAAAAAAAAATGCATAAAAATCCGTTGCGTAGTTTTGAAGATGTATCCTCACATAGGGATATACATACGAAAATAACGGCTCCGTTTTATAATAAGTAAAGCCGAATAGCTATTCTAATTTAAATCTTATAGGAACAGATTTTAGATAAACAACCATCTCATCCTCGTATAATATATTGCTGCATATGACGTGCTTATTAAATCAATAGCTGGCATATTAACATCGAAATATGTGATTGCAATCTCCATGCTATAATGCAAATCATTTCAAGGTCTTCAGCCTTGTCGGCTTATTTGCATACAATCTATGATTATGAAGAGACCGTCTCCAAGCTTCATTATGAACCGAGTAGCAGCTGTCTCTATTTGATTTATTTACACAATAAAATTCTAATATTATGATATTGATTTTATTCGGTCAAAAAAGGACAAACAGATAAAAAAACAACAAACAACAGGTTCAAAGCAGATAATCATGTAAAAATGCTGTAGTGACGATTAATTTGACTTTTATGTAAAATTTTAGGGTTCCGCACCACAAGGTAAAATGAGAACCTATTACTAAAACTTCGCTATCTGTCACCAGGTTATATCTCAGGAACGGTGATAGCTAAAGATTTGACATTTTGATGTATATCTATTGAAGCTACAACAGCAAATACTAAAAACCGGAGTACAATAAATATAAGATCAAATGTTTTCAGTGCAGGTAACTTATATGATAATATCCTTAGATGACACGATGTGTTACGAATATATATTATTAGATAATATTGGTATGGAACCGTTAACCCTTTGTTTGCAGGTCAAACCTGACCTATTTTGTTATCAAGTTATATTTTATTTAGAATTATAAGATGTCTAATAAAACACTATCATGGACGTTTTTTAGCTTTGTTCTGGATTGGTAAGTTATTGTGTTTGTAGAAGTATAGTGTGTATTTAAAAAAATATATGCAATTCAATGTAATGAATAGGAGACCGTAAAAATATGAGAATTATTCGCACATTACGCAAAGTTTCTATAATATCTACGATCGTATTGTATGTTTGTATGTAAAAGGAACTAGTGAAGAAAACTCATTATTTTATATATTTCCGGTTATAACAGGCTTAGAAGTTTGCTACATTTTATGCAGAGGCGTATTTTGGCTATTGATCGCAGCGTGATGTTATATAGCCTTAAGCCTTCCTCAATAAATGGACTATCCAACACTGAGACAAGTTTTCAAATCGTGCTAGTGTTTCCTGAGATTAGCACATTCAAACAATCAAACTCTTCAGCTTTATAATATTGTTATAAATGGGAGTACAAGTAGAATTAACGTAACTACCAGAATACGGCTGTGGTACGGAATAGGGACACCGTTAGTGTTGTGTGTGTGGGTAGTTGGAAAAATTGTTCGACGGCGGATGAAGAGTTCACCTCAGAGGGGGAGGCGTGACACCGCATATCCAGTCAGCCCGTGACCACGGCCGATGCAACTCGGTCGAAACGTCGGCAAAAAGGTAGGTGCTTAACACCTATACTAAAAATTTAAACGCGTTTAATACCTGTGTGTTTTCTATGTAATAAAATGCAACGCGAAAGATTAAAAGTGTACATGAATATAATCAAAATAATTTTTAGTTCTGGGTTCATATATTTTTACATAGTCCGGGTATTTGATAGATACTGTTAAATATTAAAATTTATGCAAATTTTTAGCAATAGGAAATAAATACATAAAATAATTTGCGTATTGCGTTGTTTATCAATTAAATGTAATAAGGATATCACTATTTATAACTGAATAAGATTTATGGCAAGGATTTTATCATCATTTATGAGGTAACTAGCCTTCGTCGGCTTAAATAACAGTTTTAATAACTCTGTGTTCTAAAATGTACTTACATACACACTTTTACCTCCATTTTCCCCAATATAGACCGAATTTTCAAGTGGTAAAGGAGCATGCATGCAAATGTCCGAACTTACGAAATGATAATTGATAGCTTAAGGGCCTACATCAATATTATCGTATATCATCGCCGACACGTACATATTAACACAGCCAGTAGGCACAGAAAATGAAGAATTAGGGATATTTTTTTTGTTTACTCAAAATCTACTAAATATATTTTAATTCTGATTTACGTGTTCCTATATATAATAGTTACTTATGTTTTTAAAGTTATTTCATTAGTTAAAACGCAATAATAAACCGACAAATGAAAAAAATAAAAAATTTGAGAGGTTGTTTCGCTAAGATTTTCTATCGAGAAAACTTTTTTCAATCGCGTTTCTGAGTTTATGCGATCCTAGATCATATATTGAAAAAACATATACTTGAAAATTAGAGCTCTAGCCATTCAATCTTAAGAAACAATGAAAACTTCGTACGTAGAAAAATGCACGAAGCTATTTTGGTATCCTCTTAATAATGAGGACTCCATCATCATAAAGTGCTCAGGGCCTCCTATAAATAAAACATGGCCTCGAGGATGCACAGTCTCAAGTTCTTAATAGTTTCGCGTACGTTAACTTCCTCCTCGAAATGTATATTGATATATTATAATAGTTTTCTTACTTGCGACATGAGTCCGGGTCGATTTTACCAGCATCGTAGAGACGCAATGATCGGAGCTCCTTCTCTGAGCTTCCATATAATGCAGATCCATCCAAAAATGAAGTCGCCAAATTCATTTGGTCACGATGTTCTAAAATAAAAGAAATATTAGATTTTATTTTTTCAAATATCTCGCCGGTGTAGGTTGTTTTTTTTTAATACCTTAGAATATTGTTGGGGTTTCTACGCCCACCAGAGATTTGTCTGTGCCCAGCGCGGACGGCTAGGATTTCAAAATGCTAATGAGACTAGGTACGTATTAATAGTTCAGCGGCTTGATATGCAAGGGAAATTGGGGGACCCCTTTATTGATAGATTTAATAATTTTTTTATTCGTGATATAAGAAATAAATTACTAGATTGAATCCTTTTTGATTGAATTTTTTTAGGACTTGCAATTTGAAAAAAAAAAACAAAATTTTGTTTTTAAATTAAGTTAGAATTAATTATATTATATGACTAGCCTTGATTTGAGACGAAAAAACTTCCCACAAGTCATATGACAAGCTATTCAACATTTTTAACGCTTGTTAACCACACGATTATGTTGAGTTACAAAATTGAGATAAGAGATACGTTCACTAAAACCTGTTACTCTATCACTTCCGTCACTTGCTTACTTCACAAAGTAGTCAGTAGGCTAGTTGCGTTTGAACTAATTACAATATTAATTAAATGTATCATTTTAATTTATGTAATATGATGTAATTTATTATGTTTACTTACTTTAAAATGCAGTAAAAATGATAGAGTATGTCGGAAATAGTAATAGGTGTTCTATTTATTTTATGAATGTTAATCTTTTTGGACTCGTTTTCGATAGGTAGGTGTTTTTATATCTACTATGTAATAACAAACATGAAACCATAAAACTTATGCATGTGTTTTATATTGCAGTAGAAAAAACATAGAGTTGCTGGTTGCTAATATTTTTATTAATAAACTTTATTTTACATTTTAATCTTTAATTTTTATATTCTTACATGTTGCTTTTTCCCTAATTTTGCACCATACCCTTTTATTATCTACTTTCTTTTATATATACAATATAGACTAGCTGACCCGGAAAACGTCGTTATGCCATGTTAGTGGTGGACAATGAAAAATAGATAGTAGCCGATTCTCAGAAATTTTATATGCATATTCAGTAGGAATATGCATATAAAATTTCGTAAAAATCGGTTCAGCCGTATCGGAGGAGTATGGTAACTGTGACACGAGAATTATAATTATTAGATTTTGACATACAGAGTAATCAGCATATAGGAACTAACTTATTATAGAGTAAGGTACGTTAACTAAAACAACCATGAGACTGACTATCCTTCCGTTAAATAGTAGTAAAAAGGATTATTTAGTACTAGCAGGGGCGTAGGGTGCCTTGGTGGGGTCCCGTAAATAAATAATATTTGGGGGCCCTTAAGCGGGTTAAAGACTTTTACAAAATAAAAAAAAAAATTGTGCATAAAATTGATAGAAATATTTATTCATCAAAAAAAAAATTTTTTTTTCATTTTCATTTCTGAAATAATAAAAAATTTTACAAGTATTTATTAATTTTTGCTAACGCTCGTCGGGGGCCCCCATCGCCCGGGAGCCCCGTATAATTGATACGTCCGATACAGTGGTAGCTACGCTCCTGAGTACTAGATAATTACGCAAGACGCGACTTCATCAACTTACAGCTGTTTTCAATAACCAATCAAACCAATAAAGCGGTTACGGACGGATTGTTATCCCCGTTTATCAGTAAAATATTTCTTTCTCTTGTCAAAGTTTTAATACAAAACGCTATCATCAGTAGCTTATTGAAATGTAAGTAAGGACAAAACTTTAGATTTGTCTTTATTAGCATCGATTGAGGTTAGATAAAAATTTAAAAAAGGGGGCAAACGACCTAAACATCGATTTTCATCTCTTTATTATAATTATGATTGAATTGTAACCCTTCAATGCAAACTACAGTCTAAAGAACCAAGCATGTAAACCTCTGAATTCCTAACTTCTACTGTTGTTGTATTATATATACTAAGGTACCAATTCTACGTCCACAACTAAACTTAACTAAAAAATGAAAACAACTATGGCGTATTTTGATTAATTGTCTATTTCGTTGTGCAAGTTTTATTTTATTAATTAAAATCGTTAGCCTATGATACACAGATTTTGTAATAAAAAAGTTCTGTTAACATCGCCGAATTGTGTTATTGACCCTATCAATTTTCATTTTTGAGTTAAGTTTAGTTGGTATCTAAGTCTATGGTGGTTGCATGTTGATACGTCATTCATTCAATCAGTTAACTTCTCTTAACAAATATACAGGTAGAAGAAAGGTTATAATGATAATAACTTAAATAACATACCAAAACCACATGAGTCGATGTTACGTGTAGGCGCAGATCTCACATATTCACAAGAAGAGCTTTTACAGTCCTGAAACAAAGAAAATATTATAATTTTTTTTTCTGTGTGCCATAATATTACCTAGATTATTGTTTTTTTTTAAATTTAAAATAATAATAGAAATCAAAAGGTATGTATAAATAATTATAATATAAAACTAGATACACAAGAAAAAATAAAAAAATCGGCACAATCGTTTAATAATATTTTCATAATACCTATACTACTACTGATTGTTGAAAATTATTCAAATTATGTACAGCTAGACTTATTATATGAGAATTACAAAAATGGGTAGACAGAAATAAGGGCCTACGGAACATTTTACGCTCTTTTAGTAAAATGAAAATAAAAACTGTGAGTGCATTATGCAATAATGTACCTATATAATAATTTAAATTTAATTATCCTCTTCATATGTATATGTATTTATTTAAACATAAATAAAATCCAAACACAATTATTACTTTAAGTACAATAATATTTTAAGTAAAACTTTCACAAATTTATTTATAGCCGCAAAAGACATGTATATAGTCGTGTTATTCTCTCTGAGTAATAAAAGGGTTATATGGTTTGGTTAATCTGAATGCATGGTTTAAAACGGACTGAGTCGAGAAAGTCATATTGTTTGTTATTAAGGGCCTACATAAATATTATCGTATATCATCGCCGACACGTACATATTAACACAGCCAGTAGGCACAGAAAATGAAGAATTAGGGATACTTTTCCTATTTACTCAAAATCTACTAAATATATTTTAATTCTGATTTACGTGTTTCTATATATAATAGCTACTTATGTTTTTAAAGTTATTTCATTAGTTAATACGCGATAATAGACCGACAAATGAAAAAAATAAAAAATTTGAGAGGTTGTTTCGCCAATATTTTCTATCGAGAAAACTTTTTTCAATCGCGTTTCTGAGTTGATGCGATCCTAGATCATATATTGAAAAAACATATACTTAAAAATTAGAGCTCTAGCCATTCAATCTAAAGAAACAATGAAAACTTCGTACATAGAAAAATGCACGAAGCTATTTTGGTATCGTCTTAAGCGATACGCTTCAAATATTTACTTAATTTACCCATGCTGTCTGTCCCAAAATATAAATCTACACGGTTCAATTTTATTATTGTGAATGTGAAATAATCCGTAAACTTTCGTTATTACAAAAAAGAAATATTTAATTTTTGTTTGAATTGAATAGGCTTCAAAACTAGTTGGACTGATTAACAGTTATATGGTCTTATTCATAATGACTTATCGGAGGTTTAAAAGTTTGCTAAAATCGGTTCGCGAATATTGTCAAAACTTGTTATTCATAATAGTCTTTTTACCATAAAATGTTTTTTATCTCTCCGATAAAATCACCGTTTAAACCTCCGATAAGTCATTATGTATAAGACCGTAAGAATACAAGTGATACCACCCCTTTTCCTTTCCAGGGTGCTGCAATAGCCAGCTAAGGAATATTGGTGACAGATAATAACCTCTGTAAGCGCAGCAGACCGTATTCCCAAATTGGAGGAGGCCCGTGCCCAATAGTGGTATGAATATGGGCTGGAGAGAGACAGAGAGAGAGAGAAATTTCAAAAGGTAAGTTATTTACACCGACACTAAAACTGCGTTAGCACAATCTATTCTTCTCCCGATTCTTGACTACGCCGACACCAGCTATCTTGATCTCAACGAGGACCAACTTGATAAGCTTGAGCGACTCCAGAACTTCTGTATTAGATTTATATTTGGACTTCGTAAATATGATCATGTATCCGAGTTTCGAACTATGCTCAAGTGGTTGCCCATACGACTTCGACGGAATACTCACATTCTTAGTCTTCTTTACAATATTCTTTTCAATCCAAACACTCCCAACTACCTCAAAAAACGGTTTACGTTTCTCCATGACACACATACGAAGAGTCTAAGATCATCGGAAAACCTTACGTTGACTGTAGTATCACATTCCACGAGATTCTTTAGTAAATCTTTTACAGTAGAAGCGGCCCGGTTATGGAATGCCTTACCGTTGACGATACGAAACGCTCAAACCATATCAACGTTTAAAAAACTTGTTAAGGACCACTACTTATCACTACCGATTAACTGATCTACTTTAATATGAATCTTACTAAGTATTAGTATTTATGTATTTGCTATAAATATGTATGTATTGTATATGTATGTATATATATGTATATGTATGTATATGTTTATATATGTATAAAAGTAGAATTGTGTTTGTACTGTATGTATTTATATTGTATTAGCTACTAGCTGATGCCCGCTACTCCGTACGCATGGAATTTTAGATTCTCATATATTTTATCACCGTTTAAACCTTCCCTGGACTTTCACGAATATTCCAAGACCAAAATCACCAAAATTGGCCCAGGCGTTCTCGAGTTTTAGCGAGACTAACGAACAGCAATTGATTTTTATATATAAGAAGATTAGTACTTTCGCTTATTTTTGGCATATAATTACCATAATATTAGTACACCACAAGTTACCTATTCAGTCTCGGTCAAGTCCATTCTAAGGTTGTCTGGAAGAGATCGCAGCTCGCGATAAGACCGCCCTTTGTACCTATTATTAAGTCTAGTAAGTAAGTTCTGTAAATTAATATGGTGTGCAATAAAGAGTATTTTATTTTATTTTATTTATTTATTTATTTATTACAAACAGCAACTTTTGTCAGTGCGAAGTTGGGAGCTGATTTCTAGGATGTATCGGTAAAATATTTGTATGCTTATAACTTCCGAACAATTACATCAAAGTGTAATGTTCAGAAAAAGGTTGTACAAGAAAATTTTAATATTAAAGAAAAATAATATAGTCGTACGAAGTTCTTTGAGTCAGCTAGGTATAGGATGGGCATAATACATGCATTTGGCTATGCTCCATGAGGAATGACGTCTATTGACATGAGGCACAGCAGGATTGGCGTACATTTGTCACATGAATGGATAACACGGTCAATATTTATCATAGTAGTCATGTAGTGTTTATGAATAAAAATATTATCATACTAGCTGCTGCCCGCGAATCTGTACGCATGGAATTTAGAAAATCTTTCCCGTTTTCGCGACATTTTTTACTACTGCTTCGCTTCTATTGGTTGCAACGTGATGTTAAATAGCGTATAGCCTTCTTCGATAAACGTACTATCCAACACTGAAAGAATTTTTCAAATCGGACCAGTGGTTCCTGAGATTAGCGCGTTTAAACAAACAAAAAAACTCTTCAGCTTTATAATCTAATATATAAAATTCACGTGTAACAGTGTTAGTTACCGTACTCCTCCGAAACGGCTTGACCGATTCTTCTCAAATTTTGCATACATATTCAGTAGGTCTGAGAATCGGCCAACATCTATTTTTCAAACTTTTTTTTTTAGTATGGCAAAACAACGTTTGCCGGGTCAGCTAGTCTTATATATAAAATTCACGTGTCACAGTGTTAGTTACCATACTCCTCCGTAACGGCTCGGCCGATTTTCCTGAAATTTTGTGTACATATCCGTTAGGTCTGAGAATCGGCCAACATCTATTTTTCAAACCTTTTTTTTTTTAGTATGGCAAAACAACGTTTGCCGGGACAGCTAGTATTAGTATAGATTTCTAATAGTTCAATAGTAGACTATAGATCGACGGGCCTTGTGGCGTAGTGGTTCATGTACTGGACTGCCGTTCACAATGTAGCGGGTTCGATTCCCGCTTGGGACAATCATTTGTGTGATATTCATAAATGTCATACAAATGTTTGTACTGCGTCTGGGTGTTTTCTATGTATTATAAGTATGTATTTACAAAAGAAAAGTAGTTTATGTATTATATCCGTATTCTGGTACCCATAACACAAGCATATAAGCTTAGCTTGGGACCAGAGGACGTTGTGTGAAATGTCCATGAATATTTATAATTATTTATAGTACGCGTCATGTAAAAAGAACGCTGGAAGAAAGTGGTGAGGGCGTCTTTGCGCATGGGTACACTCTCGCACGAAAGTTATGTGCCTATTATTTTATTTTTGAACTAGGCTTTTGCTGACGAGTCGTAGCTTCATACCTACATATTTGTTATTCTTAATAGGTATTACATAGAAAACCAATAAATCGCCCATGCGCAGCTTGACCGTCAGCGTTCTTTTTACATGACGCGACCTATACCAGGCTAAATAACTAGCTGTTTCCCGTGACTTCGTACACGTGGAATTTAGAAAATTTTCCCCGTTTTTACATCATTTTTCACTGATAATTCGCTCCTATTGATCGCAGCGTGATGTTGTATAGTCTTATAGCCTTCCTCGATAAATGTACTATCCAACACTAAAGGAATTTTTCAAAACGGATCAGCGGTTTCTGAGATTGGCGCTTCAGCTTTATAAACCTTACTAATTTATAAATGCGAAATCCGGATGATGACACAATAATAATTTTGACGAGCTTAAGTGTTAATATGTATGGAACGAAACAATAGCGCGATTTAAAAAACGTACAACGCCATCTATTGAGCAGAAGAGTAAATTTCTGTTTGTTAAGGATTGATTTATAAATTTCACGCGTACGAAGTCGCGGGCAATAGCTAGTATAGATTAGAGACGCATATAAAATACCTAGTTGTGGACGTTATACTCGGTTAACTGACTAAGTCATGATCGGTATTTTATTTTAGGATATACTAGCTGTCCCGGCAAACGTTGTTTTGCCATACAATTCTGTGTAAAAATCAACATCAAAAAATTTCATCAAAATCGGTCCAGCCAATTGTGAATCTAAGCCATCCTCAAACCCCCTTGAATACACGCAACAAATTTCATCAAAATCGGTCCAGCCGTTTTGGAGGAGTTCAATTACAAACACACGTACAGAAGATTTATTTAAATAAAGATGTGTCTATTGGTATTAAAATCTAGTTAGATCTATCAATTGCTCCCAAATCTTCATGCGTACAAAATTTCATGAACATAATCTTCAATTTTCATATACTTTTTACTACCTATATGATTTAAACTTCGTAATAATCGTATTAAAGTTTTCCTAAAGTTACTCGTACCATCTTACTTTATGCGAGTAGCACATATACTAATATTACGTACATGTATTTTATAAATATCTACAAAAAGTATTATTTACTACAGATATTATGCAACAGTAGCTACAAATTGTAATATCCACTCTAATAGATTGAGCGCCCCAATTAAGTAATAAACCTCAAACAAATTAGACGATCTCGTAAAATATGTAAATGCAACCTTTAATCCTTTAAAACGCCAATTATGTTGTGTAACTTAACGGCCCAGCGGAAGACCAGCGCTGGTGTCAACTAGCATTATGCTGAGCTGAGGCCCCTTTGTGAAGGGTTTCACACATCTTTTGTTTTATTCCATAAATATGTATATTCTTCTTTGTACCTAATTGTATCTGTGTGATTATCCTTCCAATAAATTTATTTTTCTTTCTTTCTTTCTTTTCTTTTTAACATAAAATTACCATGATCCATCATTATAACAGAAAACTGAATTCTAAATTATGCGTTATGATATGAATACCAAAATACGAAGTAAATACTACGTTTTTAGCTAAATAATTACTTATCTTACTTACTATTAAAAACAAAGTTTAAATTTATAATGAAGTCGCTACGTGAGCTTATATTTTGAAAACCACGCAACGCATTTTTATGGATGTTAAACATAATATTTTTTAACACTTGCGCGACTCATTTGTTTAAATAAAACTACATTTTACGGATTTAGACGCGTGTATTGTTATCAGTCTCACCCGTGACCATGGTGACTGCAGTCTCCAAAACATCGTCCGGCCAAAATTTAAAACAAATATACGCGTCTAAATCCGTAAAAAGTAGTTTTATTTAGATGTTAAATAAATAAACATAATAAATAAATATTCACGGACATTTCACACAACGTTCTCTAGTCCCAAGCTAAGCTTATTATGCTTGTGTTATGGGTACCAGAATACGAATAGAATACATAAACTACTTTTCTTTTGTAAATATGTACATACATACTTATAATACATAGAAACACCCAGACGCAGGACAAACATTTGTATGACTTATGACAATTAGAAAAATCACACAATTGATTGTCCCGAGCGGGAATCGAACCCGCGACCTCTTGATCGGCAGTTCATTACATAAACCACTCAACCACGAGGCTCGTCAATATCCTAATTTATAAATGCAAAAAGCTGAATGAAAACCTAAAATTTTGACGAGCTTATGTATTAATGCGTGTAACCAAACCATAGTGCGATTTAAAAAAACTGTACAACGCCATATATTGAGCGGTAGTAGTAAACTTCTGTTTGTTAAGGTATGATTTCTAAAATTCACGCGTATGAAGTCGCGGGCAACAGCTAGTATATAAATATAACGGATATAATATAACGGAGTTAAATCATATGAAAGTCTAACTTACATACATGATTGTATGGGGATCGAACCTGCTATAGCATTCACAGAAAACAGCTTAACTATCATTACTAAACTACATCACGAGTGTGACGCTCATCTATTAGTCTCTATGCTGCTCTACAATACTATCAATTATTTACGGTACGTCAATTAATTCAAAGACAATAGATATCTGAACAATTTCCTCTACGGTAAGAAAGGTGAGACAATAAGGAAATGAGGTATAGCCTGTAGCCCTGTTATTTAACAATTGCTTTCACTAAACATACGTAACCTTAGTGTACGACCCCGCGAACTATCACGAACGTTACAACGTCGAGCCTTATTTAACGTATGTACTGATTTTGTATGAAATTAGTTAATTTAAGCTTAACATTTATATTAAGAGGGTACGACACCAAGCTGGCTCCATACGAAAATATGGACTCATACCACGCTGTTTTTCGTTTCGTTTATATTACTCCTCTCTCTACTCTAGAGTCTAGAGCAACGAATTTTTTTAACAGTATTTAAGTCTTATATATGTATACAGCGTGAAACAAATCTCCTATTTTATGCTTGAAACCTTCTTTGAATTCTTTAGGTCATCACTAATGACTACGTGAAGTTAGAAATTAACATGCATTATAATTTAATACGATTTTTGATGTTGTAAGTTTTTGCAAAATTTTACGTTACGCAACCCTAATCAGCTGTTTTAATGAACTCTATTTGACCTAATAGTGATCATGTCTCATAATAGAGATTAACGTAAAATGCCTACTGCTCTTTGCCTCTGTGAGGAAAATTGTTTAAAATTTTTCCATGATGTTGATGGGAGGAAACCGAGAAGAAGACAAAAATAGTATGAATTTTGTGACGGGTAATATGTACAAAACGTGTTTTTTCAATGATTTTATAGGTAAAATCCGGTTGTCCCGCTTAGAAGCTAATGCCTCTAGTTCTACACGCGTTTATATTACAGCTCGCTTCTTGGCTTTCAGCATGATAACATAGCCTAGTATGTATTATTCTGGTCTGTAAGCTATACAGCTGAAAAGTTTCATTAAAATCCATTCAGTAGTTTTTGCATGAAAGAGTATCAAACATCCCTGATATACCCATACATTTTTACAATCTTTTTAGTGTAGGATAATAAACTATGTAAAACTTAGGTATCGACATTACACTGTGCCATTATGTATTTTAATAGTTCTATGCCTATTATTAACGATAGCTTACTAATTGTATAAATACCATGAAAAACTGTTTAAAATACCCAATTTTGAAATCTAATAGGTTTAACCATGGAGTTAAAGACTTATTAGAATTTAGGTAATTATAATTAAAACTGTAATTGACCTAGTTATATAGGCTTTTATGAAGTAATAGACGTTTATGGAGCGAAAAAAATTAAGGCCAGCACAGATCGGGTACGCGTATACGCACGTAAAGATTTAAGCAACAGCTAGTCTGTTAAATTAGTGCCAGATTTAACTTATATAAAAAATAAAAGAAAAACTTTGACTTTGACATTTAAACAGTTTACACATTTTATTATATTGATAAATATATCTGGATATTTTTATCTGAAATCTGGTTTTTGATTATTATCGCATCACATGCTTGTTTTATACTTTTATTTGTGTGTTTATTTTTATTGTCTCTCTTCTAGTATATAGATGTATGTATGGATATTGTAAAGGTCGTGATCATTGAATATAACCTATTCAATGATACAGGCCACATATGGTTTATTATTAAGAAAAATAATAAAAATTTTAAGAAAGGAACAGAAAAAGAAAAAGGCTTGGGGATTCAAGAGGACATTGAAGATGAGGAAAAAATAGATATTGTGAAACAAATATGAATTTAAAATGATTACAATTATTTATAAAGCCTTAAATGTTTTTATTTTGTAAATGTAACAAGAAGGGAAATAAATGAATTGTTCTGCAAGAAGAAGGTTTATGTGAAGCAGAGGCTTCACAATATTCAACTATAAAGTAATTGGGATTGTTCATAATTAGAACAATCCCAATTACTTTATAGTTGAATATTGACTTTATATGTTGACCTGCTGTTTTTATATTTTTTTTAGAAAATATAGACTATTTTAAGCAACTATTTTAATATTATTGAAATATTCGCTATAAAGAATTGTTAAAAAATAATTAAAGAACGTTGTAACGTCATCATTGTACGCAATCTGTGTATTGCCTTTTCCTGATAGACTTAAGACAGATTGCAATACATCTTTTCAAAGTTGCCAAATTGATACAATAGACCAATTTCATCTCCACCACAGAGTAGTATATCCCTAAGAACGCCTTAATATTTTAAGTCCTTCATTTCAAGGGCAAATATAGATCATTTGCTTTTTGGAATATAGCATATTTTCCGAAAAAACTAATGGATCATGATCAGAATCTCTATTCCCTGAAATGGTTTTCGATTTAAGAGTTTAATAAAATTTTAACAATGCCTATTTTCTGTTTAACATCAAATGGAATATAGTCATATAACTCTACCTATACAAAAATACTAGCCATTAAAAAGTCTTTTAGGAACACATTATTTATGTAATGTTTAAGTCTGTAACAATATCATTAGGTACGATCCCTATATTAGGTTTAAAGAACAAGGCTAAGTTGACTTTCTAAGCTATCCATAATAAGATATACGGCTTGTACGTGCGTGTCGCAAGTAGCTTTGTTTTAGAGCCTTTATTATAGATATGACTAGGATATTGGTTAAGATATGAGCTACTCATAGCTTCAGGAATGTATAGTAGATTTGCAACGTAACAATTTTGTTTATTGTAGCATCTAATACGTATTTTAGTCATAAAAGACGCTAATCTTATTTTGGCTTTGAAAATGGATAATATTACTTATCTTTTCTTCTGAGGTAAATTAAATCTTAACGCTGCACCTATGTACGATTACAACAAACGATATAAAATAAAATAAATTGAGGGATAAGTTTTTTTTTAATTAGTGTGCTTATGGCCAATATCTATGAAGCGAATCAATCATTCTAAATTCAAAATATAAAAAAAAAATATCCATTATAGGTTTGATTACTTTAACAATGAAAACTTATAACTTAGCTATGTAATCATGAAATTTAGTAAAAGACCAATGATGCAGACAATGTAATGACTATTATTATGTATGTATGTGTGATCTTGAGTATAAATCATACATCGTATGTTTATTGCGAAGGTTAGCGGACGCATAGTTTTTGTTAAGAGGAACGGATGGTGTCGCAATTTGACACTTACTCAATGCCCGCGTAATCATGCAACTAATGATGCGAACCTCCTAGACGTATATACCTTTTTTATTGACTTGAACTTGGCCGAGAATCACCAATATTAGTTATAGGTTGTCAATAGAGAGTTACAACATGTAGGTACAATAAAACTTAACTAAAAAAATGAAAACAGCTATGGCGTATTTTGATTTATTGGCTATTATGTTGTCCACATTTTTATTAAAATTGTTAGTCTATATTATACCGTCTATATATTAAGTTTTGTTGTGCACGTAAAATCGGCACCATTACCTTATTATTTAGTTTAATAAAAACTAACAATCATTCTGGAATTTCATTTTATCCCCGAATATATTAAAAGTTTCAAGAGATCGTAAATCTCAATAATTTGTTTTATTACCCAGACTAATAGCATAATCAATCCATATAAATACAACCAAAGCTAATAAATTAATTCAAATAAAACCACTTTTTACGGATTCAGACGTGTAAGTCAAAATATACTTTTATTTCGAATAGGCAAGATTACTATGCTCTTTTATTAAGTTAGACGCTAGGCGTTTGTTCTAAAAGTGAATCCTATAGAGAAGAACAGACAAGAAACACCTTGGATGTTTTCATTCTTTTTTTCTTCTTCGTATTCATAAAATCTTTGGTTGGAATCCGATGACTGTTGGTATAAATAACTATACTGTTATCATCATGAAACATGAAGTTAACAAATCGTAATCTTTACAACATCTAGTCAAACTTTCGCATTTATATTGTTAAACCTTGACATGTGGCATATTTGTATAATAACATCCGTAACAAAAGAAACAATGTTCAATGTTAATTACATTAAAAAAAACAGTGATTATTAATATTAGGTAATTAAATTTAATGATGACTGCCTCCATGGCGCAATGGATAAGGCAATGGCCTTGTTAATTGGAGGTATCAAGTTCAAACCACGGCTTGGAAAATTTATTTTGTTGTAGAAAGGTTATAAGCTCCAGCTGTAAGTCTCAAATAAGATGATCCTTGATGACAATGTTGACCTCTATAAGATGCGACTTTATTCGTGCATGTATGTTTAGATAAATGAGTTTAAATAAAGTTAAGTAGATGGCGTTCCATAGTCTCTGTCTATCCACTTGGGAAAAAGGCGCGACGGTATTATCATGCTGATATGTAATTCGTTTACAAATTGTGTTTTTTTTAATATAAATTATCTCTTTTGTAATTTTTATTATAAATGTCTAGTGTTTGATTAAGATCCGGGTTCGTCTACCGTATTCATATTATTATATAGCTATCTGTGTTAATGCTAACATTTATTAATGACAACACTTTTTTAAATAAAGGCGATCGAGTTGATTGATTAAAAATATATATTCATGAAATAAAATATATATTAATAATTTTTATCGACGTTTCAGCAAATTTTCAGCCGCTATAGTCACTAAGTTGTAGGATGTTCTTTGTTATCAATTATTTTACGTATTTAGACAAAATTTAAGCATATTAAAATCTCTGAAGCGTCGAGTTAGGTTAAAAACCAAAATACAAATGTTTAATACGTAAGAAACCATCCTCAATAGTCGAGTAGAAAAATAGTTTTATTTAATTCCATATTAATAAACAATGTTTGAAAAGGTACCTTATTTCCATTAGCAGTAGAAATGAGATCATCCATGAGGAGTTGTCCCCAAGCTGCAAGCATGCTGGTCACGTAATCATGGTCAGTTTCAGGTGTTAGCTGAGCAGCAGCGTGGACTGCCAATGATGACTCTGGAAGATATGGTGCTGATAATGGTGTTGAGACATCTGAGGAAAAAAAGAGAAATGAGAACTAAATAATTAGGGTGACGAGTTTTTAAATCTTATCCACAGATTATAATATATAATAAGGAAAAAAATATTACTGACGACATGACAAATGAGAAAATAAAAAAATTAAAATTAAGGGAAAAAGTGCAAATAATCTTGTCAAATTATATTATCAGATTAAGTGGAAAAACAAATGAGACGTGGTTGTGACGAATGTTTGAAAATTTAGTTTTATTAGATAATTTTGTTTTAAAAGGCTTTCTAAAATATACATAAAAGCAAAAAAAAAGACAAAAAGTTTCAGCTCCTTGCTAAAAACTCAGAAGTAATAAAAATTTTAGAAAACCGCATCTAAATTCGTCGTCTAATTTTAAAGATATAAGCTCACAAAAGTGACATAGGGTCATACATACAAAAATAACGATTTTGTTTTATATTGAGTAAAAAAGTAGGTATAGTAAGTACATAGTGATTTCTTTTAACAATGTCATTCGCTTATATGTTTATTGTAGCATGTGATCGTGTAAGTGATATCTTAAGATACTTGTAAATACAGGAAGGTAATCTCTTCCTTATTTATAACTTGTGGCTTTAAGCTTTTGAGAAAAAAAACTTTGACATTGAAGACGTTTTTCAATCCCTTCTCTTCCTATACATTACGGGCTCCATAGCGCAGTGGTTAATGTAGTAGAATGGCATTTAAAAGACAGCAGGTTTAATTTAGACATATATCTATTATTTGTGTGATATTTGTAATTTGTCATAGGTAGTGCAATGGGGTTCGATACTCGTTTATGGCAATTATTGTAATATTTGTGTTCGTAATAATCGTTATACTGCAATGTTCGTACAGTGTCTATGCTGGCTGTATCCCAATGGTACAGTGGTAAGATCGTAAAAAAATTATAGGTGTATGATATTTTTAAATTTTTTTGTTTTTATATTTATGGATTTTTCACACAACGTCCTATGGTCCCAAGCTAAGCTTATTATGCTTGTGTTATGGGTACCAGAATACGGATATAATACATATACTAATTTTACATAAAAACACCCAGACGCAGTACAAACATTTGTATGACAATTAGAAAAATCACAAAAATGATTGTCCTGAGCAGGAATCGAACCCGCGACCTCTTGATCGGCAGTCCGTTACATGAACCACTCAACCACGAGGTTCGTTCGTTTGTATTTGTCACATATTTTTATTACGTCTAGGAATTTTCTGTTTGTTACAAAAACGTATGTATGTATTTACAAAAAGAAAATTTCTATATCCGTATTCTGGTATCCATAACACAAGCATATAAACTTAGCTTGGCACCAGAGGACGTTGTGTGAAATGTCCATGAATATTTATATTTTCTTGGATCACAAATGTAAATAGCCCAAGATCATTGATTGCAAAATATATAATAACACAGAGTGATTACGTCTATAAATTTGTAATGCAATAACATTTGCTATTGAAGTGCAATTAGTACCTAACTACAAACTTGGATGAGTCTTAAGTTCCTTTCAAAATGCATTAGAACTTAATAGGTAATATATATTCAGATTACTAATGACGCTTTTATATTATCAACAGTAATTAAATTATAATCTATGGAAGTCTATTTATATTATTACTAGCTTCTGCCCGCAGCTTCGCACGCATTAGTGGCCGAATCGAATTTGAAATCAAACCTAAAATAAAAAGTGAAATCTGAACTGAAATTAATAGATACTAAAATCAATACTGAAATCCAAAGCAAAATTTACCTCAATCAACAATCGATACTATATTTTAGGTATATCTACTAAATATTTTCTAACACTTGCGCGACTCATCTGTTTAAATAAAACTACTTTTTACGGATTTAGACGCGTATATTTGTTTTAAATTTTGGCCCGACTTTGGTGAGACTGCAAAGTCTCCGAAACGTCGAGCCAAAATTTAAACCAAATATACGCGTCTAAATCCGTAAAAAGTAGTTATATTTAAATATATCTACTAAAATCAGAGTTAAATACTATACCAAAATGACAGCTACAATTGATTCAAACCAAAAAAATACTAAGTTCTATTTTTATTAAAATTGTAAGAAAATAATATGTATTCAATACTGTAACTCTCTTTCTGCCAAGATAAAAAAAAATCGACGTAGTACAGAATATAAATACTTAACTATTCCAACTTCGTTAATCATCTCAATAAAAAAAAAAGTTGGAAACCACACAAGGAGTTTTTATTCCGAGCTACTGCGTAAATCGCATGTGTTAGTCTGGGATTAAAACATTCTTGGCGAAATAAAAAAAAAATATCTTTATGTCGACGGATTCTATGTGTGGCTATGACAACTGTAAAATAACAATATGGCTTTATCTCCTTTACTTTTTTCCGTTTTCATAAACTCCATCTCTTATAAACTTCATTCATCCTACCACCTTTACGCAGATGACCTACAAATTTACTATCAAGAAACGACTGAAAAGCTATCTTACGCGATCCATAATATGAATATAGATTTACGTCGTATTGAAAAATGGACTGAAAGATTTGGATTGACAGTTAATCCTGCAAAAACGCAGGTAACTATAGTAGGCAGCTCACGACTACTTTCTAAAGTAGACTGGCAAACGATACCCCAAGTCTCTTTTAATGGAGTAACCTTACCATATAGTGATAGCGTCAAAAACCTGGGAATATTTATCGACAAATCCTTATCTTGGACGGTACAACTACAACATATTAGTCGTAAGGTCTTCTCTTCTGCAGCTATCCTTCGTAGACTACGTAACTTTCTTCCCACCGACACTAAAACTGCGTTAGCAGAATCTATTCTTCTCCCGATTCTTGACTACGCCGACACCAGCTATCTTGATCTCAACGAGGACCAACTTGATAAGCTTGAGCGACTCCAGAACTTCTGTATTAGATTTATATTTGGACTTCGTAAATATGATCATGTATCCGAGTTTCGAACTATGCTCAAGTGGTTGCCCATACGACTTCGACGGAATACTCACATTCTTAGTCTTCTTTACAATATTCTTTTCAATCCAAACACTCCCAACTACCTCAAAAAACGGTTTACGTTTCTCCATGACACACATACGAAGAGTCTAAGATCATCGGAAAACCTTACGTTGACTGTAGTATCACATTCCACGAGATTCTTTAGTAAATCTTTTACAGTAGAAGCGGCCCGGTTATGGAATGCCTTACCGTTGACGATACGAAACGCTCAAACCATATCAACGTTTAAAAAACTTGTTAAGGACCACTACTTATCACTACCGATTAACTGATCTACTTTAATATGAATCTTACTAAGTATTAGTATTTATGTATTTGCTATAAATATGTATCTATTGTATATGTATGTATATATATGTATATGTTTATATATGTATAAAAGTAGAATTGTGTTTGTACTGTATGTATTTATATTGTATTAGCTATTAGTACTTTCGCTTATTTTTGGGCATATAATTACCATAATATTAGTACACCACAAGTTACCTATTCAGTCTCGGTCAAGTCCATTCTAAGGTTGTCTGGAAGAGATCGCAGCTCGCGATAAGACCGCCCTTTGTACCTATTATTAAGTCTAGTAAGTAAGTTCTGTAAATTAATATGGTGTGCAATAAAGAGTATTTTATTTTTATTTTTTTTTTATTTTAATATGGCTGAACTATTATTTTATACCATATTTCACAAACATTGGCGTTTATTATCTCGTACAGAGTTTTTAGCGAAATAATATATAGCCTATGTTACTTCCAGGACTTTAAATTATCTCTATACCAATTTTTGTGCAATTCCATTCGGTCGATTTTTCGTGAAAGCGTCACAAACAAACAAACAAACTCACTTTCACTTTTATACCTATATAAGTAAGGATACAGACTAGCATTGCTCATATTTTTTTTTAACTCTTAATTCAAAAACCATTTCGGGGAATAGTGTTTCTGATCATGATCCATTAGTTTATTTCGGAAAATTTGCTATATTAACGATTATTTTTCCAAAAAGCAAATGATTTCTATTTGCCCTTGAAATGAAGGACTTAAAATATTAAGGCGTTCTGAGGGATATGCTACTCTGTGGTGGAGTTGAAATTGGTCTATTATATCAACTTGGCAACTTTGAAAAGATGTATTGCAATCTGCCTTAAGTCTATCAGGAAAAGTCAATACACAGATTGCATACAACGATGACGTCACAACATATAAAATAATATCTTTAAGTATTTTTTAAAAATTCTATATAGTGAATATTTCAATAATATTGAAATTAGTTGCATAAAATAGTCTATATTTTCTAAAAAAAATATAAAAACAGCAGGTCAAAATTATGAACAATGCCAATTGCTCACGAATTAATGCAAGTAGGATTCGGAATCACTTTACTTTCTTTTTTCAAATCAAAAGTAACCTTTGTCTTTTCTTAAGCTCTATATTATCTTATATCCACAAAATTTCGTTCAATAATGTTAATTAATTTTAACGCGATAAAGAATTCTCTGTTGTATAATATTAGTATATATTAAACAAAACTGTCTCCGTGTGGTGACGGAATTAAAAATACAAGTGTCACCACCCCATCTCCTCCCAAGGGTGCTGTAAAAGTCAGCTAAGGGATATTGCACACAGATAACATCTTCTGTGAGAGACGGAAAACTCGAAAAGAAACCCTGTTCCAACACGCCTGGTCAGCGCGGCACAGTAGACCATAATCCCTCCCAAACTGGAGGAGGCCCGTGCTCAGAAGAAACAAAACTAGCTGTTGCCCGCCCCTTCATTCGTGGAATTTAGTGAACAAATCGTAGCCAAAAATGTACACAAACAGTCCCTTGAAGTGAACTACTCTATCTATTAAAAGAACCACATTAAAATCCGTTGCGTAGTTTTTGAAATTGAAGCTGATATAACGGCTGTACCAACATGCTTGGTCAGCGCGTCACAGTAGACCATGATCCCTCCCAAAGTGGAGGAGCTCCATGCTCAATTATAGGACTGATAATGGGCTGAAGAAAAAAATAAAAGAACCGTCTTACAGAAATACCTGCTTTGTTTTATAATAAGTAAGAAAGATTAGTAACTATTGTAGAAAATAAATCTAGTTTCAATCCATTTAATTAACCGATTTCTGACATTAAATACTGTATATCCATAATTTGTTTAACTTAATACGTATTTAATTAAACAATGTCGATAGCTCTGCCGATGTTATCGAGTCAATGTCTTGGAATGTTGCCTAATTATATTCAGAATGCAAGCATGTCTCAAGGCAGTGTGTGAATAGCATTTTTTACTATAAATTAACATACTTTTAGTAATAATAAGGATAAATCTCATAAATTATCATCAACTTTAAGTCACAAAATATAAAGTTGTGAATTATTATTAAGTCGTAACTTTACAACTAAGCTTGTCTCGTTAATAATAACTATTTAAAAATTCTTTTTTCTACAAAATAAATTATTAGATTCTTTATTTTTAATTTAATTCTTGCACTTTTTGTGCCAAAAAAGAAGTTAAAATGATTTTGGAGGTTATTTGTGATTTATGTTTTTTGTCTTAATATCCATCTAATAATATTATTGAAACTAAATATCTAAAATTATCTATTGATCGTTGAACTATCCTTGTAAAAACGCAAAGTTATTTACTTATTATTTTTTAAATTTGACTAGTTTTTATACAAGTTGAGTTATACTTACATATATTTTATAAATTAATTTAGCAATTTGGTAAAAACTGTATTAAAATGTAATCAGCGGATTTTATTGCTTATGTTTCTTCATACTACATGACGCCCTTCTGCCTTCTTAGGTACGCGTGTGACTTGTATTAACTGTTTTCAGAATGAAAAGTAGCAATATTTTTATTTATTTATTTTATTCTTAATTGTACACCATACAGAATTAACTTAATAATAAAATACAAGATTGTACAATGGGCGGCCTTATCGCTAAAAGCGATTTTTTCCAGGCAACCTGGGTATGGACCTAAATGAGGAGCGAGTAGAGTTGTCGGTGCATGAATATTATTATTATGTTTCTAGTTTTTTAAGCTTAAGAGTGTGTTTCATTTAAATTGGTTTAGTAGTTTTGGCGAGAAAAAGCGGCAGTCTATAGAGTTATTTAGCATATAATATGGATATAATCTTTATATACAAAAATTACGTGTCACGTTGTTTATCCGCGATGGACTCCTAAACTACTGAACCGATTTTAAATTTGATTTGCACACCGTGTGCAATTCGACCCAACTTGAAATATAGGATAGGTTACATTTCTATTTATAGTCGCTATATTATTTTATTGCAAATTATTTGTCTACCCCAGACATTTGGCAAAACAACGTTTGCTGGGTCAGTCAGTCAAGTATCACTATATGTTTGAGTAAACAGAACACTTAAATAATTTTCTGTATAATTGACCTATGTGTGATAATGGCTTACGTAATCTCTATTACTTGGTAACTCAAACAACGATTGATATGTTCACAGAATCATTAATTCAAACAAATTGTTTGCTATGGTAATTCCTATGCAAGATTTAAATCGATGCTTTATAACCTAATCTGACGTTACTAAGATAAAATATTTATGTTGACATTAGCTATGCCCTGCAGATTTACTTTTAAATTTGCTGAAGATATTGTAAGGGAACCCTTAAGATTTAGGGTGGAACTTTCAGTTTTAAGTTAACTGTGATATCTTTAGTGTCATTTTAGCCTTGTACACGAGTTAGAAGGTTTGATTACCCTTTTATATTTCTATATATGACTAGCAAGGACATTATCAATTTGTGTGTTTATAAAAACAAACTAGCTGGCCCGGCAAACGTCGTTTTGCCATACCAAAAAAAAAAGTAAAAAAAATAAATAAAAAAAAAATAACTATAAACCTCACGGAGCCCGAGACCTTTCCAACGAATGCAAAACCGTGGAAATCGGTCCGTGCGTTCCGGAGTTATAGCGTCAGGAAGGAAAACCTGACTTATTTTTATATAGTAGACTAGCTGATGCCCGCTACTCCGTACGCGTGGAATTTTAGATTCCCATATATTTTGTCACCGTTTAAACCTTCCCTGGACTTTCGCGAATATTTCAAGACCAAAATCAGCGAAATCGGCCCAGCCGTTCTCGAGTTTTAGCGAGACTAACGAACAGCAACTGATTTTTATATATATGTTGGAGTGACATAGATGAGGATGGAATTGCCATGTTTTGAAATCAGTCTACAAATTGTAGACACTGTCTTTAAGATGTTCATACATCAATCTGACATTCTCTTTCACACATAAAAGGTTCCACAGCAGGTCTCCAACCAAATCCCCTATAACCTGCGCCTCTACCACCATGATAATGATGTTCACACAAAACATCACCTCTCAATCGTCACTTTACACTTTCTCACAAATACACACTTTATAATTATACACTCGCGATTATGACCGGAATAAACTCTTTATCACTAACTATAAATAGCAACGAGCAGCGTAACGATTCCCAAGAAAGGTCCGTACTGTACGGCGGCTCGAGTGTAACTGCCTCGATTGCCCACCGTGCGGCGGTATTTATAGTGCCGGCGCACGTGTATGTCATTCGATTGTACCTGCACGTGTTCGTAAGTTTTTAGGTTAAGTATTGAATTTACAATGACGTTATTTTTACATCGTAATAAACCCTAAAGTAATCAACTTGGTGGTTTGTAAATTAATATTGGAACAATCAAATGGTTTAACTTAATTATTCTAGGTTCTCTAGACTAATTGTTGTGGTTGCGCCGATACGGCCATTCTGATAGGCGGTGCGCGCTCTGCACCTGGCTGCGATGTGATGTGTGTTATCTGAAATTAAGAGTTTTCTCTGAGATCGGTATCTGTAAGCAACCCATGTTGCTCATTTTGAAAGGGTTATTGTTAGGACAGTACACAAAGACATCTCCAATGTACTGACTTATTCATTTAGTATCTGTGGTGTGTACGTGAACACTCATGGCTCCACAAGGCGTCCCAACGGTATCTCATGGTTCACATGTGGATGCATTAAGGATCCGCGGTTAGCTCAAGGGTAACACATGGTTTAGCTCAGAGGTACCACTCTCCAGATATTTTGTTCTCGTAGATTATTATTACAGAGATGTAATTGTGAGGTTAATAAGTATAGTAAGGTTATTAGGTTCTCGGAGATTATAACGAAAGGATTTCGAAGGTTCTCGTAGAGTTCTCGGAGATTCTCGTAGCTTTTCGTTGGATCTCGTCGATTCTCGTTGACCTGAAAGAAGAGAAATAACTCCTTTTGAGTAGTACATCTGTAAGCAACTTATGTTGCTCATTTTGAAAGGGTTATTGTTAGGACAGTACACAAAGACATCTCCAATGTACTGACTTATTCATTTAGTATCTGTGGTGTGTACGTGTCCACTCATGGCTCCACAAGGCGTCCCAACGGTATCTCATGGTTCACATGTGGATGCATCATGGATCCGTGGTTGGCTCAAGGGTAACACATGGTTTAGCTCAGAGGTACCACTCTCCAGATATTTTGTTCTCGTAGATTATTATTACAGAGATGTAATTGTGTACTGTTATCGGGGTAACATAATAGTAAATGGAATGAAATGAATGAAATGAAATGAATGAATGAATCTCGGAGGTTCTCGGAGAGTGAGGAAGGTCGATGCTGGGGTCTGGGCCTTATTATTATGACCGTGGCCCCAGAGGCTCTAAAGATCAATAGGATAAGAAAAAGCTAATACGAGCAGATAAAATGAATCTGACCAAAACGATGTCAGATACAACGCAACAATTTAACGCTTATATCCTCAGAAGACTCAGGAGCGCATCAAAACTATTTGATTCGTGATTTTGATTGTTAAGAACCCTTAACATCCATTATTAAAATTATTAGCTTAAGAATTTCTTGTATTGCCTTTTTTTTTATCACTTTAATATCTTCGATAAAATTGCTATCACGAGAAGTTGTCAACACTGACTTCATTATTTGTATAGAGGTAAAAATATTAATCACACACCGGAAATCACTGTCTATTAGTTCCTTATTTGATTTAAGAACTGTTTTTTTTTTTATAACTGATCGTAGATTTTAAAGAAATGGATTATGCGGATTTGTTATGAAATCGTCGACTGTAAATATTAATCAATCTATTCCAATTTCTTTCAAAAAGAAAAATGTTTAAGGTTAAAGCGATTTTTAACTTGTTCCAAACATATTGATTTAATTGGCTATCACTAATCGACTCGACTCTTATTCGAACGATGTCACGATGATAAAATTAAAATAAATCAAAACGTTATCTATAAGGATTGAAAACTGCACTATATTCTAGTTACGGTAATGTCTTCGTTATCAAGATGAAATTCTCAACTTGGTTTATCATTTTACAATGTGTGTGTAATTGTCGAATACAAAATTCATCGATTTCATCACAATTGTTAACTTTTCTACCAAGTCAAAACTAATGACGGTAGTTCAACAAAATCATACTATTATAAAGTTCATTTCGGTAGTGTAGCAACCGGTAGTGAAAACGTTGATTACAAACGAAGCGCATCTAAGCGATAAAATTACGTGGTGTTATTGTGAAACTTATTCAGTTTTTAAAAGATAACTAGAGAACATTGTTTTTTTTTTTATAATGAGTGTACTGAATATGTGGTGATCTATGTCAATTAAGTGTTTTGTGATAAATTTTAAACAAATTGAGTAGTTTTATGGAAAGAGATAAGTGAAGTGAAGAAGCATTGTGAATACGTTTTAATTTACGCAGTTATAACATGGGGTAAGTACTTGTGGCTTGTTTTTATCAATCTTACTTTGAAGATAATCAAAGCAATATAAAAAGTGTCTATTAAATCTGTGTATTGCGCAATTTTACAATAAACTTAGCTTTGTTACGTGACGTTTTATTTTCTTATTACAAAGATGAACTAGGCATATGAAATGTCATAACAATATGAAATTTCATGTCGAATTTTGGTATTTTTATTGCACCACAGCTTATCATTGCAAATGACTTTTGTTTTTATCTTTCTCTCTTATTTAATAGAAGAATGATACTGCTTACCGAGTATGATGACGTGGTTTCATAGCCACAAGTTGCTGCTTTAAATATCGCCTTTGCTCACTATGACGACTATTTGAAAGTAATAAATTTTACTCACTTGTTGACACGTTTTTAACTACTTTTAATTATTGGTAGGAACGCGGTTATGCGCATATCCTACTATTTATTATTACGACGGCAAAAGTGCACGATATATTTACTTTTGATTTTAACAATTTAAACGTTTTACACTTATTGAGTTAGTCGTAGGGGCCGCCTCTCGGGTTTTTTATCCCACACTTCTGATGTTGGAGTGACATAGATGAGGATGGAATTGCCATGTTTTGAAATCAGTCTACAAATTGTAGACACTGTCTTTAAGATGTTCATACATCAATCTGACATTCTCTTTCACACATAAAAGGTTCCACAGCAGGTCTCCAACCAAATCCCCTATAACCTGCGCCTCTACCACCATGATAATGATGTTCACACAAAACATCACCTCTCAATCGTCACTTTACACTTTCTCACAAATACACACTTTATAATTATACACTCGCGATTATGACCGGAATAAACTCTTTATCACTAACTATAAATAGCAACGAGCAGCGTAACGATTCCCAAGAAAGGTCCGTACTGTACGGCGGCTCGAGTGTAACTGCCTCGATTGCCCACCGTGCGGCGGTATTTATAGTGCCGGCGCACGTGTATGTCATTCGATTGTACCTGCACGTGTTCGTAAGTTTTTAGGTTAAGTATTGAATTTACAATGACGTTATTTTTACATCGTAATAAACCCTAAAGTAATCAACTTGGTGGTTTGTAAATTAATATTGGAACAATCAAATGGTTTAACTTAATTATTCTAGGTTCTCTAGACTAATTGTTGTGGTTGCGCCGATATATATATAAGATTACCGCACGTATTAAATATCTGTAAATTAATCTAAAAAGATTTCAAACACAAAATCAATGATTACTTAAAAAGCAAATAACTTTGTCATCATGTCCAAAAATGGTCATAATTTTGTAAAAATAACAATAATTTTATCTAAATATAGATACTATAAATATAATCTGTAAGGAAATTAGACGCAATTAAAACTATTATTAATAGATATCTAAAAAGGATATAGGTACAGGCATCTCGATTGATCTGCTTTTACAATAATATATTTATAGATACTCGATTGAGACTGTTTTGGAAACCTGACTGACTTCGCGTAATTCCATTTTTATTTTAATACAATAATTAATTGGCGGAAAAATTACGTATAATCGGTTATTTTTAAGGGATTGTTATTGACATTGTCAAAAATACAATTTATAAATATACCATCACTTTATTTTAGTCCCTAAATTTTCTTGGTGGTTGCCTGGAAGAGATCATTTTATGTGATTAGGATTTGTACCATCTGTACCTAATCTTAAGTTTTATTTCTGTATATGTTTCTTGTAAAGTGTATATAAAGAGTTAAACTATCTATCTATCTATACTTATTATTTACTACGACATTTGGCAAAATTTTACTTAAAATTTCAATCATATGCATGCTTTAACCATAAACAAGACGTCATCTAGATAACAATAGAGTATGAAAACCGCCTTTAACGGAAAGAAATCTTTATTGTATTTTTCTGAAAAAGAGACGAATTAATCATTAGTTTTGAACAACAAAACTATTCAATTAAGAGCAAGCAAATTTATAGGTTTAGATACTATTAGCGTTTCAGTTGTGAAACTAAAACTTGGGCAAGATATTTGGTAAATCTTATTTAGTGTCAAAACGTTGAAACAAACAATTAACGAATTTTTAAAGACATTCGTTAGATGGAGTTTCACAAAATAAAAAAAGAAACTGGACTTTTTGTGTACATTTTTTAGTCAATCTAAAAAGTAGTTGTAAGTATTGGCCAGCATATTTTTTACGTAAGTGGTAATATACAATAATTAGTCATAGCGGTAAATAAAGAAGACAAGAAGTTTCAGACAATTTTTTATATCTTACTAGCTGACCCGGCCAACGTTGTTTTGCCATACTAAAAAAAAAATTTGAAATATAGATGTTGGCCGATTCTCAGACCTACTGAATATGCATGTAATAATATATATATATTAAATATGTATGTATATTGACGGGCCTCGTGGTCTAGTGGTTTATATAACGGACTGCCGTTCACGAGGTCTCGGGTTCGATTCCTGGTCAGGACAATCATTTGTGTGATGTTTATACTAGTCATACAAATGTTTGTTCTGCGTCTGGGTGTTTTCTATGTATTATAAGTATGTATTTACAAAAGAAAAGTAGTTTATGTAGTATATCCGTATCTGGTACCCATAACACAAGCATAGAAATATAGCTTACTTTGGGACCAGAGGACGTTGTGTGAAATGTCCAAAATATTTATTATTTATTATTTATTATTATTATTATGTAAAATTTCATAAAAATCGGTCAAGCCGTTTCGGAGGAGTACGGTAACTAACACTGTGACACGTGAATTTTATATATTAGAAGATTAAAGTGTTTCGTTTTTGAATATAAAAGACAAGTCTTTTTAACCAACACACGATTTAGTAGTAATATTAAGTCAAGTTAAAGTCAATATAATTATAGTAATTCAGACCTAAATCAGCGCCCTAAATTTTCTAAATAAGAACTCTTAAGCAAATTAAACAAATGAAATAATACTGAACTAATTAACAAAATTAAACAATTTGAGGATAAATGAGTTGCAATTTTAATTAATTTACTAAGGAAGTTAAGAAAAAGAAAAAAAAAGTTAAGTTGTTTGGTACGTAGCAGATGGCTCTCTATAGTTTCTGTCAAAAGTAAAGTGTTTCTGTGTGTTTCATGAGAAAAGTAACGTAATAATGATGATGATGTTAAAACACTTACCATCAGAGTAATTAGGAGGTAAAAGTCTAATGAAGACGTCGCCTCTTCTACCCCACGGCCTGTGTCTGACATTATTGCACTCGCCGCTAGCACTGCGGTACTTGCTTGGTGGACAAGGAATCCGGCTGGATTCATCTTCAGTGGATGAACAGTTTGATCTGTGAAATGAAACTTATATTAGTTAACTAATTATTCGACGGGCCTCGTGGTCTAGTGGTTTATTTAACGGACTGCCGATCACGAGGTCTCGGGTTCGATTCCCGGTCAGGACAATAATTTGTGTGATGTTTATACTTGTCATACAAATGTTTGTTCTGTGTCTGGGTGTTTTCTATTTATTATAAGTATGTATTTACAAAAGAAAAAGTAGTATATTTGTATCTGGTATCCATAACACAAGCATAGTAATATAGCTTACTTTGGGACCAGCGGACGTTGTGTGAAATGTCCAAAATATAAAAAGAAAAATAATTATGCTGGTGACATCTTCTGACGGAAACATAGAAAGAAAATCCTTATATCAATGTATAGTGGACCAAATATATATGTTGCTTTATGTAGAAGGTCCGTGTTGAGACATCTAAAGCTTTAATGGACTGAGATGATATCCAAAATGTTCCTACGCTTCGCTTGTTGATGGGTGTTTCTAGGATTCAATTTCAGCGGAAGGTGAAAATTTTCGGTTAAATCTACGTTTTTCTACGGAGGTTTTGAAAAAATTATAGCGAATATTGCAATTTTTTTATGTTTAGGATTGTATAATGTTCCTGGCTACGCTCATAGCGGAGTCTTTATTGTATGGGCTGGAAAACGACACACGACAAGGTAATTTTGCTCTATTGTCCAAGCAGGGAAATGCATTTTGTGCATAGCTTGTAATGATGTTTCCTTTTCTGTCTATTGTATGCAACTATTTATTAAGAAAGTAGTGAATATTGCATATATGAAATCATTATGTTTGCGTTTAGTTTCGGAGCAGAACATGTTGCATGGAATGTCCATGAAAAAAAAACAAAGGTAAACTTACGCATCATTAGCTCCTAATAAGAACCTCTTTTCTATCGCTAGTGCTTCGCTTACAGCTCGTCTAAGATCACTTGGTACAGCTTGAATGCTACTGTCATCCACCTTATTCTTTTGTGCATTTAACTGTACTATGAGCACAGCAAATAGTAGTAAACTTCGTCGTATCCTGCAACAAAGAAAAAAAAAATGAGCACAAATAAAAAAAATATTGGATTACTTTACTAAACACGTTGCTTAGACGGTTTCACCCTCGAGTGACTTGTATATTCTTGACTTTAAATACATAAAGTTGTATACCAGAAATTGTAAAAGGACATTCTTTAAAAAGAACATATAATTTTATAAGCATTCCAGGTTTTTGACGAAAGAAATGATATGCTTATGTAAGCATGCCTTATACTTTGATGATCTGCTTAAAATAAAAGTAACAGTATTGCACATTTCATAAGCATTTAGCTACATTCTAAGCTAACTCTAAGACTTTTTAATATGCTAGTGTACTTTCGAGCACGGAAGACGATTATACTACCCATCACTTTTTTATCCGATTAATCAATTAGCGTCATAGTTTGGGAATAATTACTATTATCTTTTAAAATGATCGACCTTCAATCTGTAATCATGATGGATCGCTGCGATCATTGAACACATTTTGATAGAAAGTAAGACATAATAGATTATGTTATAACCAGTACGGTTATAGTCTTGTTATAAGATCATAGATAAATATGAAAGTATTTTGTGGTTGGTAAAATAATTTGTGGTATTTTATAGTGATGTGCTATTTTGTTTAAAGTTATAGTTTCGACATTGGTTTCCGATATCAAATACCTACTACAAAGCCCGAAAAAAGAAATTGAAGCTCTGAACTTTCCTAATACTTTGCTAATACCTTTGGTCAGCGTGGCTTAACAACACCAAATAACCTCCTGAAGTGAAGGAGACCCGTGCCCAATAATGTGACATAAATGGGCCGCTCGATTATTGTTCGTGATTCTTGATTTATCATCAAAAATGCTTATGCGTGGTAGGAAAATATTAAAAAGTAGTATATTAGAGAAATTTATATCCAAGTTTTACTCGTTCTTAGAACACCATTATATAAGGAAGGACACTAATATTAAAAAATCTTCATTCTTTTCAGGAGTGGCAGAAAGCGCACGATATTTATTTAATCTATTGCAATTATATTAAAAGTTACGATCTTTGTATGTATTGATAAAATACACTAACGAACTATTTTTGCTTTGTCAGTGTAAGTACAAGAAGTTTTGATAATAACGAAGATTGTTACACGGGAAAGAAAGTAAAAACAATTATATTATATGAGAAACTATCTAATTTACACAACAATGCGTAGTTGTTTAAATGCTTGAACAAAATGATTTCACCGGTCACTGGGGCTTTTTGACTGCATTGCTTGGATCATTACTCGATGTACTCGCAGTTCAACATTATAATACTATAACAATATATTGACGTCACTGCTTTGTCATATCTCTCTCTCTCTCCAGCGCATTAATGTCCCACTCAGTGGCGGATTTACCCTGAGGCCCGGTAGGCCCGGGCGCAGGGCTTCTCATCTTTAGGAAGGATTATAGTCTACTGTGCCGCGCTGATCAGGCGTGTTTACACAGCGTTGCTCTACTTCTATAAATATTGAGTCTTGTAGTGACTCGCTCCCGTAAAAGACAATTATTACTATTTTGTACTGACTGTTTTGTAAAATGTCCATTAATACTTATTTTTGTTTATTTATGTAATATATCTGTCAAAATAAAACATTTCCGTTACGCAGATGAAATCTTTAAATCCTGTATAATTCGTCACAAACAATTTTTCGAAGTTTTAGAGTAGTACAGAGAAGATGAACAAGATGATGGAATCAAAACCTGGTGTAAAATTTTTTTAATCTTGTCAATCAACATCTCAAAACTTTCTCCAGTTAAATAATACGTCAGTTCAATGCGATGTACTTGTTACATGAAATGATGTAACCTGATATGACATACTTGTAATCCAAGAGTGTGAAAGTGGCACGGTGACATTTAGTCGTGTCGGTGATAACTGACTGGTTTTTCCTATGAGCCAATTAGGACAGAGCCTGTGTCTGTTTTTATTTAATTTGACCAGCTGATACTAAAGTTACCTTGATCATGTCATACTTGAACTCAGGATATGTCAATATAGAGCCAGACACATATACCAGATGGTGGGTTGACGTTTGAAATTAGAGGACAAGTAACTTTTGCCTAGCTAATTCGTACTTCATAGAATAATGACGTTTCATATAGCTTGTATCATAGACACACATGGATACATATTTCACGCACACATAGATATATATAAGTGGCTTCATACCGACTGAGTAATGTAGCCATAGACTATATATCTGGCAGATCTGTGTAGTCAGATACGCTTGTCTTATGCCCGAAGACCCCAGAAATAATTTCCGGGACACATTACAGTTTACTCTGCCAGATAATCGAAGCAGAAACTTCGTATTTACAAATATAATTAAGAATGTTATGAGACCAATAAGGTAGCACATAAAATTTAATTGCAATAAAAATCATATCTTCAATAATACAACTACAATTATTGCTATATACGAAAATTACCTTCAAAACAACGACATCCGGTTTCCGATATTCTTTTGCGTTAATGAAATAAAATACAAAATGAACCAAATGTACATAGAATTCTTGATGGCAATATAGATATAAAATAAGAAACTAAATATTCATCAAAAATTTAGCAAATACGTATAACCTATACTCGGGTATGGAGTTTTAAAATGTACTAACGCTAAGACCCGGAACAGATGCACAAATATTTTAGTTTAAGACTGCAAAAAAAATCTCATTGGTGAAAATAGTGAAGTAGAACAGTAACAGTAATAAAAAAAATATGAGAAGGAAACATAGTTTTTTAAATTTCATTTGTATATTATCTTCAAGGAAACTAATTAGGTCTGGTCACGGAATAGTGTATTTCAAGCAAAGCTTGTGTTTCATATTGTAAGTCATGTAAATATATTTTAGGTTTTAGAACCTGATAGATGACTAAAGCACTTAAGCGAATACGCTTGTTGCCGTCAATACCTTGAATAATGTACCATAGTGTTAGCAATGTAGTCAATGGAAAGTATGCAATATGACTACGTGACCAAAAACTTTGAACGCTTGATATCGCTACTGCGAATGTTGGACAAGGTCAACTGTGGCGAAACAGACCAAAAATGTTCGAACTGGATGCGACATAGAGACGTTTAATTGTTTTTTTAATGTGCTGTTGCTACGACATCAAGTTGCAAACTAATATGCATGCATATTGACAACACTGATGAAATGTTAAATATGGTGTCAAAATTGTTTACTTTGAGCTATTTTTACGAAATACACTTAATTTAAAATAAAAATTCAAGAAATTTCTATTAAAAGTTTTGGCCACATGCATATTTGCATGATTGAAACATTCAAAATGAGAAAACAAACAGTCTATATAGTCTTGAATTTTGAATTTCCGATTCGACAACTTGGTTGCATTTTTTACTTATACCCAGACTTCTGCACGCGTAGTGAGGGATTGAAAATACAAGTATCCCGTATATCAAGTATATTTTTTCCCTACTGCAATTTTTATCGAGATTTCTGTCTCTTACAGTAGTTAACATCTGCTGTGAGAGACGGAAAACTCGAAACTAAACTCTGTGCCCACACGCCTGGTCAGCGCAGCATAGAGAGCCGAACTTTTTTGGGGAAGATACGTTTACAAAATTTATCAAACAGTGATATCAATATCCAATTTGAAAACGACAGTAATACTGTCAAGGTGGCTAACTTTTCACTGGTGAAGAAACACATTCACGTATCAGTGAATCTGCTAAAATACTTGACTAACAAATTTTTGTCAGTGGCTAAACGGTTTAATAAATTACAACATACATAATGAAGTGTTATTTAGATTTAATTGTGTTATTCTAATTAGGCACAACTAACTCACTGAAATTCTTATTATAATTATATATTTTTAAGAAATAGGTTTATATTGTGAGAATCTTTGCAATTTTTTTAAACATTCATTGTGTTAATACAATTTGCGTCAGTTATTTTGCAGGTTTCAACATTTTATTCTTCAAAACATAATAAGAAGTTTATTAGCGTTCTTTATATATATTACTTAGTATTTATGCCTTGTCATTTTACTTATTGCTTGCTTGGTAACTAATACTATATTGGCAATTTTCTCTCTAAATCCAGAAGAAAACTAGTCTAAAGTATCAAACGTGCCACAGGAATTTCATAGCGAAGTGTTAGTGTCCTATAGAGATTCAAAAGAGAGAAACAATTATTTCTATCATCCTATTCTACCATCCTATACTTTCCTATCATAAGATGAGTTTTTTTTTTCATTTTTAAAGTAATAATAAGTAGTTAATAAGGATGATTATTTTGTCTTACAATCGTTGTTATTTTATCTCCTACAGCTGCTTCCGCAGGAATTGTGCATACTACGTTAGACTTATCTAGATAATTTATCTTTACGTAAACGCTTTAGGATACTAGAGATTTATTCGTACGCCTATTGTTCATTTGGGAAGGTTGTTCTGCAAGTTAAATGGTTTACACATAATTCGAGAACCACGTAAGTTTGTTGAGTCATTTGACCTAGTAAGCTTTTTATCTCTGTTTTAGTTTTGGCAAATGGATAAAATTAATGAAAGCAGAAGTTGTTTTAATATCTATATTACTAAGTGAATCAATTTTTTTTTATTAAATAGGTAAATGTATAAGGTTCTAACTATAATAACTTATTTGCAGATATCGTGTGATAGTCTGTGGCTGTATGTATGAATCGCGTGTAGTATGTATTATCTAAATAGGTACTTAAATATGGCAGTAAGTAATTAGTTAAATCACTTGCTAAGTAAGAGTTTGTACATTTATTCATTCATTCATTCATTCTTTATGACATATTCAAATTTTTTACTGCACCGTAACAATTATAAGACATCCGTGACTTTATTATACTGTATGTGACGTATTTCATCAAAATATGTCTAGTAAATATCAACAAAAACATTGAGGTCAACGTACATTTAAGTTATATATAATGTTAATTTAATGTCAGTTAATGAAAGCAATTAAATTAATATTTTTTATAGTTAAACTGTAAATAACTTATGAAAATTATAGTTAATTTAACATTTGATATTGCATATCCGCATTTTTTAATAAAAAAAATACAACTATGTAACCTTAACGGATCTTGTTAATGTGTATGTTTTATTAATATGACAAATATATAACCAGAGAATGTTAAAAAAAAAACAAAATAATAAACTCGGTCAAGTGCAGATAGCGCAGGATCACGCGTTGTGCTATAGGTACTTTTAGGTAGACATTGGTACCAATTCTACGTGCAGAACTAAACTTAACTAAAAAACGAAAACAACGAAAACAAACCTCTATATTTAAATATGTATATATATATATATATATATTTTGTTTAGTAATGTAATATAAGTTTGTGTTTAAGTTTTGAGTTTTAGGTACGCCACAATATTCCCTCTCTTAAATTCAATTGACTCCATTTCACGGTTGTCTGTAAGAGATTGCAATATTTGTGATAAGACCGCCTTTTGTACCTAATATAAGATTTATTGTTATTAATATTTGTAAGTTATTTTCTGGCATACAATAAAGATTTTTCAATCATTCATTCATTCAAAACAACTATGGCGTATTTTGATTAATTGGATATTTCGTTGTGCACATTTTTATTAATTAAAATCCTTCGTCTTTAATATACAGCTTTTTTAGTTAAAAAGTTCTGTTAACATTGCCGAATTGTGTTGATAGTGTCAATAACATAATTCGGCAATGTTAGCTAAACGTTAACCTACACCATAGTTGTTTTAATCTTTTAGTTAAGTTTAGATGCGCACGTAGAATTGGTACCATTATGTTGCTGTGGACAAAGAAAGGTTGATGGATGGATAGAATCTTCTGTGAACAAAACTATAAAGCAAAATTTTGTGCTTTTATCGGCCATTATACTAAAATAGTAATACGTAAACTCGTTCACATAGCTCAAGAGTTATTTGATGACCTCACAAACCGGACACCTGTCGACCTTTGTTAACAAAGACTACATCCTGAATGCTTCTTCGATACTTGGCTGTAGATAGGCACAGGTGTGCGTACATTCTGACATTACAATTATTAGCTTATTGTTTCTTAAATAACATAATGGATTTAAAAACTGGCACACATGCGGTAAACAGTTCGACATTTAAAATTTAAATTTATATTTGCGTATTAAGCAGAATAGTTACTTAGTTTATGTAAACAAAAGTTGCTATTTTGTGAATATTTTGACATGGATAAAAAAAATTATTAGTAGAAAATAGAAAATGCTAATAATAAAATTTGTATCTAAGTCAATAATCCTACTTTATTTTGATTGAAATAACAAAGTAGAATTAGGCTTGCAGGCTGATTAAATCTACCCTTTTTACCGTTGCAAGGGTGGAATATTCAAAAATTTTCAGGATTTTGCTCATGTAGTTATGAATGCATCAGACAACTCCAGCTCTTAACTAGATTGATATATTTATATTCAGTGTTACAAAAATAAAAAAAGCAGCACCTACAAGTCAGAATGTAAATCTCTGCTCAAAAATTCTATTCACCTTTACCTATATTTATCAAAAACAAAAAAAAAAATATATTCACACGTTTATTTCCGCATTATGCGAACACACGAAGTGATGTAACTTTAATGTGTTTACGCGTATGCGGGTATTGGGCAACTTCAACACGTCAAGCCGGTGACCTAGGTAACTCTTCGTTGTGGTTATACATAAGCAAATTTTTATTTATTATAAACAAAATTAAAAACTTGAAAAGCTAAACTAAGAACGTCATAACCAGTGGTGAATTAAGAATACAAGTGTTCAATACAATACAATTTCATACTCTATGAGCTCTAACTAAACCCTATACCAAGCCAACATGCCTGGTCAGCACGAATAATCTCCAGAAGTTTTTACCTGTCCTTTCAATTGCAATCCATTTTATTCTATATTATACGATACGCTATCAAGTTGTATTAATGAAACGATGGGTTTATTTTCGGAGTTAGTGGTTGGGTTTTCCTGTCCAAATCTTTCTTAGAACAACAAAGAGTTTTCGGCAAGTATTTTTATTCAATTACGTCAAAGAGATGACTAGTCTTCAGGTGAATTTTGAAACGTACCATCGTGTTGGTAACTCGAGAGTATTTACTTAATTATAAAGCGGAAATCGAGCTCAATCATCGATGTGCACGCTCGACTGATTCTAAAACGTCACGCGACTATATAACCCTACCAAATTGAATTACACTACTCGTACTTTGGGTAAATTTACTTTAGGCTATGCCAATTATTGTTAACTCTTGTTCTTCGTGTGGCAACACCAGAATACGCTTGCGAAAACCCACCAGCCCGGTGAAAAACGGTTACCTAATCCCCACAATGATATTAGCTGTGCGAACGTGTGAAATATATAAAAGTGAAAATTTGTATCGATGTGTATGTATGTTTGTGTCACACGCTTTTGTCGTAATCATGTGCAATTGCAAGGGTAAAATCTAATATATAAATCTAATCATATGTAAATATTGTGTAGTTTGTGTATAAAATCAGCAACACAAGCCCCACGATCATAACTTAAGAAGTTTTAGCACCAAAATTAAAAAAATATACTCCTAATCACAGTCATATGCTTGAAAAAATTTGCGAGCACTTTGGTGACGGATTATGGTCTACTGTGTCACGCTAACCAGGCGTGTTGGGAAAGGGTTTATTTTCTAGTTTTCTGTTTCTCACACAAATTTAATCTATATATCATGTCATTAAGCTGGCTTTTACAGTATCCTGGGAAGAAAAAGGGGTGATGACATTTGTATTTTTAATCCGTCACTACCCGGGCAGTTACCATGTTAAAAATATATAAATAAGGGAGATCGCAATATATTTGAACTTGATAAACACTAAGTACAATGAACTAAAATATATACAATTTTTGTTGCCATGTATAAACTTGCATCTTGACCTTGAGATTGTAAGGTGCTCAACTTTCAACGGTCTGTATTCGACCGGCGAATTAATTGGTTGTTACCAAAAAAATAAAAAAAACTTATGTTATTATTTAGGTGGGAACTTTAACATGGATCACGTTGCATACTAATTTTATGTTTCGAGATAATTACACGGGTATTTTAATGTTGCTTATTACTCATATTTGATGTAGTTTTGAATTTTTAAAACGCTTTCATTAGCTTTGTTTGTATCTACGGGCTTGTGAATGTTATATTTTTCGAATAAATTGTTTATCTGTACCAATACTATAAAGAGCTACAACTTTTAGGCATAAATCTAAGTATATATATTTAATAGTGGAAAATCGTAATTGGCCTTATTTTGTGATAAATGTAAACTATATTAACAGTAAGTTTTCCTAAAATAATGAAACTAAATAAATAAATAGGGAGATACTAAAACGTTTTCACCATTGTATTGATGTATAATACGAAAATCAGAGTATAGGCTAAGAAAGTCGCGAAAGACATACTAGTTAGTCATGTATCAGAAACTGAACGACTGTTATGCTTTTATTTACACAGAGAATAATGCTTTTGTAATATTTTCGCATATTCAAGACAAATCCGCAACGAAAAAATATGCATAACGTAATAGACGTTGAATGCAAGTGACGTAACACCAAACGTTCTTCAACAGCTTCTTTTTAGTATCAGTTTTGCGCTGGATAGAAAAAGGCTTGGATGATTTTAGGATAGAGGAAATATATAAACAGACAGGTAAAAATTTGTTTGTTGCGACTAAATAAGTTGTTTTTTAGAAACAGAGACAAAAGTTATGCAATTTATTTTCACAACCATAGTGAATAAATAGTTTCTTAACGTTAATTTTCTGCCTGATAGTCCGTATCAAATTCTAATAATAGACTTTATACACATACTTTCTCACGTTCAGTTTGTGTTTGTGTTTGTGTTCATCATGTGTAATTATCTGCATAAACTAGTTGCATACAGACTATTATCTGGATATAGTTTTTAATAACATTGTGTTTACCTAGGGTGACCAACTACTATGTCCGTGTGGTGACGGACTAAGAATACAAGTGTCACCACCCCATTTCTTTCCCAGTATGCTGTAAGAGCCAGTTAAGGAACAATACAAGCAGTTAACGTCTACTGTAACAGACCGAAAACTCGAAACTAAACGCTGTGCCAAAACGACTGGTCAGCACGGCACCGTAGACCATAATCCCTCCCAAAGTGGAGCAGGCCAGTGCTCAACAATGGGATGATAATGCTAAGATGCCCCGGATTTGTTCTAGTTTAAAGGACGTCAGGGAGCCTGCCACAGAGCCTGAGAGTTAAGGGAGTGGTTTGTAGAAAGCGACACTTTGGTTGTGACAGGAAACATATAATAATTTGAAAAAATGGCAAATTCAGAGATTCCTGGTATAAAACCATATTCCACCGTAAATTAAGGAATCCCCTAAAAGATATGATTATGGTATGGTGAATTTTCAGATAGAAACGCTACGGAACACTTCGCATGCGAGTCTAAATCGTACTTGGTTTTTGCAGAGACATCCGGCGAGATTATGACTACATCCTAAAATACAGAAAAAGCAAAAAACAACGTAGGTACACATGCCGATTTAGATAGTTAACGATTTTTCTCATTGTTTATGAAAGACATTAACATTTTCATACATAAGTGATAATGTATTGAATGTATGTGTTAACACCGATTATTGTGATTATTTACAACATAAATAGTTTTAATATTTACCTACAATTTTAAGACTCAATCACGCACTACTGAATAACAATCGAAGATTTTAAATGACACGCCAATTAATTGTTATAAGAATATACTTTTACACGAATGTTTACAAGATTCCCATCAAAGCTATTTGTACATAACACAGTAATTACAATAAGGAATGTATTATTGCAATGAAGTACTACATTCTATCTATTTTTTTCTTTTATAGCCATTTCACACAACTCTACATGTTCCTAAATCTATACCTATATTATAAAGCTGAAGAGTTTGTTTGAACGTGCTAATCTCAGAAACTACTGGTTTGAATTGAATTCTTAATTTATCGAAGAAGGCTATAACTAAAAAAAAACTAATGCAGCAATCATTACAGGGTGTTTCTATGTATTATAAGTATGTATTGACAAAAATAAGTAGTATATGTATTCTATCGGTATTCTGGTACTCATAACCCAAGCACATAAAGCTTAGCTAGGGACCAGAGGACGGTGTGTAAAATGTCCCTGAATATTTATTCTTCAATGAAAACTAAATAATAAAATTAAGTCTTCATACAGAAATAATTAACTGTAATAATCCCGAGTTCAAAAGTGGATAACCCATTACTTGGTATTTTTGTCCCACAAAGTTGGTACTTCTCTCTCTATCCAGCCCATAAACGTCCTCCGGGCCTCCTACTCTTAATTATGAACAATGGTCTACTACGCCAGGCTGACCAGGTGTGTTAGCACGGGGTTTATTTTCGAGTTTTCTGTCTCTCATAGATTATCTCATAACAATATCCCTTGCCTGGCTTTTATTGCACCCTGGGAAGAAAAAGGGGTATTGACACTTGTATCCTTAATCTGTCACCATACTTACAGTTACGGCTTAACGGGGCACAATTGCATTTTGGAGACTTTTATCAAATAATTCTCTCTCATCTATTTACAAAGTTAATTTCAACCTTACATTCAGTAAAATGAAACAACAGAAAGCGTAAGTGTAGTTCCTTTGTTTAGTTTTTAATAACTATCTTATTGCAGTAAGTTTGTAATTAGTAGCGACAATAGCTTTAGCAGAGGTTGATTGGCCTCTGATTACTTCCTAATGTACTTATGTAGTCGTGACCTTTGTATATAAGAACAGAATAAAAACGATTGTAAGTATTATACGTTCAATATTGATACTGTATTTAAAATAAAGTAGCAAGTTGACTGCGGTCAATGGGCTGTATGAAGGTAAAACCTACATTTTGCACGAAATGAATTCAGCGAATAAAGATATATATATACACCAAACCTTAACAGAAGATTACGAAAAGCCATTTTCTTGAAAAAACAACAATGTAAAAACTACCTAAAAACAACCCTATGTGAGCTTATATCTTCAAAATTACGCAATGGATTTTGATGCGGTTGTTTTTTTATAGCTAGACTAGCTATAATATGGACATACAATAATAACGACTTTGTTTTATAATAAGTAAAGTTATTCACGTTTTTTTTCTTCCAAAGCAATGGGTTTGCCATTACGGATATAATATCTAATGCATAAAATACTTTTTGAAAGTATTCAATTAAATACTAAACCACGATTTCGTTGGATGCAAAATCAACTGAATCCTCAAATATCATTAAAATTTTGGATTTCTTAGCCAGTCGTAACAATAGAAGCATATTTTTATGTTTATATTAAGTTTGTTTTATTTTGGTGTACCTATTTATAAATAAACGTATTAGGTTTACTACGAGTATGTAATATGCGCGGGAACGCAATCGAGAGCGCATTGGTGGCGCACACGTTGCTGTCTTTTCTCAAAGAGTTTCGGGGCACTTTGGTCTAAAGTTGTAACATACTTGTATTGAACATTTTAATTTCATGTACTACCAATAATCTAGCATACATACTACAAGCATTATGCTCAGTTTGGGACTAGATAACTTTGAATAAAAATATATGCCGTTTTTAGGGTTCCGTATTATAGCGTTTCTCATGGTAATATCTATTTCATCCCTGATTCATTACAAAGTAATATCTTATAACATGATTGAGATATGCTAAATATTCTTTATATATCCTTGTTCCGTACAGTTGTAATATGAAGTGATACATTCATAACATCGTTGTTTATTAACAATTTATTAGTTTGGCATACCATTATACAATTATACCGATAAGTAACATCCTGTATCAAATCGTGTACACATCACACGCCATATTAGCTAATGTAAATAATATTTAAATCACTTTTTTGTTTTAAATCTTTGTTTATATTAAATTAGTTATGCCTCTTGGTACAAATACGTTAAATACTAACTTATAGTAGCTGGTATCAAAATTATTAATAGCGTGATGTATGCGATAAAATAAAAAACATCTATTCGTTCCTGATACAATAAAATGAGTTTACTTTAATTTTATTTTGCCAATCAATAAATAAGTTTTAAATATTTACTTTTTGAAAATTTTGACTTTGAAGATTAAAGTTAACATTTTTTCAAGTTTATTGCTTCGCTGCGTAAAATATCACATAACATTAGCAACTTAGCAGAAACAAATGTGTCATTAATTTTACAGATTTATATTGTACTAGCTGTTGCCCGAGACTCCGTCCGCGTGGAGTGATGTTATGTAGCTTAAAACCTTCCTCGATAAATGTCCTATCTAACACTGAAAGAATTTTACTAATCGGCTTCGTGGTTCCTGAGATTAGCGCGTTCAAACAAACAAACAAACTCTTCAGCTTTATAATATTAGTAAGTACCTATAGATGTAAGTGTTCAATTTCATAAATTGTACACTTACAATTTAACCATTCAAATATTTTAAATCCGTCATTGCACCAATTACTTACAATTTTTCTATAATTAAATAAAACATAACAAATAAAACTTTTTTATCGAACTCGTACCATTTATTTGTGATTAATAATATATATTTTTTCACTCTTACAAATAATGTAATTTATAGCACGCAAGGACCGTTCTCACCTTTCCATTTCAAGGCGACATTTGTTTCAACAAAGAAGTAAAATAATACAAAGTAAAGAAAAAAAAAACTTACATTGATATCATTATATTTCGTCGTAAGATCTTTAAATAATAAGATTATAGAAAAAACAATTACTGAGAACAAAATTCAAAAACGAATAAACACTTACGTTACGGATTACGTCAGCTTTTGGGATGAACCAGCCTCCAAATTATGAGCTTTTTATTCGAATTAGTAACCACGTGACGACATGTTGGTAATTTGATTACGATTTATATAGATGAGTAATACAATGAGTTCCGTTAAGTGTAACCTTGGGATCCAAAACATTGTAATACATATAATTTGCAATCGGTTCCGTGTAAATTGCAATTATAGATGTACGTTGTATATAACTTTAGATATTAACATAAACCGTGATATAATTTTTATTCCTATTTTGTAATTGGTAATAACATTTTTTTAGTCCAACAATAATCTTCATCTATATAAATATTATAAAGCTGAAGAATTTGTTTGTTTGTTTATTTGAACGCGCTAATCTCAGGAACCGTTTAGGATAGTACATTCATCGAGGAAGGCTTTAGGTTAAATAAGAGATCAAGCTGCGATCAAAAATGTTGCAAATCGGGAAAATTTATATAGTTAATAGCTGAACCAATATTTATTTAGTTTGTTAAGTTTGAACTTAATTTAGTTAGCATTAGCAAAGCATATATAATAAAATGTATAAATAGCCATATTATTTTTCTGAAATAGGAATTCTGGAGGTTGTTTAGAAGAGACCGCGGAAAGCGATAAGACCGCCATACATACAGAAATATTATTTGTTGGTACTTTCTTATTTTGTAATTGTTATATTGGTGTGCAATAATTTTAATTGTAATGTATTTTCTGTTAGTGTCAATAGACAAAATAAGCCTAGCATATTCGACGTCTCTCACAGAATATATTATATTAAAGAATATTTCAATTTCAATTCAAATTCAATTTATTTCATAAAAGAGCGTAAATACAACACTATCCAAAGTGTTGATTGATGTCTTTGAATATGTTATATTCTGTGAGAGACGAAACATTCTACAAACTGCTTATCTGTACCAACACGTCTGATTGGTGTCGTATAGTAGGACAAATACTTTCTGTATAACTCAATTAATATAATTTATATATTTAGCAACCTGATTATAGAATATATAATACGCGTCTACGTGACTCGCAACTGCTTAGGTACTTCCCGTATAGCTCTATACGGCTCTCATCACATGCTATGAGTTATACTTGAACTACAACCTTTCTGTTATTGTTTATTACAATTTTACTCTTAGTATATTAAACATACAGACGCACATATCTAGGATACATTAACTTATGTGAAATTAACGATGACGTTAAAGAAGACCAGTTAAATTTGCAAAATTAAATACAAAGTATTTAATTAACACTTGAAATACTAGTCAAAAAGATACATATTTTATTAAGTTAGTATATAGTGTTAAATACACGCAAGATTTTACGAAATTTTTTTTAGTCTACTTTTGATTTTGACAGTTGGTCAAGAAAGAAACATAATGATCATCAGGCAAAGGTATGAACTGTGTAATGCCTAAGAATGCAATTCATCTCGTAAAATAATGATGCATGAATTATAACCGAAAAGCTGTATGCTGTAACAATATTTACACGAAAATGTTTGTCGGGGCGTTACATTTAGTCATAAATTACAATATGCGTTAGAAAGTCAAGATTTCTCGTAGCCAGACTAGAATGTTGTAATAGGTAAATTGTAAGTTATAACCATGGACACATAAAATTTGTTGTATGATGGGAGCCCGAGTTTTTAGATGGTAAGATAACTAAAACAATGATTTAATACACACCGTACGGTTCTTAGTTCCGCCCACGAGTATTTCAATTTATGTGTACGCATTCTAATTACACACCCAATAGTCGTAATTCAGAGTAAAGCCCTTTATACAGTTTCGTCATCATGGCATGGCAATATCTACTTATCTTACTTTATATCAAGTAGTGCCTAATCTAAATAATGCAGTTTCCATTCGAATGCAAAATCTGTTTCGACAGAAAAAAGTAGGACTTTTTTTAACTCATTTTATTTTTGTTTTTGCAGCAAACATTTTACATATTTACTCTCGGGAAAAGCAACAAAGTAACCAATTCATCCATTCATTCATTAGCCTTTCTCCGTCTACTGTTGGACATAGGCCTCCCCGTAAAACGCCACAACTACGTCCAAAAAGGGCTACCTAGTATACTGTTTATTCCCAAACTTATTTCATCACAACCATGTAAATTGTGGTGTTTTTAACATCATTACTGTATATACGTAGGTTCTAGAATAAAACATAAGTACACAAATTTCTTGGTAGATGTTATGTCAGTGAATGGCATGAAGTAATATTGTGCAATATGCGAGGAAGGAAGAAAATTCATTACTAGCCGGTTGTGATGTGGTAATGATGAGCACGCGGTCTCTTACCTAACAGTCAAGCAGCGACCGTAACACTTAATGCCGGGGGTCATTCGGCCTTCGCTACGAACGCACGAGTTAAATACATACGCATTCATTATTCAATACTCGTTTAACCGCGATTTTAATGAAAGACAATGTATTATTATTATTTTTTTACTTCTAGAGTGACAGATAAACAAATTACTCGCTTGATGGTAAGCAATTATCGTAGCATAGACGATTACTATACCAAAGGGCGCGCTTATCACTAGCACGATGCTGATTTATTAACCCGAAGCGACTATTCAAGGATATCATACAGTTTTTATTACTTTTATGCATAGACGCTTATGCCTGCAATAGCATCCGCGTTTATAATTATTCAGCCCCTCTCCACAAATATACACCAAACCATAACAAACTGTCAAAAAAAAGCCATCCTCTTAAACCATTCTATCTATTAAAAAGAACCGCAACAAAATCCATTGCTTAGTTTTGAATATATAAGCTCACATAAGGACATACATACAAATAACTACTTTGTTTTATAATAAAGAAAGATTATAAATATTTCTAACTTTAGACACACCAAAAATAGGACAGCCATGCTTTAGCATGCAACAATTTTTCCCGTTTCTTTTATCACAGGATCTCTGTGTAGTAATTGAATCAATACAAAACTACGAGTATGTAGGTAATTATCTCACAACTCTTAATCATCGTTGCCTAATAAACGCGTATTTATTACTGAGACTGTCAACTAAGATTATTTTTAGATCATCTGCTTAAGTGAATGTAAGATCAAATGCCAATCATTGACACATGACCTTCAAGGCTAACTCGTACATAAGAGATTTCTCGTCAATATATAAAAATTTAAAGAATTTACGTATTATATCGACTAGACTATCAAGATATTTCATAACATGTTTTACAGGTTAACCAGTAGTGAATTTAATTTGCACTATTAATGTGATTTACCATTCAAGTATAGTATCTTAGCTTACAAAGTCATAGCATAATTAGATTACTTAATAATGTATGAAAATCTTTCAGAGAAAAGACAAATACTATAGGTGTTAGTTGCTCTTTCTGAAAATTTAAAACAAATAATACGTTTATTGTCCTTATTTACGATTTATCTTACTAACGCTGACTGATGTAGGTTAAAAAATAAGATGTATAAAGTGGATACTAAGACTTTGCTTTCTGTTTAGGGCTTCGTACAAAAAGAAACCCTTATTATATTTATTTTCTAGAACTTACGACTCGGCTCTACAATAGCTATTTATCGCAATAAATGTACTTAAGTTTTCTTTTTTATGGTGAAGTCTAATAACAGAAATATCTGAGCAAGCTGTTCGTCCAAGTTGAGGTTTGTAAGTTAATAAAGAACAAAAGGTCATAGTTTATATTCATATTTCCATATCACAAAAGCAGAATAACGATCAGGTTATATTTGTATTCATAATAAAATAATGAATATTTACTATAAGTAAAAACTTGAACAATGAACGCTATCTGTCGGTAAATACATTGTTTGGTTAAACCTGTGTTTTTAGGGTTCCGTACCCAAAGGGTAAAAACGGGACCCTATTACTGAGACTTCACTGTCCGTCCGTCCGTCCGTCCGTCCGTCTGTCACCAGGCTGTATCTCAAGAACGGTGATAGTTAGACAGTTGAAATTTTCACAGATGATGTATTTCTATTGCCGCTATAACAACAAATACTAAAAATAAAATAAAATAAATATTTAAGGAGGGCTCCCATACAACAAACATGATTTTTTTACCGTTTCTTGCTCGATACTAATAACGTTGCCTTATGTTGCATAGATAATGGTACGGAACCCTTCGTGCGCGAGTCCAACTCGCACTTGACCAATTTTTTAACTTATTTATTTCATGATTGGTAACATTCCTGGCATCGCAATTTACAAAGTAATTTTTCCTAGTGTAGTGTATTAGGAAGATATACTTTACTATGAATGAATGAATTCTTAAACAGTCACAAGGAAAGAAAGTAATAATAAAATTGAAATTATTGCTGAAAGTAATGTATTTTAGACAATCTTTGGATGTCCTCCAATCACCGCATTCAGTCCCGTGCTCCTACAATTTAAGATCGACCGTGCGTCTAGGGCTGTCGTGGGTGTCGTACTTTGCGGTCTTTACTCAAAAACTTGTTTGCTCCAACGACATACGAGTATATTAACTAGGGTTAATATATAACCAAGAGACAAGCTGGATGGTCATGTAATCGAAAACATAGTGTGACGTAACCAGAAAGTCGAAGGCAAAGGCTGTGGTTCCTAAGTTGCGTAAAGTGTGTATATTTGTATACATACATTTATGCTTATATCCGTTGTCAGAAGCAACGATCTTTGTTTCCTTTGTTATTTACATTAATATGATTTATTTTGTATGGGATATTAAAGAAAGCTCAAAATTATTGGAAGGGTTTAAGTAGTAGGAACCATTTGCCGGCTAAAGTATTTTTAACCAAACGGCACTTAACTTTCGTCTCTACATTTATGCAATATACTGCTTTTAAATACTAGTATGATTAAAGACCACACACACACACATTTTTGGTACGGCGTAACACGATTTCTTCTTCTATAACCTTCTCATTACTTTATATTCTTTCATATCTTCTTTCATACAGTTTATCCATATTATCTCTGGTATTCCTCTACTCATAATTGCCACTTCTAGAACGCACCTATTAGTTGAAAACTTCGCAAAACCATTGACGACTTCAGCCCTCCTTTGTACAACTTTCGCTATCTTCTAAAACGTTTGTCCTTATAATATTATCATACGTACTCCGGTTTGATTACGTAACGATATGTGGTGACGACTTCGATAAAGGCGTCAGCGCGTGAGGTTCATTTCAATTGTGACCTGCATTTGTTGGTTGTGGTCAGGCCGTGTCACGGCAAAATTGCGTCAACGTCTGCATATTATAACGACTTGGAGTTAGATGTTTAAGAAAAATAACAAGTAGGTGCGAATATATATAAAATAGTAAGTATGTCATTGTGTTACTAAAATAATGAAATATGTAAATGATATTACAAAGGCTCTATTATTCACTCTAAAAGATATGAATAGTCTTGTTGTCTCGAAAATAAAATTAGATAATTAAATTATAATAATATATATGTATAATGATGATGTGTACAGCAATAAGATCCACGATTACATGGGGTTTGTCCAAGTTCAAGCTAAGCAAGAAAGATGTAGCTCAGTCAGCGAATACAATATTAAAAAAAAAACAACACTGAGTAGTGGGAAGTGATAAAATAGTAATAACAGAATTATAAAAGGTTAGGTAGTATTGAAATGTCTTTGCTCCTTATACATAGTATTAACATAATATTAACTTCTTCATTCATTGTGTAGTAATAACTTCTTCTTCTCCAGCCCATTTACGTCCCACTGTTGGGCACAGGCCTCCTCCACTTTGGGAGGGATTATGGTCTACTGTGCCACGCTGACCAGGAGTGTTAGCACAGGGTTTATTTTCGAGTTTTCCGTCTCTCACAGAAGATGTTATCTGTGTGAAATATCCCTTAGCTGACGTTTGCTGAGTGGTGACACTTGTATTCTTAATCCGTCACCACACGGACTATAGTAATAACAAAACATTATAAAACCGTCACCTAACTTAAAGTTGTATCCAAGTGATATCACGCACATGACATTTGCATTTTGATTTTTATAGACTAGATGCTGCCTAAAACTCTGTGCGCGTAGAGCTTATAAAATTTTCCCTGTTTTGGTAGGCAGAGTGATATTAAATAGTCTATAATGATAAATGGAGTATCCAAAACAAAAAAAAAAAACAATTCAATAAGAGCCAGTAGTTCCTGATATTAGCGTTTTCAAACAAATAAACTCTTCAATTTTATAATATTAGTTTAGATAGATGGAGTTGTAATATTTCAAAGCTTAGACAAAAGCTTAAAATAATTTTAAAAGAAAACTTAATACGTTCAGTGCGGCTAACGCTTATGCGCGTTTTTCTGATCTTCACCAAGTGCGGGCCGACGCATATACGCGTCCATACAAAAAAAAAATTTGTAGGCAAGCAGGGTGCGCCGCACCTGTGTGTTTATACCGTGTATTCTGGGTGTCTATTGTTTCGAAGCGGTCGTAAAATGTGGAATTGTAAAGGAGACTACACACTAGTCAGGTTTCTGCTACGAATATTGCAGGGGGGGGGGGGGATGGCGGCGGCGACGACAACAATAAATAAATAAATAAATATTCATGGACCTTTCACACAACGTCTTCTGGTCCCAAGCTAAGCTTATATGCTTGTGTTATGGGTACCAGAATACGGATATAATACATAAACTACTTTTCTTTTGTAAATACATACTTATAATACATAGTAAACACCCAGACGCAGTACAAACATTTGTATGACAATTAAAAACATCACACAAATGATTGTCCTGACCGGGAATCGAACCCGAGACCTCGTGAACGGCAGTCCGTTATATGAACCACTAGACCACGAGGCCCGTCCTAATAATAATAATAATAACCTAATTTAGTACAATAGATTATTGAAATAATTTTATTATGACTCGCTCTTTTAACTAAAGTAATAGGTAGTTTTAGTCTATTTATAAATGGTGTCTATTACGAGGCGGGCGAAGAGTCGTAAATTAAAAAAAATTAAGAATAAAAGGGCTTTCGGGGTAACCTTTACTATTACTGTTTTATTAAGGTATAACTTACTATTTTAACAAAACCGAACGAAGATATATTATGGCGTAAACTTCACAAAGTCTCTTACAAATAAACACTAGTGTGGAAGCACCTTTATCCATCCAACACCTTTATATGACCCGTAATTGTTATATGACAGTCATAAAACTCGAAAGTTACCGAACGCACATAAGCGTCGGCCGCACTGCGGGAAGGTAAAAGACAACGCGCTATAGCGTCCAGCCGCACTACGCGAGTTTTCTATGAACGCATATAAGCGTTCTTAGCACTACGCGAAAAATTTTTTGAACGCACATGCGCGTTTTCAGCACTGGGCGAATGGCTCTTTTATTAGCATTGGCTATAAATTCGCAAATTATTCAGCATTGAACGCGTTAAGAGGGTACTGTACTCCTCATTTAGGTATTTGCCTTAGGTATTGCTAATGACGGGCTTCGTGGTGTAGTGGTTTATATTGCGGACTGCCGATCACGTGGTCGCGGGTTCGATTCCTGCCTCGGACAATCATTTGTGTGATGTTTATAAATGTCATACAAATGTTTGTCCTGCGTCTGGGTGTTTCTATGTATTATAAGTATGTATTTACAAAAGAAAAGTAGTTTATGTATTCTATCCGTATTCTGGTACCCATAACACAAGCATAATAAGCTTAGCTTGGGACCAGAGGACGTTGTGTGAAATGTCTGTGAATATTTATTTATTATTTATTTATCCCTATTTCCGAGCGCCGCGCTGAAAGGGACAAATATAGATGAAGCGGATTATACCTGCAAATTCTTTGAAAAAGACGTTTCGTACTTCCGTTTTTTTCGCGAAAATTAAACCGATTTAAATAGTTTTTGTGTTATATTATAGATAAAGAGTATATCTATGCTTCTAACACTTTTTTTGTCGTAAAACTTTACCAAATTTGTGTGATAGACGCTGCAACTTTATCTAAAGAAAACCGAAAAATGTGGGATTTTCGGATCGTCATATTTCTTTTAGTTATTATGTTTTGAAAAAAAGAAAGTGATAGAAGCATAGATATACTCTTTATCTATAATATAACGCAAAAGCTATTAAAGTCGGTTTAACTTTCGCGAAGAAAAAACGGAAGCACGATACCCATACTTTTGTATGGAGCATAATTTGGTAACGTAACGTCTTAATACGTGCTTTAACGAACACGATGCAATTAAATAGCTATTGATTTTCTTACTCTAACTAGAGAAGTGGGAATGATTTAAAATATTATTATATTTTAAATCATTCCCACAACAATATAATAATTCCCATAACAATAGGGTTATTAAAAGTTTTGATATCTATATTGTGTTATTGATACTATAAAATGAGTCTAATATACATTTAATGAACAAACAAATGGGTATAAAATTCTTTATGACTACTACTACGACTCTACAAAATTATGCAACAAATCGCAATGTGGAAGGCATACCATTCAAGGTTTCAAACATCTATTAGCTATGTAGCAAACATGTTTTAAATAATATGGGCATCTACTCATCTCAGATAACTGTTCATAATTGTCTGCAGTATTCTAATAAAACTAATAAAAATATTTTTATATTTTAATAAAAATCTTATCCTAGAGAAAACTTATTTCAGTTTACATAAGATTGAGCGAAATTTTAGAATAAAAAAAAATTTCAAAATAACTATTTATCTACTACATTTCAATCAGAACAAGCAATTCAAAGCAAATTGTGATTTCCACGAAAAACTATTCTGAATTAATCGATCTATGTAAGCTTCATTTCTTCATGGAGATACATAACTTACCAAAAAGAAAAAAATATCGCAAAATGTGTAAATAAAAATCTCATAGCAACAAAATATTTTGATCACGACCCAAATTAATAAAATCAAAAATATTACCCGTAACTAAATAGTTCTTAATATTGTTTAGAATCTAAAATCTTAAAAATAAGTATTATTTACATATAAATTTTAAAACACAATAATAGTATGAATTTTTATAACCTTGACACATATATTATCACATGTAAACATAATTTGTCAACAAATATATTTTTCATGTTAGTGTTTACTTTGTAGGTGTAAATTTAACCTTAGCTATAGAATAAGCAATCTTCAGCAACAACTTATAGGATTGTAGTAGTGCTACTAGCATTAAACAGCAATATTTTATATAGTATATAGTATTTATATAGTATTTTTAGTATTTATATAGTATATAGTATTTATATAGTATTTTATATAGTAATAGTAATATTTGTGGTGATTCTTTTATTTATATTATTTTAGCGAATCCTTTCTTTTAAAAGGGGAAGCGAAAATTTAAAAGGCCACAAAAGACATATTACGATATATTAATATACCTAGCGAGAAAGTGTCAGATATATTATTATACCCAGATGTATGATAAAACTATACTTATGACGTCACCGACAGATATATTTGTCTTTTTCTCACCTCACCTTTTTCTTCACCTCTTTCTCGTTATATTAATATATTGTAATATGCCGTTTGTGACGTCCTTAATACTCTAGTGTTTCTTATACGATTCCATGCAATTCTGTTATTACTACTTCTACTATTTGTAGGTGTAAATTTAACCTTAGCTATAGAATAAGCAATCTTGAGCAACAACTTATAGGATTGTAGTAGTGCTACTAGCATTAAAAAGCAATATTTTATGGATATTTATAACCTGTTTTTAGATATACTATGTTAAAATGTTAACTAGGTACTAGTACCAATATATGTACTAATTTGCGTAAATCCATACTAATATATAAAGCTGAAGAGTTCGTTTGTTTGAACGCGCTAATCTCAGGAACTACTGATTCGAATTCAAAAAGTAAGATAATTAAAGATAAATAAATATTCAGGACATTTCACACAACGTCCTCTGGCCCCAAAGTAAGCTATATTTCTATGCTTGTATTATGGGTACCAGATACGGATAGACTACATATACTACTTTTCTTTTGTAAATACATACTTATAATACATAGAAAACACCCAGACGTAGTACAAACATTTGTATGACATATATGGATATCACACAAATGATTGTCCCAAGCGGGAATCGAACCCGCAACCTCGTGATCCGCAGTCCATTACATAAACCACTCCACCACGAAGCCCGTCTAAAAAGTCTTTCATTGTTGTATAGTACATCGCTCGAGAAATACTTTAGGCTATACAACATCACGCTGCGACTAATAGGACCTAAGCATTAGTGAAAAATGTTGCAAAAACGGAGAAATTTTTCTAAATTCCACGCGTACACGTAACAGCTAGTCTTAAAAACAGGCAATATAGCTATCATTATATAGTAACTAGCTTTACCCCACAGTTTTAATTTCATATAGAGGATAGTTTAATTTCAGATAAGCTATAGATTCAAATAATATTCATCTTATACACAAAAATTAAAAAACCTGTCGAGCAATTCCAAATGCAAATTGCAAATTTTTATGTAATTAAACTTTAAAGGTTGGTCTATATATACATACTAGCTAATGTCCGCGGTTTCACTCGCGTTATTCGTCACTGAGCCCCTCCTCCAAGGTACACCAAACCTTAACAAATTATACAAAAAACCGTCCTTATAAAATATTTATTAAAAAACACCAAATCAAATTCCGTTGCGTAGTTTTGAAGATATAAGCTCACATAGGAACATACATACAAAAATAACGACTTTGTTTAATAATAAGAAAGAAAGAAAATAGATTTATTAAATACACACATACAGAAGCACAAGTTACACATACATAAATAAGCCAGCAATTAAAAAGAATAATACAAAACAATAAAATAAATGAATAAATACAATCAACAACAAAAAGCAAAATAAATAAATAGTTAGAATGGGTATACAATATAAAAGCGGTTTATCTAAAAGCTTCAGCTCAGCGTATGCCATGATGCAACGTTAGCTCATAGCGCTGATTTTCAGCTGAAGCTAAAGAATAATAAGTAAAAATATATACAGCTGTAAAATATGGAAGTATTAAAAAGTCCATTGAGTTTTACTTGTTGCTTCTCATTCAATATAGCACGACTCTTTGAATACAAAACTTGAAATTGCGATATCTTTTTTTTCACCTTGAATTACTTTGTTATTTATTGGTCACCTCACGGATGTTGATGTCAAAGAATTTGATTTCCTAACTAAACAAAAGCGACTTGTAATAATAATCTATAATGAAATTGATTTTGTAATGCTCATTTTATTTTATACTCGAATTATTAAAATGTTCGCGTTACAGTCTTTGACTTTATAAAAAAATCTAAAATGAGTAAAAAAATATACATCAGTATTTTGTCATACTGTGTCTTCATAACCTCTTTTCCGTTTGAATAAGGTATTACACAATGTTAGCATCATTGTTGGTTACCAAAGTCGTTCTGTCAGTATTAGAAATTAAGATTACTACGGTATGTTTGTCTATAATTTGTTTTTATGTATGTAAACATGTTGTGACGCATAAAAAGTATCACAGAAGTAAAGGTAGATTCATGGTTAGATGAAATTCATTTAGTTGCTGCTTTGTAAACACTTTTTCTTTTAACGGAAAAATCAGTAACAAAGCTTTTTTAACATTAATCAATAAAATGTTACCAAATTCTAGATTGCTAAATAGCTTTTTGTAACTGAGAAAACTATTTGTTAGTACCAACATAATAAATAAATAAATAAATAATTTTATTGATTTACTTAGATTTTATGCAGGGCTCAAATTAACGGGATTACTACCAAATTTCATGAAGAAATAATAATTATTTTTTTGTTATTACTCCTTTCATTCCATTTTCAGGATTAGATGAGGAGCTTTTTAAATCTTTACATTTTAAACATCGACAAAATAATAACAAAGGCGCTCTGTAGTCCCAGCCTATCCCCATTGGAAAAAGGCGTGATGTTATGATGATGATAAAATAATATTTTTTACAGAAAGTTGATAGCATAATTTGCATAAGAGTGTTTGCAATAAGCATAAATAAATAAATAAATATTCACGGACATTCCACACAACGTCCTCTGGTCCCAAGCTAAGCTTATATGCTTGTGTTATGGGTACCAGAATACGGATTTACTACATATACTACTTTTCTTGTAAACACATACTTATAATACATAGAAACACCTGAACGCAGAACAGAGATTTGCATGACATTTATAAACAACATTATTATACATACACATGTTAATACAAATATTACTTCAAACACGTAACTATTTGCGTGTGATGGAGATCTATACAAATCTTTGGTTAAATAACACATGCACAAGGAAATAGAGTTATATAATTGGTTAATGGTAGAAACTATTCTTAGAATATTGAGATATTTAATACGCATTAATTATGCCGGTAAATATATAAAAAGTAGAACATTTTATAAAGTTACTAGCTAATGTCTGCGGTTTCATCCGCGTTTCTAGTTAATATATAAAATACCTCAACAAATTATGCAAAAATACATCCTTTTTATCTATTAAAGACACCGTATCAAAATCCGTTGCGTAGTATTAAAGATTTATACTAGCTGACCCGGCAAACGTTGTTTTGCCATTCTAAAAAAAAACCAAAAAGGTTTGCAAAATAGATGTTGGCCGATTCTCAGACCTACTGAATATGTATGTAAAATTTGAGAAGAATCGGTCAAGCCGTTTCGGAGGAGTACGGTAACTAACACTGACACGTGAATTTTATATATAAGATATACATATATGATGAGATATATAGAGCGTATATACAAAAGTAACGATTTTATTTTGTAATAATTAAAGATAGTAAAGTAAGTAGGTGATGTAATTAACTGCAACTGAAAATCAGCGTTGGGTGTCATGTGTTGCCATCTAACTATATGCTGAGTTGCCTGCCCTTTGGCACTTGTTGTAAAAATTTCTATATAGCTTAAATTCATATTTAAATTTGTATATACATAATTTACGTAGCATGTTGTAAATTATTAAATACTTATCTCTGTTGTCAATAAAGTTCTTTCTTTCTTTCTTTCTAATTATGAAGTAGTTGAATGTTAAATCAAATATTTGATTCAATTTTATAGGTCAAAAGTAATGCGACCCTAAAGTTCAAATGCTACTTAGCTTAAATCAAGCAAGGTCGTTGTTGTAAGGTCGCTTGCATTTTGTTGCGAATACTTGTACATATAGTTACTGTGTATAAAATGATCGAAAATCTTATTGCTACGGAAACTTAGAGAATGGATAATATGTGATATACTATTTAGAGATAACATTTATTTTTAGTGAAACGATATTGTAAAACTTGCTGCTTCTCACTTTATTACTAGTCAATATCACGCTTCTAGACTATAGATAAAAATCTTTAAAAATAGGTATAGTAAAATTTGCAACTATTTCATTATTGAACTTGTAGCCTCGACTGGCATTGCCCTACTTTTTATGTCAGAGAGGAATTCAGTATCGATTTGACAATTTTTATTTAGTTTGCAACATTTCGAGGTTTATCGAAAGCTATAACATTTAATACTAAAGGTTAATGCAGTATTAACTTAAATAACGTAACTTTAATACAAGATAAGTGAGATAACTTACATTTTAAAAGTTCCCATGCCACTAATAACAATATAAAAACAGAACAAAAGTTTATTTAAATATTAAATGAACTGGAACAAAGAACACGAAAAGAACAAAATCACTTTTATATTTTTTTTTCAAATTTTAGCGCGGTTTGCGTATGCCCGAATACGGGCGAGTGCACCGTCCGCCGCGAACGTACAGTCTCGACGGTAAAGTCGAAATGAGGCTGGTGGCTGGATGGTGCCTCCCAGCAGTAGGTATAGCAACTCGCCAGAGCGCCAGAGAGAAAGTTAAGTTATCAAACGGTTACGTTTAGCGATGACGCTATCTTCTCGAGCGGTTGCGTATTCGATGACAAAATTAAATATTCACGTCCCCTACAAATTTATGCGCTACTGACACGGTAATCGCCTATGGTGTCCTACTTTTGCAATTAATTGATTTTAGGCAAATTTTATTACTATTAGACTTATATGAAACTTATTGTAATTGGTAATTGGTAATGATAATGAATAATAAATAAATAAATAAATATTCATGGACATTTCACACAACGTCCTCTGGTCCCAAGCTAAGCTTATATGCTTGTGTTATGGGTACCAGAATACGGATAAAATACATATGCTACTTTTTTTTGTAAATACATACTTATATTACATAGAAACACCCAGACGCAGTACAAACATTCGTATGACAATTAGAAAAATCACACAAATGATTGTCCCGAGCGGGAATCGAACCCGCGACCTCTTGATCGGCAGTCCGTTTTATGAACCACTACACCACGAGGCCCGTCATAATGATGAATGATAATTGGTAATGGTCTTACAACTATCTATCTGTGATCTTAGCTGTAACTGTTAGGTTGATTTGATTTAAGTGCTTCTATTTCAATATTACTGTTGGCTTTTAGATGACTAGCATGGTATCCTTGCCCTTCTTACTTATTTCATAATACTCTGGATGAAAACTATACAACATTATGGCGTTCCTGCAGAAATCACAATGTCCAGTAGTGACGATAGGAACACTGGGTACACAAATTGTGTTTAATTTTATTTTTTTGATTTCATGTTTACAAAAGTAAATTTCTCTCTCCGTATTTATATGATTCATATGCCCATGTATGTTACTTATAATGATTCGAGAGCTTGTTGTTAAATTATATAGGTATACATAAATATGGCCATGTCTGTGCTGTGCCGTGTTCGTTCCTCTTCTTGGTGCTTTATGGACATTTAGCAGGATATTAGCAAGTAATATTCTCTTTGAGAGACACAATATATTTAACTAAAGGAAAAAGAAGAACAAAGAAATATAAGTTTTTTTATTCGAAACCACTTATAGAGAAAAAAAACCACAACATTTAGAATAAGTAATAAGAATGTGAGCAGGCATAAATCCAGCCTATATATATATATATGTCAATACTTGGTCTGTGTAGCATAAGTAGACCAAATATCCTCTTTAAGAAAAGGAGGCTTGCATTCAACGATGACACATTAACTGACTGACATAAAGAAAAAAAATATGGTGACTACGTATAAAAGGTAAACGTATTTTACTGTCATGTAAAAAAAAAATACTGCCACAAAATCGAAAACAGAACTTTACTGTCGAATGCAATAACTTTCACGGGAACAAGGAAATAATTCTGAATAAGTTGAAGAAAATGGTGATCTATAAATATCTGACTTGTGTTTAAGATCGAGTAATATATTTATCGATGTTATGTAATACACGGGTTAATATTTATTCGATTGTATGTATGTAGTGACCGCGCAACTTTCACTATCGCCAATGTGTGTATTAAGAAAAGACATAATACGATAATAACATACCTACTTAAATACACGCATAAGTACAATGTATATTATAAATATGTTATTATGTATTGGGAGTTTTTTGTGGTGGATTAAGAATAATCTTAAGAGGGGACTATAGTCCTAATTTAGGTATTTGCCTTAGGTATTGCTATCCCTATTGCGGAGCGCCGCGCTGAGGGGGGCAAATATAGTTGAGGCAGATTTTACTCAAAATTCTTTGAAAAGCTTTTTTTGGATGGTCATATTTGTTTTGAAAAAGGAAAATGACAGAAGCATAGATATATACGACCTAAATATTGTAAAAAAAAATTGTTCCTCTGGAGGCAATATCCAGGAAGTAAACAGGGGACTAGGATACCCATATTTTAGTATGGAGCATAGTTTGGTGTCGTGCCCCTTAATAAATATATTTTTACTAACTGTTGCTTGCGAGCGCACGCGCGAGAAATTTGGTACCTATTAAATAAAAAACTGAAAAAGAGGTTGGCACTAGAAGGATGAAAATATTGGCGTTATATGTATTTTTAAATTGCGAATATGATAAAAAAAAATTTTTTTGACACAACCATTTTTTTATAGATATACACAAACTATACTTCATATTTATAAATTAGTCAAGCCATTTAGGAGACGAATGGCAAAAAAACATTGTAATATCAGATTTTTATGTATTTAAACTGGGTATTTGGAACAGGAACAAAGACAAATAAACATCAAAAGAAAAATAAATTATTGTTTAAGTACACAAACAGATTTAAAAAAATGGTACCAATTCTACACGCACAGCTAAACTGAACTAAAAAAAATTAAAATTGATTTAATAAAAGCACAATTTGGCAATGTTAACTAACTTTCTTATTATAAAAACTGTGCATTATAGAGTAACGATTTTAATGAATACGAATGTGTAGAATGAACTAGCAAGTAATAGTTAAATTAAAAAACAACAATTTTAATTTTTTACTCAACTTTTGTTTAGTTGTGCGAGTAGAATTTGAACCAATGTCTAACAATGAAACATTCCAATACGCAATACAGACAGCCTACCTGTCATATAAACTTTAGAGATTATTTATCTTAAATATCTCATATTGGCAGTAATTATTACGTAACTACAGTCCAGTGTCCAAGTGAAAGTAACTGGATATGTCAAGCCTATCTGGTGACATCAGACACTAACATTACTTTGTAAACTTCTGGATTCAGATCCTACACCTAGCTCTTCTAAAGTAATTTACGAAAAAAATGGGGGATTAATTCTACCTACATATTTTTAATATAGTTTAGAGGATCCTAGCTAAACCTCCGTGTGGTGACGGATTAAGAATACAAGTGTCACCACCCCATCTTCTCCCAAGGGTGCTGTAATAGTCAGCTAAGGGATATTGCACGCACATAACATCTTCTGTTAGAGACGGAAACCTCGAATATAAACCCAGTGCCAACACGCATGATCAGAGCGGCACAGTAGACCATAATCCCTCCCAAAGTGGAGGAGTTCCGTGCCGAACAGTGGGACGTAAATGGGCTGGAGAAGAAGAAGAAGCTAATGCTCCACGGTGTCAACCGCATTTGTGGTTATTGAGCCCCGCTTTCCCAATACACACCAAACCTGGACAAATTATACAAAAACATCATCCTCTTGAACCATTCTATCTAATAAAAAGAACTGCATCAATATTCCTTTCATAGTTTGTAAGATATAAGCTTACATAGGGACACAACAAAAATATCGACTTTGTTTCATAATAAGTAAAGATTGGAGTCAAGTCCTCCTTCTTATATGTGAGTATATGTGAGGTATATGTGAGTGACGACACGGATGTCAACACAGTCATACGCTTGCTTAGTACATAAACGTTTATTATTGAATTTAGATATCAAAAGTGGACATAAACAGTGTTTTAAGTTACTAGTTAATGAACTACAGGACATTTATTGTTATCTAGTGATTTTGTGCAGTAGTTATTGGCAAAAACTAAATAATTAATATTCAGCTGTAAAAGAAAAACACAGATACCCACCGTTTTGTGAAAATTAATTACATTATTGTTTTAAAGTGTTTTATTACAATATAATTCGTGGTTTATATTTGCCTTAAAATCTTATAATGGCTAAGTGTAAACAGTGCAACAAGTTGTCTCAGGGGTTTCAGCAGCGAAGTGTAAAAAATGTCTTTTGACATATCACCGTCGTTGCGTTCAATTACATGAAAACGGTAATAATTCTAGCGGATGGATATGTTTAGCCTGCAAAGACACAGTGAGTCCTCTCCTCAAACACACAATTAAACTCGGCTAGTACCGCAGTAGAAGTTTCGCATAAAGACCTTCCTATAGATCTCGGGTTCGAAGTACGATGTTTTAGAGAAGAGCTGAGCACGCTAAGATCCGAGGTACGTGAATACCGAAATGAAATTGCGGAGTTCAATGCGGCACTAAGCATATGTAACGATGCAATTGAATCTATGGAAAGTCGAATGCTCGAAAATAAAACAGATGATAATTCAATCATCGAAGGACTTATAGATATACAGATTGCTATTTTATTTAGCCAGAAAAAGTGGACTCGAATTAAAATGGAAATACTTATGGACCAAAAATGGTAAAATATTTCCTAGGAAATCTGATGGCTACGAGGCTGCACACATATGCAGTGTTAGAGATATCAGCAAAGTTTTCGAGCCAGTGTAAATTTTACTTTTAATTAATTTTTTTGTTTTTGATTGTAAGTAGATAATTAAATATTTTTATTTACCTAATCGCACAGGCTATTATTTTTCAATACTCATCTCGTGTTAACCATGTATGTAATATTAATTATCATACCTATTTATTGTAAGGTGTTGTCTTTATTGAGTAAAAGTAACATAGATAAGTAAGAACTTTCAGGTGTATGATGTTGTAGTTTGTATTATAATTTATAGCTAAGTAAGTTATATGTATAGTATAATAAGCTGTTATTTACTAATATTCCAGTACTACATATTATTTTAATTGTAACATTTCGAATTTTTGTATTTTTTTTTTTTAATTTTCTTGTACTGTAAACCTGTCCTGTTGTTATATTTGTTAGTATCATAGCACATTTCACTACTTGGTAGTATAATTATTTAAAATTATTGTACTTGTGATAACCGCATTACTGTTGATAGTACCTATATTAATTACGAGTAGTTACTTTGTAGATATCCGTGTCAACACTCATAGGCCCCATTTGAAAATCAGCGTTAGGTCCTTGAGACCTAACATATGCTGAAATGGGAGCCTATTTGCTGTTGCGACACAATATATACCTTTATACATGTTGTTAATTACATTCATTTAATTTTTCAACACTCTACTTATATACTTATATATTATTTTTTTAGTAAAATTTAGTGTATATATTTTATTTAAAGAACTGTATATTGTGTACCTAATGCAGCAAATAAAACTTTCTTTCTTTCTTTCTTCTTTCTTTCTTATCCTAATTTTCACATGCCTCTTTATGGCGAAATAAAAGAAACTGTTTTAAAAAATAACATCTAATGTACTCTATTTTAAGTGAAATAAATATTCATTTCATTTCATTTCTTCCGGTTTATGGGTAAGCAGATAGTTTTCCTGAAAGATATCACTTTATATAATATTTGCATCGAGACAATATTGACAAAAAAATTTCACTTTCGTTATACGTCATATGTAAGTACAGCTTCCATAAATGTAAATACATAATGTATGTTTACATTCTTATGTATAAGATAAACGGTTTAAAATGCTTGTGCGATTCGTCAAGCTTTCCTGTCCATTTGAGACAAAGGCCATGCTTTCAATTTTATTTTTCTATATTACCATATTGTATTTAAGTTGTTATATAATATTTTGAAGATAAAGTCAATATAATTTTAGTAAACACTGATGGTCTTATTCATAATGACTTATCGAAGGCTTAAAGTTCGCTAAAATTAATTTTTTTTAACACTTGCGCGACTCATTTGTTTAAATAAAACTACTTTTTACGGATTTAAACGCGTATATTTATTTGAAATTTTGGCCCGACGTTTCGGAGACTTTGCAGTCACCATGGTCACGGGTGAGACCTTATGTTCGCTAAAATTGTCAAAAATTGTTATTCATAATAGTCTTTTTACGCTAAAATGTTTATTATCTCTCCGATAAAGTGACATTATTTTATTCTTTAAACCTCCGATAAGACATTATAAATGACCATGAATATATAAAGCGATGTATCTTCTATAAAAAGTAAAATAAATACTGGTAACAAAGAATTAAATATTAGTAAAAAAAAAACAAAAAAAGTTTAAAATTACACTAATTATTTAAATTTCGAAAATGAAATCTTCACATATGTCACTTAGAATTTAATTTTAATTCTTGTACACACACTACATGTGTAGCACTCTACACATGTAGTGTGTATACACGCTGGTATGTGATTATAAATATCACACAAATGATTGTCCCACGCAGGAATCGAACTCGCAACCTCGTGAACGGCAGTCCGTAACATAAACCATTAGACCACGAAAAAAGACTATTACAATAAATATTTGTCTTAAACATAACATAGTCTTAACTTAAAGCTAAGAGGTCATATTCGTGTGCCCATATTGGACAAGGACGAGAGTAGACTTGAGAAATATACGCATTGTTTGATTTCAATGTTCTCACGTGATAAAAGCAATGAACACATACATATTTAATATATGGAGACTGGCATACATTAGGACTTTATTAAAAACTAGCTGTTGCCCGCACTTCGTACGCGTAAAATTTAGAACCAAAACTTAAAAAATATATACGATATTCACATGTCACTTATGTAACGAAATTAAGATAAAACATGTACAATTGGCGGTCTTATCGCATATTGCGATCTCTTCGAGACAACCTTTGGATGGACTCAGTTGATCTGGAACTGGGGAAAGTGGTGTACTTAAAAACAAAAGTGAAAAAACTTAAATGTTAATTAAACCTACCTAAAAAATATACATACACATATAAAAATATATATATACATACATACATAAACCTATACATACATACACACTATAAATAAAAGTAATTAATAAATACGCATAATGACTTAACTGTAGAGGTGGGAATATTAAATAGTTTGCAAAAAGTGTTCCTTGACAAGTTTATTGAATGAGACGATAGATCGAAGATAGATCGTTCCACAGCAGAGCTGCCTCTATAGTGAAGGATTTATTGAAGAACCTATGAAAAATATACATAACAATGTAACTTAAGGTTTTAATTTATGCACCTAAATATTCTGTCTTTGTGTTATACATTTGAGGTATCGTTATCCCTTTCATTGCGAAGTTATGAAGCAAATCGTACTTGGAAAATTTGTTAAATTTTGTTAAATGTTCTGTTAAATTTAGTTACTTAAGAAAGTCGACCCCAATACACACTGAAATAGATAAAACTAGTTTAAAGTATATCTTACATTTGCATAAATATTATGCTATAAATGATAATATTCATCTGAATTATATTTACATTTGATATAGTGGAGTATTAAAATTACGTAATAAAACAAGAAATTGCACGTGATTTCCTCGATGTTATGTTTTTCTGATGATTTTAGTTCGGGCTTGAAACTGAAACAATTTACCATGGGTCAAAGGTTGCAAATATGGTAATGGTTGCGCTCACTGAAACAACACTTGAACACGCGCTTTAGGGGATCTCTGAATTAAATTTTAAGAAAGAAACAAGAAAGAACAAGACCAAAGAAAACATAATTGGAATATGTGAGAGACGATATGAAAGAAAAAGGAGTTGATGAGAATATGACGGCTGATAGGAGAGCCTGGAATGCAAAAACGTGCTGCGCCGACCCCAAGTAGTTTGGGATAAGTGCACTTCTTAAAGAAACATAAAGAAACAGACATTTATTGCTCTCTAAAGAAACACTTATTGCAAAATTTCACCGACAGGATAACAAATTATGATGGAAAAGATATGGTGGTAAAAAACTCATGATGAGTTCTAAATTTCTAACTTGTCGTCAATGCCATTCGGAGATGTTCGTCAAACTGAAAAACATCTATTTGAATTATTCAATTATTTAACGAGATCATCACAATATTTAGGTTTAAGAGTAGCCTACCATTTGTGATTTTTATTTAAATCCGTTAGGTTATTGATGCGTGGCAGAGTAAAAAATAGACACACTCACACACACATACTGATTTTGGCTTTTATCATAATAGTATTAGATAATTAATTAATATGTAATAATATCAATCTGAAACAACAATAAAGTTATTTATAATAGGTCAATGAAATTATAATTTTGTAATCTTACCTATATATAAAATTCACGTGTCACAGTGTTAGTTACCGTACTCCTCCAAAACGGCTTGACCGATTTTTATAAAATTTTACATGCATATTCAGTAGGTCTGAGAATCGGCCAACATCTATTTTTCAAATCCTTCTTCTTTTTAGTATGGCAAAACAACGTTTGTCGGGTCAGCTAGTATTAGTTTAAATAAGCCCATATAGGGACATACTCGTACAAACAAAAATAACGAGTTTGTTTTATAATAAGTAAATAAATAAATAAATATTCATGGACATTTCACACAACGTCCTCTGGTCCCAAGCTAAGCTTATTACGCTTGTGTTATGGGTACCAGAATACGGATATAATACATAAACTACTTTTCTTTTGTAAATACATACTTATACTACATAGAAAACACCCAGACGTAGTACAAACATTTGTATGACATTTATGAATATCACACAAATGATTGTCCCAAGCGGGAATCGAACCCGCGATCTTGTGAACGGCAGTCCAGTACATGAACCACTACGCCACGAAGCCCGTCGAGTAAAGATTCATTGCTTTTAGCATAAGTCCTTATCAACATTGTATCTTCGAAGCTGGGTCATGTAGATGACGGCATAGAGGGCATCCACAGAGTTGACAATACCCTGGGACACGGAATCATTGGGCTTCAAGACGGTTGCGTCGCGGCTACACAATAAGCTCCCACCCCTAAGCATATTGCGAACCAATGATGGTTATAATGATGATGATTGATGATAGATAATTATAATATATTATAATGTAATAACACCGCGGCGTTTAAATTGTGGTAATTGTATATTAAGGCAAACGATTCAATCGTGCTTTGAGCTATTATAACCTAGATACCCATCACATATAAATTACACAGATACTGTAACTTGTATACCTATTAAGGATAAATTATACAGTTTACGTGTTGAGGCTTTTGCAGAGGACTTTGTGTATATATTTATTTAAGCACTGTTTCATAATTGCATAGAATGTATTTTAGTTTTATTTGTTTTATATAAGTATATACGTATCTATTATTAAGCCTAATTTTATTACATAGCTCCGAGATAATGAGGCCTCTTGTTACGTTACATTATGCGCAATCAACCTATAATATTTTATAAAATATTAAGTTTTTTAAACATATTATAAACTAATATTTTTTTCGTTAAATCGTACAACTGCTACTTTAGTAGTAAAGCTACCTTTTTTATTTAAATACAACATTATGCCAGGGCAAAAGAAACAATTTTAAAAGAAGTCGTTGCTTAGACTGCTTAGAACTCTTTCTCTTTTATTACAGCTATAGATAAAGAAGTATTAAATTACTAGCTGTTGCCCGCAACTTCGTACTGTTATACTCTTTCTATGAATGGAAAGGGGCTGAACACTAGATCCTAAGTCTAGTGTCAGCACTTATCATATTATAAATAGAAGTGCGCCCAAGAGCGGGCACGCAGTGCAGCGGCCGTATTATGAGCTCTTATTCCCAGGCCGTTTACGCCGTGAATGGAACTGCCCGGCAAATTCGTAATATGAACATAACTCCCAGCCATCCAGTTTGCTAAAACAGTCATAGATTAATATGTTTATAGTGAAGGTACAACTAAAACTTTAAGTACTAACTAAAATTTTTCAACTAAATGTTTTATGTTTACCATAACACATAATTTAGTCAGGCAGTGTACTGCCTGCTTGGAACTTGCATGATTTTTAAAAAGCTCATAATACGTCCGCAGATCTTTCTATTTCCCGGTCGCGATCGGTTGCCTTTTCCAATTATTTTGCTAATTCTATTGTGTTTCTATTAAATTCTATTCCAGTGTTTTTTTTAAAAACCTAATACCAGAGTGCCGTATAATAGTACGCGTGTAATTTAGATAATTAAAATACCTTAACAACTTATACAAAAAAGCCATCCTCTTGAACCAATGTAGCTATTTAAAATAAACCGCATCAGAATCCGTTGCGTAGTTTTGAATGTATAAGCTCACATAGGGACATACATACAAAAATAACGTTCAATAATAAGTAAAGATTACGGGTCGGGTGATTTTGGAAAAGACATTAATTCATCCTACAAAAGTCATATATAGTATTTGAGTCTACCTATATAGTAAGGTTATTTAAAAGACTGACTCAACTTCACTATTTAACATCCTACCGCTTCCAATCTGCCACCTAATTCTATTCGGTGACATCAAGTGGTTGGCGATCAATACATCTCTTAGAGGAGTTCTATTCGAAGTCAAGAGACTTCATTAATGAGGTATGAATGAGCTGTCGGACATTGGTGGATAGTCTCTTTTACACACGGCTTAGCGACGAGTGTAATTAGTTGCACAGACTTTTTGTATACATTACCCAAGCATTCACTGTACAAAAAACTATTATACTTTTTATAAATAGTATGTCAAAAGAATAATGGCTATTAGGCAGGTCGGTTTTTACTCATTTAACTTCAACTTGATCTTGATCACGTGTCTAATAACTATTAAAAAACTTTGGTTACAATTGTGTGCTGTCTAGCTTCTGTATAGTTTAGTAGTTTACGCACGTGATTTAGAGACTTAAAATAGTTTCGTCTTTTTACAATGCCTTGACTCCATTGGCGGTTAGTGGATATATAGGTATCGTGTACACTATGTATACACTAAAACCTTTCAAAATAAGTGCAAAATGCATCCGTAAAATCAATATGTGTAGAAAGTTTTTCAAAATATGGTTATTTGAGCACAATGGAAGATTTTTTGGATTTAAATATGATGTAAAGTAAACAAACACGTAGAAATTGTTTTGTTCACGGGTGTTTACTATGTATTATAAGTATTTACATATTTACAAAAGAAAAGTAGGTTATGTATTATATCCGTATTCTGGTACCCATAACACAAGCATAATAAGCTTAGCTTGGGACCAGAGGACGTTGTGTGAAATGTCCATGAATATTTATTTATTTAAATTCTAAAATTCCATATTCAATTAGAATAATTCAATTCAAAATTCCTTTGCAGAGAATTATACATGCGAGTAATTTAAAGTTTGTTAGTATAAGGAAATTTCGTGCGTGATTAATTTTGTTCATAGCTCTATTTACTTTTGCCTCCGGGTTTTATGATTTGAATTAAGAATAGACACGTGATGTGTGATGCTGTAAAAAAGTATGTAATTTAAACTAAATATTCAACGTGGTATTCTTTACGCTGTGTGTGAATGATTTGTTATTTTTTGCAGTCATTAAGGTTAAATGGGATAATAGCGTTGTATGAATTTGACTAAGAATTAAGGAAAATTGGCGAAGATATACTTATGATTTTAATCTTTGTTTCCACGTAGAGACTAGAGAGGTACTGAAGGAAAATAATGTAATTAAATTGATAGCATTAAATATTGACAAACAGTTATATGTTACAATGTTTTTTTAATCATACTACTCACATAGGTATTTTTCATTTGACCTGTGTAATATTTACAAAAATAGAGTAGGTACAAACTTTGGTCTTGAACTAATTATCTTGAATAAATGAAACTATCTATTAAAGATCGTGGTCTTATTCATAATGACTTATCGGAGGTTTAAACAATAACTTTATCGAAGAGATAATAAAAATTTTATCGTAAAAAGACTATTATGAAAAACAATTTTTGACAATTTTAGCGAACTTTTAAACCTCCGATAAGTCATTATGAATAAGACCAAAGCTTTAAAAATATATTTATATAATAGTACTGATATAAACATACGTATCTTATTGTTTAGGGTCAGTAACCTTTAAGAGAAGGGACAATAGTTAGTAGTACCAAGGATGCGCGTGATATTACGTCGTGCGAGCACACCATCATTGTTACCATACAAGTCTATAAACAAGCTTAACTCTTTGTTGTTTGCTATTTAACAATTATATACATTATGTTTAAACAGCTTGTTGATGATCTTGAAGCTTTGAACACAAAGGTCACAGCGTTTTACTGTTAATATTAAGCGATGTCTTTACTAAAAGTGCAACTGTGCTTTACAGTTTTTCTTGAATTTACTGAGTGAATTCATCATTATCATCATCATCATAACATCATGTCTTTTTCTTATGGGGGCAGGCAGAGACTATATAGCGCCATCTGCTACTATCCAAAAATACTTCCTTGGTTTCATCTGGTCATACATGCCTGACAGTTGTAAGTGTATTATATGTTTTTATTTATTTTGATCCGTGTGCAGACAGTGAGAGTCACAACCCTGTATCTTTTTGCAGCATCCTATCCGAGCCAGTTAAGGCATAATTCAAATAGATAATATCCTTTGTAAGACGAAAAGACTTGAAACCAAATTCTATGTCAACACGCCACGGTCAGCGTCATATAATAGGTAATCTCTCTCTCTCTCTCTCTCTCCAGCCCATTTACGTACCACTGTTAGGCACGGGCCTCCTCCACTTTGGAGGGATTATGGTCTACTGTGCCGCGCTGACCAGGCGTGTATGCACAGGGTTTATTTTCCGTCTCTAACAGAGGATGTTATCTGTGTGCAATATCCCTTAGCTGACTTTTACAGCACCCTTGGGAGGAGATGGGGTGGTGACACTTGTATGCTTAATCTGTCACCACACGGACATATATATTAGGTAATATTTTATATTATAATATGTAATCTAGGTAGGCTAAATACCCGTTCGAAGCGGAGGAAGCTCATTCCCAATGGTGATACATGATGCTAGAAGTTCTTTTCCTTACTTTTTCCTTCTCTACTATTACACATTAATGTCTAGTAAAAATAATTCCAAACGGAGTGTTTTATTACATTTCTTCTCTTCTTCTCCAGCCCATTTACGTCCCACTGTTGGGTACGGGCCTCCTCCACTTTAGGAGGGATTATAGTCTACTGTGCCGCGCTGACCAGGCGTGTTGGCACAGGGTTTATTTTCGAGTTTTCCGTCTCTCACAGAAGAAGTTATCTATGTGCAATATCCCTTAGCTGACTTTTATTGCACCCTCGGGAGGAGATGGGGTGGTGACAATTGTAATCTTAATCCGTCACCACACGGAGATTTATTACAATATTTTTTTCAAATTTTTTTTTACTATTATTAATTCGTTGCCATACGGATAGATAGAATTGTACTGAGACGATAATTACTTAATTGCCATAGGTTGATGCCATCACATAGTCTATACAGTCTATACTGTTACCAAGGATATAAAATTCACGTGATGTGGTATAACGAACTCTGACTAAGCTGCAACTTTTTGTATACTTTTATTAATCATAATAATAACAATAGCCATATCCTCTTTCTTAATAAAAAAATGTCAATTAAGGTTTTTTTGTTTTTTTTTTATTATCGGCCATTATTTTTATAAATACAAAATGTATTTATCATTGGGTCATTGATTAGGATCAAAGCGAAATTAAGGACAGCAGTAAATATAGAACATGGACAAGATTTGAGCAAGAACTCTACGACTAATAAAGATGTAGAGTTCTTACTCAAATCTTCATAAAGAACTGCTTTATGTTTAATTACCTTATTGGCGCCGATTTTGCGTGCACAACCAAACTTAACTAAATAATCTACTTAGTTCAAAAACTAAAAAACACGATTGAAAATCCTGAATATTTATTTTATTTATTGCATTGTTATCGGTACTTGATATAATGTGCAAAATTTCAGATCAATACGACTACTGCAAGTGGGTTAAAATCACTTTCAAAGATTCCGTTACATAGATTAATACATTAATAGATACACTTATATGCACTTATAAAAGCGTGTTTAAAATGAAAATAGCTATTGCTGTACCTTGATTATTTGGCTATTTTGTTGTGCACTTTTAAATACAAATTATAATCGTTAGTCTATAATAAACAGTTTTTATAACAAGAAAGTTCAGTGAACATTACGGAATTGTGATATTGACATCAATTTTAATTTTTTAGTTAAGTTTAGTTTAGTTTTAAACGTAGAATTGGTATCATTATTAGATACACATATGTGATACTGTCATGAATAATTTATGCGAATCTATGTCATCTTGCTATAGATTTGTAAGTGAGGTGTGGGTGTTGGTAAATGATACACAGGTCTTACGTGTTAATAATCTATTCAACCCTGTAATTCACTGACAACACATACCCTACTTATGTTAATATGTTTACATAACAATGTTTTTTATAAGACTTTACAAGAGATTCCAGGAAGTCCTGAACGTGGTCGGAAGCCAGCTCTTCAAGCTGAGCCTGACTATATCAATAAAATTTTAAACCTGACCATTCTGTATTCCAAAAGATATATGTCAATTTTAAATTCAAATATGTGTACCTATTCTAGAATATCGTGTCAAACGACACAATGTCCTTAAGAGGATACCAAAATAGCTTCGTGCATTTTTCTACGTACGAAGTTTTTAATTTTTTCTTTAGATTGAATGGCTAGAGCTCTAATTTTTAAGTATATGTTTTTTCAATATATGATCTAGGATCGCATAAACTCAGAAACGCGATTGAAAAAAGTTTTCTCGATAGAAAATCTTAACGAAACAACCTCTCTAATTTTTTATTTTTTTCATTTGTCGGTCTGTTATCGCGTATTAACTAATGAAATAACTTTAAAAACATAAGTAACTATTATATATAGAAACACGTAAATCAGAATTAAAAAATATTTAGTAGATTTTGAGTAAACAAAACAAATTATCCCTAATTCTTCATTTTCTATACCTACTAGCTGCGTTATAATATGTACATGTCGACGATAATATTGATGTAGGCCCTTAAATAGGTTTTTATTTGAGTAGCCTACAGATTTTACGGATCATGTAGAGATATATTCACATATATACTCGTACATGTAGATACAAGTAAGGCTAATAAAATCACGCGCTATGAAACACGAGATCCGGGATTAGCAGAGATAAGTAGATGAGATAATTCTTAGAAACAGTAATCTATGCAATCCTATCTCTCAAATGTTGAGAATGAGAATTTTTTAATTGTAAGTTCCGGTAAAGATTATTATTATTTCACAATTACTTCCTAACAAAAAATGTGTTATAAAATAGTTTTATAAAAAAAATTGTATCCCATATTTGTGGCAACTAGCTAATTAGGAATATAAATAATAGTAATAAATAAATAAATATTCATAGACATTTCTCACAACGTCCTCTGGTCCCAAGCTAAGCTTATATGCTTGTCTTATGGGTACCAGAATACGGATAGAATATTTAAACTACTTTCTTTTGTAAATACATACTTATAATACACAGAAACACCCAGACGCAACACAAACATTTAAATGGCAGTTATAAAGATCACACAAATGATTGTCCCGAGCGGAAATCGAATCCGCGACCTCGTGAACGGCAGTCCGTTACTTAAACCACTAGACCACGAGGCCCGTCAATTTAACTAAACATAAACCAACACGCCTAGTTAGCGTAGCATTAGCGACAATCATTTGTGTGATTTTTCTAATTGTCATACAAATGTTTGTACTGCGTCTGGGTGTTTCTATGTATTATAAGTATGTATTTACAAAAGAACAGTAGTATAACAATAAATAAATAAACAATAAATATTCATGGACATTTCACACAACATATATATACATTTGACACATAGTATATGTATTCTATCCGTATTCTGGTACCCATAACACAAGCATATAAGCTTAGCTTGGGACCAGAGGACGTTGTGTGAAAAGTGTGACATATTTTTTATTTATTTTATTTATTTATTAGTAGACTATACCCTCCAAACGTGGACGAGGCCCGTGCCCAAAAGTGGGACGATAATTCGATGAGAAGAATTGCTTTTAACAATTTTGAATAAACAGTTAATAAAATATATAATGTATGCGAGTCATTATTGCAAAATGTATTTTATTTAATCTATTGTCGTAATTTAATAAACCGGACTTATAATAAAATTGAAAACATGAGTCATTGTTTAAAATTGTTCAGTATATCATATTAAATTGTATAAGGAAAATAATAGCTTTCGTGATGCGACTGTTTATATCCGGATTTGCAATTTATACATAGCTTAAGGAAAACCATAGCATTCTTAAAGGTTATCCGTCGCGTAGATCGAACCGAAGCGGCTCATGAACTTTAAGATGCCGTAAAGACAAATGGAACGATCACGTAATTGTGCTATTCTAATTTTAGTATCAAACAGGCCGATCGATGCATAAAGAATACGTAGGATAAAGTCACAAGCTATATATTAAGGCAATACCTAGTTCTGAATTTTTTTTTTCTTTTTTTTTTAAATTATAATAAGTATAATATTATAATTGCTAGATAATGACCTTTTAGTCATCATGTCTCCGTATGGTGATGGATTAAGAATACAAATGTCACCACCCCATTTCCTCCCAAGGGTGCTGTAAAAGTCAGCTGAGGGATATTGCACACAGATAACATCCTCTGTGAGAGACGGAAATTTTGAAAATAAACCCTGTACCAATACGCCTGGGTCAGCGCGGCACAGTAGACCATAATCCCTCCCAAAGTGTAGGAGGCCCATGCCCAACAGTGCGTAAATGGGCTGGAGAGAGAGACCTTATAGTCCTTCAATGTCTGTCTTGTCGCTTTTCAAGGGCAAGGCTTTTATTATACACTAGCTGTTGCCCGCGCCTTCGGACGCGTGAAAGGGCAAAGCCAACCTTAGGCCACCTGTAAACACTACTTTATCAAGAAAAGATATAGTACATTAATATTGTTATTTAATCATATGAATTTTACGTATATTCAAACACCCGTCACTGAAACAATTTATGTTGCGTATAAAAAAAGTATTTTTGTTTGAAAAACTTTACAAAAGTCGCGTAGCAGAATATTGTTAGTGCTTAAAACTTTATCCTGAGTTTTCTATCTTTATAAAATATTTTTAAATAATTTATATAATAATTTATAAAATATGCATTTCGTAATTAATAATGTGGTTAAAAACATGTTTAAAATAAAAAAAAGTAAATCAAATGCATAACAAAATAAATGTAATGTCAAACAATCAACTTCACTTGTCGCCAGTGAGGGTACTTGTACATGTGCATACAGTGTTTCTATTATTTTCTGATTTACTACGGCCTGGCTTTGTTATAATATGAACTTGATTATGATTTACACGTTTGACTGAACGTATATATTTACTCGGAAGGTATATATTTCGTTTATGTTTTAATAAACAACAATTGTAATGGCCGAAATGCTATCCAACAATATCGTTCTAATTGCATAGTTGCGACACGCACCATAGGTTGTTGTGCCTACATTACGACAGTGCTCATGTATATAGGTAAGATATGAACTCAACATAACACCTACGACAATCCTGGATGATATTTTGATTATTTAAGAAAGTGATGAAAATATAGATATTTGACATAAAAAATTGGTCAAGTCCGAGTCGGGCTCGCGCACGAAGGGTTCCGTACCATTATCTATGCAACATAAGGCAACGTTATTAGTATCGAGCAAGAAACGGTAAAAAAATCATGTTTGTTGTATGGGAGCCCCCCTTAAATATTTATTTTATTTTATTTTTAGTATTTGTTGTTATAGCGGCAATAGAAATACATCATCTGTGAAAATTTCAACTCTCTAGCTATCACCGTTCTTGAGATACAGCCTGGTGACAGACGGACGGACGGACGGACGGACGGACGGATGGACAGCGAAGTCTCAGTAATAGGGTCCCGTTTTTACCCTTTGGGTACGGAACCCTAAAAACTGCTTATTTCATGGTTATTTATTTATTTATTTATTTATTTCAAACTTTTTATACAATAATTGTACAAAGGCGGACTTAATGCCTGGGGCATTATCTACCAGTCAACCTTGGGAGGTGTAGAGAAGTTCTGTAGGTGTATTCAAAAGTTATAATTTAGAAAATATAAAAAACCTAATAAAGTAACACTATAACGACATTATTATTCCTAACTAACTTATACACTACCTTATTACACATATATAAACAAATAACACAATATAATACACATAGGCAATACAAACATACATACTAATACATACACTTACATACATACATATAATACATACATATAATACATACATATACCTACATATATCTACATAGATGCAATAATGACGACAGATGTTCTAATCATTGTCGAGACATGCCAGCAATTCTATCAAGCAACAGTTGCTTGATTCTTTTCTTAAAAAGGAAACGGCTGTTGCAAGTTCTTATTCGAAGGGGGAGTGCATTCCATAAGATAACAGATTGGACCGGGAAAGACGAGTGGACAAAACCAGTTTTATTGGGAGGGCAACTAAGAAGAGGATTTTTAGAAGACCGAAGTATTCTGTCGTGAGTATCACAAAGGTACTGAAAATAGGGTTTCAAGTATGAAGGAGAAGAAGGGGATTTCAGTATTGAGAAAAGAGAGGTGAGAGTACGTAGATCACGTCGTTGGCGTATTGGCAGCCATTTCAACTGTGAGCGGTTATCCTATATGTATAATCAAATAAAAGATGATGAAAACACATTTCTTACCATGTTTTACTTAACAAGCATAAAAATAAATGAATACTTGATTTTCCTTGCTGCCAGGAACATTATTAAACCTAAAACAGTTTTTTTATTTTCTACTTTGAAAATGATCTGTTTAAAGCATTAGCTTTATTGCACCAATGGAATGGAAAAAAGCGATGACAAGTATATCATACGTCCTTTATTACACGTAACATAAACATTCGGTTTCTTAACACTAAATGGTCACATATTTTTATAGGTATTGATAACAAACAGAAATAGAAAAATGTTATTTCATTAACGAAATAGATTTTAATAATATTTTAATTAAAAATTAAATGCAGGTTGGTACTTACTGTATACATTTTGCCGACAAATTAATTTCAATTAGATATCCATAAAATTAATTAATTTTTTTGAGACACGAACATTAAGTGTTTTGTAATAATTGCTACATTATTATTAAGAGGGCACGATACCAAATTATGCTCCATACAAAAATATGTGCATCGTAGACCCCTGTTTTCTTCGTGGATATTGCCTTCAGAGAAACGATTTTTGTCACAGTATCTAGGTCTTATATATATCTATGCTTCTATCGCTTTCTTTTTAGGGTTCCGTACCCAAAGGGTAAAAACGGGACCCTATTACTGAGACTTCGCTGTCCGTCCGTCCGTCCGTCCGTCCGTCCGTCTGTCACCAGGCTGTATCTCAAGAACGGTGATAGCTAGACAGTTGAAATTTTCACAGATGATGTATTTCTATTGCCGCTATAACAACAAATACTAAAAATAAAATAAAATAAATATTTAAGGGGGGCTCCCATACAACAAACATGATTTTTTTACCGTTTCTTGCTCGATACTAATAACGTTGCCTTATGTTGCATAGATAATGGTACGGAACCCTTCGTGCGCGAGTCCGACTCGCACTTGACCAATTTTTTCAAAACATAATAACTAAAAGAAATATGACGAGCCGAAAAACCCACTTATTTCGGTTTTCTTTAGATAAAGTTGCAGCGTCTATCACACAAATTTGGTAAAGTTTTACCACAAAAAAAAGTGATAGAAGCATAGATATACTCTTTATCTATAATATAACGTAAAAATATTAAAATCGGTTTGATTTTCGCGAAGAAAACAGGGGACTACGAAACGCCATTTTTTTTTCAAAGAATTTGTTGGTAAAATCTGCTTCAGCTACGAGTATATTTGTCTCTTTCAATGCGGCGCTCGGGAATAGGGATAGCAATACCTAATAAATTAGGAGTACAGTACCCTCTTATTGACAATATTTTTCCTTTCTTCAAAAACTTCTTGTTAATGCGTTTTTTTTATTAGTTCCGGGAAATGCCTGACCGCACACCCGTGCCTCCGGGGAAGTCTGAGAATGGTTTTTTGGGGCCTTCAACCAATAAAACTCCCACCCTGTGTGCCCAACTCAGCTGGGGACTAGACACCGGTACCGCGGTGGTTTCGCCATCGGTTGCCCATCCAACGATTGCTCTATCTGAGCTCATCCTCTCTCGGGCGATGTCGGGGCACACTGGGACTATAGCCCTGCGCGGTGAGCACTAATGCGCGTACTAGTGTCAAAACATATTTATGCCTATTTTACTTATCTTATACTAAATTTTAAATAAAATGAAAACATTCTGAAATTTGGATAATGCAGTAGGCAAAATATACTTACTATATAGAATTATTATAATAAATTTCCTAAAATAAAGCTGATTTAAGCAGAGATGGTTCTATTCGATTACGTTTCTAATTGTACAGTCAAGTTTATTTTAGTAATCGAATCGTGAGACTATAGCGGAATATTTATTGCGCTTTACGGAAATATTCAGTTAAGAGGATACCAAAATAGCTTCGTGCATTTTCCTACGTACGAAGTTTTCATTGTTTCTTTAGATTGAATGGCTAGAGCTCTAATTTTTAAGTATATGTTTTTTCAATATATGATCTAGGATCGCATAAACTCAGAAACGCGATTGAAAAAAGTTTTCTTTGATAGAAAATCTTAGCGAAACAACCTCTCTAAATTTTTAATTTTTTTCATTTGTCGGTCTAATATCGCGTATTAACTAATGAAATAACTTTAAAAACATAAGTAACTAATATATATAGAAACACGTAAATCAGAATTAAAATATGAATAAGAATTAAACAAAAAAATATCCCTAATTCTTCATTTTTCTATACCTACTAGCTGTGTTAATATGTACATGTCGACGATAATATTGATGTAGGCCCTTAAGAAATTGATATCTCTGCTTTTGGAATGGAATACTCTAATGTAAGATTTCATCAATTATTTCAGCATATTGTAAAAAATTATGATAACGTATACCCTAGATTGTTGATTTGTTTGTATTCTCCTTTCTAATAAAACATTGCGCGTCATAATAGCGAATGTACGCTAGCATTTCTACCGGTTTTCGTTAGACGCCCAACTAGCTTAGGGTCATGTGATTCGCATTATCACACGATGAATTCTCTAACCGGTTTTAGCCGGCGTTAAAGTGTCTTTAACTTATGTAATTTTGAAGGCTGGCCCGCCACTACATATACTGAATATCAATGCAAATTAAATCTGACTTAAAATAAGTATAAATAAAATTATCTGTGTTATGTAGAGCATGTAATGCATGTGCGTGCTTATTAATAAATTACTTGAAATAATTTTTTATAATAAAATTTCGTAAATTATGATAAACTGCAATAAAATAGTGCATAACTTTTAAATGGGTCTATAGTGTATGCTGATTTTTAAGAAATTTACATCAGTTTTGTAATGTATCTCTTTCTCTCCAGCCCATTAACGGCCAACAGTTCGGCACGGGCCTCCTCCACTTTGAAGGATTATTTTAAAAGTACGTTATGCCATTTTATTACATACCTACCCTATTTGAGTATATTAATTTATTTTAAGAATTTATATTCTGTTGTTTATCCCAATATATGAAGCAGGTAACTTATTATCCGATGTTTATGTATTAGATTTTTAACTAAAGAAATATAAGATACAAGATTTTTGGACTAACGTATAAATTTATAAATTGTTGCTCTACCAGACGATTTCTTTTACATACGCATTGCGCGTCATCTATCTCTTAACGCAGCATAGTTACATACTATGTATTTTCAAGTTTACAATTTCCTTTAAAATGTTGATACAATAAGAACAAAAGAATTTTCAAGGTCAACTCCAATTGGAAAATTGGATTTTAAGTTTTTAAGCAAAATTTTTACTTATTATAAGACAAAGTCGTTATTTTTGTATGTCCCTATGTGAGCTTTCATATCTTCATAACTTTGAAGCGGTTTTTAATAAATCAATAGAATAGCTTATTACATTTTATTGGGAAAAGGGGGCTCAATAACTATAAACACGGCTAAAACGGCGGGCATCAGCTAGTAATGAATATGTTTAAAAGAATAAAAAACCAGACCATTGAATAAGTAGCTTTTTAAGCAATGGGATCGCAGAATGGTTTTACCCTACAATAAAGCAACGATTCGGTAAACCGGCGATTTTCTTACATTGCTTAATATAATTCTGAGAACTTTAGATCACATGACTTGTTGTTGTTCGGGCGTGACCTATTAGATTTGGTATTTTGTTGCGAAAATGTTATTTTACGTAATTAATAAATAATCACAAGGCTTCATCTAAGATTAATATATCTTAATTAGGTGTAATGCTAATGAATAACCATTATGTCTAAGTTGTATCGCACCGAAGCACACAAATTCTTGCAAGTCTATTTATTTTCGTTTTGTTTTATATTTCTTGCTTTCTGTCCTTTCGGACCATGGTGGTGCCTTGAGCCTTACCATAACCCCGGTAGGGTGGCCTAACTGTAGTACTAAGTAATTTATTATTTATTTATACCATAGAAAAATACAGAAAAATGAATACGAGCAGTAAGTTTTTTTAGATTTGCTTAATTTTTATCGTAGAACTGCAAATAAGCGTAAGTCGTGATTCTAGAATGTACTACGATATTGTTTCTATGCTAACAGCGAAGCGTATCGACTGTTGCACGTGAGAAAGTCAACTCTTTCTTGAATGCAACTATTACGATACTGCCTGTCATGCGGGCATCCCTTCTCTCAAGTCACGTGAGCTACTGATAGGAGGCGAGGGAAGGGAGAACCAGCACAATACATTGCGAAATCACTCTGTAAAGTGGGCTACAAACATTATGTTTGTGTTACAAGTTATTTTGTATTTCAAGCATGTTGTTATCGACATGATAAAAACTATTACACAATGTAATTAACATGCCGTCATGTGTACTTATACATAAAATTACTATTCAACTATCTTATATCCCATTGAATGTTAAAACAAGATGCTTTCACAAAATACTTATGTTTTCTTTGTAGAATTTCATTAACATATATTTTTACGTGTAGTCCAAGCAATGCAAATAATAACAGTGTTATATTATACGGAAAACCTCGTGGTCTAGTGGTTCATGTAACTGACTGCCGTTCAAGAAGTCGCGGGTTTGAATCCCACACGGTACAATAAAATTATTTGTGTGATGTTTATAAATGTCATACAAATGTTTGTACTGCGTCTGGGTGTTTTCTATGTAAGCATGTATTTATAAAAAAAGTAGTATATGTAGTGTATCAGTATTCTGGTACCCATAACACAAGCATAATAAGTTTAACTTGGGATCGTAGGACGTCGTATGTCATGTACATGGATATTTAAAAAAGAAATTGTTATGCAGTAATGCTACATTCAAAATAGACATAAACCTAGACATTTTAGCGCTACATAAACGCTGAAACGCAAGTTTGTATATGACTTAATTATATTACTTACCTTAACATAATATCATTTATAAATCAACCAGGTTTAATAAATGTACATTTTTTATTTTTATTTTAACGAAGGGAAATAAGTAACTATACCAAGGTGTGAAGAAAAAAAAATCAGATATATATGGATATTTGTCCTATGTAAACACAAAATTATACAAAGCTCCAAGTACCGTGAGACGATTATGTTCACTGATATCACATACGAGTATAATAATTGAGCAACACAGTTTATAAATTAAACTAAGGTATCTATGAAACTTTTCGTGATCATCACTCACGAAATGTTTGCCATAAACTTACAATTTGGAATCAAATCCGCGAAGACGAACTTTAATCAAAAAGCTGATCAGAAAGTTACCTACAGAAACTTCAAAACTAAAATTGAAATAATCCCTACTAATATTATAAATGCGAAAGTAACTCTGTCTGTCTGTTACGCTTTCCCGCTTAAACCGCTCAACCGATTTTGATGAAATTTGGCACAGATAATCTTTAGACCCTGAGAAAGGACATAGGCTACCTTATATTGCGAAAAAAAATTTCCAAATTTCACGCGGTCGGAGTCGCGGGCAACAGCTAGTATTAAAATAACAAAACTAAAAGTCATAACTACATTAGTAGATATTTAACAAATTGCAGTTATTGATTCTCAGTATAGTGTTGAATTAAGAATACAAGTGTCACTACCCTATCACGCAGTGGTGCTATAAAAGCTAGCTGAGGGATTTGTTGACACACAACATCCTGTGTGAAAAACGAAAAACTCGAAAATAAACCCTATGTATACACGTCAAACACGTCACCTCTGTGTGGTAACGGATTAAGAATACTAGTGTCACCACCCTATCTCCTCCCCAGGGTGCTGTAAAAGTCAGCTAAGGGATACTGCACACAGATAACATCTTCTGTGAGAGACGGAAAACTCGAAAATAAACCCTGTGCCAACACGCCTGGTCAGCGCGGCACAGTAGACCATAATCCCTCCCAAAGTGGAGAAGGGCCGGTCCCAACAGTGGGACGTAAATGGGTTGGAGAGAGAGAGATACACGTCAGGTCAGCGCGACACCCAAAGTATAGGTGGCCCTAGCCCAACAAGTGGGACGTTAATGGACTGGAGAGAGATTATCTAAAAAAATATTTAATTAAAACATCACAACATCAATAGTATGAGTATTGGGTATCTTTACTTTAAACAGGAAGTATGTATGTTAGTGATACATATTGGTTAATGAAATCGAATAATTACATAAATAAAAGCAACATTAAAAGTCGTCTATGCGCCTAAATTCCAAAAGTATGCTAAAGACAATTACGTCATTTTATGTGATTTGAAATAAAACGATTCTTACTAAAATAATAATGTAATCGCGTCTGAATCGACACGTGACAAACGAGAAACAGGATTTTAATAGTCACATGATCGCGGAAAAGTTAATAAACGAGCATAGCAACAAAGTTTTGATATCATCTTCTTAGCTTATTAAACTGTAGTCAATGAACACGTACCTATACATATAATAAATCTGTAGAAAAAAACTTTTGCACATAGAATATATTAAAAGAACATAGTCAGATGGCCAACAGAAATTCCAGCGTTTTTGAAATTTTTGTCTGTTTGTATGTTTGTCTGTGCACGCATCACGTAAAATCTATAACACTTAAGAATATAAATGTTATACGTAAAAATTGTACACAACTCAAGGTATTACTTAGTCTTTGTTTCATCGCAATCGGTCCACTCAATCAAGAGTTATTTACATAATATGAAATTTCTCAATTTTGTTACTTGCAACGTCATCTAGCAGTTAAAAAAAAGAATCAAAAATTGATTGGGTCGATCAGAAAAATATCCACCCGGACGTGGGCACAGCTAGTCTATACTAACATCATCAAAGCGGAAAAGTTTTTATGTGCTAATCTCAGGAACTTCTGATCCGATTTGAAAAAATCTTTCATTGTTGGATAGTATATTTATCGACGTAGGCTTTAGGCTACATAACATCACTCTGTGACCAATAGGAGTGAACCATCAGTGAAAAATAATGCAAACACGAGGAAAATACCTCGCGTACGATATTGCTTTTTTGAAGTCGACACGTACGAAGTCGCGTGCAACAGCTAGTGTATGATAGTAAAAAAATAAAATCACTACGTCAATAGTGTTTTTATGTTTGTAGAGAAGAACAGCGTATAATAAACTGACAAATCTATATTGCATAATGGCTATGCAATACAAGACATACTAGCTTTTTGAAAAAAATATTTGTAAATCTAATCTTAACAAATTGAATATTAACTTCCCTTTTAAGAGGGTACAATACTCCTCATTTAGGTATTTGCCTTAGGTATTGCTATCCCTATTTCCGAGCGCCGCGCTGAAAGGGACGAATATAGATGAAGCGGATTTTACCTACAAATTCTTTGAAAAAAGACGTTTCGTGTTATTTTTGCGTTATATTATAGGTAAAGAGTATATTGTAAAGGTTGTGATCATTGAATATAACCTATACAATGATACAGGCCACTTAAGATTTGTTTTTAAAAAAGGAATAAAAAATTTAAAATTTGAAAATAAAAAAAAAAGAATTTAGGGAGAGGGAAATAGGACATGAAGAGAGGATGTAAAAAAAAATGATTGTAAAATAGTTTTTCTATATTATAAAAAATATAACAAATTAATTATATTAAATGTTTTTCAATTTGAACGTAAAGAAGAATCTTTACAATTGCGAGAGGTGCCGGGTATAGCGGCCCGATTGGTAAACCAGCTCCTACGCCCAGGGATGTGTTGACGAGCAAAGGGTCGACACAGGATAAATGTTTATTATCAGAGAAGTAGCCGTATCTTTTTATTAAATTTTTATAAATTATTTATAACTAAGATGGATCTAGCCACGATAACTTTCGGTGGTTGCGCACAGGAGTGCCTAGATGAATTCGAAGAAATGTTTTACGCTTTAATAACTTTCAAGAGATGCTCGTCTGAAGAAGAAAAATTATCACTATTGCCCTCATTTTTAAGGGGTAACGCCTTACTTTTCTTCCGGGGCATTAAAGACACGTGCAAAAGCGTGCAGGAGGTATTTGATAGACTAAGGGAAGAGTTCCAAGAAGTAAATTACCAAGAATTGTTCTATAACGAAATAATTATTTGCATAATGATGTAAATTGGTTTAGTGATTCAATTAGATTAAGGTTATATATATAGTGATAATTATAATTTACTAATATTGTTTTATTTTGGTGTGTTTCATATTGTTCGGGATCGGCGAGACTTCATAATGACGTCAGCAAATTTGTACATAAGAAAGATGCAATGAAAAGGAACCACATCAAAAATTTAATTATTTTTTCATATTTATATTTTGAATGTTTAGTTAAAAATGTGAGATAAATATATTAACATAGTAGTTAGATAGTGAGTATTTCGTACTAGATTATGATTATAGTATTAAGGTAGAACGATTAATAGGTATAATAATGGGTTGTATTGAGTTATAATGTCGAAGGTAGTGGCTTGGTAGAGTTAGTTGGATGAGTCGTATCAACGGGTAATATCTTTGAATGCAACATGGTAAGGCCATAGGCTATTTGTCATGGAATCCTGTTTTGGGATATCACGCATTTTAGAGATAGAACTCATAAGATAGGATTTAGGAAAGTAGGTGCTAGAGTAAAGTATTTGTTCATTAGGAGAGAAATGTGAAAGGTTGAAAATTGAAAGAAGTTGTATTATAGTGAGAGGTTGCTGATAATATTTTTATTTTATTTATTGGGTAATAGTTAGATAATAATGATTAGCGAATAGTTTATAATTACTTAGATAATAGAATGATTGATTATTTAAAACGTTACTTGTGGTAGAAGAATGGTTGGTAAATTTATCTCACGAGAAGGAATTCTAAATGTGGAATAAATTGGTCATTCCCGAGCATTCAGAATTACTTAGTAGAAATTATACCTAAATAATTGAAAAGAAGGTTGAGTATTATCTGAGCATACTTTAAATTTTAATTTGATAATCTCTGGATTCTGTCAATTATAATGGTTTCTTATGTAAATTTTCTCATTAAGCTGGAAAGCTGTTAAATTAGCATATCTTTCGGATCTATGATGCTGACCTCATAATTGAAGCTCGATAGTTTTTATAAGAGCATTAATTGTTTGGTGATGAACATTTTTCTGATTGATTGTTGATGATATATGCTTTGTGTCTTGGTGTGATAGTTTTAAGGATGCCTTATCACTCTTGTTTATTATTGGATAAATCAATTTTAAAGATGAAGTAGTTTAATATTTTATGAAAAGAGTGATATGATATAAGGGCATCGTAGTTAGTGTGGTTCGGATAACTAAGATTAGAAAGGCAATTTTTGGTTGGTTTTTTGCTTTTCAAGTTTTTCGAAATGTATTGCTTCGAAAAGCTAGGTCCTAGCTGGATCTAATCTGGTTCATTCTAGTTTGTTATCATGCTTTCCAACCTTAGGTAGGGTGTCCAGTATTTTGTAACTTAGAAAAAAAAAATTTTTTTTTTTTTTTGGAAAAAAATTTTTTTTTTTTATCCTCTAAGGGGGGGAGAATGTAAAGGTTGTGATCATTGAATATAACCTATACAATGATACAGGCCACTTAAGATTTGTTTTTAAAAAAGGAATAAAAAATTTAAAATTTGAAAATAAAAAAAAAAGAATTTAGGGAGAGGGAAATAGGACATGAAGAGAGGATGTAAAAAAAATGATTGTAAAATAGTTTTTCTATATTATAAAAAATATAACAAATTAATTATATTAAATGTTTTTCAATTTGAACGTAAAGAAGAATCTTTACAATATCTATGCTTCTATCACTTTCTTTTGTGGTAAAACTTTACCAAATTTGTGTGATAGACGCTGCAACTTTATCTAAAGAAAACCGAAAAAAGTGGGTTTTTCGGATCGTCATATTTCTTTTAGTTATTATGTTTTGAAAAAAAGAAAGTGATAGAAGCATAGATATACTCTTTATCTATAATATAACGCAAAAGCTATTAAAAGGCTTAACTTTTGCGAAGAAAAAACGGAAGTACGATACCCATACTTTTGTATGGAGCATAATTTGGTATCGTACCGTCTTAAATTTACATAAAAGAGGCATAAAAATGAATTACTTGTTTTTCTAAGTTTTATTTAAAGCTAACTCCATTTTCTGTCAGACAGAAGCTTTTGCTGAAATATCTCGGTAAGATTCTATATAGTTTTAAATGAATCATAAATCACGTATTTTTCCTGATACTCATGTCAAGGCAGTTTAATATAATTAGGTAAGTAAATATTTTGAATATATTTCAATATTCAGTTTACAAGGTTGCTTTGTCACCAAACCGTGACATTTTTGAACTGTCTAGTCTAGACCATATTAAATAAAATAATTTTAAACTCTTTAATGCTGGTATACATGTGGTTAACTATTCCCATGTTTTTATTTTCTCGATGACAGATCTAATTTATCCATTTAATTCCATCCAACAACATTTCTCAGTCCACTGCTGGACATAGACCTCCCCCATAGAACGCCACAACGCGCGGTCTTGCGCTAACTGCATCCAGTGGCCCCCGGCGTATTTGACGATATCGTCGGTCCACCTTGTTGAGGACCGCCCCACGCTGCGTCGTCCGGTTCGTAGTCGCCACTCGAGGACCTTCCGTCCTCAACGGTCATCAGATCGTCGAGCGATGTGGCCTGCCCATTGCCACTTCAGCGTGCTAACTCTTTGGGCTATGTCGTACACACCACTTACTTATTTATATATATATTATTTACATTTACTTTGACGGGCTTCGTGGCGTAGTGGTTCATGTACTGGACTGCAGTTCACAAGGTCGCGGGTTCGATTACCGCTTGGGACAATCATTTGTGTGATATTCATAAATGTCATACAAATGTTTGTACTACGTCTGGGTGTTTTCTATGTATTATAAGCATGTATTTACAAAAGAAAAGTAGTTGACGTGTTATATCCGTATTCTGGTACACATAACACAAGCATAATAAGCTTAGCTTGGGACCAGAGGACGTTGTGTGAAAAGTCCATGAATATTTATTTATTTATTATTTATTTATTACTAACTGTTGCGCGCAACTAATTACGCGTGTTTAGAAAAAAATTTGCAGCACTTTCCACTATTGCTTCGATCCTATTGGTTACATATCCTATAGCCCTCCTCGATAAATGTACTATCTAACACTGATTCCGGAGTTTGTTCGTTCAAACAAACTCTTCAGCTTTGTAATATTAGTATATTTGCCCCATCCCTATCGGTTTCTTTCCTTCTGGTATGACCTTATACGCCAGTAAGTGTCATATTTTTATAGAATGACGCTCATTCAAGTTTATACAGCAGCTGTCATCGCGAAAATAAAGTACCATTACTTTATAATCCCATGATTAGAATAGTGTTAATGAGTGAGTCTTTTATTTCTCGCAGTAATAATATATAATATACTAGCTGCGCCGGCAAACGTTGTTTTGCCATACAATTCTGTGTAAAAAAAATTTCATCAAAATCGGTCCAGCCAATTGTGAATCTAAACCATCCTCAAACCCCCCTGAATACACACAACAAATTTCATCAAAATCGGTCCAGTCGTTTAGGAGGAGTTCAGTCACATACACACGCACACAAGAAATATATATATTAAGATTTACGTAATAAAATATTAATGTAACGTAAATGTCATGTGATCAGTTCTGAAATCGGATCCAATCAGATTGATGTCTCACAAAAGTTCGACTGCGTCGTTACGCTTACATCAATGCCACCTAATTACTTTGATATTCTCATGTAATATACAACAAAAGTCAAAAATAAGATACCTGTAATAAAAAATTTAAAGATATCCATTTAGACTCTTATAATTTATGATATTCATATATCTAGTTGATGGATTGTATTTAAAAAATAATAAAAATAAATGGTTTTGACAACTAAACCTAATAACATTCGCATAGATGCGTTTATAAATATAATATAAATATTTTATGATAATATAAATCAAAATAAACAACTAAAGTTGAATCTACATATAGAATCCAGGATCCGCATTCATTTAAACAATAGTACATATCACACAGTATTGCTGTTTGCGTTAAGCTCAACCGGCCGTTATATCGTCCTCGTCGGAAAATGTCAAGGCTGTCATTGTTACCCAGTCAGTCACATGATTATTGCTAATATTTATGTTCGATCACACTAAAACTCCCACCCTATATGTAAACAGTCACATGACTATAATTTTGTTGGATGTTAATTGGTCTATGATGAGCAAACTGGCTTTATTTCCTTCATTATAACTCCAAGCAATGCAATATTATGACGACATACTGTTGTTTAGAACTTCACACACATATGTGCGGTTGAAGACTATTATCTTCCAAAGAAACAAGACATCAACTGTATGTTTTCAAAAATCTAGATTATTATTACATTCTACAGGCTAATTATTTACATTCTAAAATATGTAGGAAGTACCTATTTTAAGTTATCCATTTTCACGCTATCGGGAGATGAACATTGCCGTGCTATATATACGAGTAATTAACTGAACTCAATAAAACTAATAAAAATAAAACTCAATAAATTATCTTCGGTTTTGACATCCTACAAATATGTATGGATGTCAAAACCGAAGATATAAACACAAGATATTTTTGAAATTGGACCAGAGCGGTTCCTGATATTAGCGCTCTTAAATAAATAAACAAACTCTTCAGCTTTATAATATTGTTTAAGATATTTCGTGTGTGTGTGCAATAAAGAGTTTTATCTATTTTTCAATATAATATCATTTTAATATGGGAAGCTATAATACCGTAATGCAATACTAGTCCTTGCATTTGAGGGTTTAACTAGTAAAATAACTGGAAAATGCTAACAGAATATCAAACAGAAATAAAACTTCTAATGTACAATTCAATTTCGTCATTGTCTGTGATCTATACATTGTACTATATATTTTATTACATTCTAGTAATTAAGTTACTACTTTATTGTATAACAATTTAGTCCCGAACTAAGATTTTCTTTTTGATATAAAGTGCATACATATCTAAACATATAGGTAATAAATCTGAAAGAAAAAGTTTTTTTTGTACTTTACTAAAAAAATAGTCAGGTGGTTAAAGGAGCAAAACACGATTACCGCATTTATGAAATTTTTGACTGTTTGTCTGTTTAGCTCTTATTATCTGATCCTGTATAGCAAGTATGAATCCTTCAGTTTCAGGAAACAACTCAGGTAGGTTGGTTCAAGTCGTGTAGTGTCTGTTCTTGTGTTACAAGTGCGATATTATGTTAGGTACATAATTTATGTTTAAAGAAATTTATTGTAATAAAAATAAGTTTAACAAATCAATTATGTCCCTAATTAAATTGGTCCCTTATAAGTTTTTCTTGACGATATGCGAATTGTATTAAAATTTAGTCAGGCGCTTTAAAGTTTACATAATTATCATTTTAGGCTCATGTAATGTTCTTAATACTTGTGTCGGCACTTCATTTTAATATTAATTTAAATAATAATGTAGTTAGCATTATGTAACTACATTATTATTGTTTTTTAAAGTAGTTACTTTCAAAAAAATAAGCGACATTTGATATCTATTAAAAAAATAAAATAAATGTTTTAAAAAACTGCGAAAACTAAAAGTTTTTGTGTTTGCAAAATTGCTTTTTAAGGCGCTTTTCTGTCTTCTCTGAAAATGTTGTCTTTATTCTTCATTAACTGTAATTACTTGTTTTCTAATAGATATTGTTAATGTCTACCTCAGAACCTTTATCTTACAGTACAACTATAACTTACCATAATGCTTAACTGTGTTTTTTAACTGCGTTTCTGAGTACCTAATTATCTTGTAAATTACTATGAGTATGTTATTACACAACATTATACACTGCAAATCAAGTTTAAAATAATTTTATTTTAACTATTATTTTACAGCATATACCTACATATCAAAGCACAAAACATTAATGAATATCGATTTATTTATTGTTTACAGTGCCATCTATGTTTGTATATCTGCACTATTACTGAATTTGTGCTGCCTGTGTTAAGTAAAAGTTCTAATGTTATTCATAACTTGAAATACTTGAATACAGTGTAGCTTATACCGAGTTTTAACAATAGATGGCATGCCGGACAAATGTTTAATAAAATTCGTATTATTTTTTTAATAAATTATAATTCTACATAACTGCATGTTAATATTTAAAATAGAAGAACTAAGTAACCAAATTGTATAAGTTAAAATTTAGAAAACCAAAAGATTCTGGTACCAATGCTACGCACAACTAAACTTAACTTAACTAAAAAATGAAATTTGATTGTGTCAATAACACCATTCCGTAATGTTAACGATTCTTTCTTGTTAGCAAATCTGTTTATTATAGATGAACGATTGTAATTAATATAAAATTACACAACAAAACAGCCAAATAATCAATATACAGCAATAGTTGTTTTCATTTTTTAGTTAAGTTAAGTTTAGTTGTGGACGTAGAATCGACACCAATAACATGCTACTCATGTCATCTCGTCTACGATACAGTCTTCTTACAAAAGATATAAACGCGTTAAGTTTAACTGATACTATATGAGGAGGGAAGAAAATATGTTTTCATTATTTTGTTTTTAATCTTAGCGTTTGTGATGATTTTGATACATTATTTAATATAGTTAGCAAAATAATATAAATCAAGTAAATATACGTACAGCATTATATTATTATATACATTTTCCGCATTTACCTATTCGTTTTCTAGATGACGTCTGTCATCACCTATTTATAAAACAAGTCTGGAGATTTTAAAGAAATGAAACATGAATTGGTGAAGATCATTCACAAAATGAGCTAGGTACCTAAAGGCTGGAATAGCACAAAAATAGCGGTTTAAAGTGGTATTGTTGGTAAAAGAAAGTTTCCATGGCCTTGTATAAATAATGAATGAGGCTTGTACTACATACTTATGTGTGTTTATGTGAGAAACACCAGCATGTGTTTATATTGTGCAAATTAAAATAGCGTTAATTAGAAATATTTGTGTGTGTGAAGTACTACCTAAAGGGCGCCATAAACGGCATATTAATATATATTATCACTGGTCCTGAAGTACAGCCTGATGAGACAAATGGACGGACGAATAACGAAGTCCCAGTAATAGGTTCTCGATTTACCATGAAAAAGGTGTATTATGAGACGGGGTTAGTCACGTGGTAACCCTTTTATATGAACAAGAAAGCGAAGATTTGATTCCCAACAACATTTTTTTTACCTGTGTTATGCCTATGAGTAAATGCATTTGTACTGTATAAGCTGTGTGAATAGTCCTTAATATTTTTGATACTATGTAAGAGTCGCCTAAAGCCTCTTACGTTAGACAGAAGATACTCAAATAAATCGGAAGAGCTTAATAATATTTTTATCATATCAAGGAATCGAATGTGGGAATTGCATACAACAAACGTAAGAGTAAAGTTATATAATAGTACAAAAAATGTATTATTATTAGTGTTGTAAAATGCATATTTCGAAAAATCAAAAACGTGTTCAGAGTTAAAATGCGGAACTTATTACTTGTCAGTCAACATACGGATAGGCAGACATTACTCGCTTATATATAACACTACTGTGATAATATATGTAAGAAAATATTTATTATTTATGCAACGTAAAATGGTGAAACGCTGACATCATTAGACTTCGAAATTATTCGGCAATATTGATTTCAATTTCACTTTTATATTCGAAAGTAAAATGTTAAAATATTAAAATACCTGACTTTTTTTTAGAAATGAAATTTTATGGACTACATTCTAATATGAATACATAATAAATAATATAAAATTTAATTAAAAGTGTGTCTGTATATTGAAATTATTTGCAAATATTCCAAAGGATAATTATTATCGACATACATGTTTGTCTATTTGTGACTTGGTAGCTACGAAATAGTTAACGAGTGAAAACTTGATTTTGGTAACATTATAGTATTTTACAAAGATGTAGATTAAAGATATGACAATCATCATCATTGCTATGGCCTTACCTCGTGCGATAATAAAAAAATTTCTTAATGACTCACACAGATCAGTAGAGCTCTTAACATAAATAAAAAAACTGCAACCAGCCACACAGTCAGTTTTAAGCTTTTGATATTAATTCTAGATGGTGGGTATACCTTTGATTTATCCCTATGTATACATTGATAACAATATAGACACATAACAAATATTTGTCTCAAACTGAACTACTATGTGCCTAGCCTACGAAAACTTAAGGCTTGTAAAAGAATAAAATACCATACAAAAATAATTTTATTTCACTGAGTATAAACTATTGACGACTGACAAAGTCAGTTGTTCATCCTAGTGTTTAGGAGTGTCGTCAGACTTGAAGCGTTCAATGTGGGGCGTAATATAGCCAAGACAAGTCCTGTGCCAGTTGCGTGGAGGCGCGCAGGCGCAAGCGGAAGTGAGAACGCCCGAAAGAAAGTACTGGTCGATAACCGGTCGTGTTTGTAGGCCATCAGAGTTCACGACGTGTTGTCCGTACGATCAACTACTCATTTCTTTAACGTCAAAACATCGCTGTATTAGTTATAAATACCGTTAGTATTAGACAAATTGGTTACAAATAAATTCAGTCAACTTGGCTACTGAAAGTTGGTAATGGTGCCAATTCTACGTGAACAACTAAACTTAACTAAAAAGTTATATCAACAATTTCTGTATTTTGATTATTTGGCTATTTTGTTGTAGACATTCATTTTAATTAAAATCTTTAGTCTGTAATAAACAGTTTTTATAACAAGAAAGCTAAATTAACATTGTCGAAATGTGTTATCCACACTATCAAAACTCATTTCTTAGTTGAGTTTAGTTAAATTGTGCGTGTAGAATTGGTACCATTGTACTGTTGGATGCACAGTGCACATGTTCATTTTACTGTATGTGTTTGTCATGATTTAAACTTGCCTCAAGGCAGTACAAATATAGTACGTACGATGTTAGTTAGTAGTCTTGGACTCAATAGAGCGTCGTGCAAGAAGGATAATCAACGATCCTGAACTGGTAGGGGCAAAATTAGTTAGCCTCGAGCATAGGCGCCGTGTTGCTAGTCTCACAGTATTTTACAGATTACATTTCGTAGAGTGTTCTGAGGGGCTGCATGAACTAGTTCCCGCATCACCATTCCTACAACGCACTACCGGACAACCGGAACGCCTCCATCTGTACGTTGTCGACATACCACCTGTCCGTACTAAACTTTTTGGGTCGTCCTTCTTGCCACGAACTGCCAAGGACTGGAATAACTTACCTATGTCTGTGTTCCCCGAGAGTTACAATGTAGATACGTTCAAAAAAAGGGTAAATAGGCTACTCACATAGTTGGTGCGCTTTACCATCAAAGATTCCATTGTCGCTTACCATCAGGTGACATGGGATCAAGTGCCAACATGTATAATGTAAAAAAAAAAATTGTTGTTCCAACAATCAAAATTACCAATTGATAAAATATTTTCACTTGCGTAAATTTTAAAATTTTTTATAAACAGACTTAAGTATAGAAATAAAATTAATAAATCATAATTTGTCTTTGCCTTTTATGGATACAATGATGTAAAATTTTGTTGTCATTTTATCCAAATAATACCAAGATGGCAGACTTTATGACTGAAAGAGCTTGAGGCTTTATTAATAGCTAGAACATAGTATATAAATACATCCCCAATGAAGTCGTATTTCGCATAACATAACAGGGCGAAAAATACATAGGAAGCCTCTATACATTTGTACATGTACAATAATTTTGAGTTCCATTTCAATTACATTGGTACATAAACGTAAGTATCTAGCATTTGACGCCTGAATACGTGAAGACGTGAAGACACGTAATTTCTACCTATTGACATACGAGTTAAACCTCTCATCTTCGGCTATGATATCATTCATCTGTTTTTCCTCCACTGACAAAGTATACTTAATATAATTGCAGCATCATATGAATGAGTTAAGATCTTCAAACATTGGCAGCTGAAAACTACATCACCTAAGGCTTCACCAAAACATACCTACATGATAAAAACGGTTCAAGAATTATTGAGGGATTATGGTCTACTGTGCCACGCTGACCAGGCCTATTGGCTTAGGGTTTATTTTCGAGTTTTCCGTCTCTCACAGAGAATGTTATCTGTGTGCAATATCCCTTAGCTGACTTTTACAGCATCCTTGGGAGGAGATGGGGTGGTGACACTTGTATTCTTAATCTGTCACCACACGGAGAGTTTAAATATTCATTATTCTATCCACAATTGTTTTTTCTCGATGACACAAAGTCAAAAAACATTAAAAAAGAAAGTCCTAAATGAAACTTAAATTATATAACGTCCAATAATCATTAACAATTATAACAGAGAAAATAAAATCAATTACTAAGATATAAATAACTTGTGAAGTGAAATCAATTAACAATATCTTCATTGACTTGATTTTATTACGATAATGATTAAAAGAAATCAACGTAATGGTATTACAGAAGTAAAACTTTCTGTTCAGATATAAATGATTCATCATACATGATATTTATGATTAAATCAAATGATAGTAAATAATCTTCTCTTCTTAAAAATACAAGAATTTCTATCCCACTTCCTCTCCAGGATATCGCAAGAGCTTAACGGATACGAAGACGGACCTTTGTGAGAGGTAGAAAATCCCGAAACTATGCCAATACGTCTTGCCAGCGTGATATAAATAGATATAATAGATCAAATATTCTCCTGGACTGGACAAGGCCCGTGTTCAATAGTGAGAATTAATAGACTAAGAAGAAGAAAAAACTACTCTCTCATTTCTGTTGTTTTGGGTGGAATGCCACTGCTATATTTTATTTGATGCTCACACGCACGGCTCGATATTAATTAGTTATGATATCGTAGAATTAGCAAGCACTCTATGAAGGTCAATATATCCAATAGGTGCTTATGTCACGAGAATAACATAATATAGCTAGTTATAGCTCCGATCTTCTATATATATCCGATATCACCTATCTCTCCGTGTGGTGACGAATTAAGAATACAAGTGTAACCACCCCATCTCCTCCCAAGGGTGCTGTAAAAGTCAGCTAAGGGATATTGCACACAGATAACATACTCTGTGAGAGACGGAAGACTCGAAAATAAACCCTGTGCCAACACTCCTGGTCAGCGCGGCATAGTAGATCATAATCCCTCCCAAAGTTGAGGAGGCTCGTGCCCAACAGTGCGACGTAAATGGTCTGGAGAGAGAGAGAGAGAGAGAGCTATTTATTTATTTATAATTGATATCTACCGATTCAAAAATAGGCATTATAATATATTTCTACATAATTATCTTACTGTTTCTATTGAGTATCTTAACTTTCAAATTATATACTAGTGCAAAGATAGTTTCTAGATAGAAAGTAGAGTTACTATTCATATCATGATTATCAATGAACATAAAATTATGAGAGTAAAGTTGGATTAGATTAGTAAGCAGAACAGATTTTTTTATAAAAAGCTTTAATAAACGAGTTCTCTAAAAAACGAAGTTAGTAATAGGTCTACATTGTAGGAGGGTTGGATTGGAAAAGTTTCCTATTTAACAGCAGAAAGACTGATACTGATTTTTTGACAACACATTCCATCGCCAAATATCCTTCATCTGTTATTATAAATAAACATGAAAGTTTGTATGGATGGATAAAAGAATGTTTGTTGCTCTTTCACGCAAAAACTACTGAATGAATTTGAATAAATCTTTACAAGTGTAATAAAACATAGGCTATATATTATACCATCATGCTAAAAGGAAAAGAATAAGTGCAGTAACTGCAATCACTGGTAAAACCACGAGACTTATAAGTTTAGTTATTTTTTTTGTAATAGGTAATTGTTTAAATGTATACTCATTAACAAATTAAACCACATGTGTGACCATACAGGTTGATATCGCGACATTGCTACCCAATATAGAAAGGTCTAAACACGTTTTTGGTGTTGTAGGCGTCCACAGAATTTGTATGCGCCTTGTGAATGGACTCCGAGGACTTTCTCTCGCACCGAGCTAGTCTCTAACACTATGTGTATAGGTCTTAGATATATAGCTTTCGCCCGCGGCTTCGCACGCATTAGTGGCCTTTGAAATCAAACCTAAAATAAAAACTGTATTCTGAACTGAAATTAATATATACTAACATCGATACTGAAATCCATAGCAAAATATACATCAATCAACATTCGTTATAAAATACTATGTTTATCAAATAAAATCAATAAGCATCTCAATTTTAAAAAAAAGTTGAAATATCACGTAGATCGCGTGTTAGTCTGGGATTAAAACCTTCTTGGCCTATAAAAAAAATACCTATAAGTCGACGGACTCTATGAGTTGCTATGACAACTGTAAAAATAACAAACTGGCCGAACTATTATTTTATACCGTATTTTACAAACATTTACGTTTATTATCTCGTACAGAGTTTTTAGCGAAATAATATATAGCCTATTTGACGTTCAGGACTTTATATTATCTCTATACCGATTTTCGTGTGATTCTATTCGGTAGATTTTGCGTGTAAACGTCACAAACAAACAAACAAACTGACTTTCACTTTTATATAAAAGTAAGGATTATGTTGTTGTAAATGTAGTGAAACAGGATTTATTAAAAAACTAATCAATTATATAATATTTTCACACACTTGCACGACTCATTTATACTAATGAAAGTTTGAGCTGAAGAGTTTGTTTCTACGTTTGTTTGTTTGAACGCGCTAATCTCAGGAACGGATATAGACAAATAAATATAACAAACAAATATATGCGTCTAAATCAGTAAAAAAAGGTTTTACCTAAACAATTATATATCTATCCTCATATTACAAAAAAAAGTGATTTGATTATGCGCTTGATATGAACAGGCTCCGAAAATACTACTGATTTAAAAGGATCTTTCACCGTTGGAAAGCTGGTGAATATAGGCTTACTCTTTCTCGCCAGCCCATTACGCCCCACTGTTGGGCACGGTTCTCGTGGTTTTAGTCACCATAGGTATGGTTAAGATTGAATTGTACAGGTATATTCTTTGTAATCAGTTATTACGGACAATAAAATGTTATTTTATTAAATTGCATATACAATATAATAACAGTGTCTTAAAATGCGGCGATTTGGGCAATATTTATGTACTTCTATTGCAAGGCTTGTTTTGTACTATTTCTACAATATACGATTGTTTAAAAACCTGTTATTTCGCAATCTTAATAACGATACGCAATAACAGTTTACCCAATCAATAAATATTTACAAGCCTGTATTACTTACAGGTTATACCGTAATATTTGCAATGGATAATTTATAGCAGTGCCTATGTATGCCTACCAAGATATGTTATATCTAATAGCTACATTTTACAACGGTCTTTTTAATTTTTTTTAACTGTATTCATGCTTCATTCATTCATTACTATAATATTCTAAGAAATATCGGTTGGGTAATCAGTATTACCATGCTAATTCACAAAAAGTGCTTACTGCTTTACACCTAACAGCAGAAAAAACGTATGTTCTTTTTTAGTTCTGCTTAGTATAATATTCTCTAACACTTGCGCGACTCATTTCTTTCAATGAAACCACTTTTTGCGGATTTAGACACATATTTATTCTGCTTATTATTTATTACCTGATGTTAATCCAAATAGCCTATATTGGAATTGTTCACCATATTTGTGGTAATATGAGGATGTAGAAAAATTATGTAAAGCGTCGCGTTGGTTACTTAAAACTAGTCCGGCGAAATTCATACCGCAATTATTTTTGATGTAGGGGGTACCGTACGGTGTCATGGACAGCTACTACCGTCCTGGCAAGCGACCCGCCTTGGGAGCTTGAGGCGCAAGTGTTGGCAAAAGTTTTTCAGCACCGTGTGGAAGCTAGATCTAGGGGCGAGCTACCATCTGCTGCCCAGGTGCGGAAGGAATCGTAAGCTGCACTCCGGCAACAGTGGAGAACTGAACTAAGATCTCCCGTCGCCGGGGTCGAAATAGTAGAAGCAGTCAGGCCAAAGCTCGAAGAATGGCTTGATAGGAGTCACGGTCAACTGACCTATCGGTTGACGCAGGTGCTTACCGGACACGGCTGTTTCGATAAGTACCTGCACAAGATCGCAAGAAGGGAGTCCTCGCCCTCTTGCAAGTCATGTGGTGCGCACGAGGACACAGCGCGCCACACCTTGGAGAGTTGCGCTGCCTGGCAGGCACAGCGTACGGCCCTCACCCAGGAGATAGGCGGGGACCTGTCGCTGAAAGCGGTAGTCAGCGCCATGCTTAACAGCGACAGGTGCTGGCAAGCGGTCGCTGACTTCAGTGAAGCAGTCATGCTCCTGAAGGAGGCTGCGAAGCGGGAGCGCGAGGCTGATGCCAACGCAGACGCGCTCCGCCGAGCAAGGCCAGGGAGGAGGCGACGCGAGTTCGCTCGCCACCTTCCCCCGCCTTAATGTGTTGCGACCCCGGATGTTGTGCCGCCAGGCCAACGTCGAGGCGTCAGAGAGAGTCCGGAACAGGGAACCTCTGGCAGTTAGGTTTAGTCGGTATTCCGTTCATCGGTGAGTCCGACACTACCCACTCCTACCACGACGGTGTTTTGGCCGAGGTGACAGGAGTGGGTGTGCGTAAAAGCATTACCCTGCGATAAAAAAAATAAAAATATTTTTTATGTAAATATTGCTCTTTTTATTTTATACCTACAAGCCTTGTCCTGGCTATACATTTTTTTTATATTATTAATCAATCAAGTCGTATCGTTCATCGTGATGTTATAAATAAAAATTGTAATTAAAAAATGTCAAAAAAATAATAACGTCATTGTAGACATTTCATAAAACAGTTGTTCTATTGTTACACCGCGATATATGCAATATGTTGCATATCGTATTGAGCTTCCTCAGTTCTTAGTTGAGACTTGTTGAGAAGGTCAATGTATTCGCTCAATGTGACACAGTTGGAAGTAAATATTTATGTTAGTCGTACATTTCCTTTAGTACTAGTACATAGTAATACATAGCTTTCAATTAACATAACGTGTTAAATGTTGCTGTTTAAAGAACCCAGTGTGTATCCCTATGGCCCTAATAGCCCTGCCCTACAATATTTGTATTTGAGAATATACATAGCACTAAATAAGTAAGCAGCAGTACTTACTAACAAATTTATTTATTATTAAATTACCTGGTAAAATTTCTACACCTTATTATTCATAATTAAATAATAATTTCTACTATTTTCTTTTATGTACAATTTACAAGTATAATTACATTTTTATTTTCTAAATTCACGTATATTTCTTTATAAAAACATTAAAAACGTATTTATTTGGTAATTGATATTATATAAAAGCAGCTAGCAAGATGAGATGGTATGACATTTCCTGATTAACAATTTGATGTCTTAGTGGATGAAAATGTACTGGCTATTCGTAGGTACATTAAAATCATTAAATTTTGTATTAATCACAGATTTTTGTTTTTTAAATTTAGGTTAAGGGCAGGAAATGATTATAATGAGATGGATATCTCTTTATTAACACATCAAACGATACAAGGAAAGGATTATTGCAAAACGACAAAATGTAAAAAATGCAATCTCTTACGGGTAAACTTTTTGTGATATAGAAATTACTTGTGTACAGTTCATACAAAATTTATATCTATGAGTTTGCGATTGCCAGTTAAAGTCAGTACCTCAGAGCTGTTTTAGCAAATTAATTGCAATCAAATGTATACATTTGGAACAAAACGCCGACATTCCGACTTTGAAATCGTCAACTTACGCCATCTAGAATATTCACGGGGAAACTTGGCATACTTATGTCAAAATTTAAAATTGTCATTTAGTCGACAAACGAACGTTGCGTCTTGCACGACTTGTTTGATAGTTTGAAGATCTCAATTTTATAATTAAGGTCATGACTAAGCGTAATTTAATGATACTGTCAATCATTTTGTTACGTTGTATGAAATAATCAAGAAACAAGTTCATGGTTACATATAATAACTTCACGGTACATATGTTAAAATTATGACACACGCACATATAATTTTTATTAATAATCTTTTTTTCTTTTCTCGATTTTGTATTTAATATATTAATATTAATTCCAAGCGGATGTAATGTGACTTTAAAATATAATCCTTGTTAATTTATACATTCAATTATATTGAGACATATTCCGGACCAGATCACACAGTTACATAAACGCTAAATTAATAAAACTGCCTATTACAAGTACATATTTACATGTAAACATTGATTAATTGTAACGATAAATATTTTAAAAACAGTTAATGGACTCGAGCCTCTTCACCTGGAAAGGGTCTACTATGTCTCGCTGACCAGGCGTATTGGCATAAAGATTAGTTTCGAGTTTTCTATCTCTCACAAAAAAATTGTGTCCGGTCGAAACTGGTTTTCCGGCCGAAACTGAAACTCACGTGGTCAAGTGTAAAATTATTTTGCATTAATTAGGGCATGAAATGGAGACACAGTATATTAAGTTTGTTGGAATCATTTATTTAATATAAAGAAAAAAAAATTATAACATTTTTATTATTTTTTAAAACTATGTTCTCATAATTCCCGAACAGGGCCGTCAAAGCTTTGCCACGGGAAATGAAGTTAGGTGAGGAAGTGTGCGTGAACTGCGACACAAGTTTCGATTTCGGCAAAAGTTTCAGCCGATTTTGGCTGAAACCGAAACTGCACCCGAAACTTGATTTTTGGGTGAAACTCGGCCGAAAGCAAAACCGAACTTTCGGTCGGACACAATAAAAAATGGTATTGTCTTATCCTGCTTTAGTTTGCTTTGACGGCACTCTTGGTGATAGGGAAATGACACTTGCAATCTTAACCTGTCATCACACAGATATAAAAATGGAATCAATTAAGTTAATTAAATTTAATGTGACAAACAACAGTCTCTACGTCGTATTTAGATCCATTGTTAGGCATGGGCCACATCCGGGGGGATTATAGTCTATTACGCCGCACTGAAAAGGTGTTGGCATAGAGTTTAGTTTGAGATTTCCATCTCTCATAGAGGATGTCATCTGTACACCTACCCTTAGCTGGCTTTTACAGCACCTTGCGGAGGAAAAGGAGTGGTGACACTTGTAGTCTTAAACGGTCGCCACACGGACAGATCAAATAGTACTTTGTTAATTAACTATCTTCTAAATACCTAAAACAAAATATAATAGAAAATAGTGTGTATCTATCAATTCTAAACGACATAACATCATCTCGAATACGATCTTAGCAAATACAAACTTTCTTTTGACGAGTTGGTTTTTCCTGTTATCTGCTTATACACATTTTTTATTTATTTGCTTACAATCGAGTGCAAGATATATTTAAGAAATGAAATAAAACATGGTCTGTTGTGTTCTTATGTTTATGTTCAACACACTGTTGTGTTGACTTAAGACTTTTTGACTCAAGACTTTACTCCCAAGGGGCAAGTGCGTAGCACTTACAACAGTCGGGAATGTATGAACAGATGTATGAGTGTGGATGAAGCCAAGGAAGTATGTTTGGATCGTAGCAGATGGCGCTCTATAGTCTCTGCCTACCCCCATGGGAAAAAGGCGTGCTGTTATGATGATGACGATGATGATGCAATAAAACAGGACGGTATTAAGTTTCTAGTTTTATAAAAAACCCGCCAAGTACGAGTTGGACTCGGACACTTAGGGTTCTGTACTGTTATTATCATAATATATTAGACATATTTCCGACCCCAAATTACTGCACAAGGGCTGGAGTATAACGGTGATAAGTATTTATTGTTATAGCATCACCTGATAATGATAAACTATGAAATTTCCAGCTTTTCGCAATCCTCATTTCAGAGATACAGCCTGGTGACAGATGGATGGACGGACAGCGGAGTCTGACTACCTAACAGGCGCCCGTTTTACCATTCGGTAAGAAACTTTAGAAAGAAATGAGTATGTACAGATACGTACGCACGTAAGATTTTATACGTCTCCGTTATCCTTTGCGTTATGTTGCATGTGTAACTGACTCAAACAATAAATCTATACATAGCATTTAGGTACTTATGTGTCTGTTAGACACATAAGTACCGTATACATAGGCACAGTAATATAGCCTTACAGACAGAGACAAAAATTATTTAATTAAAGTTTGATGATTACAAATCTTATCGTATATATTAATTTCATTGTTTAGAAAAATAATATGTACATGAAACTTAAACGTCAAGAATTTTAAAACTTAGGTACTATATACTTATGCTTAGAATTTTAAGTTTAATACATAACTAGCTGACCCGGCAAAAGTTGTTTTGCCAAACCAAAAAAAAGGTTTGAAAAATAGATGTTGGCCGATTCTCAGACCTACTGAATATGCATGTAAAATTTCATAAAAATCGGTCAAGCCGTTTCGGAGGAGTACGGTAACTAACACTGTGACACGTGAATTTTATATATAAGATATTATGCTACACAAAATAAAATTTCACATTAAAAGGCATTTAATTTTGAAAATTAACAAAATTTGTAAAAATTTATAAAAGTGGAAAATTTTATCATGTCATGAAGTCAGTCAGCCTATTGCAGTCAACTGCTGGACATAAGCCTCTTCTAACTCACGGTCGCAATACACGGTCTTCCTCCTAGGTCTCAAAGGGCCGGAGATAAACAAATAGCATGATTTCAAATGGAGTCTTTATTGCATAAAGTATACACGAGTATATTTTTATGCAACTCAATTCTTTCTTCTACTTAAGATTGCAGATGTTGAAGTCCATGCATTGCATGCCACTTTCAGATGGATTATGGTCTACTATGACATGCTGACCGGACGTGTTAGCAGGAGGTTTATTACCGAGTTTTCCATCTCTCACAGGGGTTTCTTTGTGTACTATATCTCTTATCTGGCTTTTACAGCACTCTGGGGAGCAAAGGGTGACTGGTGACACTTTATTTTTATTCCGTCACCACACGGACGATGAAAAATGTATACAGTAAACTATCTCACACCTGCATTTATCAACTATCAAGCACCATGATAGACAACTTGCAGTGTCGATGCGGACAGAAAAAAATATTATTATACTATTATTTCGTTTTAACAATAAGTTAAATGACTCTATTGCGTGGTGGCATACTTCACACGACTATTGAGAAAAATTTCAAAGATCGAATTAAATCATTGTATTTAACCAAGTTTTATTTATGCAATAACTTCTGTTATTTCATGTTTTATTAGTTAATTCTTTGTTTTGTCAATGTGTTAACCAGACGAAGGTAATTGGAAAGCGGTAATTATCACTTGCAAAAGTATTGTTAAAAGGGTTGACGGGAAAGGAAACATAAAAGTTCGATAAATAATGAGTTTTATACTCGTTTGTGATGTAATATTTGTTCAATAAAAGGGATGTTATAAGTTTATAGTGTTTGAGTGAGGCTCTCATAAAGCTGAATCAAAAGAGTTAAATTTTTGATACGATATAGCGTCATAAAAATCCATCTTACATAACTAAATCGTAGAAAAAATGATCCATTACAATAAATTTTCTTCAATTCATCTTAATATATATAAATCTCGTGTCACAATGTTTGTCCTCAATGGACTCCTAAACCACTTAACCGATTATAATAAAATTCGCACACCACGTGCAGTTCGATCCAACTTGAGAGATAGGATAGTTTAAATCTCAAATTATAGTCGCAATTTTAATTTATTGCAAATTATTTGTCTACCCCTGTCAATTGTATGGCAAAACAACGTTTGCCGAGTCAGCTAGTTTATTTTAAAATATACTTACTTTATAAAACAGTTAATTTAGGATACGAAAATTAAAATCAACTTCAATTCACTTATACAAAAAATCTGAGCTAAGCAGTCGGATAAGTTAAATTTTCTTAAAAACGTAGCCATTGACAAAGCCCCACATAATGGAACCCCCCCTTGCCGGGCCAAAAAAATTCCTGCTGACAATAGCAAACAAAAAAAATGTTGTTGTACTCAATGTGAACCAAACAGCACAGCATAACATGTATATAATTGACAGAGATTGCAAATTGTAGCAAATTACTGTCTAAAAGTTTTCATTAATGCAGTTTCTATTTCTCGTCTGGTAATTAATTATATAACTTAGTTTTTTTTTATTAAAAAGTAAATGTCAATATTTTAAGAACAATGTTTTAAAAGTGCTTGCTAAAAATATAAAACTATTGCTTTCAACTTTAGGATTTGTTCTATTAGTAAGAGCTTATAGAACTTTCTATTGTAGGTATAACTCATAGTTAAGACTTGCTTTTAACATACCAGTGTTTGTTAAAAGTCGTGACTTGACTGATGTAAGATATTATAATTAAGAATATATCTCTTTGAAAACTTATGAAGTTAGAAGAGATATAAAAAAAAATAAGTAGCTGAAGCCCGTGGTTTTAGTAGCTTTTATAGTTATTGAGCTCGCCTCTCCCCAATATACACCGAACCTTAAGAAATTAAACAAAAAAACTTTCCTCTAGAAGCACTATCCAACCGCAGCAAAATCCTTTGCGTAGTTCTAGATTTAACTTCACATAGGGACTTAAGGGACATACTGGCGCCACTTTTAAGCTTCCTTTTATACACTCTTAAGCTGTTGGCCGCGACTTCGTACGCGTGGAATTTAAAAAATCCTCCCCGTTTTTGTAACATTTTTCACTGATGCTTCACTCTTCTTGGTTATAGCGTAATGTTATATGGCCTATAGCCTTCCTCGATAAATGTTCTATCCAACACTGAAATATTATGTCAAATCGGACCAGCGGTTGCTGATATTAGTGCGTTCAAACATACAAAGTCTTATAATAATTATTAAGTATAGCTGACCCGGCAAACGTTGTTTTGCTATACAAATGTCAGGGGTAGACAAATAATTTGCAATAAAATTATATTACGACTATAAATTGAAATGTAAGCTATCCTATCTTTCAAGTTGGGTCGAATTGCACACGGTGTGCAAATCAAATTTAAAATGGGTTCAGTAGTTTAGGAGTCCATCGCGGACAAACAACGTGACACGTAATTTTTATATATAAAGATATAGATTTCATACTTTGTCCATTCTAGTCACTCCACACATGCATCTCAATATTCTCATCCTTGTCAAGGCAGCAATTTAAAAATTAAAATAGAACCAAGTAGTGTATCTTACATTTACATAACGACCAAACTGGTTTGTAAGGACACTTCCAACCAAGTTACCTTTCTACCAAAATTAATTAAATATGCAAAGACATTTCACCCATACTGATTTCTTTAAAACTTAATTATTTTTGTGATGAACTTAGAATACATAATATGATTGTGCCTGATTTACTTCAAATATATCTAAATATACGGATGTCAGATATAACATCCGTAATCTAGTAACACCTAACGAAAGCATTATGGCTAGTTTGAGTTTTAATTACTATCTATAAATATTAATTTATTCATTTATAATTAGAATACTACTTCCCAGTATTAAGTTAACAAACAAGGAATTGCCCGTGAAAAACTGATTTAAATTTGTTTACAATTAGTGAAGAAATATTTATACACTTTCGAATACAGATTCTTTGGTAACCAAACACTAGAATTTTAAAGAGTATATATAGTATTTCGTTTCAGGAGTAAAATTTTACAAAATAAGGTCGATTGAAATGAAATAAAATTAATATTATTTAATTATGTGCTAAGGCACAACTTTTATTTTACAAAAATAGGGTTATGCCAAATATGAAATACACTATACAGATTTATGTAATTTTTTTTTATTGGTTCTGATACATCAAAAACTTAACCTAACATTACTAAAATGAACAGTACTATGGCGTATTATGATTGATCAGCTGTTTTGTTGTACACATTTATATAAATTATAGTCATTAGTCAATGTAACACAGTTTTTAAAACAAAAAAGGTTCAGTTAGCATTACCGAATGATGTTATTGACATTATATTTCGAAGTTTAGTTTAGTTGTGTATGTAGAATTGGTAAGGACTAAACTGAAATTAAATCGCTCGATTTAAAGGTTTTTAATACAAGATGCAATAGAAACTTTTATTACGAAAATCTAGTTTATAATCACTGTCAGTAGTTGTCACCTAAAAGTGTTTTCTAGAAAGCAACATACATATTAAATAATGTCACATACCTACTGATGATATAATAACCCTATTAATAAAGTAATGTGAAAGTTTTATTTAATTAATCGGTTAAGTCTTTATTATGTTGAAACGATTAAACAGAAAAAAAAAACTTAAATAACGTCAGTGATCAGTTTATCAAAAATTTATTTTACCTATGTCTCGCCTTATCTTTACTTATTTATTTATTTCAAGGAAGACCAACAGCTTTACGATCACTATGAACTAAAAAAAATATACATCAGCAAGCCAATTATAGGTCCTCACGGCTAAAATTATTTGTTATATTTTTTATTATCAAACGAAGTCGCTATTTATAGGGTTCCGTACCCAAAGGGTAAAAACGGGACCCTATTACTGAGACTTCGCTGTGCGTCCGTCCGTCCGTCCGTCTGTCACCAGGCTGTATCTCAAGAACGGTGATAGCTAGACAGTTGAAATTTTCACAGATGATGTATTTCTATTGCCGCTATAACAATAAATACTAAAAATAAAATAAAATAAATATTTAAGAGGGGCTCCCATACAACAAACATGATTTTTTTACCGTTTCTTGCTCGATACTAATAACGTTGCCTTATGTTGCATAGATAATGGTACGGAACCCTTCGTGCGCGAGTCCGACTCGCACTTGACCAATTTTTGTATATATATCCCTATGTGAGCTTATATCTTCAAAACTACGCAACGGATTTTGATGCGGTTTTCTTTTATACATAGAGATATTTTAATTACTTATGGTTTTTTCTTTATTTTTTTAAGTTCCACGCGTAGAAGATGCTAGTCTTAATTATTAAAAAAAATTGTATCATTTGTCATGATACTAATCTTACTGTTGTATGTCAACGTATGTTAGTTATAACACTCTTTTATTATATTACTAGCAGTGCCCGCGACTTCGTACGCGTGGAATTAAGAAACGAAAAATTAAATGAACTAACAATAACGCCATTTTACAGCTAATTAGTAAATCGTCAGTGTGGTTCTCTTTTCTTGCACAGTTCTAAAGAAGTAACACACATGGCCCAATGTCATTTTAGTAAATGATATCTCAGAGCTTCATAATGCCTTTTTAGGTCTTTGTACAAACCCTTATACTCTCAATACGGTGTCCGTCTGTCTGTATATCCACTCGTTAATCTTTTTTTTACTCAGCCACGGCTGAAGTTGTTAATTTGAAACTTATACCAAATGTAGATCTATGCGGTCCCTTGCTGCAAAAGATACAATCAATAATTTAGATCTACGCATTCAGAAGATATAACCGAACTACAGCCATTTTTGAGTATTTTCCACTTTCGCTAGGGAATCAAAATTTACAGGTTACTTCCCACTATCCTAGAGACTTGAAATTTGGCATGGTCCAAAATGAATAAATAAAAATACTTCATTATATTAAAGCGTATATAAATAAGAATTTTCCACACAATGTCCTATAGTCCCAAGGTAAGCTTTATATGCTTGTGTTATGGGTACCAGAATACGGATAGAATACATAATTTACTTTTCTTTTGTAAATACATACTTATAATACATAGTAAACACCCACCCTTATAATACCATAAACATGGCTCTTAATTTTTTTATCCGTGAGGACATATAATTCGCTTGCTGATGAATATTTCTTTTTTATTCATATTGATTGAGAAGCTGTTGGTTTGAAATAAATAAATCTCATAAATAAATGAAAAATTAGAATATTTTGTTGTTCTATCTTTATCTTTTAAAGTTTAAGCAGCGTAAGCAAAATAGTTAACTCTTTTAGTTGATTTTTTTCAGAAAAATCCAAATATTTTACGGAACCCTAATTTTTCCAAAATAAAATCTAGCCTATTTTAAGCGCAGATAATGTAGCTTTCAAATGGTGAATGAATTTTAAAAAACGGTCTAGCCGTTTTTGAGCCTATTGACCATACGCCGACGCCGACGCCGACGCCACTGTCGATGCCAACACCTATAAAACTAACTCAGCACCGATACGTCGGGGTTTGAGCAACGTAACGTCCATACGCCGGAGGCGTCGGCGAAGCCGGCGCCGACGACGACGCCGACGCCGAAGCCGATGCCGACGACGACGCCGACGCCGAAGCCGACGCCGACGACGACGCTGACGCCGAAGCCGACGCCGACGACGACGCCGAAGCCGCCGCCGACGCCGACGCCGACGCCGACGTCGTCGCCTGCGTCGCTGTAGATGCCAACGCCTATAAAAACCAACTCAGCACCAATACGTCGGGATTTGAGCAGCGTAACGACCATACGCCGACGCCGACGCCGATGCCAACACCTATATAAACCAACTCAGCATCGATAAGTCGGAATTTGAGCAACGTAACGACCATACGCCGACGCAGTCGACGACGCCGACGCCGCTGTCGATGCCAACACCTATAAAAACCAACTTAGCGCCGATACGTCGGGATTTGAGCAACGTAACGACCATACGACGGAGGCGTTGGCGAAGCCGGCGCCGACGACGACGCCGAAGCCGACGCCGACGCCGACGCCGACGTCGTCGCCTGCGTCGCTGTAGATGCCAACGCCTATAAAAACCAACTCAGCACCAATACGTCGGAATTTGAGCAGCGTAACGACCATACGACGGAGGCGTCGGCGAAGCCGGCGCCGACGACGACGCCGAAGCCGACGCCGTCGCCAACGTCGTCGCCTGCGTCGCTGTAGATGCCAACGCCTATAAAAACCAACTCAGCACCAATACGTCGGGATTTGAGCAGCGTAACGACCATATGCCGACGATGACGCCGGCGCCTATAAAGACCAACTCAATACTGATCCGTCGGGGATTGAGCAGCGTAACAACCTGTACAATACTGACTTTTACACACACTAAGACGCCGTGACACGTGGTATCTTTATAAATTATTGCATATGTGTTAATCTGATATGTAAGCTATATTATTGCAAAGTTTCACGAAAATCCATCCGTCTTTACGTGAAAGAACAACAAACATCCTTACATTCATACATCCAACCATACATCGAAACAATGGAGTATAGATAGATGACCGGGGAAACGTTCTCGTTGCTCAGCGAACAGTTTAACTTTATTTTATCACGCGTAATTCTTTTTTCGTCATATCTCCGAAGATATTCATTTAAATTGCATGCTGTAAAGAGCAGTTATTATCTATATTAAATGCGTAAGCTAACTAAGGTATTTAATTTGATAAAAAATGTTACTATATACACATAAATAGCTTTTGAAAACATCCTATTGAATTTGATAATTTTGTTGACGTTCTTATGGGTACAGCGGGTTTTCCTTAAAAGATAGACATATGGCCTCGCGGACTTTTTTAAAGATCTATAGGTAAGAAACAATTTCTCCATACATTACTTTGTTGTAACTCACATGGATAAGGCAGCGTTTTCATTTAAAGCTCGCGCGCGTGACTTTTTTCCCCGTTTCTTGCTACATTTTACACTGATGCTTCGCTTCTATTCGTTGCAGCGTGATGTTATATAGCCTATAGCCTTCCTCGATAAATGTACTATCCAACACTGAAAGAATTATTCAAATCGGACCAGCGGTTCCTGAGATTACCGCGTTTAAACAAACAAACAAACAATCAATCAAACAAACAAACAAACTCTTTCGCTTTATAATATTAGTATAGATAGTATAGAAAAGAGGATTTCTTACAAAGGTACAATAGATACCTTATATTGGGTACAGTTTTAGATGTAGCGCTGCTGCTAAACATTTCTTTAAACCAAAAACCTAGTAGTAGAAACTAGTAGAAACCATAGATTAAGTATTACACGGTGATTGGTTCGTATAATATGTAAGTAATCTAATACAATTTGTCTAGGTATACTCTCTTTTGTACTCTTTATGGAATAAATTGTGTTAATTATTTTTTACTATTTTATTCTTTGGAGAGTAGATGGGTACAATCTCATGTCCAATATTCCAATTGAATCGTTGTTAATTTATTTAAAAAAATAATCATTAGAATTATTTAGCAATGCCCAATGTGTAAGTAAGTATTGCAAAAGTAAATGGCAAAAGCCCACGTTTTCGATTTTTACGTCATCTTATTGATAGCACTTAAAGCGCGTTTACACACATAACCTTAAGTGAAAGTACAAGACCGGCCCCGTCATACTAATGTTCAAAATACTTTAAGATTCAGACACAATACAAGCTGCTCCAACATTTCTCCTATAAGCCACGACCAGTTCAAGCATAAGCTGAATATATTTATCAATCGGACATCATTAACTTCTTCACATGCCATAGATTAAAATATAACAGAAAAAAACAATATTAAAATTTAAACTTGATACAAAAGGACTAAACTAAGAAAGTAATTCATCTATCTATTGTTATGCAGAAACATTTCTCAGAAATGACTGGTGAGAGAGTTGGAAAACACTGTCTTTGGAATTCCCAATGCAAGATGATTTTAATAACACATTGGTTCATTTTTATCACATTATGACGTGATGGTATTTTAGTATCACAATAATTTTATCACTATACACATGACAAATGGGTTATCATAAATGGGTTTACCCGTTTGTCTTTAAATAATATTAATTAACATATGCACGAATTTAAATAATATTCATTAACATAAGTCATATCAGGTCAAAACCTGTAACGTTCACCGTATTAAATTACGACTATAATTTATAACCTTTAAACTCTAATTCTATGAAATGATCACAAAGAAGAGTTATGATGAAAAGAGAAAAATATCTAAATAAATACGTAAGTCTTGCATACGATAGGTATAAATGGGTGTGCACTTTGAGCGTCTGTGTATTCATTGATCTGTGTCGTGAACGGCTACCATCACTACTTTCCTTCCCTGCGTGTGTGACGTAACTCTATAAAAGTGTGTGCGGTAAAGACGCCGCCGCTATAACGTTTCCGCACGCCACGCTCGGCCATAGCGTCCCAAACACCGGCATAGAAGGACGCGGGCGGAACCTCTTCCGCTAGAGCCCACAAGGACTAAACAGTGACAGACAATTCGTCAAAAGGTGAAGTGTCAAGGATATTAGTGCATGTGATTGTGTTTTGTGATAGTGTTGTGATATCGTGATGGCAACAGTGGTCTGGTGGTGGGTCAGGGTTGGCACTGTCGCACTCGCGATGCACCCGGTGATGTACTTATAGGTGTGTTATTGTTTCAGATTCAAGATGAGGTCGTTGTTCTTGTTAGCGGTAGTATGCTGCTTGATGTTGTCTGCGTGCGGCAATCCTATTGCACGCCCGGAGGATGATACAGAAGTAAAGGATACGAGCAGACAGTCAGCGGCTGCAGCACCTGCCGCCCCTGTAGCGTCAGATGATGATGACGATGATGATGATGATGATGACGATGACGACGATGTTGATCTCGATGACCCACTTACAGGTTTGTTGTGTTTTTACACATTTTTAAACATATTTCATTTTAATATGCTTTCTAACTAGTTGTGGAGGAAAATAGTAAGAGACTTACGAGTATGTTTAAGTTTTACGATTCGAATACGATTTCTCTGGTCATAGTACATCAATAAATTTTAATAGTACATACCAAAACCTCAATACGCGTTGAAGTCTAACACTAGCCTCATATTTCAATAAAATTTCAAAATTGTTTATAGCTATTTTTCGTCGTAACTAATATTATTTAGGATGACTATTTCCCGATCTAATTCTTGAAATAAACTGTTAGTTAAATTAATTATAAATAAAATAAAAAGCCATCTAATATATACAAAATGTACCACTACATGATTTTTACCGTTTCAATGATCAGAAGTTTTAACGGTACAACACATTTGCTACATGAAATCTAGGTATGCGTTTAGGTATTCATAAGAAATACTATTGCAAATGATAAAATTTTTATCCAATAGTTTTATTGCATTTTGTGGGACACAACTTAAGATCTTTAACTTTATGGGCCAACTATGAATACCACGGGTTTAAAAGTAACTGCTGATTGAGAAGCAAATTACATTTATAATTTATGGCTTACTAAAAATTTAATAAATTTTATAGATATTTAAAGATATATTGCTATTTAAAGTGATGAAATGGTAATATGATTTGCTTTTGCTTTAATAAGAAATAGATAAAAGATTTTAAAGAACATAAATTAATTTAACGGTTTTCGTATTTATCAAGTATCTAGAAAAATATAATATTTTATTAAGAAATTTTATTCATATATTTTGAAAGTATCTTGATACCTATAAGAAATCCTTAGAATCAAGACGTGGTGGGGCCAAGCCGGAATGCGAGCAGCGTGACAGGTGTTCTCAATAGTTAATTAATTCAGACAAACAGAGAAATTGACGCTCTTCTGCTTTCTAGCTACGAAAACCTCGTTTTGGACGTCACGCGCTACGAGACACGTTCCTTATTAACATTTCATCGGTGTTAACCATCAATGATGGTTCTAATATTATACATAAAAACAATAATTCTCAACCATAATAATATAATAATTGTAAAAACAATTGTAAAAATATAAATGCATCAGCTAATGGTATGTATTGTTTTAGGAGCTGATGATGATGATGACGATGACGACGATGATGATGACGAAGAAAGTGATGATGATGATGATGAAGATGACGATTATCTCGAAAGATTCTTCGATGATATCTTAGGAGGAGGTAAATTAATCCAAAACAAGTTATAATGTAAAATAATAATTAACTAATAAGTGATAAATTCTAATAATGTTGTCGCACCCACAGACGATGACGACGAGGATGATGAGCCCGCAGCAGCCGCTGTACAACCTGTAGTTGCACCTGCTGACACAATTGCTGCAGCAGCATCACCTTCATCTAATGAGGTACAAGCTGCCACTGATGAAATTGAAGGCGAGGCTGAAGCAGCTGCGGAGGGTGAAGAAAATGAAGCTCAAAAGGAACCCGCTAGTGCTGAAATAGAAGTTCCAACATCCAGTTCTGAGACTGTTGCAGAGGTTGACGCTGAGGAGGATGATGATGAAGATGGTGATGATATCAGTGACGCACTGGACCCTGAGTCTGATGATGATGATGAAGACGATGATGATGACGATGACGATGATGACGATCTTGGTGATGCCCTCGGCAGGAATAATGCTGCTAAGCACTCACGTGAGTCCAAAAAGCTGAAAGCGAGCTTCGCATTGTATGCAAAAAAAGTGGGGAAAAAAACCAATCAATTTGGTAAAGTAAAGAAAATCAAAACTACATCCGCCGCGGCAGTCACCAACGAACATAAAAAGTTCAGATAGTGAATAGGCGCCACGGAATCCTGGGCGAGCCAGCCCTTCATCCACCTGAGAGACCTTTTTGGTCCCATCCTTTAGCTTAGCTATTTATTGACTATTTATTTATTCTATTATTTATTTTATTTATTAAGTGACGTGTGTTTGATGAGTGAAAGTGTAAGTATGGTACCGAGAAAGTTTAAATTAAATTAATGTCTAGATCGTGTCACATTGGTGTCGTGGCAATTTATTGAAATAAATCTGTTGTTCTTAATTATTGTGTGAAATTTTTTCTCACCTTCACGACTATTTGTGCGTAATAATTGTACACAATATTCATTCAAACTGCTGTACATTATTCAATGTTTTTTTTTTCAATTATCGGTCAGAAATCTAGTTGCCTATGCAATCTCGGTGTCATCTAATCGAGTGACATTATCTAGCTATATTAATTTAATTTTTGCTCTAATTATATTTAAACGTATACTAGTCAGTTTAGTTATCTGTATAATCCTGTATCCTAAACTATATTTGTTACATATGTTTATAATATAAACTAATGTTTCAATAACTTACATATACTTACGTATATTTATTTCATCTTCCATATTTTATTTATAGTATTACATACAATTTATAGAATTTAAATTATAGATATTAATAACTAGCTTTTTGACCGATTTATATTTATGTACGCACAAATATTCTTCTTCCATTTATCTCCATTCCTTTCTATCCGAGGCGAGTTATAAAATTACATATAATTTTATAATCTTCAGTAACGTAAATAATATAAAAATCCTATTATTATTTACTGTCATATTTCTAAATACTGGACAACAGGTCCAGTAGACATTACATTATATACCTAGTTAAGATAGTAAATTGGTAGCCGACAAGGAACTAATCACAGTTGAATCTGTGTTATGAGGTCGCTCGCCATCGCTTACTTACTTTCCCAACGGAGCAATGAACCCGGTAGATTTCTTCTACAACCTTGACACTTTCGTTGACCTTGCTCCCGCCATGCGCAGGAGCAAGGTAGGTAACCTTGATAAATTTATTCAGCTACGATTTCAAAATCACTAGAAAGTAAATTAAGTTTAATATTTACTCTCACTTTGTGACGAAACTCCAAATTTGTGTGCAGAGCGTCCGGCTCAGTGAAAACGATTTAATGAGATGCAAAAAGAGAAATTTTAAATATTTGTTGTCGTGAAACGTTGGGAGTGTCACGAGCAAGTCATACATGACCTAAATGAAACTCGTTTCATACTTCACTTAACCACCTGTACGGACATTGAATACAATATCAGGTTGTTCTTTACTGGGAATTTGATTTAGATTCCAGGATCAAAACATAGACGTGTCCTCTTAAGTAACATGTCTTAATTATGATTCATTATGAAGATAGTTGTTTGATGTTAGTATCACATTCGAATTCTTACTCATATAAATTCTCGACGTTTAAGTTATCTACTATTCTAGTCATATCTTTATGAAATGTAATTAGATTTCTTCCAACGTAAGTACGTGGCACGGCACGCAGTTTCTTTTACGTGTGGAAAATAGAAAATCCACCGTTGACTGGGTGTGTTAATTGTGATCGACGATTAGAATTCAAGTGGGGCTCCAAGAGACTGATACAGTTAGATCGCGTGCCAGTATAACGTGGGTAGAATCAGGTGTGGTTTCAGTTGAATAAATATTAGGATCTTATAGATGTTCATTAGAGCTTGGTGCTTGCGTGGTTATAATATGTATACAAATAATAAACAATTATCGGTCCAACTGACCAATATGACCGGATGGTTGTCGAAAGAGAAATTTCTGGTTACGTAAATATCATACTTAGTCAAAAATTAACAAAGTCATTATTTATTCAAGAAAGATCTATGTTTTAACATTCAATTCAAATAAAACACGCATTCAACATTAGAAAGAAAACATTTCTTAATGAACAAGAACATAAAGATATTATTAAGAATAATGCTGTTGAATTATGTTAGTAAATATTGAAATTGAAATAATCACAGATATATTTTAAACTTAGTAATCTTATGGTGTTATGACTTTGTTTTAAGGAGAAACCTGTTAATTAAAAAGTTACTTTTTTAGGAAATTGTGAAAGTTCACTTTAAGATAAATTAAATTATCACGTGTTTACTTGTGCGATATTGCAATTGTTCTAAATAGCTTTAATAATTGATTAACAATATTCAGATTATTAAATACGGAAATAGTACCTAGTGCTTTCACAGCAAATTAAATGTAAGTTACTTGATCTTAAATGAAGATAAATTTTTCTAGTTCTATTCTACATATATAAACAAGAAATATATCACTGAGGAATGATAATCATGAATATTAATGAAAAGAATAGCGTTCATGGCGAATTTTAATAAATGCAGTTTTCCGGTAAGATAAAGTAATAAGCAAAATCTATAGCGATAGCGATCAATTTTACCAAATTACCATTAATTCTGAATATTTATAAATAGATGTGAGTCTATATTGGATTCATAGCTGTAGAGCATTTTAGAAATGTTTAATAGCGACCCATCTTCGCGAGGTCGCTACATTTGTCCATACGCAATTTATATTCGTAGTGCAATACTTAAACACATTTTACATATTATAATTATTATTTATTAATGATAGTAAGCCAATTCAGTGCGTGACATAAAATAATTATATGAAAGTATTACAGTACCTATTGCAATAGCTATTATCGACTTCAACGAGCCAGAAACATGTTGTTGCTGTTATTTTGTTAATTTGTCGGAATCATTTTCCTGTCTTTATAAATTGATAATGATAAATTGTGTAGGCTAGGTATATTTACATATACCTAAATAATTTCTGTTCATACAAAAGGTAAAAAATTTTCCCTAACTGACGGTTCCTGATATAGCAAAGCTCCTTTTCTTTTTGTCATTTTCATTAATATTTTCAATAACAGTAATATTTTAAACGCTAATATTATCAGTATCACAGTAATTAAGGAGCAGATAAGTCATAGCGTTTGAGAAAACAATGTCACTGGTTGATTTCCTTAGCCGTAGCTGTGAGCAGCCGGTTTTCAGTGGTCATGTCACCTTGTGTAGGTGTAAGTGCAATATGAGTGAAATGATCGTTTAAAACTTACTAGATGAGAACATGTTTATAAAAATAAACTATGCTGCGATGTGAATGATGCGTACGATATTACGAAAAGTTGACCAGAAATTAACACGCTTACCCGAAGTAAAATAAAATTAAGCTAGCCCTGAAGGTATCCGCTTAACACTAGAACATAAATAATAAATCATTTAATTAATAGGGAAGTGTTGCGTTAGAACAACAAAAAATATGTCATAAACTGTCTAATTGAAAACTTCCGCCTTTTTTGGGAAGGCACTTGAGCCAATTAACTTGCTTCCTTCCATCTTTATGATGAAATTCATTGAAAGTTTAATATTTCGCTACATTAAACAATGAATAATATAATAGTCTGCGTTAAAATCTAAAATATGTAATATAAAATTATTAACAGGCGCTCTTAAAGAAGACTCAACAAATAAACCAGCAGTTCCTGCCGCCTACATTGTGACATACAACCGCTTTGTTGATAATATTTTGGAGAAAATGAACGACATTCTGAGAACATCGTATGATCCCGTTAGTGTTAAACTACAACCGATTGACGCCACCAAGAAGAGTTCAAAACCAAAGAAGACTAAGAATAAGAATAAACCAAAAAGGTAACCTAAGTAATAGTGGTAATAGTAAATGAAAATGACGAATTAATAAATAGGGACGAATCATATGAAATCTAATAATACTTATTCGTTTTTTAATGATTTTTAGGAAAGCTGGCAACAAAAAGAAGAACTCAGCTCGTGGTACAAACAGTAACAACAAACAGAAAACTGTAACTGAAATCCCAAAAACTGAAGTTGAAGTGACAGAAGAAAACACTCAAACAAATGAAATAAAAACGACTGAAGTAGTTAACATTGTTGAACAAACTCCTGCAGCAGAATCTAGAGCAAACAAAGATAAAGTAGGAACTGATAAGGCTAAGCCTACAACTGTTAAAACCAAACCTCCAACCAAAGCCACTAAGCCCAAACCTAAACCAAAACCAACTAAAACCAAAACTACTACAAAGAAACCAGCTACCAACAAGACTAAGACTAAACCAACACAGAAGAGCAAGCCTAGAGCTAAAGGAACGTTATACGGTCTATCATCTTTGAGAAGAACGGGAGATGTTGCAGTCAACATTCAAGCAGATCATACTACTATTAAGAGTAACTTTGCTGTTGGGCCATTAATACTCAGAGTCCAAAAAGAGGTAGGTTTGCTTATACATTTGTCAGTAAATTACTTAAAATTTGTAAATGCACGTTAAATTTCTGAGTGTTAATAAAATTTTACTGACAGATTGAACGTGGAGCGAAGAAAGACATTAGATCAGCTACTGCGACTACAGCGGAGATGCTTGGTAAACTTACACTGAGGGTCAATGACTTGGGTGTTGCTTCACTGCATACCATCAAAGTTCTACAGCCTAAACAGGTAAAATAAATCCCCGTACATATTTTTACATGACTGTGAAAAGAATATAGGCTAAAGGGAATTTGTTTTTCTAATTCGTAAGCAGTTCTTTGACTAGAAAACTAGCCAATCTTATTAAATTAGTTAAAAATCTTACTGTACTCGTATACAGCTCACATGAAAAAAAAAGGATGGATGGAAATGTAACTCTTTAAAACTCTGTAATAACGAGGGGTTCATAAAGTGTTGAATACTCATCTTTATTCTTCTAGGTTCGTGTAGACAGCAACAATGAAAGTACTCGAGAATTAGTTTGGAAGCGCAGCGCCAGGATAGCTCACATGGTTTCCCAGAAACTTCTTTCTGCTTCAAAACCAATGTTCAAAAAACAACAACAACAACAACAACCTATAGGAAAGCCATTGAACATTCAATAAAATAAACTAAATATTTTCATAACCCTAAAACGGTTTCGGCTTTGACCATGGGTTTGATGGGTTAGTGATGGGAAAATTGCATTTAAAAGGCCGACTTGTCAGACGCATTCAAATTATTTTTATTAACCACTAAAAAGTGCATTCGGAACTCAATGCCTTTAACAAATCTGCCTTTGAACAGTCGGTTTACAAAATGGACTGATTGTTAGAATAATAATCATATTTAAGTATTTTAGTTGCATTTTTATAAAAATTTAAGTATATTTTGACATAATATGATACTCATTATGTTTAGTAAATAGTCAGAGATGCATTTACTATTTGTAACTTATTGGTGCTAAGATTTTATTAGGATAAGCAGTACAATATAGTGACGTCAGATGATGTATATTACTATTTATATTTAAATAAATACATTTTAGTCTCAAGTGAATTGTAAGTAGTTTTATTAAAAACATTTCCCATAAGGTAAAGTGATGTCAATAAGTACGTATATCTTCGATCTCTCCCCAAAAATGATAATCCAAATGTGCAGATAATGCTATCCAACGCTAAAATAATTAACGTTGGAATTATTTTGTAATTTTGTTTAAACGTAAAAGTGGAAGGGAAAGGTTATTAATGGTACGACACGTTGCACTGACCACCACTGTGAGGAAGAGGACACCATCCATGTACCAGAAAAGATAAACGAAATAATGGCTCTACGTTTGCTCATAGAATTAATATTATTATATATCATGAAACTGTTTCCTACCACTTCGTACACGTAGGATTTTGATAATTTTCCCCGTTTTTGCAACAATTTTCACTAATGCTTCGCTTCAATTGGTTGCAGCGTGATGTTATATTATAGCCTGCCTCGATAAATGAACACAACACAAGGAGATTTTTTCATTTCGAACCAGTAGTTACGCAGAACAGCGCGTTCAAACAAACAATCAAATTTAATAAATTAATTTATGGTGGAAAAAGTGATTACCGCAAGCGGGACTTGAACTTGAATTCCGAGGTCGTGGGTACAAGTCCCGCTAGTGGTAATCACTTTTCCACCATAATTTAATTTATTAAGTAAAAGCATAGCATATCAATTGCAAAATTTATAAATTACTTTAGTAATGAAAGTCGCATCAACATTTTCAGCCCATTTGTATTCTGTAAAGAATACTAGATGGCTGGTCGAGATTGTTGCAAACCATTCTCGATCGATGGCGTTGTACGAAAAAATACGACATAAACTGAATCGAGTGATGATTATGATGGCCTAATTTGATTACTGAAAGCACGACCGCAATAAGCTCAGTTGGCAGAGCTACGGAACGGTATTCCGAGGTCGTAGGTTCAAGTTCCGCTCGCGGTAATCCCTTTTTCCACCATAATTCGGGCCTCGTGGTGTAGTGGTTCTGGTAACGGACTGATAACACAAGCATATAAGCTTAGCTTGGGACCAGAGGACGTTGTGTGAAATGTCCATGAATATTTATTTATTTATTTATTATATATAATTTAATTTATTAAGTAAAAGCATAGCATGTCAATTGCAAAATTAATAAATTAACAATCACATTCTTTAACTTTATAATATTGAAGATTTGTACTGTTTTAAAAGCACATCAAAGCCCAATGTCCAACTGAGATTCTATGAAGGGATTACTTGTTAAAATAAAACTGTTACAACAATTGTACAAAATGTTTTATTAAATAAACGATTTCCTTACAATTATAACTCTGCTCTAAAACAAACAACGTATAAATAACAAATAAACTTAATATTAACATTCATAATTGCAAATCTCTTCAGAGAGCATTATTTATTATGTTAGAATATTTTTCTATCGAGGTTTTAGTTACGTAAGAGATTGTGATGACTAAAAATTTATTATAAAGAAGGAATGTACTAAGTAAAATCTGCAATAAATTCAATTTTACATTAATTTTATTTAAATTAGTTGTAATACTCGCATTGTTACTCTATAATTACATAATTAATATAAAATAAAGTGCCAACTTCACTCGTATAAAACCTAAAGGTGCCATTCGGATTCAAGCGACACGCGACTATCTCTCGAGACTTTTAACGTCCCACTGTTTGGCACGAGCCTCTTCAACTTTGGGAGTGATTGTGGTCTACTGTGCAGCGCTAACCAGGCGTGTTGCCACCGTGTTTATTTTCTTGTTGTGGACGGACAACAAGAAAATAAACACATAGGATATTATCTGTGTACAATATTCTTTAGCTCACTTTTACAGCACCCTGGGAAAAATAAGAGGTGGTAACACCTGTATTCTTAATCCTTCACCATACGGACATATGTGACACGCGACTAATATAAATCGATTCTTGTCATCAATGACAATGTAAACTTTATGGCTAGTGATGGTCGCGTATCGATTAGAACCGAATGCCACCTTTAGGTGATACCGTATAGTATAATTGTAATTAAACTTTTTAAGTAAAAAGAAAACATCTTCTTTTCAAAGAAAACATTTACTTTTTTCTTTTCTTTTGTTAACCGACTTAAGGAAACAGGAGGTTCTCAATTTGTCTGTATTTTTTTGTTTTTTACTTTATAATTTTTAACTGGGCGAAGCAATTTATATGCTCCTTTTTTATTTGAAAGTGCTTCCCATGTGGTCCTATTGGCAGCAGGTAAGGATCTGATGGTTATCTCTTGAGAAATTGAGGAATTCGATCCTCAAATTTCAATGAAACACACACTGTTTTTATATATTATGTATCTAAATAATCAAAGAGTAGACTACCGAGGTGGTCTCATATAGTCGGTTCAACATTTTTTTTAAATACCCAATTATTTTAATATTATTTTAGTCATTAAATTAGCCATAGCACTCAGTTTTAAAATTATAACGTCCAATATTTGACTATAATGAAGTCTGACTTCATATAAATGTTTATCGACACATTGGTCACCAAATAACTAAATGATTTATTTAAATAAGTCATATTGATAACGAAAGAAAAAAGAAACGAGTAAGCCTCTGTACAGTTGAAACAAACTTCTGACTACCCTACACCCAAAAACAAGACACTGGTTCCAACTCTACATGCACAACTAAACTTAACTAAAATGAGAATCGTCAATTTATAATATTACTAGCTGTTGACCGCGACTTCGTACGCGTGAAATTTTGAAACCAATCATTAATAAACAGAAGTTTACTCTTCTGCTCGATAGATGGCGTTGTACGTTGTTTAAATCGCGGTATCGCTTCGTTCCACACATTACCACAAAAGCTCGTCAGTATTATTATTGTGTCATCATCCGGATTTCGCACTTATAAATTAGTAAGGATTATACAGATTTTCTAATAAAAAAAAGTTTTGTTAACATAGCCGAATTGTGTTGTTGATACTATCAATTTTAATTTTTTAGTTAAGTTTAGGTGTGCACGTAGAATCGCTTCCTATAGCTTTTTCCAGTTATATTATATCAGATCTAAAACTGACATGCTCTTAATAATAAAATAAGTACATGTACTTACATGTAAAGCGTCCGACACTTGTCGGACGCTTTAGGAACTATTTTAAAGTTTAAAAGTAAATCATAACTTGTGGCAACATAATCTAGTTTTTACATGGATGGACTATATCCATGGGGTGGTGGGGTGATGGACAAAGAGAATACAAGTGTCATCTCCCCAAGTCTTGCCCGTGGGGGTCGTAAATACCGACTGACGGGCCACATTGTACGACATATAACCGAGGCGGGTTTATATCAGGCGGGCGGCTGCAAGTATAAACCAGCCACAAATTATTGCAACATGAACAAGAAGTTATGTTGCGCCAACCCAGAATACCGGGATAAAGCTAGGAGAATTATGAATATTTTTAATTTTGCAATTGACTTGCTATTCTTTTACTTAATAAATTTAATTGTAGTGGAAAAAGTGATCACCGCAAGCGGAACTTGAACCCACGACCTCGGAATACCGCTCGGCAGAGCTACGGAACGGTATTACGAAGTTGTGGGTTCAAGTCCCGCTTGCGGTGATCACTTTTTCCACTACAATTTAATTTATTAAATGAATATGGATATAGTATAAATTTAATCCAAAAATATAGTAATAGACTAATAGATTTTACAATTTTAAACGAATGACCTGAATATCAAGTATGGTAATTATTTTAGTGTAGTTTTTGGCTCGACATTTTTGGCTCGACGTAATTGGCACAACTTTTTTTTAAAATACGATTATTTAATACAAGTTAAGATGTACTTCAACACAATAAGTAAAATATATTACACACACAAATAAATCTAATTTTCACTATGCGTAAATCAGCAGACCATTTTGTATCAAGACGGAATACTCGAGCGTAAACAGTATACAACATATCAGTATGGTATATTAACTTCTAGCTGTTGCCTGCAACTTCGACGGGACGAAATTTGAAAATAAAAAGAAAACATAAAGAAATTATACGAATAAATAACCTCTTCTAATAATTTTATTATACCACTCTATCTATTGACGGTATATATCTATGACGGGCTTCGTGGTCTAGTGGTTTATATAACGGACTGCCGTTCACGAGGTCGCGGGTTCGATTCCCGCCTCGGACATTCATTTGTGTGATGTTTATAAATATCATACAAATATTTGTTCTGCGTCTGGGTGTTTACTATGTAGTATGTATTTACAAAAGAAAAGTAGTTTATGTATTCTATCCGTATTCTGGTACCCATAACACAAGCATAATAAGCTTAGCTTGGGACCAGAGGACGTTGTGTGAAATGTCCATGAATATTTATTTATTATTTATTATAAAAACTGTGTATCTTTATAAATAAAACTACTTTTTACGGATTTAGACGCGTATATTTATTTAAAGAAACAGATGAGTCGCGCAAGTGTTAGAAAATATTATGTGTAATGAGATGTGTAACTCAGGAGTGATTGGAAAAAAAGATTTACATCTGTAGAAAAGATTTAGTAACTCAGTAACTCACTTCATTTCAAAACACATCTTTAACTCCCTGAGTTATGATTCAATTTAGATTTGAACCAAGAAGATGTGTATACTGAAATGAATGAAATAGATGCTACAAATTGAGTGAATTGGAAAGAGATAGAATAATGTAGGCGATGCGATGCACAACGTTGATCGTATTGAGTTACGCATACGGAATATACCGAGTGAGGGAATCATGAGTTGCAGACGTCAATATATTTATTTAATAACTAGCTGACCTGGCAAACGTTGTTTTGCCATACTTACTAAAAAAAAAGGTTTGAAAAATAGATGTTGGCCGATTCTCAGACCTACTGAATACGCATGTAAAATTTCATAAAAATCGGTCAAATCGTTTCGGAGGAGTACGGTAACTAACACTGTGACACGTGAATTTTATTTATAAGAAGATTAACTCGTTGCCATTGGCATAACGTTTATTTACTTTTGGAAGTAATTGCACTTACACTGACAGACTTTAATACAATATGTAGATAAATAAAATAGCGAGCGATGCCCGAGGCATAAGTAATGTTTAAATCTTTTCAAGCAAAAGATTTAAAGATTTAGTTTCACACAAAAGATTTATTTTGCGCATTACTAATGTGTATCTTTACTTATTATAAAACAAAGTCATTATTTTTGTATGTATGTCCCTCCCTATTTGAACTTAAATCTGCAAAACTATACGACGGATATTGATGCGGTTTTTTAATAAACAAAGTGGTTCAAGTTTCAAGAGGATGGCTTTTTCGTATAATTTATTAGGGTTTGGTTTCCAAATTCAACGCTTACGAAGTTGCGGGCAGCAGCTATTTATAGACTAAAGATGATCGTTACTAATTTATAAATGTCAAAACGAGCTGATGACACAGTAAAAATATTGACGAGCTTAAGTGTTAATGTGTGGAACGAAACGATAGCGCGATTCAAAAAACGTACAACGCCATCTATCGAGCAGAAGAGTAAACTTCTGTTTGTTAAGGATTGATTTCTAAATTTCACGCGTACGAAATCGCGGGCATCAGCTAGTAACTAATATAAATGTGCACTACAATATAGCCAATTAATCAAAAAACACCATGGTTGTTTTTAATTAACACGCTTTTTATAAGTTCGGTATGTATCTATCAATGTAACGGAATCTTTGAACGCGATTTTGCAAACATGTCAAGGACCGTTGACAATACAATTATTTAAAGACATATTAAGGATTTTAAAGCGTGTTTTTCAGTTTTTGAACTAACGAAATTATTTTTAGTTAGTTTAGTTATGCACGTAGAATTGATTCCGTTATAAATACTATCACATATAAAATAAACTACATCTACCTTTATCTATAATACAATCAAGTATTGTTAACAGTTTTATTAATACCATTTCTATGTAATAAAGGAACGCTGTTTGGTTCTTCAGTCACAATTATCTCTGTGACGTCATCGTCGGTTTGTTTTAACGAATCATAGTTAGGTGGTGGAGTGTGCCCTTTGTTTAGCACGGGTAATGGTATTTGACCAGTAAGACCTGTAAAAATAAGAAATAAATAAATATTCATGGACATTTTACACACTCTCTTCACTCATTTACGTCCCACTGTTGGGCACGGGCCTCCTCCTCTTTGGGAGGGATTATGGTCTACTGTGCCGCGCTGACCAGGCGTATTGGCACAGGGTTTATTTTCGAGATTTCCGTCTCTCACAGAGAATGTTATCTGTGTGCAATATCCCTTAGCTGACTTTTACAGCACCCTTGGGAGGAAATGGGGTGGTGACACTTGTATTCTTACTCCTTCACCACACGGAGAATTTACACTGCTGTAGTTATTTTATTGTAAGACAACGCGAGGAATAAATAGATAAGCATTTAAGGATTCCATAACATAGATACGAACGAAGATAATAAAAGCTTCACTCTCTATCCAGTCTAATAACGCGCCACTATTGGGCACGGCCTTTCTCGATTTTGAGAAGGATTATTGGTAATTAAATAGGTCTACTGTGCCGCGCTGGCCAAGCGTGTTGGTATGTTCATTTTCGAGTTTTCCGGCTCTAGCAGAATATGTCACTTTTGTACAATATCCTTAGCTGGCTTTTAGAGCACCCTAGTCCGAAAAGGGTGTGGCAACACTTGTATTTTCTAACCGCCACCACATAGACATATTATCATTCGCCTGCCCTTACCCCACTATGTGGGGTCGACGCAACATGTATTTTTCTTTCATAGCCTCAGCCGTCATATCAGCGCTAACTCCTTTCTTTCATGTTCTCATTCACACAGTCCATTCATCTTTTTTTAGGTATTCCTCTAGACTTTTTTCCTTCTACATTTTATTCGCAGAACTCTCCTAACGATATACGTCACCACATAGGCAAAATGACGTAATAAACAAACAAATACACTTACCGTGTAAAGTAGAATCTAAATCAGAATGTGCTAGAACGACCACAACATTAGATCCAATACCGTTGAATACTGACGCTACACTGGCTCTTGGTGATAGTAGAACGAGGGGTTGACCTCTAGATGCAAGTGAACTGGATAGTGCACATATACCTTTAGCTGCTGTGAAGTCCGCACCTAAAAAAAAAACAGGATCTTATTTTTTTTAAATTAAATCCTGTCAGCACTAGGTCTTATGCCATCTGATGTTAAGCGGCAATGGGATCCATGATGGTAAAGCATATCAACTATGTAAGAAGCCTATTTACTCCACATGTTAAAGTTTCTATATCTTTTCTTTCTCTTCTTTCGTCTCGGGGGCATTTTTAGAGAACAATTTTTATCAAAAGAAAACCACTTTTAAATATTTTGGCCGTCGTTTTGGAGGACACCTTATAGCCCAGTTCCATCCGTGACCTTGGTGATTGAAAAGCCATCGGGCTAAAATCGGGCTAAAATTTAAAAGAATTAAGAGTGATTTTATTTACAAATATTTGCTTGTAGTGTGTTTAGATGGTAGCAAATGGCGCTGTATAGTCTCTGCCTGCCAGAAAAAACCATGATAATTATGATGGTATATACGTACCAAGTACATAACGACAGTCAATAACAACAGGCATGCTACATCCACCTTGTTTCTTAGCAGCTCTTTCAACATACTGCCTGATGTATTCCACTCCAGGGAAGTATAAACTATTCCCTACTGTCACCATTACGTAACTAAAGCCTGAAGAGTTCTGAAATAAATTAAAATACGACTGACATTGACTTTAACAATAACATGTATTTAAGCCTAATAATGTTTCCGATTCTGTTTGCAACACTAAACTAAAAAAATTAAATTTGATAGTATCAATAACACAATTCGGCAACGATAACTGAACTTGCTTATTCAAAAAACTGTGCTAAACCAACTAAAGATTATTAAAGATAATTAATATGTGCACAACAAAATAGCTAATTAATTGAAACTCCAAGTAAAACGACTTGCAAACGAGAGAGGTGCTCAATTTGTTTTTGTTTTTGTAAATGCTGTTATTTACAAAAGCAATAAGCGTTTTAAGTGGGTATATTTCTAATAGCCATAAATAAAAAACAAATATTTCAGAAATTCTATAAAATAAAAATGAATTTGCATTAACTTTATCAACTTACAGTAACAATCTCAGCGTCCAACTGTGGTCTAGCGCTGGGATATAACAATAAAATAACGTTAACAGCAACACCAGCTAATATACCTAATTCTACCCCCACTGATAAACATAATGCGAATGTCGCAAATGCCGGCACTAAGTCAGCACGACGTGATCTCCACATTGGTTTTACTACCTGTAAATAAAATTTCATTAAATTTTAGCATTTTGTTTGTCATCATCTTCTCATCATCATTTTTCCCATGGGGGTAGGCAGAGACTATGGAGCGCCATCTGTTTCGATCCAAACATACTTCCTTGGCTTCATCTACACTCATTTTGTTTGTGTGGCGTCACCAAGGCTGATTAAGAATACAAGTGCCACCACCCCTTATCCTAAAGGGTTTTGTAAAAACCCTCTAAGTGATAGGTACACAGATAACGTCCTCTGTGCGAAACAGAAAGCTGAAAAATAAACCCTGTGCCAACACGCCTGGTCAGCGCAGCACAGTAGACCATAATCCCTCCCAAAGTGGAAATGGCCCGTGCCCAACAGTGGGAGGTTAATGGCGAAAGGGAGAGAGGGTGCTGTACTAAAAAGTAAAACGGGATCTTGTTATTAAGACTTCGCTGTCCATCCATTCGTAAGTCACTCACCAGGCTCTAAGGCTGTACTCATGGAGAGTGATAACTAGACAACTGAAATTTTCCTAAATAATGTAGGTATTTCTATTGATGCTACAACCGTTAGAATACAGAATAAAATAAATATTTAACGGGATTCCCATACAGCAGACATAATATCTTAATGAAATGATACGCTAAATATGTCGATGTTGTTACGATTACTACGGGATTGAAATTAAAATATTTGTGACGATAATGGTACTACGTGCACAACTAAACATAACTAAAAAATGAAAACAACTATGGCATATTTTGATTTATAGGATATTTCGTTGTGCACATTTTTATTAATTTAAATCGTTAAGAGGATAGCAAAATAGCTTCGTGCATTTTTCTACGTACGAAGTTTTCATTGTTTCTTTAGATTGAATGGCTAGAGCTCTAATTTTAAAGTATATGATTTTTCAATATATGATCTAGGATCGCATAAACTCAGAAACGCGATTGAAAAAAGTTTTCTCGATAGAAAATCTTAGCGAAACAACCTCTCTATTTTTTTATTTTTTTCATTTGTCGGTCTATTATCGCGTATTAACTAGTGAAATAACTTTAAAAACATAAGTAACTTTTATATATAGAAACACGTAAATCAGAATTAAAATATATTTAGTAGATTTTGAGTAAATAGGAAAAGTATCCCTAATTCTTCATTTTCTGTGCCTACTGGCTGTGTTAATATGTACGTGGCGGCGATGATATACGATAATATTGATGTAGGCTCTTAATCTATAATATACAGATTTTCTATTAAAAATTTCGTAGAATCGGTACCGTTGGCACGGAACCCATCGTGTGTAAAGTCCAGGTCGTACTTGGCCGGTTTTTTCAATAAATATCGTAATACACTTACCTCATATTCTATCATAAATATCACAGCACAAATTACAACAGCAGCGAGTGACGCTTTTGGTATAAAATAAAAGTAAGGCGTTAGCAAGCTTAGCGCTAGTAACACTAAAATACCTGAAACAAGAGATAATTATAAATATGTATATCTAATTCTGTATGTACATTTGTGAGTTTTAACCTTTAAAACTATGCAACGAACTTTATGCATTTTTTTAATAGAGTAATTCAAGGAGAGAAAGGTTAAAATTTAAAAGTAAAAAGTATGTTAAACTTTGGTTTCTAAATTCAATCTCTTTAATTTCAAAACGAAGAACAACGCTTAAATACAAAAGTTTACATACCGACTTCCTTTTATCCTAAGGGGGTAAGGTAGGGATTACAGAGCGCTTTTGAAAATATTTTAAAATTATTTCTTTGTCATTGGTCCTTAATAATCGTAGGTATGCAAAAGTCCAGATTTATCCTTAGATTCCAATAAAGGGGCCAAATTAATCACGTACAAATATTCCGTTACGTAGAGTAATAGATAGATACGAGTGAAGCTAACAAAAGGGTGTTTAAAATAAACAATGGTGACGTGCAAATTTATATTCACAATTCAATTGAAAGTAGTTAGTTCGTGATGCGAATGAATTAAACTGTGTATTGAATTTATTTAAACCTAAATCTTGAAATACCAGGCTACTAGGCTACTATTTCGCGCATTGACCGAACAAGTACATTTTGTGAGCGGAATTGAAAATTAATCTTGAAAGAAAGAAATATTTTATTTTAATATTTTATATTCTGCGTATTTAAATAAGTCCTTATTAGGGTTTTGTACAGAAAAAGAAACCCTTATGGGATCACTTCGGTATTTATAAGTCGGTAATAATTTTTACTTGGCTAAATGTTACGATACATTATCATTCAAATTTAATTTTATGTTATAGGATAATTTTAAGATAAGACGTAAGAGAGATAGCCAGATACAGCTTAAGGGCCTACATCAATATTATTCAATATCATCGCCGACACGTACATATTAACACAGCCAGTAGGCACAGAAAATGAAGAATTAGGGATACTTTTCCTATTTACTCAAAATCTACTAAATATATTTTAATTCTGATTTACGTGTTTCTATATATAATAGTTACTTATGTTTTTAAAGTTATTTTATTAGTTAATACGCGATAATAGACCGACAAATGAAAAAAATAAAAAATTAGAGAGGTTGTTTCGCTAAGATTTTCTATCGAGAAAACTTTTTTCAATCGCGTTTCTGAGTTTATGCGATCCTAGATCATATATTGAAAAAACATATACTTAAAAATTAGAGCTCTAGCCATTCAATCTAAAGAAACAATGAAAACTTCGTACGTAGATAAATGCACGAAGCTATTTTGGTATCCTCTTAAACAAAGAAAAAGAAATATTTTTATAATAAGTAGGTACCTACGCACCTTCACGTCGTACGTGTGGAATTTGGAATAACCTGTTTTTCGCATTAAAAAGTAGCTCAAGTCGTGTCTCGGGCTCTAGACCGATATAAATAAAATATGATACATAGATCCAGACTTTATTTACAATAGTTTAGTAGTTTTGGCGTGAATAGGGGACATACACACAGAGCTATTATCGCATTTATAATATTAGTAAGAAGGTAAGCTATCTTTGTGGTTTATCAACCACATCATCAAATTAACATAAAAATACAAGCTGACCCTGCAAACGTTGTTTTGCCATACAAATATTAGGGTTATGAATAATAAATAGTAGCCGATTCTCAGACCTACTGAATGTGCATATAAAATTTCATACGAATCGGTCCAGCCGAAATTCTCGTGTCACATATTAGATTAAAAGTAGATATATTTACCAGTGTAAATGCTACCGAATTGCGTAGCGACACCGCTAGCGTGGTTCACAGCACTTCTTGAAAAAGATCCGGTTATAGGCATTGCTCCCACAAAAGAACCAAATATATTAGACAATGATAAAGTTATAAGTTCTTGTGTTGCGTCTACGGATTCGCCGCTTGCTGAAATATTTTTTAAAGTTAATAAAGTTGCCGTGAATTAATATTTTCTTTTTATTCATAATAATATACATTTCTTTACAACGTCTTCCATTCCCAAGCTATGCTTGAAAAGACTAAAAGAAATATGACAGCAAAAAAACTATCTTGCATAAACTGTCCAGAGCGGGAATTAAAACCCGTAATTAAATTATTCTTTTCATTGGTTGTTCTTGTATAGGTTCATCAAGGGACACTTGGGCACTACAAGAAAGCATAAAACTTACCAAAAGCTTTTGCGATGGCCACATTCCCCAACACAGCTATAACCGGTACTATAAATATAGAAGAGCCAAGGTCTGAGCACATCTCCATGAAACCTACATGTCGGCCGTCAGGCAATTCTGTTGAGAATGGCGGCAATCGGAATGTTGGTAGACCTTCTCTGAAAAATGTTAAAATTTTACATTATGATAATTATAAAAAACACACTTCAAAATTCTAAAATTTCTTTTTATTACAGTTATTGATCCTAAGGTAGGTACTGTATCCAAAATTTCAAATAAATTAATGTATTTTGTAGTGTATGTATCTATAAATTATATACTTTCTCTTTAATAAAAAAAATGGTCAAGTGCGAGTCGGACTCGCGCACGAAAGGTTCCGTACCATTATCTATGCAACATAAGGCACGTTATTAATAAATGAGCAAACAACATACACAATACTTAATTAATTAATTACTTAATTAATATTATTAATTACGTTTGTTGATGGGAGTAAGAAACGGTAAAAAAATCATGTTTTGTTGTATGGGAGCCCCCCTTAAATATTTATTTTATTTTATTTTTAGTATTTGTTGTTATAGCGGCAATAGAAATACATCATCTGTGAAAATTTCAACTCTCTAGCTATCACCGTTCTTGAGATACAGCCTGGTGACAGACGGACGGACGGACAGCGAAGTCTCAGTAATAGGGTCCCGTTTTTACCCTTTGGGTACGGAACCCTAATTAATTCCATCCTAAGGTGGTCTATAAGAGATCACAATATATGATAAGACCACGTATTGTACCTAGCTTAAGTAGTGTTTGCTAAAATTCATGGTAATATGCTAAAACTCAATGTTATGTGTTAAAACTCATTGTATGCATACAATAAAGAGAATTCGTTCATTCGTTAATCCGACTATTACAAGTGGGTAAAAGTCACAATCAAAGATTCCGTTACACATACGATAGATGGATGCGATATGATAGAAACAAATTTTCATTTTAAAAATAACAAATAATCTCCTCTTTCCTGATCTAAAATCAATTTAAAATAGTTCTTTATGTCTATTGTTTCTGAAAATAGACTCCTTTCAAATACCGAAATGGTAGATATAACCATTTCATTGCTTATAGCACTGTAAATGCATTTTGAATATTCCACAATATGAAATCTAAAATTTCCACCCATTTCGATGGTTAAGTGAGCCGTTTTCACAATCTCATAAAAGTATATTGCGAATATGGGTAATATTACTATTCTTATGGACAGATATTTCAAACTTCAATGTGAGGTCTAGCTATAGTGAATATGTAAGTTAGCAGCGAATTAATGATTTTATTATTACGAAAACTATAAACCGGGAATGTTTGTATGAATGTTTGAATAGATTTTAATAAATCTTGATTATATAAATTTTAATATATACTTAAACATTTATATTTAAACATCATTATAAGTATATACTTAAATTGATGATCATGATTATAAGTATATACTTAAACATCAAAATATGACATAGGCTAGGTATATACAGACCTATAATCACGCTAGAAATAAGGACAGGCAGTAAATAAAAACGTCGGTGAAACAGCCGACATTCAATAGTCAGTCATTCAGTACAATGCAAGAAATATTTATTTAAAATAGGTACTTCTCATCAGAAAAATGAAAACACCTGTTTCTTAGGTTAGTTTCCAAAATAATTTAATCGTTACAATACATAATCTTGGAAGGTGTCCCGAATTTTCTGTTGAAAAATAGATCATTATTTTTATTGTCAACTGAAATAAAATGCTTGAAGTTATTATGTTTGCCCGCGTAAAATTAGTAACGCATAAAGTGTGAAGATTAAGTAAATGGAATTAATTTAAGTCAGAAATACATGCAAAACAATAAATACTATTAGGTACTATATGTGTAAAAGAAATTCTGTCCATATATCGTTATTTCCCGCCAAAACTACTGAGAAAATACTATAGGTAAGTTACTTTTTTTTTCCGTATGGTGACGGATTAAGAATACAAGTGTCACCACCCCATCTCCTTCCAAGGGTGCTGTAAAAGTCAGCTAAGGGATATTGCACACAGGTAACATCGTCTGTGAGAGACGGAAAACTCGAAAATAAACCTTGTGCCAACACGCCTAGTCAGCGTGGTACAGTAGACCATAATCCCTCCCAAAGTGGAGGAGGCCCGTGCCCAACAGTGGGACGTAAATGGGCTGGAGAAGAAGTTACTTTTTAGGGTTCCGTGCAAAAAGGTAAAACGGGAACCTATTATGAACACTGCGTTGTCCATCCGTCCGTCTGTCAAATACCTTGTTCTGAACTTTCTTACTCAACTTTTGAATTTTCATACTTACTTGACAGTGCCTGTTAACTTGAATGGTTGTGTAGAATAAATGTCAAAGAAGAAGGCGGCCAAAGAACAGCCGACCACGATAATTGCATTCCTTGATGTTGATAACAACCAAAGAGCTTTCTTAAGACCCTTCTGGGATGTTGGCAATTTTACATCCTTGATTTTCTGTAAAGAAATACACAGTTAGGATGTAACTGACCACAAATACAATAACGATGTAATACAAGAGCGTAGATTCTCGTATATTTCTAATTGTAGCAAGAGTTATATGTAAGTGCAATAAATTCATGATTTGGGGTCGGCGCCACATGTCTCCATGTTACCGTGGGATTTTAGCTATTTTTTACGAGCCGCCTGCATGACGTCAACCCTCCTTGAGTACATGTGCAGGGAAAGGGACCTATGGAACACAGTTCCCTCGGTCAGTTCTTGTCCACTTCGCAGGTAAGACGGGAATAGTGGAATGGGAAAGTGACATTTGCATTCTATTCGTCCGTTACTCCACATACTAAAAATACCTTTATATTGACATAATAATGCAGTATTTGGCCATGAATAATCATGTTATATAGCACTCCGCAAGGTTATAGTCGCATTTAAACACATTTGTAAACTGTGTTAATTTGTTTGTTGATAAGCAGAATATAAGCGATTTAAGACATTATACCTATCCGTGTTCGATGGTAGCGGATTAAGAAGACATTGGTACAGATTCTGAGGCTAAAACTAAACATAACTAAAAAATGAAAATTGATAGTGTCAATTACACAATTTGGCAATGTTAATGGATTTTTTTTTATTAGAAAATATGTATATTATCGACTAACGATTTTAATTAATAAAAAGTGCACAACAAAATAGCCAGTTAATCAAAATACGCCATAGATGTTTTCATTTTTTGTTAAGTTAAATTTAGTTGTGCACGTAGAATTGGTACCATTATCTTTATTGATACATCACTAACTGCCGCACTCAGAGACATTTAATGGTTACTTAGGGAGCTCTTTAGTATTGATTTAAAAAAGTAAAAGTTAAGTTAAAACTTTTTTAAATCAATACTAAAGAGCTCCTTAAGTAACCATTAAATGTTAATGGTTACTTATGGAGCTCTTTAGTATTGATTTAAAAAAGTAAAAGTTAAGTTAAAACTTTTTTAAATCAATACTATAGAGCTCTTTAAGTAACCATTAAATGTCTCTGAGTGCGGCAGTTATTCGTATTTGACTGTAAGCCAATTAAGGAAAGAAGTAAGCACAAAATTAAGAGAGGTAGAGATCTTGATAGCGAATGCTATACGATCACACTCGATGATACTAGACTGAATATACCTCTTCCTATTGCATTGGTAGGCTGTAAATATCATTTGTCAGAAATATGCGTATGTAGTCTGTTTGTAGTAACAAACAGACTACATACGTTATTATTCAATTACTCGTATACGTATTATGCCTGTACGACATTTATTTACAAAGAACTACTAAGTTAGTCGTCGGATGCTAGCGATGCGCGACCACGACTAGAAGTACAAGAAGATTTTCACGTTGTCAAAATTAGACAAGAATATACTTAAGTTCTTTGCGCAACTTCTGCAACGTCAAGCCACGAGATTTATTATTTGAACGGCGGCGCTGTCGCACCGAAAGCAGTGCGGTTGCCACGATTACTTTTGCTTTCAGCTACAATGCAGCCCAATTTTCATAAAGGGAGGGCCGAATGGTATTATTAATACAATAACACAGGGTCGCTAGGAATCCACCGGCACTTAAAAAAATTATACTTTAATTTAAACTACAATGCAAAGGCCAGTAACAACTATGACAGAGACTTAATAATTTTACTTAAGTCCAGCCAAAACATTTTGTTCAAAAACTTTAAAAAATATTCTATGTAATGGATTGTGATACTATTAATCAACCAGTCTTTTTTGGGCACAAAATTGTTATTTTTTATACTTAACTTTAATATTAGAATACAACATTTTTAAGTTTACGTCATCTGTATAATGGATGTAACTGATCGTCATAATAATTACAAGTAACATTCACGTTACAACGTAGCGGCAAAATGTTTTAAGTCATGCGTGACCGCATTGCAATCACTTTGTTAGTAACTGGAGTATACGAATAATCGAAATAATTATAGTACCGTAAAAATATCAATTGGAAAATCAGCACTTTATATCATCGACCTAAGAAAACATGAATGAACCGTGTGTATGAGGATGTAAAAGAAAGAGTACCTAGTTAACACAGATATGACGTCTGAAGAAGACTATGGAAGAAAAAACCAGTGTGTTGCGCCGACCCTAAACAATGGGATAAGGACAGGAGAATAATGAATAATGGTAACGTAAAAATTACAATTTGAATCAGAACTCTCCCTCTCTGCAGCCTATTAACGTCCCATTGTTGGGCGCGGAACTTCTCTACTTTGGAAGGTATTATGGCGTACTTTGACGCGCTGACGAAGCGTGTGGGCACAGAGTTTATTTTCGCGTTTTCTGTCTCTCACAGAGGTTTTAATATGTGTTAAATATTCTTTAGCTGGTTTTTACAGCATCCTGGGAAGGAAATGGGGTGGTTAGGTACGATTGTATTTTTAGGCCGTAACAACACAGAAAATCAGGACAATCAATCATTAAATATTATATATTCGTAGATTGAACCCAATCTAATATAATGTACGCACTCCGATGAGGTTGGCAACAGTCGGCCAGAGTGGTGGAGCCTAATGGGAGGAAAACCAACGAACTATACGGGCACGATAGCACGATGTATCGTTCACCGATACAACTATCGGCATATTTCTATCGATACTACCCTCCAAATGTCTGTAAGGTCTTGGTCTTCTTGTCTGCTTCGGCTCGCACGAGGTTATTCTAGGTTATTCCTGTATTGTATGTTTGTTGGAATCCATTCTAAAAAGGCCAAGGAATCCTAATAATATTAAAAACACGAAAGTTTGCAAGAATGTATGTATAGGTAGATGTAAGGATGATCTTTCATGCAAAAACTACTAAAGGTATTTTAATGAAACAGCTTTGTAGTTTATACATTAGAATAACACAAATGATATGTATCATCCATCACTCTAAAAGCTGAGGAGCGGGCAGTAACTATAAAAGAGAGTGAAACTGCAAGCAGTACTTAGTCCGGAAAAACTTAAATAAAATACACAACACAATAAATAGCAATACTTACACGTAATACTAACAGTATAATAATACAAGATATTCCTAAACTACTGTCTGCTATCCTCGCATTTGGTATATTTGTTATAACCTGAAAAAGAAAAGATTCAGTTCATTTTAACGTACAACAACCAACTAAAAATACTGCTATATAAATTTAAAAATACGATAACAGACAATATAGATAATGGATAATACGAATATAGTGTAAATGAAGCCAAGTGTGTTTGGATCGTTTCAGATGGCGCTCTATAGTTACATCGCTAGAAAGGTGAAAATAGGATATAAAATATATCTTATACTATTATACTATAACTAGCTGAGCCGGCAAACGTTGTTTTGCCATACCAAAAAAAAAAGTTTGAAAAATAGATGTTAGCCGATTCTCAGACCTAGAGGATATGTACACAAAATTTCAGGAAAATCGGTCGAGCCGTTTCGGAGGAGTACGGTAACTAACACTGTGACACGGGAATTTTATATATTAGATATTATAAAGCGCTGAAGAGTTTGTTTGTTTGAACGCGTTAATCTCAGGAACCAAAGGTTCGGTTTGAAAAATTCTTTCAGTGTTGGATAGTACATTTATCGAGGAAGGATATAGGCTATATAACATCACGCTGCGACCAATAGGAGCGAAGCAGTAGTGAAAAATGTTGCAAAAGCAGGAAAAGTATTTTCTAAATTCCACGCGTTCGGAGTTGCGGGCAACAGCTGGTCTCTTATAGCTAGAGAGCTGAAAATTTTACAGTTTGTGATATATTAGTTGATGCAACAATAACAAATACTTGTCATCATCATTCGCCTGCCCTTATTGTATAGGGTCCCCTTAATCAGTGTATTTGGGGTGGGTTTGACGAATATATCATGACAATAACGGTACAGAACCCATCGTGTGCGAATCCAACTTGTATTTAACCGTTATTTTTTTTAATTTTGGTAAAGTAATAGCTATTTATTAGCAGAAAAGTCAAAATAAGCCGATGAAGTTTACTATCCTACTACTATAGGTCAAGGGCGAAAATGGCAAAATGAAATTTAATGAAATAACTGGATATTTTTATACTTGTAACTTGCTATATTTAAAGAGCTATAATTGTACCAAACTAGCTGTTGCGTGGAATTTAAAAATCTTCCTGTTTTTGCAAAATTTTTCACTATTGCTTCGCTCCTCTCGGTCACTGCGTGATGTTATATAGCCTTACTCGATAAATGGACTATCCAACACAAAAATAATCTTTAAATTCAAACCAGTAGTTGTTGAGATTAGCGCGTTCAAAACAAACAAACTTTTCAGCTTCATAATATTAGTATATTAGATTAACCCTTTACAAGAAACAGAAAACAGAGGTACAAATAGCGGCCTTATCACATAAAGTGATCTCTTCCAGGCAACCATGGGATGGAAAGAAAAGTTAGGAACTAAAATAAAGTGCGGCTGCAGTGTAGGTACAAGTAGATTAATGTAAAGGAAGAAAAAAATAAATACAACCTTAGCATACATAAACTACTTAAATACCGATAATCTAATATATAAAATTCACGTGTCACAGAGTTAGTTACCGTATTCCTCCGAAACGGCATGACCGATTCTTCTCAAATTTTGCATACATATTCAGTAGGTCTGAGAATCGGCCAACATCTATTTATCAAACCTTTTTTTTTAGTATGGCAGAACAACGTTTGCCGTGACAGCTAGTATCATATAAATACATAGTATAGATGTACTTGAACATTTAACTTTCAAGGACAGAACGGTATTGAATTTACTAATGACAAAAATGTCAAAACACATTGCGATATAAATAGCAAACTAATTAAAACCTTTACAAAAATTTATCCATCTTGGAATTGAATCTTTTAATAAGTAAACATAATTATGTGTATTTTTTTACCTGAAACCCTCCATTTCCCTAATTTAGAAACGCCCATTGTATAATTAGGACTTAATTATTATTTGCTGAAGCGTTTATTTTCATCGTAACGTTTCCATGAACGGAAAAATATCATACTGGATGAACTTACAAAAAAGCATTTTACACAAAATATAATATTTTTTTAATATTACAGAAAGTCGATCAGTTATTATATATTTTGGGAAAGCGAGGGCTAGGCCTAGCACTAATTCACTATCTATGCAGATTTGTTAGAAAAACCATCGAATAACAGTGTCATCAATTTACGGTATAAGGGAAGAAAATTGATGATGATGAGTAATTGTTGTTAGTAAAATCAACTGATATACATAAACTGAAATTTTCAGCTCTCCAGTTATTACTGTTCCTGAGGTACAGCCTGTTGACAGAGGGACCACGAAATCTCAGAAATAGGATTCCGTTTTATCTTTTGGTACGGAACCCTAATTATCACAAAAGTAAAGGAATACTTGTAGATGCAAGGCAAAGAATGACCCTCTACAGGTTTATTGGCAATTTCATGTATTCCCGTTAGGAGGCAAATATAAACTTACTTAGATTTACCTTTTGAACTGTGTCAATGAAACCGCTGGATTTGAACTGCAAACCAAGCAATCCCTTCAGTTGCGACACAGCAATTATCACGGATGTCGCTGAAGTGAAACCAACGGTGACAGGAACTGATATGAAGTCTATTAATACCCCTGTGCAACAAGACATACAAATTTAATGACTTTCCTTGACATTTAATATTATTATCAGTGTTCTGAAAACATGTGATCTGTCGCTTTGATCCTTGAAAGGATATTAATATTTATTTATTTTATTTATTTAATTAACATTTGGTTACATTTTATCTAGATTATATTTTAATACACTTACATTTAAGCTAAATTCACAGTAAGAATATTACATTTAACTTATTACATTTTAAACATTCGACTATCTAGCAAAGTATGCACTGATCTCCCATATAGGCTAAAGATAGCCTGTGTTTAGGAGACTCAGTTAAGCCCCATTGTGTATAGTAGGACATAATAATAAAATTATAGTAATGGTTTACACAATGTACACAAGTTATCACCTAGAAATAAATCATATTTGATACAATTTTTGTTTCATTACATAAGTACCTACCAATAATTTCAAAGCGTGTGTTTGTGTGTGTGAGCGAGCGTGTGGGTATGTGTATGTGGTGGAGTTTGCAGAAGGTGTGTATAACGTCCGTTAGTATGTGAGTTTATGTGCGACTGTGATTATGAGGGTAATATGAATGGGGATGAGAGCGGTGAGTAAGGATGACCCTGATCATTTTTATATAATTTCTCGGTTTCGTCATACGTGAGTTTAAGAAGTGCAGTGCGTAAAGCTTTTTTGCAATTGAAGTATGTTAGACCATATATAGGGCATAGTGCGTTTAAACTGTTGTAAAGAAATGGACCATTGTATATAAAGAATTTTTTAATAAAGGAAGTACGGATAGTTGGTATAGAGCAAATCTTGTCTCTTCGTCTTTTTGTTAATATCTGGAATGGTGTTTTACGGTGTTGCAGAAGAGTCACATGCAGGATATATTGTTGTCTTACGTTTAATACCTTCCAAATGCTATAGATTTCATTAGTAGGGAATAGAATAGGTTTAAACAATGAAACTTTCAGAATAGCTCTGTGTGCAATTTCAAGTGGCATTAGGTAAGATTTTGCTGCACCTCCCCAGCAGGAGATACAGTAGGTAAGTAAGGATTGGCATAAGGCGAAGTAGATTGTGCGAATTATTTTTTGGGATGCTACATGCCGAAGTATTTTGAATATAAAAATAAGCTTTCTTATACGTCCAGTTAGGGCGCTGATGTGTGGTCTGAAAGTTAGGTGTTGGTCTAGCATGACGCCTAAATATTTTGCTTCGTTAACAGCTAGTATGCAAGGGCAGTCACAGTCAAGAGCCGATGGCGTAGTGCAAGAATGAGCTTTAATTGATAGGTTGTTTATTGGTTGCGATTTGGAAGAGATTGTAAAGTTTATGAAGTTAGTTTTAGTGGTGTTTAAAGTTAGTGCATGAGTTGAAAGCCAGGATAGAGCTGTGGTGAAGCCGTTTTGAGCAATCAATTGGAGATCTAGCCAGGTATCGGCAAAAAAGGTAATAGTTGTATCATCAGCGTAGGTCACAATTTTAGCATTAGGGATGTTAAGGTTGCAGAGGTCGTTTATGAACACTAAAAAGAGTGTAGGCCCCAGGATACTCCCCTGCGGCACTCCGTATTCAATAGACGCCTCATCACTAACAAAATTATCTATTAAGATATACTGAGTCCGGTCTGATAGGTAATTCTTGAAAAGTTCGAGGGCATGGCCTCTTATTCCCACATTCTCCAATTTTCTCAGAAGTAAATGAAGAGGAACCGTATCGAAGGCTTTTGCAAGATCCATGAATACTGTCACGACTTTCTTGTTTTCATTAAGTTTGTCAGTGACAGTGTTTATAAGTTCATGGACTGCATCAGCTGTTGATTTCTTGCTGCGAAAACCGAATTGTTGTGGTGATAGAAGGTTATGGTGTTCAAGGTAATGCTTAAGGCGTTTGTTAATTAAATGTTCAAGAATCTTAGATAAAGAAGTAAGGATAGCTATAGGGCGATAGTTGTTAGGGAGGTTCTTATCTCCACCCTTAAAGATTGGATGGATGATAGCTTTTTTTAGGGATGTGGGGAAGACTGCTATTTCGAAACAAAGATTAAATATGTGAGTCAAAACAGGTGCAAGAGTACGAGAGTAACGTTGTAGGTACGTAGTAGATATATTGTCCCACCCGATTGCGGCGTTGTGCCTTAACGATTTGATAGTTGACGATACTTCAGCTGTATCTGTTGGTTCTAAAACGAAGGAATTTGGGTTTTGAGAAGAATTTATTGGAAAGAGAGGAGGAGTTTGAGTATTATGTTTAGAGTCAATGCTGTCAGCTAATTTTTTGCCAATATTTATAAAAAACTCATTAATTGCGTTACACGAGTCCAGGGGGGAGGGTTTATGTAGTAAAAGTGGAGAAGACGATATTTTTGATTTTGTGGTGTTTGTTATGGATTTAATGGTTTCCCAGAGCTTCTTAGGATTGTTACTAGATTTATTCAGTTCTTGAGAGTCAAATTGCCTTTTTAATTTACGAAGTAGAGTAGTGCAAAAATTTCTGTATCGCTTGTAGGTGATCTTATGAGTGTCATCCTCAGGGAATTGTTTAGTTTTTTTGTATAGATTGTCCCGATCACGTATACACCGCAGAAGGCCGGGTGTAATCCAGGGTTTTAGAATTACTTTTCGTGCTGGAATTTTGATACTAGATGTACACGCTGCAATAGAAGTTTGAGATATTCTTATAAATTCATTTATAGCATCATTGGGATCTGAATAAGAGTAAAGGTGACTGAAGTCCACATTATTCATAGATGTATCAAGGGCGTGATAATTAATTTTGGATATAACTTTCTGAGGACGAATATAGGGTTCCTTAAATTTAATTGCTATTAACGATGAACCGTGATCAGTTACTGTGGTATTGTAAATAAGTGTCACTGTTTTAGACTTAGTGTGTAAAAATGTGTGATCTAAACAATTGGTGCCTCTGGTAGGAAGTGTGTGTGAGGGGAGAAAGCCATAGTAAGCCAAGGTGTTGAGGTATTCGTGTGAGCGTGTGTCAGTGGTATCCGGCTGAATGTCAATATTAATATCACCTGTTATAATAGTGGATTTGTAACTGCTTAGCTTAGAAAGAATAGAACCAAGTGTCATGAGAAACGTGGAAATATTATCACTAGAAGGTGAACGGTATATACATAGGATTGCGGTATTACTACCTAATTTCAAAACAAGACCTGAAGCCGACAAGCCAAATTCGATTTCTTCAGAAGAGCATAAAATGTCTGACTTAACATATGCTACTACACCATCACTCTGATTTATGTGCTTCGTTGTAGTAAATACAGTGTAACCATCCAAATTAGGAATGCTCAGGTTACTAGAACAAGCGAGCCAGCACTCGGTCAGGACAATAACGTCGCACTTAACCGAGATACGGTGCAGCAGCACTAATAGGTTCGCGTAGTTGCAATTTAAAGATCTAATATTTTGAGTAAGGATCTTAAGGTATGTGTTTGTATCTTTGATAAATGTGTGAGTGAGTTCTGGTGTACATACATATGCTTCTGATACAGAAAATTTGTCAACACTTTCAATTAAATCATTAACATTATTGAACATATTTGAAGTATAAGGTAATAAACAAGCTGGGTGGTATAGTACGAGTTAGGCAATTTACTAACTTTGCATCTATTATAAATATGGATTTGTAATTCCATGCATCTATGTAATGGAATTTTCGGAACGTGATTTTTACCCTTATTAACATGCAAGTTTTGCACGCTTATAAGGGACCTAGTTTCGTTATGTTGCCGCGATTTTCTGGATCTGAGTAGATTAAGTCAGTATTTGCATTGTAATTTTTTTTAAACTGTATGCAATATAAAAAATGTGTTGTTAAATATTTCTATGGATTTTGACTAGAAAATAGTTGTCTGCGACTACCAACCAAATTCATAGAAAGTTCTGGCCTGATCAAACCATCCGTGGAATGGTTTTTTATTTTTTATTTATTTAACTAAATTAGGATTAAAGCTATGCTGATGCTTCCATCGGGAGACAGTAGGCAGATGAATAATGTTTACCAAATAAATTGGGAGAGAGTAAGCCGATGAATAATGTTTCCCAAATAAGGCAATTATGTTTATAATCATTTCTGTCTTTGTGGCGTAAACGTTAGCATTACAACAAAAGATACAAAGGAATAATTCTTCAAAGTGATGTGTTCTTTGTTATCCAACAATTAGACCAATTAGTGAGTTTCACCGTAGATGTCTTTATGAAAATGCCTCACAAGAAGTGAATTATGTTTTTATGAAAATAAAAATGGATGATATTTTTAAAGATATGTTGCTCATGGTTGGAAAATCTAATTATGAGTATGTAATATTAAAAGAAACAAATAATTTTAATCCCTTTTACGTATTTCATTCGCAAAGACGTGTGTGTGTGTGTATATGCATACCATAGCCGAGTCTAACTTTATGCATAAATTGGATTCGTCGAACAAATAGCCTTTGAAGGCCTTGGATTTCTGTGAGCGAGCCACTTGACAAAGTGGAAAATATAATCTGAATGTTACTCGTCCGGTATATTTTCAGCATTCATTAATACCAAGTATTAAGAGTCTAGATTGAGTAAACTACAACAATAATTCTAAATGCAACCGGTATGAAGTTGAAACAGATCAAATTCATTTCCTAGTTAACTGATTAAAGAGTAAGATTTGACACGTTATAACTATAAAAAATACAACGTAATTCAAACAATCGCTAAAATCGGTTCTATTATTACTATTTGTTTCTTTCAGTAGATTACACGCCTGTCATAACAGAAGCACCTAATCATTGGCGAAAAAGTATGAGAAAATATCAATTAGATTGCCAATGATAGATTTAAAACTAGGATAAATCTAAGGCAACATAAAACACTTGATACGGAATATAGGAAAACCGAATTTTAACCTAATTACAAACACAATGTTTAGAATAATAGAATCCCATCTCGGTCTTTTACGAGATAAAATTAATGAGCATGCGGTGAAATAAACACGATACTATTGAATAATTAAACTGATCGCGTAGTCAATACTGAATAGGAATTTGATAACGATAGAGAGATAAGTTTTGAGCAAACTAACGCTATCTTTACATTGAAAGCTAAATTTACGAATTACAGAATTATTAAGGGCCTACATCAATATTATCGTATATCATCGCCGACACGTACATATTAACACAGCCAGTAGGCACTGAAAATGAAGAATTAGGGATACTTTTCCTATTTACTCAAAATCTACTAAATATATTTTAATTCTGATTTACGTGTTTCTATATATGATAGTTACTTATGTTTTTAAAGTTATTTCATTAGTAAATACGCGATAATAGACCGACAAATGAAAAAAATAAAAAATTTGAGAGGTTGTTTCGCCAAGATTTTCTATCGAGAAAACTTTTTTCAATCGTGTTTCTGAGTTTATGCGATCCTAGATAATATATTGAAAAAACATATACTTAAAAATTAGAGCTCTAGCCATTTAATCTAAAGAAACAATGAAAACTTCGTACATAGAAAAATGCACGAAGCTATTTTGGTATCCTCTTAACGAGCTTTATTAGGCCCAATTCATACAATTAGGGGATTTACTATGATGAAGAAACTATAGTATTATCTAGTATACAAATAGGAGTATATTTGATTATTTAAGCTTTACTTCAGATATGTCGTGAATATCAAAGATATCTTCTGTAAAAACAACTTATATAAATTGACAACCTAAATAATGATATTAATTTTCGAAACCGCGAGATATTATTTCAAAAATTTGTGAATAAAACAGGTTCACAGTGCACAGACCACATGCTGGTTTTAGACGTAAAGCACTACAGTACTCAGACTGTAAAGTCGTTTCAAAGATACAATTTTAAGGGTTTTTGAGCTGTGGACGTAGGGAATGGCGTTTATATAACTTGGACTCGGCAAGACATATCCTGGGTAACACAAAAAGTGCTAAGACATGGCGACGTGACTTACAATTTCCAAAATCCTTAAACATTACTTTGATAAAAATTTTGCTGATGCCCGCGATTTATTACGCGTGAAATTTAGAAAAAAATTCCCCGTTTTTGCAGCATTTTTCACTTATGCTTAGGTCCTATTGGTCGCAGCGTTATACTATATAGCATATAACCTTTCTTGATAAATGTACTAACCAACACTGCAAGAATTTTTCAAATCAGACCTAAATCGGACAGAAATTCTTGAGTTTAGCGCGTTCAAACAAACTCATCAGCTTTGTAATGTACTAGCTGTTGCCCGCGACTTTGTACGCCTGAAATTTAGAAATTAAACCTTAACAAACAGAAGTTTACTATGACAATCGATAGATGGCGTTGTACCGTTTTTTTTTTAAATCGCGCTATAGTTTCGTTCGACACATTAACACCAAAGCTTGACAAAATTGCTATAGTGTCATCAGCCCGTTTTTCGCATTGTGGTCCCGAATCGAAAATCTAGGCTGTGAACCTATTAATAAAATTCTTAAAACTAAATATCATGTAATTAGAACTGTTCAAATATCAGATAGGTATCATATTACCAACCATTATAAAGCAACATAATATACATAGGATTAAATTTAATAAATAGCATAATGAACTCAATTGTGGTGCCTACTTAAAGTATCGAGGCAGGAGTTCAATTTAGGCAAAACAAAAGGAAAATTATTAAACGACTTACATAAACCTTTACATATTAAAACAGGTAAATTGTATGTATTGTGGTATTGTCCGGAGAGTAAAATCCTTTTACATTATGTTCAAATTTTAGATAATTGAATGTAACATAGATTAAGCTTGTTATAATTTACTTATCATTAAAATACAAATGCTCTTGTAAGTCCATTGTCTTTGGTAGAATACATAAACAAAAAATAAATGATATTATGTTTGTATTTACACAAATATTCTTCTGATAAGCGTCCCATTATAGGGCATTAGGCGTTCTCCAAGTCACGGCATGGTTCAGTTACTGATCAGAAGTTGGTATAAGGATTCGAGTTTTCCATATTACATAGACGATGTTAGCTGCTTATATTTATCTTTAAACAGAGGCCTATTTACCCTAGGGCCATAGGGGACATGACCCGGGGCGGCCAGCCTGAGAAGGGCGGCGAAAGCCTTCAAGTTTAAAATTTTGCTCTATTTCTATTAATTAAATTGGCCCGGGGCGTCAAACCAAATGGCCCGGGGCGCTGATTTTCAAAATACGCCTCTGTCTTTAAGAACTGAAGAAATATAGTTAAAGTCGCTGTCTACTTCTTTTCGTCTCTGTCTTACGTTCCTTAGATAAAGTTATGCGGCATAACTCACTTTTAACTTAGTTGTACCTAGAATAATAGTCAAACCTAGTTTTTTCTCCTCTCTCTCCTCAGGCCATTAACGTCATACTGTTGGGTACATTCCTCCTCCATTTAGGGAGGGATTAATTATGGTCTACTGTGCCACGAAGACTGGGCGTGTTGGCACAGGGTTTAGTTTCGAGTTTTCTGTCTCTCACAGACGATGATATCTGTTTACTGAGCCTTAGCTGGCTCTTACAGCACCCTGGGAAGGACATGGGGTGGTGACACTAAACTTGTATTCTTAATTCGTACCACACACGGATTAGTCATAGTAATCTAGTTTTACCTAATATTAATTAACACAGGCATGATATTGTTATCTATAGTCTATACTAATATTATAAAGCTGAAGAGTTTTTTTGTTTGTTTAAACGCGCTAATCTCAGCAACCTCTGGTCCGATTTGAAAAATTTTCAAATCTTGCCTCTTTATAATTAGTATAGATTATAATACATTGTCATTATTTATGTATGTATGTCCATAAGTGAGCTTATTATCTTCAAAACTACGCAACGGATTTTGATGCGGTTTTTTAATAGATAGCGAAGAGGATGGGTTTATATTATGCTTAGTTTTTAAATACCACGAGGTAAAATTTTGGAAAACGGTTAGATTTTTGTATATTTCAATATTTAGGTCTAGCTATAACTGCAAAACGCGTATACTTGACAAAATTCAGGACAAATAACACCTACCATAACAAAAGTCTGAGCACCGTCTAATTTTGAAAAATTTGCGCTAATCATAGGCTATTTATATACGAAACAGTAAAGCACAAAAGACAAACAAAGCGTAGGTGACATTGAAAAATATTGTTCCATAAATTACTTGCGTCCATATCATTATTATTGAAGCTTTTTTTATATACCTATAAGCATAAATTGATCATTAGATACTGAATAGACGAATTCGTTAATTTAGCCATAGGATACCAAATAACATAGACCTTCACCCATTTGCTTACCGGATGTTAGAATATAAGTACTTTATGTATATCCAAGGCATTATCCACATTGGTAATATCTTTAGTTATGATAAAACAAAGTCGTTATTTCATATCATTATAATATTGTTATTTTTGTATGTATGTCCGTATGTGAGCTTATATTTTCAAAACTACGCAACGGATTTTGATGCGGTTTTTTTTAATAGATAGAGTGGTTCAAGAAGACAGCTTTTTTGTATAATTTGCTTAAGTTTGGTGCATATTTAAAATTCTACGCGTACGAAGTTGCGGGCGACGGCTAGTAAGAATATAGATATCACCACCCCATCTGCGTTCCATACTAAAAGAGCCACCTGAAGGAATACAAAGACTAAACAGACAACATTGTCTATGAGAGATGCCAACACGTCATCAGCACGGCTCAGTAGATCAAATATCCTCCCAATGCAACATGGAGGAAGTATGTTTCCGGCAATTATCATAAGTAGAAAAAAGAAAATATCCAAAAATAGTTTTCGTCAAATGATCTGTAGTGATTTCACAGAAAACGTAATTTTTAGATAGGACTAACACGTTATCGCAACGAATTTCATGGCGCTTACAATATATTGACTGCGCAGAAATTAAACTATATAAAATAAAATGACTTACCTAAATGTAAAACTCCCATACAAAGTTGTACAAATCCTGATAAGAAGCACAATAAAACAGCATAGTCCGCATTTCTACCTTGTATTTGTTGATATGTCATTAAAGCTAATAGTGCTGTGGGTCCCAAAGTAATATCTTTGCATGATCCAAATATTATGTAGACGAAACATCCCATAAACGATGAGTAGAGACCGTCCTGAAAAATTTACAATCATGAGTGATTCAAAGTTCGAACCGGCAGAACTGTTGTATACTTATTACCAACTTTGAAATATTTACCAAACAAAACATGATTGTAACATAGAGAGGAATTGAGTAAATGAGTAAATTTTGTTATACAATTTTAACGTAGTTTTTGTGTATCTTTTGATACAGTTTTCCTCTTATTGTATCTTAGATTTAACAAATCGGTTTATCTATATTTATTAAGGGTAGGTTTGAACATTGAAGTTCATTTGGACTGATAGAGCACTGTGTATACTAATTTAGTAGCAAGCCTAGCCATCATGGACCATTATCGGAACTTTTCGATCTCTTTCTAATAGATAAGCTGCCCTACTGTTATAAAATAAAGTTTTACATCGTGTCTGTCAGACTGACAATCGCGGCGGTGTTCTGTGTACTGTCACAACATATTTACAAATTACTTAACAGATTTTTCATGTAGTTTTCACCAACAGACAGACAATTCATCAAAAACGCTGTCTGTGCAACACTAGGGCAAATTACGTTATGTTTTTTTTTATTTTACTGTTGGTCATTTAAGCATGTACCAAAAATTATAGGCTTACCTGTGGACTAAGCCCTGCTAATGTAGCATAGGCTAACGCCTGTGGTATGACAGTAAGTCCCACAGTGATGCCAGCAATCAAATCAGCAATGGCCTTTTCTGAATTATATTCTGGCAGCCATTTTGTTACAGGAAGACGTTTGTGTAATATGCGCTTGCACTGTGATTGTCTTTTTGTTCGAAGCTTAGACGGAGATGACATTGTTTCAACTGTTGACAAAGAAATAAATTTAGTAAATTATATTATTAGCAATTAGTATGCTTTGATGTTTTAATAAGTTAACCTAAGCAAAAAGATCATCAGAAGTGGGATTTGAATTAAAGGGCTCGGATTATCATACCTAAACTCATACATTATTTGATTTAAATATATCTGTTAATTATAAAAGAATAACAGATACACTGGTAATTTAAACTAATATCATAAAGAGGTATAGTTTGTAATAGCTATGTAGAGAGTGATTTCCGAAAATAGTGCTCCCATCCTTAAGCTTTTTCCACTAATATAAGTACCACACTACCATAATACCTACTATAAAAATAAAAATATTATAAAAATGTGCGTTAAAGAGAACGAAGTAGTGAGCAATATACAATCTAATAAATAATTTATAGCACTTAACGACATTGAGAACTCGTCAAAATTTTTAAATTACAAGCCAATAACAGCAGATATTTGGATATGTAAATAACATCACGTTTTCCTTTCATTGGGAAACTAATTTTACTATTATAATGAAACGAATAAAACATATAAAGCAAATACATAAAGTATATCATTATTGAATACAATACGGAACATAAAAAGTTTACTGTAGCCAAGTTATTAAATTTTAATGAGCTTGCTACTGTTATCAAACTGTACAAATTAGTATAACAAATAGTCTGCTTAATTTCATTTAAAATACGAATATTAAAGTAGGTAATAAAGTAATTTGCAAAATTAATTCATTTCACTTGTTACTTATTTCTTAGTAATAAATAAATACATCGTATAAGTATTAAATATATTATGTCGACAGAGACTGGTATCTGTTGTAGATAATAAACCTGTGTCCTGAGTAACAGATAATCAGGCCCTCGCTCCTTGTCATCAAGACACGCTTATATAACTTCAGTATGTATCTATCAATGTATTAATCTATATAACGGAATCTTTGAAATTGATTTTAACACACTTGCAGTAGTCGGATTGATCTGAAATTTTGCACATATATCAATGAATGATGACAATTTTTTTAGTTTTTGAATCTAAGTAGATTTTTATTATGTCAATGATATTTAACCAGATTGTCTGGTAGATAATTATTTTAGCATTAAGTTCGCTTAATATACAAAAAGTGCCAACATCTTCAAAACTACTATTTTGATGTTTTTTTTTTAAATGATAGAATGGTTCAAGAGGATGTCTTTTTTATATTATTGTTAAGGTTTAGTTTCTAAATACAACGCATACGAAGTTGCGGGCGACAGCTAGTTAATAAATAAATAAAACGCATATAGTAAGGTTCACGCGCTGAAAAGATGATCAGTCTTGATATTTGTATATACAAACTATTAAGGTTTGTTATTATAAAAACAACACAAAATATTTAGATTAATAATATAATTTTCTCAAGAAGCTTACGACTTCAAGGTTGTGAAAATCTTAAAAGATAATAATTGAATTAATTTAAGGCCATACAAGAAATATTTTCTACAACAGAAAATAAAGAAAACATGTGTAAATGTTATTAGGTATCTAATTTATTCTCGGATGTTTTTGCTGTCCAGGGACACATTGATACAAAAAAAAATATGTCATTATTTGTCACAATTTTTTTTTTAAAAATTCTTCGCCAATTTAATTGATGGCAGTTCTAAGTGATTCCTAAATTGGTTATATTTTGAACGTTTTTACGGAACACCGAGTTTATCAGGGCGTAACAAATTAATATAGTGTTGGATATAGTTATTTGCTTAACACAGCATGGTAACAGTTCATATATCAATAATATTCTTTACCGCTGTCGATATTTCTCCGATTGATTGAGTGACACAATGTCTTCGATTCATTTGTTTAAATATTTGTGCTGTATCATTGGCTATCATGCTACTGTTGCCTCATATTGTTTTATACCTATATATTTTCACGAGATTGATGTACTTGTCCAGCCCATTTACGTCCCATTGTTGGGCACGGGCCTCCTCCACTTTGGGAGGGATTATAGTCTACTGTGCCGCGCTGACCAGGCGTGTTGGCACAGGGTTTATTTTCGAGTTTTCCGTCTCTCACAGAGTGTGTTATCTGTGTGCAATATCCCTTAGCTGATTTTTACAGCATCCTTGGGAGGAGATGGGGTGGTGACACTTGTATTCTTAATCCGTCACCACACGGAGTATTGATTGACATACTTATAATTTATATCAAACTTACAGGAAACATAAAACATGTCTTAAACTATGACAGAGTTAAGAATAGCTATCACGTTAATAAATGAAGTAGAGATGTCGATAATAATAAAATAATTAACTGGTCGTGGCCCGCAGTTTCACTTGAGCATTTATTGAACTTATGATATCGAGGCGTATAAATAAATACATGCTCACCGATACTCAGGCCTATCCGATTTGTACACAAATTTTCATAAAAGAATATGTAAAGCCGTCTAAGGACAGTTTGGCAACTATCACCGCGAGTTTTTTGTTAATAACATTAGACTATGAATAATTATTTATATTTAAAAAAAATCTTTTAGTCATGATATTATGATATGAGTTCCATTAGACATTTTATTTGTGAATTCGGATAGCGAATATGGAGTTAATAGGTCAAATCACCCTTTCCAAGTCTTTAATAGCGCTCCTGCAGAGAAAATTAGGGTGGTTGATTTAATTTAGTACCCTTTGTGTCCCACACTTCCCAATTCCACAATAAAAGCTGCCCTCCAAATATGGCCGGTCGCAACAAAGGATCCAAATAGTTACTATATATAAAGATGGCGCAGTTATTATTGGTCTTATTATAAGAATTAACCAGTATTTGTGGTAATTCTGTTGCACCAAAAACTAAAATTCTACCGATTTAGCTATGTTTTGGTTTAATAGCCATTACACATTTATCTAAGTTCTAAAATTTGTTTTAGACATTCTCTTCAGGTAACGAGTTTAGCTAACATTACCGAATTATTCGCACAAGCAATTTAGGATTATGGGGGTTGGTGTTAAAAACAAATGCCGAAAGTTCTACCAAAAACTAAAATTTTGCACTATTAAAATAAGATGAAATTTTGCCTTTGGTGCTTTTTTTGTTGAACTTTCCCAAAATTCAATGGAGATTTAGAAACCTACGCCCGTGGCATTAATATTGTTTTATTTTGGTTTAGCTGTGCCAGCAAAATTGGCACCATTATCCATTGTTACCAATTATCACTGGGTTATTATGTTTTGTATATGAGATAACGAAAAGACTGCAGAGTCACGTTTATATGTAACGATTGTTACTATAAATAAGTCGTTATTAATAATTTATTTTCAAAATAATATATCTTTAAAGAAAATATTTATAAATACTAGTTTTCCTTGTTCAGAATATTTCAATCTACCTATATATTATACTATTAAAGCTGAAGAGTTTGTTTGGACGCACTAATCTTGGGAACCACTGTATCAATTTTAAAAATCCTTTCATTGCTGGATAGTACCTACATTTATCTAGGAAGGCTATAGGATATATAACATCACACTGCAATTAAAAGGAGCGAGGTATCAGTGAAAAATGTTGCAAACACGGAGAAATTTTTGTTCTAAATACCACTCGTATGAAGTCGCGGGCTACAGCTAGTCTATTAAATAAATAAATATAAATATTCATGGACATTTCACACAATGTCCTCTGGTCCCAAGCTAAGCTTTTAAGCTTGTGTTATAGGTAACAGAAAGATGTCATTTCATTACTATTTAGAAAGACTCGGATTTTTTATATTATTGCCTTGTCATTGTCCTTAATAAATGTGCATAATATCAGATCAATTTAATATTTTGCAGGGGGTGAAAATTACTTTACAAAATTCCATTATAAACATCAATAGATATGAACGAAGCTAATAAAATCTTGTATCTGTAAGCGATATTAAGTCAACGGAATGATAGAAAATTTGAAATAGACGATATTATATATATATATATAGAAATATATATAATGTATTATATATAATATATAATATTATATATAATACATATAATATATATAATATATATATAATATATTATATATATATAGAAATACATCATCAGGCTGTATCTCAAGAACGGTGATAGCTAGAGAGTTGAAATTTTCACAGATGATGTATTTCTATTGCCGCTATAACAACAAATACTAAAAATAAAATAAAATAAATATTTAAGGGGGGCTCCCATACAACAAACATGATTTTTTTACCGTTTCTTGCTCGATACTAATAACGTTGCCTTATGTTGCATAGATAATGGTACGGAACCCTTCGTGCGCGAGTCCGACTCGCACTTGACCAATTTTATTTATAACTTATCAGGAAGTACTATATAAATTAGTTTTAAAAAATTCAATAGACTACGTGCATTGAATAAAATAGTTTACCATTACAAGACTATATTATACACTTAATTCTTAGGGAGTATAAATAAAATAGATTGTATAAATTCAAGTAAGTTCTGTAAATTAATATGGCGTGCAATAAAGAGTATTTTATTTTAATTATTTTATTTTATAAATATAATAAATAGATTTAGTTAGTTTTCAAAGTTTAAAATAAACTATAACAAAATTATATGAATGGAGCAGCTGGATTTTTGTAAAACGATGTAATAAATACAATTCATTTATAATTGACAAATTTTATTCCTTAGAATCTTTTTTAAACTACATTTCCAAACTTAAGTAAGTACGAAGAAGAAAAACATTTAAAAAACTGGGCTAATAATTAACATAATATGTGACAAGACGAGGGGGTTTGCAAACTAGGAAGGGTCGAGGAATGACCTGTTTACGATGTTTGGTGCGTGGATGATAGCGAGATTAGCATATGTCTACAAAATAAATACACATCAACGTGAGACTAAAAAAAATTGGTCAAGTGCGAGTCAAAAATCATGTTTGTTGTATGGGAGCCCCCCTTAAATATTTATTTTATTTTATTTTTAGTATTTGTTGTTATAGCGGCAATAGAAATACATCATCTGTGAAAATTTCAACTCTCTAGCTATCACCGTTCTTGACATACAGCCTGGTGACAGACGGACGGACGCACGGACGGACGGACGGACAGCGAAGTCTCAGTAATAGAGTCCCGTTTTTACCCTTTGGGTACGGAACCCTAACAAACGAAACATCTCCGTTAGTTTTCCATTCCATTGACAGAGCACAAGCCTCCTTCACTTTAGGAGAGAATTTGGTCCACCCTGCCACGCTAACTAGGCGTGTTGGTTTAGTTACGAGTTTCCTATCTCTCATAGAGGATTCTACGACTTGTTTTGTGACTTTTGTAGTTTTAATCTATCACCACATGGACATGAAGCATCATAATAAATAAATGTAGGGCTGTCTCTTACCTATTTGAGGGGACACTAGAGGTCCTGGGCGCATTTGTATACGTCTATGACCTATTAGATTAAGATAGAAAATTATAATTGAGTAGGGACTAGGTGGCCCTAATAATTGGGAGGCCCTGGGCATGTGCCTAGTGGAGAAGAGGGACCTGACAATGTGCGGCTTAGGGCCACTTGTATTCTGCGGCTCTCTGCCATCCTAACGACTAGAATATATGTAGTATATGAAAAAACTTTTTCAATTATCGTAAGTAACGAAAGGGTAAGAATATGGAAGGAATCTATTACTGTCGATTTACCTGTCGAGTGTTGAGTACTAGGGGTAAATTAGCAATTAGTGTGCGGCGCCTTGAGGCGTAAGGTGGTAGGTTCGTCGTTAATATCGACCTCGGGCTTGTGTTAATTTGCAGTGGTATGTTATGTGGGTTACCCACACAAAACAATGTCGCTACATCGCTTTGTTATTTGCTCTGTGGATTTAACCTATTATTTGGGTAAATTGGATTTTGAATTTACATTGCCATTATTTTGAGAGATTAATCAGAAAGTGTACTAAGTTCGACTGTGGCTTTTGAATTTTAGATATATAAATATTGTTACGAACACACAAAACACAAAGGAGCTAGCGCCATCTAGCAGCAACTAGTAAAACCAATTAAAGAACCGAACAGAGTGAAACCCCTATTAGATACTAGATGGCGTTAGAGGAACTACCAACTACGAGTACATGCCCGAACTTTCTAGAAACATTCGTTCCGGGCGATCACGTTCGCACACAGTCGGGAACATTCTGGAATAGTCTGGAACTCGTCTCGGCGCATATAAATAGCGGCAGGGAGGCGAGCCCGGGCAGTTCAGTTTGAGCTACGAGAAAGGCGACTTCGAGAGCGAAAACAAGTGATCAAGAGTGATACCAGTGAAACCTACGACTTGGCTACGATCTAGGACATTGTTAGTGCTTAGTGTTTGGACCTAGTGCTTAGTGTTTGGACCTAGTGCTTAGTGTGTAACTAGTGCTAGTGAATAAAGTCTTCAAAAAGAGTCAGCAGGTCTTTCTCTCCAAATCCTTCGAACCCTAGCACGTAACAACTGGTGTCGGAAGTGAGGTTTGGAGATGCCATTGACTCCGAGAGAGGACTTCGAGGGCGTCAGGACAAGGGCACAACGAGCTGCGGAGGCCACGCCCGCTGTGGACCAAGCCCCGCCCACTGGCCCCACCTACCAGGCCCCGCCCACCGACCACGCCCCCTTAGACCCGCCCACTGGCCACGCCCACCACGCCACGCCCACCGACCACGCCCACCGGGCTCCGCCCACCCAGGCCCAGGCTCCGCCTACTCAGACTCAAGCCCCGCCCACTGGCCCCGCCCACCTTGCCACGCCCACCACACCGGCCACGCCCACTAGACAAGCTCCGCCCACTGGATCCGCCCACCTTGCCACACCCACCACACAGGCCACGCCCACTAGACAAGCCACGCCCACCAGCGGCACCGTTGCGTCAGTTCCTCAAGTAGAACTTCAATTAGGAAGTTTAATTGAACTGATAGAACGCAAGTTCGAGTCACAAGAACGCAAGCTCGGCGCTTTGCAAGAATCACAAGAGCGCAAGCTCGAGTCACAAGAACGCAAGCTCGGCGCTTTGCAAGAGTCACAAGAACGCAAGCTCGGCGCTTTGCAAGAATCACAAGAAAAAGTGCTTTGTGCTATAAATGATGTCAGTAACACAGTGATTAAGCTTCGAAAAGATGTCGACGTAGTGGAAGAACGAGTTACCGGGTTAGGATTGGATGTCGAAAATGTGAAAACCGGCCTCATTGAACTACAGAAGAAAGTAGTGCGCCTTGAAACCACGGGAGTTGCGATCTCTAGTGGAACTATCGGAGTGGCACAAGGACCAAGAGTGAAAGTTCCGCCATACGACGGCACTACTTCCTGGAACGCTTATCGTCAGCAATTCCAGACGGTTGCTACTACCAACGGATGGACGGAAGAACAATGCTTGACCGCTCTCACTGTTGCGCTCAGAGGGCAAGCTTTGTCGGTCCTGGAAGCACTGCCACATACAGGAAATGGGTTCCAAGACCTGATGGAGGCACTTGAATCCAGATACGGGGAGCGACACCTGGAGCACGTGTTCCGTGCCCAACTGCGTGACAGAGTCCAACGCTCAGGAGAAGGACTACAACAATGGGCGTTGGAAATTGAAAAACTCGTCAGGAAGGCACACCCAGGAGCCGACACCAAGATGGTAGACACGAATATTGTTCAAGCATTTGTCGACGGAATCAAAGACCTGGAGGTCAGAGCTGCAGTGAGGCTTCGTCACCATACCTCGCTAAAGGAAGCATTGGCGCATGCTTTGGAGGTCGAGGCTGTTCGTTATGACATACGGCATACCCATAAGATCCGCGAGGTCTTTGAGGAAGTCAAGGAGGTTAAGGCCCCTACGAAGAAAAGTTCTGGAGCCATGTGCTACAAGTGCGGCGAGAGGGGCCATCTTCAGCTCAACTGCCCGCAGAAGGAAACCCAGATGGAAAGGATGAAAAGGATCGAGGAACAAATAGAGGTTCTGAAAAAGCAGGGGGCTTTGTCCCTTGCCCGGGATCAGGGAAACGAATAAAAGCCAGGACTAAGGGGCGAGTGCTGGCTGACGCGGAGGGAGCCCCGATAACTGTTATCTCTCAGGCATGCAGCGGAAATAGTCTTGCGATTCAGGGGACTATTAACGGGACGGATTGCAAAATGACTCTGGATACAGGAGCCTCTAGAACAATAGTGAACCCAAATTTGGTAAAAACCGCAACGGGACACAAGAGGAGAATTAACTGTCGGCTTCTTACTGCCTCCGGTCAGCCAATACCCGTCCTGGGAGAAACGTCAGTTACGATGTATGTAGGGGGGTCCTCATACTCTCATAACGTAATCGTGGCTGAGATTGTGGATGATTGCATCTTGGGTTTGGATTTCATGAAGAAACACAACTGCAGAATTAATGTCGCTGACGGAGTTTTCAAGTGTGGTGAAGAAGAAATCTTCATTCTTGGAGGCGCCTGCGGGAAAGTCGCATGCGTACAGAAAGTCATCATACCTGGACGAGCGGAAGCTCAGGTACTGGTGGAACTGCCGCCAGCTGGAAAGAAAAAGTCAAACAGATGCGTGTTGATCGAAGACACACCTACCAAGACATCGTCACAAAAACTGATGACGGCGAGAACCCTTGTTAGTGGAAGCAGTAACGCTGTGGTCAGGGTTTTGAATCTTGGTGATCGCGAGATCTGCTTGAACAAAGGTGACGTCATCGGAAAGTGCGAGGAAGTTGTCTGGATGAAAAAGTGTAGTTCGATAACAGGCGCAGACTCAGCAAACAGCAATAACTACGGTTTAGTGACTAAGCTACTCGATGACTGTAAGAGTAATCTGACTTATTCGCAGAGCATGAAAGCTAAGAAGTTTTTGCAGCGCTACGCGAATATCTTCTCCAGTCAAGAAGGGGACCTTGGAAGAACGTCGATGGTTCAGCACAGGATAGATACCGGAAGCGAGAGACCAATTCGTCAACGAGCAAGACGGATACCAATTGCAAAGGAAAAAGAAGTTGAAGGCCTTTTGGAGGACATGAGAAGGAATAAGATTATTGAACCGTCTACAAGTCCGTGGTGCTCACCTGTTGTATTAGTGAAGAAGAAAGATGGTAGCACGAGATTTTGTGTGGACTATAGGCGTCTCAATGATGTGACTAAGAAGGACAGTTACCCGTTACCACGAATCGACGACACTTTAGATACCCTGAGTGGCATGAAATGGTTCTCGACCCTAGACCTGAAGTCTGGCTACTGGCAGGTAGAAATTCATCCAAAAGACAAGGAGAAGACAGCTTTCTCGACCGGAAAAGGTTTATGGCAATTTAACGTCATGCCCTTCGGATTGTGCAACGCACCTGCCACATTTGAGCGACTCATGGAGTGTGTACTGGCAGGCTTAGTTGGAGAGGCTTGCTTAGTCTACTTGGATGACGTCATAATTGTCGGCCGCGACTTCGAGGACCATTTGCGAAACTTGGAGCGAGTTTTCGCCAAAATAGAGGGAGCCAAATTAAAGTTGAACCCGGAAAAGTGTCATTTATTCAGGAGCAAGGTCAACTATCTCGGCCATATTATCTCCAGTGATGGAATCCAGACAGACCCGGAGAAACTAGAAGCAGTTCAAAAATGGCCTACCCCTAAGGACAAAACCGAAGTGCGGGCATTCCTCGGCCTATGCTCATACTACAGGCGTTTTGTTAAGGGATTCGCAGAGATAGCCAAGCCATTACATCGGCTGACAGAAGATAAACGACAATTTAGTTGGGATGAGACTTGTGAAGAATCTTTTCAGAAACTGAAGAAACATCTGTGTGAAACACCAATCCTGGGGTATCCACAAACTGAAGGTCAGTTTATAGTTGACACGGATGCAAGCAACACGGCCATTGGAGGGGTGTTATCTCAAAAACAGGGTGAAAGAGAAGTTGTTATTGCATATTTCAGCAAATCTTTATCCAAGCCAGAGAGAAACTACTGTGTGACAAGACGAGAACTCTTGGCTGTTGTAAAAACGCTACAACACTTCAGCAAATATCTCATCGGCAGACAGTTTTTACTACGAACTGACCACGCAGCCTTGAAGTGGCTACTGCAATTCAAGAACCCAGAAGGTCAAGTAGCTCGATGGATTGAACAGCTCCAGGAGTATGACTTCAAGACGGAACACCGCAGCGGAAAGACACATGGGAATGCCGACGCACTCTCACGAAGGCCGTGTTCGGAGGACTGCAAACATTGTGTTAAGCAGGAATGCAATGAAGAAACATTAAAACTAACGAGAACGAATCCTTTGAGTCTCTGGGAGAATGATGCTATGAGGGAGGCTCAAGAAAAAGATGACGACCTTCGGCACATCATCACATGGAAGAAACGGGGTGACGTAAAACCAATATGGAGTGAGGTTGCACCCACTGGCGCTGTCACTAAGGCGTACTGGGCGCAATGGGACAGTCTGATACTCCAAAACGGAATACTCTACCGGAAATGGGAGAAGACTAACGGCAGAGAGTTCCATCTTCAGATAATTGTCCCAAGAACGAGAGTACCAGATGTTCTCCATGAAATACATGATGGCGTATCAGGAGGTCATCTAGGTGTCAAGAGGACGTTAACAAAAGTGCGAGAACGATTCTACTGGTTGCATTGTCGAGATGATGTACAGGATTGGTGCCGCAAATGTACTACTTGCGCTGCTGTAAAAGGACCACAGACCAGGAGCCGTGGGAACCTGCGGTTGTATAACGTCGGTGCACCGTGGGAACGAATTGCAGTTGACGTAGCTGGGCCATTTCCTGTAACGGATTCGGGAAACAAGTATTTTATGGTCGTCATTGACTACTTCACCAAATGGCCCGAAGTGTTCGCCATACCAAACCAAGAAGCCACAACAGTCGCTTCCAAGTTAGTCGAAGAAGTGATATGTCGTTTTGGTGTGCCTCTGGAAATCCATTCTGATCAGGGCAGGAACTTCGAATCGCAGGTGTTCCAGGAAGTGTGCAGAATTTTGGGCATGCATAAGACGAGGACCACTGCGTATCATCCACAGTCGGATGGAATGGTTGAGAGATTTAACCAGACCCTTGAGAGGCATTTGGCGAAATTGGTAGATGACAAACAAAAGGATTGGGACAAGTATATACCACTCTTCCTTCTGTCGTACCGAACCGCCGAGCATGAGAGCATAAAAGCTACCCCGGCGTATGTCAATTTCGGTAGAGAACTACGAATACCAGTAGACCTATTGACAGGAGGGTCACCGGAGGGACCAAAGACTGTACAAGACTATGTCTGCGATTTAAGGGAGAAGATGCGCTATATACACGCCTTGGTTCGGGAAAATGGGTTACAGTCAAGTGAGAACATGAAAACCAGATACGACCGGAAATCGAACACGAGCGGCTTCGAGGAAGGGTCACTGGTGTGGCTGCATAACCCAACTCGCCGGAAAGGGAAATCTCCAAAGTTGCAGAACCAGTGGGACGGTCCATACAAAGTGGTTACCCGACTGAATGATGTGACCTATAGGATTCAAAAGCAACCAAGAGGGACATTCAAAGTGGTACACATAGACCGTCTGGCGCGTTACCATGGTAGTAACGACGATGCTCGGGACGAGCATCTCTAAGAGGGGAGTAGTGTTACGAACACACAAAACACAAAGGAGCTAGCGCCATCTAGCAGCAACTAGTAAAACCAATTAAAGAACCGAACAGAGTGAAACCCCTATTAGATACTAGATGGCGTTAGAGGAACTACCAACTACGAGTACATGCCCGAACTTTCTAGAAACATTCGTTCCGGGCGATCACGTTCGCACACAGTCGGGAACATTCTGGAATAGTCTGGAACTCGTCTCGGCGCATATAAATAGCGGCAGGGAGGCGAGCCCGGGCAGTTCAGTTTGAGCTACGAGAAAGGCGACTTCGAGAGCGAAAACAAGTGATCAAGAGTGATACCAGTGAAACCTACGACTTGGCTACGATCTAGGACATTGTTAGTGCTTAGTGTTTGGACCTAGTGCTTAGTGTTTGGACCTAGTGCTTAGTGTGTAACTAGTGCTAGTGAATAAAGTCTTCAAAAAGAGTCAGCAGGTCTTTCTCTCCAAATCCTTCGAACCCTAGCACGTAACAATATTTTTTACTTAAATAATTATTTTTATCTGTGTGGTGACAGATTAAGAGTGAGAGATTAAGAGATACAAGTGCAGTGAAACCCAGTTAAGGGATACGCAGGTAACATCCTTTGTGAGAGACGGAAAACTCGAAAATAAACCCTATGACAACATGCCTGGCCAGCGCGGCATGGTAGATCAAAAGCTCTCTTAAAATAGATGAGGTCTGTGCTAGTCTTGGGTAGTTCGCGAACGACCTAGTTCGAAAGGTTCTAGTTCGCATAGTTCACCTAAAGTAGCGCCCTTTAGGTGAACTATGCGAACTAGTTCATGATTGATCAATGATCTCGGTCTTAGTTCTTTTTATATTTTTTTTATCGTCCGCTTTACGAGTTTATTTACTCTCTTGTCAGCACTTTACAATACATAATCAAATCGATTAAATACTCATACAAACTTGAATCGATTTATCGTGAGTATCGAGTACCGAGTAGTATGGTTCGCAACATCTGTGCCAACGTAGTTCTCTAAGTAATCTGTAATCTGTGCCTTGTGAACGAGTTTTCTCAAGTGCAGGACAAATAGGGATTGTTCATAATTTTTTATATTCTTTTCAGAAAATATAGACTATTTTAAGCAACTAATTTCAATATTATTGAAATATTCGCTATACAGAATTTAATATAAATAACTTTTCTTGATAGATTTAATACAGATTGCATTTTATCTTTTCAAAGTTGACAAGTTGATATGATAGACCAATTTCAACTCCACTTCAGAGTAATATGTCCCTAAAAACGCCTTAATATTTTAAGTCCTTCATTTCAAGGGCAAATAGAGATCATTTGCTTTTTTGGAAAAATAATCGTTAATTTAGCAAATTTTCCGATAAAAACTAATGGATCATGATCAGAAACTCTATTCCCCGAAATGGTTTTCGAATTAAGAGTTTAAAAAAAATATGAACAATGCCCATTCAACGCCGCAAATTAATGAAACCGAATAAAGTTTCGACTCTCTTATTTTTACATAGTAAAATAAAGAAAATAGTCTTTAAAGTTCCTAACGTGTAATGACTATCGTGATATTTTTAATCTGATACTATGAACAAGTCAGGTTTTTATCTAATTATTAATATAAACTATTTTGTTTTTTTATTTTACCATTAATATTTGTCAAACAGATTTTATGTGCCATAAAAAAGTCAATTTTAATTGTAAAAATTCGTACTTTTTAAATATTCTATATATATATAACTACCTATTATACTAGAAACGAGACAAGTTTTTGATTAATTAGTAATAAAGTACTTTTTAAATAAAAATAAACAGAACTTGTAATGATTGATAATATTTTTTTCTTTATTTAAGGTTTTCTACTAAATTATTAAAAAAAAAGGAACTACTGAACTAATAGAGCGAAATAGTTCGCGATTGGGTTATGAACTAAATTGAGCGCTCTCGGTGGTGACCTTTTAAGCCCAAGACTAGTCTGTGCCCAGTGCCCACCGGTGGAACGTCTGGATGATGACAGTAATAATTTTGACGAGTATAACTGTTAATGTGTGGAACGAAACGATAGCGCTATTTAAAAAACGTACAACGCCATCTATTGAGCAGAAGAGTAAACTTCTGTTTGTTGATTGATTTCTAAATTTTACGCGTACGAAGTCGCGGGCAACAGCTAGTACACAATAAATACTACTTGAGAAAAGTGGAATATGTTTTGATGCGTTTCCTGTATGTATGTTTATAATAAAGAGTATTTCATCGCATTCCCCAAACAGAAAATTAGATTTCGAAATTTAGCGCATCAATCAAACAAATTAGGTATGTCCGGGTCGGTCCACAAAGCAAAAACAGACAATTTGATAATGTTCTTCGATTAAAACACATAGTACGCTTCAAGTAATGTGATAAGTATAGAGCAGTGATGAAATCCTACACTGTCGCTTTTACCCACTAACTATAATCAAATCATTATAACTACATTAAACTATAAATATGAATCATAATTTTAGAAAACTATACAGGATGTTGTGTATTAATAATACAGCCAGCAGTAATGTGCATAACCATTTAATTCTCTATAATAATGTGAGTTGTATTATATCCACCTGCTATTAAATCTCGCTGTTAAATTACCTGTGTTGCATATCATCTAATTTTAGTTAATATCACATTTCAATAGGTTTAGTTCCATGATGATGATGATATAACTGAAATTATGAAGTTAATATATACTATAATTTATTTCCTTCTTAAAATTGTAATTCTGTTGTCTTTTTGTGAAATATCGGTAGGTCTTAATGGATATCTGATGTATGTATAAAAATTAAAAAAGAAAACGACAAATCTTTTTGGTTTCTAAATCTATTCAAGGGGCAATACGCACAAACGAATTTATTTGTTTGTGGAACAATTTAAAATGCTTAGCAGATATAAGAAGTTTCGTAATATCATCATCACAATCATCACACTATTACGCGTTTAAATACTTTGCAGACATATGAATGATGAATTAAAATTATTTGTATTAAAATGGCAATCTTCGACGGCTACGACCTCCTTCGTAGAAAGTAGTGTTAAATAAGTGCAGTAACACGAAACCTGAAGATTTTGTTTAGCTCATTATAATAAAATCAACCCAATACTTGTCTTACTACATAACTGAAAAATCAATTACGTTTACAAAATTTGCAAACATCATATTATAATTTTTTTCTAGCCTTGAACAATATTTTAACGTTATCAATGATAAATTGATTGGCATTACATACAATTCTAAATGTACGTTTTTGCAACATAATTAACTATTTACAAAATAGTTATGTGCAAATGATTGATAGTTTTCAAAGGTCATGATTTTTTAAACATAGTTATATGTCATGTACGCAAGGATAGATCCATCAACCGTTTTTTCAGAGTCATGCTTTTGAATTAGATATAATGAAAAACGCATTAATTCAAAGTATTTTTAAACTCCGCTTTTATCAAATCCTTTTTTTGAACCCTCAAACAAGGTTAGGCACAGTTCGCTAAATGTCAGCGGTTATCGTAACTAACTTGTGTCTGCGCTGCAACCCTGTAGAAATCTAACTTTTAACAACTAATCCTTGCGTATGTGCTATGTACATACTACGTTAACAAAACTGATTGTATTAGACGATTATAAGGAAAATCCAGTGTTATTATAAAATAACGATAAATAGGGAATAACTAAATTGATAAGAAACAGAAAAAACATAACAAAAAGATTTCGTCATGCCGAGCCCTCTGTATACCTATTGCAATATTTCGCAAATACATATTATGTAGTGACGTGGTTTAGCTTATTCCAGTAATGTATTGTGCCTCAATTACCTAATAATTGAAGCTCGTTACTACTTCCAACATTTTATAATTAAGAGGACACGATACTAAATTATACTCCATACAAAAATATGGGTATCGTACTTCCCTTTTTTCTTCGCGAACGTTAAACCGATTTTAATTGTTTCTACGCAATATTATAGATGAAGAGTATATTTATGCTTCAGTCACTTTCTTTTTTTTTCAATACATAATTACTAAAAGAAATATGACCATCCGGAGATCCCGTTTTTTTCTCATTTCTTTAGGTAAAGTTGTAGCGTCTATCACACATATTTGGCAACGTTTTACTAAAAAAAAGTGATACAAGCATAGATATACTCATCTATAATATAGCGTAAATAATATACTAGTAATATACCAACTAAAACAATTAAAATCGGTTTATCTTTCGCGAAGAAAAAAGGGAAGTACGAAACGTCTTTTTTTCAAAGAATGTGTAGGTTAGGTTAGGTTAAAATCTGTTTCAGCTATATTTGTCCCTTTCAGCACGGTGCTCGGGAATAGGGATAGCAATACCTAGGGCAAATACCTAAATTAGGAGTACAGTACCCTCTTAACATGCTTTTATTAGCTCGGTACGTATCTATTAACAAATCTATGTAATTGAATGGAATCTTTGTAAGTGATTTTAACCCACTTGCAGTACCTAGTCAGATTGATCAGCACACCTATTAAAACCGATGACAATACAATAATATAAAATGATATTCAGGATTTTAATGCGTGTTTTTTAGTTTTAGAAATTAGCAAATTATTTAATAGAAAAGTGTATTAAACTTGTAACGCGATGGTAGGAAAATAATTCATATTAAAACAATTTTAGTTAGTTTCTTATAATTATTATGCAAACTGTTATAATACTTCTAATACGAGTATAGACCGGAAAACGCGATTCGCTGCTGGTGGTATAAACCAATCTAATAATGTTTACGCTATTAATAATGGACCTGTTAAATAATCTTATCTGCAATGCAAATTGATCGCAATAAAACAATATAAGCACATGACGTAACTATTTATCAGAATGTCAAGAGTTATTTATAAGGTGCAATAACTTGTGGCTAAACTACGACACATTTTATACCATTGCTTAGTAAAAGAGTAAGTTGCAAATGTTAAAGTCAATAAATTACTTATCAAAAGTACGTAAATGTATATTTTGTCATTTACACTTTCACAAAAAAAAAACAAAATTCGCCGAAGTTTGACACAATAAATAGTCTGGATTCTGGATATAAAAAAGGCCATTTTGCTGAAGATACGGAGTAATTAATTATGGATACGAGTGAATCCGCGGATGTTAGTACCTAAGTTAACACAAGTATTAAACCAGAAGTCAATATAAATTAGTTTATCATTTTATTGATCAGAAATAATGACTTAATAAGGTTTCACTCGTGACCATGGTCACCATGGTCACAAATTCTCCGAAACGTCGGGCCAAAATTTAAAACAAATATAGGCGTCTAAATCCGTAAAAAGTAGTTTTATTTAAACATACGAGTCGCGCAAGTGTTGGAAAATATTATGTTAACCAGAAATAATGAGTCAATAATGATTAGTATCTGACGTAGATATTATGTCCTTAAATATCATGTGTAATGTAGAACTAATCAAATAGTTTGTTAATCGTGATAGATACTGCGTGAGCGATTCATATGATAACTCTCAAACATAAAAAATAATCGCCGAAATGTACGAGGCAAATGTTCTACAAACGAACGAAAAATCGAAGATCAAGAGATCGCAGTTTTATCGTACGATAATTTGGTGCGCAGTGGTGATTTGCAGCGATTTGTCATACATTTAAAAAAAAAAGAATACCCAAATTAAACTGCACAGTTTTGTCGGCCGACTTTTGTTCGATAAATCGTAAGGTGTGTAGGGGCCATGAGTATGACATCTGAAAGATTTCCCCACATCGATTGAAGTATTTAGTCATGGAACTAATTACTTTCTAATTCAAATTCAATTTCAGTTTCAAATTTAAATTTCCGTTTATTCAAAGATTAAGAACGCAAGAGTCACCAATTGACAAATCCTTCTTATTGGGCAAAGACTAAGAGGATGTAAGCGAAGAAAGAGAACAATATTTTCCGCCGACAGACATCTCTTAACAAAGTCATAAAGCAACACGTTTTGCCAGCGAGTAATACTAGACCATAATTTCCCTTCTTGTGTCGAGAAGGTCCAAATCTGATTGAGTCAGATTGAGAAACATTTGTAGGCACAGAAAAAAAAATTTTGAATTAACTTAGGCGCTTCGACATTTTGCAATATTTCTAGTTTGTATCAACAGCTATGATTATTGGCAATTGATACAACACAAGTTGACCATAAACATGAATAAAGAATTTACAACGTTATCAGGTTACATAGAAATAAAATAATTGAATTTATACACTAGGTAGTAAATCGATTTTGTTTGTATTTTTGATACACATTACAATGAGATAGTTGAAATAGTACTGAATATTTATGATTTAAATTAATCTCAATTCAATCTTATTTTTTTATGAATTGTTTTTTATCTTTTACAATAATATTTGCTTTCGCAGTTAATGCCGATTTGCTTTTAACAGAAAGAAATCAACAAGTTTTCGGAGCTATTCTAAGTACGTTAGTGTGCAGTATAATTTGCTACAGTGTCGTTTCTGCACTGGCCTTAATCTCGGCTTATTTATCTGGTAAAACAATAATGTGATGAGAGTTGCTCAGTCTAGATGCAAAGACGGGACGGGCCTCGTGGTCTAGTGGTTCATATAACGGACTGCCGATCACGAGGTCTCGGGTTCGATTCCCGGTCAGGACAAATATTTGTGTGATGTTTTAAATTGTCATACAAATGTTTGTACTGCGTCTGGGTGTTTACTATGTATTATAAGTATGTATTTACAAAAGAAAAGTAGTATATGTATTATATCCGTATTCTGGTACCCATAACACAAGCATATAAAGCTTAGCTTGGGACCAGAGGACGTTGTGTAAAATGTCCATGAATATTTATTAAAAAAAAAAAAAAAGAAAAAAAAGAAGCTGACTGACTGACTATCTGACATGCTACACATTTGAAAGTTTGCAAGCAAGTTCCAATACGGCAGATAGGCACTAAGCAAAGAATTATAAAAATGAAAGTTAAAAGAATGATACCCAGTAATACCAATTCTCTAGTCATTAAAACATAAACAATGATTAATGAAAGCCAGTGTAGGTACTCTACAAATTACGCATCACCATTATCAATTCCATTCTCATTTACACTAAAATGACATGAGGTCAAATGTTTACCGATAGTATAATATGCAAAACAATTTACATTGTCACATTTAATAAACACACTTGATAGAAACAAGATACAACTAACCTAAAGGGTGACAATCCCTATCGGATATGGGTCTTGTAACAATTGAGAAGACCACAGACCGAAATAATTAACTTAAGTATGCTATTGACTTTTGGATTGGTATTTCACAATAAAGAGTTGTATACAAAGCCAAACATATATTATTATATAATGTAAAAATCAGCAATCATAATCTTTTTATATATAAAAATCAATTGCTGTTCGTAAGTCTCGCTAAAACTCGAGAACGGCTGGGCGGATTTCGGTAATTTTGATCTTGAAATATTCATGAAAGTCCAGGGAAGGTTTAAACGGAGCCAAAATATATGAGGATCTAAAATCCCACGCGTACGGAGTAGCGGGCATCAGCTAGTCTTATATATAAAAATCAATTGCTGTTCGTTAGTCTCGCTAAAACTCGAAAACGGCTGGGTCGATTTTGATGATATTGGTCTTGAAATATTCGTGAAAGTCCAGGGAAGGTTTAAACTGTGACAAATTATGTGGGAATCAAAAATTCCACGCGTACGGAGTAGCGGGCATCAGCTAGTAATTACTTAAAGGAATGTTTCTTTTTTCATTTTGCTTTGTATTATTTCGTGGCTTTTCGTGATTGCCACCCTATGCCAACATGCCTGGTTAGCGCGGTATAGTAAACCATAATCCCTTGTAAAAGTGGAAGAGACCCGTGCCTAACAATGGGACGTTAATGGGCTGGCAACAGTGAGAGAGAGAGAGAGAGAGAGATATGTGATTGCAAAGCCATTCCATCAAAACCTTACGTTTGATCTTATATCAATTAAATAACCTCTTGTAATAATTTGTCAAGAAGCCTTATAAGGATATTTTTTTCACAAATTTTATTAGAACCCCATATTTATAAAATTTTATTTTATTAGGACCAACGTGGGTTGACCATGTACATATGTCAATACGATTTGTACCTATTTATTTCTGAAGACATAAGATCCAATATTTTCATATGACATGTAACTAAACTGTCACGATTTCGTCCTTGTCACCAAAGAGGCAAAAAAATGCATAAATCAATACAATAGAAGACGAATGTGTAACCAAACATTAGGATGAACCACCGAATTGAACGATTGCAATGATCCAACAAAATTTCCTACGCTATCAATCATTTTGGTGGATGAGCTACGTAATTCATTGATCAATCCGTCGGCTCGATTTGTAGGGTTGCTAACTACAAATTATTTATATTTTGGTGAGATATATGAGTAGGTAGGTATCTCTAAGATTTAAGAGTTCTATGATATCGTTACACCGTTTTTCTACAGATTTCCTTAAATAAAAGTGTTAGTTCGCCAGTGTTTATAATTTTCATGAAATTAATATCCTCAACTATCCTACTCGACTATAGTTTACCTAAATCAAAAGCTTTTTAACAAGAAAATTATAGAGCTTATTCATTGTTATCGCTTTTAATAAGTATGCAAAATTTCAGGTCTTGATGGGGTTACAAGTAGGCACAGGTACAGGCTTTTTTTTTTAATTTTCTCCTCACCCTAACCGGGCCATGGTGTGTGACCTGAGCCTGACCATGGCACGGCAAGGGGTAGTCCCATTATGTGGTGCTCAGAGCAATGGGGGGAACATCAGGTCCCCCATCACTTGTGCGTGGCCTGTCCCCGGTAGATATGGGGAGAGGCCAGCTGTCACATTCGGCGCGGCTACAGCAGCAGCCCGCCGCACTTGGCCTCCTCTCCTGCCATTTGCTCGCCGGCGTCCCCGAGCCGGGGCCCTACGGGGAGGCAACGTGTCTCCAGCATGCTCCCGCTCCCGCAGGGCATCTCTCTTAGCCGCCATCATCTCATGAGCATACGAGATGACGGCGGCCCAGGCACAGGCAAAGGCTTGGAATACATAGTTATTTAAAATTTAAAATATTAAGGCAAATTTAAAGGAAATATACGCGGCTGAATCCGTAAAAAGTAGTTTAATTTTAACGAATGAGTCACACAAGAGAATATTATATTGAGGCAAGATCTGAAAAAAGTCGAGAAAAATATCATGGTTTGAACAGTATTAACATTTTTATAATATACAATGAAAATAAAATGATTTCAATTGAATACATCGATAACAATCAACAACACGCAGACAAAATAAACAGTTTGCTTCAATTTGAAACGTCATTACACGGTTGAATAGACTTTAGTGATTCCAACAGATGTTTTTGAATAATGCATTAGAATCAGCCCTAGTTATACGCGATACCATCCGTCACACACGCAGCTCGACGTGACGAATGCGAGGTTCAAACGATAATCCAATGAACATTCCTTCGTAAAGTACACATGATACCGTACCACCCCCCTTTAATTTCACATACCTTTCACCTGCTATGAGAAGCTATTTACCCTTTTATTTATTTATTAATAGCAACATCATATATTCTATAAACAAATCTTTGATTAACTAGATATTAATTACATACTGGCAAACGTTTTCATTTCCTTACATATAAAATTATCGTGTCACAACGGTAACTACCACCATCTTCAACAGTTTGACCGATTTTTATGAAATGTTATATGCATACTTAGTAGGTCTGAGAATTAGCTACAATATATTTATTATATCCCTGAGTGTCCACTCCTAACATTTATATGGCAAAACAATGGTTGGCCGGGTCAGCTAGTAGTTAGATAGATAGACAACTCTTTATTTGAACAAACACCAATTTAACACAGAATTTTAAAAATATACTAATTAAAAATGTTAATAAACATATAAAATAAATTAAATGAAATTTTTATAGAAATTCTTAGAGATATCGTAGTTTTCGAGACCCTGAATGTATGGAAATGTATGTTAAAAGAATTGTTTACTACTTTACACGGACTGTTATCTATAAGTACTAATATTATAAAGCTGAAGAGTTTGTTTGAACGCGCTAATCTCAGGAACTACTGATTAAAATAAAAAACCTTTTTATTGGATAGTCCATTTATTGAGGAAGGCTATATAAGACGGGCCTTGTGGTCGAGTGGTTTATGTAACAGACTGCGTTCAAGAGGTCGCGGGTGCGCTCGGGACAATCATTTGTGCGATCTTTATAAATGTCATACAAATGTCTGTTCCGCGTCTGGGTGTTTCTATGTATTATAAGTATGTATTTACAAAAGAAAGTAGTATACGTAGTACGAGGGGCGGTCAATAAGTCCGTGACTTTTTGAATTTCTGACCTCTCTACTGAAAAAGCAACACTACTCCTGTCAACAGGCATCTGTCAGTTGACTCCTATCAAAATTTGAATTTCCTGCGTCAGTTAGTTTGTGTTTGACAGCTATCTTTATCAGACTACCCAATAATTTGAGGAAATAATGGAAAAAAGTGAATTTCGTGTGCTTATTAAGCATTATTTTTTGCGAAAAAAAAAACCTTTACCTGGACCAAGGCTAAGCTTGATAAATACTATGGGGACTCTGCACCATCGATTTCAATGGTAAAAAAGTGGTTGACGGAATTTCGTTGTGGCCGTACAAGCACTGCCGAACGTCCTGGACGCCCAGTTGAGGTCCGAAACAATTGAAAAAATTCACGATATGGTGTTGGCCGACCGAAGATTGAAAGTGCAAGAGATTGTGGCAGCCGTAGGGATCTCGCATGGCTCAGTGGATTCAATTTTGAATGATCACTTGAGCATGAAAAAGCTTTCCGCAAGATGGGTGCCGCGTTTGCTTACAGTCGACCACAAACGCAATCGTGTAACAACTTCACACGAAGGTTTGGCGTTGTTTAATCGCAATATGGAGGAGTATTTGCGCCGTTTTGTAACCGTGGACGAAACATGGATCCATGACAACACACCAGAGACCAAACAACAGTCAAAACAGTGGGTTTCAAAGGGTGAATCGGCGCCAAAGAAGGCAAAGGTGGGTTTGTCAGCCAATAAAGTTATGGCGATGTTTGGGATGCACGTGGAATAATACCTTCAAAAGGGAAGAACAATCAATGGGGAATAATATGCCAACTTATTGGACCGATTGGACTTATGACGATTTGAAAAAAAACCGACCTCATTTGGCCAAGAAAAAAGTTCTTTTCCACCAAGACAATGCAAGGGTGCACATATGTGCAGTTGCCATGACAAAAATCCATGAATTGGGCTATGAATTGCTCCCTCATCCGCCCTATTCTCCAGATTTGGCTCCGAGTGACTACTTCTTGTTCCCAAACCTGAAGAATGGCTTGGTGGAAAAAGTTTTGACTACAATGATTCCATCGAGCCCCCATCGAAATGCAAATTTAACAGAAAGTGACAAAATTTTAAAATTAATTTATTACTTCAATTATGCCGATTGATTTCTGAACTAAACTTTTATTCGCTTAATTGTTAGTTTAAATATACAAGACCATTATTAGGATTATTATAAATAAATAAATATTCATGGATATTTCACACAACGTTCTCTGGTCCCAAACTAAGCTTATACGCTTGTGTTATGGGTACCAGAAAGAATGCATATACTACTTTTCTTTTGTAAATACCTACTTATAATACATAGAAACACACATTATAACGTTAGATATCAACAACTCTATTGTTACACAAGGTTTTATATTTTATACTTAAAAGAAACTTATCACGGCTTCAATGTATGTATCCTTTCTATGACCATGTCAGTTTTGAGGTCATGATAAAAAGGACATAAAAGCAATCATACATACATATTCACACTAATATCCTAACAGCGTAAGCAGAAAGATCTAAGTTCAACAATGCCTACCTATTTTATATTTCAATACATATGCATGTGCGTATTTAGTTTCTTCAAAATTGATAAAGCGGTAATCGGTTTGAATAGGTGACAATATGACGTATATTTGTCTACAAATAAAGGTCTTTCACATTTGTAGGATGTTTATTTGTCTATAGTATAAAGTTCTTTCACATTTGTAAGATGTTTATTTGTCTAGATTATAATAGTTCTTACACACTTGTTATACAAAATTATCTATAGTTAAAAAGGTCTTTCCCATTTGTAACTTTAATATGACCTCCGTTTTTGACATCACAGATGTTTTATTAAGTTTGCGAGTTTGTGACATTTTTATCACATATAAGTTTTAATGAAGATATTCCGAAGTTTACCTTAAAACCCAATGATGAAGATATGGTAATGTTTATATGACACTTAAGAGGAAATACAGCGGCCGTATTATGAGCTTTTATTTACAGGCAGTTTTCGCCGTGAATTGAACTGTCTGGTATATTCGTATTATGAACAAAATTATTAGTCAGTCAGTTCGCTAAACCAGTCATACATTAATATGTTTAAGGAGAAGGTACAACTAAAAGTTAAAGTACCTACTAACTAAAAATTTTCAACTAAAAGTTTTATTTTTGCCATAATACCTAATTTTGCCATGCAGTTTACGGCCAGCCTGGAACTTGAATGATTTTAAAAAGCTCATAATACGCCGGCAGAGCTCATAACTGATAATAAGTGGTGAACAATACAAATGAGGCGCGAATATCGTTTTGTTTTGGACGTATTTTAAAATGATGTTCATATAGAAACTTGTTCGATAGATTTTTTTGAGGTATGAGGTACTAATTAATAAAATCAAGAAAAACATTTTATAGGTTTACATCCCGGCAGATTAATTGAGAATCGGGCACTGAACAAGAATTTTAATTTGAAATCGAATGTGAATTGCCAAGTCAGCTTTATTTGGTATTTGTTCCATTTTGAAAATGGTGAGATTGACAGCTTGTGAAAACTTTAATCATTGTATTATCAGTAGGATCTCGTTACAAAATTCTGGTTATGCCGATTTGTATGTTACCTTTCGAATTTGGCTAGTATTGACGATTGTATAGGATGTATGTATGTTCAAAATGAGAAGAACAATCTTAAGTAAAAGATAATTGTAGGTGTACTGGCTATGCCTTTAGTTAGTCTAGCTAGAACATTAATGTCACTCAAGATCAACAGACGAATTAAAGAATAAGACACAACAATACAAAAACATCATAACAATCATTTAATGTAAATTGCCCTTGTGACACAGTCAGGTAATAACAAGAAAATATCTTGTAAAGAGGTACTAACATTTTCGCTTTAATAAATTGCCCAAATACGAGTTCGTCGATTACGAGACATCGATTTGTTATACGCGTAGAAAACCCGGCACGTCTACGTTATTTATACGGATCTTGCGAACGAAGTTTTTGTAGCCTCTTTTTCTAAGAAATTAACAGAACAGCATTACTTTATTGATAACGAGACCTAATGAAGCAGCATTAGACAAAATACTTTTGATCTACTATCAGTAAATAATGAATAGAATTATTTTTAGGATTTTAATCCCGCATATTTTTGCTGTATTGTAAGCTGTACTACTAAAAATAGTAACAATGTTATTGGTCTTCTTATTTCCATAGTCGAACATAGGCAACTCAAAGACGTTAGTTGTACTTTACCAGCGGCCGTATTATGAGCTTTTATTTACAGGCAGTTTACGCCGTGAATTGAACTGTCTGGCAAATTCGTATTATGAACAAGTTATTAGTCAGTCAGTTCGCTAAACCAGTCATACATTAATATGTTTAAGGAAAAGGTACAACTAAAAGTTAAAGTACTAACTAAAAATTTTCAATTAAAAGTTTTATTTTTGCCATAATACCTAATTTAGCCATGCAGTTTACGGCCTGCCTGAAACTTGAATGATTTTATAAAGCTCATAATACGCCGGCAGTTCATCTTCAAAACTACGCAACGTATTTCGATGCGGGTTTTTTGGTGGTTGAAGAGGGTGGCTTTTCTGTTTAATTTATTAAGTATTTTTATTTTTTAAATGCTACGCGTACGAATTTGCGGGTAACAGCTAGTTGGGTCTAAAATGGTAAAATACAACTAACAACCTTGTTTCGCTAATATACACAAATTTTTCGGGATCAAAATTACGTCGTAAACTCTATTTATGCATCATTAGTTAGTCTATCTATTATGCAAAGGCTACGTAATTGCTCGAATGTCTTATAACATAACTTTATTTTTTAGTTAATGTTACTAACTATGTGTTACTAATACGCATTGAGCAGTAGCATATAGAGTTCAGAAGCTTCAGAACGATTTAGTTTTGGACGCAAAATACTCGTAATAAGTTAGCAGACTATTAATAATCAGGTCGCGTATTCGTTCACAATAGATGATAGTGCAGTCTCTACAAAGATCCCAATGAACATTCCCTTTACAAATTACGAGACCCGTGTTACTCTAACGATTACATACAAGACGCCGATTCATCACGCAGTTTTGGACGTAGCACGATTTTCTCTCATTTATTCCAGCCGTCCCGTTTTCGATCAGTCAACCTAATTGGAAATCTGTATGGTAGGTTAGTATACCTCCAATAAGCAAGAATGTTTATTCGGAACTCATCAAAGGAGTGTATAAATAAGTAAGTTAGTAGTCATCAACGTCATTACCTACGGTAAATCGGACATCATGAGAGTTTTACTATTTTTATAATAGTTCTGAGTGGGAATTCAACCGACAGCCTAATGAACAGAAGTGGATATTAACGACAAAACTACGAGAATCATATACATGTAGTATTTCAGAAGAGCCTGACATTTACGTTTAATACGGCGTACTCAGGAGACCTAAGTAAATTAAATAAGCGTTGTATCGAGTAATTAAGATAACAGGTAATAAGACAGTATAAAAGATTAAGAGTATTTAATTGAATTTCTGTAAAATAAAATTCTAAGCCTCGCCGAACATTTTAGTAGCATCGTAAAACTTATTAAAACAACTGCAACATCTCACTTCCCCGATCTTTATGAGACACCTGAGGTCCTCTGTTTCGAATTCTCTCTAACATCAGCGGACCGTATGAAAAAGATAATAGCATAAATATAACAATGCTTAACGAACTGTCAGCACTGACCATCGGGCGGAAATCATGAGCTTACCGTCAGTGTAGCTGTTTGCGCATTCATCGACTTAACAAAGATATAGCTACACCGACCTGCGGTCAGCGCTGACGATCGGTTTAGCACAGTTTCTACCCTCACTGCCGCACTCAGAGACCTTTAATGGTTACTTAGGGAGCTCTCTAGTATTGATTTAAAAAAGTAAAAGTTAAGTTAAAACTTTTTTAAATCAATACTAAAGAGCTCCTTATGTAACCATTAAATGTTAATGGTTACTTAGGGAGCTCTTTAGTATTGATTTAAAAAAGTAAAAGTTAAGTTAAAACTTTTTTAAATCAATACTAAAGAGCTCCTTATGTAACCATTAAATGTTAATGGTTACTTAGGGAGCTCTTTAGTATTGATTTAAAAAAGTAAAAGTTAAGTTAAAACTTTTTAAAATCAATACTAAAGAGCTCCTTAAGTAACCATTAAATGTCTCTGAGTGCGGCAGTAAGACTCGCAAAACTATAAATGTAGTACACCGTTGTTTTACTATATTTAGCGACTACTTTTAGCGATAGTGTGTCATGGTATAAAATGCCATTTATAAACTTGACACGATTTAACATTCTTTACATACAGTTATTCTTGTTTTTGGGCAAAAATGTTTACGATTTAATTCATACTAAAACTTAGCTACAAAAGTCAATAGCTTTTTGTATAGTGTTAAGTTATATCATAATATAGTTAAGGTCCTCGTCCTCGTTGAAAGAATAGAGTTAGACTAGCTTGGAGACTAATCTAATCTATACCCTAATTTCTATGTACACGTACACTAGAGCGAGAATAGCGGAGCTTCTCTACGTAGACTGTAGTGATACTCTAGTTAGCTATAGTTTCGCTAATGTGTACACGTCATCGATTGCCCTATAAGGATGGCTCTCCATTATTTTATTCTATGGTGGCCGAGGTATTAAGGTACTATAGAGGAAAACAGGAACAACCAGGCATTTTTCTGGTGGTGTTTACATTTTTCTGTCGTATTTATTTAGGAGATAAGAATTTGATGACTCTTATGTATAGCCAGTGTATAAGTACTACTCGTTCTTATTTCGCTATAAAAAAACGTTTATATTCGAATTGAAATGATATGCAATTATCTTTATCAATCAAATCAGTCAAGACCTTTAAGAGGTACTTGAGGGCCTCATTCAAGAATCACTACAAAGACTGGTTTGGCGCTTCTCCCATCCAGTTTCTCGTAAATATAATTAGATTATCGATTTATATTGTTATTACAATGATGATGATTTATTTAATCACTATACATAAAATGTAATATTAGGGAGTATGCAACTATTAATATAGCCAAAAGAGTATAAAATAGTAACGTTAAAGCACTTTACATATTCAGTATTTGAAAACCAGAAATTCAATATAGAACAAAGAACTAAGCATTGCGAAATTCGTGTTCAAATTTCATTGAACCAATTTTCATCGGCTGCGGTAACGGCGGCTGTCGAGTAGGTACTTATTCGTTTGGTATGTCTTATCGCTTTAAGGTTATTAATGGCTATTCTGTAATGTATCAAATAAATAGTATTATGCATTACGTAGAGGTCGTTAAACTCACAAATTTAGCAATGTACGTATTTAAATACGATAATTGGATAAAGCGAAGTGTTGTCTTACGAATTTATTATATGGTTTTTTTTCAAGACTGTAAGCAAAGAATACACGTTATAGGATTTATGAGAAGCTTGAAAACTAGTTAATCTGCATTTAATGGGACAGTAGAGACATAACTAGCTATACTCACGATTGATATTTCTAGCAGTGATGTTCAAGGAGTAAAATCGTGGACCATACCTATTAGTCTAAAAACTCTGGGATATTGAAGCAAAAGCTTTAACGCGCAAACAATTTGCTTATCTATTCTAATCTATACCCTATACTGATATTAAAAAGCTAAAGAGTTGGGTGTTTGTGTGTTCGTTTGTTTGAATGCCCTAATCTCAGAAGCTACTAGTTCGATTTAATAATTTCTTTAAATGTTTGATAGTACATTTATTGAGGAAGGCTATATTACGTATACTCACGATTGATAAAATCCACACGTACACTGTCGCGGGCAAAAGCTAGTTTAGTTATATAAATGAAAATACACATAAATATCTGCTTGTGAAACAAGTTACACGGTATATTCCCACGCTGTAGTATGGTTGATATAAAATTCGAAGCAAAATGAAAAAAATAACTGTGTTGTGGAACCACATCCTACTGGTGTCTGTTTCCCTCGTACTATGAACATGCCAACGTCTGTCACTTGATACGAGTGACACTCGAATTGTGAACACAAATAATTTACGCGTTGATCCAATTGCAGCCAGAGGCTTGGATAAAACATAATACAAATTTCATTGCGATGTTATCTACAGTGTCAGAAAAACTATAAACTTAGATAAAGTTGTTATTATGCATCCATAACGTAATAGCTTAAGCAGTTCCGAAAATTTTTGTTTTGTATACGAGATAAGAGCGCTAACATCTTTTTTATTAATTATTAATCGCAGGGCAGTTTAAAGATAAAAGAAATCTGTTTATACGTTTACAGAATGAATTCTGAAAAGTAAAGGTTAAGGTATATGTAATTAGGTACCTATTAATTAACACCAACTCAAATATAAAAGTTACTAAATAGTTAAACAAAAAAAAGTAACTATCCTGAAATTGATTACGATAAAAAAAGTTTTAATGCCGTATTAAAAAAAGAAATTTACATAGATAATACTTTTTAATGTTAACGCAAGTCATAGATACTTAAAGGTGGTGCAGAATTAATAGTGCCGAAAACCTAAATTCGTATCTGCATCATTACAGCTACTCTTTAGTAGCTAGTAGTATGCGATATTTCATTTTTCTATCGAGTCTTTAATCTAAAGAGAATCTAATCTAAGAGAAAATAAAAGAACAAGCCAAGGGTGCTCTTGGAAGTGAAAGCACATTCCCCAACCCCAGATCTATAGTACCTTAAATCTTATATAGAAACAAAATCCCGGACAAGTGAGAATTAGACTCGCACACGAAGGGTTCCGTATCGTTATTATTATAATATATTCGTTCCAAAAAACAGCATTATAGTTTCTACCTACCCCTATGGGAACAAAAAGCGCTAAATCAGCATGCGAAAGCATGAAGCAGATGGCGATTTGTTCCGCCATCGGCTAAGCCCTTATTCTCAATCTCCATTATAGCCGAGTGTGTATTGTCGACGTGATATTATTGGCTTAAAAAATGCTCTATGCTAAAATAATGTCAAAGTACACGATTTAACGAACGCACGGACTTTTTACAGGATAAAAATTTGTAAGAAAAAGATTTTGTTAGAAAAATTTACTAAGAAATAATTTCTATTCTATTCAAGATCTATCATTTCAAACGTACTTAACACTGTAGTATAATCATAACAACTCTGCTGACAGAAACAATAGATGCAATAATTTTAAAACAGTTACTGCATTTACAATTAATTGGAAAACATCACGATTTCATTCTATCTGAATCTGTCATTAATTAGATGTAACCTCGCAAATAAATATAATGAGAGAATCAACAATAGCAGAATAACGGGCCTCGTAATAATAATTGACCAACCTCGTGATCTAGTGGTTCATATAACGGACTGCCGCGTAACGCATTCACATTCCGATCACGAGGTCTCGGGTTCGGTTCCTGGTCAGGACAACCATTTTTTTAACTGTCATACAAATGTTTGTACTGCGTCTGGGTGTTTCTATGTATTATAAGTATGTATTTACAAAAGAAAAGTAGTATATGTATTCTATCCGTATTCTGGTACCCATAACATAAGCATAATAAGCTTAGCTTGGGACCAGAGGACGTTGCGTGAAATGTCCATGAATATTTATATTGGATATATAAAACTATAATTCTCTCCTCCCCAGGGTGCTGTAAGAGCTAGCTAAGGGGTATTACAAAAAGAAAAAAAACTGTGAGAGAAGGAAAAATTGAAACTTAATCATATGACAATAGGCTGTTCATCGATATGTAGACCAGATAGCCTTCCGAAGTGTAGGAAGCCCGTGTTAAAGGGCTAACTGGTAGATACTGGTACGGGAAAGAAACGCACTGAGACCGGACCAAAATGTAGAGCGGTCTCTTACAAAAGATAACTAGAGCGGTGTGTTACAAAACCGAGAGCAACAATATTATCTGCTTGTAGCTGTTGAGAGAGAACTAAAAAACAGAGGAAGAAGCAATGCATTGACGCATTTACATAAAATCAATTTGGAAACGACAAGAAGACAAATTATTTGAGACCCAAAGATCTAAGAATATATTAATTATGTTCAAGCCTAAGATATTTTTATATGAAATTAAATAATGACGACAACCTGTATACGGATACGTGTATCTGGATCTATTTATTGGTGGCATCGTACCATTAAAAATGCTTTAGAAATATATTGCTAATATAATAGACAAAATTTTTCACGAAAAATATTGTAAAGTTTTCAACGAAGTTTTTAAATCTTGAAGGTAAATAAAAATAAATTCTACAAGTCTTACCTAAAACTCCGATTGATAAAGTTTGATCACAGAAGCAATAAATAAGAAAAATTAAATGCACATATCATTTTAAAAAACGTGCGCGTGTTTGCGCGTGCGTACCAAATCGCGTTCGCTCAATTACTGATCCATCAGTTGTTTCGATATGAAATGTTGACACAGCAATTGGCACACATTTGGCGGTTCAGAATCCCATCGAATTATCGAAATAGTACCCTTATATCATGTTCTATCCTCTTCTGCAGTAGACGAAAGTATTTATATTACAGTAGATATTTATATTACGGTAGATAGTTATAATTCGACGGGCCTCGTGGTCTCGCATTCGATTCCCGCGCGCCAATCTTGAATGTGATCTTTATAATTGTCATACAAATGTTTGTACTGCGTCTTGGTGTTTCTATGTATTCCTCTCCTCTCCAGCCCATTTACGTCCCACTGCTGGGCACGGGCCTATTCCACTTTGGAGGGATTATGATCTACTGTGCCGCACTGACCAGGCGTGTTGGCACAGGGTTTATTTTCGAAGTTTCCGTCTCTCACAGAGGATGTTATCTGTGTGCAATATCCCTTAGCTGACTTTTACAGCACCCTGGGGAGGAGATGGGGTGGTGACACTTGTATTCTTAATCCATCACCACACAGTTTACAGATGCACGCGTTCCTCTCCTCCAATCCTATGGGACGGTCTGACATGCCCATATTTTCAACATTAGGTCGAATAAGTTATTATTGATGTGCGGGCCGCCGTATTTGTAGATTTCGGACGGTAGACTGTCTATCCCAGGTGCTTTGGCGTTCTTCACTCTCCTCAGTGCGGCAATAAACTCATCAAACGATGGGGGTTCCGCTAGATATTCAGCAGTTGGGAGCTCTTTTAAGGATCGTATGTATAAGGGGGGCTCCCATACAACAAACATGATTTTTTTACCGTTTCTTGCTCGATACTAATAACGTTGCATAGATAATGGTACGGAACCCTTCGTGCGCGAGTCCGACTCGCACTTGACCAATTTTTTTTTATTTGAAAGATAATGAGATCTAAAAGCCAAATTCAATAGTCAGTCCTAAAATTTATTTTACTATACCAACATAAAATATATTGTCTTGTTATAACTTAGGATTAGCTATATCCACATAGCCTATTATAATAAAATAAGAACCAACAAGTGATGTGGTGTCCCACGACACCACATTCTTTTTTTTTTTTCTTTTTACTTTTCCGGTTTCCATTTCATTGGTTTTGTTTTTCTTTTTTAAAAAAAAAAGGAAATGATTTGAAGTATGAAAATGACGTACCAGCTTATAAACATACACAAACATCAACACACATACGCACACACACACGGTGTATGTATTACCTATTTAAATTCACTTCGCTTACTCATAGTTTATTATATAATGTTAATAAGTGAGAAGACTGGATCCTGTAATACAGTTTCTACTAGCACGGGATCCAGAGTTATGTAAGCAAAAATTGGAATCATTTTAGAAAAAAATTATTATTATTATTATTAAGTAACAGATTGAAACCTTGCGAAGGCTTAATAAGGCTAATAATAATTAAGGCTTTGTTAATAAACACAAACATAATGTTAATATTTTATTATATTGTTGTTAATATATTATCCTAAGTTATAAGAAATTATATTTTATGATGTATTTAGATAATTTCAAAATCAACCAATGAACAAACTTCTTCAAGGCTCGTTTGTTATGCTAGCAAAGCTAAACATTTTTGCCAGCTATAACTGCCATCCCCTAAAATTAACAATATATAGAGTTATTATTACTATTTATTTCTAGTACAGTAATAGTTTGGGTCACAATGAAAAAGAATAAAAAGAAAGAGATATTTATGAATTAGCTAACTGATTTTTGGGTATCAAATTATCAACATCATTGGTACATTATATCATTGTTATATGCTTTACAAAAAATAGATATTTTTTTGTAAATTTTTCACTTGTTAGCATAGACTTTAAATAAATGATACAGTGGGTTACCAATTACATTTTTAAGAAGTTAATTAATACATAGTAATAAACGCCTCTTTTAACACATTTCATTAAATAAAGTGCCTACAGTATGTTAAATATATAAAACAAAACTCAATTAAATGTAGTTAAGTGGCACTTGTATAAATTGAAAGTACTGTAATTACACAATATGTTACGAATATATTACTGAAAACCATAACTTACCGTTAGTGTATTGTAGCATCGAATCCAACCTAACCTATAAGTAATAATAGTTTATGAACATATTATTTCGTTTATTATCATAACTTTCACACATATAATTTAAAATAATCGCTAAGAAATAGACGACTGAACATTAGCACTATTACTTCGTGTAACAGTAACGCAGCGCACTATCACTGACTATCACAATGTTGACAAATAAGTAGCCGTCACGTCAGTCAGTTGTCAAATTTGACATTCAGTTACGTTTTGTTATTGCATTGGTCGTAATAAACTCCTCAAACTATCTCTGGTTTCCCTTCAAAACGTATAACTCCTCAAACGAAATACACAAGGATGTAACAAGTAATAATGGATTATTGGATATTATTACGTAGGTAAGTGTAATTGTAAATAATATCCTAATTCGTAATCATTATGAGTAAAGAAGTCAAAGCGCCTAGTTATTAGTTAATAGCAAGCAAACCTAATCAAACATAACTCTGAATATTTTAGTTCTGAATGTTGTGCATTAGCTATGACATTGGTACCAATTATACGCGCACAACGGAACTAAATTTAACTATAAAATTAATTTCTTGCAATTATTGCATTTTTATCAAATTAGTCCAGCCTTGTGGGCAAAGGGTAAGGAAAATTAATGCGAAATATTTATTTTCGAAAGATCATTATTTTTTCAGTTGTACTTAGGACATTTTTACAGGACATCATGTTTTAACCATACAAATAATTACCATCTGCTTATGCGTTTTCTAACGAACAATTCCCCAAACTGTGTTACCTATCTCACCTTAGAGCATTTAGCCTGGCTATAAACCTTGCTAGTTAAAATGAACACGATGTTGAGCTTATCGCATATTGAAAAAGTATCTATTTGGATAAAGAGTTTTTCAGATAAGTTTATCCAAAAAGTTTCCATCCAAATGTAGCTTAGAAGGTACCTATCTATCTAATTATTATAACTATCTAATTATCGAGATAACAGATATCTAGTTGAATTTCAGAAAAAAATTGTTAAACTTTAAATTTAGGGCTTAGAATACAATTTGTAGGCGAAGTGATTCGGCATAAATTATGTTTTTATAAGAATTTTTGTAAGATGCTTAGATTCCGAGATATCTCAAGAAAAATATTAGCACCTCATTTCTAAGGTGATAGCCGAGGTCAAGGCAGCAACCCCACAAGCCTGGGGTTCTAGATAGATAGAAGCTTCTATTGAGCCCTTACACATTTCCCAAAAATAAAATAATTATGTCCTATAACAAATTTTTTATTTTTAAGTTTTATTTGTTACAATATTAAGTAATTATTATCAGAATGTGGAATTTCACACAAAGTAGTATTGGAAGTCGCTTTTGAGGTTTTAGACTATCTGCGTACCTGCAGATTACCTACAAAATTTTATTAAAATCGGTTAAATTCGCATTTTATCACATAATAGTAGGTAAGTCAGGATTACTAATTATAATAAAACATCAATTTATTATTAGAAAAATATGAATTTATTTGTTTATTAAAATTACTATTTAAACCTAAATAAAATAATATTGTTTTATTTGCTATGTAAACAGCTATTTGTATTTACACTGCAATTTGTGGATTTTGCGTCGTCTTACAGTTCCAACCTTCTGTCCTGAACAGAATCTGAAACAAAAAAATTAGATGTTTTTAAAACAAATTAGATGAATGTACTTATTAAAATGTATAATTTGTTATAATAAAAATTGTACGTATTAAAGTTAATTCTAATATTAACTTTAATATGTTTGAGTAAAACCTAGGTTTAGTATTTAGTCTAAATATTAATGTATAAATAATACATATAGTCCATGGCGGATTTTGGACTGACCGCCAGTTTTGAAACAGTAGTAGGAAAATTGTAATGAAACAACGAATTTAAGTTATTGTATATAACAAAATTTCGAAATGAATTACGTTCTAAAAACGTACAAATATAGTCTACCCAAATGAAAAATATAATCTGGTATTTATTTTCCCACGTTTTTTTTTTTTTTAAGTAACTACTTAACATATAAGAAAAGTAGAGCTACTCCAGCTCTACATACTATGCCGTTCAAATGAGAATAGGAATGACCCCGCGTCATGTTGGAACGTCATAGTTGTCAATTTGAACAATTTTGATAGGGCCAGCAAAACAAGACATTTTTATAATATAATTTATCTATCACTTTGTCGTTATCGTTTACTAATTTTCGAGCGATTATCGAGACAAATACAACAAATAACGAAAAGTTCGAAATAACAACACTAACAAACAAAAACACTGAGAAGTAACAACAAATTTATTTTTCTAACGGGAAACAACCACCTAACTTACAGAATTTAAAATAAAATGCCTTATAATTCATATACTCAACAAGGCACACCAACAACACCAAAATGGCGGTTGGCAATTCAACTTAATATCATAGTATCCAACAATGAAATTATTGAAAGAAAATAGTATTTGTTTTTTAATAATATTATAACTATTATTACTAAATAATTTAAGACGTTTTTCGCTTCAAATTACTGAGGTTAGGTGAAAGAAAAAAAAAACATTATTGATACGTAAATAAAGTTACGTTGCTGATAGTACTATTCTAATCACCTTTGACAACTAAAGGTCATTGCCAATCCTATTCTCTGTTGAAACGTGTAGTACCTACTTATATTTTTCTTATTTTTTTTAAAGTTAATGCGTATTTGGAATATGTCACAATTCTTTACTGCTATTATAACGCTGGGAAAACAAATCTCATTTAATCCACGCAACAACGAACTAGAAGTAGAGAGAAGGGTAAACATCACCTGGAAGAAATTTTGGAACCTCAAAGAAATCCTAAAAAGCGACATGTCCATAAACTTGAAAAGTAGAGTCATGAACACCTGCCTGCTCCCATCACTAACTTACGCTTGTCAAACGTGGAAATTCACAAGTAAATTAAAAAATAAGATCATAACCAGTCAAAGAAGTATGGAGAGAAGCATCCTGAAAATCAAGAAGATACAAAAAATCCGCCATACCGCCATAAGACAGAAAACTAAAGTTATCGACGCACTCAGTTACTCAAAGAAGCTAAAATGGCGATGGGCTGGACATGTAGCCAGACTCAAGGATAATCGCTGGACCAAAACGACAACGGAAGCCCATCAGGCCAGAGGAAAAGAGGTAGGCCAAATACGCGCTGGATAGACGATGTTATAAAAATAGCAGGCACACACTGGATGCGAGAAGCTGAAGACAGAGAAAAATGGTCATCTTTGGAGGAGGCCTTTACCCTCCGTTGAGAGGGGTTCTTGTACCCATAATTATAAAACACCTAAAAGAATAAAGCACCAAATTAATTAATGCATGCAAACTGTTTTGTTGTTTACTTTTTTTTTTTTTTTTCATTTTCTCTTTTTTGTTCAACTGTAAACCTATATTCAACCTATATTGTAACAAGAAATAAAAGGCTTTTTATTTTATTTATTATTTATTATTATAACGCTATATATTATAGCACGCTTGGCAGTCCTACTTCATACATACATTCATAATATGGTATTTCAGTTGAATCTGAAAAGAAATAAATCACAGAGCGAGCGTTATGCACATAACTCTCAGCTTCGGACTCGAACCACTTGGCATAAAGGAGGTCTTGTCCTTTGCCAAAGAATTATGGAGTTCTTTTGTTACTAGAAATGCTGGACATTCTGTAGATGACAAGCATTCCAAATTAAAACATCGTATTATTGAAAAACAAAAACGTTATTTTGTATGTACGTCCCTATGTGAGTTTATATCTTTAAGACTAAGCAACGGATTTTGATACGATTTTTAATAAATAGAATGGCCCAAGATGATGGCTTTTTGTATGATTTACTAAGAGGATACCAAAATAGCATCATGCATTTTTCTACGTACGAAGTTTTCATTTTTTCTTTAGATTGAATGGCTAGAACTCGAATTTTTAAGTATATGTTTTTTCAATATATAATCTAGGATCGCATAAACTCAGAAACGCGGTTGAAAAAAGTTTTCTCGATAGAAAATCTTTGCGAAACAACCTCTCTCATTTTTTATTTTTTTTCATTTGTCGGTCGCCTATCGCGTAATAACTAATGAAATAACTTTAAAAACATAAGTAACTATTATATATAGAAACACGTAAACCAGAATTAAAATATATTTAGTAGATTTTGAGTAAACAAAAAAAATATGCCTAATTCTTCATTTTCTATACCTACTAGCTGTGTAAATAGGTACATGTCGACGATAATATTGATGTAGGCCCTTAAGGTTTTGTTTCTAAATTTCACGCGTACTACGTAGGTAGTTGCGGACAACAGCTGAAATCTAATAATACATATTAAACTAAATTATATACAATTCATAAAGATGGCACACTTCAGAATTGTTCATCTGTGTTTTTATATTTTTTAACACGCTTTTATAATTTTGGTATGTATTTATCAATGTATTAATCTTTCAACGAGATTTTCACCCACTAGCGATAGTCGGATTGATTTGAAATTTTGCATACATATCAAGGACCGATGATAATGCAATTAAATAAAAAAATGTTCAGGATTTTCAAGCGTGTTTTTTAGTTTTTGAACTAAGCTATTTAAGAACTATGTAAAATAAATGTTGTGAAAAATTTTACAGAAATGTAAAATTAGTGTAAAACTTTTGTATAATAATATAATTATATTATCATGTTTACCCTTTTCATAAGAACAATTAGTAAAACTGAGACTCTGCTTGTATTTATTTTTTCGGGTTCGATTCCCGCTCGGGACAATCATTTGTGTGATTTTTATAATTGTCTTACAAATGTTTGTTCTACGTCTGGGTGTTTTCTATGTATTATAAGTATATATTTACAAAAAAAAGTAGTATATGTATTCTATCCGTATTCTGGTACCCATAACACAAGCATATAAGCTTAGCTTGGGACCAGAGGACGTTGTGTGAAATGTCCATGAATATTTATTTATTTATTATTATTTTATTATTATTTATAGCGTGATAGAGCTACAAGTATATTATATCTTGAATATTAATTTTTAAAATTCTATGGTATACGTTTATCACAGAATAAATAATTTAAACAAACAGGTTGCAAAAAAGTGTGTCATATTTTGTAATATTTATACTATGACTATGATTTTCAAGGGTAATACAAATTATCACTCTAAAACAAAAGGCTTGAACTTTCGCAATACTTGCTAATGTCATAACCAAATTAACTCCTTCTGAGAATATTGGGCTGCAGTTTTTATTCAAATTTGCCTAAATGTCCAAGTATTTATTTTTGTGTAATATGATTCTGTCAATACAGTCTGCTTAGCCTCACAATTCTACACAAAGGCGTAACTGAATGTTTGTAATAAAATATGGCTTGTGCTAAGTGAAATAAAATTTTAACATCAATGTTTTCAATTTGATGAGGGTTTGGCATAGCTTATTATGAAACTCGATTAGAATAAGCACATAAAGTTGATTGGTAAAGTGACAAAACATATACGCGTCTAAATCCGTAAAAATTTGTTTTATTTAAACAAATGAGTCACGCAAGTGTTAGAAAATATTAATATGGTTAAGTGAATGTGATCGTATGGATGTGGTAACAGAACCCTATAAAATATAATACCTAGGCTTTTAAATTTTATTAATTATAAAATTAGCATAAAGTAATTTCTAGCAGCTTTACACCCATGTTTTAAGTCTCTGTTTTGAAATTGTGCAGAAAGGTTATCAGCGGGACCTAATTTAATTCATTATTCTTGCCCCATGTCGACCGCTTTCACGACAAAGCAAAAGTATCCCCATGTAAAATACTTTGAGGAGGATTATTAATGTCCTCTCGAATTGCCTCCTCATATATATCCATACGATTTTATCTTTTACAATACATTTTAATGGATTAAATTGGCTTTTTAGTTAAAATTAATTCTAGTTTCGGTATAAGTATTAACGAGTTAGTTTTTATAAATCTATACCCACTCATATTATAAAGCTGAAGAGTTTGTTTCTTTGTTTGTTTGAACGCGCTAATCTCAGAAACTACGGGTTCAATTTGTATAATTATTTTTATGTTCGATAGTCTATTTATTGAGGAATGCTATATAACACCACGTTGCGACTAATGGAAAGCAGTGGAAAAATGTTGCAAAAGAGGAGAATATTTTTTAAATTCCACGCGTACGGAGCAGTGGCGGATTTACCCTAAAGCTCAGTAGGCCCAGGCCTAGGGCGGCAAGAATTTCATTATGTAGTTTATATGGTGGATGCTGAAAAAGGGGCGGCTGATGGCTTGGGGCCTAGGGCGGCCCAGACTGCAAATCCGCCACTGGTACGGAGTACTACGGAGTCGCGGTCAACGGCTAAGTTCTATAGTTATACTCGTAGGAGCGTAGCAGTAGTGAAAAATGATACCACAACGGGGAAAATTGAAAAAAATTAGCCAAAGGGCGTTGTTTATTTAATTATTTTAGACGTAACAGTCTGTTAGTTCGCAATACGCATTCTCTTAAGTCATTCAAATTTATTTGTACGTAGAACATATTGTTCTACGTAAAATAAATTTGAATTCGAATCACTTATTTACACTTAAATTGAAATGTTATTCGAAATTTTATAGAGTACTAACTGTTGGCCGGGTCCGCGTGGAATTTAGAAAATTTTTCCCGTTTTTGTAACATTTTTCACTACTGCTTCGCTTCTACTGGTCGTAGCGTGATGTTATATAGCATAAAGCCTTCCTCGATAAATGCCCTATATAACACTGAAAGAATTTTTCAAATCGGCCCAGTGGGTCCTGAGATTAGCGCGTTCAAACAAACAAACAAACAAACTCTTCTGCTTTATAATATTAGAATAGATCTGAACAGAAAATGTTACTGGTACCAATTCTGTTGGCACAACTAAACTTAACTAAAAAAATGTAAATTGATATTATCAATGACGGAATTCAGCAATGTTAACTGAGCTTTCTTAATATAAAACCTTTATGTTGTGTACTAACGCTTTTAATTATTATTAATTTATATGTGTTACGAAAAAGCCAATTAATCAAAAATACCGGTGTTGTTTTCATTGAAGTTAAGGTTAACTTTTTGACACATCAGAATTAGCAACATTATTCATGTTACTATTATTTGTTCGAAAAATAAAAAGTCTTGTAGGTTATGAATCATCTCAAGTTGTAGACATTTGCAGCCGCAAAGGTATACGTTTTTTAAGTTTCGGTTTACTAGTAAATACGTCTGTGTGGTCACGGATTAATACAAGGATGTCAAGTGTCACCACCCCATTTCTTTCACGGGCATTGTAAAAACCAGCTATGAGACAACATAAGCAGTTAACGTCTACTGTGAGAGACGGGAAAACTCGGAACTAAGCCCTGTGCCAACACTCCTGGTCAGTGGGGCACAGTAGACCATAGTCCCCTCTAGTAGAGGAGGCCCGTGCTCAGCAGTGGGAAGTTAATGGGCTGGAGAGAAGTAAATACGTGTCACCACCCCTTTTTTATGGGTGCTCAGCTAAGGGATAATCACAATAAATAATATTATCTACTTAGGACAGAAACTATTATGTCTAAGAAAAAAAATTTAAAAATAATATATTATTTTTGTAAGAAATTTTAATTGCTTTTTCTAATTGATTTATTAAAATTTAATAGTCATCGTACAAATTATACATGGCTTAAATAATGTAGCATTGAAAGCATACTATAGTATTTCCGTTTCAAGTTGTATACTCATAACGCCATCTATATCATACAAAATATTATAAAGCAGAAGAGTTTGATTTTTGGAACGCGCTAATCTTAGAAACCACTGGTAGGATTTGAAAAATTATGTTAGTGTTGGATAGTACCACAGGATGGTACAATTATCGAGGAATGCTATAGGCAAGGTAACATCACGCTGCGACCAATAGGAGCGAAGCATTAGTGAAAAATGTTGCAAAAAAGGGGAAAATTTTCTAAATTTTACGCGTACGAAGTCGCGGCCTGCAGCTGAAAGTTAGTAGTTCACTGGCCTAAGGATATTGAAATAAATAATAATAATAATAAATATTTATGGACATTTCACACAACGTCCTCTGGTCCCAAGCTAAGCTTATATGCTTGTGTTATGGGTACCAGAATACGGATATAATACATATTTATACTACTTTTCTTTTGTAATTACATATCTATACTTATCTATACTAATATTATAAAGCGAAAGAGTTTGTTTGTTTGTTTGTTTGTTTAAACGCGGTAATCTCAGGATCTGCTGGTCCGATTTGAAAAATTCTTTCAGTGTTGGATATTACATTTATCGAGGAAGGCTATAAGCTATATAATATCACGCTGCAACGAATAGAAGCGAAGCATCAGTGTAAAATGTTGTAAGAAACGGGGAAAATATTCACGCGCGCGAGCTTTAAATGAAAACGCTGCCTTATCCATGTGAGTTACAACAAAGTAATATATGAAGAAATTGTTTTTTACCTATAGATCTTTAAAAAAGTCCGCGAGGCTATATGTCTATCTCTTAAGGAAAACCTGCTGTACCCATAAGAACGTCAAAAAAATTATCAAATTCAATAGGGTGTTTTTAAAAGCTATTTGTGTATTTGGTAACATTTTTTATCAAATTAAATAACTTACTTAGCTTAAGCATTTAATATAGATTACAACTGCTTTTTACAGCATACAAATTAAATGTATATCTTAGGAGATATGACGAAAAAATAATTACGCGCGGTAAAATAAAATACTTAAACTGTTGGCTGAGCAACGCGAACGTTTCCTCGGTCTTCTATCCATACTCCAATGTTTTAATGTTTGGTTAATGTTGGATGTATGAATGTAAGGATGTTTGTGGGTCTTTCACGTAAAGACTGCTGGATGGATTTTCATGAAACTTTCCAATAATATAGCTTACAAGTCGTTACGCTGTGCAATCCCCGACGTATCGGTGTTGAGTTGGTCTTTATAGGCGTCGGCGTCGGCGTATAGTCGTTACGTTGCTCAAATCCCGACGTATCGGTGCTGAGTTGGTTTTTATAGGCGTCGGCGTCGGCATCGGCGTATGGTCGTTACGCTGCTCAAATCCCGACGTACGTCTCGGTGCTGAGTGGGTGATTATAGGCGTCGGCGTCGGCGTTGGCATCGGCATCGGCGTCGTCGTCGGGGTATGGTCGTTACGCTGCTCAAATCCCGACGCATCGGTGCTGAGTTGGTTATTATAGGCGTCGGCGTCGGCATCAGAGTCGGCGTCGGCGTCGGCGTCGGCGTATGGTCGTTACGGTGCTCAAATCCCGACGTACGTATCGGTGCTGAAGTTGAAAATACTCAAAAATGCCTGTAATTCGGTTATATCTTCTGAATGCGTAGATCTAAATTATTGATTGTATCTTTTAGCAAGGGACGGCATAGATCTACATTTGGCATAAGTTTCAAATTGATCCCTGCAGCCGTTGCCGAGTAAAAAAAAGTTTAACGGGCGGATAGACAGATAGACGGACACCGTAGTGAGACTATAAGGGTTTGTACGAAGCCTTAAAAAGGTAAAACTGTGAGATATCATTTACTAAAATGACATTGGGGCCATATGTGTTACTTCTTTAGAATTGTGCAAAAAAAGAAAACCAAACGGACGATTTATTAATTCGCTGTAAAATGGCGTTATTGTTAGTTCATTTAATTTTTCGTTTCTAAATTCCACGCGTACGAAGTCGCGGGCACTGCTAGTTTATAATACATAGAAACACCCAGACGTAGTACAAATATCACACAAATAATCCCGAGCGGTAATCGAACCCGCCGACTTCGTGATCGGCAGTCCGTTACATGAACCACTAAACCAAAAGGCCTGTAAATATAACGTAATAAATTATAAAACGTACCAAAACTATCCAAAAATAAATGCTTCTTTCTCTTCTGGCGTAAAATCTGAAAATAAGTTTATGTCGACTGTCGAACTAAGTTCTGGATCACTATTATTTTCATTGATTTTTATTAAATTCTCAAGAAACACTTTATAATGGTTTTCTTTGTCTTCTTTATCCATGTAGTTTCTACTGTATTTTTTAATAAATTCTTCGAATAATTCTGGTGCTTTTTTTAAATCGTATATTGGTTTGGGTGGTTCTTTTTCGTCTTCTTTGAATTTTTGTGTATCAGGATCTTCCACGGCATCATCGTCGTAGTCAAAACCAGCGATAGACGAAAATTGTATTAAAACGAATACTGCTAGTAACACGTAACACTTCATCTTGACATGCGAATCCTATGAGAGTCTGCAAACGTCTAAACGATATGATCTTTAAACATTATAGTAAGGTCTCACCTTGAAAACGTGTTTTAAATAAATATTATACATTTGTTATTATATAGCTAAAAGCTATATTATGCTATTTATATATGGTGGATACAAAAAACATGATGTCTTCTACGAGTAGGATTATTGCGCACTAAAGGACAATTATTTTAATTATAATAGTACCTACAGACCTGAAGATCACAATATGGCGGTGTAAGATATCCTTTTAGTTTTGTGGCGTTGTATGTTTTCTGTTTTCCTATTATTTGTTTCAAGTTTAATGAAGTAATTATCACTGTTTTAAATAAATAAATACTAATATATGATCTAGAAGTAGAGCTTATATGATATGATCTAGACGTCCTAGAACAGTTAGATGGATAGAGGCAGTATAGACGTAGAGTAACCAAGCCCGTTAAAAAAAGAAAAAAGGATGGACAGAAAATCAACAAGATGGTAACACACTATGGTCTATTGATAATAAAAATAGCAAATACAAGCAAATTTACAATTTCTGTAATTTAAACTATGTTCAAAATGTAATGTCTGTGTTTATACTGTGACAAAGGTACGATGAAACATGATTTTCAATCAAGTTTTTCTTCTAATGCCCCATAATTGCCTATCCTTAACCGACAGCTATAAGCTAGCAGCGCTCTATATGTATAAGGTGAACTCAAAACTATATTTCGATATTTTTCATTTTGTTTATTGTACTTGACCTCTAGTACTCTATAAGAATCATACTATTTTTATCTCTGCAAACATATAAGAAGTATATAAGTTAACATTTATCTCGTTCAGATAGCGTAAAACGTACATTTACAAAAAGAAAGCTATTTTTGCCATAAAAGTATAAAATATTGGAGACATTTCAACTCGAGCTGGGATTAGCAGGGCGGCTAATGCGAGATAGGATTTTTAAGATTGTAGACGGGGATGGTGACGGCTTGAGATAAGACAAAAACAAAGGTTTATCAGTGAGCTTAGCGCACGTACATCGTAGAATGAAAATCTTCTGTATTCCGGAGCCTGGCATTCGCTTATCTATCAACAAAACACCTCGCTATCTAATAAAAAGCTCGAATTTGAGGTACAGTTTGAAAATAATTGGCCAATGTTGTAAAAAGACGGCTGTGTGGTACATTGTCATACTAGATAGCTGTTTATATTCGCAAAACACAGAAGAGTTATATAATATATTTTAACACACTTATATTGGTTCGGTACGTATCTATCAATGTATTAATTATTTAACAAGTAATTTGCACCCACTTGCTGTAGTCGGTAGAATCTATAATTTTACAGACTTAATATTAGGACCGATGGCAATGCAATAATCTAGAAAAATATACAGGATTTTCAAGCGTGTGTTTTTAGTTTTTGTACTAAGCCAATTTTTCAATATTAATGGTAATTGCACAATGGTAAAAAACAAATGGTAATTGGTAACAATATTAATAACACAACGCAATTGGTATTAGGCACCTCAAATATTTTTTATAATGATTATGTACAAACTATGAAACATGATTGTCTAGGAAGTCAATTGGGAAGATAATGATATAAACACGGAACTGATTAAAACGCTCATAAAGTACCGATTCACTTATAAACTTAAAGATGTTGGTTTTATAAGATAATGACATAGTTTTACGTAGGACCTTTGTTCTTCCATTGCTAGTAAGTTTCATTATGCTAGTATTAAATTGCCTCCGAGATTTCCTATAGATACAATCGAAATTGTCTAAATGTAGGATTGAATTCAAATAAAACGACATTTTGCGGATTTAGACTCAAACTAAATCCGTAATCCTTTAACAAGTCTTTTTACTTTTGTCTTAATATGTTTGGAAATGATACGTAATGGCTATGAAAAAAGTAATTTATTACAAAATTATGTAAGTCTCTAAATTAATACGCCTTTAAAATTAAATAACGACGAAAATATCATTGCCTTAGAAATCGCCTTAACATAACTATGTAGGCGTTTTATTTTTAGACATTATTAAATATTATATTGGTACAAGAACATCTTGCATGTTTTATCCGCCTATCTTATTAATTTTTTGCTAATAATCCTTATATTATACTTTATTAAGGAACTTGTTTTTTATAATGTAATGTTTATGATTGTAACATTATGTTGGGGTCACGGACAGCCAAAGAATTTTATTTTTAGGACTTTTTTTGTTATGATTAAACATATATTTAGAGTTTTATTATTGCTTTGCTGATTTTATTGAATAATTTTGTGTTTATAAATGAGTAGCTGTTGGCCGCGACATTGTACGCGTAGTTTAAAAAAAAATACGCGTTTTTGAAACATTTTTCATTGCTGCTTCGCTTTTACCCTTTCTCGAGAAATGTACTATCCAATAATGAACGAATTATTGTAATTGGACCAGTAGTTCCTGAGATTCGCGAGTTCAAACAAACAAACAAATTTTTAGCTTTATAATATTAATAGAGAAGATACCGATGTCAGTTAATTATTCAAGTTTTTTTTTCGGACGGCACCGTTTTTAATATGGAATTTAGAATTATTTTTTTGGGATTAATAAATTAGCTTATTATGTTACTTTCCCCTAGACTATCTATTTCATTTAAATTAGTTCAGTCTATTTTGTGTGTAGAAGCGACAGACACATGGAGTTAATTTCGTATTTATAATACAACTAGCTGTCCCGGCAAACGTTGTTTTGCCATACTAAAAAAAAAGGTTTGAAAAATAGATGTTGGCCGATTCTCAGACCTACTGAATATGCATGTAGAATTTCATAAAAATCGGTCAAGCCGTTTCGGAGGAGTACGGTAACTAACACTGTGACGCGTGAATTTTATATATTAGATTGAACAGGGATTCTTATTTGTTTCAATATGGAATATTCTCTCTTTGAGAGCTACACGCTCTCTTTGGTCTATATGATCTAATTAAGTTTTACTAATTTTCTCCATAGAACGCGTTTCTATTACATTAATTTTACTTTCATAAAATGTCTTTACTCTTAATATCTACCTATATAGAATTACGATCAGGCACTGACTAGAGTCAATAAACATAATATTATTCTTTAGTCTGCTCTGTTGACTATACAGCGTCATCTACGATCTTGGTCGGCAGATGCAAGCGACTGGCGCAAGTGTTAAGTCGCTTGCATCTAGCGTGTCCGAAGACTAATAAGATAATACCTACATGGTAAATAGGTATATCTACTTTATTAGATACTAACTGTTACTCTCAACTTCGTAAACGTGAAATTTAGAAACTGTGGATGAGCGTGCTCTTGGACTTCTAGTCTTGTGATAAATAAATTAAAAGAGGCACTGGTTTAAACAATTTTATTTCACACAACACAAATAATATATTACAAGCACTATTATTGCTTTTACGATCCTTAAAAAAACTGTCTTCCTAAGGGAATATTATCACCACAATCAGACTGTATTTATCTTGAATTCTCAATCGTGAATAATCATAAAAATTACAATCCTTTAAGTTGTCATTATTACATTCTTTTTATAAAAATTTGAATTTAGACATGCCAAGTCCGAAACGTTTTCACTACAAAGGTATTTTAAGCAAAAAGACAAAACCAAACGTTAACAAATTATGCAAAAAGAACATCTGCTTGAAATATTATACCTCATCAAAATCCGTAGTTTATGTTTCAAGGTATAACTAGAGACATACTTAGGAAAAGAACAATTATGCTTTATAATAAGTAAAGATACGATCCAGGTGGAATGCTATTGAAGTCAAATGTCCGTAGTCTGCTATATGAGTTCATAATGGTCGTTCAATTGCGATGAAATTGTCGGTCTCTTTTATCTATGCAATGAAGTTATCGGTCTCTTTTATCTATGAATTGTGTTAGAATGGCATGTATATGTTGCCGTTTTTAAAATAATTGGTCAAGTGCGAGTCGGACTCGCGCACGAAGGGTTCCGTACCATTATCTATGCAACATAAGGCAACGTTATTAGTATCGAGCAAGAAACTGTAAAAAAATCATGTTTGTTGTATGGGAGCCCCCCTTAAATATTTATTTTATTTTATTTTTAGTATTTGTTGTTATAGCGGCAATAGAAATACATCATCTGTGAAAATTTCAACTCTCTAGCTATCACCGTTCTTGAGATACAGCCTGGTGACAGACGGACGGACGGACGGACGGACGGACAGCGAAGTCTCAGTAATAGGGTCCCGTTTTTACCCTTTGGGTACGGAACCCTAAAAAAGCGTTAGTCGAAGTGATTTTCGAAAAACTACTAATAAATTTAAACATTTAATCATGCTAGACTTCGTTTAGATATATTTGTACATACTATTTATTAGTATAGAAACCAATGTGAAGTATAAGAGATTAGTAAATTGCAATAAATTACAAAGAACATTTAAATTAAATGCAACGAGTTTAATTGTCAAGCTGTTACATTGTTTTGCTATACATTAACTCAATTATCTGTTCTGCTGTCAAAGGTTTAAATTTGTTAACACTCTCCTGATTACATTCCTTTTCCAAAATTTTCGTTCCTTTTTGTAAATATTCCTTCCCTAATTTTTGAATATGGCAAAAGCAAAATGTTGCCAAAATAGTACTGTGCAAAGAAGTTCCTAAGAATGGTGACCCTTGAGCAAATTTTGTCGTCGGATGAATCGATATACGAATTCACGTCGTCTCTCATTACCCGACAAGCTCGACGACGTTGTCTGCATTTTATACGTCTTCTTTCCACAGCGTTGGCTAATTGTAAAATATTTTGGCGCGCGGAATACATCTCGTGGATGTTTTAATAAATAATTACCTATCTAATTTTATTCGCAAAGATCACTACAACAACAAGAGCAATGGTTTCCGTTGTACATGTCACAGGACAATTTCTATCCATCAATTTTTTATTTATGGCAATCTGTCGACACAGGACAGTTTCAAAATATTACTGTCAAATTCAAAATAGCAGACTACCGAAACATTTCAGTCATTGAATTGCCATTGTGTACGAGACTACTACGAGACTACTACAATTTATGTCACTTTCACAATGGCAAGTCATTGATGAAGTCGTAATGGCACCACTATGACAAGAAAATAATAGTAGACTACCAAAAACTTCACAATGGCGCCATAATGGTGCCATTGAGGTACAATTCTGACACCATTGAAATACCCGACTCGGGGCCCTGTGCTTACGTATCGATTGCATACAAGACTCAATTATAAACAGTAACTAGAAAAGTTTGGTTGATATTTATTTTTGATATCAAAACTCTACCAAACTTCTACACTCTGTCGTCATCTCTCCGGGTCGACGGTGAGATGGCGTATTTAAAAGTTTTGATCGAATATTTACACTGATTTTTATTTGGTTTTTGTGCTTTTTATTGACGTAATCACATATTAAGAAATAGGTAATTACTCAGATTAATCATAATTGTAATCTCTTTCTGGATAATATTAAATCTTCTTGATAATATTATTTAATAAATATAATTTAATACGAAGATATAGCGGCAAAACATGCGAAAATTGTGTCCACTTCCAAAATCACATAATTTGGAAGTGGACACACGAGTTACGAGTTAACAAAAGTTTCAAAGAAAGAAAGTAAAATTAATTTATTGGAAGGATAATCACACAAATACAATTATATACTTTTATATTATTTACTTATTATAAAACAAAGTCGATATTTTTGTATGTGTTTCCCTATGTGAGCTTACCTATATCTTCAAAACTAAGCAACGGATTTCGATGCGGTTGTTTTTAATAGATAGTGGTTGAAGAGGATACCTTTTTGTATAATTTTACGTGCCTCGTGGCTGAGTGGTTCATGTTGATTAAGAGGTCACGGGCTCGATTCCCGCTTGGGACAATCATTTGTGTGATTTTTCTAATTGTTATGCAAATGTTTGTACTGCGTGTGGGTGTTTCTATTTATTATAAGTATGTATTTACAAAAGAAAAGTAGTATATGTATTCTATCCGTATTCTGGTACCCATAACACAAGCATATAAGTTTAGCTTAAGACCAGAGGACGTTGTGTGAAAAGTCCATGAATAAATCAATAAATAAATAAATTCTTTATTGATTTCTTTCACAAAGGCAGCAGATATAATCAAAGACGTTGTGTAAAATGGTCATGAATATTTATTTATTTATTATTTTTATTTATTTATTTATTATTTATTATTTTAATTTCTTAAGGTTTCATGTCTAAATTCCACGCGTACGAAGTAACGGTCAACAGCAAAGCAAACATTAAGCAAACATAAAGAATAAAACAAAACATGTGTGAATCCTTCGCAAAACAGCCTCAGCTCAACATAATGCTAATTTCTATGTATTCTATGTATGTATTCTGGTACCCCTAACACAAGCATATAAGCTTAGCTTAGGACCAGAGGACGTTGTGTAAAAAGTCCATGAATAAATCAATAAATAATTATTCTTTATTGATTTATTTCACAAAGGCAGCAGATATAAACAAATAGAGGCACTATACAATATTACACTTCACAGATGACCTTTGTAAGAGACCGGTGTCCTTGGTAGGTAAAACCTGTGTGACAGTTCACCAGGCTCTCACCCCTCTGGGACTAATCTAAATTAACTCAGTACAAGTAGTTAACAACAATATACCTATATACAAAAAAAAATTCACCTATCTTTTCATGTAAAGATAGATAAGTTGAAGACAAATTAAACATATAATTTTGCTTCAGTAAATACATTATCAGTTACTTTTAGTGACCATAACAAAGTTACTATAATACAGTTGTCTAAGTAAAAGTTTGTTTAGGACATCTTTTGTTATATTTTGTCATGTTGTGATGTCGTAACACAGGCATGAAATGTTCTCAGAACTTTGGTTATATCTTATTCAGCTGCGGTTGAACAAATGTTTCAAGATCGTAAACTAAGAATTATTTAAAAGCAAATTAGCAGAAAGACAAACTTGGAATGAAACTATAAACTTTTAACATCAATATATAACAATGTTTTAATAAAAAGATCTAGTCTTTATGTAAAATAAATTCACTAATCCTTGCCATTCACGATTTTTATAGGAAGTTTAATAATATTTTTAATAACATCGTATCGCAGTTCGTGAATGGTTGGTTTTAGAAACATTACAGTCATGTAAAGAGAAATATAAAAATATAGTTACATCTATAAATAACTTTAAATCTATCTGATGTATTGATTACTTCATATATCAAATGTTTACCTATAGTTAAACTTGATTACACGCTTTGATGGCAATGTTTATGACGATATCGGTATGATAAATTATAATGATGATTGCGCAGAACTCTTCGTGTGCAAGTTTAATTAGTCCTTTACGGGTTTTATATTTTTGCGTAGATTTTGATGTTTAAGAAGTTTATCATTTATCTTAAATAGCTGTTGCTCGGGAAATCGTTTGCGTGAAACTTAGAAAATTGTCCCCGTTCTCGCAATATTTTTCACTAATGCTTCGCTCATATTGGTCGCAGCGTGAAGTTATAAACCTAGCCATTTTAGATAAATGTACTATACAACACTGAAAGAAATTTTTTAATACAACCAGCAGTGGTTCCAATGATTTGCGCTTTCAAAAACACAAATAAACCTATAGCTTTATAATACCAGTATTAGAATTTCTTAAATTATTACACTGTCCCTTATATAGATTACTACATTGATAGATTCGTATCGAGCTTATTAAAGCGTAATAAAAAGTATCTCCATGGGAGTATGGCGACTACGTTGACGAGTAATATGCAGATATTTCTTTAAGTAACATCCTTCTCATATGACATCATCTAGATAAATCATAATTCTAATGGTCTTAGTGTATCATTATAACCTTCATCAAAACACGTTTTATATTATTTTATTTATGTTATAATCATTATAAATAATCATATTAGTATTGATAACAAATTCCTTCACCTTAAATCAAATCAAAAATTCAATAACATTATTTTTATTAATGAAAAATAATAATATACGAACTAAGCGTACACGTGTCACCAACTCATTTCCTTTTCAAGTTGCTGTAAGAGAGCTCAGGCATAATATAATCGTAGCATATCTATAGCATCCTTTGTGCGAAACAGAAAACTCAAAACTAAACTCTATGCTAAAAAGCCTGGTCAGAGTCGGTTAAACGTTAAACTGGGCAGAGAATTTAATTATACTGGATAGTAATGAATGGATAAAAAATGAATCCTGCTTAGCAACAATAGCAATCCATTCAGGGTTGCCAAGCGCCAATTTCAAAAACAGCTAAATTGATTTAAAAATACTTTAAAAAAAAGTTAAAGTGCGACAATGATTGTTATACAGATAATTAAAAAGTTGTCTGAAATAAGAACGCAAGTGAAACTGTGGGACATAGCTCATTTCTATTAATTGTGTAGTAAGTATAAAAATATTTGCCAAAGAATTTTCCAAACAAATTATTTAACCTTTGTAACTCCTGTAATTCATACCAAATGAATCATGAGTCCTAAAATAATACTGGTCCGTGTTGTACAAATAATGAGGTTGGAGAATATTTCTAAAAATACCAGTGAAATGTACTTAACTTGTAAGCTTTTGTTTCATTTTAGTTAGGGAGATGTACTTTCAGTTTCTAATGGATTGGCCCAAAGTATATTTTGTTGGCAAACCTCAGTAGACAAATATTTACATAACAAAGGAAAGGAGTAAAGCTGAATATCACCCAATATATATATATATTCGTGCATAGAGATTGAATTAAGACCATCTTGTTTGGTTGTTGCCTTTTCTTTACGGGACCGGTTCCGATATTAAACATTAATTCCTTTTGATATTATGTCACTCATAAATATCTTGTATATCCTGTTTAATAAAGCACATACTTTGGTTAATTTTCTTTGTAAGTTTTTATTTAAATATTTTATAGTTTTGTTATTACATTATTTAAGACTTTTTCGTCAGTTATTCCTTCCATATTGTTATTATTGGACTAAGATCTTTACTAATATTATGAGTAGGAAAGATTTATTTGTTTACATCAAAATTCTTTGCATAGTTTTGACGATTTAAACTCACATAAGAACATACATACAAAAATAACGACTTTGTTTTATATTATGAATCAAAGGTACAAAAATTATCATAATTTAATTAACATGAGATAGACTAGACACTCTTTGAGGGATAAACTCCGAAATGAGGTAATACACCAAAGAAACAAGGTGGTCGACATAGCTTGCAGAGCAAGCTCCCTTAGGTGGCAATGGGCTGGCCATATTTGCCGCAGAACCGATGGCCGATGCAGCAAACGAGTTATGGAGTGGAGAGCACGACTCGGCAAGCATAGGGTTGGACACCCCACTTCCAAGTGGACCGACGACCCGATGAAGGTCGCGGGGAGGGACTGAATGCGGAAGGTGGAGGACCGTATATTGTGGCGTGAATTGAGAGAGACCTATATCACCTATATCCAGCAGTGGACTGCAATAGGTTGACATGATGATGATGAGACTAGACACTAATCATACTTTATAAACCGCATAAACACAACTTTTTATGCTCTATGTTATCCTTCTTCATATTACAGACCAAAAGATACTAGAATATCTATTTGGGTTTAAACCACAAGTAATGGGTTTTCCAGATTAGCATGAAGATAAAATAAGTATTTACAAAGTCAAATCAACAATCAACTTACTTAACTCAAGCCAATCAATTACTTATCATAAGTAAATATCTTTGGTTATAGTGTGCTAGACATCTAAACAAGAACTATTCATTTAAATAAAACTACTTTTTGTGGATTCAGACGCGTGTATTTGTTTAAAATTTTAGCCCGACGTTTCAGAGACCCTTGCAGTCATCATGGTCACGGATAGTCATAGGGCAATTCATATTTACGCTTGAATTGTATATTAAAATACTTTTTTTTTCGTTATTCGTGTTAGCCATACAGCTTTGGAAACAAGCATATCTGAACATTTCCAAGTGCTATTAGCACTTAAAATACATTCGAGAAAAATCTTCTCTAATACCAGCAGTAACTGTAAACTGCACGTATACTGAAGCTTTTAGTTTAAATTTTAAAAGAAGCACTATCTTTTTAGAGTGTTAAAGGACTCTCGCTTTTTTTAACTTTCGCGTAGCATAATCTAATCCACGTAGATTACACATACACACAGCATTTTTTTCCTATTTTATCCTTGTTACCTCTGTTAGCTACCACAATCGAGATTTTGGAATAGAAAATTACTGGGCGTCTCGTCATAATAAAGCTACTCACGGAAAATCATCTTGATAGTAATCAAGTGAAAAAAATATACTACGGATCCCGTACTATATCATTTTAAATGTTGTGACGTCATCGTTGTACGCATCCTGTGTATTGGCTTTGCCTGATAGTCTTAAGACAGATTGCAATACATCTTTTCAAAGTTGCCAAGTTGATATAATAGACCAATTTCAACTCAACCAAAGAGTAGTACCTATATACATAAGAAAGTCTTAATATTTTAAGTCCTATAATTCATGGGCAAATACAGATCATTTGCTTTGTTGGAAAAACAATCGACAATATAGCAAATTTTCGGAAAAAAAACTAATGTATAACTCAGAAACTCTATTCCCCGAAATGGTTTTCGAATTATGAGTTAAAAAAAAATAACAATGCCAATTGGTTTAAACTATTTACTGTGCATACGTTCCTCATTTTCTACCGAACAATTATCTTAACTTCGACGTTAATATTGCTAAACACAACCTTGTATGACACTAATTTAATCCATATTCGATTGAAGTTGAAATTAGATTTAGTTAATTGTTTTCAATTAAAAGCTAATTGGTTGATCCTCTTATCTCATAACATTTTGAATTAATTACAATTTGCATATTAAAAATGTTGAATTTGGAATATTAAAGCTAATTGTTGTCAGCCATTAATGTAGTTGATATTCCTCTAGGTATGCAGTATAATAATAAATTTTATAAATGCTTAAATAAAACTACTTTTTACGGATTTAGACGCGTATATTTGTTTTAAATTTTGGCCCGACGTTTCGGAGACTTTGCAGTCACCATGGTCACTGAGTGTGAGACTGAGTGATTCTCACCCGTGACCATGGTGACTGCAAAGTCTCCGAAACGTCGGGCCAAAATTTAAAACAATTATACGCGTCTAAATCCGTAAAAAGTAGTTTTATTTAAACAGATGAGTCGCGCAAGTGTTAGAAAAAAATTTTTTATAAATGCTCATAGGAAATGGATGAGGTACCACATAAAATACCAAAATGCTTGCCTAACTACTGGTTCTATTAACGTAGCAACAGGGTTACACTTAAATAAAAATGTAACTGTGATACGACTACTGTTTAACATTTTCTATTTTTAAGGCTTTGAACATTAATAAATCTTAAGAATGATATGTAAGAATGTATCTAACAAATAGGCATTTAACCGAAACCTTCGCAAAGTTGAACTTCAAATAATATTATTTTATACTCTTATTATTTTTTTCCGATTTAACTCTGCTTAGTAACATGCCAGTACCTACGTGTGGCGACGGATTAAGAATATAAGGGTCAGCACTCATTATCTTTTTGACGGGTTTCTTGGTCTAGTGGTTCATGTAACGGACTGCCGTTCACGATGTCGCGGGTTCGATTCCCGCTCAGGACAATCATTTGTGTGATGTCTATATTTGTCATATAAATGTATATAAATATATATATATGTATTATAAGTATGTATTTACAAAAAAAAAGTAGTTTATGTAGTATATCCGTATTCTGGTACCCATAACACGAGCATATAAACTTACCTTGGGACCAGAGGACGTTGTGTAAAATGTCCGTGAGTATTTATTATTTTTATTTTATTTAAATGTTTGTTCTGCGTCTGGGTGTTTCTTTGTATTATAAGTATGTATTTACAAAAGAAAAGTAGTATATGTAGTATATCCGTATTGTGGTACCCATAACACAAGCATAATATAAGCTTAGCTTGAGACCAGTAGACGCTCTGTAAAATTTCGAGGAATATTTTATTTTTCCTGGGTGCTGTAATAGCCAGCTTAGGAATATTGTACACAGATAACATCATTTGTGATAGACGGAAATAGAAAATAAACCCAGTGCCAAAATGTCTGATCAGCGCGAACTGTGCCCAACAGTGGGACGTTAATAGGCTAGAGAGAGAGAGAGAGAGGAGAGAGAGAGAGGAGAGAGAGAGAGGAGAGAGAGAGATAGAGAAAAGGGAGAGAGAGAGTAACAATAACGTTACATAATAATATGTATGAAATAATACGTATGAATATTCAGGAAGTATTCACCCACTCACAAATGAAAACTAGATTCGTTTACAAACATTGTATTTGAGAATTGCTCGAGGGATTAAGACTAAAACTCTTAGCGTTGATTATCCAGGATTTTAAATTAACATTTTAGTAGCCTCTGGTCCCATTGAAAGAAAGAAAGAAAGAAAGAAAGAAAATTTTATTATTCCCCGTAGGAAGAGACACACATATACAAACATTGAAATAATTATTAAAAACACTCAAATATATCAGACAGTGTGTCCCGCCCGTGGAAAACAATAGGACGTTACTCAGCATATTGTTGTGGGTTTGACCCCACAACGCTGGTTTTCAGTAACGCCCTGTTGTACTGTGACGCTTGGCGCCGATCAGCGAACTTTAAATAATGATTTATAATAATAAGAAGATATACTAAGTACACAGTTACGTAAATATTATATATCTGACAATAGAAACTAGTGAATAAACAAATACTCAATAATAAATATTTTTGTTTGGTGCAGATGCATAATTTGTTAAGTTATTTAAATTAGATCACAAATTATAAGTCAGTGGGTGATGATCTTTTAAGTAAATGTTTTTAACATAAGAATAATATTATAGTAGAGAAATAATAAAAAAATATATGTGTTATTAAAGTATATAATAATATTAGTAAAAAAAATATAATAATTTTAGTAGAAATTATAGAGGTAGATAATAATATTAATTACAACCATGGACGAGACACACCAATTTTGTAAAGGTTTTTATAATTATGATTATGGTAGCTATTAATAGATAAAACTGATAGTAGTTAACAATTGTGAAAACAAATGAGTATTTAAGCGCTAGGTCCGAAAACCCGCTCAACATCGTATGCAATTAGCTACATTAACCATGTAAAACAGAATTTGCGTCTGTTCATTTCCAAGGCAACGAATGTCTTTAATACTGTAGGGAAGCTGTAGGATAAATGATTAGAACTCGGCTAATGGTGCAAATCGGCCTTGGTGTATCAATAAAAATGGGTAACTATTAATTAATTTGCTATTACTTTAGCGGTTTAACGAGAATATGTAGAAAAAATAAGTGTTTGAATAATCTTTAAAATTATCTTTACTTATTATAAAACAAAGTCATTATTTTTGTATGTATGTCCCTGTGTGAGCTTGTTTTTGAGAAATAGAATGTTGATTTTTTAAGAAATAGAATGTTTCAAGAGGATAGTTTTCTTTTTAAATTCCACGTGCACGAAATTGCGACCCACAGGTAGGTATTTCAATTCAGCATAGAGTACCTATAAATTTTAAGTTTAGCTAGTTTTAAAGAAATGACATCAATACAGGTAGTTTGTTTGACTTTGTTATTCCATAGAAAGTAAAAAAAGACTTTACAGTAATCACTTATGCAAATACTTAAAAGACTTTCTTTTCCTAAAATAAATGAATAAATCTTTACAAACAGTGTTACGCAATACTACCGCAGTAGCCTTCACATACAAAAGAAACAGTACATAAAAAGGACCCATTTCTTCATTACGCATTAATCTTTATCCTTTGGTGCTACTAAAATATTAATAATTATCCAACCAGTATTTGTTATTTCATGACAAATAAACCGCATTGTCACTGTGCGCATTTGGTCTTCATTTATTTATTTATTTATGTACGAGTATTCTGCGCTTACAAAATTCACTATTACACAGAATATATAGCATAGAATACCTACTATTTGTTGCCCACCATAATGCTATACAGAAGTTTAAGGATTACAAGAACATAGTAAAATAGGCGGTCTTATCTCAGTTTAAAATCTCTTCCAGACACCCTTTGGGTGGATACGATAGCTTTGAAGAGGGCTACTTGTTATGCATATCCTAATAACCACTGCTTACTAAACAATGTTTTAGTCTTTTCTAGACCTTAGCATTGCCCCATTATATGGGGGTTAGTGCAAGATGTCTATTTCTTCCATGCTCTTCTGTCTGACGTCAAATCTGCATTCATTTCTTTCTTACATATCATCTCTTTCGCAATTATCATCTTTTAAAAAATCCATATACCATTTCTTCGAATTTCCTTTACTTTTGATTCTTTTAACACTTTCACAAAGTTTTCTTAGACATTTTAAGGTAGGTACCTATTATTGGCAGAGAAAATGTATCCTTTTTATCGTTTTTCAGTTTCACTTTCTTCGATGAATCGAAATAATCTGTTAATATTCCAACTTTTATTAAAACCTCGGCATACGTAGCCTTTGTTACCCCATCTGAATATTCGAGATTAGTTTTAATTTTGCCACGTAAGCTTTGTACGTCTTAAATTTAATTACTACCCAATTGAATTCGCAATTTAATTTCAGCTGAATGTTACAATCTATTCATTTTCATATGTCAATCAATAACTATTCATTAAAAGATCCTTTTACGATGAATTGATGACAATTATAAAAGTAATTGTAATATTTGCTGATTACTCCCGAACCTGAATTTATTTCCAAACGAATTTGGATTTACGAGTAATCAGCAATTTAAGAAAACAAGGGTCATCAACCAGTTCACTTTTCATTTCAGCAGGGATCTTCTGTAAGAGAAGAAAAACCCGTTGCCAACACCTCTGCTCAGCGTAGCAGAAGCCCAGAACCCTCTAGAAATGAAAGAGATCTATGCACAGTGGGACTTAAATGAGATTATTTTATTTGTTTTTTTTTTTTTTCCTTCTCGTCTCTACCCTGCCGGGCCATGATGGTGCCTTGAGCTTTACCATGACCCGGCGAGGGGTGGCCCCGCTAACCAGGGCCCGACTCGGCGGGGGGACCTATTGTTCCCCCCGCCGCGTGGCCGAGTGGCACATTTGCCGCGGCGGGTCTCTGAATACCGACCCGCCGCGCACGACCACCTCTTCGAGAGGGGCCGCCGGCTCTTGCCCGTCGCCGACCCCCGCCCGGGGCCCTGCGGGGTGGTAACGTGTCCCCAGCGCGTTCACGCTCCCGCAAGACCTCCCTCTTTGCCGCCATCACCTCCCGAGCAAAGGTGGTGACGGCGGCCCAACACCGTTCGCCTTCGGTCATGGACGGAACGATGGCCGAGAGTGACAAATCCTCGCCCAGCACGCCAACGAGTTCGGCGCGCTGGGCGTCCCAGGCCGTGCACACGGCGAGTGTGTGTTCTGCCGTGTCCACGGCCCCACTACCACAGTTTCGGCACGCGGGATCCGACTCGATTCCAACCACCTCCCACAGGTACTTGGCAAAACAGCCATCACCTGTTAGGAGCTGGGTGAGGTGAAACGTCGGATCCCGGTGCCTCGCCTCAACCCAGTCCCTAAGGACCGGGTGGACCGCCTCGACAAGCCATCTGCTCGCGGAGAGATCCGCCAACCTCTCGGCCCATCGTCGCAAGAGCTCGTCGCACATCTCGCTCCTCCAGCGAACGATCTCTTCCGCGAGGGGCTCTATTGTCGCCTGCCGCATCAGGGCCCTCCGGCGGTAGCTCTCCGCCAGGACCTCGCCTTCGAGGTCCCAAGGGAGGCTGCCCGCAATCAAACAAGCCGCCTCATAAGAGACGGTGCGGTACGCTCTGGAAGCCCTCTGCGTCATGACCCGCTGCGGACGTCGCAGCAGGGTCATGTTCTCGGTGCTGAGGGCCTTCCTTGCCCATATGGGCGCTCCATACAGCGCCATAGAGCGCACCACGCCGTCGTAGAGGCGGCGACCGACTCGGTTGGCCCCCCCACAATTGGGGAGCAGCCTCGCGAGCATTCCCGCGCACCTTAGCAACTTGGGAGCCAGCATACGGAAATGCTCGTTGAACCTCCACCGGCTGTCGAGCAAGATACTTCATCGTGCCTTCGACAGCGATGGAAGCGCCACCCACCACAATTGAGTACCCAGAGGGGCCTAGAAACGACCCCTGTGGAACACCGCACGACATGTCCCGGCGGACTACGCGGTCCCGGGTCGGATATTCGAAGACCCGGTCCACGAAGTAGTCCGCTAGGATGCGTCTGTGGTACCACGGGACGTTGTGGTACCTCAGCGCCTCCTCAATAGTGGACCAGGGGATGGTGTTGAAGGCGTTCGCAATGTCTAGCGACACCGCACCGCGAGACTGCATTCTCGATGCCGTCCCTCAGTCGCGAGATCGCGTCAAGCGTCGATCTCCCGCGGGGAAAACCGAACTGGACGTTACATAAGTTTGGGCCCACCTCCTCCAGGTGCTCGCTGAGGCGCGCAGCGAGTACCCGCTCGAAGAGCTTGCACGCCTCATCGAGCAGAACAATGGGGCGGTAGGCCGACGGCGAGTCAGCGGGACCCCCGTGCTTCCGGATCAGCACGAGCCTCCCTCTCTTCCAGCGCCGCGGGAACCTGACAGATTCTAGACAGGCTGACATGAGGGACAGCGTCTCCTCCTCGAGAACCGGCAGCGCGCGGGCAAGAGCTCGCCCGGGAATTCCGTCCGGACCCGGGGCACGATGCTTCTCTGTGAGTTTGAAGATCGCGACCCCTAACTCGGCCTCGGACACGGGCGGTGCCGGTCCATCTTCCGGAGCGGGCACCACCATTCTGGGTGGTACCCACTCCTCTCTAGTTGGGAATAGGGAGCTTTTCTAGTTGGAGTGGCTCAAGCGTCCGCGTCAGTGGCGGCGCCCACGGTCGGAGCTTTTGGGTCACGACCTTGTACGGGCGCCCCCGGACTTTAATGAGATGAGAAAAAGAGCTAACTTAGCAAACACAGTTTTGTTAACGGTTCGATCAAATCTGTTCAAATTTGTTACCCAAAATTTTTTTTTTAAATAAATATTCAGGACAATTCACACAACGTCCTCTAGTCCCAAAGTAAGCTATATTTCTATGCTTGTATTATGGGTACCAGATACGGATAGACTACATATACTACTTTTCTTTTGTAAATACATACTTATAATACATAGAAAACACCCAGACGCAGTACAAACATTTGTATGACATTTATGATTGTCCCAAGCGGGAATCGAACCCGCGACCTCTTGATCGGCAGTCCATTACATAAACCACTCCACCACGAAGCCCGTCAAATATAATATAAAGTAATATATAAAGTACTTAATTTAAATATAAAGTATTTAATTTTGGGCAACAAAATTTGATCAGTATATTGTTGTCGAAACTTCTTTTAAAATATACCAAATCTCGTCCATAGAGTAACATATCCTTTGTTACCCTTCCTCTAAATACTTACTCGAGATTAGCTTAAATTTTGCTTCACAAAGCCTTGTATGTCGCAAATTTAATCATTATCCGATTCCAGTTGGAATTAAATTTTGGTTGATTGTTTAAACCCTTCTATTAACTTCATTCAATCAATTAAAAGCAATTCATTTCCAAATCCTTTAAATTTAATAACAATTTAAACTAAACATAATTATTTATTAATTAGCTTTGTTTAAATTATAATAACTTCAGCATTGAATATATTATTTAGTTTTTATGTTAGTTAAGCTTCAGGTATGTACCTATGTAAGACAAGATAAGTTATTGAGATAAGGCAGTGCCCGAAATGCGGTCAATGTGATGACGAAATTCTATAGTTTCAACTCCTTGCTTGTTACATCTGTAAATTTGTCCCAAAAATCTCCCGTAAACGCTATCCTATGCTACTTATGTTGTAATAATTATTATCTACGACCTTCATTCTCAGTTTCAGCACGGACTCTCGATATGTTTACCGTGTAACGGTAATAGGGTCGCATCCCATTACGTGGGACATAAAACAGAAGGTGAAATGTGCCTGTAAATTTACACCTCTGCATTCTACAAGTCTTTTACAATTTAGATTAATTCAATTTTACAAAAATGGAAGTTTACATTTACAAGAGAAGTAACTATTTTTGGTATATGAAGCTAAGGAAGTGTGTCGAGATCATAGCAGATGGCGCTCTATATTCTCTGCCTACATCGGAAAAAAGTGTGACTGTATCATAAATTATTGATATCCCATCAAAAACATAAATATGTAAAATTAAAGTAAAGTTCGATATTATGGTATACGCCTCGGTTTTTGACTTCAACGACAGAATACATGACATCGCAATGGGTGCTAAGTTCAATGGACAACCCAGAATATTTATAACAACATGAAATTTAATTTTTTTTAAAGATAGTAAATTGTAGACTAAGGTTGATTACTAGGAGTAATTGGCTAGTTCTGATATTGTTTAGGTATAATTTATTACCGCTTGGTGTTTAAATTCAAACGTACAAAGACACAGATTGCCGATAGCAAATAATACATCGAAATCTATTTACTTTTGTATGATAATGAAATATCAAAGTTGTGATTCAAAGCGAAAGGCGAATATTGACAAATACTAAACAATGTTGTACAAGCTTGGTCAATAAACAGAGTTAGTAATAAACAAAGGAAAGTTTGTACAGAACTGTTCGTTCTAAGGGTTTTACTGTTTGTTTTATGTTAGAGGAATGAATCATTTATGTTGCTAAAGATTTAAAAAAAATACTATAGACTCGAGTGTGAAAAACGACTAATGGGTTTTTGATTGTAAATGAGTGTTCTTCTAATCTGGCTGAAGCGAAGTAACTACTCGTAGGTATGCCATTTGTTTCAGTTTTGAGTTTTTCATTATTTTTGAACATATATTTATTTAATATTTTCTAACACTTGCGCGACTCATTTGTTTAAATAAAACTTTAAATTTTGGCCCGACGTCAAAATTTAAAACAAATAAACGCGTCTAAATCCGTAAAAAGTAATTTTATATATTTATTTTATATTGTATTTACGTTACAGTATTAATATGTAGGAAAATAAAAATATTTTAGTAATAGAGTTTACTACTTTGTTTTTATAAAGTTTGATATTGTCACTTTTCTACAAACTCTTGGCAATTTTAATTAAAATATCCAAAATACACAGGTTTGATCTTATGTCAAATTCAGTTTGTTATTAACTTCTAAAATTTATAAAGATGATATTAAAATTAAATTATAAAATAAAAAGTTTCTAAGCTTAAAATGAACTCTTGTACTTGCAAGACCCTTATTTCTTTTGTTCCTCTATTCAACTCGTCAATTTTATGAACATTTGAATGTTGCAAATTATCTTGTGGCCTATATTCACAATGGTATACCTATCGTATCCATCTAACTAGCCAACGAGATACGTTTATGAAGCTGTAGTCACGAATTCCCTTAGGCATTTTGTCTCAAACATCGTAATTATCCAGGATTTGAAATTAGTATGATACTCGTATGTTTCTGTTCTCGAACAAAACATCTACTATATTAACCAAGTGTACGACACATTTCAGTCTCAGAACATTGATCCAGTTTTAATACGCTAAGATGTCAGCCTACTGGTATTTTCTTTTGTTAATGCATCTTAAATTAAACTAAAACTCGTTTAAGACCCCTACAAGCATTTTTCATGCCAAATGTTATGATTATTATTTACTGGAGGGTGGGCTGAAGCCTAAACTAAGAAAATCTGGTGTTTTAGTTAGGACCTCTTAAGTAGAAGGATTCTAACTAAAAGGGGGACTCTACCTAAGACGGGGTCTTAGGGGGATCCTCAGATAACATTAACAGTCCTAGATTTAACACCAGTAAATAACACTTCACTGCTTTATTTTTGAGGTTGCTCTGTTAGCATATGATTTACTAGTAAAATAATTATTTTGAAAGTTAAAAGTGTTTTGTTACAATGATGAAAGAAGTTGCTATGAATATAGTTGTACGCGCTGTTTTATCTATTTATTTCTCTCGTATTTTCTAATAAAAATGTTAATATGAAGCGTTCTTGAGAATGGTATTTTCTCATAACGTGCAAGTAGCAGAATACCTACTGCATGTAAAATAAGCGTATTATTGGTACCAACTTGTGTGTATTTTCATTAATTATCTATTTCGTTGTACACATTCATATAAAATAAATCTTTAGCCGATAATAGAGAGTTTTTATAGTAAGAAAGTTTTATTTACATTGCCGAATGCTGTTATTAATACTATCAATTTTAATTTTTAGTTAAGTTTGGTTATGCACGTAGAATTGGCACTATTGTGGTTATTATTACATCATATTTATACACTAGCAGTGCCCGCGACTTCGTACGCGTGCAATTTAGAAACGAACAATTAAATGAAGTAACAATAACGCCATTTTACAGCTAATTAATAAATCGTCAGTTTGGTTTTCTTTTCCTGCACAGTTCTAAAGAAGAAACACACATGGGCCCAATGTCATTTTAGTAAATGATATCTCAGAGTTTTACCTTTTTAGGGCTTCGTACAAACCCTTATAGTCCCACTACGGTGTCCGTCTGTCTGTCTAGTCCGCCCGTTAAATTTTTTTTACTCGGCAGCGACTGAAAAAATCAATTTGAAACTTATACCAAATGTAGATCTATGCGGTCCCTTGCTGCAAAAGATTGATTGTATCAATAATTTAGATCTACGCATTCAGAAGATATAACCGAATTACAGCCAATTTTGAGTATTTCCGATGCCGATGGCGACGCCGACACCTATAAACACCAACTCAGCACCGATACGTCGGAATTTGAGCAGCGTAACGACCATACGTCGACGCCGACGCTGATGCCTATAAAAACCAACTCAGCACCGATACGTCGGGATTTGAGCAGCGTGACGACCATACGCCGACGCCTACGCTGACGCCTATAAAACCAACTCAGCACCGATACGTCGGGATTTGAGCAGCGTAACGACCATACGCCGACGCCGTCACCGATGCCGATGGCGACGCCGACGCCTATAAACAGCAACTCAGCACCGATACGTCGGGATTCGAGCAGCGTAACGACCATACGCCGACGCTGACGCCGATGCCAACGCCTATAAAAACCAACTCAACACCGATACGTCGGGATTTGAGCAGCGTAACGACCATACGCCGACGCCGACGCCGATGTCTATAAAAACCAACTCAGCACCGTAATGTCGGGATTTGAGCAGCGTAACGACTATACGCCGACGCCGACGCCAATGCCGATGCCGACGTCGACGCCTATAAACACCAACTCATTACCGATACGTCCGTATTTGAGCAGCGTAACGACCATACGCCGACGACGACGCCGACGCCTATTAAGACCAACTCAACACCGATACGTCGCGGATTGAACAGCGTAACGACTATATTACTGGAATACATATAATAATATATAATAATATACAGCTATTATTGGAAAGTTTTATGAAAATCCATCCAGCATTAACCAAACATCAAAACATTGGAGTATGGATAGAAGACTGAGGAAGCGTTCGCGTTGCTCAGCCAACAGTTTAAGTATTTTATTTTGCCGCGCGTAATTCTTTTTTCGTCATATCTCCTAAGGTATTTATTTAAATTGTATGCTGTAAAAAGCAGTTATAATCTATATTAAATGCGTAAGCTAACTAAGTTGTTTAATTTGATAAAAAATGTTACCATATACACATAAATAGCTTTTGAAAACACCTTATTGCATTTGATAATTTTTTTACGTTCTTATGGGTACTCCGGGATTTCCTTAAAAGATAGACATATAGCTTCATGGACTTTTTTAAAGATCTACAGGTAAAAAAAAATTTCTCCATACATTACTTTGTTGTAACTCACATGGATAAGGCAGCGTTTTTATTTAAAGCTCGCTCGCGCGTGTCTATTTTCCCCGTTTTTTTGCAACATTTTACACTGATGCTTCGCTGCTATTGGTTGCAGCGTGATGTTATATAACCTATAGCCTTTCTCGCTAAATGGACTATCTAACACTGAAAGAATTTTTCAAATCGGTCTAGAGGTTCCTGAGATTAGCGCGTTTAAACAAACAAACAAACTCTTCAGCTTTATACTATTAGTATAGTCTGATATACATCAAAATTCGTTGCGTAGTTTAAAAGATATAGAAACATACATACAAAAATAACGACTTTGTTTTATAATAAGCAAAGAAGTTAACTTGAAAATAATTATATCACCTTAAATTAACGCGCCTCGTGGTTGAGTGGTTCATGTAACGGACTGCCGATCAAGAGGTCGCGGGTTCGATTCCCGCTCGGGACAATCATTTGTGTGATTTTTTAACTGTAATACAAATGTTTGTACCGCGTCTGGGTGTTTCTATGTATTATATGTATGTATTTACAAAAACAAAACTAGTATATGTATTCTATCCGTATTCTGGTACCCATAACACAAGCATATAAGCTTAGCTTAGGACCAGAGGACGTTGTGTGAAATGTCCACGAATATTTATTATTATTATTTATTAAATTACGGTATGATGAACGTGGTCTTCAAAGACCAGAGTAATTTAAAAAAAGAACCATCAATTACTAAGCAATACTTATTATCAAGTTTAACTTGGTCATGAAAATCGTTGGCTTGTACAACTTAATTTGCTACGGAAATGAATTAACAATTTTCACGACTCATTGAATCATTCCCTTCCGACAAAAATGAACCCGTGGGGATAATTGATGTTTCAAAATAATTGGCTTTTCATAATGTTTATGTAACGAAAATATGAATTAAACATCTATATCCATATTTTAAAGAGAATTGATTATTTGTTTGCATAGAACAGGCTCCAAAACTGCTGAACCTATCAGTGCCTGGTTTAGATTGTACGGATTATTAAGAGGAGACTCCCTAATTTAGGTATTTGCCTTAGGTATGGTTCTGTTACTTTCTTTTTGGTAAAATCTTACCAAATTTGTGTGGTAAACGCTGCATGTTCATCTAAAGAAAACCGAAAATAGTAAAAGTGATTTTTGGATGGTCATATTTCTTTTAGTTCTTATGTTTAAAAAAAAGAACGTAATAAAAGCACAGTATATATATATAACCTAGATACTGTGACAAAATTAGTTTCTCTGGAGGCAATATCCCCGAAGAAAACAGCGGACTACGATGCCCATATTTTTGTATGCAGCATAGTTTGTTGTCGTGCCCTCTTAACATTACGTTACCCGTGCGAAGCTGAGGCAGGTTACTAGTAGGTATAGCTAGCAGCATTATAAACGATGACACGATATTTTAATTATATTATATCACACCACAAATAAATTAAAATTGTTATGATTAGAATTTATCTGTATGTGGAGAATAATCACCCAAATGTAACAATGTTCTATAGAATATGTAGACATTCACCTACTACGGAACTTCACCGCACTGTCGACTCATTAACTTCCGAGTCAAACCATCCAGAATTTGGTTATATAAATTATTATGAAACGCTACCTCTGTAATGTCACTATTATTTGAACCTCACTCAAATATACGTTAGTTTGATGCTGTAAGTTATTTTTCTAATCCTATTACTTCCAAGGGTGCTGTAATAGCCAGATAAGGAATATCGTGAGGAGATAACATCCTCTGTGACAGATGGAAAACTCGAAAATAAACTCTGTGCCTACACGCCTAGCACAGTAGACCATAATCCTTCTCAAAGTGGAGGAGGCCCGTACCCAACAGTTAGACGTAAATTGGACGTCAAATGGTCAAACTGGAGAGAGAGATTTTAATTAAATTATTACTAACATATTGTATGTTTTCACATTTGTTGCTCTTAAAGATATAGCTACTGACGGATAACGATTCCGATTAGTAGTATATAAAGATAATATATCTTACTGATAATCGGAATAACATCCCATCGGTTACCATAAGTTAGTACTTAATTGAAATCGACCGTAAATAAAATTTACGAGAAAATGTTTATTCTTATTCAGTAAAATGTACTGTGGTTTTGATAACAAGTCTAAATAATTAAATTCACAGTAAGCCTCTTTGTAACTAAGAACTTCTTAACACGCACATAATTTTCTTTTTTCTTTTATTTCCGTGAGACTATAAGCTTACGTTGTGGAAACATTCTAAAGGGACAGTAAAAGTTAAATTGAAATGTTTTACTCCAATACAGTCCAGAAATTTTCTCTTTTAATTATCTAGAATTTGCATAATTTTATTAAAAAACCAATCAATTATTATTATAGAATTTGTGGGAACATTGTTTTGTATTAATATCTTTTTGGTTAAAATAGTTATAAACCTTTGTAGTTAAAATGTTTCGGTCTTGACATGTTTAAATTCAAATATTTATAATAGGAATATTAATTGTCAACTTAATAGCATAGTAATTTTTATGATTCATTCCGGATAGAAAGTTCAGTCTGATTGTACCAATTTATATTCCCTTAGGACGTCAGTATCCCTAAGGAATGTTTTAGAGTTTATTATATTTTTATGCCTATTATTACCTATCAGTTAATATACTTGTGGTGCATCTGTGAAACGTGAAATACAATTTTATTATTATAACCAGTGCCGCTTACAATTTACTACACAAGGATAGAAGATCCTTACACACGCTCCATTCTACAAATTTATCGAATGCCTGTAAGTCTTAGAAAAATAACTATAGTATATCAGAGTTGGGCAAAATGTAATCCAATTAATGACTAACGATTATGATTACTATTAGTTAATTTTAATATCATCGTAGATTTTATTTCAATTTTAGTTTTTACACAAACACTACTGGTATTTAAAAAAATCTTTAAATTGTTTCTAACAACCTTCAGAAAGTTTCAAGTAGGTACTGGGGTACCTATATAAGCGTTCAGAAGAATATACATATGTCTAAGTCATCATCCTCCTGCCTCTATCCCATTATTTGGGGTCGGCGCAACATGTTCTTCCATAGTCTTCTATCAGCCGTCATATCTGTGTTAACTCCCCTTCCTTTCATGTCCTAGCTCACACAGACCATCCATCTTTTCTTAGCTCTCTAGACTTTTTTCCTTCCACATTCATACGCATAACTCTCTTAACGATGTTACTTTCGTCTCGTCTCATGCATGCCCATACCAGGAGATCCGCTCATACTTCAATTTTTCAAAAAACTTCAATAGACATATCTAAATGTATAGATTTAAAACCTGGTGGAACTATACTATTTTAATTTAAGTAAATTTAAACCAAAAATGTATAGTACCCATTTGCGGTAAAAATATTCTGCATATATTTTTTTAAATTTAATCATGTCATTTAATAATATCGGGAAAATACAAAGCATAGTGAAGTAGCATTTGCAATATGCCTGATTAGTTATTCAATATCCTGAAATATCAATTTACTAGCAAAACAGTGATGATATTCCGGTGATCAATAGAGATGAAAGCGTATTCCAGCGTTTTCTCAGAATATCGTAGAATTTTATTACTAGTTTTCATGTAAGAACATACAGGCACTTTGTGTAAGTTATTTATGTAAGGATATGAGCTGTTACATTGAATTTCTGTGCGTTAATTGGATTCTTTACCGTTTGAATGAGAATTTTATAAAATGTAAAACCAAATAAGCTCTAGATGTCATGTATTCCTACATTAGGTCCCAGAGAACAAAAAAAAATCTTATCTGGATCTTAACCTCGACGGATGTTCAAATACAAGAGGAAAACATTAAAATAATAATCCCGTATAAAACCTATCGCTTCACTTAGATTACTTGAAGCGTGAATCTTCACTAAATAATTTAAAGATCACAAAGCTCAATCCCTATAAAAAATTAAAATACTAGTTTGTAAAGCTCTCCTCTCCTCTCCAGCCCATTTACGTCCCACTGTTGGGCACGGGCCTCCTCCACTTTGGAGGGATTATGGTCTACTGTGCTGCGCTGACAGGACGTGTTGGCACAGGGTTTATTTTCGAGTTTTCGTCTCTCACAGAGGATGTTATCTGTGTGCAATATCCCTTAGCTGACTTTTACAGCACCCTAGGGAGGAGATGGGGTGATGACACTTGTATTCTTAATCCGTCACCACACGGACTTGTAAAGCTCAATTGACGAATAACCGCAGAAATACAACGCTATATTAACCGCGGCTTTATCTCTTTACTGTCGACTCCATCTTTGGAAAAATGTAATTAATTTTTTGAGCAATGACTTTATTTCTGAAGCATACATCATATAATTAGGATATATATATTAATCACCCTAGCCGAACGAATTCCAAATTTAAAAGTAATCATAATATTAATGGCATGTTTAAAAAATTTAAAACGATTAAATACTTATTGGGTTTGTGACCTAGGAGGATAAGTAGTATATATCCTAATTCTATTGTAGTGACTTGATTGTGACAGATCTTATATGACCGACTTTATAGAAAAAGATAGACAACACAAAATACTTGTACACCAAAATAATAAAAAAAAAAAATATTCAGGACATTTCACACAACGTCCTCTGGTCCCAAAGTAAGCTATATTTCTATGCTTGTATTATGGGAACCAGATACGGATAGACTACATACACTACTTTTCTTTTGTAAATACATACTTATAATACATAGAAAACACCCAGACGCAGTACAAACATTTGTATGACATTTATGGATATCACACAAATGATTGTCCCAACCGGGAATCGAACCCGCGACCTCGTGATCGGCAGTCCATTACATAAACCACTCCACCACGAAGCCCGTCAATCAAACCAAAGAAAAGATAAATTACATAGTTTTGATCTTTAACATAAGGTATGTACAAGCGGCGGTCTTATCGCTGTAGACATTCATATTATACGAGTATAAATCGTATAACTAAATAATGTTGTAAAAAATCGATTGACTTAATTTTTAACTCTACCTTTTTTTTCGTTATTACAAAATTTACTATGCAGTACCTACTATAAAATTTCTGACCAAAGGTAAATTGGTAAAATGTCTGAAGTAATTTTAAAACATTTTTCTTTGCGATAGGTACGTACTTGAAAATTCATACCTGAAGAAAATTACTTAGACATTTTCATTCATAGCAGGGAAGCAATTCTGAAATTATGGCTATAATATTCGTACCGGTAAAACAACGAATAATTATAGTCTTTTGCTCGTGACTTTGCTCGCTTAAGCTCTCTTTTTAACACGCTTTTATATGTTCGGTATGTATCTATCAGTGTATTAATATATGTAACGGAATCTTTGAACACGATTTTCACCAACTAGCATTAGTCGGATTGATTTGAAATTTTGCACACATATCAAGGACTAATGACAATGCAATTATTTAAAAATATATTCAGAAAGAAAGAAAGAAAGAAAATAAATGTAATAGTGATAGTTAAGCAATACACATACAATATTATATAATATTCAGGATTTTCAAGCGTGTTTTTTAGTTTTTGAACTAAGGAAATTATTATAATATAGCCCGCAAATGCGATGTAGACTCAATCGAGTAACATTGTAGTGGAGAAATTAGTTACTGTTGGCACGACCGCAATAGCTCAGATGGCAGAGCGACGGAATCAATAAATTAATTATCATATTTTATCAATGTGTTCATAACAGAACTCACGATTACCGTGTCTTTGGCGTGACGTTAGTTATTACATAAATCGCCTATTTTAATATTTTAGCAATAATTAAATAATATGTATGTGTTTTATTCCATTTCTTAGTTTTATTCATTTATTTAATGTTTATTGTACACGATGAAATAGAGTTAGTACAGAAACATCGTAAACATAGGTATAGTACAGTGGTTTTATTGTAAACTGAGACAAGAGTTCTCCTGAAAGAGAACTTGAACGTGATTTACGCTTAGCAACATATTCGAGCATACAAGCGTGTAATTGATTACCATCCATCAGCCTCTCTCCGTCCACTGTTGGACATAGGCCTCCCCATAGAACGCCATAAAGTGCGGTCTTGTGCCGTTTCCTCGCGACTTTGACTATAATTATCGTCGCTCCACCCTGGCTGGGGCCGCCCAACGCTGCGTCGTCCGGTACGTGGTCGCCACTCTAGAACTTTTCTTCCCCAACGATCATCAGTCCTACGAGCGATGTGGCCTGCCCATTGCCACTTCAGCGTGCTAACCCTTCGGATTTTATCCCATAGGGAAATATCGTGTGACCTTGAGCTTAGATACGAGGCCGACATTCAAATACCATGTTTCCGTTTCGTATGTCATTTCTATTTCTATAAGTATTACAAAAAAAATAAAATTATTTTTTGTAATATTCATCTAATACGCGTACATCACTGTAATATTAACTTGAAATTTCCGGGAGACTATGATTAGTTATATTCCATGGAAGTAGAATAAATTGCGTATCATTTGTGTGAACATTTGTCTCAAGTCAGTAATTTGTGGGAATGCGTGGTTTTCTTCATATTTTCTCGAAGTAATTCTGTAATGTAATTCATCAAAATTTCAACATTATGTCGGCGAGAAACCCTCCTCTCAACCTTAAGCCTCCTTGATAAACTTGAATGAATTAGTTTATGTCACCATCTTTTTTCTTTTTAATATCATAGGCAGCTCTAGTCTACAATCTACCTAAGGCTATCTTTTATTGACGTAATTAACTATTATTATATATCAAATAAAGTACACTAGTTAGTAGAATAAAGAACCGCGCGTTTTGGCATTCTATGGGGGAGCCTATGCCCAACAGTGGACGAGGAAAGGCTAATGAATGGACAGTTAATTATTGTTTAAAGTGTAGTAAATCAATAATCAATTCAAAGTCAAAATCAAAACCCGCTCTCTCTGTTCCTGAGTTTTGACAAAACTCAGAATTGAACAGACAAACAACATACAGATTGGTATATAGTATTTCATATTTAATCTTTGATACTTTTACACAACAAATTATTTCAAAGATCAAAAACCAAAACACGGGTCTATTTACATAATTAATAATAAATGTGTATGAAGCTGATTTTAATCAATTATTCACGTGTTTTATAAAAACAACAAGATTAAAAATATAAAATACGCAGTTATGTTTATTTTATATTGCAAAAATTAAAAATCCGTTTACATTAGATTGAACTGATATTTTTATCGGCTTACCGGCTTATTTCCTTATTTTTACATCGTGAAATATTCCTAATATAATTTTTATACAACTTAGATTATTCAGATACATTTTTGAATAATAATGCAGCAAAGACATCAAATAAATTAGTTACTCAGTAGTTTAGATGGAAGATTTAGACTTTCTTAGGTCTTGCGTTCAAGTTTTTATTTTTGGCTGGCTGATTACGTGTACCTATGACTTTTTTTTTCATAAGGCTCTAAAGTTGGTACGTCGTAATTTTTTGACGTACAATAGTTGTTGGAGTTAATAGTTCCAAATTTAAATCATTGCTTCTATCGTGTATACATTTAAAAAATTCTGACAACAGATACGTTCTATTAATAAAATATTTAAAATTAAAATAATTAAAATGTTCTAATAAAAAAAGAAATTAACCTTAAATATCACCAAAACACTTGTTCACTTATTTCAAGCAAATGAAAATTGTATCGCTTATATACAACGAATGAAAGATTCATTTTGTTTAATCAATTCCACCGCTCTGCTCTTAGAATATCTCGATTTAAAAGCTTAGATATTTGAATAAAGAATAAATTACTACTAAATCCGACAGATCTGTAGTTAACAGATTGTAATTGCTATTCAAACTGATTAACAAACATTTTGGAATACGCCTTTTCTCAGTATACATAGAAACATAAATATATAAGAGTTATCTATCTGTTTAAACTTAGAAGCAAACCAAAACTAGCAGGAAATCAAAACAGAACTCCAACAAAAAAAGCCTATACAAATTTATTAAATTTATTTTGAAATAAAACTACATTTTACGAATTTAAACGCATATATTTAAGACCGACCCGGTCCCACAGTTTATAGGGTTTATTTCGAGTTTCCCTCTCTCACAGAGGATGTCATCTATGTACAATATCCCTTAGCTGACTCTTACAGCACCCTGGAAGGAGGTGACACTTCTATTCTTAATCCGTCACCTCACGGACATGAAAACAAAGCTACTATTTTTATATTCCACAAAGACAGTAAAGTAGTAGAAAGATGGTAGACAAGTGATAAAAGACTTGGCGGCCACAAAGCTTCTGATGACACAGATTTACTGCAACACAATTATAGAGAATCTCCATTAAATGGAAGCGTTAAGAGCCATTTATTACAGCCCCCACAAATGCGGTAAGTTTTACTTAATGCATTTACAATAATGAACATTTACAGCTTTGAGTCGTGATGAAATATTTTATTTGAATGCTTTATTTGAATTTGCTAAGTTAGTATAGTAGCTAAGTTGTGCAATTTGAAAAAAAACTACAGTATATTTTTATTGTCTGTGTTAGTCAGTAATAATAATTCAGTAATTTGATGGGCTTCGAGGTCTAGTGGTTCATGTAACGGACTGCCGTTAACGAGGTCGCGGGTTCGATTCCCGCCTCATACAATAGTTTGTGTGATCTTTATAAATGTCATACAAATGTTTGTCCGCCGCCGTCTGGGTATTTCTATGTATTATAAGTATGTATTTACAAAAGAAAAGTAGTATATGTTATTATATCCGTATTCTGATACCCATAACACAAGCATAATAAGCTTAGCTTGGGACCAGAGGACGTTGTGTGAAATATCCATGAGTATTTATTTATTTTATTTATTAATATAGCATTTTAATGATGAAGAATTATAGAAATCCGCCTATATGTTTCAGAGTTTCTTCGTTAAGGACATCCACAATACAAGGATTCCTTTTTTTAATATTAATAGCCGTTTTCCGCAACTTCGTACATGTGGAATTTAACAAACCTCAACATATTATAGTAAAGAACCATCCTCTTGAACCACTCTATATATTAAAATAAGCGCATCAAAATCTATTTTGTAGTTTTGAAGATATAAGCTGACATAGGGATATACATACAAAAATAACGACTATGTTTATTAATCAATACGTTTTGCCGGTAAACTAGTTCTAAATATTACATTCTAGCAAAACATTTTTAAGGAAATTGTTTTATTATAAATTAAATTAATTATATTACTAAAATTAATAATTTTATTTGATATGTAATACAACTAACTAAAGCTAATACAGAAAAGGCCTATTTATATTAATTAATGTTGTTAATTAAGGCACTTATTCTAAGGAGGTACTTAACTAATAAGCAGTTAGCATGTTTAATTAAAACGTCTTCACTAAATTAAGGATTTTGCTACAAGAGGTATACACTTAAATCAGTTGTTTGTAAACACCCGCTAAATCACAGACATTTTACACGTCCTCTGGTCCCAAGCTAAGCTTGATGCTTGTGTTATGTGTAGCAGAATACGGAGATACTACATATACTACTTTTCTTTTGTAAATACATACTTATAATACATAGAAACACCTAGATGCAGAACAAACATTTGTATGACATTTATAAACATCACACAAATGATTGTCCTATGCGGAAATCGAACCTGCGACCTCGCGAACGGCAGTCCCTTACATGAACCACTAGACCACGAGGCTCGTCACACACAACAAATGGATTGCAGTTTATTAGTAACTTACTTAACTTATATTATTATTATTATTTATTATATTGCAATCACACTAGCAGCTTTATGCTGATGCGTGTATTACGTGTGTATCACGAAGATTTAAAGAATTTGTCTAGTCTATTCTTGAAACAGTTCAAAGTAGGTGCCTTTATCACACTTTCAGGGAGTTTGTTCCAATCTGTGATCACTCTGTTTGGCAGAAAATATTTAAGGGGTTTTTCTTTGCAGAAACTCTCCACAGCTTCGTTCTTTACAGAAACGTTGTAGAACCCTGAGAGTATTTTTTACTTAACTTATACTATATACTTAACTTATACTTAACTTATTAGTAAGTTTATTAAGTTTAGTAAGTTTACTCCAAAAGGGGCAAGTGCGTAGCACTTACAACCGTCGGGCATGTATGACCAGATGTATGAGTGTGGATGAAGCCAAGGAAGTATGCTTCGATCGTAGCAGATGGCGCTCTATAGTCTCTGCCTACCCCCATGGGAAAAAGGCGTGATGTAATGATGATGATTATTTATTAGTAAGTACCTTGCACTATTCATTTACACTTCCATAATAATTAAAACAACAATTTCAGTTTTAAGTTTTAGTTCCCAATAAAGCAAACATTTGGAACCTGCCTTACTGCTACAATATAAACAAAATATTTTATAAAAATTGGTTAAACCGTTTTGGAGGAAAATGGTGACAGATGGCCAATGCCTGAACCTATTACCAGGAGTTCCTAAACAAATTATAATTCTTACTAGACTTAAAACATTTAATATTGTCAGGCTTTTTCCCTAAATCCTCGGATCCAAAGAGTTAATCAGTATTCTGTTTTAAACAACACCGCAGAAGAGCAATATTGACAGTCTCGGGTGTCCAGCGCTCTTGGGTAAGTTACTTTGTAGGTGACTGATATGAATGAGTTTGATGATGAACGACAGACACTGTAAAGCGATAATTTTACATATTACATCACACATAACAATATAGATGGCGTTGATAATGCAATCATTAGGCAAAAGCCTGGCCAGTGCTGATCACCTAGCCTGGTCGGATGGTTGTAGGAATCACTCCGCCATCCTTTACCTCCACAATATGTATTTATTAACATTTCAAGGTAATTTGATTTCGGTAAAAAATTTCTTCCGTGGGGTTCTCCCGAATTAAGAATACAAGTGTCACAACCATATTTCCTTGCAAGGGTGCTGTAAAAGCCAGCTAAGGGATATTGTAAGCCGGTAACGTCTTCTGTGAATCGAAAATAAACCCTGTCCAACCAACCCAATACGCCTGGTCATAATACACCATAAAGACGGCTCGTATTCAAAAGTGGGATTAACGACGCATATCAGACTGGAGAAAGAAAAGAAAAAATAAATTAACTACATTTGTATTTTTAGCTCAAATCAAATACAAATTGAGGTAAACCGATGCGATATCAAGGTTTCTGTCACGCTGCGTATCATTACTTAATCATGAATGACACGTTTGCATATTCACGAAGACTCACCCCACGTAGGCTAATGACAAGATAAGTTTACATATGTCACAATCTCAAATTTTTGATCACAATTGCGTCTTGAAATCTCGGCTTTGATTTTTATTATCTGATATTTCAAATTAACATATTTTAGAAATCAATCCAGAAATTTATTTAAGTGATAAGGCCATTATTTTTAGGGTTCCGTACCCAAAGGGTAAAATCGGGACCCTATTACTAAGACTTCGCTGTCCGTCCGTCCGTCTGTCACCAGGCTGTATCTCAAGAACGGTGATAGCTAGACAGTTGAAATTTTCACAGATGATGTATTTCTATTGCTGCTATAACAACAAATACTAAAAATAAAATAAAATAAATATTTAATGGGGGCTCCCATACAACAAACATGATTTTTTTACCGTTTCTTGCTCGATACTAATAACGTTGCCTTATGTTGCATAGATAATGGTACGGAACCCTTCGTGCGCGAGTCCGACTCGCACTTGACCATTTTTTTTGAATATCCTGTATTTGTTGTTACTAAATAGAGCACATTAAAGAATTTATATATTTTTGTTAAACATTTTGTTTGTTCTAAATAAATATGTTTAAATTGAGTCTGATCATTAAACACTAAACAAAATATATTTTTTTATATACAAATACCTTAGCGTAGCCCATGTTCAAGCTCAGATTATGCACACATCACTAGGGAAAAGGTCATAGGTATCGGTTACTATGGAGAATAATATCTAAAAGTGCAAATATTATGTCAGACATTATTAAGTTTAATCAATTAAATTGTAGTGGATAAAGCAATCCCACTACTGCAACTTGAATCCACGACCTCGGAATACCGTTTTGTCGCTGTACCGACTGACCTTGCAGCTGTGCCAGTGGTGATCAATTTTTCCGCTACAACATTACTCGATTGAGTCTAGATCGATGCGATTTACAACGTGGTGATCACATTTTCCGCTATAGTTTAATTATTAAGTAAAAAAACATATCACGTCTATTTTAATTTTAATAAATTATTATAAGTATTGGGTTAACATAAAAGGACTAAAAGCAAAAAATTACCTACGTCTGAATATTTCAATAGTGAGTCTGTGGAGCTTTCGTCATTATTATTATTTATATCGAGACGAAACTTATGTATGTATAGATGTATGTATATTTTATTATATTTTATTAAATGAGACTTTATCAACATGAAAGGAAAGGTGGATACTATTAAATGAAAGGACCGTCTGATGATTCTATCTCAAGCCTCTTTCAGAAAGAGGACATTGGGTATGTATGTTGAATACAGTAAATAAATTAGGATAAAACAACATGCGTAGTAATTTTATGTATAGTTTCTATGACTTTTATTTAGTAATTTGCTGTCCTGATATAAATAAAATAATAGTTAAAAAAAACTAAAAAACACGCTTTATTTAATCGAATTATTGCATTGTCATCGGTCTTTGACAGGTGTGCAAAATTTGAATAGAATCTGACCGTTTAAAGTGGGTCAAAATAGCGTCCAAAGGAGTCGGTTACAAACATACAAACATACAAACAAACAAACATACAAACAAACATACAAGTGAAGCTAATATAAAGCGTGTAAAAATAGGCTAAGGCTACGTGATCTAGTCTAGTCTAATTGTTGTACAAACGTTGATATGACGTCCAGGTGTTTTCTATGTATTTTAAGTAGGTATGAATTTTTAATAAAAATGAAATTAATGCAGTATATCCCTATTGTGGTACCCATAACACAAGCATATAGGCTTAACTTGAGAAGAAAGAAATTTGTGTGAAATATAAAAAAAAATGTTTGTACGGTCTCTGGGTGTTTTCTATATATTCTAAGTATGTATTTATAATGACAATGTAATTTATGTAGTGTAACCTTATTGCGGTACCCATATCACAACGATACCCGCTTAGTTTAGGACCAGAGGACGTTGTGTATAAAAAATTATATATTTAAATTTAACTTTAGTTGTCTAAAAGAAACTTAAAAATTCTTCTGGTCAAAGGATGTTTTACTTTGTTATGTAAATAGATTTGTATCATATAGTAATTGGGCATTTTCATAATGTCTTGTTTTATATTTATAACAACACAATTCACATCAAAGTGAATACACGTAATCAGTGTGAAACCACAAACCGCAGTGGTTTAGTTCAAAATATATGCATATACATAAATTCAAGCGTTCTATCTACGTACATTTAATTACGAATTTACGAGTGATATATACGACAAAATATAACGATGTTATCAATTTTAAATCATAAAGCCTTCGTTTTAATCTTACAGTAGGTACTTTTCAAATCAACACACACTGTCTGCTTTGACAAAAATACTGCCGAGTCGGCGGAGTGCCGAGGTAACGCACACAAACACTGTACAACGTCATTTCTTTTGTCGCTTCGCACGCTCCGCCCAAAATCGCCTCACGCATACAGAGACACTACAGTGTCGGTACACAATAAGTATGAGCATTGTTCTCGTACCTTTTTCATCGGGGGTCGCTTTAAAACATCAACTCTTGTTGGATAAGCTCTAAGGTTTTAATTGATGTCCACTACTAGCATAATAATAATTAGCATTTTGTACAGTCCTACTTTTTCCAAGTCAATTGACGTTCTTATTAAATACTAGCTGTGCCCCGCGGTGTTACCCGCGGTAAAAGGGATAAAAAATAAGTTCATTTTCTATTAAATTTTCCATTGGAAAGTTTCATGAAAATCCATCCAGTAGTCTTTACGTGAAAGCACAATAAACATCTTAACATATCCAACAGTTTAAGTATTTTATTTTATAGCGCGTAATTCTTTTTTCGTCATATCTCCTAAGATATTCATTTAAATTGCATGAAAAGAGCAGTTATAATCTATATTAATTGCGTAGGCTAACTAATTTATTTAATTTGATAAAAAATATTACTATATACATATAAACAGCTTTTGAAAACATCCTATTGAATTTGATAATTTTTTTATCATTATTATGGACACAGCGAGTTTCCCTTAAAAGATAGATAATTATATGCCCTCGCGGACTTTTTTGAAGAACTACAGGTAACAAACAATTCCTTCATACATTAGTTTGTTGTACCTCACATAGATAAGGCAGCGTTTTCATTTATAGCTCGAACGCGTCCGAATTTCTCGGCACATTTAATCATATCTCATCCAATATATAGCAAACCCCAACAAATTATGCGAAAAAAGCCATCCCCTTGAACCATTCTATCTTTTAAAAAAACCGCATCAAGACGCGTTGCGTATTTTTGAAGATATAAGCTCACATAGGGACATACATACAAAAATTACGACTTTGTTTTATAAGAAGTAAAGAAAGAATAAAGATAAAGATGGAATATTTATCATGGCGTTAAAAGAGTAGCATAAGTATTAATCTAAAGCGTTTCGGAGACTTTTCAGTCACCATGGTCACAGGTAGGACTGAGCTGTAAAGATGGTTTTATTTGAATTTATAAGTCGCGTAAGTGTTAGAAAATTTTATGTAAAGCGTAAGCTATCTTAAAAAACCGTTACCTACATTTCAAATCCTATGACTATTTGAGCGTAAAGGTGTAGCAAACAGACAAAATTCTATTTTTATTACAAGTTAAATAAAAAGTTATTTTGTTTCAATACAGTCATTTCATGTTAAATTAGGAACTAAAATAGAACTTTTATAACATAACAAAGTTTCTTACAACAGATAACGGAATTGACTACAAGTTTTAGCAAGTGTTTTCTTAGACGATGTAAGTAAATAACATTATACGAAGTGACAAGCGCTTCATATCTTTTTATTTGTGAACATTGTTGAACCAAATAAATTGCTTCCAATTTTCGGAGTCGTTCACCACGTTTATGGCTGCGGGTGATATTTGAGCCTAGATGGTAAATTGCGTATTTATGTTATATAATATATATTATTGTTATATTACTACGTTAAACAAAAAGGTGGAATTCAGAAGTCCCGCGACCGCGATGTGCGATTATGACGCGCGACCCTTATATATTATTTATTTATATTAGTGTCTGTTTTCATGTTGCCAAAAGACGACAAGAATACATTTATGTCGATGACACCGCTCTCGCAATGTCGAATGTGCGTTGCGCGATCCGACATCATCAATCAATTCTGCGGTCACTTTTTGCGTTTACTTACGCCCACTTCTCACACAAAGGACTAACAACATCGGTTGCGTTGAGGAATCCCGAACGCCCCCTTAATAAGAGGGGATTTTTTTTAAATTGCGTATATGCAAAGTATGTATGATATTTTACACATATATAGGTATTACGGCACGTGGCGGTAATGCCACCTATTTCCGTGCAAGGAGTCGTGGTATCGGTTTCTACACTAGACGAATATTTCTATCATAGACACACAAGACTTGTGATATAGCTGAGTTTGGGAGTAGAATTCGTTGAACAAAATATTCATAAATATTTTTAAATAGTTAAGTTTTTAATTTCTTTATAAGTATTTTTTATTTTAAATTTTTTGTACGAATATTTTTAAATATTGCGAACACTAGATTATATTTCTTTCTTCTTTTCTTGCTTTCCAAGTAAGTCATGACAGGTAACTTGTTTAAAAGAAATATCATTATTGAAATCTAACTAAAAACGTGTTCTCATGGTGCTTAAGTAGTTCTGATAAACTACTAGTAAAAAGAAAAGAAGGTTTACTGAACTTTTATCTAAAATGGAAGGTCGCCTACCATTAAACCTATCCTATAACCTCAAAAAGGAGATAAATATTTTATATCATAATTCAACACAGCTATAAAAAGGGTGCACAGAGCGACGGTTTGGTTATCAAATCATTTTGTTTCTTGTCGAGATAAACTACATATTACTGTTTATCTATGCGATATACATTTAAATTTTGACCTTTTCTTAGTTTGACATAGAAATGTTTGCAAATTATGTAAAAGATCTGAGCACTATTGTATTTTATTTGAATGTTTTATTCAGACATTAGCTGTTGCCCGCGACTTTGTACGTGTGGAATTTAGTAAACAAATGATACATATCGGCCACTGACGCTGCTCATGTACATATTATGTCCATATTTGAGGGCCCCTTCGGCCCTCAAATATGGACAATTTTTATTTGTCACTGATGCTTCGCTCCTATTGATCAGAGCGTGATGTTATATAGCCTAAAGCCTTCCTCGATAAATAGACTATTTAATACATAAAGAATTTTTCAATTCAAACCAGTTCCTGAGATTAGCGCGGTGAAACCAACAAACTTTTCAGCTTTATTATAATTACTAGCAGTGCCCGCGACTTCGTACTGTTATACGGCACTCTGATAATAGGTTTTTAAAAAAAACTACTTTATTAAACTAGAATAGAATTTAATAGAAATACAATGGAATTAGCAAAAGAATTGGAAAAGGCAACCGATCGCGACCGGGAAATAGAAAGATCTGTACTGCGTGCCCGCTCTTGGGCGCACTTCTATTTATAATATGATAAGTGCTGACACTAGACTTAGGATCTAGTGTTCAGCCCCTTTCCATACATAGGAAGGGTATAACAACCCCCCGCGAAGACTGAACTTCGGGAGAGAAGTTTGATAGAAGTTCGAATTCATACAATTTCTCTAAGTCGTGGTACTGATGTTGACAGATTGTTTTCTGTGCTTATCATTTCGATTTCGGTAGGTATCGGTGGCCTTGAAACATTGAACTTACATTTATAATTATAAAGTAATTTAACAATCTTGAAAATTATAAAAGAGACTAAAACTAAGGATATCATAAGAGTGTATACAATATAATGTGTTTTATACTTTTCTAAAAAAGGTTGTTTTACAATTATGTCATTTAACTGAGAAATCAGTTTATTATTTCTAATGTTAGTTGGTAACTTATCTAAATCAATATTCTCTAAAGAAACACGGGGCATAATTTTACTTAAACTATTCTTATCATCTATTCTACAACATGAGTCATTTATGATGTTAAAATCTAAGCTAGGGTTGGCAATACTTATGTTAACACTATTACGGGACGATATGAGTCTCGTGCTCTTTGTAAATATTGTACATTGGCTTCCTGTACTTAACACTCCCGTACCGGACACAACACTTTCACTTATTTCGGACATGCCGCACTCAATAGATATTTTAGTAGGGCGTGATTGTACAAAGATCCATTGGTTATTCGATAGAGGTTTCCAGATGTCCATGTCACCAATTAATGTTTTGGTTTCACACTGCACAGGGATAACGCTGATCGATTTCGTTAAGAGTTCACTTTCACACGTAGGGTTGCTACCAGACAACATGATCGACTTTATATCGCACAGGAAGAGCTCAGAGTTTATACGCTTACATTTATCTAAATTATCTAAATTACAAAAGCTTAACTTATCTGTAGAAATAGCAATAAACGAACTAGAAGGTAGAATGAGGCTAAATACATTTTCATTGTTTACTCCATGTGGAGTTGGCAACCCTAAGTTATGATATAAAATAAATTCGTCACTAGTAACTAGTGGTATATGTAGAACAAAAATTAACTTATGATTATAATAGTAACACGATACACTAGATATACTTAAAATTAAATGAATATTATTTAGATTCAAAGAAACAGGGATATCGCCATCCTTAGGTAAGTGTCTGTTAGTATCAACAAGTTCTTGGTACAGTTGTGACGGAGTTAATACATTGGGATGAAGGATGTTTTGACTACTCAACATGATAGCGTTTATCAAATCTTCTAACTGGAACGACAATGTAAGTAAGGAGCTTTCGAGCATCGTAAGTATGGAGTGGACTTTTGTTAAGGATAATAATTTATTTGAAATTTCGGAAATATTATTATTTTGTTGTAATAAGGTATTAAGTGCCTCGTTTAAAATTTCCTCATTTGTTTTTAATTTATTTAACGTCCTGTTATATGATTCTAAAGTTGAAGTTGTAATTAAAATATTATTTTTAATAAGTCCCGCGAGGTTTTTCTGATCATTTTGAATTGAATTGATTGCGGAATCGTATTTTATTGCGTCGTCTTCATCGAGAGTGCCGAAGACATGTTTAAACAAGGTGCCTATGCCACCAAACCATGCAGAGCATCTACTGCGCTTAGAAATTAAATGAGATATCGACTCGTATTCTCGTTGGATATCATTAAATCTGGTAATTAAAGGAGATAGGATATTTTCGCAATGATAATCAATAGACTGTTGACACGCAAGTCTCATTGTACTTATAATTTCGTTGAGGTTAACGAGATGTGGGTTGATATGGGAAATATCTACATAACTGACAACATTCAGTTGTCCGCTTATTATCTTTAGTTTGCCTAGACCATCGAAGTAGATACCGGAACTAGAATTATATGGCTTGATGGTTGATAGTTGCTGGGCATTGGACGAGGTGCTGAAATAGAAACATTTATAATTAATTAAGGTACTTACCTTGGAAACTGGCATTTAATTAAGAGGTTGATGGACTTCAGCGGGTTTGATTTCATCAAAATGATGGGTTACATGACGCCGATTAATTAGGAGAGTGACTGTATGATTATTATTAACTCGAATGATTTTGTATGGGCCTTTCCAGATAGGCGAGAGTGCTTTTCGTAATCTTAAATGATTTTTCAGGTATACATAGTCACCTATTTTGTACTGAGGAGGGGTTCTAGTTCGGGTATCATAATACGTCTTAGAAGACTCCTTCGATTTCAATATATGTTCTAGTGCCTTTTCTCGCGTGTATTTAAGTTTATGTTGTAACATTTTAATGTATTCTGTATAGGTAGCGCCGGAGCAACTCTCATACAGTGAATTTGGAATAAAGGGTTTATGCCCAAAAACCAAATCGTATGGACTGAACCTTGTTGTTGTGTGTGTAGTGGTATTGTATGTTAGCATGGCTGTGTATACATAAGTTGGCCAATTATTTTGATTTTCATTTATAAATGATTTCAGATATTCCTTGAGAGTAGAATGACTTCGTTCTAGGGCTCCTTGAGTTTGAGGATGGTAAGGTGACGACCACAACTGTTTAATTTTTAGAAATTGGCAAGTGTTCTTAAATAGTTCGGCGGTGAAGTTAGTGCCTTGATCTGTGAGGATCGATTTAGGAATTCCGAATAATGAAATAAAGTGGATTAGGCAATCACTTGTCTCTTCAGCAGATGTACTACGAATGGGATATGCTATAGAATATTTTGTTAGGTCATCTTGCAGTGTAAGGATATATTTTAACTTAGCTGTGCCTGATTCGGGCAAAGGGCCTACTATGTCGAGTGCGACTCTTTGGAAAGGAGCAGTTGATGTTGTAGTAATTTCCATCGGGGCTCTGTTTACTTTTCTCAAAGCTTTGTTCTCTTGACAAAGCTTGCATTTCTTCACATATTCTTCTATGTCTCCTCGCATACCTTTCCAATAAAACTGTTCCCGAATCCTGTTGTACATTCGTGTTGATCCTAGATGTCCTGCTACAGGTATATCATGATTTTCGCGCAAAATTCGTTGTCTCTCACTTAAGGCAGGATAGATTATATTGTTACGATAAATGTGTATGTTGACATTGGTATTATGAAAAAGGTAGGTGATAATATTATACAGCTTCGTATATGAGTGTTGATCGAAAGGGTTCTTGAAGTCTGAAATTGCTATATCAGAGGTTTGTTCAGATCGGAGTATTTCGTTTCTTGCAGCTTTTATAGTTTTATAAATATCTGGATACGGTCCTTCATCAAAATAGTGTACCTTAGTAAAGATGAAATAGATAGTTTTGTCACCGTACTTCGTTTTCAGGTAAGAGTGTAATTCTTTTTCTGAGCTGATTATCTGTTCTTTGTCTTCTACATTTGCTAGGATTTCCGTAAGGTATGGATTAGATTCATCTAAGTCTATAGATGTAGGAATTAGTATAATTTTATAAGGAGTCTTTAATAAATTTTCGTTGTGTTCAGTTAGTGATGTGTTAGGTGCAAAGTTTTTATCGGCAATTGATTTAAGGAAGTTAGAATAGTCGTCTTCAGTCACATTAGTTTCAATTTGAGCGTCTGGGCTTTCAGGATTAGAAGGGATTTCGATGTTCTCAAAGTCGAGGTTTAAGTCAGCACTTTCAGGGCTGAGGTCTATTGGACCCATATCTGTTAATTCTGGTAATTCGATAGGCATTTCAGTAACAACGTCAGGAACATTAGGTGTCGTAGTTGTAGTAGGTTCAGGAGCAGTATTTTGGCCTTGATTCGGATTATTGTCATTCAATAGTTCTTCGTTATTAAAGGTAAAGGGTATTGGAGAAGGTAAATCTATTAGAGGGCTTTCTAAGGGAGTGTCGGGGTTAACGTCGTCGTCTGTCAGAATGTTAGGAGATGTGTTTGTTACAGGGTTTACAGGGAATCGTGATAGTGCATCCGCATTGGTATTGATTTTGCCCTTTTTATATACTATATCATATTCGAATTCTTCCAATTTAAGTCTCCACCGTATTAGTCTTGAACCGGGGTCCTTACAGTTAAACAGCCATTGAAGTGGTTTATGATCAGTCACTATTTTAAAGCGGTAACCATAAAGATATGGCCTAAAGGTTTTTGTGCCAAAAATTATAGCTAAACATTCCTTTTCGGTGACGCTATAGTTACATTCGGCTTTGTTAAGGGTGCGTGATGCGAAAGCGATTGGACGATCTTGTCCGATAGGTCCTTGGGATAGTATGGCTGAAATGGCATAGTTTGAAGCATCACAAGTTAACAGGAATGGTTGTGTGAAGTCAGGATAAGCTAGGATTGGAGCCGATATCAGTTTATGTTTAAGAGATTCAAATGCAAGCTGCTGCTCGTTCTGCCAATTGAAAGGGGTTTCCTTTTTCAACAGGGACGTAAGAGGTTTGGCCAATTTAGCGAAGTCTGGAATAAATCTCCTATAGTATGACATAAGACCGAGGAATGATTTCACATCCTTGGGTGATTTTGGAACAGGAAATTCGGATACGGCTTTAGTTTTATCTGGATTGGGTTTGACGCCTTTTTCACTTATAACATGTCCTAAATAAGCAACTTCTTTACGCAAAAATTCACACTTATCAGGTTGCAGTTTGAGGTTGAAACTTCTTAATCTGTCAAAAACTGAGGATAAGTTCTGAATGTGACTGGAAAGGTCTGGCGAATGGACGACAATATCATCTAAATATACGAAGCAGCGCGTCCCTTGGAGTCCGGACAGACAGGTATTCATTAGTTTCTGGAAAGTGGCTGGAGCATTTTTGAGTCCGAAGGGCATTCTATTGAATTGGTAGTGTCCTTGTGGCACAGAGAATGCGGTTTTTGGGGCGTCGTTAGGGGATACAGGAATTTGATGAAAGCCTGAGGCTAAATCTAACGTGCTGAAATATTGACTTTTGCCTAGCTGGTCTAGTATTTCAGTTATTTGTGGGATAGGGTAAGTTTCACCAATCGTTATATCGTTAAGTTTTCTATAATCGATGACCACTCTCCACTTGCGTTCACCGGAAGCATCAGTTTTCTTAGGTACGACCCAAATGGGTGAAGACCAAGGAGAGTTAGATGGCGTAATTATATTTTGTTCTATCATTTTGTCTATTTGTTTAGCTACTTCTTGTTTATGGCATTCAGGAAATCTATAGGATTTAGTTTGGATTGGAGTTTGAGTATTTGTAGTTATTGTGTGTTCAGTAGCTGTGGTATTAGTAAGGTGATCGCCAGGGAGATAGAAGATATCAGAGTAATCAGCACAGACACTCATTAAGGCATCAGCTTCTTCTTCATTTAAATGGGAGATGCGGAGTGAATCGACGACCTTATTAGTTCTCTCAAGTACTTTACGTACAATTTCATCATCTAAAGATGTCGTGCAGGCTTTGACATTTATTGGTTCTAGTCGGAGATTGAGATTGGGATGAAGAGAGACTGGTTTATCAGAGGTATTGGTTACCGTCAGATTAACGCGGTTATTATCTTTAACTTGTACGATACAGTTTGCGACTAGTAAGGATTCCGAGATATGTTGGTCTATTACTATCCCTTCTTGAATGTGTGGGTTACATACTGTGCATTCTATGACCATTTCGGTTCGGGCTGGAACAATATAAAGTGGTTCGGAAAAATTTAATTTGATTGAATTATTTTCTATACGGAGAACTCCTTCCTCATAGTTAATCTGGCAACCAAACTTCTTTAGCAGATCATTACCTACTATACCATCTAATTGTAGGCTAATGTCTTCTACTACATGGAATTCATGTTCACATTTAACGGTGCCATCTTGTAGCAACGGCATTTGAAAGCTTCCAAGGGTCGTCGTGAAGTCATCGCCAGGGTCTATGCCCTTTAATGCTATAGTTACGTCACTTAATTTTGGAGGTTTAGTCATAGAGGTTGACTTTATGAGGCATACACAAGAACCGGTGTCAACTAAAAAGGATAGCGCGTGATCAGAAACGGGAGTATGAATAGTAATATATGGTAAGTATCTTTTCTCTGTGTTTTGGTTAATTTCATATACATTCACTTTGTTATTTTTATGTTTCAGGTTGCGTCGAGAACTGGAAATTCGAACAGGACCGGATGCAGTGGCTACGTTGGATCTCAGAGGATTCGGAGGACTCAGAGGATTCAGGGGATTCATAGGATTCGGAGGATTTAGGGGATTCAGAGGATTCAGTGGATTCAGCGGATTCAGAGGATTCAGAGGAGTCAGAGGATTCAGAGGATGCAGAGGATTCAGAGGAGTCAGAGGATTCAGTGGATTCAGAGGTTTTGGCCGACTCAGTATATTCAGAGGTTTTGGCTGACTCAGCGGATTCAGTGGATTCAGTGGATTCAGAGGTTTTGGCTGACTCAGAGGATTCAGTGGATTCAGCGGATTCAGTGGATTCAGCGGATTCAGAGGAGTCAGAGGATTCAGAGGAGTCAGAGGATTCAGTGGATTCAGTGGATTCAGAGGTTTTGGCTGACTCAGAGGATTCAGTGGATTCAGAGGTTTTGGCTGACTCAGAGGATTCAGTGGATTCAGCGGATTCAGTGGATTCAGCGGATTCAGAGGATTCAGAGGTTTTGCCTTAGAGATAGTAGATACAGTGAGCTTTGCGGTATCGTCTTTGATTTTGGAGCAATTTCCCGGGCGATACCCGTCGGGAAATTTTACTAGTTTAAATAGTCTACTTCGTCTACACCGCCATCAGGATATGGCTGAGTGATGTGGAAATTTCTCTGAGGTGCAGTAGATGAACCAGAGTTGGGCGGCGTGTTAGCCGGTCGGTAGCGTGACGTAGAAGGATTTTGTTGATTCTTAATATTGTTATTATATTGGCGTTTTCGGCAATTCTCTATTGTGTGGCCGATATTCTTACAATAACGACACACCAGTTCGCTGGTGTTGTTATTACGAGATTGATCATTACGCGCCGATTGTATCACAGGAGATCGATTTAGTTGAAGTCGTGGATCGCGTCGAGGTGTGAATCTAGGCCTGTCATTATAGTTTGAAATTTGATGAGGAGACCTCTTAAGAATTCCTGAAAGTATTTTTTCTTCAGCAACTGCAAAGTTTACGGCCTCGTTTAAGGAATCAGGGTTGCGACATCTAACCACTTGGGATAGACGTGGTTGTAGCCCTATCATAAATGTGTGAAGCGCAAGATCTTCCATGGCCGCCACGCGACCTGCTACTTCACCCTTCTTTTTCGTTGGAATAGATATTTTAATTTCGGTTAATAATTTGGCTAGGCACGTTTCAATTTTTAGGGCGAATTGATTAACGGATTCCGAAGGGCTTTGGTGACACTCTTGTAGTTCTGAGAGCAGATGTGCGTAGTGCTTTCTCTCGCCAAACTGTTGAGTAATAAACTCTATGAATTGCTCAAAAGATTCGAATTCTTTTATACTGCATGTGACTTCGGCACGACCGGTTAGTTGACTTAGGATGTATCTAAATATTATGGGTTTCTGAGATCTATCAGCTATATTATATGCATTTTGGCAGTTAGATATAAATGGGTTCAGGGTGTCCCGTGACCCGTCATATGGTTTTATGAATTTTAGCAATACGTTGAGTTCGATTTTTTCTTCTAGACTGGCACTCCTAAGAATTGGAGATGTTTCATATTTCGTGTCGGATTTTGAGGTAGCCATAATGTTGAATTAAAATATTTTATAAATCGCGGAATTAATTTAAATAAAAGTCGACTCCAATCTAGTCGAGACTCTGTGGCCAAGGTGTATGCTATAACGCTTATCAGTGACCGTGAGGATGAATAACATAAACAAAGTATGTGTGAGGTATTAATACTAACATGCACTTATGTACTAAAACATAAAATTGACGCAGGATAACTAAAATGAAATGTTACACAATAATTAAGAACAACGTAGGTAAAATTAGTAATTGAATTTAGCAGGACTCTGAGCTCACACCGTGTCTGGTAGGTAAATATCTGTCAAAAAGGGCTTCACTCACTGTAAGACATTCAGGAAAATCAGGAATAGCATGGTAGCGGCTGGCGCGATGATGTGGTGATGAGCTCTTCACCGCAAATATCACAGGACCTTCCTGGTACTGCTGGATGTTGCTGTCGGAGGCTGCTGCGAGACCGTCTGGTTTTGACGGCTGGAGAAGGAACTTCTTCACTTCACAATTTTCTCACTGCTCTCTTTCGATAGAGAGTTTAAGGAGTTTGAACTGTTTCGGAGGCGTATTCGGGGCAGGGGATTTCGATATCCCACCGCTGCCACCAAAATGTTATACGGCACTCTGATAATAGGTTTTTAAAAAAAACTACTTTATTAAACTAGAATAGAATTTAATAGAAATACAATGGAATTAGCAAAAGAATTGGAAAAGGCAACCGATCGCGACCGGGAAATAGAAAGATCTGTACTGCGTGCCCGCTCTTGGGCGCACTTCTATTTATAATATGATAAGTGCTGACACTAGACTTAGGATCTAGTGTTCAGCCCCTTTCCATACATAGGAAGGGTATAACAGTACGCGTGGAATTTAGAAACGAAAAATTAAATGAACTAACAATAACTCCATTTTACAGCGAATTAATAAATCGTCCGTTTGGTTTTCTTTTTTTGCACAATTCTAATGATACTTCATTAGAATGTGTGTAACACACATGGCCCCAATGTCATTTTAGTAAATGATATCTCAGAGTTTTACCTTTTTAAGGCTTCGTACAAACCCTTATAGTCTCACTACGGTGTCCGTCTGTCTGTCTATCCGCCCGTAAAACTTTTTTTTACTTGGCAACGGCTGCAGGTATCAATTTGAAACTTATACCAAATGTAGATCTATGCCGTTCCTTCCCTTGCTAAAAGATACAATCAATAATTTAGATCTACGCATTCAGAAGATATAACCGAATTACAGCCACTTTTGAGTATTTTCAACTTCAGCACCGATACGTACGTCGGGATTTGAGCAGCGTAACGACCATACGCTGACGCCGATGCCGATGCCGATGCCGTCACCGGTGCCTATAAAAACCAACTCAACACCGATACGTCGGGATTTGAGCAGCGTAACGACCATATGCCGACGACGTAGCCGATGCCGATGCCAACGCCGACGCCGACGCCTATAAACACCCACTCAGCACCGATACGTACGTCGGAATTTGAGCAGCGTAACGACCATACGCCGACGCCGACGCCGATGCTGACGCCGACGCCTATAAAAACCAACTCAGCACCGATACGTCGGGATTTGAGCAGCGTAACGACCATACGCCGACGCCGACGCTTATAAAAACCAACTCAGCACCGATACGTCGGGATTTGAGCAGTGTAACGATCATACCCCGACGACGCCGACGCCTATAAAGACCAACTCAACACCGATACGTCGGGGCTTGCACAGCGTAACGACCTGTAAGCTATATTATTGGAAAGTTTCATGAAAATCCATCCAGCAGTCTTTACGTGAAAGAACCACAAACATCCTTACATTCATACATCCAACATTAACCAAACATCAAAACATTGGAGTATGGATAGAAGACCGAGGAAACGTTCGCGTTGCTCAGCCAACACTTGAAGTATTTTATTTTACCGTGCGTAATTTTTTTTTCGCCATATCTCCTAAGATATTCATTTAAATTGTATGCTGTAAAAAGCAGTTGTAATCTATATTAAATGCGTAAGCTAACTAAGGTATTTTATTTGATAAAAAATGTTACCAAATACACATAAATAGCTTTTGAAAACACCCTATTGAATTTGATAATTTTTTTGAAGTTCTTATGGGTACAGCAGGTTTTCCTTAAGAGACAGACATATGGCCTCGCGGACTTTTTTAAAGATCTATAGGTAACAAACAATTTTTCCATACATTACTTTGTTGTAACTTACACGGATAAGGCAGCGTTTTAATTTAAAGCTCGCGTGCGTGACTATTTTCCCCGTTTCTTGCAACATTTTACACTGATGCTTCACTTCTATTCGTTGCAGCGTGATGTTATATAGCTTATAGCCTTCCTCGATAAATGTACTATCCAACACTGAAAGAATTTTTCAAATCGGACCAGCGGATCCTGAGATTACCGCGTTTAAACAAACAAACTCTTTCGCTTTATAATATTAGTATAGATTTGAATAGATTTTTCGCACATGAACCTAAGATTTCGAAGACAGCATCCTTTTAGGGTACTGTACCTAAAGGGAAAAGGGACCCTATTACTAAGACTACACTATCCGTCCATCCATCCGTTTGTCCCCACCTCCAGGTTATATATCTCTGAGACAGTAGTAGCTGGATAGCTAAAAATTATACAGATTTAGTATAGTAGTAGATGGTATAACAACAAATATTTTATATTATCACTCTTCTGCCCCTATCCCGTTATTTGGGGCAGAGAATACATACAAGAACGGCATTCCGAGGTCGTGGGTTCAAGTCCCGCTTGCGGCAATCACTTTTTCCACCATAATTTAGTTTATTAAGCAGAGAATACGTGTCACTTCTGATGCAATTCGAGCGAAATTTCAAGTAAACACCAAATCTAGTTTGCCTATATTCTTTAACGGTCAATAATAATAAATCTTATAATGATCTTAGTTCTTAAAGTAATAAAATTTAACAGAAGATTTAACATGACACTTATAACAAACCACGATCAAATTCAGTAGCTTATTCCCTCAGTAACATTAATGGGAGTTGTTATCAAAGTTAGTTCTCAACTAATTAAGTTATATTCAACGATATAGCAATACTTTTTCTTATAAAACCGCATCTAACAGATTTTATAATATTTTAGTATTTTTTCGGGACTTTTTGCGTGTAGGGTGAACGAACAACTTTTCTATAATAGACAAAATTTTGCTCTACATTTTAATATGCATTATGTGAGTAAAACATATTTATTTTTGTTTTTAAATTATATAATAAAACACTCTATATAGTACTTTTTGCGTAATGCACATACTAACATGTATACAACACAGACAAGAAAAAATAAAAATAATATGTATTTTGTTTTAAATCGATTTTTAAGCTACCGATGTATCGACAGAAGGGATAACTTAAACTAATCTACCTCCTGGCGCCCAGTGTTCTCAGTTATGAACATAGTAAAAAAACTGACTAAAGCCCAAGTACAAAAAATGCGTCGCAGCAATAATGACCCAATGTTCTTCCTTGTGAACATATTAGTAATATAGCGATATCTTAAATTTTTACAAACCACAATTCCTTCAAACGTTAACGGATTGGAGGATTGGTGGGCGATATTTTTTGTTTTCATGTTAGCCTGGCCAATCAGTGTTACTTTATTAAATCTCGTCGAAAAGTCAAACAGTCAACACGCGTGGTAAAGGTGAGTTTAATTTTTAATTATCAAGGAGTTACAATAGGTTTTCTATTCAGAAACATAGTAAAAACCTTAGTTAAAACTGTGGCATTGCTAGTGTTTATAATTTTTTTTTTGATATCACATTTCAACATAATTCATTCATTTCATATATTAATATGCTGCTCAATCATTATGTTCTCGTACGAGTACATTGGGCTTTTTTGCCGTAATTTTATGTTCTATGTGAAGAACATTGGGTATTTATGTAGTTTATTTATTTCCGATTTTAACCCAGAAGATATAGTAGCTTTGTTCGAAAACTTCGGTTTGGAGGACTTTTTACCATCAGATGAAGATGTGTGGGATCCAACTTTCGTTGTGCCTGAAATTCCATCTAGTTCTGATGATGAAAATTTAGTAGATCATGACGGCGGCTCTATTGATGAGCTTACAAATAGAAACATACAAAACATGGAATCAACAGAACAGTTCAGGATACCATCACTGTACAACCTGCATTACTGTACAAGATGGATTTATTACTTTAAAAAAAAATCTATATTTTATTTATTTATTTATTTATTTGAGGATTACCAACAACTGTTTACATAAAAACTTAAAACTAAATACATGTTTGCGAAGCTTACGGTAATGTAACAATTACTTAAAGGTAAACACCGCATGCACAATATTAATAGTAAGAAATAAGAAATAACAACAAATGGCAATTATTTATAAATTATAAAAGTATATCATAATCACTTACAGACTTAGCTAGACAATTTAAAAAATGAAGACTTTAGTACTGAAGTGGAATCATTATGTAGGTCAATGGACGTACTACAGCCATTTAGAATTTTACATATCCTACCATAGGGCGAATTGAAACCCGCAACAGTTCTACGTAGCGATGGGCACAGCGGAGTTATTGGACCACGAGGCAAGCGAGATGGAACCCGAAACTTAAATAACGCAAGCAGAGGAGGACAATCAATTTAATGTTTTAGAATTTTGACCGCAAACATTGCATCTAAAACTTTTCTACGAGTGTCCAATGATTTTATATTAAAATAAGTCAGCCTGTCTTGGTAGGAACGAATTTTTTTGGCTACACCATTAGAAAAAGCAAGATGCCATAAAAAACGTTTTTGTATTCGTTCAATGCGTAGCGAGTGCACAGAATAGTGAGGACGCCAGACCACGCTACAATACTCAAGAATATTCCGAATTAAACTATTATACAGTAAAATCTTTGTATGGTTGTTTCGGAAGACTTTGCAGTTTCTTATAACAAACCCTAGCAATTTCGACGCCTTCTTAATTATAGTGTCTAAATGGGGCACAAACGTCAGCTTCTTGTCAAAAATTACACCAAGGTCACGAGTCATATCCAATTCATTGAGTTTATAATTGTCAATGTAGTAGACTGAGTTGATAGGATTTAATTTTCGCGTAAATCTGATAAAATTACATTTTTTACAATTTAAATGCATTCCATTACTCTCACACCATTGCTTGAGTCTATTTAAATCACTTTGCATCAAAGTAACGTCAGTGTCAGATTCTATTTTTCTCATAAACTTTAAATCATCAGCATACATAAAGACCCTTGAAAACTGAAAGCAATCCTGTACATCATTAATGAAAAAGTTAAATAGAATAGGGCCTAGGTGAAAACCTTGAGGCACACCGGAAGATATACGATGTAACGAAGATTGATACCCGTTAACTACGACAAAAAATACCCTGTTAGATAAATAAGATTTTAACCAATCCAAGAAACTACTATTAACTCCATAGGCGGATAATTTTGTTATTAGAATATTGTGGGGCACTTTGTCAAAAGCTTTGCTAAAGTCAGAGTAAATTACGTCGGCTTGGTGACCTGAATCCAGTATCTTCGCTAACAATTCGGTAAAATCCACCAGGTTAGTGCTTGTCGATCTAAGTCTGACGAAACCATGCTGATGATTGCTTATATACTGCTTCAGATGGTTCTGTATGTGAGGACATACAATAGCTTCGAATATCTTAGCAAAAATCGATAAAACCGATATAGGCCTGTAATTAGATACAATTTCGTTGTTGTCTGATTTATGTACCGGGACCACCTTAGCCACTTTCCATTTAGTGGGAAAAGTACCAGAGGATAATGATCTATTATAAATTATTAAAAGAGGTTGCACCAGCTCATTATGACAACGTGAAATAAATATAGGCGGTATGCCATCGGGGCCTGCACCCTTTTTTAAATCGATTTGTCTCAAAAATTCAAGCAAGGTGTTATGTTCAATACGTGGAAAATTCAAACATAAGCAGTTATTATCGATTCCCTGCAATATCGACGAGCTGTAACTACTACCGGAACAGGTATTATCATTATAAACGGATGAGAAATGTTTTGCAAACAAGTCGCATATCCCGTTACCGTCTGTTGAAGTATTTATACCATCCGCAATCAATTTGGGATATGAACTGGACCCTCCTCTTTTAACCTTAACATGCGACCAGAACAATTTGGGATTCTTTTTTATGTCTTCTTCAATTAGATGAATGTATTTTTTATAGCACTCGGTGGTTAAGTTATCACAACGCTTGTTGATGTATTTTAACTCAATTTTGTCAAGTGGATTTTTATATTTATTATATCGTAGTCTGAGTTTGTTTTTGTCTCGCAATAACTTAATTAATCTACTATTGAACCATAGAGGAAACCTATGGCGATTTGAAACACGAATTTGAATATATTTAGTAATAATGGTGTTAAGAATATTATAGAATGCTTCCACCATTTCGTTAACATCACTATGTTGCCCTAGCAGCAGGTTCCAATCCACCTCACTTAAAGAATTGCAAATGGATGTATAATCTCCATGGTAAAAATTAGGTCTAGGGGGTGCATTATTATACGGCAATTTTTCGTCTTGGAAGAGTCTAAAAGTTATATCAAGTGGAGGATGGTAATTGTCGACGGTGCTAATGGGGCCTAAGCATTTACCGACACAACAAGACGAAGAAGTCGACAAAACCAAGTCAAGGATACGACCAGTACAGTTTGTAACGGAATTTAATTGCTCCAGCCTGTTGACATACGTAAAATCTATAAAAAGTTCGCAAACAGTAGATAACTTCTGAGTACTGATTGGGTTGTTCAATAAATGCCCATCAATACTACCCATATTGAAGTCACCTATTACAATAATCTCAGAGTCGTTTAGTTTCTCAAAGGTTGCATTACAATTGTCAATAAAACGTTCAATTGTAGAACGATCAACTGGCGGTGGCAAATAAACTCCGCAGATGACTATCTGACGAGCTGAGCGTGTATGGGAACTCTCTAAGACTAACCAAAGGTCCTCACAATATAATATTATAATGTATATTGTTTATTTTCTATAAATACACAATTGTATTGTTTTATTTTTATTTTTGGACATAAAAACCTGTTCTTTAGTTTAAGTTTTTTACGTTTTGTTTATAAGTATGCTAAAAATAAGCCGATCCCTATAAGATTATGTTGGTAAAGTCTTTTTAAAGTTTATTTACAGCAATTATGACGATTTTCACCACCCCCATTTTCTCTTCAAAGAACATAAAATGTGTAACTAAATTTGTACTGAAGGCCCAATGTCCTTCTGCAAGAACAAAATATTTTACAACTAAATCTATAAAAATAGCTTCCTTTCCATGTTATCATTTCATACAAAAAAGATCATAAACAGAAAATGTCGATATCACCGATTTTTTTGTCATTTTAGTGCGTGGGCGATAAGCCCTTGTTTTATTAAGTTCTCAAGAAAGTACATTGGGCTATTATCAAGAATTCACTTAAATTAGCTTGGGCGTCAGGAGGCTATGTTATCAAACTGATGCCGTAACGCGCTACGTAACGATGCGTCCATAAATAGTTGTTACTACAAAAATCAATGTGGTTTCGGCTTTTATAGTTAAAAAACTGTATTAATTTATTTCGCATTTCGGTTCAATTTTACCTGTCCCAGTTTCGTTACAATATAATTATAGATATTTAGATATATAAGTTGTACTGTAATACATATTTACAAAGGTAATATCATCTATAATTTGCCAGGCTACGAAGATTAGTTAGATCCCAGAGAGTAGAATAAATTGAAAGTCATTTGTGGAAACATTTGTCTCGTCTTAGTAATTTGTGGGAATGTGTAGTTTTCTTCATATTCTCTCTAAGTAATCCTCTATGTAATTTGTCAAAATAACGTCTTTGTTATCATGTGACGCTTTATACGCATGTTCCTTTTATGATGAACTCAAATAAATTTTTTTTTTTTTGTTTTCATAAGTTTTCATAAAGTTTTCATTACTTCTATTTTACCGTAAATTAAATAAAATAGATTAGTGCGATTGTAGCTTTGCACCGTAACATCGACCAAACACGACTAAAGCTAGTTTTTGCTTAATAATTTATTAAAATAATATAGCAGCATGCAGTAATTTTGTAATATCATATTTCAGTTATCTCAATTTCATTATATGATTTAGGAGGTTGAGCAGTCAGTAAAAAGTTTCTGTGTAAGTATAATACCAGAAAAACAAAAATTTTGCCAAGTTAACTGCAGAGAGTCTGTTTTTGTGACAGTGTGCACGCGTAACTTACTACTGTGTTCATTTCCTCTTGCGTAGAAGTAAAACTACAAAAACAACTACACATCAAATATCTAAACTGTTGTTACTAACAAAGAAACGCTGTTAACGCTAAACGCTTATCTGCATGTTTGCTGAATTGTACAACTGAATAATCAACACTAAGAACCTGAGTCTGAATAACTCTAGAAATAAAAGATTACGACGTTTGTAAACTTATCTCGTTCCTCGTTAGTAGGTGGAGTGAGCTTTCAGAATACGTAAACATGCCATTCACGTCTAAACAACCACTGGCAACGTGACTGTTGACAAAACCACGAATCGAGACAATGCTGAGTCGAATTAAGTCTTACAATGTAAATAGAGATACCTAAACTAACTAGAATTATCCACTTCGAAACTGGTATAATTCGTATATAAAGATAATTTAGACAAATTGGTAAATAAGACTTCGTTCGTTGCTCTGTCGATAATTGCGTTGCCGTCTACTTATAGTCATGGATTCTATTTATAAGAAAAGTAGGTAGTTAGTTGTGTATAATATTGTAGGAATTTTACAAATTTGTAAAATTTATTTTAAAATACAGCGAGATATGTTTGTTTTACTACATACTCATGGTAAAGCTCTAAAATGGCAAAATACAGTGATTTATTAATTTTGCAATTGACTTGATCTACGCAAGCATTAACTCTACATCGATGCAACGTTGACTATATTGAGAAACATTGTAGTGTAAAAATTACAAGACCACGATAGCTCAGACGGCAGTGTCATAATCTTTAAAATGAATAACTGATATAGATGCAAATATATCACAATTTTCTTTGACTGTAAAACCAAATGTGAAGTATAATTCATTACATTTGTCATACTAAATAAACTCGTTTCAATTCACTGTTTATTTTGAGGATTCAAAGAAAAAGTCCCCCAAAGGTTCATCTTGACAACTTTGGGGCGCCGCGATTGTTGATATAGGACAATAGATTTCAATTCGTAATCACGAGTATACCCTCCAGACAGATTTGAAATGAAGTTAAAACATATCATTTGTATGCAGAAAAGATGAAAATTATACATTTGTAATTACATTTAGAAAATATTCAACAACAGTCTCTGCCTACCCTATGAGAATAAGGCGTGATGTATGATGATGATGTTGATGATGATGAGGTAGGTACAAAAGAAAAGTTAATTTGGAGACATATTTATATTTACAGTAATAAATTTAAATCCCTGTCCGCATCTTTCCGTCTGTTCGCGATAGGCTTCAAACAAAACTACCGAATCGATGTTTAAGCGACTTTGTCAAATAGATAAAGTTTTATGTAAGGAATTTTTAGAGACTCAACATGTTGTATAATGAATTTTAATTGAAATAAATAATATTAATGACAGTTAAAAATGGTGGAAAATATTTAGCTGGAGATAACGCTGCCTATACCGTTGGAGTTACACAAATGCATAATGATAATCGAATTCCATTTACAGATATGCCAAACGAGACAACAACATTTTATCTTTTAAGGAAACCTTGCTATACATGTTCAAGGTTTTGCCATAACAACGACGGTTCAACTAGTAAGAAATATTAACATTCAGTAATGGAAGAGTTTAGGCTCGATTGAATCGTCTTAAGGGTACTTTGCTAGATGTTATCTAAGACCTGAATAGTCGCCAAGTTATTTTTGAGATAAAACAACAAAACCTCAACCGGTTTGGGGTCATACTATCTCGTTTTATGGGGCACTTTACTCCTCTATTATATGTCTACATAGAACTATGCTATAGCATATTCCTAACTTGTAGCTTTTCCCAGGTAGTGTCATAACCTTTAACACTTGCGTGACTCATTTGTTAAAATATAACCACTTTTTACGAATTTCAATCAATCAATCAAATCAGACTGCCGGCTTGAGACATTGCAGTCACCATAGTCATGGGTGGGAATGAGCTGTAAAACTTATGCCGCCTACACACGTTACGATAAACCATAACGAAAAAACTGCGCAGTTTTATCGAACGATTTTTATGGACGACCGCGGTCTTCAGTTCTCCTCACAAGCTCGTGCAAGTAGCATGTCGTCAACAGTTACAGACGATAAATTATATTATTAAATAAACAAATGTCACAAGAAGTTTTTATCCGCCTCGATAGATGGCGTTGTGCCGTCTCGCTACATCACGCTATTATTTCGTTTGACGCATTTACGTATAACCTTGACAAAATATTTGTTTAGTGTCACATAAGTACATAAACTGCATACTTAAACTTAAATAGAAATTTTATGTACATTTCACACATTGTCCTCAGGTCCCAAGCTAAGCTTATAAATATGCCTGTGATATGGGTAGATAGTAGATAGTTATTAGAATAGTTTACGGAACTGTTAATACAGGCTGAGGGGCGCCATGTGATACGTTGTTGTAAACATTTGTGAAATATGACCAACTCTAAACATCTGGTATAGCTTGTAGTCTGGTACTGACATCTGTTGTTTTTCTAGTGTAGTATTTCATACGGTATCAAGTAATATTCTTCAAGCGTTCAAATAGTAATGCATTTTTGCGGGAGATGGCATTATTTACAACGTTTTTTACAACTTTTCGTCGGCACCGAGAGTTGCCGGGGCGCCATCTAGTTTAATTATAAAACATCAATCACTTAACAACATTCTTGAAACTGCGCGGCTGTCCAAAACCAAAACCTAGCAAGTGACGTTATTTTAATTCGTTTTCTTAAACCAATTATTTCCCAATTTTCTTACTGCGTCTAATGCAAAAACAACTGTATTTCTATCTTACATAGAATCACAGATACAAGCATGTATAATAAACCTAGCAACCAGCACTTCATCTTCACTTCTTGATTACAAAATGAATAAGCATCTGCTGAAAAATTTACTCAAATGTAACTTGCTAGGTTTGGGTTTTGGACAGCCGTGCGGCGGCGAACACACCGCCAACAGCGTCACGTCATTGCTGCGTGTTTCGCACGGAAGCAAGAAACAAACGGGCGGGAACGGTGTCGCGCACGACAACTACATCAGCAGCCAAACCCGTAGTGACCTTTGTCGCTACGGTAGACAGTGCGCCCAACTCATTGGTGGCGGCAGCAAACGCACCCGGCGCCAATGCAGCCCTCCCTAAAAGGAAGAGAAGAAGAAAATGCCGCCGCAGCGAAAATCGAGTCCGCACCCCCCGCCAGAAGGCGCCCAAACAAGCCGCACCGCCAGTAACGGCGCCCACTGAGCAGTCCGCAGCGCCCGCCGTGTTCATCGCGGCGCTCGCCGCGAAACAGGCGCCCGCCGCTCCAACCGTGGCGATCCATAGAATGGACGCTGAGACTGCCAAACTCGTCATAGAGTCCGTCCGCCGAAATAAACTAAGTTTGACCGGCACCCCCAGGTCCCTTGCAGGCCCTTGAGACGACCCAATTTCTCAGGACATAACCATCAGATCCTGACCTGGTGCCAATGGGACCACACGGGAATCAGCAGATTTGTAAAAAAACAATCATTATAATCGCTTTGCCCAGTTCACTTCTGTATCTTAAAAGTTGAGATTTGTTTGGTATTAAGTAACGAAAACAGGGTAAACCATTATATACAACGTGTTTCAGAAAGGTGTAGTCATATTTGACCATCGTTACACATGGACTAGGCATAGATGAATCATTATAATCGCTTTGCCCAGTTAAAAGTTATGAGGTAACAAACATAAATAAAAAAGAAAACATACAAACGATTTGAAAACCTCCTCTTTTTTTTTTAAGTCGGTCAAAAATACCCAGACGCTGTACCTACTATTTATTATTATAGTATTTGTGTAACAAATAAAAACAAAAATTATTTGGCTGTCCCGCGCAGGAATCGAACCCCTTGACCTTTTGAACGGCCGCAGTAGTCAAATACATGAACCACTAGACCACGAGGACCGTCGATCAAGCGGTCAGAAAATCGAAACGATTTTAAGAAATAAAAATTGTATCTTCCTTCGACGAACGATAATTCGCAGCAAATGTTCTACAAACGAACGAAAAATCGAAGATCAAGAGATCGCACAGTTTTATCGTACGATAATTTAGTGCGCGCTAAACAACGCACATTTGACGAACGATTCGATTTGCAGCGATTTTACATACATTTTTAAAAAAAAGAATACCCAAATTGAACTGCACAGTTTTGTCGGCCGACTTTTCGTTCGATAAATCGTAAGGTGTGTAGGGGCCTTTAGCCGACTGACTTCAATATACGCGTCTAAATCCGTAAAAAGAGATTTTTCAAATGTATTTCAATATTTTATTTATTTAGACCAAATAGTTAACTGAATTTATTTGAGATCTGTTACATCGATTAATTTTACTTAGTTGGTAACAACTTTCAAAATAACATTAGATTTTAAGGTCAAAATTAAGCTTAACATTAATTAATAACGAACTCAAAATCGCAATTCAAATAAACTGGGGGAGTTAACTATGATTTTAATACATATAAATAAAAATTTTTGACGTATTTTTCCCAATCCTGGCTGATTCTTTTTAATTTCTACGTTTTTTTGTCTGTAGCTGGAAATATACAGAATACAATATTATTAGCTACATATAAATATTTTAACCACAGGTTATAGTGTAATCGTGGAAACATAAGATAGAAGAAAATATCACACGTCTAATAATTCACTCATGAGACTCACGGTAGGTTATTATCTGTCTTGTAATTTGATTTGTATCTTGCAAGAATCCTATATGAATAGATAGACCTTGGTACCAATTCTAGTAACACAACTAACCTTAACTAAAACTCGAACATTGATAGTGTTAATATCACAATTCGACAACGCCGCAGGAGGGTGAATGACGTTCTTTGCCGTGGTGGTAAAATTAAACAAATCATTATTCTAACGTCAGTTCTTCGTATATAAAATCAGTCTACGTTCATAATTATAAAAACAAAGAGTTAGAAATATTATGTTAGTACCTTCCGGCGTGCACATCACAGTCGCAGACGCCGTTGCGCACTCCTCCTGAAGATGCTCGAAACCTTGGGTCGACATCATCGATCCAGTAACAGTGAGTGTTAGCCGGTAACATAATATTTCTAATATGACTCAAACTCACGAAAATTTCAATACGAAAACCAAGAGAGTATTTTGTTTTTACAATATCTGTTGGAAATGTGCAAATATATTCTAAAGTCAATAAATCGAGACAGGACGTGTTAATTAGATATCATCTTGTTACTTAGGTAAATAATAATCAAATTACTTCCGCTTCAGAATAATTGCTGTTATATGTGTCAGTAATTAAGAATATTAATATGTTTATTCGTTTTTGGATCCTTCAGCTACCTACAATTAGTTACTTGTTATCGTTGTCGTTATTTATTTTTATATAACTAGATGTATTCCGCAGGTTCACTTACGTGTAATTCTGGTGAAGGCTAGCCTTATGACATACGAGTATAATATATTTTTTCTTAGACTTTAACCAGGGCCCTTGGGGCCTTTAGTGTTATTGCAAACAAATGCAATAACTGATTGCTTAGTGGCGAATTTTATCAAGTTTGGTAGTCTATTGTTAATTTTTTAGGTTATAATGGTGTCATTGTGAGCTACGATTGTGACACAGTTCAATTAGCAGACTTGGGGCCCAGATTGCTCATAAAATAGAATCGATATAATTTAACATGATAGGTAGGTATATCAAATTTAAGTAATTTTATTTTTATTTTTCTTTTTATTGCTGATAGCTGTTGCTTGCAACTTTGTATGCGTGTAAGGACAATATTCAATCTCGGCCCAAAAGTCAAAGCCAACGAAAAAAATACGTCAGCCGTGTTGGGGAGGTCCATCCGAGTGTTTTTTATTATGGCAGTCAGCTTCTACCACCACTCCTTCAGCTGCTTTTTGGCGTTGAAAAGTCTGGATTTCAGTAAGCTTCATTACACAAAATTGCCAAATTGTTCTAAGCTTGATGGAATCATCCATCAGCTGTTTTCAGACATGTATGGGGCATATCTGTCACCCTAAAAGCACCACAACCTGCCACTCTGTGTCATTCACATACAATCCATCCATCAGCTTCTCCGTTCTTTGTGAATGATCTCCTTTAGTTATGAAACCCTTACAAATAAATAAAAAGCCATCCTCTTGAACCACTCTTATCTATAAAAGAAACCGCATCAAAATCCGTGTCGTACTTTTGAAGATATAAGCTCACATAGGGAGCACACGACGTCTTTGTTCACAACGGCTTTGTTTTATAATAAGAAAAGATTGTATGAAATCTTTATCTCTTAAATTGGAATACGATGATGATTAGTGAATTGCCTTTTATCATTTAATAATGTTACATGTTAACATCTAATTCTACTTTAAAGTAATAAATAAAGTAATTCCTAATAATAAGAGGCTTTAAATAGTGAAGCTTGATACCTAACAGTTGAATTACTTCAGACATCCTGTTAGCAAATTGTTCGTATCAGTTTACCCTAGGGGTTAAGCTAGTTTCGAACTTTAGGCTATTATATAACAATAAAGTTGCTATAAATGCTGCTGTCTAGGTGATTATATTTTGAGAAATAACATAAAATATATTCCAAAATTTTTGTGATGTTTTTTTGTGGAATTAATACATACTTAAAATCAATTTCTAAGTGGGATAAGTTAGAATTAAAGTAATTATTAGTTTTAAAGGCTAGATTGTAATGTCTCTAAATGATAATATAGACAAATAACAGACGTTGAGAGATGGAAAACTAGAAATTAAACCTAATGTTACACGTCTGGTCAGCGTCGTAAGTAGATGATCATAACTGGTGAAAGTCCAGGCCCAAGAGTTAGCCGTTAATTGACTTTGGAAAAAAATCCCTATAAAATCCGCCTCGTTAAAAATGTCGACTAAACAGATATCATTATACAAAAGTATACCAATCGTTTGTAGCAAATAACTCTTTTTTAATATAAATAAATCATCCTACAGCCTCTGTACATGGGCATAGACCTTCCCCATAGAACGGGATACGGCACAAGACCGCGCGTTCTATATGGAGGCATAAAAATACATATATCTAGAAAAAATATCTTTTCCACTGAAAATTGCTCTAAATAATTGAGTGGAGGAGGTACACGCCCAATATTCGGCTGTTAATGGACTGTGAAAATAAGTACTTAAACAATTTGGCTCTAGAAATATCGACTAAAAATACATTATCCATCAGCCTCTCTGATCGCATATTTATTTATTTATTTATTTATTCACACAAAAACAAAATACATAGAAAGACTAATAAAGTCATAAGCAAGGTACAAAATCACAATAGTGTGTGCGATAGCAATAAACTGATTCCCAAACTAGGCTTAAGCCTGTATTTTGGGAGTTTGTGATGCTCAGGCCAAACAGTAGCAATATAGTACAGTGTTAAGATCTGTTACAGAGTTACAATCTGTTCACTTAATTATTTAAAGGTATGCTTTTACTAAATAAACTAAATTATAGTGGAAAAAATGATAACCATGAGCGGGACTTGAACCCACGACCTCGGGATACCGTTCCGTTGCTCTCCCATCTGAGCTATCATGGTTCCCGCATATGTTTACCAAATCTTCCACTACAACCTTCTCAATGTGAGTTGAACATCGTGCGATGTTTTGTGTACAACGCCATCTATTGAGCGGTTTGCACCAACTCGATCAATCGATCACTTATTGTTCTTTACAGAACACAATTGGACCGAAAATAATGACTGTACATGTATATCTACATTAATTTATGAATTTTTGCAATTGACTTGCTATGCTTTTACTAAATAAACTAAATTATAGTGGAAAAAATGATAACCATGAGCGGGACTTGAACCCACGACCTCGGGATACCGTTCCGTTGCTCTCCTTTTCCTTTTCCTCCTTGTTGCTATTTGGTAAACATATGCGGGAACCATGATAGCTCAGATGGGAGAGCAACGGAACGGTATCCCGAGGTCGTGGGTTCAAGTCCCGCTCATTGTTATCATTTTTTCCACTATAATTTAGTTTATTTATTTAAAGGTATCTAAGAATAAATATTTAAGAATAAATCAGTCTATTAGCGTGCATTAATAGGCGCCTGTGGGTTTGTGCGTATGCGATTGTATGTATATAATATATGTGAGTGTGAGTGTGTTTGTTAGTGAATGTGTGTGTGTGGTACGAAATTATAGATATGGCAAGTTTGTCCCAAGTTTAAGATTTACGAAATATAGGTAAGTAAGTCTTCAGTCTGCAGATAGTCCAGACTACGCAACCAGCTGCCAACTGATTCCTTAAGTTTGCGCTTGTACAATGAGATCTCTCCGTCCACTGTTGGACAAAGGCCTTCCCTATAGAATGGGATATGGTACAAGACCGGCCGTTGTGGCGATCTATTAAATTAAAATTATTAAAATTCATTTATTGCAGGTATCATAGACGCATAAAAACAGTTGCCACATTATAACATATTATCACAATATTGTATGCTAAAAGAAATAAGATTAAAAGTATACAAATAAAAATGGTAAAAAAGAAATTGTTATAGTCAACATTATATGAATTAAAACACTTATTAAATCAAATAAAATAGAATTTAAATTTCACAAATAAATATCTATGGAGATCTATGCAGGAGGCCTAAAATTTATAGTATTTAGAAAAATTTTCTTTTCCACCAAAATTTTCTCTGAATAAATGAGAAAATCCTATATTAATTTAGTAACATAAAGAAACAGTTTACAGGAGTTAACTAAAGCTGGCTATTGTTTAATTTGAAAGTTAGTAATGTTTTATATATTCATGAATTTAACGCTGCTTGTGGTATCTAACCGAGTTACTGTCTTAAGTTTTTAATAGGCTTTCACAAAAGAAACATATTTAATGAAGACTTTACTTAATTTATGTTTACAAAAGATGGTTTTATAATTGTTATTTTTAACATGTTATACGACTACTGGTTTTATTTTCTGTACGTGTGGTGACGGATTAAGCATACAAGTGTCACCACCTGTAGGTATCTTCACTCCAGTATGCTGAAAAAGCCATCTAAGAGACATTGTCCACAGATATCTAACATAATCGAAACTTAACCCTATGCCAAGATGATTGGTCAGTGCGGCATAATAGACCAAAATTCCTACCAAAGTGGAGGAGGCCCGCGATCAATAGTGGGATATTACTGAGCTGGAGGGAGAAAGAGATATTTTTGATTGAAGAGATATTATTGAATCTAAAATGGTCCGAATTTGATCTATACAAAACCGAGACAACGAGGCATGTAGGTTTAGATAACGTTTCGACTTATCTTTCCCTAACAGTACATGTTTTCTTCTTACACTATCCCTTAGCTGGCAACTACAGCATCCTGGGAAGGTAACTAAAATTTCACTTTACCTAAAATCATAATACATCTTTCTACACTTTCCAGTATCTTTAGCTCTGTAAAATAGTTATATCATGCTACGGATTGAAAGTAATGACATTTTAAAGTTTCAGGTAGTTTACTGTTTGCTTTGGGAACGTCAAACATTCTGTTTGTTGTTTGTGAAAATTTATCATATTTCATACATGTTCCACAATTTAGACACCGCCTTTTATTTTGATATTCGATGTTTTAGAAGCTAATTAGCTTTTTCCAAGTCTAAGTGGAGATGGATGAATACAAATGGCTTTATCCTAATGCCCTCAATGAGTTCTACATCGAGCTGTTAAGAGACTATCTACTTCTATCAGATCATTATTTATTCATCTATTCAGAATCTAAGAGACTATCTATTAGACTACTTCACTGCATTTTGAAGCAGGTCTTAATATAACGTGTAGTATATTTTGTAAGTACTCTTATATAAAAGGAGCAGCTGACTGATTGACTGACTGACTGACTAACTGAAATATCAACACCTAAACTGTGAGAATTTTGAATTAGAAAAAAAATTGAAAAACTTAAAATTTTGCACTGGCCTTCTCTTTAGTAAGAAAAGGCGCAATAAGAATATAATTTTTGGAAAATCATCCCCTAAGGGTTTACATCTAAATTTAATATTAAGCTTTGCAATTTTTTAGGTTATTCCAATGAAATTCAGTATTCATAGTGATTCCAATTCTATGCTTACTAAGTCTATGTAGACATAGACTTAGAAATATTACACAGCCAAATATTTTAAGAATTAACCAATAGTACATAACACAAGTGGTATAGAAACGTGCCTCATAAGTCGGTCATATTAGTTCAGTTGCTCTAATTACTTAATTTCCGTTTGCTTTGTGGTTTCTGCAGTAGATCCCACTATATTCGTCCTACATTCAGTGTTACTAATGACATTAATTTACCCAATAATAAACGACCCTTCATTGTATGTTCATGTGATAATTAATGGAAAATGCGAAATAAATGTTTTATTTATTTAAATAAATGTAAGCGTTAGAAATAGACACAAAAAATTGCCGAAAAATGGTTTTGTGTCTGTTTTTTTTTTCTCAGTTGTTTGACTTATGTATGTTCACATATTTAGCAGATAGTTAATATGCGTTCAATCTTGAGGACATGTAACTTCGAGGTCTAATTAAATATGGTATTCATGTGAGATGTAGTTTTAACAAAGAGACATTGATATTACAACATTAGCTTACCCTTTGGTGTGTACTATAGACACACATAGAAGGTATTTTACGCACACATAGATAATAATATGTAAGTCAAAGTCAAAATTTTTTATTTTTATCGGAGAAAAAACGTTTTAGCGTAAAAAGACTATTATGAATAACAAGTTTTGACAATTTTTGCGAACCGATTTTAGCGAACTTTTAAACCTCCGATAAGTCATTATGAATAAGACCATAGGTGTCAGTGACTTTAAGCCGAGTGAATCATGTAGCTATTGATACACCATCTGGTAGATCTGTGTGTATGTTGTTACAAATGTAACTATATAAAGTTACATCACCACCGGCTCCATAGGAACCTGCCCGTGTTTAGCAAAGTATTTAATTAGATAAATGACGGAATTGATATTATAATAAAACATCTAATTGGACTGTGGTAGATTTGCACAGCGTTCCTCTGCAATTTACTCAAGAAATCGTTCCAGTTTTTGGTTAGAAAACCAATGTTAAGTTTAATATATTAGATACTGACTTACATTCCCTGTTTACTTTGACGATACAAAGAAAACGTCCCCTGAGGGTTCGTCTTGACAATTTGGGGCAATACGTTTGTTGATATAAGACATTAGATTTGGGAAACGTGAATATATCTCTTAGGTAGACTTATTTAATGAAGTTTAGTTATTGTTACAAGTTGTGATGAAACTTTTAACTACTCGTATTATTTGCAGATCTTTACTAAGATAGAAAAATATTATTCAAATTATAACTACTACGATACGACGCCACGGTACTAGTGTCTGTCAAATCTGCCCGAAAAAATAAAAAAAATCTATACGAAATCATGACATGAGACAGATGACAAGATGTTTACTGCTAGAAATCGAAAAATATAAATAGTACATCCTAATTCTAGGCTAGATATATAGAATATAGTCCTAAGAAAACCCAGTCTTGTCTAAGGTGCGAGAGGGAGTACCTATACACCTATATTTTAAACAACTTAACGAATATTAATTTATAATTTTTTTGCAATTGATTTGCTGTGCTTTTACTTAATAAACTAAATTATTGTGGAAAAAATGATTGATGATGAGCGGGACTTGAACCCACAACCTCAAAATACCATTTCCTTGCTCTCCCATCTGAGCTATTATGCTTCCTGCACATGTTTACCAAATCTAATTTAAAAAAATAATAATTTAGTTTATTGACTCAAAGAATATTTTCAATAAGATATTGATAAACTTTTTATTAAATGATACGCCTCAAGAAATCAAATTAAAGTAGAAAGAATGATAACCATGAGTACGGACTGGAGCCCACGACTTCAGAATATCATTCGGTATTTCTACCTATTGAGCTATCATAGTGACTACAAATTTTAACCAAATTATTCACTACAATGATGTGTCTTGTTTACTTTATTTACATACAAATAATTTTAATTATTAAGATTTCCTTATCGAGAAAATTAAGCAACAATATAGAAGAAGATTAATTGCAATTTAAGTAAATATTTCAATATAGTTCCTCTACTCGAATAAAATAAGATAGCAGAAAACATCAGCGAGTAATTCACTCAAGGGAATTCTCGTGAGTGTATTAGCTTACTCCCAATTGAGTTAGCTTAGAAAAGTACTTAGTCGTGGATTACCAAACTAATAGCACTTGTTACTAACAAAATACCTGATAATATTTTTCGGTAATCTTCCAATTACTTGTGTGAATTTATTTTTGTATTCTATTTGCATTATTATTTTATGTCTGTAACATAAAGTTCATAACTTTACTAAAGTAATTTATTAATTTTACAATTGACTTGCTATGCTGTTACTTAATTAATTAAATTGTAGTGGAAAAAGTGATCACCGCAAGCGGGATCTGAACCCATGACCTCGGAATACCGTTCCGTAGCTCTGCCAACTGAGCTTATTGCGGTCGTGCTAACAGTAACCAATTTGACCACTACAATGTCACTCGATTGAGTCTACATCGCATTTTGATGTACAACGCCATCTATCGAGATTCATAATTTTAACAATTAAATTAAAATGTCTATGTGCATTCCATAAGTAGGTACATAGAGCTATAATGCCAGTGCAAAACGGCCAGCCATGAAATATTGTACACAGATAACATCCTCTGTGAGAGATGGATAACTCGAAATTAAACCCTGTGCCAATACGCCTAGTCAGCGCGGCATAATAGACCAAAATTCCTCCCAAAGAGGAGAATCCCCTGCCCAAACAGTGACATGTTAATGGACTGTAGTGAGATATTAAGTTTACCTTCATTCGCTGAACTGTTTTTAGGTTCCGAATAAAAATGAAAAAGCCGTCTTCGCTTAACTAAATGCTTGTACACATCTCTGTCTGTTTCTACTTCAAATTTTATTTAGCGATATGACCTTTATACACTATCTATTTTAGGTTCCAGCAATGTTTGCATTATCACGTCAGGCGACTCGTAAAGCGCTAAGTTATCAAAGGCCCGGTGCTTTCACTTGGAAGTTAATGAGTCGACGTTGCGGTAAAATACCAACGTAAGCAGTATCTACGTATTTTATAGGACATTGTTACAATTTGGTGATATTTATCCTAGACATACAAACGTAAATTCAAAATGTTTAATGCAAATTGTTGGATAATTTTGACTCGCACTTATCTAATCTCTTTTACGGATTCTGTTAACATAATAATGTACTTACATACATAATGCACATAAATTATTAAACTAAAATATTTTAATATTTATGGACATTTCACGCAACGTCCTCTGGTTCCAAGCTTAGCTTAATTATATGGTTGTGCTATGTAATATGGATTTACACTGATTTATTTAAAAATAAATGGTTAATTCCTACTTATAATACATAGCAAACACCCAAACGTTCTCGTGTTCTTAAAGGTAGGTAGGTATAGTTTTATTTCCAATTGAAATTCTCTCACAGATGCAGACTAGAAGAAAGGAGGAATATCTCAGTATATTAAAAAGTGTCCGCTGAAAGGCAGCAAATTAAGGTGGGGCCATAGTAGCAAGTGTAAGAATTTTAAAAAGAGCGCCACAAATTATTAGAAAGGAAAGAAAAACTTCCGCTTTGTTACAGCGCAGTTTTTTAAATTATTATATTATATAGACAGACATGACTATGAAATAAATTTATATTAATTATTATTATAATTATACGGTGTTTTTAAGTACCCCAAATATTTGTAAATAGCAAATAGAAAATAGTATTAAAGAATTACCGCAACAGTAGCACACTTCACTCTGCTTATAACTGCTACATTCTTATCATTCATCTCGCTACACTAGCGCTATTTCGGTGAGTGTTAGTTGCTGTTTACAAGTGGACACTTTTTGGACTGAACCCCCATACAAGATATTCCTCCTTTCTTCTAGTCTCCATGCACCGATGTTATTATCTGCTTAGAATATCCCCAAGCTGTCACATATAGCACTCATGAAACAAAATGGGATGGTAAGTATGGTAACATGTTCTGTACCTATATTAATATTATGAAGCTTAAGAGTTTGTTTGTTTGAACGCGCTATTCTCAGGAACTTCTGGCCCGATAAAAAAAAATATTTCAGTGTGGAATAGTAAATTTATCGAGGAAGGCTATACGAGATCAGGGTGCGACCAATAAGAGCTAAGCAATAGTGAAAAATGATACTACGCGTGTGGAGTCGCGGGCAACAACTAGTAGTAAATATCCGTCACAACAAGGACAAAAATATCCAGACAATTCACAGAACTTCGCCTATAAAATGTAGACAATATCTTAGTATATGTTGTAGGCAAAAATAAATCATAATTTTCTAGTCAGGCTGCTCTAATATAAAACTTTGCGGACCTTATAATAAAAGGGGTCTTGCCAAAAAAAAGTAATAATGTAAACAAAGTATTTCTTTTTATTTTCACGCCTCTCTGCTTTTGGTGGGTAGGTATTCAAAAATGTAAGTAAATATACAGTGATACTTCTTCTTTTTCTTAGCCCATTAATGTCCATTAATGGCCAATTACACGGATAACATCTTTTGTGAGAGACGAAAAACTTATCAATAAACCCTATGCCAACACGCCTGATCAGCGCGGCACAGTAGACCATTATCTTTCCCAAAGTGGAGGAAGCCCGTGCCCAAAAGTGGGACGTTAATGGGCTGGGAAGAGGGATAGAGATGACAATAAACTTAGTTTATTTAAATGCCAGTTCAATAAAGACCTGTACGTCTGAATAATTAACGCTAAGAACCAGAAAACAAGATTACGCCGCTTGTAAACTTGTCTCTCATTAGTCAGTGGGGTGAGCTTTCAGAATACATAAACAAGTCATTCACGATTAAGCTCCTGTCAGTAACGTGACTTGACAAGAACAAAGGAACAGGGCCGTCTTTCACCAATAAGGCCCTAAGCACTTTAGAATGTTTAGGTCCCTATAAATAGTCATAGAAGCAATTTAAAAGAAAATCATCTCAACGTAGTAGGTACACATATTTTTGTTATAAAATTAATATAAGAAATATTTAATTTTGTTCTCTGCGGGAATCGAATACAGGTCTTCGGAAACAACAGTCAGCTAAGCGATTTCGTACGCGTGGAATTTAGAAAATTTTCCCCGATTTTGCAATATTTATCGCTGATTCTTTACTCCTATTGGTCGCAACGTGATGTTATATAGCCTTACTCGCTAAATGAACTGTCCAACACTAAAAGAATTTTTCAAATCGGGTAAGTGGTTCCTGAGATTTGCGCGTTCAAACAAACAATCAAACAGACTCTTCCGCTTTATAATATTGGTATGGATGCGGGGTACGTAAGCTATATAGATAACATCTTCTGCTAGAGGTGAAAAATTTTCAACAAATCCCTATACAACACTGTCGCCCAAACTATTATCAACACTGTCACAAAGCCGTCACGTGAACCCCCGTCAAATATACACTAGGGATTTCTACAGAACCAAACCACTATATTATTTATGTTAAATCCAGCTGTTGCGTGCGTCTTCGTTGGTTTTTCACTGATGCTTTGCTCTTATTGGTCACAGCGTGATGAATTGTTCAAAGAGGACTAGCGATTTCTGAGGTTAGCGCTATCAAACAAACAAACAAACAAACAAACTCTTTAGCTTGACAATATTAAGTAGGTAAAGATTGTTTACTAGATAGCTTAGAGTCTTACCCGTTTTATGTAATAAGTATGCCTAATGCTTTTAAAAATGTATATTTATGGGCTTATTCATAATAACTTATCGGAGGTTTAAACGGAGATTTTATCGGAGAGATAATAAAAGTTTTATAGTAAAAAGCCTATAATGAATAACAAGTTTTGACAATTTTCGCGAATCCATTTTAGCGAACTTTTAAACCTCCGTTAAGTCATTGTGAATAAGACCATAAATCTTTATCTTTAAAAGCCGAATATTTACTAGAAGTTACTTCTAGTTAGATTACCATTTAAAATTTTTTTTTTCCGTTAATATTAGGTACTTTTGTTTTTATTACGTTAGTTTTTGAATAAGTGTGAGTTAAAATCCCCAAAAAACCTAGGATTTTAACTCACACTAGAGTCTAGAATACAAAGCTACAAACCATTTTATTTCAAGTCAAGAATTCTGTGGTATACCTTTAGTAGTATCTACAAATTTTTACTCTAACTACTTTATTATTAACTATCTAACTTTATTATTATTATTTAAATATAAACATAGAGTAAACGTTAAATAATTTTATAATAACAATCTGATAAAGGTAAGGCTTAAAGCGTAGAGTTGTTTTGATTCAATGTTTACTGGTTTTTCTGCGCCTATAGGCAAGCTTCTTAAACATCGCTGAGTGTTGGTCAATATTTGACTTTCCTTTGAACTTTAAAATTTCATTAAATTTTGTAAAATATTTAATCGTGGAGATTTAAATGGTGTATTTGTAAATATACATTTTTAAGTTGTTGTTTTTACTATAACAAAAATAAAATGTGCTCGAAGCAGACCCTAAGACCAAGAATCACAGAAGTATCGTAAATGTGCATAAGAAATGTAAACAATAAAAATTAATTTAAAATAAGTCTATGAGAAATTAAAAAATATTTCCGAAACAAAAGTCTTGTTAAAGTTTTCATGATCTTACGATCGAAAAACAAATACTTTGTTGAATTAATATAATAACGTAGATAAGTAAGAAGATATGGTACAAAATATGACGTCAGAGACAAAGGCTTAGTAGGTCAGAGAATTAAGATATGGGTCATAACATAATACAGAAATTTCACAAATTTTAACTCGAAGTATATAGGTACCAACGGAATTTAAAGCATTTCGTGCTTTACCACAAATTACTGACATGTAACAAAGAATCCCGAAGATATTATGACATTAATATTTCAAGAAATTAGCTAAATTATTTTAAGATATTCGGTTACATTCCCAAATCTCTTAAATACGTTAACTAAATTTCTTTTTCTCTCTTACCAGCATATTAACGTCCCACTGTTGGGCTCGGAGCTCCTCCACATATAAAGAATTACTGTCAACTACGCCGTGCGGACTAGGCGTGTTGGCACAGAATTTGTTTTCGAGATTTCCGTCTCTCACAGAGGATATTTTTTCCATTAGCCTCTCTCCGTCCACTGTTGGACATAGGTCTCCCCCATAGAACGTCACAACGCGCAGTCTTGTGCTGCTTGCATCCAAAGCAGGAAGGAAGGATCTTGACGTTGCAAATAACGTAGTTAAAATAATCTGATATAGGTATATCGTTATGCCTTGAAGTTATTTATATGTTATCCATTCTAACAGTTCAAGTTATGATACAATACAATTATCTTTATTTACTAAGGTTGTAAATAAATGCACAAAATAGATATCACATTTTAAACAACTAAGAACCAACATAAAGATATCCAGGCATAAGATTTTCAAAACTATTATCTGAAAATGTGAGGCAGCTATTACATATCCCCGAAAAAAAGATAAATATTTTATTTCATAATTCATCTCAGCTATAAAAAGGGTGAGCGAAGAGACTGGTTATGAAATGATTTTGTTTCTCGTGGGAAAAATACTGTATCTACAATATATATATGTGCGAAAGTCGACAGTGCCTTTATTTTTAAATATAAAAATATCCCCGAGCTACGGAACACATCGTGCGTTTGTACGGCATTGAATTTTCTTTGGATATTTTAGGAGATTCGTTTTACATTTACGTTTTGTGTTTCGATTGCAATGCAGTACTCTAGAGAGTCATATATTTACGAGTACTTGATAATCTTGAGATGTACATTGAATCATAGATTTATCTTGTATCTTGTTGATTGTTGTTGTTTAGGTACTATAGATACTTATATGAATATTTATATTGCAAAACTGTTTTAAGCAGAGAACTTTTAAATTTCGAATCAAATATTCGAGATAGCTACCTGCATTACATAACGATCTAAGTCTAGGTAAATCATCATAATACCATCACACCTTCTTCCTATTTGGGTGGACAGGGAGTATAGAGCGACATTTGCTATGGTGTAAACACATTTTTTATAAAAAAACGAAATTATAGTGGAAAAAATGATAACCATGAGCGGGACTTGAACTCACGACCTCGGAATACCGTTCCGTTGCTCTCCCATCTGAGCTATCATGTTCCCGCATATGTTTACCAAATCTTCCACTACAAACTACATTCTTCTCAATGTGAGTTAAACATCGTGCGATGTTTTGTGTACAACGCCATCTATTGAGCGGTTTGCACCAACTCGATCAATCGATCACTTAGTGTTCTTTACAGAATGTTTAATGTAGAAATTTTTATACATCATTTATCAGATACATTTGGTCATACTTGCACGGCCATTAAAAGTGCTTCGCACGTGATCCTTTTGAAATACATCACCGATAACATCAGAATATGTAAATATTTGGAAAATTAACACCTTAATATGGTTATTTATAAAGTAATAACCAATGTACCAACCTGCGGAACCCCAATATTACAAAGAAGGGTATTTTCTATTGTCTTTAGCAATATTTCCCCTTTTCTTTGTTTCGTTAATATCTACGTTTCTGAACAAATAATACCTTAATGGTGCTCCTTTGGCAAATATTTGTATTGAAACAAGAACGTACAAGTAAATCAACTATAAAGTATGTGTTAATATTGGTTTAGGACTAATGATTAATTTCTGATGGCTAATGCTTCTGTGTTTATTGGTACATTTAGTTGCGTAGACTGCACTTAAAACTTTTCTGATTGATCTTAATGAATAATAACAGATTTATAACATACGAAAGCACAACAAAAATCTTCTTCTTTTTCCCAGCCCATCTAAGTCCCACTGTTGGGCATAGGCCCCTTTCACTTGAGATTAATGATCTTTTATTGATTGAAAATGTAATTTTTATATCAAGTATTACTGCCTGGTCTTGTCATTTTTATTGTACTATTATCAGATAGAAATTTGACTGTCAAACCCTTATCACAGGAATTTTCTTTAAGCAATCTTTTGTCATGTAATTATATGTTATGTGTTGTATTTAAAATATATTTCTAGAATATGCGTAACAACTTCCACGAATCTTTATAAAATACATGGATATAAAAAAAATTCTACCGCCTCGCCTGTGTGCAAGCTTTTCATAAAAAAAAAACACAAAAAATTTGCGTACACAAATAAAAAATTAACATTAGACAGATTACATGCATAAACACAAGCGCACACACGCACAGAAACGCAAACACTTGCATATACTCGTACTCGTATGCATGTAGGCACGCACAGTGCCAATGCTCAAACACGCAACACACTCACGCACAAATCCAAGCACCTATGCGCACAGAAACGCAAGCACTTATTGATTTACAGTTACGTTAGGAGGGTACTGTACTCCTCATTTAGGTTTTTGTGGTAAAACTTTACCAAATTTGTGTGATAGACGCTGCAACTTTATCTAAAGAAAACCGAAAAAAGTGGGTTTTTCGGATCGTCATATTTCTTTTAAGTACTTATTATGCTTTCAAAAAAAGAAAGTGATAAAAGCATAGATATACTCTTTATCTATAATATAACGCAAAAACTATTAAAATCGGTTTAACTTTCGCGAAAAAAAAAAACAGAAGTACGATACCGTTATAAGTTACGATATACATACTTTTGTATGGAGCATAATTTGGTATCGTACCGTCTTAAGTATCTCTAACATGAACACCGGATAAAAAGGAAAATAAATTTATGCTTCATGTGTCATATTTCGTACGTCGTTGTTCTCGTAAAGTTTACCTAACAGTGAACACGTAACAGTAAAATATCTAACGTGTTATCAGAACATATTGTAACAGGAAGATATTGCAACGTGTGATACCTATAGATACACACCAAATATTATGTACTTGAAGTGGAAGAGAGATTTAGTTACAGTCTTCAAGTCATGCGTCATGGAAAAAAGTAGGTATTTGCCTCATCTTTACTTATTATAAAACAAAAACGCTATTTCTGTGTGTTGCTATGTGAACTTGCATTTTCAATATAACACAACGGATTTCGATGCGGGTTTTTTTAATAGATTGTATGGTTCAAGAGGCTGTATTTTTGTATGATTTGTTAAAGATGATTTTAAAATTCCACGCGTACGTGTGCGTCCGTAGTTGCGGGCAACAGCTAGTATCAATAAAAGAAAATATTTTTACAGTAATTTATTAATTTTGCAATTGTCTTGCTATGTTTTTTTATCATGATTTGGTCATGTGGGGAGGATGGATATGAGACGATTAATGAAAGGCATATACACAGTGGAGGTAAGTGGAAATGCTGGGAGAGGACGCCCGAGAAAGATATACTCCGATGTCATCGCCGGTATACTCCAAAACGGGTAAATGCGTAGCACTTACAACCGTCGGGCATGTATGACCAGATGTATGAGTGTGGATGAAGCCAAGGAAGTATGTTTGGATCGTAGCAGATGGCGCTCTATAGTCTCTGCCTACTCCCATGGGAAAAAGGCGTGACGTTATTATGATGATGCTTTTTGATGTTGTAAGAGCGACGGAACAGTAAAATTCCGAGGTACATAATTTTATCCACTATAATTTGATTTAATAGAAGGCTTTGATCGTTTGTTTGTGTGAAATGAACAGGTTCTGAAACTGGTGGATTGATTTAACAAAAATCTTTTACCGTCGTCGCCCGTGGTTAGCAATATTATCGCCGTTTGAATTCACTATATTTCATTTTAAAAATGATTACCAGAATTAGCATAAATTTTAAACAAAATTACACTTGTCTAAATCCAAAAAAGTGGTTTCATAGCAATTAACTTTTATTTTATTAATACAGAAAAGTATGTGCTAAGGAAATATCTGGTTCTCAAAGTTTACCTAGTAGATAAGGATATATTCTTAGAAAGCGTGGATAAAGTTTAATCTTATAAAAAGGCTCGTAAAGCGCAAAGTACTCTAGTCTTTACATGAACAAGATACGAACGGACTACACCTGTCCAATTTGCTTTTATGACCTGTAAAATTACTGGTATATAGAACATTGAATAGAAACAGATGATGTTGTAGTCTTTATAGACTTTGCTTATACTTAGAATATTCACTAATGCTTCGCTCCTGTTGATTGCAGCGTGATGTTATATAGACTTAGAAATGTACTATTCAAAAAAAGATAAATTGTTTCATTCGAACCCTTAGTTCCTGAGATTAGCGCGTTCAAAATAACAAACAAACCAACTCTTCAGCTATACAATTAGTACAGATATTATAAAAAAAACTTTATATAAATACTTTATGGTGACATACGCTTCACTTACTAGTTGATCTGTTATTCGTTTCAATTTATAACAATACAAGGTTCTTTTGAATATCCTTTTCGTTTAATCTTCATCTGTCTGTGGATTATTTGTTTGAGCCGTTTGGGGTCGAGACGCTTGGATCATGGGGCCCGAGTGCACAGAACATTCACTTTATAAAGATCTTAATAAGAGACTGGTCGACGTTTCACGTGACAAAAAGGCTGGCCTGTATTTAGCAATTCGTATAAGCATACAACGTGGCAATGCGGTCAGTCTTTTGGGCACGTTACCCAATGACTGCGATGCAGACGAATTTTTTGATTCCTAATTTTAACCACTTTTTCTTTTCCTTTTTTTGGTTTTGTTTTGTACTGTTGTTTAAAACAATCTATACTTATATTATAAATCTGTAGAGTTTGTTTGTTTGTTTGAACGCGCTAATCTCAGGAACTACTGGTTCGAATTAAAAACATTTTTTTGTGTTGGGTTGTCCATTTATCTAGAAAGGTTTTTAGTTAAAATCAGTAAAAAGTGCTGCAAAAATAGGAAAAATATAAATAAGTATAAATATTCATGGACATTTCACACAACGTCCTCTAGTCCCAAGCTAAGCTTTTATGCTTGTGTTATGGGTACCAGAATACGGATAGAATACATATACTGCTTTTTCTTTTGTAAATACATACTTATAATACATAGAAAACACCCAGACGCAGAACAAACATTTGTATGACGTTTATGGATATCACACAAATGATTGTCTCAAGCGGGAATCGAACCCGCAACCTCGTGATCGGCAGTCCATTACATAAACCACTCCACCACGAAGCCCGTCTTAAAATTATATAAACTCCACGCGCACGAGATCGCAGGAAACAGCTAGTCTTAGGTATATAGCCAGAAGTGCGCATGTGCTTTATAGCGAAAACAAAAAGCAAAAGTTTTAATAATATATTTATTGTAGAACGTTTTTGTTATGACAAACTTTGATTAGACAACAAAATAAAATTGAAAACACAATAGCTACTAAACTTGCATCGCTTTAAGAGGATACCAAAATAGCTTCGTGCATTTTTCTACGTACGAAGTTTTCATTGTTTCTTTAGATTGAATGGCTAGAGCTCTAATTTTTAAGTATATGTTTTTTCAATATATAATTTTCAATATAGGATCGCATAAACTCAGAAACGTGATTGAAAAAAGTTTTCTCGATAGAAAATCTTAGCGAAACAACCTCTCTAATTTTTTTTTTTTTCATTTGTCGGTCTATTATCGCGTATTAACTAATGAAATAACTTTAAAAAAATAAGTAACTATTGTATATAGAAACACGTAAATCAGAATTAAAATATATTTAGTAGATTTTGAGTAAATAGGAAAAGTATCCTTAATTCTTCATTTTCTGTGCCTACTGGCTGTGTTAATATGTACGTGTCGGCGATGATATACGATAATATTGATGTAGGCCCTTAATAAAAGTTTTTTGTTTGTAAACATAGCTTACCAAAATTATAGAAATTTCTCATAACCAACTCTTCAAGTTTCTGTATGACAAGCAATTTCAAACGCTTTAATGAAAAACTCGTAACTATCATAACGATGCAAGGCAATCACAATAAAACAATGAAATGTTTTGGTAAATGTAAGTTTCTTATTATTTCTATTTTTTGTCATTGCAACTTAGTGTAAGTAAAAAAAAAACAAATACCCTAATTTTCTTATCACATGAAATGTTTTTGGTATTTATAAATTTATTATATAGATGTTAATATGTATTATAAGTATGTATTTACAAAAAAAAAGTAGTATATGTATTCTATCCGTATTCTGGTACCAATAACACAAGCATATAAGCTTAGCTTGGGACCAGAGGACGTTGTGTGAAATGTCCGTGAATATTTAATAATTTAATTTAATTATGCATAAAATGGCAAAACAATTTTTTAAACTTCTTCTGATTTTAAGACCCCGTTGCGGTTATACAGCATAATCTTCTACTTGACTGTCTCTGTGTAATAAAACGGAGGTTATACTACCATGCCCCAGTACTACAACGACTTTATTTTTGCACGGTCGATAACGATATAAAAGTGGCTTGTTAATTATTCCAAGATAAGAGTCCCTTTTTGGGGGTCTCAGTATTATTCCGTTATCACTGGGTGCCTTATTGTTCTTCATCTTCTGAAAAGCCGGCCGTGAGCTTGTTTACATTGCTTGTTATCATGTTATTAATTCTCATAAGAAACCATTCAAGTTAGCAGCTAAGTAACAATTTTAATACGATTTTATTAGCTTTACAATGTAAGCACATGTAGCCAAATAGGAGGCTATTAAATATTTATATCACACCAAAGCTTTAGACTGTTAATGTATTAAGTATTAATGTCCGTCTAAAAACATCGTATTGTTCGGAAATTTCGAAATGTTTTCCTATCCTTTTCTAGCCATCAATATATATCTTTCTTTTTCTACTCTTTTATACAAATAAATTTAATTTCTCTTACATGTTCATACGAGGACAGTGGATTCTCTTTAAAAATTAAAAAATCGTTTACATAATGCGTGATATTTTTCACAGGTGAAAACACGAGAGTTTCCAAGTTACACTCTATCAGTATAAAATCATTTTGCTAAGAAAATATTGCTGATTTTGCAAAATTCGATAAGATGAAAGCAGCCAGTATGTCAGCGAAACAGTAGATTAAATTACGCCTTGCGTTAGCCAAAATCCTTGAAGAGTCCTTGTAATATATTTTTGTTAAAATGTTCTAAAACTAAGTTTGACAGTTTTTGCTGTTGTAAAAATCCTTGATGTCAAATAATATTGTTATAAGTAGTATACGTAAAATATTTTGATAAAATAAGTTTTCCAGTTTTTAGCAAGCGTCTTGTAATCCATCACTGGAATCCTAATGTGTTTTAACAGAAACGTATGTACAATAAACTTATATACAACAATATTGACCTGACATTAGGTGAATTTAAAATGATATATGCATTTTCTCGTAGAGGTCACTCTTGTTCATTACTATTTATAGAACTATCTAATTAATTAATCCATTAGCCGCTGTCTGTCTACGGCTAGACAAAAGCAAAAAACATTGCTATGAAGCCACTGCGTTCTCCTGTTTCGTCTCCGTTTCATTTAGAAAGCGTAATAGGCATATTCAAACGCATACAAACTTTCAGTTAAACTATATTATTGTAATATTTGTCTTACAAAGTCCTCACAAACAACTCTCTTGAACTGTTAATTGAAATTAATTAAAGCGACTGTTCCGATACATCAAGTTATTCAGAACACCACATCCTAACTGAGGCTCAAACATTGTCGATAGACACACAGTAACAAGGATGTGATTACGCTCTGACGTTTATAACAGACCGTACTATAAACAGGATGAATTAGGTGACCCACTTATGTTGATCAAACGAACGTGTCTGCCCTGTGTATTTTCACAGCTGCTACATTCTAACTGACATCCAACACTGGTTAAGGTGTAAAACAACATTTTCTTTATTCCCTATTATTCGCTATTATGTAGATATTGTTTACAATTTATTTCTCCTATTTCTTGTATATTGTAAGGTTTCTGCTTACAAAATGACTTTAGCAGTGCATTGTACGAAGTTTATTTTGAACTGTTATTGATTTCCTGCCATTTCTCTACGTGTAAAAACGATATTCTATTTACTTACTAGTATTACTAAACTAAGTCACCACTAGTTACTGTCACGCCTTGAAGGCGGCAGGACAGAAGTCAATATTATAATAAGTCAGTATAATGATTCAAACATTAAATTGCTTTTGGTTTAGAATTGGTGAATCTATAGCAAAATATTGATCCAAATCTATGATATATTAGGTGTGCAATGTGTTAATATAATACACAGTATACCTAACTGTGAAATCGAAGTATGACGTAATAATTCTTGTTCTCGAAGCTTTTGAGGGTTACATGAGGAAAGAGGAAAACTGACAGTAATAGCCAATAATTGGGATTGCCCAATAAACGAAATGGTCGAACCTTTCATCACAGCTAGCCTATTACTTTTATTAGCAAAATGTGGGTGTTCAGAATACTTTTCTAAGAAATTCTTCGACTGAATCGTAGTCTTGATGGATATAAATTTTCATACTTTGATGTTTCCTTAGTTCTTGTTGTTTTTTATTCATTTTTAAAGTAGGCGACGACGCCTGCGAATACGAAACCACAACTTTAGTTAAACGATAACGAGCTTAAAATGTAATCGAAAACTAATTTGGTATTTTTTTATTTTTTTGCATCATACCTCTTAATTTGTTTTTTGTTAATTTTGAAAATAGAACATATCGCGTGCAATTTTGATCAAAAAAGTATAACAAAAGCTATATAATACATCATATATAGGACAGTTACTCGAACGCAATTAATGATTTTGAATCTCCTACATATCTCTACAAAATGTAAGCAGTCCTAAGATCAGTCTTTCAGATCTGATAAAAGTGCTGTTTTACTTAAACGTATTTTAACTTTTTATTTAGTCAGGTCCAAACATCAGTCGGTGTACCTAACTCACGTACAAGAAAAGGGACGTACTTTACCCCATTAGCTGGTCACTACCCAAACTGACCGGACTAAATGCCAGTAACGTAGATGATTCGGGATTATTTGAAATAAATGTTTTCTGAAAACTGGTTCATGAAAGGGAAATTAAAACTTAACTCAAATCCAAAAAACCGATTGAGTACGAATTGGAATCGCACGCGAAGGATTAATCAAAGAAAAATTAATCGGTATAAGAATACTAGCGGTGCCTCGCAATTACACTTTGTACTCGAGAGAGAGACGCATCTTTGTTACTTATGTACTCATAAGCACTATCCAACAGAAGTTGGAATTATCTAGCAACCCCCCGCTGAAAAATGAATATCAAACTCTCTCTCTCTCTGCGTGCGTATGTTTGTGCGTTGATTTTAATCAGCGTTTGTGCAGCGAGTGTAGCAACCAATGGAATTACATTGTTTGCGTGTAGGTATTACTTCGGTGGTGCACCGACCTACCAGTATATCTGACAGAAAAAACTCCTAGTACCTGTAACTACTCCTGTCAGTTTAATACTCAAAGTACAAAAAGGGCTAGTGAAGTAAACTGAAGTAAATTGTCTTAGCCTAACTTTGGTCAGGAGTTGAAAGCTGATTAAACAGTGTCAAGAACAACTTTAGTTAGAAATTTAACGTCTTTCATATGCCTTCTAAGTAACAGAAATTGTTATCGAAGTAATATAGTACTAACTGTTGTTGCCCAACATTGTATGGGTAGAATTTTGAAAAAAAAAGACCATTAGAACCATTCTGTCTATTAAACAAACCTGCATGAAAATCCGTACCGTAGTTTTAAAGATAGGTACATACCTACATAAAAAATAACGACTTTGTTTTTAAGCTATTGCATAGCTTCTATCGCGGGCCTTGAGCGTGGAGACCGAATCGAGAAATTCCGTAACGAAAATAGCGTAATGAAAAAACCTTACATTATCGGCGCTACTGCGCATGCGTAATCCCCTCTTCACCTCGCAATTTATTTCATCCTGTTGATGCCAAGGGTAAGCGCCTTCCTCAAAATAAACAGTATATTAAAATAAGGATTTTGAATCGACAACATACCTAGATATCCTAAATGTTGAGATAACAGCGTATTTTACATTTTAATAATGTAAACTAATGTTAATTTTATTTTATTAACATTTGATTGACAATCGCTATTTTATCATAATTACCATAAACAATGGACAGATGTAAGCATCAGTAAATAAGGATTATTAATCTTAATTTAGTTTATGGTATTTAGATTCTTGCATAAATAAAATAAATAAATAATGCATAAGTTGATAAAAAATGCTATGAAATAGCTTTACCGCGGCAGTCCCCGAGTGCCACACGTCTTTTTTTATTAAGTCGAGATCATGCACTGGTTTTTCTTTTGTAATTGCCAACAGACAGTTTTCCTGAGAACCGACTGTTTATAATATGTAAGAATCAATTTTTTATTCGTGTGGTAATAGTCACCATCCCATTTCATCCTTTGGATTATGTAAAAGTCAGCTAAAGGATATTATTAGCAGTGAATACCCCAATACGCTTCGTCAGCATAGGCAGGCATAGTAGACCAAAAACCGTTTCAAAGTGTAGGAGGGTCGCGCCCAACTGTGGGACGTTAATATGCTAGGAAGGCTTTTTAAAATACTAGTTTCATTTAACACATTTAATTTCGTTTAAACCGATTTTATAACCAAAATACCTGTGCAATCATTATTCTAAAACGTTTTCAACTTTACGTTAATTTGCTGAGATCAAACATTTTTGATTACTAAAGGGATTTTGATTACGGTTGGACATTCGCAATCATCGGTCCTGTTTTGGTAAGCTTGAATGATTATGATGATATCGTTCGTTATGTGTAGGTACGAGGTACCTTAACGAGGTGATACGATAGCGGTTTTTCATTTTGCTTTACAAAAACGTGTGATTTATGTTATGCTATTTATGGGTTACATATTGAATGGTTACGCATTGAATTCTGATACCGATATTTCATTCATACATGAAATATCAGGTTTGTTTTATTTGAAAGAGACTTTACGTAACATAATATCACTTATTTTACTCTGAATAGCGATAAGTTTTTACATCCTAATGAAATAAATATAACTTACATATAGAACAGTGTACTATATACCTTAGTATTTTTTCTTCTAATTGTACATATTTCATAATAATGTTAATTTTTGTTTTAATCTCCCTTTCCATAAAGATTCACACATATCACCTTAAATAATTATACAAAAAGGTTTTATCCGACTTGGTCCGTAACAGGATGATTAAATAAATGATCTAGGTATATAATTAACTTTAAAGTGACGATGTGGTGTGGGGTCATTTCTCGCGTGTGCAAGTGTGCGTAAAATTACATTTTCATTGCTACCCTAATACGCCAAAGAAGTAAAACCCCAAAGATTGGGTAAGTATCATATCAAACATCAAAGTTTTAAAACTAAAACCACTTGATTGGTCTTAAAGTGGAAAGCTATTGCGCATGTCACAATCCTAGCGGGAAACATGAAGGACATAAAACGATAGAACCGTGAGTGGTGAGGACGTGTCATCATTAAATTGTTTTTAAAACGCTATACGTACTGCCGGCATTCTGAACTATCGAATTATCAAACACATCGACTAATTTAAAAAAAGTGATATTTAAAAAAAATAATAAAGTGCAATGATTTTGTAAAAAAAAAAGTGATACAATTGTATAGAATGTGACTTAGTTTTTAAGACAAATTAGTAAATACAATAAGTTATGTAAATGGAGTTAATAGATATAAAAATGAAGTTATTAGTGGTTATTAGTCTTTGTGGTGAGTATTTTCGCTATAAAATGTTTTTTATACGTGGTACGTGGAACTAAAGATATATAATCACAAATACCTAAACTTTAACGAATATCTAGTTAATTATTGCATTTATTGCTCTATAGGTTGCTCTTTTCCAAAATAACTCGAGAGTTTTTAATTTTTTCTTGTTTCGTATGTTTATTTGATGTGTGAATATATTCTAAACAATTTTTTCCTACAATCTCCTAAAGTTTTTTAATAGTCGTTTTTAAAAAGAATTATAGAATGACGTGAATATTAGCTAGTCTATTATTAATTGCAATCGCACATAAATCTATTTTATTTGTACAGCACTTTAAAGAGATTTTAAATGGACCTATGCTGAATTATTTTTTTATTGCGTCTTTATACATTTTATATGATATATACACGCTTAAATTGTCATCTAATTAAAACCGACATAGAGTAAACAGAGAGGAATTAGTGTTTCTAATAGATATTTTTATGATGCAAATGTTTTTGTGTACGCCTCACATAATTTTATTTTAAGTCACCTTTTTGGCAAAGCCGTTTTTAGACTTGTTTTTATATCAATGGTTAAAGTGTTTGCTCAATCATTAAACGAAGTAAATTTTCTACGTATATGGTGTCACAAATATATTTGATAGTAGGTAATACTATTTGGTTCGCCTTACACCCATACATTCTTATAACTTGCATGTTTATAGGTAGTTAGTAGGAATATTGTGAGCCGAGTTAAAATATTTGACAGACTTATAGACTAGAAAATCAACCTTTTACGGTATACACGTATTTAATTTTATACGAAATCCTAAAATGTAGAAAATATGTCCCTTTGTTATAATTAAATCGACATAACCCCTTTTCAAGATCGAGGCGTGAGATTTACGATTACATCCCCAATAAACAACCCCGAATTTTATTAGGGACTTGATGACCATCTGCTAACCATACTTTAATAATATACATATTAACAAACATATAATATTTTAGGACCACTTTTAGGTACGTAATTAATCCTTTTAAATAGTTTGCGTTTGGAAGTTATATTATGGAACTTAAGTAAGGTTTTTTATTCATTTAATTACGCAACTGTTATTAACATGATATTACATTCATCTTCTATACTTCTATACTAATATTATAAAACTGAAGAGTTTTTTTGTTTAAACGTGCTAATCTCAGGAACAACTGGTCCGATTTGAAAAATTCTTTGTTAGATAGTAGAACATTTATTGAGCAAGACTATAAGCTATATAATATAACATCATACTGTGACCAATAGAAGCAACAGTGAAAAATGTTCCAAAGACAGGGAAAATTATCTAAATTCTATCCGTAGGAAGTCGCTGGCAACAGAACAGCTATAAGATATTTTTACAAATAGATAATATTAATAATATTAATATTTATTTTAAATAGATAATAATAGATTGTTCATAGTTTTTGACCTGCAGTTTTTATATTTTTTTTAGAAAATATAGACTATTTTAAGCAACTAATTTCAATATTATTGAAATTTTCACAATACAAATTTTTTTTAATACTTAAAGATATTATTTTAAATGTTGTGACGTCATCGTTGTACGCAATCTGTATATTGCCTTTTTCTGATAGACTTAAGACAGATTGCAATACATCTTTTCAAAGTTGCCAAGTTGATCTACTAGACCAATTTTAACTCCACCACAGAGCAGTATATCCCTAAGAACGCCTTAATATTTTAAGTCCTTCCTTTCCAGGGCAAATAGAGATCATTTGCTTTTTTGGAAAAATAATCGTTAATATAGCAAATTTTCCGAAAATGACTAATGGATCATGATCAGAAACTCTATTCCCCGAAATGGTTTTCGTATTAAGAGTTTTGAAAAAATATGCACAATGCCGATTTTCATGACCCCTTTTTTACCAGGGTGCTGTAAAGACCGGCTATGGAATATTGTACACAAACAATATCCTCTGTTAGAGACGGAAGCCTTGAAAATAAACACTGTGCCAATACGCCTGGTCTCCGAGGTATAGTAGACCTCTACCAAAGTGGAGTAAATCCATGCCCAGCAGACGTTAATGACAGACAGACAGAGACAGGACGTTAATGAGCTGCGGAGAGAGATTTACATAAAAAAAGATTACCTACCCTAGAATCTCATAAATAAATAAATATTCATGGACATTTCACACAGCGTCCTCTGGTCCCAAGCTAAGCTTACATGTTTGTGTTATGGGTACCAGAATACGGATAGAATATATATACTACTTTTCTTTTTGTAAATACATACTTATAATACATAGGAACACCCAGACGCAGTACAAACATTTGTGTGACATTTATAAAGATCACAAAAATTATTGTCCCGAGCGGGAAATGAACCCACGCCCTCGGGAACGGCAGTCCGTTACATAAACCACTCAACCACGAGGCCCGTCAAATATAAAACTAATAGTGTGGAGTTTGATTATTCATAGAGATCTGTAACAAAAGGTAAAATGGGTCCCTATTACTGAGACGTTCGTCCGTCTGTCATCAGTTTGATATGGACAATGATAGATAGTGAGTTAATAGTGGTAGCTAGCTTGTAGAGAACCCTGGGCAGGAGATGGGATGGTGGCACTAGTATTTACCAACACCACACGAAGTGCTCTCAAATAGCCTGCGATATATTTGCCAAGATATTAACCTAAGTATTCAACGATTACCGTGTGGTGACGGATTAAGAATACAAGTGTCACCGCTCTATCTCCTCCGTCAACTAATCGATGTTGTATACAAATAGCTACCTCAACCTCGAAAATAGACCCTGTGCCAACACGCCTGGTCAGCGCGGTACAGTAGACCTTAATCCAAAGTAGGGGAGACCCGTGCCCAACAGTGGGAATAGGCTGGAGAGAGAGAGATAGAGAGTCAAAGATTCAAAGATTCACCTACATCTCAAAGAATCAATGTACAATAGCAATCAGTCTTAAAATTTTAACTACATTCACAGCCAAGTTAACGCTATAAATTAACTTTTGCTTAAGATTTCTAAATAGCCAACAAAATCAAACGAAGTTTACCAATTTTGTGATGTCTTCAAAACGTTGAATCTCAGTTAAATCTTATTGTATTTCAAACTTTATTCGTAGCTATAAAGGTAGTATATAGCTTGCTTAGTGACTATAGCGTTAATAGGTATATAGAGATTTGGAGTACCGACATTCAATTAAAATTTAAATAAAACCCTTATCTTTGAACAGGAATTAATTAAGAGCAACAATTTATTGCTATTATCATTTAAATTTCTTTAAAATTAATATCGTAATGAAAATTTGAAGAAAGTGGTTATGTTAAATTTTGACAAAGGTCCTGTCGTACTTAGTAGAGATCGTGGTAGAGTTGCAGCTTCTTTTTATAAAGTTGTTGACTCTTTCTAGTTTTGTGAATGTGTATGTTTATTGTGTCGTGGTATAACTAGAGTAATAAGGAATTAGCTTCATAGGTAATAATATATAGGTAGTTTATGTATTTTGGCAGTTGTCATTGCTTGCACTGAATTTACAAAAATAACAATTATTATTGAAGATTCATAAATATTTGATAATAAATGTATAATAATGATACTGGAAGTATACTAGTATTATTTATCTGATTATGAGTTACCCCTTTTAGTAACCCCCTTTACTTTATGTTATTCTAATATAATATATTAGAATAACATAAAGTATATCATCACCACAATCATCACGAGAAAATCACGGGACCTGTCAGTCATATTAATTGCATATAGCATATTACCGCATGTAACTTTTTCTTTAATAAGTTTAATTTAACTAATATTATAAAAACTAAATTGTGTGTGTATTCCTGTGGGTGTATGTCTGTTACTTTTTCATTCTAAAATACCCCAACGGGTTTTATATAAATTTGCTACCAATATAGTTCAGAATACAGATAGATAACTTTTAATCCCGGAAAAATGTAATGTTCCTTTATGATAAATGAGTGATTCTCCGAACCCTAAATTTTCGATGTCTGGAGGTTTATTTTTGTAACTAACTGACAAATCAGTCTGCAATTAATTTTAAAATATACCTCAGACTATTGCCTATCTTGCACAAGTTAATTTTTTTTAATAATATTTATTTAAATATTTCAAAAAAATATTTAAAAGTAGTTCTTCTGACTAATATGGTGTGTCCGTAACCCAGTTTCTTGAACATTAGTAACAATAACATTATTTCTTATTCATAAATTGATGTGAATTATAATTATTACGAAAGTATATTAGTTGTTTCTTTACACCAAAAAAAATTGTACTAATATTTACGATAGTTTATTTATAAATAAAAAAATTGTGAGTGTCCGGCACAAAAGTCTGATTCATATTCCCGCGCTTCACTCGAACGTACCCAGCTAAATACGAAACATCAGGCGACCCCTCCCCATGCTGGCGGTAGCCAGGGGCTCGGCTGACGTGGTCGTGACGTGACGTGTGGCTGGTTCGTGTCATCGAGGAGATATAAAGGTAAATATCTGATTCATATAGCCTTGGTACACCTGTTTTTCTGATTAGTATGTTCGTTTTTATAATTAAGGTAAATGCTTTTCAAACTTGAATCTGCGGGAAATATAATGGCATTGGGGAACAGAAACCTATGTATAAATAACAATCCTTAATTGCATACGTGTGATGATTTATCAATGTTAATGGGCAAAATCATGATTGATATGTGTCTGATTCATATGGTAAAAATACCATATTCATCAGAATGTCACACATATTGTTAATGAAACGTTACATTTGCGGCATGTTACGCCTGTAACAAGTCATTTCGTATGAACCTAATGTTATTTTTTAAATGACAGTTTAAAAATAAAATTAAAATAACTATTAACATAAATAAAACAATAACGAGTGGTTAATGAAACTACCTACTTCCTTAACTATTAGTTTTAGCGGTAGTTTAAAGGCTCAAACTACTACGTAGACGAACAGGATAATATACTGTAACAATATAATTATTAACTTTTAAGACCGTTATAACGTAACGTGATAAGTCGTGGGTTCGATTCCCGCTCAAGAGTTTTCTTCTTACAATTTTTTACCCACCTTGTATATGTAGTGAAATATTGATTATTCGTAATTGGGTTGAAACGTCAAGTCAATAATAAAGTATATATACCACTTTTCTAGTAATTATCTGTAACTTGAAATCCCTTAAAATATTGAAATTTCAGTCATGTTTCAAACAGTGTATTATTTGTATACGAGTACATACCTACTGTAGTGGGCAATGCCTGCATGTTGTCAAAATTGAGACGGTCTTATTTAAAGGCATTTTTAGGTATAACTATTAATAAATTTGTAATCTTCGTTTTTATATTACAGTACACAAAAATGCCACCAGTACTATCTAAGGAAGAAAAAAAAAAGAAGAAGAAAATTGCAGAACGTATTATTAGATTGACGATATCATTGACGAAGAAAATTTATTTATTTTTATCTATATTCAATTTTACTTTTTGCCATAATTTTGGTTATTGTGAAAAGTTTAAACGTACTTGATAATAATTTATGTAGATTTTTAGTTTTTTTTTTGATATTTTATGAAACGAGATACTTACACAAAAATATAGGTAATGATAATTAATATTGTCGAGTATCATAATTATAATTATAATACTGTGATTGACTAGATTTAAGCTTATGAAAAGCAAAACGTTCATAATAAAAATACTTATGATAATTGATATTGTCAAGTGTCATATATTATCATGCTGTTATTGACTAGATTTAGGTGTTATGATAAGCATCGCGTGCATTTACTGTGATTTTAATAAATAATTGACTTATTTTTCTAACTAGAGTTTCATTTCTATCCCTAATTCTGATTCATATGTCACAGATTCTGACTCATATGGCCCCAAAAATTTTAAAGTTAATTATCTCGGAAACCATTTTATAAAAAAGTGTGCCTTTTTCAGACATTGTATCTTAGGTTGTCATCTTTCGTAAAAATATGTTTTATAAGCTTAAATGTGAAAAAAAAAATTGCCCATATGAATCAGACAAAGAACGCAATTTCGGAGAATCACTCAAATGATAATCAGACTACAAAACTAGATGGCGTTAGCGTGGAGTTAGAAGTTGGAATTCTCGTTAGAGTTGTCACCAAGTCACTACTCTTTACCGTTCTACATTTTTTATTTTCTTAAACTTTCAAACCACGGGATTTAGCTAGTGTTATAATAATTTGACTGAAATATTTAAATCCATTTGGTCGAAAAAATAAAGGGTTGCCTGGAAAGTTTTCCGGAAGTTTTGAAAATTGGTGATTTTATAAATTTTGATGTGTTCTTTGCAAATTTCAACTTTGCCACCTCGTATGTTGTCCGTTAGCGCCGCCATATTGAAAAATGGCGCCCTAAATCAGTTTTTTGATAATAACTCCTTTTTTACAGGAAAACATATCTATACAAAATAAAAGTAGAGGACCTACAATTATGTCATAATCTTTTTTTCCCTAAAATCAATAGTTTCTGCGTACGAGCGCCGTAAACCATTATACATCCACACCAACGTGTATTATTTACTTTAATTATACGAAGGTTAAATATTGTTCCATAGAATGAAAACCCTGTTAACTATAGTCTGCCATGTCTCCGCAGGTATAAAGGAATGCGTCCCTTCTGTGCCAAGCCCCTTCTTCCCCTTCTAAGAAACATCTGGACCCAGCTGCTGAGCTCAATAGAAATATTGAGTCTGAGTCATCAGTATACGTTTATCATTTCACAGTGTCGTTTGCATTTGTAGAGCCATGGCTTCTAATGAAGTAAAGTTAGTAGACGAAAAGTTTGCAATCCTTTTTCCTCCACTTCAATAACTTCACTTTCTTGCAGTATATCACCACAAATAAAGCAGTTTACTTCATTAGAAGCCATGGCTCTACAAATGCAAACGACACTGAAATGATAAACGTATACTGATGACTCAGACTCAGACTCAATATTTCTCTTTTATTTTGTATAGATATGTTTTCCTGTAAAATGCGTCGGAAAGAAGTTATTATCAAAAAACTGATTTTGGGCGCCATTTTTTTCAATATGGCGGCGCTAACAGACAACATACGAGGTGGCAAACTTGAAATTTGCAAAGAACACATCAAAATTTATAAAATCACCAATTTTCAAAACTACCGGAAAACTTTCCAGGCAACAATACTAAATGACTGGGCTAAAAGTCATTACTAAAAGAATTAAGTCAGACAATTAACTTCAAAGAGGTTATCAAATGGAAATTACGCGACTTGTTTACTGATTTATGAATTGATGCGGCGTTATTCGACGATATATCTTACGTCCGTGCTCTTACGTTTTCGATTATCGCAGTTGTTTACATTTAAAATACAGCTGTCTCACGCAGTTTATTGACACTCTAGTATACGAGTATTATTGTATGGATACCTTTAAATTCAAAATTTACATGTCGATAAAATTATCTTCTGTGATAGATGAAAAGCTCCACTGTAGACTAAATAACTTTCCAAAGGCGTAGTGCCCAGCAGTGGGCTGGGAAGGGAAATTTACAATAATTTATAATATTAATGGAATGGGAGGGGATATTAACAACTAAAGGAATTAGGAATTAAGGAATTAAGGAATTAGTGTGGTTACAGATTGAGAATACAATTATCACCACCCCATTTCCTCCCCAGGGTGCTGTTAAAGCCGGCTAAGGATATTGTACGCAGATAACATCCTCTGTGAGACACGAATATTTCCAAAATAAACCCTACGGCAACACGCCTGGTTAGCGCGGTGAAGTAGACCATGCTCCCTCCCTAAATGGAGGTGACCCGTGCCCAACAGTGGGAGAGCAACCCATTAACGTGGGTTGCTCTCCAACCCATTAACGTCCAGATTCATAAAAAGCCCTTAGCCCCGCGCACTAGGCAGCCATGGCTGCGCAGCCAGGCTGCCGCAGCCGAGATTTCGTGGCTGCCTAGTGCGCGGGCTCCCTTACAACGTCATATGTTTGACTGGCTGCGCAGCCATGTCTGCCTAGTGCGCGGGGGCCCTAAGAGATATTTTGCCTTGTTTTTGTCCGTATTAATCACAGAAATGATCTCATATTTCTTGGAATAACAACTGTGATATGCAGCTATTTTTATTTAAATTACGAGTATTTTATAAAATAATAAATGTAAAAGTTTAAACATTTTAACTAAAAATTGCATATTGCATTAAGTATACATTTTCGACGGTAAAATTAATTAATTCATCATACTGTTGTTATTTTACTATAATTACAAGATTTTCATTAGTTTCAACATTATATTTTGTGGTAGCAACATTGTTATTTTTGTAACTACTAAATTACAGTAAAAAAATAAAGATGGAATTTCGATAATTAAATGAACATTCAGTTTTAATTACTATGTTTTAAAATTTGTTTTTCATTATAAATTTCGATGTTTTCTTTGGGTTTCGTACCAAAAGGAAAACAGAATTTTACTATATGTCCGTCCATCCATCATAAGGCTGCATCTCGCGAACAGTGACAGCTAGAGAGTTGAAATATAGACCTTTTTTTAAAACAATCACAGATGATGTATTTCCGTTGTTGGTATAACAATAAATTAATAAAAAAAGTACTAAAAACCAAAATATACCAATATTTTAAAATAAAATATCCTCACGTTTGGATTATACTTCACTTAACATCAGGTGAAGTGTAGTCGTTTACCTAACCCCAGCCATAAAAAAATACAATAAATATTTAAGGGGGCTCGCATGCAACAAATTTTTGTATTTTTTGAGTAGCTTATGATATGCTTATGATACTAATATTTTATTATGATGATATTACTATGAAACTAAAATGCTTACTCGTTAGTACGATTTCACGTTCAAAATTGCCAAACTATAAACAGATTTAATTTTATAGACTATAATAGTTCCAGGTAGTCGATAATTACAAATATTAGACTACTTATATTTAATGATAATAATGCGGACACACAATATTAACAAACAGTTGCTACTAGTAGAAATTAATACGTGCAAATCACTAATTTCATAGCTCATTATGTTCATCCGTTGCGTCGATAAAAAATCAGTACGTTTTGTTTAGCAAAATATAGATAAAATCCAACCAAGTACGAATAGGATTCGTTTATGAAGAATTCCTTAAAATTATCAATTTAAATTATCAGCATAATAATCATGTCGTTATAACCATATCATCCATATACACAATAAAATTTAGTTAAGTGAGACCCATTACCCATAAGTGAGACGGGCTTCGTGGTGGAGTGGTTTATGTAATGGACTGCCGATCACGAGGTCGCGGGTTCGATTCCCGCTTGGGACAATCATTTATGTGTTATCCATAAATGTCATACAAATGTTTGTACTGCGTCTGGGAGTTTTCTATCTTTATATATAAAAATTACGTGTCACGTTGTTTGTCCGCGATGGGCTCCTTAACTACTGAACCAATTTTAAATTTGATTTGCACATCATGTGCAATTCGACCCAACTTGAAAGATAGGTTAGCTTACATTTCAATTTATAGTCGCAATATGAATTTTATTGCAAATTAGTTGTCTACCCTGACATTTGTATGGCAAAACAACGTTTGCCGGGTCAGCTATGTATTATAAGTATGTATTTATTAAAAAAAGTTGTTTATGTAGTCTATCCGTATCTGGAACCCATAATACAAGCATAGAAATATAGCTTACTTTGGGACCAGAAGACGTTGTGTAAAATGTTCTGAATATTTATTATTAATATTATTTATTAAATATTTATTGTGTTTGTTATTATAGTGGCTTTTATCTGTAAAAATTTAAGGAGTTTAGCTATATACGTTTATGAAATACATCCTGATGATATATAATAATAAATATTCATGGACATGTCACACAACGTGCTCTGGTCCCAAGCTAAGCTTATTATGCTTGTGCTATGGGTACCAGAATACAGATAAAATAAATAAACTACTTTTCTTTTGTAAATACATACTTATAATACATAGTAAGCATCCAGACGCAGAACAAACATTTGTATGACATTTATAAATATGACACAAATGATTGTCCGAGGCGGGAATTGAACCCGTGACCTCGTGGACGGCAGTCCGTTATATGAACCACTAGAATACGAAGCCCGTCAGGATATATGGACGGATTGATCTACAGACGGTCGGACGGACGGATATTTACCATTTGGCAAGGGACCCTAAAAATAACGTGTATTATTCAACACCCCAATAAACTCCTATGGCCCGATAATGGTCAATAGCAATAAACCCTATAGATAAACATGTCTGTATTGAGGAGATTGGCAATCAAATTTCTGTAGTAGCATAATAATATTTGATGTGAGCCACACGCTTTGTCCAGTAACATTTGATATCAATTCTAATATTATAAATGCGTAAGTAAATGCTGCCTGTCACTCTTCCACGCCCAAACTAAAAAAAACTAATTTTAATCATAATTGGTACACATAGACTATAACCTGAGAAGGGATTTATGCTACTCTTTAAGGGCCTACATCAATATTATCGTATATCATCGCCGACACGTACATATTAACACAGCCAGTAGGCACAGAAAATGAAGAATTAGGGATACTTTTCCTATTTACTCAAAATCTACTAAATATATTATTTTAATTCTGATTTACGTGTTTCTATATATAATAGTTACTTATGTTTTTAAAGTTATTTCATTAGTTAATATGCGATAATAGACCGACAAATGAAAAAAATAAAAAATTAGAGAGGTTGTTTCGCTAAGATTTTCTATTGAGAAAACTTTTTTCAATCGCGTTTCTGAGTTTATGCGATCCTAGATCATATATTGAAAAAACATATACTTAAAAATTAGAGCTCTAGCCATTCAATCTAAAGAAACAATGAAAACTTCGTACGTAGAAAAATGCACGAAGCTATTTTGGTATCCTCTTAAAGCGAAAAGAGGTTGGTGAGTTTCAAATTGCAGGCGTAGAAAGTCGCGGGTAATATTTTAGTTAATAAATGTTTGCAACTTCATGAATTGCTAGTCTTTAAAATTAATAAAGCTGTATGAATTTAAAAAAATAATAATGCTGAACTCTAACCCTAATCGGGTCATGGTAAAGTAGCTTTTGGTACATTTGTACAAATTTTGACTAATATTTTCTAATAAACATTAGCTGACCCGGCAAACGTTGTTTTACCATATAATTGTTAGAGGTGGTCAACCCTTTTCACTTAGGGTTATGACAAATAGATAGTAGCTGATTCTCAGAGCTAATTAATATGCATAAATTTTTTTATAAGAATCAGTCAAGCCATTTGAGGAGTATGGGAACGAACAATGTGACACGAGAATTTTATAGGTACATTAGATTCTTCTTTACATTTTTATTCAAATTGACATGGCAAATAAATTACTTATTCTTTTGATAAATTAATCAGTTAATTTATAAAACAAAATAAGTACAATGTAAACAATGCTCGACCTCCAGTGTCCTTGATTCTGAAAGAAATGCGAACAATAAGATCGTTATGATACTACATAACAGTGAGAAAATGGCTTCAAGCCAAAATTGGCGAGAACATTTCTATATTCGTATTATCTCTGTCAATAACATTATTGTACAAAAATCTGTACTTTTTATATGAAGTCCTTCGTAAAGAGTTTTATTTACTTGATTTATTATATTGAGCTACCATTCATTTAATATATTAAAAATTGGTCAAGTGCGAGTCGGACTCGCGCACGAAGGGTTCCGTACCATTATCTATGCAACATAAGGCAACGTTATTAGTATCGAGCAAGAAACGGTAAAAAAATCATGTTTGTTGTATGGGAGACCCCTTAAATATTTATTTTATTTCATTTTTAGTATTTGTTGTTATAGCGGCAATAGAAATACATCATCAACTCTCTAGCTATCACCGTTCTTGAGATACAGCCTGGTGACAGACGGACGGACGGACGGACGGACGGACGGACGGACGGACGGACGGACGGACAGCGAAGTCTCAGTAATAGGGTCCCGTTTTTACCCTTTGGGTACGGAACCCTAAAAAGGTTATATTCTCTAACACTTGCACAACTCCCTCGTTCAAATAAAACCACTTTTTACGGATTTGAACGCATGTATTTGTTTTAAGTTTTAGCCCGACATTTCGTAGCCTTTGCAATCACCATGGTCACGGGTGGGACTGAGCTGAAAGAAGAAAAAGTGACAATACCTCTACTATCAGTTGAAAGAAGAAGTAACAATACAGCTGTTTCACATTAGTTGCAATCTTGATCTATTATTTTACAATATTCAATGGGGTTGAAGCAACAATATTGTAGTCATCAAATTCTATCTAAGCATTTATTGTTTGCGAAGTGTTTATTTATGTAATCTTCATTGGACGGTGTTTAACTAATAATAATTTAGTTGTATAGACAGCGCAATATTACAGTAATAATAAAAATAAATTATGTGTGGTGTTTAAATAAAACTACTTTTTACAGATTTAGACGAGTATATTTGTTTTAAATTTTGGCTCGACGTCTCGGAGACTTTGCAGTCACCATGGTCACGGGTGAGACCATAAAAAAATATGATTAGACGATAAAAAATATGTGTGGTGTGTTAAAAAACTTGGTTTGGTTGTTCAGAAACTACAAAACGCACTTAAAAGTCCTGAGTATTTTTTTATTATTATTGCGTTGACATCGGTCCTTGTTAAGATGCAAAATTTCAAGTCAATCTGACTACTGCATGCGGGAGAAAATCGTTTTTAAAAACGAGGTAAACTAAAAGGGAAATTCTTTTCACGTCAGTCATGTCAGAAATAAAAATCTATCATCTGTGACAATTCCAGCTCTTATGAGTAATTTTATCGTAACAAAAATTACTAACTTTATAGATTAATTAACACATATTTAAAATACTTCGTAAATTATCTGTGTGTATTTTTTAATTCATAGTCTTATTCATAATGACTTATCGGAGGTTTAAAAGTTCGCTAAAATAGGTTCGCGAAAATTGTCAAAAACTGTTATTCATAATAGTTTTTTAAGCTAAAACGTTTATTATATTTTCGATAAAATCTCCTTTTAAACCTCCGATAAGTCATTATGAATAAGACCATAAATGGTTTGGAAAAAAATAGATTGCTTAGTTCAAAAATTAGAAAACCAGTTAATGGTTATTATGTTTTAACTCAACTTTAGCTAGAGTCGGTATGAGTATATGTATTTACATATTGTGACTTGATTCCAAATGAGTACAAATTATTTAAAGGGCGTTGGGTTGTTATTATGAGTGATGTGTACAGTATTTTATTTATCAGACGTATCAACGTTGTTAAGCAATTAAGAGAACATCAACCTCCGGGACTCCCGACGGCTGTTATTCATATCTTGATGGATAATGTTTAATGCAACGAATAGGGGATAGGGGTATATTTTGTTTCTTTATTAATTTAATCATCTTTAATCTTTATTAGTATTGTATGTATGTCCTTTTGTGAGCTTATGGTGCCTATTCTATGTGCAGACCTAAACTTAACTTAACTAAAAAATGAAAATTGATAGCGTCAATAACACAATTCGGCAATGTTAACAGAACTTTTTTTATATAAAAACTGTTTATTATAGACTAACGATTTTAATTAATATAAATGTGTGCAAAAAAATAGCGAAACATTTAAGATACAGCAATAGCTGTTTTCATTTTTTAGTTAAGTTAAGTTTAGTTCTGCATATAGAATAGGCACCATTATCTTCAAAACTACGTAACAGATTTTGATCTAGTTTTTTTTTAATAGTTAGAGTGATTCAAGAGGATGGCTATTTTTATATTTTGTTGAGGTTTGGTTTTTAAATTCCACGCGTACAAAGTTGCGGACAATAGCTATTGTTTTATAATTCCTTTTGGGAAATAGATGCATATTTGTTTTGCTCGTACCTAAATAAAACCGTGTGGTGACGGATTAAGAACACAAGTGTCACCACCCTCTTTCCATCGCAGGGTGTTGTAAAAGCTAGCTAAGGGATATTGTTGATTTATTGCAAAGGTAAAATAAACCCTGTGCCCACACGCCTGGTCATCGTGGTTTAGTAGACCATAATCCCTCTCAAAGTGGAGGACGCTCGTGCCCAACTAGGACGGGGACGATATTGAGCTGGAGAGAAAGAGAGAGAAATAGAAAAATAGATAAAATTAATATCGATACAATTTAGTTACCTACACAACACATTAAACATAACAAACATAAAAAAAATCGTTTAGACTCTCTAACCGTAAACTAATATTATACTGTTGCAGCTAAAAGAACAAAATACAAAAAATTGGTCAAGTGCGAGTCGGACTCGCGCACGAAGGGTTCCGTACCATTATCTATGCAATATAAGGCAACGTTATTAGTATCGAGCAAGAAACGGTAAAAAAATCATGTTTGTTGTATGGGAGCCCCCCTTAAATATTTATTTTATTTTATTTTTAGTATTTGTTGTTATAGCGGCAATAGAAATACATCATCTGTGAAAATTTCAACTCTCTAGCTATCACCGTTCTTGAGTTACAGCCTGGTGACAGACGGACGGACGGACGGACGGACGGACAGCGAAGTCTCAGTAATAGGGCCCCTTTTTAACCTTTGGGTACGGAACCCTAAAAATTTTAAATTACCAAATGACATAAAATTATTGGACCTGTTTTTTAACAAAAATCATCATCACCATAAGTAATGGACTTTGCACGGAAACTGCAAAATTAAATGTTTCTCACGAAATAGAACGAGCAACTTTATTCGTTCAAATAACAAGAACTAGTTCCCGGCTAGTACTAGTAATTGCCAGAAATAAACTTAATGTATATAAATGTTATAAAAACTAATAGACGTATATCTCACGCCTATTAACTACGCAAGTAGTTTAAAAACAATTCATCAAAAGTTCAGCTTATTGCTCCTAATATGCTTTTATTAGTTTCACTTGTATCTATCACTATTCATTATGAAACAACTTGTTTGTCACGTATGTTGGCAAGCTATGTTTAAGAGGATACCAAAATAGCTTCGTGCATTTTTCTACGTACGAAGTTTTCATTGTTTCTTTAGATTGAATGGCTAGAGCTCTAATTTTTAAGTATATGTTTTTTCAATATATGATCTAGGATCGCATAAACTCAGAAACGTGATTGAAAAAAGTTTTCTCGATAGAAAATCTTAGCGAAACAACCTCTCTCATTTTTTATTTATTTCATTTGTCGGTCTATTATCGCGTATTAACTAATGAAATAACTTTAAAAACATAAGTAACTATTATATATAGAAACACGTAAATCAGAATTAAAATAGTAGATTTTGAGTAAACAAAAAAAATATCCCTAATTCTTCATTTTCTATACCTACTAGCTGTGTTAATATGTACATGTCGACGATAATATTGATGTAGGCCCTTAAAGTAAATGTTTGAGTTTCGTTTTAATATTAGCACATTTTTTAAGTCCCAAACACAAATATTTAATGCCTTAATTACAAAATTCAAATACCTGATTTGTTATATTATAAGAACCATTTTGAATAAAAAACATAAAAAGTCGAATGAAAAAATATACCTTTAGGTATTACGTGGGCAGGTAGACGTTTGCATATTAATTCTATTTTACTTTTGGTTTTAAATAGGTGAAAATTTATTTGAGGGATTTTATTTTCGTAATGCGTTTTACAATTTTAATTTTTATATTTTCATAGAATCTATCAAAATTCTTTCTAATTAGGAAATCAATGCAAGTCAGTGTTTGCTTTCAATTGAAACATATTCTTTAACAATTAATTGCATGCAATTAGGTGTAGTGGACCTGTGTATGTCTATCGGAGGGTATGTTTGTGTGTGTAAAGTAATATTTTTAGTTCTATACTGGAACAATTCTTGCCAACAGCAATATCATCAGCACATAACATCTCCCAACTAAAAGTACCATTATACGCTGATCCACGACGCGCCGCAGAGTTGAGTTGCCACTTCAAGATGGACGAGCAGAAGCTTCATTCTGTCAAGTGGTACCGCGATGTTAACGAGATATTCAGATTTAATCCACAACATGAGGTAAGTTATATCATTATTATACTTATAAACGTCATTTAAATAAAATTATCTATACTAATATTTTGTAGCGGATGAGGTCGTTTGTTTAAACGCGCTAATCTGAGGAACGACTGGACCGATTTGATTCATTTTTTTGTTTATTCAATTCTTTTAGTGTTGGATAGCATCTTTATTGAGGGAGGCTATAGGCTATATAACATCACGCTGCGACCAATATGAGTAAATCATATGCGAAAAATGTTGTAAAAACGGGAAAAGAATTCTAGATTACCCGCGTACGAAGTCGCGAGCAACAGCTAGTATAATATATGCAGAATAGTGTAGAGCATAAATAAAACCCGAGAAGTATGTATTGATTGTATCAAATGGCTCTCTCTAGAAGAAGAAAGAAAGAAAATCTATTCTCTATTCTAACTCTGAGTTAAGTAACCTAACAGCTTCCCCAACTGAATCAGCAAATTTTGTTAATAACTTTTTCGCAAATATCGGTAACCAACTAGCAGAAGACATCAAATCTACTATTACACAAAATGACATAAATGTATACCTACGCTCACTTCCCACTCAGTCTAAATCATTTGTTCTGCTTGATACAGATTCCAATGAAGTAAATTCTATAATTAACACTCTAAAATCAGATAGTGCCCCGGGATGGGATAACATATCTACTAGGTACCTTAAACATGTAAAACTTGAAATAATACCTATTATAACGCACTTAGCAAATCTTTGTTTCAAACAGGGCACATTTCCTAATTCTTTAAAGAAATCCATAATAACGCCCATTCATAAGGGTGGGCTAGAGGTTGATATCAATAATTACAGACCCATATCAGTTCTTCCTGTTTTGGCAAAAATTCTTGAAAAGTTACTAAACATTAGACTACTAAACTACCTAGAAAGTAACAATCTCTTATCCTCATCTCAATTTGGCTTCCGACGCGGTATTTCTACGGAAAACGCCATAACATCTTTGACTACGCTTGTAACAAAAGAACTGGATAAAAGAAACAAATGTTTATCGGTCTTTATTGATCTAAAAAAAGCCTTTGACACGGTCTCCGTGCCCATCCTTATTCAAAAATTAGAAAAGATTGGAATCAGAGACACACAACTATCTATATTCAGGGACTATATAACAAATAGAAAGCAGAAGGTTAAGCTAGACAATTTTGTCAGTGAGGACGTGGAAGTTACTTGCGGCGTGCCGCAAGGAAGCGTCTTGGGTCCGACCCTATTCTTAATATACTTAAATGACCTATGTAATATGACCCTTAATAAAGCTAAAATTTTTGCGTATGCCGATGATACTGCTATCGTCTTCACTGGAACAACATGGGCTGAAACTAAACACAACACTGAACAGGGTATGGCTAAAGTGGCTTCGTGGCTAAAAAATAACCTTCTTACATTGAATGCAATTAAAACTTATTATATATGCTATTCGATCTATGGGAATACTCAACCAGATCATAATTTTAATATTAAGATACATGAGTGTAAGAATACTTCTGATCATCTTTGCAACTGCCCGATAATTAGTAAAGCAAGTCAAGTCAAGTATTTAGGTATAATGGTTGACCAAAGTTTGTCATGGTATCCCCAAATTGAACTAATCACTGCAAGAGTACGAAAATTTACTTGGATTTTTAAAAAACTACGATATATAGTCCCTAGCAGAAGTGAAACCCAAAAAAATATTCTTAATAGAGTGTATATCAGTCTTGTTCAATCAGTAATAACATATTGCATCCCTATATGGGGTGGTGCACGTAAAACACGTTTTCTTGAAGTAGAAAGAGCACAACGAGCTCTCATAAAAATAACTTATTTTAAAAATAAGATTTTTCCTACTTACGACCTATACCAGGTTAGTAACTTATTGACAGTCCGGCAGTTGTATGTAATTCAAATTATATTAAAGAAACATAAAACACTAGTCTTCAGTCCCCCTATAATAACTCGAAGAAAGAAAGATAATATGGTTTGCAGTCCTATTGTAAAAACAGAATTTGCAAATATTCAGTATGAAAAACGCTCGTCTTATTTATACAATAAAATAAATAAACAAATAGATATATACTCTAAAACACTTAAAGAATGTAAGGCTTTATTGACAGAATGGATAAAAAAAATGAGCTATGAAGAAATAGAGGCTCTGCTGATAAATGTCAAATAACAGTATGTTTCCGCCCAGTTCCCGCACATTTTTCTTATGTTACAACGTGGAACATACCACACACACATATACACACACCACACCATACATACACATACACACGCCACATCGCACACACCCACCCACATCACACACACACACACACGCGCGCTTAATATTTTATTGTTTAAAAATAAATATATATGTTTATAATTTTAATAAGCAATGTATTAAAAAAGGAAAATAATACAATAATATTGTTAAATAATAATATTTTATTTTGTGTTATAGTTAAGTAATTCTAATTATGCTGTTATGCTACTAGGTTTATTGCTAATTTATGTTTCCAAAGAAAAGTTAATGTAAATTAATTTTTATTACACTTTTAAGGTATGAAAGAGCGGTATCTCCTGGTACAGGTTTTTATAAACTTAAAAGGAGACGCCTTCAACTAATGTAAAGAACATAATGTGTAATGACGAAATAAAGATTTTTTTATTTTTTTTTTTTTATTTTTTTATTCTCGAAAAAAATCGTGATGGTGTCTTTAGGTTTTGTAATGATGAGCTTTGAATTACGTTTTTGACCTTTGTAATAATAATTACATTGGCTGAGAACTGTTGTTGTATAGTCACGCAACATTTGCCGATAATCAAAAAGACGACTAGCTCCTTAGCTAGCCGACTTGATGATTATCCACTAATACCACTTTGGAGCTTATGATATGCAGTATATCCTATTCAGCAATTAAAAACTGGTTTGCTGCCTAAATATATTGCAATGTTCGTAAATGTAGGGATTAGATACAGTATAAGCATCGGTACAAACTGTATTAATAAAGTTAAGCTTCTTGCCAATTACTAAGTTAACAATTCAAACCGCAAATAGACTCTACAGGCTCGGAAATCGTAGTAACTAGATTATAAAACTACCTTTATACGTAATAATATAACTACATAAATAACATGTTTGCAAAGGGAAACTCTATAGGGCTTGTGAAGCTCTTGTAACGACGTGCCTGAAAGGGCTTAGCACACAAAGTGAAGTTGGCACATTTACGCTCTTTATGTATTTTCCTGGGTGAGATGTATATTTACCGACTTCAAGAAAACCGCCTTTAGTTGTATTTTTATGTGCAATAATCATCAAATAACCTTTCATATCAATGGTTGAACAAATAGATATGTTTTTTTATTCCTACAACTATTTTAAGCATCAAATCTTTTTAGCATCGGCATATTTTTTACCGAATAAGTGAAATTTTGTACATTACAAACACAAATGAAATATATTTTATCAGAATTATAATCAATAGATTATAATACTGAATACTAAAGATAAAGGACAAAAAAATCGAATTTAAAGATTCCGTTATCGAAATAAGAACGCTATTTAAGGCCTTTAACATACGTAACTAAAAGAAATATAGGTAGTGCGCCTTTAGTTGTCTAAAATACTATTTTTATATTTCACTTAGAACTGCTTGGAGTGGCAAGGTTTCTTAGTATGTTAATTTGTTCTCAGCCTACCATTCGTCTATTTAATATATCAGAGGTAATGGTACAAGGAGGTGAATGCTATCCTGACTCCTGTGTAGTGAGAGTGATGCCTCCACCAATATCTACAAGAGCAGCATATACTTGCGAAGTGTCTACGGAAGGACCCATGTTTCAGATCGCCAGAGAGACAAAGCACATGACTGTTGTTGGTAAGATTTTAAGTCGAAAATCAATATTTCGTTAACGTCAAAAGAAATCGATAAATTCAATGATATTTAATATGAACTTTATAAGACATTTAAATATTCCTCTTATTTCAGGGTTCAGTAACAAAAGGTAAAACCCTATTATTGAGACTTCCCTATCAGTCCGTCTCTCTCTCTCTCTCTCTCCAGCCCATTTACGTCCCGGTGTTAGGCACGGGCCTCTTCCAGTTTGGGAGGGATTATGGTCCACAGTGCCGCGCTCACCAGGTGTGTTGGCACAGGGTTTCTTTTCGAGTTTTCCGTCTCTCACAGAAGATGTTATCTGTGTACAATATCTCTTAGGTAACTTTTACAGCACCCTTGGGAGGAGATGTGGTGGTGGTGATCCGTCTGTCTACAAGACTGTATCTCTGTAACGGTGACAGCTAGAAAGCTGAAACTATCACAGTTTGTGTATATCAGTTGATGCTACGGCAGGAAATACTGTCAATGACTTCAATGTCTGAATCATCATCATCATCATTATCTTGCCCTTATCCCGTTAATTGTACTCCCGATATATTGCATTAACTGGAACCGGTCAAAAATGTTATAATAAGAATAATCTTAATGTTGTACTTGTTTGAGCTACCGTTGTTCACACAATTACAAAAAATTTTCTCTTTGTATATGGTAATTGCACACTATCTCATTAAATTGTAATAATTTTATGATTATGAATTTCAAATCTATTTTGTCAACAGCTATGCCCGAGAAGGATCCTGTGATCACTGGAGTACTAAATGTATTAAAACCAGGAGACCAGATATTTTTGAATTGCACATCAGATTTCTCTTTGCCTCCGTCAGTAATTGATTGGTACATTGATGATGAGCTTCAAAAGGTTGGTATATATAACTGCAGGTAATCAGCTGGTTTAAAAACGTCTATAGATTATTTTCATTGACACTTCAGTAATAGTTGAATAAAAAGGTTTAATATCTTCCTTCCCAATATTTCTAACGTGTTCAGGGATTGACAGAATTCTTGTTATAAATAGTATTACATTCTCGGTTATATAACAAATTATGAGTTCAAATCGTGTAAGTTTGAAATCAATAGTTGAATAAATCCATTGTATATGGATAAAAAAGATAACAAAGACGTAGGTATTATACAGGCACGGTAAAAGAGTATTTTTCCAGGGATATTTCACACAATCTTATTGTTAAGCTTATCTGCACAATGTGTATCGGATTACAAATTTTAATATAGTTAATACTTTATTTCTGAAGCAACAACTGTCTATGGTGTCTACTTGTGGCTAGATATATAGAACTTTAAAACGATCTTTTGTAAATAATCTGCTCAAAGGGCTTTCTAAATTTTGTTACTTAGATAATAGGCTTTATTCAATTCGGGTTACTCTATTCTTAAGCTGTACCTAGACGTGTGCTTCTGCGATGACATCTAAAAAAAATTGTTTTTTGAAATAATTGTTTTTAATTCGAGCAAAACCCGAAGAACTTTTATTAATAAATTAAAATGTAGTTAAATGTAATGTATAATGTAGTTAATTTATTAAACAAATAATTGTCCTGTATGGGAATAGAATCTACAAACTCGGACACTAAACTCTCTCACGCCTCCTAAATGTAAAATTACTACTGAACTAGTAATCTTAAACATAATAATTTTTAGTTTGTTATCTAATTTGTTATTTCAGCCAGAATCATGGCAGAAGACAGAAGTGACTGATAACCGGCCCGGTGGTCTTCGTAGATCATGGCGTGTTCTGAGAATACGTATACCAAGTACTGCCAGTGGTACAATGCACGTACGTTGTGAATCTACACTTCTAGTAGACCCACCAGTTGTGCGAGAAACGGTTGCAATTATCACTATCCATTCCCGAACAGAATTATCTAAATATGTATCAAATAATAATGGTAAGTTTATTAATAATAAATAAAAAAATATAAGGAATAAATATTGGAGAATCATCAAATCGAAATATTTTATCCTTGCTACCTCTGTTAGCTACCACAATCGAGAGTTTGGTATAGGAAATTATTGGGCGTCTTATCAAAAAAAGCTACTTACAGAAAATTAGCTTGATAGTAATCAAGTGCAAAAATAGACCATGGATCCTGGACTTTTCTTTCTAATTGTAAATAATTTCTAATTTGTCTATTAATAAACACAGTATGTCTATGTTAATAAATTATTTTGTTGGTAATTTTCCCCGTTTTTGCAACATATTTCACTGTTGTTTCGCTATTATTGGTCGCATCGTGATGTAATATAGCATTCCTCATTACTCATTAAAGGATTCTTCTTTTATTTGTAAACTAGCTGTTGCCTGCGAATTCGTACAAATGGAATTTAGAAAATGTTCCCCGTGTATGCAATATTTGTCACCAATACTTCGATCCTATTGGTCACAGCATGATTTTATAAAGCCTTCCTCGATAAAAGGACAATCCATCACCAAAAATATTTGTTTTCAATTTGAACCTTAGTTTTGAGATGAGCACGTTTAAACAAACAAACAAACAAACTCGTTAGCTTTATAATATTAGTCTAGATTTTTTTTCTATTTTAATATTGGCAAATGATTTTGGCTGAACCTGATTACCAAGCTCTTATATAAGGGGTGCACCTAGTACCTCTTCTTGGCTATTATGGGATCGTAGGGAGAAGAATAGACAAGATACATTAGGTATGGCACTACGCGCCTTCTCATTGAGCACGAAAGTACCTACTCTCCTTTAACTGGCAAGTAGAATAAATCCTAAATTTTGCAAAACCTCGGACTAACAATAACAAATACAACCAATTCCGTTATTGCTTTTTTTTTCTCATTCTATTATAACATGAACGTTAGCGTATTGATAAGTATAAATGTGTTAATTTTACAGTAACTTTATTGAAAAGACTTAATTGCAATTTATATTAATATTGAACGCATACAAATTATATTTAGTCGAATGAGATATGATTACGAAAGTTAAATATATTATATTATAATTAATTTTGTGGTTTTGGTTAATGCATTGCAATTAATGTAGCGAAATCAGATGATATGCAAATTGATGATGAATCAGCGAGTAAAATTCTGTATAATCTATCGTGTGACTTATTATCAGATAAGTTCCAAGACTTTTATTACACCAGTCATCTAAAAGGGGCAACTAAGTGACCGTCATTGTAGTCATTGAGTTAGATCGTCTTATTGCTTTACAAAACCACTAACAAGATAATAACATGGAACTCAACAAGAGTATAAAGAAACTACTTTTTACGGATTTAGATGCGTATATTTGTTTCAAATTTTGGCCCGACGTTTCGGAGACTTTGCATTCACCATGGTCACGGGTGAGACTTTCTTGGTCATACCCATAAATAGTCACACATAAAAAGTAGTTTTATTTAAACAAATGAGTCGCGCAAGTGTTAGAAAATATTAAGAGTATAAAGAGTTGGTTATTGGAGTGTTTTAATTTTTACTGAATACCATTAGGTAATCAGTGTTAATTAGAGCTTAGCTCATGCGGGATTTGTGTGTAGTATTAGGAATATTTCATTGCATCATTGACAGAAGGAAATGGGATGATGATACTTGATCATCATCCGTGTTATTCAGAGGCGTATTTTGAAAATTAGTTCCCTGGGCCATTTGATTTAACGCCCTGGGCCAATTTAATTAACCACTCTATAAATTAATAGATAGAACAAAGTTTTAAAATTGAAAGGTTTCGCTGCCCTTCTCAGGCTGGCCGCCTCGGGCCATGACCCCTATAGCCCTAGGGTAAAAACCCCACTGGTATTATTTGGCCGTATGGTGACGGTTTAAGAATATAAGTGTCACTATTATAACGCTGAAAAGCTTGTTTGTTTGTTTGAACGCGATAATCTCAGGAACGACTGGGCCGATATGAAAAATGCTTTCAGTGTTGGATAGTTCATTTATGGAGGAAGGCTATAAGCTATAATATATCATACTGTGACCGAAGCGAAGGAGCGAAGCATCAGTGAAAATGTTGCAACAACGGGAAAATTTTCTAAATTCCACTCGTACGAAGTTGCGGGCAACAGCTATAAGATATATTTACATAAGTAACCGTGAGATTATGGATTAAGAATATAATTGTCGTCACCCCTTTTCCTCCCCAGTATGCTGCAATAGTCAGCTAAGAAATATTGTCCACTGATAACATCTTCTGTGAGAGACGGAAAATTCGAAAAAACACCCTGTCAGCGCGGCACAGTAGACCATAAACCATAATCTCTCCCGAAGTGAAAGAGGGCTGTGCCCAACAGTGAGACGTTAACAGATTAGAGAGAGAGAGAGAGACTTAATATTATTGGTTTATACGTTTGAATTCCGCATTTGGACTTACAGTTGTTAACAGTTATAGTAACAATAACTTTTTGTTACTGTCATAAAATAAATGAATATTCATGGACATTTCACACAACGTCCTCTGGCCCTAACCTAAGCTTATATGCTTGTGTTATGGGTACCAAAATATGGATAATTTTCATCCTAATAAATACTTTATATTTGTTTCAGGTACAAAGAAATTAAATATATTTAGTGTAATAATAGCATCAATAATGATATTATTTGTAAATATTTCGAGTATTGTGAGCTTATGAGACTAGGTATTAAATATGGTATGGTGATATTAAATTAAGGATAGATAACATTAAAATCAGCCAGCGCTAGAACAACCGAAGTAAATATAGAGCTCACGGTATAATGTAATAGAAATTTCACGTGGTTTGCAAATTATTCAATTTTTTTATATTAGAAACTTTCTTGATATATATCTAGAGCTGCTCAGCAGCTATCAGTCGGGGTTTTTTGAGATTGCTCTAGTTTAAAAGGCGACCGGGTAGTTTTGGTTCCTAAAATTGGTTCAGAAATTGGTTCGTGTGCGATTGAAGTGATGGCTTTTAATGAATTTTGCACTTGATATTCAAATACTAGGAAAATTAGGGGGAAAATTCATTAAAATAAATTTAATCAATCAATAATTCATTAAAATAAATTTAATCAATCAATCAATCAATAATTCATTAAAATAAATAATCAATCAATCAATCAATAATTTATTTTGTAAATATGTTCAATAAATTATGATGTTACAGTTGTTATGCTTATCCGCTACATTTAAGAAAAAGTAATTTTCGTATAAAAAAAAAAACATACTAAAGTGTGAGATATTTTAATAAAAAAATACAGGCAGTCAAGGGGATTGCCGATAGCAGTGAAAACTATTAACTTATTAACTTTCGTCCGATGGTTGGTAATAGCATAAATTGCACGGGCTGCGTCACCGACGGCTGCATGTCGGTGACGCGAACCTATAAGTTTTTCCCCTCCAAAAACGCTCAACGCGCATAAAGAAGTTTTCACTTCAAAAAGTTTAAATTTAGTTTCGAATTTTTATTTTCATTCGTAGATATATTCAGGATATTTCAACACTATATTGCTGCGACGATTAATAACATGTCTAGTATGCAAGCCATGTGAACTTTCTTATCTTTGTAAATACTTCATTTTCATCTACGTCAGTTAGGGTAGATAGTTTAAACTAATTATTTTTTATTTCTCTTATTCATCATTTTTATTTTTGTATGATTGTATTTTTATATTATGATTAAGTTGGAAGTTATATTGTAAAAAGTTTAAAATATACATTATCGAAACAGCAATTTTATCGTGGTACTAACTTGTTTATACTGGAAAATAAATTAGCAATGCTTAAGGCCATGGTTTAGTAGGGCAAAAAGCGGAGAGTAATAATAAAAAAATGTTTCACAAAATATATACTTTATTATAAGCCAGCTCATTAATCCAAACAAAGAATGCCTATGTCACTAGCAGAGAAATGTCCTCAACATAATTTTTTTTTATAAGAAATTCTTTTTGATTTTTTGATAGACTGGAGTGATTTCAATCAGTCAGTACTAGAAAAAATTAACAGATTACGTAGTTATCTCTCCCTAGCTCTTTTATGTGACTCCTGCCTGCTACTGGGCACGGGCTTCCTCTACTTTGGAAGGGATTATGGTCTACAGTACCGCGCTGACCAGGCGTGTTGGCACAGGGTTTAGTTTCGAGTTTTCTTTGTCTCTCAGTACCACTGATTTACCAGATACGCGTTAAATCTTGAAGACACGTATATTTAGCTTGGCTAAATCGAACTTCACTTGAACCTCACTTTTACTAGCGATATAACAAGTAAGTCATGGGCAAAAGAAGATCTTTTTTTTTAGTCTATGGTACAATTTAACCTGTAGCGTATAAAACAGACACGCATAGAACGTATTTCACACACATATAGACAGAGTTATGTAGCCAGTGACACATACATCCATCAGTCTCTCTCCGTCCACTGTTGGACATAAACCATAGAACACCACAACGCGCGGTCCTGTGCTGCCTCTATCCAATGTCGTAGCCACTGACACACTTTGTGGTAAATCAGTGCATAGTACCTACGTATATACGCCGTTGTTAGTTCTAAATTATTATTGATTTTTTTTATACCACATTGTAATATATAATTAATTAATAGGCGTTAATCTATGGCTGTGTTTTCACTTAAAGTAACGTCAATTCTGTGCACTACTTCTCTTTAAACTATAAATTAATGTGTAAAAACAATGGCGCGAAGTTATTGGTATAATTTATATTTGTATATTGTATAATTATTGTAAATTCTAAATGGGATACGTAAATATAGTTACTATGAAGTGAAACTGACTTTTATTTGTACCTTTCTTTACTCTACCTTAGTTGGAAAGGATTGTTAAGAGTTAAGAGGATACGACAGCAAGCCTTGTATCATACAAAAATATGGACGTTGTACTCTGCAATTTTCATTGTGAGTATTGCCTCTAGATAAACAGATTTTTTTTCACAGTCTATCTATCTATCAAATTTTCTTTTTTTTTAAACATGATTACTAAAACAAAAATAACCACCCAAAAAGCCTGTTTTTACGGTTGTCTTAAGATTTCTTTGTAGCGACTATCAAGCAAATTTGGAAGAAAGGCTGATAGAAAGGCTGATGGATAAGTTTACGGACTGATATACCTATCTAAACCTAATAAAATCTTTACATGAATATACCAACAAGCTATTAAATTCTTTTATTAAATGGTTATTAAAATTCGTACTGGAATGCTAATAAATTAAAAGGATATATAAACAAATCTGTGCTGGGCGGCTCTCCGCGTTCATGAATTTATGTATGAAAGATCTAATGAAAATTGTGATTACTTAATTAAATTCTTATGTTTATAAACATTCATTCAACGCCAAGATAACTTGTTTTATGTTTTATTAATATAATGCTATGTTAACATCTATTGTTTTGTACTTTGAAGTTTATTAAGAATAATGGAAATTTATATTAAAGTATAAATTTATTTAAATATTCTGAAATACAATTTATATTAAATTGTATTACAGAATCGGTAATTCACTTTAATTTTATTTCAATTAGAAATAAATTTCAGTAGTGTTTGTTAAGTTCAGAAAAGTTCGGAAAAGAAAAGAATTTCGGATTCAGTTGATGACAAACAAATATAATATGACACTCGGCAGAGTTTTGAGCAAATGTAAAGACTAATTATATTTTACCATTTTTTGGAGTCTAACTAGGCTCGTTTTATTGAAATTATTTATTTTCGAACATTTTCTTAATGGAACCTCCAAGAAACCTACGTTTTACGGTCTTCAGCAGCGTATGTTTTTTTTTTTAAATATTTGCCTATATCAGTACAAATCATTTTTATTCAAATACAAATATCGCGAAATTTACAAGGTTCTCAGAATTTTTCATTCGCAATTTTTCTATGATTTTGCGTAAATCCTATTCAAACCACGTCTCGTTATATTAACGTACTGTCTCCGCAAACAACAGTATGATACTGTAATATTTCGTATCTTACATAACAAAAGAATAATTAAAATGACAGTCGTGGGGTTATTCGTTGCCATAAGGCATTTACAAAAATGAAATAACTGGTTTGTACGAATATGAATTCTACTCGAACAATGATAAATACTACAATTCAGAGAACAAACGCAGCGGATAATATGCGAGCTTTTTATGCACGTTCCAGTTTAAATTGGAATACGCGAGATGAAAAAGAGAAAACATCACAAAAGCAAATTACAGGAAACGAAAGAAACTAAAATACGGGACGACTCGCTCGAGCTTGGACTGTAAAATATTTGCATCCAAACGAGGGCAGAGCAACAATAAGATGGAAATGCCAAATCCTGCTACGATGCAACGCATACCATCCGCTCTCGTTAATGGCCAATTGTATATTTTACTTAGATTTGATTTTAAATTGCCAGACTATAATATGTTGTTTTAAATTATTGAAATATAAAACAATTCATTGTTTAATCATTCTCCGTCAATTACCTGTCACAAATCTCCCCATAGAATGCCACAAAGTTCGGCATTTGCCACTTGTGCCAGCGGCTCCCTGTGTTTTCGATCATATTATAGTCGTTCCACCTTGTTGGAACACCTCTACGCTACGTTGTTTGGCGCGTGGTTGCCACTCAATAAAAAAATTGTTTTTAATTATACATCTAGATTGTCTTCTTCTTATTGCCTATGGTATGAATTCTTTCCATGTTGTTATACTAAAGATATGTATTAGCATTATATGTATATATCACCAAAGTAATAAAGTTGATATCAAAGTTAGTGTTGATTAGATTTACTACCAACTTAAGTCAACTTAATTATTTTTGTCTTTGATCCCTAAAATATTAATTTCAGAAAAGTGACTGAATATTCTATTTTAGTTTTGTCTTGATTGGTACTTACATAAATATTCATGGACATTTCACATTACGTCCTCTGGCCATAAGCGAAATTTATTTGCTTATATTATGGGTACCAGAATATGGATATATTGAGGAACCGAAAAATCGACCTCGTGAACGACAGCCCTTTAAATGAACCACTAAACTACAAAGCGGCCCATGTTTTAAATGATTTATTTAAGTTACACCCTCCTAAAAGCTAGACAAGTTTTTAATAAGACCTCATAGTGTAGCTATGTTCTAAACTGATATTGTAAAACTTTTCTTCGACACAATCTACATAAAAAATGAGCTCGGGTTCGCGGTGACCCTCTGGTAAATGAAAGCCTTTTGAACTGTTAATTTTGTTTGCATACAAAATGAAATCTGACATGAAAGTTATTTGCGCCTTGATCTTTACCGGGTTCTGTGTTATCATGGTAAACATTTATTATTATTTTCTTTATTGCTATAAAAACCGTACAGTAGCAGAGTATTTCTGCATTGGAGAGAGTTTTTACGTTTAATAAATACAATGTTTTGTGTTTATTGTTACTTCAGAGATCAGCATTATTTATATAGGTAAAGAATTTATCATATTTTAATATTCTCTAATCTTTTCATTATAATTTTTTTTAAAGAAATTTATTTTTACTGGTTTTCCCCTATAAATTTTTTTGTATTAAATAACTATCTAAACCTACATATATCTATCTATCTATATATAGATATCTATTGATTCATACTTTGAGTTACTTGTCACTAGAACGCTTCTTAGCCACCTTAGTGGTATATAATTAGGTATTTTAAAAAAAAGTCCAACCGACTTCTTTGAAAGTTGAGGGATTTCCTCGATTTCTCAGGACATAAGCATCAGATCGTGACCTGTTGCCAATGGGACTACACGGGAACCACCAGCTTTTAAATAAATAAAAAACCATTAAAATCGCTTCGCCCAGTTAAAAGTTATGAGGTAACAAACAAAAAAAACATACAGACAGACAGATTAAGAACCTCCTCATTTTTTTTAGTGGATTAAAAATTCTAATATCAATACAATTAATTTCTATGTATAATCAGTGAAGTAGATTCTATCTACCACGTAGATAGTATTAGTTGTACAAAGATTGACTGAATGACTATTTATTAGAATTTATCTAAGCTTAAACTTCCTAATTACTTTGATGTTGATATCAATTTAAAATAAATCCAAGCCGACTGGTAAAATGTTAACGATCTCCTTAATGATACCAAGTCTTTAAGATTCCGATATATGTCTCCTATCATGTAACGTCACGGTATATTATAAAAGCAATTTTAACTTTTAACAACTTAAAAAGCGAGACTCCCCTTTGGATTCAAACTACTCAATCATACGCTTTCCATTAGCACTGTATAAGAGCTTTGAGTATTAAAATAACAGGAGTAGGCATATATGCTGCCTTGTCTATATCTAATATACTGCCCGATATATATAACTCATACAAACACTTACCGGAACACGCAGCGTTAGGCACACCGACAAGGTGGAGCGACGACATTGTCAAAGGTTGAGGGTAGCCATTTGATGCAAGCGGCACAAGACCACGCGTTGTGGCGTTCTATGCGGAAGGCCTATGTCCAACAGTGGGGAGAGTCTGATGTATAAATGGATGAGTACAAACACTATAACATAATTTTATTTGACGATGCACTCGATACGTATGAATCGCACAAGATCGGAGCATACACACACACACACACACACACTAGGAGATGATACCGTCTGTTTTCTATGAGCATAGACATTACTATCGTCGTAACTTGTACAGCGTGGTTCATATAACAATGGTACCAATTCTAGGTGCAAAACTAAACTTAACTTATATAAATACGGAACCCTAAAAATGAAAGTTAATAGTGTCAATATATCTTTTATTTGCTATCTCGTTGTAAATATTTATCTTAATTAAAATCTTAAGTCCACAACACACTGGTTTTAAAATAAGTGAGACTAACTGCAATTGTTGCCGAATTATGTTATTGACATTATCCAGAATAATTTTTTAATTTAATTTAGTTTAGTGGTACACGTAGAACGAGTACTAATGTCAACTCCTGTAATATTAATGCTTTAAGACACAAAAGCATCTTCAAAGAATATACGTCAGTAACAAGTTTTTATCGAGCCATGGTTGGTCTCTTTACTTATTTTAATTTCCTGCTCTGCTGTTGAGGTACTGGCAATTTTAACGGGAAAATAAATTGAAAATAAACTGAGGCAATTTTATGTAAAAATCTTAAGATATATTTCTAAATTATAAAGCATTTGATATACTTATTAGATATATATCAGTTTTCTTAAAGGAAATGACAAATTTTCTAGCAATTTTAAGTTTTGACAAAATGTTACTAATTCAGTCTGCAATCATTATAAACATTCATATGAATCTCAATGTTATGTTAAAGGTAATTTTAGTCCGCAGCTAAGCTTTAGGAATGCAAATATTTGGTAATCAAAACTAGTTGCAAATATAACCTTTTTAATTTCTTGAATAAATGAATGTGACATAATTAGGTATAGTAATTGAGTTATTGTGTTGACTAAGCATGTTGGTCAAGAATTTACTTTCAAGATTTCCGGCTCATGAAGGTATGAAGTTCTTTAACATTTTCTAACACTTGAGCGACTCATTTGTTTAAATAGAACCATTTTTTACGGGTGTGTTGTTTTAAATTTTAGTCCGACGTTTCGGAGACTTTGCAGTCACCATGGTCACGGGTGAGACTGAGCTGTATAAAGTTCTGTTTAGATTAGCCAGATCAGATTCTGACATGTCCTTCAAAATGGGATGAGATAGTATTCTATTACCAGATTGATAAGTGCAAATTAAACTAACGAAGTGCATTTGAATCGTAGCAGAACTACAATATCGTATATCTGCACCAATGAAAAAAATTCGTGATGTTTTCGTATGATTTCATAGGTATGTTTGATACTGAGTGACAACCCTGAGCAGATTGAATGCTGAGATCCGTCGCCCGTCGCCTCGTGTCGCTAATTGTGTGGTGGAACTCATTACATTAACACGACTATAGTCCTGATTGTTCTCGTTTACAAATATTTTGATTACGTTAGTAATTATTTATTAGGGAATTGAAATGTAACTGTATGTACGAAGTTATCTATGAAGATTGAAGTGTAACTATACGAAGTCATGGATTCGATTTCAACACGAGACTAAGACTGTCATGATAACACAGATTTATGTCCTGCATTTCTATTATTCCTATTTATATCATAAACATTATTGCATGTAATGTGTATTTACCAAATTGGCTCTTTTGGTTTATCAATTTATATTATGGCAGAATTTATATTATTATGCGTCTTTAACGGAAAACAGAAGAGTAATGGTTTGTATAAAGAATAACTTGTCTATGTTCCGTGTTTCTTTCCTTATAAGGAATAGAGTAATTGAGTAGAGCAATTCCATAAATACTACTTAGGAAAGAATTAAAGTATAGCCATTCAATTCCTATCTTTTGCCATGATATGTTTTATGACATTTTTTACGTATCATTAAGTAAAACGAATCTCTCCAGCCTATTAAGTAAAATATAGTCCCACTGTTGAGCACGGGCTCCCTTCACTTTGAAAGGCATTATGGTCTTTGTGCCGAGCTGACCAAGCGTATTAACACAGTGTTTATTTACGAGTTTTCCATCTCTCATAGAGGATGTTATCTGTGTGATGTGAAACATAATTAAGACTAAAAGCATACAAAAACATTTTAAATACCTACTATATTAAGTCACATTAAGTTATACAACATTTTTACTTCGCGTGGCTGTTTCTTCGCTGTTGATTAATTGCGTCGAAATAGAGAGGTCTCCATCCGGAGTGATTGATTACAGGCGTTCTAATTTGTGTTATGACTAATGTTCACAATTGTGTTAGCCTTGGTATCGTTTTTAATTTCTTATACCTAATTGGTAAATTTAATTATAATACCAATACCACAGACCAATACATTGGTAGTTTAACCCACCTATGATAAATGTAGAAATCAATAGGCTATAAAATTGTGCCCATTACTCATTCATTTGAAGCAGCAAATCTGGCATTGTTTTTATTACTACTGTACAGGCAGACTCTCCAGTAGGAATCACCCGCCATGACTTCAAGAGATAGACACAGTCCACAGAAAATCTATTTATTGTGTAAGCCCTGTTAGTATAATTATATCTCTTTTTTTAAATATTCATGGACATTTTACACAACGTCCTCTAGTAGTTATGGGTACTAGAATATGAATAGACAACATAATATACTACTTTTTTGTAAATATACCCTTATAATATACCCAGACGCAGTACAAACATTTGTATGAGATTTATAAATATCACACAAATAATTATTGTCCCGCACGGGAATCGAACCCGCAACCTCATGAACGGCAGTCCGTCTCATAAACCACTCGACCACAAGGCCTGCCGAATTGTTAATTACTAACGGTCTTATTCATAACGACTTATCGGAGGTTTAAACGGAGATTTTATCGGAGAGATAATAAACGTTTTAGCGTAAAAAGACTATTATGAATAACAAGTTTTGACAATTTTCGAGAATCTATTTTAGCGAACTTTTAAACCTCCTTTATTATTCTTTATTGTACACAGTGATACATCATTATCATTACAAATTATTAATACAGAGTAGGCATGTACCTAGGCGAGCTTAATTCAAAACTGAATTTTCTTCCAGCAAACCAGTCTTTAGAAAAAAAAAAAAGTTGAGTAAGAGATAAGTCCGATAAGTCATAAATTAAGTCCGATAAGTACTCCGATAAGTCATTATGAATAAGACCATTAAACGTCAGTAGAACATCGTACCTTCTATTATAAAATCTTGTTTAATGTTTAGTAGCGTCTAACTAAAATAATAAAATAAGGGACGCCTTGTAGTACCTAGTATAGTGGTTCGTGTAACGGGGTGTTCAGGAATTCGGGGGTTCAATTTCCGCACAGGACAATCATTTGCGTGATTTTCATATTTGTTATACAAATCTTTGTAAAGCGTTTGGGTACTTTCTGTATTCAAATATTTTAAATTTATTTTATATACATAAAAACAAAAAACTATCACATTATCTAAAGAGCTTATAGACCAAGATCCGAGATAACCTTTTAGTTATTTTCTCTGGGATGCAAAATAAGTAAACGGATTCACCTCTCAGATCTTGGTCTATTAACTTTGACGATAAACAGCACCTGCGGACATAATTTTACGAACAGGGGGTCAAGTCTGCTAATACAATGTTGTCACAATGATCAGTAACTAACGCCATTATGGTGCCATAATGGCGTCATTTGTGACAAAAAATCAAGTTTGAAGTTTGGTGTCATAATGGCGTCATGACGAAATTTTATCAAGTTTGGTAGTCTACTATTAATTTTTTGTCATAATGACACCATTATGGCGCCATAATGACGTCAGTGACTGATCATTGTGAGAACATCGTAAATATTGTAATAGCAGAATTGGCCCCCTGTAACGTTGTAACGTAGCCTAGATCAAAATTTCCAAACTTTGTAGTTAATTCTAAGATCTATCATGTGTTCCAACTATCTTGTTTAGCTCAGTGACGCAGTACAAGCTACAAACTTTGCTCACTAACTTGGAAGTTCTGGCGTCTTCACTTAAGTCATTTAAGTTTCATTTAATTAGGTTAGTACTGTTTTAGAATCATATAGAGATAAAATTATCCATGTGAGGATGGATGTGAGGATGGATTTTGATGCGGTCTCTTTTATTAGGTAGAGCGGCTCAAGAGAAACGTCATTTTGAATAATTTGTTAAAGTTTAATGTATATTTGGGGAGGGCGAGCTCAATAACTACCACTCATACTGTAATGTAATGTTTACCACTCGTAGTCTTTTTAAGCCTATAGTTCGTCAGATCTATTTTAAGCTTTCGGCAGAAACTTAGTAGCTTTTCTCGCACTACATTAATTTTATTTATATATGTATTAAATGTATATGTTTATGTGTATGTATTTGTGTGTTATTAGATTGTGTATTTTTATGTAATGTCTATTGTGTGTAGGCTGTTGGTATGTATTTGTTGTTTAAATTTTATTATTATCTTTAAATTAATAGCACCTACCAGTAGCAATTTCTGCACCTATCAATCGTTGCCTGGTAGAGAATGCCCGAGGCATTAAGTCAACTTAATTTTTGTGCATAAAGTTTAATAAATAAATAAATAACTATAATTGTGGGTAAAACTGCGGGCATTAGCTAGTATATGAATATAACGTAGTTAAACTCAAATAAGAACACGCTTATTGAAGGCCCGCGTCAGATATAATGGATCTTTATAATGCTTGGTAGGAACAAATCGTATTATCTCATGCTCTCCAGACGTAAACTGTTGAAATACGACTGCTATAAAACTGCACGAACCAGTGCAGTTTACTTTAGTCTATATTATAAATAATTTTAACATTTTACGTACCTACTCAGTAAAGGTATAGTAAATTTACTCAATATATTATTATATTAATAACATTTGCAAGCCTCCAGCCCATTTAACGTCCCACTGTTGGGCACGGGCCTCCTCCCCTTTGGGAGGGATTATGGTCTACTGTGCCGCGGTGACCAGGCGTGTTGGCACAGAGTTTATTTTCGAGTCTTCCGTCTCTCACAGAGAATGTTACCTGTGCACAATATCCCTTAGCTGCCTTTTACTGCACCCTAGGAAAGAAAAGGGGTGGTGACACTTGTATTCTTAGTCCGTGACCACACGGACAATTGCAATAGTGATAAGAAAATTATAGTTATATTTTATTACTAGCGGCTGCCCGCGACTTCAGTCACGCAAAATTTTGGTTTTCTCGAAGGTATTTGATACTACCTTGGATTAAATTGTAGTCTATACTTTAAGTTAAACATTTACCAACATATCACTAAAAACGATATTCAATTCCATGCAGCAGTTTTGGCGTGATGCATGTGCACACATACAGACAGACAGGCAAACAAAAATTGTATAAACCATTGTTTTGGCTTCTATTGCGCGTATAAAGACTGCCTATCCATTTTTTTCTTTATAATCTTCAAAGACCAGACATAAAATTTTAGATTTTTAAAATATGTATGTATGTTATTATTTTTATTATATTAGACACTAGCTGTTGCCTGCGATTTCGTATGCGTAAAATTTAGAAATTAAACCTTAACAAACAGAAGTTTACTATAACAGTCGATAGATGGCGTTGTACCGTTTTTTAAATCGGGTTATAGTTTCGTTCCACACATTAACACTTAAGCTCGTCAAAATTTCGTTAGTGTCATCAAACCGTTTTCACATTTATAAATTAGTTAGGATTAGGATTAGAAGGATATTCTGTTGACAATTTGACATGTGGATTATGTAGTATAGATAATCAGCTGCCAATATTATGAAAATTCTAGAAAAAAACTAAAAAAAACACTAAAAAAATTGCTAATACCTACAAAATAACAGCACAAGGAAATTTATTAACTTAAAAGTGTCGCCCATAACTGTTATACAACCATTTACCTAATAAAAGAAAATCCAACAGACTAAAAGAAAACATGTCCCTTGGTATTATCAAATTAAGCGTTGATAGACTATCATTATTTCCGAATAAGTAATTTAGTTCGGGTTGTTCCCACAGGAGTATGTGGTTATATGAAAATTAAGGCAGCTCTATTTGATACTCGATCACGATTAGAGTATCGATATGTTACCCTTACCAAAACCTTTGCCAGTATTGTTTCCAATTGTTCTCTCTATTCTCTATATTTCGATTCATTGCAGTCAGACATCAATTATCATTGCATTTGTTTGCTAAACGATACACGTCTAAAACAATGAAGCGAGTCTAATTTCAGTTGACATTTTAAAAGTTTTACATCTTATAGCAAGCTAGGGAAAAATTTTAGAGAGTGTTCACGTATGAACATACATACGGACAAGTCCACCCTAGGTTATATATATTAAATAACTAACTTTCCGTTTAAGAATAAACTCACGTATTAATATAATCAGCAAATTCCTTCTATGCTCTATTTTAGTAACTCTCCGCGGTCACGTATTTTGCATATGTGTGTATAAATGAAACTACTATATAAACTATGTATGTCTACAATAAACGAGTCCAGTGAAATCACCCGAAGTTTCATTGACTCCCTCCTCACCACGTGGCTATCGTCGCGCCGCCCTAGCGCTGCCTGAGTCCAGCGCCGCGTCGCTCTAACAATCGCGCTGCCCGAATTCAGCGCCATGCCGGCGCCCTAACCGTCGCGCCGCCCTAGCGCTGCCTGAGTCTAACGCCGCGTGGCTCTATACTTCGCGCCGCCCTACACCATCGCTGCACAAACCTAACAGTGCCTAACATCATGTAGTCTAGGTACTGAGCGTCTACTACGTCCGACAAATCAATAAGGTAGCGAGAGTCTACGTGTTTACGAGTATCTATGGACTCTCGTTCTGTACACGCCTGTCAGCGAGCAACACAGCACGTTCCCGGCGTGTCCATTTGGTCCTTCGAGGTAAGAACTAGCATTTCTCTTTTCTATTACTACTTGTGTCTTATTAAATCACAGGCTGGTGAGCCCTATACACTCACTGGTACTGTTATGTGTTGAAAGCTGTTTATAACTCAGTTGCCTTCGTGCGGTAACGAATCAGGCATCGGTCTCCCACAAGCGGGTCGCCCCGATGCTCGAGAAGTCGTATGTAATTGTATTATACCGTAACGGGAAAAGAGAGCGCAACTAAGTTTAGTCTTACATCTACCAATTACAAGTAGTACCATCACTGGAAAAGAGATATTGGAAATACAAGAAGACATAAATTGAGGAATGAAGAAATATCAAGAAAATATCACAAGAAAAGAATAATGGAACAGAATAATACGTATTAGTTTTAAAAAGAAATAACAGAAACTCGTAGACATCTGCTGCCCAAGAAGCTACCTACTTATGAAACAGATTACGTTAATCAAGAATGAAATTAGTCTACAAGTGCAAAATGAGCTCAATAAAATAATTGCTGACTTACGCAAAAAGAATACGCATAAAGAAAGTCACTGACGAATGCATTCGAATGTCACACTGGTCGTGATCATGACATTGACATGAATTGAACTTTATTAATGAAAAGATATTGCTATTAGCACAGAAAAATGCGAATTCGCCAAAATAACTAGTACTCTACGAAATTATGACATCATGATGTGTTTACGTTCATATAAAAGCGCTATATAAATAAAATAAAAGGGGTAAATTAGTATTAGCACCTCATGAATATGGTACCTTTGTTATAAACCTTATCAATTTTAAGCAGCTGCATATGCATTAAGACAATATTACAAGCAAGGAATATGGATTAAAATCGTCACATGGGATCCCATTTCAACAAGAACTAGAAATACACAAATTGAGGAATACGCAAGGAACGAAATAAATCAGAATCAGAAACTCAAAGTGATTAAACAAGTCATGGGTCAAGTCTTAATTCAAGTCAAATGAGAAAAATAAAAATCAAATAGACGTTACGTCGCAAATTTGTTTATCAATTGAGTGAAACAATTAAAACAACACGTATTTGTGTAAACGAGTTACTGCCATATCAGCACAAATACGCACGTTGGCGGTCAATGCAGAATATAAGCGAAAATAATCTAATAACACAAAGCAAGAGAGTAAACAGAGTATCACACATACAAAAGTTATTGCCACAAACACGTTGGAATTACGGTAACACTAATCATCATGGGCACAAAAGGGCACTATACCTCCATTCTCTCCGCACTTCGAGAAAATATAAATATATAGGGCGAATTCAATGAAATGTCATTTGCGCAGAGTAATAGGCGCATAAACAGTTGCATGTGAAGAATTGCATATCTACATTCTTACATCAGACAAAAGCATGGTTATACTCAAGACTACTATGTGTACTATGTGAGGACATTAATGATAATACGGTACTGAAACCAAGTTACTTCATAATTGGGAATGAAACTCCTGCTACTAAGAACCTACATACAACAAAAAAATGAAAAAGGGAAAGCTGGGCTAGTGATTATATTCATCATCTACAATATAGATATAGATGGAAAACAAGAGAAGATAATTCAAAGACGAGTACCTTAGTATTATAATAATAAAGGACGAAGACATACGCTTAGCCAAATGGCTACTGGCAAAAGAAAGAAATACACACTTGAAATGATGGATTAACAAAAGTAGTAACGTTAAAAAGATGTTCGGGGTCACTTACACACGATCATTAAACACAAAGATACCTTTACCGGTACAACCAAACGATGAGAATAGCGGTAACGTAAATGATTAGCAGCACAGAATATAAATCCACCATGCAAAAGTCTATCACCTGGATTCTATACAACAAATGACTCAACAAAGATAAATGGAGGGACATTACAAATCGAGACAAACATTAATCAAAACGACCTACAAATAGACATACAAAAGTTTACTAATATTATCATGGATTTCAAGCAATCATGCAACAACCCAGGAGACGCGAAGACACACATTGCAACCAATTTTATCAACACCTAGAACACAAGCAAAACAAGTTAACCACATTATGAGGATACAAATATCAGCAATATTCGGGCAACAAATTCGAAAATATGCGTTTCACACTAATGAAAACAATACCTATTTCGTTGGCGGCATAATTAAGACAACACTTTACTAACGAGGGTAACTCGCCCTGATCCAACTAACAACAGAAGAGAAATTGACATTATCAGTTACCGTATTACGAGTGTCCTAAATAATGATACTAAACAGATATCAGGTACTTACGACCATATGACTGTGTGTGGACACGGAAAATTATAACATGACAAGGAAAATCACTAAATGCGTACTTATACACATACCAACATCCTTACGACTGAGAATTACGAGTACACGTAAAAATGGCACGGGGCATTAGAAGAAAAGGAAATGTATAATTTAACTAAAACGTCATGTGAGATGAACAGACACTACAAATCACGATGTATACAGGCACATGTTACTAATAATGAAGCGATAATTGAGGACAAACAGTCTAGGAAAAAAAAAAAAGTCCGTAACATAATAAATTTGGCATGTTTCTACCATATTGATCACTAATCATTCAGAAGAAAAGAAGATGGCAATTAAGGCATTAACGAGAATATACAAGAAGTTCAGAGGAGTTTATAATCAGGTCAGTTATCCAGGATGGCAACCAAGGCTAGGACGGGGTCCAAAAAATTGTGGAATTACCGAATACGAATTTATGACCCAAAATTGTTAGAAAAATCAGAACATTACTACTGCCGTAAAATAAAAATGAAACCAATTAATATACGTCTGCTAATATAAGACTTAAACAGCGGGTCAAAATATACCACTATTATTCTATCAGGCAGCGGCTTCTAAAGTTTTTTTGGATGGAAAATGGGAAAAGGAGGCAAAATCAAATTACTCTAGGAAGACTGCACAAATGATTATTTCTATTTTTAAGACAAGTGTTCGAAAACATTGAAAGAAAATACAATTCGAGGATTATGGAATTGCATCTAAGAATATAACGCCTAAATACATATTGAAAAAGCCAGAAGAAACTCATCAGACATAAAAAAAAAATAACAATATTTTATTACCATACCTAGATTATGCAAACAATTTCATGGCTCATTCATGAAAGCAATACATGAAAATATTATAACTATCAGATAGAGAGAAAATGATACAATCAAAATTTTTACATCGAAATGAAGTCGTCAACGTCGTTACTTATGTGTAAACATATTTCTGAAGAAAACTATCTAATGGGGTGGTCAATTTAAAATACTACTATAATGCATTTGGACTCATAACCAAAGGACATACAAACAATCGTATGACACAACTTATAAGAAAAAGAATTTGTATACAAAGACCTCCATTATGGAAGAAAAACGGCTGTAGGAAGCAAGTACCTACATTGAAAAAAGCAATAAGCAAACAAGGGTTGGAAGCAAACTTACAATAAGAGCCATGAAAATATCTGTGGAAATATACAATCTAAAGAAAATGGGCTAAATCTATTAACCACACAATCATGTCGATATAGGACATACAAAAATACTTATGGAAATATAAACGTACAGTCTTTAAGCAAAAAAATATATATCACATTTGTGAAGAAGTGTATACCAATAAATTGGCAAGAGGTTACGAGAGTTTACAGTACAGCACGAAAAGACTCGGATATAAATCATTCAAGAACTGACCGCGAGGTTATCGCAGCTAACTACTAAAACGGCACAATAAAGACTGAAATTACGTGTAAATAATGATAAAATGAAGAAACATCTGTGCAGATAATATAACATACCGAAGATAGTACGTGTGCCTTAAACTAAAATACGTTTGCAATTATTTCTATATGCTATTGGCACCAAAGGAAGTATAAAACATGGAATCACATTTATAGAAACTTAATAATGACGCAACGCAATAACAAAGGATTTAAGATAAAACTATTAAACGTACCCGGTGTACTACAAAATACATAATAATGAAATTAAAGGGAGCATATTTAACACTGCTATTGAACGTAAGAAACAAATCACTAACAATTCTACAATGCCACTTAATGAACAATTGAACTAGAGGCATATTTCTATCTCTGACAATACGACGTCGACAATCTGTGTATGTATTTCTCTTCTAATGGCCATTTATAACGTTGATCTAAAGTTACCAGACATTTCCCTTTCAAGAATTGTAAAAATGATTGTACAAAGTAATGAACACAAAACATACTTATTCTCCATCTAGCCATCCATCAGCCCCTTTTCCGTCCACTGCTGGACATAGGCCTCCTCTATAAGACACCTTAACGCGCGGTAGTGCGCTATTTGCATCCAAAGATACTTATTATCATTATCAAATAAACTAAAATAACAGAAAAACGTAAAATAATCAAAATTACGAGCGCTCGGAACTGTATACAAACAAATTATCACAAAACAAAAACCTGTCCAACGAAAAACAGAAAATCAACGAAAAATCTATACGATGCTAGATCTAGCAAGAATATGAAATTGACACCAAGCGTGTACTAATGTGGAATACGGGATGAATTTGAAACATTATTGTTCGGATGACAAAAACGGGCACATTTAACGATAAAGCCACTCTAATGACATTTATTAAAGTTTTATGAAAATCGAAGTTCAAATATAATCATCAAACAAACCAAGTCTAAAAACATTGAAAAACATTTAAAGACGCACGGTGCCAGAAGTCCTCCATTTAAATGTACAGAACATAAGAAACATGAACATGTCGCCTGGAAAAATACTATCAAGCTATGCAAGTCTTACCAGTTCAAAGCTTAAGAAGCTAGTGTAGTGGAAACATTGACAACGTGCACGGAAAGCAGCCTTCCTTAAATATACGATGCAACAAAAAACAAAATTCTAATGCCTGTACCCAAGGAATAATCGGGCAAGAGTTCAAATAACGCTTAGTGCGATCGTTGCTAAAATACATTTGATGCAATAATGTAAAGTCCTCCAGAGTTATCATATTTTTATTAAGAAATCAACGAAACCAGTCAATCAAGTAAAGAAGAAAGGAAATAATGAAAACATACAAATCACAAATACATATCGCACTACCCGTAAAAAAGGGACGTCAGTGAACTTGCGTCAAAAATGTTTTATTGCATAAATAAATCGAGCTTTACGGCTTACACCTTCTATCAAAACCTAGTGAAGCTATCGACAAAAATGAGAAGTCAATATGTATATCATAATTGTAACAAAACAATCCAGCTGGTCAGAATGATAATAATCAGTGAACATGTCGCAATGCTGCTATAAACAGAAAGTCCCTGTAATAACAGGGAAACGAAGAGAAATTTCATTTTTATGTATTTTGTCACAAGACAAGAGCATTGCATACCTGTACATTAAGAAGAGGATATCCCGAGGAAGAAGTTTTATGTGCGGGGTGGTGAAGATAATGCACCATCTTACATAATTGCATTATTGACAATCAGTGAAAGGGACCACAATATTCTTGTTTAAATAATATATCATCATCTAAACTGAATACCTGTAAACTGAAACAACATGATGATAATTAATTATTATGAATATACCAAACAAAGAATAAGAAAATTTAACCAAAACCAATAACTCGAGTTGGATAACAATTGGACAACTTTAGACCACTGTTAACAAGAAGGACGAAAATATAAAAAGAAATATATATGTATATGAAGGATACGAGATAAAGAAGCTGAGCAATACAATATGCAGAGATTGAAAATAACATTAATGAAGTGAGACAGAACTAACCCATTATAATACATATTTCTTGGGGAAAAATATTTCACAGAAGAAGGATTGGGCCCGGGCCATAAAGAAATGAAAATTATTATTTACACTTTATAACACTATATCTACTTAATACATCTTTATATATTATATTGCATGAAATTTTTTGATGATTAATGAACATTATATTGAATTAATATTGCATGAAAACTCACTCCTACTTATTGTATGAGATATCTAAGTATACATTACATGATACACTAATACAATACTAACAATTTACACGGTTACTAATGTACTAAAGTATATTAACACAAGTATATACAACTTATTCTTCATAAATCAGACTATTAACGTTTGTATTCAATACTAAAATTATTGAAAAATAACAGCGGGGGATGTTGCCAAGGGAGCCCACCACTGGAACAGCCCCGGTGTGACCATGACGCTGATGACACCACATCCACGGCGAGACATCGCGAGGCAGGACAACGTGCAGTCGCAGGGTGTCCAAGCTGTACGAAATGAAGTCCTTCCCCGGAGAGTGGCAGAAGAAAGTCTTCAAACTTAGAAGAAGAGATCCAGGCACTGCATGAACCTTACAGAAGCGTGCAGTCAGAACTTATCGACATTACATATAACAATTCTGTGACGTATGATGATTGCAACGTCACGGAGGAAACGGCCATTCCGCCGCTACCACCAGTATCACCAACTAGTGATACCGAGGATTATCCTTTCCCGCCATTACCATTGGATCCACTGGAACCAGTATCAGAACCTACAACAGAACCAATAGAATGCCTTACGAATGAAAACGTGCAGATGGAAGAATGCCAGGAAGAGCAATTGGTAATGGAACCAGCTATCAAAGAAGAGGTTGTTGGAGATAGTTTCGAACCTATACATCGAATCTACAAACAAAGTTTACACACACTAAAAGTCTCTACTAAGTACTCTGGTATAAACAGAATGTAGTCTTGAAGGAAGAGACAGATAAATACCATTGCTACAATAAGAACACCAAAAGAGGAGTACAATTACTACTGGAAGCTATGGAAGCAGATCCCGAGGAAGTGGGATTAAAGTCCGCAGCAGTGAAGAAAAGGCAATACTACAGAAGTTGCATTGTTGATTACGTGTACGAATATTATCATTACACTTAGACAAGCAACATAAGCAAAGCAACGAGCGGCTTTGTGAGGTCTTCAAGATATGCGAGTTGAAATCCCTGCCTGGAGAGTGGCAGAATGTTCACGTATGAACATACATACGGACAAGTCCACCCTAGGTTATATATATTAAATAACTAACTTTCCGTTTAAGAATAAACTCACGTATTAATATAATCAGCAAATTCCTTCTATGCTCTATTTTAGTAACTCTCCGCGGTCACGTATTTTGCATATGTGTGTATAAATGAAACTACTATATAAACTATGTATGTCTACAATAAACGAGTCCAGTGAAATCACCCGAAGTTTCATTGACTCCCTCCTCACCACGTGGCTATCGTCGCGCCGCCCTAGCGCTGCCTGAGTCCAGCGCCGCGTCGCTCTAACAATCGCGCTGCCCGAATTCAGCGCCATGCCGCCGCCCTAACCGTCGCGCCGCCCTAGCGCTGCCTGAGTCTAACGCCGCGTGGCTCTATACTTCGCGCCGCCCTACACCATCGCTGCACAAACCTAACAGTGCCTAACATCATGTAGTCTAGGTACTGAGCGTCTACTACGTCCGACAAATCAATAAGGTAGCGAGAGTCTACGTGTTTACGAGTATCTATGGACTCTCGTTCTGTACACGCCTGTCAGCGAGCAACACAGCACGTTCCCGGCGTGTCCAGAGAGTAAATCGTATAATACGTGTGATCACAGTCACAAAAATCTATCACTCTGAAGTCAGTTACAAGTTTAAATCTACAAACATAATATCTCTCTCTCTCCAGTCTATTGACTGTTACTATTACTGTTGTACACGACCCTCCTCCACTTTAGAGTGATTATGGTCTTCCGCGCCGCTTTGTTCAGGCGTGTTGGTTCAAGGTTTATTTTCAAGTTTGCCATCTCTCACAGAGGATATTATCTGTGTACGAAATCTCTTAGCTGACTTTTACAGCACCCTGGGGAGGAAATAGGACAAACATAATTTATCGCTAATCTTTACGTGTTTAAATTGGTATCCTAGGTATTCTATTTCTTATTTCTATTATATTCTATATCTATGATATTCTATAGGTATATTAGGTCTATTGTGAAATTCATTACTAGAAAATTAGTGCAGTTATTTTATCAACTGGATTAAAAAAAAGTTCTTAAATACTGTAAAGCTTCTTCTTTACATTAATTTATAATAATAATTTAAAACACATTTAATTAATTTGTTATTTTTTTTATAATAAAGAAAAACTATTTTACAATCATTTTTCAACCTCCTCTCTTCATGTCCTTTCCCCATCATCTCCAATTCTTTTCTTTTCATTTTCAAATTTTAAATTTTTTATTCCTTTTTTAAAAATAAATCTTAAGTGGCCTGTATCATTGTATAGGTTATATTCAATGATCACAACCTTTACAATACTTATACACATACTGATAACCAATGTTTAAATTTAAACCCGTTGTGTCAATTTACTGAATATCTATTGGAATCTTCACCGTAAGTGGTTATGATCCTACCTAATAAAAAGGCGTTAGAAATGTATGTCATTGAGTACACTTGTACAGCAACAACATAAAACCTGTAGTAAAATCTATGTAAGCTTTTTATTCTCCTAATATTTAAAATTGCTAAATGAGAAAACCACAAAACGATAAAATTAAGCTCTAAAAATCATTAAGGGTATACTCCTTAAGTAACTAAAAAAAACAAAATGATAGTCGTAATAGCAGTGAAAGAATACCTACTTTCTAAAATTACCTTCATTTATCTAGCATTAGTTTTAATTTTACTTTAATTAAAGTTCTTCTTAATGAGCTGTAAAAATGGCTGGTTAGCTACATTAACTAGTTAAGTAGTTTTAGGTACAAATATAAAGTTAAATAGGTATCATAAAACGAAGAAAAAAAGCCAGTATATTCAAATAAAATAGGCACTACGGGTGATCTTCCGCTTCAAAAGACAAACTGAAATTTGTAATTGCAGTTTGAGTTATCAACTATAATAATATTTTGACTGCTATTAAGAGACTGTCTATGCTTCGCAGTTTCACTTGTTATAAACTAGGGGGCCTCAACATCTGGACCTAAACAGGTCATGCTGCCTGAAAGGCTCTCTGTAACCTTAATCTGCCAAGGTCATGGATAGGCGACCATGACTTGGCAACAAGTGGCCCTATTACGTCGGCCTCAACCCGGATGACCTAGGGGTTATATATTATAGACTTTGAGTCATTTTCAAATGAGCCGTTTTGGAGGAGTTTATTAACAAACACCGAGATACGAGAGTTTTATATTTTACAAGTTGTAAGCTAAGCCCGCGACTGCCTTCATGTGGAATTTAGAAACCAAACCCTAACAAATTATACAAAAAAACCTTTCTTGAACCACTCTATTTGTTAAAGTAACCGCATAAAAATCCGTAACGTCCGTCCGCATAAAAAAAAACTACGCAGTTTTGAAGATACTAGCTCACTTATGGACAGGAATAATCACGGCTATGTTATAAAATAAGTAAAGACATTTTAACAAATTGCCAGCTTTTACTGTTACCTAATGGAACTATGATATTTTTATCTTCAAGTCTTTCTTCTTTTATATCTTTTTGTATAAATTTCATATTACAGGATACAAATATTACACAGAAATGGAACAAAATAAACAATGGCATATATTCTCTCGTGGGAGTTTGTTGAAACATGCACGGAATATTGTCTGTATCTAACACATATTGTTTCTGCGTTGCTTTTCTTTAGATACGAATATCTAATAATACATTTAAAAATAAATATTTAGTGCCTACTTTTAATATATTAATAAAGAGGTAAAGATTTGATATATATTATATTATTCACGGACATTTCACACAACATCCTCTGGTCCCAAGCTAAGCTTATATGCTTGTGTTATGGCTACCAGAATACGGATAGAATACTTAAACTACTTTTCTTTTGTAAATACATACTTATAATACATAGAAACACCCAGACGCAGTACAAACATTTGAATGACAATTAGAAAAATCACACAAATGATTGTCCTGAGCGGGAATCGAACCCGCGACCTCTTGATCGGCTGTCTGTTACATAAACCACTCAACCACGAGGCTCGTCGATATGTCCCCTATATATTAGTAATTCCAATAGTAATACTCCAATCGTAAAATTGTTTTTATTAGTAGGAAGCTAGTCTCCAAGGCTATATGTTGTGGCTATATATTATTATAATCTACTAGCTAGAACGATCTATATCTACGAAGTCACAGGCAAAACCTGTGACTTCGTACTCGTAGAATTTAGAAAATATTCCTTGTTTTTTTTTTGCATTTTTCACACACACATAACATTTTTTACTGTAGCCTATAGGTTTCCTCGTTAAATCTACTATCCAAGAATGAAAGAATATTTCAAATCGGTTCAGTAGTTCCTGAGATTATCGAGTTTAAACAAACTAGATTAAAATAGTTTGGCTGTTACCTTAAGCACCATGTTCTTTGGTTATGTTTAGTTTGCTCGTAATATGGGTACTGAATTAATTATATATAGGTGAAAATGCGTAACTGGCAAATAATATGTATTTTTAGTTAGAGCAGAGCTTATTTAAAATAATTTTCTTATATAAGTTAATGTTTTATTGAAGTATAAAATACTATCACTACATGAAAAAATTCATATATTTCACATGAATGTAGAACATCTCCAATTTCTTTCTTTCATCCTAAGCTAGCGTGATAGGATAGGAAAGTCACATTTCACGAGCGATTGCTTTTCGCCGCAATAACGCCGAATCACAGTGGCAGAGGTGCCCATTCGAAACCTAATAAATTTCTTCGGAACTGTGAATTTATTTGATAAACGGCTGAGATAAAAATGCGGCAAAGATATTTTCAACATTACCTTACTCACTAAACGCTTGTGTACACACAGCAGTTATTATATTTTCAGAAATTTCTAGAGTAAATCTGTTTTAGGGTTCTATACCAAAGAGCAAAAATGCACCCTATTACTGAAACCGTAGCTGAAGCGGTTCTTCCATCCATAAATCAATGGCAATCTATCAAGCTGTATCTCATGAATAGGATAACTAGCAAGAGCTTTTGCAGATTATGTGTTTGTATTGCGGCTATAATAATAACCTAAAACAGAATGAATCAAAAATTTAAATTTAACTATACCTACAATAAACGTTTTTCTGATTATACGACTTGTTATGATGATGAACAGACATGTCCTAATTTCAGAGGACAGAACTTTTCGTACACGAATACAACTCTCTTCTCTTCTCCAGCCCATTTACGTCCCACTGTTGGGCACGGGCCTCCTCCAGCTTGGTAGGGATTATGGTCTACTGTGCCGCGCTGACCAGGTGTGTTGGCACAGGGTTTCTTTTCGAGTTTTCAGTCTCTCACAGAAGATGTTAACTGTGTGCAATATTCCTTAGCTGACTTTACAGCACCTTTGGGAGGAGATGGGGCGATGACACTTGTATTCTTAATCCGTCACCACACGGAGGGTCCGTCACCACACGGACTAGGACAACGGACTAGGAATACCTATACTATACCTTAATATACGGGCCTAAATCAGTAAAAGTAGTTTTATTTGAAAATACTTAGTTCCTAAGTATTTTACAAAATGAATCGAATGGAAAATTTTATAAAGTAACATTCAAAATCTTTTCCAAGTAGGAAACTTGTAGAAAAGCAAGCGTTTTGTCATGCACAGAGAACGTTGTGCTCAATCAGTTTTCAAAGGAGACCAATACCAGTGTGAGATCAAAGGCAGTACCTACTCGTAACCTTATTTCATAGCTACATTATGTTAGCAGCTTATTTTACTATGTACGAGGTTTGTATGGTTATTCATATTTGTATGAATAAACTGTAATACCTATATTATGTCAAGGCTTTCTATTTAAGTAGCTGTTGCCCGCGACGTCGTACGCGTAGAATTTAGAAAATGTTCCCCGTTTTTATAACATTTTTCAGTACTGCGTCTCACCTATTAGTCGCAGCGTGATGTTATATAGCCTAAAGTCTTTCCCGCTAAATGAACTATCCAACACTGAAAGAATTTTTCTAATCGGACCAGAGGTTCCTGAGATTAGCGCGTTCAAACAAACAAACTCTTTAAGTATAGATTAGTATAGATTTATTTTCTTTCAACTGAGTTGTTATTGTTAATGTAATAAGTCAAATTTTAGTGGAAAAAGTCATCGCCATGAGCGGGACTTAATCCCACGACCTCGGAATACCGTTCCGTTGCTCTTCCGTAGGTTCAAGTCTCGCTCATGGTGATCATTTTTTTCACTATAATTTGATTTATTAAGTAAAAAAGAAAGACGTGTGGCACTCGGGGACTGCCGCGGTAAAGCTATTATTAGTTAGTATTAGCTAGTATTTTTTATCAACTTATGCAATTATAATTATTTATTTATTTTATTTATGCAAGAATCTAAATACCATAAGCTAAAATAAGATTAATAATCCTTATTTACTGATGCTTACATCCGTCCATTGTTTATGGTAATTACGATAAAATAGCGATTGTCAATCAAATGTCAATAAAATAAAAACTAACGCCAAAACTGACATGAGTCACCAGCGCGAACAGCGAAACGGCGTTATATAATGACGGCGTGAAATAGTGCCGTGTGTAGTATTTTTTAGTTACGCTATCTTTGTTACGGAATTTAAATTTCGAATTTTGTGCATTTAGTCTCCACGCTCAAGACCCACGATAGAAGCTATGCAATAGCTTAAAAGCATAGCAAGTCAATTGCAAAAATTAATAAACAATTTTTATCAAATGCTAAAATTAATAAGCTGATTATAGATTTGTAAACTTTAAAGTAATACTGAGCAGGCCACGTCGCTCGATTGCTGATAACCGTTGGGGAAAGTAAGTAATCTAGTAGCAACCACGTATTGGACAACGCAGCATAGGGCTGCCCAGAAAGCTGGTGCGACGATATTGTCAAGTACGACAGTGCTTTATGCAGCATTCTATGGCTTTAATTAGATGGTTTTTACCTTTTGGTACGGAAACCTAAAAATAAGTTAGTATTTTAGTTATAAGTTTTGGGTGTCTAAATATTTTTTCTTGTCCTATAATCAATATTGAAGGTCAGTGTCTTAACTAATCTTATTTATGTTTCTTAGCTTTTCAAAATATATTTTCTATCTTTTATTTTTTTGGAAAGAATATACCTAACTTACGATCAGAATTAAACATATATTATATCACAACTGAGCCGCGAAAAAATACAATACTTTTCAGAAGCACTTTGTAATAGCAAGTCAATGCGATAAAAAGAACAGATGCCCGCTGGGTATTGTAAATTTAAGGGACTATCATAGTTTACCAAAGTAATATCACAACTAATTCCACAAATAATATTATTCATAACATATAGACGACATTTTTGTGTAGTGTTACTCAAATAGTATTTTAGTTTATCAATCATCATCACCATCATCATCATAACATCACGCCATTATTCCCATGGGGGTAGGCAGAGACTATAGAGCGCCATCTGCTACGATCCAAACATACTTCCTTGGCTTCATCCACACTCATACATCTGGTCACATATGCCCGACGGTTGTAAGTGCTACGCACTTGCCCCTTTTGGAGTATCCCGGCGGTGACATCGGTGTATTTTATTTTATTTAGGTATTAGTTTATCAATGTACTTTTAATTTTGTAATTGATTTTAGTACAACTTACTGCGACTGTTATTAAAGGCAAAAAATATTTTTTACAATTTCATTTAACTATTGCAATTTTGCAATTCAATTTAACTTTTACAATTTATTTACATTGTATAAAATGTGTAAAATAATAATTTATATTGTAGGTATAAATAATTTACTTTCTAGTTTCCGTCTCTCACAAAGAATGTTATGTGTACAATTTCCCTTAGCTAGCTTATAAAGCTCCAAAGGAAAGATGACTCTTGTTTTCTTAATCCGTCACCTAGTTAAAAATGTTTAAAAGCAGTTTGACGTTATATAAAATTATCTTTAAAGTTCTGCTAGAACAAATGGAACACAATTTCAACATGAAACTTTATTACATTTCATACAATGAACTCTTTACAAAGACAAAAGAGAAAACAAATAAAAAATCTCATATTACTGCGAATGCAAGATTCATTTTGAATATGCCAAATCGACGAATACTAGCTTGCAATTCACATATGATAAATAAAATCGCATTTAGGAAGAATTTTATAATGTTTCTAACAGTCAGTCACTGACAAAATCTGTCTGAAAGTAATTTAATACAAGCTTTTAAATGTAACAAGCATTTAATAGGAAAGAAAATCTCAAATAAATAATACATGTATCCAACTTGATTCTCGTTTTTGGGGTCAGCGCAAAGTATCCGAGTTATTGTAATTAAATTGTATCTTTACCTATTATAATACAAAGGCGCTATTTTTATATGTATGTCCTTATGTAAACTTATATTTTGAAAACTACACAACAGATTTTCATGCAGTTTTTTTAATACAAATGATTCAAGAGTATGGCTTTTTATTATATTTGTTAAAATTTGGTTTTAAATATCACACGTACGAACTTGCAATAGCTAGTAATCGATAAAAAAATCTTTAAGAAAGCGAATTTTATTTCTGTGCTTTTGGTATGGATAGTGAGGTATTTTGACATTTCTCCTTTTAAGACTTACATTTTTTTTATTGAAAACTACACAATTTTTAAAATCTGTAATGATACCTATCATTACAGATTTTAAAAATTGTGTAGTATGTGGTATGGAGGAGTTTGTAATAGACGTCGCAACAGTAAAATTTAATGTACTAGATTTAATTCCTGGTACAAAATACAACTTCGATTTTATTCGCAAAATGTTAGGGATTATTATTTGCCCCACTATCCTTAGTCATCGTCGTAATTCTGATTAATGACGGTAAAAACCTTATGTGTAGATTACATCTGCGATGAATGCACGCAGTATTTAACTTCTGACAGTGGGAAAATAAATCAAGGGTATTTGAAATTACTTTATTGCTGAAAATATATAATGGTAGAAGATGACGCTCTATAGTATCTGCCTACCCACATGAGAAATTGGCGTGACAGTATGGTGATGATTTATTATGTAATAAGCTTGGCAGTTATTCAATTACAAACTATTTAAAGGGTCGCCCTTGCTGATTTGAAACAATATCTTAGACTGTCAACCAGCTTGTCCATTGTAGAAATACCCTCCCAATATGCAGGAGGGTCGTGTCCATCAGTGGGGCATTATTGAGCTGCGAAAAAGAAGAAGAAATACATCAGATTTGTTTTTATGAATAAATTCGAAATAAGGAAGTCAAGATCTCATTTATATTGAAATATAGTATTGCTGTTATTTGATCGATATTAATTTTTAATAACGAAATAAAATCGGATCTTTATATTACGTTAAGTAGGTCAAGTAGCTATTTTGTTGTTTTATGGATGTAATAAAAGATTATCATAATATTAATAGCTTCTGCGTCTTATGCAGTTATATTTATTACTGTCAACGAAAAAATGTGGTAAAGTTTGTATACTTGTGTAATAGCTACTACATGATGTCTATGTGCGTCTATTGGTGATCACTTTCTGTATTAATACATTATTTTCACGTTCATTTATGATAAAAACTCTTACTTTTACGTCTAAGTAAAAAGAAATTGATTTTGTTCAAAAATCAAAGTGTCGAATATCACATTCGGTATCAGTTCTTTAAAAATATATATAGTATTGGTTCTTTTGATATTTTTTTTCTAATAATACATAGTATTATATTAGCTTGTTGATAAATTATCTAAATCGGACTAGTGCAGTGGTTCCTGAGATTAGCACATTTAAACATTCAATTCACAGATTCATTCAAACATTCAATTCACACATTCAACACATCTAGATTTTGAATTATATTAAATGAGGGAATACCTAAATAGAATACTGTAAACTATCTAACAAAGTTGAAGAAATCTCTATTGGTAGTGGTCCATTACACTCGAAATAATGTAAAAAGAGCAAGATTAAACACTATGAGGAAATGAGCTCTACAGTACTACGTTTTCTATAGCTATCGAGTGTTAGCAAATTGCTTTGTGTCGAACAGTCGGCTACTAAGCGTAAGAAAATATAAGGAAAATCTCTTTGATAATTAACCTAAAAGCATTTTCTTCAAACATGTATAGACGTACCTATATAGGAACTGTTAATATGTATAAAAATAGATAACTCTTTATTGTACACTTTACAGACATTTAAATAAAGACAAGAATCTTAAGACTAGGTACAAACGGCGGCCTTATCACATAAAGTAATCTCTTCCAAAGTTAGTTAAGTTATAGTAGTTAAAAGTCTATCAAGTTAGTTAAAAGTCTACCTTTATGGTCAATGTAAAATTAAAATCGAATTTGGGTAATCCCTGTAATAACTAATCGTAGAAGACACATAACAGCTCCGTCTCCGAAACGTCGGGCCAAAATTTAAAACGCGTCTAAATCCGTAAAACGTAGTTTTATTTAAACGAATGAGTCGCGCAGGGCGCGGTCAAGCAACCATAGGATGGAAAGAGGAGTTAATAAAATAAGATGGGGTTGCAGTGAAAAAAGTAATAATACAATTACATAGATAGCCATTAAAGTACAATCCATCCATCCATCCATCCATGAGCCTCTCTCCGTCCACTGTTGGACATAGGCCTCCCCCATAGAACGCCACAACGCGCGGTCTTGTGCCGCCTGCATCCAAAGTCTCCCCGCGACCTTGACGATATCGTCGCTCCACCTTGTGACAAGGTGGAGCGACAAATGAATGTGTAATTTTATATATACAGACAGACGGACAAACAGACAGTGAAGTCTCTTATATAGGGTCTTATTTTACCTTTTGGAACGAAATCCTTAAAGTATCCAAATATCAACTGGCATTTCAAAACCGTCGTTAGGCTTCAAGCTAAGCTTTATACTTGTGTTATGGAAACTAGAATATGGTTAATACTTAATATTATAAAGCTGAAGATATTGTTTGTTTGTTTGTTGTTTGTTTGTTTGAACGCGTTCATCTCAGGAACCACTGTTCCGATTTGAAAAATTCTTTCAGTGTTGGATAGTACATTTATTGAGGAAGGCTACAGATTATGTAACATTACGCTGCGACCAATAGGAGCGAAGCAGTAGTTAAAAATGTTGCAAAAACGGAAAAGTTTTCTAAATTCCACGCATACGGAGTTGCGGGCAACAGCTAGTAATAGATATATTATTTTTTGTGTAAATACATACAGTATCTAGATAGAAAACACCAAGACACAGTGCAAATATCTGTGTCAAAAATATGATTATCATACAAATAATAGTCTTGAACCCAACCAAAACCAACTTTGTATTTGGTAGCCTGATACACTGACCACTGCACCATAAAACCAGTCAGTTATTTTCTTTAATAGGTTTAACTACACTATAAAGCCAGTCAGTTTATACCATTAACTTTTTTTTTAATAGTGTTACCAGCTTTTATAAAGGAAAAATATAACATTGTAACGACGAACAATGAGTTTATTTTTCATAACTTAAAGGGGTTTCTTTGAAGACAAAGGAATCACCTTTAAATTAATTTCCTTTGTAATGAAAAGTAGTTGATTAAAATACTTGTTTTGATAAGGTATATTTTTAAGTAGAGTTAAATAAGTAAAAGGAGAGCCTAATAATCTTTTCCTTGGCAAAGTGTAAGCGTGAAAAATTTAAGATTTTTTTAAACCTTTAAAAATAAAAACTCGTGATGCGATTACAAAACCCACAAGCGTCATTTAATTTAGGCTGAAATAGCAAAGTAAAGGGGTTTTTGTTAAGAATTGAATAATCATTTCCAGGTGTGTAATACCAATAAGAATATTTTATTAAACGCACCCAGCGATTACAGACGGTAAACATTCAAATGTAGGCTCACAACTTCTGATAGCTGTAATTAAAATAACGTTTTATTTGCTTTCGATGCACTTTAAGAACGAACGTTTCAATAGATTTTTATTTAAATTAAAATCCATCCATTGCAATCTTTCCACAACATTAATGGAATAATTTGCTTAGTTACAAAACAAAAAACACGCAACAACAACGCTTGAAAATCCAGATTTATTTTTTAACATAGTTTGTCATCAGTCCTTAATATTTGTCCAAAATTTCAGATCAATTCGACTACTGCAAGTGGGTAAAAATCATTTTCAAATATTCTGTTTCAAAGATTTATAAATTAGCCGACAACTTCAAAGCTAACAACAACTAAAAAACACGTTTAATAATCCTGAATATTTTTATAAATTATTATATTGTCATCGGCCCTTAATAAGCATGCAAAATTTCAGATGATTCCGACTACTGCAAGTGGGTGAAAATCACTTTAAAAATTCCGTTTTATAAATTAACACATTGGTAGATACCAACCGAACTTAAATAAGCGTGTTAATTATAAGATTACTTATCCGATTAACACTTACTTTGCGCTACGCCGTAGCAAACCGTAGAGCTTCAGGCAGCGCAGGCAACAAGTCTCGTTTGATGCTTGTATAGTAAAATAGTTTCCTTTTTATGAAAACTAAAAAACAGGTTAGAAACATCTACTTTTTTTCAATATTATTGCATTGTTACTGATCCCTATTACGTGTGCAAATTTTAAGTTAATCTGACTATTGCAAGTGGTTGAAAATCATTTTCCCAGATATTGATCAATCAATATCAATATTGAAAGGAATCGAAAGGACTTGAAAGGTTTTTTTTTCTTTCCGTGTATACTGAAGGCGAGTACTTACCAAAAAAATTGGTCAAGTGCGAGTCGGACTCGCGCACGAAGGGTTCCGTACCATTATCTATGCAACTTATGACGTTATTAGTCTCGAGCAAGAAACGGTAAAAAAATCATGTTTGTTGTATGGGAGCCCCCCTTAAATATTTATTTTATTTTATTTTTAGTATTTGTTGTTATAGCGGAAATAGAAAAACATCATCTGTGAAAATTTCAACTGTCTAGCTATCACCGTTCTTGCGATACAGCCTGGTGACAGACGGACGGACGGACAGCGAAGTCTCAGTAATAGGGTCCCGTTTTTACCCTTTGGGTACGGAACCCTAAAAATGAAAGGGTTTTCGGAAAATTCTACATCTAACAGGGAGGGAAAAGAGGGTGGAAGTTTTGAAAACAAAATTCGTAATTTTTTTATGAAGTAATAAAAATCGGTTTTGGATCGTAGCAAATGGCGTTTTATAGTCTCCACTTACCCCCATTGGAAAAAAGTGTGACGTTATTATGATCATGATTAAGAAAATCCGTAATTAACAGCACAGACTAATAGCAAAAACTAGTTTCCCTTGTTTATAAAATTAAAAAGACCAAAAACTAATATTACATTTAATGCAGTAGCATTAAATGTACTCGTAATATTAGTTTTTAAAAGTAATTCAGTGCAATAAAAAGTATTAATGTCCTGTAGTGTAGTGAATTTATTAGGGGTCGAGGGACTATCTTGTTATCCTGGAGTAATACCACAACTAATCCTAGCAGGATTGCTTTCAAAGGGTACAAATTGACAAAACTTTGTTATACCATACCAATTGATTACTATTATTAAATTATGTTATATATTTGGTAATTATCGTTGTAAAGTTGATTATGGAATGATGCAGTAATTGTGATGCGTCGAAAACTTAACATAATTAACTAAAATGAAAACAGCTACGATTATTTTGATTAATTGGCTATTCCGTTGTACCCATTTATATTAAACTGGCTGTTACCCGCGAGTTCGTACGCGTGGAATATAGAAAATTTTCCCCATTTATGCAACATTTTTCATTGATGCTTCGGTCCTATTGGTCGCAGCGTGATGTTAGATAGCCTATAGGCTATAGCCTTCCTTGATAAAAGTACAGTCCAACACTGAAATTTTCAAATCGGACCGGGGTGCTGCAGTGGTTCCTGAGATTAGCGCGCTCAAACAAAAAAACTCTTCAGCTTTATAACATTAGTTTAAATAGGCTAGAATTCAAACTATTAATTTTTATTATTGTTTCAGGGCGATATAATTGCAAAGTGACCAAGCCCTTGAAATAAAAAAAAAATTATAATAATTGTTTTATAGATGCTTGAAAAGCCTGTAAGTAATGTAAATAAAAAGAAATTTAATGAAATACGCTAAGATCAGCTAACTTTACGTTAAAAAACGTATGTTAAAACGTAGTTCACAAAATATTTGTCGTGATAATTAACAAATCAGTCGACGCCATTATTTGCTTTCAATACTCATTACAGTAGAGGTTGACTAAAGTGTAATTGATTTCAGATGACATTTAATTAAATAAATAATTAAAAAATTTTGGTTTTTGTAATCAGATTCTTAAAATTATTTTCTACATTTTATGTTAAATAGTTTTGCATCTCATAACTTAAAATATTTTAATAATGTTTAGAAACAGAAATGTAAGCAATAAATGTATTGCGTAGACGGGCCTCGTAGTCGAGTGGTTCATGTTACGGAGTGCTGTACCTACACGAGGTCGCGGGTTCGATTCCCGCTCTGGACAATCATTTGTGTGATATTTTTAATTGTCATCACAAATGTTTTTACTGTGTCTGGGTGTTTCTATGTATCATAGGTATTTATTTACAAAAGAAAAGTAGTATATGTATTCTATCCGATTCTGGAACCCTTAACACAAGCACATAAGCTTAGCCTGGGACTAGAGGACGTTGTGTGAAATGGCCATGATTATTACTAAGTATTAGTAAACCATTTTGACTTTATCTTAAATAGAACAGTCTATTTAACTATTTCCATAGCTGAAAGATGAGTAGCACTTACAACCGCCGAGCATATATTATGACCAGATGTATGAGTGTGGATGAAGCCAAGGAAGTATGTTTGGATAGTAGCAAATGGCGCTCTATAGTCTCTCCCTACCCCCATGGGAAAAAGGCGTGATGTTATGATGATGATGATGAAAGATTGAGCTGACTATATTTGCCAACCTGTTCTTTTCTCATACCACCCCAATCAAACCCATTGAAGTCTCATTATTATGCACGGGCCTCCTTCACTTTGTGAGGGGGTCTTTTGTCTACTATGCCGCGCTGACCAGCAGTGGTGCGTGACAGCGCTCCTCTATTGTTATTGAAGGAGCGCTGTCACGTGATCAAGATTCACCGAAAATTCACTTCACTTTTTCTTACTGAATACCACTGCAGGCGAGTTGGCATAGGGCTTAAGATAATACAATAAAGGGGTTCGTGCATTTTTCTATGTAGAAGTTCTCATTTTTTCTTTAGATTGAATAGCTCTAATTTTTGAGTACATAATTTAATATGTTTTCGGGCTTTCCATCTCTCACAGATGATGTTATCTGTTTATAATATGCCTTAGCTGGCACACCAACAGCACCCTGCGGAGGAGTTGGAGCGGTGACACTTGTATTCTTAACACATTTTATAACTTCGGTATGTATCTATCAATGTATTAATCCATGTAACGGAATCTTTGAACGCGATTTTCACCCACTTGCAATAGTCCGATTGATTTCAAATTTTGCATACATATCAAGGACATTGGACATTTGCATATTAGTTTTAGACCTAAGGAACTTATTTTATACATACTTTTTATTAAAATTTCATTCCATACAATATGTAAGATAAGTAAATTATCTACTTATACTAAAATCATTTGATTATCCCAAAATAATAAAATGTTAATATTAAAAAAATATGTTAATTAAATATCGAAACCATCCGTTGGATTACGGTATTTGGGTAAGCCAACCATTCTGTTTAGATAAAATGTAAATATAATCAAACAGAGATTTCTTATATTATATGCTTACCTGCTGCCCGACCAAAATGATACTCATTACATGAGAGTTTTAATATCTTTATTTACATACATTTTTATAACATACAGTGTTTGGGGTACTTTCCCTGCATATATTTAGTTAAATACCTACAGCATTTATTTTAGGTGTAATGATTTAAAATAAACTATTACATTTGGTTTGCCACATCGTCCAACGAGTAAAAAAAAACCTTGCAATAATAATAATAAATATTCATGGACATTTCACACAACGTCCTCTGGTCCCAAGCTAAGCTTATATGCTTGTGTTATGGGCACCAGAATACGGATAGAATACATATACCACTTTTTTTTAGTAAATACATACTTATAATACATAGAAACACCCAGACGCAGTACAAACATTTGTATGACAATTAGAAAAATCACACAAATGATTGTCCCGAGCGGGAATCTAATCCGCGACCTCTTGATCGGCAGTCCGTTACCAGAACCACTACACCACGAGGCCCGTCCAATGCAATGAAAACAATAATCCTTTTTTAAAAGAACTATTTCGGAATAAATTGCTTTCGAATAAAAAAACCATACGTACTTCATAAGCATGCATTTTCATACAACTGTTTTTTTAAGCTTTGAATAAAAGATGAAAGAACTGACCACTTTAACATATTATAAAGATATAGACGCGTATGTTTATAATATGCATGTCTAAATCCAAAAAAGTAGTTTTGAGTAAATAAGTCGCACAGATTATCTAAGCAATAATGTGGTCTTAGTCGAGAAAAAAAATAAACTTCAAAATAAATTACTTTATTTTGTTCTATAATGTTCAGTTCAGATAAGCTACAAACAATTCATGTAACCAAAACACATTAGAATTCACGTTACCCAAGGGCTTAGTAATCACAGAAGGGTCTAATCGGTGTACAAACAGATTCCGCATCCGGTTAAGATGGCGGATTTCCTAAGATAAGCCCATACGGGTTGTATCGCTAAAAATGTTACTGGAATCATTTATAATGAGTGGCCGTATGTTATTTTATGCCATTTACACAGATATACTTAGGAATATAAATAGAAAATACACTAAATTATGACAAAAACTAAATATTATACGTGTGCCAATTGTCTCACAGTCAGAGGTTTCGAAGACTTTGCAAAGTGTTGTAAAAGAAATAGAAAAGCGGTCCCCGGGCTGAAGCTGAAATTGCGTCCGGCAGAACGCTGAAAGTAATGTTTTTTTTTTAAGGATTTTCCTTTAGGCCTGCCAGCCCATGATGGTGCCTTGAGCCTTACTATAACCCGGCACGAAATGATGATAGGGACTAATTATGATAAAATTTTAATTTGCATGGAAGAAAGAAGAAAGAAAGAAAGAAAAATTTATTACTGTCAAACCAACACATACAATACACTTACATACAAAGAAAATTAAAATAAATACTTAAATAGATTTACAAACTTAAACTTATATATAAGTATATGGTACTCGTGGCAGCAGCAATAGGTCCCATTTCAGCTTTATGTCAAGTCTTCACAAAGACTTGACGCTGGTTTTCAAATGGGACCTCGAGTGGTGTCACGGATGCAAACAGGCAATCATTAAACACTGTAACTAAGGTAATGCAATACATTCTTCACTATTTAGTCTAGCATAAAATGTAGCACTTAATAATTGTTTATAAATAATATATGTACATACTAAAATAAACTTAAATGTAACTTATATTTATTAAATTTTAGTTGCAATTTTAGTTTCCGTTATTTATTATTTCATTGCTATCGATCATTGATAGACATATATAATTTCAGAGGCATTGGACTTTCTAAAAGGGATAAAATTAAGTTTAAATATTACATAGATACATGATACACTACAGTGGTAGTAAAATAGTTTTCAAAATTAATAAATAGGCAATTACCGGCACAATTGCTACAAATAGCGTAACTTTCACCGAAGTTAATTGTGTATAATAATTGTCACACACACAACCTAAAGAAATTTCGTGTAATTACATCATTATGACGTAACACAGATGAAACACTTGTTTTCACTTGTGGCGAAATGGTTGCCATTAGAGCAAAAAGCGAAGCGTTGTACTCCATTACACCTAATAACGAACATTATTCTAAGTTACATCCTTAATCTAAATTTACCTCAGTAATTTTGGGCTAGTAATTTCAGTTATGATTTTTTTATGAAGATTTAAAATGTCAAGACAGAAGATTACCATAACTCATAGACACAGAATATACCTATATTTATTACAAGAATAATCAAAATACTTTCTATTCAGTATCTGTAATAGAAACAGTTGTAGTATTCTAAATAATGTATTCCAAAACATTTATTTGGAAACAGTGAACCATGAAAATCTTAAATAATCAGCGTCTGAACTTCTTTTTTTTTTAGTTTATGGCTTTTGTATTATAAAAATTTGCCAATGTCGCGTAACAAGTTAGTACACCAGAGTGTAATGTGTTTGGTGGCGGCTGAGTTCTACAGAAGACCAATAAGGTCTGTTATGGTAATGGATGGTTGCGATAAAAATGAAAAATAATGCCAGTCACCTTTTAAACTCAAACATAGAGACTCGTGTTATCTCAAACACATAGGTATGAGACTACTATAATAACAATATTTTGCGTGACAAACAAGGAAAAGCCGTTGGAAGCAGAAAGTAATATTACACATACCAAGCGTAATTCCCTTAGGCTTGGTTATGATGAGGTTTTACACAATATATGTTTACATAATGTAGACAAGGATGACATTCGTAGATCCTGTCATGACAAGAATCCGGTAGTATTTTTTAAACAATATTAATGAGAAACTACTATTTACGGATTTAGGCGCGTATATTTGTTTTAAATTTTGGCCCGACGTTTCGGAGACTTTGCAGTCACCATGGTCACGGGTGAGACGGTGACTGCAAAGTCTCCGAAACGTCGGGCCAAGATTTAAAACAAATATACGCGTCTAAATCCGTAAAAAGTAGTTTTATTTAAACAGATGAGTCGCGCAAGTGTTAGAAAATATAATATTAATGAGAATTAACGCTGTTTTAGCCAAAAAAAATACTGTTATGCCATAAATTTTAAGTAGTTGACGTGATTCCAAATTTAAATCATACAGCTGTAAATTTCGACTACAAAGTTATGTTTGTCATATAGTTTGTTTTACTTTCAGACCGTTAAATGTACTATGTTTGGTCCAGTAGGCATGTAGGTAACGCTCAAAATGTCAGTAAAATTTCTACCTGAATACAGCTTTTTCATGTAAAAAATATTAGCATATAAGCTGTGTTAAAATAATTAAGAATGTTCCAGAAGTTGTTACACAGGATACCCAAAATGATAGTAACAACATAATTGAAAAAATTGTATTACTATCTAACATATACACTACTAGCTGATGCCCCCAACTTCGAACGCGTGAAATATAGAAACGAAACTTTAACAAAGTATTTATTAAAACCATTCTTTTGTATCATTTTATGATATAAAAAACGTCATTAAAGTCAGTTTCAAAGTTTTTAAATTCTTATATATCTTCACATGGACATACGTACAAAATAACAACTTAGTTTAACAGTGTATTGTTCATGGGAAGAGAGTAGAAAAGACCCCTTAATCTTAAGACCCATTAACCTAAAAGTTCAATGTGATGTAACCCTCGTTCTATTCTTAGTGAAAATAGTTTCAATAGAAATGCAATGTACCATGAAATTCAGCGTCTAATATAGTAATGTTTATTGGTAGCCCTAAAGATGAATTTATCTCTCTCTCTCCAGCCTATTTACGTCCCACAGTTGGGCAAGGGCCTCCTCTACATTAAGTGGGATAATGGTCTTTTATGTTGCGCTGACCAGGCGTGTTGCCATAGGGTTTAGTTTTAAGCTTTCCGTCTCTCACAGAGAATGTTATCTGAAATAATAATATAGATAACTGCAACTATAATACCTGCGACTATATTACCTTATTCTTCAACGAGCCTCGTGGTTGAGTGGTTTATGTAACGGACTGCCAATCAAGAGGTCGCGGGTTTGATTCCCGCTCGGGACAATCATTTGTATGATTTTTATAATTGTCATTCAAATGTTTGTACTGCGTCTGGGTGTTTCTATGTATTTTATGTATGTATTTACAAAAGAAAAACAGTTTATGTATTATATCCGTATTCTGGTATCCATAACACAAGCATATAAGCTTAGCTTGGCACCAGAGAACGTTGTGTAAAATGTCCGTGAATATTTATTTATTTTATTCTATGAAATTCTAGGGTAGTGAAGTATATTACCTAATATCCAATTCCTCTCGGGTCGATCTATTTTTATGAAATGTGTGTTTATCTGGTTGGCCTGAGAAATATATATTTTGGAACGAAGTTCCTTATCGCGCGTTGTGAAAGGGGGCTAGACGGAAAAAATTCTTACGAAAAGTTGTCACGACACTTTTTGCTATAGTAAGCTAATTGTAAGCTGTGCGGCGTCGCATGTTTCTCTGTCTGTCTCTCTCTCTCTCTTATAGAAAGCAAGCCAGATATTTTCATTTCTATTTCGCATTGAACAGTGTGGTGTCGCGACGATTATTTTTGTTGAGTGTATACAGGTTTTTTGTAAATAATAAAAAAAAAAAATTATCGAAAGGAACTTCGTTCCACCCGGGTGTCCCTTGACACCTCTCAAGTTTTTTTTTAACACACGTTCGTATCTCTTTGCTCTCTCTCAATGTATGAATCTATGTATCCTTGACAGAGATTTTTACCCACTTGCAGAAGTCTGAATGCAATAATTTTAGTATATATGAAGTTGAACAAATATATAAACTTACAACTAAACCAAATTTAACTTCATCTAGTGGAATGCTACCTCATAATATGTGAAGTTGCACCCACAAAATGGATATTTCAGTGTAATTATCCCAACGAAATAGTTTTAGACTATTTAAACGTTCCTTCGGCCTTTATCTATCTACGTGGTTGCTCCTATATTTACTACCCGACCTTTTTTAAACTAATTGTCTTATTTATTATGGCCATATAACTAGCTGCGCCTGTAAAATAGGTAATTATTTTTATTGTTCCGTACCAAAAGTTAAAATGGGGCCCTATTATAGCTGTTACTGAGCATTTGTTGTTTATCCGTCGCATCCGTCTGTCAACAGTCACAACAAACGTTTTCAGTGTACCTATTACCAAAAGGCATGTCTACTTTAACGTTACTCTATCTATTGTACGTAACGTTGTTGTTGTTGTAACGTTACTCTATCTATTGACGGGCTTCGTGGCATAGTGGTTCATATGTACTGGACTGCCGTTCACAAGGTCGTGGGTTCGATTCCCGCTTGGGACAATCAATTGTGTGATATTCATAAATGTCATACAAATGTTTGTACTACGTCTTGGTGTTTTCTATGTATTATAAGTTTGTATTTACAAAAGAAAAGTAGTTTATGTATTATATGTATTATATCCGTACTCTGGTACCCATAACACAAGCATAATAAGCTTAGCTTGGGACCAGAGGACGTTGTGTGAAATGTCCATGAATATTTATTTTATTTTATTTTTATATTATTGTTAAATAATGGACTCCTTCAAAGAACCAGTTGTCTTCTTTTAACGTTCTTTGTATTATGGAAAACTTTCAAAATTTCAGTGCTCATTCTGCTTAAATTATAGACCTGTTACTTAGTAAAAATGGAAAGATGACTAGGATTTATAGGATGGAAGAAAGCATGTTTGTTGCTCTTTCACGCAAAAACTACTTTCACGCAGAATCTTTGCAGTTGTATAGCTTAAAGATCAGAATTGCAGCTAAGTGAAACGGCGGAAAATAGCTGTTTACTAAAATTCTAGTACCATCATAATATTATGGTATGATACTTTAGCATGATATATTCCTTCAGTTCTTACTTAAAAAATTGGTCAAGTGCGAGTCGGACTCGCGCACGAAGGGTTCCGTACCATTATCTATGCAACATAAGGCAATGTTATCAGTATAGAAAGAAGAAAGAAGAAAGAAAATAAATTTATTTCAGTAACCTCAACTACAGAACAAAGTTTAAAATTCACATAATAAGAACATTAATATTAAAGGCTGAAAATGGTCCTTCCTCAGCAATTGCTATAGTAGCAAGCTACCACAGCGCTGGTTTTCAGTAAGAACCAGTAAACTAGTGAGAACAGGCGGCTACGACAGATAATTAATAAAAATAAAAAAGGGTACAAGTTTAAATAAATACAGAAGAAATAATAAAACATGTAATTAAGCATATATCATACACATATTACGTATATACGTATAAATATAATAAATACAATATAAATATACATAAGAAGGTACAGTTGAAATGGAGTTAATAGAGAGCTTAAGAGAAGTAATCTAAAATCAATAAGTAATCCAGGGATCACCCAAAACGAAATTCTTGACCAACCACCATTGCTGGAATCTAAGAGCCAAGATTATGTAAGATAAATTTGAATCCTAATATCAAAGAGGTTAAAGGTTTTCTTTTTGTTGAGTTAACAGATATTTTTTGTATTTATTTTTAAAAGATTTAACGCTTTTGAATGCACGAAATGGAGGTAACAAGGCATTCCAGCAATGTGTTGCAGCAAATTTAAAGCTACCACGAAATGCGGCTGTTCTATGGTTAGGCGTTAACAGGAGATATGAAGACGCTCTGGTGTTTCTTGAACTGACATCACGTGACCACACCAGTTTGCGGTAAAGGTATTCAGGCGTTTTCCATAAAACAACGCCGAACATAAGGGACGCTAAATGCAGTTTCCTACGCGCATCCATCCTCATCAGATTTCCATTATTGAGAAAGGGTGTAATGTGCCAACGAGGAGGAACCTGATAACAAAAACGCGCGCAGGCATTCTGTATGCGCTGTATCAGCTTAGCGGTTTTACCGAGTATGCAAGGCCCGTATACTGTATCAGCATAGTTTAGTTTAGACAGTATCAATGATTCACATAATTTAATACGCAAATCGGTGTTTATATATGGACGAATTTTATATAACAATTTGAGACGATAAAAACAATTACGAACTGCTTCAGTTACGTGCGACTCAAAATGCAATTGCCCATCAAAAATAAGGCCAAGATTACGCGCCTCCTGTACTCGCTCAATGTAACTCTCACCAACCACGACATGAATATCCACATCTTCACACCTTTTCAACATCTCACGAGAACCCATGAACATAAACTTACATTTACTAGGATTTAAAACTAGCGAGTTTCTAGCTGACCACTCTGTGATTCTATAGAGATCCTCGTTTATTTTAGTATCGAGCAAGAAACGGTAAAAAAATCATGTTTGTTGTATGGGAGCCCCCCTTAAATATTTATTTTATTTTATTTTTAGTATTTGTTGTTATAGCGGCAATAGAAATACATGATCTGTGAAAATTTCAACTCTCTAGCTATCACCGTTCTTGAGATACAGCCTGGTGACAGACGGACGGACGGACGGACGGACAGCGAAGTCTCAGTAATAGGGTCCCGTTTTTACCGTTTGGGTACGGAACCCTAAAAAGTGATGAGTACCTACTTAAGTTTTTAACTTGAACTTGAATAAAGTTATATTTTTACTGCAAGACTTTCTAAATTCGCTGATAAGTTACTGAGATAGGTAAGTGTTTGTTACAAAGTTGCAAAATAATGTATGCAGGCACAATGTAGAGTCGGGCATGCTTCAGGCAGGTAATTTAAAGTTAGTAGAGCTGTGTAATTTATTAACGTGCCAACGCGATCACAAATTTTTACTAAAATCTATCTGACAAACTTTGGAATGACGTAATGAACGTCACAAACAAAATGAATAACAATTTTATCGGTCTATTTTTATATTACATTATTTAAAATTTTGTCGCCTCGATGCTCTAGTTTCTGTATGGTCATATTCTCTATCGACATATTCTTTATGGTCTATGACATCTATGGTATATTAACCACAGTATAGTAAAATAATTTAATAGGAAGCTGTTTCACTTTACTTCGTTAAGACTGAAATCTGAAATCACTACAATATCTTTACTTAATATGCCTATGTTTCTCTGGGATAATGCAGAAAGAAAGCAAATGCGTTTATTTTGGTTCAATATGTAGCATTGAATATAAACAAAAAAATATTGAACATTATATAACATGACAATATAATGATGCAGAGTGCCAAAACTAGATCCATCCTTAGCATAAGCTGCACATACTTTAGTAAAGGGTGTTACAGCGCTGATTTTCAGAATGAGCATCGATCATGTAGCATTCTAATGGTGAAAAAATATCGAAATTCGTCCAGTGGTTTTTGAGTAAATTCATTACAAACTTACAAAAATACAAAATTATCCCGTTCTTGCAACATTTTTCAATGATGTTTCGTCCCTTTTGGTCGCAGCGTGATTTTATATAGCATAGCATTCCTCGATAAATGGACTATTGAACACAAAAATAGTTTTCCAATTCTAACCAGTAGTTCCTGAGATCAGCGCGTTCAAACAAACAAAAATCTCTTTAGCTTTATAATATTTGTTTGTTTTTTGTTTGTTTATAATGTTTGTTTAGATAAGTACAGATACCGAAAGCAAAATTAGCTTCTCACGCGTAATTAAATAAACATTATCGTATAATTATTATTACAATATTATCTTCTCTGAAAACCAATAAGTTCCTAGAAAACGCTATACAGTAGGTATGTAATTACATTAGATTAATTATACTCTCAACCTACGAAATACCCTTAGTTTATTTTTGCCTGTTAACGTACTGTTCGCGTTGTTTATTAATCAAAGTCATCTAATGATTAATATCTCGTTTCATTCCAAATGGATTTTTATTTATTTGGTAATGCTGAATTCTTTCTGTCTGAAATATATATGAATCTTATGAGTACTACTGTACCGTGTGGATAAAGTAATGGATTAAGCATACATAATATGTAACCACCCCGTATCCTTGAAACTGTAAGAGTTAAGAATGGATAAATCTAAGATGACAACTTCTGTCATCATTCTTCTTCCTATAATTTGGGGTCTGGGCAATATGTCGCCATGTTACAAAAGGTTTTGGTTTATTTTAACGACCAGCCGCCTGCCTGACGTCAACCCACTTCGGCTATTTGTGTAGGTGTCATGTAACGTGTTTCCCTCGGTTGGACTTGGGGAGGTGACACTTCTCCCCACGGTCGAAGATAATCACTTCTGTAAGAGACGGTAATTTAAATTAAATCTCGAGGTAAAATCATCGGTCATCGGTAATATAAAATAGAACAATGAAAACTGTACCGTTTTTAAGCAGACCCGTACACAATAGATCGTTGACGAGAAGATAAAGAATAATTATCGCTGCCGCTAAGTATATTAAGAGGGCACGATACCAAATTATGCTCCATACAAAAATATGGGTATAGTACTTCCCTTTTTTCTTCGCAAAAGTTAAACCGATTTTAATTGTTTCTACGCTATATTATAGATGAAAAGTATATCTATGCTTCTGTCACTTTCTTTCTTTCAATACTTAATTCAATTACTTAACTCAATTTAATACCTAAAAGAAATATGACCATCCGAAAATCCAGTTTTTTTCGGTTTTCTTTAGGTAAAGTTGAAGCGTCTATCACACATATCTGGTAACGATTTACCAAAAAATAAAGTGATACAAGCATAGATATACTCTTCGTCTATAATATAGCGTAAAAACAATTAAAATCGGTTTAACTTTCGCGAAGGAAATCGGAGACTACGAAACGTCTTTTTTTCAAAGAATTTGTAGGTAATCTGTTTCAGCTATATTTGTCTCTTTCATTACGGTGCTCGGGAATAGGGATAGCAATACCTAAGGCAAATACCTAAATTAGGAGTACAGTACCCTCTTAATTAAAATGTATTTTTACATACGTAAATAATTTTCGAGGCGTTTATTAAATTCTAGTAATGCTGTGGTCTTCTTATTTGATAATATTCCAGTAAGATGTTAATTCATACCCACTAATTCTATACATAAGTTTAGAATTTAATGAGCCTCGTATTCAAGTGGTTCAGGTATCCCGCTCGGGGGAATAATTTGTGTGATACATATTTATATTTGTACTGCGTGTGGGTGTTTACTATGTATTTTAAGTATGTATTTACAAATAAGTCCGTGTGGTGACGGATTAAGAATACAAGTATCACCACCCCACCTCCTCCCAAGGGTGCTGTAAAAGTCAGCTAAGGGATATTGTACACAAATAACATCTTCTGTGAGAGACGAAAATCTCGAAAATAAACCCTGTGCCAACACGCCTGGTCAGCGCGGCACAGTAGACCATAATCCCTCCCAAAGTGGAGGAGGCTCGAGCCCAACAGTGGGACGTAAATGGGCTGGAGAAAAAGAAGATTTACAAATAAAAGTAGTTTATGTACTATATCTGTATTCTGTACCCATAACACAACTATAATAAGTTTAGCTTGGGATCAGAGGACGTTGTGTGAAATGTCCATGAATATTTATAATTTTTGAATCCTTTGTATATATTTAAAGAAAAAATTGAACTGTATACAAACATTACCTTATTCTAAACTATGAATATTTCAACCACATTGTTAGTTACGATTTATGTAAGTTGTACCCTATAATTTATCAGACTGCCGCCGAGTGCGTGGCGTTGTTAAATTTGTAACTTATAGTGTGACAAAAAATAACGCGAATGAATGGTAAAAACGAGGGTCGGGCCTCGTAAAGGCTGACATAAGAACCTGATGAATTTTTGCCCAGGATTAGTCCGTACAATATGAACACAATTTCACAAGTGCCTACGACTTATGCTGACAAATGCGATCATTAATGCCTCATAGATTATTTCCTTTATCCTTTTTGGTGAAATATGTTTGTATCACAATCCTTTTTTGTTAAAGTTTTACTGGTTGTTTGTTACAGTAAAGTCTGAGAACTGGTTGGTTGTAACAGTAAAGTCTGTTATTTGGTAAAATTACTTTAGTGTTTTATTTTCGTTCATTCTAATTCCAAAAGTATGACAGTGGTGCCGGGTCTACGCGCATGACTAAACCAAACTTAACTAAAAAATGAAAATTGATAGTGTCATTTTAAAATCTGTGTATTGACTAACGATTTTAATTAACATAAATATGTACAATAAAAAAGCAAATAATAGATACATTGACACTATTAACTTTTTTTTTTTGTTTTTTTTTTGTCGTGCAGGAGTAATTGGTACCGTTATTTGGCGCAAGCGTCTTAACGATAGGAATTTCGACTAACTTCAATCATGCCGATAAGGTTTTTGTTTATACTTAAGTATTTATGATAACATAATTACACTCTTAATACAATTTAATCTAAAACAAGAAAAAAGGGGGGCTTACAATCAGGCATCAATAAATTCGTACGCATCGCAGTCATTGGGTGCACAAAATTTAAGTATAAGTATTTGTTTTTTGTCTTTGACAGAAGATGTGCAGTACAGCATTTCAATGATGTCTGTATTCGTTAACGTTACCGTATAGAAGAGGCTTAAGAGTTTTCATATTGTCGTTAATATGATCAACATATCATCTACGTCTTATATTTCAGACAAAAAACAAAAGTAATCAAAGTACACAATAAACTAACAAACAATGATAATAATAGTAGCACAGTATGAATACTAAATTAACATGTACAAGATTGATAACTTCGGAAAGTTTTCAGTTATCCATCAAGTTCACAATTAACATTGTGGAACACTGAATCTACAATTACCACTGAAACTTCCAAAACAGTGTCTACGAACTAACACGATCAAAACACAAACTTCACACATTGTGTAACCACTTAAATAAACGTGTATACATTTGGAAAGGGCTACTATGTTAGAATTACTGTGAGCAGTAGAAACCCGCATAAATAGGACTAATCATACAACTGTGAATTTGGCATATCAAAACTAGTAACTTGTATACGTATAACTACAGAGTTGGTTATGTAGGCAAAATGACATATGATTCTTTAGAAACTAAACCTGTAAATGATACCTACAACGCGCCTGTCAATACTATTGGTCTTATTCTTAATAACTTATCGGAGGTTTAAAAGTTCGCGAAAATTGTCAAAACTTGTTATTCATAATAGTCTTTTTACGCTAAAACGTTTATTATCTCTGCGATAAAATCTCCGTTTAAACCTCCGATAAATCATTATGAATAAGACCGTTAATCTTTTAGAAATATCTATAGTATTTGGCGTACATAAATCCAAAATCACGAATTCTGTTACGCAAAAATTGCACGAAGGAAATAAGTGTAAGGTCATAGAAGTATGATTAACATAATTTTTTTGAGAGAAAATTTAACAGAACTTATAGATTAAACTTATAGATTAATTTATCAATTTCACAATCACATACCTAATACAAAATCACAAATAAAAGTTAAAGGACTTGGGCATGGATAATATGTTCATTCGTCCCAGGAATGCAACTAGAAACATCCATCCAGACAAAGTAAAAAAAAAATCTTTTTATTTTAAATATTTATGCATATTTAATTAACACCGTCAAAAGCTAAGTGTGAAGACAACCATAGGGGCAATAATTATTTACTTGAAAAATAAAAACGAAACGAAGCTCCCTTTGTTTACAGATGAAAATTAAAGCTTTCTTCGAGTCTCATAATAGTCATAAAGTCTTACACTCAGGGGATCCTCTAGTAATTTAGTCGTCGAATATCATTATATTATTCCTCTCTTAAATGCAAATGATCCGCAGTGCCATCGGGACGTGCCAAAACGGGCAAATTAAAACAAAGTAGATATACTGTAAAACAAGTCACTATAAAATATCAAAATATAGTACATATCTTGCATTCTGGCTCTTTTCCATTCTCGCGGCTTGTTAACTAGAGTTAACTAGACCATGTATGTGTTTAAATTATCTTATATTACCATGCATACTGTTTATGCAGATTCATATGCTAATAACTTTTAGTTTTTTGTTTGTTAAAAATATAATTAATTGATTTAATATAAAAGGATTTGAATTGGATTTTATTTTATAGCTGTGATAAATAAATTCTAGGCTTAGTATTAAATGTCTTGGTCATTTAAAAGTTACTAACAGTTAATCCTGTGAATAGCAATTCACAGGATTAACTGTTAGTAACTTTTCATTGTATAAATTATTCTGTTTTAAAATAGACAATAGAGTGACGGTTAAAAAGAATACAAGTGTCACCTCCCAATGTTTTGCCTATGGGTGTTGCGTCGTACACAAGGAACCACGTCGCATAACACCTGTGCATATAGTTACCCGAGGAATGATGACCTCAAATAACGAGATAAAGATAGGAGAATAAAATGATCTAAAGAAATTTTCTCCCTTTCAAGACCAAATATAAAATTAGCTTTATCATCATTATTGTTATAAAATGACTCCTTTTCCCATAAGGTTAGGCAGAGAGTACGATTCACACAAACTTCTTTGGCGTCACTGACACTTAGGCAATCAAGCTAAGGTTTAAAAATTAGCTTATTATTTTAATTTACATAACCGAACTAAACTATAACCCATTCAAATATAGTTGATCTTGTTATAAACAAGAACTTAACACACCTTTGATACGTTATTTCTTTAGGTAACAAAAGTTTTAAGGTATATCAACTGATGATGATATATTGAATCTAACTGTGCCCCGCGGTGTTAACCTTGATAAAATTATTAAAAAACTGTCCGTTTTTTATCATCTCACGGGAATATTGCATTCTTTTGGCATAAAAAGTAGCTTAAATGTTATTCTGTTGTATTTATAAGCTACATGCTTGACGGGCCTCGTGGTCTAGTGGTTCATATAACGGACTGCCGTTCACGAGGTCTCGGGTTCGATTCCCGGTCAGGACAATTATTTGTGTGATGTTTTCAATTGTCATACAAATGTTTGTACTGCGTCTGGGTGTTTACTATGTATTATAAGTATGTATTTACAAAAGAAAAGTAGTTTATGTATTATATCCGTATTCTGGTACCCATAACACAAGCACATAAAGCTTAGCTGGGGACCAGAGGACGTTGTGTGAAATGTCCATGAATATTTATTTATTATTTATTATTGTAAAGTTTCATTATAATCCAATTAGTAGTTTTTGTGTAAAAGAGTAACGAACATTCATACTCACAAACTTTCACTCTTATAATATTATTAGGATAGAACACGGATAGAAAGATGAATTTATATTCAAGTCATGCTTTTAAGCTTTAAAGAGCACGTCTCACCGCTGGAGGATATTGGTATTCGTCTTTATGTTCTTATGATATGAGCTTCATATTGTAATACATATTACATCATGGTAATCTTATCTTGGTATATATATATTATACTAGTAATCCATCCCGGCCCCTCTTATGTGTCTTTGTGGTTGGATTAAAAAATACACCCTATTTACTGGCGATAGTTGTGCCGTAAATCAGTCCTTTATTTTTTGAGTTAACAATCAGATCTCTTCTCTTACTTAGTACAGGGTTTAGTTTCGAGTTTTCCGTCTGTTACAGTAGACGTACCTGCTTATATTGTGCCTTAGCCGGCTCTTACAGCACCCTAGGAAAGAAATGGGGTGGTGACACTTGTATTCTTAATCCGTCACCACACGGACTACACACACACCCATAACAATATTATTTCCTACGTGAATCAGAATCTAATATTGCCGGCGGCGATAGGTCTACCGCTCAACTGACACGGAATGATATTACACACGGTTACGATTTAGTCAGTCCAGTTTTGCACACAGAGTTGGCAAACTGCCAGGAAATCATTTATTGAACTTCACGCTCGCCTTTCATTATCTTTAACAGATATTAGGAAACTCAGGGACTATTTACATTGCACTCAAAGTTGTGGAATTTGATAGAAACCGCTACCTAATAAGAATAACAGAGTATGCATACCTATAGGTAACACTTTGGACTACAAAAGTAATTAATAGATTTTTACTCAAGTTTTAGATCATCGATAAGGTCCTGCTATCGATGATTTGACCCCTTATATTAATATATTTTTTTAAATAAATTGTATAGTTTTTTTAATCCAATAAGCTATTTAGCTAACTGGAATAATTATGTAACATAATGCTCACATTATTTGGAAACCATCTTTCGATTAGATACGTTTTATAGATTTTTTAGCCACTGTTGGTTGCAGCAAACCTTCCAGGCACGCAAAAGGTCGAAGCGAGAAAGGAGGTAGAGGCGAATAGTCTGTGGCTAAAGGGCGTCACAAACGGCATATTAATATATATGTCGTAGGAGACTTGATTAAAATAGTTTAATTTATTAATTTTTGCATTTTACATGCTATGCTTTTTACTTAGTAAAATAGTTTACTTAAGGATTTTTAGTTTTAACTTAGCTTCCACGATTATGAAGTAAGTCCTCAAATTGTGTCAATGGTGAGTAATTTGTTTATTTACTGTAGTTAGAGACAAGCTTGAAATGGTGATCCGTTGAATATTCGTAAAAGGATCCTTCCAAACCAGTTACACAAGTCGTAAGGCACGGATCGAGCTCATCATAATCAGTAGAATGTTAAGGTTAACGTAGTTACTTTGTCTAGTATTACAAGGTCTTTAGATTAAAGACTGCTCTGGCTGTAAATACAGGTAATTTTTATGATGTTTTCCGATACATATTAATATAGCGAGAAAGAGATAGACGTATATAGAAAAATGACGAGGCGAGAATGACACAGATATAACTGTCGGTGATGTATAGATACAACTCGGTATATTAATATATATCTGTCCCTTTTCACCTCGTCTTTTTTCTATATACATCGGTCTCTATCTCACTATATTAATATAATATGTATATTAATATGCCGTTTGTACATAAAGGAAATTATCTGTAAATACAAGTTATGAGGCATCCTTTGCGATCATGATTTTATATGGAGAGATATAAAAAAAAAAGCAACAGAATCCATAATTTAAACGTCACCTCTTTAAATAAATTTATATTATATCTGTTACTAAGAAAACCATTTGTTTGCTCGGTATTTTGTCTAAGATATAAAGATTTTTCTTTCAATATAGACGCTTAAGTTCACTGGTCCTGAACCAATATCTAATAATAGGAATATTATTTGACATTGTTATATTTGATATGTCACTCTATACATTAAACTATCAGTACGCAGTATTTGTTCTTATGTCTTTGTTTTTTTTTTTCGTGTTTTTATTTACGGTTGTGTAAATCGCGTATATCTTGTCAATATATTTGTAATTTTTAACACGTTAGTTTATTAATTTTTACAATTGACTTTGCTGAATATGCTTTTATTTAATAAACTAAATTATAGTGGAAAAAATGATTACCATGAGCGGGACTTGAACCTACAACCTCGGACTGTTCCGTCGCCCTACCTACTAAGCTATCATATTTCCAGAAAAAATTTTCTCAATGTGAGTTCCACATTTGGTAAACGTGAGAAGGAACTGTGATAGCTCAGTCGGTAGAGTATACTCAAAAATAATTTCTATTCTTTTCTTTGTAGTATATTTATAATACCCTTCCTTGTGGTTCCCTTACAGCGTATTACAGTTATCTCGTTGAAATATAAACTAAAGCTCACGTCGCTCATTCAATTTCCGTTTTTCCTTAATCTTTCTCTCGCTTGGTTACAGTAAGAAATTTAAGATTTTATAAAATTGACAAATAACTGTTTTAGTTAATTTAAGTCATTTATTTATAATTCAAGTCAATTCATTTAAGTATTTTATATGTAGCTGTTACCCGCGACTCGTGGGAGTTTAGAAAATTTTCCCTTTTTGCAAATGTTTTCACTAATGCACAGCGTATTATATGGCCTTCATCGATAAATGTACTATCTAACACAAAAAGAATTTTCCAATTCGAACCAGTAGTTTCTAAGATTAGCGCGTTTAAACAAGAAAACTCTTCAGCTTTATAATATTAGTAGGTATAGAAGTATAGATAATCACTTTTTAGGGTTCCGTACCCAAAGGGTAAAAACAGGAGCATATTACTGAGACTTCGCTGTCCGTCCGTCCGTCTGTCTGTCACCAGGCTGTATCTCAAGAACGGTGATAGCTAGACAGTTGAAATTTTCACAGATGATGTATTATTGCCGCTATAACAACAAATACTAAAAATAAAATAAAATAAATATTTAAGGGTGTCTCCCATACAACAAACATGATTTTTTTACCGTTTCTTGCTCGATACTAATAACGTTGCCTTATGTTGCATAGATAATATTACGGAACCCTTCGTGCGCGAGTCCGACTCGCACTTGACCAATTTTTTTAATATACCAACTTAATCTACGATTACTATGTCATTGAAAACTTATTTCAACGATACTTAGGGATTGTAAAGTTACTGATTTTGCCAGCCAAGAGCTAGACAGTACATAGGTTAAGATGATACCAAGTTCCAGGCGTGCGAAGTCACAAGTAACACCTAGTCTTATGTAAGTAGTAGATAGGATGCGAATAAAGAACACAAGAAGAGAGATTTTAATTCACAAGACATTTTACGCAGACGACATTTAAGCAAAGTTTTAGATTACAAAACTTTGTTATTTAGTGATATTAAAGATAATTGTCTTGGCAATTGTAAACTTTTTGAATTACGAGTATAATCTAATTCAAGAGCGGCAAGCATAACACTGTTTTATAATACCATTTATGAGCTAACAAAGAAACAATTATTTTTTTATATTCTCTAATACTCGCGCGGCTCATTTGTTTAAATCTTTCAACTCACTCACTCTTTACGGATTTTGACGCGTATAATTGTTTTAAATTTTAATCCGGACGTTTCGGAGAATTCCCAGTCACTATAGTGCAGTTTCACCGGTGGCCATGGTGACTACAAAGTCTCTGATCCGAGCTAAAATTCAAAAGAAACATAGGTGTCAAATTCTTTAAAAGTGACTTATTTTTAATTTTTTTTTTTATAAGCTTGGGACAATCATTTGTGTGATATCCATAAATGTCATACAAATGTTTGTACTACGTCTGGGTGTTTTCTATGTATTTACAAAAGAAAAATAGTTTATGTATTTATATCCGTATTCTGGTACCCATAACACAAGCGTAATAAGCTTAGCATGGGACCAGAGGACGTTGTGTGCAATGTCCATGAATATTTATTTATTTATTTATAAGCTTTGTAAAAAAAGTTTATGCAAGAATGTGTATTAGTTTTATAGGAGTTTTATATTTGTTCATATAATATATCTAGTTTATATTGCAATTCATAATTATATTAAAAATATAGCCTAATTTAGATAGGTAGCTGGAGTGACCAGCCTGAAAAACCCCAACAGAATGCTTTGCGACGAGGTGCCCAGTCGGCCGGAGCGTCCTATTTGGAAATGAACCAGTAGATTATAAATGAACCTTGGCCAGTATGACTAAGTTTAACATCTAGGCCATCATCGACTTAAAATGACTAACACATCCATCAATAAGCCGTGAATTGAATTTTAAGACCACTATAACTATCGTCTCGCCAGCCCTAGACGCCTTTAGCCCACTGCTGGGCACGTGTTGGCATAGGAATTAGTTTCGAGTTTTCCGTCTCTCACGCTTTATTTGCGTGTTACCTTAGCCGACCCTTGCACCCTCGAGAGGAAGTGGGGAGGTGACACTTGTTTAATAATCCTTCACCACACTGATACAAATAGCTATGTAACGTCGTTAATAACTGTATTTTATTTGAAAATTTAAGAACACGAACTCAATCATTGATCACAGCAGGATGCTATGCGTATTTCTATATTTCTTCTTCTATAATAGAATCTGTCAGCACGCAAGCAACATTTATCATTATAAAATACACCTCATAGGTACAAATATTATTGAACCAAGAAATGTGTAAGCATTTGCATCTACAAAATTTGCAATAAAATCAATATTATATCAAATTTATGTTTTAATTTTTATTAATTCTGAACATATAAAATTTTATTCAAAGTCTAAGTCAAATCGTTCTCACGTACCGTATTATGCATATAGCTTATTACAAAAAAGGTAAATAAAACATCATTATTACCTACATAGTAACCCCTGAAACGCAGGTATTCGTAACCAATATTGAAAATTACTTTTTATAGATGTGAATATTGATTAAGTATTGAAGAAAAAAATGATTAAATAATTTGCTTAGTGCAAAAACTAAAAAAAAAAACGCTTTTCACATTAATATGACTACTGCAAGTGGTTGAAAATCACTATCAAAGATTCCCTTACATAGATTAATACATTGACAGATGCGTAGTAAGCTGATAAAAACGGGGTATTAGGTCACGTTGTATATTCTCGTAGTGTTACAATTATATAAAATTCCAAAATAACTAAAATAAAGCATGGTAATATGGTCCTTTTTCCATTTCGGTAAATTATTTACTACTAGATCAACTCATAAAATATGTGAAGCTATTTGGACGAATGTTGGTTACCGGAGAGTGACATTTACATGAAACTTTTAAAATTAAATGTAATGCCAAGGGTCATGTTTACATTACATATGTAGATGTTATTATGTTCTTTATGTTTTCTATGTATTATAAGTATGTATTTACAAAAGAAAAGTAGTATATGTAGTATATCCGTATTCTGGTACCCTTATCACAAGCATAATAAGCTTAGCATGGGACCAGAGGACGTTGTGTGAAATGTCCATGAATATTTATATTTATTTATTTATATCTAAACACTGCTTTGTCTAAATTCTGAATGTGAGTTTCTAAATTTCACAGTAATTGTGACTTGTAGGTGCTAAATCCAATTACCTTATCGTTTTAGTCATTACATTAGTATGGATATCATATTATGGTTGTACGTACATGCAGAGGTGTATTTTGCAAATCAGCGCCCTTTGCTATTTGATGTGACGGCCCAGGCCAATTTAATTAGCCACCCTATAAATTAACAGAGATAGAGCCAAATTTTAAACTTGAAGTCTCTCGCTGCCCTTCTTAGGCTAGCTGCCCCGGGCCATGACCCCTATGACCCTAGGCTAAATACGCCTCTGCGTATATGGTGAAGAGTTAAGAGTACAATTGTCACCAGCGTATTCCCTTCCCAGGGTGTCGTAAAAGCCAGTTCAGGCATATTGTACACAGATAACATCCTCTGTGAGAGACAAAGATAAGGACAGTAAAACAGCTAACATAGCTATAAACATAACATAACTATGGGTATAATATAATAATATGTTACATATATGACAAGAGACAGCAACAAAACGGACAAAACTTATAACCGAATGGCAACCACGTGATGGAAAAAGGAAAAGAGCAGACAGGCAAAAGGAAGATTTAAAAAGTAGAAGGTGTTAGATTAGGAAAACTAGAGACAAAAGTAAATGGGAGCAGTTGGATGAGGTCTCTGTGTCACAGGACACGCTGCTTACAGAACCTGGGAACCAGGTGTGTTAGTTTGTAAAAATAAATATTTGTATTATTTTGACCTCTATTTGTTTTTAGCAATAAAGGGTTAATAGTGTAGACTTTGTCACGATACCATATATGGAAGTAGTATTACAATTTGTATTCACATTAGTTCGTATCTCATAACCTAAATATCATTCTCATAAAACATAATTTACTAATATAATTAATTTTAATGAAACTTTTGCTCCACTTTATAAACGATTCATTCGTCAATGATAAAACAAATAATAAAAGCGTTATAGGGGAGAACTGTGTATAAACTTTATCTTGTTTATTGCTGCCACTGTTTGTTGGGCGAGCTTATTCAACATTGTTGTTTGTCAATATTGGACGTTTATTTGGAAATTGGAATCACTACTTCGGTATTTCATTATGTTGTAAAAGCCGTTCACTGCCTAAGTCCTATTTTACCTATCTTTTCGTTAGTGTATTAACTAATTTTTGTTTATTTTAGGGCCTAAATTAAATCAATTATTCCATCCATCAGTCTTTCTCTGTCCACTGCTAGACTAGAGGCCTACGCCTCTCCCATAAAGCACCACAACGAGCCTATTAACGTATTAACGCCAAGCAATTATTGTTGGTGAGTAATAAAAGCTCAGATCTAAATGACGATCCATCTTCCAATATAAGAAATTCAAAACTTTTCAATATTTCTCAATTGAGTTAGAACTAGTCCTTACAACATAGAAAATACTAGCGTAGGTGTACCAATGTCAGATGGAAAGATTTTTATATAGCAGTCATATTATTCTGACTACTATCTCTCTTTCTATCTACTGAGATTATTGACAACATAGTTTCATATTTGTTGTAAAAATAAAAGCGATTTTAAAAATTACGAATTTAACCTACACGATATATATCTAACTCCATAATGCTGACTGCTGTACTGTTTAATTCTATTATTATATTTAAAAGCACACCAAACAGCAAGCTGAACTGTTATTTTTAATTAACCTAAACTTATTAAATTTTATAATAATTCCTTTTTGTATAAGAATTAATTAAAGTGTGAAAAAGTTATTACAAAACCGTTAAAAGTGTTTTAATGTAAACGAACTGGAGCACTTTTCCATTTAATGTGAAAGACCTCTTACATAAGGAATATAGAATCCCTTTAATATGTTAATTTCTAATCCTGAATAATTAACGCTGGGAGTCTGAGACAGAATGCTTTGTGAAATTTGAGATTACGACGTTGTTAAACTTATTTCGTGTCTCGTTAGCGAATAAACCTTCATTGTACGAAATTGTCATGGCAATAATACGAAAAACGATTATTGACACAACAGAAATCAAACGATTAAAATTGATTTTAAATATATCAGTGATCAAGATCATTAGAGTTTTTTTATTATCTTTACTTATTATAAAACAAAGTCATTATTTTTGTATGTATGTCCCTATGTAAGCTTATATCTTTAAAAGTACGCCAAGGATTTTGAGGCGGCTTTTTATTTAGATAGAGTGCTTCAAGAGGATGTCTTTTTTGAATAATTTGTTAGGGATTGGTTTCTAAATTAAACACATACGAAGTTGCGGGAAACGGCTAGTAAATAATAGAAAATAATTTAATCATGGCGATGGCATACGAATACAAGTATCATAATCCCATCTGCTCATTATCTGCCTCAGGGTTATAATAGAGCTGTAATAATAGGAGTTAACATCAACTGTTAGAGGCAGCAAACTGGATACTGAACCCTACCAGTGATCAGTGTGGTATATAGACCAAAATTCCTCCCCAAGAAGACCGATGAATGACATTGCTAGAAAAAAAGAATCAACTGTATTTCCACTACACAAATTGAAAGCTGAACGAAATATGTAAATAGCAAAGGATTCACATAAATTCACAGAAACTGTAGCAGCACAAATCAAACAAACTGAGATTCAGAAACTTTGTGATTTGTGTTTTCTTAGCAGACCCTTATATCAATGGATTGTCGTGAATAAATTTCAAAGAACTCATTAGTCCTAAGACAACAGTTTGTACTTCCTATCTCATTTCAAATCTTCTAAAAACACTGGCATTTGAAATTTTACTTTAAGATTTTTGGAATTTCTTTCTTTTTAAAATTCAATAATGTGTTTTAAAGATAGAACTATATAATAAGATATAAGAACTATATAATCAAAACAGAAAGTGTTGTATCAAGGTATATCTTATTCTCAGGGCTTAGGTATAGTGTCAGCAACGAAACGAATAACATAAAGTTTTGTGATTAAATATTTACATAATCACTATATATAATTTTTTTTTCTTTTTCTCCGCCTTGCCCTGCCGGGCCATGATGGTTGCCTTGACCTGGCGAGGGGTGGCCCCGCTAAACGGGGCCCGGCCTAACGGCGGGAGCATTAGGTCCCCCCATCATGTTTGGCGCGGCGGGTCTCTGGATACCGGCCCGCCGCGCGCGATCTCCTCTTCGGGGGGGTGTACCAACTATTGCGCGCCGGCGACCCCTGCCCGGGAACCTGCGGGGTGGCAAAGCTTCGCCAGCGCGTTCGCGCTCCCGCAGGGCCTCTCTCTTTGCCGCCATCACCTCCTTAGCGAAGGAGGCGACGGCGACCTAACACTGTTTGCTCTCGGCCATGGACGAAACCACGACCGAGAGCGACAAGTCCTGACCCAGCACACTGACGAGCTCAGCGCGCTGGGCATCCCAGGCCGTGCATACGGCGAGGGTGTGTTCTGCCGTATCCACGGCCCCACTTCCACAATTGCGGCAGACGGGATCCGACTCGATGCCAACCACCTCCCACAGGTACTTGGCGAAACAGCCGTGACTTGTGAGGAGCTGGGTAAGGTGATACGTCGGATCCCGATGCCTCGCCTCAACCCAGTCCCTCAAGACTGGGTGGACCGCCTCGGCGAGCCGTCTGCTCGCACTATAATATATAAATGCGATCGATGTTAATTATTAATTAGATTGATTTTTTTTAGCTTGGGGCCAGAGGACGTTGTGTGAAATATGAATTTTTTTTATTTTTTTTTTTATAAACTATTACTAATAGTAAAGTGTTATTACCACTTACCCAGACGGTAGTACATATTTTATCTATGCTAATTTATTATAAAGCTGAAGAGTTTGTTGTTTGTTTGTTGGAGCCCGCTAATCTCGGGAACTACTGGTTTGAATTAAAAAAATCCTTTGTCTCTTGGATAGTTCATTTATCGAGGGAGGCTATATAATATTAGTGTCAAATGTTACAAAAACGGGAAAAAAAATCTCAATTCGCGGGTGACAGCTATTTACTATATGATTTTACCTGATTTATCTGATCAAAGGTTTTTTAAAGTAATAAATTAACTCTTTATTTTTCATGAATATTTCTTTTTATTGCTATCATTTGAGACAAATCGGACATTAAAACTAGCAAAATATGGAAATTTTCCGAGGAATTATTTAGAGAGAGAGAGATTTATTTAAAATATTATAAAGCTGAAGAGTTTGTTTGTTTGTTTGAACGCGCTATTCTCAAGAACCACGGGCCCGATTAAGAAAATTCTTTCAGTGTTGTATAGTACATTTAATGAAGATGGCTATAGGCTCTAAAACATCACGCTACGACTAATAGGAGCGAGGCAGTAGTGAAAAATGTTGCAAAAACGGGGAATTTTTCTAAATTCCACACGTACGAAGTCGCGGGCAACAGCTAGTTTATTTAATAAGAAATAATTTACGTACCTACATAAAATATTATAGATACGTTATGTCTTATCAATAGTGTAGACACGAATTTAATTTCGACCCTCTGGCCTAATATAATATTCAGAGGCCGAACTGTAAATTTATACGTTTGATGCATTCATAATCTTTCAGTACAATCTTGAGATCAAAACATTTCAATGGTTTAGCGATTTGTTATTTATATTATTATAAGTCTCGTGGTTGAGTGATTCCTGTAATGGACTGCCGTTGACGAAGTTGCGGGTTCGATTCCTGCATGGAATAATCATTTGTGTGATATTCATAAATGTCATACAAATATTTGTACTGCGTCTGGGTGTTTTATAAAAATAATTTGAATGTTATTCTGTAAAAATATTGTTATATTCTACGTAATGAAAGTTTTGTATGAATAAAATTAAGCCTTCGTACGTATGTAGGTACGCCTTTAACCCTAGCCTAACGCCTATTTACTGCAGCAAATTAGATTTTATTTGAGTTTACTTAAAATTTTATCGATGGAAGTATTGCATTTTAATTAACTTGATTTACTTCTCTATTAGCTCTTAATTAATTTAAAATCTTAATACAAAAACTTCGAAAATTGCAAACATATTTTTGTTAGGAAATTAAACGCAAAGTACATAGGTACTAGTATTATAAAAAGCAATTGCAAAGGTGAGAACAACTTAGATAAAACACAGCACATGAAAACCCTTTTAAGAGAAACTTCATTTAATTTAGCCTTGCAATTTATAACGTAACAAAATTGTACAAGGATTTACAGATGCTTTAATATTTTTTACAAAAAATACCGTGTTGAAACTTTAAGATGAACAACGAAGTTCTTGGAAATGAGCCCATTTAAGGCAAATACTTGTATGATACACATATTTGTAATACATCTGTCGCTCTCTTTGTTCAACCGATGGTGGTAACACTTGTATTTTTAAAGATAGGTATAGCTCACATAGGGACATACATATAAAAATGGCGACTCTGTTTTATAATAAGTAAGGATTCCACGGACAGTAATCGGAGTAATAAATCTAGCTAGATATATGCTATACAACATAATATACTTACATTGTATTTTCCGTTCATACAGTATGAGTTAAAAAAGTACACAAATCACGTATTGCGTAAATATCAACTAAGAGTTCTAGGACACGGAGTTCTAACACGGATGAAAAATCGCAATTTCAAATTTCATCTTTGGGTATATAATATATCTCTGTATCGGAAATAGCAACTAGCAATAAAGGCTAGCTACGGCTAAGACTAATAAGTTATCTGTGAAACTATAACGTAATTCAGTTACTTCGCTTTGAGGTGTTCGATTAAGTTAGGTGTTCCCTGTACCCCTAAGCAGTTTGAAGTAGAAGTATCTACTTCAAATGTTCCTGATTCTCTTTGGTAATTTCAATTTAGCACATAAAACTTTATAATATATTTATGAAACTTGGTATGAGTTTTCATGTATTCAAATCTGGTTTCACGTCTGCTGTGATAGAGGCTTGGGGCTAATCGACGAAGAAGGATTATGTTTTGAGATCACCTAACTTTAAAGATGAATTTATTAACGAGTTACAGAATTTAAACATAACATATTAATAACACAAGCATAAAAATATAGCTTACTCTGGGACCAGAGGACGTTATGTTAAATATTCATAAATATTTATTTTATATTACTTAGAAATATTATATTACCGGCTAACACTCACTGTTTTGGGATCGATAATGTCGACCCAGGTCGCCCGCAGTGCACGCCGGAAGGTCGCAAACGCCGCTGCGCACTCGTCCTGAAGATGAGCATCGGATATGCTCGAAACATGGGTCGACATCATCGATCCCAAAATAGTGAGTGTCAGCCGGTAATATAATATTTCTAATTTATGACTCAAATTGACGAAAATTTTATTAATTTATATAACTGGTACAGAATAACGTGGTTTTAATGAGTTCCGTGAATATTTGAAAAAATATAAATATTAAATCTAATCCAGGCGATTCCTGGTAGGAACAAACTATACAGTTTTGATGTTATTTTAAGGTATAGCAATTTTAGTATAATATAGGTGCTACAATTGCTAATTGTACACAGTAGAGATTTAGACAAAGACACAGAACTTTAAAATAATATGCCAGTTTTTAGTTATTTTCTCATGCAATATTATTCAAATAACGTACCTACATAATACAATTAACACTTACAATAAAAATACAATTCACAATTTAACGCTTTTTAAATACCAACATGAGACAGACCTAATAAAATGTATAGTGTAATCTTGGTAACCACCATAGGCTGGAGAACAGCCAAATTACACAACTTTTTTATTCGTCGATATAATATGTAAAGAATACTTTGTTTTAATTTACCCATTTTGGCACATTTCAGCGGAACTGTGGATCATTTGTATTATGGAAACAAATAATATGATCCAAGGAGCCAATAAAGAAATCACTAGACGCGACTTACTATTATACAATTCGTCAATTATATTTGGCGAAAACATCCTACCTTGTGAAACAAATCCTACTAATATTACAAATGTGAAAGTTTGTGAGTATGGATGTTTGGATTTTTGTTACTCTTTCATGCAAAAGTTACTGAATGGGGTTAATTGAACTTTATAATAATATAGTTTAGACATCAGAATAACATATAGGCTACTTTTTATCCCGAAAAAATGTATTCGTGGGATAATAAAAAAACGAACAGATTTTTTATCCTTTTCACTGCAGGTAACACAGCGGGGCATAGCTACATAGTTTAAAATATTTAGATTTGTTTTCTAACAAAAATGATAAATTACATCATTACTGAACAATATTTTAAAGAGATAATCGTACTCATTGCTCATTAGAAAATATTCTGTCGCTGTTAGTCTGCTAAGATCTCGCTATGCAACAAATTTAATTGCAAGTATACTAAGCTTTTTTATACGCTTAGGATAGAGAACAGAGCTATCCACAACAGGAAGACACAAAGCTATACTAGTAAACCGTACGGGCTTCATACGGTAATATGTTCCCAAGCATCAAGGTGCTTAAGATCTTTTATAGAACATATTTACCGTGTGAAGCCGGAATAAGGAAGAGTAAAAAAACTGGGCTGTATAATAATTTAATTCTGGTGAAACTGCAAGCGTTTAGTTAATTTGCATAAAAATGTAATTTATAATCTCATTAGACTGTCTTTACCGTTCAATAATTTTCACCTTTTGATAGGGTTGAGACCCTAGCGCTGAGACCTCGCTATTCGTCACTCCGTCCCGCTGTCACCAAGCTGTATCACGTGAACGGGTGAAGGCTAGTTATTTGAAATTTTCGCACATGATGTGTTTCTGTTAACGCTCTAATAAAATAATAAAAATCTGATTGAAATTAAAGGGAGCTCCCAAATATTACAATTTATTTATTTTGTTGAGCTTATATTGATGTAATTGTTAGGGCATGATATAATGACAGTTACATTATTATTTTGATGACTTGCCTATCAAGTCCAATCGCTCGACGATCTGATGACCGTTGGGGAGGTTCTAGAGTGGCGATCACGGACCGGACGACGCAGCGTAGGGCAACCTACAACGAGGTGGAGCGACAATATTGTGAGGTCGCGGGGGGCATTGGATGCAAGTGGCGCAGGATCGCGCGTGACGGAGAAAAGCTGATAGATGGTACGAGAACCTTCGTGCACAAGTCCAACTCGTACTTGGCCAATTTTCAATTGATTTATTCTATTAAGGTCAACTTTCAAAAACGTTACAAAACGCTATTCAATGGACTCACTTTAACGTAGACAGGATTTTTACTTGCAATCGCTGTTCGTCGACTGTTGATTAATTGCGTCGAACTCGAGTTGTCTCTATCTGAAGTGATTGATTATGGCACTGTAATTTGTATCTTGATTGATGTGCGTAATTTAATTAGTGTTGTTATTACTTTATAGCTTTTCTAATTAGCTATTGTTAAAAAATAAACTCTTATATAAACTGAACAACTTGATTGGACCGGACTAGGTTGTTCACATTTTTTTCCTTCTTTTAACATGTTTATATTAGTTCGGAACGTATCTATCAACGTATTATTCTATGTAACGGAATCTTTGAAAGTGATTTTCACCCACTTACAGTAGTCAGCTCGATCTGAAATTTTGCCGAGATAATAAGAGCCATTTCACAAAATGATTACGCTCGAGTTTAGGTAATGTAATGTGATTTTATATGAGATTAACAAAAAGTTATACATTTTATTTAGTCTAATGAAATTATTAAACTAGGTAAACAGAAAATTGTCAACTGACAATAGTATGTGTTTGTTTTTACTAACATAAAAAAATCACATATTATTGTCGGTTAACAAAATAAATGCTTACGTTATATGAATATTTGGCGTAAAGGCATTGATCTTGCCTTTCTATCTATGATAATTATAACGTTTCCTTTTTTTGACAACAATATACACAATCCTTGCAATTTGAGCCCCCATTGCTAAAACTAATAAAACAAAAATATATATTTATTCTACAAATTCACACATTATACTTGATTATAAACCAAACTTTACCTTATGAAAAATTGTCATAAGACCGACAGGAAAGTTATACCTTTAGGAGGGTTCTGAGTATAAATGTGGAAGGAAAAAAATCTAGAGAAAGACCTAAGAAAAGATGGAAAGATGGTGTGAAAGAGGACATGAAAGAAAGAGCAGTTAACACAGACATGACGGCTGATAGAAGACTATGGAAGAAAAAGACATGTTGCCCCGACCCCAAATAATGGGATAAGGGCAGGAGGATGATTTACCTTATGAAAAAAATACAAAGTGAATCAATAATATGTGGTTGCAGTACAATATTACCTTTACTGTACAACGCGCGACGCGGGAAAAAGAGACACAAGTCCTTCGTCGACGGGAGCTCGCGCCATAGTAAGTCGAAGCAATAGCCACTTGTGTATCGTAATTTATTGGAATTTCGATTGAAGTTTTATCAATATTTGGACAAAAAAAATGCAAGAATTTCCAGTATTACTGTAGAAATGGGTTCTCTAATGAACGTAGTTTATTTTGGAATAATTTTATTTCCATAATTACTGTGTATTTAAACCAAAAATCACGATAAAATTGCAACGTTAACATCAAAAATTGGCCTATTGGTTTATTGCTTTACTAAATAATGGTAATACTATTCAATAATCTGTTACATTAAAGGACGATTAAAATATACTCGTATATTATGTCCAATGCGTTATGTATTTTTTGAAAAACTTAATTTATAAGTATTTTTGTTTGAAATACGTCTCTGAAATCATCTCTGCGGTGGTTTTTCAATAAAATGGTTGTGGGTAATTGATTACTATAGATCAAACAAGTCATTTTTAGTAAATGTGCTTCATTAAACGTCAACACGAAACCTTTGCCAATTTTTTGTTCATATTCAATAACTTCTAGGTGTTACAGACTATGGTGATTTAGGAGCCCAAAATATTAGAAATTCGTGCGAAAACGTGAAATGGCTCTTAAGTACCGATAACAATGCAATAAAAAAAAATATTCAAAATTATCAAGCGTCTTTTTAGTTTTTAAATTAAGTAGATTATTATTAAAAAACATGGACTTAAAATACATTGAAATAGATTTACATCAAGGTAGTAGAAATTAAAATAAGAACAATATTTAGTTAACGTATAACTTTAGTGAAAAGCACAAAATTAAATATTTTTAACCGTAATTATTTACAAATCTCAAAGACCGTGTTTTAACACGAATGACAAATAAGAAGGATAAATGATTTAGCTTTGGGTTTAATTTGTTTTATAAATAGCAAAGCAGACAGGCGTTATTAGCGATAAAATTTTAAGGAATTAATCAAGTATAATTTATTATGGTTGTGTGAAACGTTGTGTGAAATGTATATGAATATTTATTTATTTATGGTTATTTCAATATCTGATATTATTTATTTTCTATCACTTGGTTAGACAGATTTTTTTAAATATATTTTTGTTGAAAATATTTATTTTTACTTTATTTGGTACTTAATAGACTAATCTGTACTGTAGGAGCTTTTTTTATTTCTCTATCAGCTTTACCGTGCCATAGTTAAGGCACTAGGCACCCGAGTGCCTTAACATGACCTACGGGGTAATGTAACGGTGGCCCCTAGATTTTAGGAGTGGGATTTAAAAAAATATTTTGGACATGAATCCCGTTTGGTTAGGTTTATACAACCTCTAAATTTGAATACGTTTTATACTTTTATGCAGGAAAATTTACCAATAATTATGCTAATGAGTTTAGTTGACGCTATTAATGTTGCCAGTTTAATTAAAAATTACCCAAACTGACCCAGAATAATTTGATGTTATTATTACAAGGTAGGTTTTGATTACAACAATTTCATGCACCATACACTCTTATGACACTGGTTACAGAACAACGGTGCCACTTTTAAAGCCAAATCTGTTGCATACGATGGAAAATTAGTAAAATTACATTGTTCATTTAAGCGCATAAAAAATGTATGTGTACGCGCGTAACTTATCATTCCTTTTTAGGGTTCCGTACCCAAAGGGTAAAAACGGAACCCTATTACTGAGACTTCGCTGTCCGTCCGTCCGTCCGTCTGTCACCAGGCTGTATCTCAAGAACGGTGATAGCTAGAGAGTTGAAATTTTCACAGATGATGTATTTCTATTGCCGCTATAACAACAAATACTAAAAATAAAATAAAATAAATATTTAAGGGGGGCTCCCATACAACAAACATGATTTTTTTACCGTTTCTTGCTCGATACTAATAACGTTGCCTTATGTTGCATAGATAATGGTACGGAACCCTTCGTGCGCGAGTCCGACTCGCACTTGACCAATTTTTTTATTTACTTAGTTGTTAGCAAGTTTATTTTTCAATTAACTTCATCATTAGTATCTAACAAAATAAAAACTAGAATTAAAAAAAAAATTTACCTTATAAAATAAATTAAAATCATACATGCAAACTAGGCGTTTACTTAACTTAATTATAATATTAGTTTTGACTGTTTGATAAAGTACTTGATTAAAGACGAATAAAATAGTGTACCTGATAAAATAGAATAACAAGAGAAAAGCTTTAAGGGCACCATAAACGGCATATTAATAAATATTAATATAGCGAGAAAGAGACATATATTATGCATAAAAAAGACGAGGCGAGAAAGAGAGATATTTATTAATATATCGAGATGTATCTATACTTCGTCACCGACAGATATATCTGTCTCTTTCTTGCCTCGCATTTTTCCCGTAAACTTTTGTCTCTTTCTCGCTATATTAATATATATTAATATGCCGTTTGTAACCGCCCTTAATTCAATATATTTTTTATGGTATTTAGTAACTGCCGTATATGAACAAAGATATACTCTTACTCTCTTGGTGTAAGAAACAATTTTTGTTGAAACAGCATTCGACGTATATATACATATGTGTATTAAATATAGTGACCACGTGGTGACGGATTAAGAATACAAGTTTCACCACCCCATTTTCTTCCCAGGGTGCTGTAAAAACCAGCTAAGGGATATTGTAAGCACAGAGATAGAAAACTCGAGATTATACCTTATCAAAACGCCTGTTCGGCGTGAAATAGTAGACCATAATCCCTTCCAAAAACGGAGGTTGGTGCCCAACAGTACAGAACTTTAATGTCAGACTGGCTGGACCAGAGAGTTGTCTATTATAATGACAACTCTCTGGGCTGGACAGAGAAAGTAATTGGCACTGTTCATATTTTTTTTAAACTCTTAATCCGAAAACCATTTAGGGGAATAGAGTTTCTGATCATGATCCATTAGTTTTTTTTTTGGAAAATTTGATATATTACCTAACGATTATTTTTCCAGAAAAGCAAATGATCTCTATTTGCCCTTAAAATGAAGGACTTAAATTATTAAGGTGTTCTTAGGGATATACTACTCTATGGTGGAGTTGAAATTGGTTTATTATATCAACTTGGCAAATTTGAAAAGATTGCAATCTGTCTTAAGTCTATCAGGAAAAGGCAATACACAGATCGCGTACAACGATGACGTCACAACATTTAAAATAATATCTATAAGTATTTTTAAAAAATTCTATATGTTGAATATTTTAATAATATTGAAATTAGTTACTTAAAATAGTTTATATTTTCTAAAAGAAATATAAAAACAGCAGGTCAAAAATTATGAACAATCCCAATTATAGCACGATCATGCCTGCAGTAAAAAAAAAAAAACATATATAGAATGTTCATTGTTCAACAGTTTACAAATACTTTGTTGGTACTATTTTATTGGCTACACATTGATTTTCACATCCCTTGTCAACAGTCAATCAAGTTGATTGTTTCCCTGTCAACCCTTTAAAAATACACAAATAGAATTAATTTAATACTTACTGTATATTTACAAAAAAAGTGTATGATATAAAGTGTTTCGGTTTTCTATTTAAATAATTTTACGTAAATGTTAAAAGTGCATTACTTCTGGATGCTTCATTTTACTTTGAACACAATCATAAAATAATGGGATTTTGCTAATTTTACTAATTAGTTTATAAAATTTCTTTGTCGGTTAGTAACTTTTACCTGTTTGTGATTTTGATAAAATTATTACTAACCGACATATTTCATAAACTATTGATAAATATCTTTTTTTTAATGCCAATTCATGAAGCATTTGATGTTCAATTGAAATTCGTTGGAATTATGTAGTTGTGATTAATAGACAATTTTTAAAAAAATTTTCTTTAAAAAATAATACTTGAAACTGCTCTGGTGTAAAGTTGCCAATATGTCGCTTGGTCATTTTTGCCTTTCATGCGTCGATATGTTTATTTATAATCTATAAGACTACAATTTTTTTTAACTAGGAAGTTAAGTGTCCGTTTAAGAACTAAATCAAACCGTTTTTTTAGTATGGCGAAACAACGTTTGCCGGGGCAGCTAGTCTAATATATAAAATTTCCGGTGTCTGATTGTTTGACCAAAAGTGACTTGCCAAAACTACACTTGACAAAAAACGTTTGGCAAAACAATGAATTCGCCTATTGATCATTTTGATCAATAGGCTATTGATCATTGACGGGCCTTGTGGTGGAGTGGTTCAGGTAACGTACTGCCGTTCACGAGGTCACAGGTTCGATTCCTGCTCGGGACAATAATTTGTGTGATCTTTAACACATATCACATTATTCACATATCTTTTCTGTCAAAAATTTTTTGGTCAATCATTAGTGAACCAAAATTTCCATGTCTTCTTCATGTACTCCTCCGAAACGTCTCGACCGATTTTTATGAAAATTTACATGCATATTCAGTAGGTATGAGAATCGGTCAACATCTATTTTTCAAACCTTTTTTTTTAGTATGGCAAAACAACGTTTGCCGGGACAGCTAGTAATTTATAACTTTTTGAACGCATAATCGTAGAATAACGAACTTAATAGAGATAATAGGTAAAATAAATTACACAGCTACAATTCTACTACAATTTCACTAGTATTGTCACAGGTGTAAGAAATTTTATAACTGCGATTATGAATGAAATATATCTATAGAAGTGTGATAAATTACACATTTATTATTGAAGATCGCTTTTATTATGTACAATAATATTTATGACGGGTTATAATGTGACTTATTCATAGTTATGTGTTCAACTTTACGCTTGTTTCTAACTGGCTTCAAAAAAGGAGGAGGTTCTCAATTCGTCTGTATGTTTTGTTTTTTATTTTTTATATGTTTGTTACCTTATAACTTTTTACTGGGCGATGCGATTTTAATGATTATTTATTTATTTCAAAGCTAGTGGTTCCCGTGTGACCAAGTTAGGATCTGATGGTCATCTCCTGAGAAGTCGAGAAAAAGCCTCAAATTTCAAAGGCACATGAAGTCGGTTAGACTTTTTTTTAAAATACTCAATGATCTAAGAGTTGACTTGATTTTATTACCTTGTAGTCGAGTAGATAATAATGTGTATTTATGTAGATTTAAGGTGGAGGTTTTAATTAGCCTTTTGACGGGTGGCATCATGGTTTCAATTTCTGGATATTCCTTTGGTGTAATCGAAGGGTATCACTAAATTATAACTAGGCTTAACTAAATAACTCAATTTAGCTAATTTATTTCATACTCAAGTCATCAAAAGTCACAGGTTTGCATTTTTTATAGTTATTCATTTTTTCTAATAACATTTAGAGTTAATTAAAAGATATTCATTTCTTCCACTAAAACACGAAAATGGCTTTATTTTTGGATCGAGTTAAAATATGAGAATGTTATCACTAAATTATAACTAGGCTTAATTTATTTCATACTCAAGTGATCAGAAGTCGTAGGTTTGCATTTTTTATAGAACTATTCATTTTTTCTAATAACATTTAGAGTTAATTTAAAGATATTCATTTCTTGCACTAAAACACGAAAAAAGGCTTTATTTTTGGATTGAGTTAAGATATGAGAATGTTTGTTAGATCAAAAGATGCGGTACATTTTGGGCTTCACGAAAATGGTAAAAGCTCAATTTAGCCAAAATGTGAGTTATTTAGTTCTTCCATTATACCGACGATATACTCTTTATCTATAATATAACGTAAAATCTATTAAAATCGGTTTAACTTTCGCGAAAAGAAAACGGAAGTACGAAACGTCTTTTTTCAAAGAATTTGTAGATAAAATCCGCTTTATCTACGAGTATATTTGTCCCTTTCAGCGCGGCGCTCAGAAATAGGGATAGCAATACCTAAGGCAAATACCTAAATGAGGAGTACAATACCCTCTTAAGGTTGGCAAAAGTCAGCAGAAGCGGTAACATTTAATAAGAGAGAAACCGACGGACTTTATGGACATTTACAGACTGCTTTCTATATTGCTTCTATAGAGCTATTTGGGATTAAACCATTTACCGATACAGTGCTGGGAATAGTTCTATAAAAAAATAAATATTTATGGACATTTTACACAGCGTCCTCTGGTCCCTTACTAACTATAGATACCAATAGAAATTTCACAAAGGTGACGTAGAAATAAAGGCTTCGTATTTATACAAAAACAACTAGTAATGAAATATTTTAACTATGTATGTATTAATCTATTTAACGGAATCTTTTTATGTAATTTTCACCTACTTGCGAAAATTCTACTGATGTAAAATTTTGCATAAATATTAAGGAATCGGTCCTTAATATTTATGCAAAATTTGACAATGCAATAATTTTAAAAACAATTTAGGCTTTTCATGCGTGTCTTTTAGTTGTTGAACTAAACACATTATTTTAATGGTATAATTGAGGTATCAGTACGCTCCAGGATACATCTAAAATATTGGCTAAAATAAAAAAAAATGTGCTCAGCTTCATCCATATGAATATTAAGCTTTTTAAAGTCACAACAATCCTGGAAAATGTGAGCTCTTAACAAATATGAATATATCAGCAATATAACGCAAATATAGGCCCTCTTTACAGTAAATGTGATTAAAATGTTAGGGCCGGGCGATGAATATTGTACATACGGTGATTTAATTCAGTTCAATTAAATAATTATTAATTTACATCGTTAGAAGCGTGCAAATTATCAAGAACAAGGCTATAAAATTAAGAATACCTATGTATTTAAGTTATTGTACTACGCCTTGTTATAAAACAAAGTCATTATTTTTGTATGTATGTCGCTATGTGAGCGTATATCTTTAAAATTACGCAACGGATTTTGATGCAGTTTCTATAATGGAGTGGTTCCAGAGGATGGCTTTCTTGTACAATTTAGTACGAAGTTGTAGGCAACAGCTAGTTATATTATATGATTGTCTGATGTATACAATACTGTGTCATCATGATTGGACAGCGCGGTACAGTAGACTATAATATCTCCCAAAGTGGAAGTGGGACGTAGAGAGAGAGAGAGAGATAGAAAATTTGTTTGTTTTACGTGATTTAAGTACCAAATTTATATAGAAAGAAAAATATACAGACATAAAGATAGACAAAAAAACAGAAAGACTGTCCGACCGTAAGGTAATCCTATAAGAGTTCCTCTTTAAATAAAAATACGTTTTACGGATTTAGACGCGTATATTTGTTTTAAATTTTGGCCCGACGTTTCGGAGACTTTGCAGTCACCATGGTCACCGTGTGAAAATTTAAAACAAATACACTCGTCTAAATCCGTAAAATGTAGTTTTATTTAAACAAATGAGTTGCGCAATTGTTAGAGAGTTCCTCTTTTCTACAAAACCCTAAAATCACGTACACACGGTGAAATAAAGCCTAAGTTTCTAAAGTAAATGTCCTCAGAGGATGTAACAGGGCGTTCGCTTCTCAGATTGATATTATAAAGTTTTCTTTAACGCAATCTACATAAAAAATGAGGCAAGGGTTTGCGTTGACCGTCTGGTATATTAAAACTTTTTGAACTATTAATTTTGGTAACATACAAAATTTATTTAGCCTTGACAGTTGATCTACTAAACTCAAAGCTTTTATATAATAATAAATAAATAAATATTTATGGACATTTCACACAACGACCTCTGGTCAAAAGCTAAGCTTATATGCTTGTATTGTCGGTACCAAAATACGGATATACTACACTACTTTTCTTTTGTAAATACATACATATAATACATAATAAACACCCAGACGCAGTACAGACATTTGTATGACATTTATAAATATCACACAAATGATTGTCCCAAGCGGGAATCGAACCCGTGACCTCGTGAATGGCAGTCCGTTGCATGAACCACTCCACCACGAAGCCCGTATATATATTTGTTAAGAGGATACCAAAATAGCTTCGTGCATTTTTCTATGTACGAAGTTTTCATTGTTTCTTTAGATTGAATGGCTAGAGCTCTAATTTTTAAGTATATGTTTTTTCAATATATGATCTAGGATCGCATAAACTCAGAAACGCGATTGAAAAAAGTTTTCTTGATAGAAAATCTTGGCGAAACAACCTCTCTAATTTTTTATTTTTTTCATTTGTCGTTCTATTATCGCGTATTAACTAATGAAATAACTTTAAAAACATAGGTAACTATTATGTATAGAAACACGTAAATCAGAATTAAAATATATTTAGTAGATTTTGAGTAAATAGGAAAAGTATCCCTAATTCTTCATTTTCTGTGCCTACTGCCTGTGTTAATATGTACGTGTCGGCGATGATATACGATAATATTGATGTAGGCCCTTAAGTAGTTAGAAATAACGTTTGTTGCATACTAAATATTATGTATACTAATATTAAAAAGCTAAAGAGTTTGTTTGTTCAAACGTACTAATCATAGGAACTTGTGGTCTGATTTGAAAAATTCCTCCTCGGGCCTCGTGGTGGAGTGGTTCATATAACGGACTGCCGATCATGAGGTCTCGGGTTCGATTCCCGGTCAGGACAATAATTTGTGTGATGTTTTTAATTGTCATACAAATGTTTGTACTGCGTCTGGGTGTTTACTATGTATTATAAGTATGTATTTACAAAAGAAAAGTAGTATAATATGTATTATATCTGTATTCTGGTACCCATAACACAAGCAATATAAGCTTAGCTTGGGACCAGAGGACGTTGTGTGAAATGTCCATGAATATTTATTATATTTATTATTATTCGCTTAATTTTGTATAGTACATTTTTCAGGTAGGTTATTTTATAGAGTAGGTCTACCTAGTACGTCAATCTAAACAAGTTTGACGACCACTTTACCTACATATTTCAGACGATTAATCGTGACAAAATTTCCTATAAAAACCTACCTCAAAAAAACAGAATAGTAAATCAGCCCCACTTTTATATATAGAAAACCCACTCATCCTATTTTTATAATGTAACTTATCTTATAGCAAACGAACCGTAAGAATAGCTATAAAAATTTTGATTAAATAATAATTAACTTTACGTTTAAATTAGATGCATATGGATAAAAAATAATAGTTTAAAAAAACTAAAAAACACGCTTTATTTAATCGAATTATTGCATTGTCATCCGTCTTTGACAGCTGTGCAAAATTTGAATAGAATCTGACCGTTTAAAGTGGGTCAAAATAGCGTCCAAAGGAGTCGGTTACAAACATAAAAACAAACATACAAACAAACATACAAACAAACATACAAACAAACATACATACAAACAAACATACAAGTGAAGCTAATATAAAGCGTGTAAAAATACGAATTAAACTCAGAGGAATACGAAATACAACACTTCTTTGATGTAGTAGATATATGTAGACATAGAGATAACCAAATTACAGTAAAATTTACATTTTTATAAAACAAAGACACAAAAAAGCTTTTTTGCAACATATCTAGGACCTTTGGATTATTATGGCTCTCAATAGAATGGGAAGAGATTTCATCATAGTCTCAAGGGAACGTATTATTAAGTACCGACGATTTTCTTTTCTGAAATGCTGAGGTTAGAAGCATCGTAGAGTTCTGAGCTTTTATTTCCGGGGAACCAAAAGGTTTCCTTGTATTTTTTCTTATCAGAATAGTTTTTATAGGCTGATTTTATAGCAGGAATATACAAGGCAGGCACAATAATGAAATTAGGTACATGCAAAATATTTCCTCGTCGTATTAATCCATCTATCAATGCAGGTGTTTAAACCGACTATGGTATATAAAAAAAATAAACATGGACACTTCACACAAAGTCCTTTGATCCCAAACTAAGCTTATATGCTTGTGTTATGGGTACCAGAATACGGATATACTACATATACTACTTTTCTTTTGTAAATACATACTTATAATACATAGAAACACCCAGACGCAGAACAAACATTTGTATGACATTTATAAAGATCACACAAATTATTGTCCCGAGCGGAAATCGATCCCGCGACCGCGTGAGAGGCAGTCCGTTACATGAACCACTAAACCACGCAGCCCGTCTGCAACGAATATAAGAACGAGGAGAAGCATTCTTTCGAAAGACATTGCTTCGATCGCGTTAAGCAACGGCTCTGTCAAATCGGTATACAGTTAATATCTGCCATATGATTCGGAAATCTTGAATTAATGCCCTGTGCCAACACGCCTGGTCAGCGCATCACAGTTGACAGAATCTCACCCAAAGTGGATGCGCAACAGTGGAAAGTTAGAGATAATAGGTTAGAGAGAGAGAGAGAGACATACCTTTATAAATTTTTCTTCTTTACTTAACTCTATGTTACTTACTTATATTTTTCTTCAATATATGCCTATTATTCCTTATGGGTTCCTTCTATATATAATATATATATTCTTATATATTATGGGTGTTCCCGTGTTCCTATGTATTATAAGTATTTACAAAAAAAAAGTATATGTATTCCATCCGTATTCTGGTACCCATAACACAAACATATAAGCTTAGCTTGGGACCAGAGGACGTTGTGTGAAATGTCCATCAATATTTATTTATTTATTTATTATTCTAAAAGACCATAAAGACATGGGTTGAGTACAGGTAACATAGTACTAAGATCTGATTTTCTTGCATAAGTAATCCCTTATGACAATACACTATAGCAGTTGTTATTTGCTTATTCCATAGAATTGTGTCGGTCCTCGGTTACTCCCTAGAGTCTGCAAGATTGACTGGGATTTCCGACTATATACATAGTGATGAAAACCAAACACATAATAATATATACATTACTTTCTAATAATAATTTCAAACAATAAAAAATATGTTTTACTAAAATTTTAAATTAATATTAATTTATTTTAATTTAATTTCGGTATTTATTTTAACTTTAAATTTTAATTTTATTTAACTTAGACGTGTAACATAATATATTCATACAGAAGATATTATGTTCTTTATCATGTAAAACTTGAAAGAAACTTTATTAGACTTCTCTAGCTAAAAATGTAAATATCTATTCTAAAGCCCGGGTTCCACCGCGAGCGGAACGGACCCATTAATGACTTCGTTAAACTCGCAAACGCAAACTGCATACTTGTATTTCCACCAACAAATAGTCGGACGGAAAGAGCCGAGCGTGTAGAAAGAGTAGAAATGAGCTCGCTCAGTTCTAGGGAGCACCAACTCTTCGTTGGTGGAAACTCAAACCTATTTAATTAAAAAGGAGTCCGTTCCGCCTAACCATTTTCCGCACATTACCCTTTCGCAGTGGAAACCGGGTTTTATTCTGATTTTTAAATGTAAAGCATCCAAAAACGATATTACATATAATTTTTTTAAAGTTAGCTCCTGTACTTTAAGAATCTAGTTACTTAAGTACCTAGTAAAACAAATGTTCGCTTAATTCTCAGCCCAACGAGTACTGTAGGATAATTTTATATAACGACAAATTTATTAAATAAGGCTTACGCATTTTTATTCAGAACTTTCCAGAAAGTTTTTGTTTTTACTGTTATTTCATGTGATTATGATAATTTATGACAACAAAAGTTTTACAACGTTACTATAAATTATGAAAACATTAACATATTTGAATAGTATAATGTACAAAAGTTATTGTCTTGCATTGATGGCAATAAAACAGTTTGATTGGTAACGGTCAATAAATCAATATCTTGTTATGTATTCAGTGACGAAAAGCTTACTAATATAATTTATTTTAGTTTTCCGCGACATTATACGCGTGGAATTTAGTAAATTTTCCCGGTTTTGCAACATTTTTCATGCTTCGCTCCTATTGGTCGCAGCGTGATGTTATATAGCCTATAGCCTTCCTCGATAAATGTACTATCCAACACTGAAAGAATATTTCAAATCGGCCGAGTGGTTCCTGAGATTAGCGCGTTCAAACAAACAAGTTTGAACACGCTAATCTCAGGAACCACAAACTCTTCAGCTTTATAATATTTTTTATTATTTTTTTATTTATAATAAATAAATAAATAAATATTCATGGACATTTCACACAACGTCCTCTGGTCCTAAGCTAAGCTTGTATGCTTGTGTTATGGGTACCAGAATACGGATATACTACATATACTACTTTTCTTTTGTAAATAAATACTTATAATACATAGAAACACCTAGATGCAGTACAAACATTTGTATGACAATTAGAAATATCACACAAATGTATGTCCCGAGCGGGAATCGAACCCGCGACCTCTTGATCGGCAGTCCGCTACATAAACCACTCGACCACGAGGCTCGTCAATTATTATTATATATTTATTTATTTATATTAGTATAGATATAGATGCGAAAACACATACACGATTTGGTACTAAGATTTATTGTCGCTTTTATTCTCATTTGAATTCCTGTAGAAAAGCAGTGTTCGCGCGTGATAATCAAATAACTGGAAGTTGAACACGCCAAGATTGTGTTATCGTTAGTATCAAATTAGAAGTTGGGAGTCTCTATGGTGTAATTATCGTCCTTTACCAATATCTTTACATTATTTTGCTCAAAATTTTAGTCAAGTAATACCACTGGGTAAAGAAGGCTACTATCGATTTGAAGTAAGTATGTAATCTCTTTGTATTATTGCTGTCTAGACTTTCATCAAATTCGTATTAAAAAATGTATTAAAACAAGACTATTGAATCTGAATACAAATAAATAATGTACAAAAATATTTCAATTTGTATGCTGGTACTGATTTCTCACATCAAATAAATTTTAATCCCAATCAAAATAATATTCTTGAGGGTGTTGGAGTATATCAGATTTATTATCTAACGATGCGGGTTCTCCTTTAAACTTTGCGTTATTAAACTCTATGAGAGTTTTATAAAATCTATGATAACGTATTAATTTGGTTCGTGATTCTTTATAATCTTTTTTAAAAGTTTCTTTGTACAATTTATAGTAATCATCTGTATGGTCTAAGTCATAAAGTTTCATTTTATTAATTGGCTTTTGTTTCTGATGCATTTCGTAAAGGGCATCAATTTCTTCTACATTAGGTATGTAATCGTCTGAAACAAAAAAAAAGTTAAGTGTGAGGCAATCTCGCATCAGAATAACTCTAGATAATAGAAATAACCTCTTTGTTGGCTTTGATAACCAAGCCTAAGTAATTTTTTAACAATTCTCTTGCAGAAATTGGCCTAGGGCGACAATTTTGAGAGGTTCTTGACTAAATTAATATGAATTTAAAAACTAAACATTATTTTGATCACTTTGTTTTTGCGCTTCTGACTGAGTATTCAGTTTACTTGATACCAATATATTTCATAAGCTATATTATAGTGGAAATAATTATCACCATGAGCGGAACTTGAACCCACTACTTCGGAATACCGTTCCGTCGCTCTACCGACTGAGCTATCATGATTCCTGCAAATGTTAACCAAATCTTCCACTACAATTTTAAACATCTCATCGATGTTTTTGTACAACGCCATCTATCGAGTGGTTTGCACTCGATCGATCGATCGTTTCGTATTCTTTACAGAACACAATTGGACTGAAATAATGACGGTAGATGTATTTCTACATTAATTTACTAATATATTAGTTTACTAGCTGGCCCGGCAAACGATGTTTTGCCACACCAAAAAAAAGTAAAAAAAAAAAAAATTTACTATAAACCTCACGGAGCCCGAGAACTTTCCAACGAATGCAAAACCGTGGAAATCGGTTCGTGCGTTCTGGAGTTATAGCGTTATATATAGAAGATATATATACGCTCACATAGGGACGTACATACAAAAATAAAGGCTTTGTTTTATAATAAGCAAAAATTTCATTTTTTGCAGGGCGTTGAAATGAAAAGTACCTCAAACCAATTTAAGAACAAGTCAATGTAAGACAACACTTCTTAATGAACCTTGATTTTCGTTTCAGATGATTTAACAAAGGCAAGATTTTCTTCATAAAATGTAATTATAAAAACCTTCAAAAAAACCTAAAGTAGTGAAAACAAGGCAATCTATACCTGCAGACGACGTGTTAATTAGACACAGCCCATGTTAATTAATTAAATTCCTTTTTGCGTTAGTAAAATTTGCTACATAATTAACAACATTACTCAATATTATACCTCTTCGTTATTTTGAAAATATAATATTCAGATATTATAATCTATTTAAAAAAAAATATCTTTATAAATTTATAAAATAAATTCATATTCATAGACATTACACACAACGTCCTCTGGTCCCAAGCTAAGCTTATATGTTTGTGTTATGGGTACCAGAATACGGATATAATACATATACTACTTCTCTTTTGTAAATACATACTTATAATACATAGAAACACTAAAACACCCAGACGTAGTACAAACATTTGTATGACATTTATGAATATCTCACTTTATCTTTACTTATTATAAAAACAAAGTCGTTATTTTTGTATGTATGTCCCTATGTGAGCTTATATCTTCAAAACTACGAAACGGATTATGATGCGATTTCTTTTCATAGATAGAGTGGTTCAAGAGGATGGCTTTTTTGTATAATTTGTGAAGGGTTTTTTTTATTTACAACTAGCTGTTGCCCACGACTCCGTACGCGTGGAATTTAGAAAACGTTTCCGTTTTTGCAACATTTTACACTACTGCTTCGCTCCTATTGGTCGCAGCGTGATGTAATATATTTTTCTAATCGGACCAGAAGTTCCTGAGATTAGCGCGTTCAAACAAACAAACTCTGCAGCTTTATAATCTTCTTATATATAAAATTCACGTGTCACAGTGTTAGTTACCGTACTCCTCCAAAACGGCTTGACCGATTTTCACGAAATTTTACATGCGTATTCAGTATGTCTGAGAATCGGCCAACATCTATTTTTCAAACCTTTTTTTTTTTAGTATGGTAAAACAACGTTTGCCGGGTCAGATAGTCTATCTAATACATAAAATTCACGTGTCACAGTGTTAGTTACCGTACTCCTCCGAAATGGCTTGACCGATTTTTATGAAATTTTACATGCATATTCAGCAGGTCTGAGAATCGGCTACTATCTATTTTTCAAATCTCTATTTTTTCTCATTTTCTGAGGGTTATTAAAAAAAATAGTTTTCTGATATCATATCGGTATACTTACTTCTAAATATGGGATTCCATAATATATCTACCTATTCCAATATTCCGTATAATTAAAAATATCTAAATGTACAAAAATATTCACCGATAATAGCGTAAAGATTTTTATTAATTTAGATATTTTATAATTTCGTATTTATTGGAATATGTATAAATAGAGAACAATAAATAATAATAAATATAAATAGAATACAATAAACAGAAAATGGTATCCCTTTATGTAGAATAAGTAATTCCCACAATAGATGGTACTTACCATAAAATAGAATTTATAATAGACTAACTATGCTCCGCGGTGTTACCCGCGGTAAAAAGGATAAAAAAATCTGTTCGTTGTTTACTATCCCACGAGAAAGTAGCATTCTTTCGAGATAAAAAGAAGCCTATATGTTATTATTGTACAGTTTTATTAAAATCTCATCTGTATTTTTGCGTGAAAGAGTAACATCATCCAAACAGCCATACTCACAAACTTTCACATTTAAAATATTATTAGGATATACAAAAGTAAAAGTATAATTACAAACAGAGTCTGTTTAGAAAGTTCATTATATTTAATTAAGAAGCATAATAATTATTATAAAAGGGTCCTATAATATTCGATATTAAAGAGCAACGATTATATCTGTGCCTGGTATGAATATTTTGTATCGTAGAGTCTGTAAAATCAGGTTATGTATACTAATATGCAAAAGCTGAAGAGTTTTTCAACATTGAAAATAGTTTACTCTGCTCTGGTGCTTTTTTCTATTTTGACCTATTGCATAACAGTATGGGGTTCGGCAGGGAAATGTTTAATACTCAAATTGGAAAAAGCTCAAAGAGCTGTACTTAAAGTTATGGCTCGTAAACCAATTCGATTTCCCACTAATTAAATTTATGACCTTTGTAAAATACCTCCTGTAAGACATGCATACATCATAAATACCATTATTCGCAAGCACTCTGAGCTCAAATTTAATCCAAACACTATTAAACATAAGCGACGATCTGATAGAGTATGTCAAATAGAACTGTCAATAGTAAGACAACAATACCATTTCATTAGCCCCATTTTGTACAATAAAATCAATAAAATTCTTAAAATTTACCCACTCAACTCAAAAGAATGCAAGACAAGATTTGTGACCCACAAATGAATGGCTGCTGGGTTTCTCTTATGATGATCTGGAGGATCTTATTAAAATCTAGGCAATTGCATTTACAAGGTACCTACCTAGCACTTAGTTAACAAATATAAAGTATTAATTTGCTGTTCCCGCTGTGGTTTCGCGATATTACTCATCACTCACACTCACACACACACTCACACACACACACAAATACTCATAAAAATAATAATATTATTTTGTTTAATGCATGATTGTAGTTGGAACGCTGTCTCATCTCCCGGAGGTGGGCGCTAATAGTTACGACACAGTTTATAACTAATGTTACTATTATCGAACACAATGTTAATGTTAATTTGTTATTTTGTTCCAATAAATATATTTTTTATAAATATTTATTTATTTTGTGTTGGATAGTCCATTTATGAAGGAAGGCTATATAGGCTTTATAATATCAAGCTACGACCACTAGCAGCGAAGCATTAGTGAAAAATGTTGCAAAAACGGGAAACAGTGGGACATTAATAGGCTTTATAGAGACATGTAAATGAAAATGTTAAGAGAAAGTATACAGGGTGACTTTGCAAGGTGTTGCCAAATTTTTAGGAGCGACTCTGAATCAGTAACTTAATCGATTTACGTAAAGAACAAAAAAAAATTTTTCATTTTAATTATTCCTATCCGCTGTTTAAAAATAGTACGCGTGGATAATTTACTTCATTCATAGAAAAATAGGCACGCACGTCACGATAGTTTCGCAAAAGTTAAACTGCAAGTGTAGTAGTGATTATGATGCGCAAAAATAAGCCTTATGCTTAACAACATAAGGTTCAGGCGCCTGCGCAAGCAAGGGGTAGCGGGAAGCGTAGGCCGACAAATGGAGGGGGGAGTAGCGGCGCCAGCCAGGCGGCGCTTTTGGGTAACTTCCTTGCGAATCAGTAGTGACCGTGATCTAATTGCGTAAGCGCATGCCGCTCTTATCGTGCGCCGCTCTTGTTGTATCGTGTGTGCAGTTGAGTGTTGTTGTGACTTGAGACACCAATCATGGCGCATAATTATTCACATGCCGAACGATATGAGATCGTGCGTTGCTACATACTTAGTGGAGAAAGTTTACGTGGTGCGCAAAGAATTTACCGTAGTGATAGTTTACCCCGTTTACAACGTCGAGGAAAATTTAATCAAAATTTACTGGATTTCGGACAATTCACCACTCCTTCACACGCAATTGGTGGCGGTGGTCATAATCAAATTTCACCAACACTTGAGGATACAGTAATTGAATTTTTTGAGCGAAATCCATGTACTAGCACACGCGAGGCAGCGCGACTTTTTAACGTGGCCCAATACTACGTTTGGAAGCTTTTAAACTCAAATAATTATCACCCATACCATTACCAACGCGTGCAGGACTTACACAACGGTGATGGACCCGCCCGAATACGTTTTTGTGAGTGGTTGCTTGCGAACAATAACAATAACATACTGTGGACGGACGAAGCATTGTTTACGCGCGTTAGAATTTACAACAGTAAAAATGAACATTATTGGGCTCTAAGTAATCCTCATGTTATCAAAAGTAGTTACCCCCAAGTCCGGTTTAGTGTTAATGTTTGGGCCGGCATTATCGGAAATGTGATTGTAGGACCAGTGTTTATTGAAGGATCATTGACCGATGGCGTGTTAATGAAATTGCACCGTATGTGCACTGCATAAGAACTTGTTGGCGCGCTTGTCGTTATGTGGTCTGCATAAGGTCATTTTTGGCTCTGGTCTCTGGTGAATGACAGCGCACGCGGTGTCTCTTTGTTGAGTTACTTTTAAGGACATTTTGATTAGTTTTTTTTTTTAAAAATACTACGGTTACAAATAGTTACTACAAAGACGTATTTTAGTATTGTTTTATAGAGCTTATTTAAAAAATTTGGCAACACCTTGCAAAGTCACCCTGTACATGTGGCCTGGAAGAAATCGCTTTAAGCGATAGGGCCGCCCATTGTACTTGATTTTTTTTTAGTATAAGTTAATTTTAAGATAATATGTATGGTGTACAATAAAGAATAAATAAATAAATATGTAATTTTAAGTATATATGTAATTTTATTTAAATTACTTTATAGGTACTGTACATATTTTGTTTTTAAATTTTAGTTTTTAATTGTAAATTGTTAAATGTAAAATACAATAAACTTAAAAAAATAAAAAGAGAAAGTAAATGTTGCAACAAATTTAACATTTCTATGAAAATTTTATTCATAGGTTTATTGGACAAAATAACGATATATGTTGTATTAAGTACTTTAGGGTTTTGTCGAAGCTTAATTAAGCTATTAATCTCAAAATCTTACCGAAATCTAAAGTAAATAAATGGAATATAATCACAATTTTCTTTAAAAGGTGTATCTGTTGTGTGAAAGAACCCTTGAGATCGTTCTGTCCATCCCAAAATAGTAATTACTTTGGGTTTCACGATAGATATTTGATGAGTTCGGTCACATAGAAGTATTGAAGTGCGATTTGATAGGTTATTGCGTGTTGTTTTATATATACACAGCTACGTCTATGCTTTTATGTATATGAATACAGTTTTCACGGCCTTTTCACACAAGGTCCCTTGAAATATTCACGGACATTTCGCACAACGTCCTCTGGTCCCAAGCTAAGCTTATATGAAACACCCAGATGCAGTACAAACATTATTATATGATATTAATAAACATCACACAAATGATTGTCCCGAGCGGGAATCAAACCTGCGACCTCGTGAATGGCAGTCCGTTACATGAACCACTAGACCACGAAGCCCGTCAAACTCTAACTATAGTAAGTTGTTGTTTGTGCTAATAGCGTAATACCTCTATTATGTGCGAGCCCATTAAAGTCCCACTGTTGAGCACGGCCCTCCTCCACTTCGGGAGGGATTATGGTCTACTGTGCCGCGCTGACGAAGCGTGTAAGCACAGGGTTTAGTTTCGTGTTTTGCATCGCTTACAGTACCTAGACATTAACTGCTTAAATTGTCCCTTAGTTGGCTATTACATAACCCTGGGAGAAAAATGGGGTGGTGATACATAGGTGTCACCACCCCATTTCTCTCCCAGGGTGTATATAGAATATAGAAGAAAAAAATAGAGAAAAAAATATAGATTTTTAATCCATAACCACACGGACTATATAACATACTACAATACATGTACAATCCTTATGCTTATTAATTTATAAATGCGAAAATCGGAATTAAAAACTAAAATCTTGACGAGCTTAAGTGTTAATGTGTATAACCAAATCATAGTGCGATTTAAAAGAACTGTACAACGCCATCTATCGAGTGATATGGTAAGCTTCTGTTTTTTAAGGTTTAATTTCTAAATTTCACGCGTTCGAAGTCGTGGGCAACAGCTAGTGTTTTTATATAATCAAATACCTATAAATAAATTATTAAAATTATTATTATACTATTAAAATTATTATTATTATTATGACGGGCCTCGTGGTCTAGTGGTTCATATAACGGACTGCCGATCACGAGGTCTCGGGTTCGATTCCCGGTCAGGACAAATATTTGTGTGATGTTTTTAATTGTCATACAAATGTTTGTACTGCGTCTGGGTGTTTACTATGTATTATAAGTATGTATTTACAAAAGAAAAGTAGTATATGTATTATATCCGTATTCTGGTACCCATAACACAAGCATATAAAGCTTAGCTTGGGACCAGAGGACGTTGTGTGAAATTTCCATGAATATTTATTATTATTATTATTAATATATATACGTTTTGTATAGCTCGACTCCAGGTCGGTTTCTTTTTTAAATGGCCAGGTACGGGCTTGTGCCAAGTACTCTGGTTACATAGTTGTAGTTGTATGGTGTGTGTTTGGTACTGTGTTGGGCGTATGAATATAAATTAAAATTATAATTATTAAAATTATTATTATGATAAAACTATAGCACATTATGTGCTATAGTTTTATCATGCTAGACATTTAGTGACAGTAGAAGACACTAGAACTTAGAACCATAACGTGATGATAATAATATGATGTAACTTAGAACTAAAATATGAATAAATATTTACGGACATTTTACATAACGTACTCTTACTCAGGTTCTAAGCTAAGCTTTTGGGCTTATGTTATGGGTACTACAATATGGATACAATGCACATTTTGTTTGTATATTGTTATAATAGATAGAAAACACCTAGATAAACATTTATTGCACAATAAGATATATACCACAATGTACAAACTGCATAAATATTAAGTCAATATTATTATTTCAATTACGTCGTTGCGAGCAAATAGCTTGTATTTATGTTTATAAAATAACTCCTATAATTATAACAAAATATGTATGTATCAAAATTTGTCCTTGATTCGGAGAGAAACAAGAACAATAGGATTGTTATGATACGACATGACAGCGAGAAAATGGCTTCTAGCCGAGACTGGCGCCGACACTTCTATGTTCGTATTATTTCTATCAATAGATAATAATGTTAGTGCTAAAAATATGTTATAAATTAAATAGTTGAAAATTTTTTTTTCATTGACTAGATTTATAGGTAAATTGAGAACGATACCATCATATTGATGTCGCAAAGTCAGCAGAGCTGTGAGGTTGATGCCTTTTACGTCCATTTGTGGACATATACTTCCCTAATAGAACGCCAGTAAGTTTAGTCCCGTGTCCTTTGCATCTCGCTGCTCCCAGCGTATTTGATGATATCATCGCTCTACATCGGTGGCCGCCCTACGCTGCGTAGGTATAATTAGTTTACAATGCAATGGTAATTATAACGCTAGTTTTTATAAATTGCAGATAGATTTTATAATTTTATTTATTTTCAATTATCACAGAGTAGGTATTCATACGCATCTTCTTCACTTATTATAAAACACAGTCGTTATTTTTGTATTTATGTCTCTATGTGAGCTTATATCTTCAAAACAACGGATTTTGATGCCGATTTTTTTCGTAGATAGAGTGGTTCAAAGAGATAGTTTATTAGTATAATTTGTTAAGTTGCTTTCTAAATTCCACGTAATTGCGATCAACAGCTAGACTAATATGTTTTTAGTACGTATAATTTAGAAATAAATAGATATGCATGATTAACGGTCTCTCTGGCATTAGTTTACGTTATATATGCTAATACAAATACAGCTAGCTCTTTTGCAGTTATTCGCAAACATTGCACAATAATTAAGCTTTAGCTTGCTTGCATAGAATTCTCCAATGTGCAAGAGATAAATGAAACAGAACGTTTGGTCAAAACATTGCCTAGTATCCAATTTGGCTGGCTACTTGCCTAGATAACTTTATATTAACTAATTTAAAGTTTTCTTTGGCCATTAAACGTATCTATTTCTATATAAATACTTTTTTATATTTATAAAGTACTACCTATACAAAGCAAACTATTGATTTTGCTAAAACGTTACTTCTATTTATGGTACCAAATTTTTATAAATATATTGTGGAAAAAGTGATCCTACAAAACGGACCTTTATAACATACGACCTTGGAACCATTCCGTCTGAACATTGTAGTGAAAATATAGTTGTAACTTGTACGACCACAATGGCTTAATCGGTAGGGCAATAGAACATCATTCTGAGGTTGTAGGCCCACTTTTTTCACTACAATTTAAATTATTACCTAAGTAAAAGCATAGCAAGTCAAATATGAAATTATTAATAAATTACAATAAAATGTGGAATTAACAAAAATATACTGTCATTAAAATCATATAACAGGCTGTGAATTATTGGCCGGAAAGGCGGGCTCATAAAGCTCTATTTAATATAGGTAACGTCCCAAGAGGACGTTGTTGGGCTCTCCCCTACCGAACTGATATTGTTAAACTTTTCTTCAACGTAATCTACATAAAAAATGAGCTGCGGATTCGTGGTGACCCTCTGGTGTATCAAAACCTTTTGAACTATTAATTGTATTTGCATACAAAATAGAATTTGATACGAAAGTTATTTGCCACTAGATCTTAAGTCAACGTTTTACAACTATTAAGATTTAAGTCCATGGCATAGGAACACCGAGGTTGCGTACCGATATGTCTTGAACCAACATTTAGTAATTGCTTTTTCCTTTTTATACAGTTTTTTTTAATATAACAAACAAAGTAAGTTAATTGCAAATCAGTAAATTATCGTAACGTAAATATAATAAATAAATATTCATGGACATTTCACACAACATCCTCTGGTCCCAAGCTAAGCTCATATGCTTGTGTTATGGGTACCAAAATACGGATATAATACATAAACTACTTTTCTTTTTTAAATACATACTTATAATACACAGTAAACATCCAGACGCAGTACAAGCATTTGTATGACAATTAAAAACATCACACAAATAACTGTCCCGAGCAGGAATCGAACCCGCGACCTCGTAAACGGCAGTCCATTACCTAAACGAGTAGACCAAGAGGCCCGTCCGAGTTTTTTTTTAATGTAACAAGCAAAGTAAATTAATTGTAAATCAGTAAATTTTCGTAATGTAAATATCAAAATTTGTACAATACCGGTAATCAGGAACAGAACACAAGCGTTTTTCAAAAAGTTTCAAGTTTTACAATTCGAGTACTATTACTGATTTCTGTACTACGTGATTATTAAGCAAATATAGCTATGAAACATACAGTTGTGACTGTTGTTGAACAAAGACATCGCTGAAACTAAGTCAAAATACACAGTCCTGTTAACCTCTTGTATCCAACAACGACCCGAGACCATAATTAAGTTGTCGCCCCTCTATAATAAATTATATATGGCGGCTGTCCAAAATTGCGTTATCCAAAATATATAAGGGTTATAAGTAATAAGAACCCTATAAATGAAATTATCATAAATGTAAAATTTTATGTGTAGACTTCTGTGTGATTATGGATTAATAATATATATGTCACCAATCCATTTCTCCCCCTAAGCTTTTTAAAAGCCAGCTAAAGAATCTATACAAACATTTTATAGCTGAAGAGTTTGTTTGCTGGGACGCGCTAATCTCAGAAACTAGTACTGGTTCGATTTCAAAAATTCTTTCAGTGTTGGATAGTACATTCATCTAGGAAGACTTTAGCTACATAACATTACGCTGCGATCAACAGCAATTTTTTAAATTCCACGCGTACGAATTCGCGGGCAATAGTTAGTATTATACAGGTTGTCCCAAAAGTCGACGGCAAGTCAAAACTACGTTTCTTTTTTTTTGCAATTATTTTAAAAATAAATAACAATTTTTTTATATATTTTTCTGATAACTGTTATGATCTTACCTATCATGCGACTTTCGCTTGACGTCGACTTTTGGGGCAACCTCTATAAGCAGTTAATCAACATCAACTGTGCGAGACGAAAGTGATTTTCAAGTGTTTATAGCGGACTTTCTGAATAATTAACTAGTCATAGAAATATATAGGTATATTTACTTCAGTGCCAAATAGCCACGCCTCCTTGTTACGGAAATTTAGATAAAATTATTAAGACTCATCAATCATTCACTCCCCAAATGCAAGGAGATGATAAATATGCGATAATAATTTTGCTTTCCGTGACATACTTTATAACGTTACTAGCAGTGCCCGCGACTTCGTACGCGTGGAATTAAGAAACGAAAAATTAAATGAACTAACAATAACGCCATTTTACAGCTAATTAGTAAATCGTCAGTGTGGTTCTCTTTTCTTGCACAGTTCTAAAGAAGTAACACACATGGCCCAATGTCATTTTAGTAAATGATATCTCAGAGCTTCATAATGCCTTTTTAGGTCTTTGTACAAACCCTTATACTCTCAATACGGTGTCCGTCTGTCTGTATATCCACTCGTTAATCTTTTTTTTACTCAGCCACGGCTGAAGTTGTTAATTTGAAACTTATACCAAATGTAGATCTATGCGGTCCCTTGCTGCAAAAGATACAATCAATAATTTAGATCTACGCATTCAGAAGATATAACCGAACTACAGCCATTTTTGAGTATTTTCCACTTTCGCTAGGGAATCAAAATTTACAGGTTACTTCCCACTATCCTAGAGACTTGAAATTTGGCATGGTCCAAAATGAATAAATAAAAATACTTCATTATATTAAAGCGTATATAAATAAGAATTTTCCACACAATGTCCTATAGTCCCAAGGTAAGCTTTATATGCTTGTGTTATGGGTACCAGAATACGGATAGAATACATAATTTACTTTTCTTTTGTAAATACATACTTATAATACATAGTAAACACCCACCCTTATAATACCATAAACATGGCTCTTAATTTTTTTATCCGTGAGGACATATAATTCGCTTGCTGATGAATATTTCTTTTTTATTCATATTGATTGAGAAGCTGTTGGTTTGAAATAAATAAATCTCATAAATAAATGAAAAATTAGAATATTTTGTTGTTCTATCTTTATCTTTTAAAGTTTAAGCAGCGTAAGCAAAATAGTTAACTCTTTTAGTTGATTTTTTTCAGAAAAATCCAAATATTTTACGGAACCCTAATTTTTCCAAAATAAAATCTAGCCTATTTTAAGCGCAGATAATGTAGCTTTCAAATGGTGAATGAATTTTAAAAAACGGTCTAGCCGTTTTTGAGCCTATTGACCATACGCCGACGCCGACGCCGACGCCACTGTCGATGCCAACACCTATAAAACTAACTCAGCACCGATACGTCGGGGTTTGAGCAACGTAACGTCCATACGCCGGAGGCGTCGGCGAAGCCGGCGCCGACGACGACGCCGACGCCGAAGCCGATGCCGACGACGACGCCGACGCCGAAGCCGACGCCGACGACGACGCTGACGCCGAAGCCGACGCCGACGACGACGCCGAAGCCGCCGCCGACGCCGACGCCGACGCCGACGTCGTCGCCTGCGTCGCTGTAGATGCCAACGCCTATAAAAACCAACTCAGCACCAATACGTCGGGATTTGAGCAGCGTAACGACCATACGCCGACGCCGACGCCGATGCCAACACCTATATAAACCAACTCAGCATCGATAAGTCGGAATTTGAGCAACGTAACGACCATACGACGGAGGCGTTGGCGAAGCCGGCGCCGACGACGACGCCGAAGCCGACGCCGACGCTGACGCCGACGTCGTCGCCTGCGTCGCTGTAGATGCCAACGCCTATAAAAACCAACTCAGCACCAATACGTCGGAATTTGAGCAGCGTAACGACCATACGACGGAGGCGTCGGCGAAGCCGGCGCCGACGACGACGCCGAAGCCGACGCCGTCGCCAACGTCGTCGCCTGCGTCGCTGTAGATGCCAACGCCTATAAAAACCAACTCAGCACCAATACGTCGGGATTTGAGCAGCGTAACGACCATATGCCGACGATGACGCCGGCGCCTATAAAGACCAACTCAATACTGATCCGTCGGGGATTGAGCAGCGTAACAACCTGTACAATACTGACTTTTACACACACTAAGACGCCGTGACACGTGGTATCTTTATAAATTATTGCATATGTGTTAATCTGATATGTAAGCTATATTATTGCAAAGTTTCACGAAAATCCATCCGTCTTTACGTGAAAGAACAACAAACATCCTTACATTCATACATCCAACCATACATCGAAACAATGGAGTATAGATAGATGACCGGGGAAACGTTCTCGTTGCTCAGCGAACAGTTTAACTTTATTTTATCACGCGTAATTCTTTTTTCGTCATATCTCCGAAGATATTCATTTAAATTGCATGCTGTAAAGAGCAGTTATTATCTATATTAAATGCGTAAGCTAACTAAGGTATTTAATTTGATAAAAAATGTTACTATATACACATAAATAGCTTTTGAAAACATCCTATTGAATTTGATAATTTTGTTGACGTTCTTATGGGTACAGCGGGTTTTCCTTAAAAGATAGACATATGGCCTCGCGGACTTTTTTAAAGATCTATAGGTAAGAAACAATTTCTCCATACATTACTTTGTTGTAACTCACATGGATAAGGCAGCGTTTTCATTTAAAGCTCGCGCGCGTGACTTTTTTCCCCGTTTCTTGCAACATTTTACACTGATGCTTCGCTTCTATTCGTTGCAGCGTGATGTTATATAGCCTATAGCCTTCCTCGATAAATGTACTATCCAACACTGAAAGAATTATTCAAATCGGACCAGAGGTTCCTGAGATTACCGCGTTTAAACAAACAAACAAACAATCAATCAAACAAACAAACAAACTCTTTCGCTTTATAATATTAGTATAGATTAGTATAGATTTGTAACATAAATGTCAAATTATTTATACAAGTACTGATAAAAAATTATTCATTTCATACTTTTACGAATCTCTCTCTCTCTCTCTCTCTCTCTCGCCAGCCAATTTACGTCCCACTGTTTGTCGGGCCTCCTCCTATAACTATACTAGTTTTACCTATAACAAAGAATTATTTTTATTTATTTTTGCTACGACATTCCTAGAAATCAAAAAGTCTTCGGAGCGACATGTTTGTAATTTCAAGTCTTATTTTTAAGCAACAACGGTCGATCATATTCATGTAATTTACTTTGCAAGCTAAAATTCCATATTGATAATTATGTTTTTCTAATTTTTCAATAGTTTATAAATATCATAATAAGAAAACAGGAGGATGAAAGAAGCCAGATGTCAGTTGCCATTCATGATAATAGTTCAAGAACATGGGAAAGATAAAGGATTTAAAGTTAAGAAATTAACCAGATAGTTTTGGAAAAGCTATCGAAATAATTGAGAATGATGAGTTATATTTTTTTTATTTTGTCATTTTGAAATGATAGATTAAATTTTGAAGCCAATTCTGATGCGCCGAAAACTTAACCTAACTTAAAATGGAAACAACTACGGTATTCTAATATATAAAATTCTCCTGTCACGGTGTTTGTAATTATACTCCTCCGAAATGGCTAGACCGATTTTCGTGAAATTTTGTGTACATATCCGTTAGGTCTGAGAAAGGGACAACATCTATTTTTCATCCCCCTAACAATTATGTGGCAAAACAACGTTTGCCGGGTCAGCTAGTATTTTTATAAAAAGGCTATTAATTAAAATCGTTAGTCTTTATTACATAATCTTTATAATAAAAAAGTTCAGTTATCACTGCCGAATTCTGTAGACACAATCGACGACATTAAGTATATTTCTGCACGTAGAATTGTTACAATTGTCTCATAAGACGTAACCTACTTTTTCTGTAGTTTTTGCATGTACCTGTGCCTAATATATCCTAACAAGCCAGATGTTATCGACAAATTAATGGCTCGGTTATGTGAATGTTCGCAAGTATGCGACGTTGATTGATGTTATTTTTTAGTTCACAGTTATAATATTTCTGGTATGTTGTGTGAGATGTTGTGAACGTGTTAAATATTATATAAAAATAATTGAATACAGTATTTAACAAGAAATAAATCAAATAAAGTAAACGATGTACGTAACATTTTTAGAGAGTATTTTAAATCCAATATTTGTTAACTCTGAACCGTCTGTCTTGGCATGGGTACGTAAAGAGGAAGGATAAAGGGCATTTAAGTAAAAAGGTGATGAATATGAATGTCGATGGCCGGAAAAGGAGAGGAAGGCCAAAGAAAAGACGAATGGACTGTGTGAGAGACGATATGAAAGAAAAAAGAGATTGGAAGGAAAAAACTTGTTGTGCTGACCCCAAATAATTTGAGATAAGGGCAGGAAGAAAAAAGAAAATTCGTTATATCTGAATCGTCTTAAACTGTTGACTGTTATTAGTTTATTGCTATTTATTATTGTTAGAGATCGTTGCAAAAATTAATCTTAAAGCGAAGAAAGAACTGCAAACTTTCTATAAAATTGAGAATTCAAGGTCTACGCTTTACAACGAAAAAGTACAATAGTCTGTAAAGTTCTCAACTTTTATTTAATTGTCCTAAATTAAGCACACATTTTACTTGTTTCTTTTTGTCAAACTCTAGTTAAAGTGTCGCTGAATTTTATTGTTAAAAAGATTTCCAGTTTATCATTTTAATTGGTACAACGTAAGAGCGGGCTGTGCCAAAAGCAATTGACGTCAGGCATAAAGTACTTTCCAAAAGTTCGATAAGCGAGTTGCCAAGATTTACTGGCTTTCAAACGCAGATATATTTTTTGTTTAATTAATAACTGATTTATATATATGCAAAGATACGAGTATATATTTGTAAAATACTACACTACGGCATTATCATTCGTGTGGGTATGGATATTAAGAATACAAGTATCACCACTCCTTTACTGTCCCAGGGTGCTGTAAAAGCCAGGTAATAAATATTGTACTAATGATAACATCCTTTGTAAGAGATTGAAAACTTGAAAAGAAACCCTGTGCCAACATGCCTGGTCACCGCAGCACAGTAGACCATAATCTCTCCCAAAGGTGAGGAGGTCCGTGTTAGAAAGGGGACGTTAGTGGGCTGGAGAGATAGAAAGTTTCAAGTGGGAAGCTTCTAGTAAAATGTTCTTTTTTCAACAATTTAACTATATATTGTCAATATATTAATCTTTATCTAGAAAGATTTAGATCTAGAAGTTTAATATTCACTAGTCTATCTTTATGGTCAATTTAAAATTAAAATCAAATGTGGGTAAACCCTGTAACAACTGATCGTAGAGGACACTTTACAGCTCAGTCTCACCCGTGACCACGGTGGCTGCATAGTCTCCGAAACGTCAGGCTAAAATTTAATACAAATACACGCGTCTAAATTCTTAAAAAGAAGTTTTATTTGAATCTAGATGTTTATTTTGTAACTAATAGCGCTCTGTGGCAGAGACTATAGAGCGTCAACTGCTATGATCTAAACTTTTCGGGAAAAAAACGTGATCTATATATCAATAGGGTTGTGAAAGGCTAAAGGTTACCAATGTAGACTTTTTAAGTACAAAATGTTTGGCGCTATACCTGTGTAATGAAAAGCTATTTAAAGTGCAACATTGATATACATGGTTACAGGAAAAGTCATGCTAGATCCGTTAAGAGCGCGGAGTACCCATCATTTCTGACTTATTTCCCTATGAAACACCCTACCCTAAACTTAACCCTATTTGAGATATTCAACTTTTAATTTTTAGGCTAATAATACAAATTTTGTATATTTTGTGTGTCTTATTATTATTATTATTGCATTTTTACATGTGTAATAAGATGCTTCAGAACGTCAATAATTAAATAGAGCATAAGTTAATTGAATAGGCCGCAGTAGACAAGTGAAAGTTAAGAAATTTAAAAAAGTATTAAAAGTTTATTTTTCTTTAAGGGATATCTAAAAAAAATGGTATGGCAGTTGTTCGGCAGATGTGTTTTAAAATATCTACGTTTCATCAGCTATCTAACGAGGTATAACAATGTAGGGTTTTATTTAAATTCATTGAAAAAGACTTAGTTTATAGGCGACGGTGCGTAAGACGGTGCGGTTAAGACGCACCGTGCGAGCGAGACCAATGACGATTTATGTAGGTGTGAATGAAAGAAAAAATGTGTAGAGACCGGTTAGGGCTGGGAATACAACGTGGGATATTGTTTTAGTTGTCAGTCTGCTTTTGTGCTTAGTACATAGTAGATGTGATATCGTTATGCTCTTTTTCTCGACTTGGCTGTGATTCTGGACTATTTCTTCTGATTTGTTACTACTGTGCTTATTAAACGGACTCTGATTTGTACGTGTGATACGGAAGTAATAGATTAACACTAATGAAACGGCCACTAAACATACAGTAACATCCCTTATCATCATTGCCCTGCCTCTTACCCCTTTATTTAGTACAACATGCCTACGTCTCTAATCTGGTATAGAAATCACAAGCTTTAAACTTAGTTTCTAAACCGAGAATGTTAAGTAAAACAACCGTAGAAAAAGGCGAAATTTGTTACAAATTAGGCAACTGGGTAAATCGTAAAGTCATGTTATAATATGTATACAATTCCTTAGATGTATGTAAACATTCCTCTTGAGGTATAAACAAAATTAATAAAGCTAACATGAGAAAAGACAGAATGCCTGTGGCTTTATCCGAAGGTTAATTAAACACGCTTCTCATTCCCCGAGAGAGGGGATTCAACTAAACACATATTCAGCCGGTCTACATACTAAGAACTGTACGTTGCCAACATAGCTTAGAATATTTCAGTGCTTATGTAAATGTGGGACGTGGATAAAAATTACAAATTTTACGTTACATAATATATATACACTGAATTTTACGTTACATAATATATATACTTATATTTGAAGCTACACAGTAAATTTTGTAATTTGTAATTAACAAACGGATAAGTATGACGTGTTTAAATCTTTACTTATTATAAAACAAAGTCGTTATTTTTGTATGTATGTTATAGATAGATTGGTTCAAATGTATGCTTTATTTGTACCATTTGTTAAGGTTTGGTTTTTAAATTCCACGAGTACGAAGTTGTGGGTTCTGTTGCGGGAAGTTTGTACAATTATGTTTTAAAAAAAGTGACCATTTTTCAGTGAGATGCTTGCTTTCTCTCTCTCTCTCCAGGCGATTAACGTTTCAGTTTTTAGCACGGCGCTTTTCCACTACTGACTGACGAGTTATGTTGGCAGAGGGTTCATTTTAGAGATTTCCGTCTCTCACTGAGGATGTTATCTGTGTACAATATTCCTTAGCTGGCTTTTACAGCACTCTGGGAAAGAAAACGAACGGTGCGACTTGTATTCTTAATTCGTCATCACATGGACAAAATTGATTAAGACGATACCAAAATAGCTTCGTGCATTTTTCTATGTACGAAGTTTTCATTGTTTCTTTAGATTGAATGGCTAGAGCTCTAATTTTTAAGTATATGTTTTTTCAATATATGATCTAGGATCGCATCAACTCAGAAACACGATTGAATAAAGTTTTCTCGATAGAAAATCTTGGCGAAACAACCTCTCAATTTTTTTATTTTTTTCATTTGTCGGTCTATTATCGCGTATTAACTAATGAAATAACTTTAAAAACATAAGTAACTGTTATATATAGAAACACGTAAATCAGAATTAAAATATATTTAGTAGATTTTGAGTAAATAGGAAAAGTATCCCTAATTCTTCATTTTCTGTGCCTACTGGATGTGTTAATATGTACGTGTCGGCGATGATATACGATAATATTGATGTAGGCCCTTAATTTGAGATGCTATCCTATTAATAGTATTTCCATAAAATACTGATCCCACAATGATAACACGATTTTACTTCAAAAATATTTTCTTTGGATATTTTTTCATATCGTGTCATAAGATTGGGTATAAGAATGTATTAAGAAACTTATGCATAAGAATTATAATGGAAAGCTATACGCTATTTACTGGTATTAAAATAAAGGGTGATTTTTTAAGAGATAACTGACAGCCAGCACTTTAGTTATGGCGTCCGATTGTCATCTGCGATAGTGAAAAGTTTTCAGTAAACTCTGCCATTTCATCATGGAAAGATTTACAAACGAGTAACGATTGCAAATTGTTGAAATTTAAGTACTATGCGTGCTCAAAAATTGGACCTCTGTTATTCAACCAATAACCACCTAGAAAATTTTACGTGTTGATTTGGATTTGAAAACCTATAAAATTCTAATTCTTCAAGAATTGATGCCGAATGACCTACGACGTCAAATTTTTGGTGAATGGACCTTGGAACATACGAAATGCATGAAAATACGCTGCTTTATAAAAAATTGTGTTTAGCAATGATTTAACGCCTCTTGAATATTTTTTGTGGGGTTATGTACTCGTAAAGTCGTTATACTTAGTTGACGAGCGTAGTGGTTGAGTGGTTTATGTAACGGACTGCCGATCAAGAGGTCGCGGGTTCGATTTCCGCTCGGGACAATCATTTGTGTGATTTTTCTAATTGTCATACAAATGTTTGTACTGCGTCTGGGTGTTTCTATGTATTATAAGTATGTATTTACAAAAGAAAAGTAGTATATGTATTCTATCCGTATTCTGGTACCCATAACACAAGCATATAAGCTTAGCTTGGGGCCAGTGGACGTTGTGTGAAATGTCCATGAATATTTATTTATTTATTTATTATGTATATAGGCCGAACACGATTGAAGCCTTATGGAAAAAACATTACACGCGTAATTTGTGGAATACAGGCCGAAATGCTTGAAAAAGTTACGCAAAGTTACACCTTCCGGATGAAACACTTGAAAGGGAGTCGCGGACAAAATTTATATTTTATATTTAAAATATAAATGGCAACAGACAAGTTATCGATGCTAATAAAAAAATACATGATGCAAATTGAGCGTTTATTTCTATTTTTAAAAATACAACGCTTAAAAAACACACTTTATGTATTTCAAAGGTTAGTTATCCGTGAGATATTTTCAGTCACTATATTTTCTTCTGCGATATCTACTATCTCTTTTGTTTTGTTTATTTTGTTTACGTGCTATTAATGCTTTGAATTCATCTGTACCAGGCAATGCAAGTCTAAAACTGTAAGTACGATATTTATTTACTCAAATCAAATAAAGAAATAAATTTTTCTATTTTTTTATTAAAAAAAAATAAGAGGATGGATGGCACTTTTCCATTTCTTTTCAGTTTTTCCAGCCTATTAACGTCCCACTGTTGGGCACAAGCCTCCTGCAGATATCCTCCGCACCTGGTCTACTTTTCCACGCTAACCAATCGTGTTAGTTAGGCGATTAGTTTTAAGTTTCCCATCTCTCACAAGGAATATTATCTGCTTATTTCATTAACTCTTAGCTGCCTCTTACAGCACCCTAAAAATGGGATATTGACACTTCTCTTATTAATCTGTCACTACACTTTCTCTCCTCCCTCTCTCTCCAGCCCATTAATGTCGCACTATTAGGCACGAGCCTCCTTCACTTTGGGAGGGATTACGGTCTACTGTGCCTCGCTGATTATTATTATTTTGACCTGGCGTGTTGGCACAGGGTTTATTTTCGAGATTTTCGTTTCTCGCGAAAGATTTTATCTATGTAAAATATCGTTTAGCTGGCTTTTACAGCACAGAAAGAAAAGGGGTGGTGACACCTGTATTTTTAATCCGTCACCACACGGACATCACTACAAAGATAAATCTAATTTATAGAATAATTATTACTTACCTACTATGAGGTCTTTGATTTATATGTAAGTGAGTTTTCAATTCCTGATCAGGTTTTATTACCTTAGTGGTTTTTAAAAATAATGATTGTCTTTCATCCTCAGACCAATCAGCATATTTATTTGGTACATGCTGCACAGTTGAATACTTATTAATGTTATTGATTTCTCTCAATGTACGTACAAAATTAAGGTACCTATCGTAATAATCACTATCACTCTTGAATATTCAATTGTTTCATAATAAAATTTTTGTAAATATTTTTTTCATTTGTCAAATCGAATAAAACTTGACTTTTTCACTAATAACAAAACGGTTGAGATAGAAATATAGATAATTACAAATATTGTAGAAAATGTATTAGTTTCCATATCCAACGCTAGAAATTATTTGTTTTAATGCCACTGTGTTGTAAGTATCAAATTGAAATTACACGGTGCATAATTGTTTATCTACTAAAATGAAAAACAAGATGTGAAATTTCATTTTCCACGCATCAAAGATTATTTCCAAACAGGCAGTATAACAATTGCCATGCTTGAAATAGAATCAACATTACACTATTTTTAAATCATGTCTATGTCATGTGTATCATGTTCTCAGACCTACCCGATATGTACACACACAATAATCGTTAACCTTAGTTATAGTCGAGAATTTATTAATCTTATATATAAAATTCACGTGTCACAGTGTTAGCTACCGTACTCCTCCGAAACGGCTTGACCGATTTTTATGAAATTTTACATGCATATTCAGTAGGTCTGAGAATCAGCCAACATCTATTTTTCAAATCTTTTTTTTAGTATGGCAAAACAACTTTTGCCGGGACAGCTAGTCTAATATATAAAATTCACGTGTCACAGTGTTAGTTACCGTACTCCTCCGAAACGGCTCGACCGATTTTTATGAAATTTTACATGCATATTCAGTAGGTCTGAGAATCGGCCAACATCTATTTTTCAAATCTTTTTTTTTAGTATATTTAACTTTTTTTGGTTTTAGATTGTCTTTAGACGACAGATGATAAAAACAAATGTGAAGAAAAAAAGAGAAAACTAGAATTTTATTTTTACGTATAAACTGTATGTAAGTATGCAAGTGAAACTACGGGGCACAGCTAGCTTTTGTATTAGATTTTGATTTGTGCATTATTCTGAATATTGTGAGTATTACAAGAATATATTCATGTAATATTTCTCTAAAATATAGCGGTAAATCTCCTTCAACTAAACCAAGCTTTTGTAAGCTTACAGCTGCATAGAATATAACAAAAGCTATACACATGATAATACTCGCATTTCACATCATATTATATTCAAGACGCAGATAGAGACAAACTCGGATATGTAAACTAGATGCAGTTTACCGAAATACCCCAGTGTTTTGCTGATTCAAATGTTATATTTTATATGATGTTCTATTCTCCAAATGAAGACAGAACATAGAATTTCTTAAATCCTTACATTTAGATTAAATATTATATTCTGTTCGTCATGTAAGGCAATAGCAGAGTATTGCTGCATATCGGTCTACCTTAATTCACGACAAAACACACAGAGGACTGTGTGTTTTGTACTAATGTACTTGTTTGTACTAATGTGTTTTGTAATAATGTAAAAAAATACTGAATGAAACACATTAATCCTTACTTATATATAAAGGTGAAAGTGAGTTTGTTTGTTTGTTTGTTTGTTCGTTTGTGACGCTTTCACTCAAAATCTTCGGAATGAAATTGCACGAATATTGGTATACAGATAATTTATAGTCCTGGAAGTAAAATAGGCAATATATTCTTTCGCCACAAACTCTGTACGAGATAATAAAAGCAAATATTTGTGAAATACGGTAACGAAATAATAGTTCAGCCATGTTGTTATTTTACAGTTGTCATAGCAATTCTTAGAAGCCGTCAACTTTTTATTTTTTTTAATTTGGCCACGAAGGTTTTATTCCCAGACTGACACATGCGATTGGCGCGGAAGTTCCATTTTCTTTTTTTTTATTATACCCTTACTAGACAATTAATATGAGTATACGCTTGTTATTAGACTCTCTCTTTCTCAAGTCGATTGTTATCCCACTGTTGGGCACGGGCCTCTTCTCTTTTGGTAATAACAAATTTGTGGACATGTCTATTTAGCCTGGTGAATTTAATTTAGATTTCCACTTAGGGAGGGATTTCTGTTTACTGTACCGCGCTGATCAGGCATGTTAGCATAGAGTATAGTTTCGGGTTTTCCTGTGTACAATATTCCTTAGCTGGATTTTACAGCACCCTGGGGAGGAAATGGGATGGTAACACTTGTATTCCTAATACGTTACCAGACGGACTCACTTAATTTATCATAACTGTTTTTATTTCTTTTGCTTACTAAGATTACTAGAAAGAATTCTTATTTCTACATCTAATCAGGGTAAAATAAATAGTACTATCTGTCTATCTATCTAACGTGTAAGAGAAATTAGGATGAACTAGCGCATTAAACAGTAATCTACAATCCAACAAAGCTTCCTATTCCAAGAGTCCTATTAATCATTTTGGTAAATGTTAGCCGCGTAATTCTTTGATCAATTCCTCGAATTATTGGGCTAGTATGGGCTTGTTCGGTACCAATTTAGATTCGACGTATCGATTAGTACGAATAACTTTCGACTTTACGTACAATGGTAAGTAGGGAAGCTTAATTTGTTTCTAAATAGACGTTATTAGGCTACTCGCTGTAAATAGGGTCCGGTTTTATTTTTTGGTACAATATCCTAATGAAAATAAATCGCCTAATTTTATTTAAGCGCATAACTGCTCAACGAGTGCACCAGGTTAGTAAATGATTTCTTTTTGCTGTTTTAATTTCATGTCAAATTTTCAAAAATAAAATAAAGTGTACGAAGTACACCGGGTCAAAACACCAAAAATACTATTCTTTACTATTCTTAAAGCCAGTGGCTAGAAAGATAAACAAACAAAAAAATTGGTCAAGTGCGAGTCGGACTCGCGCACGAAGGGTTCCGTACCATTATCTATGCAACATAAGGCACGTTATTATTAAATGAGAAAACAACACACACAATACTTAATTAATCACGTTTGTTGTATGAGAGCAAGAAACGATAAAAAAATCATGTTTGTTGTATGGGAGCCCCCCTTAAATATTTATTTTAAGCTATTGCATAGCTTCTATCCGAAACTATACGAAAAAAAACCTCACGCTCCCCACTCCGACGGGCACGGAGGTGTGGCTTGAAGGCCGTGCATTGTCTAACGTCGTTTCTTTTCGGCAGTCTTCGACACGGTGTTTGTGTGTTGAAATATCACGCTTGTCTCTTTAGTTCAGCAACCCGCCTCTAGGTGGCATTTCTATGATTTTGTTTCTTTTATTTTTTTTTAAATACGGCATAAATAAAATAACTAAATAATTATAGTTTCATATGTTGATAAAAAATGCTATGTAATAGCTTTACCGCGGCAGTCCCCGAGTGCCACATTATTTTATTTTTAGTATTTGTTGTTATAGCGGCAATAGAAATACATCATCTGTGAAAATTTCAACTCTCTAGCTATCACCGTTCTTGAGATACAGCCTGGTGACAGACGGACGGACGGACAGCGAAGTCTCAGTAATAGGGTCCGTTTTACCCTTTGGGTACGGAACCCTAAAAAACTATTCATGATAACAATTGAAAAAATTGATTATTATTTGTAAACTTGATTTCTCTTATTATCAATATGAGAAGAAGAGACATTTAGATATTAGAGAACCTATGAGAATCTTATTTATAATACACATAAATATCTTACAAATCTAAGCTATGTCCGTAAAAATTGTTCAAAATAGTTAACATAAAATAATTCAGGGAGGCACTTTTTACAAACAAACTGGCAACACTAAATGACGCACGAGGTTAGATCCTGATAAATACATTTGAGGATTATCCTTTGCAATATGAGAACAATTTCATATGTGACAAGAGCCTGCTATGACAAATACTGTAATGAATGCTATGCTATTTATTTCCTTTCCTTTAAGCTTTTAACACATCTAAGCCTCTTAAAAGCAAACTAGTCACTGGATGTTACGAACATGTTGCAAATTTTAATGTAGAACCTAACCAGTTATGTCTAATATTTGGAAAGGTTTTGATATATAGATCGAATTGAAAGGATTCAAATCAAATTTTTAAAGTACGTGTGCTTCCGTTTGAAAATACCATTTAGTTCCAAAAACTACTATGAGCTTTTTAAAAAGTTTCATTTGCTTCCACTGGTCGAACGCAAAAATATCGCAGACGTCTGTTTTGTTCTAAAAATTGCGTGCAACAATATTGACTGTCCAGAGTTGTTAGGTAAGTTAAAGTTAAATGCACCCGTTAAGAGGATACCAAAATAGCTTCGTGCATTTTGCTACGTACGAAGTTTCCATTGTTTCTTTAGATTGAATGGCTAGAGCTCTAATTTTTAAGTATATGTTTTTTCAATATATGATCTAGGATCGCATAAACTCAGAAACGCAATTGAAAAAAGTTTTCTCGATAGAAAATCTTAGCGAAACAACCTCTCTCATTTTTTATTTTTTTCATTTATCGGTCTATTATCGCGTATTAATTAATGAAATAACTTTGAAAACATAAGTAACTATTATATATAGAAACACGTAAATCAGAATTAAAATATATTTAGTAGATTTTGAGTAAACAAAAGAAATATCCCTAATTCTTCATTTTCTATACCTACTAACTGTGTTAATATGTACATGTCGACGATAATATTGATGTAGGCCCTTAAACTTTACCGGTATAATTTACCACTTGGAGTCTCCAAAAGCAACACTAACTATAGACAAAACTCTTTTATTATCCGCGCGAGCAATAGAGCGTACGATACCAAACGTTGCTCCACACAAAAATATGGACTTCGTACTTCCGTTTTTTCTTCGTGGATATTGCTTCGAGAGGAACGAATTTTTGTCACAGTATGGAGGTCTAATATGCTTGTGTCACTTTTTTTTATTCAAATCATGATAACTAAAAGAAATATGACCATCCAAAATACCCGTTTTTTACCGTTTTCATTCGATGATCTTGCAACGATTATCACACAAGTTTGGTAAGGTCCCTCCAAAAATAAAAGTGATGCAAGCATAGATATACTCTTCATCTTTAAAATGGCGTAAGAAAATCTAAAATCGGTTTATTTTTCGAGAAGAAAAAGCGGAAGTCCGAAACGTTTTTTTTTTCAATGATTTTATAGGTAAAACCTGGCCGAGCTGCGGCTGTCCCTTTCGCACTCTTCGGGTAAAGGAAAGAGGTGCGGGAGGGTAAGGTTAACACACACACTTACAAATAGTGATACACCAATATCGATATTTATTATTGATACCCTAGTGATGTGTATTGATGTCGATTTAGAGTTTTTTGTAATTTTATTTACAGAATCATAATTTTAGTAGCTAGGTAATGAAACTATTCAGTGTTGAAGGCTACGAGAACTAGAAAATGTTGTATTCTTGTTGTATTACAATAAATTAGGACATAATAGGCATTAGGTGTGTATACCTACATTAGCTTACAGCTATTCTTTATGTAGCTTTTATATTAATGAATATAGGGTTACTAAAAGTTATTTTTCAGCCGTTTATCATAATTACCTCATTTTTAGGGTTCCGTGCCTAGAGATAAAATAGGATTCCTGAAAGCTCGCCGTCCGTCCGTCTGTCTATCACCAGGATGTATCCCTGGCACTTTGACAAAGAGTTGAAAATTACAAATTTTATATATATCAGGTGCTACTATAACAACAAATAGATACTAGACATTGTCATTGTCATTCTCCTGCACTCATCCCGTTATTTCCGGTTGAGGAATATTATGATAATCCTCTCCAGCCCATTTACGTCCCACTGTTCGGCACGGGCCTCCTCCATGTTGGAGGGATTTATTCATTAGAACCAAATTGTAAAAAAGCGTAACTATATTATAAAATTTCTGATTATATTAGAGATGATAAAGCTTGGGAGTAGGTTGCTCTGGAGCAATACATATTCTATATTGTTTTATTACCATTGTAAGTATAATTGGCATGTAATAAAAAAAAAGAGTAAATTAAAAGCTCTGCTGAGTTTCTCAGGTTTGTCTTAGCAGATTGCGTCCTGATCCGATAGTAGGGAAAAAAATGTTTGGACCTGTATGTAAATAATTTTCTAAAAAAATTATGTCTTCTTGATCAAATGATATTTCATTTCATTTCGTAAAAACGCGTATATACCTTTTTTGTTAAAATTTAAATTCTTTCCCTAACGGGTAAATTTTTTTACTTTTTCGGGTCTCGTGGTTGATATAACGGACTGCCGTTCACGAGGTCACGGGATCGATTTCCGGTCACCGAAAGCGCTAGGTTAGCGCAACGCGGACGCAACGCATTGTTTGGTCTTAGTTGTCGCGAAATAAAGCGTTACTACAGTTGCACATCGCAAGTGTAACTATTTCTTAACTATTCAACAAAATCTATAAAAGTAACATAAATATTTTATTAGAGAAACTTAATACTATTATGTAACTATTATTAGAAAACATTTGTATTAGATTCGTGCACTGAACTAATCCAATTTGGAGCGAGCTAATACATTCAGAAACATTCCCTTGAGTAAATTACTCACGTGATGTTTGCTTCTATCTTCTTTTTCACAAGTAGCAAACGCTAGAGTTTTAAAATAGCTAGCAAATATTCGTTCATTTTCTACAACACTAACATACTGTTTCATTTATAATAAACTGGCAAACCTCGAAAACTTTATATCGCCATTTTTGTTACTAAAAAATCTTTATGTCTTTCAATTTCCCATAAATTCCAATTTGGAAAAAAGATGTTTTGCACTTACATGCATTTAGTGATTAATTTTCATTCATTATATAATTTCAGTACATAGATTAATAGATACATAGCTTCGATCATTTAAAACGTGTTATGAAAAATCTCTTGTCCATATGTTTCCTGGTAAACTAGTCTACTACTACTTGAATAGTTTTTATTATAGGGAAGTATATGAAAAGTCCTACAGAATTTTCTAGTTTATGAACTTTTTTTTGCCATATAAAATAACAAATAATAATTACCTAGGTATTCATTAAAGATATTGCTATGATGCGTGATTACAGTTATTATACTTGAATTCTTCGTATTACTAATAGTTTCCCAGATAAACGATACTCTTATTAAGAGTAATTTCATCGCTTATTTCTTGGAAATGAAGTACTGATATTATAAGACGATACCACTGCAAATATCTAGGAATATTTACAACAAATACCCTCGAAATCCGTATATTTCTTAGAGCATTAATACAACTGGAGTTGCCAAGGCCAGGCCACCCCAGCTAAAAAAACTACGAGAGCTGGTCTCAAACGTATAAAATACAGACAATGTCTTCTCTTGTGAGTGTTCAAGTGTGCGTAGAGTTAGATGGGCGAGTGTTTGTCTTCGTTATCTCGGATCATCGCAACTTAGGCACTATATTTGACAAAAAATAGCAAACGCAACTGCTCCTTCAATTCATCATTATTCCCTAGCCAGTTTCCATTCACTCGGGGTTGTTAAAATATTTGCTCTTTCTCGATAATCTTTCCATCAAACGTCATCTCTGAACACTTATCTGCTTCACATTCTCGTACATACAGTGCATCCATCTCTTCTTGGGTCTGTCTTTGGAATTAAATCTATCTATTTTCATATTCAAAACTTTCATGGCAATCGCGCCCTTATTCTGTCTAAACGAATGTTAATACTGTTATTATTTTTAATAGAGCTTTATTCTATCGCTTGCTACCTGAGCTATTTGTTTCTATAATGACTAGCGACCTTGATAGTTTACTTGATAAAGATCATAGGTATTATTTAACATCTCCTGTTCGTGTGATACTCAGTGTTACATTCAGTAACTTACTCTTGGTTATTATGATCAATAGAGCTTTATTCCACGCTTGCCACTAAAGCTCTGTTTGTATCTCTAATCTCTTGTTTTACTCGAATTGATTAGAATTAACTGTGACTGATCTTATATACTTAGATAAAATAAAACGAAATAATAATCCAAATATTTCTATGGATTGAACAACAAACGCCTGTTAAATTACGGTCTTTCAGATGATGCCTCGTTTGGAAGCCAAACGCTTGTTAAATGTTTCGATATTATTTTGACAACTTTTTTAAAGTTTATAATAGATTTACAATATCCTAATTATTATTTTATAGTATCATAATAATAACAAAATAGGTTGCTTAAAGAACTGTAAAAATCATAAAATAAAACCAATCACACCAGACGCCTTATTTATTATCATTTGTATCAATATATATTATTCTCCCTCTCTGCCTCCAGCCTATTAACATCCCAGTGTTAGGCACGGGCCTCCAAAATTTTGGAACGATCCTACTATGCCGCGCTCATCACCAGGCGTGATGGTCGAGATTTCCGTCTATTACAGAGGTTATCTCTGTACAATATCCCTAATTTACAACACCCTTGGAAGAAAATGGAGTGGTGACACTTGTATTCATAAGCCATTACCACATGGAATTCATAGATTATTAAAATACATTGAAATATGTTATTCCCCTTGTACCTAATATATACGTGGAGATAACGAATAACGGCTATTTTCATACGTTAATTTCAATACGGTCTCTTCTTGTAAACACCTAATTTTCTACACGGATAATTCTTTTAGCTATTATGCTATAAATAAATTTGGTAGACACGTAAATAATAAACTAGATATTTATGAGCGAGTTTAATTCGCGTATCAAGAGTTCCGTAACTATGAAGCCAATTCTGATGCGCGAAATACTTTACTGAACTAAAATAAAACTCTCTTTTAGTCTCTACAGCCTATCAACGTTCCACTATTGGGCACGGGCCTTTCCCACTTTGGTTAAAGTCAGTGTCAATGTGAAGGCTCAAAAATAGGCGTTTAACGTTAGCACGGAATCCTAAAAGAATATCTATTGAAAACAAGTATAAAGCAGATGTTTGAATACGTATTGAAATTCTGTTCGTTTTTACCAGTGAGATCAACCAATCCATTATTCGTCGACGCCATATCGCGAACACTCTGCGAGGATTAGCCTCTGCTCCATTAGATAATGTTTACTACTCTTTTGTTTTATGTCCGTATTTTGTTGAAGAAGTATTTGCAAAAAGTTTATTTTCTCTCAATGTAGTTGAATGTTCAACGGATTAGTAAAATAGAAACTTTGTACTGTCAAAATAAAATTAGACTTTGTCTACTTACCAGCCAATCAGCGCCCCACTGTTGGGCACGAGCCTCCTACAATTTGGGAGGGATCATGGTCGTTGGCGTTGACCAGATGTGTTGGCACAGGGTTTATCTTTAAATTTTCTGTTTCTCATAATATGTTATCTGTGTACAATATTCTATAGGTGGCTCTTACACTGACCTGGGTTGGAGAAGGGGTTGGTCACTCTTGTATACTTCATACATCACCGGTAATCACCACATTGACAGGTTACAAATTAAGGTTTATTTTACTAATTAAGGTTATTATTTTTGATTACATGGTACGTTGTATCGAGATCCGGTTTACCAGAACTCAAATCCGTGACCGAACAAACTCAGATGCGTGTTGAAAATCGCAAAGTATTAAGGATGCACGCTTATTTAATGAAAGTTGTTTGTTATGCTCATGATTCTTAATATTTTCTAAAGGTCTTTTTCATAATGACTTATCGGAGGTTTAAAAGTTTGCTAAAATCGGTTCGCAAAAATTGTCAAAACTTGTTATTCATAATCGTCTTTTTACGCTAAAACGTTTATTATCTCTCCGATAAAATCTCCGTTTAAAACTCCGCTCTCATTATGAATAAGACCATTACACTTACGCGACTCATTTGTTTACTTTTTACGGATTTAAACGCGTGTATTTGTTTTGTTTTTGTAACGAATATACGCGTCTAAATCCGTTAAAAGTAGTTTTATTTTAACTCATGATTCTTATTTGATACTTTGTACTTAATGTATCATATTTTAAAGACAAATGCAAAGCTTTATACATCAATATTTAGATAGCCAATAGATTCGTTTTTCATACTGTTTACTTTGTCGATTCAAACGTCTTCCAGAGTTTGGGCCTGACATCTTTGAGGCGCCACATTTGTTGATATAGGTAGGACAATAGATTTCAATTCTCATGTCTGAATATATCTTTAACCACCACATTATTTTACCATTAAAATTTAAGAATATCATAATGTTTATATTATTTTTAAGTGCCTTGAGCACGATTGCTGTTAGTTGATAATACTTTGATTTCAAAGCATTCTCTATAAAAAAAAAAGTTGAAGACGCTCCAAAGAAAATCTAATAGTAGAATATTCTATTCTACTCGTATTATCTTTCATAAGTAATACGAACATTGCGTATCACAATTCTGCCAATATACATAACACGCTGTATAGAACAAATAGCTTATTTTATAAACAAACTAGCTGACCCGGCAAACGTTGTATTGCCATACTAAAAAAAAAAGTTTGAAAAGTAGATGTTGGCCGATTCTCAGACCTACTGAATGTGCATGTAAAATTTCATAAAAATCGGTCAAGCCGTTTCGGAGGAGTACGGTAACTAACACTGTGACACGTGAATTTCATATATTAGATTTCAAAATTTGATACGGTTAAAACTGCTTGTATATTTATTAACAGTTATGCCTGGGGGCCAAGTCTGCTAATTCTGCTATTACAATCATATGACAATGTTGTTACAATGTTCAGTCACTGACGCCATTATGGTGCCATAATGGGGTCATTACGATAAATATTAATAGTAGACTACCAAATTTGGTAAAATTTCGCCATTATGGCACTATTATGGCGTCATTATGACACGAAACTTGATTTTTTGTCATAATGGCGCAATTGAACTGTCATTGTGACAACATTGTATTAGAAGAGTTGGGATCCAAGTGTTCTATTTAAAAAATTTTACTGGTACTTATTCTGGTAAATTTTATGTAGTCGCAATTGTATTTACTACTAGCTAATGCTGGCAACTTCGTACGCGCGAAATTAAGAAACCAAATTATACAAAAAGACGCAACGGATTTCGACTCTCATCAACCATTCTATCTATGAACAAACCTGCATCAAAATCCGTAGCGTATAGTGTGAAGATCTAAGTTCACATAGGAACATACATACAAAAATAACGACTTCATTACATAATATCTAAAGATAAACATAATATATTATATTGATTAAATGTGTGTTTCAAGGCATCAACTTATTATTTTTTACGTTAGCACCTGTGACGGCAGTAAATAAAATGAAGATAAGATCTGGTAAAATTTTATAGAGAACATGAGTATTTTAGCGAGAGCGTGTTGATAGCTACTTCAGTTGCTTTCAGAGTTTTAAAACACGATTACTTACATCATGTGTGTTCACTAAAAGAAACCTAGTATTTTTTTCTAAAACTGGGGTTCTATCAAATGACGAGAATTAATGCACTGCACACACTATACAATATCCCAAGTACGAATTGGAGTCGCGCATAAAGAGTTCCTTATCAAATATTTATCATCATTAAATCATAATGTCTTAATCCTTACCCCTGATAGTGGTATTAGTGAATGGTTTTGTCCCAAAGAACTTATAATAATACCTCGAGAGGCTCGGTGTTAATAGTAAGTGGTGACGGCTCAGATGAAGAAAGCCGATACAGTCTGTCGGTTTCTCTCCCGTTTTGTTCCACCACTGCTCCAGATGACTGTTGCTAATGTCGTCAGAGTGCAGAGACAGTGTACTATTCAAAACACTAACCCTGCTTAATTCCGTTGTTTAAAATGTATAGCCATAAAACTAGACCTTTTTGGACCTAGAAATTTTCAAACTGTTTTATTTAGGAAATTCTCAGTAGGCAGTTTTGTTAGTCTATAACTGTAACCATTTTACTGAAAAAGGCTCACCTTTTAGCCCTTTCGTACAATTTTAGCGGAAGCTAAAATTGTACGAAAGGGCTAAAAGGTGAGGTTTATGGAATGGTGAGGTTTATGGAAATAAAAACAAAGTTATGTATAATTTAAACGGAAACAATTACATGATAGTGCATATCTTATCTCTCTTTCTCTCTCTGTTTAGATCACATTAACGTATAGCTGTTGAATACGGTCCTCCTCCACTTCAGGAGAAATTATAATCTACTATGCCGCGTTGACCAGGCGGGTTGGCACAGTGTTATTTTCGAGTTTACGTCTCTGACAGAGGATGTAATCTACCTTAGTTGACTTTGACAGCACCCTGGGGGGGAAATGGGCGCGTGACACTGGTAACCGTCAGCATACGGATTAACATGTAGCATATCTTAATAATTGCGATTCAGTCAAAACAGAATTTTGTAATAGGTATCACAAAATTCATTAAGATATATACAAAATGTCCCCAGTTGATTTGCGTTGATTTATGTCTTTGTGATGCCAGAACCGTAAATATGTACCTACAAGGTAGTACAAAATATACGTTCGATTGATTAACGTAAGTGGATCGAGTAATTCATCCCGTATAGTAGGGTCTGTGACAAACGCCTGAGCGTAATTAGTGTTTTGCAGCAATATCTGAATATCTCCTATCTGTGTGTTCGAAACGACATTGCAAAATGTTGTGACAAGTATGTTTGTTATAGACAATTATTTTATTATAAAAGATAATTTATGAAATTGAATGAATTAATGAAAAATACCTCTACTTACGGACGTATTAACACTACTGTTGTCACCACCCCATTTCTTCCCCAAAGCACTATATGATCTAGTTAAGAGATATAACATTCAGTTATTTTTGTGGGGTTAGGACTAAACTCGTAATAAAACATTATGACCCCATGCTAGGTCAGCTATGAGAATATAGTCCAGATATATTCACAAAATAGAGAATTCCCGTGCCCAAAAGTTTGAATCATCATTCTTCTACCCTAAGACCCTAATCCGATGTTGTAGTAGCATTTATTTTGTATGTATTTTGCTTATTATAACAACCAACCACCTGCCTGACGTCAACCTCCCCCGTTTTAACTTTAAAATTTTGGAATAAATAAAATAAAGTAATTTATTAATTTTGCAATTGACTTGCTATGCTTTTATTTAATAAATTAAATTGTAGTGGAAAAAGTGATCAGTACAAGCGGGACTTGAACCCACGACATCGGAATACCGTTCCGTAGCTCTGCCAACTGAGCTTATTGCGGTCGTGCTAACAGTATCCAATTTGACCACCACAACGTTTCTCGATTGAGTCTACATCGCATTTTTGATGTGCCAGAGCTACGGATGCGGATGATGATCACTATTTCCACTACAATTTAATAAATAAAATAGTTATAAAACATTATTATAACATAAATTGAGTTACAACAAACACAAACTCTAATCTAGTTACAAGAAAACCTAATATACTCGACATTTAATTATGTAGGGATAAATAGGGTCGCTAATGATAAAATGTAATTAATTTTTCGAAGCTTAAGATAAACCTAAAGTAATAAGAACAATAACGTGTAGACGTGTTAATTAGACGCAGCATGTGTTAATAATTTAAGTGCCTTTTCGTACATATATTTCTATAATCGATAAAATTTATTAACTTGTTATTACACCAAAGAGATTTACATAATATTAAATATGTCTTACACGTGAAGAGAAATAAATTTTATATGGGTTGTATTTATGGATATCGTATTGTAACGGCTTACGGGACGTACCTGAGTAGTTTAGAAATTATGAGAAGTTTTGTCTATAATATGGAGAATTTGAAGGCCACGCTCTTTAACAGTAATCATCACAAAATCTTAACACGATTGACAAAAAAAAGTGTAGCAAGTTTAAAACTTCGAAGATACTTAAAAAGCCTGTTGATTAATATTGATGATAATGGTCATACAGACGTTTGTACTGCGTCTGGGTGTTTCTATTACAAGTGTGTATTTACAAAAGAATAGTAGTATTATGTAGTATTTCTGTATTCTGGTACACATAATACAAGCATGTAAGCTTAGCTTAGGACCAGAGGACGTTGTGTGAAATATCCGTGAATACATTAATATGAACGAAACCGAATATGAAGGGAATCGAACCCGCGACCTCGTGATCAGCAGTCCATTACATAAACCACTCCACCACGAAGCCCGTCAATAAAATACAAAACAGATGGAAAATATTTTACGTTGAATTTAATTCACAAATAGGCACATCTAGAAGTTATGAAACGTCTAAATAAGCTGAGCATACAAATTCCTGATTAATAAAAAAATACACTTAAGTTAATAACACTAGAATAGTTTTTCGCTAGTAACTACATATTAATTATTTTGCACAAAACCCAAAAGTGATGATAGTACATATATTCATCTGCCTACTTTTTTTTTATAAAATGCAAACATAATGAAATCTATTGTTTCGCTGACATGGACTTTATGTAAGTGAGCTGGAAAATACAGTAATATTTTCTCAGCAAAATCTTTTTATCCTGATAGAGTATTACTGAGAAGCTACTGTTTTTTCACCTGTGAAAAACGTCCCGTACGTATTATGTTTCGTGAATAGCTTCTAAGTGTTGATAAATTTAATAAAATAGACAATTGTAGTAATATTTATGATTTTATTAGGTTTCCGTGCCCAAATGCAAAATTGGGTTCTTAGTATGGAGACTTAACTGCCCGACTGTCTGTTGGCACGCTGTATGTCAGAAGCGGTAATGGGCATTGTTCATATTTTATATATTATTAAAACTCTTAATTCGAAAACCATTTCGGGGAATAGAGTTTCTGATCATGATCCATTAGATTTTTTCGGAAAATTTGCTATATTAACGATTATTTTTCCAAAAAAGCAAATGATCTCTATTTGCCCTTGAAATGAAGGACTTAAAATATTAAGACGTTTTTAGGGATATACTACTCTGAAGTGGAGTTGAAATTGATCTATTATATCAACTTGTCAACTTTGAAAAGATAAAGTGCAATCTGTATTAAGTCTATCAAGAAAAGTCTATACACAGATTGCGTAAAACGATGACGTAACAACATTTAAAGTAATATCTTCAAGAATTTTTAATAAATTCTGTATAGTGAATATTTCAATAATATTGAAATTAGTTGCTTAAAATAGTCTATATTTTCTGAAAAGAATATAAAAACAGTAGGTCAAAAATAATGAACAATCCCCATTACCGCTTCTATGAAACTTTCAATTCTCTAGCAATTGCTAGAGAGTTGAAAGTTTCATAGATGATATCGGTTGATGCTATAACTACAAGTACTAAAAACCAGAATACAATAAATAATTAAGTGCTCCCAATACTCCCATACAACAAACGTTATCAGTGAAACTTGATGATACAGTTAGACGAAATGATTTTCTTCACATATTATAAAACAAAGTCGTAATTTTTGTATGTATGGTCCCTATGTGAGCGTATATCTTCAAAACTACACAACAGATGTTAATGCGTTTTTTTTTAATTATAGAGTTGTTCAAAAGGAAGGCTTTTTTGTATAATTTGTTAAGTTTTGATTTCTAAATTCCACGCATAGGAAGTTGCGAGCAATGGCTAGTGACAAATATAATATGAAATAATGGTACATGAGCCTTTGTTCCAACTCGCACTTAACCGGTTTTAAATGAAAACTCATCCTAGAAAACAAGCTTAGCAACAAGCCCAAATTAAGGAAAATACCGTGACTTTGGGTACATAATAAGTATAAATACGCATCTTTAATAATATAGGTCGGTATAGAAATTGTATGTGAAGTTTCAATAGGAAAATGAAAATTTTTCCTGAGTCTATAAATATTATTTCAAAGAAAACTCATAGCAACAAGAAGTCAATGTACCACCTTTCATGAAACGTTGTCGTTAACGTGATAATAAGGCTTTAGCTGCGGAGGTGTACGTTTTTCTTGTCTAATAATTTTTTCACTTTCTTAGACAGAATTTATAAATTATTTGTCTATAGTTGTTGCCCATAACTTCTCATGCTTTCTTAACTTTTTAAAATATAAACCTTAAAATTTTTACAAAAAGAACATCTTTTCGACCACTCAATCTATTAATAACAAACTGAATCAAAATCCGTTGCGTAGTTTTGAAGATATAAGCTCACATACCTATGGGGACATACATATAAAAATAACAACAATTTTAACCTACATACAAACATAGTTGAAGTGACGTCATTAGTTCTATGTTTTGTTTATTTCCTCTTTTAAGCTTAAGCTATTTTTAGCATTGGCTTGCACTGTTGATATTTAACGATGATATAGTTAATATTATTTCTTTGCTTTAAAATATTCTAGTCACGAAATCTAAATAAATTTTAAAATCATTTTAATTTATAAAATAAAGATCCAGCATTACAACTTTTTATTTAATGATTTCATCAAAACAAACTGGGTCTCATTTTATCAATTGACAAAGTTTTAAAACTTAATCCACTTAAGGGCCCTTAAAGGGGAGAGCATACTGCGCATGACAAGACCCTACATAGATACTCCAAGGACATTAGGCGGACGAATCGCGTGTAGTGAGAACGCCTTACTAAACCACTGTATAAAAATGGGCATTACGTACGGTCTTTACTGTCAACATACTGGCAACTAACAAAAAAATATTTAATCCTAAATAAAAAAATATGTTCCTCTTTTGAATGATCACAAATGTGTGCTAGTGAAATTGTGTAGTGTAGAATGTGAATAAGATTTTTGAAACTTACTAACAAAGATAAAAAAATATGTAAATGCCTTTATGGCTTAAAAATATGGAGTTTTTTCTGTTTATTTCACTTTGTGGTAAGTACTATTTTTATTTTTAAAAGATTTTAAACTAATCAGTGGTTTAAACGATTATTTTAGCTTGATTATTATCTATGAATCTATGTAAAGTGGTTTTTAATTGTCAGCCCATTATATACGTCAGATAATCTAAAATTTTACACACGTCGACAATGAAATTACATGACTGATAACTAGCCCGTTTTTATATATCAAACTAAGCAGCTTTTATGGAGAGCAATGGATTTGTTTTTACAGTTTATGTATTTGTGAAACTAATGTTAATTTGTTTTTAGCTTTTTTAACTATAGAATAAGATGTCAAACAGAACAGAATGTAGGTAGATACAAAAGTAGTTTAAACAACAAAACAAAAACATTAGCTTATAGTTGAACTCAGTCTAAAAATTTCTGTATTAATGATTAATGATATTATGGCTGTATTGGATTTTCCCGCTCTCGTATGAACTGATTTTTGTACTGATTTATCCGTGTGGTGATGAATTAAGAATACGAGCTTCATCACCCCATTTCTTCCCATGGTTGCTGTAAAAGGATATTACAAGTATAAGCAAATAACATTCTTAATGAGAGGCCGAAACTAAAAATTAAACAATGTGCCAATACATGTGACGTGAACAGTACGAAAACCCTTCCAAGATGTAGGAAATGGGAAGAAGATATTTTCAAAATTTTTTTTTACAAATCTCTTAAGATATTAATTTTATTACGTAAATTAGTTCGTAAAAGCTTAGCTTTGGGGGTGAAAATGGGGTGATGACATTTGTATTCCTAATTTATCACCACATGGACAGATTTTTATTGCGACCTAAATAAAGACTGTATATAAAAGTCAATCTGGATATATTTTTTGCTAACTCTATCTTAATTGATCGGCAATCAGTTAAGATGGAATGACGTAATAGCTACGCCTTAGGAACTTCACGCTTGAGAGGACAGATTTCTCGTTCAAAACTATATCCTTAATGTATTTAACTACTTTTGCTCTGAAATCCGAAAGACTAACGCCAATGATCTGTTTGTGTGATGGCGGATTAAGAATACATGTATCAGCACTCCTTTTCATTCAGTTTTCTACGGGCTGCTTATTCTAAAGCCAATGGAGAGATATAATACACAGATAACATCCTCTGTGAGAGATAGAAACCTCGAATATAAACCATCTGCCAACAAGCCTGGTCAGACAAGAATCCCTTCCAGAGTGCAGGAGGATCGTTAGGGAATGCAATCCCGATCCCCGGGATCCCGATCTCGCGAGATCTCGGGTAATTTTTCGGGATCAATCCCGACGCATCATATGACGAGATCCCGTTCGAGATTGACGGGACTGGGCGGCAGTAGTCAGCGACGCTACACACGTCCACTCGGGGCGCAAGCGGCGCGCTGACATTACATTGCAAAGGACATTAGATGTCGTTTAGCAGATGATACTATTATTACCCTTTGTTTTTTAAGGAGTCATTTTCAAAATCACTCGTCATAAGAAACTACTACTTCCTAATTCCTTTGAAATATGTTTGTTATTTTGATTACCTAATTTACCTATGTTAATTTCCTTAAAACCTGATAATTATTTTTGGTTGGTAAGATTAAAGAATAAAGGTTTTTATTTTACTTTCGAGTAATATGTTATTTTACTTAACCTCGCTATCACAAACAAGCAGTTATTAGCTTTTTTAGTTATCCAAATTTATTATTTTTTGAATACTAGACGGGATCCTGAAAATTCTGGGATCTCGCGGGATTGATATTTCTAATCCCGCGGGATCTTGAATTTACAATCTTGAGTCGGGATTGCATTCCCTAAGGCTCGTGCACAGTAGTGAGATGTTGATGGGCTGGAGAGAGAATGAGAAAGAATGCCCGTGGTTTCATCCGCGTCTATAGCTTTGCCTATATGTTATTCTTATCTTCTAACAATGCAGCCAATGGTGTTTACGTCAAAGAGCTACGGACATTCTTACATGATGATTGTTGCTTCCTCGTACTTTTTTATTTAATATTTTTTTATAAAATAACTAGATTTTGAATGCAAAAGAATAGGCTGAGGTTACTTAGCTTTTATCCATTTGTTACTTTGAAGGATAAAAATGTAGTACATATGAAATAATCTCAACAAAACCGTTATTTCTAAAAATAGTGCCGAAGTCTCCTAATGTTAGCAATAAAATACCAAGATTAATCCTCTCAAGTACCGTGGCGTGAGATTTATGACTATATCCATAGTAAACAATTCCAAATTTTAGTAGGGACCTAATGGGCGTTTGCTAACCCTACTTCAATATTATATACTGGCATAAAATATTTCAGAAATACACCCCTTAACTTAAATCATGATTTTGAATAGTTTATACGTCAAAATATGCATTTATGACTTATCACATTATTGTAAAAACGTAGCATGCCAAATACCATTTATTGATTAAAATCTATATCTATTCTATACTATACGGGGTTGATGCGACATATGGGCTTTTTTTTTAACTGGATATACTAGGTAACATTTTTAAGCTGTGTACTAAAAATCAAATCAATACAAGCAATAGTTTAGACGCAAATTAAATTAAAAGTTTTAGTACTATAAGAACACGATGTATCCTTCGTTACAGCTGATAAGTTTATAGGCAAAGGTCATCGACCTTACATTGTTACCACGATAAATTACGGTACATTTTACGACGCAAGTTCGCTATTCAAATCACTTGCACTTTTATTACGAAAGTGACCAAAATAACAAAAAGATGCGCTTGAAAGAGATAGAAAGTTGCTATTGTACTTTAGATTATTTACACATGGTGGTTGGAGTTGAAAGCTATTTAGTTTGTTTGAAAAAAAAGTCTCATTTTTGGTGCTATTTATTTTTATACTGTATCGAATTAATACTATACAGTCTATACACCCATAGTACGTAGTACTATACATACATATACGTAGTCTAATTTAATGCCCCTATGTCGTGTCCACTCCGTATATAAAGCCGAAGAGATTGTTTGTTTGTTTGTTTGAACGCGCTATTCTCAGGAACCACTGGTCCGATTAGAAAAATTATTTCAGTGTTGGACAGTAAATTTATCAAGGAAGACTATAGGCTATATAACAGCAGGCTGTGTCTAATAGAAGCGAAGCAGTGCCATTAATATCAGCATTAAGTAAACTCTATTTAGCACTTTTAAAGAGAAACATAGCACATCATATTATTTACTAGCTGTTGCCTGTTGTTCCTTACGCGTAGAATTTAGAAAATTTTCCTCGTTTTTGTAACATTTTTCACTACTGCTTCTCTCCTATTAGTCGCAGCGTGATGTTATATAGCCTATAGCCTTTCTCGATAAATGGACTATCCAAGACTGAAAGAATTTTTCAAATCAGACCCGAGGTTCTTGAGATTAGCGCATTTAAACAAACAAACAAACTAACAAATTCTTCTGCTTTAATATATTATTAGTATATTAGTATAGATGTTATCACTTAAAGAAGCAAATGCTTGAATGAATCGAGATTAATTAACACCGATTTTAATCACAATAAACTCTTATATTGCTCTTTCTAGCCCACCGTTGGAATTAGCACAGCAGTTAGGCACGGGACTTTTCCGTCGTCTACAATGTTGTGCTAACGACGTTTTGGTATAGTGCTTAGTTTCAAGTTTTCTGTCTCTCACAGTTGTTGAGTTGGGTCGTGCAGCACCCGGAGCAGTGGTGGTGACACCTGTAATATTAGTCATATAGAACTCCATCAACTTTATAGTGTAGTAAATACTAAATCCTTTTAGGAAACTACAAGAAAGTATCCGATATTATTAAATTAAAAATCAATTATTTGAATTTGCGTAAATATAAAACTGTAAAGCTTTAATTATAATTATTGAATGAAAATGAAATATACTTATTTACTCAACAAAAACTCATCATTTTAACTTATAATTTCTTGATGGTGAAATGGATACTGTAGGTTACAAATTTCCTATTTGAAATATATGATGAATTGCAAAAGTTGTTGTGTAACTACAGAATAGCGGTATTTTAATCTGATCAAAGGCTCTAAATTCACAGTAAATCGTCAGCCAAGTTTGTTAATATCATAAATTTAATTTAATTTAGGAAACGTCAATTGCTAGCAATATAAATAAAGTTTGCCATTGCTTGGAATCATCAAAAGGCTGGATTTTAGCCAAATTTTATTTCATTATACAGTAACACATAGACTTGACTCTTTCTTCACTTCCTTGGTACAGTGGTTTGTGTAACAGACTGTCTTTCAAGCATACATGAGTTCAATTTCAGAACAAGATAGTAAATTGTGGATATTTGTGTTCATTAAGGGCCTACATCAATATTATCGTCGACATGTGCATATTAACACAGCTAGTAGGTATAGAAAATGAAGAATTAGGGATATTTCTTTTGTTTACTCAAAATCTACTAAATATATTTTAATTCTGATTTACGTGTTTCTATATATAATAGTTACTTATGTTTTTAAAGTTATTTCATTAGTTATAACGCTATAGACATAGAAAAAAGTAAAAAATGAGAGAGGTTGTTTCGCTAAGATTTTCTATCGAGAAAACTTTTTTCAATCGCGTTTCTGAGTTTATGCGATCCTAGATTATATATTGAAAAAACATATATTTAAAAATTAAAGCTCTAGCCATTCAATCTAAAGAAACAATGAAAACTTCGTACGTAGAAAAATGCACGAAGAATTTTGGTATCCTCTTAAACAAATATTTGCACTACGTCTAGTTGTTTAGCGTCTATTTCATCATAGTTTTAATCAGGGATGTTGCGAATATTCGCATCCGCATCCGCAAATGCGGAACTTTCGCATACATTTTGACATCCGCATCTGTATTCGCAACCGCACTTATTGGTTGCGGATTTTCATGCGGATGCGAATATCATATCATGCAAGTAACGACGAGAAGAAATGGGTGGGGCCTGGCGATTGGCACGTGCCGGTCGCACGAGACAATGACCAATGGGAGTAAAGAAATTGGTGACAAGATTCGACAAGTTTATTACGTGTTTGTTTGCGTTGTGGGCTGCTGATCCTATAAACAGATATTTTTAATGTTGTTGTGATACAGTGATCATTGTGTGTAGTTGTGTACCTTGTTATGAATTGCTATAGCCTAAATACGTGACGATCTCTATTTTAAGAAACTACAATAAAATTGTAACATTATTACCGTAATTTATGTAGGTAAGCCACTTATGGATTAACCCATGGTGGACATTTTAACATTTTGTTTTTGCTTAACATTTTACTCTCACACTTGTATCGGTATTATTTATGAATTAATAGCTGTTAATGACATCATTGAGTAATGCACCCCTTAAAAATAATGAAACGTGATCGTTACCTACCTATCCTTTAGATTGTAAGATTTTATTTCAATAAGAATATTAATAAATAAGTTATCATTGTTTTAATCCTAATTTATAATTGTGAAATTCAACTGATGATGTAATAAAAATTTGGATGAACTTAAGTGTTAATGTGTGTAACTCAATCATAGTGCGATTTTAAAAAATCTGTACAACGCCATCTATCGAGTGGTATAGTAAACTTATGTTAGTTAAGGTTTAATTTCTAAATTTCACGCGTACGAAGTCGCGGGAAACAGCTAGTTCTTCATAAATTCTCTGGAATTGCTGGTTGAAATTAAAGAATTATTTTTGTGTAATGATAGTCCACTTAAAGAAGAAGAATATAGACTAATTAAAATAAAATACTACCCAAAGTCAGTATTTTCTTATTATTTCTATTGTGTTATAGTCTAAGTAAGTGTGGAATAAATATGCAATTCCGACATATGTCTACAACACCGCTCATTATAATAAACTATGAAGCGTAATATTTGTACGAAAAGGTTCTATAATGTTATTAAATAGAAACGATAGTATCCTGGCTTGATTTGAATACAAAGTGTCTTTGATTAGCCACTTTTGCCAATATTATTCACAATAATATGAAATTATAGTACTGAATTGCCTTACTGTCAGGAAGATACTTAAGTTATGTATTCACTTCTTGGATCTGGGTCTACAACTTAGATTGCGTCATAAAAAACTTGGTACAATTGAGATGTTTGTAATTTCGGGTGTACTAGACACACACACACACAGATAGAGAGAGAGAGAGAAACTGCTTTCGTAATTAATAGTTTATAAGGCACTTTATATTAAGGTAATCAGGTAATAGAGTAAAAATTCCAAGTACAGGACGGTGTTACGAAAACAAAATACCTAAACCAAACTTGCTCCGGTGCCGGTGGGACCAAGAAAAATGTAACTTTTGCATTAAAAATAAGGTTAATTAATGTGTTAACTACATTTCTCAGTCTCATGGCATTCAAAGCATACTTCTATCTTGTTTCTCAACTTTTAAAAGTCAGTTTTAAAGATTTTATAGTATTTTTTTAACTGTCGACATTTATACACTTTTGTGCTATCGCAATTTATTTTGATTAATATTTTAATCCAGACTCGCAAACTTTTTAAACTATTTTTATTTAATTAATTAGGAACCGTTACTTGCCGTTTCCTTAATAAAAATTTACTGAATGGAAGATTTTCGTTTATTGTCTTATTTATTTCTATTTAATTAATAGCTCCATGGTTTGTAACCTCAAAGATTTTGGGGTAATTTCTTGATTTGCTCCTTGTTTTCAGTTACCAGCTTTACGTCTTTTACAAAATATTTTTCTTAATTTTATCTTAAAGTATCCTTTATATTTACGTGGCATGTAAGATGAAATACGGTAGTGTGGTAAATTTAATACATAATTCCTGTTAATATATGCAAATTGACTTCAAAGCTATTATCAAACAGAAATCACAGAACATGTTTACTGACACGTAATTTGACGCCACATAATTTGACGGTATCTCCATCTATAGTCTGGCCCTCTCAGAATTTATGCTTCACAGTTGTTTACACATCAATAATACACACACATCTGTCACGCACGCTGTTTAACTGAGTGACTTTGAATTGTACAATAAGTAACATTACATACGTAAATTACATGGATGTAATTTATTTTAACGTCTGAATAAAGTTTTCTGACTGAAAATTAATAAAATGGAGGATGAATATGAATATAATTTATTTATTTATTTCTCTCACAGAGCATAATACATTTCATTGCATTAATATTGCGCGAAGTGAGTGAGAGCTGGTGCCTGAAGTAGGTTTAGTGCGTTAAACCTGTGTTACAGATCACCAGGGCCCACGCAGCTGTACAAGAAATTGGTGTTTAGCGAAACCATTGTGCATGAGGTATATGATAGTAGTATTGAGCTCTTAACAACTTAAATACATGGAAAGTAAAAGAAAAGTAAAGAAAAAATAATAGTCCAGCGTCGATAATTTTTAAAACCAAAAAAAATCATAATAGGATGAAACCCATTAGAAAAGGAGGGAAATATGATAAAAATGAAAGGAAAAATAATTTACGGGCGATCGGAGGTTGGGAAGGGGATGGGGGTGAGTTTTTAAGGGTAAAAAACGGTTTTTCTCGAATTCCGGCAAAACTAAAAGTCCTATCGAAAAAAGTCAAATGGAAAAGTTGTAGATAATAAAAAGATCTAAAACTTTTGTATCTACACTTTTTTCACATAACCTCAAAATTTATGTGAAAAATTCAAAAATCCAAGTTTTTGGTTTTTTATTTTTATCTTTTACAAAAATTTTTTTTTTTAACGAAATTTTGTGAAAACTTACCTTTTTATGTCCCAAATACGCTGTAATTTATTTGATTAAAAATATTTATTTTTTCACCTTATTTTGAATTAATATCGAAAAAACACCCTAATTTTCAATCGAAAATTCACCCGTCAAAATATCAGCTTTTTTCAAAAAGTTGATATGGTTTCTGTTCGTTGGAATCTCTACTTTCCGATGGTGAAAATAAAAAAATATGTTACTATGGTAAATCTTCTCAGAAAATGCAAAAATTAAAAAAAAACTTGAATTTGAAAATTTTTTTTTAATTATTATAAATAGTTTCATCTAAAAAATGTGATTGCTGCAATTTGTTTCAATTAAAAAGTTGATTTATTTAATTCTAATTACATTTATGTCATAGAAAATCTCATTATAGATAATTAAAAATGTAAATCGTACTATTAAATGTAGATGCTTTATTCTCATTACGTTATTCATTACAATATTTTTAAACACATTAATCTCATCATTCATAAATACCTTATCTTCAATTCTAATCACTTATCCATAAGTTTGTGTTTTTTTTTATGGCATTTCTTCATCGTTAGATTCGTCAAACATCTCCGATTCTAGTAGATCTTCGAAATCTTCATGATTATCACCTTCTTCCTCTCCAACATTATTTCCAGACTGCCTTGGTTCTTCATCCACAATATCTTCTGAATCATTAACTTCCTCATAGGTTTCTTTTTCAATATTGGAGCAATTCTCAGAACCATGACAAATTTGTGTTCAAACGAACACAAATTTGTGCATTTTAAACCATGTTTTCGGCAACCACATTTTAAACTGTTACATCCAGTTTCACAGCTGCAGCAAATTGTTTTGAGCAATATTTCCGGAATTAATTCTTTTTGTGTAAATTTGGGCATAATTCCACGTTGAAATTGCTTCCAGCCCCAATCTGTTGCTGTTAGTTCGTTACCCAACCAAGTTTGAAGCTGATAATATGCCCTGTAACCATGTTGTTCTGCTGCTCCTTCTGTGGGTGGGAGGTTTGCCAAAACGAAAGATGATTTAATTTTTGCCAATTGATATTTTTTAAACCTTAATTGATTCAGTGTAATTTTTTCATTTTTACATTTATAAAAAGATTTGATTAGTTGTAACCCATTTTTTTTATTTCTTCGTTACTTGCATCTTTCTTATAAAAAACATTGGCCAAATTTGACAAATTTTTAGCGTGAGAATAAAGCATCTACATTTAATATTACGATTTACATTTATATTTATCTATAATGAGATTTTCTATGACATAAATGTAATTAGAATTAAATAAATCAACTTTTTAATTGAAACAAATTGCAGCAATCACATTTTTTAGATGAAATTATTTATAATAATTAAAAAAAATTTTTCGAATTCAAGTTTTTTTTTAATTTTTGCATTTTCTGAGAAGATTTACCATAGTAACATATTTTTTTTTTTTCACCATCGGAAAGTAGAGATTCCAACGAACAGAAACCATACCAACTTTTTGAAAAAAGCTGATATTTTGACGGGTGAATTTTCGATTGAAAATTAGGGTGTTTTTTCGATATTAATTCAAAATAAGGTGAAAAAATAAATATTTTTAATCAAATAAATTACAGCGTATTTGGGACATAAAAAGGTAAGTTTTCACAAAATTTCGTTAAAAAAAAAAATTTTTGTAAAAGATAAAAATAAAAAACCAAAAACTTGGTTTTTTGAATTTTTCACATAAATTTTGAGGTTATGTGAAAAAATTGTAGATACAAAAGTTTTAGATCTTTTTATTATCTACAACTTTTCCAGTTGACTTTTTTCGATAGGACTTTTAGTTTTGCCGGAAATCGAGAAAAACCGTTTTTTACCCCTAAAAACTCACCCCCATCCCCTTCCCAACCTCCGATCGCCCGTAAATTATTTTTCCTTTCATTTTTATCATATTTCCCTCCTTTTCTAATGGGTTTCATTCTATTATAATTTTTTTTTACTTTTCATTATTTTTAAAGGCTTCTACCCTGGTCTAAAAACCAAAAACGTAACTTAAATAATTAAAAATAGTTTAAAAAAACGAATAAACACGCTTTATTTAATCGAATTATTGTATTGTCATCGGTCTTTGACAGGTGTGCAAAATTTGAATAGAATCTGACCGTTTAAAGTGGGTCAAAATAGCGTCCAAAGGAGTCGGTTACAAACATACAAACATACAAACAAACATACAAACAAACATACAAGTGAAGCTAATATAAAGCGTGTAAAAAGGTTGTGAGGAAAAATTGTCCCCTATATTGTAACGGTAGTAGCCAGTGTTGTGTGCTCGAGAATGTAATTGGTGATGGTTGTATGTGGTGTATGTGTGACTATAACTGTGTGTGCGTGTGTGGGTGAGTGTGAGTGTGTGTTTGTTTGTTGTATGTTTGTTATATGTGGTGTAGTCCTCCTTATGGATTAGTTTATCTGGGGTCTATAATTCTATATCATCAGTCTCTGCAATAATTGTTCTGTTTCATCATAATTAAGATTTTTTAAGTATTCTACAATTTTATGTTTACATTTGTGGGTTGTAAGTGGATAAATATTGAGGACATTGTTCAACTTAAGAAATCTCCAAGAAAATAGTAAGAAGTATCTTAAATAAGAAGTCTCCAAGAAAGTAGTAAAATCTTTGACATGAGCTGGTATGTAACTGGGGAATTCGACATACTGTACCCTTGCACCGCTTGTCTTTTAGTAATTCCGGATCATAAGGTATTTAAATAAATAAATAAATATTCATGGACATTTCACACAACGTCCTCTGGTCCCAAGCTAAGCTTATATTGCTTGTGTTATGGGTACCAGAATACGGATATAATACATATACTACTTTTCTTTTGTAAATACATACTTATAATACATAGTAAACACCCAGACGCAGTACAAACATTTGTATGACAATTAAAAACATCACACAAATGATTGTCCTGACCGGGAATCGAACCCGAGACCTCATGATCGGCAGTCCGTTATATGAACCACTCCACCACGAGGCCGTTTGTTTTTATGTTTCTTTAATATTGTGTATTTAACAAATAACTGTCTAATAGTTAAAACACCCCATTTCTTATATAACTCATCTGTAGGAAAGCGATATGGAAGACCGGCTGCTACTTTAAGTATGGCACGTTGTGCCCTTTCAGCTTCGATTAGATAAGTTTTTGCAGCTCCACCCCAAGATGTGATGCAATAGTCCACAAGGGATTGACAGAGGCTAAGATAAACCATTTTGATGACCCTATGGTTAGCGGCATGTCTGAGATTTTGAAAGATGTATATAACTTTGCGTAATCTGGTTACTAAGGCGTCTATCTGAAGTTTAAAATTTAGAGATTGATCGAGTATGACTCCGAGATATCTTATACTGTCAGCCCTCTGTAGAACACTGCAGGAACAAGAGTCATTCACAGACCTACATGTGTGTGCTGTCAGAGATAGTGATAATGGTGCTAGTACGTTTGCCTTAAGTGCGAAGGTGATATATTTAGTTTTTGTTGCGTTGAGGGTCAATACGTTGTTGTTCAACCATGTACAGACTTTAGTGAGCCCATTTTGAGCTGTGTGGAAGACTTCGTCCCAGTTATCGCCATTAAAATACAGGGCAGTATCATCAGCAAAGCTTATGACCTTGCCGTTTTGTAGGTGCAGATCGCAGAGATCATTTAGGTAAATTAAGAATAAGGACGGCGCGAGAATACTGCCTTGAGGCACGTCGAAACTTATATTTGACTCATTGCTCAAATAGTTGCCTATTTTTACCTTTTGTCTTCTATCACTTAAATAACTGTGGAATAGTTTGTAACGTTGTACGTACATAATTCATATTACAACTTTAAATACACTTAAATTTAATATATTTACAGCACTAATACCTAATAACTACTTAAATAAATTATAATATTCACAATATATACAACACATTTTACTAAAACTTAATCTTTATAAAACATATTTACATAAACATATAAAACATATTATTAAACTAAACACTAAACAGCCTTATGTGGTAAAATAATAAAATAGCATACTGCCAATTATATATAAGATATTTCACCTAGCAACACTCCCGTTTTGCTGTCGGTAAATTGGCACGGCAAGTGATCGATGACATTTGAAAAACTGCATAACCGACACTTGCCATATTGTTCGAATGAATGCACGTCACGTTAATTTATATTTTATTATCGTTATTTGAATAATATTTCAATATTACATATTATCGTGCGTCACTGAGCGTTCGTCGAATATATTACATTGGTAAATATATAATAAATAAACACTGGTGTCGATCTACCCCAAACTGGGGTTCAACATTCCAGGGTTCAACTTTCCAACGTTCAACATTCCGACGTTTCGACACTCCCAACGTTTCGACGCTTCAGCGATTCAACTACATTGCCTTCCGTCACCTGACTCTCGAGGCTGGCTGCCCATCCCTGCTGTACTGCTGCTAGCGGTTCCCAGAAGCGACTCCTTGGGCCGCTGATTATAATTCAGGGGAGTACCTAAATCGATAACATTGGAGAGCTTGTGTGGATTAAGTGCGGAACCCCGACCATCATATTATAAATTTTTTTAATTTTATTTTCACGCGGAGAATTTACCGATTCCTAAATTATATTTTTTTAAATAAACCCTATTTACACAAAACAATAATTTTCATTCCAAACCCCCCCGCGACACTGGCGCCCTTAAACGTGGTTAAATTCACACAAGTTCCTTTATTATCGGTTCTTTTAGTAGTTAGCGTGTTTGTGGCTTATTTTTGTAAAACGTTTTTTGTTTTTGGTTTTTAGTTGTTACTAAAGTGTACTAAAAGTGTTAAAGTTTTGTAATAGTAACGTAAATTACTGTATACATTGTTCTGGTTTACAAATTTTTTTTTCTTTCTCATTTTATAACAGCATATATCTACCTACATTTTGTATATATAAAAAAAAAAAAATTATAATAATAATTTTACCTCGTTTTTTTTTATAGGTAGGTACGTTAAAAATTATTATTTTAATTTGTTATTGTTAATTTTTAAGGAAAGCTGTTTTTGTATTGTAAAGTACACATTAGTAGCACTTTTGCTTTCATTTTATTTTTTATTTGCTGCTAACCATTTTTATTTTTTTATTTTTATTAATATAAATTTTTATGTAAAAACAAACGTTGATAGCTTAATTATATTGTAACAGATCGGAGAAGATTATTTATTTAGATTTGTGCTTTTATTCATTAGTTTTGCCACTTACCCAATTTTTTATTTTTGGCACAATGCTACCCGTCAAATATCTATCACTTCAAAAATCGGAGCTCGAATATGAGGTTCGCATTCGTGGAGCTAGCGCAGCACCTTCTGTCGAAGAGTTACGTAAACAAATTGTTAAATTATCATCAGAATACCCGGACGAACACATATTGGAGTCTCCTTTAGATATTCGACAGGACCTCAAAGGTTGTCTCGAAGTTCTCACTAAAATTCACACAAATTTAGATGTCTCGGATCCTAGTGAACCATCACTTATGAGAACACAAAATATGTTAAACCATCTTAATAATCGCTTAGCAAGGTTAACGCCCAGTGACGACACTAAATCCGAGTATGATGAAGTTTGTAAAGGCTATAAACTTCTTTCGCAGCGATTCGCGTCTCTTCAAGCAAAAAAACCTATTCCGGTATCATCTAATTCTTCCTCTAGCTCGACACCGGAAGTACATAATTTAATTTCTGTGACATGCGATCGTACTATTGCTGATCTTAACAAATTAAAGTTTAATGGTAAAACGTGTGTGCGTTCATTTATACAACACGTCGATGAATTTATTGTTGCACGAAATATAATTCCCTCAAAAATATTAGCTTTTGCTACGGAAATTTTCCAGGACGACGCTCTTCATTGGTACCGTTCAGTAAAGGACAAGATATCATCCTGGCCTGAGCTCTCTGCTAAGCTCAAGGAAGACTTTGATCAGTCTGATTACGACTACCGCCTTAAATCAGAAATTCGTTCGCGCACTCAGGGCGAACGTGAAAACATAACTATTTATCTCTCGATTATGAATGGAATGTTCTCACGTCTTTCTAAGCCTTTTACCGAGTCGGAACAACTAGAAATACTTTTTCATAATATAAGGCCTTGCTATGCTAGTACGTTAGCTGTATCAATATCTCAGATTGACACTATAGATGCCTTACGCTTACTCTGTCGTAATTACGAGACTATTAATTCTCGCCTTTTACAATTTCAAGAACCCCCTAAGGTTACTTCTGAAACCGTCGCTCCAGAATTTGCGTACTCTAAAGAAACAAATAAAATCTTTAATAGAAATTTTGAAAATACAATTAATAAACAAAACAATATATACAAAAATAATTACAACAAGGGAGAATTTTCAAAAAATCATAGCTTTAATCATAATAATAAAAATCAACAATATGGTTACAATAAAAATCAACAATACGGTTACAATAAGAATCAACAACATGGTTACAATAAAAAATCAACAATATATTTACAATAAAAATCAACACAAACAATTTATACACACAGTTCAAGTAAATAAACAACCATATTGCCCTAGGTGTCGTAATAACACACATCACATAAGACAGTGTCAAGCAAATCGTGACATATTTTGTTTCAAATGCGGATTGAAGGATGTGAAAACACCTGATTGCCCTGTGTGTAGTAAAGGTAATGAGAATTTAAAAAACTAAATGAGCGGAATTGTGGAAATTTTAACAGGGAACACTGGGAAACTTGGCTTTCATTTCTTAGAACATTTTCTTCTACTTATAGAATATCTACAATTCCGCATTCAAAACCATCAAATGACACTAGACCATATGTGTATATTAAGATTAACGGTATTGAAGTTTGCGGTCTTCTTGATTCTGGTGCTGCAGTAACAATTTTAGGAAATAATTCCCATTTACATTTTGTTGATTGCACTTTGCAACAGGATGAAACTATTTCAATGGTGGCAGCTGGTGGACAATCTCTTAAGAGTATTGGTTACATGTACTTACCCATTACTTTCGAGGGCAAATTGCATGTGATTAAGACATATGTAGTCCCTGAAGTGGATACTCCTATTATATTAGGTGTTGATTTCTGGCGTGTTTTTCAGATTTGTCCTAAATATTTAGGTAGTATTACTTTGTCAGATAGTCCATTAGCTGAGGTAAAATTAAATAATTCACAAACTTTTATTAATTCATATAGTCAGTTAGTTGCATCGCAAAAGTCAATAGCTGACAATATTATTGCTCAATTTAAATCTATATCTACTGAAGAGAAAGGACTGGGTAGAACAAATTTAATTACGCACAGAATAGACACTGGTGATGCCGAACCAATAAGGCAGCGTTATTATAGGATGTCTCCAGAGAAACAACGCATCTTAACAGAACAGGTCGATGAAATGTTGGCTCTCGACGTTATCGAGCCTTGCGAGAGTGCATGGTCTTCTCCGGTGCTTATCGTGAATAAGAAGAATGGACAGCCCAGGTTTTGTCTCGATAGTCGAAAACTCAACGCAGCAACGAAGAAAGATGCCTATAATTTACCCTATGTCTCGGAAATTCTTGACAATCTTCGTGATGCAAAATATCTTTCCAGCGTTGACCTTTCAAAAGCTTTTTGGCAAATTCCAATAGAGACTAAGGATCGTGATAAGACTGCATTTTATGTACCAGGCAGAGGCACTCTACGGTTCAAAACCACTGCTTTTGGCCTGACAAATGCACCAGCGACTCAACAGCGCTTGGTGGACCTGCTTTTTGGAGATATGGATGGTAAGGTTTTCGCATTCTTAGACGATATAATAATCATAAGTTCTTCATTTGAGGATCACGTGTCTCTTCTTTTACGTGTCCTAGAGAAATTAAAACGAGCTAACTTGACAGTAAATTTCGAGAAGTGTAATTTTTTCAGAAGCGAACTTAAGTACCTTGGATACGTCGTAGATGCTCATGGTCTACGCACGGACCAAGAAAAGGTACAGGCAATTTTAAATTTTCCAGTCCCTAACAGTAAAAAGGAACTGAAACGCTTTCTTGGCACTGCTACTTGGTATCGACGTTTTGTCCCTAATTTTAGTACAGTAGCTGGCCCACTTAATAAACTTACATCTAATGGCAAAAAGGCACCTCCTTTTAAATGGACGCCGGAGGCTGATGCAGCTTTTAATACTCTGAAGGAGTGTTTAGTCTCTGCACCGGTCCTCTCTTGCCCGGTGTACACTGAGCCTTTTCAGGTCCACTCGGACGCTAGCAATTATGGCATAGGAGCGATGTTAACACAAAACATTGATGGTAAGGAGCATCCCATAGCCTACATGAGTAGATCTCTTTCCGGTGCGGAGAGAAACTACAGCATCACAGAAAGAGAAACGCTTGCTGTGTTAGTTGCTCTTGAGCACTGGAGATGCTATCTCGAGAATGGACAGAAATTTGTGGTTTACACTGACCATTCTGCACTGAAGTGGTTCCTGTCATTAGACAATCCTACAGGTAGACTAGCACGTTGGGGAGTACGTTGACAAGTTTTAAGGGGACACCTCGTATCCCTATGTATTCCATTTTTTTAAGTAGGTTGGAGGATGCGTGAACATCATTTATGTGGCCGTATGGTGATGGCTGTCAATGTAGTGACGGGTGAAATACACAAGTGTCCCATTTTCCTAGCCAGGGTGCTGTGAAAGCCAGCCAAGGAATGTTGTTTACAGATGATTTCTTCTGTGAGAGACGCAAAACTCAAAATTTTACCCTGTGCCAACACGCTTCGTCAGCGCGGCATAGTAGACAACAAGCCCTCCAAAAATAGAGGAGGCCCCTGCCTAACAATCGGACGTTAAGGCGCTGGAGAGAGAGAGAGAGAATATTATTTTTCCGTTTCTCAGGCTTTTGATATTCCAGTGTTGTGGGCAGGCCTTCGAGAGGGTATTTAGTCCACTAATGCTATGCTGTTAGCACAGCGCTTAGTTTCAAGATTCCATCAGAAAATTTTATCTATATAATTTAGGTATCACATAGCTGGCTCTTCCAGTAAGAATAAGGATTTTAAATGACACCTTTATGTCCAACAGCAATATCATCAGCACATAACATATCTCAGCTGAAAGTTCCGTTGTACGCTGATCCACGACGCGCCGCAGAGTTGAGTTGCCACTTCAAGATGGATGAGCAGAAGCTTCATTCTGTCAAATGGTATCGGGATATCAACGAAATATTCAGATTTAATCCACAGCATGAGGTAATATTACAATTTTACATGTAATAGGCGTAGTAAATGGAGTTTTAACTAGTAGAATAATTAGAAAAGATTTTAAAAAAATATGTAAAGCTAGCATATTATCGAAAACGCATTTATTTCATGATTTTATGATAGTTCTATTTAAACGACAGAGATCTTACAGAGATATTAGCGATCATACGTAAAATAATCTCTATGAACCTACACGGGAACACTGAACCCTCCTGTTTTATTTTTTTGTCTGTAAGGAACGGAAAAATATAGCACTCTATAATTTAATATTTATTTTCCAAAAATATAACAGTCTATCCAAAGGTCTATCTATAGTCAGAATGTTGATTTCATGAAATAGTAATTAAAATGAAATTAAGAGGCGTTTAACATAAACCCTCAAGGTTAATGAATGAATTAAGAGATATTTGATAACCTAAAATATAAGATGAAAACCAAATCTAGAGGCAAAATTTATTAAAAAATATAATTATTCTGCTTATAAATGGGTTTAGATTAAAATAGAAGGATCTAATCGTCGGTGGTAAAATAATTTCTTCTCCGTATTTTAATGTTTCTTAGCAAATACTAGCCACTTTCAGAATAAATGAAAATGAAATGAAATATTTGAATCTCTAATCCTAATTTCTTATCTTTACTTATTATAAAACAAGTCGTTATTTTTGTATGAAAGTCCCTATGTGAGCTTATATCTTCAAAACTCCGCAATGTATTTGGATGCGGTTTTTTTAATAGATAGAATGATTCAAGAGGATCGTCTTTTTGAATAATCTATTGATATTTACTTTCTAAATTATATATGTACGACATTGCGAGCAACAGCTAGTTAATATTATAAATGCGAAAGTTACTTTAACTGTCTCTCTGAATGTCACTTGCGCCTAAACTGAATGATGATTTAAATAAAACTTGAGACAAAGACTTTTTGATGTAAAAAAAGGGTAATTAGTTCCAGACGTATAAAGTCGCAAGCAATTACTGGTATATTGCTATAAAGAGAAAACTAAATATATTTGATGTAACAAAAAGGATTTAACCATTTTTCTAACAGCATTTTCTTGTGATGGTCTTTTGAAGAGGTATTAATACCAAAAATATAACCGTAGCTAGATAAAAATGGTTATGCAATAATTATTGTTTTACTTTAAAAAATGCGTAGCTAGAAATATTTTTTCGCAGCCCGCAATCCGTCTCTTCAATATATCAGAGATTATGGTACAAGGAGGTGAATGTTATCCTGACTCCTGTGTGGTGAGAGTGATGCCTCCACCAATATCAACAAGAGCAGCATACACTTGCGAAGTGTCAACTGAAGGGCCCAAGTTTCAGATCGCCAGAGAAACAAAACACATGACAGTTGTTGGTGAGCCTTATATTCATAAAATTGCATACAAGAAGTATTCACTCCGCGTATTAATGTGCCATTGTTGGGCACGAGTCTCCTCTATTTTGAAAGTATATCTGGTCAATTTTTACCGCGCAGATCTAGCGATTCGGCACAAGATTTGGTTTTAAAATTTTCTTCTCTTTCAGTAGATGTTATCTGACTGTAACATTCCTTCGGGCTCTTAATGGGAGGAAATGGAGTAGGGATATTTTGTGAACTAAATCCATCGCCATGCGAACGTATACATCCATATTTAAATGCGAGGTTATGTCTCTAGTTTTATTTTGTTCTCAGCTATGCCCGATGTAGATCCAGTCATAACTGGAGCGCAAAAAGTTCTAAAACCAGGAGACCAGATTTTTCTCAACTGTACATCAGATTTTTCGCTGCCTCCGTCAGTAATTAATTGGTATATAGATGACGAGTTACAAAAGGTTAGTTTAATAATGTTATTAGTACACAAAATGTTTTGGTTTCTTTCATTTTCTACAAATTAGGAATAGGTCTAAATTCACTTAGTGAAATATTTTAAAGAATGAGAATAAAATTCAAAAACGATAATGTTAACTAAAGAAAGCAGAGAATTAAACCAATTTATTTTGATAACTCTTTATTATAGAGCTTTCCTTCTACTTTTCGCTTGAGAATCGTGATCAATATGAGTGCGGAGATTTTATATCGAAATATTCTTAACTTATACTTAAAGCTACACAATAGCGTATACTTGACATATATGTAGTACGATGAGCAGCTTTAACACTACAATGTGTTTTTCTGGCAACCTACAACAATTTTGTATTTTTTGCAGCCAGAACCATGGCAAAAGACAGAAGTGACGGGCAACCGACCAGGAGGTCTTCGTCGTTCATGGCGTACACTAAGATTACGTGTGCCAAGTACTGCGAGTGGTACAGTGCGTGTGCGTTGTGAGTCTGTACTTCTTGTGGAACCTTCTGTAGTTCGGGAAACCGATGTAATAATTACAATCCACTCTCGTACAGAAATCTCTAAGTACGTCTCAAATAATAATGGTAAGTTCTTATTTTAAACTCTTAATTTATTTCTTTAACCAATTACCCCGGGGTTGTGCAGAATTTAATTATTACTAATATAGGATGTGGAGGTGTAATAAAATGATACACAGGTCGTGTTAATAAATCTATTGCACACTGTTATTCACAACACATACCTACTTAAATTTACAATGCTATTTACAATACTTTTACTAGAGATTCCAGACGGTTCTGGACGTGGAAGGAAACCACTAAAAACAGCTCCTGAAGCTGAGCATCACGACTCTAAAATCAATAATATTTTTCCTGACAATTTTGTATTCGAAAAAGATATGTCAATTTTAAATTTAAATATCTGTACCTATTCTAGGATATCGTGTCAAACGACGGGGTCACCAATATAGGATGTGGAGGTGTAATAAAATGATACACAGGTCGTGTTAATAAATCTATTGCACACTGTTATTCACAACACATACCTACTTAAATTTACAATGCTATTTACAATACTTTTACTAGAGATTCCAGACGGTTCTGGACGTGGAAGGAAACCACTAAAAACAGCTCCTGAAGCTGAGCATCACGACTCTAAAATCAATAATATTTTTCCTGACAATTTTGTATTCGAAAAAGATATGTCAATTTTAAATTTAAATATCTGTACCTATTCTAGGATATCGTGTCAAACGACAATGTCCTAAAATAGGTTTTATTAAAATTTGAGTAGCCTACACTAATAAGATCCGGAATGCAGAGATCCGTAGAAGGACCGATGTGTACGACATATCCCGAAGAGTTAGCATGCTGAAGTGGCAATGGGCAGGCCACATCGCTCGAGGACCCGGCGACAGTTGGGGACGTGAGATCCTCCAGAGTGGTGACCATGTACTGAACGACGCAGCGTGGGGTGGTTCCCAATAAGGTGGACTGACGATATAGTTAAATGCGCCGGAGGCGGTTGGATGCATTTAACATAGGACCGCGCGTTGTAGCGTTCTATAGGAAAGGCCGATGTTCAGCAGCTGACGGAAAGGGGCAGATGGATGGATGGGTGGACGGTGCAGAACTAGTCCTTGATGATTGATGAATACCGAGCGCATCACTGTTATCAGTATCTCTGCTACAATTATTAACTCTGCCGTATATTTTGCACCTAATATCAACACCAATAAACTTTTCACATCAACATGGTACAATAGACAAACTTCCCTTAAGAGGGAACTGTACTCCTAATTTAGGTATTTGACTTAGGTATTGCTATCCCTATTTCCGAGCGCCCGTGCTGAAAGGGACAAATATAGCTAAAGCAGATTTTACCTACAAATTCTTTGAATAAAAAGTCGTTTCGTAGTCCCTTTTTAGGGTTCCGTACCCAAAGGGTAAAAACGGGACCCTATTATTTTCTTAGCAAAAGTTACTTACACCAGTTACTTAGTACAATTTTGACTGTTTTACGCTATATTATAGATGAAGAGTATATCTATGATTCTATCACTTTCTTTTTTGGTAAAACCTTACCAAATATGTGTGATAGACGCTGCAACTTTATCTACAGAAAACCGAAAAAAACGGGATTTTCGAATGCTCATATTTTTTTTGTTATTATGTTTGAAAAAAAAGAAAGTGACAGAAGCATAAATATACTTTTCATCTATAATATGGGTTAAAAATAATTAAAATCAGTTTAACTTTCGCGCAGAAAAAAGGGGACTACGATACCCTTATTTTTGTATGGAGCATAATTTGGTATCGTGCCCTCTTAACAAAAAAATCTTAAGGCACCTAGTAGATTATTATGTCAGTATATACCCAACTACTAGTGTTAACACATAATAATAATAGTGTTAAAACATCGTAGACGTATCTATTTATTTTTGATGATTTTAAAATAATTAGAATTTTTTAAACACAGATTTATGTATTTATTTTTTTGTTACAGGTACAAAACTATCAAATAGGTTCAGTGTAATATCAATAATGGTTTTATTTATTCTTAAAGAATTATCAGTAAATGTGAATTTATGAGATTTGGTGTTTATTATTTTGTGGTGATATTAGTTAAAAGAGTGTATCAAATTATCAAAGTCTGCCTACGTTAAAACAATTGAAATACAACAGAATAAAAGTATCAATAAGAATGTGGTGTTTATTAAAATAAAGTACTTTATCCGATTTTAGTTACGTAAGAAAGTGCATGCGAAATAAATGTTTTTCTTTCATCCCATTCCTATTCTAGGATGATGACCTCCTCAACCACTACAGGGTTTAAGACCTACTTTAGCCATGCTGACTAAACGACTAAATGCTGAATAAACCACACTATTTCTTTCCCATGATACGATGTTAGAGCTAGCTCAGGAGTAATATAAGCAGATAATGATACCGATTCTACGTGTGCAACGAAACTTAACTAAAATGAAAATTGATTGTGTCAATAACAGAATTCGGCAATGTTAACAAAACTTTTTTATTAGAAATTCGGTAGTTATATTTCAAAGTTATTAATATAAATATGCATAACGAAATAGTCAATTAATCAAAATACGCCACAGTTGTTTTCATTATTTTATATTTATAAGGCCTGGGAAACTTAGGTACAAGTAGGTAATCACACGTAATAGAATTTTAACATTAAGTAACATAAAGCCTATTACAAGTCTTCACCCATACAATTAGTTTAATTAAATTAAGATTAGTTGTGCACGTAAAATTGGTACAAACATTCTGGGTAAAAACTGAAAAATGTTAAACTGTACTAAACTAACTCTAAAATTAAGAAATCCTTCAGTAATGTTGACTAAATGTATTTCTTAATTTAAGGTTTAGTTTAGTTTCGATTTCTTTACTCACTACTTCATGGGAAATAAATACGGCCACTTATGTTCATAGATGCTCTGTTCTGTAACTAGATGAATGAATATGCGTTTATTTATACATCTTTTGAAAATGTTTGTGGTGCGTAAGTAAATATTGAAGAATAGAACTCCATAGTTAATTTAATACTGTTTATCTATTAAATTTATCCTTTGAAGAATTGTTTACTTTGAATTCTTTTGACAGATTAAGAAAATAGACCTAATCTTTGTTTACTTACGTGTATTATTACGCACTGTAAACTTTTTCTCATAGGTGTAGGCAGATACTTCTAGCAGATTTATATTAAAATGTAACATATTAGATAAATTAAAACTAATTTAGGTATAAAATAAGATAATAAATATTACAGAAATTTGTTTTATTAAAGTTGTACTTTTTTTAGTGCTTTACGAAAACGCTAAGAGAACATTTTTTAACTACATAATCTTTTTTAAAATATTGAACTCCGTTATTGATTTTGTGTTTTTATATTTCACTTCGTTGGGTCGTCTTATCCCGTAATAAAGGCGTTTAATTTTGTAATTCATCTTGCTATAATAGATTTTATTTTCACATATACATTTTAGAAAACAAAAATAAACGAATGCATATTTGCCCTAAGGCACTCAATCCATGATTGATTTTACATTAATTGAGAATCAAAACAGAACTAATAGTTGCCTTTGAGTTTTGATCAATAATTTATATTATTATCTATTTGTGCCAGATTATGTACCTAAATAATAAGTTCATTGATATTAATCCGTTCAAATATAAATGGATAATAAAATGAAGCTCAGTATTTGTAACAAAGAGAGTATTATTTTATTCTATCATAAATATAATTTCAAATAATAGTCTAGGTATCATGTAAATATTATTAGGTGTCATGAGTGTAAAATACATTTTATGTGTTACAAAAGTAATTAAAAAAAAATAAAAATATGTAAAATAATTAAGTTTGTTAACGATTATGTATGTGTGTAAATACTTCAAAATTTATGTTAATGTTCTTAGAATTGGCAACGATATATACAATGATATATCTAAGATCATGAATCTCTCAATGAAGGGCACCGGCCACTAGTGAAGGGTATTGGTCTATTATGCCACGCTAACTAGGCGTCTTATTGGCTCGGCACAGTAGACCATAATCCCATCAAAGTGGAGGATGCCCGTGCCCAACAGTGGGACGCAAATAGGCTGGAAAGGAGAGGTGAGAGGAGGACTAGTCGTCTTAATTTAGAGTTATCCATGTCTTAATATTTAATTATTTCATACAAAATACTTTATATTACGGTATTAATTACTATATTATTTTTATTTTACTTCATGTTAGTAGTCTTCGTCATCATCATCACGCCTTTTTCTCATGCGGGTAGACAGATACTATTGAGCGCCATCTGCTACGATCCAAACATACCTACTTCCTTGGCTTATTCCTCATACATCTAGTCATACATGAGCGACGGTTGTAAGTGCTACGCACTTTTTTTGATAGTAATATGGCCAATATTATTGTTAATCTTATGCTGTGACATTTTTTCTACAATATTTTAAGTTCAATGAATAGAGGCCAGTTTCGTAGAGACTCTTGTGTACTAAATTTCGTTTATATCGTTTCCTTATTATTTGCGTGAAAGACTGACAGACGGACAGAAATACTCCCTCTTTTATAATATTAAATAAAGTATTAGGTACTGTAAAGGTTGTGATCATTGAATATAACCTATACAATGATACAGGCCACTTAAATTTTTTTTTATTCCTTTAATTGTAAAGCTTCTTCTTTACAATAAAAAAACTTTTATCATAATTAATTTGTTATATTTTTTATAATATAGAAAAACTATTTTACAATCATTTTTCAACATCCTCTCTTCATGTCCTATTCTCATCTCTCTAAATTCTTTTCTTTTTATTTTCAAATTTTAAATTTTTTTTTATTCCTTTTTTAAAAACAAATCTTAAGTGGCCTGTATCATTGTATAGGTTATATTCAATGATCACAACCTTTACATTCTCCCCCCCTTAGAGGATAAAAAAAATTTTTTTTTTTCCAAAAAAAAAAAAAATTTTTTTTTCTAAGTTACAAAATACTGGACACCCTACCTAAGGTTGGAAAGCATGATAACAAACTAGAATGAACCAGATTAGATCCAGCTAGGACCTAGCTTTTCGAAGCAATACATTTCGAAAAACTTGAAAAGCAAAAAACCAACCAAAAATTGCCTTTCTAATCTTAGTTATCCGAACCACACTAACTACGATGCCCTTATATCATATCACAGTTTTCATAAAATATTAAACTACTTCATCTTTAAAATTGATTTATCCAATAATAAACAAGAGTGATAAGGCATCCTTAAAACTATCACACCAAGACACAAAGCATATATCATCAACAATCAATCAGAAAAATGTTCATCACCCAACAATTAATGCTCTTATAAAAACTATCGAGCTTCAATTATGAGGTCAGCATCATAGATCCGAAAGATATGCTAATTTAACAGCTTTCCAGCTTAATGAGAAAATTTACATAAGAAACCATTATAATTGACAGAATCCAGAGATTATCAAATTAAAATTTAAAGTATGCTCAGATAATACTCAACCTTCTTTTCAATTATTTAGGTATAATTTCTACTAAGTAATCCTGAATGCTCGGGAATGACCAATTTATTCCACATTTAGAATTCCTTCTCGTGAGATAAATTTACCAACCATTCTTCTACCACAAGTAACGTTTTAAATAATCAATCATTCTATTATCTAAGTAATTATAAACTATTCGCTAATCATTATTATCTAACTATTACCCAATAAATAAAATAAAAATATTATCAGCAACCTCTCACTATAATACCCCCTCAACTGGCACGCGTCCCGACTCGGGATGCGACAATTTCCGAACAACTGGCACGCGTCCCATTTCGGGACGCGAGTTCCGTGTCGCGTTTATAGCGAATAAGTAAAAATCTATTATAATTATCTTTCTCACACCTATTACAATGTGTATGGGAAAGAATAGGCCAGCAGTCAAGCCGATAATGTGGTCTAACATAATAATAAATATTTTAAACTGTGGTCAGTGTCAGTTTACCTGCGCGGCGCGACAGTTCGTGTGTAGTAGTGCGACATATTTATATTGTTCTTAAAGGTTTTAATGTGAAATCGTCGTGGTTTTCTATATTTATTCTGTGCCTGTGTTATTAGTGTACCAAAAAATACCTTTTGTTTGTGTTTCTGTGTGTGTTACAAATGTCACAATCCCGAAATTGGCTCCGCACCTTGACTGGCAAGCGACCATATTATGGTCGCGTGCCAGTTGTTCGTTGCGCTATGTAAATACGGGTCATTTTTGCATGGCATTCAGATTTGTTTGACAAATTCTAGAATTCTAGAATTCTAGATGCTATTTTCTAATTATTCTTATATGGTAAGTACATAAAAGCTTTTTTAATTGTGTAGAAAATATTATATACTATTTATATAAAAAAATTCTAATAAGAATTACGGCATACATTTCTCAATAAAAATTATCGTAGTAAAGTCGGTGATTCGAGTCCCAAACTTACAATGGGTCGCTTTATTTGAATCGTATTTAAAAATAAACAAAGATAAACATCTGTTGTTTATATTATAAACAGTAGATAAACCAAACTGTGGCTCAACACATGTTAGGTACTCGAAACCCTAGCCGTACGATAACAAAGCCACTTGAAACTACCGTGTTTTTTTTCTTAAGTGCCCGCCATTGTGAGAGATTGTACCGTTAGTTTTTATAGCCCTAGTGTAAAAAAAATGTTTGTGAACGTGTTATGTGGTTATTACATTTCGTAAATATAACATTTAGCTATAAGAAAAAATAAACACTGTAATATGAAACTATTTCAATTTCAAAATATACCATAATTTATACAAATTTATCGCAATTTTTTATTACCCTACTAATTACCGGAAGTTTTAAAAACATTTATGTATTAAGCTTTAGAATTGTTAAATACTAATTCGTAAAGAATTTTATACTCAAGCCAAATATATATACATCTTATTAGGTGTTTATACAAAATCATTGTGAAATCTTCGAAACAATGCATCTATTGTTACCCAGCGGGGGGCCGGGCGGGGGGTGGTGCCAGATGTTCCGTTATAAATCAATGTCAAGTGCCAGTTGAGAGGATACAACTTCTTTCAATTTTCAACCTTTCACATTTCTCTCCTAATGAACAAATACTTTACTCTAGCACCTACTTTCCTAAATCCTATCTTATGAGTTCTATCTCTAAAATGCGTGATATCCCAAAACAGGATTCCATGACAAATAGCCTATGGCCTTACCATGTTGCATTCAAAGATATTACCCGTTGATACGACTCATCCAACTAACTCTACCAAGCCACTACCTTCGACATTATAACTCAATACAACCCATTATTATACCTATTAATCGCTCTACCTTAATACTATAATCATAATCTAGTACGAAATACTCACTATCCAATTACTATGTTAATATATTTATCTCACATTTTTAACTAAACATTCAAAATATAAATATGAAAAAATAATTAAATTTTTGATGTGGTTCCTTTTCATTGCATCTTTCTTATGTACAAATTTGCTGACGTCATTATGAAGTCTCGCCGATCCCGAACAATATGAAACACACCAAAATAAAACAATATTAGTAAATTATAATTAACACTATATATATAACCTTAATTATTGCGAACATTCTTGGTAATTTACTTCTTGGAACTCTTCCCTTAGTCTATCAAATACCTCCTGCACGCTTTTGCACGTGTCTTTAATGCCCCGGAAGAAAAGTAAGGCGTTACCCCTTAAAAATGAGGGCAATAGTGATAATTTTTCTTCATCAGACGAGCATCTCTTGAAATTTATTAAAGCGTAAAACATTTCTTCGAATTCATCTAGGCACTCCTGTGCGCAACCACCGAAAGTTATCGTGGCTAGTTCCATCTTAGTTATAAATAATTTATAAAAATTTAATAAAAAGATACGGCTACTTCTCTGATAATAAACATTTATCCTGTGTCGACCCTTTGCTCGTCAACACATCCCTGGGCGTAGGAGCTGGTTTACCAATCGGGCCGCTATACCCGGCGCGCCTCCACCATTTGTAAAGCTTCTTCTTTACAATAAAAAAACTTTTATCATAATTAATTTGTTATATTTTTTATAATATAGAAAAACTATTTTACAATCATTTTTCAACATCCTCTCTTCATGTCCTATTCTCATCTCTCTAAATTCTTTTCTTTTTATTTTCAAATTTTAAATTTTTTTTTATTCCTTTTTTAAAAACAAATCTTAAGTGGCCTGTATCATTGTATAGGTTATATTCAATGATCACAACCTTTACAGTACCGTAGCCAGGTTCATAGGTAAATTATGATTTTGTCTTGTTTAGTTACATCAAACACATACATACATACATAATACCTACATTATATTTATTAGGTAGATATTAATAAATGGCTGTGTTTTCACATAAGATAACCTCAATTCTTTGCACGAAATTAATCTTTAAACTATAGATGTAAAAAACACCCAGTTTATAAATTGGTCTGTTTAATTTTATAAATATTGTACAATGATAACAACTCTAAATGGGATACGTAAATAAAGTTACGATAAAATAACAATGAATTTTATTTCTTAACTAACTGTGGCCCGTTTTTACGTTATTTTTTACAGATGCTTAGCTCCTATTACTCGCGGCGTGATGTTTGCCTTCCTCGATAAATGTAATATTCAAAGCTGAAAGAAGTTTTCAAATCGGACCAGTGGTTCTTGTGATTAGCGCGTTCAAACAAACAAACATACTCTTCAGCTTTATAATATTAGTATAGAATATTTAACTAGAAGTCGTTGCGTGAAATGTCCATGAATATTTATTTATTTAGTCTGGAGTGTGTGTAGGTTTTGACTGTCAAACATCCAGTATTTCTTTCCAAAAGGCATAGTGGAACCTTATTACTGAGACTTCACTGTCCATTCGTCTGTTAGTCCATCTATTGCTAGACTGTATTTCATGAACGTTAATTTCTGGAGAGTTAAAGGTCTCAATATTCCGCGTGCCGCTATTACAACAAATACTAATAACACCAGAATACAATAAATATTTAAAATAGCAACTAAAGCTAAAACACTTTTACTTCTCTCTCTTTCTCTCTCTAGCTTATTAACTTCCCACAGTTGGGCACGGGCATTCTCCATGGGAGGGTATTTGCTCTACTCTGCCACGCTACCCAACCATGATGACATAGTGTTTCAGTCATTCGGAGAAGGTGTTAGCTACTTAATACTTATATTATTTTTTCACCCTGTGCGAAAAAATAGAGTGGTGACACTTGCATTCTTAACCCGACAACACACGTTCATATATTTTTACTGTATATATTGTAAGAATCAAAAGATAAACAGCAAATGCACAAATTATATTCTTGTTTTTACGAATGTTCCGCTTTAAATTGGCAAACGCGAGTTTAAAAAAAGGAAAACATCACAAAAGCAAATTACAGAGAGTAAAACAACTAAAACGCGGAATGGAGGTATCTGAACTATGAAATATTTGCATCCAAATGAAAGCAGAATAATATTATATGTAAATACAAAATAGGTACCGTTGCATTTTCAGAGCATTAATTTAATAGGATTTTAGTTTAGTTGTTTTATTTATTCTCTAGTTTATTTTTACATTTTTACATTTCACTTAAATTTCATTTCATATTACAGTGTATTTCATTGTGTCCGCCTAGTGGGAGCTTTTGTAAACTATCCTAATTGTTTCCTCAGATTACTAGTATACAGATTAAATTGAGGACAACAACCGAACAAAGGGGATTAGCCCCTGCGGAAAACCGCTAATTATCTAATTAGTGTCTCTATAGTCAAAGCCTACTCTGACGGGAGGGAGCCATTCGCTTGAAGAGCGGCTTGTCCCTTTCCTTTTTATTGAAATATTCAATTACCCCTACTCTGGTTGAAATAAAAAAAGGATTGTGTTGACCATAGCGAGTGTAAGACGGGCCTTGATCTGTGAGCCCCTCTATGGACAGACTTTTGAGACGTTCTATCATGTCGCCATGGAGATCGTGCGCCCGAATGTGCCACGGGTCCTGTTGTAGTAATTTCCAGAGTAAATCGGTGTCATAGCGTCTGGGTAGTTGTAAAGCACTTTTCAGTGCCAGTTTATATTGCCTCTCAAGTTTGAGCAGATTTGTTTTGCTGTACCTGGGTAATAGTTGTATAACTCCGTAGTCTAGTACTGGTACCAAGCAAACTTGAATAACAAGTAGCTTCACTTCGACACTGAGCTTAGATCGGAAGCCGATGATTGAGTTTAGCGCACCCTTGACTCTTTTGGCCTTTTCGATATTTTCCTTAGCATGTTTGTTCATTGACAGCCTTTTGTCTAACCAGACTCCAAGGTATTTTATTTCTTGTTTGAACGGAATTTGTTCGTTACCTATTTGAACGTAGTTTCTATAGCCCGTATTTGGGTTCGCAAGTCTTGGTCTTTTGTGTGAGAACATGATGCACTCAGTTTTGTCTACGTTGCATTTAAGACCCCATTTTTTATAATAGTTAATTATAGTAAAAGCAGCCCACTCCGCTCGGCGTTTTGCGTGATCAGGCTTTTCAGCTGCGTTGAGTATACATAAATCGTCAGCGTACTGGGACAGCATCTGGCCAGCTATTCTCTCGTTAGGTAGATCAGCCACATAAAGGTTAAAGATCGCAGGCCCGAGTATCGATCCCTGGGGCACACCGTGCGGAACGCTATGCTCTGTTCCTGTAGTGGTTTTAAATCGACCTCGTGTGGTTCTGCCGCTCAGGTAATTCTCAATTATTTTTACAACGTTGTTGCATGCTCCAGCATCGATTAACTTTCGACACAGGCCTTTATGGTTGATTGAATCAAAGGCTTTGCTTAGATCAGTTGATATCATAGCAACGCTGTGACCTTTATCCAGCGCGTCGGAGACGTATTTGCCTGTGCGAAGTATTTGGGTAGATGTGCCTCTATTTCTCGTAAAACCGTGTTGATGACTGGGTATTATTTCAAGTAACTCGGTCTTGATGCGGTTCAGTATTATTCTCTCGGCCCATTTGGCCATGATGTTAAGTAGGCTTATAGGTCTATATGATTTGGGGTCTTTGTGGTCCTTACCTGCCTTATGCAAGAAGATACAAGTACTGGCTTTCCATCGTTTTGGGAAGTATCCCGACATCAGCATGTAGTCCATAATATTTTTGAATATCAAAATCATGGTCTCGCCACCCAATTTAAGTATATCGGCTTTAATCCCATCGGGTCCTGGGGCTTTGCTGTTTTTAAAACATTTGAGTGCTAATTTTAGTTCATGTTTCGATGTTTGATCAAGTGGTGAAAATGGAGTGGAAATTTCCGAGCATTCGTCACAAGTATCTATAGTGGCTTCTTTCACTAAGGCTGTGTTAACCATTTTGTCAATAGTTTCTAACTCGCTACTGCAATCACTGAAGTGTGGCAATTTCATGGCTGGTTTTTTCAAAGCTCTTTGTACTGCCCACATACGTGTCCGATAGTCTTTATTATTTTCAAGTACCTTACACCACTTAGTTTCTTTATATTGTGCTATTTCCTTGGCCAATAAATGTTTACATTCATTATATTGCTTCCTTGCTATTGTTGTAAGGTCAGTGTTTCGTAGTCGCCAAGCTCGTCTCTTCTTGACGTTGCGTTCGGTTATTCTTTGTCTTATGTATAGTGGAAGCATATCTTTCGGATCAATTGTTCTTAGAGGTGCTAGTTTGTCAAGTGTTTGCATAATGGCCAACCCTACCGTCACAATGTATTTGTCGCATTCGTCGTTCGAGGTAATTTGTAGTTTAGAGCCCACGTTACTGGCTAATAGCTCTTCGAAATCTTGTCTGCCATTTCGGGTGCCCTTTATGTGTGTAAGATCACGACTCATCGGTTGTTCATAGTCACTATCGATTATTACGTCAAGTGTCCATGGTAGGTGGTCTGAAGAGATATTTAATAGGAGTAGGTATTATCCGGCGACCCCTGCTGAGTACAGTGTAAGAGCAATGCTCTTAACATAGCTTCTCAGTGAATGTGTGTGTCTATCAATTTTACACGAGACGAACGTGGTGATAATGAAATTTCGTTAAAGTTTGTGTGCATTCGACACTCCACCGTTCGGGCAGTATGATTCGCAAAGAAAACAGGTTGTGTAACAAACAACTGCTGTTGATTAAACTCTCTAAGGTTTTAATGCAACAAATGGTACATTTCAATGCTTCTACTAATGATCAATGTAAATACATCGTTTTAAGTTTCCTAAATTTTGCAAGTAAAGCAATAATTATTTTATCGTGGTAGATAGTTTCTGCACAAAATAAATTAAGACATTCAAGATGTTGGAAACCTTCCAATTTGGCTTAAAATATGATATTTTTATTTAAAGTAATGTTTCGAACGTAAATAGTAATAATATAAAGATTATAATCGTAATATTAAAGATTGCGACGCTTAATATAAATATTTTGTGTATTGTCATATTAGAGACCAAAGGCTCGTGTCAATAAGAAGTGTATGGTGGTCTATATATCGCGGAACCAATGGAGGAGACGAGTTCTGGATTAGAGACCGCAATTCGGCAAGCGTAGGGTAAGACGCCCGCCTGCTAGGTGGACCGAAGACCTAAAGAAGATCACAGTGCCCACACTGTGATCTTGTGTGTGTGATGCAGACTTGATCGATTTCGACGCGGCAGGCGGAAGACCGTGTATTGTGGCACGAATTGGGAGAGGCCTATGTTCAGTAATGGTCTGCTGGCTACTACGCTGACGTCATGGAACATATTTCTGGTTCATATTAGCCGAAGTTTACTTCGAACTTATTGCTAATCGACTACTAAACGTTAACGCTACTCTTTGTAGAGCCAAGATTTTTTAAAGTCGAACGCTTGTTCACTCGTTACATTCTACGTTAATATTACTTTTGTAAAATACCTACCGTATTTTACAAAAGTAATTTTAACTTCAACACTTTTAAAAGCGAGACCCCATTCTGAAGTTAAACTCTGTTATTATACCTGCATTTTCCTTTAGCACTTCTAGATATGTGTTTGTAACATTAAGTTCATTAAGATGTTCAGAAAGCTCTGTCTTTTTATGCTGGAAATGTATGAATGAATGAATGATTTATATGCACAAAACATGAGTACATGAAGTCAGACATAATTATCATAAATCCTTCACATTTTAACTATATACGGCACGCAAAAACAGTTGTACACAATGTAGATAATTATAATAGGATTAAAGAATAAATTAATTCCTGAGCTCTTCTTTTGTGAAATGGGAGCTTATCATCCTAATCAGCGACTTTATCCACTTAAACAAGGATTGAATACGTTTACGGTTGTCTCTGAAATTTTTGTATGAATTCCTATCATAGGTTAAGGTTAAGATTAGGTAAGCTTAAGTGTAGAGTACTAATTTTGCTGTTAGGTGTGAAAGTGTTTTTTTTTTTATTGCATTTCACATAATGGTCCGGGACCCAGTGACAGATTTTCACGACCAAGTCCCTCCCAATCAAAAATTCGAGAAATGCATGAGGGACTAATACTATGAACACTCGCGACCGTCAGCTGCAACTCCGTGGGTGGGTTGGGCAGTGGCAGCCTCCCAAACATGGAGAAAAAAACCTACTATGCGTATAATATTTATATAGCGTAAAACAAATAAAATCGGTTTATCGCAAAGAAAAATGAGGAGTACGATACCCATATTTTTGTATGGAGCATAATTTGGTATCGAGCCCTCTTAAGTACTACTAAGCGAGTATGACAGTTCTTGTTCATAGGTTAATAGATAAATTGTTTTAAAATAAATAATTCCTCATTAGTCATAGTAGGTACCTACTAGGTACCCAGTAGTACCCACTCACTTAACATTTTTTGATATTCATAAATAATCCTACTAATATTATAAAGGCGAAAGTTTGTAAGTATGGATGTATGTATGGATGTTTGTTACTCTTTCACGTAAAAACTACTGAATGGATTTGAATGAAACTTTACCTCAATATAGCTTATACATCAGAATAACACATAGGCTACAAATTGGCTGGACCGATTTTGATGAAATTTTATTTTATACAGAATTGTATGGCAAAACAACGTTTGCCGGGGCAGCTAGTAATAAATAAAACCACAAATTGCAAGAAATTGCTTTATTTTTATTGCAAATGGCATTAGCTGTGTTCATTATTATATTTTGCTGGAAGAGGGAGGGTCCCTAGAATTATTACAGGTAAAATTGTTGATTCGGTCGGATTAAATAGCAAATCATATTTTTGCTGTTTAATCAGACCGTGATATTAAACGAAAAGTCCGATCAGAATAAATAGTATATATAATCAATCACCAGGTAAATTTTTAGTTGAGAGGAAATCATCTTATACAGGGTGTCCCGTAAGTAGTGGACCAACGGGTTATGGGGGGGTAGTGAGACTTATTATCTAACAAAAATACTAAAATTTATAGACTTGCCTTATAGTTCTTGAGTTATCCTTTGTTTTCAAAATTTCGTAAAAACATCATCCACGTAAGCGTTGATGTTTTTATATTTTTTTTTTTTTTTTTTTTTTTAATTTTTGTTTTCCATGTTTTTACGAAATTTTGAAAACAAAGGATAACTCAAGAACTATAAGGCCTAGGTCTATAAATTTTAGTATTTTTGTTAGATAATAAGTCTCACTACCCCCCATAACCCGTTGGTCCACTATTTACGGGACATCCTGTATAAACTTCACGTGTCACAGTGTTTGTTACCGTACTCCTCCGAAACGGCTTGACCGATTGTTATAAAATTTTACATGCATATTCAGTAGGTCTGAGAATCGGCCAACATCTATTTTTCAAACGCCTCCCCCCCGCCACTGGCTTTTGTATGGCAAAACAACGTTTGCCGGGACAGCTAGTTAAAAATATAAATTATTTTTTCATGTTCAAGTAGCCAGCTGACGTATAATTCACCGTGTTATGGTCAGCGGACTTGGTTTTTCTATCAAAGCACTCGATAAACTATAATCTGACAAATTATCAATGGAGAGAAACGACTGAAAAAAAAATTTGCCACTGAAATAAACACACTGCCTTAGTATGTTTATTTCGGCGAAATGAAAAACAAAATTAAAATCTTAAAACTCACAAATTCAAAGCGTATTTCTCACATATACTTTCATCACTGTGGTCATAAAAATGAGCACTGCACTTACATTACATATGCAATAACGTTTCCTCAGACTTACATTAAATTTAAGGGATGTAGTCACTTGTGCTAGTTATCTTTATATTCCGAGGTAACTTTGTATTCAACTCATTCTTTTAAAGTTTTCAAAGCACGTCTCAGTGGCGAGGAATATTTGCATATCACCTTTAGGTTTATATATCGTCACGCGCTCTGTTATTATAACTCACTTGTTTTATTAACTTTGAGGTCTAACCAACAGAAAAGTATACCGTTTTCTTTGTGAAATCTAATGCAAGGTCAGTGGGGAGCCGAGGTAACGCAAACAAACACTAATGTAAATCCATTGCTTCGTGGTTGAGTGGCTCATGTAACGGACTGCCGATCACGAGGTCGAGACTGTCTGTCTGACTGGTGAGTCTCACCCGTGACCATGGTGACTGCAAAGTCTCCGAAACGTCGGGCCAAAATTTAAAACAAATATACGCGTCTAAATCCGTAAAAAGTAGTTTTATTTAAACAGATGAGTCGCGCAAGTGTTTTCTAACACTTGCACTATAATATTAGTTTGCTTTAGAATCTCTTTTTGTTTAATATTTAGGCATAACGTTCATTGCTTCCAACTAGGCTTTTATTGTACCTGACCGAGTCTTTTCTGTCCACTGTAAAATAGAAGCCTGTGTCATAATCTTAACAGGTCTTTCAACAACTTGAGTGTAGCAGACAAGCCCTTAAAATATTAGTTTGGTGAACCGGTACTGCCACAATCAATTAGCATAATACATTATTACGATCGTATGAAATTTCTTACGTGAATGGATCCCGGTTCTCAAATCAGTGAAATATGTTCCTTAGCCTTTGTAATCTTATAGCATTTACCACCTTTTTCACAATCTTCAAAGTTTTATCTTTCCTGTCATCAAAATATAAAGACAAGAGCTCTGTAAGAGCGAGCTAGAGCTAGCTGTGAGATATTTTCCATAATTTTTTCTCTATTTTTAGTTCTCTCCCTGAGTGACTTGTGTCTATCGATAGCCTCAATATTAGATCCAATGTCAAACAAAACCATTAATGCTATAACTACTGCTGCTCTGTCTGATACCTGATACCTATCACAGCTCTTCGATAACGTAGGGAAATAAAAGAGATATTTTCTTTTTATTTCTGAAACTCGTCGGATCATGATGCATGCTGGCTTCTCTGTAGCTGATGATGCTGCAGAAGAAGTACTAACATATAAATCAGGGAACAATGAAGTATATAAGGACGGCGATTTGGGCGATTTCCTCGTTATTGCTTCCGTTTTAAAGTTTTCCATCTTCTTTGTAGCAATTACGTCAATACCGCTTGTTGTCGTAATCCGCGACGTTTTAGATCTCTTAGAAAAGCTTGCTCTTGTTTAGGTACCTTTTCTTCCTTATGAAAAAACAAGTACACTGGCCATATTATTTGCACTTGCATGCTGAAATATTGAAATGCATTTAACTGCTTTACCGAAAACTTTGTAACTTTGTCTGAGTATTTTCATAAACTTAAGTAAGTTTTAGATTAAAATGATATGCTTAGTACATTTAAGTGATTCTTGTTCGAGTTAGTGTCAGAATAAATACAGTTTGCCACATGTTTTCGATCTTAGATGTCACTGTATCTGCTATTTCTGCGGAAGTTGGTTCTTTTGCAGTTTCAATTGACGTCTCGTCCATTCGTATGTAGAATGATTCCTTTTAACTTACAAATGTTACCAAAAAGAGGACATCTAAAAGTACTATGGGTTGTCTGCATGCAGCGAAAGAAAACTGAAGAAGAGCTAGAATAATAGAGCACTAAAGCAACGCGCGCGCAACAAGGTCATTGTGACAAATTGGCTGTTTTAGAGTCCCCTCACTCCCCTTATTTTTATTTTTATACTAAGTCGAACTTGTTTGTGGGGAAAATATAATATAGCAATAATCGTTATTCGTTAAGAAAATGGTCTGGTTACTTTAATACCTTACATTAACATGGCGTCTTAGCAGAATCTAAAACCAACATTTTTCATACTTTCAATGCCGTCGCGGAGACAGTTACTCTAAACCAAATTAAATAATATTTTGCATAACTTAATTTAATCCAATAAGGCACCGAATTTTGACTATTACGTTACCGTTATATGAAAAAAGTTTTTTCGCTCCACCCTAATAATTATGTATTACGTGTATCTACTTGTTTAGATGTGTGTGCTGTGCATGTAGGTGTATAATATGTTTTATATCTGATTATATTTAATTATCATAGATATTTATAGTACGAAACTATATATTTTTATTTTAGTGAATTAATTGTGTTTATATGGTAAAATCCATCTCGGACACACACTTATGTATTTTCTTTTCACGCTCTCCTCTCGCGGGTCTACGGGCAGAAATTTCTACAAGAAATATGTAGACCCCTACACGAATTATCCTATGCATATTGTATTCTACTATTCCTGTGTGTAAAATTGTTAAATAAAATAAATAAATAAATAATTGGTCAAGTGCGAGTCGGACTCGCGCACGAAGGGTTCCGTACCATTATCTATGCAACATAAGGCAACGTTATTAGTATCGAGCAAGAAACGGTAAAAAAATCATGTTTGTTGTATGGGAGCCCCCCTTAAATATTTATTTTATTTTATTTTTAGTATTTGTTGTTATAGCGGCAATAGAAATACATCATCTGTGAAAATTTCAACTATCTAGCTATCACCGATCTTGAGATACTGGGTACGGAACCCTAAAAATCATGTTTTTTGTATGGGAGCCCCCCTTAAATATTTATTTTATTTTTAGTATTTGTTGTTATAGCGGCAATAGAAATACATCATCTGTGAAAATTTCAACTCTCTAGCTATCACCGTTCTTGAGATACAGCCTGGTGACAGACGGACGGACGGACGGACGGACGGACAGCGAAGTCTCAGTAATAGGGTCCCGTTTTTACCCTTTGGGTACGGAACCCTAAAAATAGAGTACATACGCACCGTATGAAATCAATACACTCAGAGGCGACGACAGATGACATCGTATACTATGAGTATGAGCATTGCTCCTTCAGTCTTGTACATCGTTACTTAGAAAAATAACACATATAATGCTTATAGCTTAAACTAAAAACTGTACTGGTGTATGATTATCAAGAAGAATATTTTCTATCTATACAAAATATTTAATGCTGGCGTTGACATGAATGCATAGTATAATATGTATATTATATAACTATGCTTTGTACCAATCTTGTTCATAAATTTTAGGAGTTCATTTTAATAAGGCTTAAAAAACTAAAGGCGATTGTTACAGAAATATTTTTACCCAAAGTTCTACGATAATTATTAAAAGATTTTGGCAGAACATAATAATATAAGGTTGAGACTATAATGGAATAAAAATAGTCTTAAACTAGCCTTGGGTCCCGTATCTCAATTAGACATAAATTAATAAATAGAATGTTCGTCCAAGATAGTTTGTTGTTATCCGTTGTATCATCAACTTACATAATCCAAGACACAAAGCTTGTAACAAAATAAAACATAATATTACTATTCACTTAAGGAAAATTCCAATTTTTCCGTACCATTATCCAACATGCTCATCAATCAACAAAAATAAGATTATGACTGCAGAGAATGGTTAGAAAAAAAAGAAATGAGGAGAATGGCAAATAATTTTCTTGTATTTCATCTTTTCTGTTTGTGTCTACTTTGTCAATAATGTTTATTGTGACATCTAACTTATGAATCTCTTAAGATTACTGTCCTTGGGGAATAAGTTGATATCTAGGATCTGATGAACAAAAAAAAAACAAAAATATTAAGGCAAATTCTATTGGAATTTGTTTAGCAGTTTTAGCGTGAAATAGCAAGAGATATAGTTGTTTTCATATTTGTAATTGAAGTAAGGATTTATTTGATTACTTATCTGCCACTATTGGTTACGGGTCTACTCCTACTACTATGTGCAGAAACTATGATAGCTCAGACGGTAGCGCGACGGAACGGTATCCTGAGGTCGTGGGTTGAAATTCAATTGCAAAAATTGCAAAAATTTATAAATTAATGAATATAATTACTATCAGCCTAAAATACTAAGGTGGCAATGATTTGGTTTTAAAGTTTCAAGGTTTTTGTGTCCATAATGTTAATTTAAATAATAACATAATATTTAGTAATATTTCTGTGGTGACGGATTATAGGTACAAGTGCCACCTTATTTCCTCCCCCAAGTACTGAGAAAGACAGCAAAGGATAAACAGATAATAATACAGATATAATAAAGGATAAAGAGATAAGGTAAACAGATAAAATCTTCCGTGAGAGACGGAAAACTCTCAACTAAACTCAACACGCCTGGTCCACGCGGCATATGTAGATGAAATACCTTCCCAAAGCGGAGGAGGCGCATGCCCACGGTTGGACATTGGACACATAATTACTATCAAAGAGGTCGATATCAATTCTCACATTAATATAATATCCCTGTGAGAGCTTTAATAGGCTAAATGACTTGCAAGATTACTTGCTACGATAGTTTTTGTTTCGTAAATTGACAACACTCGAGGCGATCCTTTCTTTCAAGTTGTATTGCCTTTTTAAACTTTCCATGGCACTTGTGTCGAAATGTTTTGATCGCATGTTTCTGGTATTGTTTTTATAACATAAACTAGCTGCTGCCCGCAACTTTATACGTTTAGAAGTACGAAACCAAACCATAACAAATTATACAAAAAAAATTAATCCTCTTGAGCCACTTTATCTACAAAAAAAAAAACCAGAAGCTCACATAGTGACATGCATACAAAAATTACGGTATTGTTTATAAAAGGTAGTAAATATATATACTTTCGACGTGGTGACGGATTAAGAATACAACTGTCGCCACACTATTTCCTCCCACGGGGCGCTGTTAAAGTCAACTAAGGGATTAGAAATGTTATTGTACACAGATAACATCTTCCTATGCTAACACGCCTGGTCAGCGTGGCATAGTAGATCATAATCCCTCCCAAAGTGGATGAGGTCCGTGCCCAACCGTGGGACGTTAATGGACTGGAAAGAGAAAAAGAGTAACGATAAAGATACCTTGAAAGAAATTTGAAGAGAACAAGATCATAGCGTCTAGAAACAACGCACATTTATTATTATTATTAAAGATTACTAAAGCGATTGAGAATCCCCGTACAGGTATATATGTAATTCAAATCAGAGCTTACTTGCATAATTCAAAGCTAAATTAATATATGCTCACTTTTGACGGGCCTCGTGGTGGAGTGGTTTATATAACGGACTGCCGATCATGAGGTCTCGGGTTCGATTCCCGGTCAGGAAAATCATTTGTGTGATGTTTTTAATTGTCATACAAATGTTTGTACTGCGTCTGGGTGTTTATTATGTATTATAAGTATGTATTTACGAAAGAAAAGTAGTTTATGTATTCTATCCGTATTCTGGTACCCATAACACAAGCATAAAAAGCTTAGCTTGGGACCAGAGGACGTTGTGTGAAATGTCCATGAATATTTATTTATATTTATTTATTTATTTTATGATGATAATGCAGAATTGAGTAGAATAAGAATTTATGTAAGTATACCAAAGAAAATGAAATTCCAAGTCTTTAAATTTGCTAGAATCGTGTAATAAAAATGGTAAAAACAATAGCAGGCCACGATTTCCGCTTGCGGTTTTCATTCTTGAAAGAAATATTCAACATATTACGGCGGGCTGACCAATAACCCTCGGCTTTTCCTTCAAAGACGGTTCAATTGTTCTTTTTATTGAAATAGTCCTCAGCCGCCTTTGTTGCGGATGTTTTCAGAATTCAATTCATGCAGAGTATTTCAGAGTAGCAAGAATTTATATGACGTAGGAAAACAACGTTGAACGTTTGCTATATTTAGCACGTTATACACATAAATAATATTTCCGTAATAAAATAAAAAATTGGTCAAGTGCGAGTCGGACTCGCGCACGAAGGGTTCCGTACCATTATCTATGCAACATAAGGCAACGTTATTAGTATCGAGCAAGAAACGGTAAAAAAATCATGTTTGTTGTATGGGAGCCCCCCTTAAATCTTTATTTTATTTTATTTTTAGTATTTGTTGTTATAGCGGCAATAGAAATATATCATCTGTGAAAATTTCAACTGTCTAGCTATCACCGTTCTTGAGATACAGCCTGGTGACAGACGGACGGACAGCAAAGTCTCAGTAATAGGGTCCCGTTTTTACCCTTTGGGTACGGAACCCTAAAAATTAGCTTATGAGAACAAAACTACCAAATTATCTTATTAATTGCAATACAATAGATTAGATAAAATATATCTTTCTATTGATTTCTAAACATCAAAATTCTATCAAATATTATACCTAAGTTTCCAATATAAGTGCCATTCTGCGACATAAGAAATTGAAAATACGTTTTGCTGTTGCCAAATTACCACCAAACGAAAACTGAATGGACAGCAATGATTTAAATTGAACAAAGATTGACCACACTACTCTCTAATTTACTTTAGCAAAACGCGTCGTGTATAGATTGGAGCCAGTTAAAAGTAAGACCAAATAAATGGGTAGCGTAGATTGACGCTTTGATTAATTTTGGACAGAAGTTAAGATAATTACTAGACAGTTGAACGACAGAATCAGCCCTGGTGGTAGGTGCTTTTCAATTGACGATTTTCATTCAAACACAATGAATAAAGTGGTTACAAGTATTGCAAGTAATAAATTCGTAAATGATAAACTTAAAGCTACCGGAACATCATATTTTAAGAACTTTTTTGGACATTTACTGACAGGGCGGTATAGTCGCAAAGCCACCAAGCCTATGAAATAAAAAAGCACTTTTTAGGAGCCAGGCGTATCCCCGATTCGCTAATTAGGTATAAGTAAATTTTTAGAGTGCTATACGAAAAGGATAAACGGGATCCTATTACTGAGATTTCAGGCGTCCGTCCGTCCGTTTTCGTCCAATACCGTATACCTGGAACGGTGATAGTTGATCTATAACGCTGTTGATGCTATAACGCTGATCCTGTTATTAGTGGTCGGCAATAAGACGGATCTATTAAAGTAAAGTGTCCGTGTGGTGACAGATTAAGAATACAAGTGTCACCACCCCATCTCCTCCCAAGGGTGCTGTAAAAGTCAGCTAAGGGATATTGCACACAGAAAACACCCTCTGTGAGAGACAGAAAACTCGAAAATAAACCCTGTGCCAACACGCCTGGTCAGCGCGGCACAGTAGACCATAATCCCCCAAAGTGGAGGAGGCCCGTGCCCTACCCTTTTTACTCCAGCCCATTGTGCCTAAATGGGCTGGAGTAAAAAAAAATTACAATAACAACGGTACGGAACCCTTTGTGTGCGAGTCCAACTCGTACTTGACCAGTTTTTCTAAATATGTGAAACTATGAAATTATTGATTCCATAACAAGTTAAATTTAATATTAAAAGCAAGGTCAAAATAAAAAGCAGGTCGTAAAACAAATAGCTTTCTAGTGCGAAACTGAAAGAAGAAACTAAGAATAATGTTCATTTAACGTGTAATACCGTACAGCACTTTGCACTACGTCCTTAATGACGGCAATTTCACCACAAATGAAAACAAGTGGCTAAACCGACTTAATGCATAAATATATTTTAAGCTGTGCCTACAGCGCGTTCGGGCAATAAGAATAAACTATACTATATATACTGATAGTATATACGGTGGACTGTTAAATTAACGGTTGAGAATTATTTGATTACAGTAACGCTATTTTCACTAGCATTTTTTTTTATATTTTTTAGCTTTTCTGTGTATGAAAAGCTAAAAAATATTTAAAAAAAAATGTTCGTGGACATTTCATACAACGTCCTCTGGTACCAAGCTAAGCTTATATAAATAAATAATAAATATACCACCCCAATAACACCTGGACGCAGTACAAACATTTGTATGACAAATATAAATATCACCCGCGACCTCGTGAACGGCAATCCGTTATACGAACCCCTCGACCACGAGGCCCATATTTGATAGTAAAAAAATAGATATATCCTAAATTCCATATTCATTAAATTACTTTTTGTATATATTCAATCAGAATAAGATTCCAATCAACAAGAGACAGATCCTAAAACATCTTCGTAAAACTTATCTAAACAAACCACAGCGGTCTTATCAGGGTACAAATAGGGTCTTAATAGGGCTACTACCGGTAAACAAACGGATATCCCGAGATAAGCGATACGAGTGTATCGTTAAATCCCATGGATACAAAGGGTAGACTTAAAAAAAACAGCCAAGTACGAGTTGGACATGAGCACGAAAGTTTCTGTCTGTAACCATTATTATCGTAATACTAGCTAATGCCACCTGTTTTACCTGCGTTTATAGTTATTGAGCCCCCTCCCCCAATATGCACGAAACCGCACGAATTATAGAAAAAAAGCATCCTCTTAAATCACTCTATCTATTAAAAAAAAACTGCTTTTAAATCCGTTGCGTAGTTTTGAAGATATAAGCTTACATAGGGACATACAACAATAACGACTTTGTTTTATAATAAGTAAAGGAATTCATCATATTCCCGACCTTAATTAACGGGAAAAGGGCAAAAGAATAGTAATAATGAGTATTAGTGGTTACTGCATTAACTGATATACATAAATTTGGAAATTTAAGCTCTCTAGCAATCACCGTGTCGGAGATGCAGCTTGTATTAGTAGTAGGGATGGAACCCTAAAAACGCAGAACTCAGTAGTGTGTAAATTCATAAGCTGTTTTTGCGTATACAATTAACAAAACATTAATTTAAAAACACATTTATACCAGATGGTAGGTTGACGTTTAAAATTGAGGACAAGTAACTTTAGTTTTACTAAATCGTACTTCATAGAATAATGACGTTTCAAATGACGTAAAGCCTGATATGAGATATGTAAGTGGCTTCAAGCCGACTGAGTGATTTAGCCATAGAAACTACATCTGGTATGTTTGTGTTTAAACAATGGTCTAACTAAAAGAAATAATTGAGCCCTCGACCGAAGTACTTATAATTATCAAGGCTCATTTTCACGGTTTGCGGCATCATAACATAAAATCTGACAAAAGAATTTATTAAAAGTTCCCGCACTCAGTAGCGGGTGACAAAACCTCAAACTCGTTTAATTTTAATTATCATTCTTATTGCACAAAGGGACGCATTGACGGAGATCCTTTGTAAATTATACATAGTATTTACAGAGTATTTTTGTCTTAAGTATTATTATATTTACTCTACTAAGCAATTTATTTAACCTATAAACAAATGCGTAAATAATTTTTGTAGTTTATGTTTTGCGTAAGTATATTTTTCTGGAATGAAACCCAGCTATCTCGATTAGTCAATATTGTATTCAAAACTCTATAAAAATTTTAGGAGCCCTTTTCTGAAATTCAGTTAACAAACATCTAAACAAGATTTGTGAGAAATCGGAATATTCGAAAAGGTTGAAATGAAGGAATATTGTAAAACATTAAAATGCCCATCCGCCTTTTCATTGGTTTGCGTGACAAAATTTAAAAAAATAAAACAGTAATTCTTTAATATCTTTTAACAAAACGTGACTAATTTCGAGTTTGTGAGCTTAACAGTCTTAAGAAATTTTATGATAGCCGATTTCACGGTTTTGTTACTTTGCACAGGTTTTTGTTAGCTGTCCAAAATAACGTGATAACAAACAATCCTTGTAGAAAGATACTGGCTGTATTTTTTAAATTTATTACCTTTCTGCGTCTGTGTTGGTTTTTATTTTTCCATGAGTTTTGCTTTCAAATATTTAGGTTTATTTTGAGGATCTTCTTGTGGCGTAAACATCCCATTTTTTGACACGGTATTTACCATAAAGGTAGGTATTTGGTTTCTTTTAGCTCGGTAATGAATGAGACATTGGTATAGGGTTTAGTTATAAGTTCATCATTATTTTAATATTAATACTTTGATTTTAACATAGACAAAATGAAATTAAATCGAAATAAAATCTCTGCCTATCACCACGAGAAAAAGCCTTATTTTATGATGATATGAGTACAGCTGTATCCAACTACGTGGTCACGTTAAAAATAGAGAAGCACTTACTTATGTAAGAAAATACCTATTATTTCCAAGTAGGTACCTACGTAATATTTACGCTTAAATTACTAACTTGTGATGTGAACGGTTTTAAAAATTCAACTTGCGTTAAGTAGATTCGTAGGTATGTTACCGTTTTCTTGTGCACACAAAACGGTTTGCCCAATCAGTTTTCAAAGGAGACGAATATCGATGTAAGATCAAAGGCAGAACTCGTTACTCTACTTCATATATTTCGCGACTGAATTATTTCTGCCCTGTTTTATTAAGATTGTAGGTATATATATATTGTATGATTATACTTTCGATAGATTTGTGACGCTATGTCTATTTCCGTTTATCTTATTAATAACAAATATTGAAAATTGCAAGGCTCATCAAAATATAGGTTAGGACACTGTCTCACCTCTAAAGGCGAACTCCACTTTGAATATAACGCTAACTTTGTGGACCAGGGTCAAATATGTAAACTCTATTACATAGTAGAAATGTCATTCTTTTTCTCTCCAGGCTATTAATGTCCCACTGTTGGGCGCTGGCCCCTTTACTTTGGGAGGAAATTTGGTCTACTATGCCGCGCTGACCAGACGTTGGTAGAGGGTCTGTTTACTAGTTTTCTCTTTCACAGAGGATGTTATCTGTGTACAGTAACCCTTAGCTGGTTTTACAGCACCCTGGGAAAGATAAAGGATGCTGGATTTTTATTCTTTTTATTCTTAATCTGTCTCACGGACAATATCGAATATATTCTCGCGGCGTAGAGCAGAACCGTGGGTAAAATAGGAACTAGTTAACAAGTTATTTATTTCAATTCAGATTTTTATGAAAAATATAAAATCATCTTGCTAATTAAATTAAATATAATATTTTAAAATATCACAAGATTTTCTTTGTATCTTTTTTTTTTAAGTACGTTTTACAAACCTGTCGTTTTGAGTGGTTTGAAGAAGATATGATCAAAGAGACGTCAAAATAATCTAAGCGTAGTTTTACTAAAAAGCCTATTTTATATTTAAAATATATTTAAAATTTAAATCTTTAGGAGAGTTAACGTAATATAATAAAATTACTACTTATCAACTATTTTTTATAACTACGAGTACTTATGCTATATAAAAAAAAATCAGGTTTATTTTCTTGCCTTTACTTATTAAAAAAATTTTGTATGTATGTGAGCCCACGCAACGGATTTTGATGTGTTTTTTTTTAATGATAATGTAGTGAATTTTTTGTACCATTTATTAAGGTTTAGTTTCTAAATTCCACGCGTACGAAGTTCCGGGCAACAGCTAGTTTACTATAAGTCATCTCATTTTAGTTACACATTTTCAAGCTATTTTCTTCTGTTGTTCTATACTTATATATAAGTAATACGTACATACAATTTATATTGCTTTCACAATAAGAAATAGCCTCTATATTTTTGGGATCATCACCAGCAACTCCGGTCGTCGGTCCACCGCGAAGAAAATCAATCACACTTGCATTTGAAAAACCATATTTATGTTGTTTCTTACATAATTAGAATTTTGGAAACTTATAGGTAGTTTTCGAGTTAATTACAAACATACGAATATTTCTCTTTAAAACATAAATAAAAACGATTGGGATTAAAAATATATCTAGACCGGCCAAAAAATCGCTAAAAGCGAAAGTTTGTAAAAGCAATCCAGTGCGATAAAAATAATGGATGCCCGCTGGGTGTTGTGAATTTAAGGGACGAGGGACTATCATAGTTTCCCAAAGCAATATCACAACTAATTCAGCTGGGAACGCTCTCAACAATATACACTAGAAACATAACTATTGTGTTCTATTATTCGATTACAATCGATTTATTTGAATTTATCTTTTTTGTTTCTTTTATCAGCGGTAATGTACTAACTGCCGTTATAAATATTAAAATTAAAAAAAGAATTGTCATGTAAATAATACCGCGTCTGGATTCTTTATGTGTGTTAAACTTGTGTATTTTTACGTAGTAAGTGTAAGTATTCACTATACAATATTAAATTCTCCGTGTGGTGACGGATTCAGAATACAAGTGTACCCCTTCTCCTCCCAAGGATGCTGTAAAAGTCAGCTAAGGGATATTGCACACTGGTAACACCTCTGTGAGAGACGGAAAACTCGAAAATAAACCCTGTGCCAACACGCCTGATCAGCGCGGCACTGTAGACCATAATCCCTCCCAAAGTGGAGGAGGCCCGTGCCCAACAGTGGGACGTAATTGGGCTGGAGAGGAGAGGAGGATTACTCATAACCAGTGCAGTCGCTAGCCTAAAATCTGACTTCGCGTCGTTGAAATCAGTTTTGCAAGGCTCCTATTTCTTAAGCGCGATACTTCATAACACAGTTATAGGTACTAAAATTGAATTTGCATTGTCAGATTGTATGGCAATCAAACTCATAAAATAATCTACTTAGTTTAAAAATTAAAAAACACGCTTAAATATCCTGAATATTATTTAAATGATTGCATTGTCATCAATACTCAATTCTATGCTACCTACTTACAAAACGTTGACAGTTTACGTCGTCAGAGACATAAGTTTCTGTTGTCACATGCTGTCAAATGTTGTCAAAATCGTAGTAAACACAAGTAAACAATTATTATAATTTTACCTGATTCCATAAAAAAAGCGTTTTTATGTGAAATTATCTGATTGTATATGAAAGGCGTACGTAGAAACACAATAACATAGGTGAGTCTACTCATATACAATTAAACTATTACGTGTATAATTAAAAATACTAGTGTGGTCATAGTGATACTTCAACATGCTATTCTAGTAATTCTGATTAAGGAATTGGGATTATTCTTTTAAATTATTGCATTGTCATCGGTCCTTGTTAGGTATGCAAAATTACAGATCAATCCGCCTACTATAAGTGGCTGAAAATCGCTTTCAAAGATTCCGTTACACAGATTAATACATTGATAGATATATACCAAACTTATAAAAGCGTGTTAAAAATATTTAAATATCCTCGAAGTTGAGTTTAGTAAATATAATAAAATCATTACATATCGTAGGAATTTTTCGCTTGTCACAAGAAGGCACGAGATTCTCTCAGGCGCGAAGCCATCGGCAATGACCGGATATCGTCAATGCCTTCCGCCGCTTATGCTCATGAGACAAATATAGAAATAATAAAGCTTTTATTCTTATTCTATCAACAAAAATATTATGTATTCATATGTCTAAAACAAAAACATGGTGCTATATTCATTCATGTTGGTATGGATAGAAATATTTGCAATAAGAGTCGACCTCAGATTTAGCAATGTCAAAGCATTTTCTTTTGAATACAAATACCCTGACGTATTGGTATTTTCTATGACTCACAGATTCTATTTGAATTTTAAAGTTAACCATACTGACAATACATCTTCTTTCTTATATATAAAAATCAATTGCTGTTCGTTAGTCTCACTCAAACTCGAGAACGGCTGGCCCGATTTTGATGATTTTGGTCTTGAAATATTCGTGAAAGTCCAGGGATGGTTTAATTGGTAACAAAATATATGGGGATCTAAAATTCCACGCGTACGGAGTAGCGGCATCAGCTAGTAGTCTATAAAAAGAATTCTTATTCGAATTCTTCTCATGTCATGTTGAAAATCAGGCATATTCGATGCTTATAAACAGTATATGTTCAGATTACAGTATTATCGTAAAACGACAATATGCAACGATTTCAAACAATATAAAAAATTACAAATTACTTTAGAAATAAAGGTCGCGTCATTATTTTCAGTCCAATTGTATTCTGTAAAAAACACTAAGTGGCTGGTCGAGAATGTGCTAAACAGGGTCGTTGGCGTTGTACATCATAATGCGATGTAGACTCATTCGAATAACATTGTAGTGGAGAAATTGGTTACTGTTGGCACGGCCGCAATAACTCAGTAGGTAGAGCGACGGAACGGTATTCCGAGGTCGTGGGTTCATGTTCCGCTTGCGGTGATAACCTTTTCCACTATAATTTAATTTATTAAATTACAAATTTGTTTGTACCGTTTAATCGCTACGATATATCGTTACGTGTGTAGCTAGCATTAGTAGTCTTGTATTTTTATATGTATAGATATTCAATTTAATGCTGAAATAAAATCGGTATATTACATGAAATTAAGTAGGTCAAGTAGCTATTTGGTTCGTTTATAGATATAATAAAAAGATTATCACAATATTGATAGCTTCAACGTCTTATGTGCCAATTATTATTTATGACTCAGAACGTAAACGTAAAGACGTGGTTAGGGCTGTATATTTAATAATTATCTGCTACTTTCTTTTTATACTTATATCTACTCGTATCCAAGTATATACGTTTATAAATATTTGGAGTTTCTCACAAAAATATTCAGCTACAGGCTGTAGCCGCAGTTTCGCTTACGTACTTAGTAAAAATCTAACCGAACTAATATAAAAACAGTTTATAAGCTGTAGCCGCAGTTTCACTTGGTAATGGCAACCTACCATAATCCTTATATATATTATGGTCAAAACTTTCACATTTATCGATAGCGCTATTTCAAATGGAAACAAGTAATGTAGTAAAACGTTATAAAAAAGCTTTCAAAACGAAACGGAGCAATATGAATAAAATTAATAAAATAGCATATTTACAATTCAATAGAAGAAGAAATAGTAAGGACATAAAACCAGATATGTTATTTTCAAAACTTAAAGATTTACCATTTATTTTACCAGTCAAATACAGAAATCCATTATTTCCTCAAGACTTCTAAAAGAGAACAATATTAAACTCTAAAAGGAAATGAGCTCTACAGTAACCTTTTCTACAGCTATCGAGTGCTAGCAAATTGCTTTGTGTCGAACAGTTGGCTACTAATGTAAGAAAAGATAAGGGAAAAGCCTTTTGATAATTAACTCTCGAACAGGGTCTATTATGTTGTATGACGAGATTTTGCTCTTGCACACATGCTCAAATATGTATGTGTGCGTTGCTATTGTAGCAGTATTGCATAGGAAAAAATTTAAAAATTTTTGGTCTGGTCACACTGTCGCTTCAATGAGGCCGCCATTATCATAATATTTATTGTGGTTTTTAATATTTTATCCAAAGAATCAAAATATTATTAAAATATACTCTCTAGTAGTTATTATAGTAATTTTGACTGAATATTCTACGTTCTTGGAGTGAATTCTATGTGTTGTGCGTAGAGAACATTATTTACGAAAGGACGTTTATTGTTAGGTTACTTTTTCTTATTTTTGTTTAAGTTTGGTTATTTAATTATGTCCGTGAATAACCATAGAAAGTGTGCTAAGTGCGGCAGAACACGTGCCGAAGACATGACGGTGACCTATCACAGGTTTCCAAATCCAGGAATAACCAATGTTACTAGGTAAGTACAAAATACAACCCGGTATATTTAAGACCTCATGCGTTTATTAAACAAAATACTATTTTAATCTATATTTACATCATCATATACTATCACCTACTGTACTCATCATCCTTCTACCTTTTCTTCCAAAACTATGTTGGAGTGGGCTTCCAGTATTACCTGATTCAACTGAATACCAGTATTTTATATGGACATTTTACAGGGCTCGTGTTTGGGCTAAATACTGTTGGCCAAATGAAGATTGGACTTCCATTGAATCATTACATTCACTCTATAGTCGGAATAAGGTGTTGTGTGGAAGACATTTCAACTCAATTCAATTTATGGATGATAAAAGGCAAAAATTGAGTAAGTTTGCCGTTCCTGAGTCAACTATAGTGGAAGAAATACTAAATGAAAGAGAAAATATTTTCAACCAGGTATTGTATTCATATAGATTGTTCTAGTAATAGTCTCCCGAACAAATTCCTACAAAAGCAACCAATCTCAGTTGGGTTCAGCCAACTATGCATGACATATTACAGTGTATGAGGGTGTGCGCAAACATAGGTGTGAGATTACACCTATGTTTGCGCACACCCTCGTACACTATTCGCTCACTCTCATAATCCGATGGGATGACAATCGAACACTGCTGGAAAGAGATCAGATGAAGGATTGTTCTAAATAGCAGTGGTGAAGCATATAGGGAAGTCGGTAGAACCAGCCTAGAAGTGACCAACATGTTTTACTTTATAAATCTAGTCAATATTGTTACTATTATTGTTATAGATACAATAATAGTTATGCGTCCAAAGTTAGCACAATGGATCAAGATTCTAAAACTTTACACTACTATGATAGCACTTGCAAAAGTTTAAAATTAATAATTAATTTCAGAATGTCAATCAGTCCGATGTAATTGCTGCACAGCCAAAGTTAACAATACCTATGTCGCAAATAGAAAATGTTGTGATGGAACCTAGTACCAGTACAGGGTCATCAAAACAACACACTTTTGCAGATTTCATAAGAACAACTGAATCCATTAGCCCTACGCAGGTAATTAATTTTAGATTTTCATTTTAATCTTTATTATAAGTTTGATAATAGCGGACTTGCAGAGAAAGTACAGATGTTCAATGCAACGAAAACCCTATAAAAGGTACACAAATAACTTTAGTGTTGTGTTGTTAGATATACAGTTCTACATAATAGTAGGCATTGTAGTAGGCTTGCACAACTAGCATTTATAATAATAATTTATTTCACACATTTCACACAAATGTACAAGTAAAAACATAAATAAACTTGAGTCATTAAAGCATTAAAGGTAGATAGGCATCCTTACTAGGTTAAAAACCTGTGCTATGGGATACCTATTTCTCCTTGTTGCAGATAATATGTAGAGACATCATAAGATAAGCGGAATGTGTATGTGTGTGTGTCCGCTACATACTAATGGTAGGAGGATGTGTCTGCGCGCGTGTATGAGGACGTACTTTCAAATTCCGAATTAAAGTTGTTTATGTCACATCACATCTGAATAAATAATCCTTACTTGTTATAATTATTAGCCTATACAGTATCTCTAAATGAAATTTACTTTTTAGGCACTGTTAAATGGAGTCATATAGGAGCATTTTATAACTTGGACAAGAACAATCCGTATTTTGTATATGCTCCTCAGCTAACAGATCATCATTTGCATCCAAATTGCCAGCAACGAATGTGGGTGAAGCTAGCAGCACAAGTTTTTAGCCACTCAGTTACAAGTGGCATGTTGATGAAAATTGCTCAAAGTGAGTATATTAAAATAATGTCGACTTTTGTTGCCTGGTATCAATATTAATAGATAAATAAAAGCTTTATTGCTTCCCATAATTACAAAGATACACAAGAATAATTATAAAATACAGATTCGATCTACTGATGTAAAATATAAGAGGATGATAAAAATCATCATTTCTTATCTTATTTACTTCTTTTACACACAAAATCTATATTAATTAAGCCCATTCCCTAATATGAGCCCAAATGATTGCTGCAAGACGTTTTTTTATTCCGCATAGATTGTAAACAAGCATAAGGGTAAATATTTCAAAGTTAGTAAGTATTAGTTACATCCTGAGACTGACTCTTAACATCTGGGCGAAAAAAAAATTAACATTGTTTTTGTGATTTCAGATGAACTTCCAGCTGAAGCCCATGCAACAGCCACTTTCGTGCAAAAATTTGACGAGCTTTTTGATGCTGTCAACGCAGACAGCCCGGACTTGAGGAGAGGAAAAAAATACTCTACAAATTTAAGAAAGTGGACTCCCCATTTAGGTTTATTTGATGAAATTTTTTATAGCTAATATGAAATACATAGGGAGTAAATCGAATCCTCCGTCCCAAGAAGGGTGGATTCATTCATTAAATGCAATAGAAAGATTGTGGAATAATTTGCGGGCTATAGGCATTAAGAGTCTTTCCACACGTCGCTTAAATCAAGATCCCTTGGAAAACTGTTTTGGCTGCATCAGATATAGCTGTGGATCCAATAATAATCCAACAATTAATCAATTTATAGCGGGAATCAAAACTGCTATAATATCCAATTTAAAACATGCTGGACAAAAAAGGAACTGTGAAAAATGACTCAGCATTAATTGCAAATAATTTATTAACTTTTTTAACGGGAACCATCCCTTCGTCGTGTGAACCAAACTCATCTTCCTTCAAATTTGACGAAAATAAAGAGATGGCAAATTTACTATCTGATGCAGTTGAAGCAGTTGAACAAGGGACATCCGAAAGTCAGGCTTGTGGATATGTGTGTGGTTTCATATTTAAAAGAATAAAATACAATGACTGCCTAGATTGCCGAAAGGCATTTTTGTCCCAAAATATAGAAACCATACATATGTTTACAAGTTTCAAGGAATATGACTCAAGTCATGAGTCATTAAATTATGTTAACAAAGATATGGTGACGTGTGTAGAAACGATGTCAACTATAATTAATGATTTCATGAAAACAAATGCCTTTAGGCAACAACTTAAAATTAATGTTGTTAAAAATCTAGAATGTGTGAATTTTGTTTTTTTAAATAAATGTATAAATCATTTAGAATTAAATGAAAATCATTTAAAAATAAGCTCATTTTTTGTTGTAATTAAAAGATATTGTGTTTTAATTAATAGAGCTATGGAAGACGAAGAGAAAAAGAAAAGTTTTGAACGCAAAATGAAAATATTAAAGAATAAATAAAATAATAATATGATTGTTTTAATTACTTCCTGTAGGCAAGAATATGAAGCACGATCCTTAATAATATATTAAGGAACAATATATATTTAAAATGGTTCACGATCATAATATATAGTACAGCCAAGAGCAAATATTACAACGTTTGAAAGTTCCCGCGCGTGTTGATTTATTGCTATTCCGCAATGGCGCTAGCGTCTCGTACGTGTATTGGCTGTGGTTGCATTTTTTTACTATAGAGATGTACTTCTTCTCTCGTTAGAGAGTAGTATATTCTTTGCTCTCGAAGCAATTGCTTCAAATGTGAATCGGTTCATGCAAAAGCTTGTACATAAAAATCCCTTTTCGCACAAAATTGGGTTTCGTGATCAATACTAAAGAAAATAATAATAATTCTTTATTCTTGGATAAAGTCTATACAATATATTGTAACCATTGTAAATATATTGTAACCATGTTTCAAGTAAATAAATGATTTGATTTGATTTGATTTAGTAACTTAATAATTGAGTATTTAAAAAAAAAATGTTCAACCAACTTTATGTGCCTTTGAAATTTGAGGGTTTACCTCGATTTCTCAGGAGATAACCATTAGATCCTGAACTGGTGCCAGTGGGACCATACGAGAACCAACACCCCTTTGCTGGCTTATATAAAAAAAAAACTACAAAGGAAAACAAACTAGGAAGGTAGAGGTGGTGACACTTGTACCTTAGGGTACAAGTGTCACCACCTCTACCTTCCTAGTTTGTGGCACCATCACCATTCAAGATTGGTATGGTGTATTCAAAGTGTACCTTCTGTCTGACTTGATATATCGGCTACCAACTCTTTGTTAAAAACATGAAAATAATGAAAACTAGCATTACATCAAAACTAGTTAATTTGTTCAACTAGCTTTAATTAAATTTCTTTGTACAACGTCGTAGCTATTCATTAACACAATAGCTTTATGTTCAACGTAGCGCCAATACAAAAAGAAAACATCGCTTTTGTTATTTTTTTTTATTTTCGCTAACAATGTTAGCGTCTTTTTTAAAGGGAAAATATTAATTTATTAACTTAGACAATAAGATGAATTTCTTTATTGAAAATTTCTATTGAAATTTGAGTTATTTTTAACCTCGCGATTACTTATACTTTTTTTAGCGTGGTTCTTATCTACCTATCAATATGTATACTATACAGCCGCCTAACCCATTAATAGACTGTCTCTTACAGAGCTGAACTTAAAAATAAACTCTGCGCTTGTTAGCGCCAAGGTCTACCGTGCCACGCTGACCAAGCGTGTTCGCCTGGTCAGCGTGGCACGGTAGACCTTAATCCCTCTTAAGGTGGAGAAGGCCCGTGCTAAATAGGAAGACGTTAATGGGCTGGAGATAGAGGAAAGCGATACCTCCTTTATACGTATATAATACTAGCTGACCCGGCAAACGTTGTTTTGCCATACTAAAAAAAAAAAAAAGAGGTTTAAAACATAGATGTTGGCCGATTCTCAGACCTACTGAATATGTATGCAAAATTTGAGAAGAATCGGTCAAGCCGTTTCGGAGGAGTACGGTAACTAACACTGTGACACGTGAATTTTATATATTAGATAATTACGCATAATAAAATAGATACAGGACTACAGCATGAGGCTCTTCAAAAAGAGCGTTAAAAGGTTCCTGCAGGGTCGACAACGCGCAAGTGATACCTCTGGTGTTGCAAACGTCATAGGCTACGGTAACCAAATATTTATTTTGTACACATAGGATTCAGTAGATGTTACAATACATTGCCAATTTATTATAGATTTGTCCGCTACATTTTACAGCTATAGGTGGTGTACAAAATTTAAAGAAAAATAATTAAAATTAAAGGTATATCATAATATTATTATTATTACAAATGTCAAAAGTCAATGTCAAAATTTAATCAATCTTAAAATTAAGTAAATAAAATCATAATAAAATAAGAAAGGAGTCAAATTTTACGAGGTCAGTATTAAGTGGCGGAATATTAATAAATCCATCAGCTGAGGCGTATGCTTCTTTCTTTTACCCCTGTAGTATTTATAAAAAAAAAGGAAATTACTTTTCAGAAAACTATATATTTTATATTCTTTCTTACATTGCTTTTATAGAGTTCATCTGAATAAAATGATGCTATAACTTATGTTTATGAAAGAAAGATTTATTTGCAAAGGATATATGAGCGCCTAATGGACTCGTCATGATAAACTTATTATGATGAAAGAGTCGTGTTAAAAGTAAAATAAAGTAAAATTTTACCTGTATTTTTATGCTTTCATCCAAGTATTTTATGTAACTAATTTCATTTATTTAATAATTTATTATTTCTGAAATATACTGATATTCTTACTGGGAATACATAAACTTAGTAAAGATTAAATATCAGTCTAAGTATTTGTATCTAAAATATACGCTGGTATTTTATTTTTTAGTGAACCCGTGGTGAATTGGTCAATTTTTCTGACTGCGGTTCACGAGGTCGCAGTTTCAATTCTCACACAGCATTATTATAATAATCACTGAATGTGGTGATAAACGGAAAATAAAGATAAAAAAAATTATATGCGAGTGTAACTGCACGGCACAGCTACTGTATGTGACTTGTATTTTTACGGGTCTATAGTGTAGCAATCAATTTAACTGACTTCGATTCAAGAGGTCGCGGTTTTATATCTAGTATAGGACAATATTATTCATGGACATTTCCCACAACGTCCTCTGGTCCCAAGCTAAGCTTATATGCTTGTGTTATGGGTACCAGAATACGGATAGAATACATATACTACTTTTCTTTTGTAAATACATACTTAGAATACATAGAAACACCCAGACGCAGTACAAACATTTGTATGAGAATTAGAAAAAGCACATAAATGATTGTCCCGAGTGGGAATCGAACCCGCGACCTCTTGATCGGCAATCGTTGCATGAAGCACTCAACCACGAGGCTCGTCGATTATTTCTATAATATTTGTGTTTGTTACTTAGATATTGGTACTGCGTCTTAGTGTTTTCTACCTATTAAGTACTAGTATTTAATTACAACAAAAAAGTAGTATTTATAATATCGGTATGATGCTCATAAGCATAACATAAGCCATTGCTTGTGATTGCTTGGCTTAGCTTGGGACCAGAGGACGTTTATGAAATGTCTGTGAATATTTATTTATTTATTCAAACATCTTACAAGTTTATAGCATATTTGTAGATCGTAAATAGATGCGCTACCGTCTTTATATGACCATGATACGACAGTTTGATATTGTCTAACAGTAGGACAATATTGTTTGTATGATAAAAGGATCACAAAATCCTTGTTTAGATTGTATATTATGGATTAAGTATGTAATATGTTCTGTCTTTTATCATAGTAAATGATAAATGCTGATAAAGAATTTTAGAAGATAATGACAGTATTCTGCATCCAGAATACTGTTGCGTTCTATGCGGGAGCCCTATGTCCAGCAGTGGACTGAGAAAGGTTGATGGATGGATGGATGAATGACAGTATTGGACATTTTTTGCATTACCACCACGGCAAAGCTACTATTTTCGCGTTTACCTATATTATTGTAACTTTGCGAGGTGGACTGTCGGGACGCTGGTAGAACAGTAAAACCGAATATTTACGGTTCGGTTTTCTGGCATTCCAGGTGCACTGTTACGGCTTGTAAAGCCGAAGATAATTAAGAGAAGTCCCAACTGGGACCTTCCACTCCACCTACACCCGGAATCCTGCTGCTCTTTTCGACGGAGGCTCCGGGACACCGAGCATCACACCACCTGGACTGCCACTCCACGCGTTAGCCACCTCCCACCATCGGCCCTCCACATTCTAGGGAGGTAACGCACTGCGGGAGTAGAAACAGGTCTTAAGGACGAACCACGACCCTAAATAAAATTTTATGTACTCGCCCCCCACTATACTTCTTTTTTTTGTCATTAAATTTTTAATTCTTTTTTTTTAAATACCTTAATTTTCTTTTTTTCTTTCTTCCATATATATCTAATATATAAAATTCACGTGTCACAGTGTTAGTTACCGTACTCCTCTGAAACGGCTTGACCGATTTTAATGAAATTTTACATGCATATTCAGTAGGTCTGAGAATCGGCCAACATCTATTTTTCAGACCTTTTTTTTTTTAGTATGGCAAAACAACGTTTGCCGGGACAGCTAGTTTTATATATATACTAAGGTACCACTTTCGCGGTACAAACTAAGTTGTTGACTTATGTAGTGCAAATTTCAGTAGAGGTTAAATTTGTGTATAATAAAAGTCAATAAATAAAATTGGTCAAGTGCGAGTCGGACTCACGCACGAAGGGTTCCGTACCATTATCTATGCAACATAAGGCAACGTTATTAGTATCGAGCAAGAAACGGTAAAAAAATCATGTTTGTTGTATGGGAGCCCCCCTTAAATATTTATTTTATTTTATTTTTAGTATTTGTTGTTATAGCGGCAATAGAAATACATCATCTGTGAAAATTTCAACTCTCTAGCTATCACCGTTCTTGAGATACAGCCTGGTGACAGACGGACGGACGGACGGACGGACAGCGAAGTCTCAGTAATAGGGTTCCGTACCCAAAGGGTAAAAAAGGGTAAAAACGAAAGTGGAGGAGGCCTAATGCCAACAATAGGACATTAAAGAGCTAAGACAAGGGAATACAGTAAGGCATAAATGGGTATAAAAAAAAATGTAGAGCAGAAATTCTATTGGTAATGCTATTCTTACTGACACCTCAACTGATAAAACCAAATTGTTATGTAATTTAGCGGACTTATTATGCTAAGATCATTTTTTTTTTTTAATTTTAATTTAACTACACATTATTCATTTTGTTAAGGTACTCTAAGGATTAAGTAATTTGTACTGTTAAGGCATTATAGTCGTAAAGCGACCAAGCCCTTTAAATAAAAAATAAAAAATAATGACATTCTATTGAATTAAATTACTCTAGAATTGGGCTGACATTTAATCGTTGTGGACTGATTGCGAATGACTTTAAACATAAGAAAAATTATCATCATTGCTATGCCTATATCCCATCACTTTAAGTTAGCGCAACATCCATTTTTCTTTCTCTTTCTTTCATTCTTCTTTCTTGGTCTGTGACAGAACAGATCAATTCAAAATTAGGGAGTATCCTTGTTTCATTTCATAATGCATCGTGAGGAAGAAGAAGAAAGAATAAAGCGTATAGTTATACCGAAAGATAAATGGGCAGTGTGAATCAGGATAATAATTTTTACTTATTTTAAAACAAAGTCGTTATTTTTGTAAAAAATTGATGTGTGTTATGTGAGCTTAAATCATCATAACTATGCCACGGATTTTGATGCGGTTTTTTTAATAGATAGAGTGGTTCAAGAGGATGGCTTTTTTGTATAATTTGTTAAGTTTATTTTCTAAATTCTACACGTACGAAGTTGCGGGTGATATCTAATCTAATATATAAAATTCACGTGTCACAGTGTTAGTTACCGTACTCCTCCGAAACGGCTTGACCGATTCTTCTCAAATTTTCCATACGTATTCAGTAGGTCTGAGAATCGGCCAACATCTATTTTTCAAACTTTTTTTTTAGTATGGCAAAACAACGTTTGCCGGGTCAGCTAGTATGATATAAAAATGAAGAAACATAGATGACGTCAGATAAAATATATCTATATAATATTATCAGATATATTGTCATTGATAACTCGTTTGGGTTCATCACAGGAAACACGATATCTCTACAGGAAGTGAAATCTGTTCGTACCCTTCTGCGATTCCTGTACCCCTTGGGTTGCATGAATTATTGTGTTTTGTTACATGTATATAATGTAATAAACTAGAATATTACATTCACAATAACATGAGATAAACAATTAAAATACATAATTTACGAAACTCATTTCACTCAATTTTATTTACAAAAAACTGGTCAAGTATGATTTTGACTCTCACATGAAGGAATCGCAATTATCATAATAATATTCGTCATATTCTCCATCCGAAATAACGGGACAAGGGCAGAATAATAATGATGATGAGTCTTTGTTGTAAAAGTAATTTATTGATTTTGCAATTGACATGCTATGCTTTACTTATTAAACTAAATATGGTGGAAAAAGTGATTGCCGCAAGCGGGACTTTTGCAATCACTTTTTCCACCATAATTTTGTTTATTAAGTAAAGCATAGCATGTCAATTGCAAAATCAATAAATTACTTTAGTAATGAACGTCGCGTCATTATTTTCAACCCAATTGTATTCTGTAAAGAATACTAGGTGGTTGATCGAGATGTTGCAAAGCAATCTTGATAGATGGTGTTGTACGTAGAAATAAGATATAAACTCAATCGAGTAAAAATTGTGGTGGTAAATTTGAATGCTACAAGCACGACCGCAATAAGCTCAGTTGGAAAGAGCTTCGGAACGGTATTCCGAGGTCGCGAGTCCCGCTTGCGGCAATCACTTTTTCCACCATAATTTAGTTTATTGAGTCTTTGTTGTTTCAGCATCAACTGATATTCATACACTTTTAGCTCTCTAGCTATAACCGATCCTGAGATACCTACAACCTGGTGACAGAAGGGCAGTGAAATCTCAGTAATATATAGTTTTTTTTTAATCAGGTACCAAAAACAAAACGGGAATTTACCTTTTGGTACCTGATTCAAAAAATAATATTTTTTTATTATTATTTTGTATATGGATGATCAAGCTTTGTTTGCATGCTAGGTCGCGAGGCATAGTCGATCGAACACACAACCGAAGTTGAGGAGAGCAGTGCGACATTTATAGGCTGCTTTTTTGCCAATGACTTGCAATAACGGTGAATTATTTTTTAGTAATATTCTAGCTGCAGTTTTAATACTCCATAAGGCTTCCGAACGATAGGTATGCTTTAGCATAACTCAGTAGAATCGGAACAAGATCGTATAAAAGCAGCGGTGCACTCACGCCAGACATATTGGCTTTTTGCCAGATGGCGGACGGAATTGTGGGTATTCTTGCTTTAGATAGCTGTAGATGTTTGAGAATGGATATCATTTCTATGATTTTGCACAGAACTGCGACGTTCTGAAGTGCAATGCTGATAAACTTTACTTATTAGCTGTTATACAGTTGTTATCAATACATTCGGAGCAAACTTTTCAGTGAACTATTAAACTTTACTTAATATAAAACAAAAGCGTTATTTTTGTAAGTTCCTATGTGAGCTTATATCTTTAAGACTACGCAACGGATTTTGATTTCGTCTTATCTTAGTTCTTCAATATTGATTTAGGTTCTAGAGGAAGACTTTTTGTATAATTACTTAACAGTATTTCAAAGATAAAGTGGTACCTAATTGCTTTTAATCAATTTGTTGGTATTCAATTTGAACGTATATAATATAATATATTTAGAGCTGATCAGACAGGTATATTAACAGATACTTTACTGGAGAGTGGGTTTCACATGTTATCCATAACACAATTGCCTTTTGTAAATTTTATAGTTACGTAATTTTTCAATTTTTATTTTATTAGCACTGGATATTATCGCTGAAGTCAATCTTGTACAATCTTGTATAATCATTTTAATATCAGCTGTACACATACATAGGTACCCATTGAAGAATTTTGTGTAATAAATACTGTTAACCACTCCATTACATAGATAAACGGGACCAAATTTACTGCTATGAGAATAAAATGGTTGACGTTTTCGAAATTAATTGAGTGCAATATTTGATAGAGTTAAGTGGCCATAGTGGACATTAAGCTATAGTTTACGCGTTGAATTTTATGATGAGAAGTCAAAAACAAACTGCCAATCGAAATTTATTAAAAATATTTTCGATGGATATTTGGCGTTTGTTTTATGTGACGTCAAATATTATAAAACGTTAATATTCATTTGCAGCTTTTATATCATAAATGACAGAAATCAGTTTAAATAAATTTATAGGTTTAAATAAAAATATATTCTTAAAGCACCACTCAATTTCTTCCATATACTTAGTAGCAATACGAAGTATTATTTTTCTATTTTAGATAGAAGAACGTGAACACCAACCCTAATAGATAACAGTCGGAGCCTGCTCAAGGTGGCATAGGATACTGAAAATATAGGTATTTCAGGTCATTATATTAAAATGGTGATTGATAACAGTAAATAAGTAATACGTTTTAAGTCCAGTTTATTATTATTGTCAATAAACAATTTTAATGCATCATACGGGCCTCGTGGTGGAGTGGTTCATATAACAGACTGCCGATCATGAGGTCTCGGGCTCGATTCCCGGTCAGGACAATCATTTGTGTGATGTTTTTAATTATCATACAAATGTTTGTACTGCCTCTGGGTGTTTAATATGTATTATAAGTATGTATTTAAAAAAGATAAGTAGTTTATGTATTGTATTCGTGTTCTGGTGCCCATAACACAAGCATAAGCAAGCTTAGCTTTGAACCAGAGGACGTTGTGTGAGATGTCCGTGAATATTTATTTTAAAACAAACAAAAAAATAAATAAAAAAAATACAGAGTATTGGAATGATTACGTTCATGGCATATTTGGTTTATATTCACTTTATAAGCAAACTATTTAGAATAGGAAAGAAAATACACAGTATAATATCAAAAACTATGAATAGACCAAAGGTTTTTAGTAAATATGCTTATTTTTGGCAAAGAAATGTTGTCATCACTTGATATGCGATTCCTATTATAGGCATTGTACGTATTTACCAAACATGAATAACATAACAATGAGAACAACTTACAAAGAGAAACAACAAATAAACAGATAACTTTCATCATTTCTCTATAGTACTTTTGTATACCTAATAGAGAAATATATACGTAATAATGTATACAACAATACTAACTTCTTAGAATAAAAACTAGACAAAGATAGATCGTACTTTAGCTAACAGAAATCTAAAGCGAAGAACCTGTAAAGGTATACGGTCCTCGGGCTTCGTGGTAGAGTGGTTCATGTAACGGACTGCCGTTCATGAAGTTGCGGATTCGAATCCCGCTTGGGATAGTCACAAATGTCATACAAATGTGTGTACTATGTCTGGGTGTTTTCTATGTATAATAAGTATATATTTAGAAAAAAAAAAGTTTATGTAGTATAATAATATTCGTATTCTAGTACTCATAACACAAGCATGCTTAGCTTGGGACCAGAGGACGTTGTGTGAAATGTCCGTGAATATTTATTATTTATTTATTATTATACATTTTCTACGGAGTGCCGGATTGAGCCAGTGAGGCGATTGTAGCAAACTCTATGAAGGGGCTCGTATATTGCTTTATTCGCCCTTGCTTTTCTCTTATATCAAGGTAGAGAGTAGGGATTAGTAAAGGCATGAGGCCTAAGGTGAGGTTAATAGAGACTACTAATTCTATGACTTACTTGTTGTTACGCCAGACTATGTGCATTTACAGGTTTGTTGTTCTTTAGCCGGTCTTTTAACTCTGGTTTAGTTTTGCGTTAACCCAAAAAGCATTCATTTATTATTTATAAAAAAAATCTAGCTGTAAGTTTTCCTAATAAATAATTATGAAAACTTACAGCTAGATTTTTTTTAAAGGGTTTTATCGCTTTGCGACAATATCGCCGTAGCTAGATTTAACAAGAATTAAGTTAATAGAGCGCAAGAAGGCCAATTATAAGTTTCCACAGATACATAGATTAAATACATTGTCACGTACAAATCGGTAGAGATCTGAACTAATGTAAAATTATATAAAAATAAGATTTTAAATAAAACATAAACATCAATTGATAGTCGCTACAAGATGAAAACACGACGTGTCATTTGTGTATTACCATATCCATATACCTAACTCAAATAAGTAGCAATAATAAATCTAATTACCTACATTTATTTCAAAACTTTTTTCTGTGTTTCTAAGACTGTACAGTTAATATTTTTCATGAATTGAATCCAAGTTGATATCCGTAACAAGGACGCCTGATTGCTGTTTCAATAATGGTGACAATTGAACTGTTATTGAAGAAAACATAAGAATACTTCATTCAGCCCGGCATAGTGTTCTTTCTTTGATATTATTGTACTGCGTTTTTTACATACATGAAAGCTTTCTTTATTTACCTAGAGTGTATAAATTAACTAAAGAATAACTTGATACGCACGAATTTAAAAAATAAAAAATCCGGTAATATATATGCACAAATACCATCCCTTTAAACCACTCTATTTATTAAAAAAAACTGTATGAAATTCCATTTCTTGGTTTTGAAGACATAACCTTACATAAAGACAACATACATACAAAAATAACGACTTTGTAACGACATAATAAGTAAGGACTATGAAATTCAAAACATAATCGAAAGAGAATATATGAAAGACTTTCATACGATTTTAAAAATTATATTTTGTATCCTACCGTCAAACGCGCTTAAAACACGCTTATGACGCGTGGTTAAATAAAAAAATCCTTCATGTATCACGTAATCCGTATGTCTACTATAAAAAAATTTTGAAGGTAGATAAAACGCGTGAAATATGACAATAAAGCACCTAATATTACACGAAGATAAAAATGAGATGCGAATATGCTTCACAACTGAAACGTGCTTCGCAAAAATTTTGAAAACATGATTTGAATACCAAGTTACATTTTCTACAGTATAACTAACAAAAGTATCCAACATTCTTTAAAGTTACTGTAAACCTTGGGAAGTGGTGTCTCTTATAGCATATGTAATGAGAGTACGGCGTCCATTTTACAACCATGTTACCGTGCGATTGTGTGATGAATATATCAATATGGTGGTGAATTTAAAGTGAAAATATAATGTTTTTAATATTTTGTTGTGGACTTGCTGAGCTTTATGTTTTTAACAAATCAAATCAGTAGAGAAATTCCCCTTAATTTGATCTCTTAAAAATAGGAAATTTTCCTATTTCTAAGAGATCATTCCCTCACTGGCTCAATCCGGCACTCCGTACAAAATGTATAATCTAATATATAAAATTCACGTGTCACAGTGTTAGTTACCGTACTCCTCCGAAACGGCTTGACCGATTCTTCTCAAATTTTACATACATATTCAGTAGGTCTGAGAATCGGCCAACATCTATTTTTCAAACCTTTTTTTTTAGTTTGGCAAAACAACGTTTGCCGGGTCAGCTAGTAATAAATAAAAATAATACATGTTCACCATAAACACCTACTACAAAACATTGTCTTGCTATCTCCATATAGATGTCTGGAAGAGATCGCGGATAGCGATAAGACCGCCTTTGTACATAATATTTGTTTTGTAAACCTTTTTGTATCATTGTTTTTATTTGGTGTGCAATAAAGTTTATTGTATTGTATTGTATTGTTAATTCATGATATTCTAAAGACAGTTGTATTCTTTTTACCGTTACCATTGGGTAATGGTAAAAAGAATACAAGTGTCTTAAGAATATCACAATAATAAATAAATAAATAAATAAATAAATAAACTTTTATTGACATCTCACAAGGTAACAATATTGTTCTTATCAATGAATATCATACAGTTTAAATCTAATCTTGTGAGAGTCTGGAGTCTGAACTAGACCTAAGCCTGTACTACAGAACTCCAGGCTCCCCCTTTAAAAGCTATTTACAGAGAAATTTTAACAATTTTGTAATTAGTGAATCAGACTGCGTAAGATATATCTACTGTTGGATGCATGTGTGAGAGAGCTCTATTAATGCTCATGTATATGTGTAAATATATATAAGAATAAAATATAATAATATAGAATTTTGTTTGTGTAGACTCATATTATAATTGACAAGTTATCTATTAACTGTATTTAGGTACTACATAATACTATAATATATAAATTAAGAGGATACCAAAATAGCTTCGTGCATTTTTCTATGTACGAAGTTTTCATTGTTTCTTTAGATTGAATGGCTAGAGCTCTAATTTTTAAGTATATGTTTTTTCAATATATTATCTAGGATCGCATAAACTCAGAAACACGATTGAAAAAAGTTTTCTCGATAGAAAATCTTGGCAAAATAACCTCTCAAATTTTTTATTTTTTTCGTTTGTCGGTCTATTATCGCGTATTAACTAATGAAATAACTTTAAAAACATAAGTAACTATCATATATAGAAACACGTAAATCAGAATTAAAATATATTTAGTAGATTTTGAGTAAATAGGAAAAGTATCCCTAATTCTTCATTTTCTGTGCCTACTGGCTGTGTTAATATGTACGTGTTGGCGATGATATACGATAATATTGATGTAGGCCCTTAACTGCGTCGGTAAGTATAATATCACTTAAGAATCTTGATAAGATCTTCAGTCTGGTCATAAGATAGTTTCAGAAGCCAATTAATTATCTTTTCTTTCATTTTTGTTTTTGTGTTTGGATATATACATAATTGTTTGTTAGCTTGGTTGTACAGAAATGGACCTAAAAATATACATAATATATATACATAAAATATATATAATATAAATAATACAAATCCATTGGGATTGAAAGATCTATCTGACGGTGAAGATGTTACAAGGAATCAGAACACTTCTCCACACTCCCTTAAATCACCTTTTACGATACCTTGGTTAAGTTAGAAATAATAATTAACAAAAGTTAAGTCTCTAAACAGCTAATGCAAACTTTAATATCGACTCGTAACCTTTCTCTCAGACAATAAAAGACCAAATCTCAGTCACCGGAACTGCTTTAAGTCTCTAGTATATTACTTTCTAGTAGTTAAGAGCACCGTAATTTCCTGCTAATTAACAAATGCAAGCCCCACTGTGAATTGTTCCCATTTAAACTGAAGTGAAATAGATGGCTTGAACATTTTGTATTTTAGCATTTATATTATGTACATACAGGTAGTGTGTAAAATTATCTACAGAACGTTTTTCTGCTTGTGAATTATAAGTAACTACCAAAACCGCGACGAAAAAGTTTGATTAAGAAAACATGGTAGTGAAAGGCGCTTTTACAACGGTGCTTCTAGTTTCACGCCAATACCATCTCGGTGGGATCGTCAGACGTCAAACATAAAATCACATTTGAGGATTTAAAAAACATAAAAATATTAATACATGTTATAAACAAACTTTCGCCTTTTTTTTAAATCAGATGAAAATGAGAAGTTATTTATTTCAATGCCCTCGACTAAAAGTAGCTAAGTGATATGCTCATAACTTTTCTGATGCCAATGATGCACTTATATTTGACAGTATAGGTACCTAATGCTACAATTATGTCCATGTGGTAAAGAATTAGAGTAGAGCACCAGCCCTTTTCCTTCCCAGGGGAAACCGATCTAAGGCACATTGTACACAGACGATATTCAATGACAGAGACGAAAAACTTGTAGACTATAAACCCTCCCAGAGGACGCCTGTGCCCAAGAGTGAGACGATTATGGGCTGGAGAGAGAATACTACCATTATAGAGTACCAACCAAATAAAATATTTTAATATTGATGTCTGTGACATCATTCGTAGTAGGGTACATTTGAAAACCAGCGCTAGGTCCTGAGACCTAGCATATGCTAATATGGACATATTAAAGTTACTGCCGCCTGAGGGCACATGCTTTAATTTATAAACAGAACCTAGTTATAATAACTACCGTACCTATTTGTTTATCAATTGTATGTGTTTTAAAAAGGCAGTAATAAACGTTTCTTCCTTTCTAATAGAAATACTATTTCAACAAATTGTCAACTTCCATAAGATAAAGGAATTTACTTTACTTTTTCTATAATAGAAAGGCAACTGTTACATATCCCTGGACGGAGATAAATATGTTATCTCATAATTCATTTCAGCTACAAAAAGGGTAAGTCGAGATACCGGTACAGTTATGAAATGATTCCGTTTCACTTGGGAATAATATTGTATCTAGACTATATACAAGAATTTATATAGCTTTACTTTAGTCCTGGATAAATATCTCTGGGCGAAATTGTACTGTGTTTACTATGATATCAACCTTAAGGAATATTGTTTATTTAATATATTTAGACAAAATGATTCGGGCTTCGGTGCCAGTTGTTTGATTGTTCCTCAAAAATAGTAGGTATAAAATATAATTATCTAGTATTTTCGCTTTTTAACCAGCTTCAAAAAAAGGAGGAGGTTCTCGTCTGTATGTTTTTTTTGTCTTACAAAAAGCGAAAAATTTTTGAATCCACCAATCTTACTAAATTAAAATTTGGTCCGCATTGACAAAGAAAATAATACTCATTTACAATAATGTGTAATTATTATTGGATAACAAGAAACACAAACAAAGCTCAATGAAGCATTAATAATATTTTAAAATAAAATTTATTTCTTTAGACTCTATACCTACACAATAAAAACACGAAAATAAGATAATCTATTACATCTTACATTATACAACAGACTAGTATTTCCGTGTTTTTAAATAAAAAATCTTGCAACAGAGGTAACTAATTAGGTAATTAATTTGTTGCTACAGAGTTGCAGAATGATGCATGCACACAAAGTTAGATGGGGCAGGTAATTTAAAGTTAGTAGAGAAATGTAATTTACGCCCTACGTAATTGATGTCTTCCTGTTACATTTTTATTTACAAGCTTTTTACAAATTAAAAAAGTATCAACTGTCTATACTGGACAGATCAGTTCATGATCGGTCCAGAGTGAAGTATTTATTCTAATGATGTAATAATCTTATTACATGTAAACTTTCTCACTCTCCAATGAACTTGTTCCGCCGCCGTACCTAAACCTATAGTCACATTTCAATATACGCAAGCTATTCAACGTTTGCCTAAAAACGATTATGCCATAGACACTTAAGACGTTAGCCAAAATTGTAAAAAATAGCCTATGGTTGGACCAAGTTATCTGTTAAGTTATTTTAACTTACATACTTTCCATTTTCCTTATGGTCAGAAAACATACGTAAAATTTGAAATATTTCCTTGATAAGTAAATACGTGTCGTTTATATCCACTGTTTACGTTGTCGATTCAAAGAAAATGTTCCCTCAAGGGTACATCTTAACGGCTTTGACGTTACGTGTGTTGATACAGGATAATGGATTTCAGTGTGGAACCATAGATGTTCCATTAAAATGAGATTTTATATAGAAGATTTATCTTGTGGTGACGGATTGAGAATACACATTTAATCACTCCATTTTCTCTCACAGGTCTTCTTAGAGTCGCTAAAGAGCCCCAATTTAGGTATTTACCTTAGGTATTGCTATCCCTATTCCCGAGTGCCGCGCTGAAAGGGACAAATTTAATTGAAGCAGATTTTACCAAGAATTCTACAAAAGACGCTTCGGAGTCCGCTGCTTTCGTGAAAATTAAATTGATTTAAATTGTTTGTTACTCCATATTAAAGATGAAGAGTATACTAAATTTGGGTCATAGACGATACAAGTTCATCTAAAAAAAAATCCGAAAGAAGCGAGATTTTTGGTTGGTCATATTTCATTTAGTTATTGTGCTTTGAAAAAAGAAGAAGGCAATAGAAGCATAGATATATAAGACCTAGATACTGTGACGGAAAACTCGAAAATAAACCCTGTGCCAACACGCCTGGTCAGTGCGGCACAGTAGACAATAAATCCTCCCAAAGTGGAGGAGGACCTTGCCCAACAGTGTGACGTAAATGGGCTGGAGAGAGAGATACAGTGAGAAAAATTAAGATGTTTATATTTTTGTATGGAGCATAGTTTATAAGTGTTGAAAGAATGTAACCTGGAACTCTTATATTTTTTGCTAACACCGTTAATGTTCTAGCTAATGTATATAAGTAAGTAATTAAGGACAAAATGTAATTATTCCAAAGAGACACTTATTTCATTACACGGGCTATTTTAATGAATACCTCGTATAAGGGTTTCCTTTACTTAATTAACATTTTTGAGGAAATTATATATTTTATTATTATCTATCTACTTATCGCCTAGTGACATTCTACTAACAACAGTGTTTGTCACCATTTTCTTCTGAATTGGCTTGGCAGAATCTTATGAAGTTTTGTGAGTAGCTACCTACCTATAATCAATATGGAATATACAGAATATAGCTCATAAATAATTTGCTTGGTTCAAAAACAAAAATCTGAAATTTCTAGCTGGATTTTTTTTGATTATTGCATTGTCATTGGTTTTAAATTTGTGTGCATATTTTTAGATCAATTCGACTACTGCAAGTGGGTGAAATTTACTTTCAAAGGTTTCGTCACATAGATTAATACATTGATATACAACGTAACGCGCTAATAAAAGCGTGTTACAAAATGCTACAGTAAGTTTTAATATAGTTAATTGAATATATTAAATTGTATTCCTAATAATGAGGTCTCGGGTTCGATTCCCGGTCAGGACAATCATTTGTATGATGTTTTTAATATTGTCATACAAATGTTTGTACTGCGTCTGGGTGTTTACTATGTATTATAAGTATGTATTTACAAAAGAAAAGTAGTTTATGTATTATATCCGTATTCTGGTACCCATAACACAAGCATATAAGCTTAGCTTGGGACCAGAGGATGTTGTGTGAAATGTCCATGAATATTTATTTATTTATTAATCTAATTTCAATCAAATACTTTTGGATATATAGCTAGGTTAGAAGTAATAAATATCATGTTATATACAGTTTAGATTACCATGTCTATCTAAACGAGATCAAAGAGACATTTTTCATATAAACGACGTAAATGACAGCCGTTCAATCATTGAGCTAAAACTGGGCAGGTGATGCTTTCAACAAAGATACCTTTACTTATAATAAGTATGTACCTATGCTTAAACGTTTTGAAATTGCGAAATATATAATTAAGTAGGTAATAGGTACGTATAAGGACCATTGAAATGAGTATTTTTTTTAAAAGTTCCACAGAATTCATGTGCCTTTGAAATTTGCAGGCTTTCCTCGATTTCTCAGGAGATAACCATCAGATCCTGACCTGGTGCCAATGGGACCACACGGGAACCACCAGCTTTCGAATAAAAAAGAATCATTAAAATCGCTTTGTCCAGTTAAAAGTCATGAGAACACAACAAAAAGACAGACGCATTAAGTACCTCCTCCTTTTCTGAAGTCGGTTAAAAAACAGAACGCATGAAGATAGTAACAAACATAATTATGTCAACATGAAAGAGAAAAGTAGTTGGTTATAACTAAAAACTTACACAATTTTTATGGTTCCATACAAAAAGGTAAAATGAACCCGTAACTGAGACTTCGTTGACTGTCCGTCAATCCATCTATCACCAGGCTCTATCTCTGGAACGCCGTTAACTAGGGAGGCGAAAATTTTAGTTTATGTATATTAGGTGATGCTATAGCAAGAAAATACTTATGATCATTCTCCTGCCCTTATACCGTTGTTTAGGGTCGAAAATATGACGAGTATATTATAATAATACTGCCGATCACGAGGTCACGGGTTCGATTCCCGCTCGGGACAATCATTTGTGTGATATCCATAAATGTCATACAAATCTTTGTACTGCGTCTGTGTGTTTTCTATGTATTATAAGTATATATTTACAAAAGAAAAGTAGTATATGTAGTCTATCCGTATCTGGTACTCATAATACAAGCATAGATATATAGCTTACTTTGGGACCAGAGGACGTTGTGTGAAATGTCCTGAATAATAACGGCACGCAACCCTACGTCTATGAATCCTACTCGTACTTGACCGGTTTAATTTTACAGTCACATGTAAAAAAAAACAAAAATACATATTTACACAATTTTCATTCGTCACTTAATATTTTGCGCTGTTATTTTTTTCATAATAAACACCAGAACAATGTATATTATTTCAAGCTTAGAAGGTCATAATACAAAATATAAAAAGTTAACGTGATTCAGGATTTGGAGGCGAAAACAGGATTTTACGCATTTTAAGCTTACTACGGATTATTGTTAGATAAACAGATAGATAATTCTTTATTTGTACAGTTTTTTACATAATCATTACTGTATTGGAAGAAGATCGATTAATTTAATAAATTAATTAAACTTTTATGAACACATAAAAGTCATAATATAACTAGTATTTGTAATTTCATCCATGCCTAGTGCCAAGTCACCGGCCATGTGTAACGATGGTCAAATATGACTACACCTTTCTGAAACACGTTGTATCGACAAGGGGATGTTAATCATTTTAGAAAATTCTTTTATACAGTTGTGAGATATGGAATTTGGAACATGAAGCGATTCACTATTGTTTCTATAGAAGTTTCTACAAACGGATGTAACCCCTAACCAACTATTTGATAGCATACTTAATCTCTCAGAATATACATAATATCTCAGTATAGCTCTCAGCTTTTTGTAAAAGCGTCGATTTTAAACACATGGCGCGTAGTTCGCAAATTTCTTCAACTATATGACGATAACAGGATTGCACCTTCTATGCTGCCTTTCTTGCATATTCAAACTTAAGACAACATTTGGCTTTTAAGGGCCTACATCAATATCATCGCCGACACGTATATATTAACACAGCCAGTAGGCACAGAAAATGAAGAATTAGGGATACTTTTCCTATTTACTCAAAATCTACTAAATATATTTTAATTCTATAAGTTAATACGCGGTAATAGACCGACAAATGAAAAAAAAAAAATTTGAGAGGTTGTTTCGCCAAGATTTTCTATCGAGAAAACTTTTTTCAATCGCGTTTCTGAGTTCATGCGATCCTAGATCATATATTGAAAAAACATATACTTAAAAATTAGAGCTCTAGCTATTCAATCTAAAGAAACAATGAAAACTTTGTACATAGAAAAATGCACGAAGCTATTTTGGTAGCCTCTTAACCCGTGTTCTCTTAATAATACCGGGAAAATAGAGTTATCGACAATATGCTAACTAGGCTTATGCTGACTATTATAAGTTTAATTATATTTCTACGCCGGCTTACGGTAGAATATGTGTGACTGCAATATGCACCTATTTATAAGAATCTATTGTACCATATTCTTGGAAATAAATAACTATTCTATTCTATTCTATTAAAATCGATGTCAATAGTTAATAAGACCGGCCAAGTACGAGTTGGAATCGCGATTGAAGTGTTCGGTAACAATAATGTCGTTATATTTTCGTTATACGAGTACCTACCGCCATAATTATGTCATCTTAGGGTTTCGTCAAGTTACACTGGAAATGTTCATTGTATGGGAGCCCTCTTAAACATTTATTGTATTCTGTTTTTAGTACTTGTTGTTGTAGCATCAACAGATATACCAACATCATCCGTGAAAATTTCAACTTTCTAGCTATCACCGTTCCTGAGATACAGCCAGTAGACGTACGAACAGCTAAGTCTGAGTAGTAGGTTTTTGTGAAAGTGTGCACCGTAAAAATTTACTCTTACCCTTCTTCCATGACACATTTAATAAAGTACAATTTCAAAGAGATTCCATGAAAATTCGCTACTACGAGTACAATTACAAGTCGAATCGAAATTCCATTTCTTTTCGATAAAACCTCTATTGCAATCTAATGTCAGTGAATATGTTCCTATTTCAGAAACACACAAGGGGAGGTACTAACAAACCATTAGTTGATCACAGTTTGAACTGGTCAAATGGTCGGAAAAAATACTGGCCAAAGCTTGACCAATCTGTTTCTTTGCCTCGACCAAGCAAAAATGTTTATACGTACCGCTCGTAAATGCATATATCAATGGGATATTGAGGTAATATTTACCGACAATTTCTTATTCTTGCCGTTCACGAGGGCGCAGGTTTGATTTCCACACAGTACAATTATTTGTGTGATATTTATAATTGTCATACAAATGTTTGTAGGTATTGCGGCTGTTTGCTGTGTATTATAAATATATATTTACAAAGGAAAAGTAGTTATATAAGCTTAACTTGGGATCAGAGAACGTTGTGCAAAGTTTCCATAAATATTTCTTTATTTATTTCATGAAAATGTTATAGTCTCAAAGCATAGTATAATAATATTATTATTGTGCCATGCTACGTAAATAAAAACTGTGATTTTCGAAATAAGGATTTTCCTATTTCTTAGTATGTATTCCGGTCGCCATCTAGAGACTTCAGTTTCCTTACAACGATCCATTTATATCCATTTATTCAGCGAAGGATGTTACTTCGCTTTGAGCCACAGACGATCCTGAAATGGATGGGTATATTACTATTGTCTCTAAAATATTTCGCTGACTTTTACAAATGTTGATGTTTAAGTTATCAAAATGTAATTGCCGAGTTTATTTTTAGGGTTCCGTACCCAAAGGGTAAAAACGGGACCCTATTACTGAGACTTCGCTGTCCGTCCGTCCGTCTGTCACCAGGCTGTATCTCAAGAACGGTGATAGCTAGACAGTTGAAATTTTCACAGATGATGTATTTCTATTGCCGCTATAACAACAAATACTAAAAATAAAATAAAATAAATATTTAAGGGGGGCTCCCATACAACAAACATGATTTTTTTACCGTTTCTTGCTCGATACTAATAACGTTGACAGGTAGACGCTTTAACTATTCACAGAATATTTGGTTCTATAACGTGCCTTATGTTGCATAGATAATGGTACGGAACCCTTCGTGCGCGAGTCCGACTCGCACTTGACCAATTTTTATTGCGATATTCTTAAAAAAAAATTTTGTTCTTTATGCCTGCAACAAAGGTTGCTTAAAAGTCATCAAATTTGTAGATTTCAACTAAAATATAGACGTCTACATTGTAAATAATTAATAATTTCCTTAGTTCAAAAACTAAAAAACACGCTTGAAAATTCTGAATATATTTTTAAATAATTGCATTGTCATCCGTCCTTGATATGTGTGCAAAATTTCAAATCAATCGGACTATTGCAAGCGGGTGAAAATTACGTTCGAAGATCCCGTTACATAGATTAATATTTTTGATAGTTACATATCGAACTTATAAAAACGTGTTAAAATAGAGTTGTACTTAATCAAAATAATTATGAAATGATTACATAAATCAGATAAATAATGTACGATCCATGTAACGAGGTAACACGATGCGGTTTTTCATTTTGGTAACAAAAACGGAGATTTATGTTATGGTATTATTTTGCTATACCTATATTTTACGAGTGAAACGCTTTTGCGGCCAAGCCTTGTGCTGATGTTTCAGCAATAAATCATATGCGAGTTTGTACGTTATTCAAAGAGATCATACGAAAACAGTCCTTTATCTTTTGAAATACATCGAGTGTCATAAAATATTTGTATTTTTTTTATACCACTAAGATGGCAAACAAGCTTACGGCCCAGTTACCGTAGCCTATGGACGCTTGCAACACCAGAGGTGTCACTCGCACGTCACCGACCCTGCAGAAAACTTTTAATCCCTTTTTTGAAGAGCCCAATGCTGTAGTTCAATGGAAAAGCTTCGGCAGGTAGTTCATTCCACAACTTAATTGTACGTGGGATAAAATTTCTATAAAATCGTACGGTACGGGATGGTAATGGTTCCAAGGTATGCGAATGAACTCGCTGCCGATGCCGAGAGGTGCGTGGATAAAAAGTAGCCGTTGGCACCATTATTATATTGGAATAATAATATTATGAAGCTGAAAAGTTGGTTTGTTTGTTTGAACGCCCTAATCTCAGGAGCTAGAAGATCAATTTAAAAGAATTCTGCTGGCTGTATAAGATCACGTTGTGACCAAAAGGAGCGATGAATCAGTGAAAAATGTTACAGGAACAGGGTTAATTTTGTTAATTCCTAGCGTACGAAGGCGCGGGAGTCAGCTAGTTTGTTATAAAGAATAAGCATTACATACAGATTACACAAAATATTTTCGTAATTAACTCTTTAAAATTAACAAAGTTTAATAATTATTACTTTATTACGCATCGGTTTTCTCTAGCCTTGGAGCATTTAACTAACAGGAGTTGTTTGGTGATTAAAAAATTACGTGAGCAAAGATATTCATGGTATATGTCTTAGGAGTTAAAGTATATAAGTAACTAGTGCTTAACTTATATAATCTAGAGACTGTAAACAACCTCGTCTTTTAGTGTGCGTGTTTTGATATTGTGCGGTGCGTTCATAGTAACCAATGAAATTAACATATTTCTAACTTATGTACATTTCACACAACGTCCTCTGGTCCTAAGCTATATTTTTATGCTTGTGTTATGGGTACCAGATACGGATATACTACATATGTCATTATCAAAACGAATCATAATACACTTTTTTATAAATATTTGTATGACATTTATTAATTATCGCTGAAATTATTGTACCGTGCGGGAATCGTACCCCAGACCTCGTGAACGGCAGTCCGTTATATGAACCACTAAATCACGAAGCCCGTCAAATAGTGTTTATGTCTATTGGATATCACAGCGCAGCAGTATATTTGACAAATAAAACAGCGTGTATACTACTCGGATTAGTTTAATACTCTGAAGCTTTAGCGAATAACTTCAAGGGCATTGCGCGGACAAACCGCGCGCAGTAAAGACGTCCCACCACAATTTTATATACCTATGTAGGTATAATATGCGCGAACGTTCTAGTTAATCGCTTGAAATAAAAACGAAATAGGAATTTTGTTTTTTCAATTCTCTGGTTTTTTTGTAAAGTTAAATGTTTAAAAGTGCTGCGTGGAACCGGTAATTCAATGATGTTTTTAAGAAACAATATGTGAATTATTTTGGTTTGAAACATTCTTGAAATGACTAAAATCTTTTCAAATGTATTCACATCAAATAAAGATGAAAATTTTAACGGTTATTTTCCTATGCGGTAAGTGGTATGTGATACATGTAATATTATTTAGTTTATAGTAGTTTATAGTAGTTTATTTGAAAGCTGGTGGTTCCCGTTTGGTCCCATTGGCACCAGGCCAGGATCTGATGGTCATCTCCTAAAAAATCTAGGAAAACCCTCAAATTCCAAGGACACATGCAGTCGGTTGAACTGTTTTTTTTAATAATACTCATACCCATTTTACATAAATGAGTACCTATTATATTTAATGTAGCTACAGAGCCTTGTCAGTAAAGATGCATAAAAACAAAGTTATTTTAAGACTAGCTACTACGTTTTTTATGTTTAAATGAAATGAAATGAAAAATCATATACTTAATCAAGTAGACATAACTTTTTTTTTTAATTATGTGTTTATGACATTTCCAATTTTTTTAAATTCTGCTATACGGTGACCAAAATATTGACAGCAATACATTTTCATTTAAAATAATATATTTTAGTTTGATAAGAATTTTCGTGTAACCTTTTCTAGTTAAAATTAAGTATTTCTAAATTCTATTAATTCTATTTACTAATATGCACAGCTAAGAACAATTTGTGAAACATTTTTCACGCCGGCAACTTTTTGAAAAAACCTCTTTCGTTTGAAAATTGATTCGTTTTTCAAAAGTAGTTCTAACATCCCTCTTGTAATAACTATGTACTTGCCGAAATAACATTGCCACACTTAATATCATGGTGTGTGATTTATGATCATATCCACTATAAACGACCTTAAGCAGTAGGGACCTGACCGTTTACTAACCCTAATTCAATACAACCTATATTTACTATCATAAAATATATTGAGTGAGTAATTTATGTTTCTATATCGTTACTCTTATGTAGCATCTATATATGTAAACAAGCGATTGCCCGCGAGTTTGTGAGCGTGGAATTTAGAGAATTTTCTTTATTTCGTTATTGCAACATGTCGCATCGTGATGATAAATAGCCTAAACTTTAGGCATTTATCCATTATACATTTAGATAATATAGATAATATTATAATGAATAAATTATATTTAATTTACTAATTATGTAATTTATTCATTATATTATCTATAATTAATAAATTATGAAGTTGAAAGGTTTGTTTGTTTAAACGCGCTAATCTCAGGAACAGCTGGTCTGATTAGTTACCGTAATAATAAATCAAGAACTGCTAAATATTGGTTGGTAGGTACCCTAAAACTAGGAGACGGACATAGGATACTTAGATTTTCAACACGGTTTTTAGGGTTCCGTACCCAAAGGGTAAAAACGGGACCCTATTACTGAGACTTCGCTGTCCGTCCGTCCGTCCGTCCATCCGTCCGTCCGTCCGTCTGTCACCAGGCTGTATCTCAAGAATGGTGATAGCTAGAGAGTTGAAATTTTCACAGATGATGTATTTCTATTGCCGCTATAACAACAAATACTAAAAATAAAATAAAATAAATATTTAAGGGGGGCTCCCATACAACAAACATGATTTTTTTACCGTTTCTCGCTCGATACTAATAACGTTGCCTTATGTTGCATAGATAATGGTACGGAACCCTTCGTGCGCGAGTCCGACTCGCACTTGACCAATTTTATTGTATATCAATGTATTAATCTATGTAGATTCCATATCTTTCAAAGTAATTTTCACCCACTTGTAGTAATCGGTTGACCTGAAATTTTGAACACATATTGAGAACCGATGAAAACGTATAATCTGAATATGATTGTATATAACATAAAAACTCATTTTAGTTTAATAGCTGGCAAGTTAGTAGTGGCCAGTTTTAGAGAAAAAGAATATTGTTTGGAAGTGGTCAGATAATTAGAAAACTGTACACAAGTATCTTCTATCTATTCTGTGACTGTACATAATTTTGGTTTTCAATATATTTACCGTCTGTATTTACAGCGTTTGATTTTTCACAATTACACACAGATAAATTAAATAACGCTAGTCACTTCACTAAGCAAGTTAACGTATCTATGGATGTGTTAATTTATTATGCAATGTAACGGAATCTTCGGAAGCGATTTTCACCCACTCGGCACTCGCAGTAGTCAGATTGATGATAACGTAATAATTTTAATAAATATTCAGGATATTCAAACGTGCTTTCTTAGTTTTTGAACTAAGCACATTATTTTTTTACTAATAGAAAGCTTCAGCTTCCGAGCTCTTAAAAGCAAGCTTTAACTAACAGAGTGAACCTAATGGCAATGCATTATAAAACTGTAAAGTAAAATGTTTTTGCAACATAATATAAGAAGTTAATTGGCCTTACTTCACATAAGAGGCTTCTGCTTGGCTGCAGGACATATTTAATATAGCGGGAAAATACATCCTACAATTTTGATAACCATTGACGAGTCTTGTGGTCTAGTGTTTTATGTAACGGACTCCTATTAACCATGTCGTTGGTTCGATTCTTGCACTTGACAATCATTTATGTGATATTTAATAAATTGTCACACAAATTTTTGTACTGCGTCTGGGTGTTTTCTATGTATAATAAGTATGTATTTACAAAAGAAAAGTAGTTTTTGTAGTATATCCGTATTCTGGTACCCATAACACAAGCATACAAGCTTAGCTAGGGACGTGAGGACGTTGTGTGAAATGTCCATGAATAATAAAAATAACATGAAAGTTTGTAATAAATTATGGATGCATGGATGGATTGGATAAATGTATGTATAGGTGCATGAATGGATGTAAGGATGTTTGTTGCCCTTTACGCAAAAAGGATTGAATAGATTTCAATGAAAATTAGTATATATATATAGCTTATCAGAATAATATCAGCACGCTAAAAGCCACAGAGTGAGACAGTAAGTACAAACTCGGGTAAAACCGAAGGCATTAGCTAAACACATAAAACTATGTTAACGTGGCATAAAACTTTTCATTGTAGGTGCAGCTCCTTAGGGAAAATACCCTACCGGTAATTAGTAATCCAAAGTAACCCCATTATTAACGTGACGTAGATAGAGTACATTTACCCTGTTTGCTATACACATCCTTAAAATAACTAAATGTTGCCAATTTTTTTTTATAAATTGTATTCAATTTAGCTGTTGCTCGCGACTTCGTACGCGTGGAATTTCGAAAGTTTTTCCCGTTTTAGAAACATTTGTCACCTTTGATTTGCTGCTATTGGTCGCAACGTGATGTTGTATAGCCTTCCCCAATAAATAAACTCTCTCTCCAGCCCATTTCCGTCCCACTGTTGCCTTGCCGTTCCTTCTCCACTTTGGGAGGGATTATGGTCTACTGTGCCGTGCGGATCAGGCGTGTTGGCAAAGGGTTTATTTTCGAGTTTTCCGTCTCTCACAGAAGATTATCTGTGTGCAATATCCCTTAGCTGACTTTTACAGCACCCTGGGGAGGAGATGGGGTGGTGACATTTGTATTCTTAATCCGTCATCACACCGAGAACAAACTACCTATATATGCATAACTCTGAGTGTGTATCCTTCAATCGAAAATAATAAATGGGTGGTTTTTCTTTCTACAATGAACTACTCAACACAAAAATAATTTTTCAATTTGAACTAGTACTTCCTGAGATTAATGCGTTTAAACAAAGAAATTCTTTAGCTTTATAGTATTAGTACAGTTTACATCATTCATGATCAGTTAAAAGGTAGTATCTTATGGTTATTTTATGTTTTAAGAAGTTTATCTGTCAATATTTTAATGCTTAAGAGCGTACGATACCAAACGTTGCTCCATACAAAAATATGGCCTTCGTAATACCGTTTTTTCTTCGTGGATATTGCTTCTAGAGGTACGAATTTTTGTCACAGTATAAAGGTCTAATATATCAATGCTTGTATTTTTGTATTATATTTGGATGGTCATATTTTTTTTTATTAAAAACATGTTAATTAAAAGAAATATGACCATCCAAAATACCCGTTTTTTAACCGTTGTCTTTCGATGAACTTGCAAGGTCTATCACACAAGTTTGGTAGGGTCCCTGCAAAAAAAAAGTTATACAAGCATAGATATACTCTCCATCTATAAAATGTCGTAAAAAAAACTAAAATCAAATAATTTTTCGCGAATAAAAAACCGAAGCACGAAACGTCTTTTTTTCAATGATTTTATAAGTAAAATCTGGCCGACCTGCGACTGTCCCTTTCGCACTCTTCGGGTAAAGGAAAGAGGTGTGGGAGGGTAAGGTTAACCCACACAAAGCTCACCGTCCGTCCGTCTGTCTATCACCAGGCTGTATCCCTGGCACTTTGACCGAGAGTTGAAAATTACAAATTTTGTATATATCAGGTGCTACAATAACAACAAATACATTCCGTTATTTCCGGTCGAGGAATATTGTGATAATAACGACACGAAACCCGTCGTGAACCAGTCTAACTTGTACTTGACCGGTTCTTGAAGAGACGAATTTGTGCATTCTTCTACAGGTTTATGTAAGAGCTCCTGGGGTAAGGTTAGGTTAGGTATGCAGTAGTTACATATGTTGTGGAGACAAAATATATATAACTCTTTCATGGGTCACGTATACGTTTTTGTCATAATAAAATCCCTATTGATGAAAGAAAATTAAATACCTACCTAATTCTAAATTTGAAAATTCCCGGTCAGGACAATGATTTGTGAGACGTCTGGGTGTTTATTATGTATATAAGTATGTATTTAAAAAAAAACTAGTGTATGTATTCTATCCGTATTCGGTATTCTGGTACCCATAACACAAGCATATAAGTTTAGCTTGGGACCAGAGGACGTTGTGTGAATATTTTATTTATATATTTCTTGGATTACGATCATCAATAATTTCCTGGAGGTAGCATTTAAAGAAAATCACATTTCTCACAATAAAGCCGAGTCAAGTCCGTAAATAAAAAACAAGTCAAACACAAATTAGATTGAGTAGAATTAGCGCACGTGCAAAATACTATCGCCGAAGTCTGATATTCAACTTATTCAAGTGAGCGAAAATGCGAAAAAATGACGGGAGTTAGTTATACCGTGTCGGTAGAATTTTATGAATGAACGTACAGCGGCCGTATTATGAGCTTTTATCTACAGGCAGTTTACGCCGTGAATTGAAATGTCTGGCAAATTCGTATTATGAACAAATTGTTAGTCAGTCAGTTCGCTAAACCAGTCATACATTAATATGTTTAAGGAGTAGGTACAACTAAAAGTTAAAGTACTAACTAAAAATGTTCAACTAATGGTTTTATTTTTGCCATAATACCTAATTTAGCCATGCAGTTTACGGCCTGCCTGGAACTTGAATGATTTTATAAAGCTCATAATACGCCGGCTGGTACATATAAATTTGGAACGCGGTACGTGTTGCGTAAGCGTGCGCGCGGCCGCTTTGCACACATACAAAGCATATTACTACAGTAACACACATTGATGACGCTCCGCACGAGCTTAAGGATAGCAATACCTAGCGCAAATACCTAAATTGTGATTTCGTGGCGAGTATCGTCCGCTCTTAAGATTTTTTCATCTTTACCGTTGTTGTGTTGTGGATCTCCAAGATTTCCTTCATTTAAAGTGTAACATAAAGCTTAGTATTAGGATTTTTAAACAGCGAATACGTGCCTATATTGAATTTTGAGATGATTGGCTTACAACCGAGGCGTCAATTTGGGAAATTTCAATTAAAATTTAAATAGGACCCTTATCTTTTAACAGTAATTAATTAAAACGCTGATTTATTGCTGTTATTATTTTATAAATTAATAGTAAAGTAAAGTATTTACAGCAAATGGAAAAAAGAATGTATGGTAATCCTTAAAGGGTTTCGGCATAATATTTTCATCAAAACTAATTTGAAGAGTTTGTTTGTTTGAACGCGCTAATCTCAGGAACCACAGGTCCGATGTAAAAAATTCTTTCAATGGTACATTTATTGAGGATAACTATAGGCTATACAACATCACGCTGCGACGAATAGAAGCGAAGCATCAGTGAAACATGTTGCAAAAACGGGGAAGTTTTCTATATTCTACGCGTACTAACTTGCGGGCAGCAGCTAGTTATACTTATTCCCATCTAGGGTAGGTACCTTTATGAACTTAGGTACCATTAATAGAATGAGACAGCATGAGATCTTTGTAACAAAATGTCTGTGACATCCATAGAAAATCGTTACCTAATTAAGAAATAGATCAATATACCACGTAAGATACTGATTTGATTGTAGTTAGGTAAATACATTTATTTGTGCCATATATTACCACCCTATTTCTTTCACTGGATACTGTGAAAAACAGATAAGGGATATTATATGCAGTTAACATCAACTGTGAGAAACTGAATATTCGTAATTAAAGCCCTGATCAGCGCGGCATAGTAGACCAATAACCCTCCTGAAGTGATAGAGATCTCACTGCCCAACAGTGGGACATTAATGGGCTGGGAAGGGAAAGAAAAAGCATTTCATATTATATAGCAAATTATTGATATCGGTATTAAGCATTGTCTTAATGGTTTGACGGGCTTCGTGGTGGAGTAGTTCTTTTAACGGACTGCCGATCACGAGGTCGCGGGTTCGATTCCCGCTTGGGACAATCATTTGTGTGATATTTATAAATGTCATACAAATGTTTGTACTCTGTCTGTGTGTTTCCTGTATATTATAAGGATGTATTTACAAAAGAAAAGTAGTATATGTAGTATATCCGTATTCTGGTACCCATAACACAAGCATATAAGCTTAGCTTGGGACCAGAGGACGTTGTGTGAAATGTAAATGAATATTTATTTTATTTATTTATTGTCTAATCCCAATAGTATTAAAAGTATGGCGTGCACGCAATCCATAATATAATCTAGTCAAACGCGCCTTTTATGATGTCATATTTAATATTTTATCATTAAATTAATAAGTACCTAAGTAATTATGTTATAGCTAATTACAATTAGTTTCATGAACTGTCACTTTGCATGTTTGATAATTTAAACCAATTTGAAACTGGCGCTTTCTGCTAGATAAGTAAAATTGATTTCACTAAATCATTTGGTTTTACGCTCAAATCTTAAAATTGCTCCCAAAAAGGACAGGTACTTAGCACTCACAACCGTCATAAATTGAAGACAAGATGTTTAGAAAGTGTGTTTAGATGTGTAGAGCATACGGCGCTCTATAGCCACTGCCATGCCTAATGAAAAAAGGCAAAACATAATATGTCCTAAATTATAGGTTGTACATCCACAGTATTTTTAAAATTGAATTTCCTGATTTCCATATCAACGTTAGCTTAATCATCTGTCATACAGTACATCTATTTTTACACGCTTTATATTAGCTTCACTTGTATGTTTGTTTGTATGTTTGTTTGTATGTTTGTATGTTTGTAACCGACTCCTTTGGACGCTATTTTGACCCACTTTAAACGGTCAGATTCTATTCAAATTTTGCACACCTGTCAAAGACCAATGACAATACAATAATTCGATTAAATAAAGCGTGTTTTTTAGTTTTTTTAAACTATTTTTAATTATTTGTAATAATAATCCTAGAAATTAGAAAGTACCATTCCCGTGTCATATCTACTCTGCTAGTATCCATTGGACCATAATCTTATAATTATCATCCAACCTTTTTCGATTATAAATTGAGTAAATTGGATCTGAAATTACTTTTATTAAAGGAATTTCTTCCTCAGTGAAAGTGCTAAAGTAAATGGAGTGGAATTTCCGTTTCAAAAACAAATTATTTCATAACCATTCAACGAAGATGACAAGTGAAATTCAATCACAAAATTATTTTTAACAAAAAGCTTGCATTTCATGTGCTCTTGTTATGACAACAATAATATTTATTAAAAATACGTAGGTACTAGTATTTAGTTAGTCTTTATTAAAATATGCTTTTGTGTAAACATCGACAAATAGATTTCGTTAGTAGATTGGACCAATCTTACGACCCTTGGCCCCGATAATTCTTTCCCGCATACTTAGATAGGGCTCCCAAATCTTCTTCAATTCTGAGGATTTGATAATACTTATTGACACGTTCGAAGCACACAGGTGCTACGCATTTAATCTGGAAGTATAAGGTACGGGTAAAATCTAAATTAATACTTAGCTTAAGTGAAGCAAAATCGTATTTTTTGTATCTACAAAATATACCTACTGTTGTTTATGAGTAATATTCAAAATTAGGCAACGAATTTTGATCCAGTTTAAAAGTGTGGTTTAAGAGGATAGATTTTAGAGCAATTTGTTAGGGTTTTGTTTTTTTCCGCACGTACGAAGTAAATTATAAGCAAGCCATCCCAATATCATTAAAATAAAATCATGCCAGGTTTGGATATAAGAGATAAGACCGCCACATACATACTAAAATTAAACAAACAGTTCAGTAAACAAATTTCAGTGTTTATCAAAGAGTATTCACTCATTCAGTCATGTACAAAATCCCAATTGCTTTAATATATTTTGAGACTGTCATTTATACAACCCTTCATTAAAACTTTCTATATTTACGTTTCAGGGCTTGAAATTTATTTAAACTAAGTGTAGACGACGTACCTCGCTATGATTTTATTTAATAAACACCACCTGCGCGCATACGGGTGCGACAAGTTTCGTTGTACCTACTTTAAGCATATTAATTTGTAAATGTCAGTCTGTCGCTAATATTTCTTAACGGTCAACGAAAAGTCGCGCTCGTATGTGTACAAGTGATTTTGCCTAAAGTCTTGTGTTCTTATTACTTACAAGTATTTACCACTCCACGCCTACCTATATCCGTAACAAGTGGTCTTCGAGTCGGATATTTACGTGGAACTGTAAAATAATTCACAGTATGTTCAGTACACCGCCGCACACAAGCCGCCATGTTGAAGTAACTTCGGTTCGTACCCGGCGAGCATATAAAAATGAACAGAACATGGAGAAGCAAAATCTTACTCGTGACATCCGATCAGAAACATTCAAGAAAGAAAATACCGAAAAGGATATCCTAGTGAAACGGCCAGAAACAGACATTGATTGTGCTCAAAAAAGTATTCTCAAGCAAGACAAGCCGGTTTCGACCAGGAAAAGCCGTAGTTCATCAGCCTCTGTCGAAGCGCGCAGAAAGCAACTGGAATATGAAGCTGCTAAAGCAAAGGCAGAGCTTCAAGCCGAGTGTGAAAGAAAAGAAGCTGAAATAAAGCAAAATCTGATCGAGAAGAAACTCGCTGCTGACCTGGCCGCCCTTGAAGTTCATTCACACAGCAGTCCAAACCCTAGTGAGCGACGCAGCGTAGTAGATTCAGAAGAAAAGGTGCAGCAGTGGCTAGAACGTAGTGGCGTGTCAGACACCAACGTTCAACAAGGGTTCGAAGACAGTGGAACAGAGTTAAAAAATTTAGTTAGTGCTATTTACCAAACCAATATTCAAAACAAACAGCTGATGTCTCGAATCGCAACATCAAAAGATTTACCTCAATACAGTGGTGATTCTCTAGAGTGGCTCGCTTTCAAACAGGCTTATGATGAATCGACAAAGTTCTGTAAATATAGTGACGCAGAAAACATGTGGAGATTACGCAAATCACTACGAGGAGAAGCTAAAGAAACAGTGTCATCACTTCTCATCGGGAACACGACTCCGCACACCGTCATGGAAGCTCTGGAACTCCGCTACGGTAGACCTGAAATCATAATAAACAAAATATCATATCAATTGAAAAAGTTATCACCATTATCACACAATTTCCACCACGAGATTGTACCATTCTCTATTAAAATAAAAAATTTCGTGGCAGCAGTGCAAGCAGTAAAGAAAACCGATTACCTGAGAAGCCCAGAACTAGTATCAACGGTACTAACAAAACTTCCAAGTACTCTTATAAATAAATGGTGTGATTATTACAATATAAACTCACACGCAGATAAGGCAAAACTAGAGATACTCACTGAATTTTTGTTCAACGAGGCGAACAAAATATCTAACGCCGGCCTGACTCATATATACAGCCAAGCTGACTACAGGAAGAAGCCCGAAGAGCGCAGGCAACATGCTGTCCTACTCAGCGAGAAAGATGACGCGCTCAGCAAGTGTAAATTTTGTCGAGTCAGCAATCACAAGTTAACTGCATGCGCGCGATTTAAGCGCGCGATGATGAAGGATCGTTGGCGTTTTGTACGGGCTAACAGGCTGTGTCACAAGTGTCTAATATATTCTCACAACCGCGACACTTGCCCCGAGCCCACCTGCAGCGTGGATAGCTGTGCGTTACCGCACCATAGTCTCTTGCATTGGAAGCATAGCAGATCCTCTAGTGAAATAGCAAATACAAACCGTGAAAATGACAGTGATTTACAAGTGAACAATAGCAGTGATGTGGCTAATGACAGTTCGGGTTATAACGCCACAGTAGCTCACGCGCGTGATGCCTCCCGGGCGAGTGTTCTGTTGAAGGTCGTTCCTGTGAAATTAAAGGGACCGCGGGGAGTGCTGACTACCTATGCGCTCCTCGATGACGGCGCGACGGTCTCGCTAATAGCAGCTGATATCGCCGAACGCGCCGGTCTCGGCGGACGTAAACAAAAGTTGTGCATTCGTGGTGCATGGGACTCGCAACTAGTTTGTAACAGTGAGATAATTACATGTGAAGTGATAAATACGAACAATAACAAACCATTCGAACTTTGTGCTAGAAAAATAAACGAACTTAATTTACCTCTTCAAAGGTTATCGAACATTAACTTAAAACATTATAAGCATCTCGATAATATGCGTGAACTCTTACCGTGTGTGAATGTGAAACCTAAGTTATTAATTGGACAGGACAATTATCATCTTATCGCACCGATAAAGACAATAATAAACGGTAAACATTCACCTTGTGCTACACTGACGCAGCTAGGCTGGTGTGTGCATGGTGTTTGTCCAAATCAAGACCATATAATATTAACAGAATGTGCATTGTTGACAAATCCTTATCTGGCAGGTTATAGTACCGCTCACGCCTCCGATCGCGCCGCTACTGGCAAATTATTAATATCTTCACCGGCGGTGACGCACACAGGCGCAGACGAGCCTACTACAAATCAACTAGAAATAATACAGTCACGTGTAAATGCATCGGAATGTTTACCACGTTCAAGTCCGGACGGAACGATACACACAGACCGTGAGAATGACGAGCGGATTCATGAACTCGTTCGAAAATCTTTTATGTTCGAAAGTATTGGAGTTCATAATAAACAGAGACAAAATGAAGAAGAGTTAAAAGCTATTAATATAGTTGACAGCACTGCTGTATTATGTCAAGGAAGATGGGAGGTTGGCCTTCCTTGGAAGAATCAAAATGCTAAAATGGCCGATTCTTACTGTAACGCCTATCGACGATTAAAGGCTATTGAAAAGAAGATGTCTTATGACTGTGGATATGCTGTCAGATACAAAGAAAGAATACATCATTTGCTGGCTAACAATTACGCCAAAAATATTGACACGAGTGAAGTTGAAGAAAAGTTTGACAGAATATGGTACCTACCCCATTTTGGAGTCGACAACCCCAATAAAAGAAAACTACGCTTAGTGTTCGACGCTGCCGCGACTACAGCTGGTAGTTCGCTAAATGATTACTTATTACCGGGACCCAACTTGTTGGAATCACTTCTCGGCATTATGTTACGTTTCCGAGAAAAATGCATCGGATTAGCCGGCGATATAAAAGATATGTTCTTACGTATCAAAATAAGAAGTGAAGATCGACATGCACTAAGATTTCTGTGGCGGAACGATACACAAAAACCTATAGAAAAATTTATGATGACGTCATTGATATTTGGTGCGAATTGCGCGCCGTTTATTGCGCAACATATTAAGAATAAAAACGCACTGCGATATGAAACAGAGATGCCGGAGGCAGTACAAGCCATTCTGAAAAATCATTTCATGGATGATTATATTGACTGCTTTGATAACACTGATGATGCATTGAAAACAATGAAAGAAGTATCGTTCATTCACCAGTCGGGAGGTTTCGAAATGCGTAATTGGACGTCGAACGAATCAAATGTTTGTCGAAACATACCAAAGGCAAGCTTAAGTGAAGCAGCCGTAAGGATCAAAGTTGAACAAAACGATCAAAGCGAACGAATACTTGGTCTTTTGTGGTTCCCGAGTACAGATACTTTTGGATTTAACTTGTCGTTGCAACGAATACCCGCCAAAATGTTATCATTAGAAAAACGACCCACAAAACGAGAATTACTACGTGTAATTATGTCAATATTTGATGTATATGGCTTTCTGGCACCATTCACTATCAAGGCGAAGATACTTATGCAATATTGCTGGAAAACTGACATGGAGTGGGATGACGAGATAAACACCGCTCATTTCGAAATATTTCGTCACTGGATAACCCAATTGCATGAACTAAAGAATATTAGGATACCAAGATGGTACTTTCGCCCGCTTAACAACAACAAAAATCATACGAAAACATCTGTACATGAGACCTTAGAAATACATGTGTTTTGCGATGCCTCGCCGAACGCATACGCCGCAGTGGCCTATTATCGCGCTCACAGTAATACAGCTGTGTGTGTGTCATTCATCGCTAGCAAAAGCCGAGTCGCACCTATAAAACCTGTTACGATACCGCGGATGGAGCTGCAGGCGGCTGTATTAGCGTGTCGCCTCGCTGATACTATTCGAAAGGAGCACAGGCTGAAAGCTACTAAAAGATACTTTTGGTGTGACTCGATGACAGTTCTCCATTGGATAAAAAACAAATCACGAACATACAACATTTTCATTGCTAATCGACTTGGAGAGATAGACGATTTATCAAGCGCAGCTGAGTGGCACTATATTTGCACAGATCGCAACATAGCGGACATAGCAACAAAAACAAATTCATATAAGCTAGAAAATGAGAGTGAGTGGTTTCGAGGACCACGTTTCTTATACGAGAATACTGAAAGCTGGTTTATATCGCCACCTGAAACAGAAAATATAAATGTTAATGAAGAAATATTAGAACATATAAATCACGCATATGAAATTGAAAGTATTAATATCTTACCTGTACCCAACATAGAAAAATTTTCGTCGTGGCTGCGTTTATTAAGGTGCGCCGCAACTATACTATTATTTATAGATAAATGCAGAAAAATCAGAAAGACAGTAATAGATACAGAAATATTACAGCGAGCGGAAATATTATTATTACGTCACTCTCAGAGACAGTCATTCGCTACGGAACTACTTCTATTAAAAAATAACAAACAAATTCAAGCTAATAGCCGATTACGCACGTTGACGCCGTACTTGGACGAGTCGGGCTTATTACGAGTTGGTGGAAGAGTAGAAGCTGCCTCTGACGTCACGATGCAGATGAAGAGTCCGATTATATTAGATGGACGTCACCCTATTGCAATATTATTAACAAAGGCCTACCACATTAAGTGTGCGCATAGTAACAATGAAACAGTGGTGAACGAACTACGACAGAAGTATTGGCTGCTAAACTTGAGACCCACAGTACGTTCTGTCGCTTCTAAATGTTTGATTTGCCGCATTAGAAAGGCCATGCCTTCTACACCTCGCATGGCTGATTTACCTGAAGCTAGATTAGCACATAACACGCGTCCATTTTCACACTGTGGTGTAGACCTATTCGGCCCGATGGAGGTCACAGTGGGCCGCAGAAGAGAACGACGCTACGGCGTTTTATTTACTTGCATGACAATCCGTGCAGTTCATGTGGAGCTGGTGCCGTCGCTGACTACCGACTCATTCATCATGGCTTTGCGACGCATGGCAGCCAGACGAGGGTGGCCACAAAATATGTATTCTGACAACGGTACCAATCTACGTGGTGCTGAAGCTGAACTCAGAACTGCCTACCGGGAGATAGATCAGACCACCATAACAGAAGAGATGAGTAATCGTGGTGTGAAGTGGTCTTTTAATTCTCCAATTAGCCCCCATAAGGGTGGAGCTTGGGAGCGCCTAATCCGGAGTGTAAAGACCACCCTGAAGGTTGTTTTAAAAGAAAGAGCACCCCGTGAAGAAACGTTGGCTACATTGCTTACTGAAATCGAGAACATGGTAAACAGCAGACCACTGACACATGTCTCAGTTGACCCCAAAAGTATGGAAGCCCTAACACCAAATCATTTTTTAATTGGCTCGAGCTCTAACTTACCTGTGCCCGGTGTTTTTAATGATGGTGACCTATATTTGCGAAAGATGTGGAGAATAGCTCAAAGACTAGCTGATATGTTTTGGCAACGATGGGTGAAGGAAGTTCTACCAACTCTAATACCAAGGCAAAAGTGGTATCGAGAAAATGAAAATTTGAAGCCAGAAAGTTTAGTTATAATAATAGATCCCAATCTACCACGAAATACCTGGCCAAAGGGCATTATAGAAAAGGTTTACCCAGGAAAAGATGGTCGCATACGTACAGTGGATGTGAGAACGAAGACTGGCATACTTACCAGACCAGTTCATCGCTTGGCACTACTTCCATTGGCAGAATAGTGTCGCAGAATTAACACTGGGCGGAGATTGTAGACGACGTACCTCGCTATGATTTTATTTAATAAACACCACCTGCGCGCATACGGGTGCGACAAGTTTCGTTGTACCTACTTTAAGCATATTAATTTGTAAATGTCAGTCTGTCGCTAATATTTCTTAACGGTCAACGAAAAGTCGCGCTCGTATGTGTACAAGTGATTTTGCCTAAAGTCTTGTGTTCTTATTACTTACAAGTATTTACCACTCCACGCCTACCTATATCCGTAACACTAAGGCCATTTACCTCGAAATAGATACGTATTTATTATAGAACATCTAAATAGATAGGTACTTTGGTTATAAATATTCAAAGGCAAAATAAGGTGTGGTTACGAATTAGGAATACAAGTGTCACCACCCCTTTTTCACTCCAGGGTGCTGTAAAAGTCAGCTGAGGGATATTTTACACAGATATCAAATTGGAGTATACCCGTGCCACTGGGAAGTTAAAGGTTGAAAAGGAGACAAAATAAGGAAAATGTAACGTGTATAGGCTATCGTAAGCTTCTTCGCCATCTTAATAAAAAAATTAAAATGTAAATTCATACTTGAAGAAGAAGAAGAAGAAAGAAATTAATTAAATTACGGTGGAAAAGGTGATTACCGCAAGCGGGACTCGAACCCACGACCTGGGAATACCGTTCCGTAGCTCTGCCAACTGAGCTAATTGCTAACTGAATTTAATTTATTATGTAAAAGCATAGCATGTCAATTGCAAAATTAATAAATGACTTTAGTAATGAACGTCGCGTCATTATTTTCAACCCATTTGTATTCTGTAAAGAATGCTAGGTGGTTGGTCAAGATGTTGCAAAGCATTCTTGATAGATGGCATTGCACGTAGAAATACGATATAAACTCAATCGAGTGACGATACGGTGGCCTAATTGATTACTGAAAAGCACGACCGCAATAAGCTCAGTTGGCAGAGCTAACGGAACGGTATTCCGAGGTCGTGGGTTCGAGTCTCGCTTGCGGTAATAACTTTTTTCACCGTAATTTAATTTATTAAGTAAAAGCATAGTATCTCTCTATCTCTCCAGCCCATTTACGTCCCACTGTTGGGCACGGGCCTCCTCTACTTTGGGAAGGATTATAGTCTACTGTGCCGCGCTGACCAGGCGTGTTGGCACAGGGTTTATTTTCGAGTTATCCGTCTCTCACAGAGGGTGTTATCTGTTTCCCTTAGCTGACTTTTACAGCACCCTTGGGAGGAGATGGGGTGGTGACACTTGTATTCTTAATCCGTCACCACACGGAGAAAAGCATAGCATATCAATTGCAAAATTAATAAATTACTTAAGAAAGAAATATTTATAATTTCCCGTAGGAAGAAACACACATACACAAATATTAAAATAATTATTAAAAACAAACAAATAAAATCAGGTAGTGTGTCCCGCCCGTGGAAAACAATAGGACGTTACTCAGCATATTGTTGTGGGACGTGTACTTATTATTGATAGACCCAAAAGCAATCAGACAAATAATTTAACTGCGTAGGAATAAAACCCGCAACCTCATAACAGCAATCTATTTCACTTTTAGCTCCCTCTATAAAATATATACTTAGCTTATGTTTTCTTTGATACTAATCGATCTTACTTAAGTACGTAGGTACTCTACTTCATTCACGGTTCATTACTTCTAACTTTTCCTGACTCGTTTAATCGAGAAAATGTCTTGTGTAGGTATTTATGGATCAAATTTACATTTCACCAACGGTCGTATTTTACTATTTAATACAATTTCTTCGCTTGGTTTCAACTGTACTGTAGCTTTGACGATTATTTTATTTAACCTAAAAGTTTTCGACGAAATGAGCTGATTTTCAAGGTGCAATCTGTAATTGTAAAGTTTCATTAAATTCCTTTTATTATTTATTATCTGTTGCTTGCAATTCAAAATGCGTAGAATTTAGATAACACAAATACTTAAGGGCCTACATCAATATTATCGTATATCATCGCCGACACAAAATGAAGAATTAGGGATACTTTTCCTATTTACTCAAAATCTACTAAATATATTTTAATTCTGATTTACGTGTTTCTATATATAATAGTTACTTATGTTTTTAAAGTTATTTCATTAGTTAATACGCGATAATAGACCGACAAATGAAAAAAATAAAAAGTTTGAGAGGTTGTTTCGCTAAGATTTTCTACCGAGAAAACTTTTTTAAATCGCGTTTCTAAGTTTATGCGATCCTAGATCATATATTGAAAAAACATATACTAAAAAATTAGAGCTCTAGCCATTCAATCTAAAGAAACAATGAAAACTTCGTACGTAGAAAAATGCACGAAGCTATTTTGGTATCCTCTTAACAAATTATACAAATATACCCCATTCTCTTAAACCACTCTACCTTAATAAGTAGAGTGGTTTAACCAGCTGCATAAACCGATTCAAATCTCTTTCGCAGTTATGAATATATTATAAATAAATAAATATTCATTCATGCACATTTCACACAACGTCCTCTGGTCTCAAGCTAAGCTTATAATTATGCTTGTATTACGGATACCAGAATACGGATAGAATACATATACTACTTTTCTTTGTGTGAAATGTCCATGAATATTTATTTATTATTATTATTTATTTATTATTTTAAAATAAACATTTTAGTATTAGTACTAGTCTAGTTTGTGAGAAAAAAGTATACGATTCGGTAGTCAGTTTCACCTGCAATTAATCCGTAAATCACACAACTTTCGCAAATGTCCAAACACAGTATTGTATTATTTTTATTATAGTTTTAAAAATTCTAGAATTTTTTTGATAAATAACGATGTATAAAATATTTAACATCGACAGTAAAAATATACAAAAAGATTACTCAGAAAAGGCGGTATCGACTGCATATGAAACCGATATACAAGATTACCTATTTCGAAAGATGAGCAAAGCAATTTCTGTTGGCAGTGACGAAGGAGATTCCGCCTTTCCGTATACTATATGGGTATATTTATTCATCTATATTCTACACAGACAGAATTTATTATAGACTAGGCAGAAAATAAAATCACAATAGATTAAGGAATTTTTATAGCTAACTTAATCGTAGCTACAAACTAACATTTAACAACTATTATGTCTAATATATAAAATTCTCCTGTCACGGTGTTTGTAGTTATACTTCTCCGAAATGGCTCGACCGATTTTCGTGAAATTTTGTAAACATAACCATTAGGTCTGAGAATCGGGCAACATCTATTTTTCATCCCCCTAAATGTTAAAGGTGGACCCCTGACATTTGTATGGCAAAACAACGTTTGCCGGGTCAGCTAGTGTATTATAAGTATGTATTTACAAAACAAAAGTAGTATAATATGTAGTCTATCCTTATTCTGGTATCCATAACACAAGAAATATAGTTTACTTTGGGACCAGAAGACGTTGTGGGAAATATCCATGAATTTTTATTTGTTACTAGCGGACCCGACAGACGTCCTGTCCCGCGTTCTGTGTAAAATGTTCTAACATCAACAACAAAAAATTTCATCAAAATCAGTCCAGCCAATTGTGAATATAAATCATCCTCAAACCCCCTTGAATACACACAAAAAATTTCAGCCAAATCGGTCAAGCCGTTTTCATGCTATGTCGTGACAACGGAAAACGGGTTTCATTTTTATATATATACTCGTAGATTAAATTAAAAAATTCCAGCAAGTACGAGTTGGACTCGCAAACGAAGGGTTCTGTAGTGTTATTAGTATAACGTATTCGCCATACTGACCCCAAATAACAGGATAACCGCAATATAATGATGATGAGAAGTATTCGTGGCTTGATAACAACGAATACTTCTCATCATGTTGATGATGTTATCATCATCAGTACCTATATACATAAACTGTGAAGTTTTCAGCTCCCTAATTATCACCGTGCCAGAGATACAGCCTGCTGACAGACAGAAGGACGCACAGCGAAATCTCAGTCCTAAAAAGTATACTTTACTACCCTCACAGGCAGCGTATGAAAAATAAAAATAAAATTAATAAAATAAAATCGTATGAAAAATAACTACATTTTAAATAGTTAATTTTTTAACACGCGTTTTTTAGCTTGCTACGTATCTATCAATGTGTTAATGTATGTAACAGAATATTTGATAACGATTTTTACCCACTTGCAGTAGTCGGAATGATAAAAATTTTGAACACATATTACGGACCGATGATAATGCAATAATGTAAAAATATTTCACGATTTTTAAGAGTGTTTTTAGTTTTTAAACTAAGTAAATTATTAATATTTCTTATTCTGTAAAAATAATATTTCTTGCCATTAAGCTCTTGCAAGTAACATAAGTGGAAAATGGGGAGTTACCATGTAAATAGCGAGAATGGTTACGGCAGTTTCTTTTTACATATTATTATTTTATTTTTGTTTAACAGCAATAACATCAGCACACGAAATTTCCCAACTGAAAGTTCCGTTGTATGCTGACCCAAGGCGAGCTGCGGAATTGAGTTGTCACTTCAATATGGGTGACCAGAAGCTTCATTCTGTAAAGTGGTATCGTGATGTCAACGAGATATTCAGATATAACCCACAGCATGAGGTATGGTATTATTTTTGTACTTTAAAAACGTAAACATAAAATAATTAGCTTAGTTTTAAAACTAAAAAACACGCTTGAAAATCCTGAATGCTTTTTAAGTTACTATATTGTTGGTTTACATGGTCCTTATTAGGGTGCGAAATTTCGAATCAATCTGACTATTGTAAGTGGGTGAAAACACTTTCAAGGATTCCGGTAAATATAGGTTGATAAAAGAATAGATATGGACGAAACTAATAAAAGCGTGTAAAAAAGTTACGTTTTTCCAAGAGATCATGAACTGGATTTGAACGCAACATTTATTTGTGTAGTACATACAGCTATCTAGTATTGCTTAGATATGTTGTATTTAATAAAAACGAGTGTAGTGGTCTCTCAGATTAGAAATAAACAAACTCTTCAGCTTTATAATATTTGTACAGATTTCTTTGCTACAATTAAACAAGTAAAAATATGTATTGTGTATAAGCATCTACTTTCTGGTAGGCATAAGTAATAGTATATTTGTGCATGTAGGAAATTTCCATTATTCCCTCGAACTTACAATTAACAATGTTGAATAATTTATCAAATGTTTCAAAACTTCTTAGTACTAACAACATCAAAACATAAAGTTGGCGTATAGCTAAACACAAACCTTGTACAGATTTGCAAAGAGCTCCAAGAAGGATTCTCTATTTAGCCCATAAATATGTTATTATTGAGCTACTCCCAATTTATACGCCATTTGACGCGTTAAAATAAGAAAAACAGTTAATTCTTGGGACGCCCAAAAACCTGACATTATATGTTAGAAAATTTTATTAGTGGGAGGCATAATCAAAAAAAAATTATAACGTGTACGACAGCAGGACGTGCAACGACCAGAGGAGTTTTTTTTTTAATTTCCTTTCTCTTACATATAATTTTATTTGTTTAGTTTTTACCCTAGTCAACTCTTAACAGTTCCTATACAAAGAACAGTTCCTATACAAAGAAATACTGAAAAGACTTATTGTATTCTCAATTCGTCCAAACGGAACAGTTCAGATCTAACAAAATAGTGTGTTCAACATTCTCCTGTCCTTATCCCAATATTTGAGGTCATTGCAACATGGCTATTTCATTCATACCTACTCTTCTGTCAGACGTCATATTTGTGTTAATTCTTGTTTTTTAATGTCCTCTTTCACACAGTCCATGTATACCTATTTCTTTTGGTCTTCCTCTAGACTTTTTCTAGCAAATCATTATGTTATTTGTTAACATATAATTCTGTATTTTTTAGCCTTCCATTCGTCTATTTAATATATCAGAGGTAATGGTGCAAGGCGGTAAGTGCTATCCGGATTCCTGCGTAGTCCGAGTGATGCTCTCTCCAAAATTTACTAAAGCAGCCTACACCTGTGAAGTGTCTACGGAAGGTCCTATGTTTCTGATAGCTAAAGATACGAAATATATGACTGTTGTTGGTAAGAACTAATCAATAATTTATAGTAGTTTGTAACTTAAACCTCTAACGGCAATTAACCTATCTAAGAATACGGATAGATACCCTCATTAATTAGTAAGATATTTTGAACTCTTGTCAAATTTTCAATAGAGAGTGCTGTCATCAGTAGCATATTGATATGCAATTAAGGACAAAAGTTAAGATCAAACTACCTAACTATAATAGCAAGAATCGAGGAAACATAAAATATTGAAAACGGCCGTCAGTGGGTGCCAAAATTAAAATCTGATTTACGAAGAGCTAAATAAGAGCTTACTAAGATAGAATCAGAGTCTTATCTTTTTGAGATTTTTGTCAAACTTTTTAAGTGCAAGACACACTACCGGGGTCCGTGTGTCTTATAACATTAACATATTTCCTGAAAATTATCTATAGGAATTGAAAAAATATCTACCAAATGTCGTAAATCTTACTTGAATTTTGCGAGGCCCATCGATGACATTAATAGCTTTTGACCCGAGTTTTCGTTAATAGCCCGGATCATATTTGCCTCTGAAACCACAAGTTTTATCGGCGCAATTATCTGAACAGTACAAGCCACCAGCCGCTGACATCAATAAGGCCTCAGCCAAACAATAGAGTAACTCGACAATTCGAATTTAAGTCTTCTAATTAAGTTTACCGTTTGTCCCGAAATTCCGAAATTGGGATTCGATTTTCCCATCGTATGTATGCGCATTTAATTTAATGCATATTGAATACATATTTTAAGTACGTTTAAATAAAAGATTTTTGTTGTACGGAAATATTGCTGCTAATCTTAGTGATAGAGATCAGCTTGTGAAGCAATGATTGCCCAATATTGATATGAATGCACACTAGTCTATATAATAATAATCACATTGAATATTTTGAAAGAGTTTCGTGCAAAAAGTTCGGTCATCTTTTAAAGACTACATATGAGAATTTTATCTTTGAAACTTAACTTATTCCTTTTCCAGCTGCAGAATAGAGATGTAGTTCTACACTTCTTTGCTTCACTTTGATATGGTACCAAATCTACGAGTATGTGCACAACTAAACGTAACATAACAAAAGAAATGAAGATTGATAGTGTTATTATCACATTTCGGCAATGTTAACTGAACAATCTTATTATAAAAACTTTGTAATAGACTAACGATTTTTAGTAATACAAATGTGCACAACGATATAGCCAAATAATCAAAATACACTCTAGTTATTTTAATTCTTTAGTTAAGTTAATTTTAGTTATGCACGTAGAATTGGTGCCAATATACAACCAGTATTTATATTTTTATATCCTTGAAATATATTCACAGTAATGCCTGAGATGAACCCAGTGATAACAGGAGCTGAAAATATTTTAAGCCCTGGTGATCATATATACCTAAATTGCACGTCGGACTTTTCTCTGCCACCAGCAGCAATTAATTGGTATATTGATGGTGTGGTACAAAAGGTTAGTTTATGTTAAGTACAGAGACATAAATAAACAGAGTTGAGGGGCGTTAGATTCTAGTTGTTCATGTAACAGACAGTCGTTCACGAGTTTACAGACTCCATTCCTGTATATGTCAATTACTTGTGTAATTATTATCATAGTGACGCAAATATTTGCGATGCTTCTGGGTCGTTTTCTATATTCTCCTTCTTATGCACCTTCTACCAACTTGGTGTAGCCCGCTTTTATAACTCATACTGGGGTTTTACCCAATCTTCAACACAGTTACTTAACACGCGGGGTTTACCGCAATTTTCGTAAAATGTTCGAGAACTGTAGTGTATTGATTCCATTTATCTAACAGCAGCAATACAATAACGAATGCCTTGTTGTCGTCATGCCAGTATTGGACAGTTGTGCATTCCAAAAACTCGGTAACATTTTTTATCAGACTATTTTTTAAAGCTTTTTTTTCCTGTAAGTATCTCCGTACTTTAAACTATACTATGAATATTAAATAGTAGGCTATATAATATACATAGCATAGTATATAGTACGGAGATACTTACAGGAAAAAAAGCTTTAAAAAAATAGTCTGATAAAAAATGTTTTTACGTACGTAATATTCTTGTATCGTACTCTTTTCTCATTTTTACGTTAAATCAAAACATCAATTTTCATACTTCTTCTAAATGGCAAGAACGGTGAGAACTAAACTTTAATATAGATTTCTACAAGCCTTTCCAAATTTTTGAAAATAAAATTAGAAAAGATTTCCATTTTTGTTTGGAGCAAACTCAGGAACAAAATATGCAGTTTTGGGCATTAATATAATTATTTTTATTACAGCCAGAAGCAAAACAAGAATCCATAGACAATAAACCAGGCCTGCGTCGTTCTTGGCGTGGTCTAAGGTTACTCATTCCAAGTATAGCTAGTGGGACAGTATACATAAGATGTGTGTCTACAATCTATTTAGATCAACCTGTTATAAGGGAAACTGACACGATCATTACTGTTCATTCCCATACGCAACTTTCGAAATACGTGGCTTATAATAAAGGTAAGTTGTTTACCTTATAAGTTACTAGCTCGCGACTTCATACGCGTGAAATTTAGATACCTTACCTTAACAAACAGAAGTTTACCATACTGCTCGATAGATGGCGATAGTTACTTTTTACATACGTTTATAGTATAATATATGGTATATATATACACTATATATATATACAGGGTGTGGCGTAAATAGTGGTCCACCGTTCAAGGTTGGATACATCAGGTAGGTACCTACACCATACCAAAATTTGGAACCGGTCCGCCGACTGGTTCCAGAAAAAAAAATATTTTTAATTTTTTTTAAGAAATTCCCATTTTCATTAAGAATTTGATCACAGTTTCAACAAAAAACATTATTTTTGATTTTTTATTCGTGTTTATTCATGCTGAATGTATGAGCTATCATAAAATAAAAAAGATTTGTATTGAAATTGTAGCCTTTACGGGAAAAAGTGATTTCTTCTCAATTCTTAACCTAAATTTTATCGCATCAGTCATGTTCAGGAGCGGTTTTTGAAAAAAAAATGTACTACACTGTTAGTGCCCATGCATTTAAAAATATGCTCATGATGTACTGATTATAAAATGGTATAATAGTACCGCTTTTCAAAAATAGATTTTTTTTTATTGCAATTGTAATTAAAAACGGATAAGTCTTCCTGTTACTATTTTCGCAACATAATATTTAAACAAAAATGTTGTCTTTTTGTTTTTACCCATTTAAATATGGAATTAAATAAAACAAAGTCTCAATCTTACAACTGATATTTGACTCCACGTCTCCAAATAATTCTACGGCAGAGAGGCGGCTCGGCTTTACAGGGAGAGATATCCCGATCGCAGACATCCAGACCACAGGGTGTTTGGGCGAGTCCACAATGCATACACCGAAGGGAGGATACCCGGCTCAGGCGTAGGCGGTGCAAGAGAAGGACGCCCACGCAGACATGCCGATGATCAGGTACTGAATTTGGCAGAACAAGATCCTACAACCTCAGTCCGAGTCTTATCTCGCACAACGGGGATATCTACCAGAACCGTACATCGCATTTTAAAAAGACACGAGCTACATCCCTACCATTATACAAGGGTACAGACTCTGTTACCAAGGGACTATCCTCCGCGAGTGAGATTTTGCAGAGAAATGCTGCGTAGAATACGAGAGGACGAGCAATTTTTTAATAAAATACTTTGGAGTGACGAATCATCTTGCAGAAAAGATGGATATTTAAATTTACACAACTTGCACAGCTGGCAGTTAGAAAATCCGCACGTCATGAGACAAGATCGATCGCAATACCAATTTAAAATAAACCTTTGGGTCGGCATTATTAACGGACAAATAATTGGTCCATTAGAACTGCCAGAAACCTTAACCGCAGAAAGGTATCTTGGGTTCTTACAGACAGATTTACCCGTACTTCTAGAAAGTGTCCCTACAGAGATCCGAGACAGCATGTGGCTACAAAATGATGGCTGTCCCGCTCACTATGCAGTAAGGGTACGAGAGCACCTTAATGTGGCCTATCCAAACAGATGGATAGGGCGGTTAGGCCCAATACTATGGCCACCACGCTCCCCAGACCTTAATCCTTTGGATTTCTTTTATTGGGGATGCTTAAAGGAAGACGTATACAAGGGACCAATAAATAATATTGAAGAATTAAGGACCAGGATTCTGACAGCAGCTGGAAAAATCAATGAAAGCGGGTTTGCTCGACGTCTTAAACGCTCCTTTATTCGACGGTGCAGAGCGTGTATAGCTGCGAATGGGGGCCATTTTGAGCACCGATTGTATTAATCAATAAATAAATAATTATGATGTCAATGTTGTTTTTTTAGGGTTCCGTACCCAAAGGGTAAAAACGGGACCCTATTACTGAGACTTCGCTGTCCGTCCGTCCGTCCGTCCGTCCGTCCGTCCGTCCGTCCGTCCGTCCGTCCGTCCGTCCGTCCGTCCGTCCGTCCGTCCGTCTGTCACCAGGCTGTATCTCAAGAACGGTGATAGCTAGAGAGTTGAAATTTTCACAGATGATGTATTTCTATTGCCGCTATAACAACAAATACTAAAAATAAAATAAAATAAATATTTAAGGGGGGCTCCCATACAACAAACATGATTTTTTGGATTCCGTACCCAGTATCTCAAGAACGGTGATAGCTAGACAGTTGAAATTTTCACAGATGATGTATTTCTATTGCCGCTATAACAACAAATACTAAAAATAAAATAAAATAAATATTTAAGGGGGGCTCCCATACAACAAACATGATTTTTAGGGTTCCGTACCCAGTATCTCAAGAACGGTGATAGCTAGACAGTTGAAATTTTCACAGATGATGTATTTCTATTGCCGCTATAACAACAAATACTAAAAATAAAATAAAATAAATATTTAAGGGGGGCTCCCATACAACAAACATGATTTTTTTACCGTTTCTTGCTCGATAGTAATAACGTTGCCTTATGTTGCATAGATAATGGTACGGAACCCTTCGTGCGCGAGTCTGACTCGCACTTGACCAATTATTTTAATACCCTGTCTGTAGTAACTTTTGTGTTCTCATTTGCCAATACAATTACAATAATAATATTGTCGTTGTCACTATGACCAAGTTTACAGTAAGAATGGGCACATAAATAAGGTAGACGAAATTTTTGTTTCAATATTATGTTGCGAAAATGGTAACAGGAAGACTTACTTATTTTCAGTTACAAATGCAGTATTTTTTTTTCTATTTTTGAAAAGCGGTACTATTATACCATTTTATAATCAGTACATCATGAGCATATTTTTAAATGCATGGGCACTAACAGTGTAGTACATTTCTTTTTCAAAAAACGCTCCTGAATATGAGTGATGCGATAAAATTTAGGTTAAGAATTGAGAAGAAATCACTTTTTCTCGTAAAGGCTACAATTTCAATACAAATCTTTATTTTTTTATGATAGCTCATACATTCAACATGAATAAACACGAATAGAAAATCAAAAATAATGTTTTTTGTTGAAACTGTGGTCAAATTCGTAATGAAAATGGGAATTTCTTGAAAAAAATTAAAAATATTTTTTTTTCCGTAACCAGTCGGCGGACCGGTTTAAAATTTTGGTATGGTGTAGGTACCTACCTGATGTACCTAACCCTGAACGGTGGACCACTATTTACGCCACACCCTGTATATATAGTATAGTATATAGTATTGTATATTTATTTATTAAAGTGGCTTAGTTATTTAAGTTGCCAATGGACAGGGACAGGGTGTGGCACTCACTAAAGACAATGTTAAGCGTGTAGACCTAATTAATCCCATTAGTTGTTTTGGTACAAATAAAATATACCAAAAAAGTCAATACGCAATTAAATCTATAGGTATTTCTTGCTTTTGCCACAACTCATTTAAATCAATTTGTTTCTTTTTGAACGTGCTTTAGAGCTCTGGCTTGTGACGTCTAGAAGTATAAATGAAATTACTTAAATACTTACCGTCTAACAACTTTCATAATGTTATGCGAGTGCCAAAAATACGTTCAAATCCAGTGAATTGTATTTCAATTAATCATAACCATTGTGGGTTTAAATACATTTATATACCATTTTCTTTCACTAAAATAACCAATTATTGATAACATAATTTTATCTCATGGTAAATTGTTTCGCGGTTTAAAGTCTGCGGTTAACTATTAATTTCAAATGTATGCTACTCTACATTCTATTTGCATTTAATTTGTTAGATAAATAGAAAAAAAATCAAATGAATTATCTCATTATCTATGATATTCCAGAATATATTATGTTTAGGTACTTGTTGTAAAATAAAGTCGTTATTTTTGTATGTATGTTGATGTAGTTTTTTTTTAATGATAGACTAATACAAGAGGATGGCTTTTTTGTATAATTTGTTAAGATTTGATATCTAAATTCCATGCGTGGGTACGACGCTGCGGGCAAGAACTGATAGGTATTTTATGAATTTGGTCAGTTCAAAAACTAAAAAAACTTTAAAAACCTTGTCAAAATGGGTGAAAATCTGAAAATCACTTTCAAAGAATCTGTTGCATAAATTAATACGTTGATGTACGTACCACACTAAGAAAAACGCGTTAAAATTTTTTAATCCTCGCGTCAACTGCAGCCTGTATCTTTAGGCCAAACTCAAAAACTATTGAAATGATTTTCAGTCAATTTATGGAGACACCTAGTAGTTCTAGACAGCATATTTATAGTGTATTATTTTAATGTAATAATATCTTTTTTACAGGTACAAAAACGTCTAATATATTTGGAGTATTGGTATCAGTTATTTTGATAGCATCTGAAATGTCAAGATGTAAAAATTTATGAGAATTATTTTAAGGAATAATCAAGTGATATTAGATATAAGTACAGATATTGTAAGATTTGTTTTTACTTTTATGGGGAACCTATGTAAATAAAAAAAAACTATTACGTGTTACGTCTGTGTCGACTCTTTGTGTTAAAGAGAATATGGGAGAAAGAGAAGTAATCATAGTTATGACGTCGTCGGAGAGAAGAGAATGAAAAAAAAGACACCATACCATATAGCGCTATAAGGACAGGGCAATGATGATGTTGTTTGTGGTTTTTAAGCGCAAAGAACGTCTTAATCTATGCCAATATTATAAAGCTGAAGAGTTTGTTTGCTTGTTTGTTTCAACGCTTATTCTCAGGAACCAGTGGTCCGATTTGAAAAATTCTTTCTGTGTTGGATAGTACATTTATCGAGGAAGGCTATAGCATCACACTGCGACCAATACGAGCGAAGCAGCAGTGTTTCAAAAACGCGTACGATGTCGCGGGAAACCGCTGGTGTGTATATAAAAATAATGTGTGTGTATAATTGTTTAACATTATTTAAGCTTTACAATCGTCACAATTAATTCTTTCTAATTCTCACGTTTATTTCTTTTATTGTATTCGTACTCTGAAGTTCCTAAATTTGTTCTTAATGTAAAATCTGGTCTAGACAGAACAACATCAATACTATTAACAAAGAGGTAAGTTTGTAATTTGGATGTAGGGAAGACTCCGAAAATAACGGTTCAATCTTGAATTTTTTTTTATAAATAGCAAGCTAGTATTTGAGAGTGTAAGAATAGTAGGAAGTCGTAGGCAATAAATGGTTTCTAATAAATCGATATGTGATAAACTTATATTTTTTTGTAAATAAATTTTGTTTTTATTTAAACAAAATATGATTTATGGATCCGAGATTACAATTAAATTTTATATATTCATAAATAAATCAATGAACAAGTAATTAATATAGTAAAATTAGTTATTTAAATTCAAACAAATACATATTTAAGAGATAACTAATAATGGCTGTGTTTGCACTTAAAGTAAGCTTTTTTCTCTTTGCACTACATCGTCTCTTAATTATGAATGTATAATAATTATAAATTATTTGTATAACGTACGAGTATGTTTTTTGTATAGATTACAAATTTGTATGTGTAAATAAAGTCATGATAATTTTTTTTTTCTCTTATTGAAGCCTGACCCGTGTATTGATGAATTAAAATCCAAGTGTCCCTTTAGTGGTGCTATAAAAGCCAGCTATGGAATATAGTACACAGTAGCATCCTCTGTGAGAGACGGAAAAATAAAAAATGAGCTCTGTTCTAACACGCTTAGTCAACGCGACACGGTAGACCACCATCACTCCCAAAATTATATCGTAAAGGCCCTTGCCAACAATGGGATTGTATCGCGGGCAGCCTTCCGTGGGACGTCGAAGGTGGGATCCTAGCGGAGGTTTACCACAGGAGGGCCCTGATGCGGCAGTCAGGAATAGAGCCCCTCGTGGAAGAGATCGTTCGCTGGAGGAGCGAATTGCGCGACGATCTCTTCCGGCGATGGGCCGAGAGGTTGGCGGACCCCTCCGCGAGCAGACGGCTCGCTGAGGCGGTCCACCCAGTCCTGAGAGACTGGGTCGAGGCGAGGCACCGGGATCCGACGTATCACCTCACCCAGCTCCTCACAGGTCACGGCTGTTTTGCCAAGTACCTGTGGGAAGTGGTAGGTCGGATCCCGTTTGCCGAAATTGCAGAAGTGGGGCCGTGGATACGGGGGAACACACCCTCGCCGTGTGCACGGCCTGGGACGCCCAGCGCGCTGAACTCGTCAGCGTGCTGGGCAAGGACTTGTCGCTCTCGGTCGTTGTTTCATCCATGGCCGAGAGCGAACAGTGTTGGGCCGCCGTCGCTTCCTTTGCTCGGGAGGTGATGGCGGTAAAGAGGGAGGCCCTGCGAGAGCGCGAACGCTCTGGTGGCACTTTGCCACCCCGCAGGGTCCCGGGTAGGGGTCGCGCGATGTTTAACTCACATTGAGAAATATTGTAGTGGAAAATTTGGTTCTCATGTGCTGGTCCCATGGTAGCTAAATTGGAAGAGCAACGGAACGGTATGCCGAGGTCGTGGGTTCAAGTCCCGCTCATGGTGATCATTTTTAGGGTTTCGTACAAACCCTTATAGGATCACTCCGGTGTCTGTGTCAGTCCGTCTGGCAAACTTTTTTTACACAGCAACGGCTGAAGGTATCAACTTGAAACTCATACCAAATGTCTAGATCTATGCGGTCGTTTGCTGCAAAAAATCCAATCAACCTTTTACCTCTACGCATTTTAAAAGATATAACCGAATTACGACCATTTTTAAGAATTTTCGACTTGTGCTAGGGAATCAAAATTCACAGGTTACTTCCCGTTGCCCTAGAGCCTTGAAATTTGGCATAGATCAAGTCTATATAGTGCTGATATAGGGAAAAATCCAAAAACTTATAATTTGTCATCACATCTCAAGAAAAATGTGTTTATACTAATACCAACTTATGAAGTAGCTGAAATGTGGGCGATTCCCTATATTTCAACTACAAAATTAAGTTTGTGAGTTGTTTTGAGTTTAATTAACTGATTATTTGAATGCAGTTACTTATGTTTATATGTCTAGTAGGTACGAAACCCTAAGGGTGCGAGTTTACCTCGCTCTTGACAGGTTTTTTTTCCACTATAATTTGATTTGTTAATTATCAAAAAGTGTCAATATCTCTTATTAACGAATTTTATCAACGCAAAACCTCTATGTAACGTTCCCATCAGTATAACCTTTGATACTGTGGTATGTCATTCAGGCGTGACTATTTCTTTACCTCTATAATATTTGGACCTGCCTTACCTAAATATTACAAACCTCAGAATAATGAATTATTTGATATAACGAAAATTTACGAGTTTCCTATGGTCTTATTAAGTTTACATTGTAATATCTATTATTTAACCACAATGAGCTGTTCTGATAGGGTCACTTTGATTTGATGATATTTCATTTTAAGTATAATTTAAAATTGTCATAAAATAAATAGACTGCGAAATATGAAACTAACTTTATGTTAAGGGCCTACATCAATATTATCGTATATCATCGCCGACACGTACATATTAACACAGCCAGTCAGGCACAGAAAATGAAGAATTAGGGATACTTTTCCTATTTACTCAAAATCTACTAAATATATTTTAATTCTGATTTACGTGTTTCTATATATAATAGTTACTTATGTTTTTAAAGTTATTTCATTAGTTAATACGCGATAATAGACCGACAAATGAAAAAAATAAAAAATTTGAGAGGTTGTTTCGCCAAGATTTTCTATCGAGAAAACTTTTTTCAATCGCGTTTCTGAGTTCATGCGATCCTAGATCATATATTGAAAAAACAGATACTTAAAAATTAGCGCTCTAGCCATTCAATCTAAAGAAACAATGAAAACTTCGTACATAGAAAAATGCACGAAGCTATTTTGGTATCCTCTTAACAGAACAAACTTAATGTTTACTCAGAGGCCCATAATAATCATAAGTAAGTCATACTAAGTCTCAGAGGAGCTTCTAGTAATTTAGACGCTGTCTCTTGGATCATAACATTATCCGTGCCTTTATTACAAATGATCCACTTTTCTGTCGGGATGCACTAAAATGGGCAAATTAAAACTAAGTATACGTTTGGTGTGTCTCTTCCTTTTGACTGGAGCAGTAATGGAAAGGGTTACCTACAGGACTTGGAATAATTATGTTACTAGTTAGCACGCTAAAATGTTTTACATAAACATAGGCAACACTACGGCTCAATCATATCTTTACTTATTATAAAACAAAGTCGTTATTTTTGTATGTAAGTCCCTATGTGAGCTTAAATCTTCAAAACTACGCAATTGATGCGGGTTTTTTAATAGAGGGTTCAAAAGGATAAGTATGGCTTTTTTATACAATTGGCAAGGGTTGGGTAGAAAGGGGTTTCTTGATAACTATAAACGTGGCTGTAATTACGGGCCTATCTAGTGCATAAATAATTAACAATGTTTTGCATAATTGTATCAGAATTCCTGTAATATAATTGAAATCAAAGCAGTTTTTCGAAAATAAACTGCAAAAAGACTATGTTAGACTACTTCCTGGATTTATTAAAATCTAGATGTTGCCCGCCACTTCGTACGCGTGGAATTTAGAAATTAATCCCCGTTGTTGCAACAATTTTCACTACTGCTTCTACTAGTCGTAGCGTGATGTTATATATCCTAAAGCCTTTCTCTATAAATGCCTTATCTAACACTGAAAGAATTTTTCAAATCCAGTTCCTGAGATTAGTGCGTTTAAACAAACAAATAAACAAACTCTTCCGCTTTATAATATTAGTATAATAGCCACCGAGAAAAACCGCATCAAAATCCGTCACATATTTTAAAGATATACCTAAGCTTTTTAAAAACATACAAAAATATCGATTATGTTTTATAATAAGTAAAAATAAATAATGTCTCTGAAGCATACAGTATTTTATTTTATATTATAAAGTCCAATTTAATATAGGAAAGGTCTCGAGGGATCGTTATAGAGCTTTTGCGTCCCAGACTGATATTATAAAACTTTCCTTTAACGCAATCTGCATAAAAAATGAGCTAAGGTTTCGCGGTGACCCTCTGGAAAATGAAAGTATTTTGAACTGTTAATTTATTTACATATTAAATGAAATACTCACATAAAAGCTATATACGCCATGATCTTAATAAGATTCGTTATTATAAGCATCATTTTCATGTTTGTGTTTAGTTTTATTTAGATTTTTTCTTTGAGAACAGCCTTATAAATATGTTTTGTGTTAGGTATTTCTCAAGTTGAGAGGTATTTTATATAAGAATTTTTTTTCTATTTTCTTAAACTTTGTGTTTTGTGTAAGGTTTTATGTTTTTTCCCGAGTACTGGTATAATCAAAACTAACAAATGCATAAAATTATACTAAAACTAGCTTTTGCCCGTAACTTCGTTTGCATGAGATTTAGAAAATTCTCCCTATTTTGCAATATTTTTTAGCGTGACTTTAAATAGCCTATAGCCTCCCTCGATAAATTTACTATCCAACACTAAAAGAAATTTTTAAATAGGATCAGCGGTTGCTGAGAATAACGCGTTCAAACAAACAAACTCTTTAGCCTTGTAATATTGGCATAGACTTTATGACTAGCAAAACATTAACTTTTGTTAAACACTTACGCAAATATCAATTATAATATATACCTACGTTATAAAGCTGCGTTTGATATTGTGGCCGATGAAATGGGATGAAATTTCACCCTCGTTTCGAGAACACCAAATGTTAAGTGCCGACGAAACCTTTGATTTGTTTTCTAAGAATTCTGATTAACTATCTTTACATAAGTTAACATAAGAATAGTAAAATGAAAGGAAAAATATATATAATATTTCTTTAGATATTAATATAAAATTCAATTTTTTAAATATTTGAAAATCGGTATTTATTTCTATTTGATTTTGACGAGTTTCCACTCTTGAGGGTGATAGTAAAATGGACCAAACCGTGAGTGTAACCAATTCAAGTAATTGAAATATGATTGAAATCGGTTTTCAATTGGCATGATATCACGTAGCGTAGATATGAAATTTTTTTAATGAATTTTAGTGAATATAGAGTACTACAATTTTAAGTAGTTAAAAAATATTCTGCAAGATGCTATCATCGGATAAGGGGCTTTGTGGTGCCAAAAGGCACCATTTCATCGGGTGCAGCAAAAGCGAAAACGACTATTGTCCGCGAGGTCGCGAGTTCGATCCCTAAACTAGACATTTGACTTTTTTCACTAATGCCTCACTCCTATTAGTCGCGGCGTGATGATATTTATCCTATAGCTTTCCTCGATAAATGTACTATCCAACACTTAAAAATTTCTTCAATTCAAATTCTAATCATATCAGTGGTTCCTTATATAATAAATAAATAAATATTCATGGACATTTCACACAACGTCCTCTGGTCCCAAGCTAAACTTATATGCTTGTGTTATGGGTACCAGAATTCGGATATAATACATAAACTACTTTTCTTTTGTAAATACATACATATAATACATAGTAAACACCCAGACGCTGTACAAACATTTGTATGACAATTAAAAACATCAAACAAATGATTGTCCTGACCGGGAATCGAAACCTCATGATCGGCAGTCCGTTATATGAACCACTACACCACGAGGCCCGTCCCATATTAGCCCATATTAGCGCTTTCAAACAAATAAATAAACTCTTCAGCTTTATAATATTAGTACTAGCAGTGCCCGCGACTTCGTACGCGTGGAATTAAGAAACGAAAAATTAAATGAACTAACAATAACGCCATTTTACAGCTAATTAGTAAATCGTCAGTGTGGTTCTCTTTTCTTGCACAGTTCTAAAGAAGTAACACACATGGCCCAATGTCATTTTAGTAAATGATATCTCAGAGCTTCATAATGCCTTTTTAGGTCTTTGTACAAACCCTTATACTCTCAATACGGTGTCCGTCTGTCTGTATATCCACTCGTTAATCTTTTTTTTACTCAGCCACGGCTGAAGTTGTTAATTTGAAACTTATACCAAATGTAGATCTATGCGGTCCCTTGCTGCAAAAGATACAATCAATAATTTAGATCTACGCATTCAGAAGATATAACCGAACTACAGCCATTTTTGAGTATTTTCCACTTTCGCTAGGGAATCAAAATTTACAGGTTACTTCCCACTATCCTAGAGACTTGAAATTTGGCATGGTCCAAAATGAATAAATAAAAATACTTCATTATATTAAAGCGTATATAAATAAGAATTTTCCACACAATGTCCTATAGTCCCAAGGTAAGCTTTATATGCTTGTGTTATGGGTACCAGAATACGGATAGAATACATAATTTACTTTTCTTTTGTAAATACATACTTATAATACATAGTAAACACCCACCCTTATAATACCATAAACATGGCTCTTAATTTTTTTATCCGTGAGGACATATAATTCGCTTGCTGATGAATATTTCTTTTTTATTCATATTGATTGAGAAGCTGTTGGTTTGAAATAAATAAATCTCATAAATAAATGAAAAATTAGAATATTTTGTTGTTCTATCTTTATCTTTTAAAGTTTAAGCAGCGTAAGCAAAATAGTTAACTCTTTTAGTTGATTTTTTTCAGAAAAATCCAAATATTTTACGGAACCCTAATTTTTCCAAAATAAAATCTAGCCTATTTTAAGCGCAGATAATGTAGCTTTCAAATGGTGAATGAATTTTAAAAAACGGTCTAGCCGTTTTTGAGCCTATTGACCATACGCCGACGCCGACGCCGACGCCACTGTCGATGCCAACACCTATAAAACTAACTCAGCACCGATACGTCGGGGTTTGAGCAACGTAACGTCCATACGCCGGAGGCGTCGGCGAAGCCGGCGCCGACGACGACGCCGACGCCGAAGCCGATGCCGACGACGACGCCGACGCCGAAGCCGACGCCGACGACGACGCTGACGCCGAAGCCGACGCCGACGACGACGCCGAAGCCGCCGCCGACGCCGACGCCGACGCCGACGTCGTCGCCTGCGTCGCTGTAGATGCCAACGCCTATAAAAACCAACTCAGCACCAATACGTCGGGATTTGAGCAGCGTAACGACCATACGCCGACGCCGACGCCGATGCCAACACCTATATAAACCAACTCAGCATCGATAAGTCGGAATTTGAGCAACGTAACGACCATACGCCGACGCAGTCGACGACGCCGACGCCGCTGTCGATGCCAACACCTATAAAAACCAACTTAGCGCCGATACGTCGGGATTTGAGCAACGTAACGACCATACGACGGAGGCGTTGGCGAAGCCGGCGCCGACGACGACGCCGAAGCCGACGCCGACGCCGACGCCGACGTCGTCGCCTGCGTCGCTGTAGATGCCAACGCCTATAAAAACCAACTCAGCACCAATACGTCGGAATTTGAGCAGCGTAACGACCATACGACGGAGGCGTCGGCGAAGCCGGCGCCGACGACGACGCCGAAGCCGACGCCGTCGCCAACGTCGTCGCCTGCGTCGCTGTAGATGCCAACGCCTATAAAAACCAACTCAGCACCAATACGTCGGGATTTGAGCAGCGTAACGACCATATGCCGACGATGACGCCGGCGCCTATAAAGACCAACTCAATACTGATCCGTCGGGGATTGAGCAGCGTAACAACCTGTACAATACTGACTTTTACACACACTAAGACGCCGTGACACGTGGTATCTTTATAAATTATTGCATATGTGTTAATCTGATATGTAAGCTATATTATTGCAAAGTTTCACGAAAATCCATCCGTCTTTACGTGAAAGAACAACAAACATCCTTACATTCATACATCCAACCATACATCGAAACAATGGAGTATAGATAGATGACCGGGGAAACGTTCTCGTTGCTCAGCGAACAGTTTAACTTTATTTTATCACGCGTAATTCTTTTTTCGTCATATCTCCGAAGATATTCATTTAAATTGCATGCTGTAAAGAGCAGTTATTATCTATATTAAATGCGTAAGCTAACTAAGGTATTTAATTTGATAAAAAATGTTACTATATACACATAAATAGCTTTTGAATACATCCTATTGAATTTGATAATTTTGTTGACGTTCTTATGGGTACAGCGGGTTTTCCTTAAAAGATAGACATATGGCCTCGCGGACTTTTTTAAAGATCTATAGGTAAGAAACAATTTCTCCATACATTACTTTGTTGTAACTCACATGGATAAGGCAGCGTTTTCATTTAAAGCTCGCGCGCGTGACTTTTTTCCCCGTTTCTTGCAACTTTTTACACTGATGCTTCGCTTCTATTCGTTGCAGCGTGATGTTATATAGCCTATAGCCTTCCTCGATAAATGTACTATCCAACACTGAAAGAATTATTCAAATCGGACCAGCGGTTCCTGAGATTACCGCGTTTAAACAAACAAACAAACAATCAATCAAACAAACAAACAAACTCTTTCGCTTTATAATATTAGTATAGATTGATAGTATATATGTATTGTTACTTATTTCCTATGTCGTCATCACTCTGTCCTTGATCAATTGAAACGAGTATATGATGCCATGATAGAGTCTGATTGATTACCGTGGTTTTGTGGTGGTTAATAACGTGATGCGTCTCCGTGTGGTGACGGATTAAGAATACAAAAGTCACCACCCCATCTCCTCCTAAAGGTGCTGTAAAAGTCAGCTAAGGAATATTGCACACAAATAACATCCTCTGTCAGAGACGGAAAACTCGAAAATAAACCCTGTGCCAACACGCCTGGTCAGCGCGGCACAGCAGACCATAATCCCTCTCAAAGTAGAGAGACCCGTACCCAACAGTGGGACGTAAATGGGCTGGAGAGAATAACGTGTATTTTCTGTTTTTGAACAAAACAAATTATATATTCCTGATTAAATAGGGGTAATAAACTAAATTTTGTTGCTATGGAAGTACATACGTAGGACTCGAGGATAGCACTTGAAATTTACTGAAAATCCCTTAGTTAAACTAAAAGCGAAAATGTTCATAGCCGGACCAGCACTTACAATCTCCTTAATGGATTTTCAGATCCATCATGATTGCTTCGCTTTTGCTATTTAGCTCACACGTAAATAGTGACAGGGTGACACGCCGCTCGAAATTGAACTCACTGCCTATATATCTCATATAATGTAGAAAATCCATTTTAAACTAACAAGTTTGTTTAATAATAATATTGTTCAAAAGAATTGAAGTTAAAAGCAACTTTTATGTAATGACCTTTATATGTATTAAATCAAATTACTATACACATACTACAAGTTTAGGAACCTTAAAACCAATATACAATTGAAAAACCTAAAAACTGAGTAAATTCTAGCCATGGGCATGGCTAGAATTTACTCAGTTTTTAGGTATAGATGAGCTTACAACGTTTTTTTTTCTAATAAATTACCTACGTTATCCACTATGATCGATCGTATTTAAGAAACCTACTCATGCTTCTCAAAGGACACTTCATTGGGGTTAGCTGTCCATGTGGTAACGGCACCACCCTTTTCCTTTCCAGTGTGCTGGATAACATCCTCTGTGAGAGATGGAAACTTCGAAATTAAACCCTGAGCCAATACGCGTGGTCAGCGTGGCACAGTAGAGCATAATCCCTCTCAAAGTGGAGGAGGCCCGTGCCCAACAGTGGGACGATAATGGGCTGGAGAGAGAGAGAGAGTGGATAGGTTATAGACCACAAAAACACATAAGAAATATACCATCACAAGGAGCATTCTAGAACAACGAGCATATGCTTGACGGGCTTCGTGGTCTAGTGGTTCATGTAACGGACTGCCGTTTACGACGTCGCGGGTTCGATTCCCACTCGGGACAAATATTTGTGTGATGTTTATAAATGTCATATAAATGTCTGCTCTGCGTCTGGGTGTTTCTATGTATTAAAAGTATGTATTTACAAAAAAAAAGTAGTATATGTATTCTAACCGTATTCTGGTACCCATAATACAAGCATATATGAGCTTAGCTTGGGACCAGCTAGTACCTACATACACAAAAGCCTGGCAAGATGAGATAATAAATTAAACGAGTAATTAACTTATACTTTACGAAATAAGAATTTCGTAAAGTATTATGGAAACTATGAGTGGTATGCGGAACTTTATCGAAACTTTTAGTAAACCAACACCAAATGAAATTTTCAAGCATCCTCTATTTGGCGAAAATGAAGAAAGAGTTTTTGGAAAACAGTAAATAATTAAGAGCAAATATTTTACAAAATACAAAAATATTTAATCAAATGAGTTTTCACTTCATTATTCAGTCTCCTGTCTTTATCTTTATTTGGGGTCGACGCTACGTATCTTTTTCTTCCATAGTCTTCTATCAGCCGTCATATCTGTGTTAACGCCTCTTTCTTTCATGTCTTCTTTCACACCGTTCATCCATCTTTACTTAGGTCTTCCTCTAGACATTTTTCCTTTCACATCATATGCAGAACTCTCCTAACAATATAACTTTTCTCTCGTCTCATTATGTGCCCATACCCGTACAGCCGCTCATTCTTCAATTTTTCAATCACTGGCATCACTTTCAGACCTCCTCTAATTTATTAATTCCTTATAGATAAAATAAGGAATGAATATGTTAGAGGAAGTCTGAACGTGACGCCAGTGATTGAAAAATTGAAGTACGAACTTCGATATTATAACAGTTTATATCAATATGACTTTATTTTGTTATGATCTCAAGAATTTGACTTGAAATATTGGGCTTTTGATACTAGGTAACGCCTTAGGAAGATGCCACCTGTTAATATACTGTAGCAAAAAGTACATGACACGCAAGTAATAGACAGGTACTGTGGTGCAGTGATTAGCGGATTACAGTTTACGAGGTATTGGGTACGATTCCCGCACAAGACATTTATTTGTGTAATGTTTCCGATCTTGCAAAGTTAGGTACGAGTATGTGTTTACAGAAAAAAATTTGGTATATTTTATATATTATATTTGTATTCTCATACCCATATCATTAGAAAATATGTTTAGCTTAAAAAAAGTCGTTTTCACGTCGTTTGAAATATCCATGAGCATGTACTTAATAAAATCAATAGAACGGTTTTTGCGACAATTAACCGTTAAATATATGGATCAGTGTAGTGATTGATTAAGAATACAAGTGTCACCATTCCATTGCTTTTCCAGGGGTGCTGTAAAAGCCGTCTAGGGGTCAATATATGCAGTTAAGGTCTACTGTAAGAGACAGAAAACTTGAAACTAAGTCCTATGTCAACACGCCTCGTCAGCGTAGCACAGTGAATCAAAGTGGAGCAGGCACGTGCCAAACATTGGGACGATAATGGGCTAGAGAAGAGAGGAAACGTTAATTACTGGCTTTCACATGTTTTGATACATTCTTATATACCCACTATAATAACACACATAGAAGACGCCAAGTATATAGAGAATACGATTAAACAATCCTCCTTTATTTACTCCATAAACGTTTACCCAAATCTTCAACAGAACTGAGCTGTTGTAAGTCTGTACTCGTATAGAATATATAACCAAGAACATTTACATGATAATATTTCACATCACATATTCAAGACGTAGGCAGAGATAAACTATGATAGCGTAAACTTGATGCAGTTTACACAAATACTCCTACGTGTTATGCTGATTCAAATGTATTCATGTACAAAGCCGAATTGTATTCTATAATAACTGTGGATTGGAATTTGAATATAGTCTTGTTGAATTTTGATTGTTTGCACTATCTAAGTTTATTTATTTATTTATTTATTTCACATTTTATTGTATACACCAGGATAACAAAAGGTAGATAAACAGAAACACTAGTTTAAATGTACAAGTGGTGGTCTTGTCACACTTTGTACTCGGCGTTTTCTTCCAGACAACCGCTTAGTGTGATCTCTCTCTGTCTCTCTCCAGTCCATTAATGTACCAGGCACAGGCCACCTCCACTCTGGGAGGGATTATGGTCGACTATGCTGCGCTCAGCAGGCGTTTTGGTGCAGGGTTTAGTTTCTAGTCTCTTGTTTTGGCTCTCACAGTAGACGTTACCTGCTTATATTGTTCTTTAGCTGGCTCTTACAGCACCCTGGGAAAGAAATGAGGTGGTGACACTTGTATTCTTAATATGTCACCACACGGACAAGTAGTGTGATTATCGCTAGTATATAACTATGTCTGTGTGGTGATGGATTAAGAATATAAGTTTCACCACTCCGTATCCTTCCCAGGGTGCTATAAAAGTCAGCTTAGTGATATTGTACATATGAGATGGAAAGCTTGAAAAGAAAACCGCGCTATAGAAAATCATAATCTCTCAAAGTAGGCCCATGCTCAACAGTGGGACCTTATTGAGCTGAAAAGAGAGAGATACAACGTAAATAAAATTTTGCACATTATCAATATTTTCATTTATTCAATATTTTATTTAAAAAGCTATAACCGACTGGTTGCGCTCCCTGAACTATGATGATACCGAGTCTCTAATATCTATAATAAACTGATTTTTAATATTTACTATGACTATTGTAACGGTAACCCTTTTTATATCGCATGTTAGAAATAAGAAGTATATTGTACCTATTTACTCTCACTTTGTAACTGTATAATTTTACACCCAAATACTAATGATACTTTTAATAAAAATTGTTTCTGTGTTTTGGAGGGAGCCTGGAGATTTGTTATACAGGCCTTAGAGCCTAGTACAGACTCCAGCTCTCAATAAGGTTGTTATTTTGTACATGTTCTATTATGTAAATCTGTGCCTTTTTGAGAGAAATAAATTTATGTTTATGTTTATGTTTATGTTTATGCTCATAAACTAAGTTTCCAGGAGTGGTATTCAGTAAGAAAAAGTGAAGTGAATTTTCGGTGAATCTTGATCACGTGACAGCGCTCCTCTATTTTTATTGGAGGAGCGCTGTCACATGATCAAGGTTCACCGAAAACTGTCTTCACTTTTTCTTACTGAATACCACTACAGTCCTTATTTAAGTAAGTTTCTAAAATGGATCACAATCAAACACTACCAAAACTACAAAACATCACACCTTTAAATCAAAATGCAGAATTGCACATTAATCTTAAAGCGTTAACATTTAGAAGACAGAGATATCCATTATGATAAGTACTGATTAATAAGGCCCAGGTGTGCAATACTAATGAGGGGTTCTCAGAGGATAACGCCTCTCAACATAATTGATGACAAACATTCGAAAATAAACTTACGAAATCTATTATCAAGGTTCATTTTTCTAATATATTTATCAACATTTCAGATTTCCCAATAGTGGCCGATTTAGCTTATTAGGGATATACATAAAGCTTAGTGTTATTTGTTGTATCATCATCATCATTACATCACACCTTAATCCCATAGGGGTAGACAGAGACTATAGAGCGTTACATGGCTTTATCCACACTCATGCATCTGGTCATATTTGCCCGACGGTAGTAAGTGCTACGCACTTGCTGCTTTTGGAGTATACCGGCGATGTTATTTTCTATATCGTTTAAATATTATTATACTCTCTCAAAAAAATAAATGTTAATTGACACGTTGTCTAACATTGCCTCTTAAGATACAGGAAAACCTAATTTAAAAGGCAGAGTTGAGTAACTATAGTTTAAATGCAGATTGTTAGTATTATTACATCATCTTTATATATAAATCTTTGTGTTTGTAATTGAACTCCTCCTAAACCGCTGGACCGATTTTGATGAAATTTGTTGTGTGTATTCAAGGGGGTTTGAGGATGGTTTAGATTCACAATTGGCTGGACCGATTAAGATAAAATTTATTGTTGTTGATTTTTACACAGAATTGTATGGCAAAACAACGTTTGCCGGGACAGCTAGTAATGTTATATAAATTGTATAAGTCACTTAGTCATAAGTTCTGTACTTTAAATGTATGAATAAATCTTTACTTTACTTCTTCACTGTCTCTCTCTCTCTCCAGCTCATCATCCCTTGGGGATCCCCTTCATTTTGAGAGAGTTTTCGGTCTACTACGCCGCGCTGACCACGCAATTTAGCATAGGGTCTAGTTTCGAGATTACAGTCTCTCACAACTGAATATTAAATTAAAAAATTCCGAAATAATTTGATACAAAGAAAACTTTTAGAAGCACATTAAGAAGAAATCCTTATCCGTCAGTGTCCGTCTATCTGTCTGTCACTTCTTAATATACACTACAAGTGTTTATCCTCAAAGGCTTACATACATATAAGTAAGTTTTTCCACTAAATAATATAAAGTAAATACTAGCTGCATTTATTTTAACACCGGCATGATTACCTCTACAACGTAATGGTCTGAAAATAGAGTCGTTGTACTGTAAAACACTAAGCCATTATCGTACATTAGGCATAGTTCCAAATATTGAGCTGCCACCAATAGTTTTCTAAGAAAAATTCAACAGATTTTCTCAATTTGGTACCTACAATTTATGAGTTGAAAATCACATACTACTAGAGATTACCTTGATGTGCTACGTGGCGTAGCGTTCTACGACCCGTAGCACGTATAGTATTCATATTCATATTATATATATACTAGTTGTCCCGGCTAACGTGGTTTTGCCATACTAAAAAAAAAAAGGTTTGAAAAATAGATGTTGGCCGATTCTCAGACCTAACGGATATGTACACAAAATTTCAGGAAAATCGGCCGAGCCGTTTCGGAGGAGTATGGTAACTAACACTGTGACACGTGAATTTTATATATTAGATTATATATATATATATTCTTATATATAAAAATCAATTGCTGTTCGTTAGTCTCGCTAAAACTTGAGAACGGCCGGGCCGATTTTGGTCTTAAAATGTTCGTGAAAGTCCAGGGAAGGTTTAAACGGTGACAAAATATTTAGGGTTCTGAAATTCCAAGCGTACGGAGTAGCGGGCATCAGGTAGTCTATAATAGAAACACCTTTTTCGCGCATGAGGCAGTAATTTCAATTTTGATAACAACTATAGGTATTTTGTGAAAACTTTATGACATAAAATTTTATATTTTTCTTTTTTTTAAACCAATTACATTCCACTATTGGGCACAGGCCTCCTTCTTGGGAGGATTATAGTCTATAGTAGACCATAATCCTGAGCCACACCAACCACGTGTAGGCACAGGGATGTTTTACATCAAAATATTTATTTTCTTTTATACTTAAAATATGCTTATTTGTGAATATTATTTTTTATTGGTAGATTCTCGCTATCATTTACATTCTTAAATAATGTGTTACCTAACATACATGTGTAATACGTGTCATATTCTTGGAGATACGTAATAATGTTATCACAGTCTAGTGACTACATTCAGGGATAATTCCGTAACCTGATTGTAAATAAGATACAGATTTTATCATAGTGTTACGAACACACAAAACACAAAGGAGCTAGCGCCATCTAGCAGCAACTAGTAAAACCAATTAAAGAACCGAACAGAGTGAAACCCCTATTAGATACTAGATGGCGTTAGAGGAACTACCGTACATGCGCGAATCTTCTAGAAACATTCGTTCCGGGCGATCACGTTCGCGCACAGTCGGGAACATTCTGGAATAGTCTGGAACTCGTCTCGGCGCATATAAATAGCGGCAGGGAGGCGAGCCCGGGCAGTTCAGTTCGAGCTACGATAAAGGCGACTTCGAGAGCGAAAACAAGTGATCAAAAGTGATACCAGTGAAACCTACAACTTGGCTACGATCTAGGACATTGTTAGTGCTTAGTGTTTGGACCTAGTGCTTAGTGTTTGGACCTAGTGCTTAGTGTGTAACTAGTGCTAGTGAATAAAGTCTTCTAAAAGAGTCAGCAGGTCTTTCTCTCCAAATCCTTCGAACCCTAACACGTAACAATATATTAGACGCGTGCCTCCTTATTGACTATCTAATCTACTACATAAAAATAAGTCGGATTTTCCTTCCTGACGCTATAACTCCAGAACGCACGAACCGATTTCCACGGTTTTGCATTCGTTGGAAAGGTCTCGGGCTCCGTGAGGTTTATAGTTAATTTTTTTACTTTTTTTTTGGTATGGCAAAACAACGTTTGCCGGGCCAGCTAGTAGATAGTAAGGTAAATGAATGTCTACAGGTCATGAGCAAATTTAAAACTCCTACCAATAGTATGTATTTAATAGTTTGATTGATGAAAATTGAGGGCAATCAATTGTAATTCTGTAAGAGCATTATTTTTTTGTAGTATTTCGAATAATCTTTCAGACGGGCCTTGGTGGTTCATGTAACGGACTACCGTTCACGAGGTCGCGGTTTTGGTTCCCGCGGTTGAGACAATTGTGTAATATTTTTAATACAAATATTTGAACTGCACCTTGGATGTATTATAATAATAATAATAAATATTCATGGACATTTCACACAACGTCCTCTGGTCCCAAGCTAAGCTTAAATTGCTTGTGTTATGGGTACCAGAATACGGATAGAATACATAAACTACTTTTGTTTTGTAAATACATACATAGAATACATAGTAAGCACCCAGACGCAGTACAAACATTTGTACCTACTCGTATAACACAAACATTATAAGCTTAGCTTGGGACAGACGACTTTGCATGTAAATTAGATATTTATTAAAAAAAAAAATTTTTTCACCTTGATAACTCCATTTAAAAATACGAGTTTATAAAAATAGATCAGTATTGCAAAGTTTAAAATTTTTTTCAATATCACATCATAGAGAGATAGATGGCGCTTACAACAACCTGCAGTAGGAAATAGGCCGTTGTAGTTAGATTTGTACTCTTATTCTGTCATCACACGTAAATATAATAAACTAGGTTTTGCTCGCAACTTTGTACGCGTGCAATTCAGAAACCAAACCTTGCAAAATTATATAAAAAAGCCACCCTCTTGAAACACTCTATCATTTAAAGAAAACCGCATCAAAAACCGTTGCGTAGTTTTCAAGTTATAAGCTCACATAGGGACATACATACAAAAATAACCATTTTGTTTTGTAATAAGTAAAAAAGAAGATGCATATATTTAAGTACCTACCAACTATAGGACCAAAAGTCTTAAAATTTATCAGAAGTAGGTAAAATTAAATCATTAATAGTTGGTAGAACTTCAATTGGTTTCGTAACGCTAACTTAGTCAAGAGCAGCAAAAGCAAGTCGCTGCTACGATCAGATCTACAGAACTTTCTAAAAAACTAGAACCGTTAAAAAAGTTTTATTCCTCTAAAATATTCCGTATTTATCTAAGCAAAAAATTGTTGTAAAATTCATTGGTTAACATTTCTTTTTTGCATAAGCAAAACTGAAATTCTTAAATTCTAGCAAAAGTAATATACGAGTACGTAGGTATATCTACGATTTAATATTAAGTCCGCCATTGTACTAAATTATTTGTGCATAAAGTTTATAAATATACTAGCTGACTAACGTTGTTTTGCGATTTTAAAAAAAAAAGTTTGAAAAATAGATGTTGGCCGATTCTCAGACCTACTGAATACGCATGTAAAATTTCATAAAATTCGGTCTAGCCGTTTCGGAGAAGTACGGTAACTAACACTGTGACACGTGAATTTTATATATAAGACTAGCTGACCCGGCAAACGTTGTTTTGCCATACTAAAAAAAAAAGTTTGAAAAATAGATGTTGGCCGATTCTCAGACCTACTGAATATGTATGTAAAATTTGAGAAGAATCGGTCAAGCCGTTTCGGAGCAGTACGGTAACTAACACTGTGACACGTGAATTTTATATATAAGACTAGCTGACCCGGCAAACGTTGTTTTGCCATACTAAAAAAAAAAGTTTTAAAAATAGATGTTGGCCGATTCTCAGACCTACTGAATATGTATGCAAAATTTGAGATGAATCGGTCAAGCCGTTTCGGAGGAGTACGGTAACTAACACTGTGACACGTGAATTTTATATATTAGAAGACTAGCTGACCCGGCAAATGTTGTTTTGCCATACTAAAAAAAAAAAGATTTGAAAAATAGATGTTGGCCGATTCTCAGATCTACTGAATACGCATGTAAAATTTCATAAAAATCGGTCTAGCCGTTTCGGAGGAGTACGGTAACTAACACTGTGACACGTGAATTTTATATATAAGACTAGCTGACCCGGCAAACGTTGTTTTGCCATACTAAAAAAAAAAGTTTGAAAAATAGATGTTGGCCGATTCTCAGACCTACTGAATATGTATGTAAAATTTGAGAAGAATCGGTCAAGCCGTTTCGGAGGAGTACGGTAACTAACACTGTGACACGTGAATTTTATATATAAGACTAGCTGACCCGGCAAACGTTGTTTTGCCATACTAAAAAAAAAAAAGATTTGAAAAATAAATGTTGGCCGATTCTCAGATCTACTGAATACGCATGTAAAATTTCATAAAAATCGGTCTAGCCGTTTCGGAGGAGTACGGTAACTAACACTGTGACACGTGAATTTTATATATAAGACAAGCTGACCCGGCAAACGTTGTTTTGCCATACTAAAAAAAAAGTTTGAAAAATAGATGTTGGCCGATTCTCAGACCTATTGAATATGTATGTAAAATTTGAGAAGAATCGGTCAAGCCGTTTCGGAGGAGTACGGTAACTAACACTGTGACACGTGAATTTTATATATAAGACTAGCTGACCCGGCAAACGTTGTTTTGCCATACTAAAAAAAAAGTTTGAAAAATAGATGTTGGCCGATTCTCAGACCTACTGAATATGTATGCAAAATTTGAGAAGAATCGGTCAAGCCGTTTCGGAGGAGTACGGTAACTAACACTGTGACACGTGAATTTTATATATTAGATTAGACTAGCTGACCCGGCAAACGTTGTTTTGCCATACTAAAAAAAAAGTTTGAAAAATAGATGTTGGCCGATTCTCAGACCTACTGAATATGTATGTAAAATTTGAGAAGAATCGGTCAAGCCGTTTCGGAGGAGTACGGTAACTAACACTGTGACACGTGAATTTTATATATAAGACTAGCTGACCCGGCAAACGTTGTTTTGCCATACAAAAAAAAAAAGGTTTGAAAAATAGATGTTGGCCGATTCTCAGACCTACTGAATATGCATGTAAAATTTCATAAAAATCGGTCAAGCCGTTTCGGAGGAGTACGGTAACTAACACTGTGACACGTGAACTTTATATATTAGACTAGCTGACCCGGCAAACGTTGTTTTGCCATACTAAAAAAAAAGTTTTGAAAAATAGATGTTGGCCGATTCTCAGACCTACTGAATATGCATGTAAAATTTCATAAAAATCGGCCGAGCCGTTTCGGAGGAGTACGGTAACTAACACAGTGACACGTGAATTTTATATATTAGACTAGCTGACCCGGCAAACGTTGTTTTGCCATACAAAAAAAAAAGGTTTGAAAAATAGATGTTGGCCGATTCTCAGACCTACTGAATATGCATGTAAAATTTCATAAAAATCGGTCAAGCCGTTTCGGAGGAGTACGGTAACTAACACTGTGACACGTGAATTTTATATATTAGACTAGCTGACCCGGCAAACGTTGTTTTGCCATACTAAACAAAAAGTTTTGAAAAATAGATGTTGGCCGATTCTCAGACCTACTGAATATGCATGTAAAATTTCATAAAAATCGGTCGAGCCGTTTCGGAGGAGTACGGTAACTAACACAGTGACACGTGAATTTTATATATTAGATAATACAGAATTTTACAAATTATATACAAACAATTAATGTACAATCGGTGGTCTTTAGTTACTTATGCTACGCTAACCAGGCCTATCGTTGTATCCCTTATCTGGCTCCTACAGCACCCTGACGAGGAAATAGGGTGATGACATTTGTTTTCCTATCCTACACTACACGAACATATTCGTCTATATAGGTACACGTCATCCAAAATAATGAGGCTAGATATACATAATATTGTTTGTGAAGTAGGCTGTCTACTTGGTTTGAAACATTTTATACTGACGAAATCAAATTGTAATATAACAAAGGAAAACTAAAACTTTAGCTACGAGTATGTATAGAATCCACGTGTTGCGGTGTAATTACCAAAATCCGCATAAATGGCTCCACCGATTTTTATCAAATGAATGTGCATTTTCCGAATACATTATTTTTATACCTTAATGTGATAGGTCTAGGATATGCGATTGGTCTTTGAATCGGTCAATATCTATTTTTATAAATATTGGTTATAAAAGCGAACGAGAAACTGCGTGGTACAGCTAGTCCCTAAAAAAATTTATAAATCCTGTCGCCACACTTACGGTCGACAGCAATGGGGAGGAATATTTGATGCCTTGTATATATGTGTAATATTAATTATATCTAATACTAGCTGTCCCGGCAAACGTAGTTTTGCAATACTGCAAAAAAAGTTTGAAAAATAGATGTTAGCCGATACTCAAACCTACTAAATGTGCATACAAAATTTCATAAGAATCGGTCTAGCCCTTTCGGAGGAGTACGGTAACTAACACTGTGACACGTGAATTTTATATATTAGATTAATTTATTTTATAATGTACATTTTTTATATACTAGTTTTTAATTGTGTATAGATTTTTTTTTGCAAATAAACAATAACAATTGAACTTAAAAAAAGGTATCCTAATTTTTTATTATTTATATATTTTCTGGTTCGATCAATCTACATAACGTAATGTTTGGTTATGCTATATTAAAATTGTCAATAAATACATAATATTTAAAGCATTTTTTATTTTATATGAATAAAATAATTATTCAAACTTGGTGCAGTTAAATATATTCAAAGCATAAAGATCTTATTTAAGTTATATAGAACTCCGTCTTCGCTAGTCAACTTGCTTCAAAGCGGTACTTGCTTTGCGCTCAACCGGGCGTATAGTTGATTACTAACCACCCACCCTACTACACTTAACTAAAACACATTCAAGAAATAAATAAAACGGGCTATAATGTGTTTGAATTGAAATAATTTTCTTAACGAACTATAAAGCTTTTCATCACATGACGAGCCTCGTGGTTGAGTGGTTTATATAATGGACTGCCGATTAAGAGGTCGCGGGTTCGATTCCCGCTCGTTCACAATCATTTGTGTGATTTTTCTAATTGTCATACAAATGTTTGTACTGCGTCTGGGTGTTTCTATGTATTATAAGTATGTATTTACAAAAGACAAGTAGTATATGCATTCTATTCGTATTCTGGTACCCATAACACAAGCATATAAGCTTAGCTTGGGACCAGAGGACGTTGTGTGAAATGTCCATGAATATTTACTTATTTACTTTACTTTACATAATTTTATGACTTTAAAAGAACGTGAAACAAAAAAGAAAAGCTCCTTTCTACGTATACTATACGAGTGTTATTAGGGTTCCGTATCAAAAGCTAAAACGACACCTAATTACTGTGACATCACTGTCCATTTTTAACACGTTTTTATTAACTCAATTCCTCTCCATCACAGATAATATAATAAAGAAAGGTATCCATCAATGCATTAATCTATGCATAGGAATCTTTGAAAGTGATTTTCACCCACTTGCAGTAGTCGAATTGATTTGAAATTTTATACACATATTAAGGACCAATTACAAAGCAAGTAAGATAATATTCAAGATTTTATATATTTTATATTTACGAGTACGTTAGAGGAAGCCGGGACATCGTCGATAAGATTCAGGAGAGTAGGATGCGATGGTATGGCCATGTCAAAAGGAGACCACCTGACTATGTAGGAAATATGGCACTACAACTTTCCATCCCTGGTCAGAGATCCAGAGGTAGACCAAAAACAAAATGGTAAGATGTAGTACTAAGAGACATGAGGGGAACCAAGATATCCGAAGACGATATCGTAGATAGAGCGAAGTGGAGAAGAAATATAAGGCAAGCAGGGCCCTGAGTCGGGTATTTCAACGGTGTCACAACTGTACCATTATTGTACCATTATGGTGCAATGGTAAAGTTTTTGGTAGTCTACTAATAATGTGTCGTCATAACGACTTCATCATTGTCTTACAATTGTCAAAGTGACATAAATTGCTAGTCTCGTACACAACTGCTTCACAATTGCAATTCAATGACTGAAATGTTTCGGTAGTCTGCTATTTTGAATTTGACAGTAATATTTTTAAATTGTCCTGTGTCGACAGATTGCCATAAATAAAAAATAGATAGATAGAAATATTAGAAATTGTTCTTTGTAATTTATTGCAATTTACTAATCTCCTAAACTTCACATTGCTTTTTATACTAATAAATAGTATGTACAAATATATTTAAACGAAGTCTAGCATGATTAAATGTTTAAATTTATTAGTAGTTTTTCGAAAATCACTTCAACTAACGCATTTTTTAAAAACGGCAACACATACATACCATTCTAACACAATCCATAGATAAAAGAGACCGAAAATTCAATGCATAGATAAAAGAGATCGACAATTCTATTACCATTGAAAGACCGTTATGACGGCATATAGCAGACTACGGATATTTGACTTCAATTGCAACGGTATCGTGCCGGTATTGTGCCGGTATGACAATTGTTCCAAAATAGTGGACTTGAGCACCTGACCCCACAACCATGTGGGATGAATAGCTGGGAAGAGAGAGATAGAATATTCAGGATTTTCAAGCGTGTCTTTTAGTCTTTGAACTAAGCAAATTATTCTGTAAGATCATGTGTGATTAATTTAGCACACTACCTAGTTTCAAACCGAACAGAACTTTTGCTTAATAAGTGATTTGGTTGAAATTGTTAAAACGTTGTCACTGTCTACACTAAAGGCATTTTTGTGTTGCAACTTTACAACCCATTTTGAAAATAAATAACCTTCAGGCAACATACTAGTACGGGATCCGTAGTACATTTTTAGGGTTCCGTACCCAAAGGGTAAAAACGGGACCCTATTATTGAGACTTCGCTGTCCGTCCGTCCGTCCGTCCGTCCGTCCGTCCGTCCGTCCGTCCGTCCGTCCGTCCGTCCGTCCGTCTGTCACCAGGCTGTATCTCAAGAACGGTGATAGCTAGACTTTTTTTACCGTTTCTTGCTGGATACTAATAACGTTGCCTTATGTTGCATAGATAATGGTACGGAACCCGTCGTGCGCGACTCCGACTCGCACTTGATCAATTTTTTTCACTTGATTGCTATCAAGCTGATTTTTCGTGAGTAGCTTTATTAAGACGAGACGCCAAATAATTTTCTATTCCAAAATTTCGATTGTGGTATTAAAGGTAACAAGGATAAAATATCGTACTATTACTGCAAAAAAGCAGTAAGTGATTTTTTTGAAATTTTTGTTTGAAATTTTTGTCGCAAGTTCACTTACGTCTTTTTTTTACGGGTAGTACATTTTATACTTGCTATCTCTATTAGCTACCACAATCGAGATTTTGGAATAGAAAATTATTGGGCGTCTCGTCATAATAAAGCTACTCACGGAAAATCAGCTTGATAGTAATCAAGTGAAAAAAATGTACTACGGATCCCGTACTATACCTAATGCTGTTAATAATTTGCATTCTTTGAAAGATCAAATAAGTATATAAAATTCCATTTAAAAATAGATTATCTTCTCCATCGGATCAGGAATTCCTCGAATTCATGACATCAACGAATATCTTATATAACGATGAAGATATCTTATATCAAACGCTTTCGAATATCCTCATATGTCATACTTCAAAACCAAAATAAGTATTTTCCAATTTAACTGCCATAAAGAAATTCCTTTCTATCCGGCGTTCTGCCAATGTTTCAATAATATTTTTCACTTCAATATAAGCACATATAGAAAGTTCAGTGATCTTGAAGCAATAGAATATGAATGTTATTTGGCGTGGCGACATTTGATATGTCACTTCAAACATTGAAATATTACTGCGGTATTTTTACTCATATTACATTTCTTAAGCCTGTTTTGATGCAATACGTGCTTGATTTTGTTGTCATAACTAGAAAACTTACAGTTTTATAATCTAACTAGCTATTGCCCGCGACTCCGTCCGCGTAGAATTTAGAAAATTTTCCCCGTTTTTGCAACATTTTTCACTACTGCATCGCTCCTATTGCTAAATATTTATTATAATATATACAATATATATTTAAGGGTGGCTCCCATACAAGAAACATGATTTTTTTACCGTTTCTTGCTGGATACTAATAACGTTGCCTTATGTTGCATAGATAATGGTACGGAACCCTTCGTGCGCGAGTCCGACTCGCACTTGACCATTTTTTTTTCTAAATTAGCTCACACCATGTATTCTACATTATTGTATTGTCATCAGTCAAAAATTTATTCCAAATTTAGAGTAATCCGACTATACGAGTACTACAAGAAGTGGATGAAAATCGCTTTCAAAGTTTCCGTTACATATATTATAAATGCGTATCGAGCTAATAAAGTGTGTTAAAAATATGGAAAAGTAGAGTCAATATATCAAAACTCTCGACGTTATATCAAACACACACTTCAAAACAACTGGTTAAGTAGACATCGAACATAAAATAACGGAGAAAAATGAAAAATAGTAAAGCAACAAATTGGTTGTTCGAACAACAAGAATTTACTTATGAATAATGCGCTATTTTATATGAAACATGTATTCAGATTAGAATGCAATATCTTCGGCAAAGATAAATAAAATTATGTTTGTACAACACTATATTGTTGTTTTGCTTAATAATGTTAAGATAAGATAAGATAAGATAAGATAATTTTATTTGTTATCTTTAAATAAAGTAGTTATTAACTCAAATTTACATAAATTTATTATTTTTTGCAACGCATTTGCTATATTTAACTGACTTCAAAAAAGGAGGAGGTTGTCAATTAGTATGTATGTTTTTTACTTAATAAATTATAGTGAAAAAATGATCAGCATGAGCGGAACTCAACGGTCAACAAAAACAGTCCGTGTGGTGACGGATTAAGAATACAAGTGTCACCACCCCATCTCCTCCCAAGGGTGCTGTAAAAGTCAACTAAGGGATATTGCACACAGATAACATCCTCTGTGAGAGACAGAAAACTCGAAAATAAACCCTGTGCCAACACGCCTGGTCAGGGCGGCACAGTAGACCATGATCCCTCCAAAGTGGAGTAAGTGGGACGTAAGTGGGCTGGAGGAGGAGGAGGATGAGCGGAACTGTATCTAAACAAAACGTAATTTTTGAATTTTTGCCGATAAGCAAGAAAGTGGCTCGATGAATTCCAATATTTTAATTTATTTAGTATCGATATCTAAACCGAACCGGTGGATGAAGCCAAGGAAGTATGTTTGGATCGTAGCAGATGGCGCTCTATAGTCTCTGCCTACCCCCATGGGAAAAAGGCGTGATGTTATGATGATGATGATGACGATATCTATACTAATATTACAATTCTTTCTTTGAATGCCCTAATCTCAGGAACCACTGGTCCGATTTGAAAAATTCTTTCAGTGTTGGACAGTAGGTACATTTACTTAGGAAGGCTATAGGTGAAAACATGACGCTGCGAATAATAGGAGCTGAGCATCAGTGACAAATGTTGCGAAAACGGACAACTTTTTCCAAATAGCTAGCAATATATTTGAGTGTACTTAGATCTCGTGAAAATAAAGGCTAATTAGAATGAAAGACAAACAAATTAGCATTAATTGAGTCAGCAAAAGGCTGCAGGTCAATGAGGTAATTAGTAAGGAAACGTCTGTCACCCTTTGTATTGTATTAATGAATTGTCCCTCTGTAACGCAATAGAAATCCTAATGAAGTGAACAGTAGGGTAGATAACGGTGTAGGGTTAAATTACACTGTTCGCCATGAATATATTTATTAGTAAACTAGGTGATGCCCGCAACTTCGTACGCGTGGAATTTAGAAACAAAACCTAAACAAATTATCCAAAAACTCAATCCACCTAAACCACCCTAGCTATTAATGAAAACCGCATCAAAATCCGATGCGTGATTTCTAAGATACATTTCACAGATATAAGATACATACAAAAATAACGACTTTGTTTTATAATAAGTAAAGACTAGAAATACGTCCTGTCCGTGTGGTTATGAATTAAGAATACAAGTGGCACCACCCCATCTCCTCCCAGGGGTGCTGTAAAAGTCAGCTAAGGGATATTGCACACAGATAAAATCCTCTGTGAGAGACGAAAAAACTCGAAAATAAACCATGTGCCAATACGCCTGGTCAGCGCGGCACAATAGACCATAATCCCTCCCAAAGTGGAGGAGGCCCGTGCCGAGGAGGACGTAAATGGGCTGAAGAGAGAGAGAGAGAGAGAGAGAAATACGTCCCTGACTTCATAGGAACAAAATAATAATAAGAATTAAGTAAAGAAATAATAATAAATAAATAAATAATAAATAAATATTCATAGACATTAAACACAATGTACTCTGGTCCCAAGCTAAGCTAAAATGCTTGTGATATGGGTACCAGAATACGGATATATTGCATAAACTACTTTTTATTTATATAAATACACACATATAATACATAGAAACACCCAGACGCAGTACAAATATTTGTACAACATTACACAGTATATGTTTGTCCCGTGCGGGAATCAAAACCGCGACCCCGTTAACGGCAGCCCATTACATGGACCACTTAACCATGAAGCCCGTCATTACTGCTATATATGTAGGTAAAATTTCGCTACGTTACACTGTTTCCATTTACGCAATGACCTTTATTCCTTTTTAAAATAAAACCTTATATAAAATTCTATGTTCATCATTTATTGCGTTGCTGCCCGACGGTGAAAGAATGTTTAAAATCAACCGATAGTTCAAACTTATTCGTTTCAAACAAACAGACAATGAATCAAATCTTTTCTCTATAAAATATTAGTAAAGAATATGTACCTATCGTGTATTCACGGGTACGGGAATAGTATCAGACGTTCAAAACTTTAAAACGTTTAGTATAACCACATTCGCAATAGCTCAATGGTTGCAGCAATGGCAAAGAATTCTAAGGTAGTGGATTCTATGTCCATTCGTGATTTTCACTTTAATTTGTTAAGAAAATACACAGATGACCATTCATCAAGTACTTACGTTTACTAAAACAATAAATAGTAATAAAGAAATAAAAATTCAGCAGTTCTATAGTGCAGTCTCTCTTAGTCAGTTCTTCTTAAATTCTTTTGCATTTTATGCAAATTGTATATAGTCTCTGACTCTCACGCTTTTTTCCCATAGGGGTATGGGAAAAAAGCGTGAGGCTATTTTTTATTTTATTTATTTATTTGAGGATTACCAACAACTTTTTACATAAAAACTTAAAACTAAATACATGTTTGTGAAGCTTACAGTAATGTAACAGTTACTTAAAGGTAAACACCGCATGCACAATATTAATAGTAAGAAATAACAAGAAATAAGAAATAACAACAAATGGCAATTATTTATAAATTATAAAAGTATTTCATTGTCACTTACGGACTCAGCTAGACAATCTAAAAAATGAAGTCTTTAGTACTGAAGTGGAATCATTATGTAGGTCAATGGACGTACTACAGCCATTTAGAATTTTACATATCCTACCATAGGGCGAATTGAAACCCGCAACAGTTCTACGTAGCGATGGGCACAGCGGAATTATTGGACCACGTGGCAAGCGAGATGGATATATATAGAGAGGCTATGATGATGATGATTTAGTATCAATAATAAAAGCTTTCAACACAACACTAATAGTTTTAAATTATCTATTTATTCAAACTGTTGCACGTGATGCACAAATGTGGCCTTAATGCCTGGTAGCAAACTTTACCAGTTTACCTTAGGGTGATGCGAGAATAGGTTAAAAAAATTAAAAAAACAGACAGACACCTACAGATTTATATTATGCATACATATTCTTCGTGAAAACGTTCCACCTCACGCGGAGAAGTTTAATCATACGATAATAAAGAAAAATCTTGGTTTATGCAATATACATAACGTAATTTACCCGTATATTTACATAAATACGTTGGAGCTTGTGTTATCGTGGCCCATCGGATACTGAAAGCGCCCGCGACGCGCGATTCCCCTATGAAATCTGCATTAATTTGCAGTTTTCTTGTTGTTATACAACATTTATGATGTGGAAAATTGTTTATTGATGTCTCTTGAAACTTAATATTATAAAAAGACTATTTTCAAGACTTAGAGTGGTGTGCGACTATAATCATATTATATCTTCTAAAATATAAAACTAGCTGACCCGTCAAACGTTGTTTTGCCATACTAAAAAAAAAAGGTTTGAAAAATAGATGTTGGCCGATTCTCAGACCTACTGAATATGTATGCAAAATTTGAGAAGAATCGGTCAAGCCGTTTCGGAGGAGTACGGTAACTAACACTGTGACACGTAAATCTTATATATAAAATTCACGTGTCACAGTGTTAGTTACCGTACTCCTCCGAAACGGCTCGACCGATTTTCTTGAAATTTTGTGTACATATCCCCTAGGTCTGAGAATTGGCCAACATCTATTTTTCAAACATTTTGGTTTTTTTTTTGGTATGGCAAAACATCGTTTGCCGGGACAGCTAGTTTTATATATAAGATTCACGTGTCACGGTGTTAGTTACCGTACTCCTCCGAAACGACTTGACCGATTCGTCTCAAATTTTACATACATATTCAGTAGGTCTGAGAATTGGCCAACATCTATTTTTTAAACTTTTTTTTTAGTATGGCAAAACAGCGTTTGCCGGGTCAGCTAGTAATTATATAAATATATTATATCATAGAGTATGATCGTAGTATATGTATAATCATAGTATATCAAGCCTAGTACTAGCCTTTAGTAGTAGCCTTTTCCGCCACAGTGACATTGGGCTTAGAGTTAGTTTGTATGTTTTTAGGTAGATTTAGTTTTAGTTTTGTATAAATAGTTTTTAGTTTTTAATTTGTTAATTTTTTCATATTAGCCTAATGTGCTTGTGGCCTGGAATAAATATTTTTTCTTACTTTCTTTCTTTCTTCTAGTATATAATAGTGAGTATTTTAAGAAATAAACGTTATTGAGTCCCTGTTTGTTTTTATGTAAACGAAGTGACATTACAAGTGTCACCACCACATACCTTCAGAGGTGAATTTACCCTAGGGCCATAGGGGTCATGGCCCGGGGCGCCAGCCTGAGAAAGGCGGCGAAAGCCTTCAAGTTAAAAATGTTGCTCTATCTGTATTCATTTATAGGGCGGCTAATTAAATTGGTCCGGGGCGTGAAATCAAATGGTCCGGGCGCTAAATTTCAAAATACGCATCTGCATACCTTTACTTCCTCGCCAGGAAACCTAGTTCAAAGATTATGCAAATAACAATTATTATAATTATTAAATTATAATCATTGCCACACAATTAGTGGGAATGTAAATTTAACAAGCGCTGACTTTGACTTTATGAATTTGTACTTTACCTGTTAACTTATACATTTACAAATAAATTGATTATTCTGATTAACCCAAATTTTTCATTCTGGTTACTTTTACAATGTAGACGACAAAGACAACAATAACAATAAAATAGAAATTAAGAACATACAGAGACACTCGGTACTGTAAAATTGTCAAAGATATGATATTTAGTAGATTTATTATAGCAGTTATAACTCAATATATTATATTAGATAATTTGTAGACCCGGTAATGAAAGCATTCGAGCAAATTGTGCCGAATATAGGAGATAAGAGAAATTTATGTGTAACGATATCAACTGTTACAATTGTTTAAGTATATTTTGGTTTTGATGTTACCATTAGATACCAATTTAATTAATAGATATTGGCCCCAATTCTGTAGCGTCAAATACGTAACTTAACCTCACAAAATTGAAAATCATCATCATCATCATAACATCACGCATTTATCCCATGGGGGTAGGCAGAGACTATAGAGCGCCATCTGTTACGATCCATACATACTTCCTTGACTTCATCCACACTCATACATCTGGTCATACATGCCCGACGATTGTAAGTGCTACGCACTTGCCCCTTTTGTTGTATCCCGGCGATGACATCGGAGTATATTTTTCTCGGGCGTCCTCTCCCAGCATTTCCACGTACCTCCGCCGTGTATATGCCTTTCGTCAAATTGAAAATGAAAATGATGAGTAAAATCATTATGATATACTCCACAGGCGTTATAACAAGAAAAGTAAGATAAGATAAGTATTATACAACGTGTTGCAGAAAGGTGTAGTCATATTTTAAATATTAATACATACATATATAAATATTACACTTACACATAGAAAATACAGTTGGTAAGTTTTTTGTTGTATAAAGTCTACTATTAAATAATCTACTTAGTTTAAAACTAAAAAACACGCTTAAATATCCTGAATATTTTTTAAATGATTGCATTGTCATCAATACTCAATTCTATGCTACCTACTTACAAGACGTTGACAGTTTATGTTGTCAGAGACATAAGTTTCTGTTGTCACATGTTGTCACAATCGTTGTAAACACAAGTAAACAATTGTGATATTTTTACCTGATTCTATAAACAAAGCGTTTTTATGTGAAATTATCTGATTGTATATGAAAGGCATACGTAGAAACACAATAATCTTGGTGAGTCTACTCATATACAATTAAACTATTACGTGTAAAATTAAAAATACAAGTGTAGTCATAGTGATACTTCAACATGCTATTCTAGTAATTCTGATCAAGGCATTGGGATTATTCTTTTAAATTATTGCATTGTCATCGGTCCTTGTAAGATGTGCAAAATTTCAGATCAATCCGTCTGCTGCAAGTGGCTGAAAATCGCTTTCAAAGATTCCGTTACACAGATTAATACATTGATAGATATATACCAAAATGATAAAAGCGTGTTAATAAAAACTACCAGAAGCGCATCAATTATGAGATGTTTACGGTTTATTGAATGCGATTGAACCTTACGATAAAAGATGACCTCATAGTTGTGTTGTAATTAAACAAGATCGAATAATTTAATAAATAAATTCAATTTGTATGAACACATAAAAGTCATATTAACTAGTATTTGTAATTTCATCCATGCCTAGTGCCTAGTCACCGGCCATGGGTAACGATGGTAAATATGACTACACCTTTCTGAAACACGTTGTATAAGTAAGTATTTACAAGAGAAAAGTAGTCTAAGTAGTTTACACGTATTTTGGCACTCATGACACAAGCATTATAATATGCTTGGCTTGGGACCAGAAGGCGTTGTGTAAACTATCCATTAATGTTTATTATTCTTTATTTATTCGATTTTTATTATTAGTTAACATTCCCGAGTTACGTTATTGACGCTATCAATATTTATGTTTTAGTTAAATTAGGTTTAGTTGTGAAAGTAGAATTAGCACCACTGATAATAATTCGTGTTTAATTGACCAGACAATGTAAGAATAAATCGTCAGAATTTAGGCAATTATATTCGTAACCAAACGAGTAACTGGTAGCGACTTCATTTTCATATCTCTCTGCTCTGTTATTACAATACTAGCTGTTGCCTGCGACTCCGTACACGTGGATTTAGGAAAATTTTCCCCGTTCTTGCAACATTTTTCACTACTGCTTCGCCCCTATTGATCGCAGCGTAATGTTATTTAGAGCCTTCCTCAATAAATGTACTATCCAACACTGAAAGAATTTTTCAAATACATACAAACAAAAACCCGACATAGACACATACAAAAACCAGACTTCGTTTTATAATAATTAAAAGATAACACAGAACTAGAACTATTTTTGTTACCAATAAATTTTTGTCAAATTGTTGTCAATAAAATTGCAACATGTAATCCCTTAAAGTAAGTAACTTATTATTATTATACTGGCTATAAAAGCACAAAAACTGCAAATTAATGCAGATTTCATAGCGAAATTACGCCATGGTTATGTTAGTGGCAGAAATCTGGGCCAAATACGAACAACGTACAACTAATCGCATAGTTTAAGTTTTTATGAAAGACTCAGTCAGACAGTCTCACCCGTGACCATGGTGACTGCAAAGTCTCCGAAATGTCGGGCCAAAATTTAAAACAAATATACGCGTCTAAATCCGTAAAAAGTAGTTTTATTTATTTGTTAAGTTCTTTAGGTAGTTGATCTAAATATTGTCTTTCAGCTGATATCAACATATCACTATATTAATGACATTTAGAAAGAGTATATCACATAAATAATATTATATTTATAATAAAAAATATTACCTATAGCTCTGAAATTCACAACTCAAACTTATTTTTTCAAAAGTTAATCCTATGGAGGAAAACAGACAAGAGAGAGACTTCACAGCCTAAATATCTCTTATTATCTACAAGCTGGTTGCCAGTGGCTTCGTACGCATGGAATGTAGAATTTTGTTGCCCGATTTTGCAACATTTTTTACTGATACTTCACTCCTGTTGGTTATAGCGTGATGTCATATAGTCTGCAACCTTCCTCGATAAATGTACTATCAAAAACTAAAAGAATTTTTCTAATCGCACCAGCCGTTCCTGACATTAGCGCGCTCAAACAAACAAACTCTTCAGCTTTATAATCTTATATATAAAATTCACGTGTCACAGTGTTAGTTACCGTACTCCTCCGAAAAGGCTTGACCGATTTTTATGAAATTTTACATGCATATTCAGTAGGTCTGAGAATCGGCCAACATCTATTTTTCAAACCTTTTTTTTTAGTATGGCAAAACAACGTTTGCCGGGACAGCTAGTCTTAGTATAGATTAGCAACTTTTTAGGTTTGTCTACTATGATAATAATGGATATTATTTATTTTCTTAATATTATCTATGTTACATTGAAAATTAAGGCCAGACTATTGTAATAATATTGTTCTGTTTATGTTTAGAAAGCTAACGTTGTTGTATAAATAGGCAGTTTGATATTTTATGTGTAATGATACAACCATTATGTAAAATTTGTGTACGGCATAGAACATTAAAATAATAACGTTAAGGTACGATACCAAAATTATGCTCCATACAAAAGTATGGGTATCGTACTTCCGTTTTTTCTTCGCGAAATTTAAATCGATTTTTATAGTTTTTGCGTTATATTATAGATAAAGAGTAAGTATCTATGCTTCTATCACTTTCTTTTTTTCAAAACATAATAACTAAAAGAAATATGACGGTCCGAAAAACCCACTTTTTTCGGTTTTCTTTAGATAAAGTTGAAGCGTCTATCACAGAGGTAAAGTTTTACTATAAAAGAATGTGATAGAAGCATAGTCTTTATCTATAATATAACGCTAAAATTATTAAAATCGGTTTAACTTTCGCGAAAAAAAACGGAAGTACGAAACGTCTTTGTTCAAAGAATTTGTAGGTAAAATCCGCTTCATCTATATTTGTCCCTTTCAGCGCGGCGCTCGGAAATAGGGATAGCAATACCTAAGGCAAATACCTAAATGAGGAGTACAGTACCCTCTTAATTAAAGTCTTGGTTGTATAGTAGGCGGTAGATACTGAATTCATATATTTCACTAGCGGTCCGACCTGGCTTCGCACTGAGGAAGGTCATTTTATAGCTATTTTTAAAAACTCTAGCCTATGTTACTTACGATTAGATTAAGATTATTTCCTTTAGCAAAAAAATCCGTCTACTTGTTTTTGAGTTTATTCGTTACAAAGATTCAAAAATACAACGTTTCCTTTTTATAATATTCGTAAGTAAGTATTAATAAGTAATAAATTAAATTGTAGTGGAAAAAGTACTTCCCACTACAATTTAATTTATTAAGTAAAAGCATAGCAAGTCAATTGCAAAATTAATAAATTACTTTAGTATAACAGTCGCGTCATTATTTCAACCCAATTGTATTCTGTAAAGAATACTAGGTGGCTGGTTGAGATTGTTGCAAAACATTCTCGATAGATGGCGTTGCACATCAAAAATGCGATGTAGACTCAATCGAAGAACGTTGTGGTGGTCAAATTGTTAGCTGTTAGTACGACCGCAATAAGCTCAGTTGGCAGAGCTTGGCAGAGCAGGAACGGTATTCCGAGGTCGTGGGTTCGTGTCCCGCTTGCGGTGATCACTTTTTCCACTACAATTTAATTTATTATGTAAAAGCATAGCAAGCCAATTGCAAAATTAATAAATTACTTAATTAATGGTAAGTACAAGTATATTAGTATCGAAATGTAGGTGACTGAGCTATAATATTTACTTATTATAAATCAACATCGATAGGTCTTATCGCTAAAAGTCCGCCCATTGTGCCTGCAATGCTTGATGTCTAGTTTTATGTTTAATGTTTATAATTCTTATGGTTTACAATAAAGCATATTCATTCATTCATTCATCGATATTTTTGTATGTATGTCCCAACATAAGCTTAAATCCTCAAAACTACGTAGTGGATTTTGATTCAGTATTTTTTAATAGAAAGAGTGGTTCAAGAGGATTGATGAGTTTCATGCATGTGAATTTGCGGGCAACAACTAGTAATATCTATAACAATTTTGACGATATAAGTATTGCTATCCTTCTTTTCCTAACATTTAGTTTCATTTCGTAGTATATAGAGATTCAGTTTATGGAGTCTAATCCAGGGTTTTTAGCTGGAAAGTTCCATTGCCTAGCCTGGACCAGAGGACGTTATCTTAGACTACTTACTCTAGATTACTAACCTACCGTTCCTAGACGACTAAGAAAACTACAAGAACTTTTTACCGGTTTTATTTGTTACTAGTTCTTCGAACTAGATTTTCCTATATAATTAGCACTTAAAGAACCAAAGTCTCTGCCTACCCCCATGACAAAAGGCGTGATATTATGATGATGATTATAAAAATGTCAATAGAAATTTTTATCAAAATAGCTAACTGTGTACCTAATGTTTCATTTAGTTGCAATAGTTTATATAAAATTTTCATTCAAGTATATAGAAAAAAGGTTAGAAGGTTATTTTTGTATTCATAACAGATACCGCTGTCACCAAAAGTTTTATCATATTGGTTATGAAAATGAGCAAAGTATTCGTATTATAAGAGTTGTAATGGTCACTGTTTTCATGGCTTTAGATAAAAGATATTATAGCCAATATTAGTTAGGTATTATTATCAATACTTATCATAATGTAGTTTATACTGCGTCTGGGTGTTTTCGGTGTATTATAAGTATGTATTTACATAATCTACTTAGTTCAATAACTAAAAACACGCATGAAAACCCTGAATCTTTTTTATTATTGCATTGTCATTGATCCTTGATATATGTACAAAATTTCAGATCAATCTGACTACTGCAAGTGGGTTAAAATCACTTTCAAAGATTACATAGATTAATACATTGATAGATACATACTGAACTTATATAAGCGTATTAAAAAGAAAAGTAATTCATGTAGGATATACGTTATCTGGTACCCATAACACAAGCTTGGCTTTGGATCAGAGGACGTTGTGTGTAATGTCCATGAAACTATTTTTTTTTAAAACAGTCGTTAGTTTTGTATGTATGTCTTAAAAACTACGCAACTGATTTTGATGTGGTTTTTTTAATAGATGGTGTGGTTCGAGAGGATTATTCTTGTATAATTTGTTAGGATTTGGTTTAAAATTCCAAGCCTTTGAAGATGTGGGCTACAGTCGGTATAGAAGAATAATAAAGATCGAAATAGAATCTAAAATAATGATCGACCTAGAAAAGAGCTCTATTATAAAAAGTATTTTTGCTGTACTATGCAATATATGCTCGTAAACAAAATTGAAGACGAGAATTCATTTTAAGTGGATTTCTTTCAAATGTTCTATAAAATGTTGATATTAAATAGGTATACTTTGTAACGTTGGTATTCGTCTGCTGACTTTATAACATTCATGTGAAATGGAACGTCTTTCAAGAGGCTCTTAAGTACCTGCTCTTTATATTTCAACAAATATGTTAGGTGAAGCGCTTTTTGCTATTTGCAATAGAATTTTTCAGCTAGCTGTAGAGATAGGTATAATAATCATATACGGCACGAATCGTGAGGAAGTTCCTGTCTCTAGAACCTTGACCATTGGTAGCTTGGTCCCTGTACCCGATACAGTTGGAGCTCTATTTTTTACATTTTTAAAATGATTATTTTGTGTATATTATTATGTTTTTTATTTATTACTGTTTCTCTCTCTCTCTCTCTCATTCTCTCTCTCTGTGTGTGTTTGTGTGTGTGTGTAATTATATGTTTTATTTTTATGTTCTAAAATTGTATTGTAATCTTTTTAAAAATGTTAATAATAAGAAAATTTATAAATAAAGAGAACATACTACCACCACCTGTGGGGGCTCGGGTGAACGTTATTCCCTAACACGCTTTTTAAGATGCTTTTATTAGTTCGGTACTATCTATCAATGTAATAATCTATGTAACGGTATCTTTGAACGTAGTTTTCACACAACTTGCAGTAGCTAGATTGATCCTAAATTCTGCATACTTAACAAAAACCAATAACGATGCAATACAATGTAATTTAAAAAAAAAAGTTTATCGTTTTTTATAGTTTCTAACTAAGCAAAATATTGTATTAATCTCTTTTTTAATTCACAGATTACATCAGGTTTAATCACAAATATATAGGTATAATAAGATTTTTATTTAATCGTGCCACAAAACTTTAGAGAAATAGAGAGGTATATATAGCAAGGCAAACTCTTTCTCTCTCCAACCCATTAACGTCCCACTTCTGAGCATGTGCCTCCTCCACTTTGTGAGGAATTATGGTCTACTGTACTGCGCTGACGAGGCGTGTTGGCACAGAGTTTAATAACGAGTTTTCTGTATCTCACAGCGGATGTTATCTGTGTGAAATATCCCTTAGTTTTTACAGTACCCTGGGAAGGAAATGGGGTGGTGATACTTGTATTCTTAATCCGATGCCACACGGACAGGCAAGGCATACAAACAAAATGTAGGTACTTACTTCATATCACACGTTAAGTAAACAAAAGCATTGTCAGATAAATTTTCTCAAGACTTTACTCTAAATCTACGTACACGTTATTTAGCTAGAATATTGTTGTTACCGTGTGTTTCATGAATTCCCACGAGATACGTTCGTGTGGTTCATTGTTTCAGTTCAAAACATCACTCTCACGCACGTCTTAATTACGGTCTCGAAACGAAACAAACATGTGCAGCTGTAAGTACATTTTACAACGTATATTTCTAACGTAGGTCCTTGAAAATTTAAGTATTTTCCAGGCTATTTGTAACACTACAAATTACAAGAAACACAAATAAGTGTTCAACATAATCATCTGTTTCTTAGATCTTTATTTGGATATATCATATTTATTTCCTATCCTCCTTCCATAGCCCACTATCGTCTCACTGGTGGGCACGGGTCTCCACTCCACTTTGGGAGGGGTTTTGGTCTACTGTGCCGCCTTTACCAGGCATATTGGCACAAGGTTTAGTCTTGAGATTTCCGTAAATTGGATTAGGATGATATAATGTGACTCCACAAGCACAATTAAATGTAACTTAACTAAAAAATAAAAATACCTAAGTGTGGTTTATTTTGACTAATTGGCTATTTCATTGTGCATATTTATTATAAAAAATATTAGTCAACAATAAACCGTTTTTATTCTTTCATCCATCCTCTCCACATGACCAAACCACCTTAGCATACTTTTTTCCGTCTAAGTCACTACATAGGTAGGCTTACTTTATAATTCAAAAAGAGATAGGTAGATAATTCTAAAATCCAGACGCAAGAATTTGCGTGTATACATATTACAATAAAGTAAAACTAACTATATAACAGATTTAGACAGTAGGTATACTAAAGTACTATTCAGTAAAATTCTGTTTTCAGTCAAACATGTGAGTAAGGATATATTTGTAAGCCCAGAAACGGTGCCATTTACGCGAATTGCGTCGAATGGAAGAGATAAGTGAAATTTATGTGTAATGATATCGACTCTTACCCTTGCCTTAGTCTGTTTGGTTTGTTGGGATATACATATAATTTATGTTTAGTTAATAGATAATGCTACTGCTTGTTACTCCGATTAATAGGCCAAGACACCAAACTATGATCCATACAAAAATATAGGCGTCGTAGGCCCCTTATTTTCTTCTATATTTATCCTCAACAATTTTTATCCTCAACTATATTTATCCGGGCGGCGCTTGGGAATAGGGATAGCAATACCTAAGGCAAATACCTAAATTAGGACTGTCGTCCCCTCTTAACAAAATTTTGACCAATAGTCCCTGTCTGTGGCTGCTCCCAGTAGTATCATTTTGATTAGTGCATTCGTTATAATTTTTACTGAGTGGTTAAAAATAAATCAAATTTTCCTTTAAATTTTTTACGTAGGTACTGTTAGCTATAATATAATTTCTAATTGTATTCCTTTGTTGTAGTTAAGTAAGAAAAATTAAGAAAAAAGGGATTTCTCATTGTTTTCTCTTAAAATACAAATATATTGTACTAGCTGGTCAATCCAACTTCGTGCGCGTGGAATTTAGAATTTTGTTTCCGTTTTTGCAACATTTTTCACTAATGCTTCGTTCCTATTGGTCGCAGTGTGATGTTAAAGAGCTTATAGCCTTCCTCAATAAATGTACTATCCAACTCTGAAATAATTTTTGTAATCGAACCTATGGTTCCTGAGGTTAGCGCGTTCAAACCAACAAACAAACTCTTCAGCTTTATAATAAGTAAGATAAGATTGATTTATTAAAAAATTGTGAATAAATAATATAAATTTTATATCGATTTTTTAAAGCTACCTTATTTAAGGGCCTACATCAATATTATCGTATATCATCGCCGACACGTACATATTAACACAGCCAGTAGGCACAGAAAATGAAGAATTAGGGATACTTTTCCTATTTACTCAAAATCTACTAAATATATTTTAATTCTGATTTACGTGTTTCTATATATGATAGTTACTTATGTTTTTAAAGTTATTTCATTAGTTAATACGCGATAATAGACCGACAAATGAAAAAAATAAAAAATTTGAGAGGTTATTTCGCCAAGATTTTCTATCGAGAAAACTTTTCTCAATCGCGTTTCTGAGTTTATGCGATCCTAGATAATATATTGAAAAAACATATACTTAAAAACTAGAGCTCTAGCCATTCAATCTAAAGAAACAATGAAAACTTTGTACATAGAAAAATGCACGATGCTATTTTGGTATCCTCTTAAAGAATCATATTAGAATAATCATTACAACACAATACATATACCTAGTTGAAAATAACTAAATTATGGGTATTATATTCGTTAGCTACAGCTACACAAATCATTATGACATTTATATTGTCTATTTAGACAAATATAATTATATCTTCAGTAATTTAATTTGAAAGCAATTATTTTACAGAAATAATTAAGTTTTCATACTCAAACACATCTACAAAATTACTTTGATAACTGAATAACTTTGAATACGCACGTGTTACTTTGGTTTTCCACGCAATAGCGATAATAATTAAAGTGAATTATATTTCACAAAGATATAATTATACTCAAATTAGTTACCTACATCTATCATGGAACATAATTACGACATAATCGAGTGATATTATTGCACATTTCAAGTATTTGTGTCATATTGGTATTTTTCACATCAATATTAGCTAATGCAGCTGTGTGTTTTCTATGTACTCAATCTATACTAATATTAAAAAGATAAAGAGATTTTTTAAAATAAATAAAATAAAATAAATTTTTCTTTATTGTACACCATAATAATTTAAAACAAAACTTACTAACTAGACTTATCATAGGTACAAGGGGCTGTCTTATAACGGACTTCTGAATATTTTTTTGTTTGATATAACAAAAAATTTCAGCTTAACTTGATTATGCGCTTAGACTAATGGTCTTATTCATAATGACTTATCGGAGGTTTAAACGGATATTTTATCGGAGAGATAATAAACGTTTTAACGTAAGCGTAGTGCGTAGTGTAGACTATCATGAATAACAAGTTTTGAGAATTTTCGCGAACCGATTTTAGCAAACTTTTAAACCTCCGATAAGTCATTATGAATAAGACCATACTTAAGTCTAAGCGTTTAATCAGTGTGTAAAACGTGTCAGGCAAAATAGATAGGTCAAAGGAATTATCCCAAATATTGTTTGATTCCTACGTCCCTAAAAAGGAATTAGGTTCCACGTGTAAATTAAATTCATACAGATAAGATAGGCTTGTTCCATCAATCTATCTAGATCGTAAAGCGTCTTTCAATAGGAAAGTCTAATTGACTTTCGTACGTACTTATCTAAAGCGATTATAACAAAGTCTGTCGGAAATCGGTGTACTTAGTAAATATCAAAGCGATCATTGTATGAAAGTATTGGAGCGTGATTGACAGTTTAATTAAAGTCTCGATTCTACCTTTGTAGGCGACGTTTAATTTAAATAAATGATTTAAATAGTTTCCGTTATGCTTAGAACTTGATCACAATTTAATATAATTATAAATTAATATCCATAGACATTTCACACAACGTCCTCCGGTCCCAAGCTAAGTTTATATGCTTGTGTTATGGGTACCAGAATACGGATATACTACATAAACTATTTTCTTCTGTAAATACATACCTATAATACGTATGAAACACTCAGACGCAGTACAAATATTTGAATGATAATTATAAATATCACACAAATGATTGTCCAGTGCAGGAATCGAACCCGCGACCTCGTAAACGGCAGTCCGTTACATAAAACACTAGACGCTTGACGCTCTAAACTCAAATTGTAATGGAACATTTAAGAACCTTCTATAATCATCAAGCCATGTTATTTGGAAACTTTCTGGCTGTACCTAAACCCTAACAAAGCTCTCTCAAATTGCATGTGAAAACATAGTAGATATAGTTTATATAACTGCTATGAATCTAATTATTAAAAGTAACGACTTGCTCTTAACAAAGTTATCGTTTCGAAATCAAGTCAATTCCAATTAGCTATTCGTAGCTTACTTCCGACGATGTTTTAATTCTTAAGAGAAACTTTTTCCTTTACTTCTCAGTATTGTATATTACTAATACTCATAATAACTGTAACGGATACAATTAGAAGATTTTGACTCAAAACTTTTTACAGTGAGGGAACAAAAGTATAACACTTTTTAAGAGTTCGTGTTTTCCTTGTACTTCTTATAAAGGTTAAAGGTACCAATTCTACATGCACAACTAAACTAAACTTAACTAAAAAATTAAAATTGATAGTGTTGATAACACAATTCACCAACGTTAACTGAACTTGCTTATTATAACAATTGTACGACATGACAACGAAATAGCGAATAAAAGATATATTTGCTATACTGCCGTTCACGAGGTCGCGAGTTCGATTCCCGCCTCGGACAATCATTTGTGTGATGTTTATAAATGTCATACAAATGTTTCTTCTGCGTCTGGGTGTTTTCTATGTATTATAAGTATGTATTTACAAAAGAAAAGTAGTATGTATTATATCCGTATTCTGGTACCCATAACACAAGCATATAATCTTAGCATGGGACCAGAGGACGTTATGTGAAATGTCCATACTTAAAATTTCCACTTTCATTTTTAGTTAAGTTTAGTTGTGCACGTTGAATTGTTATATTTGTGATAGGTAAGTGATAACCATAGACTTATTATATAGATCGTCTTAGGTGATAACATTGAGAGCTTGTATTGCACTGTTCTTTATTTTCTAAATAATGACACATCTTAAATAGAGAACACGAATTTATTATCAAAATGAAGTTTTAAAAGGATTTAATCAAAATACATCCTACTAATATTATAAAGGCGAAAGTTTGTATGTATGGATGTTTGTTACTCTTTCACGTAAAAACTACTGAATGGATTTGAATGAAACTTTACCACAATATAGCTTATACATCAGAATAACACATAGGCTACAAATTGGCTGGACCGATTTTGATGAAATTTTATTTTATACAGAATTGTATGGCAAAACAACGTTTGCCGGGGCAGCTAGTAACAGTTAATTAACGAAAATGACCTAGTCTGCGTTTCAGATATTCTTTTCTTCCTTATTTAGTAAGTTAAGTAGTAAAAGATTGCTATGTCTACCATTTGAATTTTATATATCTACCACACAATAACCCTCAGCACTTAAGGGCCTACATCAATATTATCGTATATCATCGCCGACACGTACATATTAACACAGCCAGTAGGCACAGAAAATGAAGAATTAGGGATACTTTTCCTATTTACTGAAAATCTACTAAATATATTTTAATTCTGATCCACGTGTTTCTATACATAATAGTTACCTATGTTTTTCATTAGTTAATTCGAAATAATAGACCGACAAATGAAAAAAATAAAAAATTAGAGAGGTTGTTTCGCCAAGATTTTCTATCGAGAAAACTTTTTTCAATCGCGTTTCTGAGTTTATGCGATCCTAGATCATATATTGAAAAAACAAATACTTAAAAATTAGAGCTCTAGCCATTCAATCTAAAGAAACAATAAAAACTTCGTAAATAGAAAAATGCACGAAGCTATTTTGGTATCCTCTTAAGCTTTAAGCGTAGTTCGTGCCTAATGTTCCATGTACTGTACCGTTATAAGAATTGTTTGTTGCTAATTAATAAATTCTGACTTTTTTTACGTATTTGTAAAGTGTGTATGCCATATGAGTATAAATAAAGGCAAGGATATTCTCAGCCTGTACCAATGGGAAAAGGGCGTGACAGTATGACATTGACTACCCACAAAATATGCATGAAAACCATAATCTTTCAATACGCACTATTGCTTTCACACTGTAGGTACTAGCTGTTCTCACATTTGGACTACACAACACTTAACATCAGGTGGAGTGTAGGTAGTCATTTGCCTAACCCTGGCCATAATAAAAAAAAATAAAAAAAAAAACGCAGGGTTAATTTTACAACATAAATATTTAAAATAAATTTCGTATAATACAAAAGGGGCTTACATCGTTATTGTTTTCTATATCATCGTGGATACGGTGTCAACATGTTGTATGAACGAAAATATGTACACAATTTATTTGAGCGTTTACCACGCTTCGTGGCACCTCAAAAGAGGAAATAAATATTTTTTTATTTCACTTGTCACTCAGTTCTATCTTATTTATTATTTAAAGGGACGTGGGGTTTTTGTATCAGACATGTGTTAAATGAGAGATCAGATTAGAGACATCATTTTATTGTTCAATAATTTCGTGTCAATATTGTGTAAAAGTTTTTATTATTTTTATTAATACTCCGAAGTTATCGCCGGTATACTTGAAAAGGGTCAAGTGCACATACAACCGTCGGGCATGAATGACCAGATGTATGAGTAGGTATGGATGAAGCCGACGAATTGTGTTTGGATCGTAGCAGATGGCGCTCTATAGTCTCTGTTTACCCCCATGGGAAAAAGGCGGAATGTTATGATGATGATTATAAAAAATTGTTAGGAAAATAAGTTTAAGTGCAGTTAGATCTAGCTAATGGTTAAAATATTAGCAAAAATCTTCCTCTGAGCGAGCGAAAAAAAACGTCATTAAACCCTGTGCCAACACGTCTGGTTAGTTTGGGATAATAAGATCAGGATAGGAAGGAAAATGTACGAGTACCTTTAAGAATTGTACACAAGCAAACTTTACTAGAAGATAAAAATGCATGCGATAAAAAATTTTACTATATAGTTCCTATCTCTAGTTTTATTATTTTCATTTAATGTCAGCGAAAAAACATAATATTTCATTTGAAAATAAATTTCGGTCTTGATCGAGATGGAAAATTTAAATGCAAAATCTTGTAGCATCTGAAATACATTTAATATTTCCCGAGGCGGTGGACTCAATGCAACGGAACTCTTATACCCTATGAGGATATAAATCAAGCATAAAATATAGCATATTATACTCAATAACTGAATAATCTTTTAAATTCTGGCATATATAATATGAGTTTTCTATGTTTTGACATGTACAATTTTACAAATATTATTGATTTATGGAGGTGTCATCTGTCCTGGATTACTAGATATCTTTTGATTTAAATAGCGGCTGTAGGTAGTTAAGCAGTGCATAATAAAAGTGTCCAACATAAGCAAATAAAATATTTTCGAAGATGCCCAAGAAAATGCCATAATTTACCCAGATTTCAGGGATTTTTGCCGCGATTCATCGGTGATTGCAATTTAGATAATGGTAGCTCTATCTGCTGTAAAGAAAGAGAAGACGAAAGAAGAAAGAAAAACTACCGATTTATTATTTTCTATTGAAGGATACACACTCAGAGTTATGCATACATAGTTAGTTTGTTCTCGGTGTGATGACGGATTAAGAATACAAGTGTCACCACCTCATCTCCTCCCAAGGGTGCTGTAAAAATCAGCTAAGGAATATTGCACACAGATAACATCCTCTGTGAGAGACGGAAAATTCGAAAATAAACCCTGTGCCAACACGCCCGTCAGCGCGCCATAGTAGATCATAATCCCTCCAAAGTGGAGGAGGCCCGTGCCCAACAGTGGGACGTAAATGGCCTGGAGAGAAGGTAGTTTGTGGAAGATAATAAATAAATAAATAATAATACCGATATATTAAAATTCTCGTGATTTACTCACAGTCACAGTCTCTCAGTAAAGATAGGTTAGTGATATACCATGCACTCCACAGTACACTGTCATTATTAAATTACAATTACCTACATACGAGTATATAGCTTCATGACAAATAAAACTACAAGTTCAATATTAAAATCAAACAAGCAATGTAAAGTAAACAAACAGTTATATAAAATTCATCACAAGTAGTTGAAGCTCTGTTTATCTGCACTTTACACTGAACGCCGCTCTGAATAACATGAATGCAATTAGTGTAGATAACACTTAAGAATATTGCTGTTTTCAATATTAATATCGTAATTTTCGTTTTTTACTCTGAATAAACGAGGTAAAAAATAAGACTTGATGTGTTTCTGTATTCTTTCAATTAATTATAGAAATATCGCCGCCCCAAATTCTCCCAGGCCGCTGTAAGAGCCAGTAGAACTTTGAGAGACGGTAAACTCAGAACTGAACCTTATGCCAGTACGTATGATCAGCGTGGCAATTTTTTTACCACACTTAGCGTAGCAAACCAGCGTACGGCATTCTCCACTTAAACTAAGGACGTTAGAAAAGGATTAAATTTAAAATATTGCGTTAAATTCGTAGTACATACACAGCGAAAATTGGCTTGTCGCTGTTAACAAGAAACATAAGCAGCTTTGGAATCCATAAAAAACATGGTAAATATACATTTATACAAGCATTGTATTTGACTCCAAAAGCAAATGCCAATGTAATTAAGTGCTTCATTTGTGGTATTAATGTTGTCCGCTTCATCAGGATTAGCCGTTGGACATCCGCATTGTTCATTATTCACTGTGATTAAAGTGCCGGCATCGGTACGTGATTTATCACCGCGGATACTATTACTTTCCTTTTATCAAATGAAAAAAACGAAAGGTTTAATATAAATGTATCGCCAGTCATTCTGATGAATTTGACGCAATGGTATTTGTGATGGACGAGTGTTTGTTCTCCGTCTGGTGAGACACTTCACAACTTCTTTTCGTTCCCAGCGTGTGAGAGACAGCTAAGGGATATTTTACACAGATAACAACTTCTGTTAGAGACGAAACACTCGAAAATAAATCCTGTGGTAACCCGTCTGTTCAGTGCAGAGCAGCATATTAGATAATATTGCTTGCCGAAGTGGAGGAGACCCGTGCCCAAAAGTGGAACGTTAAGAAACTGTATAGAGTTTGTGCAGATACCTATACGAGTGTAAATGAAGCCAAGGAAGAGTGTTTAGAATATAAAAGCCATGACAGTATTATTATGATGGTCTATGTGGCGTCTAGGTAATGTAATTGCAGATGAACCGCTTTCCATCAGGGTTTGGAATATCGTTAACCAAAAAATATTTATTCTCGTCTTTTGTGAGGATCAAACCCGCGCATTTACGAACTAAAGACGGTAAAACTTGCGCTACAGTTTAGTCAGTCTTCGTAATTCAAAAGAAATTACATTATTTAGTTACGAAAAATGTTAGATAACAGAATATTCTTTTGTTACATACGAACTTTGTAAAATTACGAACGTTATCGGGTTATTTGTTGTGCGTGTTTTGAATTAAGTAGTAAACCTTTAGACATCGGCTCAAAACTACCTCAAGGCATCGAGCTTCAAGGCTTTTAGAAACTTCTAGGATAACATTGTTGTATCGTGTATCTTGTAACGAGTTTCAAGAACAAGTTCTTTTTTTTCTATTTATTATAACTCATCTACATTGTACTTTACATAAAAGTCCTATATTTTCTCCATTCCAGTTTTTCACTGATGCTTCGCTCCTATGTACTTCAGCGTGATGTTATATAGCCAAGAGCCTTCCTCGAGAAATATGCCGTACAAAACTGAAAGAATTTTTCAAATCGATACACAGATTCCTGAGATTAGCACGTTCAAACAAACAAAATCTTCAGCTTTATAATATTAGTATAGATACTTCTGTCAAAAACCACGGAGAAAATGAAGAAAATTTGTATGATAAATTCTGTGTTTCAAATTCTGGCGAAAGGCATGACCTGAATATCTAAAATAAAATGTATCAGTTAATAAAACCAATCCGTTATCCTTTTGATCCAGAGTATTATCTACAAGTATTTTTTAGCTTAAAGCATTATTCCAACAGGAGTTGACGTTATAAGGCGACCCCCGTTGAAAATGGTATGAGAACAAAATTGTGGCGTACATGCGTAGCGACCAATAAAGTGACGTATTAGTGTTTGTGTGCGTTACCTCGGCACCCCACCGATACGTCAGAATTTTGTCAAAGCACACAACGTGTGTCTCCCTCTGCTGATATAAGGCTCAAAGATTTTTAGCGATTACATTGCAATTTAACTGTAAAATAATGTGTGATTTTTTAAGGGATCATTTTTATTTGGTTTATGTAATTACTCTCCCTCTCTAGCTCTTTAACATCACACTATTGATCAAGGGTTTCCTCCATTTTGGAGGGGATTATGGTCTACTGTGCCGTGCGGACAATGCGTGTTGTCACAGGGTTTATTTTAAAATTGTCCGTCTCTCACAGAGAATGTTATGTGTGTACGATATTCAATAGCTAGCATGGTTTACTGATAAACTATCATGATACCAATTCGATAATCTGAAAATAATAATTCTAAAACAGATGTTCTTGATGATTATAAACGACATACATTGAAATGAATATAAAATAACTAACTAATACTTTGACCAGTGTGTGTTACCAGTGATGACTTACGGAACTGAGACGTGGTCCCTGAATGTCGGCCTCATATACAAAACTCAAGAGTCACGCAGCATGCTATGGAGAGGGCTATGCTCGGTGTTTCCCTACGTGATAAGATCCGGAATGCGGAGATCCGTAGAAGGACTGGTGTGTACGACATAGCCCGAAGAGTTAGCACGCTGAAGTGGCAGTGGGCAGGCCACATCGCTCGATGATCTGATGACCGTTGGGGACGGAAGGTCCTCGAGTGGCGACCACGAACCGGACGACGCAGCGTGGGGCGGCCCCCAACAAGGTGGACCGACGATATCCTCAAATACGCAGGGGGCCGCTGGATGCAGTTAGCACACAACCGCGCGTTGTGGCGTTCCACGGGGGAGGCCTATGTCCAGCAGTGGACTGAGAAAGGTTGATGGATGGATGGATGGAACTAATACTTTTACAGACATTAGTTTGAAGCAGAATAAAAACAAAAATATTTCTAAAGTAATTTATTAATTTATTAAACAAAAATATTGTTATTATGCTGTTGAATATGCAAATGTATACGTGGCAATACAAATTAGACGTATAGGAAATTATAATGCATCAAACGTATCCAATACCATATATTTTCTTATTACTATGTCTAACAGTGAAGAAATGATACTCAGAATATAACTACAATCATATAATTATATTTGAAAGTCGTAGGAACTTTGCAAACGTTCTAAAAGTTTATGTCTGCCTTGAGAGTTATACAATAAAGTTTCGCCTTTTATTGCTATGCATAAACAGAAAACACTCAGAATATCAATTACATATAAAATTATTGTAACAGTGTAAAGTGTTTTAGTTAACAAACTACTTTCGCTTTCTTCTGGTTATTTTTACCACTTATAATATGAATTTCAAATGTAAATAAAGTCCATACTAGCATTGGTAAGGTCTATTGACAATGATTGAAAAATAAATAATACATCATACACATTATTACATTTTCTTCCTTGTCCATGACAGACAAAGATACTAAAAATTTACGGGTCTCGTGGTCGAGTGGTTTATGTAACGGACCACCATTCACAAGGTCGCGGGTTCGATTCTCGCTCGGGACAATCATTTGTGTGATCTTTATAAATGTAGACGCAGAACAGATTCTGCGTCTGCGTGTATTATAAGTATGTATTTACAAACGAAATTCCGTATTCTGGTACCCATAACACAAGCATATAAGCTTAGCTCGGGACCAGAGGACGTTGTGTGAAATGTCCATGAATATTATTATTATATTATCATAATGTTTTAAAAATCATAATAGATTAAATAAAAGGTTTAAAGAAATACATCCAGTAGTGTACCAATAGTGGCTTTTCTGTTTTAAGAAGACTAATACGAAAGTAATCACTCTCTGCTTGCATCCAAAGAGTTCTCACAACTTAATAGTATTCTGTGATAATGAAAATGGTTTATCATTATAATTAATTCTTCAGCACTCATAAATAGAGATTTCTTTTTAAATATTTAACGTCCTACGTCAGAAAAAAAATTGCGAACATACATAACAGCAGTGCTTATAATTAGAGCTAACTTACATAATAATTATTAACAATACACAATAAAGAGCAGCCTTGTTTTAGATCATAATTTCGAAGCTTCCAGGACATCTACTCCTCTTTTGAAATTAAGATAAGCCTTTGGGAATACTATCCATTTCCGAAGAGCATTTTACGAGGGTCTGACAAATGCCCGAAACGGTCCAGTAGTGCCAGGACTTGCTCATTTCGTTCTCTCATTTCACATTGTAAACTAAATAAAAAGTTACATTTTGTTTTTGAATAATTATACTAGGTTTGATTGTTATTTTATACTGACGTTCCAACTACATAAACATTGCTTCTAGGTAAATGATCGATGTTTTTTTTTCTTTAATTCACGGTCCTATTTCTACAGGCCTATAATTCTTTGCTCAAGAGAGCTATGAATTAATATCCTCTCTAAAATATTCATGAATATTCATGGACATATCACACAACGTCCTCTGGTCCCAAGCTAAGCTTATATGCTTGTGTTATGGGTACCAGAATACGGATAGAATACATAAACTACTTTTCTTTTGTAAATACATACTTATAATACATAGAAACACCCAGACGCAGTACAAACATTTGTATGACAATTAGAAAAATCACACAAATGATTGTCCCGAGCGGGAATCGAACCCGCGACCTCTTGATCGGCAGTCCGTTACCAGAACCACTACACCACGAGGCCCGTCAAAAATCTCGTGGAGCTTGGACTAAGCCGACAACAGAAGCTTGGGATGTCTTGAACAACTGTTTAAAGAACTGCTCGACCTCACTCAAGATACCATAGTGCTGTTTCCGGTCTTCAGCGTGGTTAACTGGCTCTGTCCAATAAATAGATTTTTGCGAACACTTTAAGAGGGCACGATACCAGATTATGCTCCATACAAAAATATGGACATCATAGTCCCCTTTTTTCTTTGCGAAAGTCAAACCGATTTTAATTATTTTTACGCTATATTATGGATGATGAGTATATCTATGCTTCTATCACTTTATTTTTTTTTTCAAAACATAATAACTAAAAGAAATATGGCCATCCGAAAATCCCGTTTTTTTCTGTTTTCTTTAGATAAACTTGCAGCGACTATCACAAGTATTTGGTAAGGTTTTACCAAAAAAGAAAGTGATAGAAGCATAGTTATACTCTGCATCTATAGTAAAGCATAAAAACAATCAAAATCGGTTTAACTTTCGCGAAGAAAAAAGGGGGCTAAGAAACGTCTTTTTTTTTCGCGAAAGTTAAACCGATTTTGATTGTTTTTATGCTTTACTATAGATGCAGAGTATAACTATGCTTCTATCACTTTCTTTTTTGGTAAAACCTTACCAAATACTTGTGATAGTCGCTGCAAGTTTATCTAAAGAAAACAGAAAAAAACGGGATTTTCGGATGGCCATATTTCTTTTAGTTATTATGTTTTGAAAAAAAAAATAAAGTGATAGAAGCATAGATATACTCATCATCCATAATATAGCGTAAAAATAATTAAAATCGGTTTGACTTTCGCAAAGAAAAAAGGGGACTATGATGTCCATATTTTTGTATGGAGCATAATCTGGTATCGTGCCCTCTTAAAGTGTTCGCAAAAATCTATTTATTGGACAGAGCCAGTTAACCACGCTGAAGACCGGAAACAGCACTATGGTATCTTGAGTGAGGTCGAGCAGTTCTTTAAACAGTTGTTCAAGACATCCCAAGCTTCTGTTGTCGGCTTAGTCCAAGCTCCACGAGATTTTTGACGGGCCTCGTGGTGTAGTGGTTCTGGTAACGGACTGCCGATCAAGAGGTCGCGGGTTCGATTCCCGCTCGGGACAATCATTTGTGTGATTTTTCTAATTGTCATACAAATGTTTGTACTGCGTCTGGGTGTTTCTATGTATTATAAGTATGTATTTACAAAAGAAAAGTAGTTTATGTATTCTATCCGTATTCTGGTACCCATAACACAAGCATATAAGCTTAGCTTGGGACCAGAGGACGTTGTGTGATATGTCCATGAATATTCATGAATATTTTAGAGAGGATATTAATTCATAGCTCTCTTGAGCAAAGAATTATAGGCCTGTAGAAATAGGACCGTGAATTAAAGAAAAAAAACATCGATCATTTACCTAGAAGCAATGTTTATGTAGTTGGAACGTCAGTATAAAATAACAATCAAACCTAGTATAATTATTCAAAAACAAAATGTAACTTTTTATTTAGTTTACAATGTGAAATGAGAGAACGAAATGAGCAAGTCCTGGCACTACTGGACCGTTTCGGGCATTTGTCAGACCCTCGTAAAATGCTCTTCGGAAATGGATAGTATTCCCAAAGGCTTATCTTAATTTCAAAAGAGGAGTAGATGTCCTGGAAGCTTCGAAATTATGATCTAAAACAAGGCTGCTCTTTATTGTGTATTGTTAATAATTATTATGTAAGTTAGCTCTAATTATAAGCACTGCTGTTATGTATGTTCGCAATTTTTTTTCTGACGTAGGACGTTAAATATTTAAAAAGAAATCTCTATTTATGAGTGCTGAAGAATTAATTATAATGATAAACCATATTCATTATCACAGAATACTATTAAGTTGTGAGAACTCTTTGGATGCAAGCAGAGAGTGATTACTTTCGTATTAGTCTTCTTAAAACAGAAAAGCCACTATTGGTACACTACTGGATGTATTTCTTTAAACCTTTTATTTGATCTATTATGATTTTTAAAACATTATGATAATATAATAATAATATTCATGGACATTTCACACAACGTCCTCTGGTCCCGAGCTAAGCTTATATGCTTAAAAAAGAAAGTGATAGAAGCATAGTTATACTCTGCATCTATAGTAAAGCATAAAAACAATCAAAATCGGTTTAACTTTCGCGAAGAAAAAAGGGGGCTAAGAAACGTCTTTTGTTTTCAAAGGATTTGTAGGTAAAATCTGCTTCAGCTATATTTGTCCTTTTCAGCGCGGCGCTCGGGAATGGGGATAGCAATACCTAAAGCAAATACCTAACTTAGGAGTACAGTTCCCTCTTATAGCCCTGGGTACCGCTCTTTACTACCCTTTTAATACGCTGGGTACCCTTTTAATACGCTGAAATTTTAGACGTAAAACTCAATATAACGAAGAGAAACGAATGTACGGAAGATACGGAAAAAAATCCAAGCCATCAATAACATGGATATTTTTTCTTGCAATTTCAAATACATAACTTGGAGTTATGTATTCTAAATAGGGCTGGTAAATATTTATGTAAAAGGTTACAAGATTATCGGTGAATACGTAATTGGAACGCTAAGCGATGTTGAAACTGGAAACTAGGCTAAATACACCCTTGACGCGAAGTTTGTATTAAATCTGTGACGGCAAAGAGTTACGAGTTTAGAACAGAACTTTGAACCTTTCATATTCCACTTTATATATACACACACTGACTCCTGGCCACGAATTCAACTACGCTACATATCGTACCTTTTTTATACATTTGTTATTTAATATTTTCTACAGTTACTAGGCAGGCTTATTGCTATTGTTAAACCTATGACGATCTTTGTATAAAAATTAGGCCAACGGGAGAGCCCTTAGCCTAATGCTGAATGTACAAAGATATTGTTTTTGAAAATATTTTCCTATTCGTGACTCTTTGCTCCGTAGTCGATAGGTAAAATTATTTGTTGTAAAAATACAACTTATTAAATTAAATATATGTACTTAAAGCATTTTTTTAGTATCTTTTCGTATAAAATAACAAACAGTAGACGTTTCAAAGAAAACATCCAAAATACGTGATTACATTACGATCAAATTGCCCTTTTGTATAGATTTTATGGCGAAATAACCATCAAGCTTGTTTGTGTACATTTATATAGGTATATAAAATGCCCGTGACTTCATGTGAGTCAGCGATTCGAAACGATCCACGAATTAGGGTCACATTGGGACCAATAATACACATCAATAATTCTCAACTTGGACAGACATGTTTAGATGTTGATCTACAATAACGAACTATCATGAAAGGTTATTCTTTAATGTTTATTTGCGTAGAAATATTACAATCATTATTCCTGGGCGTATTTATTACAAAAGAAAATGTATAGTGAGAAGTAGGTTCTTATTTTTAAATAGCTTATATTACCTCGGTATGTCATCGGTATGTATCAATGTATTAACCTATATAACGGAATCTCTGAAAGTAATTTTTACCCACTTGCAGTTTGCAGTAGTCGGATTGATCTGAAATTTTGCGCACGTAAAGGACCGATGACAGGACAACAATTTAAAAATATTCAGGATTTTTAAGCATGTTTTTTAGTTTTTGAACTAGGCAATTTTTTTTTTATACCTACCTACATTTCAAAACTTTAGTAGTAACTTTGCTTATGTTATTAAGATACCTACTATATTAGAATTGACCAGGGTGGATTTTTTAATCTTACAAAAAATATTATAGTAAGAAATAGGTACTTAGATATTGTTTTTAGAATACGTTTAGAAGGCGTTCGGCGAAATTTACATTTTCTTGTGTTACAATTACATTTCCCAAATCGTTATACTCCTAAACTCCAAAAAAGTAGGCTAAGGCTATCTGGTACAGTTGGTTTTGTGTGTTTATTGAATTTAGCCCACACAATCTGCCAAGTGCCAGATGAGCCCGTTTCTTTTAAGCCAATGATCGCCCATTTTTCTATCTACTATATTGGGGTAATCTCGTACATTTTCGGCATTCACTTTGTAGAGAGATTTTAAATTTGCGGTTTTATCTTTGATTTTATTTATTGTCATAACATTAATTTATGACGTTATTATTAACGATGAGAAAAAAAATTCCTTCTTATATTAATAATATTATCATCATCATACCATCACGCCTTCTTCCCACGGCGGTAGACAGAGACTACCTATATTTTTTTCCTTCTCTGCCTATATTATTTTACTTAGACCAATGAAGCAATGATTAGAAATGTTTCAGTGTTATGTTCAATTTGCTACAGCAGATTTTCCCTCACTCAAAAAAAGACTCACTTTGTTTAAAAATAATGGCATCTATGTACAATAATTTTACTGTACCTACATATATAGATAGGTATGTATTTACCTAAATTCGATATAATATGTTCTTTGTGTAATAGGCACTTAAAACCATATCTTTTAGTTTCTGTTTGAAATTAGAAGTTAACGAATACTTTCGAACTTTATAATTTAACTGAGATGAATCTGGCCAAAATCGTTAAATCAAGATTTTTACTTTCCAATTTTTACGCTGTTTTTACTAGCATATCAAAAGTTGGAAAGATTGGAAGATTTATAACTAGAAACACTTGGATAAGGAATATATCTTTAACCTAACTATTTAGCATAGGTATATTAAGTGACGTAATGGCTCTTAAAAGTAATAGAATCTCAGATGTGTTCTAAAGCAATCCATCCATCCATCCATCAACCTTTCTCAGTCCACTGCTGGACATAGGCCTCCCCCATAGAACGCCACAACGTGCGGTCTTGCGCTAACTGCATCCAGCGGCCCCCGGCGTATTTGACGATATCGTCGGTCCACCTTGTTGGGGGCCGCCCCACGCTGCGTCGTCCGGTTCGTGGTCGCCACTCGAGGACCTTCCGTCCCCAACGGTCATCAGATCGTCGAGCGATGTGGCCTGCCCATTGCCACTTCAGCGTGCTAACTCTTCGGGCTATGTCGTACACACCAGTCCTTCTACGGATCTCCGCATTCCGGATCTTATCACGTAGGGAAACACCGAGCATAGCCCTCTCCATAGCACGCTGCGCGACTCTGAGTTTTGTTATGAGGCCGACATTCAGGGACCACGTCTCAGTTCCGTAAGTCATCACTGGTAACACACACTGGTCATAGACCTTTCTTTTCAGGCACTGAGGTATTTTGGACGTAAAGATGTGCCTAAGCTTCCCGAACGCTGCCCAGTCGAGTTGGATTCGTCGGTTGACCTCTTTCTCGAAGTTGGATTTGCCCAACTGGACTGTTTGTCCTAGGTAGACATAATGATCGACAACTTCGAGAATCGCATTCCCAACAGATACTGGTGCTGGAGTGACATGGACATTGAACATGACCTTGGTTTTATCCATGTTCATCCTCAAACCAACCCGTTGGGAAACACTGCTGAGGTCATTGAGCATTGTGCCAAGGTCCTCCAGGGATTCTGCCATGACCACGATATCGTCTGCTAATCGAAGGTGAGTGATGTATTCGCCGTTGATGTTGATGCCGAGTCCGGCCCAATTGAGAAGCTTGAAAACGTCTTCCAATGCAGCGGTGAACAGTTTTGGGGAAATTACATCCCCCTGTCTGACACCCTTCTGCAGTGGAATTGGTCTTGTGCTCCCATCCTGGATTCGGACTGACATAGTGGCGTTTCTATATAAACACTTCAGCGCTTCGATGTACCGGTAGTCAATTTGGCACCGCTGGAGGGACTGCAACACCGCCCAAGTCTCGACTGAATCGAAGGCCTTCTCATAGTCCACATACGCTAGACACAAAGGCCGATTATTGCACTTGACCCTTTTGAAGGGAAGATACTTTTTTGTGACTTGTATATATTTTATTTTTCTTTTTAAATAATTAGCCGTACTCATTTGTAATTGTGATTAGGTATATCTACTGGTTGGTTTTAAGTTTAGAAAATAATCATTAAGATATGTAAAAGTTACGTTACATTTAAGAACGTTTCTTACGTTTTGATATTATTTAAATCATAAAAACTGTAAATATGCTAGTTCTAAGTGTAGCTATGAAGACGAAAATGAATCCTAACCACCTCATTATATACTTCGTTTTATACAGCACCTTATAATATTCAGGTAAAATTCTTGAAGTAAAGGTAACTAGTGGTTTTTCTTCAAGTTAATGTTGAGTTAACTAACTTAACTTACAAAACCCCAAGCTCTTAATAAAGTTAGAATAAAAACTTACATAAGATAATTCTTTTTACATCTACATTAAATTATATATTTTTGTAACTCATATTATAAAGCTGAAGAGTTTGTTTATTTGTTTGTGTGTTTGTTTAAAATGCTCAGGAACTACTGGTTCGAATTGAAAAATTATTTTTGTGTTGGATAGATCATTTATCGAGGAAGGCTATAGGCTATATAACATCATGCTGCAACCAATGGGAGCAAAGCATCAGTGAAAATTGTTGGTAAAACGGGGTTAATTGTAAAACTTCAGGCGTACAATGTCGCGGGCAACAGATCGTACTCTTAGCATATTTTATTTTAATTTTTAGGGTTCCGTACCCAAAGGGTAAAAACGGAAACCCTATTACTGAGACTTCGCTGTCCGTCCGTCCGTCCGTCCGTCCGTCCGTCCGTCCGTCCGTCCGTCCGTCCGTCCGTCTGTCACCAGGCTGTATCTCAAGAACGGTGATAGCTAGAGAGTTGAAATTTTCACAGATGATGTATTTCTATTGCCGCTATAACAACAAATACTAAAAATAAAATAAAATAAATATTTAAGGGGGGCTCCCATACAAAAAACTGATTTTTTTTACCGTTTCTTGCTCGATACTAATAACGTTGCCTTATGTTGCATAGATAATGGTACGGAACCCTTCGTGCGCGAGTCCGACTCGCACTTGACCAATTTTTTAATCTATTGCATAGCTTCTATCGCAAGCCTTGAGCGTGGAGACTAAATGCACAAAATTCGAAATTTAAAATCCGTAACAAAGATAGCGTAACTAAAAAATATTACACACGCTACTACACGGCGCTACTGTAGTAACGCCGTTTCGCTGTTCGCGCTGGTGGCTCATGTCAGTTTTGGCGTTAGTTTTTATTTTATTGACATTTGATTGACAATCGCTATTTTATCATTTTTTCTTAATTAGTTTCATTTTTCATGTGTAATAAAATGGAGTGTTTCTTGGATAACGTAAGTAATTCTTCTTTCATATAAATACTTGAATGCGAGGAATATATTATTATTATAACAAAGAAATTAATTTACTTTTATGAAATTTTATGAAGAATTTCATAAAAACTTTTTAATTAAACCGTTCAACAAATGGGTTCCATTACGCCATTTTTATCGTGGCTGACTTGATTTCCTTTAAAAATCGGTTCCAGACATTACTCTATTTAATTCGACGGTACTCGTGGTCTAGTGGTACATGTAACGGCTTGCTTGCCATTCACGTGGTCGCGGGTTCGATTCCCACACAGTATCTGGTCCCCATAACACAAACATAGTAATATAGCTTACTTTAGGGCCAGAGAACGTTGTGTGAAATGTGCATAAATTTTTAAAATATCGTAATCACAAACTTGCTTTAGGTAAGAACAGAGTACATAGCTCTTAGAAAACCATATTTATAACTATAATATTAAAAAATTATTTAAGTTTATTCCAATATTTTTTTAACTAACTGAAATAGCCAATTATTTCAAAGCATTGTGATTCTGAAAAGCTGTCAACAATAAATATTTCTTGAATGCAATTCGAAGACCATTATAATATGTACCTATATTTGAAACACGTTTTATAAAGGTTTAAAAAGGCATTTTCAAGACAGCTAGACAACCAATTAACTCCTCAGCCTTAGCCTTATTCTTTGTATCAATTGAAATGACATGAATTTATGTTAAATCTATTTTTTAACAATTAAAACCACAATTCTTAATCCCACTTATTTGAACGGGAACTGATATCGCTGCAGTTTAAGACATAGCGCACTTAAGTGCAGGTGAGACCATCTCTAATGTCATAGTCTATATTTATTGTGATATGCAACCCGTTTAATCTCTACGACGCTATACACGATTTGATTCATGTTTAAAATCTGTGTTTGATATATATTTCTTTAAAATATTTTCTTTAATATTTACGATGGTGAAGCAGTAGGACATATTCCGATAATAATAATAACGGTCAGAACTTGTACTTGGTCGGTTATTAATATTTTTGGTTTTAAGGGTTCTCTCCCAAAAGGTAAAATGGGACTTAATTATTGAGACTGCCCTTATTAATAATTTCCAAACAGTCCATCCTGAGCTAAGCTCGATCAACCAGGTGTCAAGTTACAAAGTCTGCAACTCCTGTTATGTTATATCTGTAAAGGCTATGGTAACTTCATACCATTAGAACGTAAGTTTGTTTGCCAACTCAGATGAGTAAATCGGTCAAGTACAAATCAGACTCGCTCTAGATGCGTTCCGTATCATTATTAGCATACTATTATAGTCATACAGACCTAAAATAACACCACATAACGGGATAAGGGCAGGAGAATAATGATGATTAACAGCTTGTTGTAGCGTGAACTGGTCAAACCGTAAAATTTTCATCTCTCTAGCTATCACAGTTCCAAAGATGCAGCCTAGTGATAGACGGACAACGAAGTCTCCGTAATAGGGCAGTGTAAAATACTGTTAACTTTTGGTGCCCTAAAAATAGTAAAATTTGATTTGATGCGTCGCGCCTGTCCATACGCCTGTTCAAAGTAAAATACAAAATAAAAACAAAAAATATTAAATGCTTATGTTAAAATCTAAACACGTGTCCTTGACATTAATTTGATGTTCATACATTTAAGTAGAAATTTAATAATAAATTATAAAGGGTATATAATGAACTCACAAAAATTAACAATGCGTCTTAAAGTTGTGACAAGTACCTAATCCAAACATCCAAAACAATGACAAGCGTGCCGTGACAAGAATTCCAACGACCGAAGAGTTGTTCTAAATGTTTTACTTTTAGGATTAACCTATATTAACTTGATATATGACAGGCATTGTTTCTAATTCTATATAATATTTGTTTTTGCCCGCAAATTCGTATGTCTAGGCATTTAACATACTACTTAAGTAGCTTATACAGTTCTCGGAGACTTTAGCTTCTGATTAGTGAAACATTCTTAAGATCCAAGCACTACTTTCGGAGATTACTTTCGACTTACATATTACATACACACTTTGTCTGTTTATTAAAAGTAATAGATTTTAGCTAAATATTTACAAGCATCTTTACAATTTAACTACTTCAGCTAAAAGCGATATCGTTACTTTCTTCTCCATAGATAGATTTAACTTTGGCTCGAAGAATATAATTTTTCATTCGCAAACTTTAAACCGATTTTGATGAAATATCCTAATAAACGATGTATACAAGCAGAGATATACCAGATGGTGGGTTAATGTTGAAAATAAGTAACTTTATCTTAGCTAAATCGTTCTTCATAGAAAAATTACTTTTCATATGACGTATCCTGTATCATAGACACACATAAATACCTTTTTATGCACACATAGATGTCAGTGGCTTTTCAAGCTGACTGAGTGATGTAGCCATGGACTATACATCTGGTAAATCTATGATTATAAGATTAGCATGCAGATGAAAAACTCTCTCGGCCAAATCGGTCTAAAGTGGTAATTGAAATTGCAATTCAGAAATAGTTGATTCAATTTTGAAAACCTTTGGCGCATGTAATGAAAATCTAAATAATTGTATATAGAAGAAACAGCTGCGTCTATATTTTACTATCCATTATTTCGAATTCGATAAAGGCGTCAGCCTGAATTGTCGTTACCCTTTAATTTGGCTATACCGTCAGAGAGGACGTATTGTCACAAATTTATGCACCGCAAGCTTTGTTGTCTATTCCGTAGTTAGTTTAAGCTAGATTTATAGAACAACTAGATTTCTCTAAAAGTTTGGATACTTGGCAAAATTGGATGAAATCTAACAAAAAGTTTTGTATAAAGCTTTTTATTTTTACGTACGTGTGGAACTTGGCAAATTCTCCCCGTTCATGGAACCTTTTTCGCTAATTCTTCGCTTCTATACGTCACAACTTGATGTTCTAAAGCCTATAGGCTTCCTCGATAAATATGCTATCCAACACTGAAAGAATTTTTCAAATCAGACCAGCAATTCTTGAGATTAGCGCATTCAAACAAACATTAAGTATAGATTATCTTCTCTATTACTTTAAGAACTTAACCGTACTAAGTGTAATTTGTTTCATTTCATTACATCAGTTTTCTGATAAAAATCTTTCTGTATCTTCAATAATTGAAATAAATATTTTCCGTTGTAACAGATACAAAGAAATTCCGTAGGAATCCCGGCGTGTTGCCAACGTTTCAATAATATTTTAGTCGCTTCAATACAATAGCACAAAAAGGTTCACCCAAGTTCACTGATCTTGAAGCAATAAAATATGAATATTATTGGACATGGCGACATTTGATATGTCACATCAAATATTGAAATATAACTATGGTGAAATTTGTGTTATGATATCAATCACATTGCAATTCCGGGTCACTTGTTGTATTTTTATGAAACATGCTTTGTTTTATTTATTACTAGCTGCCTGCAACTTCGTACGCATGAAACATATAAACTATATGAACTGACAATAAAAAATTTACAATAAAAATTATAACTATTTAAAAAACCACATCAAAATCCGAAGCGTATTTTCGAAGATATAACACATAAGGACCAAGATAACGACTTTCTTGATGCTCATGTTTTATTTCTACCAATTTATTTAGATTCCGTACGAAGGGAACCATATTACTGAGGCTCCATATCCGTTCGGTTATCCAGTCGTCAACATCACACCAGGTTGCATCTCATCAACGGTGATAGCTAGGGAGGGATGATTTATTTCTGTTGCAACAGAGACTTTCACATTAAAGTTAAATTGCCTCCAAAAAAAGAATCTTTTGGTTATTACTCTTAAACTCATAACAAATAGCTTCGAATTAAATGTGAATATAATAATATAATTAAACATACCTATGCTCATAATATAGCGTAGACACGACTTAATAGTTTGATGCAATTATTAGCCCCGCCGCACATGCCCACACTCGCACTCGTTCACGACACTGCGCCAATGTCGCATTGACATTGGTGGACACGTGTGTGTCCGCAATTGCTTTCACGAGTCGTACATCAGTCAGTGTCTCTACCATTCGTAGACGAAAACGAAGCAAGATGGACGCGATTGATTTAAGTTCGGAATCCGATAGTGATAACGAGTTTTTAAATAGATTATTATTAAAAAGGAAAATATCCGTTTCCAAATAGAATCCTTTAATTTTGTATTCATAATAATCAGGATGTTTTACGTCGTATAAACATTTTTCGCTTCGAACAGCTTCAATGAGTTCCTCCATTTTGCAAACACTCGCGCCACTGCCACTCGAAAACAATGTCTCGGTCTAGTCCAGTCGTGGGAGCCAAAAAAAGATAGGTGCATGGATGTGGCTTGATGTACAGAACTTTTTTTTTCTAATTGGTCCGAAAAAATGTACAGCATCCGAAAATCAACCTGCTGCGTGGGGAAAATAATGGGAAGTTTGTTTAAATAAACGGAAACTGCAAAATGACTGATTTTGACTTGAAAAATCCAACAAAAAAAAAAAAAAGGTTGAAAAAAAAAAATAAAAAAAAAAACAGGCTTGCTTTTAGTTACAACGGATTTTTCAAGTCAATATCAGTCATTTTGCAGTTTCCGTTTATTTAAACAAACTTCCCATTATTTTCCCCACGCAGCAGGTTGATTTTCGGATTCTGTACATATTTTCGGACTAATTAGAAAAAAAAAATTCTGTACATCAAGCCACATCCATGTCATTATCTCCCACGACTGGACTAGTCACCTAGCCGACACGCGCGTACACGCTCATGTACGCGCCTGCGTCGACACGTGAGAGCAAATGCGGAGTTTGGTACTGCGCCAGTGTGACCAGATTAAATTTTACGAAAATACCGAGGCACCTCATAAAAATACTGAAAAATACCGACTTACATAGGACAGATATACCAATAAAAATACTGATTTTCTTAACACGTTTTATTTATTCATACTCACAATAAATGTTAGAGTTATATTTTAACATCCTTTTCGAAGGATTAAAATTTACACAACCTCCTTCATCCTTAACACCTTGCTTTGTTTTTAAAATAGCTGACACATTTTTGTTTATAAACCTGTTTCTTTGGTCCGTTTTTATTAAATTTATCTGTGAAAATATGCGCTCGCATGCAGCATTCGACACCAGTATACATAGAAGAGATTTACTAAAACTAGTTATATTTTTGTATTTTAACATGCCATCACTGTTAGAAATTTTCCCAACTTCCACCCAAAATTGTTCACACGAGATGGGTGAGCCACGAGTGCTGGAAGATTGTAACAAATCACTTACTTCGCGATCAAACTTTAGGGTTCTATATTCTTCGTCAATTAACTGCATTTGTTCTGGCTGTACTTCGCATGGGAAAGTTTCTATCACATTTCGTAAACTGCGAAATTCTTTATGCACGGCAGTGTGTGGGTCAAGAAATTTCAGTTCTCGAAAAACTGGATTTTCAAAAGGCAAACGTGATTTCAATTGCGTGCTCAACTCAATTAAAAATTATTGGCACCTTCTGAAAAACTCAGCAATCTGTTCTTTCATGTTTACATTGTCCCTGTGTTTGATTAATTCTTGGCCTACTTGAATACCTAAGTACATATCTTTCAATGGCAAATAATTTACATTAGACTTTGGGTCTAACGTAAATACATTGTCCGTACGTTTGATGTAATTAGCTTTCATGAAGCAACCCAAAATCGACAAGTACATACTAGATGCATCATCATACAGTCTATCAATGCACGGATAATCGCCTTGAAAAATTATGTTAAATTTGTTTACAATCGGCAAAATGTAGTCCAAAAAGTAAAAGTACAATTTGTTTATATCAGTGGTAAAAGAATTAAATAAAAATTCTGATGACATATTGCGATCACTCAAGTATTGGTCTTGAAAGAACAATTGCAATGCCCTCCACTGCTCCATTATTCTACTAATACAGGCATGAAGTGAAAGCCACCTTATGTCGTAATGAAGCAAAATTCTGTGATTTTCAGTGTCTGTGAAATTTTGGAACTCAGCAAATTCTCTTTGACGCTTGCTGCTTTGAGAAAAATATCCATATACTTCTTTTACTATTTGTTCTAAATTTCTAGGCTGTATTTTACAGGCGTGGCTAACACTTAATGCTGCAGAGTGACAAACACATTTTATGAAAAAGCACTTTGGGTTTACTTCTTTAATTTTTGCAACAATGCCAGAATGTTGACCAAACATCACATTCGTAGTATCAGCAGCGAATCCTAATACGTATTTTATTTCTAAACCTAATTCGGATAATTTTGATGACAACGAATTAAATAAATGACCTGCGGTTTCACCACTTAATTCAACTAAATCAAGGAATTTGGTTTGTACAGTACATTTAGTTTCAGAGAAGTATTTAACTACTATTGCCAATACTTTGACTGTTGCAACATCTGTACTCTCATCGATTATAATTGAATATACTGGTTTACCTGAAGGAGATGCAGTACCAAGTATGTCTTAAATCATATCTTTTTCGAAATTGGGTCCTAAAACATTATAAGTTATAGCGGCTGCTTTGGTTCTCTTGCAGGAAAATTCTTTCGCAATATCGGAATCGGTAAAATACTTCACTAGAACATCACTAAGATGGTCCATGGCTCTAAATGAGATGTTGTGTTCCGACAGAAAACTGCATAAACGCAGCTCAGCTTGCATGTGCATGCTGTTTTATAGACGCTAATCTACTTTGCAGTTTCGCATTGCATGCTTTTCAAAATGCGGTGAATTCGTCATCTTTATAACGTGAAAGCCACGAAGAAAATTCCGGAATTTGTTCCCACTTAGCTAAATAACTTTGCTGAAAACTAGACATGCTGTCCGGATGAATGCAACTAAGTAAATAAAAACAACAATAATCGCGTTCTATTTATATGATGACAAAAACATCACCTATTTTGGGGAAATTCCCGAATTATCGAAAGAAAGTCCTCAAAGATTAAGTCGAATGCAGAAGAGACCATCATTTCACTTGAACCGTATTAAACGATTTGATACTAGTAATAAAGTATCTTTTAAGTTTAACTACTACCTATTTATGCAATTGAAAACTTAAAAACTAGACGTTGTTTTAAAAATTATAGATAAACTAGCGGCCCGTCCCAAATTCGTCTGGGTAGACTGATATTCATGAAACACAACGAATTTGAATGTATGCAATCTGGAAATTACGCTCTATCTAATAGTGCAAACCGCATTAAAATCGGTCCAGCAGCTGTAAAGTTTTAGGCGAACATACATTCTGCAAGTCTGATTAATACTATGTATTGATTGATAATTGTATATGTAGTATTACAATACTACAACGCCGGCACTGGCCGTCTTTCTTGTCATATCTGTAACTTACTCATCTTTGCTCATAGATAACATGTATAAGTATAAACGAAATCCGGGAAAGTCCCCAATGTTCGCGTTTCGGGGAATTCCGCAAACATTGTCGCAAAGACGATCACTCACTACGGTGCTGCCATAACTTCAACCAAAATATACCCAAAAATACTGACTGCCAGCAATATACCTGAAAATATACTGATGTTCGGAAAAATCGCTGAAATATACTGAAAAAGTATTAAAATACTGAATCTGGTCACACTGTACTGCGCCATAGGTTTTAAATACTGACACTCGCACGCGGCTCATGACGGCCAATGCGAGTGTGGGCATGTGCGGCGGGGCTTATATTTCGGTTTTTGTTTAGTTGGAAAGTCAAAGGCACCATTTATATTTAAAGGTGATGAAGTAAACGTAGCTTAGATAAAACCGTTTAAACCATTTATTCATGGTATTAATAATATAACTGTCAAGAAAGGTAGAATTAACAGACATTAACTTAAACTGTCCCTCAAGATTCAACTGGCTTTTGACTTTTAATTCGTATCAAATTATAATCATTCCTTTTAATTATTACTATATAGTTTAGTTTATTTATATATTACACTGTACATTGTTTCTTTTTTTTATTTTATTTATTTTATTTTATACATTTATATTATTTATTTCTTTTTAGCCCATTATTGCCTCACTATTGGGCATGGATCTCCACTGTTTCTGGAGGGTATTTAGTCCACAAAGCAATGTTGACCAGGCGTTTTGACATACGGATATGCTTCAAATCCTTCGTCTTTCAAAAAATATATATACTGTCTATAATATCCATTCCCTCCAGCCCATTTACGTCCCACTGTTGGGCACGGGCCTCCTCCACTTTGGGAGGGATTATGGTCTACGGTGCCGCGCTGACCAGGCGTGTTGGCACAGGGTTTATTTTCAAGTTTTCCGTCTCTCACAGAGGATGTTGCTGTGTACACTGTTGTGCACAGTAGCTGACTTGTACAGCACCCTTGGGAGGAGATGGGGTGGTGACTTTTGTATTCTTACTCCGTCACCACACGGAGAAATAATATCCATTAAATAGCTTTTATAGCACCATTAGGATGAAATGGGATGGTGACTTGTATTCTTTTGCTATATGGACGCTAAATGGTTTTTAGATACCAATTCTTGCCGACCTGCCAAAAGGCAGATTCATACTGATATTTGGGAACTAAAGAATTACCCATTCAGCAACCAAGAATCTTTGCTCAATATTATAGATATGGAACCCACAAAATATCCTTCTCTTCACACGTAGCTGACATTTTATGACTTAGAAAAATCTTCCCAAATTTTCAAATCTTCCCAAATATTTATATAAAGTTTTTATAAGTTTTTTCAAATGTACAATCAAATATACCAGAAAAAAGCGTACATATTTTTTTTTACTTTTGTAAAGAAAAATCAAACGACTTGCGAGTTATCGGCAAAATTTACCATTCCTTTGAAAGTGGGTGCAAAAGTAAAAGTAATATCTTATTTCCAAGTTCCTTTAATCAGCTGAATCTTAATCACCTCTCAGGTACTTTCAGCACGTCGGGGGACAAAGTATAGGGAAGATAAGTGAAAGCTTTTATTTAAGTACGGTGCCAAGTGGCGTTTCGATTGGCTATTCCCAAATGGCATTATTTATTTGAAATTTTTGGCTCCTTTTAAGTATAGATCAAGTCAGTACAGGTCAAGTGTATTTTTTATTAGAATCTAATTTACATTTCAAAGCACATTTCGAATAAAAGATACTAAATAATGTAGGGTGGAACAACAGTATAGTCAATTGTCAATTACATCGGAAGATAATTTTAACACTTATGAATCTCAATAAACTTAAATAACCGTATTTTCATCACTCCGACCCCAAATAATACCAAATAATGGGATAAGGGGAGGAGAAAGATAAGTATTGGTCGTTATATCATCAACTGATACACACATACTGTGAAGTTTTCTTTCTGTACCTATCACCGTTTCGGATAACGGAACCCCAAATAAGGGGATCCGTTCACCGTTCCAGCGATACAACTTGGTGACAGAAAGAGCGAATAGCGAAGCCGAACTCTTAAAAAGTAGTAATCTATATTTGATTTATTTGATATGTCTTGCCTAGAGCAAAAATTTAATAAGTGAAATTATAAGTCAATGAGGCAATTTATAAAAAAAATACAATGTATGTAGGTACTAGTAGATTGTATTAGTTATTTTGAAACTCCAATAATGATGTTCCTATTATGATCATTTCATGTTCTTGTCAGCATTAACTTGTCATAACGTAATAAATAAATATGTAGCTATAAAGATAAAAATATTGCTACATTTGTTATAATAGGTATTGTATACAGTTGACGTTTTGTTATATTGCTGTAGTTTCTCTCTCCAGTCCATTAATGTCCCACTGTTGGACACGAGAGGACACGTTTAATTTTTTGAGGGTATAATGTGTCATTGTGGAGCCATTGTAACACAATTCATTTACCGGACTCAGGGCCCAGGCGTATTGGCAGAGATTATATTTTCGAGTTTTCTGTCTCTCACAGATTATTTTACTTATGTACTGTATCGCTTTGCTGGCTTTTACATAAAAGAAGAAAAGGGGCAGTGGCACTTGTATTCTTAATCCGTTACCACACGGAAAATGTATTATGTTACTTTACTCTCCACTTGTTTATTTCTTTTTATTTTTAAACTAGATGTTGCCCGCGACTCCATTCCCGTGAAATTCCCCGTTTCGCAACATTTTTCACTACTGCTTGGCTTCTGCTAGTCGTAACGTGATGTTATATGACCTAAAGCCTTCCTCTATAAATTCCCTATCTAACCTTGAAAGAATTTTTCAAATCGGCCAAGTGGTTCCTGAGATTAGGGCGTTCAAACAAACAAACAAACAAACTCTTCAGCTTTATAATATTAGTTTAGATACCTCTCCATGTGACCAGTATATACAATAGTAACTAAAGCGAGCATCGTCTGTTATTGAGTGGATAAAACTCGAAGCCGTGTATACATACCTACTTCGGTCTCAGTTTACGCAAACTATTGAATGTCGGAAACGATCGCAACGTATTTGTTTGTGATATCGATGGAGAGTTTGTTTTTAGTTTTTTTTACAAAGTCAGTTTGTTCTAAAACGAAACACGTGTTGTTTGGGTACAAACAAAATAATTGAAAACTCTGTGTGCTGTTAACAGAAAAGACTTTCTGGTTGTATTTGTGACTTTGACTATTTTTGTTTCCTGCTTGGCAGTAATGACGTACAAATTAAAAGTCGTTCTATGTAAGCTCTTCAGGTGTAATAGTTCAAAAACTAAAAAACATGTTTGAAAAACTTGAATATTTTTTTATTTATGGCATTGTCATCGGTCCTTAATATGTTTGCAAAATTTCAGATCAATCCGACTGCTGCAAGTGGGTGCAAATCACTTCCAAAGATTATATTACATATATTAATACATTAATAGATACATACCGCGGGGAACAGCTAGTTAATCCCTACTAATATTATAAATGAGAAAGTAACTCTGTCTGTCTGTCTGTTACGCTTTCCCGCTTAAACCTCTCAACCGATTTTGATGAAATTTGGCACAGACAATCTTTAGACCCTGAGAAAGAACATAGGCTACCATTTATTGCGAAAAAAAGGGATGAAAAATTTACTAAATTTCACGCGAACGGAGTCACGGGCAACAGCTAGTAATATATAGTTACCAACTGTTTCATAATAATGTCTAAGTAAATATTAAAATGAAAACTTTTCTCAATTAAGAAAGTTAGCAGATCATTATCTAAAAGGCAAAATTTGAATTCACCTTGTTTTTTCCGAATGAATAATTCGTAAGTAAAAAGTTAAGTTCATAAATATTACACTTAACTTTATTTTGTGTTTTTGGACGCGTATACACGTCTTTTTAAGTTACCTATACAGTGTTTAAACATTAATTATATTGACGACGAACGTGTCATTCCTTTTCAGTAAAATCTCTGGGCAATTTTTGAATAAAATATTGCCAGACTAAGTAGTCTGGCAATATTTTATTACGGTATCACAGTTTGATATGTAGATACATGGTATGGGGCATTATTTTTGTTATAAATATTCGAACGCAGTAAAATAAACCAAAAACAACGGACTACAAATTCTTTACTCTACCAAACGAAACTAATCTAATTCAAAAATATACTATGTTCTAATAAGACGATCCCAATTACTTGTTAACATAAGTAACACAATTAACCAAAATTTGGTGATTTACGCTAACATTATTTGCTTAATTCAATACAAATTACTCATGTTTGTAAATTACAGTAAAATCAGTCTCCATATATGCATAATAATAGCTGTTGCCCGCGATTTCGTACACGTGAAATTCAGAAGATTTTTTTCGCGTTTTCACTACATTTTTCACTAATTCTTCGCTATTATTAGTCGCAGCGTCATGTTACAGAGAGAGCCTATAGCCTTCCTCGATAAATGCGCTATAAGAATTTTTCAAATCTGACCAGCGGCTACTGTAGTTAAAGCGTTTAAACAAACAAACTCTTTAGCTTTATTATATTAGTATATATAGTATAGATGAAATACTGTATATTATAATGGTCTTATTCATAATGACTTATCGGAGGTTTAAAAGTTCGCTAAAATTATCAAAAATTGTTATTCATAATAGTCTTTTTACGATAAAATGTTTATTATCTCTCCGATAAAGTTATTGTTTAAACCTCCGATAAGTCATTATGAATAAGACCATAAATATGTATATAACAAACAAAGGTAACAGTAGATATCGTTACACATAAATTTCACTTATCTCGTACATTCTGAACAATTTGCTCGAATGCCTTCATTACCTGGGCTATAAAATATATATCTAATATTTGTAGGCAATTAGAAGATAATATTTATCTTTTGATATCTGTTAAACGGGTTTCGTAGTACGGTGATGTAGTTGGCTGCTGTTCACGAAGTCGCAGGTTCTGTTAGAATTATGCAGTTTCTAAACATAATAATCTGACACACACGTCACTTCTCTTTTCTTTTTTGGTCCTGCTTCTTAATTTATTTATTTATTTATTTATTTATTTATTTACACTTTATGCTTAAACTATGCAAAGGCGGACTTAATGCCTAAGGCATTTTCTACCAGTCAACCATAGGGTGGTGCAGAAAAAGGGAAGGTAGAAGTGTAACAAATAAAGCTAGATTATCAAAGATTATAGTTGTTAAAGACTTATTGACATAGATAAATCCTATAAAGAATACATTACATACACATACATAGAGATACACGTAAATCAATACAATTAAACAGATACATACATGTCATACATACATACACAGATATATACGCACATTACACATACCATAAATACATATAATACAGGTACTTAAATACAGATAGATAGTAGTATAGTAGCTTCATAGACTCAGATGTGGATGCAGCTAAACGTGAGGTTGTGTCGATATACGGAGATAGTGCTCACGTATCTTACGCTTAAACGCTTTACGGGAGGTGCACATCCTGATTTCCGGCCGAAGAGTATTCCAGAGAATAATATAAATTTACCTCTCTATATACTGCCCACAGGTGTCATAAGAAGTAACAGAGTCCACGTCGCATGACATCTGCTGACCCGAGGAGGGTTGACGTCAGGCAGGCGGCCGGTTGTAAAAATTAGCCGAAATCCAGTGCAAAATAGAGATATGTAAATTGTTCTGCGTCTTTCAAAGTTGTGAACTACTTTAACAACCTGCAATAATCTAGATAAGCTTCATAAATTTTTTTAATGAAAATAAGTATTTATAGACATTTCACACAACGTCTGCTAGTTCCAAAGTTAGCTCATTTGTTAGCTCATAAATTTCTTTTGTAACCTACTTTCTTATAAACATAGAAAACATCCAGACGCAGTACTAATATGTATAAAGATGCTCAAATCTTATATTGTCAAGTATAATAGTATAATATATATAATAGTATAATATATATATAGTCAGTAGTATGAAAAATAAATATGCCACCTGTAAAAATATATAAAATAAGCCGTTAACGTTATAAGAAAAATAAAGATATATCCGTAGAATGCCTCTCCATGGTTTAATTCAAATATATTCAAAAATCTCAGAAGAAACCTATTTCATATAATTTTAAAGCATATACTTCACATAGAAACAGAACAAATGAACAATATTTTCATATGATTGCCTATAAAAAGCATGAAAACTGCAAATTAATGCAGATTTCATAGCGAAATAAAGCGCTATAGAAAATTCGAGCGCCTGAAATCCGAGGGATAAGGCGAATATACACCAATGACATATTATAAATCGCTTAAATTGTTCAAGGTTTTAAATAAAATGTGAAATTCTATACAGTATACAGATTAGGTTTCTCCAAAAACAACAAATGTTTATGCAGTACGAAAAGTTAAAAATCTTACTTTTGACATTACAAAAAAGCAATATATGTGAATTACCTTGGTTGTCGGAATCTCCCAAAATTACAACCGATCTACACGTTGGTAGACAAACACCATAACCCCTTTAGTTTATGACACTATCACTAAGGATACCGGCAGAGTCGCGACTTAAACATTACGATAAGTCGCTACTAAAGAAGTCATCAAACAAGAACAAGAACAAGAAGCAATATATGTCTTAGTTATCAATAACTTTTTTAAATTGCAACGACAATTACTGATTAATTAAATAAATTTTGATAAAAAAAATTCCCAAGGTCTCAGAAAAAAGTCAAAACAGATCACTTTTGTAGCTTTCCTTTTATGTTAACGTAGTATTTATAATATGTACTTCTAGCTAATGCCCGCGATTTTACTCTTACTACTACTAGCTATTGAGCTCCCCCGCTCCCCAAACTTGCACCAAACCCTAACAAATTGCTACAGTATTAAAACCTCAACAAATGACATATAAATCTTCCTCTAATTTATTGTTATATTTTCCACTTTATTTACTAAAAAAAAATATGCTTATAGAGGGACATACAGAAATAACAACTTTGATTTATATTAAGTAGAGGTTAGGTACCTATTGATTTCAACTGTCAAGCTTAACTCCGTTCGTGCATTTAGAGACGAGTTTCTACTTCAAACTGAAAGTTCTACTAGAGACGTGTGTTGACTGAAACAAGTGAGAATCCACGCTTAACTTTGAAGCTCATTTATTGAACTTAGGAAAATTCATTAAGTCTGACATACAGCAATTAACAAGACATTTAAAGGCGAACTACGCATGTCTTTGTCTTGAAACTAATCTATTCTAGACGTTTGATATGCGATCACTGTAGTGTATTATTTCAGTTTTATTAAAAAGCGTTTTTTTATATGACAGCCCTCGTGATCTAGTAGGTCATTTAACGGACTGCAGACTAACAGACTTCGTAAAAAAATAAATTAAATAAAATACTCTTTATTGCACACCCTATCAAGTTACAGAACTTACTTACTAGACTTAATAATAGGTACAAAGTGCGGTCTTATCGCCAGCTGCGATCTCTTCCAGACAACCTTAGAATGGACTTGACTGAGACTGAATAGGTAACTTGTGGTGTACTAATATTATGCTAAATATATGCCAAAAATAAGTGAAAGTACATTATATGATAATTATAATTGTCAGATAAATCTTTGTACTGCGTCTGGGTGTTTTCAATGTATTATAAGTATGTGTTTACAAAAGGAAAGTAGTTTATGTAGTACATCCGTATTCTGGTACCCACAACACAAGCATATAAACTTAGCCTGGACCAGAGGACGTTGTATGAAATGTCCATGAATATTTATTTATTTGTATTGGCCGTGTGTGTTGTTTTCAAATTTTAATAGGTATTAACTACATCCATCATTTCTCCGTCCCCTGCTGGCCATAGGCCTCCCCCATATACCGCCACAACGTGCGGCCCTGCGTAATCTGCATCCAGCGGCTTCTTGCTGATTTGACAATGTCGTCAGTCCACCACGGGGGCTGCCTGATATTGCGTCTTCCAGTACGCCGTCGCCACTACTACGGAAATTTTCCATTGCTTAATATCAGTTTTCTACTAATCCGGTAACTATCCGGAAAACTATGATAAGATAATTACTTAATTGACTAGTCTTTCTTTGCAAAGGAGGGAACTAGTTTTTCGGCTCCGCCAAAATCGATGTCGAAATATTCTTAATATATAAAGTTCAACAATGGAAACCCGAAGTAGAATTTATCGCATTAAATACTAAGCTTATAATGCTTGTATAAGTATAACACACAATTTAGTTATTTTGAGATAGGCACGTATACTAATTCAAATCTTTAATATTTTATAACAGTGATTTGTAAAAATCACTGTTATAAAATATATATACAATTAGTTAGTAGGTAACAGAAAACATTGATATGTTTCGCAGAAAAAATAATTTCGTTATTATAACATAATTACAGGGCTACCCTCGCAAAGGTGAAAAATATTTATCCAATATCATAATAAAGTTATATTTTATCATCTAAATATTATTAGGTTTAATGTACCATTTATTTAAAAAATACCTTTGCTTCGTTTATTTCTCAGAACACCCTTAATAGATTCCACAAGCAAGGCAATCAACGCACACCGAACATATGCGGCTATGCCCTAATGAGAATAAGTATGGAAACTAGACGTATGGGAAATCTTCGTACGATTTTTTTATATTTTGGCTTGGCAAATGAATACTCTCCACCAGCAATGGTATTCAGTAAGAAAAAGTTAAGTGAATTTTCGGTGAATCTTGATCACGTGACAGCGCTCCTCTATTTTTATTGGAGGAGCTCTGTCACGTGATCAAGATTTACCGAAAATTTACTTCACTTTTTCTTACTGAATACCACTGCTGATGTTAAGTGAATGTGCAATACAAACGTGAAGGCGGCTAGTACGTTGTCAGAGCACTAGCCGGCTCACAATATGCCTCTTCACGCATCGCTTGCAAGACCCCATGTTGTAGGAGCAAAGAAACACGTGTGCAGTGGAAGCGAGTTCCATTTCTTCTAAGTGTTGCAAAGAAAGGAGTTACCAAACTTTTGAGTATGAGATGAAAATGCATTACTCCATACCCCGTAACCCACGCCTTCCTCCTTGTCGTCGTTAGCAAAAATGTCGTAATGCGATATCTATTAGAGCTCATCTGTGGTTTATTCAAAATGCTATTCTTGAAACATCATTATAATAACGGTTATTGTTTATACTCTTATCATAAGCTAAGTAAAAGCGAATATTAATGTTAAAGTGGTGAATAAATATTAATGTCTGTGTTGTACCTTTAAAAGCTTTTTGCAAAAAAATATAACATCAGTACTTTGATATTTTAGGCCGAGAGACGGAAAACTTAAAACTACACCTATTGCCAACATGTGTGGTCAGGGCTTACAGTATAAAGCAACAGGAGCGCTATAGCCTAATTTCATTGGGTACACCCTGAGATTTCAGCAAGGGTCGCCTTATAACCCCTCAACTGGCACGCGTCCCGATTCGGTAAATACGTCAATATACATAAATACACATACAATTACATAGAAGCATAAGCGTAGATGATAGGCGAATAGGTGTAGCAATACAATTAGTAAAGTTATAGTGATAGGTAATGCTCCTTTACATGTTTTTTAAATGTTGCCGCGGATTAAGCACCCCGTACGGATTCCGGCAGCGCCTTCCATAAACGAGCAGCCTCAACAGCAAAGAATTTACCGTGAAACTTCGTAGAGTGCGCTGGTATAACTAATATTCGATTTTCCGATGATCTAAGATTTTTATTATGAGTTTCATGGAGAAACTCAAAACGATTTTTAAGATATAAGGGAGAAGATGGGTTACAAAGGAAAGTTTTTTTTATTATAAAGTAGAGTGAGAATGTGAGTATTCCATCGAAGGCGAATGGGCAGCCACTTGAGCGTAGCGCGGAAATCAGAAACTGTGATCATACTTACGCAATCCGTAAATAAATCTAATACAGAAGTTTTGAATGCAAGTTGGTCCTCGTTGAGATCAAGATAGCTGGCGTCGGCATAGTCAAGAATAGGAAGAAGAATAGTTTGTGCAAGTGCAAGATTTCGTGTATATTTCTAATTTTACGCGTATGAAGCTGCAGGTGACACCTAGTTATTATTATTATAAGATGAAAGCAGGACATTAATTGTTTCCTAAAATATATATGTTACTAAAGATTTGTATAACTTACGTACGCAACTATAGTGACAAACAAAGTAAACCATAAAGTTCCAACACAAATAAAAGTTCTACACAAATACTGTAGCATATATCAATTGTAACATTGAATATAAATCAATTGGAACGTTTTATCTATCTTACTAAGTATTATAAGAATTATTAATTTAGGACAAAAGTTTTTCTAGTTCACGATTTCGTTGTTGGCTCATACGAATCACAAACTTATACAATCTTGGGCAGTGTACATGTTTCGTAATAAAATATAACAATATTATCTCCAACCACAGATTTACAAATTACGAGCATACGCGTTCAATCTTGAAGACACGTAACTTTAGCCTGGCTAAAACGTATTACAGGGTCTAAAAAAATATGGTATAATATATAATGTGACATTTGTTTTCGTAAACATCAAACGTCACTTTTACAAACAATAAAACATAAAAAAAGAATTAAAAAAAAAAATATTCAGTTGGGAAGAGAAGATCTGTCTATGGTTTAATGTAAATAAACCTTTGGCGTGTATCATAGAGACATACATAGATCGTATTCCACGCACACATAGATGTTTTATATATAACAACCGGGAAGTTGCTATTGTGGGAAAGCTACAATTCAGAGTAGCTCGTCGTGCGTCCATTCATCCACCTAAGACTTGCTTTTCTTTGTATGTTATTCAGGCTTTATAGTCTAAGATCCCACTGCAGGATTGCTACGTTCATCGAGTATTTGTTTCAAACCAAATTTTTATGTTTTTTTACAATTAGGAGAATATATATTTACTAGGTTGCCTATTAAAATTTGGCCGCAATTATTTTTAATGAAATTATTTTTAATTCGTTTTTGGTAAACCATTTCGTTCATTTGTTATTGAAATAAAATAACGTCTACATCACGGTAATTAATATGAAGATTCTAAAAAATCAGGGTTGCCGTTGCGGAGGTGGCCGCATCTCTTTGCAGCCAGGTGTAAACAGGTATGATTTCGATATATTTATACGTTCATAACGTATGTTTATTAATTATATGTCAAATTGAAGCTAATTTTTTTCTATTAATTATCATATATGGTTGCCTAATTAAATCTGGCCGCAAATAAGGGTTGCCGGTTAAAGCTGATAAATATTTATGTTAGAGTGAAAGAGAGTTAGCGCGTAACATCATTTGTCAGACGAGGACAACGATTGCCGCTGTGCGACGCTTTTAAGCCATTGCGCATGAGTCGAATGTTAGTGTTCTCTATCACCGGGGAGTAGGTGTTACGTTCAACCTGGGATTTTTAATGTGTTAGTTTGTGGAAGCGTATTAATTCTTCAGGCCAACACGAACGAACTTAAAATCTGCGTTTCACAGCGTTAACAAATTCATAATAGTACAAACTTACCCTGTTTTGTTCTTCAACAATGTCTTCACCGTGTCACCCTAGCTATTGCATAACTATCGATTAAAATATTGGCCAATATTAAAATAAATAATCAAGCTTACCTAGCTTATTCAACAACACAACACGGGTAGACCACGGGCTCCTGATGACATCAATCGTCCCAATACAATTACACCATCACAATTATAGTTCAATTTCAAAATAGTTCAATTTACATTAAATAGCATTAAATATAGACACACAAATCGTATTAAGTATGGAGACACAAAATTCACTAGTTTTTATAACACATTTATGTCCAACAATTTGGCGAAGATTACATTTCGCGGTGACATTTCAAGGTTTTGTTTTCAATTGTAATTATCGATTCACACAACAAGGATAATTAGTTTTATCAACAATTAATTCTAGTGACAATTTTAACTCGCAAAAAACAGTTGCAAGGAAAACGCTTCAAATCGCATTCAAATCGCGACGTAATTTGCAAACAAGATGTGTTTTGCGACTGACAACGCGCGCTCGGTAACCGTGTCGCGCGCGCGCCGGCAACGAGCCACCAGGACAGATGCACCGGTCAGTTCTCAACGTCATCGATAGTGACGTTATCAATAGTTAGAGATGCCCGTGCGCAGACAAAATATGATAAGTTAATCGTTTGGTACATAACATCTACCCGCCTCGGCCAGGACTACCTGGCCGCTAATTCACTGGCAGTCGCGACAAGGTTGATACAGCTCTCTTCAAAATTGAACCGTCCACCCGGACCTCAGCAAAACGGGGCACTCCATCTGCTCCAAAGACGAGGTTGAGAATGCGCCCCCTGCGCCAACACAGTGGCGGTGAGTTAGCGTCCTTAACCAGAACGAGGTCACCAACATGAGGTGGATCAGTCTTGTCAGTCCACTTAACGCGCTGCTGGAGAATGTGCAAATATTCTAAATTCCAACGTTTCCAAAAGCTCTGAGTGAGTTGTTGGACCAATTCAAACCGCGAGAGACGATTAGGTCTCACATCAACAAAGGGATATTCCGGCAGGGCGTTCAGTGGCTGCCCAATCAAAAAATGGCCCGGCGTGAGGGCTTCCAAGTCGTTAGGATCTGAAGAGATCGGGCACAACGGGCGTGAATTCAAAACGGCCTCGATTTTGCAAAACACAGTTGCGAGCTCTTCAAAGGTCAATACAGACTCGCCAATTACCCGTCGCAAATGTGTCTTAGCAACCTTTACTACGCTTTCAAATATTCCTCCCCAGTGGGGACATGACACGGGACTGAACCTCCAAGTTATTCTACGTGTAGCTAGTCTAGACGCAATTTCAGTCTCGTTAGCCGACAAAAAATCATACATCGCTTTTAAATAGTTGTTTGTGCCTTTGAAGTTGGTACCGCAATCCGACCGAATCAAGGACGGTAGTCCGCGTCGTGACACGAATCTATCTAACGTCGCAACAAATGCCTCTGTCGAGAGGGCTGAGACGAGTTCCAAATGTACCGCCTTGGTGGACAGACAGACAAAGACGCACAAATAAGCCTTGACAGTTTTACTGTTCCTGAGGGTCGAGGTCTTAACAAAAAAGGGGCCTGCAAAGTCCGTACCAACACCAGCAAAGGGCCTTATCTCAGTGACCCGATCCGAAGGAAGGTCACCCATGATAGGCTGCATGGTAGGGGCCTTGAGCCTATAGCAAGGCATACAACGAAAGACCACACTACGGATCGTCCGACGGGCCGATAAAATCCAAAATTCCCGTTGCAAAATGGCCAATAAGGCATTACAGCCGGCGTGGGAGTTCTTGATGTGACGATCAGTCACCAACAGGTTCACCAAGTGGCCACTCTTGGGCAATAAGAGGGGGTGACGAGATCCATAAGGGAGGTTTGCGTTCCTAAGACGCCCTCCGACACGCAAAAGACCCTCACTATCCAAAAAAGGGTTCAGCTTACAAATGGCTCCAGACAGCTTGGATTTGCCTTTCCTCAAGATGTCAATCTCGTCTTCAAAATGTGCCTCTTGCACAGAACGAACCCAGTGAAGAAGAGCATCTTGGAGCTCTTGTGGCGATAAGAAGGCCTCCAAACATTTGTTCTGTGGATGTCTACAATTTCTCATGAAGCGCTTGATCCAAGCGGTGACACTCAACAATTTGTCCAATGAACTGTAACGATTAAGTAAGAAATCGGGGTCGAACGGACGGTCCCGCCGCTCGAGCGCAAGCGTTCGCAACCCAGGCAGTGCGACAATGTCTAAGGCCGGAGTTCGCGGCCAATAAGATTCTGATCTGGTCAACCACTCAGGTCCCCACCACAGAGAGTGCTCAACTAAAAGGGGGGCTATACATCCCCGTGACGCACAATCAGCAGGGTTGACCTCGCCAGGCACATGCCTCCAAATCAACGGGGTCTCCGATTTCTGTATCTGAGAGACACGATTTGCTACAAACACCTCTAAGGTGTGAACTGACGTCTTCAGCCAACATAGCACAATTTGACTGTCAGTCCATGCATATATCGTGGAAACGTCAATTGACGTGCACAAGGTGGACATGACGTGATTCAAAAGGCGAACAAGAAGGGCCGCCCCTGACAACTCTAACTTAGGGATTGTCAAGGCAGTTCGAAGAGGCGCGACCTTGCTCTTCGCCATGACCAACAACACTTTCACCTGACCATCTATGGTCACGGTGCGCAAGTATACGGCTGCTGCGTACCCACGTTCCGAAGCGTCCGAGAAACCATGAAGGGACGCGGTGTGCTTCCCTGGCGGAAGCAGAGCACGGGGTAACGATATCCTATTGATGGCAGGCAATGAGGAAGCAAATAGGAGCCAGTCCTTCAAAACAGCTTCGCGAAGTGGCTCGTCCCATCCAAGACCTGCAGTCCAAAGTCTCTGCAGGAAGCATTTGGCCCAGAATATGACCGGGCATATCCAGCCATTGGGATCAAAGGTTCTCGCGACAGTCGACAGAACCAGTCGTTTCGTCCAAGTGTGATGCGAATCCAAATTGACATTAAATGTAAAGATGTCCTGGACTGGTCTGTACTGGATTCCAAGCACTGACATCATGGTAGGGTTGTCACGGTTCTCAAATAGGTGAGGATCCTGCTGGTGGTCGTCCGGTAGCCCGTCCAAGAGCGCAGGTAAGTTGGAGATCCATTTACGCAACTCATATCCTGCGGAGGCTAGAATGCCAATCAACTCGTCACGCAAGAGCAGGGCCTCTCTCTCCGTGGCCGCGCCAGTGCACACATCGTCAACATATAGGTCCTCCTTCAAAATGGCGGCTGCGCGAGGAAACGACATACGCTCTCGATCCGCGAGCTCCCAAAGCGAACGTATAGCCAAAAAGGGGCTAGACCTCAGCCCGTATGTGTTCGTGTTGAGCTCGTAGACAAGCATGGGATCTTGCTGGTTTTCTCGCCACAATATCAGCTGGTATCGGCGATCATCCGGGTGAATTACCGTTTGCCTGAACATCATCTTGATGTCAGCCACAAAAACAAATTGATGACGTCGAAACCGCGTGATGACGTCACAAAGGTCCTTCAGCAATTTGGGACCAGGATGCAGACACTGGTTCAATGACACTCCTGAAGTAGTCTGCGCAGAACCATCAAATACTGTGCGTAACTTACCACTGGATGGTTTTATTACAGCATGATGCGGGAGAAAGAAGTGCTCCGTCGAACGCCAATCCAATTTTGACACAGACATGTGTCCCAAATCCTCATACTCCCGCATGAAGTCAATATACTTTTCCTTGAGTAGTGGGTCCCTGCTCATACGGCGCTCCATCGCCAACAAACGCTTCTCTGCAATAGGCCGCGAGACGCCAAGTGGCGGACGTACGGCGAGAAATGGCAATCTTGTCATGATCCGGCCAGAACGGAGATAACTGGTGTTGGTCTTGTAGAACTGCTCACACTCTTCATGCTCCGGATCAGAGCGGGGAGCTTGTGGTGGCTCCTCCACTTCCCAGAATCTCTGCACGGCGTCAGAAAGGGCGGACCCCACCATCAAGGCCGTTCCAAGTTCGGCAGGGGGGGGAGTCCTCAATACAGGCCCCATCAGTGCGAACCCAAATATGGTCCGGAGGGCTACCAAGCCACCTGGCTGCAAAACACGATCCTTGCCGAGTAATATTTTACCCAAAACATCGGCACCAAGCAACAAATCGACCGTGCCAGGCAGGTCAAATTTAGGGTCAGCCAAATTCAAATCCGCGGTCAATTTTACCGCATCCGCAGACAAACGAACTTGCGGGTGATTGCCCAAGATATTCTCCATCACAATAGCCAACGATTCCAACGTCGGACGTGGAGAATTTGAGGGGGAGAACTCAAACCAAACGCGGCCCTCTACCGTGGCCACGGGGGCGTTCCCGACACCCCTTATTACATCTGAATATTTTTCAATAGTCTGGCCAGTCTGCCCTACCAACCAAGACGAGGCTATGCACCCCTGTGAGCCTGTGTCCAATATCGCTCGGACTACAACCGAGGCGCCCGTCCGTCCCCAGACCCTGACATGGGCCGTGGGCAAGAGGACGGTGTCAAAAGGGGGCGGTGCATAGCGGGGGCAGACGCCAACATCCTAATGCTGGCGTGGCGGCGACTGAGCGCCGTTGTCCCGAGACGGCAAATCAAAATGCGGGTAGTGCCTAAACTCGGCCTCCTCTCGGTGACGACTGCCACGAGCCATAGACGGCGGTTCGTAGCGCCTGGAGCGTCCGTACCGAGGGTTGCGCGTCTCCAAACGGGGACGTTGCGCCAGAGGGGGGGACGGTAGTGGTACCGGACGTGCGTCACGGTAATCGTGGTACACTACCGGAGGTGATCTCGCTTGATCACGTGGAAGCGGGGAGGGCGAGCGGGACACAAAGGTGCGGGATTGAACCCGGGGCCCGCTTTCATACCCGCCCGTGGGGCTGCGCGCCGAACCAACTCGGCGATCAACGGCAGCGCAGTTTGCGCGGCGTGGGGGTGATGAGCCGGACTCCAAGTTGCGGGACTGGTCCCGGTGTCCGCTGACATACCCGCCCGAAGGCGACCCCGCGTGGTCGCGACGGCCATTCGCGTTGGCGCACAGGATTTTCAAATGGTGCCCTCCGCAAATAGGACACGGGTGAGTGTCGGGGCAGGCGCGCTGGTAATGGTCCCCTAGACAGGAGAAACACCAGCCGCGGGCCTGGGCAATCCGCCTACGAGCGGCCACGTGCAGGACCGCGAAGTCTGGGCACCGCACCGTTTGGTGTCCCTGCGACTTGCAAAACCGGCAGTCCGGTGGCGCAGCTTGAGCGACAGCGAAGCGGGCGGCCGTACCTCCTCTTGGTGCAGGTTGGGCATTGCGCCGTTGGTTGGTGGGTCTGGGACGTGATGCTTCCACCGGCGTGTCGGCGACCATGACGTCACCCATGCGACACTCGTCCTCCAGGAACGTCAGGAGCTGGTCAAAGGTAGGGAGAGCAGATGCCTCATCCCTAGTGTGCCCCTGTTCAAAACGTGCCCTCAAAGACACCGGCAATCGCTTGAGCACAATACGCAACAGTAGGTAAGACCACTTGGCAACCGGCAGTCCTAAGCGGTTGAGCGAGTTGGTGGCTATTAGGAGGGGGTTCAGCAGCTCGGTCCTCAACTGGGCAGCATTGCTCACGACGGGAAGGTTCAAAATCTGGTCGACATGGGTATCTGCCAGACAGCGCTGGTTGTGATAGCGCTTGGTGAGCAACGCCCGCGCGATCCCATAGCTCCCGTCACATATTGGGAGGTGCTGTATTAAGCCCCTCGCCTCTCCATCAAGCACGGAGAGTAAATAGGCCAGTTTTTGAGACGGACCCAAATCGTCCCTCGAGTCCACAAGGCTCTCAAACAAACCAATAAACCCCATCCACGTGTCTAATCGACCATCAAAACGTGGAAGATCCAAATTGGGTAATCTGGTCAAAAGGCCCACGGGAGTCTTCAAGGGGGCCCGGTGAGCCGGTACTCCGGCGCGCGAGGCTAAAATCTCCCGCGCGCGCTGGGCGATGTCGTCGGCAAGGTCCATCATTTGGAGGTAGTCCTCGTGGACTTTGTCCCGTCGCTCCTGGGGAAACGACTCCAGGGGCACATCATCCAGATGCAAGATGAAGCGCTGGTAAAGCGCCTCCACCTCCTGAAGTCGTGTAGGGCATTTCTCATGCCTGTCCAACAATGCCTCGATTCGGTTCTCCCTTTTCACCAAGGCGGCAGCTGACGTGAACCATCTCAAATGAGTCGCAATCCCGGAATATGTCTCGCGGACAACATTATACGCGGCGGTAGACATCTTCAAAGCACAAACGGCACGAAACCAACAATCTTATAATAACAAAAAAAAACAAATATCTTTCACAAACAAACAATATTACAATAGCGAAAAACAAAATATCTTTCAATGAGACAAGCCGCTATTACTCCAAACAAATATCAAATCTTAAATATTTTAAATCAAACAAACAAACAATTCCTTGCCAATGTGCAATTAATTTAATACTTAAATTATTTATTTTAAGGTAACCAACAAAACAAACAAACGTATAAAATAAATGTTGTATTATACAAACGCACAACGCCACAATTCAACTATAACGTTGTTCAATACCAGACAATAATTAAATAATAATTTATATTAAATAATAACCTGAGCAACAACAAATACGATTAGCAATAGCACAAATAATTATCAAATCCTTTAAAATCTAATTGCCAATTCAAGTGCTCAAATTAATTATTCAAAACTATACCAACAATTTAGATTAAACAAACAAACAACTAAATTAATCAAATTAAATTAATTAAATTAATTAAATCAATTTTCACAAATAATGAGGGTATAGTTTGTTCAACATGGAACATTCGAGAAACGGAGTTTAAACCACGCTCTGGGTACCAAAATATGTTACGTTCAACCTGGGATTTTTAATGTGTTAGTTTGTGGAAGCGTATTAATTCTTCAGGCCAACACGAACGAACTTAAAATCTGCGTTTCACAGCGTTAACAAATTCATAATAGTACAAACTTACCCTGTTTTGTTCTTCAACAATGTCTTCACCGTGTCACCCTAGCTATTGCATAACTATCGATTAAAATATTGGCCAATATTAAAATAAATAATCAAGCTTACCTAGCTTATTCAACAACACAACACGGGTAGACCACGGGCTCCTGATGACATCAATCGTCCCAATACAATTACACCATCACAATTATAGTTCAATTTCAAAATAGTTCAATTTACATTAAATAGCATTAAATATAGACACACAAATCGTATTAAGTATGGAGACACAAAATTCACTAGTTTTTATAACACATTTATGTCCAACAATTTGGCGAAGATTACATTTCGCGGTGACATTTCAAGGTTTTGTTTTCAATTGTAATTATCGATTCACACAACAAGGATAATTAGTTTTATCAACAATTAATTCTAGTGACAATTTTAACTCGCAAAAAACAGTTGCAAGGAAAACGCTTCAAATCGCATTCAAATCGCGACGTAATTTGCAAACAAGATGTGTTTTGCGACTGACAACGCGCGCTCGGTAACCGTGTCGCGCGCGCGCCGGCAACGAGCCACCAGGACAGATGCACCGGTCAGTTCTCAACGTCATCGATAGTGACGTTATCAATAGTTAGAGATGCCCGTGCGCAGACAAAATATGATAAGTTAATCGTTTGGTACATAACAGTAGGTAATAGAGACGACTTATAATTTAATACTCCAAAAAATATGTAATTTTTTTCAAAATGACTAATTTAAAAATTGCAACAAATTATATTGATTTGATATATTGACGGTCTAATTAGCAATTTGTCTAACTCCTTATTTTTTAGAGGGTAATTTTTTTAACAGTTTGATGCAGCAATAACCCAATTACAAATTATTTAAATGATTCAAACTTAAATATTATCGTCAGTCTTTTGGGCACGTTACCCAATGACTGCGATGCGGGCAAATTTTTTGATACTTAATTTTAACCTCTTTTTCTTTTTTTTTTGTTTTGGTTTGTATTGTTGTTGTAATAATTTTATAAACTGTAAATAAATAAAAAAATAAATCCAAATAATCCGTGTGGTGACGGATCAAGAATACCAGTGTCACCACCCCATCTCCTCCCGGGTGCTGTAAAAGTCAGCTAAGGGATATTGTACACAGATAAAATCTTCTGTGAGAGACGGAAAACTCTAAAGTAAACCCTGTGTCACCACGCCTGGTCAGCGCGGGACAGTAGACTATAATCCCTCCCAAAGTGGAGGAGGCCCGTGCCCAACAGTGGGACGTAAATGGGCTGGAGAAGGAGGAAATAAATAAATAAAATATTTATTGTTATATTATTTATAATTATAAATAATATATATAAAATATTGATATAAAGAATGTTGTGATGATGTATTGATGTAAAGAATGTTTGTACGTAAAAACAAAGATCTTTTTAACACTATGGATGAAATAAAATTGTCTCTGATTGTGCTTATTGTTTACTGTTAATTTGTATGTGTTGAATAAATAAATAAATAAAATAAAATAAAATCTTACTCAAATCAAACTTGTCTTGGACTGCTTACCAAAATCAACAAAATATAATAGAAACTGTATTTTTATATGTATACTAATATTTAATAAGAAACCGAAAGATATAAAAACGTTAAAATTTTCATTATTTAGGACAAAATTGTATCAATGGCTGAGTAAAAACAACTTCTACAATATTAATGATTTCTTCAATTGCAAAAATCATTAAGTTATTGCATGCTATGATATTAGCTAAACATGTAAGTGCTTTAAATTTGTAACACCTCATTGTATACTATGTTTATGGCAACAAAATAAAATGAAATTATAAAAAAATAAAACGAAGGTGAAGTAATTTCTTAATTTTTGCAATTGACAAGCTATGCTTTTTACTTAATAAATCAAATTATGGCAATAAGCTCAGTTGGAAGAGCTTCGGAACGGTATTCCGAGGTCGTGGGTTCAAGTCCCGCTTGCGGCAATTCACTTTTTCCACCATAATTTGATTTATTAAGTAAAAATCCAAGGTGATTAAATAAGAAAAAAAAAAATTATTGCGAAAGTACTGTTGGAAAATTTTATTATATTTTATTCAAGTATTTAATCGTCTGTTACATATTAATTAAACATTTGAGCAAATTAAAAATTGTACTTTAATTAATATAATAATTTTTTGATGCACAAATAAAACAACAATGTAAATATATAAAACGATGTTTATTACAAACTCCAAAACAGCGTGATTTTTATGTTAGTATGAAAAGTTCAGTTGAGTACACTAACATTCGACGCATGCGCAATGGCTTAAAAGCGTCGCACAGCCGGCAATCGTTATCCTCGTCTGACAAATGATGTTACGCGCTAACTCTTTCACTCTACCTTAAATATTTATCATCTTTAACAGCTGGCAACCCTTATTTGCGGCCAGATTTAATTAGGCAACCATATATGATAATTAATTGAAAAAAATTAGCTTCAATTTGACATATAATTAATAAACATACGTTATGAACGCATAAATATATCGAAATCATACCTGTTTACACCTGGCTGCAAAGAGATGCGGCCACCTCGGCAACGGCAACCCTGATTTTTTAGAATCTTCATATTAATTACCGTGATGTAGACGTTATTTTATTTCAATAACAAATGAACGAAATGGTTTACCAAAAATGAATTAAAAATTATTTCATTAAAAATAATTGCGGCCAAATTTTAATAGGCAACCTAGTAAATATATATTCTCCTAATTGTAAATAAACATAAAAATTTGGTTTGAAACAAATACTCGATGAACGTAGCAATCCTGCAGTGGGATCTCGTACTATTAACTCTATTATATTTTCTGTCCCTAGAATACCTACACTAGTTAATGTTAAAAACTTTATCTGAGTATTTCGTTAACGTTTTTATAATTAATTAAGTTAAAAAGAAATTAACAAACACTGGTCAAGAACGAGTTGGACTCGTACACAAAAGGTTCCATACCATTATTATCATAATATATTCATCATATTCCCGCCCTCAAATAGCAGGATAACGATAAGATATTCAATATATGTAAACGATATATATTTAACCTATGTAATGATTGCTCAACGGCAATTTAGTTTAAAATAGGTTCGGAAACCAAAAGTAAATATTACAGATCACCTGCAACAGATTGAGCTTTTCGAGATATTTGTTATTGACTAAACATAGCAAGGCGCGTATTACGGGGTATGGAATAATGTATTTTCATTAGTCGTAGCAAAATCACACGCCGAGTTCTTATACATCCAGTTTCCTTATTTCGGAAGTTCCGCAACCCGTTCGCGCGACCAGCTCTGATTTTGTATTGAAAATGCTGGCGGATTCTTATATAAATTGTCACTGCTTTGTATAAGAAGTAGGCTTGCCAGCACGCAAAAATGACCGCAGAATTGTCACCACTCACGGCGCGACAGCGAAATGGAATGTTTTGCGATCCTACGCCGTTACTACGCCTCATATACCGTTTGTGGTGCCCCTTATTTTATGGGTCGCGCGCGCATATCAGTTGCATGTCACGACGTCTAGCGAATGCCACTGGTGTGCATTGATCACTTTCTGTGCGGAGTATTTTAAAGGTGATCAGTGGTAAATATGAATACTAGTTAATTTCAACTTTAGAATTTCATTAATTAAAACTCCGGGTGCTAAAATTGGCAGAGGCAAAATTTGGCACATTTATAGTTTACACCACAGAGTATATATAAGATTTATACGAAAGGGGAAGGCGGAGAGCTAATATATTGCATGAGCATGTGAATATTTTTTTTTATTTAGTCTATACTTGATGGGCCTTATGTCTAGTGGTTCGTGTAACGGATTGCCGTTCAAGAGGTCGCGGATTAGATTCCCACACTGTACGGAAGACTTTGTCGGTGAGTCCAACTCGTGCTTGCCCGGTTTTACATCCATTTAATTTTTTTTTGTTTTGTTGATTAATTGTGTCGACGTCTTGGTTTCAAGTGATTAATCTCGTTTGTGACTTGACTGATGTTTAAATTATTATTACTTTTGTTGTTATTATTAGGTCAAAAAAACATTGTTATTCTTTTGCAATTTCGCCATTCAACTTGTTAACAAGTAAAGTTAAAGTTACACTTGTAAACTAAAGTAGGAAGAGTCGATCTCAAAAAAATTTTACTAATGGAAAACTATAGTCTCATATAGTGCGATATATGCGATAGTATTATTATGTCTATTTGTAGTGATTTAAATTGAAAACAATAAAATGCATCTAATCATCTAGACACAATATTTCAACAAAATTATGTAGGTACCTGTCCAATTTTTTTCCTTACCACCCGTTCAGGATTTCAAATACCAGTGAGCAGATGAGTCACTGTACAATAAGTCATTCGTGGAACCATTTATTACTTCGCTAAAAAATTTTCACCCAATTTCAACTAAATTCTAAGAACTTTATAGAAATAGGTATGTATTTTACTGTACATATCCTATTTAACATCCCTTTATTATAAATTACTACTTAGAAAATCTGTTTATCAAAAAAGAAGTATTAAAAAAAATAATTACGAAGTGTTATTTTTTGGAACCCAATGAATTTAGAATTCAAGTGTCACTTTCTCATTTTTTTCCCTTTCCTAGGATGCCTAAGTAGTAAGATCCAACTAGGAAAGTCACATCAACTATAAAAGACAGAAAACTCGAAAGTCAGTGCGGTATAGAAGACCACAAACCTTCCTGAAGTCGAGGAGGATCCCTGTGCTTAACATTGGGCATTATCTGACCGAGAAGAAGATTTTTAGGAAAAGCTTTTAATTCACACTTAATTACTACAAAACCCAAGGAGAGGTGGCGGCAAATTGTGCAAAAAAAATCGTGTCCACTTCCACCAATGACACGGATGCCTCAGCGTGACCACGACCGCTCTGACGAGAGCGAGATGACTGAGAAGAAGAAGACTCCAAAACCAAAATAGTTATATACAAACTGGCACGTACATAAGTTAAGTGATCCCCTGAAGACCGCGTAGGCACAAGAATGTTAATTAAAATTCATGGTAGAGCCGATCAATCCCTTGAATATTAATACCATAAACAAGATGAATCTGTGGTTTCAATGAGCTTAACATATTAACCTTCAGTTCATTTGTAAACTTACTGACAACAAATTTCAATCGGTCCATATTTGAATGTACGGTCATTCAAATATGGACCGATTGAAATTTGTTGGAAATTTGGAACAATTTCTTATTTTGTAAACCTTTTCGACAACGTCCTCTGGACTTAAATTAAGCTTAATACTAGTGTGTATCTATAAAAAATACGAAATAACGGATATAATTAAATAAATCTTAAGGAAAGGACTCATTATCAATATAGTTTTAATTTGTATAATTACTATCTATTAATTAATAGTTTAAATATTGTATTCTTTAGTATTAAGTAACATGCCTGTAAACTGTGTGAGAGAAGAAAAATAAAGGTTTATTTATTTATTAGTATTTACAATATTATTATTTACAAAACATAAAATAGGGTTACAAAAAAATTTTAAATAAAAAAAAAAGAAAAGGCAAACTAAAGTATATTTTACGCATCAAAAAACTCCTCCGCATCGATGTCTATGGGCAACGTGCCCAGAAGGCTGGCCGTATTACCACGCTGGATAGCAATTACTATCCTTTGTGCCAAGTACAGACCAGCCTTCTGGTCACGTGTGCGGTCGACTAATTTTTTAGAAATCTCTCCGTAAAGAGATTTAGCACTCGGACCCCATGAACCCAGCGTCTCGACCCCAAACGGCTCAAAAACATAATCTCCAACAAGATTATGATATTTGCGCCGTTTGAGTGTCTCTGCTGCCGCAGCAGCAGCGCCAGCGCATACAGACGTGCTTGGAACATGAGATGGCGCGAGGGTATCGACGCAGGTGGCGTCCCATACCAAAGGCCGACCCACCTTCCAAGGCAACAATGACATACCATCCGGTCTCTTCCCGTCGTCGCGTACCAGACCATTGGGTTCAAGTACAGCTGGTACTTCAGCGGCGATAAGAGCACGACGAAGAATGTTATTAATACTGGCGTGATGCGATATGCGCCCGGCGCTTCTGCTGCAACTTAGGCCATGATGTCCGGGGCTGTCGACCGAATCACCACAATGGCATCGATGCGGAGAAATGCACGATGCTCCCAAACGGAGGCAAGTGGCAATACGGAAGGTCGTGTCATCCAACAAGGTACCTATGTTGGGTGACGGAAGTGCCCGTATCCATAACCCAGATATTCCCATCCTCCCACAGCCAGCAGGCGAGCGTGCTCCACAGCATTACCAGCAGAAGATAGTAGGTGATCTCTGATACTACTGCAGAGCGGCGCATCCCACTGGCTCTGGGAAAAGAGGTCTCTAGGCAAATCGGTGCTTGGACAAGTCATTTTCCAAGCGTTAATGGCATCGGTCTTATATTGCACTTCAGAATCGACCAGTGTAGATTCCAATATTTCCCTGGTCAATTCCTCAGTGCAATGGACCGATGACAAGAACGCCGGTAAACTAACGTCAGAAATTTTGCGAACACCGAGCCCACCCAGGCGGATAGGAAGTGCTGCCTGTAGGCTAGGCAGGCTCGGTCGTTCAAGGCCACATTTAAAACATGAGATAATGTGTTTTGTATAATTTTGTCAAGTTTTTGTAAAAGGTCTAAATGCTTATTTATTATTAATGTTAACTTTTATATAAATAAGTGTTGGTTTGACAGTAATAAAATTTTCTTTCTTTTTTATTTGCAGTTTTTATCTTTAATAACAAATAATTATCCTGTTTAGGAATCGAACCTACGAACGATCTCAAGTTGAATAACTAGAGTTACGATATATTGGCCGTCTAAAAATATTCATTGTAATATAGTTTTTAGTATTATTCGTTACTAGCTGTTGCCCGCGACTCCGTCCGCGTGAAATTTAGAAAACTTTTCATCCCTTTTTTCACAATAAAAGGTAGCCTATGTTTTTCTCGGGGTCTAAAGATTGTCTGTGCCAAATTTCATCAAAATCGGTTGAGAGGTTTAAGCGGAAAAGCGTAACAGACAGACAGAGTTACCTTCGCATTTATAATATTAGTAAGGATAGCATCAACATATATACATCATCAGCTGTGAAACATATCAACTGTTAAACTATCATCATTCTTGAGATATCTACTTAAAACTCAGTAACAGACAGACGAATATGTGGACAGATAGCGAAGGCTCAGTAATAGCATCAAAAAAGCACTTCTCTTCAGCTCATTTACGTGCCACTGTCGGGCACGGGCTTCCTCCACTTTGGAGGGATTATGGTATACCCTGCCGCGCTAACCAGTCGTGTTAGCACAGGGTTCATTTTCGAGTTTTCCGTCTCTCACAGAGGATGTTTTCTGTATGCAATATCCCTTAGCTGACTTTTACAGCACCTGAGCACCCTTGGGAGGAGATGGGGTGGTGACACTTGTATTCTTAATCCACACACGGAGGAGCAGCACTTAACAAGTAATAAATAAAGAAATACTTCATGTCACTCAATCTACAGAAAATTTATGTAGCAAGTGTGAAAGCGCCCACTGCTGGTATATATTGGAACTTGATTGACAGTTTAATTAATGTCTCAGGTCTACCTTTGATAGCTATCCGTTAAATGAACGCCGGTAATAGCTTTTACACTGTCTGGTTTATTTAATCTCCCTTCAATAAGACTTGAAAAGTAAAATTTGTAATCAACATTGGGGGCTTTCGTGTATTATAAGTATGTATTTACAAAAGAAAAGTAGTATATCATAATGTATATCCGTATTCTGGTACCCATAACACAAGCATATAAGCTTAGCTTGAGCCCAGAGGATGTTGTGTGAAATGAAATGTCCATGAATTTTTATTTAATTACTAGTATCGTATTTTATCTGCTGTATTAGTGTGTAGGAAGTGTAGAAAATTTATCGGCGAACACATGCCTGCCTTTCTTAAGACAAATCAACCCAAAAGACTAGTGTGGCGTGAAGCTCATTACATTTCTTTGACTTTGAATGAAAGTGTAACGCGCTGCGTAATTTTGTATCTTTGAGTATTTTATTAGTACGTTTTCACTACAAGTAGATGTAGACTCTATTCATTACTAGACTGTATGTTTTGAAAATTATTAATCTTTACTTATTAAAACAAAATCGTAATTCTTGTATGTATGTCCCTATGTGAGCTTTTATCTTCCAAACTACGCAACGGATTTTGATGCATTTTTAAAAAATTTAGAGTGGTTCTAGAGAGTGACTTTTTTGTATAATTTGTTAAGGTTTTGTGTAAATTGTGGGAAGGGAGGCTCAATAACTCTTTACGCGGGTGAAATCGCGGACATTAGCTAGTTTGTTATTACGATAAAATTATATTTTATTAATTCTTAAATTTATCTTAATTTTTTTAAGACGTTTTTATTACATACACACATATTAACACTCACAGTTATGTTATAGCATCGACGATGGCGACCCAGATTTCAAGCATATCCGATGTCCATCTTCAGGACGAGTGCACAGCGGTATTTGCGACCTTTCGACGTATTTATCTGTCTATCTATGGTATTTCTTCATGTAACGGAATTTTCGAAAGTGATTTTCATCCACTTGCATTAGTCGGATTGATCTAAAATTTTGCACATATATTGAGAACCGATGCCAATATATGTAATGTGTTATTTCAAAAACATTTAGAATTTGTTAGCGTGTTTTTAATACTCAAACTAAATTAATAAACTAAATTACGGATAACGAGCGAGTGAGACAGCGGTGGAACGGTATTCCGAGGTCGTGGGTTCAAGTCCCGTGACAGGTGATCATTTTTTCACTATAATTTTATTTATTAGGTAACTATTTATTCATTTATCTTTATGTACATAAATAGTATACAAGTAGACTAGACGCCTGAGGCAATCTCATTATAATTTAGTTTATGAAGTAAAAGCATAGCGAGTCAATTGCAAAAATTATATATTAATGTCAAACTAAGTTATAATTTAATTTGTGACATCAATTTTCTTTATACCTACAATGCACTTATCACAATATTTTTAGAACTTCTATCTTCAAACGTTATAAAATACGATAGTTTGAGTCGTTGGCAACTGCAGTCATTATGTGATATCGTTTAGACTACTCCAAGAAATTCATAAAATAGATCGAAAATAAAAAGCTTTTATTTAGAGTAAATTCAGTCTCAATAGAAATTTGTAGCATAGAATGAAAATTTATGTTAAAAGTTATGCTATTTAATGATGCATATAAAAATGGCTACTAAACAAATGTGTTAGAAAAAAATCTGTAGGTACATAATTTAACTAGGTACATAGTTTAAAATCTAGAAAGAAACTATAATTTTTACATGAGCTGCAAGTATTAGATTTCTTTTAATATGAATTTGTTACATCAAAACCTTCTAGTTAATAAAGTTTATTCTAGCTTATTATATAAAGTCTATTATTAGTTAAAACAATATTATTTTTGAAAATAAATTCTAGATATCCAAATTTTCATTTATTCGCACCTAAAATTCATTCCATGAAATAAAAATAGTGATGCAGATTCTGACGTTTTACCATAAATACAGCTTAAAATTCGTTCATTTTAAAAGGTAGTAAGTTTTGACAAACTTCCGTTGAGTCATTTTGAGGGCAACAACTTGCTCTTAAAAAAGTTAACGTTACATAATCAAGTCAAGTCCAATTAGCTATTCGTGGCTTAATCTTACTACAGACGAGACTTTAATTCTACTCTTAGTTAACATGTTTTTAGGGTTCCGTACCCAAAGGGTAAAAACGGGACCCTATTACTGAGACTTCGCTGTCCGTCCGTCCGTCCGTCCGTCCGTCCGTCCGTCTGTCACCAGGCTGTATCTCAAGAACGGTGATAGCTAAAGAGTTGAAATTTTCACAGATGATGTATTTCTATTGCCGCTATAACAACAAATACTAAAAATAAAATAAAATAAATATTTAAGGGGGGCTCCCATACAACAAACATGATTTTTAGGGTTCCGTACCCAAAGGGTAAAAACGGGACCCTATTACTGAGACTTCGCTGTCCGTCCGTCCGTCCGTCCGTCCGTCCGTCCGTCCGTCCGTCCGTCCGTCCGTCCGTCCGTCCGTCCGTCCGTCCGTCCGTCCGTCTGTCACCAGGCTGTATCTCAAGAACGGTGATAGCTAGAGAGTTGAAATTTTCACAGATGATGTATTTCTATTGCCGCTATAACAACAAATACTAAAAATAAAATAAAATAAATATTTAAGGGGGGCTCCCATACAACAAACATGATTTTTTTACCGTTTCTTGCTCGATACTAATAACGTTGCCTTATGTTGCATAGATAATGGTACGGAACCCTTCGTGCGCGAGTCCGACTCGCACTTGACCAATTATTTTACTTACGGATACTTTTAATTACTAATACCTTTAATACCTATTAGAATCACTTTCTTTCTCCAGCTCATTAACGTGTCACTGGTTTCGGACTTCCTCCACTTTGGGAGAGATTATGCTATGCTATGCTTCACACCGGGCGATGATGGAATCACTACGGAGCTCCTGAAGGCAAGCCGGTCCTTGTGGCCCTTCAGAAGCTGTTCGATTCTGTCATCCTCGGGGGCATCGTTCCAGAGGCGTGGACCAGGAGCGTGGTGGTGTTGTTTTTCAAGAAGGGCGATAAAACCCGCTTGAAAAACTATCGACCTATCTCGCTCTTGAGCCACGTCTATAAGTTGTTTTCGAGAGTAATTACAAATCGACTCTCGCGCAGGTTCGACGACTTCCAGCCTCCCGAACAAGCCGGTTTCCGAAAAGGCTTTAGTACCATTGACCACATACATACGCTGCGCCAGATTATACAGAAGACTGAGGAGTATAATCGGCCTCTGTGTCTAGCGTATGTGGGCTATGAGAAGGCCTTCGATTCAGTCGAGACTTGGGCGGTGCTGCAGTCCCTCCAGCGGTGTCAAATTGACTACCGGTACATCGAAGCGCTGAAGTGTTTGTATAGAAACGCCACTATGTCAGTCCGAATCCAGGATGGGAGCACAAGACCAATTCCACTGCAGAAGGGTGTCAGACAGGGGGATGTAATTTCCCCAAAACTGTTCACAGCTGTATTGGAAGACGTTTTCAAGCTCCTCAATGTGGCCGGACTCGGCATCAACATCAACGGCGAATACATCACTCACCTTCCATTTGCAGACGATATTGTGGTCATGGCAGAATCCCTGGAGGACCTTGGCACAATGCTCAATGAACTCAGCAGTGGGAGATGCAACGGGTTGGTTTGAGGATGAACATGGATAAAACCAAGGTCATGTTCAATGTCCATGTCACTCCAGCACCAGTATCTGTTGGGAATGCGATTCTCGAAGTTGTCGATCATTATGTCTACCTAGGACAAACAGTCCAGTTGGGCAAATCCAACTTCGAGAAAGAGGTCAACCGACGAATCCAACTCGGCTGGGCAGCGTTCGGGAAGCTTAGGCACATCTTCACGTCCAAAATACCTCAGTGCCTGAAAAGAAAGGTCTATGACCAGTGTGTGTTACCAGTGATGACTTACGGAACTGAGACGTGGTCCCTGAATGTCGGCCTCATAACAAAACTCAGAGTCGCGCAGCGTGCTATGGAGAGGGCTATGCTTGGTGATTCCCTACGTGATAAGATCCGGAATGCGGAGATCCGTAGAAGGACTGGTGTGTACGACATAGCCCGAAGAGTTAGCACGCTGAAGTGGCAATGGGCAGGCCACATCGCTCGACGATCTGATGAACGTTGGGGACGGAAGGTCCTCGAGTGGCGACCACGAACCGGACGACGCAGCGTGGGGCGGCCCCCAACAAGGTGGACCGACGATATCGTCAAATACGCCGGGGGCCGCAGTGCATGTTATGCAGTTAGCGCAAGACCGCACGTTGTGGCGTTCTATGGGGGAGGCCTATGTCCAGCAGTGGACTGAGAAAGGTTGATGGATGGATGGATGGATGCTTCACAAGCGTGTTTGCATTGGGTTTACTTTCGAGTGTTCCGTCTCTCACTGAGGATTTTATCTGTGTAAAATGTCTCTTAGCTGGCTTTTACAGTACCGTGGAAAGAAGAAGGGGTGGTGAAACTTGTGTTCTTTATCTGTCACCACACGGGCATAGATAGAATTACTAATAAGTCAATCTCCTGTCCTTGTGGCATTATTCGAGGTCGACACAACACGGCTTCTTGTTTATGTTGCAGTGGGTTCTGGCTTATTTTTCTATTCGTGATTTTCTAGTTTCAATAAAATATATTTATTTATTTCCTTTATCTTTACTTAATGTAAAACGAAGTTAATATTTTGGCACATATGACCCGATGCGAGTTTTTAACTTTAAAAGTGCGCCACGGATTTGGATGCAGTTTTTTCAAAATATAGAGTGGTTAAAGAGGATGGGTTTTTGTGTAAATTTTTTAAGGTTTGGTTTCTAAATTCGACGCGTACGAATTTGCGGGAAACAGCTAGTTATATGATAAAAGCAAAAACATCTTACCACTATTAAGTTAGAAGATATTCACTATAAAATCCGCTGTAAATAAAGGTGCCAGCAACTAAATTACCCGTAGATCCTTTGCAAATGTAATTCTGACAAGTAATGTCTAACGCCATCAATCAAGAGAGACGGCGGTGTGAGAATAAAGTCGGTTTATGGAATAAGTCTATAGGAAACACTGAGCATTATACGAACATAATATTTCTACAAATTATATCGGAGTGTCTTTTTATTGAATGCTTATTTTTGGCGCGTTAGGAAGCTTTTACGCATATTAATACACAAAAACTGGTCAAGTACGAATAGAACTCGCACACAAATGGTTCCGTTTAGTCATAATATATTTGTCATATCCCTGAGCACAAATAACAGGATAAAGAGAAACATTCCAGAGATACAGCCTGGTGACAAACGAACGGATGGACGGACAAATGGATGGATGGATGGATGGACAACTCGCTGTCCAACTGTCCGTCCAGACAGAGTACAACTACTCCATTACTACTCTCTTTTCTTTTAGCTCGCCTATATGTTTTATTAATAAAGAAACCTACAATCTTAACCATATTCTAAGATAATTCTGCTGTAACAAAAGTTATGCTATGTTAGAGTTATATTAGTAAAAAATATTATGAATATTGTGTAAAAATTTCTATTGAATAAAAGCCGTCAGAAAACACACATTACTTGTTATTATTTTTATTATATTGTGGAAACGGTGTAACGTACACAATTTATATTGTTAGCTCCACTGAGAGAACATTTCGGAGGAAATAATTTTATATCTTATCCGCTATTCGGTTCTATATTTTGGGTTATTTCTGTATTTTATAAAAACTGTATTGATGAAGAGATCAGATTGGATTGATCATATTTAACGGTCAACATGCCGATTAACTGTATATAAAAATAACAAATGCGGGTTTTAAGGGCCCCTCCGCTTAGGAATTTCTTTATTTCTGTTATTAGAGCAATTAAGACGCCATTTATTAGAGCTTGCTATATGCCCACACTGGTCTAATCCGGTTCTACTGATCAATACAGTTTATCTCTCTGTCCAGCCCTTTAACGATCCTAGGCACAGGCTAACTCCACTTCGAGAGAGATTCTGGTCTACTATGCCGCGCTGACCGGGTGCGATGGCCAGGATTTATTTTGGAGTTTTCCGTCTTCACAGCGGGTGTTGTGTGTACAATATTCCTTAGCTGGTTTTTCAGCACCCTGGGAAGGAAATGGTGATATTGGTTTTCGTAATACGTCACCACACAAACAAAGTTTATATTGTTTTGTTTTTTAAGACTTTATAATGGAGAACACAACTTAAATTTGGCGATCGTTTCTCTTGGACGCATTACGACATTATGTACGGTAAAATATTTGGTGCATTGCGACACCACAATTCTTTAAAACCTAAATAACTTTTCTAAATTCCAGAAACGGACTAAAGGCTCTGGCTATGAAAGAAACACAAACATGACCTACATTTAATATTAAATACATACTTTATTGATAATGACATATTAACCCTCCCTTGCCTATGTATTCTAGAAATGGCAATTTTTGTTAAAACGAACGCGAACAATTTTATAATGCTAAGAGATGTAACTGTTCGAAATAGACGGGACAATGACCGATTGTGTGCTCAGAAGGTAAAGACGTCTCTAATGAATAAAAGTGTATTTTGTATGGCACCAAATTCATTCAAACAATTAAATACCTACTATAGCATTTAAAAAATCTCTAAAAAGTAGGTACCTACGAAAAAAATGCTATTACAGCATTCAAGATTTTTTTAATTACAAAACACCTTGACTATGACATGCCTCTAAATCTTATTAATTCTAGCTTAAGCTGACACAAGCAATTTAGACATTTTTTTATTATTCATGTTTAGTAATGTTTGACTTAATGACTAAAATTATATTACTGACGGGCTTCGTGGTCTAGTGGTTTATATAACGGACTGCTGTTCACGAGGTCGCGCGTTCGATTCCCGCTCGAGACAATTATTTGTGTGGTGTTTATAAATGTTATACAAATATTTGTTCTGCGTCATATCTGGGTAGCGTCTGGGTGTTTATATGTATTGTAAGTATTTATTTACAAAAGAAAAGTAGTTTATGTAGTATATCCGTATTCTGGTACCCATAACACAAGCATGTAAGCTTAGCTTGGGACCAGAGGACGTTGTGTGAAATGTCCATGTATATTTATTTATTTATTTTATTTATTGTTATCGACTATAACCTATTAATGTGATTTACTCTGTTAATATTATTATTTGTGACAGAATTAAATGAAAGATGAACAATAGAATGAAATGTATTAAATTAAATTTGTACGCTGCATGGTAAAATATAATGGGACTTCTAAAACTATGTGTAACATCGAGAAATGTATACCTACCTTATATTTTACAAATAAAAGTTTTTATTTGATTTGATTAAATTAGCTCGGAAATCAATTCGAAAAGTAATAAGCTCTCGCTTTGAATCCAAAAGCAAAGTTCAATGCAATTATATGGTTGATTTGTGGTATTAATGTTGACTGTTTCATCAGAATTATTCATTGACCAACCGTAATTTTCATTGTATATTGAGATTAAAGTGCAAAGTTTGTATGTGTTGTTTTAGCGCTGAAACTATTGTTGTAGGTATCGAATAAACTTAAACAGAGACTTTTATATAAATAAAACTATAAACTGAAAACAAATCCTCGCTCTCTCCAATCCATTAACATTCTACTGTTGGCACGGGTGTCCTCCACATTGCATGGGATTATGGTCTACTGAGTCGCACTCGCTTCTCTTCATTATTTAATTTTAAAAATACACTAGTCTTATCGGCATATTTCTTGTTCATGTTTTGAATTAACACATAAACCACCAGACATCAAGTTTACTTAACACTACAACACTTCAAGGCTTCCAGAAACTTCTACGATAATATTATTAAGCCAAGAGACATAATAATATTATTCTAGAAATTGTTTACATTTAAGGATTACTCTTGAATTTATAACAGTAACAAATGTCTTTTGACTTACAAATATCCATGGTATATTATTAAAGCACGCAGAAAAATATGCTTAGGTATTATATCCTAGTCAGAAAAAATCTCCGTGTGGTGATGGGTTAACTTTCGCAGTACCTTGGGAAAGCAAAGGGAGAAGATTGGGTGGTGACACTTGTATTCTTAATCCGTCACCACACGGAGACTTGTATTCTAAATTACTACTAAATGGTACCAATTCTAAGTGCACAACTTAACTTAACTAAAAAATGAAAACAAATATGATGTATTTTTATTAATTAACTATTTTGTTGTGCACATTTAAATTATTTATAAACGTTAGTCTACACAGTTTTTATAATTAGAAAATTCACTTTCAATATTTATTTTTTAGTTTTTAGTAAAAAGAACTTTATTAATTAGAGAAGCTATAATTTGCGGTATTTTATGCAATTTTCAGGTTTGATGCTAGTTGTGCAGTGTCAATGCCTGAGGCGTCGCGTCGCCAGACACTATACAAATCTCCGGAAAAGCCTATTGTGAGAAGAAACAATTCAGAGTAGCGTTCTTGTGCTATTTTCATTCATATCTACCTAAAATAACTTCTCCTTACATACCATTCAAGGCATTATTTCTATTATGTTCGGTCGTAGTTAAATGTCACTAATTAAATCCTGACGGTTAAAAATAACAAAATACATTTTTTGTACTTAATGTCTATTTTGTTGTATATTTTTTTATTTATTATTCTTTAAAGTCGTTATTTTATATTACACAGTTTTATGGTAAGCAATCTTTATCGAAGTTATCTATGACTAATTGTGTTATTGAAATCTAATATTTATGTTTTAATTACGTTTAGTTGTTTCATTAGAATTGGTACCATTATCTATCTACAATCCACGTTTTAATAGGAAATGATAACACTTCCTTCAACACTTTATTGAAAGGAAAGACAACAATTAAGCTATTGCATAGCTTCTATCGAGGGCCTTGAGCGCGGGGATCGAATAGAGAAATTCCGTAACGAGAAAAAACCTCACGCTCCCCACTCCGACGGGCACGGAGGTGTGGTTTGAAGGCCGTGCATTGTCTAACGTCGTTTCTTTTCGGCAGTCTTCGACACGGTGTTTGTGTGCGTGCAACTACTGCAACTAGCCGTATTGTACGACTCTACGAAGCTCGCACGAATCGAGACGAGCTGCTCCGAAATCGGACGAATACATAAGCAGCTGTTTATGAGAAAGTATATAGGTGTATAGGTATTTATGTACAACAGTGAATAGCTGTATTTGTAAAATTTGTTTGTTTTCTTATCGGTCCCCACGCTCAAAAAGTGTAACTTGAATTAATATCAAAGAAAAAGAAATACTGCATAAATAAAATAAATAAATAATTATAATTGCATAAGTTGATACAAAATGCTATGTAATAGCTTTACCGCGGCAGTCCCCGAGTGCCACACGTCTTTTTTTTATTTAAAGTAATAAAATTCAGTCTGACAAAATATTGGCAGTCGTAAATATCTGGCATAAAAAATCAAGTGTAACGTTTTAATTGCAAAATAACACGCTTAATCGAGGTTCCTACTTATACTACAAAACCATTCTATTAGGAAGAAATTAATTGAATTCTCAGATCCTTAAACTCGAAAAAATTAATATCTATAGTCATCTTACCCAGTTGTTTCATTCAGTTTACCAAATTTTATCAACATAATCTGCCAAGTGCCAGATGCGCCCGTTTTTTAAGTACATGATAGCTTCATACTTTTTGTAGTGAGTTGGGCCAAATTTGGATAATGACAAATTTATTAAATAACGCTGACGCATTTTTATTAAGCACTTTGTGGTGAATTTGTTACTTATTGAATAAAATATTGATTTTAATCTTGTTTGGTTGAAGTATGCTTTTTCTTTTAGATACATCTTTACTCCTTTCGAAGGCTTAAACATGTATTGAATTTTACGTAATCCTATTAATAAAATATCGCTTAATTATTACTAAATATACTCTGTAACTACGTATGCAAACCAAGAAATACCTAAAGAAGTAGAATTTTCAAGACACTATGTAGGGTTTTAGATGTTGTGGTGTTAAAGACACACCTACAATCTACATGTTTAACTAAAATGCAACGGTTGTAAATTGTGTGTGTTCGCTACTTTTCCATACTCAAGAGTCTAAAAAGCTTAAGAAATAGACAGCTAGAAGTCCAGGGGCGAAGAAGTACGTAAAAACGTGGTTAAAACTGCGGTCGCCTGCTAGTAAAGTTATATAAACACAAAAACTATAGTTAACAATGTTAAGTGCCCAAAAACATTTTCAGTAACAGTAGGTACCTATATTAAATATTTCATCGCTTAAACACTTCAGAAAATATGCCCTACAACATATTCAGGCGCAAAATTCGCTCGCAGCTATAATTCAAGTGAATAAACAAGCTGAAAATTCCAACTACATATTATAAATGCAACGCAATCGACAGGAATGATGCATTCCCGACCGAAAGCCGAATGAACACGCTACTTTCTATACAAAAGTACTCTGTGCACTGTGCACGCTACTCTGTAATCTGTCTCGGCAACTTGTGCGTTGCATAATAATGTTGTTATATTTAAAATACGTTTTAAATTAATACACAACGTTTCATAATGCTATAACGCTACACAATTTTATTAAAAATTAAAATTTTCGTGCGGATTTTTTGATTATCCATTTATTGATTACGTAGACTACTCAATGATAATTTATCTTTCAAAAAAAAATGTTAATTAATCTAAAATAATATAGTTTTTTATTTTGAATCTTGCACAACAAAGTAACGTTCAAATTAGGAACAATATTTATTCAGATTTCATCTGATTTTACTTATTATTGTTATGAATTTGAAGTAGCAATACTTACTTTGATTGAAAAACATGAAAGACAGTGCTTTGGTTGGTTAAGCAAAGTATTAAATGATTTTCCACTATAAATAATTTTATCCACAAAACATTTAGGCAGGTATAATGTTAAGGTATAATGTTAAGTATTTGAAAATGTTTTTACTTACTGATACAAAGGATAATTATCTCAAGAGTTGATGAAGAAACTTTTTGAATTATACTACAATTTAAGAGCAACGTAGCGTGCCAGTAACTTTGTAATATCGTTTAATATTTAGTAAAGTAACAAGTTTTGTACATTAAAATTATGAACTTTTGTTAGTGTCAGCCCGATGTGTCGAGAGACTTTTCAGTTTTCAGTCCTGCCCGTAACCAGTATGAGCATTTATTTCCTGGCATTTATGTCGTGAATTGAACTGCCTGGCAAATTCGTATTATTAACAAAATTCTCAGCCAGTCAATTCACTAAACCAGCCATAGATTAATAGGTTTAAAGAGAAGGTACAACTAAAAGTAAATACATAGTATGCTATTTAGCCAGGCAGTTTACGGCCTGCCTGAAACTTGCGTGATTTTTAAAAAGCTTATGATACACCCCTCGCGGCAGAATTTTCTCCAATACGTCTGGTTAGATTAAACCTTTTTTCAGATCTACTAACTATATAAAGTCTACCGGTCTAATTCATAATGACTTATAGGAGGCTTAAAATTTCGTTTAAAGCGGATTGTCAAAAATTGTAATTCATAATAGTTATTTACGCTAAAACGTTCTATATCTATCCGATAAAGTGACATTATTCCGACTACGGTCTTATTCGTAATGACTTATCAGAGGCTTAAAAGTTAGCTATAAGCGGATTGTCAAAAATGTAATTCATAATAGCTTTTTTACACTAAAGCGTTCTATAACTATCCCATAAAGTGACATTATTTTAAACAAGCTCCGACCCTACTTTAAGCCTATATTAGTGAAAAAAATGGCGTATATATTCATCAGCTGATTATTTATATTGACGTTTGCCCCGTCATTTGCAAAGGTGTTGTTCATAGAGTCACAATAATTAACCAAAAAGTTATTAAACTAACGAGGTTTTATATTATAGTGATACGTGCATAAATCACGATAAATATCCGACACGGAATTTGCTTAATTATACATGTCTCATGAACCCTGCAAAGCATTGCGGCATTAACAATCTTGTTAACAATCGGCGAAGAAAAGTGTACCGCTAAAGAAGTAAGATATTTTCTTTGGAAGATGAGGAATTCTGAAAGTGGTAGTTTACAATGCGATGGAGGACAATGAGCCCATTATAGAAGGGCTAATGGAACAGCCAATTAAAGTAAATGCAAACCATATGTGAGGTAGAAATGCCGCAATCTTGAAAACTTTTATTGCAAGGCCTTTTAATGAACAAAGTTCACCCTACTTGCAAGTAAATAAAACAAAATAAAATGATTGATTTAATAAATTTATTGTTTTTCATTTACCGAGTTACGGGCTATTTCTATTAAAGAAGAAATTCTTTAATAGAAATAGCCCGTAACTTGAACATCGAAGAACACCGGTGTGAGTGGCTTGGGGTGTAGATATTCTATTTTATATTTGAGTGATTCTTGCTCCAACTTAAAATTTTCAGATTTTTTATTCTCATCATAGCTATTATGTTTGTAGGTTTTGGACCCAGCGCTTGCGAATCTCAAGACATTAGTGGATCCAGCAAATCTGCAGGTGTTGGATGAGCTGGTGCCTCTACTGTATCATACATTAAAGATTACCTGATTTTCACTTTCCTACTGTAGTTTATTTACTACAATAACACTTCTCGAATATTGTGTAAATTACAATGTTTGTTTATAAACGCTATGTCAAGTTTGACAACTAGTAAGATTTTTTTTTTCTACCATCCATATTTCACCATGTTTCTACGAAATGGTAACATTCTGTAAATTAGAGACATTTTAGCTATCGGAAGTTTTTTAAACGAATATGAATTAGGATTTTTATCTGACATCTGATAAGCTTAAAAGACTTTTTAACTAATATAGGATTATGCTTTAATTTTTGATTATGCTGATCTTCATCATCTAGTTATTGATGTTTGCAAAGAAGTTGAAAAGAAAAGCCATTAAAATTGTTACATTCAATTATAATTCTTAAATATCAAGCCTTACAAATCCTACACAGTATTGGGACTGTTCATAATTTTTGACCTGCTGTTTTTATATTTTTTTTAGAAAATATAGACTATTTTAAGTAACTAATTTCAATATTATTGAAATATTCGCTATATAGTTTTTTTTTAAATGCTTAAAGATATTATTTTAAATGTTGTGACGTCATCGTTATACGCAGTCTTTGTGTTGCCTTTTCCTGATACACTTAAGACAGATTGCAATACATCTTTTCAAAGTTGCCATGTTGAAATAATATACCAATTTCAACTCCACCCCAGAGTAGTATATCCCTAAGAACGCCTTAACAATTTAAGTCCTTTATTTCAAGGGCAAATAGAGATCATTCCCTTTTTTGGAAAAATAATAGCAAATATAGCAAATTTTCCGAAAAAAAAATTGTAGATCATGATCAGAAACTCGATTCCCCGAAATGGTTTTCGGATAAAGAGTTTTAAAAAATATGAACAATGCCAATTGCGGTGATTGAAAGTCTTGCTTTTAATCCGCGCAGAAAAGTGAACGTTACGTTTACGAAACTACAAATTCTTCTTCTTATTTTATGGCTTTCCCTCTGTCCAGCCCATTTACGTCCCACTGTTGGGCACGGCCCTCCTCCACTTTGGGAGGAATTATGGTCTACTGTGCCACGCTGACCAGGCGTGTTGGCACAGGGTTTATTTTCGAGTTTTCCGTCTCTCACAGAAGATGTTATCTGCGTGCAATATCCCTTAGCTGACTCTTACAGCACCCTTGGGAGGAGATGGGGTGGTGACACTTGTATCTTAAAATTTCTCCGTGTAGTGACACACGGAGAAATTTTTATGGCTTTGTAATTTGGAAGAAACATACCACCAAAATGATTCATAAAACTAAAATAACTAAGTGAGAAAATAAAAAATTATACTAAAAAGAAATAAATCAAGAAATAAAAAATAAGAAGCAGAAAAATTAATGTAATGAATGAAAATCAAAACTAATAATATGTAGTTTATAATAATAAGATTATTAACAAATAAGTTTGTTTACATTTACAAACAGCGTCAAAGATGCATTTTGTTAACTTATATCAAAACCAGGGATAAAACTCATAACAAATTTGAATGGTAGAAAAATGCTACCATTCATATTTCACCATTTTTCTACAAAATGGCAACAAAGACATTTTATAGTTATCGGAAGTATAATAGACGAATATGAATAAGGATTTTTATCTGACATCTGATAAGCCTAAAAGACGTTTTAACTAATATAGGAATATGCCTTCAATAAGCGTTTCAATATGAATAAGACTGTACATATTTATCATACAACTTTATAAGATTCTGTCTGTTAACGTAACTAACTCTATAATATGTTGAATACTCTGTGTGTATGTACAATAGACAATAATAGACAATCACAAGATGGAAGAATATATATTATGTGTTAATAACAAAATGTAAGGATATAAAAATAAAAGATTAAACATGAAGAAAAATGTTTATTATTAAATATTAAAACCAGTAAAATAAGTAATACATTCCATTGCAACATAAAACTCCTGCAAAACTGTCAAGCTAAAATTGGGCACTATATTTTTTACATTGGTGTCGAATATCAAAAACAGTACTTACCTTTAAAATCATAATATATATCGGAAAACATCATAGAAATCACCTATATTTACAGCCATAGCAGTCATCAATCTTAAAGGCCTTGTAATACTGGACTAACTAACTACGTTAACTACAAAATTCTATTAACTACGATGAGATCAATCCGTAGCTTACGACACGTGTAACTGGTTTGGAATGATCCTTTTATGAATATTCAACGGTTCACCATTCGAACTCATCAACTAACTACAGTAAATAAACAAATTACTCACCATTGACATAATTTGAGGACTTACTTCATAATCTTGGAAGCTAAGTCAAAACTAAAAATCCTTAAGTAATCTATTTTAATCAAGTCTCCTACGACATAATATATTTAGACATTTCATTTTATATAAAAAAACTGCAAATTTGTTTTCGTAGATCTGTTAAATATTGGCCCATTGTAAAAGTTTTGACAAACTTCAGGGGCCCTAATTGAAGACAACAACTTGTTCTTTATAAAGTTAACGTTTCGTAATCAAGTCGGATTCAATTAGCTATACGTGGCTTCCGACGAGGTTTTCAATTTTAAACTTGTTGTCCTTCACTTACAAGCCTTGTAAATTACCAACATTTAAAATATATTTTAGGGACATAATTAAAGTATTTCGTACGTAATTTCTTGATGCAATCGAATAACCGAGGGGTCGAGAACAATTTTCACGTCGTGCGAAAGGTTTTATTGCAGCTTTACTGTAACAAAAATTGCTATAATAGCTTGGAGTCTGGAAAATATATCCAGTGTGCGGTCGATAACCGTAACACACAAGAAATTTTTAGCGCTCCAAACATTAACGCCAATCACTATTTTGAACTATCATGGGTTGGAATAGTAAGAGAATCTTCTTGAGTTTTGAGGCTATCGACATTTGAAAATAGGTGTAAAATCTGATTAAATTCATTTGATTCATTGAGTTTGTGTTTTACCTACTCAAAATTTGGGTGTTGCTCAACATCACATATTTTTTAATTGACTTGAAGGCAAAAGAGATTTGGTTATTCTTTACTCCTAGCAATTAGTTTGCTACTTTGCTACTTCAACTACACTGAACCTCAACAAGCTCGTTTCTATTTTAAAATGGTGGAGCATACTAAAAAAAATGCACTGGAAATAGTTTCATGCTTGTAAAATCGTAGCGAAAATTTTTTTTTTCTTATAATTTCTCTTGTTGTTATTATTATTCAAAAACTCATTTTACTTAACTTACTACAATACTGAATCTGTCTAGAGACTGAAACTCGAAAAAAGCCCTGTGCATATATACGTCTGCAGCGCGTGAGTATACCTTAATCCCTTCTAAAGGGGAGGAGGCCCGTGACCAGTGGGACGTTAAAAGGCTAGACTCAAGCCCTTTAACTCAGTTTCAGTCTCTCACAAAAGATATTATCTGTGTATACCGTATAGCATGTATGTATGTACAGCACGCTGGCAAGGAAAAGGGGTGGTGACACTTGTATTCTTAACCTGTCACTATACAGATAAATTCAATAGATATCTACTGAATAGATATCTACTGAATAGGTACCTGTAGGTATATAGGTATTCTGTACCCATATACAGTAACCGTACCCAATTATGTTAACAATACCGTTTATTTCGACTATTTTATTACAATAATACTTTCTTATCTTTCTAACCACCATTATGGCATGGTAAAGATTTTCAGTATAAAACGGTACACTCTATATCTTGCCAGAAACTAAATTACCCGTAGATCCGCTGTAAATGTAATACTCACAGGGAATCTCTAACACTATCAATCAAGGGTGATGGTGTGAGAATTGTGTTAGTGTGAAGTATATGATCAAATCAGAACACACACAAACAAAAGTTTATAGTAAGTTCATCTATCAATAACTATGTGGCTTAAAATTTACCTTTTTTCTATTGTATAAGTTGCTGATACATTTAGTATCTAGCCGTTTCCTTGCGTTTTCTCTAGCAAAAGCGAATTTTCAATAAAAAAAATTACCTTAAATACAAACTACGATACCACATCTATACTATAATATTACTAGCTGTCCCGGCAAACGTTGTTTTGCCATACAAAAAAAAAAGTTTGAAAAATAGATGTTGGCCGATTCTCAGACCTACTGAATATGTATGTAAAATTTGAGAAGAATCGGTCAAGCCGTTTCGGAGGAGTACGGTAACTAACACTGTGACACGTGAATTTTATATATAGGAAGACTAGCTGACCCGGCAAACGTTGTTTTGCCATACAAAAAAAAGTTTGAAAAATAGATGTTGGCCGATTCTCAGACCTACTGAATATGTATGTAAAATTTGAGAAGAATCGGTCAAGCCGTTTTGGAGGAGTACGGTAACTAACACTGTGACACGTGAATTTTATATCTATACTTCTATACAAACAGTCTTATTCATATTGAAACGCTTATTGAAGGCATATTCCTATATTAGTTAAAACGTCTTTTAGGCTTATCAGATGTCAGATAAAAATCCTTATTCATATTCGTCTATTATACTTCCGATAACTATAAAATGTCTTTGTTGCCATTTTGTAGAAAAATGGTGAAATATGAATGGTAGCATTTTTCTACCATTCAAATTCGTTATGAGTTTTATCCCTGGTTTTGATACAAGTTAACAAAATGCATCTTTGACGCTGTTTGTAAATGTAAACAAACTTATTTGTTAATAATCTTATTATTATAAACTATTATTATTTTTGATTTTCATTCATTACATTAGTTTTTCTGCTTCTTATTTTTTTTTTCTTGATTATTTCTTTTTAGTATAATTTTTTATTTTCTCACTTAGTTATTTTAGTTTTATGAATCATTTTGGTGGTATGTTTCTTCCAAATTACAAAGCCATAAAAATTTCTCCGTGTAGTGACGGATTAAGATACAAGTGTCACCACCCCATCTCCTCCCAAGGGTGCTGTAAGAGTCAGCTAAGGGATATTGCACGCAGATAACATCTTCTGTGAGAGACGGAAAACTCGAAAATAAATCCTGTGCCAACACGCCTGGTCAGCGTGGCACAGTAGACCATAATTCCTCCCAAAGTGGAGGAGGCCCGTGCCCAACAGTGGGACGTAAATGGGCTGGACAGAGGGAAAGCCATAAAATAAGAAGAAAATTTGTAGTTTCGTAAACGTAACGTTCACTTTTCTGCGCGGATTAAAAGCAAGACTTTCAATCACCGCAATTGGCATTGTTCATATTTTTTTTAAACTCTTTATCCGAAAACTATTTCGGGGAATCGAGTTTCTGATCATGATCCACAATTTTTTTTTCGGAAAATTTGCTATTTTAGCTATTATTTTTCCAAAAAAGGAAATGATCTCTATTTGCCCTTGAAATAAAGGACCTAAATTGTTAAGGCGTTCTTAGGGATATACTACTCTGGGGTGGAGTTGAAATTGGTCTATTATTTCAACATGGCAACTTTGAAAAGATGTATTGCAATCTGTCTTAAGTGTATCAGGAAAAGGCAACACAAAGACTGCGTATAACGATGACGTCACAACATTTAAAATAATATATTTAAGCATTTAAAAAAAAACTATATAGCGAATATTTCAATAATATTGAAATTAGTTACTTAAAATAGTCTATATTTTCTAAAAAAAATATAAAAACAGCAGGTCAAAAATTATGGACAATCCCAATACTGTGTAGGATTTGTAAGGCTTGATATTTAAGAATTATAATTGAATGTAACAATTATAATGGCTTTTCTTTTCAACTTCTTTGCAAACATCAATAACTAGATGATGAAGATCAGCATAATCAAAAATTAAAGCATAATCCTATATTAGTTAAAAAGTCTTTTAAGCTTATCAGATGTCAGATAAAAATCCTAATTCATATTCGTTTAAAAAACTTCCGATAGCTAAAATGTCTCTAATTTACAGAATGTTACCATTTCGTAGAAACATGGTGAAATATGGATGGTAGAAAAAAAATCTTACTAGTTGTCAAACTTGACATAGCGTTTATAAACAAACATTGTAATGTACACAATATTCGAGAAGTGTTATTGTAGTAAATAAACTACAGCAGGAAAGTGAAAATCAGGTAATCTTTAATGTATGATACAGTAGAGGCACCAGCTCATCCAACACCTGCAGATTTGCTGGATCCACTAATGTCTTGAGATTCGCAAGCGCTGGGTCCAAAACCTACAAACATAATAGCTATGATGAGAATAAAAAATCTGAAAATTTTAAGTTGGAGCAAGAATCACTCAAATATAAAATAGAATATCTACACCCCAAGCCACTCACACCGGTGTTCTTCGATGTTCAAGTTACGGGCTATTTCTATTAAAGAATTTCTTCTTTAATAGAAATAGCCCATAACTCGGTAAATGAAAAACAATAAATTTATTAAATCAATCATTTTATTTTGTTTTATTTACTTGCAAGTAGGATGAACTTTGTTCATTACAAGGCCTTGCAATAAAAGTTTTCAAGATTGCGGCATTTCTACCTCACATATGGTTTGCATTTACTTTAATTGGCTGTTCCATTAGCCCTTCTATAATGGGCTCATTGTCCTCCATCGCATTGTAAACTACCACTTTCAGAATTCCTCATCTTCCAAAGAAAATATCTTACTTCTTTAGCGGTACACTTTTCTTCGCCGATTGTTAACAAGATTGTTAATGCCGCAATGCTTTGCAGGGTTCATAAGACATGTATAATTAAGCAAATTCCATGTCGGATATTTATCGTGATTTATGCACGTATCACTATAATATAAAACCTCGTTAGTTTAATAACTTTTTGGTTAATTATTGTGACTCTATGAACAACACCTTTGCAAATGACGGGGCAAACGTCAATATAAATAATCAGCTGATGAATATATACGCCATTTTTTTCACTAATATAGGCTTAAAGTAGGGTCGGAGCTTGTTTAAAATAATGTCACTTTATGGGATAGTTATAGAACGCTTTAGTGTAAAAAAGCTATTATGAATTACATTTTTGACAATCCGCTTATAGCTAACTTTTAAGCCTCTGAAAAGTCATTACGAATAAGACCGTAGTCGGAATAATGTCACTTTATCGGATAGATATAGAACGTTTTAGCGTAAATAACTAATAAGAATTACAATTTTTGACAATCCGCTTTTAACGAAATTTTAAGCCTCCTATAAGTCATTATGAATTAGACCGTAATATTATAAAGCGAAAGAGTTTGTTTGTTTGTTTGTTTGTTTGTTTGTTTGTTTGTTTGTTTGTTTGTTTGTTTGTTTGTTTGTTTGTTTGTTTAAACGCGGTAATCTCAGGATCCGCTGGTCCGATTTAAAAAATTCTTTCGGTGTTGGATATTACATTTATCGAGGAAGGCTATAGGCTATATAACATCACGCTGCAACGAATAGAAGCGAAGCATCAGTGTAAAATGTTGCAAGAAACGGGGAAAAAAGTCACGCGCGCGAGCTTTAAATGAAAACGCTGCCTTAGCCATGTGAGTTACAACAAAGTAATGTATGGAGAAATTGTTTGTTACCTATAGATCTTTAAAAAAGTCCGCGAGGCCATATGTCTATCTTTTAAGGAAAACCCGCTGTACCCATAAGAACGTCAACAAAATCATCAAATTCAATAGGATGTTTTCAAAAGCTATTTATGTGTATATAGTAATATGTTTTATCAAATTAAGTACCTTAGTTAGCTTACGCATTTAATATAGATAATAACTGCTCTTTACAGCATGCAATTTAAATGAATATCTTCGGAGATATGACGAAAAAAGAATTACGCGTGATAAAATAAAGTTAAACTGTTCGCTGAGCAACGAGAACGTTTCAGGTCATCTACATATTTATACTCCATTGTTTCGATGTATGGTTGAATGTATGAATGTAAGGATGTTTGTTGTTCTGTTGTTCTCTCAATTAATTAAGTTAATTGCAAAATGAATAAATAAAAATACTTCATTATATTAAAGCGTATATAAATAAGAATTTTCCATACAATGTCCTATAGTCCCAAGGTAAGCTTTATATGCTTGTGTTATGGGTACCAGAATACGGATAGAACACATAAACTACTTTTCTTTTGCAAATACATACTTATAATACATATCAAAAAATAAAGCCAAATCCAAAGCTCAATCCAAAAATAAAGCCTTTTTTCGTGTTTTAGTGCAAGAAATGAATATCTTTAAATTAACTCTAAATGTTATTAGAAAAAATGAATAACTCTATAAAAAATGCAAACCTACGACTTCTGATCACTTGAGTATGAAATAAACACCCACCCTTATAATACCATAAACATGGCTCTTAATTTTTTATCCGTGAGGACCTATAATTCGCTTGCTGATGAATATTTCTTTTTTGTTCATATTGATTGAGAAGCTGTTGGTCTTCCTTGAAATAAATAAATCTCATAAATAAATAAAAAATTAGAATATTTTATTGTTCTATCTTTAAAAGTTTAAGCAGCGTACGCAAAATAGTTAACTGATTTAGTTGATTTTTTTCCGAAAAACCCAAATTTTTTTACGGAACCCTAATTTTTCCAAAATAAAATCTAGCCTATTTTAAGCGCAGATAATGTAGCTTTCAAATGGTGAAAGAATTTTAAAAAACGGTCTAGCAGATTTTGAGCCTATTGACCATACGCCGACGCCGACGCCGCTGGCGATGCCAACACCTATAAGATAGTGTATTAGCATTCAATCTTGAAGATCTGTAACTTTAGCATGGCTAAATCGTACTTTATAGGCTCATAATGTTTCATATGACGTATAGTCTGTATCATAGATACACATAGATACATATTTAACGCACACATAGATATGTAAGTGGCTTCCATATGTAAGTGGCTACGTAGCGTAGTAGACTATAATCCCTCCCAAAGCGAGACGTCAAAGTGCTGGAGAGAGAGAGAGAGATAGAGAGAAATTTATAAATAAATAAATAAAATAAATAAATATTCATGGACATTTCACACAACGTCCTCTGGTCCCAAGCTAAGCATTATATGCTTGTGTTATGGGTACCAGAATACGGATATAATACATATACTACTTTTCTTTTGTAAATACATACTTATAATGCATAGTAAACACCCAGACGCAGTACAAACATTTGTATGACAATTAAAAACATCACACAAATATTTGTCCTGACCGGGAATCGAACCCGAGACCTCGTGAACGGCAGTTCGTTACATGAACCACTAGACCACGAGGCCCGTCGTATTATTTATATACCTATTTGATCACGATATTCTTTAAATATTAATGAAAAGAACCGCTTCCGTTTATAATAAACTTTAATAGACGTTGTCATAACTTATGACTTATTAATTTTTATACGTAATAAACTCATCTTTGCTATAACATTTTAAATACTCTAGTTATATTAAAAGAAAAAGATATAAATGATATTATAATACATTTGGACATTACTAATTAAGATGAATACCTCAAGTATTAAGCGGATTTGGATGAATAAGTAATTCGCTCATAATATCGTTTGGTTTTCATTATTCGCTTAATTACGAGATAAGTCTAATCATTTACAACACAAAACATTATATTTTAGCATAATTAAAATTTTACCGTTGTGGCTGATGGATGGATGGGTGGCTGTGAATTTGATTTATAGGACAATCATTGAAGGATTGGTCGCCCTCCAATGATTGCCCCAAATGCCTGAAAACGCTATTTTTAAATAGTCAATCATCGGATTTAAATTGATGTTGTTTGAACTAAAGAATTTTTCAAATCGGAAAAGTGGTTCCTGACTTAAGCGCGTTTAAACAAACAAACGAATTCTTCAGCTTTATCTAATACTAGCAGTGCCCGCGACTTCGTACGCGTGGAATTAAGAAACGAAAAATTAAATTAACTAACAATAACGCCATTTTACAGCTAATTAGTAAATCGTCAGTGTGGTTCTCTTTTCTTGCACAGTTCTAAAGAAGTAACACACACGGCCCCAATGTCATTTTAGTAAATGATATCTCAGAGCTTCATCATGCCTTTTTAGGTCTTTGTACAAACCCTTATACTCCCAATACGGTGTCCGTCTGTCTGTCTATCCACACGTTAAACTTTTTTTTACTCAGCCACGGCTGAAGTTGTTAATTTGAAACTTATACCAAATGTAGATCTATGCGGTCCCTTGCTGCAAAAGATACAACCAATAATTTTGATCTACGCATTCAGAAGATATAACCGAACTACAGCCATTTTTGAGTATTTTCCACTTTCGCTAGGGAATCAAAATTTACAGGTTACTTCCCACTATCCTAGAAACTTTAAATTTGGCATGGTCCAAGCCTACATAGTGTTGATAAAAATCCAAAAAACTTATAATTTAATACCACATCACATGAAAGATTTGCTAAAAACTAATACGAACTTATGAAGTAGATGAAATGTAAGCGATCCCCTTTATTGCAGCTACAAAGTTAAGTTGGTGAGTAGCTATATGCTTAATTAACTGTTTATTTGTACTTAGTTCTTTATATTTTTCGGTCAAGTAGGTGCGGAACCCTAAACGTTCCAGTATACCTCGCTCTTGATAGGTTTTTGTTAGGTAACCTACCTAACAAAAGCCTATCAAGAGCGAGGTATAATTAATAATTTGGGCAGATAATCGCGAAAGAGTCACAGAGAGACAGAATTGCTTCCGTTGCTAAGTTATTGAATGCGGCTTTCTTCACATGGAATTTGAAATCACTGCATTTAATGAGTTAAATCGAGGTAGTAAAATTACAATAATCCTAGAACAGATGATAATCACGTATTTCTTTCCTTGTACCAGTCGAAGCCATCAAGAAAAATGCTTCACCTTCCCGGCGAATAACACTTGATTGAAATTATGGTCAAAATAAGAATTGTCTTAAACAGGACTTAAACCCACGACCTCGGAATAGTATGTAGTAATATGGGTAGTAATGTAGGTATATGGACTTTATTTTATAAGATACTAGCTGCGCCCTGCGGTGTTACCCGCGGTAAAAAGGATAAAAATAGGTTCATTTTCTATTCCATTTTTCATTGGAAAGTTTTATGACAATCCATCCAGTAGTCTTTACGTGAAAGCACAATAAACATCCTCACATATCCAAAGATTGGAGTATGGATAGAAGACCTAGGAAACGTTCGCGTTGCTTAGCCAACAGTTTATGTATTTTATTTTATAGCGCGTAAAATTGCATGCTGTAAAGAGCAGTTATAATCTATATTAAGGGCCTACATCAATATTATCGTATATCATCGCCGACACGTACATATTAACACAGCCAGTGGGCACAGAAAATGAAGAATTAGGGATACTTTTCCTATTTACTCAAAATCTACTAAATATATTTTAATTCTGATTTACGTGTTTCTATATATAATAGTTACTTATGTTTTTAATGTTATTTCATTAGTTAATACGCGATAATAGACCGACAAATGAAAGAAATAAAAAATTAGAGAGGTTGTTTCGCTAAGATTTTCTATCGAGAAAACTTTTTTCAATCGCGTTTCTGAGTTTATGCGATCCTAGATCATATATTGAAAAAACATATACTTAAAAATTAGAGCTCTAGCCATTCAATCTAAAGAAACAATGAAAACTTCGTACGTAGAAAAATGCACGAAGCTATTTTGGTATCCTCTTAATTGCGTAAGCTAACTAAGCTATTAAATTTGATAAAAAATATTACTAAACACATAAATAGCTTTTGAAAACACCCTATTGAATTTGATCATTTTTAGACATTATTATGGGTTCCTGTAAAAGATAGACATATGCCCTCGCGGACTTTTTTAAAGAACTATAGGTAACAAACAATTCCTCTACCTATACATTAGTTTGGTGTACCTCACATAGATAAGGCAGCGTTTTCATTTATAGCTCGCGAGCGTCCGAGTTTCTCGGCAAATTTAATCATATCTCATTCAATATACAGCAAACCCCAACAAATTATGCAAAAAAGCCATTCTGTTGAACCATTCTATCTATTAAAAAAAACCGAATCAAGATCCGTTGCGTATTTTTGAAGATATAAGCTCACATAGGGACATACATACAAAAATTACGACTTTGTTTTGTAAGAAGTAAAAATAAAGATGATTTCACCATAAATGCAAGTTAAACTGGGGGGCTCGGTTTGAATAAAACCAAAACTATATCATGATGTTTTATAGAAAACTTTATGCGAGCTCACCATATTGGAAATATATCCAATTCTCCTTAGGCAGTAGTCTTAATGCAACGTATCTCCCAAAAGGCACAAATCAAAGGAAAAAAATGTAACAGGAAACAAAGAAAACAAAGCTACTATCTGTACATATATCAAAGTGAAATATTATGTGTGTTACTTTTACCAACTTTAAAAATGATATTGTCAATTCTATTGCTCATCCCATTTCAACCAAATTACCCAAAACTTTACTTAAAAAAAGTGCGTGCGTACAAAGTACACATGTCAGAAGTGAAACTTCTTTGGTTAAATTAATTTATGAAAGTTAATAATGAAAGTTTAATTTATAAGTCTTGTTTATATTTATACAAATCTAAAACTTTAGATTTCCGAGACTTAGAGGAAGGGAAAAAGGAAGATATGTTAGGAATTTAATTATCATTAAAATATTAAAATGACGTTAAGCGACAGAATTGCCCTAAAAAGTTCTAAAAATTAACTAGTAAACGAATACACAAACCAATATAGCGTGTATTATTTCTCGATATCCCTTATTCTCTCTCTCGTTCAATCTTTCTCACTTTAGCTCTCTCCCACCTCTCGCTCCATGGCACTGTGCGTGATACAACGTTCGCTCTGTCTCACTTTTTCTCTCGATCTTTCTCACTTGCTTGCTCCCTACTCTCACTCCATGGCTAGTTGCTTCATGCTACGTTCGCCCTGTCTTACTCTCTCTCAATCGGTCTCGATCGCTCTCTCTCTCTCTTTTTCGACACAACTTCCGTTGCATACCTGCGTGACGTTACATCTGTAAAAATTTTACCCTCATGCGCCTAAAGAAGTTTCACTTCAAAAGTATAGCCTTTCTTATGAATGCCACTCGAAGACTGTATGAGAATCTCTTGAGTTTTCATAGACACATAAATATATATACAAATATAGGTACCTACAACGCGTAAGGTTAGTAGATGTTTTCTATATAATTATTGTGTTTACACCTATCATTTACGCACCAGTAATTCGTCAACCTGTAGATCGTAACTTTGGATATAGCTTAGTATAATAGTAATGTTCCCACACCGCACTTCCACGATGCCTGTACTTTAAACGTCTTTCACTTTTTAATTTTACTCTACATTCACTGAGACATCACATACAAACACATCGTTTTAATTAATATCTCAAACATCTTTCATATTGTGTTATTAGACTTATTAGTATCCTCCTCTCTCCAGTCTATACTAACGTCCTACTGGTTGGCACAGGCCTCCTCTACTTCTGGATTTGATTAAATACCTTATTCTATGATCTATAACTTAAATATTTTTTAAATCTATCTAATTGGTATCTTTGGTGTAACCAACACTGTTCGTCATTTTTTATCCTAATAATTGCGATTAATCAACACGAAAAAATGATTAACTCTCGCCAGCTTCTATCTTTATCAAAATTGAGACGTAAAGTAAATTTGAAACCCGGCTCGAATTCTCTGGCGTCTGAAATATATCCAATATTCCTCGAGGCGGTAGACTTACTGCTACGGAACTCTCATAGGACACAAATCAAGCGAAGAAAAATAAAAGGAATCCAAGACAAAGCGGCTGTCAAGACAAGAATTTCATAGTAAAATGTCTGTTATTTTGCTGAAATATGTTTTGAGTTTACTCTGACGATGAGAAGGAAATTCTATGCTAGAAGTATTTATAAAAACATGACAGTACTTACGCTTACGTTTACATTCAAATCGCATGATTGTCTTACAACTTTTATTTTCTTATAAACTTTTGTTTTATTAATTTTCTTAAAGGCATCAAAAAAAAATCTACCGAAATCATTTCAAGCAAATTTTAAATCTTTATTTATTATAGAACAGAGTTGTCATTTTTGTATGTATGTCCCTATGAGAGCTTATATCTGCAAAACTACGCAACAGATTTCGATGCGGTTTGTATTAATAGATAGAGTGGTTCAAGAGGATGGTTTTTGTTTGTATAATTTGTTAAGCTCTTTTTTTTATTTTCTAAATTCCACGCGTTCAAAGTTGCGGGCAACAGTTAGCCAATTATAAATCAAATAATACATGCAAATAAATACAAGAAACCTATTTGGTTCCAAAATCAAATTCAGTTAATAAACGGGCCATTTGTTGTCAAACTATTAATGATGACCGCTTTATCAAGATTAGTGATTTGACATCCGCATTGTTCATTTATTGACTGTGATTAAAGTTGACATCGGTACGTGATGTATTACCGCAGAAACTATTGGTTTATTAAATGAACAAAAGGAATAATTTTAATAATGGACTTTAGTTATAGCACATAAATATTACTAGAATAAGTTTTGTTCATTATTTTCTAACTTTGTGAAATTATAAGTTTGATATTAAAAAATTTTGCGAATTATTTTACTGGTTCCGTAAAGGTAACCTTATTACTGAGACTTCGCTCCCAGCCATCCATCCGTCCGTCTGTCACCAAGCTGTATCTCAGGAACAGTGACAACTACAGAGTTACGACTTTTTTCCTACTGTTTATTAAGTATTTTAGGCGATTATTGGAGACGTGTATCAACAATATGTGAGCAATAATTTCAAATCCAATTCACAATGAGTTTCTGTTAAAAATTCTCGAATATATTCATTTAACTTAAAGCAATAATAGCAATACTCTAGAGTGTTGTCTACACTAATTGAAATCATGATATTCAGAGCAGCGTTCAATATAAAGTGCAGATAAAAAGAACTTCATCTACTAGCAATGAATTATACAATAACTTTACTGTTCATACGACTAATGTCTTTAAGGTTTTATTACAATAACGTACTTTTTAAATAATATGGAGAGACTATGTAAAAGACAGATATGTATAAAATGGATAATTACATAACATAAAAAATGGGAGTTATTTTTATATGTGAAAACTACACAACGGATTTCGGTGCAGTTGTTTTTTAATAGATAGCAAGGTTAAGAGGAAGGTTTGTTAGTGTAATTTGTTAAGATTTGGTTAAAAAATCCACGTACGCGAAATTACAAGCCACAGCAAGTAAAACACAATAATCTATTTAGTTCTAAAGCTAAGAAACACATTTGAAATCATGAATATTTTTTAAAGTATTGCATTGACAAGTACCGTAAGTAAGTGAGTGAAAATACGTCCCGATAATATAAGCGTGTTAAAAAAGCGCAGAAATTATATAGATATGTACTTTAATAACTATATATTTAAACAAATATATAGTTATTTATTTAATAAACAAATATATATAAAATGTAACTTTAAATATCATCTAGCTGAAACCAGCTAGATGATATTTAAAGTTACATTTTCAGCGGTTTTAAGCAGTGTGGCTTTCCAAATAACGATGTCTAAGGCAACGACTGAAAATCTGTCAGTGTTGTAGGAATCAACTTAAAATTATTCATATTTATTTAATTTTAGATAACAAACTAATTAAAAGTTAAATTAAAAAGCAAAATAGAAAAATAAACTTTCGAAAACCAACACAGACATATTAAATGAAAATATATTTTTATTGACGGCGCCTATTTATAAGTACCTATGTGCGTGTGTATACGTATAATACTATATGTATAATACTTTAATACATACATACTATTATTATATAATAGTATGTATGTATTAAAGTATTAAACGTAGTCTTTGAAAGTTATTTTCTTCCACTTTTAATTGTCGAACTTATCTGAAATTCTTATATGTATGTATGTTTTTTTTTTAACTAAGCAAATAGTTATTTTCTACTTAAATTATATTAGTGCTATACAACAGTGACTTTACTTTGTTCAACAAGGGAATTACATTGTATAATTTCAATCAGTTCCGAGTAGTCGAGACACTTAGAGTTGACGTCACAAAGCAATTTCATGCAACACAAATCAACGTTCCTTGAGTTTGACTAGCTAGAATCTAGTCAAACTACAGAATGTGTACTCTATCCACAGATCACTCCTAAAAGATTCCCGTTGCAAGGCAATCATTGCGCACCCAAAATATTATACGCTAACGAGTACCTTTATCAATCTTCCAACGAGGTGGTAGCGCGCGGCGGGTAATAATTGAGAGACCCGCCGCGCCGCGGCAAATGTGGCTGTCGGCCACGGCAACGCGACTGGGGGACCTAGTGCTGCCCCCGTCGGCTTGGGCCTCGATTAGCGGGGCCAACCCGCACCGGGTCATGTTAAAGCTCAAGGCACCATCATGACCGGGCGGGGCAAGAGGCGGAAAAACGAGAATATCTATGAAAACTGGATGTATGAGAGCGTGTGATTCTCCTTCGACCAATGACTTCTCTATACCCCGTAACCCGCGCGTTCCTACAACATTGGTGCGTTTAGCCGTTAACAAAAATCTCGTAATGCACTGTCTATTTAAGGTGATCTGTGACTCTGTGTTACTAAATTGTATATGACGATAACTTGAAGATTACGAGTCGCTTTGAGACTCTTCTGATGTTTAGTTGGAAGAATACAAATGGATTTTAATTAAAAACACAGATTTTCCACATAGTGTATTCGCGTTCTATGTTAAATCGTACTTCCTAGGCTAATAACGATCCTTATGATGTTTAGCTTGTATCAGAGACACATAGATAGATACATATTTCACGCTCACATAGATACGTACCTAAGTGGCTTCAAGCCTATTGATTGATGCAGCCATAGACACTATATCTGTGATTAATAACTTAAATGTTAATATATATCGATGTATTTTAGAGGCTCCTAGAAGTTGTCATCACTGTCATTATGTTGACCTTTACTCATTACTTGGGGTTAGTGCAGCATGTCAGCATGTTGCAGGTCTAAAAATATCAAACATATTATTATTTTTAGGCTTCACCCTAAAAGACAATCACTCGCTGCCTGTTCAGATACGTATTATTTGAAACGAAATTCATGTAGATTCTAGATATCTTACTTCAAAGATTGTCACAGCAAAATTATGCCTATGAAACACTCCAATAATAATTTGCACAATTTAAAAACTAAACAACAAGCTTGTGTTTTTTTTTTAAATTATTGGATTGTTATCGAAACTTAATAAGTGTTCAAAATTTAAGATTACGACTACTGCAAGTGGGTGAAAATTACTTTTTAAAGTACCTACCGTTACATAGGTTTATACATTGGTAGATACGTACCGAACTAATAAAAGCGTGTTAAGAAAAATGATGTACATAAAAGTTCATTATCCTTATAAATAAGTAAAAGACATCACCTGAATACATTATTTTATAATAAACATATGAGTTAATAAAACCGAGTCGTTATCCCTTGGATTCAAAGTATTATCAATAAATATTATCTGCAAACACCTTCTGATTTCACGGCAAAATATTTTATGAAGCTTTCGTGAGATCATTTTTTCGCTGGTTTATATGATTATCCGATATCCAGAAGCGGCGATATTAAATTCAGTAGTGATCCATTCTATTGGAAAATATAGGAGAAACTCATATTGGAACTAGATAAAATATAGATGAATCTTTAATTCTCTTTCTTAGAACTTATAAAAAGGCTAAAACTGTCTGTAAATAATAAAGTATGTCATAATAAAAAATACAAATAAATAAATAATAAATATTCACTCAGACATTTCACAAAACGTGCTCTGGTCCCGAGCTAAGCTTCATACGTTAGTGTTATGAACCAGAATATGAATTGACTACAGATAGTTACTACATTTTTTTTTAAATACATACTTGTAATACATAGTAAAAATTTGTATGACAAACATACAAATGATTGTCCTTTGCAGGAATCGAACACGCGACCTCGTGAACAGCAGTCTGTTACCTGAACTTCTAGACCATGAGGTCCGTCGAATTTTAAAACTGTTTTACTGATTTTCAAATGACGATGTCTATGTTATATAACCTAAATATGTATACATCATCATTCTCCCGTCCTTATCCCATTATTTGGAGTCGGCACAACATGACTTGTTGTTCATGTTGCAGTGGGTTTTGTCTAATTTTTACGACCAGCCGTCTGTCTGACGTCAACACCCTTATATGCGCAGGTGTTATACAACGTAGTTACCTCGATCGGTTCTTACCAACCCCGCTGACAAACAAAACAAAACAAAAAACAAAAAGATTTTTATTCACTTAATACATGCATATAACAAATAATTAATTACTACTGCCAAACTGTTACACAGTTTGTTGGCAGTTGCAGCTCCGGTTAGTACATAAATTGGTTTAAATAATACATAACTACATATTATATTGTCAAATTTATCTAAGTTACATAAATATTATATTAATTGTCAAATTTCTAGTTTTTTTATTTCTTATTTAGGTATAATAATATAAAAAAAATACTTACAATTTAATTAGATAACATAGTTTTATTTTATTACATTTCAATACACATAACCATATTTTTTAATTACACGAATTGTTTGCTACATATTTATTTAGTAGTGCCTTTACCAGACAAGACGTGCAAGTCCCCATCTAACCCCACGTACAAGCTTCGAGTGACATTCTGTTGGAGGTGTTTCCTCATAACATTCTTAAAAGAATTGACTGAACGGCATTTACTATGAACTACAAGACATGGAGAGGTGAAACTTGTATTCTTTTAGTCCATCATGTCACAGATTTGATCTACATCAATAGTTCCAAATCAAGTTTAAAATAGGGTGGTTGATCTTATAGAAATGTGCAAGTTCTATCAAATTTACTATACACCACCATGCCCTTATCCCATTATTCGGGTTCGCGCAACATGTCTTTTTCTTCCATAGTCTTTTATCAGCCGCCATATCTGTGTTAACTCCTCTTTTTACATTTGCTGGTTCACACGAAATAGTTCGAAATAGATGGATGGACTATCCATCTATTTCTTAGGTCTTCCTCTAAGACTTTTTCTTTCCACGTTTATACGCAGAACTCTTCTAACGATATCGAATTTAATGTACGTAAAATATTATATACCTAAAACTTTAACAACAAAGGGAGGAAAAAACCACAATTGTATTAAACGTTCCTACACAATACTTATAATGTACTTTTGTTTATTGCTATACAAACGATAACTGCTAACAAAACACATACAATCATACGATTACATATGAAAGACATTTGAAACTTTGCGAAAAGCTCTAAAAGTCTGTCTTGGGAGCTATACAATAAAGTTTCGCCTTTTATTCCTATGCATAAACAGAAACATTCGGAATACCAATTACTTGTACATACAATATTATTATACTCTACGAAGTTTTAGCTAACATTGCTAACATTCTTCTTTTATTGTTTTTTTATTTTAGTGGTCTAGTATTTAATATAATGGACTACCGTTCACGAGATCGTAGGTTTGATCTACGCACAGTGGTAGAAGATGGTTTTGTTCACCGTCGCTCTAAAGTTAGTTACATATGAATAACACGAAGCTATGAGAGACGGAAATCTCGAAAATAAACCCTGTGTCAATACGCCTGGTCAGCGCAGCGCCGTAGACTATATTCACTCCCAAAATGGAGGAGGCCCGGGCCCAGAAATAGGACGGTAATGGACTGAACAGAACTTATGAAGTTCCAGTAGTAAGAGGCATCATTTCCAGCTTATGCAAGGATTAATTATCGGTCCATATATCACAAGTAAACCAACATAACATATCCAACATTTATGTGTATGTATAAATAAGTTCGAATGATATGAGCCAATTCTATTACGACAAAAACTAACCTAAACTAAAATGAAACCATTTTCGTATATAATTTTTTAATTTTTCTAAATTTCTAAAATGCAACCAGCTATGGCGTATTGTGTTTTATGGCTAGTAAGGTATTTAGAATTTTCTAATTTAAAGTGACGTCACAGGACGTATGTGGTTTTTTAATTTATGTGAGTAATACCTATGTATGTAAAGAGTATTTGAATGTGTGTAGACTGTTACGAGTTTGACAAGAGTAGATACTGTAGCGTTCACTAAGACGGCGTGATATTTTGTTTGACACATTTTCTCTAAAAAGAAAATTAAGCTAACATTATCCAGAGGCGTATTTACTCTAGGGCCATAGAGGCCATGACCCGGGGCGGCTAGCGTAAGAAGGGCGGCGAAAGCCTTCAAGTTTAAAATTTTGCTCTATCTCTATTATTATTAGGGCGGCTAAGTAAATTGTCCCGGGGCGTCAAATCAAATGGCCCGCGGCTCTAGTTTTCAAAATACGCCTCTGACATTAACGAAACGATTTATTGACATTATTAATATCTACGGTTTAGATTAGTTTGGTTGTGCAAAATGAGTTGGTACTTTAGCAACTGACCTATATATTAAATTGGTTGGTTGATTTGTGGTCATCACTGATTAGTGGGTACCCGACACTTAGTAAAGCTTCAACACCAATCCACTTATGTGACTATACAGCGTTATTCATTAATATTATATTACAATCATCGATACTCCAATGTTATGAAAATTAATAGACAAATTTTATAATATTTTGGTAGATTACAAATTTTCCAATTATTAGTTATCGTTGGAAAGTAATAAAATTATGGATGATTAACAAAAATGTTAGCATGGAGCACTCTTTCTCTATTTGAGCTACATGCGTATGATTTTTCATAATTCTTAGTAGTTGTTGGTGTTGCTTGGTTTGGGCAATGATGACAATAGGTTATGATCAATCAAGTATGCATATTTTGCATATTATGTTAGTAATATTCTTTAATGCAAAGAGTATGTAGGTATATTTAATCTTTATATAGAGAAATACCGAATGGTACAATCGATTCATGTTGCTGTGACAAGGAACATATTAAACGTTGTTTTTATTAAAATCGCTGTCTTTGTTGCGGGATCTCTCCTGAATTCAATATATGCAAAGTATTTACGAATAACATGAATTTATCAGACACGCTTTTGACAGAGTAGGTACCAGCGCTTTGGCTTTGTAGCAGAATTCATATATGTCGAGATTTGTTCTGTTTCAATCGAATGGAATAGAATATTGTATTTTAAAAGACTGCATTTGGCATTCCTAGAAAATAAATATATTCCTCATTTACCCATAATTCTGAAGAGATTTTTGAGACACTGATTAGCGAAAACGAAATAATTCGTGATTGATAACGCTTTCAGGGCGGTAAGAAGAAATCTAAATTTTATTTTAATATATACATAAATGGTCATTCATTAGGTACACACAACGTTCGTTTATATGCTTGTGTTATGGGTACCAGAATACGGATATACTACATAAACTACTTTTCCTTTGTATATACATATTATACATACTTATAATACATATTAAACACCGAGACGCAGTACAGACATGATAATTACAAATAATATCCCACAAACGATTGTCCCGAGCAGGAATCGAACCCACGACCTCATCCGTCAAATTAACTTTAAGCATATAAATCATACAGTTTTGTTTTGTAATTAAGTAAATCTATTGTTCTTGATTAAGTAAAAGAAGCTAGAAATAAAATTGCTTACAATAAATAGGCATTGTTGTAGTAGTTGACATCTCTATAAAATGCAGGAAACAAAAATACGTCTTCCCGGTTTCCTCATCCTTTCGAAAACTTTTAAATTAATGCAGAGGCCTGTATGTTAGACTAGCTGATTATCACACCAAAGCTTGTTAAACAAATTCGTTTTAAAATAAAACATTTAATAACAACCCTTCATATTTGTCATTGTTGTCTCAGAACACTTCGCTCGCTACGCAAAATTAAGAACTTGTCAGAACTTCATGAGACAATGTTAACCAGTATTAACTTTTGTACTCTTCATAATATTTCCCCCACAATTTATTATTAAATTTGTATTCAAGGAGGGATTTTAAACAACAGACTTATTGTTTTGACTTGAACAACAACAATTATTGCGTCTTATGAGTTCCTTACAAAAGATTGACGTAACGTTTTCTGACCCGAAATTAAGCTCATTATGCTATGGGTAACAAAATATGGGTAAGATTTACCGATTTAAGTATCTACTTGTCTATTTATTTTTACAATCCATTCTCTGTCCACTGTTGGACATAGGCCTCCCCCGTAAAACGCCACTACGTGAGGTCTAGTGCCGCTTGCATCCAATGTTTCCCCGCGACCTTGACGATATCGTCACTCCATCTTATTTTTACATTATGTAGTAATATTATACCACTTTTTTAATAACACGCTTTTATTAGCTTATTTTGTGTATATGCATAAATTAATCTACGTAACGAAAATCTAAAAATCTTAAATCTTTGAAAGTGATTCTCATCAATTTGCAATAATCGGATTGATCTGTAGTTTTGTACACATATTAAGGGCCTACATCAATATTATCGTACTTATATCATCGCCGACACGTACATATTAACACAGCCAGTAGGCACAGAAAATGAAGAATTAGGGATACTTTTCCTATTTACTCAAAATCTACTAAATATATGTATTTTAATTCTGATCCACGTGTTTCTATACATAATAGTTACCTATGTTTTTAAAGTTATTTCATTAGTTAATACGCGATAATAGACCGACAAATGAAAAAAATAAAAAATTAGAGAGGTTGTTTCGCCAAGATTTTCTATCGAGAAAACTTTTTTCAATCGCGTTTCTGAGTTCATGCGATCCTAGATCATATATTGAAAAAACATATACTTAAAAATTAGAGCTCTAGCCATTCAATCTGAAGAAACAATGAAAACTTCGTACATAGAAAAATGCACGAAGCTATTTTGGTATCCTCTTAAGGACTAATGACAATTTAAAAATTTAACAAAATATCCAGGAATTTTATGCTTGTTACATAGCACATAATTACATATTAAGTAAAAGAAGTTTGTGAAATATAATCGTGCTTGCAACAATCTTGCACTTTGTATAAAATTCTTATCCTTGTCAGTCTTTAATTATTGATTTTAAAAGTATGAAAATATTGTTATTATAAAGGAATTATTACTTAAATTTTGACATCATAATTGTAATTTTAATCATAATTTTAATTTATATTCACATTTGCATTTATTCCCTAAATAAATTGATGTGTGCATGTTGTGTTATCCTGTAAATAATTGTTACACTGATTGACGTAATTTTCTCTAAGCTAAGGACTTAAGACGATACCAAAATAGCTTCGTGCATTTTTCTATGTACGAAGTTTTCATTGTTTCTTTAGATTGAATGGCTAGAGCTCTAATTTTTAAGTATATGTTTTTTCAATATATTATCTAGGATCGCATCAACTCAGAAACACGATTGAAAAAAGTTTTCTCGATAGAAAATCTTGGCGAAACAACCTCTCAAGTTTTTTTTTTATTTTTTTCATTTGTCGGTCTATTATCGCGTATTAACTAATGAAATAACTTTAAAAACATAAGTAACTATTATATAAAGAAACACGTAAATCAGAATTGAAATATATTTAGTAGATTTTGAGTAAATAGGAAAAGTATCCCTAATTCTTCATTTTCTGTGCCTACTGACTGTGTTAATATGTACGTGTCGGCGATGATATACGATAATATTGATGAAGGCCCTTAATGTTATTTGTACTTGTATTTATTGTGTAAACAACTGTTGGATAACCTAAATAAAATAATGATAAAAATAATAATCTTATACGCTATTGCGGTCAGCATTGTCACTGAGGTCGAAAGCTCTAACTAAACCTTGTAATACATACTTCACGAATTATTTATGTGCAAAAGGTCATTCAGAGTTTGAGTATATAAGTGACTCAAAAGGAACACTGACACCTCCTTACAAGGTCTCAAGTTAAGAACACCATATCATTATGCCTACTGACATTAACTTCATTCAGATTATTACTACCGAATACAGATCAGATCACTTGTAATAGATAGAGCATTGCGCAATTTTTGTAAGCGACTAAATACACTAAAGTTGGAGGACGGTGCGGATTACCGGGTATGGAGTAATGATTTTTCATTGGTCGTAGCAAAATCACACGCTGAGTTTTTATACAGTTTTCATACATGTGCTCGTTAGCGCAAATTTTCGGTGTGCTTCGATCATCCTTCATGTTGAATCTATTGTGGGTGGTCTGAGTCCCGAATGACCTTAATCTTTAATATCTCGACTTGACATGCCCTACCCGGCCAGAATACGTATTTCGGCGGCAACTTGTAATAGGATTAATATAATGCGATCTGTATAAATGTTTTATTATAAAAATGTGATTTAAAATTATATATCATAGTAAGAAGATTTAGTCGGTCTGTTTTTCAGCTATAAATTCTTTCGTTTTTTAACATTGAAATTAAAAACACTGGCCATTGTTGAGAATGTTAGTATCAAATATTTAACAACTGTTATTCAAATAAAACCACTTATTACGGATTTAGACGCATGTATTTGTTTTAAATTTTAGCCCGGAGACTTTGCAGTCACCATGGTTATGGATAAGACTCAGCTTGTTGTTGTACTCAGATTGTTACAGGGTTAACCCTGTAACAATAATCCTAAATCCGTAAAAAGTAATGTTCTTTGAACAAATCAGTCAAGTGTTAGAGAATAAACTGTTTTTCAGTTTAGATCTTTTCATCTAATTTTACATTTATGTCCGTGTGGTGCCGTGTCCGTGTTACAGATTAAGAAAAATGAAATGAAATGAAAATTCATTTAATCATGAAGGCATTTCCAAAAAGAAGTGTGCTCTTATAACAATAGGAGCGAATCGTTAGTGAAAAATGTTGCAAAAAACGGGGAAAATTTATATAATTGCATACGTACAAAGCTACATTGCTCTTATTATTATGCTAGGCACTATTATGTTATTTCGCAATAATATGTTGAATTAATGGCTGAGAATCACAAAGTCCTTTAGTTAGTGATTCGTTTCTAAGCAAAACAATTTCCTAATGTCTACATCAATACCAACATTTAGCTATTACATCAAAACAATCCAAATCAACATAAAAAACAAGAGGCATATAACTTACTAGCTGTTGCCCGTGACTTCGTACGCAGTACGTAGAATTTAGAAACATTTTTTGTAACATTTTTCATTACTGCTCCGCTTCTATTGGTCTTAGCGTGATATTAAAGCCTTTCTCGATAAATGCCCTATCTAACACTGAAAGAATTTTTCTAATCGGCTCAGTGGTTCCTGAGATTAGCACGTTAAAACAAACAAACAAACAAACTTTTCAGCTTTATAATGTTAGTATAGATAAAATTAAAAAATACAGACTGAGTTACCCTTTTCATAACGTTGAACTTCAAAAAGTGGATGAAGAATTGATGTTACATTAACTATCCTAAAATAAGCAATTGTTATGTGATTTAGCGGACTTAGTATGTTAAGATCGTATTTGTTTTTTTATTTTATTTTAATGTTATTTACACATTATTCATTTTGTTAAGGTACTGTGGATTTGTACTGATAGGGCGATATAGTCGCAAAGCGACAAAGCCCTTTAAATAATAAAAAAAGGAATTGAAGGGTTTATTTAATTTTGTTTGAACGCGCTAACAACAGAAACCGCGGGTCTGATTTCAAAAATTCTTTGTAACACGCTGTGACCCATTGATTGGAGCGAAGCGTCAGTGAACAATTTATTATTCATATATATTAATTATATTAAAATTTTACTTGTCTAATATTCGCATTTAACTATGAGTGGATATTTATTTGCGAATAGTGCTATGTCGTTTGTATTTGTAATTAATTTGCTTATGCAGTTGTGAATATTAATGTTGTCATTCATAAGTTATCACTAATACCTACTTAACTGTGATGTTAACTAGGTCACAGCTATCACTTTTGTAAAATTTTTCAACAACGTACTATAGAATAATAAAATCATTAACACTCTCTTTATTAAACTAGTTTCTTATGCGGTTCTACGGGTCGCGGAAGCCCGGTCTTAAAAACTCATTAACGAGTGATCAGGCCGCCCCCTACTAGGTAGAGTAACGTGATCGTCTGGTTTGCAAGGATCTATTGGATGCAAGCGGCATTGGATTGTGCGATGTACGAGACGGAGAAAGACTGATAGATGGATGAACTAATGTTTGACGCAGTGTCCTACGTCGTTATCTTCATTCTTTTATTGCAGACAAAGACAAGAATATTCAATAAGTTTTGGTCCTTTACAACTTCTACACTACACTTCATTATGTCATTGTTTTCTTATTTAATTTTTAATCACCTCAAGACTATAATTTTATTAATTTTTTAGTAATAAATCTTGTACCTCCGTGTGGTGACGGATTAAGAATACAAGTGTCACCACCCCATCTCCTCCCAAGGGTGCTTTAAAAGTCAGCTAAGGGATATTGCACACAGATAACATATTCTGTGAGAGATGGAAATCTCGAAAATAAATCCTATGCCAACACGCCTGGTCAGCGCGGCACCGTAGACCACATTCCTCCCAAAGAGGAGGAGGCTCGTGCCCAACAGTGGGACTTAAATGGGCTGGAGAAGAAAGGAGAAGGAAATCTTGTACGTAATAAATGCTGGACTAAAAGTACGCTATCTGTCTTATCCAATCAATAAGAAAAAGTATTATTCTAAAGCAAAACTGTAGCAAAACTCTGAAGTTAATTAATAAAGTTTATTGAACAGTTCTCATTGCGTATTCATCAGATATTATTCTACTCTACTGCAATGGCTAATGGTAGCTAAGTCTAGACGAACCGTGATTCTGAATTCATTAACTATTATAAGACAGCATAGAATCTCTATCGACTATTGCGTGATAAAAAGGACTGTAAATTTACCTGTAAGATTTTTTATAACATTGAATAATACTATTTTATTTTGTATGAAATAATAAACATCTTTACTAATTTTAAACAAAGTCGTTATTTTTGTATGTATGTCCCTGTGTGAGCTTATATTGTCAAAACTACGCATCAGATTGTGAAGCGGTTTTTTTACTAGATAGAGTGGTTCAAGAGAATGGCTTTTTTTGTATAATTAGTAAGTAGCGGGCGATAGCTAGTTTATAATAAAAAGGCATAGCGCAGTTTAATATAAGCTCAAATGATTATCACAATGATTAAATTTCAACATACTGATAGGTATCTGAATTTAATTACTGTTTACAAAAAGCTTTATTAATATACACATATCACGCCTTTATACATGGGGATAGGCAGACACTACAGAAATATAAGGAAATACGTTAAAATCTTACTAGAGGGCGCTCCCTCTAGTAAGATTTTATTATATTTATTTTATTATTTTATTACATTTATATTTCCTTGTCTTCATTTTGTATCCCTACATCCGGTTATATTTATTATTATGCACAGCGATTGCTATCTCGATAAGTGCACCCTGACCGTTTTATTGGAGGACGATCACTGATGATTTCACCGTAGGCATGCCTTTTTACGGCTTTCATAAATAAACTTATTTACGACGGGCCTCGTGGTGTAGTGGTTCTGGTAACGGACTGCCGATCAAGATGTCGCGGGTTCGATTCCCGCTCGGGACAATCATTTGTGTGATTTTTCTAACTGTCATACAAATGTTTGCACTGCGTCTGGGTGTTTCTATGTATTATAAGTATGTATTTACAAAAAAAAAAAGTAGTATATGTATTCTATTCGTATTCTGGTACCCATAACACAAGCATATAAGCTTAGCTTGGGACCAGAGGACGTTGTGTGAAATGTCCATGAATATTTATTATTATTTATTATTATATTATTAAAATGACAATTGGATAATGTCAGGAACATTACATGAACTTGGCCATAATAATTTGCGTAATTTGAAAACAAATGTCATCGATCCTTAAATATGTTTGTGTGCCAAATGTCAGGTCAACCCAACAATTACAAGTGAAAATCACTTTCAAAGATTCAGTAACTTAGATAAATGTGTAAATAGATAGATACAGACGAAGCTGATAAGTGTGTTAATACATAAAAATTAAAAAACATAACATTTTACACAACGTCCTCTGGTCCCAAGCTAAGCTTATTATACTTGTGATATGGGTACCAGAATACGGATAGAATACATATACTACTTTTTTTTGTAAATACATACTTATAATACATAGTAAACACCCAGACGCAGTATAAACATTTAATTTTGTATGACAGTTAAAAACATCACACAAATGATTGTCCTGACCGGGAATCGAACCCGAGACCTCGTGAATGGCAGTGCGTTATATGAACCACTAGACCACGAGGCCCGTCTTCCGGCGTGCACTGAGCTTGAGCTGAGTGTTCTGAGCACTTGCACGCCGGAAGGTCGCAGACGCCGCTGCGCACTCGTCCTGAAGATGAGCATTGGATATGCTTGAAACTTGGGTCGACATCTTCGATCCCAAAACTATGAGTGTTAGCCGGTAATATAAAATTTTTCAAGCATATTGTTGTTATGTTGAAGTGCCCTTACCACAGCAATTGTATAGGTAACACTTTACAAAGGTTCCAGAACGCCTGAGGCCCAAATCTGCTATTACAATGTTGTCATAATGATCAGTCAGTGATTGCGTAATGGCAAATTTTGTCAAGTTTGGTAGTCTGCTATTAATTCTGTCTGACATCATATCGGCTATACCTAGTTTTATCTGTTATCAACTAAAACCAGATGTAGCCGATATTAACCGGCTGTTGCTAGGATTAGCCAACCACCCTTGGCTGGATCTAGTTTTAGCTGGCTAAACGTAGGTTCAGCAGCACTTCTAAGTGTGGCTGGACCTAAGTTTAGCCAGCTAGCTGAGCTTCTAGCCGTAACAGGTTTATAAAACAAAAATGTAACTAATAACTCTGTTTTTCTGTGAGACTGTCTGCGTCAGTCTCAGAAACGAAACAAACCATTGTTGCGGTTTTCGTTATTATGTTAAAATTTGCTTATAATTAAGTGTTTGCTTCATTTTGAAAGGATTCATAAACAAAAAGTTACTTAAATCAATTTCAAAATCAAAATTACTTAAGTTTATCAATACCTATGTAATTTCTATAACGCAGCAGTTCGAGTTTTTATTGCAAATAAGCAAGAATAAACAAACTCCATAAAAGTTGCCGAATTACAAAATATGATTTGAGTTACCCGTTTTCATAACAGAAAAATAATTATTAAATTGTTCACTGAAGTATTTGCTTTTAACTTCTAAAGATGGTTGGGGTTAGAATCACCTGTCCTTATTCCATTACTTCGATTCTTTTTCTTATATACACTTCTGTTTGACGTCATGTCTGCGTGTACTCGTGTAAAGTTCGCAATCATTACATTACATTACTGGCGGAATCTAGTCATTGAGTAATTCCTCTCTGTTCTATTGGTTATATAGGTATATGTATTATTATATTATGTATGTAGTTTATGTATTATTACTAAGTATGTTTATATTATCCGTATATGTATGTATATATTATATTTATTTATTATAGTTTAAGTATTAATGTTATTAGCCCGTTAATGTCATTAGTGTAAATTGAAATTTATCTTCACCTTTTCTGTATTAAAGTAGCACCTGCCTCTTATTATCTCTGCACCACTGTTGGTTGGCTGGTAGAGAATGCATTGGCATTAAGTCCGCCATTGTACACTATTTTGTATGTGCAAAAAGTTTTAAATAACTAAAAAATAAATACTCCTCTCGCTTTCATGTCCTCTTTTACAGAGTCTATTCTTTTTTTGCTTCAGTCTTCCTCTACTCTTATTTCTGTTGAATTTCATCTGCAGAATACTCTTTACAATATCACTATCCTCTCATCGTATTACACGGACATACCGGTGAACATAACATTCCAATGTTAGGTTTCAAAAGAACAGTGTTTATGCATTAATTACCACTTCTTCTTTCGAAACTAAGATTTTGATCCGGGCTATTTTAATAGAGAATTCGAAAATGGTGTGAATGTTGAAATTGTTGTGTGAACTTTCGAGTTATAATAATAATTAAATTGAGCCTAATCATTGTCGACTAGACTGTACCGGCGCGTCCCGGCACTGGCAGCTAACTTCCGAGCCGCCATTAAGTTTGAATCGTACTGTATCAGGAGGATGGTTTATTGTATAATTTGTGAGAGTTTGGTCTCTAAATTGCATGCGTACGAAGTTACAGGCAACAGCTAGTGTTTCGTTTGCAACAAACAATATTATTGAAAACCAATCAATGCCTAAGAACATCTTTAAGTCTGTCGTATTTAAGATAAGTTATGTGCAAAACCTCCGTGTGGTGACGGATTAAGAATACAAGTGTCATCTCCAAGTGCCATCTCCTCGCAAGGGTGCTGTAAAAGTCAGCTAAGGGATATTGCACACAGATAACATCCTCTATGAGAGACGGAAAGCTCGAAAATAAACCCTGTGCCTATACGCCTGGTCAGTGCGGCACATTAGACCATAATCCCTTCCAAAGTGGAGGAAGCCCGTGCCCAAAAGTGGGACGTAAATGGGCTGGAGATAGGAGATATGCAAAATTTAAAAATAAATAAATAAATAAATATTCACGGACATTTCACACAACGTCCTCTGGTCCCAAGCTAAGCTTATATGCTTGTGTTATAGGTACAAGAATACGGATAGAATACATAAACTACTTTTCTTTTGTAAATACATACTTATAATACATAGAAACACCCAGACGCAGAACAAACATTTGTATGACAATTAGAAAAATCACACAAATGATTGTCCCGAGCGGGAATCGAACCCGCGACCTCTTGATCGGCAGTCCGTTACATAAATCACTCGACTACGAGGCTCGTCAAAAAAATTCCTGTTTGGTCATCATTTTATAAATATACGAAAACTTAAAAATGCATTTAGTAAACTGGTTAGTATTTAATTTCGTCCATTTAAATGCATCGTGACTATAATAAATGTAAATATGAAGATAAGAAGTTGACAAGACTAATGATTATTGCATTGTGACCTGTTCTTATCACTCATTAATAACAAAAAGACGATTTGATACCTATTCGTTACACAAACTTCATACAATTGTTCCAAAGAATGTAGGTTTATGAATCTGGTTAATTCAGCACACTCAAGTTAATTACACATGCAAATAAAACAAAAAGTAGGACATATGTATATGGTATTACAACTCTTCACATTTTGGCATTGTTGTCAGAGCACGCTTGACATTTCTTGGCAAGCAAAAGTAGGAACTTGTTAGCCTTGAGAGGCATTGTTAATTTTTGCAAATTTCATTACTGTACTGTGGTTATTTATTATGTAAATTTGGAATTTAAAATGTCGTATTAATTAAAAGAGGAACTGTAAATTTAGTAAGAAACAGATGTAGTATTGTCTACTTTTATGAATATTAGGTTAAAGTGGCTCTTATACCACATGAGTATATAAACACTTTATTTAGGCATGTGCTTAATTATACTAAGCTTACACTTACTACGCACACAACTCTATTAGTGCGATTAAGCGTTAGTCCGAGTATCGAAAGTATTCGTATTTAGCCTAGCAAGTCTACGAGGCGCGTGGGTATAGGTTTTTATTTTTAATTTTCTGGATAATATATTACTGCTTATCTACTGCTTCCATTAGACCCAGACTGATATTTATGTATCTAAACTATTAAGTTCTAATCTGACATCTCCAGGACAAATAAATGTACCTATTGGCTCAATTTCCCGACAGCATTTTTTTCGCGGCGTGAGTGAAATCGGTAGTGTGGAACTTTCCTTTAGAGTTCTCATATTTTTTTCTAGATAAAGTAAGTCATTACCTACATGAGGCATTAAGTATTTTCTAATTATAATTGCAGCTACTTAGCTAAAATAAATTTTGAAGGTCAAAATTCATCATCACGGTGGCTGTCCTGAACACACTTATCAATGAATTGTCCCTCGTACAAGGAATTCTATTTGTTATTTAGGCATATGGCTATTTTTATTAAATTGATGGATATTGGTAACATTGCCACAACGCAGTTTTATCAAATTATCTACATAGATTAATAGCTGGTAAGTACAAATGTACTTGTCCTAGAAAATCCTTTAATTTCGGTGACCAAAAGTTCATTGAACATATTTTTGTCTAGGACAACACTAGCCGCTTCCCTCCGCGCTTAAAACTTGCGGAGAAGTGCCACCTAAGGTTCGTGCGCTACATCATATCGGTGACATGCGGCAAATTTCTGTTAATTTCAGTATAGAGGGATAACGTTTCTTATAAAGTGCAGTGAATTTATTTAAGTATTGGTTGATAACGCTAATTATTGTACTTTTATTTGTAGAGTACTTATTACATTCTGTAATAATTACTTTTCTTATAATCTCAATTTTTGTGCTTAGTTCTAATATCGGTGTCCTCATTTTGGTTGATTCGGTGGACTAAACTATCAACCGAAATTATAAAAATCTCACCGAAAGGAACAAAAAATTAATTTCGGTTGACGCTATGAGTTTCAGTGTGAATTTGTCTAATTTCGGTGATGTGTGTTATTATAATTCGGTGTCCAAATGTTTCAACTCGGTAAGATTTTTAGGTTTGGATTATCTTCTTAAGCATTGTATTTCTAAGAAGATAGTTTATTTCTGAATTATCATCAATATTATACGTACGTGACATAATACAATCTATTTATATGGCCTAGTTTATTAATTTCAGTGGACTAGCTTATTAATTTCAGTGGCTAATTTATTAATTTCTGTGGATTTGAGTTTCATTTCAGTAGCATAAAGGTTTTAAATTGTTATATCTCCTAAGTTTATTAAGATATTGTGATGGCCTTCATAACTTACATTAACAATACCAAGAAGTACACTAACACATTGTTCAAATTTTGTTAAACTTAATAATGAGAAAGTCAACCGAAATGAAACAAAAATACGGTCGTGTTGAAATTCAGCCTATTATCGTAGTCATTTTGCTGCCCTTACTCCATTACATGAATCTGGTGTAACATGGTTTTTTACTAAGAGAGTGCGACATAATAAATATAAATAAATAAATATTCACGGACATTCCACACAACGTCCTCTGGTCCCAAGCTAAGCTTATATGCTTGTGTTATGGGTACCAGAATAGGAATACGGATATACTACATATACTTATAATACATAGAAAACACCCAGACGCAGTACAAACATTTGTATGACATTTATGGATATCACACAAATGATTATCCCAAGCGGGAATCGAACCCGCGACTTCGTGATCGGCAGTCCATTACATAAACCACTCCACCACCAAGCCCGTCAATAATCTTAAGTCAATAATCAATAATCTTATAACTTCTGATATATGAAAAATGTAACTACCAAATTACATAATCCACACGCTCATAAGTTCCGATCAAGTGCACAAAATTTGATAATTGCATTTATTGTGTATTTGTTATTGTCAGGGGTTTTGTACAAAAGAAAATAAATATACATTTTTTAATTTTTACATGTGTATTCGTGTGGTGACGAATTAGGAATACAAGTAACACCCTATTTCTTCCCCAGGGTGCTGTAATGGCCAGCTAAGAGAATATCCCTTAGCTGGCTATTACAGCACCAGCATAAGCAGTTGACATCTAGCGGCCTGAAAGAGGATGTAGTGACTAAGGTAGAGAAAAGTATGCTTAGGTGGTTTAGTCATGTGGAGAGACGATTAATGAAAGGCATATACACGGCGGAAGTAAGTGGAAATGCTGGGAAAGGACGCCTGAGAAAAATATACTGCGATGTCATCGCCGGTATACTCCAAAAGGGCAAGTGCGTAGCACATACAACCGTCGGGCATGTGTGACCAGATGTATGACTGTATGAGTGTGGATGAACCCAAGGAAGTATGTTTGGATCGTAGCAGTTGGCACTCTATAGTTTCTGCCTACCCCCATGTGAAAAAGGCGTGATGTTATGATGATGATGATTGACATCTACTGTGAGGGACGGAAATCTTATTAATAAATCCTATGCCAACATGGCTGGTCAGTGCGGCATAGTGTACCTCAAACCCTACCGAAGAGGCCCCTGCCCAATAGTGGATCATTGAGGGGCTGGAGAGAGGGAGATAGATAAAGAGAGAGACACGTGTGTATTAATAATTGTGTTATAAAACAACTATCAACAGCAATATGATGAGGGCTCACAGAATAATTCTTGAAATTAATATTGTATTCAGTCTGAGGGAGACATAGACAAATGATCGTTTGGTTGATGTTTTGCTGTTAGCTTTGATGAATAATAGGCATGACTATATTACATAAAGTCTTCTGTGAGTAACTTATCTATTTTAATAGTACAAAAGGCCCGGTTTTTCTTGGAGGAAAGTTATTTTAAGGTTTTTTTTTTTTTTTAATATAGCCTATATTACATCTTTCATGTCTCTTAGTAATACCAATAAAGCAAAATAGCTATTCTATACTAATATTAAAAAGCTGAAGAGTATGTTTGTTTCAACGCGCTAACCTCAGGAACCCCTCTGGCCCGATTTGAAAAATTCTTTCAGTGTTGGACAGTACATTTATCGGGAAAGGCTATAACACCACGCAGCGAACAATGGGAGCGAAGGATTATAAAAAAATATTGCAAAAACGGGGAAAATTTTCTGAATTCCACGCATACCTAGTCAACAGCTATGATAAATTTGCAATTCCGAACTAAAACTGATCCGAACATTTTCAAAATTTTCCATTGTTTCCTGGAACAAATCGCTTTAAATGCCAATCACGAAAACATTTCAGTTTTTCCTTTATGTACTTGGAAAGCATTACTATTGGTGTACAATAATGCTATATACAACGAAATAACAGACAAAATCTTAATGGTTATATATGAAGGTAGAGTTAATATCTCGTGTTTAACAAAATGACATGTGTCTGTAATGTAACGTTATGGGCAAGTTGGGTATACCTGGCATCCTACGGCCTTTCCACAGCCCTATGTAATTCAATAGAATTTCACTTAGGTAAGTGCCCAGTATTATTGCGGTAGATATCTTAGCAATGTTACGAGTACTTTAGCAAATAGCTATAGTAAACCATTAGTATTCATTAGACGAATTAGGTGTAAGACTGTTAGTATTGTATTATTACTTTTTTATTTCTGTCATTCCCTTAAGATGGGTTAATGTGCAAGTTTGTAATCTTACATAGTAAAATTGACATTAGATTCTTAGTTCATAGATACATAACATACTAAATTCTGTATCTTAAGAATTTCTTAAATAGGTCCATTACTCCCTCGTTTCAAACAAACAAAAAACCAAGCTTTTCCTCTTTATAATAATACTAGCTGTTGCCCGCAACTTCGTACGCGTGGAATTTAGAAAATTTTCCCGTTTTTGCAACATTTTTCACTACTGCCTCGCTCCTATTAATCGTAACGTGATGTTATATAGCCTATAGCCTTCTTCAATAAATGTACTATTCAACACTGAAAGAATTTTCCAAATCAAGCCCGTGGTTCCTGAGATTAGCGCGTTCAAACAAACAAACAAACTCTTCAGCTTTATAATAATTAGTAAGTAAGTAAGTATTTTAGATTCTATCCAATATACGGTTGCCTGGAAGAAATCACATTAGTGATAAGGCCGCCTTTTGTACAATATCTTTTAAGACTGTATTTTTAAAACTCTGTGTAAAATTGGTGTTTGTGCAAATAAAGAGTTATCTATCTATCTGTCTATCTAAGTACAGATTACAGATTATAGACAAACAAAGTTTCTCTCTCTCTCCAGCCCCTTAACGTCCCACTGTTAGGCGCGGGCCTCCTTGACTTAGGGAAGGATCAAGGTCTGCAAGGCGTGTTGGGACAGGGTTTGTTTACGTGTTGTCCGTCTCTAACAGAGGAACTGTTATCCGTGTACTAAATCTATCAGCTGACTTTTACACCATCCTGATAAGAAAATGGGCGGTGACGCTTATATTCCTAATCTGTCACCAAACGAACAAAGCAAACAAAGTTTAACTATACAATATTAGTTTACAAATTCCACTAAACATGAAACTTCCAATAACTATTACATCTCTGGAAATGACGATCTTTGTAGTTTGATGTTAAAACAAACTCTACCGTCTTAATAATTATCATAGAGATTCAACAATAGTGAACTGTTGGAAATACCAACAAAGTTGAAGGAATTTCTACAGAACTTCGAATTATTCATAAAGTTTGAAATATCATAGATGCTATCAAAACATCAAAAATTTTAGTTTAACGGTTTTCATCGTGGTACACACTATGATCTAGTAAAGGTAGAATTTTTCTTTGTGCTTATAGGAAATGAAATAAACACATAATTTATTGTTCTGCTAGTTCTATTGTTGCCTCTGTTGTATTGTTACCTCGCCGCGAAAGGCAGGATGAACTCCGATGAGGTTGGCACAGTCGGATGGAGTTGAGGAGCCTAATGGGAGAGAAACCAACAGACTATACGGGAATTGTCTAGCAAGACTGCTTTCTGCATCTGGACTATCACTGATTTACTGTTGACGCCGAGCATATCAAGGTGTTGTGAGAGGCTTTTTGGGACAATACCGTTAATCGATACGACTATCGTGATTATTTCTATGGATACCACCCTCGTGCGCCAGGTTCAGTTTTAAAAAGCGAAGTTTTATTGTTATGTAGGCCGAACGAATGGCAAAAGTATAGTACCTACCACTTAAAGAGAATAATTAGGCATATAATGGCAGAAGAATTTTATTATAATAAATACCTAATGTCAATTACATCGCAGCTATCGCATCGTGTTAAATGTCAACATAACACATAATTACGAGTATATAAAAATCTGTCTTCATTAAAAAGATAATAAATTATAAACAAAATGTAGTAATTTATTTATTTATTTAAACACTTAATGTACATAGTAGGTACAAAGGCGGACTTAATGCCTAAGGCATTCTCTACCAGTCGACCGTAATTTATATTGCATTTAAAATGTATTTGTATGTAAAATTATTCGGAGATTATGTTTGGTCTTAGTTCTTTCACAAAGCTTTCCACAAAATTAAAAAGACAAAGAAATTAAGGAACTAATTGCCCTTTATCCATTCATCCATTAACCTTTTTTACAACTCCTTCTCCATCCATCAGCCTCTCTCCGTCCACTGTTGGACATAGGCTTCCTCCATAGAACGCCACAACGCGCGGTCCTATGCCGCCTGCACCCAATGTCTCCCAGCGACCTTGACGATATCGTCGCTCCACCTTGTTCACCAACAACTCCGTATAAGCAGGCCCTTCTTCATCGATCACACTGGGCACATGTCCAGGATTTGTCCTTGCGATTACTAAGGCTTCCCAGTTTTGACTCCATTAAGAAATTATAACCGATAGTCCATTCGTAAGGGCCCATTGTAACACGGCCGTGTGTATAAGATACCTTCAAAACATTGATGTTTATAAAAACTCGAGTGATCTTGTATCTCTTTGTTATTTGTGTTAAGAGGATACCAAAATAGCTTCGTGCATTTTTCTACGTACGAAGTTTTCATTTTTTCCTTAGATTGAATGGCTAGAGCTATAATTTTTTAGTATATGTTTTTTCAATATATAATCTAGGATCGCATAAACTCAGAAACGCGATTGAAAAAAGTTTTCTCGATAGAAAATCTTAGCGAAACAACCTCTCTTATTTTTTATTTTTTTCATTTGTCGGTCTATTATCGCGTATTAACTAATGAAATAACTTTCAAAACATAAGTAACTATTATATATAGAAACACGTAAACCGGAATTAAAATATATTTAGTAGATTTTGAGTAAACAAAAAAAAATATCCCTAATTCTTCATTTTCTATGCCTACTAGCTGTGTTAATAGGTACATGTCGACGATAATATTGATGTAGGCCCTTAATAACGTTCTTGATGTAATCCTTTACTACGAAAAAAATATTTCTATCTTTTTATCCTTTCTAAATATCACAAATTTTGTATATTGCTCTTTCTGCTACTTTTATTTATATTCTCCTTCTCCTCAACCCACACTGTTGGGCACAGGCCTCCTCCACTTTGCGTAGGCATTTAGTCTACTCTCCTTATGCCACGCTTACAGGACGTATTGGCACAGAGTAATGTTTCAAGTTTTCAATTTGCCTAAATATATCCCGTAGCAGATTTTACAGCACCCTGAGGAAGGAATGGGCTAGTGACTGTATATGTATTGTAACTACATTTCGTGGACTTCAGACTAAAATTTAATTAGTCTCAAAAGTAAATTAAACTTGTACGCACTAAAAGCTAGACTAACACCACGTAGTTTTACTCGGTGTATCTTGAAGCAGAAATAATATTCTTCAGTAAAAATCTCAAGTTAATTAAGAAGTTAATAAAATTGAAGTTCTCATCGCGTCTTCATTATTTGAATTATATATTAGTATATACTATTGAAAAAAGTTTTCTCGATAGAAAATCTTGGCGAAACAACCTCTCAAATTTTTTTATTTTTTTCATTTGTCGGTCTATTATCGCGTATTAACTAATGAAATAACTTTAAAAACATAAGTAACTATTATATACATATAGAAACACGTAAATCAGAATTAAAATATATTTAGTAGATTTTGAGTAAATAGGAAAAGTATCCCTAATTCTTCATTTTCTGTGCCTACTGGCTGTGTTAATATGTACGTGTCGGCGATGATACTCGTATACGATAATATTGATGTAGGCCCTTAACACGTTCCCAGCGGCACTAATTTATCTGTACTTTCCATTATTGAGTTACGAGGTGTGTGCAACCTGGTCCTGAACCAGAGGTTGGAGCGGTACGAGGCTTAGTAAACCCCACCGCCCACTGGAGACAAAAATCCTTTTTTGCCGCCAAATAAGGCAAATTGTACGGTTTTTGTCGCGATTATTGTTATCAATGATTTGATCAACCTAAATCTGCCGCCGCCTGTGGGCAGATTATATAGTTTAGATTCTATACATAAAATAAAATGTGGGGTCGTAGGTACCCCATACCGCAGTTACGGGCAGTTTTTTTATTATGTATAGTGATGGGAAAAATAATCGATTTTATTTAATTATACTTATGGATGCTTTTTATTAAAACAGGATAAACATACAATAGATTACAGTGTATAATTTATATTATAATATATTGTATTGATGCACCATATTTTAAATATACATAGCTGAAACTTATTCATTATATTCCTACACCATTGTTTCACTTAGACTGAGTATAATTTGTAAATATTGATTGGAAATTTACCCGTTTTCCAAATATCGTTAACTTTGAATTAGATTCCTCTTTATCATCATTAATATTATCAATCAATATTCTTCAGCAACGTTTTGAAATCTTGTTAGAGCATCGCAGGCGCAACGTCCAACGTTTTGCACAACACTAACCGCGTGAAGCTAGCGTAGGGTGCGGCACGAGGTCCGTGGGGGTACGAGGTGTTCGGAATCTCGTTCCGCACTGTATTAAACTTTTATTTATTCAGTGCGGCACGAGGCCTAAAATATCCGGTATTAAGCTAGGTATACCAAAATACTCAGAATCAATAGCACATCTCAGATATATAGTTAGTTATCTCTTTCCTAAGCTGAACCAGACGGAAGTTACGCCTCTCGCACGACAGAGAAGTTTAAGTTTTTCCTTACCGCTGTAAAGACAAAACACGGACTTGGTCTTTCAAGCCACTATAAGAAAGACGTTACTATGAGGTACTATGATGTAACCTATCGCTGTCAATTGTACTGTTGTAAAGGTGTACCTAACAGGGAGCTGTATTAAGTATTTAAATAAAAGATGTGTGCGTTCTCTATAGATGTTTAATCTACCACCAGTTCGGAAATACAGATTTAGTAGAGAAGAACTGGCAAGAAACTCCACTATTGTCATTTTCATAATTTACACATTAATTTAAATCACAACAGATGATGAGCAGATAAAGGAGGCCAAAGGTCTTTAAGCCTAAACATAATTATTAACAATAATGTATAAAAGCACACTTACAACAATTTTATCCATCGAAGACTGTGTCACTCTATCCGTATCTCCCTTTTTTCCCGCCAAAAAGCCCCCCCAAACAGTTGACAGTTTTCAGTGTTGCCAGCTTTTTCTCGCAAATCCCGATATTTAGTATATCGATTTAGCGAACCCTAACACCACGTTTCGCACTCATCGTGTTAAAAAATTATATATTACACATATCTAATATAAACCTTACTACTAAACCATTCTATTAAAATAAAACGAATCAAAATCAAATGATACGCATTTGATTATAAAAGGTTTAAGGTCATTTAAGGACACACAGAAATAACGACTTTGTTTTTTATTATAGGTATAAAGATTTAACAAACATGATTTGAATAATAATACCTATTTACGCCATAACACAGTAATCATGTTAGGTATGTGCACAAAGGTCATAATGCAGTTTATTGTTTAGCTGAGATATTTTATTGCTTATCGCAAGAACATAAAACTTTAGGTATGTTATTGATCTGCTAGTTTATCTACTGGGCGAGTAATAACGGCTTTATGTAGTTTAATAGTTGTATTCATGAATCAAACACCAATAAAAATATACGTAGCTTTTAAACGGCTGAACAGATTTTCATAATTTCGTGCAAATTCTCTCTCTCTTTTCAGGCCATTAATGTTAAACAGCTGAGCACGGGCCTCTTCCACTTTTGTAGGGATTATGGTATATTAGCACCGCGCTGACCAAACATCGCAGCAGTTTTGCATCTCTCACAGAAGATGTATCTATGTACAATATTCCTTAGCTGACTTTTCACCCTGGGAAGGAAAGGGGTAGTAACTCTAGTATTTTTAATCTGTCACCACACGGACAAGTTTAGTGTTTATGTAAATTAGCGTTGCAATATAATATGTACCATACAGAACATGCCTTTTTATTTAATAGACACTCCATTAGAATATACTTCAAAATATTCGTAACTATCTTTGTTTTTTAAGACGGTTACTGAGCAAAAATAAAACCGAAAACTGGAAATTTCACTTTCGACAAAAAAAATGCTGCACCCAAATCGGATCCAATAGATTTTATTCAACAGCCCTAAAATCAATTTGCGTAGCGTATTGAAATATCTTTAGAAAAGTTAAGAGGATACCAAAATAGCTTCGTGCATTTTTCTATGTACGAAGTTTTCATTGTTTCTTTAGATTGAATGGCTAGAGCTCTAATTTTTAAGTATATGTTTTTTCAATATATGATCTAGGATCGCATAAACTCAGAAGCGCGATTGAAAAAAGTTTTCTCGATAGAAAATCTAGGCGAAACAACCTCTCTAATTTTTTATTTTTTTCATTTGTCGGTCTATTATCGCGTATTAACTAATGAAATAACTTTAAAAACATAGGTAACTATTATGTAGAGAAACACGTAAATCAGAATTAAAATATATTTAGTAGATTTTGAGTAAATAGGAAAAGTATCCCTAATTCTTCATTTTCTGTGCCTACTGGCTGTGTTAATATGTACGTGTCGGCGATGATATACGATAATATTGATGTAGGCCCTTAAGACAATTTAACTGATATGTATTTGAATGTATTTTGTTGTGTTGTAAACACAAGAAATATATAATAAAGTGTCATCTTCACAACTATTTTGTAGAGAACGCATTTCGGAGGCACCAGAACGCCTCGTCATATTTTCAAAATAAGATAAGCCTTTGGGAACATAGCCCATTTCCAAAGAGTATTTTACGAGGGTCCGACAAATCCCCGAAACGGTTCAGCGGTGCTCGAACTTACCAATTTCTGTGTCCCATCTCGTGTTTCAATTTACTCCTTGTACAGTTTGTCGGCCCAAATAAAACGTAGCATTTTGTTTTTCTACAATCAACTACATCTTTGATTGTTATTTTTATAGCAACGTTCTATCCCTACGGAAACATTACATGTCTATATAGCAGTTATAAATATAAATCGTTGCTTTTAATGTTCTTTGTTGTTCTTTAGTCTGTTAATATTAGTCTAGTTCCACTAGTTTCTTCTTGTTTTACTTCATTATGCACATAATGTTATCCTACAAAATCGGTACATTGGGTTGCCGACCCTAATCAAATTACTTATGTGCATATTGAAAACCTATAAAAACTTCATTGTTTATTAAAAAAGTTTTTTTGTTCTTTTACAAAAAAAATACAAAATAACTAATCCGACAACTTCTTTATCTTTACTTATTATTAAACAACGTCGTTATTTTTGTATGTATGTCCCTGTGTGAGCTAATATCTTCAAAACTACGCAATGAATTTTGATGCGGTTTTTTAATAGGTAGAATGGTTCCAGAGAATGGTTTTTTTAAATTTGTTACTTAACATTAGTAGTACAATTCTTCCAATGCACATTACCTTTAAATTATCGAATTTGCAAACCTTTCTAATAATCAAATAAATTAAATTTATTTTGTTCTAATAGAACAAGATCCAAGATGCGAAAACCGTTACTTATTTTCACAGCGTTATTTTTATTTGAAATGTATTGGTTATTAATGGATTGGCCAGTCATTCACATTTAAAATAGATAGATATAATACAATGATATTTTATACAGATTCCTGTTATGACGGTATAGATTATTTTGTTAAGGATCTATAGTTTTATAGTTATTTATGGGAATTCGCAGAATTTTATTCAAAGACAAAATCATAGTCAAATTTTTTTATTTCAAGTTGTATTATTGATATTATTATATTAATATCATAGTATTCATCGTTGATTCATATTGTAAAAACTGGTTTATCTTCAATGAAATCATCATACACTGCAGTTGTGTAACCTTGTTTTTGTGTCAGTAAACATGTACTATAGAACTGGTTTTATTTACCTTTAATTATAGAGCTGTTTTAATCAGGTTATGTAAAGAAATACTTATAATACGGTGCTGGGCGTTAACTAGGACGCAATAATACGGATTTTTTGTCAACTCTCTCTCTCTCCAGCCCATTTACGTCCCTGTCTACTGTGCCACGCTGACCAGGCGTGTGGCGCAGGGTTTATTTTCGAGTTTTCCGTCTCTCACAGAGGATGATATCTGTGTGCAATATCCCTTAGCTGACATTTACAGCACCCTTGAGAGGAGATGGGGTGGTGACACTTGTATTCTTACTCCGTCACCACACGGAGCTTTGTTAGCTAGTATCACGGATTTAAATCTCAGCCACTCTTTAAAAGTTTCGTTACAAAACATAACACTGGACTACATTACAGAATTGAGCTGAAAATTTTACAGTTTGTATATCAATTGATGCAACAAGAACAAATAATCATCATCAAAATCATCAATCATTTAATCATGTCAATGATGGTATGACTCCACCACGAGGCCCGTCATGAGACGGGCCTCGTGGTGGAGTGGTTTATATAACGGACTGCTGTTCATGAGGTCTCGGGTTCGATTCCCGGTCAGGACAATCATTTGTGTGATGTTTTTAATTGTCATACAAAAATGTTTGTACTGTGTCTGGGTGTTTACTATGTATTATAAGTATGTATTTACAAAAGAAAAGTAGTTTATGTATTATATCCGTATTCTGGTACCCATAACACAAGCATAATAAGCTTAGCTTGGGACCAGAGGACGTTGTGTAAAATGTCTGTGAATATTTATTTATTAATTTTATTTATTTACGTAGATATAATTTTTTTAGAGAAAATTATGTGCATTACACAGGTCCAAACATTTTTTTTTCCTACCACCGGTTCAGGACGCAATCTACTGAGAAGAACCTTTAATTAAATCAATTTCTCTTTATTAAATTCTCCTCCCTTTTTCCCGTTATATGGTGTTATTTGGGCTCGATTTAACGAATATACATAATAATATTATGATAAATACAGTACTGAACGCGAGTTTTGTTCGTATCAACAACACAGGTACAAAAAAAACAACTGTATAAAAGTTATATTATTAAATATATTTATATCATGTTTACATATTATTCAGATCAATACTTAATTAATAATTATCTTCTTAATATTGATTATAGACGACTTAGATAGCTGTCCCGTAGAAAACATCTTGAGATTTTATTTATCTAGAAAAAATAAATAATTCATTTTAAACAAATCTATATTAGTACCAATTCTAGGTGCACAACTAATCTTAACTGAACAATTATGGCGTATATTGAATAATTGGTTATTTCGTTGTCCACATTATTATTATTTAAAATCGTTAGTCTGTTAGCATTGCCGAATCGTGTTATTGGCGTTATCAAATTTCATTTTTAGATAAGTTTAGTTGTGCAAGTAGAATCGGTACCATAGTAGTTTCAAAGAGGAAGTGATAAATTGCCATATTTTAACCTAAATATTATTATCTATGTCCTTCTTTCCAGTCCAATAATGTCCCAATAAAAGCGTAATTGGTCTATTATACTAGGAAGACCGGCGAGTTGGATTTAGTTTCGAGTTTACCGTCTCTTCCAAAAGATGTTATTTTGATATTAGTCATTAAATTAGTCTAGGTATGACAATATTTCTAATAACTAGACTGTTTAAATGTGATTAAAAACATCAAGTTTAAAAGCCCTATTTCTTTACAAAACTGTCTAGAAAATGGTGTGGTCACACGAGTATTTTTATATCATCACCTCACAAATAACATGTACCAAAACATACACACAAGATATCACCCAAATTAGATACAAATAAATATGTATACAAAAACATTCCATTCACACAGATGTTAACAAGCAATGAATGATGAATACAAGCAAAATCAACTTTACGACTTCACAGTAAAGTTCATTTTATAAAATAGACGTTATGTTTTGCAGATGATAAGAACAAAGAAATGAATAATTAAAGTTGTGATGTCCATCCAAAAGCTTTTTTTGTGGTTTAAATAAGAAACAGGTACTTACTGGGTTTGAAGCCACGCATAGCATTCATTTCCTCTCGAGTATAATCAGCATATTCATTTATACCGAACGTAGCGTTAGGATTTTCTTGATTCAACTTATTTATTTTCTTTAAATTCTCAACAAATACACGAAAACGATGTTCTTTTTCTTGCTGGTCGGCATAATTTCTATTATGCGTTACCATAAATTTTTCGAAATGGAATTTAGCGTTAGAAACATCGTAAGCCGAAGCGCTCGCCATTGTTGCTACTACGAATATCAACACAACACTGACGTAATGCATTATTTATTATATAAAAATTCTTGAGTCACAGTTGAGTATTAGTCACAATAATTTACAAAGTAAATTATCAAAGAGTAGGACTGTGTTTTATCAGAGGTTGAATAATAATGTGTCTTTTTAAATCGATAGTCCGTTTTATACTCTGTTCATCCGTTGACACCGAATAAAAAATAACCAAGGTTATTGTACTGTATCGGCGACATATTCGTGCATGTTTTGATTGCGCCTTGCGCTGCATGTGTAATATGTTATTAATGTTGCCACAACAAAAAGCTCTTTAATTTATGTTTGTGTTATTTAATATTTAAAACCATAGTAGTGTGTGTTTAGTAATATTATTATAAAGCAGTAAATACAGTTGTATATTCTCTGTAAGTACCTACTCTGCATCTGATAACAGAGCCATCTGTTATTGAGTTTTCGTAACTTTTCTTAATAGTATGGAATCCCAGAGCTATGTGCTTTTACTTATTATTACAGCTATTAGAAATCAAATAATATAGGTATTTACCTAATACCATGAATGAACTATATACCTGGATGGACAACCTCATAACAACCGACTGAAACTCAATTATCATTCCACTCTGAAACTACAGATGGCACTAAGCGTATCAAATCACATAATTATTATCGTAATCAATAATCATTCATAATCTTGCTTCATGTTGTATAGTGGTAGTACTAAAAAAAATGGCAGATGGCACTATTTCATAATCTTGATAATTCAAATAGGTAACTATGTAGTTTTAAATTTACGTCAGTTAATCTGAAAAATTAAAATGAACACAATTTTGTTTATCATAGAATACTTTAATATGTTTAACATAGAATTTTCATTTTTTATCATAAAAAGTAAAGATACGGTTTTGCTGCTTAGGATACATAAATAAATTTCGAACAAATTTTATAAGAGTACCGTGGCGTATCGGGAAAAATATAGATATAAAAGACTTGGAAATTGACAGGTCTCGCGTTCAAGTCTAAGTGGTTTTTTGATACTGCGGTTTCACTTTTTGTATTTTAAACATAAATAAATGTAATTTCGAATCTTTTTCTAAATAGCTTAAGATCGATGAACTACTTTATTTATGCTAATACTAGCTGGAATAGAGTAGCTCTTTGAAAAATTCCAATGTTTTATCGAATGAATTATCTTTATTAAAAACATTTATCTAGATGAAATTAATGGTAAGAGCACAACAGGAAAGTAAGGTGCGCAATTATCATAAATACCTTTCCTGTTACAATTTAATTTATTATACAGGAAAGAGAAACAACCTCTTATAATTAACAACGCTATCTTCTAATTATTGTTTGCTATGTTAGATATTTATCTATACATTATAATATTGGTAACAATTCTACATGCTCAACTAAACGAAAAATGAAAATGTGACAATAACAAAATTGTACCTTATTATAAAAACTTAGTATTATAAGCTAACGATTTTAATTAATATCAATGTGTACAACGAAATTGCCAATTAATAAATATACACTTTAAATATATTCATTTCAATTAAAGTAAGTTTTTGACGCATGAGAATTGGCCTCATTAAATAAATCTATAATATTATTCATAATATTACTCATTAAATAAATAAATCCATACTATTGTTACCTATTCTAGATACATTTATTTTCTTGATTCATTCATTTAATCATCTTCTTTACTTATTCAGCAACATACATATCCCACATTCTCCCAGGCACAGGTCTCCTCTACTTTGATGGGTTTTGGTCTAACATGCCAGGTCTTGCGTCTTGGCATAGTTTTGTTTAGAATTTTCGTCTTTCACAGCTGATGTTTCCGGTTTATATTATTCCTTAGTTGGCTCTTACAGCACTCTCGTGAGGAAATAATGACATTTGTATTCTTAATAGTCATCACATGGATCACATAGTTAACTGCTTATAATTTCTATTTAGAGTTCTGTATCAAAAGACACGGTAAAATATTACTGAGACTTCGTTCTGTCGGCCCGTCTGTCTATCGCCAAGCTGCATCTCTAAAACGCTAACTAGAGATAACTAGAGATCTGAAAATTTTAATAGTTTGTGTATATCAGTTATTGCAACAACAGCAAATACTAATCATCAGAACACTCTGCCTGCCCTTATCTCATTATTAGGGCTATATCATGATAATAACGGTACGGTATGGTACGGAACACTTGTGTGCGGTTCCAACTCGTACTTGACCTCTTTTTTTGGTTTAATAATAAAATATTTTTGTGATTACAGAAGGTAACATATCTTTCACGGTATGACTGTTATAATAACTAAGTCATTAGCCTTTTACTGTTTGAATGCAATGACCGAGTAAAACAAAAGCTTTTATATTCTTAAAAAATACTTTATTTAATAAAAAAATGTTCAGCTTTTGTTTAACCCATCGTATCAAATCAGCCATTTGCTTTTTTCTTTGGCGACTGTTGCACATTCACCTTATATAAAGAATGTCACAACATGATAGAACAATGATTAGTTTCCTATCTTACTTCCTCAAAGAGTTAACTACTTCATGTATACTACCACGTGCATAACGAGTATTTATTAGTTCGGAACGTATCTATCAATGTAAGTATTAATCTATGTAATGGAATCTTTGAAAACGATTTTCACCCATTTACGTAGCCGAATCGATCACACATGTTAAGTACCGGTGACAAAGCAATAATTAAAAAAAATATTCAGGATTATCGTGCGTGTTTTTTAATTTTAGAACTAAGCAGATTATTTTGAGATAAATACTCACTAATTACGAGTTGAGCTCGGGCACAAAGAATTCCGTACTGTAATTACGTATCATAATATACCTGGTGCTCAAGTCCACTATTTTGGAACAATTGTCATACCGGCACAATACCGGCACGATACCGTTGCAATTGAAGTCAAATATCCGTAGTCTGCTATATGCCGTCATAACGGTCTTTCAATGGTAATAGAATTGTCGATCTATTTTATCTATGCATTGAATTTTCGGTCTCTTTTATCTATGGATTGTGTTAGAATGGTATGTATGATTTGCCGTTTTTAAAAAATGCGTTAGTTGAAGTGATTTTCGAAAAACTACTAATAAATTTAAACATTTAATCATGCTAGACTTCGTTTAAATATATTTGTACATACTATTTATTAGTATAAAAAGCAATGTGAAGTTTAGGAGATTAGTAAATTGCAATAAATTACAAAGAACTATTTCTAATATTTCTATCTATCTATTTTTTATTTATGGCAATCTGTCGACACAGGACAATTTAAAAATATTACTGTCAAATTCAAAATAGCAGACTACCGAAACATTTCAGTCATTGAATTGCAATTGTGAAGCAGTTGTGTACGAGACTAGCAATTTATGTCACTTTGACAATTGTAAGACAATGATGAAGTCGTTATGACGACACATTAATAGTAGACTACCAAAAACTTTACTATTGCACCATAATGGTACAATAATGGTACAGTTGTGACACCGTTGAAATACCCGACTCAGGGCCCTGTTCGTCATACTGTCATAATTATGACTAAGTTAACATCAAGTTATCCGTTGCAAGGGATATGGGAATTCCCTTAAATATTTATTGTATTCAGATTTTAGTATTAGTTGTTATAGTATGAACAAAAATACCTACATCATCTGTGAGAAGTTCTACTTTCAAGCTATCATCCTAACGTTCCTGTGATACAGCCTGGTGACAGACGGAACCCCAATGGACGGACAGCGAAGTCTTAGCCTTAGTCTTTATACCTACCTTTTGGTACGGAAAGCTAAAAAGTGCTAAATTTTTTGGAAATCGAATCTTGATTTTAGCACAATTTTCATAATTCCAGGGTTTAAGTACACCAAAATCCTCTCTCTTCCTATGGCTATATTCATGTGTTCGTGATCTCTTCATCATACCACTTATTCTAAATCGGATATACTCCTTCTCTTACGGGTCTTAGGTATTTTTTCCTTACAGAAATCCTCAATACGTACAAAAATTCCCGACCTAACAAACAACTATCTCCTCCACTTTGGGAGGGATTATGGTTTATTATGGTCTTGTCTTCTATGGTCAACTTCACGAATGCAGAATGCACCAGAGAAGTAACGACTAACGATGCGAGTGGATCAGTGGAATAGCACCTAGGGTAAGGGGATAGCAATAGGGTTTAAAAGTTCGCTAAAATCGGCTCGCGAAAATTGTCAAAACTTGTTATTCATCTAATTACACAATGAACATTTTAATAGCGAGAATTTAAATCAATTAGCGCCATCTACATACGATATACATATTTTGACTTTACTTGAAGTGACGTCACATTACAGACGAAAAAATGTTATTTTTTGAACATGAAATTCCATATAGGTATGTAAATGTATTTTCTATCTCAATAAGAACACTATTAATTCATTAACAATTTAATAGCACTTTAGTTCCAAAATCCTATGAATAATAAAATTTTAGTAAACAAAAGTGGAAATGGCATACGACGTCTAGACCATCTTATTAATACATTCATGTTTAAATGTTATAATTAAAACCTAAAACAAATTTAAATTGGTTTTAGAAATTTTTAGTAGTCTCCTCTATCTTTTATTTTTATAAAACCGCTAATTTAATGCAATATCTTCTAACACTTGCGCGACTCATCTGTTTAAATAAAACTACTTTTTACGGATTTAGACGCGTATATTTGTTTTAAATTTTGGCCCGACGTTTCGGAGACTTTGCAGTCACCATGGTCACGGGTGAGACTGAGCTGTAATGTGTCTTCTACGATCAGTTATTACAGGGTTTACCCACATTCGATTTTAATTTTACATTGACCATAAAGATAGACTTAGCGTAATGTGATAACAAATCTAAAGTTTTCGGATTTTTCCCAGTATGACCAGTATCTAGTCTAACTCTGAGCCAAATTTCAAGTCTCTAGAGTAACGGTAGTAGGCCCTGAATTTTGATTCCTGAATTGCGGCGAAAACTAGTCAAATGGCGCTGCTGTGCTCCTCATTTTTTTTAAATATTTTCTTATTGCTTAGAGAATTCAGGTTGATTATATTTTTTGAAGTAAGCGACCGCGTAGATCTAAATTTGATATGAGTTTCAAGTTGATACCTTCAGCCGTTGCTGAGTAAAAAAAGTTTGACAGACGGACAGACAGACAGACAGACACCGGAGTGATCCTATAAGGGTTTCACGAAACCCTAAAAAGAAGAAGAAAAAGGTCTACTGTCCCGCCCTGATCAGGCGTGTTAACACAGGGTTTATTTTTGAGGTTTCCGTCTCTCACAGAGGATGTTATCTGTGTACAATTCCATTGCTGGCTTTCACAGTACCCTAGGCAGGAAAAGGGGTGGTGACACTTGTATTCTTAATTCGTAATCAAACGGACAAAATATATATCTTTATTTATAAATATCTCTACAATATAAATAAATTAAGAGATCTTAGGTAATACAAGAAAGCTACTAGGTTTCTTGTTTAGACCGTACTTGTAAGTAACAATAATAGCTCGGGTTAAATAAGCCTGTTTATTGACTGGCTTGGTCATAAAAGCTTAATAAGCTTTTATTTCTTAGCAAAACGTGGCAGAAATTGGTAAAATGAAACACATTGTATAGGAATGTATTATTTTAATTAAAATTAATGTGTGTGTGTGTACTTAATGCAAAGTTGTAATTTTTACTCTTATCCTTCACGTTATTCAATTTTTTAGGGTTTCTTGCCAAATTGTAAAACACTATAATGCTGCTAAACCATTAACATCCCACAGTTGGGAACTGCCATCCTCCATTTCTGGAGGGATTTTGGTCCAATCTGCCACGCTAACCAGGCGTGTTGGTATAAGGTTTACTTACGAAATATTCAACTTTTATAGTTGCTCCAAATATCTTTTAGCTGGTTCGTACAGCACTCTCTTTCTCTCTAACTCCAGCCCATTAAAGTCCACATGCACAGGCATTTTCCACTTTGGGAGAGATTGTGGTCTACTGTGTCGCGATCTTATTTTCAAGGATTCCGTCTCACAGAGGATGTTATAATTATGTATACAATATTCCTTAGCTGGTTTTTACAGCACCCTGGGAAGGAAAAGGGGTTGTGACAGTCATATACTTACTACAGCTTCATCATACAGATTGCTCATGAAGAAATGGGGTGGTGACACATGTTTTCATAAATATAAACATAACTATAGCTGCCTGAGTATATTTAAAATCTATGTTTCTTATTCTTAGGTATAACAATATGAGAACGTAATTTATTATTTACAATGTGATGTGATTCTTACAATTTATACAAATAAGTAAACTATCTCTCCTTCCAATAACCCTTAGAGTATCAAACCAATAAGAGCAATTACAAACGTTGCTTTCTTTGATTATTATACTGTCAGGTCGGCAGAGGTAACGCACACAAACACTGTAAAGTTTTTAAGCTATTGCATAGCTTCTATCGCGGGCCTTGAGCGTGGAGGCCGAATCCACAAAATTCTAAATTTAAATTCCGTAGGTAACGTAAGTTTTTATTTTATTGACATTTGATTGACAATCGCTATGAAATCATAATTACCATAAACAATGGACAGATGTAAGCATCAGTAAATAAGGATTATTAATCTTATTTTAGTTTATGGTATTTAGATTCTTGCATAAATACAATAAATAAATAATTATAATTGCATAAGTTGATAAAAAATACTATGCAGTATCTTTACCGCGGCAGTCCCCGAGTGCCACACGTCTTTTTTTTTTAAATAAATAAATATTCATGGACTATCCACACAACGTCCTCTGGTCCCAAGCTAAGCTTATATGCTTGTATTATAGGTACCAGAATACGGATATACTACATAAACTACTTTTCTTTTGTAAATATATATGTACTTATAATACATACTCGTAGAACACACCCAGACGCAGAACAAACATTTGAATGACATTTATAAACACCACACAAATGACTGTCCCGTGCGGGGATCGAACCCGCGACCTCGTGAATGACAGTCCGTTACATGAACCACTCGACTACGAGGCCCGTCAATTTTATTGGTCACTTGACACGCCTCACCCAAAACCACTTCACGCATACTAAGAGACGTCAGTGTACGTAAACAATGAGTATGAGCATTGCTCGTGCACCTTTTATTTTAGCAGAGATTGCCAACTCCTGTGGAATTAATGCTCTAAGTAAACCCTATAAAACAAAGTGAACTTTTCTCGCACTTAAAAACATTTTCACAGCATTTATTAATACTGATATTTATTTCAAATGACCACGCCGACCCCAAATAACGGGATAAGGGCATGATGATGATTGTTATCTAGACACAAATTTACAAAATATTACAATTTAATCTATTTTTATAAAGGGGTATTAGCGGACCCGTTCTCGTCAATTGTACCTGAAACAATTTAATTAATATTTATGAACATTTTTCATACATAATATTATAGATAGAAAACAGCTAAACATAGAAAACATGCTACAAATGCTTTTTCTCGTCATCCTATTAAAGGTCCACTGTGGAACAAAATCCATTTTGGAAGAGTTTTAATCTAGTCACAGATGTTGTGTCAATGGCTACGTAACACATAAATATGTATGTGTGCGTGTAATACGTCTATGTCTGTCTCTCATACACGCCACAGATAGACTAATAAAACAGAACTTTTCTTTCCAATGTCATACTTGTTTTAAAGCTTGTAAAAGTGTCGATTCTAGTTTGCGAAAACTAATATGTCACTAGAATTTACAATACCATTTACACTATGAAGTACGATTTAGCCAGGCTAAATTTATGAGTCTTCGAGATTGAACCACTATCTGGTAAAGCTATCTTTCTGCTTTAATTTCGAATTCTTACAGAAGATGTTAACTACTTAACATATCATCTCTATACTTGCACCCTGAGAAAGATATGGGAATGTGACACTTGTATTCTTAATCCGCCACACACGGTCGTGGTCTTGAGTCAAAATGTGTGGATAACAGATAAATAATTCTAAGTGGGAATCGTATGCACGACCCAGATAACACTACTTACCTACATGCCACGAAGCCCTCCAGTAATAAACTAATAATATATTAAAAAATACCACTAAAGCAAATTGCAGCAATAAATATAATTGCCCAAACAAATTACTCTGAATATTCAACCACCCATGTCGCAATAACAATAATGAACCCTGATTCAATATTATTATGACAAAATCTGTATTGAATTTAAAGATAAACATAATTGAATTGTAAACGTCAATTATTGGATATCATAAAAATATACTCGTATGAAAATATATTATTACTGAGATTTTAATTTTGATTACATTATTGTAATTTTACGAAGCATCAAAAGTGTTAAGTATTAAACGTCCGTGGTGACGAATTAAGAGTACAAGTGTCAACACCTCTTTTCCTTCTCAGGGTGCTGTAAAAGCCAGATAAGGAATATTGCACACAGATAACATCCCCTGTAAGAGACGGACAACTCGAAAATAAACCCTGTGTCAACACGCCTGGTCAGCCCGACATAGTCGACCCACAATGTCTCCCAAATCGGAGGAGGCCCGTGCTCAACAGTGGGACATAAACCGGCTGCAGAAAAAAAGTACCAATCGTAAACTTACTAACTAGGTATAATCTTCAAAAAAGTGAATTTTGTAATATATTAATATCAGGCGTTTTGTTATTGCATCTAAACTTATATTATAAAGCTGAAGAATTTGTTTGTTTAAACGATAATCTCGGGAAGCAATGGTTCAGATTTAAAAATAATATTTTGGTTTGGATAGTCCATTTATCAAGGAAGGCTAAGCAACATTACGTTGCCAAGAATAGGTGCGAAGGGTTAGTGAAAAATGTTGCAAAAAAGGGAAAATGTTCTAAATCCCACACGTACGAAGTTATGGGCAAAAGCTGGTATGTTAATAAAAACCAAAAAAATGTGTGCATTGGGAAGGTCTGAGACTCGTTCAACATCAGTTTTTTTACTCCTAAATCTATATCTATAGGTACTTTGTTTGTTTGTTTGTTTGTTTGTTTGAACACGCTTATCTCACGAACCACTGAGCCGATTTAAAAAATTCTTTTAATGTTAGATAGGGCACTTATCGAGGAAGGTTTTAGGTTATATAACATCACGCTATGACCAGTAGAACCGTAGCAGTAGTGAAAAATGTTGCTATTACGGGGAACATTTTCTAAATTGTACGCGTACGAAGTCGCGGGCAACAGCTAGTAATAAAATAAGGGGTTCCAATATGTACTCAAATAAAACTACGGAGCACGGTTAGTTTATGAAAATGATTACTTACTTGTAAGATATACTCTCAATTGATCACCTTCACAATACATAGCGTCAGGCATTACATTATTTAGTTGTGTTTTGACATCAGGCTTTGCATTGCACCATATCACTCGACCACCATTCCGGGACCAATCTTGTACCAACATTTTCATACTCTGTAACGAAAAAATAATTATTGACGGACTAACATACAAATGTTAGACTATCTAATAAATAATTAACAACACAGTTAGTACCTATATTACAACACAGTCAGTATTTTTAATAATAAAGGTCAATATAAAAGTACTAATTGAGTGAAATTGGAAATAATTATTAAGCATTTTTCAGGCTATCTGAGTACCATTTTCTAAAACTAAAAACGTAAAAAAAAACGTGAAAAACGTCACTTTTATGCAACATGTATGTCAGTGGAAGAGAAGACCTGTTTTATTAAACTCTGTGAACCACAAACACGCGTTTGGTTTTTGTAGGATAATCTCGAAATACCCAAACTCTCTCCAATTTACTTTACCATTTTTCAAGGTTTTATGCGGTTTAATAAACCTACTCAAAAGTTATGTGCTTAAATCATGCTAATAATCCCTATAACGTCTTAGAAATAGCCGTTTTATAAGCTGAAAAGAGCTAATTAACATACTTTTGGGATTCCGTATCCAAGGATGCCATTAAGACCTTAGTACCTTTTCCTATTAACTTTATGCTTTCCAACCGTATGTTTCTGAGACGTTAACGTCAGATATGCAAAGTACAAACATGTTGCAGCGACCCCAAATAACGGAAGGAGAATGCTGGTTACAAAGTTAAAGCTCCATCTTTTAAAAATTTTAGTTACTGTACTTTTTAATTAGATATCCGGTTGAACAGTTTTTTTAGGCACTAGCTGTTGCCCGCGACTCCGTCCGCGTGGAATTTAGAACATTTTCGCAGCCTTTGCAACATTTTTAACTACTGCTTCGCTTCTACTCGTCGTCGAGCGTCGTAGCGTGATGTTATATAGCCTAAAGCCTTCGTCAATAAATATAATAATCGTCAATATCTAACACTGAAAGAATTTTTCAAATCGGCCTAGTGGTTCCTGAGATTAACGCGTTTAAACAAACAAACAAACAAACAAACTCTTCAGCTTTAGATATTAGTATAGATTATCACTACGCTTTTATTAGCTCGGTACGTATCTATCAATCTATGTATTAATCTATGTAACGAAATCTTTGATATTTTCAAAGATTTCGTGTCGCTATTTTCACCCACTTGCAGTAGTCAGATTGATCTGATTTGCATACATAATGAAAATGAAAATGAAATGGACCGACGAAAATATAATTTTTTTTATTAATTCAGGTTTTTCAAGCGTATTTACTAGTATTACCTACAAATAAATTGGTCAAGTGCGAGTCAGACTCGCGCACGAAGGGTTCCGTACCATTATCTATGCAACATAAGGCAACGTTATTAGTATCGAGCAAGAAACGGTAAAAAAATCATGTTTGTTGTATGGGAGCCCCCCTTAAATATTTATTTTATTTTATTTTTAGTATTTGTTGTTATAGCGGCAATAGAAATACATCATCTGTGAAAATTTCAACTGTCTAGCTATCACCGTTCTTGAGATACTGGGTACGGAACCCTAAAAATCATGTTTGTTGTATGGGAGCCCCCCTTAAATATTTATTTAATTTTATTTTTAGTATTTGTTGTTATAGCGGCAATAGAAATACATCATCTGTGAAAATTTCAACTGTCTAGCTATCACCGTTCTTGAGATACTGGGTACGGAATCCAAAAAATCATGTTTGTTGTATGGGAGCCCCCCTTAAATGTTTATTTTATTTTGTTTTTAGTATTTGTTGTTATAGCGGCAATAGAAATACATCATCTGTGAAAATTTCAACTCTCTAGCTATCACCGTTCTTGAGATACAGCCTGGTGACAGACGGACGGACGGACGGACGGACGGACGGACGGACGGACGGACGGACGGACAGCGAAGTCTCAGTAATAGGGTCCCGTTTTTACCCTTTGGGTACGGAACCCTAAAAAATACGCTTTAGCAAATTATGATTTCATATCGCGTAAGTTTAAAATCAATATTTTTTAGGGTTCCGTACCCAAAGGGTAAAAACGGGACCCTATTACTGAGACTTCGCTGTCCGTCCGTCTGTCCGTCTGTCACCAGGCTATATCTCAATAACGGTGATAGCTAGAGAGTTGAAATTTTCACAGATGATGTATTTCTATTGCCGCTATAACAACAAATACTAAAAATAAAATAAAATAAATATTTAAGATTTTTTTATTTATGATTTTTTTACCGTTTCTTGCTCTCTAACAACAAACGTGATTAATTAAGTATTGTGTGTGTGTTGTTTGCTCATTTATTAATAACGTGCCTTATGTTGCGTAGATAATGGTACGGAACCCTTCGTGCGCGAGTCCGACTCGCACATGACCAATTTTTTAATAAATTAAATTACGGTGGAATGAGTGATTACCACAAGCGGGACTCGAACCCACGACCTCGGAATACCGTTCTAAAGCATTCTTGATAGATGGCGTTGCACGTAGAAATGCGATATAAACTCACACCCGTATTCACAAACAATATTTACATAAGTAAGTACTTAAGTGTTGATGCACTGTGCAAAGGGTAACACTTCTCAGTGCGTTCCGTTCATCGAGCATTGTATTCATAGACAAAACTTAGCTATGCGTTCAGTTTAACAAACGCATAGTGCGCTTCACCACTTAAGTATTTTTTGTGAAATGATTTTGCTACCCCTGTGCGTCCATGCCTACTATGAGACCTCACAGTAACGTTTATGAATACGGCTGTCAATCGAGTGACGATTGCAGTGGCAAAATTTGATTACTGAAAAGCACGACCGCAATAAGCTCAATTGGCAGAACTACGGAACGGTATTCAGTTGGAGGTCATGGGTTCGAGTCCCGCTTGCGGTAATCACTTTTTCCACCGTAATTTAATTTATTAAGTAAAAGCATAGCATGTCAATTGCAAAATTAATAAATTACAGAATTTTTTTTTCAAATATATTATGTATTATTATTTTTTAAACGTACCTGAAAGCCTATACGTATATATCAAAACACCTACCGACATATAGAAGTTATAATATCCGTACAAAAGCATTTTTTCGATGGTTAATATGTTTTTTTTTCTCATTTACCACAATAATTTATACCGTAATATAGTGTAAATCTTGTGTAATGATACAGAACCCATTAAGTGCGAGAGTATTTAAAGTAATGACGCCAATTTGGGGTCGAGGGTGAAAAAAGTTACTAAATGTCATTAATGGCAGTTATTGAGGCTGAAACTTTTGTGTTACTCCCAATAAGGTGCCGGTACTTTCTGAAGAAAATATATAAAAGGTTTTAAACTTATGAAATTTATTCAATATTTTATAAATTTTTAAACTGCTTCGCAGTAATAATTATTGAGTTACAAACTTAGGTACCTATTTGTGATTTTCACTTTTTGAAGGACTGTGAAGGGATGTTTTTCGTGTTAATGTTATACGTATTATTTGTAAGTAAATTTCTTTATTTCCACGTATCTTCCAAATTATAGATAGACTTCACTAAATATGTTATTATTCTTATTTCATAAAATAATTGAAGCAAAATAGATTCACAGGAGGTAAAAAGCAAGCTCAATAAATACGCAATACAATTATATTATACTCTTCTTGTTAATAGAGTATTAAATTGAATAGAATTAAAAGAGAATCACGAAAATAAATCTAACTTTGAAATTTCAGTTAAATAGGAATATTAGTGAATGAATTTCTGTAATCGAACTATTATTTATTTAATTTCGTTAATAATGAGGTAATCTGATAAAAAATATTCCTAAAAAGATAGGTATATACACAGACTAAAAAATGAACACAGAGTATAATTAATAAATTAAGTTATGGTGGAAAAAGTGATTACCGCAAGGGGGACTATCACTTTTTCCACAATAATTTAATTTATTAAGTAAAAGCATAGCTGTCAATTGCAAAATTAATACATTCTTAAGTCTAAAATCACATACCTGTAGAAATGTATAATCCAATCTTTCTAAAGCATCGCAGTACACAACAAGAATATCAGCTTTCCTTCCATTCGCTTCAATATCATGTGTCGCATGTCCGTTCATAACTTCAGACCTACATACGTCAGTATCAGGTACAGTTCTAAGTGACTCCATTGTTGTCACAGAGATTACTGGGATTGCTTTAGGTTGCTTCAAAGCTAATATTTTAGATCTAACTTTTTCAGCGCCAGCGTAATTTAAACGGCCAACTGGACGGATCGCGTAATGTTGAGGTAGAATTCCATCCTGTTGATTTTAATATTTTTGTTTGTATATTTCAGTTAAATAATAATAATAATAACTTTATTGACATCTCACAAGGGTTCATATCAGCATTACAATATTTTATCATATAAACTGGTGTAAAGTAAAATTTTCCTTGTGAGAGTCTGGAGGCCAAGACCTCAGGGGCGTAGCTACCGCCGTATCAGCCGTATCAATTATACGGGGCCCCCAGGCCACGGGGGCCCCCGACGTGCGTAAGACAGATAAATAATTATGATGAATAAATATCTGTATCAATTTTATGCAGTTTTGTTTTCTTTTGTGAGAAATCTTTACCCTTCCTATGGGCCCCCAAATAAATTTTTATATGGGGCCCCACCAAGGCACGCTACGCCCCTGCCTGTATTACAGAACTCCAGGCTCTCTCTCCTAAACTGCATTTACAATATAGATGATATTATATACAGGTATGTCCAAAAAGATTTATGTTTGAAAGAGATTGAATGTACGGCTGTATGCTAGTGTGAGATAGTGCTAATGGGATAGTAGTGACAATTCTGTTGCGCCAACTTAACTCAGATGATGTATTGTTAATTTTAATATGCTTAGGTTCAATGACTTCTTTCTTTCATTTAATAAATTAAATAATAGTAGAATAAGTGATCACCGCAAGCGGAACTTGAACCCACCACCTCGGAATACCGTTCAGTTTCCACTATAATTGAATTTATTAAGTAAAAAGCATAGCAAGTCTCTCCTCTCATCTCTCCTCTCCAGCCCATTTATGTCCCACTGTTGGCCACGGGCCTCCTCCACTTTGGAGAGATTATAGTCTACTGTGCCGCGCTAACCAAGCGTGACACAGGGTTTATTTTCGAGTTTTCCGTCTCTCACAGAGGACGTTATCTGTGTGCAATATGCCTTAGCTGACTTTTACAGCACCCTTGGGAGGAGATGGGGTGGTGACACTTGTATTCTAATAATCTGTCACCACACGGAGATAGCAAGTGTATTGCTAAATTAAAAAATTAATCCTTTCTTCCAGCCAATTGAAGTCTCACTATTGGTCAAGAGCCCTTTTCATTTAGGGAGAGTATTTAGTTAACTATGCCACACTAACCAGGAGTGTTTTCATAATATAGAGCTTTGTGGCTCTCACAGAAGAAATATCCATTTTAATATCCCTTAGCTGGCTTTTACAGCAGCAATAGGATGGTGACGCTTCTATTCTTAATACGTCACCATGACAACTATTATAATTATTAACTTTTGTATAAGATAAATTTCTTTTTTCAAACAAGATAATTGACATTACAGGATTGCGTTATCAACGCTATCAATATTTACGTTCTAGTTTAGGTTTATTTATAGATTATCTCGCCTGTGCATACCAAAAAAATTAATCATCCATATTAAGTAGAAATCATCACATTTCTATCATTAAAATAAGTAAAAATATACAAGCCGTGACTTTACTTTAACAAAATTCTTAAGCTACCTAGAGAAAATCTATTAAATCTAGAAAGTTCTACTGAAATACTCACATTAACATATTGTACATCTAGCGGTGGTCGTGAATGATAGTAGAGAAGTAATAACATATCAATACCTACTCCACATATTAAACCTATTTCAATACCCAACACGAGACAGCAAACAAAACATCCAAACAATGGTATTAAATCCAACCCTAAAACAAAATATAATATAAAAAATGCTATAAAAAAATAAAGCTTTGTATTTCTATGATTATGTATAGAATTTTTCGGTCTTCGACTTCGTTCGCCTTAATTATAGTTCATAGTTCTTTATAGAAACGTTACATGTCATTTATGGGTAGTAATTATATACAACTAGCTGACCCGGCAAACGTTGTATTGCCATACTAAAAAAAAAAGTTTGAAAAATAGATGTTGGCCGATTCTCAGACCTACTGAATACGTATGCAAAATTTGAGAAGAATCGGTCAAGCCGTTTCGGAGGAGTACGGTAACTAACACTTTGACACGTGAATTTTATATATTAGATTGTTAATTCATACAATTATAAAAATAAAACATAATAATTAAAAAATTTATAACAGTTAATATTTACAATTAGAAATTAATATGAATTAAAATTACAATAATCAAACCAGAACATTTCATTTGTTTATTCGAAATAAATCATAATTATAAATAGTCTGTCTAAGAAGCCATTTTTTAACAGACATTTAAATTGATTTCTTGTGGTGGCGCTTCTTATTTCCACCGGGAGTCTGTTATGCGCGTTTGGAGCCATTACGTGCACCAGCTTTGACATTTTCGTCAGTTGATGCAGAAGCTCTATAAATCTAGTTTGATTTATATGATAATATGAAATAAAATTAATTAGGTTTTTCAACGAACGACGAACACACTAAAAAACTGACGAATTTACTTTTACATTCATAATCTCTCTCGTCAGCACCAATTTGGCCTCCAAAATTGGTGCATAACCCCTCGGTTATGCTGCCATAATCCTTCCCAAATTGGAGGAGGCCTATCTCCAACAGTGAGACGTTAATGTGCTGACCAACCTATGCCGCAATGACCAGGCGTGTTGGTCTACACTGTAGACCTGTAGGTTGGCAAATTTGGGACGTACCGCCCAGGCGTGTTGGCACAGGGTTTATTTTAGAGTTTTTCATCTCTCACAATTGATGTTAACTGCTTAAAATATTCCTTAGCTGGTTCTTACAGAATCCTGTGAAGGTAGAGCCGTGGTGACACTTGTATTCTTTTTACGTCACCACAGTCACACGGAGCATTTGACATTGACATTCATAATGTTGCTAAACAATTTAAGGTTTCAATAAAAGTATATTCTATACTTACTACTGGTACTCCATAATCTCTTAACAATTGAAATGTCCACCATATGTAGTACAGCGCAAACAATAACTGATGCAAGTGCGGCTCGTGGTATGAAATAAAAGTATGGAGTCAATAGTACTAACGTCAGGATAACTATGATGCCTGCAATAAGAAATAAATAAATAAATATTCATAAACATTTCACACAATGTCCTTTTGGGTCCCAAGCTAAGCTTATATGCTTGTGTAATGGATACAAGAATACGGATATAATAAAAAACCTACTTTTCTTTTGTAAATACATACTCATATTAGTAAACACCCAGACGCAGTACAAATATTTGTATGACATATATTAATATCACACAAAGATATGTCCCGTACGGGAATCAAACCCGCGACCTGGAGAACGACGGCTCACGTACATGAACCACTCGACCTCGAGGCTTTTTGAGGCGACATTGACCAAGGGGAAGGAACTTTAAGTGGCATTTTCATGTGTACTCCGCTCATATTAAATATTCACGGACATTTCACACAACGTCCTCTAGTCCCAAGCTAAGCTTATATGCTTGTGTTATGGGTACCAGAATACGGATAGAATACATATACTACTTTTCTTTTGTAAATACATACTTATAATACATAGTAAACACCCAGACGCAGTACAAACATTTGTATGACAATTAAGCACATCACACAAATGATTGTCCTGACCGGGAATCGAACCCGAGACCTCATGATCGGCAGTCCGTTATATGAACCACTCCACCACGAGGCCCGTCAAATATTGGTCGTAGAGTTATGCTAAATAGCTGTAAATAGCCTAAAACCTCTCTCAGAATAAGGACTGTCCAAAAAAAAGAACTTTCAAATTCTAACCAGTAGTTTAGCTTAGGTATTAGCGCGTACAAACATTTTTGTCAGTTAGCTTTAATAAAATTTGTCAAGGAACATTTTAGTATGATTTTCGATTTCGTCTTTTAATTTATATTGATAAATTAATTCTAATGAAATAGAAAAGGTGATAATCAATTAAGCCTTTTACAACATAACTTAATATTAATATTGTAATATGGAAATATAATATGTAATTCAGTTAATATCCATAGAATAGATATAATTAAGGGCCACGTTAATAAACCAAGTAACTGGTTTGATTCTAACCAATAGAAGTAAATTGGTGCTAAGTCTATACAATTGAGAGCGTCCAATTAATTGAGAACTATTCAGGGCTTAACATAAAGGTTGATTGCGTTGCGATTACTAAGATTACGAAAATGGAGATGTGACAATGTATATAATGGTGTCGATTCCAGTGCAAATCCAACTTGACTAAACTTAACCATAAATAAACTATTTTTGGTTTGGTTTTAGTGATATACCTATTCTGTTTCAAACAGAAATTAAACTTAAAATTTTAGTTGACAGCACTTATTTGATTTTGACATAATCATTTAAAGCTGCCCACTAACAGACAAAAATGCCTTTTATAGTGAACGAATGAATGAATGAATAAAAAAATAACTAATATAAAATTCCTTTTCAAACGTTATTTGAGCAATATAGTTATTTATAAATATTTACAACTATTTCAGCATCATTGTTATAAACATTTATTAATAATTTAATTAGTTGGCGGCCTTATTTCAGTGTATTTCTCATCTTAGATATGAGCATAGTGAGCATCAAATTTTTTAGGTTATCTGTGGAGTGATTAGCACTACTTTTACTCTGTGGTATGCCTATATTACTTTCCTTGATTACTTTATACAAAAAACAAACAATTAAATTCGTTAATTATTTATTTTAATAGGTGTTTAGTGTAAATAATTACAGCAACTAAGGAAAAATATGCTTATAAGCAAATATTTACTTCTCATCTACCATAAACTGATGACGGAAACTGATAATTATCAAGATAACAATGACAAAAGCCAAAAAGTGTATTTATGGAAACATGAAGCTCTGTATTTATAAAAATTTGTGATATCATGTGGTGTATAATTATGCAAGAGATATTAAATGAACCTAATAATTTATTTCTACTTTTATTTATAACTTATAAAAGTGTGTTAAGTTCAGTATGTAGTTGTATATGTTAAGTATTCTGATCTATAAGCTACACAACAGTAATTAATTCATCATAGTCTTTTCTTAAGGGCAACATATATCCATGAATTCTTACAAACATATTTAGATTAATAGAATGTTAAGAATTCCAATAAATTATATACTTTATTTCTAACTTAGCTAAGCCTGCTAGTTGTTACTATAATATAGCCTATGTGTTAAGTATTCTGATCTAGCTATAAGCTACAAAACAGTATTTATGTATCTATGAATTCTTACAAACAATCTATATGGATTATTAGAATGTTAAGAATTCCAATAAATTACATATATGCATAACACATTACTTTTTGATATAGTAAGAGGCTTAATACTTACTTATTATACAAATAAAAATGCAATATTTGTTTAAATACATGTTTTACTAAATAAATCTGAATGTTTTCCGAGTACATATAAATAAATGTTGGTCCACTGAACTCTCTGGCTTGGCTTGGCTGATTCTATTCATTTCTTCATTAGTTATTTTTAATAATAAATTTAGAAACCTACTGATAAAAAATATAGCTCACTACATTAATTTATGAATTTTTGCAATTGACTTGCTATGCTTTTACTAAATAAACTAAATTATAGTGGAAAAATGAAATGAAATGAAATGAAAATGTCCCGCAAATGGTTATCATTTTTCCACTATAATTTAGTTTATTTAATATAGCTCACTGTTCTAGAGACAAACTGTTAGAAACCTTATTAAGTATCACAGTTCAAGTAGCACCATTTGGTAGGTATAGTTTTAAGACTGGCTACAATTATTATTTCTACTATTTAATGATATTTACATAACTTTAGGCAGACACACACAAATACACATTTTTATCACTAGTTTCAATGTTCCAAACTATGGTTCCAAAGATTTCTAGATTTTTCCTGTAGTTCACTTAATATAATTGGTAGCAACTGCATTTATAGGTACTGGACCACAATTTTCCATTAGGCCACCAACTGGACATTTATTTTCCCCTGCATGACCTGGAAAAAAGTTATATTTATCATTAGACGCCATTAACCTCAAAATCGTTCACTTTGTATTAAATTATATATGTTTATAATATTTTTACGATAACTTGTATACTTACATAATATATGATGTCTTAGAATTCTATGGCTAAGTAAAAATACGTATTATATTATGTATGTAAATTACAAAACTATTTCGACAAAAATTAAGTAAACAAAGAAATACCTAAATAATTAGTTCTACGAATCTCCGCACTTGACTGTGATTCGTCTGTTTTTCGCGCTTTGTTTAACCTCAATTTTGGCGCCAATATTTAATTTATCAAGTATAATTTTAATTTATAAATATTTTTTATTTGCTAACAAACATTTATTATTCAATATTTAATCAGAAAATCAACTTTTAATGTTCAAAAAGCCATGATAAAATTTAGTGAATTTAAGTCGGTACCTACTGACATCTCGACTAAATAAGTCGAGAACTCACTAAATTAAGTGAATTTTTGACATTTATGATGTACACCAGAATAGCATTATCACTAAATTGTATAGATTGACTAATTTTGGTCCTGTCAAACTTAATTTAAGTGAAGTTGTGTCTTTCAGAATAAGAAAGTGAGATTTGACAGGAATAAATCAATTTTTAGTTAAGTTTAGTTAAGTTCTTGGACACAGAATCGACACCAATATCTCATAAGCTATATATTTGATTCAATGGCTCTTAACAGAAATTATATGAATAGTAACATAATGTATAACAAGAATGAGCTATTAGTTAGATCGCCGCGTTATTAAAACAGGGTTGCTATAATATGCCATAATTTAGTTCTATGACGAATAAAAGAAATCAAATCGAATGTTTACTTTTTGACTCAGGTAAAGTGAAAAGACAGTTTTTAGGAAGGGATTTATAATATCATTAAAATAACAGTTCTAGTTAACGTTTAATAACATCAATTAGAACTGTTATTTTTGATATATTAAAAATCGTGTGTTCACATAATTATTAATATGAAGATACTTACGGACAAGTCCACCCTAGATTATACTTATATTCCTTCTATGCTCTATTTTAGTAACTCGTAGCACTCGTAGTTACTAAAATAGAGAATAGAAGGAATTTGCTGATTATATTAATACGTGAGTTTATTCTGGAACGGGTACCACGTAATTTGCATATGTGTGTATAAATGAAACTACTATATAAACTATGTATTTCTGCAATAAACTAGTCGTGTGAATTCACCCGAATTTTCATTGACTCCTTCCTCACCACGTAGCTACCGTCATGCCCCCATAGCGCTGCCCGAGTCCAGGGCCGCGTCGCTCTAACCGTCGCGCTGCCCGAGTTCAGCGCCACGCCGCCCTAACCGTCGCGCCGCCCTAGCGCCACCCGAGTCCAGCGCTGCATCACCCTAACCCTCGCGCCGCCCTACACCACCGCTGCTTCGAACCACTAACCATGCCCAACATCATGTAGTCTAGGTACTGAGCGTCTACTACGTCCCACCTAACAACAAGGTAACGAGAGCCTACGTGTTTACGAGTAGGTATCTAGGCAAATTCGCTCTGTGCGCGCCTGTCAGCGAGCACAGCCCGCTCCTGGCGTGTCCATCGTGAGCAAATAATATCAACTACGAGAGATAAAAACTAGAAACTAAACCTTATTCCAAAACGCCGGGTCAGCATGGCTTAACCCTCCAAAAGTGGAGGCCCGTGCCCAATAGTGTGTCGTCAATAAGCTGAGAAGGAAGAGAACTGCTCCTTCCTTTACTTTTTAACCTGTAAATAAGCACTGGTAATCCGATTCCGTTTTACTGTATCTCTACATTGATACTACAAATTGCAAGGATTTTAAATACTAAAGCTAAGACCTGCATAAATATTCGCAAAAATGCAATGTAATGTAGCAACAAATTCAGTGGTAAACATACAGAAGCACTACTAAGTTCCGACGTCTATTTGAAATGCCAAAACCGCGTAAACTTAACTATGACTGCTCTTACTACGAATATTGCTTTGACAGTAAACTACTACGTTACAAACTTTGTAAGATTTACGAACTATCCTTCCCTATACAACTTCTCAGTTATGTTCTTGCACATGGTGGAAATGATTTATACAGATTAACACTTATCTTGTATCCAACACATTGTTTCTAACGTATTGTAAGGCATAGGTTTGGTTTGTATGTAACGTACTTCGTAAACACAGATAACTCCCAAGAGATATCGCATTACAATATTTTTCTTAACGACTACACGCTTAAATGTTGGAGGAAAGCGCTGGTAGCTGGGTATGAAATTATGTATTGTTAATTGTTGTGACAAAAGCACACACCGCGTTTTCATACTTTACCTATGCGAGCGTAGGGCACACATTCGATGTATTTTGATAACCTTGCGTGAGGAATCTATTGGGGGTTATCTGTGTTCATAAATGACATATCGAAATAAAATTAACGTCTGTTGTTCACTACATCTTATGTAGACATTCTGCAGTGTTTATCTAGTTAGTAATACCGATGGTCAATGCACTACTACAATGCAATGCAATACTTGGCGACGGATTAAGAATACCAATGTCATCCTATTTCCTCCTCAGGGAGCTGTAAAATCCAGCTAAAAGATCTCAGAACATCTCTTCTATGAGGGGAGAAAAAATCTAAACAGAACCGTTTGCTAACACGTCTGGGGCCGTATTATGACCTCTTAAAACCATCATGTTTTCGGTGTGAAAAAGAGACGGAGCTTTACAGGACGAATAGCACTATCCTTTTCTCATACAGAAAACATGATGCTTTTAAGATGTCATAATACGGCCGCTGGTCAGCGCGTTGACCAGACGCTGCAGCGTGACACAAATAGACCAGAATCCTACCAAAGTGGCACGATATTGTGATATTAATGGTCTGAGAATGAAAATGATTTTCCGAATACTGGAATATAATCCTGAATTGTCTAGTACCTAGTTACCATAGTTGACGCGATACAGAACTATTTGAATTTGGAATTATTATTCTGATCACATTCTGGACAGTGTAGTCTTGAAACAGCTTGGTAAAAGCTTCAGTCTAATTTATACAAAATCTGCTATATTTTAATCTCCGTTATAGATATTATTTTAGATGGCCGTAATATTGTTTGCGTACCTATATAAAAAATTGTAAATGAAATGTTACACCAAAAATTATAGTTATTCACGCGTACCTATAGTTACGTACAAGATAAATTCATTAAGTGCGTTTGAATGTACTGGTTTAATGAAACTGCCAGCCAAAAATTACTTTCCATAATTTTATGTCTCTGTCAAAAATAGACTTTCTACTTTAAACTCCACGAACGTTATATATACGTGGAATATATAAAAAATACTCGTTGGCAAACACTAGTAAGCAAAACTATTGAAGTACAACGTCAAAGGGGCCGATAAAATCAATAGAAGCAAAGTTTGAACAATCCTCTAACAACATCAAAGCTAACTGCTAACAAAGTATTACAAGTCTATTTTGACAAAGAAATAACCACAAAGTTACTAATAGAAAGATATCTTTCAACTTTTTGCTACTTGTAAATTGAAAGCTTTCGTTACGGTAAAGTTGATAATAATATTAGTCTGCTTTTTTAGGGTTCCGTACCCAAAGGGTAAAAACGGGACCCTATTACTGAGACTTCGCTGTCCGTCCGTCCGTCTGTCACCAGGCTGTATCTCAAGAACGGTGATAGCTAGAGAGTTGAAATTTTCACAGATGATGTATTTCTATTGCCGCTATAACAACAAATACTAAAAATAAAATAAAATAAATATTTAAGGGGGGCTCCCATACAACAAACATGATTTTTAGGGTTCCGTACCCAGTATCTCAAGAACGGTGATAGCTAGACAGTTGAAATTTTCACAGATGATGTATTTCTATTGCCGCTGTAACAACAAATACTAAAAATAAAATAAAATAAATGTTTAAGGGGGGCTCCCATACAACAAACATGATTTTTTTACCGTTTCTTGCTCGATACTAATAACGTTGCCTTATGTTGCATAGATAATGGTACGGAACCCTTCGTGCGCGAGTCCGACTCGCACTTGACCAATTATTTTAGACCATTAATGTCCCACTCCACTTTGCGAGGGTTTTTGGGCTACTATGCCGCACTGACCATGCATCTGGGATTAGGGTTTAATATCGAGATTACCGCCTCACAAGTCTTGTACGATTACCTTGTTGTCTTTTAATTAGGCCCAAATAGTGTTCATATTAAACTTGTGTTTTTGTTACCATATGCAAGCCCCTCTGCTCCACTAAGCACACGACCAGGACCTCCAGATTATTATGGTAAGCCCTATTATGCTTAAGTACCGCCTAGGAACTTACTGACGGGCTTCGTGGTGGAGTGGTTTATGTAATGGACTGCCGTTCACGAGGTCGCGGGTTCGATTCCCGCTTGGGAAAATCATTTGTCTGATATCCATAAATGTCGTACAAATGTTTGTACTGCGTCTGGGTGTTTTCTATGTATTATAAGTATGTATTTACAAAATAAAAGTAGTTTATGTATTATATCCGTATCCTGGTACCTATAACACAAGCATATAAGCTTAGCTTGGGACCAGAGGACGTTGTATGAAATGTCCATGAATATTTATATTATTTTTATATTACAGTCTCTGCCTACCCCCATGGGAAAATTGTTATGATGATGATGATAAATTACAGTGGAAAAAATAATCACCATGAGCGGGACTTGAGCCCACGTTCACGGTTTGTATTAACTAGAGCAAACCACTCAATAGATGACGTACAAAAACGTCGATGCGAAGTTTAACCCACAATGGTGCCGATTTAAGGTGCACAACTAAACTTAACTTAACTAAAAAATGAAAATAACTATTGCTGTATCTTGATTATTTGGCTATTTTGTTTGTGTACTTTTTTATTAATATAATCATTAGTCTATAATAAACAGTTTTTATGATAAGAAAGTTCAGTTAACATTACGGAAAGCTGTTATTGACACTATCAATTTTCATTTTTTAGTTAAGTTTAGTTGTGCATGTAGAATTGGTACCATTGAGAAAAAAATTGTAGTGGAAGATTTGGTAAACATGTGCAGGAACCATTATACCTCAGTCGGTAGAGCGAGAGAACATTAATACGAGGTCGTGCTTCAAGTCTCGCGCATGATGATCATTTTCCCTACTATATTTTAGTTTAGGTAAAAGCATAGCAATCCTAGTGTAAAAATTAACAAATTAATGTAAAAAGTAATTGCATGTTGTACCTACTAATTATAATCATAAAAATGAAATAATTAAATGAATAAATTCATGATTACTGTTCTTATTAAGATTTCACTAAAGTTTCGATATGGATATTGGATGGGCTTTATAAATGTCCGTATTCCGATCACGTAAGGAGCAGGCGTGAGGGGTATTCTTATACAATTTTCCTTCGAAATAACTGAATATTTGTTACTTTGACCCATGAACCTTTAATAATATTAACATTGGTTTTTCCTGTTACTTTATTACCACAAAAAATATTAAAATGCGAGCTATTTGATATTACATTTTATCTACACATGTATCGGTATTATACTGTATTTATCCATGGTTATCTGTGGTGGCTGGTTTTCCTGTGCCGCTTTGCTACATCTTATGCATAGATTTAGTATATATTTTATGTTATTGTACCGACGCGGGCCTAAAACTTGATAGCTGAAATTTTAAACGCAAAATGTAGGACCGGGTCACATTTATCTGGGGGACATTTATTATCATCACCTGTCACCACGCGGAAGTAATAATCACAACTATAAGAAATGATGATCAGACGTGGTTGGCAGCATGACCCCAGACCAATAATAGAATTAGATTACGTTTCCGACCGAGTTGAAACTCCTCTTCTCGGTCAAAACGTCAGGAGCGAAGGTATTAAACCTTTTTAACAAGAATTAACGTGATTATAGTCGTAATCCCGGTAATATTAACAAATTATGCGTCTATTCCGTAGCTTGAATGGACAACCAAGTTTGATTGAAAAAGAATGCCTCAGGCATGAAGTCTACCTGTAAACCATTTGTATACATGAAGATAAAAAAAATGAAAATTGGTGTCGCGGGACACCAGGTAGGAACGAAGTTCCTTCAGCTAAGGTACAATCGACACAATTTGCAAAAAAATAAATAAATAAATAAATAAATAAATTACAGACAAGACAAGATAAGACAGTGTACAGCCACCATACATAGACTAAACATAAAAAGGTTACGATTTTTCATCGCGTTACGGACGTTTTTTGCCGGCTAGGGTACCCCTCCGCAACGCGCCATAAGGAACTTCGTTCCAAAATAAATATTCATGGACATTTCACACAACGTCCTCTGGTCCCAAGCTAAGCTTATATGCTTGTGTTATGGGTACCAGAATAAAAATAAATAAACAAATAGTTACCTGTATAAAAACCAGCAGCCGGTGTCCTGACTCCTGAAGCTTCACTAACAGCGCTGCGACTAAAAGAGCCGTTCACAGGCATTGATCTGAAGAACGAACAAACAATGTTGCAAGCACCAAGTGCGACTATTTCCTGTGTCGCATCCAATGTTTTACCTTTTGCTGAAATATTATAGTTTGATAAGTATTATATAGTATACTTATATTATATTATAGTACTAGCTGTTGCCTGCGACTCCGTCCGCGTAGAATTTAGAAAATTTTCACGTGCGAGGGCGCGATGGCTTATTTCATGTATAAGTTTGGTGTTTCTATACCGATTTCTATGATTCTTTTTTATTGAATAGGTAATAATGTTAACTTTTTTAAATTAGGGATGAGTGAGAGTATTATAAACGTAAAAGTAAACAAATATAATCACAATGCTCCGAACAGCTAAGCTATCAGGAGTTACACGTCTTATTGTGAGTCAACCATAAAATATAGATATATGCTGTTGCGGGATATTTTTTAGACAATTTTATGTAGAATATTTTCGTCATACATGATTTCTATGTAACTTTAACCATTAAGGCTGCACACGCGACGGAAGCTTAAAAACTGGAGTAACTTCTCCCGTTTTCCCAACATTTCCCTTCACTACTCTGCTCCTATTGATTGCAGCGTGATGAAAAGTATACTATAACCTGCCCAGGAGTATGAAGAATAATTGTACCAAGTTTCGTTAAAATCCGTCGAGTAGTTTTTGTTTCTATAAGGAACATACAGACGGACAGACAGACAGACAGACAGACAGACAAAAATTTTACTGATTGCATTTTTGGCATCAGTATCGATCACTAATCACCCCCTGATAGTTATTTTGAAAATATATTTCATGTACAGAATTGACCTCTCTACAGATTTATTATAAGTATAGATTATACTAATAAATCGTCCGTGGACTAACGGACAGAAAGAATACAAGTATCACCTCCCCAAGTCTTGCTCTTGGGGTTGTTTAAACCGAGGGAAGCATTGCGTATATACACAAGCAGGGTTGACGTCAGACAGGTGGCTGCGAATAAAAATAGACAAAACCTAACGATAAAACAAAACCAAACCAACATGAAGATATTTTGTGCCCTCCCCAAACAACGGGATGAGGACAGGAGAGTTATGATAATTTTTTTATTTTTAGTTTTACCTACTTTTATTTTTCACACAAAGCCCTCAACGGATTTTTACGGAACGGAATTTAATAAAACTTATAGGTTGTATAGCTTAGGTATAGTATAAAGTAATAGATACACGAGAGAGTACCTATAGGGTAAGAATTTATGGTGTATGAGTACATAAGGGTTTTTTTTTGTGTGGATTCCTACAAAAGAATATAATAATTAACGATATAGACTAAATAAATTATCTTCCTAGATACATATTACGCTCTCATGGCTTGCTTCAACTTCTTAAATAAATTTGTACAAACCTTTAAAGCTATAAATCTAGCAAAAGTTTTCAGTATCTAACTTTTCCTGAATTGATGTCGAAAGTTGCTTCAAGTTTTAAATTGGATTTATATCTTTTTTTTTCTATATTCGTGTTATTGAATGCTAAATGAACTTTGTAAAATAACTCAAAAATACAAGATCCTATAAAGATGTTTGTTGATTTATTATAGGTTTAAATGCTTACTACTAGTAATAGTAGTAATACGACCCGAATTCACACAGGTAACTATATTGAAAAAACTACTAAAAGATGTTGTAGCTTTCCGACGCGACAGTGAATTTTTTTTTTTATTCGTTCCATTTTTTGGAGCTTATTAGTTTCAAACAAAGAAACGATCAAATCTTTCTTCTTTATAATAATTGCATAGAAATATATGAACAAATTAGTTCCCGCATCACCATTTCTACATCGTACGACCAGACCATCGGAACGTTTCCATCCGTACGTTTTGAATATACCACCTGCCCGTAGGTACCTACCAAAGTTTTTGGGTCGTCATTCTTACCACAAACTGCCAAGGACTGGAATAATTTACCGATGTCTGTTATCCCCGATACTTACAATGTTACCACTTTTTACGGATTTAGACGCGTCTGTTTAAGTTTTTAGCCCGACGTTTCGGAGACTGCAGTCACCATAGTCACGGGTGAGACTGGACTGTCTATACCCGTAAAAATGGTTTTATTTAAACAAATGAGTTGCGCAAGTGTTAGAGAAAATTATCTTACAACATTACGTTAAAAAATGGGGCAAATAAGTCTCTTACATGGTGTACTTTACCATCAAAGATGGAATCAAGCACAAACAAGTTTAATTAAAAAAAATAGTAAACAAGTTGTTGCATTATTTATGGTGAACTTACCAAAAGCTTTAGCAATAGCGACATTTCCTAAAATCGCTACCATGGGTACAACGATAAGTCCAGATCCAAGGTGTGAGAGCATATCACTGAAAGAGTATACTCTATCACCTAATGTTGTTTCTAACGCTGGTACTTGAGGTCTTGGTAGACCCGGTGTTATGTCTCCTAGAATCAATAACAAATGTTTGTTTATCACGGGGGTAGACCGCAACTATAAAAAAGCGTTTATCTGCTACGGTCCATCTTGATATTTACATATGATAAAAATCAATCATTATTTTTGTAAGTATGTCCCCATGTCAGCTTACGTATATCTTCAAAACTTCGCGACTGATTTTACATAAACATCTTTTATGATATTATTTTTAACACGCTTATATTAGTTCGGAACGTATCAATCAATGTATTAATTTATGTAAGGGAATCTTTGAAAGTGATTTTCACCCACTTACAGTAGTCGGATCGATAAGTACTGCTAACAATGCAATAATATAAAAAATATTCAGAATTTTCAAACGCGTTTTTTAGTTTTCGAACTTTTAGTAAGTACCTACTATTAAAGTGTCTATAAAATCTGCTTATGACAAATTTTTTCACTGAATATTATGGAAATCAAAAACCTTATACTTCAGTCTTAAAATATCGATTATACAAAAGTATTAATAATGAACAAGTCAAGCCCCGATAGCATTTTTGCAAATCAAGGCAGTAAGAAATCAAATAAGTGAACAATAATGTAAATTCGCAACATAATTGATTATGCATATAAATCCTAGAGCATTATTCTGACAGAAGTTGGTATTATGTTCATGGGATTAAAGATGACATACGCTAAAAGAGTATGATAGCAATGTTTTCAAAGTATACGGACGTTGTCGTCTCTTCAGGTGTATAATTGACGCGCCTCGCTGTCTTGCGGTTCATGCAACGGTTAGCGAGGTGTCAGGTTTGATTTCCGCATGGTACAAATATTTGTGCAATATTTATAAACGTTCTACAAATGTTTGCACTACGTCTGGGTGTTTTCTGCGTATTATAAGTACCTACGTATGCACAAAAAAAAAGTATACCTACATGTAGTATTATACATGTACATAGTGTTTGTGTGCGATATTTCGGCGTTTTACCGGCAGTATATTTGTCAAAGAAAACAGCGTGTGCGTGTACCTATAACTACTCCTGTTGGTTAATACTCAAAGATATTAACTAGACCTGACGACATTCGCTAGATGAAAGGCCAAGGTTACGAAGGCACTAACCGTATCAAACAATCAAGATAATTGCTTTGTAAGACTAGAATACAAGGAAAACAACGTTCCAAGATTTCTAATATGAAACAAAATTTTTTTAAATACAATTACCATAATATATGTATGAGATTTTGGAAAACCTGACTACTACCTACTGTAGGTAGTACTAAGGTTTTCCTAAATCTCATCTTATTGTCTTTAATTGTTAATTATTTTCAATGTTTTGAATATCCAATATACAAGGTGGATACGACATATGGGCTTTTTTTTTAAACTGGATATACTAGGTAACATTCTTAAGCTCTGTACCAAAAATCAAATAAATACAAGCATTAGTTTAGACGTAAATTAGGTTAAAAGTTTTAGTACTATAAGAACACAATGTATCTTTCGCGTTACAGCTGATAAGTTTATAGGCAAAGGTACCTTACATTCTTACAGTGATAAATTACGGTACATTTTACGATGTAAGTTGCCATTCTTCACTATTCAAATCACTTGCACTTTTATTACGAAAGTGGCCAAAATAACAAAAAAGATGCGCTTGAAAGAGATAGAAAGTTGCTATTGTACCTTAGATTATTTACACAGGGTGGTTGGAGTTAAAAACTATTTAGTTTGTTTGAAAAAAAGAAATCTCATTTTTGGTGCTATTTATTTTTATACTGTATCGAATTAATACTATACACCCATAGTACGTAGTACTATACATACATATACGTAGTCTAATTTAATGCCCCTCTGTCGTATCCACTCCGTATAACTTGATAATACAAGCATAAATTGAATGCATCATAGACGTGAGTGCAAAATTTTTTAAAAAGATAATAATATCTTCTATCACAAAGTCGTGAAGAGTGTGAAAGTAATAAAATGTTTTATAGTTATGTTATTATGTAGTGAAAAGTAGTATTTGACATGCCATTCAAATAAAGCATCTACTTTAGAAGTAGTATTTGAGACACAACTCAATTAAAGTAGGATCTACTTAAATAAAACTACTTTTTACGGATTTAGACGCGTGAGACTCACCCGTGACCATGTGACTGCAAAGTCTCCGAAACGTCGGGCCAAAATTTAAAACAAATATAGGCGTCTAAATCTGTAAAAAGTAGTTTTATTTAAACAGATGAGTCGCGCAAGTGTTAGAAAATATTAGGATCTACTTATTTGAATTGCGGCTCGAACAATTTTTAACTAATTACCTAAAAAATAATACATACTCAGTTTTATGAACATACCTGTTAAAAGAAGTGGTTCTTTTGAGTCAATGTATACTGCATAAGCTACAACTGTAGCAAGAAGTACAACTACAGCATTCCTAGATACTGCTAAAAACCACAATATCTTCGCTTTCACAGCTGCATTATGATTACCTTTGCCATCTGGAGACTGTTTTATACGAATGTCTTTTAAAGCCTGTAAACAAAAATAATCTATACTCAATATTATAAAGCGGAAGAGTTTGTTTGTTTGTTTAAACGCGCTAATCTCAGGAACCACTGGGCTGATTTGAAAAATTCTTTCAGTGTTAGATAGGGCATTTATCGAGGAAGGCGGCGAAGGTGAAATTTGTCAAAATTCCACGCGTACGAAGTCGCGAAGAAGCTAGTGTTATATAAGAAAGTATTGCGATTAAACTTTTATGACGTCATCATTACTTGCCCTTATTCTAATCATTTAGATTTAATTAAACATATTTTTAGGGTTCCGTGCTTAGGTTGTCTGGAAGAGATTGAGGACAACGATAAGAGCGCTGTTTGTAAATGAATCTTGTTTCCTCTTTCCTATTTTTTTATTATTATATTGGTGTGCAATAAACTTTATTGTATTGTATTATAAAGTATAGTATCGTATACTATTACAACTCATCCATCTTTTCTTAGGGTCTGTCTTTTACCTAGTATCCATCTACGTACTTGCACAAAATAGCGTAATGTCATACGTATTCTTAATCCCTAACAAAACGGAGCTTCCTAGTTAATTACCTCTAAGTAAGTAGGTACTTATATCTTCACATTAAAAACAATAACCGTAGATTATATTCAAGCCTAAAATAAAGATAAACTACAACAAACGCCTGCACTTAGAGATGGTAAGTAAGTAATGGAATACATTTACATAAATTAAAACTTAAGGAGGTTGGGACAAGTGGAAACGACGTTGAGATCTTGAATAAGATCTACTGGCAACGTTGAGCTATATTATCTTAACGTTTAATGGATTCTCAATTCTTAACTAATTTAGAAACTACTCTTATCCCTATATCTTGTACTAGTACAAGATATAAGGATAAGAGTGCGAAAGCGCAGGCAACAACTAGTTGTTGCCAGCGCTTTCGTACGCGTGGATATTAGAAAAAAATTACCCATTTTTGAAACATTTTTCACTGATGCTACCCTCCTATAAGTTGCAGCGTAAAGTTATATAACCTATAGCCTTCCTCGATAAATGTCAGGTACCGATCAGCAGTGGTATTCAGTGAGAAAAAGTGAAGTGAATTTTCGGTGAATCTTGATCATGTGACAGCGCTTCTCCAATAAAAATAGAGGAGCGCTGTTACGTGATCAAGATTCACAGAATATTCACTTCACTTTTTCTTACTGAATACCACTGCTGGTTAGATTTGAAAAATTCTTTCAGTGTGGGATAGTACATTTATCGAGAAAGGCTATACAAAATTACGTTGCGACCAATAGGAGCGAAACATAACTAATGTCGTAAAATGGGAGTCAAAAAGGACAATAATTTGTGTGATTTTTATAAATGTCATACTAATGCTTGTTCTGCGTCTGGGTGTTTCTATGTATTATAAGTATATATTTACAAAAAAAAGTAGTATATGTATTCTATCCGTATTCTGGTACCCATAACACAAGCATATAATGCTTAGCTTGAGACCAGAGGACGCTGTGTGAAATGTCCGTGAATATTTATTTCTTTTTATAGTAAACAATATAAGTACACACAATCATGTTTTTCCCGCAGTACACGGAGAGAACCTAATGGAGTAATATTTTACAATAATTTGAGACCAAAGAACGAACTGTGAACAATATCCCTGAATATTTTGTTTAATATCCATCACAATAATTGAATCAAAATAATGAAAATCCTATTCATCACAAAAGTAGCTCAACATTATTTGACCTTTAATAGCTGTGAAAATTAATTCTAAAGTAAACTTCAACTCTTTGATAAAACCCGTCCAAATAAATTATGTATTAATCGGATTCTATAGAAGACTTTGACTCGTTGAGTTGCACTACATAAAAGCGTTCGTGAATAAATTATGTACAGATTTGACTTTGATTCAACTGACTGGGGTTAATAGATTATTCATTAACTAAACTTTGATTTAAAGTTAAAAATGAGTGATGAGTCTATAAACTTTTATAGAGCTTTATTAGTTTTGCTCTTGTTAATAAAAGTTGGTTAAATCTTCATTAGATAACATTTATCAATGCTTAGAGATGGTTTTTGATATTATAATGTTAGTTTTATTACTTTTCTAGATTACAAACATTTTTGTGCATCGCTATTGAGTTCCAGGCTCTTATAAGTTAGAAATCTTTACTTATTATAAAACAAAGTCGTTATTTTTGTGTTTATGTCCATAAGTGAGCCTATATCTTGAAAAATACGCAAAGGATTTTAATGTCGATTTTTTAAATGATATGGTTTAAGAGGATGAGAGCTTTTTTGTACAATTTGTTAAGGTTTCCAATTTCTATACGTACGAAGTTGCGGGCAACTCCTAGTACAAGATAATAAGTAGATAATTTTAAGTTTTTGTATCTTTGCCTTCCGGTTTATAAAATCCTAGCCTAGCATTAAAAATATTACAGTACCTTAATAGCTTTAAAAAATCTCTTTAGTTCCGGATTAATGTTAATTCGATAATTCGTGGTACTTTTACAAATTTTCAAAGCTTTAATTTAGTACTTAACTGTATGTGGCTATGAAATTAAAATAATTATATTATATTCTGTCAAAAAGCTTCCTGCTTCAATTTTCCTTATATCCCATATAAAGTCGGTAAGTGAAATCTGATATTTATAGACCCTCGTCACACAGAAAAGCTCATTGTTCATTTCGGTCAATTAATGTAAATATAATACTCAAATAGATATAAACAAATATTATCATCATCATCATTCTCCTGCACTTATCTCATTATTTGGGGTCGGTACAATGTGTTTTCTTTTAACACGCTTTTATAAGTTCGGTATGTATCTATCAATGTATTAATCTATGTAACGGAATCTTTCAACTCGATTTTCACCCACTTGCGATTGGTTTTAAATTTTGCATACATATCAAGGGCCGATGACAATGCAATTATTTAAAAAGATATTCAGGATTTTCAAGCGTTTATTTTAGTTTTTGAACTAAGTAAATTATTTCCATACTCTTCTGTCAGTACGTCATATTATTAGTATTAATTCCTCGTTGTAGTAGACTTATTACGTTTTAACTTAATAAACTAAATTATAGTGGAAAAAATTATCATCATAAGCAGAGACGTATTTATTTACCCTAGGGCCATAGGGGCCATGGCTCGGGGCGGCCAACCTGAGAAGGGCGGTGAAAGCCTTCAAATTTAAAATTTTGCCCTATCGGTATTAATTTATAGGGCGGTTAATTAGGGCACGCTGACCATATGTGATTTGTTGGCATACATTTTTCACCTCTAACAGTTAGGACCTTTAACCTCAAGCAACAAGCAACTGTGCTTACACAAATTAAACAAAATTGTTAATACGACTCGTAAATTACGTACACAAGAAGCTAGAAATCAAAATAGTTTTATTTAACTTTAGGTTTTGGGCAAAAGAATTGGCTTCACTATGACGTGAAATGTTAATACAGTCTGTCCATTATAAGTTGGCGTTTGAGCGGAGGCGCCTCCTACGCTATGGGTGTTGCCACCTTTATTTTATATTCCCTATATCTGCCTAATTTATTGACATATATATGTATAATAATATATGTGTATAATATTATATGTATATAATATTAACAAATATTACACTAGCTGTTGCCCGCGACTTCGTACCCGTAAATAATTTCCTCTATAAAATATTATAGATTAATAGGGATTTTCTGGGTGAGCATTTGAATAAAACAAAAATTTATTATTTATGATAATTGCGATCTATTAGCGGAGATATGCCTGTAAAAAATTCTTCAGATTCATCTGAATCATAAGAATATCTAATATCATATAATCTTTATAGTATAGAAACTACCTTAAATTATGTGATTCATATTTATAAATATAGAGAAAACATTTTTATGACACCAACTCACATCGAGTTTCTATGGCAACCATGTACATTTTACCTCAAGTTTGGGGTAATGTATAAAACTTTTAACTAGCAACTCTTACCTTGTACCAAACACAAGCAATTGTGAACTGTCAAAATTAGTTCTCTTTTTTGCCACGCGCCAACTTATACTGGACAGACTGTTTATAGGATCTTTTGTAGTGCACCATACTGTACTATAACAAAACAGTTGTTTTAACAGACGTCAAAAATGAAACAGTTGTATGTTTTTGATGCATATTTCGTGATACATTATCATATATTTCATGGTTTATTATATTAAATGTACCGAGAAACAATGTACATTATAGCTTATATATTGTCCCATACATGCAGAATTTGTTTTCCATATTAGCCTTGAATAAAAATAAAACGTAAAATGATAATAAAAATTATATTATTATTATTAATTTTTTTGTGATTACGTAATAGAAGTTAATGCTTGAAATCTACAGGAAATTGATATTTATGGCAATTGTTCTTTTACATTACAATAGACAGGTTAAGTTTTGCGTGACAAGCCGTTTATCAGAAGTACTTCGAATGTGTTGGTGACGGAATAAGAATACAAGTGTCACCACCCCGTCTCATCCCTGAGGTGCTGTAAAAGCTAGCTAAGGGATATTTTACACAGATGACATCCTCTGTGAGAGACGGAAAACTCGAAAGTAAACCCTGTGCCAACACGTCTGGTCAGCGCAGCACAGTAGACCATAATCCCTCACAAAGTGGAGGAGGCCCGTGCCCAACAGTGGGAAGTTAATGGGCTGGAGAGAGAGAGAGAGAGAGTTGAGGTTTGGTGTAGATATATTGGGTGGCATAATTTGCTAAGATTTGGTGTATATTAAAGGAGGGTGAGGGGCACAATAACTATAAACACTGGTGAAATCGGAGGCATTAGCTAGTACATAAATAAAGATGCTATTTTTTATATTGACGTTAGTCCGCGTGTAAGAGTAACAGTGAGTAGCATTTTTGTTTCTGCTCCGCTCCTATTGTTCATAGCGTGATATTAAATTACCTTTAATATTCTGCAATAAATTGACAATGCAATACAAAAAGAATTATTTCATTCTAACCACTATTTTCTGAGATTAGCGCGAACAAATATGTTAATCTCAGTTCCGTTATGTGTAGGTATCTATAAATTTTGAAATATAAATATTTTGTTAGTTAAAGTAGAACTCATATTATTTTTGATAAAAATACTAATTTAATTTCGTATTTTTAAAATCACATATTGCATAATATTTCTTCAGCAACAAGATCGCGGAATATTTGGAAATTTACAACTGATAACTATATCAAATAATATATTGTGATTATTAAAGATATCAATTATAAAAATAAACAAATAATTTTTAATTCGAGCATACACAGAACTATAATCCTATTATTATGATCAGATATAAGATATCACTGATCTAACTCTTGCAAATAAAGTAATAAATTAAGAAATTAAGAATTTGAAATTAAGCCTAATAAATAATACACTATGTACCAGTGTTGATTCTACTCTTAGGTTTTCATAAACTGCAAGTCTATCCTAAAGTCTTGCTATAACCCTTCAAGCCTGAGAGCATAGATTCTGTCACTCAATTTTCAATGTATATGTTCAAACAAACACATGACAACCCCCATATTATACAGTTTTACAGTCAAACTTATATTACCCTTGCGTTGAAATTTAAAAAGATTCTTCCTTTAACAACAATATACAAGCTGAATGACTTTTTGGTAAATATAGCAATATTAGCTATCAGATTAATCAGACGTATGGCAGGGAATTGAAATCACGTCTAAAGCTTCCGTTACATAAATACTTTGACAGTTTGATTATAGATACGAATGCAGCTAATAAAGGGATTTTAAATATCTTACTTCATGTAAATCATAGAAGTTCAATTTGTAAAAGTGCTATTAAATCTTATCAAGAATATATATATTATTAACTCTTTGCCTATTATCAGTGTAAACATTCCTATTTTTATGCGGTTAAAATTATATTAATCATTATTTTAAAACATAAATTTAATCCCGCATGTCACATAAATACAGAACTGCTCATAGATATAACTGGAATTTAATGGTCGGAAAGCCACAATCAGGTTTGAAATCTATAGTCCCGATATATGAACCCAATTCGACATCAATTAACAAAATGAATGGGTATTGCAATTAAGCCACTGCACTGTAGCTACAAACTCAATTGACAGAAAACGAGATTCCTAGCCTTTATGACATAAATATGTCGTAATTAACTAAGTGATTGGGGTTCTGTATGTATGAAAACTCCCTTAAATATTTCTTCCTTTTTAGCAGCAACAGAAGTACATCATCTCATCATGCATACAGCGCGGTGAAGTGATGACAAATGGACGAACGAGCAGAAAACTAAGTCTCTGCAATAGGGTCCCATTTTATCTTTTGGCACGGATCCCTAAAAACTTATTTTTTTCTTTTAAAATAGTTATAAAATATATTAAAAAATATTGACCTACCTGCATGCCCATAAGGACAATACAACAGGAGAGACTGAGTAACGTATCAGCCATCCTAGTATCTCCTATGTGGTCAAAGATTCCTTTCCATGTCTCAATAAATGTATCAGCTTCGAACCTCAAACCAAGCAATCCTTTGACTTGTGATGTAGCAATAGTGATAGCAGCTGCTGATGTAAAACCTGATACCACGGGCAGAGACACAAACTCTACCAAGAAACCTATAAATAATTGACTTCGTTTAAAAACTAAAAAATATGCTTGAAATGTGTATATTTTGAATTATTCAGTTCAATTCGACTTATGCAAGTGGGTGTGTGCGCAATCACAAAAAAATATACATACATAGGTACAAAAGTAGCTAATAAAATGCGTGGTAAAAACATTTAATTGGTGCTATTTTTTTAATTACAGCAGTAAAATATCTGTGATAAACAATTGATGTTACATCTCATTTCCTCTTCAAAATGTAAGGGATACTATAAGCTTATACAAAGTCGCCGGCAGCAGCAGAGCAGCTAGTAAATTATATTATGACGGGCTTCGTGGCGTAGTGGTTCATGTAATGGACTGCCGTTCGCAGGGTCGCGGGTTCGATTCCTATTCCGATTATGTTATGAATCTCTTACCTAGTTGTGCTAGACCAGCTATTAGTTGAATAATGCCAGCCATTAGACAAAGTAAAATGGCAAAATCTGGATTTGTTCCATTTGTGTAAGTAAATGTGAGAAGAGATAATAACGCTGAAGGTCCAATGTTCACTTGAGGACATGTTCCCATGACAGCATACACAAAACCTCCCATAAACGATGCATAAAGGCCATACTGGAAATAATAATACTTAGTTAATTTATTGTTGATTGACCAGGTTTATGATTATGGATGAAAAGCCAAGGAAGTGCGTTTAGATCGTAGCAGATAGTGCTCTATAGTCTCTGCTTACCCCCTGGGAAAAAAGCGTGATGGTATGATGATGATGAATGATGATTTATTGTTGTTATTCTGTTGAACATTATTTTTATGTATAAATCCAAACTGATAATTAAGCAAGTGCCTACAATTTAGCTACCTAAAATAGTATATGTATTTGTATTTTAGTTATATTGTTTGTATTCTAGATTTTGTTTTCTATTAGATAGTTTCAGTAATAAACAAAATTATCCCCATAAGTTTCTAAGTCATCCCTGACTATAATAACGCATTCAATGTAACATATTAATATAATTAACCTTCTTCTCGCCTATTTAATCATCTTCAAAGACAATGTATGACCTTAAATTAGGATAATTACAATGCCTACTTAAATATTGTCGCTGTCAAGAGTTTAATTTTAAGTTATAACTATAGTTATTCTTGCGATTACAGATGTCCGCCTCATAACCGATTCAGAATAAGTGTACCACCCTATTTCCTCTTCAAGTTGCCTTAAAAACGAAATAAGGGAATTTGTATTGTAAATAGATAACATCCTCAACCTCAATAAAGGGTTCGTGGCGTAGTGGTTCATGTACTGGACTACCGTTCACCAGAGGACGTTGTGTGAAATGTCCATAGAAAAAAAAAATAAGAGACGCTAAACTCGATACTAAACTCTATGCCAATTTGTCAACACACCAGGGGCCCAAGTCTGCTATTACAATGTAATGAACAGTCACTGATTGCATAACGGCGAATTTAATCAAGTTTGGTAGTCTACTATAATTTTTTTGTCATAAATGACGCCATAATGGCGTCAGTGACTGATCATTATGACAACATTGTAATAGCAAACTTGGGCCCCTGTGCAACACGGTATAGTAAACCAAACCTTCTACATTGAAGGAAGTTCATGCTCAACAGTAAGCCGTAAATGGACTGGGAAGAAAAATACGGATACCCAAACTTGTAATATTCGTAAAAAAGTATATAATAATAATAATAAATATTCATGGACATTTCACACAACGTCCTCTGGTCCCAAGCTAAGCTTATATGCTTGTGTTATGGGTACCAGAATACGGATAGAATACATATACTACTTTTCTTTTGTAAATACATACTTATAATACATAGTAAACACCCAGACGCAGTACAAACATTTGTATGACATTTATGGATATCACATAAATGATTTCCTGACCGGGAATCGATCCCGAGACCTCGTGATCGGCAGTCCATTACATAAACCACTCCACCACGAAGCCCGAGCTATGTACAAAATGTATCATTTTACATTTGTTCAAGATTAAAATTAATGCAGCAAATAAATAAATATTAAAAGCAAATACATACAATATAACATATATTCTCTGTCATTATCACAATATAATTGAAGGCCACGGAGGAAAGATTAACGAGGGAGATAAAATAGACAATAAAAAGGTTTAATCCAAGTAAATAAGTAGTAACAGTAGTTATACCTTGAAGTCTCGACTGGTATTGTTCAAAGTCAATGTCAGTAAGGAGTTATTCATAGGCGAGGATGTGAGCAACTAAGTAAAATAATTATATAGATACTACGTAATGTTTGAGGCCATAACATACATAGAAGATATACAAAGTAGTGTAACGGATTAAAAATACAAGAAAGTGTCTCCACACCATTTCTTTCCCAAGGCGACGTTAGAACAAACTCAGTGATTGTTAAAACATAACGTTTTCGGTGATAAAGGGAAAACTCGAAATAAAACCGCCAACAAGCCAAGTTAGCGTGGCTTAAGTAGACCAAATACTCTCCTAAAGTGAAAGAGGTCCGTGCCCAACAGTGGGACAGTTATAGGCTAAAGAAAAATATACAGTAACAAAAAATATATATACAGTTTAGAAAATATTATATATAGTAACAATTTAGAGTACCGAAAATTTTAGGTCTGGCTTCAATAAACATGTTCCTCTAATTACTATCAGCTCTATGGTTCCTCTACATTCAATTGTTAGTTAACTGCCCAATACAATGTAGAAGCTTGAATCAGTCTCGGCGTTAACAAGGAAATAAGTCAGCACTTAAAAGTTAATTGTTTTATTCTATAAGTGCTCGTTTTATATTATAATCTTTGGCATATCATAAGTAGAGCAGATAGCGTTTTATAGTTTCTGCCTATCCCCATGGGAAAAAGGCGTGATGTTATGATGATGATAGCAGAAGCATTAAGTCCACCAGGTTCGTGTATTTTGAATAAATATTTCGATCATTTCAAACCCAAACTAGGTCGAATATTGTCGTAATATACATTTCAACGTTATAATAATATGTAATAAGTTTCCGCCGTTTTATTGTAGATGGTGCGGCACGGAGTTTCGGTTAGCTTTCGCAGATGATAACCGGCTTAAAAAATAGTTTGGACATTCAAGAACAACATAACCTATTAATATCATTGATTTTATATTGGTAAAACTAGCTGGCCCGGCAAACGTTGTTTTGCCATACCAAAAAAAAAGTAAAAAAAATAAAATAAAATGAACTATAAACCTCACGCAGCCCGAGACCTTTCCAACGAATGCAAAACCGTGGAAATCGGTCCGTGCGTTCTGGAGTTTTAGCGTCAGGAAGGAAAACCCGACTTATTTTTATATAGTAGATGGTGAGGGTGCTTTGAGTGAGAGAACGTGTCGAGAGTGGTTTCAAAAGTTTAAAAACGGTGATTTCGACGTAGAAGACAAAGATCACAGTGGAAGGCCAAAAATTTACAAGGATGCAGAATTGGAGGAATTATTGGAGGAAGATTCATCTCAAACACAAAAAGAACTTGCTCTAACATTAGAAGTCACTCAGCAAGCAGTCCCACATCGTTTAAAATCATTAGGAATGATTCATAAACAAGGAAATTGGGTTCCGTACGAATTAAAGCCGAGAGATATTGAACGCCGATTATGCTTAAGTGAAATGCTGGTAACTAGACATAAAAAAAGGGTTTTTTACATCGTATCGTAACTGGTGATGAGAAGTGGATACATTATGACAATCCAAAAAGAAGAAAATCATGGGGATTACCTGGCCACACGTCAACATCAACGGCAAAACCGAATATTCACGGAAAAAAACTTATGCTGTGTATTTGGTGGGATCAGCTAGATGTAGTGTATTATGAGTTGCTTAATCCCAGCGAAACAATTACTGGAGCCCTCTATCGAACACAATTGATGAGATTGAGCCGAGCTCTGAAGGAAAAACGCCCTCAATACTATTCTAGACACGAAAAAATTATTCTTCTGCATGACAATGCTCGTCTACATGTTGCGGCTCCCGTGAAAAAGTACTTGGAATCACATGATTGGGAAGTGTTAGCCCACCCGCCGTATTCACCAGACATTGCACCGTCCGATTATCACCTGTTCCGGTCCATGGCACATGCTCTGACGGCGCAGCGGTTCACATCTTATGAGGATACCAAAAATTGGGTTGATTCGTGGATAGCCTCAAAAGACAAGGAGTTCTTCGTGGGATTCGAATGCTGCCTGAGAGATGGGAAAAAGTGGTTCTTCTATAATAAATATTTAATTTGTGTTAAAAAACGGCGGAAACTTATTTGTACTCCTGTATATATCTTATGAAATAAGATGGATTTACGTAAGTATTAGAGAGTGTTATCAAAAAATCCTCTAATATACTTATTTTAAAATAATCTGTTTGATAACGGTTGGCAACATGATTCAATTTGATCGGTACAAATCTCTTATGATTTATAGCTCAATGACCTTATATTGTGATTGCAAGTGTATCCATCCTGCAATAATTGATTACCACAAGCAAACGATAAACTAATCGACAAATCTTTTTATCAAATTATATTAATAGGTATTGTTTTACTCAGAGTATTGTATATGCCTATTTCTATTACTAAGTTCTACTTGTAGCAAATAAACTAAGATAGGTTTAAATAAAACTACTTTTTACGGATTTAGACGCGTATATTTGTTTTAAATTTTGGCCCGACGTTTCGGAGACTTTGCAGTCACCATGGTCACGGGTGAGACAGTCTCACCCGTGACCATGGTGACTGCAAGGTCTACGCGTAAATATACGCGTCTAAATCCGTAAAAAAATAGTTTTATTTAAACAGATGAGTCGCGCTAGTGTTAGAAAATATTAAACTAAGATAGGTATTTGATTTAGAGGCGAAACACGTGTAGGCATTTAATTATATTATTAATCCCTTGCATATGATTACTCCATACACATAATATTATTATTTCATAATATTGAGCAGATACAATTGATTTGCACAGAGGCACTATTCCTTTCAGGCACCTAAGTTGTATAATAAAATCCTTTCTCAAAATAGAAATATAACCACTCTAAAATTGGTCAAATTCAGGAAATATGTCACAGATTGGTTACAAATATTAAATTATGATGAAGTAGAAAAGTAGAAGAACTATTGAGAGCAATAACGTAGATTATATGTCCATCCTTACATCTTCACGTAGGTACACTACACACACACGCACGCACAAACACACACACACACACACACACACACACACACACACACACACACACACACACACACACAGAGAGAGAGAGAGAGAGAGAGAGAGAGAGAGAGAGAGAGAGAGAGAGAGAGAGAGAGAGAGAGAGAGAGAGAGAGAGAGACAAATACACACATTCATAATAAAATTTAAATGTATAAATTAATTAATTAAATGATTTCAACTCAATAAGTTATTTATAACTATGTAGCAAATTTTTAATTTTTTTTATTTTGTACGATACCAATATTGGATTAAAGAAAATCGGGGTGCATAATGTTTTCCTGGGATACTACCTAGTCCAGGAGACCAAGTGAAATGTAATATTATGTAAAACATTGGTTGATAGTAATAAAGAATTTAGTTATTTATTTATTAAAGATACGTGACAGAAATCGTAATCTACTCTTGGTAATGGTATACATACAAGTATATATTATTTAACTCTCTCTTTCTATCTCTCTCTCTCTCTCTCCAGCCCATTAACGTCCCACTGCTGGGCACGGGTCTATTAGGCCGCGTTGAGTAAGCGTTTTGGCGTAGAATTTATTTTCTTGTCTTCCGTATGTCACAAAGGATGTTGTCCGTGAAATATCCCTTAGCTGGCTTTTAGGCACCCTGGGAAGGAAATGGGGTGGTGACACTTGATTTCTAAATCCGTCACCACACGGACAACATATTATTTGCCTTACGTAACTTTACTAAGCTGTTAGTGTTACCTAATCGGTTTTTCTTCATCCACTTTTTACGGAATAAAAATAAAAAGAAATTGATAAAATTAAGAAGAGATTAGACGTAATTAGTCTTTGTAAATTATTTATACTTTACAATCACCTTATCATTCCTTTATCACATTTTATCATAATCTTATTTTGATATACGTTCTTAATCTGCTATTAGACTTGTACTTTCGTATAAAATAGTTATGAAATTGATAAACAAGAATACGGATTGTTGCTTAATACAATTCTGGTGATAGATTCTGATTATAATTTGTTTTTGTATATTTATGAATAGGTTCAAAAAACATAAAGGCCTGTGACTAATTGTTGAATAGTTAAGTTTGAGTATAGAAACATTTTGATAGCTAAACAAAACTAAATAGAGTTCCAGAAATAAATAATATATGTTATAAATATGTGGTAAATAATACATCTACCGTTGTAAATCAATGTGCAGAATATTTTTCACACTACCTACTCTAACGTGGTATAATTAGTTAGCTGATAAGCACATTTTGAAGAACCACGTGCCGTAACAAGAAGGCAATAAGGTTGTTCTCAATATAAATTTGAAGTCTAATCGATAGTTACATGGATTAGATCTTATGTTTCCACACGCAGAGTTTAAAAACACTATATTTTTCAGAATGACTTGTGTAGCTGTGTGAGAATACTGTAACTAATAGTGACAAATAATTGAACATATACATTTTATTTCAGTTAGATTTCCCGATGCTATTGGCCTTGATACGACATTGGTTTTTACTTTTAATTTACGTGTAAAAACTGAATCCGACAAAGGTCGTTAAATAGTAACGCTATTTTAATACAATCAATAGACACTTGTAGATATCAATATCACTGGAAATTACAGCATGTTATTACTATTTAGTAAGATTTAATGGACAATCATAAATACCGTCTTCGTTATATCGCAATCAATGCAGAAGGTATACGTTAGAAGGTACTCGAGATTGACTTGACAGAAATATCAGTTTAACGAAAAGATTTTTTTACTGCTTACTCAAACACCGTCTACCAATCGACAATAAAAAGTTGTTATCTCCATCAAATAAAATTATCATCTTGGAGCTAGTGGTATTACGCACGAGGCTTCCGTCAAATAATCTCTAAAACTGCGATCTATCTAAACCCACTATCTTACTGCGCGAAACACGTTTATATTAGTTAGTTAAAATATCTATTCTGTTTTACAAAGCTTTGACAAAAATTTGCTTACATCATGGAATTGTGTGTTACTATTAACAGATTAGTTTTAGTTTACTTTGGTTAAATAGTGCAAGCAGAATCTGTACCATCATCAGCTTTTATTACTTATTACATTATCATTTGCTACAAAGGCCATAATGTAGCGTAAATATTAACAATACAAATGATACAATACCTGAGGTTCAAAGCCAGCTAGCGAAGCGTAGGCGATTGACTGTGGTATCAATGTGAGGGCAATTGTTATACCAGCTATTAAATCTCCAATTCCTTTCGCACCATCATAGCTCCGTGACCATTTCAGAATAGGAAATAATCTGGTAATTATTTTCTTTGGATCAGGTATCTTGAGCATTCTTAATCTGAAAACATCAATAATGTTTATTAAGCATCAATAAGGGAATAAAAATATCACCACGCCATATTCTGCCATCTGTGTTGTATCGATACTGATGTCTATTCAAAACCTTTAATTTTCAAATTTTGGGTTTATCAGTTTGAGACTCACTAGCTTATTGAGACATGAAGTCAATAAGTTACTCTATAGGTGCTGACCTGATGGCCTCACAAACATAGAGACCTCAAGAAACCCAGTTTCCTGAACAAACAAACCAAATACTCCTAACTGGGCGCAGAAAAGTGAGGACAGATCTGCTCACGTTTGTGAGGCAATTTTCTTCTAAATGGCTGGATAAAGCAAACCCTTTCTGCCATTATTTAGACTTAACTTAGTCTTTAATCAAGAGATTCCAATTCCACATATAATTTGTTCAAAATGTGTTTTGATCTAAATAAATATCCCGACAATTTCTAAAATAGTTTAAATCTGAATTAGTAAAATAGTATCTAAGCATATTTTAAAAATCAGTGACACGCCATTATGAAATGATTCATTATTTCATGACGGGCTTCATGGTCTAGTGGTTCATGTAACGGACTGCCAATCACGAGGTCTCGGGGTCGATTCCCGCTCGGGACAATCATTTGTGTGATTTTTCTAATTGTCATACAAATGTTTGTACTGCTTCTGGGTGTTTCTATGTATTATAAGTATGTATTTACAAAAGAAAAGTAGTATATGTATTCTATCCGTATTCTGGTACCCATAACAAGCATATAAGCTTAGCTTGGGACGAGAGGACGTTGTATGTCCATGAATATTTATTTATTTATTATTTATTTCATAAGTTACATACATAGACCAGTATATCCTGTATTATTGGCACAAATCATTTGTAATTGTTACCTAATGCGTAAATGGTGACATAATATTATATAAATTTTAATTACATATACCTTAAATTACTTAACCTAATTTAAATGCAGATATTGTAAACTTGAATCTGAATATTTATAACTTTTGATAGCGCATTGACTACTATAACTTTCACTAACTTAATGTCATGTGATAAAATTCTGTGTTGTGATCTGTGTGTAAGTCTCATTTTTAAGAAAGTATTTTGAAACTAAATCTCAATTTAGTTTCGATAAATAATTAATACCGACTGATTTTATAAAAGGTGCATTTAGAAATAAATAAATAGTTATGAACATTTCCCAAAACGGCCTCTGGTCCCAGCTAAGCTTAAATGCTTTTGTTAATTGGTATCAAATAAATTACTAGCAATGCCACGCATAATATGTTTATTAAAAAACCAGTAGTTATTTTACTTTAAAATATATAACTATTTTTTGATCTCATAAAAGATATGTGTTAGTAGAAGGGTGAAAGTTCGTTTATATGTATGTATTTTTTATTTTTGTCCAAAAACCGAAACGAAGTTCTGCACTGCTACCATTATCTATGAATATATTTTATGTACCTATACTTAGCTTACGATCTATTCCCAAACGTCCCGTATGTAAAACCTTATTAGACACTTCAGCAAAAGATTTTCTTTCTAGTTACTATGATATAAGTATGCTTAAAACAAACGAGATACTAAAATAATATGTAAAAATGTAAAACCTAGAATAAGTGCCACAATTTAAAATAAATTGCTGGTACCTAATAAGATGAGACCTTTTTGTTATTCATTGTTTATAGGGGTTTATAGTAAGATCGCGTGACTTCCGTACAATAAAAGTCATCATTGCAGTCACAATAAGTCATTGGATTTTATAATCTTAGATACTTAATAATTCACTATAATATTCTTCTTTGTCATATAGGTACATCGTACATGCGATAAGGAGAAAGAAGAAATACTTTGGAAGAAAACTTTAGCTATCCAAGATTGGAGAAACATTAGGCCACGTGGTGGACAACCGTTGAAATGGACATGAAGCGAGTACAGTTTTCTAGTGCAGAAGAACGAGAGGATCGACTCCAGATACCTAATGGGAAAAACCTCCATGACTTTTCCGTAGAAGAAGAAGAACTTTTTCCTTAGAAGAACGTATTGCTACGCGGTCATCAGATAAAACACCGAATATTTTATTTAGATCGGATGCATCCTTAATAACGCCTTGGCGCCCTTTCTAAATATGTGTACTTATCTATCCATATAATGAAATGCAGAAATGTTTTTTTGTACGTTGAGTATATTTAAAAAAAAATTTGCCAGTTTGAGAAAGGACAACCAAACGAACCCATTTCTAGCATTTTTGGAAGTTTTCTCTGTTTGGATGTTTGTCTGTGCACGCATTACCTAAAATCTACGCCACTTACGAATATAAATGTTATACCTAAAACTTGTACACAACTCAAGGTATTACTTAGTTTTTGTTTCATCGCAATCGGTCCACGCAATAAAGAGATATTCAGGCAATACGAAATTAGTACTAAGAAATAAGAAATTCCTCAATTTCAGGCATTTAAAGATTTTTGACAGTCAATTGTTAGATACTCAAATGACATTTCTAGGTATGGAAATGAAATAATATAACTAAAAATCCGTTTAAATACAAAAACATTAAAGACACCCCTATGGTGCACTGATCAATTTATTGCCGAATTGATGATTACAATGCCAACAACAATTCACCACAAATAGACATCGTGACATCATGTTATGTTTTCCGTAGTTCTTTGCAGTAGTTTGCGAGCTAAAGTTGTAATTGCAATTTTGTTAATTAAATTCATCCTGTATTTATCTAGGTATATTACCTACGCCGTTAACCCGAAAGACGGCACCGTGATCCGGAAATTGGGACCGGGCACCATAGATTGTTAATAAGTAGAACTAAAATATTATGTATTGATTGCATCATTTTAACTATCTCCATAAGATCTATCCATAAGACATATCACTAATATTTAATACGATATCTTAATACCTTATGTTCAATCGTTGGCTTTATCGCTAACGAATTTGACATTTCTATCTATCTATCTAGCTAGGCAACTCAATAGCTATTCATATCTTGTTATTCTCCCATAATCCATATGATATAACATGACTGTGCATTTCTAATAAGTATTGAAAAAAGTAGTTACTGCGTCGTTTTTACCCGAAACATGGGGTGTTAAAAGTTTGGGCTGATAATTTATAGGCTGATAATATATAGAAGCTTACTAATAGGAAATGTAAGAAACAGCTAAGGGAGATTAAGGACTTAACACTACGTTCCACTCGAAACTTCTAACTTGCCTGGTCAGAATGGTAAAATAGACCGATGACAATCCAGTGGAATTCGAAAAACACCCAGAATCAAATTCACCTAGAATTAAAATTGATAAAATCTTTACTAGATTTATTATTTTTACTAAGGAAATTGCTTGTCTAGGCAAAGCAAGACTGTAAATGTAATATATCATATACTTATTAATATTAGCTACGTTAATAGATACTACAAACTATATATAGGTACGTAATTTTGTAGTAACAGAATTCGCGACGTGCGTCGAATTACTAATGTAGACGCCTATTATTTCATTTACAATCTGTGTTACATCACCGTACGGTCTACGAGCACTGCCTACACCACTTCGCCAGACGAAGGAGGCCCAGAGCACCGTCTTCACGTGCCTGGGGCCCACTGGGGCCAGCGGCACCTCAGCCAAGCGACCACCTGCCCCTCAAGTTTAGTAGGCCTCTTGACCTTTTAGAAAAAACCTTCCGTTTCGTAGACCTTATCCCTCAAATTTTTTTTATTATTTTTTAAATATAACTTGTTAAAATTTTATTTGGTTTTATTTTTTTTGTTCCCCGTCGTAAGACGTAAGACGAGCGTAACATCTGAACATAGACATTCTGTGCATCTGAACACTAATCAAATGACAAAAAGGTTTCGTTGACGTAAAATATTTGTATGACTTCTTTGTATTTATTACTATAAATAACATCACCTAAAGTGTCATATACATATTTACGATATAATAAATTAAAATATTTTTTTCAACTGTATCGGTTTTGCCCACAAAGTATCGATTGTACGTGAACAACTAAACTTAACTAAAAAATTAAAACAGCAATGATGTATTTTGATTAATTAGCTATTTTGTTGCGTACATTTTTATTAATTAAAATCATTAGTCTATAAGATAATACATAGATTTTCTAATGAAAAAGTTCAGCTAAAATTGTCGGATTGCGTTATTGACAGTGACACTTTTCAGTTTATTTTTTAGTTAAGTATAGTTGTTCACGTAGAATTGGCATCAACATCGACCAATTTTAAAACGTATTATTAGACATTACACTTTTAGAAATAATAAATAAATAAGTACATATGATAACTACATGCATATATTTATATGAGCGAACTAGCTAGTTTAAGAAACCAGAGATAAAAAATATTTGATATCACCTACCATATTGGTATATTTCTATATTGGGACAATCATTTGTGTGATATCCCTAAATGTCATACAAATGTTTGTACTGCGTCTGGGTGTTTCTATGTATTATAAGTATGTATTTACAAAAGAAAAGTAGTATATGTAGTCTATCTGTATCTGGTACCCATAATACAACTATAGAAATATAGCTTACTTTGGGACCAGAGAACGTTGTGTGAAATGTCCTGAATATTTATTATTTATTTCATTATAACGGGTGTTCAGGGTGGGCCATTCATAAATATTAGGTGTCCTAATTTTTAGAGATGAACGTATTCCACTGATTTTGTAATGTATCTTTTATTTGATATCCCATTTGTGTATGTTTAAAACATTCAATGCTCTAGAAACCTATTGTTTTTTAAATTTGTTTTTTCCTGCGGTAATAATTGAGATTGAGGCCATTTCTGATGCGTCAGAAACAATGTAAAAAGATTTTAAAAATATATTCATGGACATTTCACACAGCGGCTTCTGGTCCCGAGCTAAGCTGTCTTGTGTGTGCTTTTGTTATGGGTACCAGAATACGGATATACTACATATAGTCTTCTTTTGTAAATATATACATAAAATAAGTACATACAAAACACTCACACGCAATACAAACATTTTTATGACATTTATAAATATCACACTAATAATGGCTATTTCGTTGTCACTTTTATATTAGTTGATATTGTCAGTATAAAATACACAGCTTTTCATTAAGAAAACTCAGCCTATCTATTTTCATTTTTAAATAAGCTTAGTTGTGCAGATAGAATTGGTATCATCGTTTCTGCTTTGTTTCTGCTCTGCTTGTAACGAATAAACTCAAATCAACAGAATGGATTTGGATAATCCTTTCATCATTAGAATGCTTAAATTTATAATAACATTATCCTTTAATTACACTTATAACAATATCTTTTTTTTGGGGACTAGAACTAACTTTAATTAAAATAAAATACCTATCCGTAAATACCAAGTACGTCATGCCTAATAATTTTTAAATATAATTGTATTACCGTTTGTTTTCATACCTGCTAGGTGGACTGATGACCTGAAGAAGGTCGCAGGATGGGACTGGATGCGGAAGGCGGAGGACCGTGTGTTGTGGCGCGAATTGGGAGAGGCCTATGTCCAGCAGTGGACTGCAGTAGGCTGATTTGATGACCGTTTGTTTTCATACGTATACGTACGTACTTACGTTAATTTTTATAATCCCATTTTAAATTTAAATTTTCATTCAAATTTTTTGCATTGACTATTCGGATATAATTTTCCTGTTGATGTGTTTTCTTGAAAGAGCATTTCGTATGTTAGTCTGATTTAATTAAATTAAAATAAAATGTAACTACTATGATTTCTGATTACACATTATAATGAAATAGGGATACGCTTTGAAGTCGAATTTTCTGCGATTTATGTGCGAGTTTAATTATCAAAATCTTGTTCGTGGTATGACGTAAGTAGGTAATGTGTTTGGTGTTTTTTTTAAAATATCTACAGAACGAACTTTTGCTGAAGTAAATATTAAAGTCAATTATTAAGAAGCCTAATTCCGAGATTCATGCACTTATTTGATTAGTTTTTTGTAAATCAATGAATAATTAGATGCAAACGCAGTACAATAATTACTACCCATATAGCTAAAAATATCACACAAATAATTGTTCTGGACGAGAATCTAACCCACGACATTGTAAACAGACGTTCGCTATGCTAACCACTGCGCTACTGGACGCATCGAATGTTACCAAAACAAATTGTTTACAGCCAGCTTGTTTTAATAACTGGCGTGATCTGCAGTAAATGTCCAACACTTACATATGCGAAATTGTGGTTAGGTGTTTCGTTTCCTTATAAAAGTTTGCTTAGAAAAAAACTGAGTTGTTATTTACTTGTAGAAAAACGCTCAGACAATACATACACTTAGCTCATCACAGTCATCACTTAACTTTTTGTTTAGTTGGAATTTACGTCCTCTGAATAAAAAGTAGCGTTACTAATAACAAAATGGTGTTAGGTTTAGCAGATATTTCACACCAGCTGTAATTGCCCGCTACTTCGTACACGTGAAATTTAAAATCACAACAACATAGTTATTTACTAGTTTAACAACTTCTTTATCATTGCTTATTATAAAACAAAGTTCTTATTTTTGTATGTATGTCCCTATGTGAACTTATATCTTTAAAATCACGCAACGGATTTTAATTCGGTTTTTTTTAATAGATAGAGGGGTTCAAGAGGATGGCTTTTTTGTACAACCTGTTAAGGTTTGGTGTATATTTCTCAATTACTATAAATGCGGGTAAAATCGCGGGCATCAGCTAGCATTAGTATAGCTATTTTTGCTTTTGCTCGGGACTTTTTTTTATAGAAAATATAATGCAATTAGCAAAAATTTTTAATTTTGTTATTTGGGAGGTTTAACACCCTCCCCCTGACTGCGGCTATGCAGATTTATGCAGTTGCAGTCATAATAATGTATACAGCATAGCATGAGTAGAAATAGAACCCACCATCTCATGCACGGACATACATCTCAAAATCCATCAACATAATCAAGGTATATTTAATTTACCACAAGTATTGTAATTTGTTATTTCTCACGCCTAGAAAAAATACCTTCGTCGACTTCGCTAACCACAGAACACATCCAGTATTTCTTTATAGAACACAATTTAAACTCACCGTGTTATTTTTATAATATTGAATCTTAATCACCAATACACTCCTTTTTTAATCATCAATAATTTGATTAAACTTTTATTATAGAGGTATATTTTTTGTTGTTATTAAAATTCCCGCCTTTTTATCGAAACAGCGCATGCGTCAGAAACTTTTTAACCTGCGCATTCGGCAACGACAATGATCATACTGCCTGATGGCTGTCAGACAATAATCTCGCAATCATTTAATTTTCCTATCACTGTTATTGATTCTAACAATAAGAACGCCAATAACTATGCTACAAGACAAGTAGATAATGATATTTAGGACTAAATTTGAATATCGGTCTTGGCTTACTTGGAAGACAACATTTTTTAATACTGTTTATGGCATAAACATCACCTAAGCATTAGTTACATCTGCTACAGTTGAAGTTTTTTGCTGATAATATCCCTTACCTGGCTATTACTGCAACATGCTTAAAAAATAGTGTGGTGGCACTAGTACTCTTAATCCGTCATCACACGGACCAACTTGTATGTTAGCCGCTTCTAACAGAGGAATTAAAAACCCGCTAAGTAAGAGTAGCAATCGTTAAATATAGACCTCCGTGTGGTGCCGGATTAAGAATACAAGTGTCACCACCCCATCTCCTCCCAAGGGTGCTGCAAAAGTCAGCTAAGGGATATTGGACACAGATAACATCTTTTGTGAGAGACGGAAAACTCGATTTAAACCCTGTGCCAACACGCCTGGTCAGCGCGGCACAGTAGACCATAATCCCTCCAACGTGGAGGAGGCCCGTGCCCAACAGTGGGACGTAAATGGGCTGGAGAGACAGAGAAGTAAGAGTTGGTCTTGCACACGGAGGGTTCCTTGCCATATTTATCATAAAATATCATCCCTTCATAATCATGACGTCTTGTAGGTTTAATGAAAATGTTTGATGTATGGGAGCCTCCATAAATACTTAATGGCATTACAGTGTTAAATATTTGTTAATACAGTGGCAACAGAAATACCTATATAATCTGTGAAAATTTCAAATGGGTAGTAGTCACGCTTTATGAGATTCAGCCTGGTGACAGATGGATGGATGGAAAGCGAGGGCTCAGTAATAGGGTCCGGTAGGTAACGTTTAACCTTTTGGTACGGAAGCCTGAAAATGGTTATGAAAACGCAAATCTTAATGATGAATAAATAAAACTACTTATTCAGACAAGTTAAAATAACTTTGAAGTCAAATGTCGTTGCGCTGTCGACAGTGACATTACTTTTTGTGTACGAGGTCGTAGGTTCGATTACTAAGAACGAATATTTCTGTGATAAACATAGATATGTATTGTAAAATATATTAAGAAAGAAAGAAACATGCAGTTGTTTTCTATGCAATATATTTGTTATGTATACTAGCTGTTCCCCTCAGGTTTATCTGCATACTTACTTTTTATATCTACCTGGTACTACCCATCCTAAGAGGAAACACAAGGGCAAGTTTTCAATACAAACGTAGTCCCCTATTTCCTCCCTGGATAATGCCTGTAGAGCATTAATTATTTATTTTTAAATTACATTGCTATTATTTACTATGTGTTTCTTTTTTTCATAAATTGATTCTTAAAAGAGATATTAACCTTCAAAAATTTGAAAAGATAACGCTAGATTTTCTCCGCGGTGTTCACATGTCGGAAAATAAATTCAACAACATTATTCAAAAAAACGAAAACATAGGAACACGGCCAAAGCCTATGGTTACAAGGCTAATAAATATTTAAGTATAAATATAACATTATATTATGTATTCATACTGATATGCAGTAATTGCAAAATGCAATTGTGTGATACGATTAGGAAGTAACAATCTCTTTGAATATTTATATTCAATCCGGTACTCTATCTGTACCTACCTGTCGATAAAATTAAAAGTACAATGACTAAATTCATTGCCTTATTGATTGTGTTGTAATTCATTTATTTCGGGGTCAAATATCTTATGAAATCTTTTGTATTTTCTAAATTACTTATTTTTTGTGCCATTATCTTGTTCTTATAACTAGGAAACTCGTTTGTATATTTGCTTTATGATTAATTTAAGTATATAATTTGCTATGCAACATGATTTTTTCCTTGTTTATAAAATTACAATAAATTCGCCCCCAGTTTCGCACGGGTAACATAATTCATAAAGATTTTGTTTTATGTTTTCTTTTATTTGTATATTTTTATATTTCTATTAATAATTATATATTCAATTTTCAGTAAATATTACAAATTGTCTGTGTGTGTTCTTATATTAAACAAATTATTGATAAAGATTGCATGTTATATTTATTAAGATTTTGCTACTTTCGGTTACATTGTTCTTATTTACTCATTAATCTCATCATCATTATTGGATAAAATATGGCCTATGTTAACCGAGGATAATGTATCCAACCGATGATAACGGATCAGTATTACAAGTGTCACCACCCCAATTCTTTCCCTAGTAATAGCCATTAATGGATATTATTAGCAGTAAACGTTAACTGCGAAAGACGGAAACTCGAAACTAAACCATCTACCAACACGCCTTGTCTGCGTGTATACCACGCCAGACAAGGCGTGTTGGTAGATGGTTTAGTTACCAAGACCAAAAACCCTTTGAAGAAGAAGCCTGTGCCCAACAGTGGGACATTAATGGGCTGGGAAGAAAAACAACCAAATCTTTCTTCTTTATAATAAATAGTACAGAGAACATTATCCTGCGTAGTATTCGTTGGATACGAGCCTTTCTTCAAACAACAGTAATCAGTAACCTACTAGGTAATAAAAATATATTACGTAACAAAATATCTGTAATCTTTCAATTGATAATGCCCTTTGCTATAAAATTGTGTTCACCTGATTATGACGTTTCTTAAGATTAGAATAAGATTGCAATGATTTTTTACACTTATTACGGATAAAGTCCAGGGGGCACGGCGAGTGTAAGAGAAGTATTGTTTGCTTCTTAGACTATAATATACGTATGTGTTGGGTACAGGCTTCAACCATATTATTTAGAGACTCTACCTAGAGAGCAAGGATCCCCTGAAGGCTGATTGCGCAGGACCGCGCGTTGGCGATGCGCTGTCAACCCAAGGCAAGCATGCGAGCAGCGAGTTGTCACCGAGTGGTCCACCCGCTGTCCGCGCGTGGAGGGCTTACGACTGAGGCGACCCGGTGACGCTACGGAGTTGATGTAGAGGCCTATAGCCAGCTTTGGACTGAGACGGATGGAGAGGCTTTATCTGTACTTTATATTACGGTCAGTGGACGGAAAAGGATGAAAAAGTAAAATGTACATATTGGATTTCGATATTTCCTTCCCCCGAGAAGATTAATTAAGGAGTAGCGGTAATATCTATAATATCTATGTTGGCGGATTAAGAATACAATTGTCACCACCACATTCTCTTCCCAGGGTACTGTAAAACCCAATTAAAGAAAACTGTACACAGATTACATCATCTATTAGTGAGGGAAAACTCGAAAATAAAAGCCGAGCCAACACGCCAGGTCAGCGAGGCACAGTAGATCCCTCCTAAAGTACAGGAGGCCCATGGCCAACAGTGGGACGTTAATGGGCTGGAGAGGTTGGAAAATAATTTAATCATTATCATCCTGCCCCATTTCTCATTATTTGGCGTCGGCGCAACATGTCTTTTTATTGCATAGTCTTCAGTCAGCCGTTATATCTCACAGCCCCTATCTTTCTGAGGTCTTATTTTTTCCTTCCACATTTATTCGTAGTACTCTCCCAACTTTCCTGTCGTCTCATTACATGAACGTACCAGGACAGTCACTCATTCTTAAATTTTTCAGTCACTGGCGTTACCAATAATTTTATAGATATGTTTAGTAAATTATTTGAAAATGACGCTCTAACACGTAATTGCCAATAATAGACATTAAATTAATGTAATAATTTTTCACAGTTACACGATAAGTGTCACTAATCGTAATTTACTTATTAGGTACACGTACGTTACAAAATACGTTGGTTTTTCCTCAAGGTTATTTACTGCATGTAGAACACAGATCACCCCAAAATAGAAAGAGCAATACGAGATTTTTATTAACGACTAAACAACTTACAACCGTCGGACATGCATGAGCAGATTTATTTATTCATGGACATTTCATACAACATCCTCTGGTTCCCAACTAAACTTATAAGCTTGTGTTATGGATACCAGATACCATAGATATAGCCTGAATAGCCGCAACAACAACAAACAAAAAAAATGGATACCAGCATACAGATATAATACTTACAGTTAACACCCCATAGTTAACACCCCATAGTTAACACCCAGATGCAGAACAAACAGTTGTATGACTAAAAAATATTGCACAAGTGATTGTCCCGACGGGAATCGAACCCGCGAAATCGTGAACGGCAATCCGTTACATGAACCACTAGACTACAAGGCCCGTCATTATGAATGTAAGGGAAGCCAAGGAAATATGTTCGGATCGGTCGCAGCAAAATCACACGCCGAGTGCTCGTTCATCCAGTTTTCATACCTACATGTTCGTTAGCGCAAATGTTCGGTGTGTGTTAATCGCCATGCATGCGGAATCTATCACGGGTGGTCTGTGATATGGAGTGATTGTCACACCAAAATAATATTATATTTGGTGTAAATTTAATATACACAAGGAAGTCCATAAAAGTCATGATAATACAAAAGTTATGTGAACGAATTTTTCAAACATAGATACATTTCAAGGAATTGTAATCATCATCATAATAACATCGTGCCTTATTTCCATGGGGATAGGCAGAGCTATAGAGCGCCATCTGATATGATCCAAGCATACTTCTTGGGGTTTATTTACGCTCATAATTGTTATTTATTTGTAAATTAATGTAATCTTTATCCAGAATACACTTCAATAGAGACAAAAATTTACAAATAAACAAATATAATTGAATCATAGCTAAAATTATTTTTTATCAAGTGGCTGGTGAGAAGATGCGAAGAATTTTACCAAAATATTTAGATACGTAATATGTAGACAATAGTCTGTCACTATCAAATTATATATTCAACGAAAATTTACTTGGCATTTTTACCCGTGAGCTAACGGAATAAGAACATAAGCGTCAGCACTCCATTAACTTCCCAGGGTACTTATAAACCTGCTCAAGACTAACAGTTACAACATAAATTTGCGAACATCCTCACGTAGCGTCACCGGGTCGCCTCTGTCGTAAGCCCTCCACGCGCGGACAGCGGGTGGACCACTCGGTGACAACTCGCTGCTCGCATGCTTGCCTTGCGCTGACTGCGCATCGCCAAAGCGAGGGTCCGAAGCGGACCGTGTCAATTGTTAACAGACTACACGAAAATTCTTGAACTAACCGGTCTCCAGTTGTAGACCACGCGGCGTCCACCAGCGGCCAGCGCGGGTTTACGATGCGAGGTCATAAAACGTTTATTGGTGATAACACGGTGTCCACCCGTGGACCACCTGTCGACAACGAGTGGACGTTGTGCGACGAGGCGGTGCGGGGTGGGTGCCGGGTGGCTCTAATGAGCTAGGTATGACCTTAAACCCCCATGCAAACGTCGATAAAGTGAATTAGAAGAGGCTTGTGTTGTGACCAATAATGGTGTGACGTTAATTGACTGGAAAGAAGAAAAATAATACAAAGTATTTATCTAAACACATATGCAATCTTGGCGCCGGCCCACACAGCGCGTTGCGTTAGTTTTGCGTCGTGGCAACGTAGATATTTGACATTAAATAACGCATAGCCGGCTACACGTGCACCGGCCATTGCAACGTTATTCCGTTCCAGCCTCCAGCGACATCCCTGCAAGTTTTATCATGGGGCTGCAGTTCCATCGGGTGGGTGTTTTTGACGCAACACATCATGAAAACACTATTATTTTTAGTAAGTAATATGACCCAGTAATATCGCTACGTCTACACAATGCAGCGTATGTGCTGGTCCTTATCTTGTTAAGCACATCAGGTCATATCAATCAATCAATTAACAAAATAACCTAAATCCCTAATCAAATAACATTTATGTTAAGCAAATTGATATAATGACAAAGACTATCATATCATCATAATTTATTTCAGTAAATAAAGTAGATAAATCGTTATAAAAAATATAATGGCATACAATACATTTATTTCAATAAAATTAATGTGCTGAGATGATATAAAAACGAGGCCATTATGGTTTTATGTTAACGACCCAATGGATACTTGTCGGAGACAGCAGTAGCAATCGAGCTGAAACCACAGAATAAATTATAATATAAAAGTACTTAAAACAATCATTTTAATAGCATCTAGCTAGCTTTGAAAATTTTTGAGGAATATTTTGTTTCCGCCTTTACTTAACTACGCCATCATGCCAGGCATGGTACCTAAATGTATTGAGCCTGACCATGACCAGAAATGGGGTGGCCGAAAGTAGGTATTGACAACTGCGATGCGAATTTCAGGTATTTTTGCTGTAAATGTTTAAAAATAAGTTGATTCTATTTTAACCTTACATTTGTAAGTTTTACTGATAGTTTTTCAGCGAAAAGCAGACAACGTTTATATCTAACAAGTCCTCGAATTCTGACAATGTTGAAATTTGAATGTTAAAATAGAAGAAGAGAAAATAATAATATGCATCTTTAGTTATTATAAAACAAAGTGGTTTTTTTGTACGTTTCTTCAAAACTACCCAACGGCTCATAATGTTTAATTTTACGATAGACAGAATGATTAGGTAAGAGGAAGATTTCTAAGTTTGTAAGATTGGATATGGTTTGGTCTCTATATTCTACTTGTGCGAAATCGCGGGCGACAGCTAGACATAAACAGCTACTATATGATACTTACTCAATTAAAAATATCTTTGAACCTCTTCCATAGTGTAGTCACTGAATTTATTGATACGAAAACTTGCATCAGGGTCTTCTCTATTCTTTTCGTTAATATCTTCTAAATTTTTCACAAACGCCTCATAATGGACTTGCCTATCTTGTTCATCTTTATATTGCCGATTATATTTCTGAACGAAGTTATCGAACAGAATTTTGGAATCCTTTACATCGTAACGCATATCATCAGCATTAATAGCCACCAACAGAAAAGTAACCAAAATAAAACTATTTACACGCATATTCAGGTCTTGTATATTTAAACAGATGATTATGTTATTAACTGTTGTATTAAATAAAGCTGGCTGTATACAGAATATGTCAATGCTCGGCTTCTATAGGATTAAATTAATATTTAATGGAATGTCTGCATTGAATGATGACAGCATAATTAATATGGTTTTCCTTGTTATTGATATCAATATCTATATTGACTATATTAAATTTAAAGTTTTTGGTTTTTCTTAATGAGTCATTTTATTTTATTTGCACATGCCTAGATACTAGATGCACTAAGAAGTCTATTGCATTTCTATACTGAGTAGTAGATACTAAATGATAATGCTATTTGATTGGGTTAGACCATCCCCCTAACAATATTAGAATTAGGGTCCTTCTTCATTTATTTACTTTACTGCTTGTAAAAAAAAAAGAAAGAATGAAAATATATTTATCAATCTTATTTTGCGTGTTTCTATGCGGATTTAAATTGCTTAAATTACTTAGAAAAAGGCTATACACAGGTTCATAATTGTGTGATATACCTACGCGTCATATATACGTACAAACAACATGCGCTGGTAGGGTTTTTCCAGACTTATAATTACATCAATAATATTAATAACTTATGTAAGTTATTTAGCACGCGAATTTGCCGTGGCATTTTTGTTAGTCTCTTGGTGACATCAATATCTTTTGAAAGACAGTGTGGTGCATCTCGAGTTTCATAAATAAGTAGTTTATAGGTACAGGTCCAGGACATTCAACTCAGCGTAATAAAACAACAATCCAACAAAAAGTTATTCTTATTTGCCTACTTAGTCATTGTTACATAGACTCGTGAAACTAGTTGTCAGTTCCTACCAAAATTACGTAACTCTTCTTACAGCTTTCATCGTAGAGTTGTTAGCTGATATTAGCTAAAATAAGACCTATATTTTCTTCTTATGGACAAATCACCACTGATGGCGATTGGAGACTCCTCTGAAGGCGGATTGAACAGGTACCAAGACTAGCAAATGCTACAAGCCTCGCGCTATCAAGGGTACTTCACCGAATTTGCTACCGGTCCCGCTCTGACTAAATCCGGCTCTGCGGCCGTATTATGAGCTCTTATTCCCAGGCCGTGTACGCCGTGAATGGAACTGCCCGGCAAATTCGTAATATGAACATAACTCCCAGCCATCCAGTTCGCTAAAACAGTCATAGATTAATATGTTTATAGAGAAGGTACAACTAAAAGTTTAAGTACTGACAAAAATTTTTCAACTAAATGTTTTATGTTTACCATAATACATAATTTAGTCAGGCAGTGTACGGCTTGCCTGGAACTTGCATGATTTTTAAAAAGCTCATAATACGCCCGCTGATCACCATACCGTAATCTCCCATATGGAGGCCCCAAGAAGTATCCAGATCACAATATGTGTTACTTACAGACCTAAGTCGAGTTACAAAGTTTATGTCTGTATATCGGGCAGTCGGATATCCAGAATTACCATCCTAATTATGCTGAGATATAACCATATCCACCTAAAAATGTGTACATTGAACAGTAGGTACTGGTCAGTTGTAGTTTCGCAATGTAAATAATGTAGACATTCAAAAAAATACAATTAAAAATAATTAGCAGTGTAATGTCTCAAAGTGAAGTATCATCTCTGTTAATATATCCGGATTAATCTAAAAATCTTATTTCTCTTCAGTGAAACAGGAACTGAATAAAAGAGGGGCCAAACCGCATCGGCGTTCAGAATCCGCAATGAGGTGAACAATGGATCATCCGGATATTGCCTGTCAACCGAGCTACCTACGCTCGCTGCGCTAAGCGATACTAGGTCAACCGACCGCTGCGGACTGACGTACAATGTTTTCATATAACATGAAGCTAATACAAAGACTTGTTGGATAAGTATTCACTCTTTTAATTTCCTTTTTAAAATAATAGATACTCAACCCACTTACTTGCAACGAGAAGTGAATAAAATAATTCTTGCAGTAAGTAAAACAGACTGCTGAAACGATCCTACTATATTAAATTTATCCGTTTACAAGCTAATAAAATAAAGCACGTAATCATTGCCGCGATAAATTTTTACGGTATTTCTAAAAAAAAATCACATTGTAATTCATTGCTTTTGAAATTCATCTCTCTAAATATAACCAAGATACCTATTTAGGTACAATACAAAACAATTTATTTGTAAGAGCGATGACTTGCAAATATTTTATTTATGTATCGAGATGTTGTAAAGGTTGACAAAAATAAATGATCCACAAAGCTTCGAGGACAATCCTCAAGGAAAGGGTCACCGTAAACGCGTGAAGAATTCACAATGATAGAGGTCGCATATTTATCATCCGTTCAGCTATCAGCCAATCTAATATAGGTGTGCAAAAATACGTGCTTGTCTCTGAATGTACCTATAAGGAAATTATTTTACTATATTATCGCCAATGCACGTATATCCAAACTTAATAGCATGTTGAGTCACAATTTTATAATGAGCTTGTCTAGCTTTGAATACCTCATAAGCAATGGTTGTTTAAAAATCGAACATTGACTAAATAGACAGGTATTCTACAAATTAATGTAGCAATACATTATTGTAATATGAATTGGCGTGATTAGAATAGTTAGAATTCATGAAATAATTTCGACCATAGATAGTTATTATGATCAGGCGTGTTGACAATGATAAAATTAAACCCTATTTCCTGTTAAAACAACAAGGGTTGTGATATTCCTCCTGATAATGATATCAATTCTACTTTACAATTCAAAAATAAACTAAAAATGAAAATAAATAGTGTACTTACATATCTATTTCGTTGTACATATATAAATCGTTTGTCTATAATATAAGGCTTTTATAATAAAAAAAGTTAGTTAACATTGCCAAATTGTGTTAATGACACTATTAATTTTCATTTTTTAGTTAAGTTTAGATCAGATGTGCGCGTAGAATCGGCACCATTATCTAATTCTGGGAATGTAGTGGTGACACTCATATACTTGCAATAATACACCTAATTAGTAATTCCTATATTAGTAGGTATCACAGAATGGCGTAAGTTGGTGCCATACAAACAAAGTAACTATTGACTTTTTATAACATTTGTAGTAGGTATTTGTTTTTGTGGTCATGTTTGATGTTACATTGCACAATAACATAGCGCTTAATGTATCTACGTAATTATATCGCTATGTTTGTGAACCCGTGTAAACAGTTCACAATATCATACAAAAAATTCACAAGCAAAACCACAGATAAATTATCGATAGACGATAATCTTTACAAATATTATAAATCTGAAGTTTGTTTGTTTGAACGCGCTAATATCTGGAACTAAAGGTTCGAATTGAAAAATTCTTTTTGTGTTGGATAGTACTTGAGGAAGGCTATCCCTACTAACATTATAAATGCGAAAGTAACTCTGTCTGTCTGTTACGCTTTCCCGCTTAAACCTCTCAACCGATTTTGATGAAATTTGGCACAGACAATCTTTAGACCCTGAGAAAGGACATAGGCTACCTTTTATAGCGAAAAAAAAATTCCAAATTCCACGAGGACGGAGTCGCGGGCAACAGCTAGTAGGCTATATAACATTAACCTGCGACCAATAGGAACGAAACGTTAGTGCATAGAAGCGTACGGAGTCGCGGGCAACAGCTGATACTTCTAGTCACATCTGCGACCATGGTGACTGCAAAGTCTCCGAAACGGGTCAAAATTTAAAACAAATTCCACTTTTGTTTTGGGTGTTTACTATGTATTGTAAGTATGTATTTACAAAAGAAAAGTAGTTTATGTATTATATCCGTATTCTGGTACCCATAACACAAACATATAAGCTTAGCTTGGGACCAGAGGACGTTGTGTGAAATGTCCATGAATATTTATTTATTTATTTATTTAAATATACGCGTCTAAATCCGTAAAAAGTAGTTTTATTTAAACAAATGAGTCGCGCAAGTGTTAGAAAATATTAAGCTGCTACTTAATAAATATACTAGGTATGCTTGCGTTTTTACTGGTGTTTCTTTCAGTGAGTAAAAACACAACAACTTTATTTTTAAGGTATTGCATAGCTTCTATCGCGGGCCTTGAGCGTGGAGACCCAATCCAGAAATTTCGTAACGAAAATAACCTAACACCTTCCACTCCGACCGGCACAGCGGTGATACTTTTTAGTTTTGCCATCTATCGATGAATAGCAGAACTTTTAATGATTTTTTTGAAATATGACGCTTGTCTCTTTAGTTCAAATATTAAAATTAATATCAAAGAAAAGGAAAAACAAAGAAAAGGAAAAACAAAGAAAAAAATTCTGCATAAATAAAATAAATAAATAATTATAATTACACAAGTTGATAAAAATGCTATGCAATAGCTTTACCGCGGCAGTCCCCGAGTGCCACACGTCTTTTTTAGCATTTTCTCCAAAACATTTCTTCTCCACTATGGCAAGCTTTTCATCACAATATACAGTCGGAACGTTCAGAACGTTTCTCTTTACATACATTTACGAAGTAATAAAATACCTATTAATTAAAAATAACTTTTATTTCAAACTTAAATGGCCTTAAAACACAATAACAAAATCACTACATTTCATAAAAAAGCTACTTCTAGTCACTATTATGTTGTTATAGAAATGGTCCCCATCCAATATACATTTGGCACAAATTATGAATACTAGTTGCTTCTACAATAAGATGTTCAACTTGACCTTCAGAAGACAGGGAGAGAGATAGCTGCTTGTTTTTTGTTCGTACCTGTTAACAACATACATACATAAAAATAAATATACATATACCTAAATGAGCGTAGCTTTTTATCTACCTTTACCACCCAAGTAAATAGTTTACTTGTCAGAGTAGTCTATGCTAAGCTATGCTATGCTAAGCTAAAGAGTTTTTTTGTTTGAACACTTTTATCACCATACAGACAACTTACCATTCCATTAAGTCGTTGTTTAATATGCAGTAAATTTTGTAATGCTTGTTCATTAGTTCTTTCACCGCAATCCACAGCTCGAGCTCGTCCCCAAGACACTAGAGGGTCGTACACAAACGGACCAATCACAGACATTAAGGCCGCCGTTTGAGCTCTTAATGCTCGCATCACTGCTTCACAACTTTTCCTGAAAATATCATTATTAATATTATCTCTGCCTACCCTCATGGGAAGAAGCCGGAGTGTTATGTGTCGATTTTTAAGGTTCCATGCCAAAAGACCGTCTTCCAGGTTTCTGAGACATCGCTGTCCGTCCGTCTGTCACCATCACCTGTCTGATACATCTACGTGACAGACAGACGGACGAATGGGTAGAGAAATCTCAGAAATCCGGTTTTACTTTTAAGTATGGAGCCCGAAGTACTAATTTGTTTTATAAGTATCAGCAGTGCCCGCGATTTCGTACGCGTGGGATTCGGAAAGAAAATGACATGGGAAAAATTAAATGGACTAACAAAAACGCCATTTTACAGTTATATAAAAAAACGTCAGTTTGGTTTTCTTGCACAATTATAAACAAGTAATATGCATGGTCCCAATATCATTTTAGTAAATGATATCTCAGAATTTTACCATTTTATTTTTAATTTTTAAAACCTGCACATCGTTTTGTAGGGTCCGTACCCAAAGGGTTCCGGGACGGGACCCTATTACTGAGATTTCGCTGTCCGTCCGTCCGTCCGTCCGTCTGTCACCAGGCTGTATCTCAAGAACGGTGATAGCTAGACAGTTGAAATTTTCACAGATGATGTATTTCTATTGCCGCTTTAACAACAAATACTAAAAATAAAATAAAATAAATATTTAAGGGGGGCTCCCATACAACAAACATGATTTTTTTTACCGTTTCTTGCTCGATACTAATAACGTTGCCTTATGTTGCATAGATAATGGTACGGAACCCTTCGTGCGCGAGTCCGACTCGCACTTGACAATTTTTTTATATTAATAAGTAGTATTATACGTCTTTTCTTACGCTCTAGATGAATAAGTAAATATATTAAAATTATCAAATACCTAAACATTCCATCATGTCTGAGCGGTCCCATAGCCGCTTCCATATTATGTGTCAACCTGAAAGGAACTCGTTCAGGCCATTCGAAGGTCTCTCCTTTATTAAACAAGCAGTTAAAATCAACATGAACTGTATCACCATTTGTTGAATCTATTGATATGTTTTCACCGTGTCTATCTCCAAGACCTAATAAAAAAAAGAAACAACAGACAACAAGAAAAATGTCACAACCCCATTTCCTTCCGAGGGTGCTTGCTGGCTCTAAGGAATGTTATAAAACAATTAACATCAACTGTGAGAGACGGAAAACTCGAAACTAAACTATACCAACATATCTGCTCAGCATAGTAGACCAAAAACACTTCGGAAGTCGAGGGAGTCCGTGCGCGTAATGCGAATTGAATACAAGACCTTGAAATATTGTTCTGTTTTTCTTTGTCCAAATTTCTCTGCAATATAATTACTATTTTAAAATTTTTGCTTAGATCTTTATGAATAATCAATTTCGAATAAAAAATTGTATTGAATAGAATAAAAAAATACGCTCATAAAGTAGCCTTATTTATGTAAGAAATAAACTCGCCCACTCTGCAAACAATTTCATTCTCACTTCTTAAAAGTGCGTCTACAAAGCAAATAAATCGTTTGTTTTAAGATTGACATAACTGATGCTTACCTAAAATATAGCCAACCATAGACATAACCGCCGTTGTTCTTATGTACGCCGATCTCGCTTGATACCTTAAAAAAATAAAAAAGGAGCGGATTATTAAAATTTAATAAAAAAAATAAAATTTTAGATGAATAAAATAATCTGTAACTACTAATATTATAAAGCTAAGAAGTTTGTTTGTTTGTTTGTCTGTACACACTAATCTCAGGAACCGCTTGTTCGATTTGAAATTTTTTTAGTGTAAAAAAGCATATAAAAAAAAATATTAAAATATATTAAAAATAATATATATATATTATAATATTAATATAATATATAATAGCATATTAAAAAGTATATTTATCGACTTTTGCAAACGGCTCGAAAGAGGGCGTTTTATAAAACGTCATCTATCGAGTACTCAGTATGATGACTCAATTTAGAAACATTGTACTGGAAAATTTAGTTAAAATTTGCAGGCACCATAATACCTCAGTAGGAAAAGCAACGGAACCGTATTCCGAGGTAGTGGGGTTCATGTTCCGCTCATGATATTCCTAATTTCAGAAGTCTACACTTACCATCCATAAGGATCAGAGAACACTCTACGGAACCATTCTTGGAAGACCGGTGGATGTCGTGGTAAGAGCTGTTCCTCATATATCCGTCTCTTTTTCTCAACAGGATCCTTGTTAGAACACATCATCTCTTTTAACTCGCGATTACTTGTATGAATACCTAGAAAATTAAATAACATATAAATCACTTCGTTTCATTCAATCATTCAATCATTCATTCAATCGTACTTATTTACGTTTATCATTTTTCCTCAACGCAAAGAAAGTGATGCCAGTGATTAATAAAATTGGATAATGAGCGGATGTCCTTGTATGGCCATCGTTAGGAGAATTCTGCGTATAAATATGGAAAGAAAAAAGTCTAGAGGAAGACCTAAGAAAATAGTAACACAGACATGATGGCTGATAGAAAACTATGGTAGAAAAAGACATGTTGCGCCCAAATAAGGGCAGGAGGATGATGTTTTTTACTCAACGCGTTAAAAGAAATAAAACTTCAAAAACTTACCCTTTTGCTTATAAATGTGTATCAATATGGGTCTTAATCCAACTAAATTAGGCACCCATTCAATTAGACCGCACTCTTCATTTAATGGTAAAACGCTATAAGTACGTATGTAAAGTCTACGGCGACGTGTTTCAGGTGCATCTTGAAGGAATCTGTTCACAACTGCATTGAATTCCATCAAACGATAATCTTTGCGAAGATCATCACGCGGTTTCAACATTATTATGTAGGATTTACCATCAGAACCTGGAAAAAAAAATTGTAGGAAATTGTGAAATACAAATATCTTACTTTCATTTAACATTCGATTCGTTTGAGATTTCCATCATTTCCATCCTCCAAGAAATGGCGGAATTTATTATTTTTGTTGTTAGTGTTTTAGAAAGCGTTACTTTTGGCTGCTTCGTTCATATGCATTTATCGTTTATTTCGCAAAAAAAGAATTGAAATCCAAAATAGGATAAGTTGCAAGAGGGTTACTAAAACTAAGATTAGACATTCATTTTTCTCAATGAAACTAATTCTCCTGCGTCAAAAACTTAATCTAACCTAACTAAAACGAAACTATTTCTTGTGTATTTTCATTTAATGGCTTCTTAGTTTTTAATATTTAAATTAATATTACACTAATAAATTAAATTATGGTGGAAAAAGTGATTGCCGCAAGCGGTATTTGAACCCACGACCTCGGAATACCGTTCCGAAGCTCTTCCAACTGAGCGGCAATCACTTTTTCCACCATAATTTAATTTATTAAGTAAAGCATAGCATGTCAATTGTAAAACCAATAAATAACTTTATATTACACTATTTTTTAAAATAAGAAAGTTCAGTCAACATTGTCGAATTGACTAAAAAATTTATAATTACTAAAAATAAAAGTCGACATAAAAAGGGCATTTATAGTGTCACTGTCAATTTCCATTTTTTAGTTTAGTAGTGCCAGGAGAATTAGTACTATTAAATAAAATGAAATGTGCAAAACAGTCTCGATAGATAGCGTTGACATCAAATGCGATGTAGACTCAGTCGAGTAACATTGTAGTGGAGAAATTGGTTTCCGTCGGCACGGCCGCAATAGCTCAGAGTAGGGCGACGGAAGGGTATTCCGAGGTCGCGGGTTCAAGTCCCGCTTGCGGTGATCACTTTGTCCTCTAATTTTATTTTTTTAATTTTTTTTCCTGTCTCTAGCCCGGCCATGGTGTGTGCCCTGAGCCTGACCATGGCAATAATTTAATTTATTAAATAATATGATAACGATACTATAGTAATAATTGTACCTTTTAATGTAACCTTCCTAGGTTTTTGTAAAGAAGGTAATATACTAATATGTTCTTCGATACCAGCTATATAAACCGGTGGTTCGGTAGGTATATTAAAATCGATGCGTTCTTGTCGAGCCGCTTTTGACGGTAAAACTATCTTACAAAACTCTTGAAACGGCATCATAATATGACTGAAGTTGTCTTCTTGTAATAAACGAGGTAGTGTTCGTACTACGGCTGATACTCTTGTGGACTGAAAATTATTATTAAAATTAGTCAAATATTTAGATATTAGTACCAATTCTACGCGTACAACTAAACTAAACTAAAAAATTCATTTTATAGAAATGAATTTTTTCGTTTTTGTGTCGATAACACAATTCGGCAATGTAGTTAACATTGCCGAATTGTTGTTGAATTGATATTTCTTGTTAAAAAAAACTATATATTATAAAACTAAATATTTTAATTAATATAAATGTGCAGAACAAAATAGCCAATTAATCAAAATCCACCAATAGTCGTTTTAAATTGTTTTTTTTTCTTAAATTTTGTTGTGCAGATAGAATTGCCACCATTATCTTTATAGAGACCCGCCGCACCAGTCATGGCAGGACGGCCACATTTGGATGACGGGGGACCTAGCGATATGCTAGAAAGCTAAGGGTTAAACTTACCGTACAATTACCAGTTATAGGATTATTACACAATTGTATTAACTTCTCAGCTAATTGTGTAAAATCGTTAATTAACTTCATCATATGTGGTTTCTTTAATTCAGAGGAAGCTAACACATCAGCACAACGTTTAATACGCTGTGGATAGCTGGACTTGATAACAGACATCATCATCCATAATGTATGTTGTGGATATGCCATTATTAACTTCACTATGATCGCTTTTAGTTGAAGATATACCTAAAAAGTTTTAGATGTATAAATAAAATAAATAAATATTCATGGATATTTCACACAACGTCCTCTGGTCCCAAGCTAAGCTTATTATGTTTGTGTTATCAGTATCAGAATACGGATAGAGTACTTATACATACTTTTCTTTTGTAAATACATACTTATAATACATAGAAACACCCAGACGCAGTACAAACATTTATATGACAAATATAAACATCACACAAATGATTGTCCATCAGTCTTAATAAATCTAATTATAGAGGAAAAAATGATCACCATGAGCGGCACTTGAACCCAGAGCCTCGGAATATCGTTCCGTTGCTCTTCTAACTAAGCTACCGTGGGATCAGCACATGATAATCAAATTTTCCACTACAATATTTCTCAATGTGAGTTAAACATCGCTCGATGTCTTTGTACAACGCCATCAATCGAGCGGTTTATATAATATAAATCTACTAGTTGTATCATAATCATCACAACATCACGACTTTTACCCAGTAGGTAGGCAGAGACTATAGAGCGCCCTCTGCTACGATCCAAACTAGTTGTACGTTTCTGAATAGTAGATTTTAAAATAAACTTTACCCTAATATTATTAATTCTAAAAATTATGTTTTTCACACTTAATCTACGAAAAAAAAAAAAAATTATTACAATTATTAATTATTTTTATTTTACAATCGAAAAGAAACCGCCAATTGTATTCGATAAATGTTAATAATCGATTTATTTTCAATTCCAACTTATTTAAGTACGATGTAATTAACTTTAGCCACTGGGATTTGGCTACATCTAGTTTTAGCCGATATGATAAGGGCTAAAACTGGGTGTAGCCGAAATCAACCGGTTATAGCTAGGATTCGCCAACCACCCTTGGCTGCACCTATTTTGAGCCGGCTAAACCTAGGTCTAGCCGCACTTCGGGCTTTAGCCGTAACATATATACAGTCCGTCATACATGTTAAGGATAACATGTATGTGTATATGTATCGAAAATAATATCTAATCTCACCTCTTTTACAGGATGACAAATCCTCGAGACAATTTGTGAGAAAGCCGTCAAATACAGGTATAGAGGTAAGCGTTCAGAATATGTTTTAATAATATCTGTCATTTGAGCTAATACTGAGTGAGCGCTTGTATCTGTTGATGTAACTTCCATGTCTAACCTGTGAAATAATATATATTCTAGCATTTACATATAAATAAAATTTAATGTGTCCGATATATAGGACACGTCAATGAATTATTAATTGACATGTCCTATATATCGGACACTTTTAAATAGATGTGTTAAAGTGTTGAAATATGGAAGGATAGAAATTAGAATGTCTAACCGGCAAAATAATAATATATTTAATTTTATTAATGTTCACCTATAAATTCATTGACATGTTCTACATAAAGGACATCTAAAATTTCGAGAGGCATGCAACAATAAATATAGAACAAAATATGTAACTAAAGTTAGTTAAAAATATTTGTATTTTTTTAACCGAAGCCTAACTATAAAATGATACACAAACCAACCATCAGTGATCCTTACCATATTGAAAGCATTCTAGGCATACTTTGATACAAATATTTATGTCCGTACTGTAACGCTTTGCCATAACTATTCAGTGCGTATAAACGTCGTGACCACATCAAACTTGTATTTGTACCATCACCACTGCTAACTTTCTCGTAATATGCACCTAGACATACCTATAATAAATTGAGTAATATAATATAAGAAACTTTAATAACCGTTTCAGCTTGCTACAAAATATATTTTAGTACATGCAGCACATATAGTAAAAAAAATCGAATAACACGTTTATAAGATTTAAAATAAGCTCAACTCGTAAATTATTCATTGCTTTTAGTTCTCTATCAATCTATATGAATGCAGATGATAATAATTTATTCATTTTATCTTTAATGAATGTAATGTGGTAAAAACATACTAAGCTTTTCTCCCATTGTTTAAAAACTTCAACAGCCTCTTTATAATATCCAACATTAACATCCACATCTACATTTGTGGTTTCATCATTATACTTGGCAATCAATAACTTTGCTTTGGCACAAATTTTTCTGAAAATTAAAAATGTACTATATATAGGACATATCTATAATAGGCAAAAAATAAAAATCTCAAAAAATTTATAGCTAAATAATTATTCTAGTCTGTTTGCTGTGCTTTTTCAAATCAAAAGAAAGCAGAACTTACCTAAACCTTAAATTCAATACCAACTGCAAAGGTTACTGAAAAATTTTTAAATTAACTTGAGCACAACTCATGAAAAGGCAGTTAAATTTAAACGATTCATCGATATTTACGATTAAGAGTTCTGAGCAATATTTTTTTCTGTGTGAATTGGCTTCCTTAAATGCTTATTATGGAAGCATTTTATATTGTTATCATAATTATATTATTTGTACAGTATTTACAGCACTTACCTCTGATCGCTATTAAGTTGTTCTAACATTGGATAAGTATCGTCTAAACCTCTTCGTAATGTAGTAAACGCTTGTTCGTGTTGACCTCTTGCCCAATACATTTTAGATTTCTCAATAAATAACTCTTCTGGCTGATATTCTTCAGCATTTAGAATGTACATGTAAGACTGGAAATATGATTTCTATATAAGCCATTTAGTACTTATGAAAAGGTCAAGTATGCGCAATCAATAAAAAAAAAAGAACATTTTTGTAAATTTAATATGCATTACAAAGTCAACTCTTCTGATTTTAAGATCTCTCAGAAAAACAAACTAAAGTATTAATTTTATTATGATACGGTACGGTACGCCAATTCAAAAACTAAACCTAACTAAAATAAAAACAACTGTGCTGTATTTTGATTAACTGGCTATAACGTTGTACACATTTACATAAGTTAAAATCTTTAGCCTACCTACAGTTTTATATTAAAAAAGTTAACATTGCAGAATGATATGGTGGACAGCATTTTAGACAATTTTCATTTTATAGTAAAGTTTAGTAGTTGTGCAGATAGAATTTCTTACCTGTTTTTATGTGTTTAATATATAAGAAATTAAATAAAACTCCTTTTTACGGATTTAGACGCGTATATTTGTTTTAAATTTTTGTTTTAAAGACTTTGCAGTCACCATGGTCACACGTGAGTCTCACCCGTGACCATGGTGACTGCAAAATCTCCGAAACGTCGGGCCAAAATTTAAAACAAATATAGGCGTCTAAATCCGTAAAAAGTAGTTTTATTTAAACAGATGAGTCGCGCAAGTTGTTAGAAAATATTATATAAGAAATTAGTTTTCTTACCTGTTGAAAAATCCCAGCCTTTCTGGCATGTTTTGCACTTTGTAACCAAAGATCACCAATGCATGCTTTTAATTTACTGGCTGTTTCAGGATGCGTCGGCTCAAGAAGTTGCTGCAAGAAATTGTTTAAAAATATATAATATTGTACTTTATAAAGGACATAAAATGACGATTTAGTAAGCTTGAAACAACAGTCAAACCATTTTACAATACTGTACTATATTATCGACATAAAAGTTGCATTGAGGGGGTTTACCTATAAACTATAACTTTTATATGAGCCGCATAGAAAGCTTACATAGTTTGCAGTACCACATTGACCAAGCAGATCAATACAGACTTTTGCATCCAGATTTCCTCATCACTTTTATATCACTTAACCAATTCTTGGATGTCTTAATTACGTTGTACCTGTGACTGATGCAATAGAATCCTACGTAGTCTAAGCAGAGGTTCGATAGTTCTCACGTCAGATTGCACAACAGATAAGCGACGTCGCCATTCATCCAATAACTGTTTTAATAGCACCATACTTTGATGATCACCATCTGATAGTTCCTTTAATCTGTGAGGACAAATTAACGTTCTAATCATTATTACTAGTGAAATGAAAACACAGACTATAGAGATTAGAATAAGAAGTAGCTCCGAGACAAAATTTTTGGTCCTTCGAACTGGATTCGACATAAAGGAACAATTTAAAAATCATATACACAATTTTTCATTTTTCTCGTTCAACATAAACCCTCAACACTCAGCCATCGGCTGGCAAAGTTTAGCGATGCATTAATACCAAAATGATCCTTACCTCTGCAATATTTCTTCAGCATGTCTAAATTCCGTCACAATGTGTAACCCTAGAACACTTTGATAGCCACTTCTCAAAGCATTTTCACCTTTACTCTCACCGTCCATTTGGGCTAATAATCTACTTGTTGTGTCTTTGCATGATAGAACAAAAGAATCGTGGTCTTGAGCACGATAAGCTAGCAGTATCCGACCCATTAGCAGACCCCAGTTTTCTTTAGAAGGTGGCTAAAAACAAGTTTTGCTTGTGATTATTACTGACACTGATTATAGAAGTTTGTAATGTCTATTTAGGGGGTAATCTCTAATGGTCTTATTCATAATGACTTATCGGGGGTTTAAACGGAGATTTTATCGGAGAGATAATAAACGTTTAATCGTAAAAAGACTAATGAATAACAAGTTTTGACAATTTTCGCGAACCGATTTTATCGAACTTTACCTCTCTTTACGAAACCTCAGATAAGTCATTATGAATAAGACCATAAAAGTAATGGTAATTTTAGAAAAATACAACTTACAACAGGTTTTTTGACAAGCTCTTCAAGTTGATCAAATCTACCAAGTCGCCATAAAGGTTCCGCTGATAACTCCATCATATCATCCTCTATATCATGTTCACTTAACAAACGATATGCTGTAAACGGTTGGTCTAGTCCTAGATAGCAATCGATCATGCCCTGTAAATAGAAAGTTGTCAAGAGGACTTTTTTTTAAATTACTCATTTACGCTGAAACGGCCATAGACTTCCGGAAAAATGCTTGTTGATAATCTAACTTTAATTATAGTTTTAATTAAACCTAGATGGCGCTAGCAGTAAGCTATAAGTTTCGAAATCTGTATAGTTACTGCCTTTTACCAACGTATTTTATCTTCTTGTCTGGATATTTTTCACCGCAAGTAACACTGCAGGGTAAACCTTATAGTAGCAAACAAAACTAATTACCTGTAAGCTATGTCTATCTAACTGTCCCTCTTGAGCTAGACGTTCATAGCAGAGCGCTGCATCTTGTAAACGTCCTGTCACCACTTGAGCTAATATTAACTCTTTTAATGATGGCTCAGACCTTTTCATAGACAAAATGCCTGTAATTAAATCTTTTGATTACCCTAACTTTCAAAAGTCGTTAAATACTATGTGTCCGTGTGGAAATGGGTAAAGAATACATGTTATCACTTCATTTCCATCCTATGATGCTGTAAATGCCAACAAAAAGGATAATATAAGCAGAAGACATCTTATGTGAGAGAAGGCAATCTCAAAACTAAGCCCTATTCCAATACGTCTAGACAGGGTGACATAAGTAGACAATATACCTACCCTCCTAAAGTAGAGAAGTCCCGTCCCCAACAATGGGTCATTAATAAAAGGATCACATTAGGCTAATTGTCTATAATATCAAAAGTTTTGCATCATCATCATTATCATACTATCGCACCTTTTTTCCCATGTGGGTAAGCAGAGACTATAAAGAGCCATCCGTTAAACCTAGCTATTATTATTATCACTATTTAGAAGAAGAGCAGATAAGGAATGTTTGTAAAATTATTTTTTCTTTTACTTACCAGCAACAGAATCCGGTTCATCTAAAAGTGCGTATATCTCTGCTAAAAATGGTAATTGTTCTTGCATTCTGTCCTTCTGCTCATCCATATATAGTTCCAAATATTGTAAAGCTCGTTCTAGTTCACCGCAAACAAAGTTTCCGCGAGCAATCGTCAGTTTGTCGAATTTGTTCACAAATGATGAAATCGCCCTAAAAATTAATATTATTATTTTCTAACACTTGCGCGACTCATTTGTTTAAATAAAACTACTTTTACGGATTTACTCGTAGGTTAGATTTAGTCTCACCCGTGACCATGACTGCAAAGTCTCCGAAACGTCGGGCCAACATTTAAAACAAATATACGCGTCTAACAGCCGTATTCACAAACGTTACTGTGAGGTCTCATAGTAGGCATGGACGCACAGGGGTAGCAAAATCATTTCACAAACAATACTTAAGTGGTGAAGCGCACTATGCGTTTGTTAAACTGTTCAGTTCAGTTCATAGCTAAGTTTTGTCTATGAATACAAAGGCTCGATGAACGGAACGCACTGAGAAGTGTTACCCTTTGCACAGTTCATCAACACTTAAGTACTTACTTATCTAAGTAAATATTGTTTGTGAATACGGGTGTTAATCCGTAAAAGTAGTTTTATTTAAATTAATATTATTATTTTTGGTATTATTAGTCTATCCCTATCGTTTAAAATACATAGTTTATTAAGTACTACCAAAGTTCAACACATCATTATATAAATTTATTGATTTTTACAATTCACTTTGCACTTGCTATGCTTTTACTTAAGAAACTAAATTATAGCGGAAAAAATTATTACAATGATTATATAGATAGCGATGTATAAAAATTCAGCCATTTTAACTCACATTGGAAAAAAATGTAGTCGAAGATTTGGTAAACATGTGTTGGAACTATGATAGGTCAGATGGGAGAGCGACGGAACGGTATTCCGAGGTCGTGGGTTCAAATCCCGCTCATGGTGATAATTTTTTCCACTATAATTCAGTTTATTTAGTTTATTAACTTTATTAGTCAACATATATTGAATAAATCAAATTTTGGTGGAAAAAATGATCACCGCAAGCCGGACTTGAACCCACGACCTCGGAATACCGTTCCGTAGCTCTGCCAACTGAGCTTATTGCGGTCGTGCTAACAGTAACCAATTAGACCACCACAATCGTCACTCGATTGAGTTTACATCGTATTTTGACGTACATTTTTTCCACCACAATTTATTAAGTAAAAGCATAGCAAGTCAATTGCAAAATTAATAAATTACTGTTTATTATATTTATTTTTAGGATTTCGTACAAAAAAAAAATCTTTCATAGGATGACTTGTCTGTCTATATCTGTTATCGGAACCATTATGAATAAAGAATGGATTTGAAACTTTTATTATTTAATTTCAGGTTCAAAATGTGTTTCTGATTCTACTCACCGTAAGTAAGTAGTAAAATATGGTTAAACTTACGACTAAAGGATGTTGTGTGAAATTGTTACAAATATTTGCTTATACTATAGTCTGAAATATACATACTTGTAGTTATCATTGTCCATAGGTTTAGGTTTTGAATGTACCCATTCACGAATCCATCTATTTAAAAAGTCTAACAATGTATAAATAGTTTTACAACATTTACTTTGATTGCCTTCTTCGGTTTGTACAGAATTAATACTTGGTGTCATTCTTATATGACGTAACAATTTATATTTGGATGCTTCTGTGGTAACCGCATTCTCATATTCAAAGTTTTCTAAGCCTGTAATATAAAAGATTGCTTAGTTAAAAAACTAAATACGAAACTATAAAAACGCGCTTGGAAATCTTGGATAATTTTGTAATTCATGCAATATTTCATATCAATCCATCATCATCATCATAACATCACGCCATTTTCCCATGGGGGTAGGCAGAGACTATAGAGCGCCATCTGCTACGATTCAAACATACTTCCTTGGCTTCATCCACACTCATACATCTGGTCATACATGTCCGAAGGTTGTGAGTGCTACGCACTTGCCCCATCATATCATATCAATCCGACCATTGCAAGTGGGTGAAAATCGGTTCAAAGACTTCCGGAGCTAATAAAAGCTTTACTAAATCAAACTACTCTTCTTAGCGACGCCAAATATTCGATTTCCTGTAAGCCCATTAATGTCCTACTGTTGGACATGGGCCTACTCAACATTTAAATAAATAAATAAATAAATCAAATTTATTTAAACTTAAACAAGCAAATTACAAAAGAAAATACAAAGAATTGACTTGTCAGAAATATAACAAAAAGTAAATCTTCTGCCTCCCAAACTAGATTAATCTGTATTAACGCGTTCAATGCTGAATAATTTGCGAATTTATAGCCAATGCTAAAAAAAGAGTCATTCGCCCAGTGCTGAGAACGCGTATGTGCGTTCAAAAAATTTTTCGCGTAGTGCTAAGAACGCTTATATGCGTTCATAGAAAACTCGCGTAGTGCGGCTGGACGCTATAGCGCGTTGTCTTTTACCTTCCCGCAGTGCGGCCGACGCTTATGTGCGTTCGGTAACTTTTGAGTTTTATGACTGTCATATAACAATTACGGGTCATATAAATGTATTGGATGGATAAAGGTGCTTCCACACTAGTGTTTATTTGTAAGAGATTTTGTGAAGTTTACGCCATAATATATCTTCGTTCGGTTTTGTTAAAATAGTAAGTTATACCTTAATAAAACAGTAGTAGTAAAGGTACCTTCTCCCGAAAGCCCTTTTATTCTTAATTTTTTTTAATTTACGACTTTTCGCCCGCCTCGTAATAGACTCGCTCTTTTAACTAAACTAATAGGTAGTTTTAGTCTATTTATAAATGGATAAATAGACTAAAACTACCTATTAGTTTAGTTAAAAGAGCGAGTCATAACAAAATTATTTCAATAATCTATTGTACTAAATTAGGTTATTGTTGTCGTCGCCCCCCCCCCCTGCAAGATTCGTAGCAGAAACCTGACTAGTGTGTAGTCTCCTTTACAATTCCACATTTTACGACCGCTTCGAAACAATAGACACCCAGAATACACGCTATAAACGCACAGGTGCGGCGCACCCCGCTTGCCTACAGATTTTTTTTTTGTATGGACGCGTATACGCGTCGGCCCGCACTTGGTGAAGATCAGAAAAACGCGCATAAGCGTTAGCCGCACTGAACGTATTAAGGGAGGCAGTGACCTTCTGTACGGCGTTGACATCAGCAAACGTAAGTAATTATTGCAATTTATTTATGACAGTTTATATACTTATAGTTAAGGTTAGTAATAAGTTATGACTGTGTGTGTGTGTAGACTGAGTGAGCGTGTGTGCAAGAGTGAGTGAGAGTGTGTGAGTTTGGCAAGACAAGATTGATACCTTTTAATTAATTAAAGTTAAAGTTATGGTTATAATTATGTATTTAATTAGTTATTAATTAGTTATGGTTATAACATTAAACAATGGTTAATTATTCAGGCCTGTTTGCATTGAGAGGGTTTTTGGTTTACTTATGCGACACTGATCAAGTATATGGTTTAAATTCGAATTTTCTCTCTCACAGATCATCATCATTATTATTCCTTAGGCTTTCACAGTGTCCCGGGGACGAAGTGGGCTACAAAAATTTCTATTCGTAATCCGTTATACTACACTTCTCATTACTTACCAATAACAGCTAATATTTCCTCCTGTATATATTGAGCATTAGTTTTAGACATGATAGCATGTAACAATACGTAGGGTAGGAACAAAAATAATGTTCTGACGTCACGACGCATGCTCGGATGTACTGTACGCAATAGTTCACGTATACTCTCCGATTCTATCAATGGTATTAATTGACCGGCCCAACTAAAAATTAATACATTTAAATATTTAATGGATCAATGAACTCATAGTTTGAACATCAAGCTTATGTGAGTCTTGTATTCTTTTTATCCGTCACCCCATGGACACATGAGAAAAAGCTAAATTGTAAAAGTATTTTCGTATTGAAATTTTCGTGAGTTTGAGTCATATTAGAAATACTATATTACCGGCTAACACTCACAGTTTTAGGATCGAAGATGTCGACCCAGGTTTCGAGCATATCCGATGCTCATCTTCAGGACGAGTGCGCAGCGGCGTCTGCGACCTTCCGGCGTGCGCTGGTTCGTTAGTGCACGCCGGAAGGTCGCAGACGCCGCTGCCACCTAAAGACTTATATCTATATACATACAATTATAAATAATAAGTAAGTATACATAAATAAATAATATTACGATGAAGGTATCTTAAACCTAGAGTGTAGAATCAGCAACCGATAGATCGAAATAAAATTAATGAACTTTGGACTTGAAATTTTTCCGACTTTTTGCCAACCTGATTTCGCAAGGAAGTGCATTCCAGAGAAGGACAGTCTGTATTCGAAAAGAGGAATGAACAAAACCCGACGAATGTGAGGGACAAAGAAGTAGAAGATTTCTTGAGGGGCGAAGATTTCTGTTGTAACTACATAGTAGTATGAAAATTGAAAAAGGTTGATAAATAATGCGGGGTATTAAAGTATGTGTATGTAAGCTACGACGCTGACGGATAGGCAGCCATTTGAGCTGCTGGCGATAATGGGACACATGATCATATTTTCGGAGGTTATGAACGAATTGAATGCAATTATTGTTAAGGCGGTCAAGTTTGTTGAGCAGATCTGCATTCAGGTCTAAATAGCACACATCACCGCAGTCGAATATTGGAAAGACTAACGATTCTACCACTTTTTTTCCGATTTATGTCGACTCTTACAACTTTGACAATTTTTGAGAGTTCCATATAAAAAAGAATCCATTGCGTAAGAACAATAAACTCAACCTCTATCGGTAGGGACAAAGACATTGTAAAATTATTTACAATATTCAAATATTAAAAACATCATATTTACTTGTGAGCCCATTCCAAAAACGTTGTTGCATATGTTGAGCCGAATAACGGATGCGTTTTTTTCGGCTGTGACGGATACGCCAAAGTATATCTGGAAAAAGCAAAAATATGAAAAGCAAAAATATGAATTATTAAAATTATTACTTGGACGTAACTATTCAAATTAGATAAAATACCTTGAACTAAGTAAAGGTTGCATAATCTGGTGCATATGTTCTGGAAAACTATGCCATACATCCTTTTTGCTACCCGTCGGCGAAATATCATATATCTTCAGAATTTCTTGAATTGTTAAAGCATAGCAATCCATGTTCTGTAAACGTTAATAATTAAAAAACTAATCTTATGCTTCACGCAGTTCGGAACTAAAATAAATTAAATTGACGAAAACAAAAACACAGTTAAAGAATTGGAAACTAAAAGCAAAATACTAAATTTGACTTAACGCACAAAGCCATCGCATTCTTGGCAATACGAATGAAATCAAATTGCCGAACTCATTGCGTAAAACAATAAAATATTTGAATTCCCACATTTAAAAAAAAACTGTGAGATTGATTTTTTTTGTCCCCGAAATCTCCTATATACATAAATGGGAATAAGACTTACCAATGTATCTTTTTCGTACTGAAAAGCTCTAGAAAGTTCTACAAGAGCAGTAGCTGCGAAGCAATCATCTCCTATAGAGAAAGCAAATGGTGATCTGTCTGGTTGTACATATTGACGTGGTAGATGCCCCGCTTCTATAGCCCCAAGTTGACCGAGACAAGCCCCACTTGAGAGACTTACTTGAGCATCGGAGTCTTTACAACCTGAAAAGATATCTAGTAATTAAGTGACAGGTTATTGATAATACAAGCGTCAGCGCTTCATTTTACGCCTTGAGGGCCATAAGAGCCAGCTAAGGGACATTATAACCAAAAAATATCTTCTGTGAAAGACGGAAAATTCGACATTACACCCAATGTTAACACACCTGTTCAGCATGACGTAAGCAGAACAGATATCTAACCTCCCCATGTAGAGGCGGTTGGTACCCAATAGTGGAATGGTAATGGGGTAAGAAGCAAGTAGTTTATTGGCAGATAATTCTGCATCATCTAGGAAAGAAACTACTATCGCAAACTATTTTTATAGTTAAGAAACGAAGGAATCCAATATGTCCAATTAATTGCACCGCGCAAATTGTATTGGCCGCTATTTCAAGCAAAACAGACAGAAACATATTATACTCACCGAGAAGCAAACAATCTATAAGCTCCACTATGACAGGATCAATATTTTTTCCACCAAAAATCGCCTTATGTATCTCACATCTATTACTCTTCAATAATTTATCCAAATGGGAGAATGCAAATGCTTTTATTCTGGGAATATCATGATTTAATTGTTGCAAATGCCATTTTATTTTATCCAAGAACCCATCAGGTTGAGTCATTCTGACATGCCTTCTTATAACTATCTTTATTCTTTCCGATATATTCGTGTGCTCCAAAAAGAAAAGATCGGAAATATGGGCGCTTAACAAATTCTCATTATTTAGTACAAGGTACTGTAAAATCTTGTTTATTTCTTGAGGAGCATATTCTAACTGCTGCATTAAAGATACCGCAAGATTAGAAAGTAGAGGTCCTAAAGACATAGAATCTATATTGTGAATAAATGCGCCCCACGCATCTGCCAAAATCTTGGGGAATTCTTTGGCTAACGGAAGTGCAGACCTTAATGTTGCCAGTACTTTAAATCTCAATGGCGTTAAATATTTAACTCCCATTAATTGTACTATATCGGGAAAGCTTTTCAAAGCTTTCCGTTTTACTGATAATGCTACTTTGGCATTTACCAGTTTGTGATCGAAATATGCTAAAACACCAAGAAATTTTGGGTTTAGAAAATCCGCAACTTGTGATGTAGACATAGTCATACTTCCAGTAGGTGTCGAGACATCTGGATCATGGCAAGCTAAATATTTACAAGCATTTAAAACCTTTTCTGAATCACAACAATACTGAAGCAAAAACTCAGTCAAAATTACCCTGAAATGCCTCTTTATTAGATTCAATATTGGCATTTTTGTAAGCCTCTCAATAATATCATAGCATTTTTGTGTTACATCTTTCGACTCATTTAAATAAACATGTACGTATATATGAGGGAATCTTTCAATTAGAAAATCTGACACTGAACATTGTACTAAACAGGCTATTTCTTCTATCATAGCTGGTACTTCTTTTATAGTAACAGAATAAGGCATTAAGTAGGGCAAGAAATGGTGCACATCTTTTGATATAAAATCTCTGTATCCGATAAAACCGAAAGCCCTGACAACTTTTAGAAGGGATATGGCAAATTCTTTACCACTAAAAAGGCTACATTCAACAAATAGTTTGCAGTAATCTTTTTTGTATCTATGGTAGACCTGATTTGGGCTGTATGAATGAAATTCACAGACATCTCTAAGGCTAACTACAGCTTTGGGTCCCAGAGAACATTGAGGATGCATTATAAAATAGACAAAGAGTTTTGTGACTGGTAAAATGACTTTCTCATTCGAACAGAGACCAAAGTCTTTGATGAGATTTAGTGTATTAGTTTGATGGGTATGATCATTGTTTACTAGACTAGTTCTAGTTGATTGAACTAAAATATTGATACACAAATTAAATGTATCATCTTTATGTCTATTCAATTCTGTATCTTCATAAACCTGAAAGAGAAAACAAGTTCTAAGTCGAGAAAAATGGAAATCATCATCAACAGATATAATTTAAGTGTATGATTAAATATTTAAGCGTTGATGCCAGAAGCAACTAAATAAATAAGAAGGAAGTGTTTTTCTAACACTTGCTTTACTTTCTACTCTCTGTCTCTCTCTCCAGCCCATTTACGTCCCACTGTTGGGCACGGGCCTCCTCCACTTTGGGAGGGATTATGGTCTACTGTGCCGCGCTGACCAGGCGTGTTGGCACAGGGTTTATTTTCGAGTTTTCCGTCTCTCACAGTGTGCGTTATCTGTGTGCAATATCCCTTAGCTGACTTTTACAGCACCCTTGGGAGGAGATGGGGTGGTGACACTTGTATTCTTAACCCGTCACCACATGGAGAATCATTCAGTCTACTCACATACAAATAAATCTGAAAATACTTCATATTGAATATTATCAAACATTGCATTTTTTTATTAGGAGTACATAAAAAATATGCAAACATTTCAAATACATGGCGTTATACAGCAATTGTAAGTGGTAGAAACGTGTTGATTTCACGGTAGCTCATAAGTTGAATTGTTTCAACTTATGAGCTACCGTGAATACAACACACATTCTATTTTGGTTTGAATTTTCAGGATTGGAAAAGTCCCACATAATACATATGTACCAATTTAAAGTACTTTTAAAAAATAAATTTTAAAAAATAACATGACGTACTTACTGCAATGTCCTTCACAATTGGTCTCAATGCTTTCAAAATATGTTTAACATTATTTCCACCAATTACATCAACAGGAACCGAATACTGTACTACACAGTAATGACAGCACAGTCTAATAAAAAGATCCCAAAAGCCACCATCTTCTAAGCTTGAATACTGTTTGGTATTTAAAAACTTTGCTATTAAATTTCTCATATTAGTCAAAATGGAATGTTGACTTGGAGTGTACGTATTAACATCACTATATAGTTCCAATTTACACATTGTAGAACCATACTGTTCTGAATGTCTATGATCATCTATTTTATGACAATCCGAACATATTAGAAACATATTTATAAAATTATCGGTAAATATAAGCTGTCCGTATTCCTCGCTTGAATTACTTATAACAATTTTATAAGTTCCGAGTGATATACATGCAAGAGCTGATAATACCTCAGTCACTTCTTTTTGTATATTAACATTTTTTGTTAAAAATGCGGGTAGTAATAAGTCACTAATAAGTTTACTGGCTGAATATATTTTGTTGAGAATAAGTAATGGACTTAGAGATATTCTCTGGAATAAAAAAAATACATTAGTAATCATACCTTCACACCTTTTTCCCATGAGGGTAGGCATAGACTATAGAGAGACTTTAAACACACTTCCTTAGCTTCATTCGGTCATACATGGGATTTCTGTCATGGTAAGTTTGGCCTCTCACCATCATCATACCATCCGCCTACTTAGAATGGCCTTTCAAAGCTTAATCTACATTAGTTAATTCTAAACCAAATGTATAAGCTAACTGGCAGATTTTGGAGAACTTTTTTGTATTCTATTTATTTTTAATTCCTTTGTACCCAATTTTACACTAATAAAGATTATGATTAATTCTGTCTGCCCCTTGTCTTGCCCAAACTTGCACATCCACTCTTGGCAAGGTAGAAATCATTCAAGCAATGTTCAATAAAATCATCAAAACTGTACTTACTTCATTATTCATATTATTAATTTTATTTTTAATTATCTTATTAATTAAATTCCATGCATCACTTAGTTGTGCCTTTATAACCAGCTGAGTCACCATAATTATTTCAGCTTTCAAATGACTATGGCGTTCCAAACTTTGTTCTGTTATATGTGTAGTGTTTTGCAAACATGATAGTTGAAGTAATTTCGTAGTATCCTCTTTAGACATACGCCTATATAGAATTGCTGTACTTAAAACTATATTTAAAAAAGTCTTAGTACAGACATTATCTCCAATTATAACACTCAAATGGTTCCTTAAAATATTTTCTAACGTTCGCCACAGAGTATAAATGTCTTCTTTACGTAACATTTCTATACTGCATTTCTCTTGCGTATAGTATTGCATAAAAACATACTGTAATATCACTAAGCTAGATAGGCTTCTTTTTAAATGGTAATTAACCATAAATACATCAGTATTTGGTTCTTCACAACTTTTTAATGACATTATGACGTTAATTGTCTGAATATAATACCAATTGTCTATCAAATTTATTTGTTTTACACCAGTTTTGTTTGATTTTATATGTTCAAATATATGTTTAGAATAACATTCTGTTACTTTTTCTATTTCATTACCATCCATATTGGTTATATCTATGACATCTTTAGAAAAAGCCAATCTTTTACTTAACGATAAACATTGTAATTTTAATTCGTTTTTAAATATCTTTGTACCTTGTGTTTTTAATATTAAAGAACAGATATTTACTATAACAATTTCATTACTTTTCTCATTAATTCCTTCATTCATTTTTAATAACTTTAATAATATTTTATTAAACACATCCAAATACAAAGCATCAACTTCACCTTTTTCATAAAATACATTTACAGACATTAGCATTGTTTCTAAAGAATATAAAAACTCCTTAAATATATCAGGAAAGCATTTATGAAATTTATAAATGGCAACATTGTTGTAATTTTTTATAATATTGGTAAAAAAAGTTATAGCATACAACTTTATATCAGTACTGAAATTATTCAATACGTAAAGTATTTTATTCAATAGTAACTCGTACTCTGTTTTATGCTTGTTGATATAAATAGAATTTGTTGATAAACTATCTGCTAATAACTGCAATATGAAATTAATTAAAGTTTTACAAGTATGCATATCCTTCACGGTAACAAAAATAGGCTCCAAATTCAACTGAACATTCGGTATATTCACTTGCTCAGACTTAAAATTGTCTAATATTACTTCATTAGACCGTTCATTTATATTTTCTTTATAATATTCAATAAGTTTGTCTAGAATTGAAAAGTATTCTGAGTGTATTTGGTTATAAAATGATGCACTATTCATACATAATATGTTTAGTATTTTTAGTTGAGCACTTTTACTTGTGATATGTATCCTGAAATTAAAATATTAGATTATTTATAGATACAGTTATATTTAACTATTTCCAATTGGATTTAGGAAATTGAGAACTTAGAACAAAGTACTGCATGAAAGATTACCTATATCATACAGTAATTTTTTCTAAAATGTCAATTTATCTAATCACACAATCAATATAGAAAAATTGGTTATGTAGTTAAATATTAATTTTTAAAATAAAATCCATTTTAAAATGGTTCTAAGGAAGATTATAAAAAGAAAAATATTTTAACAGTAGGAAATCTCTCAAAAATAAACCTTATGACAAACACCCTAGGTGTGCCTTAATCAGATTAGATACCTTCCTAAAATGGAGGATGCTGATGTCAACAGTGGCCCATTATTAGGTTGGGAAGTGAATAGAGAAAAAGCTATAACTTAGAGTCTGTCAAGCGAGTCGAGTCCACAACCCTTTTACTGATTTCTTATAATGGCAATACTATGATCTGTCAAACAGATTGTCACAAATTCTGTTGAAACCTCGTAATAATCCGGTTTTTGTTGAGTTTTTTAATGTTATAATGCCGAAACCTATTAATAGTAGTGTCAGGAGCTTGTTGTTTACAATGATTAATAAATATAATCGTATACAGAGTGAATCTGACGACGTGTTATCGCAAAAGCGACGACTTTTGGATGAAATCGTTTCAACATCAGGTAGGTTGGCAACAACGTGTTGATACTTTTAGCACAATTGTCAACTTTTTTTATTTTACTGTGATGTGATCACGATTTCCGTTTTGGTTTAGATCCAGACGTCGTGTTCATTACCTTGAAACTTACTGGGGCATCTTTAAGTGAAAACTACTATAAAGATTGTTGTCATTTTTTTCAGCCACCTTGGATGATGAATTAATAAAAAGCACAATTCATGATTTAGTTAAGCAAACAAATATAAAGTAAGAGACAGGATATCCAAAACTGAGTTTGGAACCTTTTATCATTTCTGTGCGTAATGATGATACTGACAGTGATTTCTCATATGAATGCATTGAATTTCTTGATTCTGATTTTAGTTCTGATTGTGACAAATAAATACTTACATTGAAATCCTTTTTTTTTATTTATTTCAAATATGTTTTTTTTTTATTAAAAATTCAAGTATCAATAAGTTTTTAGCGTGTTATATCAGTGTTGACACCTGAAAGATTTTTGAATTTGCCGCCTTTTTCATGGGACTAGACTCGCTTGACAGACTATATTACTAATTTGCAGCTTGCACTTTCAGTTATTATTTGAAAGTATTTTTTTAATATGTACCTTTCTAATTCCTTAACTGACCACACATAAAACAGTCTTCCAATAAGCCATGTATTAAATGCATTGTAGTAGGAATCTGGAAATTTTGAAGAACCAGGTCTTGGGACCAACACTTCTGAGAAATCACTGAAAATAAAATTAACGGATGAAATATACTTAGTAAACTAAACATGTATAATCATAACACTGCATTACATTTATTCTGCAAGTATAATGAAGAAAACACTAATCAAATAAAACCTTTGACTAAACCTTCTGCTAAAGCAATATAATATGTATATAGTTAGTAGACTAAATTTTGACGAGGTCCAGGGCTAAGTACGATTTAAATATTGTTCAATGTGCCGCTAAGTTACTATAAAACTAGTATCAAGAAAAAGTATTTCTAGATACTAGTTTGTAGTAACTACTAAACATACACTGTATACCTATTTCTCTGATCACTTAATATATGTTACTAAGGCGTAATTATGAAGTTAACTTACCCTGATAACTTTAAAATTGATGTTAACAATCTATCCAGGCCATCTGCTGCATGCTCCAAGTTGTTAAACAATACCATAGTCGGGGCATTAAACATTTGCCACACAGTAAATGGGCCATCTTGATTATCATCTTCCATAATAAGCTTATAATGTTATTACTTATTATTCTAAAACTGTTAAAACTGTTGATATTAGAACGAAAATTACAACCAGTCAGCTGTTTGTTTGTTTTTCTGCAATTTTCGCGCCTTGCCTTAACCACAGATAAAAGCACGATAAAAGCCGCAAATCCATAGACTTATTATTATTATTTTATATTATTATACTCTTTGCTAGATTTATTTATTGCAGAATTTTTTCTCGAAGGATTTACAGCATAAGTCTATGATATACTAGCTGCCCCGGCAAACGTTGTTTTGCCATACAATTCTGTATAAAATAAAATTTCATCAAAATCGGTCCAGCCAATTTGTAGCCTATGTGTTATTCTGATGTATAAGCTATATTGTGGTAAAGTTTCATTCAAATCCATTCAGTAGTTTTTACGTGAAAGAGTAACAAACATCCATACATACAAACTTTCGCCTTTATAATATTAGTAGGATATAATTTATGCTGTAAGCCTGTAAGGCTTACAGCATAAATTATAACATTTTGCTAAAAGTAGGAAAAACTATATATCCAGTATACATAGTCAGTCATGTGTTTCACCAAAATTAATAAACTTGCTAACTTACTCGCTGAGTGCAACCCACAGTAGAACATTAATCCAACAGGAGCTGCCATTGTTGGGTTAATGTAGGTTAGTGTCTAGTGGCTCATGTAACGGACTGCCGTTCACAAGGTCTCGGGTTCAGTTCCCGCACGGGCCGCTCATTTGTGTAATATTTATAAATGTCTACTTGTTGTCTAACTTTTATGTGTGTATTTACAATTTAGGACGGTAGTGCACAGCGTCCAAAAAAAATCTATTAGTTTGTGTGCGTTACCTAAACACCCCGACCACAGAACATTAATACTCTAACGAGACCCCGACGATGTGGCAGTATATTTGTCACAGACAACTAGCTAGTTTTCCAATTGCAGAGCATAATACGACTCAGTGCCGCACAATGCTCAATAATATGCTGACGCTTAATTGGACATGAATTAGTTTTCAAATGCACCAGCAGAGTGCGCTAAGTTCAGTGTTGAAAAAAAAATACTAAATTAAAATTGTATTCACACACATTCTATGTGTGGAATAGGTAGGTATATAAAAGTCATTGTTTGTACCACGAAGTATAGATAGAAGGAGTCCGAACGGTATAGGCTTTTCCATAATATTTCGTGTACACATTTATAAACCCAGATCATAGTTCTATTTTCTGCCACTGGCTGCGCAAGTGTTCAGGGCGTACCGATGCTATTATTATTATTACATGTAAACACGCGCTGGCTCGTGAATGTTGAATTTAATTTAATTAAATACATAATATTATTTTATTTATTTATTTATTTAAAATTAGTTGTAATAAATAAAATGGGAAGGTGTTGTTCAAACGAGTACTCCTTGAAAAATGGCGCGCTCTACCGGCAAAAAATCTGTCCCTTAAATTGAGACCATTCGTTCAACATTACGTTCGGACTCCTTCTATACTTCGTGGTTTGTACCTTCATCCATACTTATATTAATTTTTTTTAAACATAGTTTGAATTAACTTTGATTATTTCCAGAAAACTCCGACGAAACGAGCCTTAAAAAATTTTTTAACAATAAATATTACTAACGATATTAGATAAATAAAATTTCAATCAATGCCAATTTAAAGAAAAAATACTTGTTAATTTTCTGTCGCTGAAGTTGGTATGGATTGCACGCATCACTTTTGAGAGTGCTGTTCGGGAATTATGAGAACATAATTTAAAAAAATAATAAAATAGTTATCAATATTTTTTTAAATTATATTAAATAAATGATTCCAACAAAACTACTTTTTACGGATTTAGACGCGTATATTTGTTTTAAATTTTGGCCCGACGTTTCGGAGACTTTGCAGTCACCATGGTCACGGGTGAGACCTGGTGAGGCATGACCGGGTGAGACATGGTGACTGGAAAGTCTCCGAAACGTCGGGCCAAAATTTAAAACAAATATACGCGTCTAAATCCGTAAAAAGTAGTTTTATTTAAACAGATGAGTCGCGCAAGTGTTAGAAAAAATGATTCCAACAAACTTAATAATAATAATAATAATAAGCCCCCTATAATCCAACCATACGTCCGAGTCGAACACCAGACTCACGTGGGGGGCGGACACGCGATATTCTGTTACTGGCGCGGCCAACATGGCTCTGTCACGTAGAGTACACTAGGTGGTCTACGTGGGGTGGGTAGTAGGAAAGCGGGGAATAGAGAGCTTGGGGGTAGATAGTACGGGGGGATAAAAGGAAATAGTTAGTAGTTAGGATTTTAGATATAAGATACTTAGTAGTAAGAACAACCCAAGCTAAGGTGAAGCATATGCCGAGAGCTGCGTGGCTAAGGGGGAGCTTAGTCGAGAATATCTACTCTGAATACCTGGGAACCTTCAGTTTTAATTTTCCCTTACCGTGGTAATGCGGGGCTCTGCTACGGTGGACATTTTAATCCTTTGCTACTCGTGGGATCCAAAATGCAAAATTTGAAAAAATCTTATAATCTTAGGCCGCTGTCCGGTGGTCGCCGGAACTCTTCAGCTAATAACGATCAAACATCAACTCAATAAAACTTGAACTCGAGGCGCACCTCTATCGATAAGAATATTACAGCTGGTCAACACGAGGTGAATAGAGGGATTAATACTGTCGAAACTACATCCGATTTATTAGGCGATGATACAATTTCCCTATTCTCATCAACTTCGTCAACTCGTCCTTCGTACATGACAAGAAAGTCACCAACATTTTCTTCTATTAGCATACCCGAAAGTGTTGTGCAAAACGTCGAAATTGACGATCACCTTGCACCCACCTCGGGTACGTCACAGACGCGCAGACGATGGACGCCAGAAATAAACGAGTTCATACTGCGCACTTATCTATTGCTTACTACACTTGACACAGACACAAAAAATTACCTTGAACCATTACATCTTAGATTTATAGAAAAATACCCAAACATGCCCGTAAGCCGACAACGATTAGGAGACCAACGTAGAGCCATAGTACGCAATAAATTATTATCACAGGAAATTATAAATCAGATTTATAGCGAGGTCAAAGTAGAACTAAATATCCTACACACCAACGTCCAAAATCAACAAAACACAAAAACACAAAATTCAATACTAGATTCACAGGAAGGACAAAGCACAACGCAAAGTCGAATGAGATGGACTAATGAACAGAACGAAGCAATAATGCGGTCTTATTACAGAGTCACTCAATTAGGCACGAACGAAACGTGTTACAGAAAATTAATGCATGCTGACCTTATTCAAAATTATCCTACATTAGCACATTTAAACGAACAGCGAATAGCTGACCAGAGAAGAGCTATCATAAATAACAAATATATTAGCACAGAAAGACTGGATACATTAAAACAAGAAATAGCGACTGAACTAAGCTTAAATACCTATAACGATTCTCAAGAGCCTACAAACCATTATATAAATGATAACGATGATATCCAGATCCAGATCCCGACCACAGTAGAGGCAGCCCCAGAATTTACCATCATGCCAATTTCAAACCAAATAACCCCAGGAAGATGGACAATAATCGACGAAACGTTTCAACAAGCTTTATCATTTTATAAAAATACTGACCCTATTTCAAGAGCATATATTCCGAAACAGAAACCTTCCAAAAATCTTGCGAAAATAGTTAGTTATATAAACGAAGTGACCTTAACAGAAAACATCAAAATAGATTCTGAGTTTAATCATTTGCAGACAGTTATTTACTGCGCGGCTTGGACAGCAGCTAAAGTAAACGGTTCAAAAATTGCCCTACAGACAGAAAATGAAAAACAACGTAATAAAAGGGATTATAAACCAAGGTGGGAGAGGAGATTAGAAATAAAATTAGCTGATATAAGAAAACATATAGGCCGTATAACACAATATCTGCATGGGAATAGAAGCAGAAACATAATTAAACACACAAACAGAATTATGAAACAATACAAAACACACACACTTCATGAAGAACCAAACACACAAATCATACACGTACTAGACACACTTAAACAGAAACTATCGGTTATAACAGGTCGATTACAACGATATAAATCATGTACATTAAGAAAACAGCAAAACACTCAATTTAAATTTAACGAAAAACTATTCTATCGCAACATGAAACAAAATTCTGCCAATAATCATGATCATCTTTCTGCTGACAATGTTGACACGCCAATTACATCGGAGTCTCTGCGAAATTTTTGGGCAGGAATATGGGAAGATCCTGTACTTCATAACACCGAAGCAGATTGGATACCCTCGGAAACAACAAACAACATCCAGGCAATGACGTTTGACCATGTTTCCGCTGAAACGTTTCAAAAGGTATTACGATGCTTACATAATTGGAAATCACCGGGGTCTGACTGCGTCCACAGCTATTGGTATAAAAAATTCACTGCCATTCACACACACCTACATAAGTACATCAACATATTTATAGAAGATCCTTCTACTATACCTGTTTATTTAACCAAAGGAAAAACCTACCTAATTCCAAAAGATCCAAAAAATTCTTCAGACCCATCCAAGTACCGTCCTATTACATGTCTTCAAACCCTCTATAAAATAGTTACCTCCTGCATATCAGAAATTATTTATCAACATGTCAACGAAAATGACATTTTGGCTGAACAACAAAAAGGATGCCGAAAATTTAGTCAAGGCTGCAAAGAACAGCTGATAATAGATTCTGTTATATTAAACCAGGTTAATAAAACAAACTCCGATTTATTTAGTATGTATATCGACTACAAAAAAGCCTACGACTCCGTACCACACTCCTGGTTATTGAAAGTTTTAGAAATTTATAAAATACACCCTACTATAATAACATTTTTGCAGTCGGTTATGAATAATTGGTCTACTGTACTTTCCTTTACTTCCTCAAATAAAATAATAGTAACAAATCCGGTACAAATACGTAGAGGTATATTTCAAGGAGATTCACTTAGCCCACTCTGGTTCTGTCTTGCTTTAAATCCCCTCTCTCATATCTTAAATGCTACACCTCACGGATATAACTTAAAAAGCCAAACACACCTCCAAGAAACTACACTAAGTCATTTACTCTACATGGATGATATAAAACTTTACGCTAAAACCGAAAATCAATTAAACGACCTGGTCATTTTAGTAGAACAGTTTAGCGCAGACATAAAAATGGAATTTGGCATAGACAAGTGCCGAATAAATTCGATTAAAAAAGGTAAGCATTATTTACATCAATATACAACAGGTACAGGGGAGCAAATAGAACCATTAGATGAAAATGATACATACAAATATTTAGGATACAATCAGTCTTTACACATACAACACAAAGATACAAAACAAAAACTTACACAACAGTTCCAGCATCGGTTAAACATGATATTGAAAACTCAACTTTATTCTAAAAACACTATTAAGGCAATAAATACTTTTGTTATACCCTTACTCACATACTCTTTTGGCATTATAAAATGGAACAAAACAGAACTTAAAAATCTTCAAAGAAAAATACACACCACTATGACCAAATTTCGTAAAAACCATCCGCGATCATGTTTACAAAGGCTAACATTACCAAGAACAGAAGGTGGGAGAGGACTTATGGATATCGTAAATTTACACAACAGACAAATTAGCACACTTCGTAAATATTTCTTTGCAAAATCTGAATCTTCCATCTTACATAAACTAATAGCACACAATGACTGTAAACTGACTCCCTTAAACCTTCAAAACACTACTGAACAGATTAATGAAAAAGTAACCGATGATGCTACTAAGGTCACTCAATGGGCCCAAAAATCTCTCCACGGAAGACACCGTCAAGATTTGTGTCAACCTAACGTCGACAAAGAAGCGTCGAACGAATGGCTCAAACGAGGTGAACTTTTCCCGGAGACTGAAGGTTTCATGATCGCAATTCAAGACCAGGTGATTGAGACTAAAAATTATCGAAAGTACATAATCAAGAACTTACCAACAGACAGTTGTAGAAAATGTAATAGTTGCCCTGAAACGATACAACACATCACCGGTGCATGTAAATCAATAGCCCAAACCGATTATAAATATAGACATGATCAAGTTGCACATATCATACACCAAAAACTTGCACACAAATATAATTTAGTTGACTCCGTAGTACCATATTATAAATATAAACCCGAATCTGTTTTAGAAAACGCTAACACTAAACTTTACTTTGACCGAGCTATACTTACCGACCGTACAATTCACTATAACCGACCCGATATTACACTTATTAATAAAATTACTAAAATAGGTTACTTAATAGATATAGCTATTCCAAACAGCCACAACCTACAAGCAACAATAGCTGAGAAGTTAACGAAATATGTTGAACTGAAAGATGAAATTACTCGTTTATGGCATCTACGAAACGTTACAATTGTTCCATTGGTCTTGTCAACTACTGGAGTAATACCGAAACAACTACATCAATCTTTAGTTACACTAAACCTACCATCAAATACCTACCACATCATGCAAAAAGCCGCGATATTAAACACCTGTAGATTAGTGAGAAAATTCCTTCAGGGGGATTCCAACAATCCACCATCACACAATCACATTTCTTTAACGCGACACACATCTATTACAAACCAAATTACAAATTCCACTGACAATTACTTGGCTTAGGCCCGTATTGTCGGTGTTTCCACCGGTTAGCCGAGAAAATTAAATTTTAAAAACAAATAATAATAATAATAATAATAAAGCTTTATTTATTCCATGCAAGAAAAGAAAAAGAAAACATAATTAACTAAAACATAATTATGATGTGGTAACGCTTTGAGAATTATAAATTTAATTACAATTTGAAGTGTTAAATAAATTAGATTTTCAATTATAATAATTAAATTTGTTTTTCAATTATAATACTTAAATTTGATTTTCAATTTTAATAACTTAACTTGATTTTTCATTTTAATAATTAAATCTGATTCTTCAGTTACGATTATTGATAATATTATTCTAATGATACTCAATTGATACTGGTTCCAATTTCTAATGCATGGACCCCGTTCGGGTAAAAGCCTCCCCCAAGTATTGCCATCCCTCTCTGTCTTTAGCTCTTTCGAGCCAGCTTTCACCTGCACGTGCTACTATTTCGTCTGCCCATCTGGCCCTTGGTCGGCCTCTTGATCTGGTGCCTTTTGGCCCAGGCCACTTCACTGACCGCAAAGTCCATCTGTCGTCCATGTAACGGGCCACGTGACCAGCCCACTTCCATTTAGCTTCCATTGCAAAAGTTAAGGCATCGCGTATTTTGGTCTTCTTTCGAATGTCAACATTCTTCACCTTATCTTTCAGTTTTATACCTAGGCAGCTTCTCTCCATTCTTCTTTGGGTAGTTTGAATTTTGTTCCTGGTTTTGAGATCAAAGGTCCAAGTTTGACATCCATAGGTAAGGCACGGTAGCAGTCCTGTATCCATGACTATTTTCTTGGTCGGAAGCGAAAGTTGTGATTTTAGTATTTCTTTATGATGCCAGAACTTGTTCCAGGTAATCGCCACTCTTCGGTTTAGTTCCTCGTAATTTCTTTCCTTACTAAACGAGATTTGTTTTCCTAAGTATATATAGCTGTTGACAAACTCGAGAGGGGTGTTATTTATTGAGATGGACGTTGCACTGCGGTTAGACATGATTTTAGTCTTTTCTAGATTCATCTCCAGACCAGCTTTTATGCTAGCCTGATTCAATTCGTTTACCATATTGTTTAGTTGATGAGGGCATTCCGAAAATAGAATTATGTCATCGGCAAATCTAAGATGACTTAAAAATTTCCCGTTTATATTAATACCTCTGTTGCGCCATGCCAGCTCTCCCATTACATGTTGCAAGACGGCAATGAATAATTTTGGTGAGATCGGATCTCCCTGCCTGACACCTCTCTTTATGTTGATTATTTCGCCCACTCTATCCAATTTGACTCTACTTGTGCTGTTAGAGTAGATATTTTTTAAGATATTGATGTACTTTTCATTTATATTTAGTGCTTCCAGCGACTCCCAGATGCTCTCATGTGAAATTGAGTCGAATGCTTTTTTGTAATCGATGAAAGCCAAATATAGGGGCCCATTAAATTCTAGATATTTTTCTATCACCTGGTCGACCACCTGGATGTGGTCCATCGTGCTGAAACCGCTCCTGAAACCAGCTTGTTCCATCGGTTGGTTGGCATCGATGACTGGAGCTATCCTTTCAAGTAGGCAGGATGCAAAAAGTTTATAGAAACTAGACATTAGACTTATAGGACGGTAATTGCCTATATCAGCTGGGTCGCCTTTTTTGTATAGTAGTATAATTTCCGATGCCATCCAGTCGTGTGGCACGACTTCTTCATTAAGTATTTTGTTCCATAAGATGGTTATTGGTGCCAGTAGAAGAGTCTTCGCAACTTTAATGCATTCGTTGGTGATTCCGTCCGGTCCTGGGCTTTTTTCTGGTTTAAGCCTCGTTAATTGTTTCAATATTTCATTTTCTGTAAACTCTTGTATTATAGGGGTAGCTTTGTAGCTATAGGAAACCATGTTTTGATTTTGTGTGTCTGGTTGTCTGTATAGATTGGCGTAGAACTCAGTAGCAGCGTTTATAATTTCCGTGCGAGAATTGCATTTATTGTTGCCAGACTTGAGGAAAGGGACCCATGTTTTGGCTTGATTTAGCTCTTTGTAAGCTTTTTTGGCAGACCTAGAATTATTGAGGTGTCTTTGTATAGTTGTTGTTCTGTAGATAGAGTAGCACCTTTTAATTTCTTTATTGGTTTTTTTGTATAAAGTTTTTAGTTTCTCTGTCAGTTTTGCTTAAATTGGGCTTATTCTGTAGTTCGCTTCTTTCCTTCATGAGTTCTAACGCTCTCGCCGATAGAATTTTTCTCTTATGTGTTTCTTTAATATTTCTTAAACCTATCTTAATGTGGTGCTCAATTTGTTGATAGTACTCCTCCACGTTACGATTGTTTTGACTCTCTATAATTTGTGGTATGGAGCCATAGAGGTTTGTTAGGTACCTTCCCTGCTCTGCTGGAGTTTTTAGCTTAGTAGATAAATTAGAGAAATTACGCCTACTTTTCTTTGTTGTATTTAGGAGTATAGTTGCTCTTAGTAGCCTGTGATCCGATCCAAAGGAGAAAGATGGTAGTACTTCGTATTTAGAGATCGTGCTGTGTTTCGTGGTCAACAACGTCCAACAAACTTAATACTGTCTTCATTTCATGCCCTAATTAATGGAAAATAATAGGTAAAATGCACCAAATTTCAGTATTTTAAGCAATTTTATACTTGACCACGTGAGTTTCGGTTTCGGCCGAAGCCACGGCCGAACGTTCGGTTTCAGTTTCTGCCGGAAAACCAGTTTCAGTCGGAACTACAGATAACATCTTATGTAGCTGCTCCTTTTGGTTTAATACACTAAGACGAAAAACGTTAATATTTGATGAAAATCAAAGAACTAAATCACTTTTACTTCGTTTTATTGTATCGTATTATACATTATATATTACTTAAAATATTATAACAAAACAATTACCACATAAACGTAAATTATAAAACATAAAAATATAAGAATTTCTCCATTATATTAAAATTTCTAACGAACGACGAATATTTTATACATGTTTGCATTTACATAGATTACAAGGCAATTCTAACTAAAAGTAACTATTCACTACAGCAATGAGTTGTGATGGATTAAAATTGTTTTATGAAGTGCAAAAATTTGCTGCCAAATAACAATCTAAAATCTTAATAGTACGATAAATAATTGTTAATGAAACCGTATTTTAAAACCTTTACTTAGAAAGTTATAAATATTACAATTTTACAATGAAATATTCTTTTTAACAATCTGTAAGTCATCTAGCCAATTATTGCTTGTTTTTCCTATAACATTTTATATACAAGAATTATTTTTATATCTTTTATAAGCAAAGGTATTATTTAAATCATTATCGAAGAAACACTCTAACATCGACTTACACCCATATGATAACCAGATGAAACAATAATTATCAAGCGATACATCATTCATACTAACGTCGTCGACGTGGTTAAAAATTGGTCAAGTGCGAGTTGGACTCGCGCACGAAGGGTTCCGTACCATTATCTATGCAACATTATTAGTATCGAGCAAGAAACGGTAAAAAAATCATGTTTGTTGTATGGGAGCCCCCCTTAAATATTTATTTTATTTTATTTTTAGTATTTGTTGTTATAGTGGCAATAGAAATACATCATCTGTGAAAATTTCAACTCTCTAGCTATCACCGTTCTTGAGATACAGCCTGGTGACTGACAGACGGACGGACGGACGGACGGACGGACGGACAGCGAAGTCTCAGTAATAGGGTCCCGCTTTTACCCTTTGGGTACGGAACCCTAAAAATCAAAAGAAAATCAAAGAATTAAAAATATTTCTTATCACATTTTCATCATCTTATCAGATAGGTGAAGGTTAATGTAAGACATCATAGACTACTAGGTATATAAATCTCAAATTTAACTTTACATGAAATTTTGGTTTTAAACTCACAACATCACACTATAAAGTGTGCTATCAATATATTTGTCGCTATTTATTAACTGCAGATCAAAAGTCAAACATTTCTGCCAACAAAGATGATCTCAGTCAAAACTTATTAATTCTGCGGTATTGTTATTATGTTCAGACTTTACAGGTGTTTGTATTTGTTGATTAGAAGTGGGTATTTGACCTTGAGGCAATGTATTCAAATTTGGCTGTTGTATCTTGACTTGATGACCTTGATTTTGCTGCATAGGTTGACCTTGATTTTGCTGCATAGGTTGACCTTGTTGGACTTGTGGGTTAATATGTTGTGGAGCTTGACCTTGCATTGGCTGACCTGGAGGTAATTGTTGCGTCATAGGTCCCATTTGCACTTGATGTGCCATATGAATTTGGTGAGTTTGGTGCCCTGGAGGTAGTTGACCTTGTGGCAACTGTTGGTTTTGAGGCATCTGCGGATTATGAGGCACCTGACTTTGGGGCATTTGTTGACTTTGAGGCATTTGTGGGTTTTGAGGCATTTGTTGATTTGGAGGAGCATGTTGACCTTGAGGCATCTGTTGACCTTGTGGCATTTGTTGACCTTGTGACATTTGTTGACCTGGAGGTAGTTGATGACCTAAAGGCATTTGTTGACCTTGAGAGACTTGTGGCCCTTGTTGACCAGTTTGAACTTGTTGTGATGGAGGTTGATTCATTATTTGTCCTTGTTGAGATACATTTTGTACCTGTCCGGGCACTTGTTGACCTTGCATCATAATTTGTTGTCCAGGCTGCTGCATTCCCTGTCCAGGCATTGACATTAAATGGTTTTGCGGCATTTGTTGTTGGTGGGGCAATTGACCATGTGGTTGGCCTTGCGTTGGTATACTTTGATTCATAGAAGGCATATTATTATTCATTTGCATACTCTGTGGCTGTTGACCTGGTAAAGACATTGGTTGGCCAGGCATTGTAATTTGAGACTGTGGTTGCATATTTAAACCTTGAGATCCTAGTTGTTGTGCATTAGCCGGATTCTGAATATTCATATTTTGGAATTGTGAAACAGGTACTTGCTGATTAGCACCAGGTTGATTTCCTTGAATGTGTGGCATTCTCATATTTTGCATTTGTAATCCCATCATAGGATTATTTGGATTAAGCATTGGTCGAACCATATCTTGTGGAGCTCCAGGCATTTGTGGCATCATTGGGTTTGGTGGTTGTTGGGGCTGGTTTGGCAAATTTTGCTTTGCTATTTGTGGATTCTGTCCATTTTGTTGAGGATGCCCTGGAAGTCCATTTGCGACACTTTGGGGCACTATTTGAGGCATTCCTGGCATACGTAATTGATGCATTTGCTGCATCAGCATTTGTTGTTGCAATGGCATTTGTTGGCCAAGTACTGGTCTTAGATTTTGTTGGTTCATAGATGGTTGAGTACCGACTGCTGTTGGGTTCATGTTACCAGCGGTTGTTGGTATTCCATAAGTGTTGGGCATTTGCGGCATGGAGACAGTGCCCATTTGGTTGATGTTCATTGGCATATTTGCGGTGGACATTTGTGGTTGTCCAGGCATAGTATTATTACTTTCAGTAGTAGCCTGTGACATCATCTGTGGATGGAATGGTGCGTTGCCGTACACAGGCTGGTTTGGGTAGCCGCTTTGGAATTGCTGCATAGAAACCCCTGGCATATAGTAACTGTTAGCAGACATCATGTACTGGTGTTTTTGTTGTTCTTGTCTCATCTGCATTTCTCTTTCTTGTTCCTAAAGAATAATATTAATTAGTAATTAAATTACGTTTTACAAAAGATAAGTAACAAACTTATTACTCATTTCACTTTAGGCAAATATGATAAAATTTCAGCAAATCAAAAGCCTTGTGAATCACTCTGTCTTAAGGCGAAAACCGCATAGAAATTAGTAATTTTAAAGTTCTTTACTAACAGACAGGTAAACTTCCTGGGAATTTTATTTAATAATATACACTGACATAATTATGATGATATTATAATGTTCTTCATAATGGGATAAGAGCAGAAGAATGATGAATATAATCTGTCTGAATTCCACTAATACATATATTATACTAAGTTGTATACCTGCACTCTCTGCAAAGCAAGTTGCCGTTGATACTGTAAATATTCATGCTTTTTCTTCCTCATAGCTTGTAGTTTAGCTGCCATTTGCATTTGTCTCTGACGTTCTGCAGCTTCAGCTGCAGCAGCTAACCTTGCCGCATGTTCAGCTCTTAATGTATCGAGAGCAGCACGACTGTCGCGTATTTGAGTTACTTTATCCTAAAAAATTATAAAAAGTTTTAAATGAACTTTTACAGGCTATAAACGTGTCCGTGTGGTGACGTCCGTCCACCATTGTACATAAATCATTTATTGTGTGCAAAAATTGTAAAATAAATAAATAAAAAGTGGTTTTATTTAAGTAATTTATAGGTAACAAAACAACATGATTATTAATTAATAATAATAAATATTCATAGACATTTCACACAACGTCCTCTGGTCCCAAGCTAAGCTTATATGCTTGTGTTATGGGTACCAGAATACGGATAGAATATATAAACTACTTTCTTTTTTTGTAAATACATACTTATATAGATAGAAATAGAAACACCCAGACGCAGATTACCTGTAAACTTTCCAAATAAACACGTTTATCATCTTGTTGTTGTATATATCTTAGAAGACGTGAATGCATTGCTGTTATATTCATGAAGAGCGTCTGAACGGCTGTATCATTGGCAATAGAACGTCCTCTGTAACAAAATAATAAATTTATTTTATTAACACGCTTTTATAAGTTCGGTATGTATCTATCAATGTATTAATCTATGTAACGGAATCTTTCAACGCGATTTTCACCCACTTGCAAGAGTCCGGTTGCTTTGAAATTTTGCATACATATCAAGGACTGACGACAATGCAATTATTTAAAAATATATTCAGGAATTTCAAGTGTGTTTTTTAGTTTTCGAACTAAGGAATTTTAGTCTATAAAAGAAATCATAAATTATTTATATTTAACACTGTACATTATTATTGTTTTTGAGGCAATAAGTTGTCACTATGTATATCTCCGTTTAAGTAACGGAAAAGGAAAAGCAACCAATTTTAAGTTAAAATGGCGCTAAGTCATTTTAGAACGTACATTTATAATAAACTCTTGTTTCTGCCTACCTCAACAGGGAAATGGCGTGACGGTTTAATATATGTGTAAATTAATTCAACTTTGGACCTTAGGGACATTGGCATAATACTAGCAATTGCCCACTACATATATCATCCTTTTCTTCTCCAGCCCATTTACGTCCCACTGTTGGGCACGGGCCTCCTCTACTTTGGGAGGGATTATGGTCTACTGTGCCGCGCTGACCAGCCGTGTTGGCACAGGATTTACTTCCGAGTTTTCCGTCTCTCGCAGAAGATGTTATCCGAGTGCAATATCCCTTAGCTGACTTTTACAGCACCCTTGGGAGGAAATGGGATGGTGACACTTGTATTCTTAATCCGTCACCACACGGAGAACATCCATATAACATATACATTTGAAATTACATTTTTGCTTTAAAATGCAGCTTATGTCACTTCCCAGAACCTACGATTATATTTTTATTTAAATCAGTTTAGTATTATATGAACATACCGTGAAGAGTTACTTTTCATTCTGTTCACAAATATTTCCACTTGTGACTTCAAAGATTGTACAAACTCGTCAATCTCTTTGTCTTCGGCGTCGTCATCTGGCACCTTAGTAGTAGACTGCTTTGGAAATTCCTGATAACAAAATTATAATCAAAATCATATACCTACATATAATACGTAAAAAATAAGGGAGTTCAATACGGTCGAGGACGGAGCACTTACAACCGTCAGGCAAGTATATGAGTGTGGGTGAAGCTAAGGAAGTATGTTTGGATCGTAACAGATGGCGCTCTATAGCCTCTGCCTACCCATGGGAAAAAGGCGTGATGTATTGATGATAGTGATGAAATATTCTGTATAACAATGATGTAAATGTAACTTCTGCTGTTCTTCACAAAAGTTATTTTTCAACTGTAATTACCTCAGTAATCTCCGAGGCATGAGTAGTAGGTGCTGGCGCTGTAGGTGCAATAGTACCGTCTCTAGTCAATCGTTGTTCCCAATAGTTACGGTCGAGGTATCGGGACAGTTCTGTGGTCGCATGAGTCCCATGTTCTGGAGACGCGCTCACTGATGAAGGGGTTGGTGATACTGAAAAACCAAAGTTATAAGTGAAATAACTATCTGTGTCTCTAGATTCCCTGAATAAATTGTACTAATTAGCGCACAAGTCTCTACGAATTGGCGGGCCTCGTTGCCTAGAGGTTATTATTACCCATAGCTCAAAAAAACTGTGGGTTACTCCTTCACAAGGCAATCTAATAATCAAGCAATTTAACAAGACAAGCAATATCCAATAACACGGGGCTTAAGGAGGGTTTCCGCTCCAGTATGTCGCTATGAACAGGCGTGTTGGCACCGAGTTTACTGTATATCCCAGCTAAATCTTAAATGAAGGGAAGAAATGGCGAAGAATTGGGGTGGCGACACTTGTATTTTTAATCCGTTACCACACGAATACATTCCCTGAACAGTAGTAGCAGTTGTTACAGTAGAGGAATTCAATAATCTATCTTACGAAAAATGGCTTGATGATAAGTATGCATCTATTCTACTTGTTCTATTTGACGAGCCTCTTGGTTGAGTGGGTTACGGACTGCCGATCAAGAGGTCGCGGGTTCGATTCCCGCTCGGGACAATCATTTGTGCGATTTTTCAAATTTTCACACTAATGTTTGTACTGCGTCTGGGTGTTTTCTATGTATAATAAGTATGTATTTAGAAAAGAAAAGTAGTATATGTATTCTATCCGTATTCTGGTACATCCATAACACAAGCGTATAAGCTTAGCTTGGGACCAGAGGACGTTGTGTGAAATGTCCATGAAATTCCACTCACCAGTGGGATGGTGCGGTGTAGGATCAGGTGCAATGTGCGTGCGTGTCTTCCGTTCCTTCTCTTTATGCTCAGCTTCGGACTGGCTAAGTGCCAGCGCTAGTTGCAACTCTTCCTCCTCTTGTAATTCCTCAGCTGTCTTACCACCTGTGCGTTTCTGAAAAATCATTAAAAATTGTATATATGATTAAACATTTAATTGCATAATATAAAATGTAACAACCATATATGTCGGATTTGTGGTATTTCCGAGTTTCTAAACAGACAGTCACATGCGGTTGTCTCATCTGAACATGCAGAGAAGATTTAGCAATAAGGTCCCGTGATTTAAATTTTTGGCCAGCAAGTATTTTTCTACAATTTTTGGACTTAATCTGGACCTTTGGAATCAGTATTCTAAAAAGTAGCGAAGCGGGCCTGTAACTTTTGCCCAGATTCGTCACCCTCTAACATAAAGTACCCTGCTGCTGGGCCGCTATCTCTGAATACTAACATCACACGCTGACGCCCCAGGCCTTGGCCCTTAGGTAAATTAAATAGACCACCGTTCAGAATATCAATAACGTCGAAAAATTTACCAAAACCATAAGTTTCACGCCACTAAGGAAACAATAGTTCAGAAGATCCTTATTAGAAAAGCAAACTCATTTATAATAATATTATAAAGATGAAGAGTTTCTTTGTTTAAACGCGCTAATCTCAAGAACTACTGGTACGCAATGAAAATTTGTTTCATTTTGTATAGTACATTTCTCGAAATTGGAAGGCTCTCTTCTAATGACCACAAGCTGCGACCAATAGAAGAGAAACATTAGTGACAAATGTTGCAAAAACGGAGAACCTTTTCTTTCCAATTACAAGCGTACGTCGCAGGCAGCAGCTAGATTTCTTATAAATACCCATAGCCGAAATAGTGTCGGTATGGGCACGCAAATACGATAACTTAAATATTGTACTAAAAATATTGTATTCATTTATTGTTAAAGATTGTACTGTTTGGCAGGATCAAGTAAGATATAAATCAAAAAATTTTCTCTACAAACACATTGTAGTCTTATTGGAACAAACACATTGTAGTCTTATTGGACCAAATACGAACAAGCATTGAACTATAGTTACAGTTGTGCTAGTTTCAATTATTAATTTTAAGAGACTGATAACTATACCGCTTATCATAATGGAGTGGGAATATTGTGAACGTCAGGTTGTCTGGACCAACATAGAAATCCAGTGTTTGGTATATACTAAAATTTAGTACCTTTCTAGTACCTTTTGGTACCTAAGTTCAAATATTTAGTACCTCGATAGATTCCGAGAAAATGCGAAAAAAGGTGGTCCAGACAACCTGACGTCAGGTTGTCTGGACCATTTTTTTTCTCATACTTGCAGACAAAACTACTGAATTATTTTGTTGTCAGTATTTAGTACCTATTTAGTACCTTCATAATTATTTTTTACAAAATTTTTTGACATACCAGAAGAGAGTTAAGCAAGTTTGAACTTTTCCAGTACTTGGTCATTTTGCGAAATATAGGACTTATATCACTTTCGGTGTATACTTAGATACGTTTGCGTTGCTGATTGGAAATCATACGTCCTGAACAAGTTGGGACAAGTCTGATATTTACCTCAGGTCCCAAAATAAGCGTAATTTTTTTCTTACGTTTCACAGATAAGGATTCAAAACTTATTTTTTATCAATGCTTATCAATAAGTTATGAGTAAATAAGATTTGTTTCTCTCACAATGTACTTAAAATTACATGCATAAAAATAGTACAATATAAAAAGTTTAAAAAATAAATCAACATTGTGAAAGCTGGTGCCTAGGGGCGTTATTTATAAACCTGTATTTACAGGTCACCAGTGCCCACTCTGTTGTAAGTAGTAATAACATACAATTATGGGATTACAATTAACTTTACAATACACGAGGGTTTATACTTTTAAAGTAAGTAGATACTTTAATGTTAAGTTGATAGCGAAACAAAAAATCTGGTCAAGTACGAGTTAGCCTCTGACACGAAGGGTTCCCTACCATTATTATCGTAGTATATTCCTCTCACGTGTGGTGACGGATTAAGAATACAAGTGTCACCACCCCATCTCCTCCCAAGGATGCTGTAAAAGTCAGCAATATATTGGGATATTGCACACAGATAACACTCTCTGTGAGAGACGGAAACCTCGAAAATAAACCCTGTGCCAACACGCCTGGTCAGCGCGTCGCGGTAGACCATAATCCCTCCTAAAGTGGAGGATAGAGATTATTTGTGTCAAATAAACACAAAGTCGGAAAGATATCGTATAGATGATTTCATCGCTAAGCACCTTGAATCAATTTCGGGACAGGTAAAAATAGCTAATTGTGTTGTTAATCAAAGAGATAAAAAAAGAATAAAAATAAATACTAGAACTAAGAAGGTAAACGAAAAGAAGGACAAGAAACCAAATTTTCTGAAAGGTTTTACTGAGGAATCAATTTTTTCAGACTTACCGTCTATGATTGAAAATTGGAGGGGTTTGGCTCTAGGACAAAAAAACTAAGAAAATAAAAAATAAGAGAAAGAAGTATGAGTGTGGATGAAGCCAAGGATGCTTCGATCGTAGCAGATGGCGCTCTATAGTCTCTGCCTTTAAAAATAATTTACATTAATGTATACCACAACTTTACTTGAATTGGCCCTTGTACCTATGGTAAGCTTTGCTATAGGTAAACACACACAAAACACAGTTGTGTTATGGGTACATAACACGGTAACCAAAAGCAAAGCTTACCATGGGTACCAGGGCCAATTAAAGATTGAAAGTTATTATAAATCTAGAAAATATAAAGACGGATGCGGGCCCAAAATTTTTGTGCAGAACCTAGACAGGAAATAAGTGTTGAATCCTTATCTGTGATACGTAAGAAAAAAATTAAGCTTCTTTTGGGACCTAAGGTAAATATCAGACTTGTCCCAACTTGTTCAGGACGTATGATTTCCAATCAGCAACGCAAACGTATCTAAGTATACACCTTATGAAAGTGATATAAGTCCTTTATTTCGCAAAATGACCAAGTACTGGAAAAGTTCAACTTGCATAACTCTCTTCTGGTATGTCAAAAAATTTTGTAAAAATTAATTATGAAGGTACTAAATAGGTACTAAATACTGACAACAAAATAATTCAGTTGTTTTGTCTGCAAGTATGAGAAAAAATATGGTCCAGACAACCTGACGTCAGGTTGTCTGGACCACCTTTTTTTCGCATTTTCTCGGAATCTATCGAGGTACTAAATATTTGAACTTAGGTACTAAAAGGTACTAGAAAGGTACTAAATTTTAGTATATACCAAACACTGGATTTCTATGTTGGTCCAGACAACCTGACGTTCACGGGAATATTGGAACAAGAGGCATTTTATAGTGTTTTATTTATTAACTGCTGAGATGCTTAGCTTTGAATGTGATGTATAGCCAAATGTGTTAATATGATCTTTATATTATACAGGTTTTATTCAAATACATTCAGTAATCTAGACTAATATTTAAAGCTGAAGACTGCATGTTTGACACACTTATCTTGGGAAACACTGCTTTGATTCGAAAAATTATTTCAGTGTTGGATAGTACATTTATCGAGGTAGGCTATAGAACATCATGCTGCGATTCATTTAAAAAGTATTAGTCAAAAATGTTACAAAAACGGGTTTTTAAAATTCTACTCATAAGAAGTCACAGGCAGTTTTTAATAAAAAAGCAATAATCATGCTTACAAACTTTTGTATGAAGAATATAAATAGACAGTCGGAACTACTAATTCAGTGTCTATTAGCAACACAAATGAGAATCAAGAAATGTTTATGTGATAGCGATATTTACATGTCAATAAATGTACAGAAATAAAACAACATTAATAAATTATACTAGTCGAGAAGTAATTTATTATAAAAATTACAAATACATTAATATTAAAGATCATAATTGTATTAATAAGCAGCTGAAAAAAAACAATATGTTAATAATAGTTATTATATCAGGCTTCAAAGTAATGTCCATTTTATTCTATTTATTATTTTATTTGTGTCGTCTAATAAACTTAGGGGTCTCAGGCACAGTGAGTGGTATGACAGATCTTTCAATAGTGAATGGTTCTTGAGCTGGTACTGGTTTTGCATGATGTACAAGGGTTGCTCTCAACTGTGCCCTAGCTCTTTCCTCATTCTCATGCATCTCTTTCTCCATTTGCTGTCTCAGTCTCTCCTGTTCCTCTTCTTTCTCTTTCAGTTGTTTATCAAACTGTTCCCTTTCAGCAGCACGCTTTTCTGTAGTCAGTGCAAACGGTGCTAGCTTTGTAATTTGCATAGGCTTAAGAACAGGTTTAAAAGGTTCTTTATAAAGCACAGTAGGAGGTCTAGCCTCAAATTTAATATTCTCTTTGTTTTCAGATGAGGTTGTTGACCCACATTTGGCAAAAGAACAATGCATATTCTTCTTAACAGCCCCAGGTATCGGTTTAGCTTTAAATGAACAGGCTTGCTTTTTTTCTTTCTCAATTTGCTGCTTAATCCTCTCCTCTCTCCTACGTCTAAGTTCTTCATCACGCTTTTCAAATGAAAAAGGCTCGGGCTTAACTGGGCCTATTCTTATATGCACTTTTTCTTCACTTTTGTCTTTCTGTACAGGTTTTGTATCACATCTAATATTGTCTATGGAATTAGCTTTTTTAAAATGAAATTTTGGACTAACTGGTTTTGTTACCTGCACTGTTGGTTTTACAGGTATGTGAGGTTTATCAAGGATATGTTTTGGCGCAGGCCTGGCTTTAAAATTCTGTACTATATTTGGTGATTGAGCTAACTTTTTGTGTACCTCAGTCAATTTGAATGGTTCTGGAACAGTGATTGGCTTTTTTGGTACCTCATGAAGATGTACTGGGCCTTCTAAGATTGCTTTAGGGATTGGCTGTGCTTTGATTTTATATTTCTTTATTTCTTCTAATTCCATCTCTTCTTTTTGCTTCTGTGATAATATGTGGACAGGCCGCGATCGACCCTTGCATCTTAACATAGGAGATTGAGGAATAGTGAGTCCAGAAGGACCCTGTGCTCGCGATTGAAATATTTGGGGACGGGTTGAATGAAAACGACCCGGAGTATCTCTTTGAAAGTGATAAATAGCCTCAGCCATTGATACAAACTTTGTTTTTGATAATTCTTGAGCCCCAGGTACTTTGCGGTACCTGTTTCCATTTCCCACATTTTCAGCATCTTGATAATCTTTGCGTAGTGCTGCTAAATCACTCATAGACATGGATTTCTTCATTCCATCATAATCGTTAAAAGAACAGTCAAGATGATTGTGATCACCAAAATCCTCCTCAAGTGGAGTAACAGGTTCGTCCTTAATACGTAAGTTCCCATTCGGTGTTAAATAAATTTCACCACGAAAATTCGTCACATTTTTATCCATTACAAATTATAATACTAATTTATGAAACAACAAAACAAAACAATGTCATTCGTAAAAGTATGTAATGAAATCGTTATTTTCAAATCTACGAATGAAATGAATGAGTGATTGACGTTCAAGGTTGCACAACAACATCTGACAATTCCAACGAAATTTTTGTTTGACGTATAATAATGTTGCCATCCACAGGTTACAAAAGATGTTAGTGGGAAAATAAAGTTTTGCCAAGATTAGAGTTCACTATTTATATGGAACGTTTGGTTTAGTTTAATTAGATACTTAGTTGAAGTTTAATGAATTTAAAAGTAAATTCAGTTTTGTTTCGATAGGTAATTTTTAACACGCTTTAAATTAAATCCTTAATCCAGCTTAAAATCTAAAAACACTTGTTAATAGATTTAAAGTGTTTTTAGTTCAGGAAAATTTTACATTTTAATTAAAATTTCAAATCTTACCTTATAACAATTTCAAAAACCTAAGTAAATTTTTCAGTCGAGCTGTCTACTTTTCATTAATAAAATATAACCATACATGTTTTGAAAGATTTTGCGAAAGCTAAAAAAACTTTGCCAGATGACCAAAATTTTAGCGACTATGATTTTCGGGTAGAATGCTATATGTCAGACTAGCAACACTAAATATGTGACTCGCAATAGTCGCAATATGGATTATGGAGTATTATGGCGAGTAGAAATAACAAAACGCATTTTTTTTCCTATAAATAAAATTAGAAAAAAAATTAACAAAATTAATCATTTTATAAAATAAGTAGATAAATGTACTAAAATAACAAAAAGAAAATAATTGTATAGCACACAAATGATACGCAATCTTATTAACGCATTGGACTGGAATACAATCAATGTACAGAGCAGTTACAAAACGTAAATATTCTGTCAAGTGTCATGTAAAACGAATTGTGATGAATTGTCATTATTGTCAATAAAGCTTCGGCGAGTGTTGTTTGTACGATTCTAAAAAGTATATTTTCTTTTACTTGAATATTGCAGTTGTTAAAATTGATTGATCACAATATAGAAAACTACTATCGATATACCTAAGAGGATTTATCAAAATGGCACAGGCTGCGTTACCCAACCCGAACACGTTATTGCCATTAGAACTCGTGGATAAATGTATTGGTTCACGCATTCATATAATCATGAAAAACGACAAAGAAATGGTTGGAACATTACAAGGATTTGACGATTTCGTGAATATGTTATTGGATGACGTCACAGAATATGAATCTACTCCAGAAGGAAGGAAAATAACCAAACTAGACCAGATTCTGTTAAATGGCAATAATATAGCAATGTTAGTGCCTGGCGGTGAAATGCCAGGTGAATCTTACGAAGCACAGTAACATTTTGTAATATAGTTATTAAATAAATACTTGTAAGGTATTGTATTGTTTTATTTTTGCGATATTCTTAGTAACGTTAGCTAGATCATAGCAAAATACATTCTGAGACTATTCAACAATTTAATGGCAATATCTGTTAGAAATGCCACTTACTATAAAGTTTTATACCTATACAAGCAAAAAACAATTGACTAAATTAATTTATCATAAAAAAAGATAATTAAAATTATCAATTAACTATTAGTTTAACAGAATTGGTCTTTGAAATATTATCATGAAATAATAATGCACATTGTACCTGCTTGTAATACACATCAGTATTGGTCTAACACATACTTGTATCAGATATTAATTTTGTATATTCTCTTTATGTACATGTCTATATGACGATGTTCAAGAAAAACGGACATAGGCAGTAGATAATAATTTGTCTATATGTAAGGGCATCATGCAATTTCCGTTGCATGGAATTTAGTGCAGTTCTTTCTGATATATTGCTAAAGAATGTTAACTTACCTGTGGCTGTGTAGGCCCATAGTCATTTGAAGTGTCTACAATCTCCAATTTAGTAGATGTTGCTGGAGGTGGCCTGCTGACTTTATCAAAGCAGGCATCACACACACGTACCTGTTAATACCTTGCTTTTGTAATAGGATAAATGAAATAAATAATTTCATATTTAAAAAAAGAAACATTCCACCAACCATAAATAATTTGAGGGCAGGAGAAAGATGTTTGAAATAATGTGTTTGTGATAGAAAAATTAATAAGGACTCCAGTAAAAACAGTTTTGCCTGTTTGTTTTAAGGTAATATCTGACTCGATTGATCTAATTTTTACCCAAATTTCACTGGTAGATAGCTACAGCTAAATGGTATAACTTAAGATATTTGGACTCTACAGGAACAAGTTTAGCCTTAAAAAAGAAGTATACAAACTGGTAGTCTTTGAAATGGCTCACATAAGACAAAACTGCAAAGTGCCCTGTGTACATCAAGCAGTGGCGTAGTTACTAAGGGGCTAGGCGGGGCAGTGCCTGGGGGCCCTGGAATTCTAACCAGAAATCTTGATCAAACTGAATTAGCTTTTTTGTTGTATATTTCATATTTTTATTTGATAAAATCTAGTCAGTTTACATAGCAGTGGGGCCCCATTTTTTAATTTGCCCCAGGGCCCTTGATTACCAAGCTACGTCACTGCCATCAAGCATAAAAAAACATTGATAGAACCCTATACACCACAGATATTAACATGTGCAGTAACAAAGATCTACATAACATTGGTAACGTAAAAGCTGTTTATAAAATAACTAACAAACTCACCTCCTTTTCAATTCCAAACTTGGGTAAAGTTGATGTTTTGGAGCTACACTGTTGACAAAATACTTGACCACAAGCACGGCAGTGATGCCGACGTACCATTAAAGAGAATGCCACACGACATCTAGTAAATTAAAACTTAATTAACAATGGTCCTAATTTGAAATCTAAAACTACTATTACAGCAAATTATTACAAATTTCGTCGCCTTCTTTACTACGGCAGTGTACGTCGGCGCACAATAGCCGACGCAACAGACCTGGTGTTCACGCGCGACGTGTTAGAAATCTAGGACCTGCCGCGCAAACCGTGGCAAACGACCACACTAACGGGGGACCTAATGTTACCCTCGAGGCGGGGAACCTCGTAAATAGGCGCAACCCTTGCCAGGTCATGGTAGGGCGCAAGGCACCACTATTAAGTGAAGGAAATTGTTTAGATCATAGCCAAATATAGGCTGAACAGGCTCTGCCTGTCCCCATGGGTAGAAGGCGTGACGTGGCGTAAGTAAGTCTTATAACTGACTAAATGTTGATAATATTAGAACAGGGAGGAACTATACAACTAGCTATGAAATATCAAGTCTGTCGATATAAGCCATCAATGCCAGAGTTGAGGAAAATATTATCTATAGAAAATATTTTTCACAATTTACACTCTACATTTGTAAAGTAGTGGTTTAGTTAGATAGAGCTTAGCAGTTTTATATCACAGACAACAAAGAGGTTGATACATACCTATGACATACTTCACCGTCTGCCCATTCCGGTGCTGTGTCAGCGGAAAACATTGCATCAGACTCTTTGAGTGTTGGGAATTTGTAACCTTCAGCTTTCAGTATGTTTACGGTGTCCTAATAACAAATAAAAAGTAATGAAAAACCACATTATAGATTTATAATTTTAGATTTTAACTATTCTCAAAGGTAAAAGCGAATAGGTAGAGTTATCTGGTGAAGGAAGAACAAAAAACACAAGGGAAAGGTATATAATGTAATATAATATAATGCTGTCTACAAATCGACATTTGCGGCCTTTTACAAATTTTCCTTGTCTTAAACACATACCATGAATAAAAAATAACAATCCTAGCCAATCACAACACAAAAGTACACTTCCAAATAAAACACACTTCACAATATAAAGGTGACTAATAATAACATTACAATGCTTTATTTTGAACTACTATTCAATTATTACGAACGAGGTTATTCTAAAACACAGATAGTTGAAGTAAAAATTGTTTAGCACAAAGAAATATCGATGTTTATGTTGTAGAGATTATGATTCACCTGTCCGATAAAGTATGACGTAGACGAACGACAAACGTCTATGTAAAGATGTAGGTAGGTAGTATAGTATCAGCTGTAGTGCAATCGTAAATGAATAACAGAATTAAAACCTAATTATACATGAGAATATAACATAAATTAAAGAAATGATTTATATAAACGATGTAAGTATAATATTACAATGATAATAGCAATAAAATGGCGCAGAGGAATCACTACAAAAGGGCATTGACACTAAAATTCGCGACGGCGGCGTAAACAGAATAATTGCACGAATACATCAGGTTAAATTAGTGCTTACTTTTTGTCAGTGAATGTATGAACTTAGAATATATTTCTTTATTCATTGTAAACTGCTATGAGTCCAATATCTAATTAGATTACTAACATGTCGGAATCAATAACGTGAATACTATGTAGTTTAACCTTGAAATGGACTTCCATAAACATGTTCACTGAACTGAGACAGGAATTTCTAAATTATTACCACTTAGCAAGATTGTACAGATTTTAAGCAGTGTATTTTTAGAAGTAAAAATATATTCTGCTATTAGTTTTTTTTTTTTTTTTTTCTCTTTATTTTTAATGGGGGCTTATGATTATAACATAATATGTCAGCCCCATCATAACTTAAACTAATGTATCTACAAACTTAAACCTATGTACATAAATAATAAGAATCAACTATAAAATATCAATAATCACATATGAAAAAACAAAAACAAAATATTATTTGTGTAAAAATCAACAACGTTGTTTTTGATAAAGCTCATACAGTAGCTTTGCTTCCTCAGATGTAGGATTAGCCAAAACACTTTGTACTACACCAACTGCTATTAGTTATTATATTATGTTTGCAATCATCATGCTAGTAGTCTTTTGAGAGGGTAGGTAGACAGAAAGCAGTAGAAGCTTAAAAAGATCGCCTAGTTTAGTAAGCAATTAGTTTTTTGGATTTACAGGATAACCAAAAAGAACGGAGTGCCTAGAGGATCTATTGTCATTTGTTTTCGGTGATGATCTTTTAAAGATTGCATACATTTTCAGTTTACGACTTCTCTGTGCCTAATTACTCTGCTAAGTTCCATTGGAGGAACCGGGTTGGTGACATGGTATTTTTAATCCGCCATTCAAATAACGAGGTGCCATGGCTGGTTGGTCCTATTTTAAAAGTTGCTCTGAAGCTAATCAATGTGTGGTATAAATGTTAAGCTCATAATTCGAATGGCACATCGAGGGTCGATAAACTATATGTATTATCGTTATCAATTGATCGTACCACACATATTTATCTTAATAATGGCTCTGAGTCAGGTTATCGTACTAAAATATATTGAAACTAGCTACATATATTAAGTTTGAGCAATTAGGAGCAGTGCAATCTATCCGCAAGGAATATTTTAATAACGAATGGAATATCTTATGGGAAACGCGCACTGGAAAACGTGAGAAATAACAGGATAATTATTATTATTTTTAAATAAATATTCATGGACATTTTACACAACGTCCTCTGGTCCCAAGCTAAGCTTATATGCTTGTGTTATGGGTACCAGAATACGGATAGTATACATAAACTACTTTTCTTTTGTAAGTACATACTTATAATACATAGTAAACACCCAGACGCAGAACAAACATTTTAGTAGGGGAGCCGAAGAGGGGATTTCGGGATTTACTAAAGCGCGTCAGATTAATATACAGGAGGATACCTTGTACCCGGTTAAGTACCTCCACAAAATATGAGACCCATATATAAGGCCGCCCGTGAAGGATACAGGATCAGATTAGTAAAAAAAAATTGACCATCAGAAATTCTCGAGCGCGTCAGATTAAGGTAGGGTGAGTTAATTACATCCTAAAAAGTGTATATTCCACTAATCTGACAATTTGAGAGTGACGTAAAAAAAGGGGAGGGCAACAAAGTTGTAAAAAAAAAACGTCATCTCGACATTCTCGAGCGTAGCAAAATTTTTTTTATTTTGAAGGTAATAATTCAAGAATAATGAAAAATATATAATCTGACAATTTCCGCAAGCCGAAATAACAAAAATTCGTCGATAAAGTTAAATGCGTGCAGCTGCGTGATGCCTACATTTGGGTTTGTTTGAGTTGGACTTCTAAATGTTTAATTAGGACTGTTTATGAGATATTAGGCCATCAAAATATATCGTAAAAAAAGTTGCAAAGTTACACTGTCGGCTTTTAAATTGTTAGATTTACCAGCTGCTCTGTGTCTAGCCAACCGGAGTCGCCGATAAGATATAACAATAGATTTTAAGGACAATAGAGTCGTAAAATCTCATCTCCATTGAATCATAGCTAGACAAGAAGCACAATTAAAAAGCTCTTAGGAATATTTATGAGTATGTTGTAAAGATAAATCATACAAATTTTTAGACAAGTATAAAATATTATTTCTATTACAGCGTGATCATTTATAATTTACAACAATTAAAAAGAAAGTAAATATTATGATCTAAGATAATTTGTATCACAGAATAGTTTTATCACATAATGGACAATAATTTGAAAGTGTAAATACTTTCGTTAATGTTTTCGTTCTTCAAACTATTTACTTTTGAGGTGTAAGTATTTGGTACACAAGGAAACGTTGAAGTTACTAACTTTCTTTTAGTATTGAATATAGTCGCTTCAATTTTATTTTTCTCAAATCACGCTGTAATAGAAATAATATTTTATCTTTACAACATACTCATAAATATTCCTAAGAGCTTTTTAATTGTGCTTTTTGTCTAGCTATGATTCAATGGAGATGAGATTTTACGACTCTATTGTCCTTAAAATCTATTGTTATCTCTTATCGGCGACTCCCGTTGGCTAGACACCAGAGCAGCTGGTAAATCTAACAATATAAAAGCCGACAGTATAACTTTGCAACTTTTTTTACGATATATTTTGATGGCTTAATATCTCATAAACAGTCCTAATTAAACATTTAGAAGTCCAATTCATCTTTTTGAAATTTAACTTTTTCTAGTGTCGGCTCCTGCACTATAGTGTGGAGGACTGGGAATAAACGGCACCTTTCCCTCCTCACCCTTTTTATTCCCATTCGTCCACACTATTCCCATACCTCCACACTGTGGACGACGGGGTGTGGAGGACTGGGAATGACCCGCTGAGTTCAAAATATAGTTAAAAGTACAATTTTAAGCGCCCAGGAATGGAATTAGCGGGAAGTTGCAGGGATGGCCTTTAAGGTGAACCGTTTTTCGAATTTTTTTTTGTCAGATTAGGCGAATCCCTCTAGGTAATCGTCAGATTATGAGACAGTACGTTTAGAACATAAAGATGAACCATATATATCTTAATCTGACGCGCTTGAGTATTTCAAAATGGCGAATTTTTTTTGCACATTATGAAACTGCCCGTGAGTTTGCGTCCCATCGAAATCGTCAGATTAGTGAATGAGAGCTTTTTTTGGTGCACTTAACACTCCCTTAGAAAATCTGACGCGCTCTACAAAATTTTTTTTTTTTTCATTTTCAACCCTTAAATACAACCACCCGCATCATGCAAACGATCAGATTAACATACGTACATTATTAAAAATACGTAGGGCATTGATGCTATCAATATCTGACGCGCTCGAGGATGTCCATGCAACAGTTTTTTTTTACATATTTAAAAATCTATAGCCACTTTCCCCACCGATAAAAGTGAAAAATCACATAACATTTTTTTCTTCTTATCATCTAAGCTTTGCAACTCAATAGGTCTCTATGACGCTCGAGTAAATCCCCATTTAGCATCGTGGGCTCCCCTACCATTTGTATGACATTTATAAACATCACACAAATGAATGTACGAGGCGGGAATCGAACCCGAGACCTCGTGATCGGCAGTATTTGCTATCTTTTCCATACTTAGTCCCTTAGGCCGAAAGACCGGAGTTGTCGGAGTGTAATAAGGGTCTATTCTAACTTACACTTTACTTCTACATGTAGTTAGCTTTATACACAGACTTGACTTTGACACGTTCGGCGGGTCGAGTCTTAACTTCACCTTCTTTCAAGGACCCACTACATTCTTTCATTTTCTCACTGTATGCTATTAAAGTCTTACCAACTATTCTTTTTTAAGTTGCTAGACATAATTACATCAGAAACAGACTATGTGCGCGTCCTCTAGGCACGTGCTATCTTGCTTTAGGGACAAGCCATTACTGGGCTTGATGATCGCTATTATCTAAGCTAAACGCATAATATAAAGAACTTTCCTTAGTAGGAAAGTATTTAGAAGTAAATTCTGGCGAATATTATGTTCGTGTGTTTAGTTCTCAAGAGCAGTAGTAGGTTATTACAAACTTTTTCATAAGAACGTTACTATGTCCAAATGAAGAGTGTTGGTATGATCAACAATTTGTGGAATGGACTAATTGCCGAGGCTTTTCCAAAGGAATACGGCAGGAGGTTCCTTGAACAGGGAGTTAAAAGATTTCTGCAGAATCGGTAATGCGCGAGCGATACCTGTAGTGTTGGCAATATCTATAGCCTAAGGTAACCGCTCACCAGTCCGCGTGGTGACGGATTAAGTATACAAGTGGCATCACCCCATTTCTTTTCCAGGGTGCTGTAAGCGCCAGGCTAAAGGATATAAGCAGTTAACGTCTACTGTGAGAGACGGAAAACTCGAAACTAAACCTTGCCTGGTCAGCGCGGCACAGTAGACCATAATCTCTCGCAAAGTGGCGGAGGCCCCTGCCCAGCAGTGGGAAGTCAATGGGCGTAATGGGAGAGAAGAAATTAACCGCTCACCTAATGGTGAGCGGTTAATTTGGGCGAAAGCTATAGCTAATAAGCTTTTTTGTCATCTTAGTTATAAAAAAATATTTTCTTTAAAGGGGACGAGGTTGGAGTTTATAGTTTTAATAAAATTAGGCAATTCTGTTAGTGCATTAAAGTAAGGCATGAATCATACATACTTGAACAGATCTGTATTTTGGCGAGTTCCTGAACGCAAATGCCCACGCTTGAATTAATTCCAATATCTTGTTGCGAAGATTTTCGTGTTGCGTTGTTTTCACCAAATCACGTAACATTTCACAAAACGCCTTCGATGTAACTTCGTCATGGACTCCAGAACCTTCGAAGCGTTAACAAAAATTAAATTAGTAATAACCAAAAAGGAAAATACAATACACAGCATAAAATAAACTTCTATGGAATGTGGTCAATTGTGACCAACTCAATTTTATTGAACAGTTTTTTTAAGTAATTTTCCCCAAGATTGGCGAGTGATTGTTGATGGAGTTTTTATTGTGTGACTTGTTAAGGATTTGCTTAAAATTACTATAAGTTGATGTGTCAGCCCATTAAAGTCCCACATTTAGGTACGAGCCTTTTCCATTTTGGGCTGACGCGCTGACCAGACATGTTGGCATAGGATAATTACAAGGTTTCCATCTCTCACAGAGTCTCATATTCTTACGATATCCCTTAGCTGACTCATACAACACCCTAAGAAAGAACTGGTGCGGGTTTACAGTGTAAATTATTACCACACAGGTAAATGTAATATTACAATTTTAATTATGTACTATTAAACTATTAAATAACATTACTACTTTACTTAATAACAAAACAGTAGATATTGTGTCAGTGAATATTTTTTATTTTAACCTGTTGATAACTTACCACAATTTTTTACAATACTTTCAAGAGTTAGCAATGCAAACATTGCCTGGTGAGGGTTTTGTGAATATAATTTCTTTTTCACTGCTGCGACTGCATATTTTGGTCTGAAACAAAGTATAAAAGTTTAAGTGTACTCTAAAATACCACAAAATCATTAGTACGTAAACGTAGGCGTATACGCAAAGGTGTACGTAAACGTTGGTGTGTACGTAAACGTGGGTGTATACGCAAAGGTGTACGTAAACGTTGGTGTGTACGTAAACGTGGGTGTATACGCAAAGGTGTACGTAAACGTTGGTGTGTACGTAAACGTGGGTGTATACGCAAAGGTGTACGTAAACGTTGGTGTGTACGTAAACGTGGGTGTATACGCAAAGGTGTACGTAAACGTTGGCGTATACGTAAAGGTGTACGTAAGCGTGGGCGTAATTAAGCGGGGACAGAATTTCTCAAACTGAAAACATGTAATATGTGTTATGTGTTGTGTATATTATACAAATGGTATGAACACACTTAAAGCAAGTTTGCACCATCATTATTGGGGCTGTTCAGAATAGACTGGCCAACTAATCATATCCTTAATGAAAGTGCATTTTAGCTATTACAAATACGTGCTAAACACACACTCATGCTTGCATTTATAGTCAGATGAAAACAACTAGAGCAATTGTTACAGACAATTACAAGGAATAAAAATCATAAGAAAGTTGATTTACATAAAATCCATTTCTCAGTGGGATCAGTGGTAATTATACACATCTGAATGATGTTATTTAACATCACATTGCTAAACAAAGTTTGTTATTTTTATTCCCTGAAGTATAAGGAGGGTTCTTCGCACACAGTGTAATATTTGAAATTGCTTCAATTGGCACAGATACATAGTTACAAATAATAAAAGGTAGTGTGATTGGTTATAATTCCAAGTACATTTTATGTCTATGTTTACTAAATGGCTACTGAGTTTATCAATTAATATCAAGTTCAAACATAGCTGTATTCTATTAACATCATGTAATACTAACACATAACTATATGAGGATATGTGCAGACTAATAAGTCTGCACATAAATTGGCTAAAATTAAGTTTTAGAAATATCTAGAACCTAATTTTAGCTGTAAGAAACAATAACTTTATTTTTGTTTTATACCATGGATTTATAAACTATTGGCTATTGCCCGTGACTTCGTACCCGTGGAATTCCTACTTATTTGACACTTATCATCACATTTTGGACAATTCACACAATATCTTTATAAATTGTAGCCTATGTGTTATTCTGATATACATTATGGTAAAGTTTTATTAAAATCCATTCAGTAGTTTTTGCATGTAAGAGAAGAATATATTTAATATTAGTAGGATTATGCTAGATATCCTCTTTACATGACATTAATGTTCATAAAGCAATATTCTTGCCATTCAGATTACATTTTACAGGCAGGGCAACAGAATAACAGACAATAATGTCCATATTTTAAGCAAGAACCTATCTTGTTGGAGCAGATTATATATTTTTTAAATTTATGTTTCTTGATTCAGTTCTTTGGAACACTTTACATCTAGAACCAATTAGCATCAAAGATTCTTAGAGGATCCAGGTCAACACTAACTGTACATTGGGAGAAGATTTCTCCTATTGTTATGACTCTGGTTTCTCCAATATGAGTGCAAATGTTTATATGGGTGGAATACTTACGAACAATCATTTTGCCTAATCAAATCACATATTTGAAGAATGGTCGGCCAATCAGGATCTAGACGTAGATTACTTGTCGCTTTATCTAAAACATATTATTTCACCATTAAATGGAGGTAATTATCGTGAATATTACCAACATCTCTTTGGCAATAAAATCATGAATCATACCTAGTGATAAACCGTTATAAGATATATACGCGAAAAGATTATTAATAAATACAAATGCAAATCAGAAAAAGTATCTTGTACATTTACAAGAAATTATTTTTGTATTGGATGTTAGTTCACTATCCTGATAATAAAACGGTCTATTCACTCACCTAATAACTTATCAAAATTATTAGCTCGAAACATTTTCACTTGCTAAAATATGCAATAATTAACTTTTGTTTTAGAAAATCAACAATAATTGATTCGGTGGTCAGAAAAATGACAGAACACTTTTGTTATTTTTTCTTATTTATTTGTGTGTTGGCAGTACCGTACGTCATCGATGATTATTTTTGACGTTTTGATTTCCTCTTATTGTTTGATTTGGCCGTGGATACTAACCTTTTAGCCAACTATATCCGTTCGTCAATGTGGAAATCATTAATTAAATATTATTAAACTTATTGTAATCTGTTGTAATTTCTAGTAGTTACTTATTTGACAACCGTCTGTCTACAGGTATTGCCAAAAGACTAGATTAGTATTTAGTTTTAATGTAGCGTCATCTATCGTCTAATAGCCAAACTAGATTTTCATATGAACAGCAAAATTAAATCGGTTTCTTTAATAAAATTGTTTAAGCCTATTTTAAATCAGTTACTGATATGTTTCAATGTTTGGCATTCTAGTAAGAACGAAGCCCGCGGTGTGCGAGTGCACCTTACTCGGTCCTGGCTATTTTAAGTTGTAGTCCTTTCAATGCGTTAGGGACGAATGATGAGAGTGAATTTCTACGATGTACGTTCACACCGCTACACAACACCAACACGTCTGGTGTAGGACTAAATTCAGATTATATTTTATTTTAAACACCAAAAAAATAAATTGAATTTTTTTCATGACTTATTCCAATAAGCTCCAGCCAAACCTTTCTAGCAAAGCTCAATTGGTGTAAATCTGTGTAGAACTTTCATAGGAGAATCAAGAGCAGCAGGTCTGTGACTCGATCCAGTAGATAAGGTAAAATGAGGGAGTCATGAATCAAGGTTTAAACTGAAAATGCATATTAACATTAATCACTATTTTATTTCCTTGCATACAAATCTTTTGTAGAATGGTAGAGTGTGGGTGTGATTACGCAAAATGTTTATAATTGACACAAGAATAAACAAATAATCGGCGTTCGTCACTCACCTTGAGATAAATTAAATAATATCATATCCGAGTCATCTGGAAGTCTTATCATACTCGTAAAACTGACGCACCTCGTAACACCAATCGTAGCGTTATCTTTCTTTGCACTGACTTTCATTTCAACGCTAAATGTGATTTAAGTAGCTTGTAAATGTAAACATAGTAAACACATTATGTACTTAAGAATAAATAACTATCCCGTACGTAATTCGTGACCTAACAAGTGTTAAAAAATGAGTGTATTGAGTGTCAGTGCAAGACAATATATTAAAGAACAAATCGCAACAAATGAAAAGTTACTTACGAAGTTTGATACTGAATTAAAAAAGTGTAACAATCAACTAAATTCACTGAAATTAATGGTGTCATCGCTACAGCTGAAGTTAACAGCAATGCAAAGTATATACAAAGATACAATGGAACTTAGAAAAATAATTGTTATTTTACATCCAAACTTGAAGAAACCATCACTGTTAGCTGCTGATTAAGTAAATAATGTATTTCTAATGTAAAAAAAAAACAAACAAAGATATTAATTACGTGTAACGTTGTCTTTTAGTAATTTCTTCTGATAGTGAATGCTTAATCGATTCGCTGAACATAGAGGAGTTTTTACCAAAGCAGTTTCATTAAATTTGGAATAATCTATTACGAAGCCGTTTTTATCTTCATGGTAATCGATCATATCTATAAAACGATGACCCCATAGAACTTCCTGTGCAGTATAACTCGATTTTACTTGGACTGGTTGGCCAGTTGACTCTATAGTTCCTTCAAAAATGACGAGTATTTCCAGATTTGCTTTCAAAACATCATAAGCTGATATTGTATAAAAAGGACTCTCTTCTGTTATTGTGTGTACGACTGAAATTGGGAATATAAATGGGATGTTTTCACTGCTATCAATATTTAGACTCAGTTTTATTTGTTGATCTAAAACATCCAAGTTATTTTTCCTTATCAAGTAAGCATCAACGCTTACAGCAATTATTCGGGATTTTCTAGTATTACCAATCCTGAATGTAAGGCACAAATCACGATCTCTTTGGTTAATAATCGCGTTTTTGGAAAATAGAAGAGTATGTGCACGATTTTTTGGTCTCGTCAATTTTGCAAATAGGATGCCAACAATAAAGGATTGAGTTATAGTTCCTGTGATGCTTTCTAAGCACATTGTTATAATTGCTGATGGGCATTCCAATGTGATTGATCTGCCACCATATCCAATAGTGGTATGAACTTCAATACTAAACAGGAATACTGATGTGAAATCATTAATTTGGTTTACGCAAGGAACCCAATTTGATGAATTGACTGCATGCGGTAAATGTTTACTTTCAAAGTCACCATGTAGGTAGAAAATAAGCCAAAACACGCATGAGTATACCAACCATATAAAAATGTTAGTAAAAATACAGAAAAATAACGTCCAACGCCACTGGGAGTTTATAAAAACTTTAATGAAATCTGGAAAAATTCGGAACTTTGAATTTTTCCATTTTTCCAAATTAAATTGACCTGACTTAAAAACCACTCGTCCCTTCACTCTTTTTCCCGATATTCTTCTTTGGCTGTATCTGGAAGAAAAATGTAGCAGTATTATTTATTTTAGAGTTAATTAATTATTTTAATTTAGATACTATGTAACAACCACTTTTATAAAACCTATTTGCCAAAGTTCACTGAAAATAATGAAGAGATGTTGATTTTTTGAATAAATTATTAAACGATTCTTTGTAATAAAAATATAGTTATTTTATTTTTTAAGACATAATATATTTTAGATTATATATTAGATTAAACAAGATTTTAATATTTCTGTTATATAAAACAGTAGGCATTTCTATTGCCTTGACGGAGTATTGTAAAAGTCAATTATGGGAAGAAACTGCACAAATATTATGCCAGTTTCTAGACCAGACCAGGCTTGTTATCATGCGAGAATAGGAGCAGGCTGTGCAATCATTTTATAATATAGAATAGTTGGCAAAAAGGCAAGGAAAAGTACTACACTGGTACTTACCTACATATTCTACTATTTCCATTTATATTAGATACTTGTCCATTTTCTATATCGATGTAATTATGTTTTTGAGATTCACTTAAAATAAAATTATCTTTTTTCTCCTTAGCCATTTTTCTGCGTCATTTACAGAAAACAATATATTTTATCGTTTATTACGACTTGACACATAGATCTCAGTCTCAACACTTACTAACATTACGATCCTTCCGCATATGTTATACTTTTGCTTATATTTGAATAAAAGATAAAACTTTAGATATTATGAGATTTGTTTGTAAGACCACCGCGATAGACATGCGCATATAATAATATGACGAATTCTTATTAAAAAGTACTAAAACTTTTTGTTATCTTCTTATAATGTACATTCCTTTTTAAATCATCTCATCTAAGTATTTTGTTTTAATTCACACTAAGGTGAAAAGGGTGCTCATATACCCCAACCACATAGTCGGATTAGCAAGCTGAAATGGTAACGAGCAGATCATATCGTTCGCTGGAAATAAAGGTTTCCTTAGCTACAAACCTGGGGGCCAAGTCTGCTAATGAATTGTGTCACAATGGCCGTTCAATGACACTATTATAACCACAAAAAATTAACAGTAGACTACCAAACTTGATAAAATTCGCCACTAAGCAATCAGTTAGTAATTGCATTTGTTAATTGCATAATAGCGAATTTTATCAAGTTCGGTAGTCTATTGTTAATTTTTTGTCACAAATCAAAATCAAAAATCATTTATTCAAGTAGGCATATTCTCTTTTTGCCAAAAAATAATAAGCTCCTATAATATCAAATTTTTTTGAAAATGATACCATTAAATTGAACTTTCACTGAACTTTCACTGAATATTGAATAGCAGACTTGAGCCCCTGACAATGAATCGTCCTCTACCAAGTGGCGCGACAATTACGATCTCAAGGAGTAGTAGCATAAAAATTCCATAAGACCGAACTTTCTGTGGTTCTGTGGGGAAAGCTCGTGTCCAATAGTTGGCAGAAATAGGCTGATGTATTGATATACACAAAAATAAAGCTTGCCAGCAATCTCTACGCTCTGTCTCTACATACATTTTTCAACTCTCATTACTTATGCACGAGTCTCATTTTCACTCACTGTTAATTATATGTTTAACACATTTGCAATTTGTACTAGACTTAAAAGTAATTACTGAAAAGTCGTAAAGATGTAGTGACTAAGGTGGAGAAAAGTATGCTTAGGTGGTTTGGTCATGTGGAGAGGATGGATGAGAGACGATTAACGAAAGGCATATACACGGCGGAGGTAAGCGGAAATGCTGGGAGATGAAGCCCAAGAAAAATATACTCCGATGTCATCGCCGGGATAAACCAAAAGGGGCAAGTGCGTAGCACTAACAACCGTCGGGCATGTATGACCAGATGTATGAGTGTGGATGAAGCCAAGGAAGTATGTTTGGATCGTAGCAGATAGCGCTCTATAGTCTCTGCCTACCCCCATGGGAAAAAGGCGTGATGTTATGATGATGATGAAAAGTCGTCATATCGTATTCGTTTGAACAGCAGTGACTACTCGTTGCACTGATCCCAATAAGGCCAAAAAAGTGATGAGTTAAACAAGAGCCACCTTCTTCAGCACATGTTCGTCAGTTTTGTCGAGTTTCTACCAAAATATAAAAAATATGATAAGCTCTTAGATACAGAACGCCTGATAAAATACTGTACTATATAATTTGTTTTGGTGTGTATAAAGATAAAGAGCGTCTTAGGTAATGGAACAATATGATTGTTTTTTGTTACTTATACTATACTTTACTTTTGATTATTTTTTCTGTCTAATAAATTACTTAAATGTCTATTTAATTCATTAGTATTGAAAATGCATTGAAACAAAACGGAAAAATAACTGCCCAGTATTTTAAAACAGACACTAAGTAAATTTTTCCGTATTGCAATTAATTTGATTCTTTCTTTTATTAACATAAACATACTTCTGAAAAATAATATGTATGTTTATAAAATCTATAAAATTTATAGCTGCTTAATCTATAACTGGATAACAATCAGTTATAATTTGATGATACATCATATTCGTTATCAAACACCCGTCCGCAAAAAGGTTCAACTACATGAATACGTTAACCACTGTGTATAAGCGACAACGTTACCTGATTGATCATACATGCACATAGCGAGAGGTCAATGTCATCAGTGGACAGAGGTGTGACGGGATGTTTTAATGTTTTCCTCTTTGGAAGTAGTTTGCACACGTTTTTACACCCCACAATTGCAGGATTGTCTAATCATTGGCAGTTCCCTGCCATTCTAGAGGTTAGTTGTATGTTACCGGGTATGACTGTATTAAATGCTGTATATACCATGTAATATTGCCAGATTCAGTGTATTAGATTTATTAGATTTGTAAGTATTCTACTTAGGTATATCACTTAAAATTATATGTAGTTGGCATTGAAAGTTAACACACACATGAATAGATCATTTGTTATTAAAATATATCATGATTCTTTCGTATTGGCCGTGAAAGTGTGTTTAAATTGTTTTTCGTTTGATCGGTATTTTTTGTACATAATGTAAGTGTAAAACACGTCTTTCCTGCCACAGGAAGTTATTTGGTTGATTTTTTTACACCACGCCGACAAAGTATGTATCTCTATATGTATGTCTCTATATAATATGTACCTATATAATAGTATGTTCTCTCCATTATCTCCATCGTTGACAAAATTCTGAATATTTTAAGGAAGATTTTTTTTCATCATCATACCGTCAGGCTATTTGTCCATGGGGTGGGCAGTTATACTCATACATTCGTAATATTTTTTCAGTAAGTTTAAAATAATCATAATGTCTAGTGCTGGCAACACCATCGAGGCGGAAAGAGCAGTGGCCATGACAGACGAAAGAGCATCGCGACATGCGGGGACGTAATTCGATAATCGACATGCTCTTGAACGTACTGACTGCCAGTCGATTTGTCATGTCAACTGACTGTACCCGAGGATGTTATGTCATCGAGATCATAGCCAACCATATAATAGTAATAATCCTATCTCTATCTCATTTTCTAGCCCCATAACGTCCCAGTGCTAGGCACAAGTATCCTCCACTTTGGGAGGGATTATAGTCTACTGCGCCGCACCTACGTGTTGGCGTAGGGTTTATTTTCTAGTTTTCTCGCCCTCACAAAGAAAGTTAACTGTATACAATATCCGTCAGCTGGCTAATACAGCTTCCTTTGAAGGAAATGATGGTGGTGACACTTTTATTCTTAAACCGTCACTACACGGATGAACTATTTCCAAACGAAATAATTCCTTTAGTAAGTCGTAATTTATGTAATACATATAAATATGAACAACTCGTAATTTAACTGTCTTCCTTTTCCAGCTGACCATTGGGCTCGGGCTTCCTACATTTCGAAATAGTATTTTTTCTTATAATTAGCCAAGTCAAGTATAATTCTAGACTTGAATTGGCTCTTAAAGCACAATTTGAGTTGTAACTAATTATTTAGGTTTGATGATTTCAACATCTCATTGATTGGGATACACTACTTATCTTCTAAGTTAAAATGTGAACTCTAGTAAAGTCCTGGTATCTATTATAAATCCAAGTAAAACCCATATTTTAATCTTAGTACTCGATGTGTACGGATACTCAAAAATATGTGGACTTAGGTATTTGTCATTGTGGACAATTCTGGTGCGTTAAAAACTGAATTAAAATGAAAACAACTATGGTGTATTTTGATTCACTGGCATATAATTCGTTGTACATATTTTTTAATTAAAATCGTTAGTCTTACCCAGTTTTATAATATGAAAGTTCAACTAAAATTGCCGAACTAAGTTATTGACACAATAAATTTTCATTTTTGTTAAGTTTTGTTTTGTACGTAGACGTACCATTGATAACCAAACAAAGACTAAAGGTGAACGCTGTTGCCTTGGTGGCCAATATCTATGTTTCTTTGTTTGCCAATCTGTATTTTGCTCCGACACAATGACAAGACGACAGCACTTGAGATTGTCGAGGAAGTCTTATTTCATTCATTCAATTGGCTTGATTCTGGTATATTTTACATAAATAGCCCTTTTCTTTTACAAATATAAATTGATTGTTCTTTATATCGTGCTAAAAGTTACCAATTCCATACTAAAAATCTCTAAGGTACTACTAAAAGTTTAGTGTTGTAGTGTAAATCTATTACTTATTTTATAATATTTTAAAAGCTGAAGAGTTTGTTTGTAAACGCGCTAATCTCAGGAACCTCTGCTCAGATTTGAAAAATTCTTTTAGTTTTGGATAGTCCATTTAGCGAGGAAGGCTATAGGCTATATAACATCACGCTGCGACTAATAGGAGATAAGCAGTAGTGAAAAATGTTACAAAAACGCGGAACATTTTCTACATTCTACGCGTATGAAGTCGCGGGCAACAGCTAGTGCAGCATAAACCAAATGTGTGTTGGTGATCGTTGGCAGGACCATACAACATTATTTTTCTCAATTAACTTAGTAGTATGGGTGAGCTACAATAAGCAAAAAATTAATAAACCTTTACGGTCTTATTCATATTGGGTAATAATCACCTATCGGAGGTTTAAACGGAGATTTTATCGGAGAGATGATAAACGTTTTAGCGTAGAAAGTCTATTATGAATAACATGTTTTGACAATTTTTGCGAAGCTATTTTAGCGAACTTTTAAACCTCCGATAAGTCATTATGAATAAGACCATTAAGATTAACAAGAGGAGCATTTAATTTAGCAAATTTTTAGTGGCTGTTTTCATTTGTGTTGGACTAACAAGATAGAAAATATAAACTTTTAGACGCGTCATTGAATAAAAATAGAAAATTAACTTTCTATTGCTGATTTCATAGCCAAGAAATTAGCGGTAAAAAAACAAAAGCAGTTTCCTCAGACTCTTTTGATTCTAAGCCTGAATTGCATACACGTAACAAAAAACCGAAATTTATTTAACGAGAAAAACCAGGCAGTTGCATCCAAAGCTTAGATTGTTATACCAGAAACAATTAGTTCTTATTTATTTCACAATTTATTGTAGCATTGTTTCTTAACTAATAAATTGTAACTGATGTCTAATGATCTCCAAAGCTGGTCATAATTAAGTGCAAACAAAAGAAAACGACTACGATTTATTAGTTTTTATGTGAGTGATTGACAGATAGACAGACACTATAGATGAGGCATGAACTAACTATAATTTTTTGAGGTTTTTTCGCAGTAGATATACTTCGCCTTTGCTTTAAAATATATGCGTTTTCTTTATTTTATATTAAATTTATTGTTTTTTTTTTGTTTTTTATTATTATTTATTTATTTGTGAACAATATTTATTACATTAGCTGCTGCCCGCAACTTCGTACGCGTGGAATTTAGAAAAAGTCATCCTTCTTAACCACTCTATCATTTAAAAAAAAAACCGCATCAAAATCAGTTGCGTAATTTAGAAGCTATAAGCTTATTCAGGGACATACGAGTACATACAATATTGCATGAGCGGAATTGCCATTAAAGTTTTATATATGAAAGTGGATGGATGTAAGGCCAGAGGCAGACCAAGGAAAAGATGGATGGACTGTGTGAAAGAGGATATGAAGAAGATGGATCTAAATTCACAGATTACGTGTGACGGAGGAGTATAGAGAAAGAGGACATGTTGCGCCGACCCCAAATGATTGGGAGAAGGGCAGAGAATGTCGAGAATGATGATGAGGGACATACATACAATAATAACGACTTTGTTTTATAATAAGTAAAGATGATTTGACTTTGACAGGTTGGATTTAGGAGGTTATAGTTACTGCGAAACTTAATCGTTACAAAATGTCTCAAGTTGGCGTCGATGTAAACATAGCAGAACAGGTTCAGATACAAAATATAATTTTAATATAATATTAATCAAACAGAAACCAGTTTAATAAAATAACAAAAAAGCCGGGTACACTGTATGAGATTTTTTTATGTACACAGTTTAAAAACAATTGTTTCCAAACGCGGTTAAATAATCGCAGTTCACCAATTGGTGTAGGTACGACGAGGTGGCACTTTGGCCAGTTCACGGTGTTCTAGCGAACAGAGCGCACACGCAGATAATACGCGACAACCCTAACATAAACCCGCCCCTAACACAATCAATGTTGCCAATGTTGTGTTATTGTGGAAGTTTAGTGTATTGATTTATTTAAAAAAATGCACAGATTTAACTATAATGGTAAGTAATCGATTATAGCAATTTCTTGACAGCACTAATCTCAAGACTGGCAGAATTGCGAGAAACATGTAAACGAATGAACAATTTGATCAAAATATTTTGCGCATTAACTTTAAATTTCATAGCCATCCTCGTTGTTTTTTCTATAAACTGTTACAAAACCAGCTACTATCAAACGTATAGATTTGAATCTACTATAGTTAATGAGTAAAAACAATGAATGAACTACGCGATGCTATTGTATAAGAATGTACCGTACCGTATCTACATCTATTTGTCACGAAAATATTTTTATTTTCACGGTTATTTATGCCTGAACACACCTATGTAGGTACTTTGCAAACAGGTCTATTATTTTTGTACTATTTTATATTCCTTAATCTCGTATCTATTTTGAAAATAACCAATCAATTATCTTTCAAATCTTAAAATTTTTGGAATAATTTCATAATATAATGTTTTCATCGGTTGAAAATATTATCGATTCTACATTAGGCAAGTAAGCAAAATAAAAATATTTGAACTTTAGAATTGCGAAACGTTATCCACCAGGATAAATCTAATAATTACTCACGTTCAAGGTAACGTTATTTTTTTAAACCAACAATATCAGGTTTTATATTAAACGTTATGAGCGCACCTCATTTGAATTTCAAATACCAGACAACGTGCAATCATAGTGTTGTTTCTTTTATCAGCTTATATTAACGAATACGTCTGACTTAACCTTTGTAAAAAACAAAACAAAAGCCAAGTCTAGTTTATAACTATTGTCCATATTTTAGGCACTATGTATCTATGTTAATGTGGACAAGCTAATATTTACTTAGGAATCGAGGACATTATGAAGCCACAGGCTTTCGGGGCCTTTTGCCCTTATAATATTTATAAATGAAATAGATATCTAGGTACCAACTTTTCTTAATATTTTTGGTTGCCACAGTGCCTGGAAATAGTCATCTTATTATTGGAGATTTGCTTTTATATGTAAGTAGAATCTGCGTGGTGTCCGTATATTCGTGTGATGACGTATTAAGAACACAAGTGTCACCACCCCATCTCCTCCCAAGGGTGATGTAAAAGTCAGCTAAGGGATATTGCACATAGATAACATCCTCTGTGAGAGACGGAAAACTCAAAAATAAACCCTGTGCCAACACGCCTGGTCAGCGCGGCACAGTAGACCATAATCGAGAACGCAGAGCAATGGCGGTAAGGTGTAACATGTTGGCCCGTAGGTTTGCTCGCTGTAGTAAGGATGTTAAAATTTCGTTATTTAAAGCTTACTGTCAGGTATTCTACACGAGCAGCCTATGGGTTAACTATACTCTGAGGGTTTTGAATATTTTGCGTGTACAATATAATAATGGCTTTAGGATGCTATTAGGGCTGCCACGTTTTTGTAGTGTTTCGGGCATGTTTGCTGAAGCCAGAGTTGACGGATTCCACGCCATCGTTCGCAAAAGAGCTGCCTCGCTCTTAATGCGAATAAGGAACAGCTCTAATAGCATCCTCGAAGTCATAGCTGATAAGTATGACTCCAGAATTATGAAGAGTTTCATGCGTGTGTTGGTCGGGTGAGGCACTTGCACTTGGTGAGCAACTTGTGATACTACAACTTGTATTGATTCATCCGGCTCGCATAGTTTATTTTGATTTTATTTATATTTTGTTGTTCTTAGTTTTTAAGTTATTTATATATATATGGACTGTGTCTGAAAATAAATAATAATAATAATTATTATTATAATCCCTCCCAAAGTGGAGGAGGCCTATGCCCAACAGTGGTAAGTAAATGGGCTGGCGAAGGAGAAGAAGAATCTGCTCTGTTCATATGTTCACAACCATTAATCGTATACTCGTGGAAGTCTGACAGTCATTTAGAATTTGTCTAAACTGTAATGTGTATCGTGTATAATTAGTGACATGTATCTGGAGCGTGGCGTGTAGGTGAAGTGTCAAACGCACGCGCCGAGTCTAATCTGCAAGATTGATTCATACATTTGTGGGATGAAATACAAGTAGCTGATCGTACTTTGCAATGGCAGTTACTAAAGATAATCGAATAACTTATCCCAAATAGGAGAAGGAAGGAGCTATAAGGCTATAGCCGTTATATCACAACCTTTTCGTAATTTTTAAATTTTTTGGATTTGTATAAATCTAGTAAAATGTTACGAGCAAGCAAAATCAGTCAGATTAAGTTAATAATTTACTCTCATGTCAGATAAAATAAATCCACTTCGTCAGAATTATTAGAAATCAATTTTAGTTTGCATAACATCGGGATGGATACAAAACTAAAGTATACGCGATAAAATCTGAAAAAGTTTTATTTGAAACAATTTAAATTCTAATTATAAATGTGTTGCATTATTTAAGAATGTTTTCAAACGTTACTTTGTGATATTTCATGTCCATGCTACAGTAAACTGCAGACCGCTTTAATCAAATCAAAGATTGGCCAACTCATGATAGCAGCATGACAATTACTTTAATAGACTTCTCTGTCCCAATACTGACTTCCTGGCCACAGAACTACTTACGTCATTTGTTTTAACGCTCAAATTTTTCAATACTATATTGACAATTGGCATATCTGTTAAAATTACCTATAGGTATTTTGTTAAAAGTTAATTTTTTCCGTTAAATGTCAAAGATTTGCTTTGTTATCAAACACAACACTAAAAATTGTCTTTATTTGTGCAAGAATAACCAGAAAACTCCTAGAAAAAAAGTTGCAACCTTGAGCAACAAATAGAACAATTTACGTTTAGGAACTCATCATATATTGTTGATATATTCGCTGTTGCTGTCGACTTTGTCCGCCTGGAATTTCAAATCACTACATTTAGATATAATATATAGCTTAAACACTCTCGAAGACAGTGACTTCCGAATAGCGAAAAAATTTTTAGAATCGGCATATTACTTGCGAAGATTACCCCTTACATACATAATACAAACTTCACCTCTTTATATATAGTATAGACTAGCCCTTTACATCATAAATTTTGACTAAATGTCTTAGAAATTATCACGACTATAATCTTCTTTAGTCCAGCTCTTCTTGGGAGTTGTGAGCTCAATAAAAAATAAAAACAGTCACGTCAGTTTTATTGTGGTCCATTGGTGGATATAGGCCTCTCCCAAAACACCTCTCGCGCCACAATACACAGTCTTCCGCTTTCCGCATCCAGTCCCACACTACGACCTTCTGATGGAGGTCGTCGGTCCACCTGGCATAGGGGCGTCCTACCCTACGCTTGCCGAGTCGCAGTTTCCACACTAGAGCTCGTCTGCTCCATCGGCCATCGGTTCTGCGGCATTGCCACTTCTGCGAGCTATGTCGATCACCTTGGTGCTTTGACAGAAATCTAAAAAATAATGTATTCATTTATTTATTTGCCACGAAACAAACAGTCACTATACAGTTAATATAATACGCAAATAATCAGGTTTCTTGGGTTATTAAATTGTCTAAAATTTATTAATATTCTTCTCAACTATATTTTAAAATTTAAAATTCATTGACCTACAGAAAATGTCACTTAGAACAGTAAATTATTTAAATTTGGAACATATTTCAATAATATTATGTAAAAAAATATTGTGACCGACTATAATGGCAAGTTTTAAAAATGATTCGTACATGTTACCTTTTATGCAATACAATATACCTATAATGCAGATCTAGACAACTAAAACAACGAAAGATAATGACGCTATTACAGCTACACAAATATTGAAACAATTACTGTAAGAGACTTAAATATAATTTAGTTTAAAAAAAAAAGTGCAATCAGCGATTTTATATGCCTTTGAAATTTGAGGGTTTTCCTCAATTTCTGAGAAGATAACCTTCAGATTCTGACCTAGTGCCAATGGCACCACCAGCTTTCAAATAAAAAAAGGATCATTAAAATCGCTTCGCTCAGTTAAAAGTTATGAGGTAACATACATAAAAAAAAAACATGGAGACGAATTGAGAACCCCCTCCTTGTTTGACGTCGCTTAAAATACTCCGTATGCCAATTGGTTTGTCATTTTTTAGTCTGGTGTCAAAAAAAATTATTGCCCTCAGAGTTTTAATCAAACAGGAGTTACTACTGACTTACTTTATACAACACGCTGATTATCAAATATAAGTCGGTGGGTGCCGAGGTAACGCACACAAACACTGTAATGTAATTTCATTGCAGTATGAGCATTGCTTATCCGTGTAGTGACGGATTAACACGTTCCCAGCGGCACTTATTTAACTGTACTTTCCATTATTGCGTTACGAGTCGCTTGAAACCTCGTCCTAAATCAGACGTTGGAGCGGCACGCGGCTTGGTAAACCCCACCGCCCACTGGAGACAAAAATCCTTTTTTTGGCACCAAATAAAGCTAATTGTACGGTTTTTGTCGCGATTATTATTATCAATGAGTTGATCAACCTAAATCTGCTGCTGCCTGTGGGCAGATTATTTAGTTTACATTCTATACGTAAAATAAAATGTGGGATCGTATGTAACCCATACCGCACTGAAAAAGGGTAGTTTTTTCATTCTGTATAGTGAAGGGAAAAGTAAACAATTTTATTTAATTATACTTATCGATGCTTTTTATTTAAACAGGATAAACAATAATATTTTTTGCAACCGATACATTCTGTGAGAATTTTCTTTGATTTTTTGTCGGCCTCACGACTTGATAAGAAGGTGCGGAGTAACTTATTTATTATATTCCTACATCATTATTTCATTTAGACTGTGTAAAATTTTGTAAATGTTGATTGGAAACTTAACTGTTTTTCAAATATCGGTAATTTTGAATTAGATTCCTCTTCATCATCATTAATATTATCAATTATTATTTTTCGGCAACGTTTCGACATTTTATTATAGCGTCGCGGGCGCAGCTTCTAACGTTTTGCACAACACTAACCGCGTGAAGCTAGCGTAGGGTGCGGTACGAGGTGCGCGAGGGTACGAGGTGTTTGGATCCTCGTTCCGCACTGTATTAAACTTTTATTTATTCAGTGCGCCGCGAGGCCTAAAACATCCGGCATTAAGGTAGGTATACTAAAATACTCAGAATCAATAGCACATCTCAGATATATAGTTGTCTCTTTCCTAAACTGAACCAGACGGAAGTTACGCCTCTCGCACGACAGGGAAATTTAAGGTTTTTCTTACCGCTGTAAAGACACGGACGAGATCTTTCAAGCCTCGTTTCGCACTCATCGTATTAAGAATGCGAGTGTCACAACCTCTTGTCTATCCAGACCCAGCTGAGGGATGTTATACACAGATATCATCTTCTGTGAGAGAAAGAAAGAAAGAAGAAAGAAAAAATATATTTTTCCAACAGCGTTTACAATATATAATACACAAGAAAATAAATAAATAAAACAAACTATTAAGTTTGTTTCCATTCACCCATTCGTAATTTTAATAAATTACGAATGGGTACGAAATTTTATAGACCAGGGCCCCAAGTCCTACCGGACTTGTGACACAATTCATTTACCAATGAATTGTGTCACAATGGTAGCTCAATGGCACATTATAACCTCAAAAAATTAACAATAGACTCCCAAACTTGATAAAATTTGCCACTCAGCAATCAGTTATTGCATTTTTTGATTGCATAGTGGCGAATTTTGACAAGTTTGGTGATCTATTGTTAATTTTTTGTTACAAATGATACCATTCAGTTGAACTTTCACTGAACTTTCACTGAACTTTCACTGAACTTTCACTGAAATTTCACTGAACTTTCACTGAACTTTCACTGAACTTTCACTGAACATTGAATAGCGGACTTGACCACCTGCTTGCTGGAAAAAATGGAACGCTACTCAGCTATTGTTGTGAGATGGAATCGTGACCATCACACAACACTGATTTTCAGTAACGTCTAGATCTTACTCTGTCATCTGTTGGACCATCGTCGGACGACAACAGAAACAGAACGGAAAACTCGAAAATAAACCCTGTGCTAACATGCCTGGTCAGCGCGGCACAGTCGTCTCAGTAGACTACAATCTCTCCCAAAGTGGAGGACACGCAATAGCGCGACGTTAATTGGCTGCGGAAAGATGAGCATTGTTTGACCCGTTGCTGTTTCAGCAAGCAATGACTACTCGTGTAGCATTGGAGGTTGCCTAAGAAGCCAACTCCTATTGGACTAATGCTTTAAATTGTTGCATAAATAGGTACACCCAAATTAATCAAACCGTAATATAATATTGGTCATCATAATGTTCATAACAATGTTTTCTTTTGTAATAGCTGTCATAATTTCCTGTTATTATATAAAAGATCATACACATATTATGAGTGTAACCATAGCATAGCATTTAGATAATGTAGATAATTAAGCGCACAATCGTGGTCAATTCTGTTGCGCTAAAAACTAAACTCAACTAAAATATTTTTAAGCCATTCCACTAGAAAACATTATTAAACTAATATAATAATATACTCATACTATACTAATCAACAGTTAGCTGCGTCATAAAATTTTTCAAATCACTTTCGCCAACATCAAATAGGTACATAATTATAATATAACCATTTTTTACGAATTTAGACTAAGGTTACTGAGAACTCTCCTAAACGTCTATTTAAAACAAACGGAAAAAGTATTTTTGTTAAAATCAGATTCATATTTATTGCACTTTTCTAAACAGGAAAATTTAGCTAATACTAGTGAATGTTGTAACTAGACACTATCCATATTTATGTTTTAGTTTAGTTTGGTTAAGTTGTGCCGAGAGGATTGCCGCTAATGTATGCCAATTCTACCGTTTATCGTTGTGTGAAATGTCCAGTTTAATTCAAGCTATTCTGTTTAATGTAGGCACATTATTGATATTAATGTAGTTATGCATATTTATCGGCACGATTCATATCTGCCATGATTATCGGCACGACTAATAATAACATCTGTCATGATTGCACAAATTCATTTCGGTGCAGTAATTCTTATCCAAACAGCTAGAGGGCTTTATAATTGGTGGAACAAGACTGTAGGCATTGATTTTATTTCTATAGTTATTGCCCAGATTCTTGGATTTTATCATGATGATTTTCTTTTTTGAAAATCATACCAAATTCGTGTGACAGAGGTTGCAACTTCATCTTAAGACAACCGTAAAAAACGGGATTTTTGGTTGGTCATATTTCTTTTAGTAGAGTACGGAGTCCATATTTTTGTATTGAGCATTTTTTGCTATCGTGCCGTCTTAGCTAAAAAATGTTAAATTAAGTTCTTTACCCATCATATACCTACGCATTTGGTCTAACAGTAAAACTTTAACGAAGTACATATTAAGTACAAATTCTAGATAAATAAATAAACATTCACATCCATCCATCCGTCAGCCTCTCTCCGTCCACTGTTGGGCATAGGCCTCCCCCATAGAACGCCACAACGCGCGGTCCTGTGCTGCTTGTATCCAATCTCCCCTTGACGATGTAGTCGCTACACCTTGTCGGGGGCCGCCCAACGCTGCGTCTCGTCCGGTACGTGGTCGCCACTCTAGGACTTTTCTTTCCCAATGATCATCAGTCCTACGAGCGATGTGGCCTGCCCATTGCCACTTCAGCGTGCTAACCTTTCGGGCTATGTCGGACATGCCCGTTCTCGATCTCCGCGTTTCAGATTTTATCGTGTAGGGGAATACCGAACATTCACATACAAAGTAAAAATTCTTGTTTCACACAGAAATATAATTACAAGAATTGTTTTACTCAGAAGGTCACATAATCACAAATTACAAACAATAATATTTGAAAACAAGTTTGTACATTTTTTTATCACGATCTCACGATTTTGGCTAATAAACCAATTGGGCAAATTTCGTACCCTTTGCCACAAACCACAATCTATTTATTCTCTATTTTTGATGTATTAATCTATGTAACGGAATCTTTGAAAGTGATTTTCACCCACTTGTAGTAGTCAGATTGATCTGAAATTTTGTACACATATTTATTTTATTTTATTTTGGACCGAAGGCAATGCAATAATTAAAAAAAAACTTTGGATTATCATGGGTGTTTTTTAGTTTTTGAATTAAACAAATTATTGAAACTTATGTTATGTCTAGGTTTTTTTGCTAAATGCAATAAGTAGGTACTTACCTTCTCCTTCTCAGTCAGCCTATAACGTCCAACTGTTGGCGACGGGTCACTCCAATCCGGCAGGGTTTTTGGTCTACCTACTAGGTATTCAGTTTTTAATTCAAGGAAAAGTTCAATTTGATTCTCATTAGGATAACCTTAACCTTGTTATGTTCTTTCAATAATATATTATTATGACAGCAATGTTCTTTTTTAAATTTTCAATGTAACACGTAGATTACAAGGTTCCTGATGGGAACTATGCATAATGGTCTCATTTACATATAATAGCTTAACCAACGTAATGACAATATATTTAATGTCTATGACCAGAATATCTTAGATAACTTGTTTCACGGATAGACCACACACATTGGTATCTGTTCTACGTGCACAACTACCTATAATGAACTTAAAAAGTAACTGTCCATAGTCCGTATTCTTTTGTTTTATAATTTTACATTTTAAAATGTAAATAATAAGGAAAATAAAGAAAGAGTTTTAAAATAATCCTATTATACTTCTTGGAAGTGCATTTTTGCAAGCATTCGCATTAGACGGGCTTCGTGGTGGAGTGGTTTATGTAATGGACTGCCGATCACGAGGTCTCGGGTTCGATTCCCGCTCAGGACAATCATTTGTGTGATATCCATAAATGTCATACAAATGTTTGTACTGCGTCTGGGTGTTTACTATGTATTATAAGTATGTATTTACAAAAGAAAAGTAGTTTATGTATTATATCCGTATTCTGGTACCCATAACACAAGCACATAAGCTTAGCTTGGGACCAGAGGACGTTGTGTGAAATGTCCATGAATATTTATTTATTTATTATTAGTAGAATAATGCGAATGTTTGTAAGAATGCATATATGATGTAAAAAAATTGTGCTTTTACGCAAAAACTACTAAGTGCATTTCAATACAACGGTATAGTGTTATAGCTTGTAGATCAGAATAACACACAGGCTAAATCATATTAAACCGAGAAACCAGGCAGTCACTATAAACGCGAGCCACGATATACCTATTTATTATTATTTTACGATCATTTATTCATCATCATCATTATTATCATTATCATTCATCATTATTATTCTGGTACCCATAACACAAGCATATAAGCTTAACTTGGGATCAGTTGTGTGAAATGTCCGTGAATATTTATTTATATTTATTCATTTTATTTATTAATTAGTAGCGACCAGTTAATAAAATTGTCAAATTACTTTCCTGCAAATTAAAACTATAGGATTAAATTTATATTCGTTTTAACATGTGAACTTCGTTATTTTATTTAGTAGATAACAGATCGTACTTATATTTCAGACATAAAATAATACTTATATTTTGTTTGAATCATGCAATTAGTTACTTAAAATATTATCTTGCTATCGTTAAGCGTAAAATACATTAATTAAAGTTTGTTAAATTGCATTTACGTCCTTCTTTAGAATAGATTAAATTATTTGAACTGTGTTATCCTTTACACAGTATACAATTGAGGCTTAAACTTTGCACAAAGCATAATAAATAGCGTAATTTGTTTGAGAAAGATCACGGATGCAAGAAAATATACTTCCAAGATTGACTTGACTTATATTGGCTCGAAGCTCGTATATGCAATAGTTAAAATGAAGGTTTTGTCGAAAACAAAGGTTCTTGTAAGGGATCATGTCCATATAGAGACGGATTAAGAATACATGTGTTACCACCCCTCCCTGTCCTCGACAAAGTGCTGCAACAGCAATCTTAGGCTTATTTCTTCTTATTTATAAGCGGATAACATTATCTATATCTGCGAGAGAAAGAAATTTTAAAGTAACCCCTATAATAATACGCTTGGCCTTGGCCTTAGTAGACTAAAAGCACCATCCCCGAAGTGGAGAAGGTTCTTGTCTAATAGTGGGATGTTATTGAGCTGAGAAGAATGTGATAATAGAACGAGGAAAGCGACAGCTTAAGATGAAACACTACCTATCTATTCTATAAAAAACGATGGTGGTTCTTTAGGTGGTATAGACCATACGATATAAATGGCTTGTTTGTATAAACAATTTGTTTTCTGGATATATTACGATGTCAAGAGTATGACATAAATCGACATAATTATAGCTAAGCTAAGGCATCATTGACAGATCAATCGATTTATGAAGTTGTAAAACGATACTGAGGTCAACTGCAATTGATTATGAACTTAGAATATCTTACATATGCGTAAGCATTGGATAGGTTAGGTATCTGTTCGAAAATCCCAAGTCATGGTGTTAGTGTCGAAGTTCTCCGAATCGATTGATCTATTCTTTTGTTTGTGTTCTTATTTCATAGGTCTAAGACTATTCTCAGATCTAGGGATTAAAATAAAGAACTAAAATCATGCTTCGAAATCCTAAATATTATTTTTAAATTATTGCATTGTCATCGATCCTTTATAGTGCAAAATTTCAGATCAATCCGACGACTGCAAGAGGGAGAAAATCGCTTTCAAATATTCTGTTACCTAGTTAAGTGCAATACGTTGATAGATACGCATCAAGCTTAAGCTATTAATATCACCTATTTTTAAAGTGTGTTAAAAATAGGTGATAGTAATGGCTATGAGGTGTTGGCGGCTACTCCATTAAACTGCAAAGCACAGCTATTGCACGCTTAACAATTTATGAAAATAGAATAATCATTAGGTAAGGTTAGGTAAGGATATCGACATGACCTGGGGTTGGTTCAATCTCAATCTCAATATTTAAATTAATTTAGTATTCATTATTAGTAGGAAACTAATTTTATGAATGTACCTATACTCAATATTCATTCATCCATTTTCATAGTCCCCCACAGAACGTCACAAAGCGCGTTCCCACACCTCTTGTATCTAGTGGCATTTTGCGATTTTGAGGATATAATTCCCAGCATTATTTAATCTTCACAGGCTATTTATTAATAATGGTATATCCTATATAACAACCACATAAGTCAATAAGACATTAGGTAGATTCTATGGCCCACTTTATTAATTCTTGAATGGAGGCGGTAATTAAGGTCGACCTTCGTCATAGTAATGTGTACTCGGTGCACACTTGTGTTAATATTGTTTGATACAATTTTAATTAAAATATAGATACTGTTACCAATTCTACGTGCACAATTAAACTTAACATAACTAAAAAATTAAAATTGATAGCGTCAGTAACACGTTTCGGAAATGTTAATTGAACTTTCTTATTACATAAAGTGTGCATAATACAGTAAAGATTTTAATTAATATATAAACATGTAAAATGAAATGGCTATTCAATCGAAATACAGCGTAGGTAGTAATTTTATTTTTTTAGTTTAGTTTAGTTTAGTTTAGTTGTGCTTCTACAATTGGTACCATTGACTGACTAAAGGAACAATATACACGCTAATTGCTGAAAACTTTCGTGAATTTTCCTTTATTATAGATAGATCAGGTCTTTTTCTGGTACGTTTCCATCGAATTGTATTGCATGGTGGATAGTTCACCAGTCCATCCGAAGTTGCAAGAAATGACCTGTAAGAATGTGATCCACATTCTCTTCGCACTCGCAAAATACGCAATGCTGCTAACTAATATTGTTATGACCTTCATTCATTTAAATGCCTCTGAATGCAATCCTTCTTCTTTCTGAACAAGATCTCGTTTTCCGCAATATTACACATATAATACCAAAGTGGTGGGTGGATATCAAGACATCCTATAGTCGTCAACAAGGCGTTAAGTGTGTAAATACGGTAAACTATGAAGATCAACTACATCCTGATGAGAACAAGGACGCAATGTATCAAATAAAACGGAACGGAACACTTCGGTGATGCCAGTTTTCAGGAAAACGGCAAAATTACGTGATTATATTAAGTGAACTTACTCAATGATGTTTATTTTATTAGATTTATGTCCTCCTTTTAGGTAGCAGTTTATCGTAGTTTTTATTTGACCACAGATGGCAGTACTTTAGTTAAAATTGCTGATAACTACTGATTGTGTGTATATAATTAACACTTGGAGTCCTAAAACAACGCAATATTTATGTTTTAACATAGACAACATAAAATGTGTATTGCTAAATAAATATCATAATATTTGATATAAGTAGTTCTTAAATTACCGACTTATTTTATCGTTTAGCTTTTATCACAACTTTTAGTTAAAAATTTAAGTGTGCTACTCGACAACAGATGGCAGTGCACGACCGTAACATTTTTTCTTCCTATATTATCATTATAGATATATCATAATATAGGTATAAAAAAGAAGTACATTTAGAATTTTTGTTTCACCATATTTAGCCATTTGGCATGCAAATTACAATCCTTAGATACATAAAGGAGAATCAACACAAAAATCGTAATTAATCAAGCTCAATGTCATCACTCATCAGTTATCAATTCATAGTCTGTATTCATAGTAATAAATCCAATGTCAATTATATCTAATAATAAAAATGAAATATAAACAACAATCATTATATAAATCAATTGATAAATCACGCCATTACTGAAATAATCATCAAATACAGCACATAAATATCTTCTAATAAATAAAATTCACGTGTCACAGTGTTAGTTACCGTACTCCTCCGAAACGGCTTGACCAATTTTTATGAAATTTTACAAGCATGTTCAGTAGGTCTGAGAATCGGACAAAATCTATTTTTCAAACACCTCCCCCCCACGGACATTTGTATGGCAAGACAACGTTTGCCGGGTCAGCTAGTAAGAATATAAAATTTAAAATCAGGTGTAAAAATTATGTAAATATTTATAAAATCTTTATATTTGATCCCCCTATTATTCCTATTTTAAATCATTTTATTTATTGTTTTAGTAAGTTCATAAGTGCATTCTTAGTTCTTATTCGTAATCATAAGTACTATTTCAAAATTACATCATAGTATGATAGTCAATCCTAATTGTATTATGCGAAGTAATAAAGAGGACAGATGCTTCATCTAGCTAATTAAATTCGTCATGACACTCGTGAACTCTACATTAGTTTTGTCTGCAAATCAAACTTACAGTCTTGTATCTTATTATTAAGATAAAATACCATTATATTATTGTTAGTTTTGAATTATATAATCGATTTAGAGAGGGTCTTAATCAGCTAGATATCTTAAATCTGTCGCTTCGGTCAGAACCTAAAGCAGAGAAGTGACTAAGTATTTATTAAATGAATCTATTAACCCTATTCGATACTTCACTAAAGGTTTCTTTTTATAACTATAAACTCCAATAATATGTAAGAGTATTGATTCCCTTGAAATCATAGATTTAAAAGGAATATTTTTAAGGGCCTACATCAATATTATCGTATATCATCGCCGACACGTACATATTAATACAGCCAGTAGGCACAGAAAATGAAGAATTAGGGATACTTTTCCTATTTACTCAAAATCTACTAAATATATTTTAATTCTGATTTACGTGTTTCTACATATAATAGTTACTTATGTTTTTAAAGTTATTTCATAAGTTAATACGCGATAATTGACCGATAAATGAAAAAAATAAAAAATTAGAGAGGTTGTTTCGCTAAGATTTTCTATCGAGAAAACTTTTTGCAATCGCGTTTCTGAGTTTATGCGATCCTAGATCATATATTGAAAAAACATATACTTAAAAATTAGAGCTCTAGCCATTCAATCTAAAGAAACAATGAAAACTTCGTACATAGAAAAATGCACGAAGCTATTTTGGTATCCTCTTAATAAAAAAGGTTTGTGCCTCTTGTTTGAAGAGAAACATAATAATTATTGCAAGCGAAAAGATAGAGAAGCAACATGATTACGCGAAGTGTGAATAGTATTTCTTCTTGCTGTCTTTAAGATCCTGTAAGATGTTAATGAAAGTAAGATACCATCCTTGATATCCTTCCTATCCTTGATAAGGATCACTTTGAGAAGTAAACGATATAATATTGGGGTTTTTGTTTTAGCCAAATCTCCTTTTTTGCAACTACTGTATTGTCTGCTAAGCGTAACTCATATCCGTTAAGTAAGTACTCTTCATATAAAGTACGTAGCAACCGTTATGTTACTAGCCCATTACAAAACAGACAATACGTATATTAATATGAATAATAATTACCTACATTTTCCTTTGTACTTAATTTGTTACGGTCGAATAATCTATTTATTTCTATTTTCAGATTTGAATGAAAACCAAAACTTATAAAACTATATCGAAAATGGATGTTAAAGAAGCGTTAAGTAAAATGCCGGTGATTAGAAGCTATGTGAGGACACTCTTGTGACAATTGCTGACCTTAGAAAAATGACGGAAGCAGCCACGTCTTATGAAATGCAAGTACGCAATGATGAGCAAAAAGATGGGAAAACAAAACCAGGGCTGTCCGCTGGGAAAATATTCTATAAACCAGGTGTTATTGAAGAAGAGACGGATGAAACCAGTGCGTTTGATAGTTCTGTTGTTGACACCCCTATGCTGGGTATGGGACATGGAGGCAGTGGATTCTTAAGACCACCAATATCTGTATATCCATCATGTAGTTTGCATAGAATACCAACGTACAGCAGCTCTATTGGCCAGAGTACGGTGTACCGTCTGGATACTTGCAGGTAAGCCATTGTTTTTGTATTTCAATATTTTTTTCACCTCTAAAACAAGCTAGGAGCTACAGGTCCATTCTTTAAATACACGGCCAGTACTTACCAAGTACCTATATCAAATCGTTTATAGAAACAGAAAAGGTAATTAAACTATTTTAATGCACTGACGAAGTGGCTTAAAATGAGAGTTACGGTTACTTAAACTGTCTCTTAAAGACAAAGACCTAGGATCTCATGTAGGAAGATCGAAGACAAGTCCATTTCAAACGTTAATCAAGTGTTATTCTTTATACGATTTTGACAGCATCCTTTTTTATGCTTCTTTTTCCCTGAGAAATAGCAGTGTCTTTTTCCCTTAAACAAAAGCTTAAAAACTTATTTCTTATGCGCAGATTAACACACAATATGTGACACATTGATTTATCATAACATATAAGTACCTATACAATCAGGAAAATTGTTTTGTAACCAAATACACAAGTGTCAAAATATATAATTACAGAAAATATCGATGCATATTAATTCATTTCCAGTTAATCAGCAATAAACGATAAAGAATCACTTTCATTTGAACGCGCCCCCGCTTATTCTGTTAATTTTAATGCTGTACTTTTATTAAATAAATAATAATAATAAATATTGATGGACATTTCACACAACGTCCTCTGGTCCCAAGCTAAGCTTATATGCTTGTGTTATGGGTACCAGAATACGTATAGAATACATATACTATTTTTCTTTTGTAAATACATACTTATAATACATAGAAACACCCATTTGTATGACAATTAGAAAAATCACACAAATGATTGTCCCGAGCGGGAATCGAACCCGCGACCTCTTGATCGGCAGTCCGTTACCAGAACCACTACACCACGAGGCCCGTCTATCATCTTAATCTTCAGATTAAAACCAGTACGTGACGTTAATTAGCGGTGATATGTCATCATTATGAATTTTACGTTTGCAGCGCTGAATTAAATCGTGTAGTAAATTCTATGAAGAGGCTTGTTGATCGCTTTAATGAATCTAGCCTTAAGACGGGACGATACCAAATTATGCTCCATACAAAAGTATGGGTATCGTACTTCCGTTTTTTCTTCGCAAAAGTTAAACCGATTTTAATAGTTTTTGCATTATATTATAGATAAAAAGTATATCTATGCTTCTATCACTTTCTTTTTTTTTCAAAACATAATAACTAAAAGAAATATGACAATCCGAAAAACCCACTTTTTTCGGTTTTCTTTAGATAAAGTTGCAGCGTCTATCACACAAATTTGGTAAAGTTGTACCACAAAAGAATGTGATAGAAGCATAGATATACTCTTTATCTATAATATAACGCATAAACTGTTAAAATCGGTTTAACTTTCGCGAAAAAAAAATGGAAGTACGAAACGTCTTTTTTCAAAGAATTTGTAGGTAAAATCCGCTTCATCTATATTTGTCCCTTTCAGCGCGGCGCTCGGAAACAGGGATAGCAATACCTAAGGCAAATACCTAAATGAGGAGTACAGTACCCTCGTAATCTTGTATCGTGGCAAGAAGTAATATGATTTTTGAGCGAGAGCCCCTGAGGTGCCTCGTAGTAGTTGCTACACCATCTACGTGGTCACGTGGTTAACCCCATTGTACATTTGTTACAGGTTTTGGTTTGACACTTTTATCAAATTATAGTGCTTTTATGTAACAATGTAATATGTACACAATCGCAATAAAAGTTTATTAAATTCGACCTAACCTAGACAAAATATGTTTCGTTACGTAAATAACACCCATACTAGGTAAAAATATTTTTATTGACGACCCAAGTGATTGACCAGTGGAAATCGGAATCAACCCTACAACTTTGTAAACAGCAGGAAGTCTTTTTACCACTGCGTTATTGATCGGTCGGTAGTTTATTGTTGAATTCAGTGATAGGTGACTTGGTGATTTTAGTATCATTTCGTAAAACTATCTTACCTCTTACATATTATTATATTTACGTCAATTCTAAAGGTAGGTTTTAATGACATTCAATCAGTCATAATAAAGATAGATATCACATATATTATTTCATATCAACACACGGTGAAACTAATTTCCATTTAAGGGCCTACATCAATATTATCGTCGACATGTACATATTAACACAGCTAGTAGGTATAGAAAATGAAGAATTAGGGATATTTTTTTTTGTTTACTCAAAATCTACTTAATATATTTTAATTCTGATTTACGTGTTTCTATATATAATAGTTACTTATGTTTTCAAAGTTATTTCATTAGTTAATACGCGATAATAGACCGACAAATGAAAAAAATTAAAAATTAGAGAGGTTGTTTCGCTAAGATTTTCTATCGAGAAAACTTTTTTCAATCGCGTTTCTGAGTTTATGCGATCCTAGATCATATATTGAAAAAACATATACTTAAAAATTAGAGCTCTAGCCATTCAATCTAAAGAAACAATGAAAACTTCGTGCGTAGAAAAATGCACGAAGCTATTTTGGTATCCTCTTAATTTGCTTTGTCAATAAATGGATAAGTGACTATAAGTTAAGTTAAGTTAAGTTACTTTCTATTTAAATTACGTCATAATCTTATTGCTGTTTTAATAAAGACTATAATGACTAGGACATCTTTTCAAAATTTGTTCAGTTTTTGACTTATGTTGAGTCTACATCAATTTACTTAACAATGTAACTAGTGCAAATAAAATTATACATAGTTCATAGATCACTAACCGTTGGCCGGGAATTCGTACTTACGCTAATTTTATGAATGAACTAATGAATGAATGAAATAAAATAATGAATTAAAATGAATTTAAAAACAAAACCTTAACAAATTATACAAATAATCCATCCTCTTCGTCGATTCTTCGACGGGCTTCGTGATTTAGTTGTTCATGTAACAGACTGCCGTTCACGAGGTCGCCGGTTCGATTCCCGCTCGGGACAATTATTTGTGTGATGCTTATAATTGTCATACAAATTTTTGTACTGCGTCGGGTGTTTATTATGTATTATAAGTATGTATTTACAAAAGAAAAGTAGTATATTATGTAGTATATCCGTATTGTGGTACCCATAACAAAAGCATATAAGCTTAGCTTGGGACCAGAAGACGTTGTGTGAAATGTCCATGATATTCATATATTTATTTAGTTATCTTAAACCACTTTACTTAAAAAACCGCATTAAAATCTGCTGCGTAGTTTTGAAGATGACGAGATTGTTTTGTAATAAGTGAAGATAAATCTATTGGTAGCCAATTAGCTATTTATTAAATAAATAAATATTAGTAAATCCTTAGAATGACCATTAATTGCAATCATTTTCTAAACTCGCTACAATTTGTAGACGTTGAATAGCGCGTTCAATCAATCCTTGAGTCGTGATATCTAATCATAAAGATAAAAGGATACTTATCAAAATAGTTTGAGGTATGTGTTCAGTATTTGCAATCTTTTAGTTCTGTAGATTTTCTTTCAATATTCATTTGTGTGTGAAGTTTTGATAAAGGAAATTATAAAATAAAATGCGTCGACGGCGTAAATAGTGCGTGTTAAATTTAATATATATTGTGTTATGCAATCTGTTCTAGTTACTTATATAATTACATAAGAAAAAGGTATGTTTAAAGAAGGTTATATTTGTGATAACTTAAATATGTTTTAGACAAATTAAAATTATGTGTTAGAGTATCTAGAACTTTCTAGTAAAATATTATGTGTAATAATTCAATTTCAATTCGCAGAATAATGTTTGTAAGCGGATATATCTATTAGATTTACGATAGATTGATACTTTAGTTATCTACTATATAAAAATAAGTCGGGTTTTCCTTCCTGACGCTATAACTCCAGAACGCACGGACCGATTTCCACGGTTTTGCATTCGTTGGAAAGGTCTCGGGCTCCGTGAGGCTTATAGTTCATTTTTTTTTTTAATTTTTTTTTGGTATGGGAAAACAACGTTTGCCGGGCCAGCTAGTTATTTATAAAAATACATATTATTCTATTTTAAGGAACCGTGCGTAAAACAAATTTTATGATTTTGTACGTTGAAATTTTTTTTAATACGTTGTTGGATACATTGAACAAAGAGTTCAACTATAACCGCACTAAAGACAGACTCACTTGTTAATCTTTTATGATGTAGTACTTAGTAGAACTTTAACTAATTCCTTCAGTAATATAATTTAATTTTAATAAATATAAAGTGTTTGATTTAACACTTTCTTCTAAAATAAGACGAAGTAGACAGGCCGAGAGATGACATCATAGACTTCATCTGAAAAAATCTACTTTCTCATATTTATGATCAAATTCAAGATTAGCATTAGTAGAAGATAATTTTAAATAAATAAATATTCACGGCCATTTCACACAACGAACTCTCGGTAATTATTTTTCTGTTATATGTATTGAATACTAGAGCAGTATAAGATAACTACTTATCAGTTTAAAAATTGACATGCTCTCTGATATTATTATATAATCGTTACTCTAATTTCTTCAAGGTGTCACTAATTTAGCATTTGTCGAATAGAGATAATATTCTTTACCGTATTATGGTTGGTACTATTAACGAATTGAATTATAAACGTTAATTTCATAGGCTTTCCGATAAATCCTATCTTAAGCATGTACTAATTATCCATTGTCATTTAAAACGCCTTTGGCCTATTTAGTTAGTAATCCTTCACATTAACTTATCTGAAGCCTCAATTAGCCTATTTTCAACTGTTTTGGTTTTAATACCAGTTAATTACTATTATCAATCATTAAATTTCATAGAACGGTTTTGCTGTTACAGTTATTTTTACTTATTTATACTATAGATCTAGGTAATCCTAGAGCTATAGTCATTGTGTAGCGAAAATTAAAGTCAATGCATCAAAGTAAAGTAATCTACTGTGTGATAAAATCCTCACCCGCGATAAGTTTTCAATTAAAAAAAATCAAAACAGTTTCGGCAATATTTGGTCGTATCTAGGGTTGCCACCTTTTAAATTTGCAGATAAAGTACATTAGTTATTATAGGTAAGAAAAAAAAGTACACAGTATTAACGTAAAGTACAATTTATTTTTCTTTATTATATTTAAAAACATATTTTTTTATTGCTTTTTGCAGTTTGTATCAAATTAGTATCTCTACTAAGCAATAGCACAGCATATTTACAGGCTATATTTAAATTAAAGTAAATAAGTAATTCATTTTTTATCAAATTTAGGGAGGATTTGTTTAAAACAAGAAATTAAGACAATGATACTGACATGACATATGACATTGTTGACATTTGAGGGTAGGTGGCGTTCAGAAAATGGTAAAAACGAATACATAAGTGATGTAGCGCTGGAGAGTGGCGACATCGATTCATCACTAATTTATAAATTTCGTAGAACGCAAAAATACTTACGACTAAAATTTTCAAAATCACAAAAAAATCAAATCATGCAAAATAAAGTATTTTCGGGTACATTATTATTCTCATAAAGTATAAAGTACAATTACCTGAAATAACGTACAATACTTTATTATAAAGTACGGGTGGCAACCCTAGTCGTATCCGTCCATCTGTAAATATTACTACAGAAATTAAATTTTCAGGAATATTTTTTCATTACTTTAAAATTATGATAAATTAATAAAATAAAGTTTGCGAAATGCTATGAAGTATATTTCTATGTTTACAAGATTTAAATTAAAGAATATTTTGAGAATAGTTTGAGAGTCATAGTTTCATAGACAGACACGCATAATTAATTAACATTAAACATAACCCTAACCTTAACCCTTCTCTTACATCGAGCTTCGTGGTGGAGTGGTTTATGTAATGGACTGCCGATCACGAGGTCGCGGGGTCGATTCCCGCTTGGGACAATCATTTGTGTGATATCCATAAATGTCATACAAATGTTTGTACTGCGTCTGGGTGTTTACTATCTCCACTATTATTATAAAGAGGAAAGATTTGTATTTTTGTATGTACGAACGAAACTCAAAAAGTACTGGACCGATTTTAATAATTCTTTCACCATTCGAAAGCTGCATTATCTGCGAGAGACATAGGTTAGATTTTAGTTTGAACAAAAATAGGGTTCCGTAAAATATTTGGGTTTTTCGGAAAAAAGTCAACCTGAAAAGTTACTTATTTTGCGTACGCTGCCTAAACTATAAAAGATAGACCCATAAAATGTTTTAATTAATTATAGATCTTATAAATATCTACAAAAACCTCCGCGACACACTATACCTATCTATGTCAGGTAAGGCACAACAACCATTTTTTTATTTAAAAATCTGGATTTTTTTTTGTGCTACATTTAAGGGCATTTATTTTACTCATGCAATTATTCCTTATCAAAATAAACTATTTCATCAACAAGTACAGTTTATGTAGATAATATTTGATTTGATTAAAATTGGACGTTTGGTTTTGAAGTTATGGCGAAATTAATATATTACGACTTCTGCTGCTTAGCCCGTTGCGAAGTGAGCGTCACCGAGGCGAGGGTGAGCGTCACGGAGTTTAGATCTATGAATGTATTGAAAATGCCTAAGAGAGCCAGGTCTCAACTTTCTAAACATAATTCTCAAGCACAGGCACGGGCTAAAGGCTCATCAACACGCTACAACCAATAGCAGCAAAGTAGAAGTGAAAAATGTTGCAAATACGGGGATTTTTTTTTAAATAATATGCGTACGAAGTCGCGGGCAACAGCCATGTATTATAAGTATGTATTTACAAAAGAAAAGTAGTATATATAGTCTATCCGTATTCTGGTACCCATAATACAAGCATAGAAATATAGCTTACTTTGGGACCAGAGGACGTTGTGTGAAATGTCCTGAATATTTATATATTATTTTCAAAAATAAACTGAATTAACCGCAATTGTAAAGTAATATGTTAGTAGGTTGACTTTTTTATATATTTTCAGTCATCAAATTTGTTCAAGGTTTCATGTGATAAATTCTTGACAGCTACAAGCTTTAAATCCTTTTTAATAATTTAATCTTTTTAACTCCTACTAAGATCCGCAAACGTTGATAGGTATCTATGTGTCTAGATAATCATGATTAATCGCTAACAATTCCTTTACTGACATACCTATTTTTGATGTTACAATTTACCAAAAAATACACTATTTTAACATGCTTAATATGAACTAAGCTAAGTCGTGTGAACCTTTCTGATAAGAATTGGATTTGGACAGTCAAACAACTTTTATTTAAATTTGATATAGTGAATATGAATATTTTGGCGATTTCCAAAAAACGGTTTTTCTTTTTTGAAAGGAAGTGTCTAATAATACGATTATCGTATAATTAATTATTTTTTATTAATCCGACAATTGTGGATGTGACTATTAGTACGGCTTTTTTTTTGAATGAGTATATTCATACGGATATTATTATTTTTTTATTATTAAATTTATTACTAAGAATTTTTTTCGTGAAAAAAGTGAAAATCTTTTTCGACACTGTCCACAGGGCAGAAGATTAACTAAGGAGCAAGAGGAAAAAATTGCGGAGTTATTAGATCTCGAAGCTAACCGAGTGAAGGTTAGGTTAGGGTTTGTTTTTTCTTTCGAAAACCTTATTTAATTTTATTTCTAAAGTTATATGAAACGTAATTAGTACAAATAATAAAGTAGTCGTATAAATAATTATTTTTTATTCATACGATTGTCGTGCGATTATCAACAGCCTTTTTAAAACGCCGTAGCAATCCATGAAATCCAATCGGAAACATGAACATGAATAAAACATGGGCAGGTAGTTCTTTCCAGAAGTTAACTAAATTAGAGGTTTGTATATTTCGTATTGCTAATCGAATAGAGAGATTCCTAAGTGAGTAACGAACCCAAGATCTTATGCAAAGTACTGAGAATCACTGCCGTCTACACCGCTTAACCCGTCAAGATATTTAATGATAAGCTAGTGATAAAGTATGTCTGTATTATAACATACGTTATATGTAAAAGCCTATCACATCCATTATTTATATCATAATCATTTTCCTGTTCGCGTTGGATTAACTGGCTAATTTCGGTGTTAATTAGCAATCGATTATGACAAATCTATGAATCATTAAGTGAATATTTTCGTATTTACATTTCTAAAGTAATTTATTAATTTTGCAATTGACATGCTATGCTTTACTTAATAAATTAAATTATGGTGGAAAAAGTGATTGCCGCAAGCGGGACTTAATAATAAACTCTCACGGGACAATAAGCTCAGTTGGAAGAGCTACGGAACGGTATTCCGAGGTCGTGGGTTCAAGTCCCGTTAGTTTGCGATAATCACTTTTTCCACAATAATTAAATTTAATTATTTACATTTATTAAATTTTACTCAATACTATCTGTACTTTATAATTTTACTGAGATATCTATGCTAATATTATAAAGTTGAAGAGTTTGGTTGTTTGAACGCGCTACTCTCAGGAATCTTTGTTCCGATTTGAAAAATTCTTACCGTATTGGATATTAAATGTATCGAGGAAGGCTATGGGCTATATCACTTTACGCTATGACCAATAGGAGCGAAGCATCAGTGAAAAATGTTGCAAAAACGGGGAAAATCTTTAAAAAATCCACGAAATCGTGGGCGACAGCTAATAACGATTAAAGCTTAAATAGCTATTTATCTGAAATAATCGGATCAAGTGTCCGGATATTACTTTGTAATAAAAGTAACTGTTGCCCGCAAATTCGTACGTGTAGAATTTAGAAACCAAACTTTAATAAATTATACAAAAAAGCCATTCTCTTAAACCACTGCATCATTTTAAAAATGCCGCACCAAAAAATGTTGCGTATATTTAAAGACATACAATACATGTAATGCGTGAGGGACATACATACAAAAATAACGACTTTGTTAATAAGTAAAGATTATGATGTGCAAGTTAAGCTTTATGAAAGCGTTTAAAATACAAAGTAAGCAATAATGGGTATGATTTTCAAATTCAGAAAACCATACGACTACTCTGTTGAAAACTAACTTCAGATTTACGTAACATTTTCTCTTTCTCTCTCTCTCTCTCTCTCCAGCCCCTTAATGTCCCACTGTTGGGCACGGGCCTCCCCCGCTTTGGGAGGGATTTTGGTCTACTATGTCATGCTGACCAGGCGTGTTGACACATGGTTTATTTTCGAGTTTTTCGTCTCTCACAAAGGATGTTATCTGTTTACAATATTTCTTAACTGGCTCTTACAGCGCCCTCGGGAGGAAAAGGGGTGTGACACTTGTATTCTTAATCCGTCACCACACGGACATTACGTATCGTTCTAGCTACATCTAAATACAAGCGAAGATATTTGAGTTAGTGGCAAAACAATCATAAGTAGATACCAATTTACTCATTAGCATTACGGGAAAACATGTAAATGTCACCTAGTCCAGGTGTTTATTTTGTAATCACGATTATTTTGTTGTATTATTTGCATCGCTATAATGTGTCGTGTCGTCTAATGTTTGCATGAAGGCGTGGTGTGAATTAGTCCCGCTGAAAATCACGATGTAGGTACATAAATAAGTCACCAATAATCAGTATATTAGATTACGAGTTCTGTTATTTTGTAGATGCTGGTTGTTATGTGGGTGTGGTGCTATTAAAAGGCTTTGTAATCTTATAACTTTTGAAATATCTACAATACTAACAGACTTATTTATTGGACGGAGCCAGTTTTTAAAATATTGTTTAAACTATTCAGAAAGTATTTCTGTTTTAAAAATACTTTTTGGGGTTCCGTACCCAAAGGGTAAAAACGGGACCCTATTACTGAGACTTCGCTGTCCGTCCGTCCGTCCGTCCGTCCGTCCGTCTGTCACCAGGCTGTATCTCAAGAACGGTGATAGCTAGAGAGTTGAAATTTTCACAGATGATGTATTTCTATTGCCGCTATAACAACAAATACTAAAAATAAAATAAAATAAATATTTAAGGGCGGCTCCCATACAACAAACATGATTTTTTTACCGTTTCTTGCTCGATACTAATAACGTTGCCTTATGTTGCATATTTTATTTTTATTTGTACGGAACCCTTCGTGCGCGAGTCCGACTCGCACTTGACCAATTTTTATTACTATTATTAGTATTATCAACGTTTATTATTGTGCATTTTATCAACGTGTAAAAGTTTACACTAAATATCTATGGATAATATGAATGAAGTTTTTATTACAGGGCTAATCTATTCGTTATAATCTAATAATAGTAGCTAATCTATCCATAATCAGCCCTTTCCCATCCACGCTGGACACAGCCCATATAGAACGCTGTAATAGGCGGATCCACTTGCCAATAAATTCGCTAATACGATAATAATAACTTTACATAATCGAAAGTTCATAGCAATAATTTTGCACGAAATAAGTAGTTAGCAATGATAATTGTTGTCATAAATATTATCGTCTAATGTAGGTACTTATATCTATAAACATTTTAATAGCAAAGCATCTGTATGACCTTCAGAAAATGATCGAGAACATGAAATTAGTATGGGTAAAAGATTCGCATTAGCGCTCCAATTCGCACTGTCAAATTAGCTATTTTAATGAAAAGGCTGGGGTTGGACGCCATATTTTGTTTATATATAGGTTGTTTGAAAATTACAGTACATATGGCACTCAAAAAAGAGAAGATATACAGTTTAATAAAAGAGTCGCTGTCCGTGAGATGACGGACTAGGAATACAAATGTCACTACCCCATTTCCAAAGCCAGCTATGGACAAAATAAACAGATAAACGTCTTGTGTGAGAGAAGGAAAACTCGATACTAAACCAACACTTTTCATTAGCGCAACATTGTAGACCAAATGCTCTCCTGGTGGCCAAGTCTGGTAATATTACAATCATATAAAATATATAAATAATATATTCTAAATTTAAAAAATTCATTAAAACTAAATTATGTAAAAAGGCGTATTATAAAATTTCTGATTATATTAAAGATGATAAAGCTTGGGAGTAGGTTGCTCTGGAGCAATACATATTCTATATTGTAAAGTTAGTAGCATTGTAAGTATAATTGACATTTAATTTAAAAATATTGATTTTATTAAAAGCTCTGCTGAGTTTCTTACGCCGGTTCTTCTCAGCAGATTGCGTCCTGAACCGGTGGTAGGGAAAAAAATTGGACATGTCATAAGCACATAATTTTTCTAAAAAATTGTGTCTACGTGATTAAATGATTTTTCATTTCATTTCATTTCATATTATTATTACAATGTTGTTATAATGGTCAGTCACTGACGCCATTTTTTTTTTATAGTAGAGTAGGCAAATGGCTACACTCCACCTGATTGTAAGTGGGGTGCAACCCAAATGTTAGGAATTCATTATGGCGTCATTATGACAAAAAAGTAATAGTAGACTACGAAATTTGATAAAATTCCGCCATTATGGCACCTTATGGCGTCATAATGACACCAAACTAGATTTTTGTCACAGATGATGCCCCTATGGCGCCATAATGGTGCCATTGAGCTGTCATTGTGACACAATTCATTTACCGGACTTGGGGCCCTGCTGTGGAAGAGGCCCGTGCTCAACACGAGACATTATCAGCAGCCTACCTGTTTGTTGCTGTAGTGAAAATAAACGTAAATTTTAAAGAATTAAAAAAAAAATCCACTATTAACGGTTTATGGATAACGATTTTGAGCTCTAGTTTTATATGTTCCAATCAATTTAATCAACTGAGTTATAAAATATTATCACTTATGTTATATGTATGCCCCCAATGTAGGTTATATTAGTTATATTAGCTTATATTAGTGTTCATATTATATATAGGTATCTTTGTTTATTAGTGTTTATATAAATATCTGAAGATAACAGGTTCTTAAGTATCATAATATTTGCATTATCAATTATGGGGCATATATTGATATTTTAAACAAAAATACTATAGTATAAACCTTCCATGGATTTGCGTTATGCGTTAAGTGATGGTTAGATGTATAGATAAATTCTTCATTAGCACGAACGCCAATGTTACACAATATTTTAAACTATTGTACAAAGGACGGCCTTATCACTAATATGAATTCTACCAGGATAGGTTTTACTGTTCCGTACCAAAAGGTAAAACGTGATGCTATTACAATGACTTCGCTGTCCATCTGTCTGTTACCAGGCTGTACCTCCGAAACGGTGATAGCGGAGAGCTGAAAATTACACAGTTAATGAATATCAGTTGATGCTATAACAACAAATACTCATAATCATCAACCTATTATTTTTATTTCGTTAATTGGGGCCGGGGATATGTTTGATATAATTATATTGTGTTAATAACGGTACAGAAATATTCGTGAGTGAGTACAACTCGTACTCAACCATTTTTTTTTGGTTTTTACAAAATTTAGGGAAATCTTTCAAGGTCGGTTCGGTAGTATGTTAAACTGTATATATTTCAAGTATAGAAAATTGGCCGAACTTGCTGAAAATTATGCTAAAATTTAACCAATATTAAGTATATTAATTGAATATAAATAAATAAAATAAAATAAATAATAAATATTCATGGACATTTCACACAACGTCCTCGGGTCCCAAGCTAAGCTTATTTGCTTGTATAGCTTGTGTTATAGGGATATGCTACATATACTACTTTTCTTTAGTAAATTCATACATACATATAATTTAAAGGATTTATATTATTTCTATCTGATGTACCTATCTATTGTTCACATTAATGATTTAAATAAAGCCCTTGTTGAGTTATCTTGACAATAATGTGGCGTACGTATTTATTTTATCTTTATATTTTTTATCATATTAATAGAAGTGTTTACAAGAATATAATATAATTAATTGTAATGTTGTGATCTATAAAAGTATTATAGATATATATTTCTTTAAATATATTTCTATCTAAGCACTGTCCTACAAATCCATGCATAATTTTAACAATATTATCGTCATTCATGTTTTACTAGAAAATACTGCTTAGTAGAAATAATGTTTAGCACTTAACTATCATAATTTCAGTAGAGTTTTTTAGAGACCTACTAACTCATAGAATCAGCCAAATTATGTCAAAAAGCCGGCGAAATATGGCTTAAACTCGCACAGGTAGCGTTCTGTGCCATCCTCCTAATATAATCGTCATCATATCATACCGTAAAAATCACATCGTCTTCTAAGAGATCAACAAGACAAACGAAAAGATTTTGTTTGAAATCGTCTGTGAAAATTTCAATTATCTAGCTATTACCGCTGATGAGGTAAAGCCTGATGACAGACGGACGAACAGATAGCGGTGTCTCCGTAATCTATATTACTCCCGTTTTATCTTTTGGTGAGAAACCCTAAAAACATGGTAGATGATCTCTGAAAACGAAGCTATAGAACGAATATGATTTTTTAGGATAAAATTATATTATATAATATAATTTTATCCTAAAAAATCATATTCGTTATATAGATTTAAAACAAAGATACGGATTTAAATCCGTAAAAAGACTTCATTAACATTCACATAGCTAGATATGCTATCTACGTTAGATATGCTTGTACTATAAACTAACATAAATCCGATACCATACTCGTAACTTTGATAGAAAAAGCCTTAAACAGAAATTGGTATAGATGTGGAGGAAAAATCGGGTAATAATGTGGAAAAATTCAATTCGTTTTCCGGCTTCCGCGTACTCTTGAGTTATCTCTTCATAATCTACTAAACTGGCCTCAATACTACGTGCATATCTAAATTTACTATGGTGTATTTTGATTGATTGGCTATTTTGCTGTCCACATTTATTTTAAACTAGCTGTTGCTCGCGACTCCGTCCGCGTGGAATTTGGAAAAAAAATTTTTTCGCAATAAAACGTAGCCTATGTCCTTTCTCAGGGTCCAAAGATTGTCTGTGCCAAATTTCATCAAAATCGGTTGAGAGGTATAAGCGGGAAAGCGTAACAGACAGACAGACAGAGTTACTTTCGCATTTATAATATTAGTAGGGATATAATCTATAGTCTATACAGTTTTTTACAAAAAGAAAATTAACGTTAACGAATTGCGTTCTTGACTCAAACAATTTTAATTTTTGGGCTAAGTTTAGTTGTGCAAGTAGAACTGTGGCATCATTGTCACTTATAAAGCAAGGTACAACCGTAGCATAAGTAGAAATACAAGAAATTGAATTTCGTTGTTATAGGAATAGTTATATTTTCTTAAGTAATGAATATCATAGTTTTCAACAACACTCAATCGTCGCAACATTTTCTTTACGTCTTAACTAGATAGGATTCAATATTGAGTTAAAATATTAACTCACGTGTCACCTAAGTAAACTATGTACCACTGATGAACAAATGAACATAAATAATTATTAATGTTAAACATTTACTGGAGACATCATATACGTATCTCGTACATTATATCCAAGCCAATGCCACCACTGACTTGTAGTTTGTTTAAGTACTTTATACTCCCAGCTCTGCACATTAATCTCGTAATCTTCAGTCATAAAATATAACACTTTATAAAAGACGGCAAAGAGATATTTCCCCATTGTACGTAATAGAGATATAATTACGTGTATACCAACGCATATCAGCAGACTGACAAATCTTGTAAAATCTTATTTACTTAGGTAATATCTCACTGAAAATATCTCGTATATCATAGTATCATCCTGTAGTTCAGATAACGTCAAAGCAGGCACTAACTAAAATTTGTTTTCCGTACGAGTTGATAATTTCCGATATAGAATCTCGCGATACAATTATACAACATTTAGCGCTCCGTTGTGTCGGTTGGGCATGAGAGAGTCAGTCGTGACTTAGACATTATCGCGCGCGATGCTTCAGGAGGCTGTCAACTGAGGGATGATGCCGCAGACGCTTCGCTGCGAGTGAGTCGAGCGGACGACATCAGTCAACATGCACCACGACCCAGAGTCGCCCACCTGCCGTGAGGAATCCCAGCTGTTACCTGATGAATGGCTTAAAGTGAAAGCCGTCGGTGGCAACGGCAATCTTTCTCCTGGAGTCTACTATCCTACAGCTAGCAAGAGGTTCGTCGACTCAAGACACCCTGTGCCGTCTCCGACAGATACCATTCCGTACTGTATCTGCTTTTGTCCGTTTTTACGCTTTTAATGTTTTCCTCTTTGTTTAATGTCATGATTATTACAAACGATTTATGTTAATTAGAAAGCCTATTCTCTACATTAGAGCTCGTATATTACTCATATTAACATTGATGAAGGCCGTAACCGTCGCAGCGAGCAATGCAAGCGTGAACTATACATTTACACTACCTGGATCACATCAGATAGATATATGTTACCAATGTTGTTATTTATTGTCTGCTAAATTTATAATTTTCTGTCTTTTTGTTTTTAGGAGCAGATCTCATAGGCATGGCGCAACCAGAAGAGCAAGACGACGAGCTATTCTCAAAAATGGAGAGTGCAATATTCTCAAATCACGGATCTCTCAGCGGAGGTTGAGATTTCTACAGGATATGTTCACAACTCTTGTGGACGCTCAATGGAGATGGACTCTGTTAATATTTACTCTATCGTTTATTCTGTCCTGGCTGGGATTTGCCCTCATCTGGTGGCTAATTTCATTTACTCATGGTGATTTAGAGGTTGATCATTTACCTCCCATGCAGGATACATCAAATTGGAAACCCTGCATTTTCAACATATACGATTTTACTTCATGTTTCCTGTTCAGTATTGAGACGCAGCATACTATTGGATACGGTTCACGTACAACCACGGAAGAATGCCCAGAAGCTATATTTATTATGTGTCTTCAAAGTATTGTCGGTGTTATGATTCAAGCGTTCATGGTGGGCATAGTGTTTGCTAAAATGACACGACCGAAACACAGAACGCAAACATTGTTATTCTCTAAATATTGTGTTGTATGTCAAAGAGATGGTGAACTGTGTTTGATGTTTAGAGTGGGTGATTTGAGGAAATCCCACATAATAGGAGCCAGTGTAAGAGCTCAATTGATACGATCTAGAACTACTAAGGAAGGGGAAGTGCTATCCCACTACCAGACAGAACTAGAATTAAATGCTGATGGATGCGACAGCAACTTATTCTTCATTTGGCCGATAACCATGGTGCATAAGATAAACGCTGATAGTCCATTCTATGGAGTATCCGCTGCTGATGTTTTGCAGGAGAGATTCGAGATAGTTGTTATTTTGGAGGGAACAATAGAATCTACTGGTCAGACAACACAGGCTCGTTCAAGTTATACAACAAGTGAAATTATGTGGGGACATAGATTTGTTCCGTTGGTGACTTACAATCGTGAGCGGCAGGGTTATGAGGTAGACTATTCGAAGTTTGACGAGACGTCACAGGTGGACACTCCACTGTGTTCTGCCAAAGAGCTGGATGAGTTCTACGGCAGCCAGGGCGATCGTAGATCAATTGGTGAGTTTTTTGACAACTTAAATTCAGCTATAGGTGTGGTGGTTGGGTTTATGTCCTATGTTAACTTGGGTCATGCTTTTGCGTTTATTGTGCCACTTATGTAAATATAATATTAATATTTACCATTTACTTATAAATATTATCCTTAAATTTTTTTATTTATTTGACGTTTAGGAAATCTTTATAGGTCGCTCAAAGTAAAAGTGCAACTGATGTAACATAATTTTGCAAAGTACTTATACTATAATTATTTCCGTTAATATCAGACGATATGTGTGACATATTAGTTTTTTTTTTTTTTTTTTTTTTTTTTTTTTTTTTTTTTTTTTTTTTTTTTTTTCCCTCCTCTCTACCCTGCCGGGCCATGATGGTGCCTTGAGCTTTACCATGACCCGGCGAGGGGTGGCCCCGCTAAGCGGGGCCCGACTCGACGGGGAGACCTATTGTTCCCCCCGCCGCGTGGCCGAGTGCCACATTTGCCGCGGCGGGTCTCTGAATACCGACCCGCCGCGCACGACCACCTCTTCGAGAGGGGCCGCCGGCTCTTGCCCGTCGACGACCCCCGCCCGGGGCCCTGCGGGGTGGTAACGTGTCGCCAGCGCGTTCACGCTCCCGCAAGGCCTCCCTCTTTGCCGCCATCACCTCCCGAGCAAAGTGTGATATATTAGTTGCAATAAATATTATTATTTATCTGAGGTCAACATACCACTTTCTTATATACTGCCTCACATGATAATGTATAATTTATTGCAAGGAATTGATTGCATGTTCTAAATTTTATATATATATAATTTCAATATTCCTATTTAGACTTGATGAAATTTGACGTTTTTTACTTTAATGAATTCGACGAATTTTTTAACTTAATTTCAACATATAAATCGCCCATGTATAAGTAAATTGTTATTATAATCTTGCAGAAAATTTTCTTAGCTTTATACGTAATATATAAACTAAGCGCTGGAAAACATAATCATAGGTATTCCTTAGTTATTCATATCTTGTGTTGGTAGCTCGTGATCTTTTATGAAGCGTGTCACATACTAAACGTACAATAGGTTTATATACTTTACAAGTCACTATCCTAGGTATAATTGTCTGGTCCATGAGACAATTTAGTACTGTAAATGTAAGCAGGTAGATTTAGGATTTTTTTGCATCTTTTTTGAAACACGCTTAATTACAAAAGCAAACTAAAAAGTTCTTACGCGTTGAGCTTGGAATCTCTACATGTCCTATTTTTCCAAAAATAATTAGTATGTAGCCTTTTCAGGATTTATATTTATATCTATCGTTTAAATCGGTTTAGCCGCTTTGACGCGAAAAGCTATAGAGAAATAACTTCTTTGGATTCTTCCTTAATAAATTATAACTATGTTGTATGTTCAATATGTACTTATGGTAGAGCTGAAGTAAACAGATACAGTTCATTAGGGACTAACCTACGCAATTAAATGTTAAAACGTGCGTATTTTGTTCAAACCTACACCACATTATGTGATATACCATAAAGAGTATGTAATATTTTAAGATAATTATGGCTAATAATAAAATCAATTAAACAAATTACAAACTATTAATTGAATTAAACTGTAGCCTTTCAAAATCAAATACAGTATTACAGTTCGTTTTTAGGGTTCCGTACCCAAAGGGTAAAAACGGGACCCTATTACTGAGACTTCGCTGTCCGTCCGTCCGTCCGTCTGTCACCAGGCTGTATCTCAAGAACGGTGATAGCTAGAGAGTTGAAATTTTCACAGATGATGTATTTCTATTGCCGCTATAACAACAAATACTAAAAATAAAATAAAATAAATATTTAAGGGGGGCTCCGATACAACAAACATGATTTTTTTACCGTTTCTTGCTCGATACTAATAACGTTGCCTTATGTTGCATAGATAATGGTACGGAACCCTTCGTGCGCGAGTCCGACTCGCACTTGACCAATTTTTTCGTTTTTATAACAAGTATGTACATGTTTTTAATTAGCAACTCAGTAAATATAAATCACAAGTTTCTCGTTAACACTTGATGTGCGAATGGTTCATAGTAACATTAATTTAAATCAGTTCAAATGTGTACTAACTATATGCTTTTACATAATTTGTATATGACATCATCTTTACTTATTATAAAACTAAGTTATGTTTTCTGTATATTCATCTGTGAGCTTATATCTTAAATACTACGCAACAGATTTTAATGCGTTTTTTAAGAGTATAACCTAATAAAAAAAAATCATTGGTAAAGTTCTATCTCTCTCGTGGATAGTAACCAAATGATAAAATATTATCACAGTTATATTACTTATAACAAAACTGTTTTCTTATTTTATCTAATCTTGTTGCAATATTACAGTATAATTAATTTATGTCTTTTTATACCCTGAGATTGGAGGCTTCATTCTATTGCAACTAGATGATTCGGCAAATCAGAATTTCTATATATACTATATAGATTTTCAATCAGCAATATATTGCCATACGCTATTGTAAGGAGTACGATTCGCTTTTGATAGATTTCAAATTCTCTATGTAATATACATTGTTTGTTAGTTAATCTTTAAAATTTGCCAATCAATTTGAGGAGCGGACTCTACTGCCAATAAATTCATAATTTAGTATATCAAAGCTTCTATTCTTTTCTTCGGGAAGGCATAGATTTAAAAGACCTAAATACTCTGAGATGGAATCGTTGTTCTAGATGCGATATCGATAAAAAGATAATGGAGTACGATGTCTATACATTTGTTTAGAGAAATGTTTACTGTAGAGTCCTCTTAATTACGCTTATATCTCATAAAATTGTAATTTAGTTCATATATAAGTTTTCATTTAGGTATGGAAAATTCTATTTAGTATTTCACCTTTATTTTTTCAAACCTTGTACGATTATAATCGTTTCCCGTTGGGACTGTTATCAAATCTCCACAGGATATATCATTTTGCCAATTTATTCCCCTTTTTGATACAGGATACATTTATTTTGTCAATGGCTTAAGACAACAAACGGCTTAACTGTTTCTCATAAAACATTCCAACTAATAGCCACATTATTTTAATAGTTCATACGCGCCGTTCAAAATATTTACATATTTTAAAGTTTTTGTTTAACCACATATTTGTACTGTAACGTTACATTTGACATTTTAGGCAAAATAGGTGATTTACAAACGATATTTGCCATTTGAGTCATCGACTTATGCTTCATTATTTATCTTTAGTATATTGACATAACGTATGCCAATATTACTTAGGGATATTCCTTGAAATACCACTATCTATTCTAAGCGTTCTTAGATTAACCACAAACTTACATACCAGTGGATTTATCGCTGTAAATAACAGATAAAAACACATTTTTGTATAACATATTACTCAGATATTATTATATTGTCACCTTCATGTATAAATTAACAATCTTACCTATTAATACATAATTATTATCTAATATATAAAATTCACGTGTCACAGTGTTAGTTACCGTACTCCTCCGAAACGGCTTGACCGATTCTTCTCAAATTTTACATACATATTCAGTAGGTCTGAGAATCGGCCAACATATATTTTTCAACCTTTTTTTTTGTATGGCAAAACAACGTTTGCCGGGTCAGCTAGTAAGCATATAAAATACAATTACTTGTCTATATAGTACTAATATTATAACGTTGAAGAGATTGTTTGTTTGAATGCGATAATCTCAAGAACCACTGGTCTGATTAGAAAAATTCTTGCATTGTTGGATAGTACATTTATCGAAGATTTTACGCATACATTTGTTTTAAATTATAACCCGACGTTTTGGAGACTTTTCAGTCCTCATAGTCACGGGGCACTTGCATTCATCATAGTCTCCGAAACTTCGGGCTAAAATTTTAAACAAATATACGCCTCTAAATCCGTAAAAAAGTGGTTTTATTTAAACAAATGAGTTACGCAAGTTTTACAGAATTAGAGTATGAATTTTAAAAGACCGTGTATAAATGTGAATAATTTATATGATAACCGCAAGTAAACCTACTTGAAGTACAAAGATTGATACGACGTCTGTGTTTGCTTCTTATCATGAAAAACATTCACCACTGACCTTAAAAGGAATATTACCTTGTCTCGTGTACTTTGGTACTATTTTTTAATAAGTTATGTATAACATACATATTGACATATTTATTAGTAGGTATAAATCTGAAATATACATATAAAAATACAAGACGCATGGTCATTTGGTTGAACCAAAATTGTTTATCCTTTGACGTCCAGTCAAAGGATAAACTATTATCTAATATATAAAATTCACGTGTCACAGTGTTAGTTACCGTACTCCTCCAAAACGGCTTGACCGATTCTTCTCAAATTTTACATACATATTCAGTAGGTCTGAGAATCGGCCAACATCTATTTTTCAAACTTTTTTTTTGTATGGCAAAACAACGTTTGCCGTGTCAGCTAGTTATATATATACCGTATATATTATCTAATCTCTAAATATATTTAGACAACAATTTAGGAGGTTACCTGTAGGCGCAGAATTACCAGATAGTGTGTCTATGGCTACATCACTCATCCGACTTGAAGCTACATAAATATCTAAGTGTGCGTGAAATATGTATTTAAGAGTATCTCTGATACTGGCTATACGTTATTTGAAACATTATTAGTCCGTGAAGTACGATTTAGCCAAGCTTAATTTATGTATCTTTAAGACTGAACGCGTGCCCTATATCTGGTATATTTGTGCCTGTATGTATCTTAAAGGTTTTTCATCGGGGACAAACTACTTACTTTGAGCCGCAATCAAGCGTTATACTTTTGTTATAGTACCTATAGTTACAATTTTAGTTATAACATGCACTTGTATTACGTTCTAATACATTAAACAAAATATAGAAAACACTCCAAGAGGGTGATAAAATACGCGTTCTTCACAAAAATAATTGTGTTGCGTAGGAACCGCCCCTTTTAATCTAACAATTAATTTTTAAGCACTTCTATATAAATTTCAATTCTTAACGTATCAATGTCTGTGTATGTAATTGTGCATGTGTTTGTGTATGTGATACAGAGAGCGGAGAACAACATTTGATGCTGAAGATGCCACCGCACGCCCACGAACCACAGGAGCCAAAGGCTGAACAAAAAGACGGAGATTTTACTGTTACTTTGTAAATTAAAAAAAAAAAGCATAGAGTAATGAAAACTCCTGTTATGCTCTGGTGGGCAAGTCTGGTAAATTAATGGTGTCACAATGGCACCACAATGACACATTATAACCTCAAAAAATTAACAATAGGCTACCAAACTTGATAAAATTCTAATTGCTTAGTGGCGAATTTTATCAAGTTTGGTATTGTTTATTATTTGAGGTTATAATGTGTCATTGTGGTGCCATTGTGACACCATTCATTTACCGGACTTGCCCACCTGATGTTCTGTTGTCTTTTAGACAAGGCAGTGTTGCCATTTTGTTACGTAAATGTAGTTTATACTAAAAATATATAGCTAAATTTGAAAAGTATTAAGATGGAAGTCGAAGCATCGCCAAAAAATACGAAAAACGAAAACCCAAAAGTAAAGAAACTCGATTTACATTATTTTTGGTTAAAATAAAACTTTCATGTCAAAGAAAAATGTATAATATGTCTCATAAAAAGATAGATCTGATAAAATATAAGTAATATTATACATTTCTATAACTCAGTTGCCACTAGTCAGTAGATTTTGAAGTACACAAATATTTAAAAAATATCGTTCAATATCAGGTTATGGTCAGACTCAAGGCACTATACTGGTAGGGATAAGAAGGAAGAAAAAAAAATAACATTGTACAAATATGACTAAATTGGTATAGCGTTATTATAGTTTGTGTAATTGTTCAAAACATTTCAATAATTAATAAAAAAAAACACGCATAAATTGCATTATAAAAATCTCTAAAATAGTTCCTTTTAACTTTTAAATAATTTAGCTTTGAAATAATTGTAGTCAGTCGGTAAAAAAATTATCTCTCTTATCAAAGGGAATAAAAGTCACTCATCAAAGATTCTGTTTTCATAGATTAATAGATAGATAAATACATAGATGTGTACGAAGCTAATAAAAGCGTAAATACAATTGTTTAGTCCAATGTATGTATGTTACTAAAACTATATATGTAATATAATTCACCACTTTGCAACATACATATGTGATAGCTGTAATAATTTTATTGATTGTAAATATTGTTAAAAACTAATTAAAAATAATACATAATGTTGTCTGTATATGTTGTATTAAGTTGTTCGATGTAAATATTCTATTAATATTTATATTGTGACGTTTATTTGTGTTTGATTTATAATGTTCCCAGAAATTCTATCATTCTATGCGGATCACGTGAATTTCAGTGACATGCACAACCGATCTGCGTGGCAATGAAATTTGTAGAGTCAATATTGAAATTCTTAGGTATCGCTACTGTTAATTATCGTGAACTAGCTGTTGCCCGCAATTTCTTAAGGCTAGTTCGCACTAGGCTAGTACTTTAGTCGAGTGGAGAGTAATTTAGTGGCTAAATGTGTCTGAACACCAAAAATTTTGTCAGGTACGTTAGTAAATCATTTAGTCGAGTCAATCCATTTGTTCTATTTTTGTCGGGCGAGTAGCGCTACCCACCACGACTCCGTGTCACTGGCTTACCGACTAAACAAGTGCGAACGTGTTTGATTAGTCGAGTTCATTAGTGGCTGCAAAAATCGTCGTCGCGCATCTTGCAAAACACCACTCACTTGTGTACTGTACTGCCGGCGTATTATGAGCTTTTTAAAATCATTCAAGGTTCAGGCAGGCCGTAAACTGCATGGCTAAATTAGGTATTATGGCAAAAATAAAACTTATAGTTGAAAATTTTTAGTTAGTACTTTAACTTTTAGTTGTACCTTCTCCTTAAACATATTAATGTATGACTGGTTTAGCTAACTGACTGAGTAATAACTTGTTCATGATACGAATTTGCCAGACAATTCAATTCACGGCGTAAACTGCCTGTGAATAAAAGCTCATAATACGGCCACTGGACCGTAATGCGAACGATTTCTGATGCAGATACGCGTGAAATGTAGAGAATTTTCCCCGTTTTTGCAACCGTTCTCAATGATGCTTCGCTTCTATTAGTCACAGTGTGATGTTATATAGCATATAGCCTTGATAAATGTACCTACTATCCAAAAGTAAAAAAAGCAAATTCAAATCGGATCAGTAGTTGCTGAGATTCAAACAAACTCTTCACCTTTATTATATTAGTACCTAAGTATAGATAAAGTTGTATGGTCCAAAAAAATTTTATTAAAATTTTTTCTTTTTTTATTCTACTGGAACATAGAATGATAGGCATTTCATACCCGTATGTAATGTGTAAACAATGTGTTGTGAAGATTAAATGTCGCTTATCAATGTTTGTATGTGGTCTGCGCTATGATGTCAGAAGTGTGACGTGTAAATCCTATGTAATCCACTCTTCTATCATTTTAAACTTCATCAGGTGATAGTGATAGCCGTGAAATATTGGTCAAGTGGGGATTATACTATATTCGCAGCACTGAATAATATACTTAGACTGGTCCACGATCTATTAGCGTGATAATAAAAAAACATACTTTTTAGTAAACAAGTTATAATAAATTCAGCACGTTGACATCCAGTAATGTAAACATATATATTTTATGAATCACTTGTAAAGTGCACAAATATATTTTTTGGTATATTTTATTAATCCATGTGGTAAAAATACACGTGTGATCACCCTATTTCCTACCCAGGGTGCTGGAAAAGCCAGCTAAATGACATTCTAAACAGATAACGTTCTCTATAAGACACGGTTTGAAACTATACCCTATGCAAAAAAGCTTGCTCAGCGCGCACGGGCCACGCAGACGCTTTTGGGTTTCAAAGGAATATTTTTTTTAAAATCTTAAATATTCACGGACATTTCACACAACGTCCTCTGGTCCCAAGCTAAGCTTATATGCTCGTGTTATGGGTACCAGAATATGGATAGAATACATATACTACTTTTCTTTTGTAAATACATACTTATAATACATAGAAACACCCAGACACAGTAGACACAGTACAAACATTTGTATGCTATTTATAAATCACACAAATGATTGTCCCGAGCGGGAATCGAACCCGAGACCTCGTGAACGGCAGTCCGTTACGTGAACCACTAGACCACGAAGCCCGTCTAAATTCATCATTTCATAAATCAAGTTTATGAGACGAGGTTGTCACTAGTGAAGGCAGAGATTTTAAAGATTCGCTATCTAATCACTGTATGTATTATTTAAACAAAATTAAGACTAAAAAACAACTATAGACAATCGTTAACTAACTGCTATAAATAGGCAGTGCTACAACCCTGAACCAGGAAAACAATTTTATCTAAACACAATCCTTCTACATTAACCAGAGATAAAATTAACCAACGTTAAAAAAAATGAATACTTAAGAAATTTAAAATCAAATAATCCCATTTTGACACCAACATGATCCGAGGTAAATGCCACCGACGTAGTCGCTTTAAGAGGATACCAAAATAGCTTCGTGCATTTTTCTATGTACAAAGTTTTCATTTTTTCTTTAGATTGAATGGCTAGAGCTCTAATTTTTAAGTATATGTTTTTTCAATATTGTTACGTGCTAGGGTTCGAAGGATTTGGAGAGAAAGACCTGCTGACTCTTTTTGAAGACTTTATTCACTAGCACTAGTTACACACTAAGCACTAGGTCCAAACACTAAGCACTAGGTCTAAACACTAAGCACTAACAATGTCCTAGATCGTAGCCAAGTCGTAGGTTTCACTGGTATCACTCTTGATCACTTGTTTTCGCTCTCGAAGTCGCCTTTCTCGTAGCTCAAACTGAACTGCCCGGGCTCGCCTCCCTGCCGCTATTTATATGCGCCGAGACGAGTTCCAGACTATTCCAGAATGTTCCCGACTGTGCGCGAACGTGATCGCCCGGAACGAATGTTTCTAGAAGATTCGCGCATGTACGGTAGTTCCTCTAACGCCATCTAGTATCTAATAGGGGTTTCACTCTGTTCGGTTCTTTAATTGGTTTTACTAGTTGCTGCTAGATGGCGCTAGCTCCTTTGTGTTTTGTGTGTTCGTAACACTACTCCCCTCTTAGAGATGCTCGTCCCGAGCATCGTTGTTACTACCATGGTAACGCGCCAGACGGTCTATGTGTACCACTTTGAATGTCCCTCTTGGTTGCTTTTGAATCCTATAGGTCACATCATTCAGTCGGGTAACCACTTTGTATGGACCGTCCCACTTGTTCTGCAACTTTGGAGATTTACCTTTCCGGCGAGTTGGGTTATGCAGCCACACCAGTGACCCTTCCTCGAAGCCGCTTGTGTTCGATTTCCGGTCGTATCTGGTTTTCATGTTCTCACTTGACTGTAACCCATTTTCCCGAACCAAGGCGTGTACATAGCACATCTTTTCCCTTAAATCGCAGACATAGTCTTGTACAGTCTTTGGTCCCTCCGGTGACCCTCCTGTCAATAGGTCTACTGGTATTCGTAGTTCTCTACCGAAATTGACATACGCCGGGGTAGCTTTTATGCTCTCATGCTCGGCGGTTCGGTAAGACAGAAGGAAGAGTGGTATATACTTGTCCCAATCCTTTTGTTTGTCATCTACCAATTTCGCCAAATGCCTCTCAAGGGTCTGGTTAAATCTCTCAACCATTCCATCAGACTGCGGATGGTATGCGGTGGTCCTCGTCTTATGCATGCCCAAAATTCTGCACACTTCCTGGAACACCTGCGATTCGAAGTTCCTGCCCTGATCAGAATGGATTTCCAGAGGCACACCAAAGCGACATATCACTTCTTCGACTAACTTGGAAGCGACTGTTGTGGCTTCTTGGTTTGGTATGGCGAACACTTCGGGCCATTTGGTGAAGTAGTCAATGACGACCATAAAATACTTGTTTCCCGAATTCGTTACAGGAAATGGCTCAGCTACGTCAACTGCGATTCGTTCCCACGGTGCGCCGACGTTATACAACCGCAGGTTCCCACGGCTCCTGGTCTGTGGTCCTTTTACAGCAGCGCAAGTAGTACATTTGCGGCACCAATCCTGTACATCATCTCGACAATGCAACCAGTAGAATCGTTCTCGCACTTTTGTTAACGTCCTCTTGACACCTAGATGACCTCCTGATACGCCATCATGTATTTCACGGAGAACATCTGGTTCTCTCGTTCTTGGGACAACTATCTGAAGATGGAACTCTCTGCCGTTAGTCTTCTCCCATTTCCGGTAGAGTATTCCGTTTTGGAGTATCAGACTGTCCCATTGCGCCCAGTACGCCTTAGTGACAGCGCCAGTGGGTGCAACCTCACTCCATATTGGTTTTACGTCACTCCGTTTCTTCCATGTGATGATGTGCCGAAGGTCGTCATCTTTTTCTTGAGCCTCCCTCATAGCATCATTCTCCCAGAGACTCAAAGGATTCGTTCTCGTTAGCTTTAATGCTACCTCATTGCATTCCTGCTTAACACAATGTTTGCAGTCCTCCGAACACGGCCTTCGTGAGAGTGCGTCGGCATTCCCATGTGTCTTTCCGCTGCATGCCTGTGAGATAACAGTTATCGGGGCTCCCTCCGCGTCAGCCAGCACTCGCCCCTTAGTCCTGGCTTTTATTCGTTTCCCTGATCCCGGGCAAGGGCCAAAGCCCCCTGCTTCTTCAGAACCTCTATTTGTTCCTCGATCCTTTTCATCCTTGCCATCTGGGTTTCCTTCTGCGGGCAGTTGAGCTGAAGATGGCCTCTCTCGCCGCACTTGTAGCACATGGCTCCAGGACTTTTCTTCGTAGGGGCCTTAACCTCCTTGACTTCCTCAGAGACCTCGCGGATCTTATGGGTATGCCGTATGTCATAGCGAACCGCCTCGACCTCCAAAGCATGCGCCAATGCTTCCTTTAGCGAGGTATGGTGACGAAGCCTCACTGCAGCTCTGACCTCCAGGTCTTTGATTCCGTCGACAAATGCTTGAACAATATTCGTGTCTATCATCTTGGTGTCGGCTCCTGGATGTGCCTTCCTGACGAGTTTTTCAATTTCCAACGCCCATTGTTGTAGTCCTTCTCCTGAGCGTTGGACTCTGTCACGCAGTTGGGCACGGAACACGTGCTCCAGGTGTCGCTCCCCGTACCTGGATTCAAGTGCCTCCATCAGGTCTTGGAACCCATTTCCTGTATGTGGCAGTGCTTCCAGGACCGACAAAGCTTGCCCTCTGAGTGCAACAGTAAGAGCGGTCAAGCATTGTTCTTCCGTCCATCCGTTGGCAGTAGCAACCGTCTGGAATTGCTGACGATACGCGTTCCAGGAAGTAGTGCCGTCGTATGGCGGAACTTTCACTCTTGGTCCTTGTGCCACTCCGATAGTTCCACTAGAGATCGCTACTCCCGTGGTTTCAAGGCGCACTACTTTCTTCTGTAGTTCAATGAGGCCGGTTTTCACATTTTCGACATCCAATCCTAACCCGGTAACTCGTTCTTCCACTACGTCGACATCTTTTCGAAGCTTAATCACCGTGCTACTAACATCATTTATAACACAAAGCACTTTTTCTTGTGATTCTTGCAAAGCGCCGAGCTTGCGTTCTTGTGACTCTTGCAAAGCGCCGAGCTTGCGTTCTTGTGACTCTTGCAAAGCACCGAGCTTGCGTTCTTGTGACTCCTTCATTGACCGAATTTCAGCCCTTTGCATCTCTATCAGTTCAATTAAACTTCCTAATTGAAGTGCCACTGACGCTACGGCGCCGCTCGTGGGCGTGGCTTGTCTAGTGGGCGTGGCCTGTGTGGTGGGCGTGGCAAGGTGGGCGGATCCAGTGGGCGGAGCTTGTCTAGTGGGCGTGGCCGGTGTGGTGGGCGTGGCAAGGTGGGCGGAGCCAGTGGGCGGGGCTTGAGTCTGAGTAGGCGGAGCCTGGGCCTGGGTGGGCGGAGCCCGGTGGGCGTGGCATGGTGGGCGTGGCCAGTGGGCGGGTCTAAGGGGGCGTGGTCGGTGGGCGGGGCCTGGTAGGTGGGGCCAGTGGGCGGGGCTTGGTCCACAGCGGGCGTGGCCTCCGCAGCTCGTTGTGCCCTTGTCCTGACGCCCTCGAAGTCCTCTCTCGGAGTCAATGGCATCTCCAAATCTCACTTCCGACACCAGTTGTTACGTGTTAGGGTTCGAAGGATTTGGAGAGAAAGACCTGCTGACTCTTTTAGAAGACTTTATTCACTAGCACTAGTTACACACTAAGCACTAGGTCCAAACACTAAGCACTAGGTCTAAACACTAAGCACTAACAATGTCCTAGATCGTAGCCAAGTCGTAGGTTTCACTGGTATCACTCTTGATCACTTGTTTTCGCTCTCGAAGTCGCCTTTCTCGTAGCTCAAACTGAACTGCCCGGGCTCGCCTCCCTGCCGCTATTTATATGCGCCGAGACGAGTTCCAGACTATTCCAGAATGTTCCCGACTGTGCGCGAACGTGATCGCCCGGAACGAATGTTTCTAGAAGATTCGCGCATGTACGGTAGTTCCTCTAACGCCATCTAGTATCTAATAGGGGTTTCACTCTGTTCGGTTCTTTAATTGGTTTTACTAGTTGCTGCTAGATGGCGCTAGCTCCTTTGTGTTTTGTGTGTTCGTAACAATATATAATCTAGGATCGCATAAACCCAGAAACGCGATTGAAAATAGTTTTCTAGATAGAAAATCTTAGCGAAACTACCTCTCTCATTTTTTATTTTTTTCACTTGTTGGTCTATTATTGCGTATTAAATAATAAAATAACTTTCAAAACATAAGTAACTATTATATATAGAAACACGTAAACCGGAATTAAAATATATTTAGTAGATTTTGAGTAAACAAAAAAAATATCCCTAATTCTTCATTTTCTATACCTACTAGCTGTGTTAATAGGTACATGTCGACGATAATATTGATGTAGGCCCTTAACATAACACTGTTTAAACAACGACGTTTAACAAAACAAATAAAACTATCACTAAACACAATTGGAAGTAAAAGAACAAAGGTAAAATCGTCTATCCTGATCCTTTGCGCAATTTGTTGGTGCTGATATATAATATAGTGACTGGTTGCTGGTTATGCTTTACTATTTTTGCTTAATATGCATCATAATTGTGTTAACCCAACTATTTATGTACTTACGTCTCTGAATTCTATCTGCATATCCAAAGGTATATATGTGCCAAGCCGTTTGTCTTTGTACAATAGTAAAAATGTTAGAACACCATCGAAAGTAAATGTTCGGTTTGATTCAACATGAATAGTACCATCGCTGTTTTTTTTTTTTTTTTATTTATTTATTTGGAACAATAAACAGTTATACATTAAAATTTAAACTTATGGTTATGTCAATTTGTACAGTTTTGATAAAAGTATAACCCACACAATTGTCCACGACATATAAAGAAACGAGTGAGGAGCAATTCGAAATACACAAATATAAAGTGAATATAAATTTTAAATTCTTAATTAACTGATTGTAAGTGTCGAGACATACTGACAACTAATAAAGTTAATTTCTGTTTCTGTAACTCTAAAATAACTTCTGCACGTTTTACTCCGTTTTGGAATTGATTATAACAGTTTTTGTATGTAACTAATTAAATGTAATACACAATATTAACAGAATATCAAACAGGGCATATTAATCGCTCAATATTTCTAATTTAATAAAATTTTATATAATTCACTTTTCAGGTTATCTGGCTGTCTCCACGCCAATGTCGGGAGAGATAACGTTGCGAGAATCTATCAACTCCCAAGTGAGGCCTTTACCTGCGATCCCTCTTCCTTCTAACAGTGAACTAGCTAACATAGCAGATAGACTTGTCGTAGATGCTATCAAACGGGCAAGTTTAACCCGACGGCCTTCAGCTATACCGAAGTTCCCATCTAACTATTTCAGTAGCCCTACTGAAGAATCATCTTCGTCTAGTGGAGAAGAAGAAACATCGAAAAAAAGAAAATCTAAAAAGAACGACAAGCTATAGGGCAAATAAATGGATCTATGCGCGTGGCAGTGCCCTGAGCCAAGTTAAAAATCAGAGCTCTTTTCACAGTTTGCTTCAGGCCACCTTATTTTTATATTTGTCGCATACACTATCACGCTATTTCGGAGAATAATGTAATGATAATATCGTAGTGATCTATATAATATTATGTAAATATAGAAAGCGCTTAAATAATAATTGTTATTTTAGATACATTCTTACTCTATTTATGCAATAAGTAATATTAATTTTAAGGCAACGTTTAAAGTGAAGATAACATATAAATATATCTTGTTCCTTTGAAAAAATATAGTATTGTAACTAATTATTTTTAGTAAATAAGAATTTAATTATAATGTAAAAAATAATTACAAAAATATAGATAATAAACTGATATGCGTTGACCGACACGCCTCTAAAATCTCGTGTCGAGATTGGGCGATTTTGTGTTCAAGCCTGGTTCAGTGTTTACTGTTAGCATAATTAGTGCAGTTTTTTAATTTCCAACCTGTTAAATATTTGTAACTACGCCATCTCACTAGATGGCGTAAAATATTGTATGCACGTAATTATGCTAAATATTAATAGTACCTTTCACACTTGAAAGGTACTATTAATATTTAGCATAATTACGTGCATACAATATTTTAAAGAACTTGAGATACGCAATAAAGAAAATATAATGACGTTTTTTGTTTATCATTTGCGTAACCATACATCCAGATCTATTTAGTCCATAAAACAGTATCAGTTCTCTTAATTATAATGTAATACAGATGTTAGTATTTCGACGATTATAAAAAATTATATTTGGGGCTATGTAATACCCCTGCTTGATTGGCCAATTATGTTGGAGGGTTGAAATAAAAGTCGTATAAAATTGTATTACTTCTTTAATGTTTTTTAATCTGATAAAAACTATCAGCAGATAATAAGCTTTTGAATCTTTTCATTACGCAGCGCCAGCGCTGCAGAGGCTCTATTCAATATGAAAATATAATATAATAATACTATGATTTGTTTATAACAATCTTTAATAACTTTTCCAATTTTTGTATTATTTATCAGTACACATTACAAAGCATTAGTAAAACTAATACTTCTATTTTTACATAAATAGAATACAATTCTATTTTTACATAAACATATAGCTAAGTACACTGTCTTCTAAGGAAACTGTCGACGACGTGTTGAACGATCTAAGTACTTTTGTCCGAAACAATTAAGTATCATAATTATATCACATTTTTTTAGTAAGTTCGTAAAGTACTCTGTACGAATTTTTATAACAAAGCGATGGCAATAAGCTTTTCACTAAGTACATAATACAATTTCAAATTAACAATACATTTGCACCTTTTGCTAGTTTTGGATTTAATCCGAAAGAACATTTCTACAATTGCCTCAATTAAATTTCTATGGAATTCAGACATTGACTAAACAGTTTCCATATTATAAAATTTTGAATTAAATTCGTATCTCTTTTGGAAATATAAAGGTATCTTAAAATATAACTTAATTCTATCTTTAGTTTGACTGTTGATAGAAGTAAGTATACAGATAATTTCTACAGTTTTGTCATCTTACACACAAATACGGAGACACACGACGTGTAAGATTTTAAAGCTCCTTGTCATTTATAAACTAAACTTTCTTAAGGGCCTACATCAATATTATCGTATATCATCGCCGACACGTACATATTAACACAGCCAGTAGGCACAGAAAATGAAGAATTAGGGATACTTTTCCTATTTACTCAGAATCTACTAAATATATTCTAATTCTGACTTACGTGTTTTTATATATAATAGTTACTTATGTTTTTAAAGTTATTTCATTAGTTAATACGCGATAATAGACCGACAAATGAAAAAAATAAAAAATTAGAGAGGTTGTTTCGCTAAGATTTTCTATCGAGAAAACTTTTTTCAATCGCGTTTCTGAGTTATGCGATCCTAGATAATATATTGAAAAAACATATACTTAAAAATTAGAGCTCTAGCCATTCAATCTAAAGAAACAATGAAAACTTCGTACATAGAAAAATGCACGAAGCTATTTTGGTATCCTCTTAATAAGAAACTATTTATTGTGTTACATTTCATAAGCATCATCGAATACATTTTGAGTTTTTATATTTACGGGTACAAATATCGTGAGACAGAAAGAAAAAATGTAAAAAACTAGGCAAGAATTCTCCATACAAAAATTCAATAAAATTCTGTTTGGCATAAATCTAAAACTGTTTTCATTTGCAATAAAAGAAATACATACGAGTAGTTCTATTTGTTATTATTTTTTTCAAACCTTGTACATATTATGTTATTAAAATAAACGGATCATAAAATCTATTCTTTAATAAATATAACACAAAAAATATTTTCTAATAGGTACAAAGCACAAGCGTGTCGTCTCCGCCGCAACAGTCGCTAAATTAACTAAATAAATACTTCGTCTAAATACAACCCACCTGGTACATCGACGTCGCAAACATTGTATTAAGTAGAAAGAAAGAAATATTTTATAAAGGCAGTAGATACAATTATGAGCAAAATATAAATATTTTCATTATTAAGCTTTTTCTTTGATTTTCCCTAACCTTACAGTATTAAGCGCATTATTCCTTGATTTTATTTAATAGCCTTAGATACAAAGATATGAGATATTTATATTTAATTTTGGCACTGTTATAACCACTGTGTATGACGTATTGTCAGCCCAGCTTGTTAGTAAGCTAATAAAATAATTTTACAGCATTTTTTAACGATAAAATACATAGCAACATTTTGTAATCACCAATGAAGTTTTAGTTGCCGTTTAATTTTTAAAAATTGATAGTAAATATATGATACATTTCTGTCATATATGAAAGGCCTCAGTGCATATTATTTGGTACCCCATGTTCCAACGAGCACGTTAGCGTTAACCCGAATTTGTATGAAAGTACACAATAAAAATAGTACTAAGGCTTGCAGACAGTAAATTTTTAAGAGATATTATGTATATTTATCGTTGCCGCCAGAAATATAATGCAGATTTATTTTATATACTTACAAATGTATTTGAAATTGGAATTGATCAAACAGTTCCTTGGCTACACTTATTTATAAAAGCAATGTCCTTGCTTTCATAAATAAACACCATGTTAAGGTGCAAATTTCACAAGTCATTCTATAGAATGATAATTAACGTTACATTGCATTAATGTTTCTGTACAAACACATCTAAAGTCATTAGTCACAGTTCACAGATAAATTATGTTTAAATCCATTTGAATTCCATTGCCTATGGCCTGCAGTGGACGGAGAGATAGATGGATGGATTAATGGATGTTTCAATTTAAGTATTTACGTCATAAGTATTTAGACGATTGAGAAATGGACGTAGTTATGCAAAATGGATCCATCCACAAAAACTTACTTTTGAGAAAATAGGAGTTTAAGTAAAATTGATATATTAAAATAACAAGACCATAGTTTCTTTTGAAAGTCTATGTGTTTTTTATTCGAAAATAGGTACTTTGCGGCTTGGATATTTATGCATATTATATCAAAATGGATGGGTAGATGACTATAGCGAGAGTGACCTCAGAAAACGGTTTTTGTGGATTGGATCCATTTTGCATAACTACGTCCAAATATGATGTGTAAGAATATTGAACTTTGCGCAAAACACTACCGAGTGTCTTATTAATTTGATATTTCTTTCTTTTTCTACTGTTTGATAACATTAATGTTCTCGATATTGTTGGTACGTGCACAGAATGTGACGTGGGTTGGTTTGTGTCGGATCACAACGCGCGGGTTGTGTTCTTTCAGTGGATGTCAGGCGGGCTCTGCCTCTGGTGACGTCACCAGTATGGGGATCACTGGCGCTTTACTTAATATGTGGTTGTCGCTTGGTGATCTAGTAAATAAAATATTTGATAAATAAAAAACATAACGAGATTTTTTTTGGCTTATTTTCTCCATTTCACTATTGAGTTTATCGAATCTTATTTGGTCTACTATAATACGCTAACTAATCTAAATCTAATCTTTTAGCTGACTCTTACAGCAACTATGAGGTACATGAGGTGGAGAAGTAAGTATTCTTAAACCAACACTAAATGGAAAAAATCTGTAAAATATTAAACATGATAAGGTTTTAGGTAAAAATCTGACAAGACCAAACATTTTTTCTTTTCAGCAAAACTTTGACTACATTAATTTATTAATTTTTCCAAATGACTTGCTATGCTTTTTACATAATAAACTAAATTATAGTGAAAATAATTACACCATCATAATATCACCAGGAGCGGGACTTGAACCCACGACCTCGGAATACCGTTCTCGGAGTAGTTCGTTCATTCGTTCGTTCGGAGTAGCGACGATACCACTATAATTTAGTTAGTTAAATACGATGAATTGTTAATCGATTGTGGATGAAATATCGTCCTGGCTTAAACTGATATTAGAAATGGACGACAGACAAACAGAGGACGTTGTGTGAAGAGTCCGTGAAAAAAAATGGGTAAGAATCAGAAATCTCGGCTTTGCGTTTATGCGACGAGAAAAAAAGAAATAAACACTTACTTCTTAATTTTGCTAAGTTCATCATGATGTCTATGTTCATGACCATTCCCCGCATGGCCGATGCCATTCGGTATAATGCCATGCACCTTCTTCATGCTAGCGTGACTATGACTCCTGTGCATATGCTCCTTCTCATGATGCCTATACTCAGGATGTTGACTTATATGATTTGAAAAATGATTTGGCAAATGATTTCTAAGAATTTCTTGGCCATTTTCAACAGCCAAATGAGTATGACTTGGATTTCTTGATTTCTCATTGATGTGATGAATGAAATTGTTTTGTGCCATTATTCTGTTTTCTCTGGCTCTTGATTCAGGTATTTTAATCTCGATGTGTTCATCTAAAGACATTGAATCTACTGAACTGATGTCTAGGGTGTCGGCGGAGAATGTCTTAGGAATGGTACCCAGCATACGATCTGAAATAAAAAAAAGTAGGTAAATTAGTATATTCTTCTAGACTTAACTTATTCAGGATTTATAAATAATTAAAATCCTTAAATAGTCATATCTTATATGTACGGACTGTCCGATAATTTGGTTTTTATTTTCACCCTAAGCACCAAAAAGGATATTAATTTTAAAATATCTAGTATTTAGCAAGAGAATTGCGTAATAAAATATGTACCTAGTTTTTGCGATGTGGAGACAGTAGCTCGAAGTTCATCGAGCTGTTTTGCTGAACATAACGGTGTGTCCACTTCGTATGTGTTGTTGAATCTTGTGTAATCAACCTGGAAATATTAAAAAATGTTTTGTAAATAAATTTTAATTTATAAAATTTGTATTTATTTAAGATATGTCATAGCCGTTCTAGTACATACCTACTCGTAATAATTTGGTCCGAAATCTGTTACTATTACTTATCACTAGCTGTTGCCCGGAACTTTAGAAACCAAACCTTGACAAATTATTAAAAAAGCTATCCTTTTAAACCACTTTATTTAATACGAAAAAAAACCACATCTAAATCCGTAGCGTAGTTTTGAAGATACAAGCTTACATAGGAACATACGTACAAAAGTACGACTTTGTTTTATAGTAAGTCTGTCATACTCCGTTGCCTAAGTTAATCGTATACCCTGCAACAGGACGGATTCCTAATACTGATTTTAGACCTACTATTAGCTCAATAACGTATTTTTGTGATAATAAGTTAGTATCCTTGTGATGTAGAGATGCATGATCGAATCATTATACTTTGGAACCAAGTTTATGTGATAGGGTAAACGTTCTTCTATCTATAAAGTATTTACAAAACAGTGGACTTTATATTTATGCACGGGCATGGAAGATGATGTAAAATGTAGTCATTCTCTGAATAAATTAGATAATAAATCTATATATAAATAATCGATATAACCTAATTGACCTCCGTGTGGTGAGGGATTAAGAATACAAGTGTCACCACCCCATCTCCTCCCAAGGGTGCTGTAAAAGTCAGGTAAGGGATTTTGCACACAGATAAGATCTTTTGTGAGAGACGGAAAACTCGAAAATAAACCCTGTGCCAACACGCCTGGTCAGCGCGGCACAGAGACCATAATCTCTCCCAAAGTGGAGGAGGCCCGTGCCCAACAGCGGGACGTAAATGGGCTGGAGAAGAAGAACCTAATTGTAAACCTTAACTTGTAAGTAAATATCATTCTAGTACCTTGTTAAACATAATTAAATCAAGCAGTGATTTAACAGATATTTCTATGACGTTAACGATGATTAAATACTGTATATTTAATCATCGTTAACATCATAGAAATATCTGTTAAATCAAATTTAACAGTAATTTATACTATGTCGTTTGTATTAATCTGTGGCGCCGTAAATTATACAAATAATTCATTGTGTTTGTGTGGTAACTAGCACATTCTCTGCAGTTAAAGTGTAGTTCACCTTGTAATTATTTACTATCAAATACCTATTTATTTTTAGATGTGACTCAGGGCAGTGTTCTATTAATTAAATATACTTGCACATAAATGTAATATTTTGCTACTTGTTGAGGCATTTTAGAAAAAAATATTGCGTGGAATATTTCCACTTTTTAACCTGTGTTTTTAACACGCTTTTATAAGTTTGGTATGTAACTATCAATGTATTAATCTGTGTAACGGAATCTCTGAAAGCGATTTTCAGCCACTTGCAGTAGACGGATTGATCTGAAATTTTGCACACCTAACAAGGACCGATGACAATACAATAATTTAAAAGAATAATCCCAATTTCTTGATCAGAATTACTAGAATAGCATGTTGAAGTATCACTATGCCCACACTTGTATTTTTAATTATACACGTAATAGTTTAATTGTATATGAGTAGACTCACCTATATTATTGTGTTTCTACGTATGTCTTTCATATACAATCAGATAATTTCACATAAAAACGCTTTGTTTAACAAAATTATTTGCACAAATCTTCAAAATAAGAACGCTAAGCATTGAATAAACTCAAGCTGGAATTTAGAAGTAGGTTATGTGGAACATAAATATGGCTATGGCTCACTTTTATAGATTTTCCTTGAACAAATTTGAATATTATTTTATCAGGAAATATGCGTCTACACATATTCATTAAAATAATAGGTACATAAAGTTTTTATTAAAATAATGATAAAGACGTATATAGGCAATAAATAAATACCTATTTGTATAAAACAACATCATTAATATTAATCACTCTCGGATCAATGTACGAAATAAATAATGATGACGTATGTTTTATAAAAACATGTCTAATGATATTGACCGTAGATTTTCCAGTTTTTATTATAAGGATATTGTTACCGACATTGTTATAGAGACTCGTAATGCATATTAGAATATAGGGGATGTATTTAAATAAGAACTTTAATAAATAAATAAATAATGGCACCAATTCTAGATGCACAACTAAACTAAACTTAACTAAAAAATAAAAACAACTATAGAGTATTTCGATTGATCGGCTATTTCGCTGTACATATTTATATTAATTAAAATCTTTAGTATACAAAACACAATTTTTATAATAAGAAAGTTCAGTTAACATTGCTGTATTGTGTTATTGACGCTATTAATTTTCATATTTTAGTTAAGTTTAGTGGAGCACGTAGAATTAGTATCACTATCAAGGTACAGTCGAAACTGTTTCTATATTGGTTTCCTTTACACTAAAACGTATTTCAGGAAATTCGACTATTTATGGGTGGCAACATTTTATTTACGAATATTTTTTCATGCCAACTTGGCGATTAAAGATGGGGCAAAAGACTTCAGGGTGCATAAGACTTTGTAGTAAGTACTATGAGTAATGTGGTCTGTCTACAGATAATCACTGACGCCCCCAGCGTAATTATACGACCATATGGCATATCTGACATGGGAATAAATAAATAAAAAATATTCATGGACATTTCACACAACGTCCTCTGGTCCCAAGCTAAGCTTATATGCTTGTGTTATGGGTACCAGAATACGGATACTACTAAACTACTTTTATTTTGTAAATAGGTAGCAGGTAGCGTTCGCAGTAGGTACAAACATTTATATGACAATTAAAAACATCACACAAATGATTGTCCTGACCGGGAATCGAACCCGAGAAATGAATACAAATAAATTGAAATTTTTCTTACCTCATATTCTCCCGTGTCTTTCCTGAATGATACCATGGTTTCAAAGCGGTGACCCCACAGGATCTCGGATGGTAAAAAACTGCTGCGTGCCTGTGTTGTCATACCCGTTGATTCAATTACACCCTCTGAAAATAAAATAAATACATTTTGGATTTTTGAGACTGAATAGAAAAATGGGAAGGCATTGAGCATAGGTGAAATTCTTTACGGGTAACCTCCTTTAAATGATGTGAACTGCTTAGGTAAAACTATTTACTTAAGTAGTGTGTACACATCCCAAAATTGGATACCTAAGTGTCTCTTAGCTAGGGAAGTAATGTTAGTATGTGTATTTCGCGTAGCATCTACGTATATAATAGCACAGCAACAATTAAACTGTACGAATATTTATGTTAATTATCGAAATTTTTGATTCCAAGTGGACAATATATGATACCCTTGACTTCTAATTAGAAGTTAACGTCGCTATAAAGTCTGTCAGTGTTTTAATGTATAATTTTGTATAAAAGACATAAGCTTAAAAAACCTATTACGAAATCGCAGACGATCTTCATTGGCACGACACCAAGATACACATTTAAAAAATTGTCGTATTAAATTCTCGTCTGGAGAACTATCTATACCATAGTCTATACTAATATTAGAAAGCTGAAAAGTTTGTTTGTTTGTTTGAACTCGCTAATCTCAGGAACCACTGAGCCGATTTAAAAAATTCTTTCAGTGTTTTAGATAGGGTATCTATCCAGGAATGCTTTAGGCTATATAACATCACGCTACGACCAGTAGAAGCGAAGCAGTAGTGAAAAATGTTGCAAAGACAGGAAAAATTTTCTAAATTCCACACGGACGGAGTCATAAGAAAGTAATTTAAGGAACAATAGATTTTTAGAAAAATCTACTGTAAAAGAGGGCCAGAAAAGAAAATAAAACTTGAAAGTTAGGTACTTGGCCTGGCTATTTAGACCTGCATTTCCATGTCTGTTATTTATTGAATAAGTACTATATAATCTTTCTCTTTCTAGCCAATTAACGTTCAGCTGTTAGCCACGGGCCTCCTCCACTTTGGGAGGGTTTATGGTTTACTATGCCGCGCTGACCAGATATTGGCATAGGTATGGTTATTGGATGTTGGCATATGGTTTATTTTCGAGTTTTCCGTCACTCACAGAGGATATATGTTATTTGTCTAATGTCCCTTGAATGGCTTCTACAGCACCTTAGGAAGGAAATGGAGTGGTGACACTGGTGTTCTTAATCCGTCACCACATGGAAAAACTACACTTTACGAACCTTTAAAACTTAAAGAAAACATTTTAAACTCTAAAAGTTATATTAAACAAAAAATCTAAATCTGAATAGATTATTTTTAATCAAAAAACCTTTCGTTTTATTCAGTCTAAGTTATATGGAATGATCTTTTTGCTCTAACTGGTTTCAAATGAATCATTTTGCCCATTTTAGTTTCTTTAAGCGAGGTAAGTTAGCAGGTAGAAAGGTTTTTGTGTTACCTCTAATTAATGTAACAATTTGTATACGGTAAAAAAATCAACAAGAAACAAAAGCCGCAGGATTGTTAAATATAGTGATATGCATTTATTTTAATTAAGATGGAGTAACTCTATGGTAAAACCCTCCAAATAGTTAAAAATAGGATTACAGTAACGAAAAGTTTATAAAGTAAAGCTATGAGTACAACTATCCAAATATTATAAATCTAAAGAGTTTGTTTGTTTGTTTGACCGCGCTAATCTCAGAAACCACTAGTCCGATTTGAAGAAGTATTTCAGTGTAGATAGTACACTAACCGAAGAAGGCTTCAGGCTATATAACATCACGCTGCGACCAATAGGAGCGAAGCATCAGTAGAAAATGTTCCAGAAAATCGAAAATTTTTCTAAATTCCACGTGCACGAAGTTGCGGGCAATGGTTAGTTTAAGGATAATCTATGACTCACGTAATCAAGTTTTTGGTAAAGCCTTTTTTAATTTTTTTTATGTCGAAGTAATAATTGCTTTTATTAATTTGGTATGAATTAGAAACTAATCTAAACAAAATCTTGATTGCTTTTAAGTTGCTAACTGTTATAACAGTTTTATAATTACTAAGAAATAGACATCTAAGTAGTATCTTTAGACGACTAGAAAGCAACTGAATACAAAGTTTTTTACCCTTTAGAATAATTATGTTAAGAGATTCTTTCTCTCTCCCTCCAGACCATTATCTGGCCATGGGCCTCCTCCACTTTGGGAGGAATTAATGTCTACTATACCACGCTGATCAGGCGTGTTTGGCATAGGGTTGAGTTACAAGTTTTCCATCTTTCACAGAGGATGTTCTCTGTGCACAATATCTCTTAGCTGGCTTTTACAGTACCCTGGAGAGGAAATTGGGTGGTGACACTTGTGTTTTTAATCCGTCATCACACGGACAGAGGTTAAGAGAATGGTGTATCTTAAAATTTAATTAAAATCTTATCAAAGATCTTCTGATATCGTTTCTATTAACTGCACAGTACATAAAATTACTTACTAAGCTTTCTAAACTAACGTTACGTGTATAAGATTAAATCAGTGTCTACTATGTCTCAATACTATCCCACAATTATGAAACATAAGTGATTTATCTTAAATTCAGCTCGGTGACAAAACGACATTGAAAAGGATTTTTTAAAATTAGATTGTGTCTAATTTAAAAATAAACGTGAATCAAAATGACATCACGGCTATGTTGGGTAGAGGTGGACAGTCTACATGTTACACCATGTTATAAAATTAATCAATTTTCCATTTCCAGAATTTGAAGAAGTTCTTTGTTGCTAGGTTTACCTCCCTATCTTACTCCTAAGAGATTTAGTTTTTAATAATTGATGACTATGAACGAATCTTAATCCGCCTAATATACTTAATTATAGTTTAAAACCAAAAAAGGTAAACACTGTTAAGTTTATTTTATTATAGGTTACGGATTTAGACACGTATATTACAATAATAGAATTTTTTTATTCAGATACGCTATGATTATTGTCAGTTTAATCCTACTAATACTATAAATGTGAAAGTTTGTGTACCAAAAGTGCCAAGTGCCAAATCACCCTTTATTGCCTTATTTATTGTCCTTTTTTACCGCGGGTAGCACTGCAGGGCGCAACTAGTATAAAATAAGATGTACATTTTAACACTATAATATTATTTATATAGTATATAGATATACTTATAGTATATAGATAAAAGTATAAAGTTCAGGGCAATCGACCAAATTTCTGTCAAGGAAGTGCCAAAAACAGAAACCAGTGTGTTGTGTAATATTTTAGATAGATTCTATAACGGTTACTGACTATTAGTTGTTTAAAATTGATATTTATATAACGCTTTGTGATTGGGTGAATTCCGAAGCGTCGCCAGATATTGAATTTAAAACTGTCACAGACACGTGTGCGTATAACTATAAGATTTGATAATCTGGATATTATAGAAAGGTGAAGTGAGCATTTTTTTAAAGTTCAACCAAAAATAAAACTTCAAAATAATAACTTTATATGCCTTTGAAAATTTAGGGTTTTCCTCGATTTCTCAGAAGGTAACCATCTGATCCTAACCTGTTGATGGGAACCAAACGGGAACCAACAGCTTTCTAATAAGAACAGAATCATTAAAATCGCTTCGCCTAGTTAAAAGTTATGAGGTAATTAACATAAAAAAAGAAAACAAGAGAAGCAACATAAAGTCGAATTGAGAACCTCCTCCTTTTTTGAAGTCGATTAAAAAACAATAGAATACAGGAATCAACATTAATCGATTGCCACTAGTTTTGGCCATATTGGCGCAGTATCCTAACCTAAAACGTCATTATCTACTACGGCGCGTGGTGTTTCAACGTCATGGCGGAATATTATTTCACGGATATTGGATGTGTTGCAATGTGCAAAATAAATCACAAAATATGTCAAATATTAAAATAATAATAGTTAAGTATATCTTAATGTTAAATTTAACAAAATTGCAATGCCTATTTAATTTCTCGACATACAACTTGTGAGGTCTATGTGTTGTTTCTATTCAAGGGATATTCTTTTCGTGTTATTAGAGAAATGTTTGTCTTGTTTTGACATAAATAGATAAATATAATGACTTACCTAACATAACAACTATCTCAAATCTTTCCCTGAGCATATCGGAAGCTGATAGATTATATAATGGAGATCTTTCATTAATCTTGTGAACTATTGTCATGGGCCAGATAAACATCAGTCTGTCTTCTTCACCGTCCGCACCAACCTTCAATTCTTGTTGATAAAACGGCAATACTTCACCCTCTCTAGTTGTCTAAATAAAATAAAATAAATACATTAGTAATCTGAACATTTTACCATAGACTTGATAAACTTTTTATTTACATTTTCAACAAATCAAAGAAAGCACGACGAGCTACCGTAGTGTCCCCTTGCATATTGGATTAACAGAATGCGATAGTTTATTGGTGAACCAGGCAGTGGAAACGATTTCTAAAGGTCATAGGTTCAAATCCATTTCGTGATACTTTTTCTACTTTATTTGATTTGTTATAAAATTAAAATAAGTTAGTACTTTTTTAAGCGTTAAATAATATTGCTTTCATAATTATAACGGTTCTATACATTTGCTTATTTAACCGATTTAACAGAATTAATTAATATTTTTCCACCGATAAATAAATCAAGCAAATTGCTTACGTTACGTTACGCATTAGCGTGGCAAATCATTTATATTTTGTTGCAAAAGAAAAAATATTTTGCTATTACTACTGCACATGTTAGTTTATTTTATATATAACTAGCTGTCGCCCGCGACTCTGTACGCGTGTAATTTAGAAAACTATCCCCGTTTTTTCAACATTTTTCAATAAAAAAGGGGTAACTCATCATCAGATAAAAAATACTAGTATACTTCCAGTATCATTATTACACATTTATTATCAAATATTTATGAATCTTCAATAATAGTTGTTACTTTTGTAAATTCAATACAAGCAATGACAACTGCCAAAATATTCGTATTTCGAAAAAGACTTCAACGCATAGACGACATTCTTCTTAAGATTGTTAATTAAATGATATTCTCCTTGGTGCACCTTACATGCTTTACTCTGATTGGTCGCAGCGTGATGTTATATAGGTAGCCTATAGCCTGCCTTAATAAATAGACTGTCCAACACAAAAAGAATTGAGATTAGCGCATTCAAACAAACAAACAAATAAACTCTTTAGCTTTTTATTATTAGTTTAAATTACTTTAAATACTTTTATTTGTAAGAGATTGCGAATTTCGCTAAGACTACGCCTACTGTACTTTTCATTATTTAATTCTGTTATTTTCTATTCTACAAATGTACAATAACGAGTATTTCTATTAAATCTAAGGTTCATTAATCAATAATAATAAAGCATACATAACATACGTATAAATTGTCAGTTAATACATACAAAATATAAAATAACGTCATTGTACCTTAGTAGGCTTTAATTAGTATCGTATTAAAGGTCTTATTCATAATGATTTATCGGAGGTTTAAACGGAGTTTTTATCGGAGAGATTATAAACGTTTTAGCGTAAAAAGACTATCATGACTATCAAGTTTTGATAATTTTCGCGAACCTATTTTAGCTTAACTTTTAAATCTCTGGTAAGTCATTATGAATGAGACCATAAAACTTTAACGTCATAATTTGTATTAACTGACTACATAGAGTATGCTCTAATTTAAGGTTGAGTTAATTTGTTAGTAAAATAAAAAATATATTAGTCAAAACAAAGCAGAATTAATTACGAGAAATCTTGTAAAAGTCCTCACTCATTAGTTCCAAGGAATATAAATAAAATCTAATCTATTTAAAAAAATTTATTTTATTTAATTATTGGATTTCTATCTTACTAAAACATATAATATCATTATTCTCGGTACCTTATCCTTAAATCCCTGAAGCGTGGAAATAAAATATATTTTTGTATTTATTTCATAGTTAAACTAAATATCGATTTTGTCTTTTGATTTTATTGATCTTTGAAGTTCTTGTGAGCAAATAAAAGTCAGTTAAATATGTTTTTAAGCAGGTGTTATACTCGTAGTTGGCATCAACAACTTTACATGGTGTGTGTGACAATTTTACACGGAAAATGGCGTCTCATGGAAAAATCACGAGAGGAAAATTAGCCAAAGTCGTGTCTTAATATTTATTTTGTTGTAAAGATTTATTTGAATGGTAATGTTTACTTTTATCCTGTTGTCAATGTTAAGGTAAATTGCACACCTTTGGGTTATTTTGCAATGTATACCTGTTGAAAATGTCATATCTATAATGTTATTTTGGTGCTTTAGTGTATGTTAAGCAAATTGGCAGAACGCCGTTTTTGTGCAAAAGAAAATTTTCCTTCGTTAATGATAACTATAATCTACAGAACTGTGCTAATAAAACAAACATTTAGATATTATAGAAAAACAAATATAAATGAACACATACATACAAATATAATAGAACACAATGCAACAGAAGAAAAAGAAAAAAAAATAGGTAAAGAAGCATTTACAATAAACATGCTGCCTATAGATGGGTCGTACATTTATTGGCAAACGAATGCAAAACTAACGCAAATAAGTAACAGCATTACATTGCACATTTATACATAGCATATTGGGGTTATGAGTGTACCTTTTTCCTGATTAACTGGGCACGCACGTGCGCCTCCAGAATGTGCGACTTGCGGATATCGCCGACTCTGAACAGGAGACAAAACTCTCCGTCCCTCAAACATATAACCGCATTTCGAGAGAACAGAAGAGTCGTGTTACGTTTTTTAGCACGCGCCAGCTTCGCAAATATAAGACCCACCTACGGACAAGAGAGAATAGTTTTGAAATATCATATTCCAAAACTTAGAGAGTCGAAGTCTGATATGACGAGCGAAAATTGCAACCAGTTATAGAATTCGACTCCCTACAAGTTAGAGAGTGGATTCAGTATAAAATCAAGTTAGATGTAACCAAGCGTGCTGTCTGAAATCCCCAATCACTAACCAGTCTCCGTTTTTGGCGAAATAATATACCTTGCGGTGGATTAATTGTGCTCTAATATGGGCTTCAACAATATGGGATTTTCTCATATCTCCAACACGGAACATCAGACATAGTTGGCCGTCACGTAAACAAATTACAGATTTAGTTGAATACAGCAAGGTTTGGGCTCGTTTTTTAGGTCTAGAGAGCTTTGCGAACACGATTCCCACCTAAAATTAAAAGAATATTCGTGCCATAACTGTGATATATTACAAGCGAATTCGCTTGACTCCAACATTTCCTGAAAGTAAAGTGTTTTCTTCACACAAATAAGATTTCAGAGACTTTCAAGTCAGTTTTAATTACGATAATAATATATGACGGGCCTCGTGGTGTAGTGGTTCTCATAACGGACTGCCGATCACGAGGTCTCGGGTTCGATTCCCGGTTAGGACAATCATTTGTGTGATGTTTTTAATTGTCATACAAATGTTTGTACTGCGTCTGGGTGTTTACTATGTATAATAAGTATGTATTTACAAAAGAAAAGTAGTATATGTATTCTATCCGTATTCTGGTACCCATAACACAAGCATATAAGCTTAGCTTGGGACCAGAGGACGTTGTGTGAAATGTCCATGAGTATTTATTTATTTATTTATTATTTATATAGCAAGCAAACTACTTTAGTAAATAGTGATCTTTTAAATCTGTAATAATTTTTAAGAGAACATCTGGCTGGAATATATACGTACCAACATATATTTACGCACGTACGTTACGTTAATATACCTGGCGTTCTTCCAAGTTTATTTCAATAATTATTAAATTATCATATTAGCTTCACATCAAAAGTTCTTTTTATATTATGTTCTCTCCCTTTACTATTAAAAAATCGATTAAATATTGATATTATAACATCCAAGCGACCTTAAAGATATATAAACAGTTATTTTTACGCCAGTCTATGCGGAAGATTTACAATCAGAGAACATTATTTGTTTAGACAGTAAGTACATAGTTTCTCATCTGCCATCACAACATGTGGATCTATTTATAAGTAGAATAAAGAATGATCAATAGTTTTGATGAAAAATCTTACCATGAATGCTTGTATGAAAACTCCGACAATGCTTTGTATACACATGACGAAGATAGCTTCAGGGCATTCTTCATTAGTTGTTCTTGAGCCGTATCCAATGGTGTGTTGGGTTTCAACGGAGAAAAGGAAGCAGCCAGTGAAAGAGTTGACATTATTGAGACAGGGTGTGAAAATAACAGTTTCATTAGGAGGAGGAGGAGAAAGGTCACCATGTGTAAAGATGATGAGCCACCAAATGAGAGCAAATAACAACCAGGAGAGGATGAAAGAGAGAGCGAACACCAGTAACGTCCAGCGCCACTGCGCATCCACGAGGGTCGTAAAGATGTCCTGAAGGTATCGGCGTCTGCGTTTGGCCACGTTCCATTGAACAACGTTGCAGTCTCCGTGCTTGAAGATGACACGTTTTCGAACACGTCTCGCTGCATAACGGGCTTGACGGTATCTGTAAAATAGAGAAATATCTTTATCAGATTCAGAAATAGATTTTGTCCTTATGAAATATACACATACACAGTTTTAACGTCAACATTTACAACACACAAGGCTAAGTTTGTAATTGCGTCATTATTTATTATCTTGGTATGATACACATGGCCAGATAATTAGGCACATAGTGGATGTTTAATATCTTTTAACATTTACTACTCCGTCAACTGAAGGACCTACCTATAAACATTTGTTAATAAAGTTGTGGATAGGTATGTCCTGTATCTCTTACAACTACAAAGGTTATGCATTGCATTTCATTTACTTGTTATTATTTTGCGTTTGTTTAATTATGTATGATCATTTGTTGATATTGATCTTCAGAGAAAGTTTTAAATTATTTAATCGCATGTATTTTAGTAACGCATGTTAAATATGAACAGACAGATGGACACCGCGGTGTTCTGACAGGTCTACAGGTCACTAGACCACGAAACCAATCAAGGTACCATTTTATAATAAGTCAATGCTATTAAAATGAGCTTTTATTAATGTGCCAAATAAGACGAAGCAATTATTTTGAGCCTGTTTATGAGTAGGTTAACTTAAAAAAATAGTTTGAAAATGCTATTGCGTAAACATGGTAACTTTAATTGTATCATAATCATAAAATATAGTTTAACTATACCAGTATTACAAAAGATGTTACAATTTAATACATATGTGATAATTACAATACATATTAGCATCTGGTGCTAAACTAAGCTAGAAGCCTGTATTTCAGCACTCAGCGCTTACTCCCATCCACTGGTTTCCTAATGTATCCTAATATGGTAAGTAAAACGTTTTGTCACTATTATTACATTTATATTTGACGTATGTGTGCAAGGCATGCAAGGTAGATTTATGTGTGTGTGAATGCGTGTGTGTGAATGCGTGTGTGTTGTATGTGCATAAAAGCTTGTTAATTACTAAAATCACTAGGCAAATGCAAATAAATGAATATATCTATATACAAAGGAAAAATAATCGCAATAAGCATTATTTACGCACGTAATTCTTATGTCACATATTATATAATTATCTTGTCATGTGTGTTATGTTAACTATTAATTATAGTTATAATATCAATAAATTATAAATTTTCCATCAGCACTATAACTGTTCAATAAATTATAGTATCGATTACTTAATATTAGTTATATTTATGTTCTAGAAATATGTAATACTGATGTAGATTATATAAATAAATGATGCTTTTAAAGCCGTTAAAGTCCAAATATTTCTAAAAAATTTGGCTAATATAATAAATAAATAAATATTATAATATTTGCTAACACTTGCGCGACTCATCTGTTTAAATAAAACTACTTTTAACGGATTTAGACAGTGTGGTCAGTCTCACCCGTGACCATGGTGACTGCAAAGTCTCCGAAACGTCGGGCCAAAATTTAAAACAAATATACGCGTCTAAATCCGTTAAAAGTAGTTTTATTTAAATAAATATTTACGGACATTTCACAAAACGTCTGCTAAGCTAAGCTAAGCTTATTATGCTTGTGTTATGGGTACCAGAATACGGATAAAATACATAAACTACTTTTCTTTTGTAAATACATACTTATATTATAATACATAGAAACACCCAGACGCAGGACAAACATTTGTATGACAATTAGAAAAATCACACAAGTGATTGTCCCGAGCGGGAATCGAACCCGCGACCTCTTGATAGGCAGTTCATTCCATAAACCACTCAACCATGAGGCTCGTCATATAATATAATATGTTCATCTATAACGGCATCTATATCAACACTATAATAATAATAAATATTAATGAACATTTCACACAACGTCTCCTGGTCCCAAAGTAGCTGTATTTCTATTCTTGTGTTATGGGTACCAGAATACGGATAGACTACATATACTACTTTTCTTTTGTAAATACATACTTATAATACATAGTAAACACCCAGACGCAGAATAAACATTTGTATGACATATAAGTATATATATATATATATATATATAAAGATCACACAAATGACAAATGATTGTCCCGAGCGGGAAGCGAACCTGCGACTTCGAACGACAGTCCGTTACATGAACCACTCCCCCACGAGGCCCGTCAGCGCTCACATAATATGTTGTTCTTTTTAAAGCAGTGATCATAATTTATCTAATTATTGCTCTAACTGTTATTTTACAAATGCGTCTGGTTAGATTGGTCTAGTAGAAAAGTTAAAGTTCTAATATCTGTACAAAGTTTTTAAGAACGAAAACGGATATTGTTTTTGCGCTGCGAGCAGTGAGAGCAAAGCATCAGTGAAAAATGTTCTAAAACGGTGAGAATTTTCTAAATTTCACGCGTACAAAGTAACAGCTAGTATTTCTAAATTGCCGTTTAAGTACACACTAACACTCAATCTGTACTCTAATCTTAATAACATCACGTAGCTTGTACTTTTTAATAATGAAATACTTCACCTGATAGATAATTTTCGCATTGCAAACTTAATATTCATATGCCAATATAATTCTACACCACTGTATTGAATGAAAAAAAATATCAAACTAAATAAAGTGAAATATATCCCACGTAAAATGTTCATAAGTAATGTAACAAACGTCAACGTAAATAAAGCCTAGATTTGATATTCCTATATATCGAGATAACAGGCTTAGATACCTGTAGTTTTATAGGGCGTACCTACTTCATATAGACATACTGAAAAATCATGATTGGATTAAAGCTTCAAGTGTTAATGCTTGAAGAGTCGGCAATGGTACCTATTTTAAATACACAAGTAAACTTAACTAAAAAATTAAAACAACTATGGCGTATTTTGATCAATTGGCTATTTTGTTGTTTACATTTTTATCAATTAAATTCATTAGTCTACAAATTATAGATTTTCTAAAAAAAAAGCTCTGTTAACATTGCCGAATTGTATTATTGACACTATGAACTTTCAGTTTTTTGTTAAGTTTTGTTGTGTACGTAAAATCGGTACCATTGTCAGGCGAACCTAGTCAAAAATAGGTGCGAGAGCAATGCTCAAATTCAATGTGTACGGACATTGTCGTCTCATAGTGTGCGTGAGGCGATTTTAGGCAGGTGGCGACGAATGAAATTACATTAGAGTTTATGACTTTTTTACTACGGCTCTCTTTAACTTTGCAGAGTATTTGTCAAATAAAACAGCGTACAGCTCCCGTTGGTTTAATGCTCTAAGGATTATACCTGATTCTTGTTTATCTTTTAAAAGCTTTTTATGTAAAAGCATTATCATCAGTAGCTCTTACCTATCCTATATGTATGTATATGTAGTAGCTGTTGCCCGCAACTTCGTACGCGACGAATTTAGAAAATTTTCCCCGTTTTCGCAACATTTTTCGCTGATGCTTCGCTCCTATTGGTCACAACGTGATGTTATATAGCCTTCCTCAATAGATGTACTATCCAACACTGAAAGAATTTTTCTAAGCGGACTATTGTTCCTGAGATTTGCGCGTTCAAACAAACAAACTCTTTAACTTTATAATATTAGTATAGAAGTATACTGTATAAGTAATAATATTTATGTGGTGACTGATTAAGAATACGTTCACAGTAGCTCAGCGCCACGATTGCTCTAAGGGTCAGCTAAGGAATAATCGAACCAGACAATGTCTGCGAGACATTAAAATCTCAAAGCTGCGCTTTAGTGCCATGGTATAATATACGAAATGCCGTTCCCAAGTATTTTATTAAATATTGCTTTTCTGCTTAAAAGGAAGAAAAGCCATCTCAACAATGTTAACAATAAATTGATAAAGGAAGGAAAATTTCCACAGTTAAAACGAATGCATTTTCTATTTTGAATAGTAGATATAAGTGACTATTTTCTTTGTACAGATTATTGAAAACCGCCTTGAAATGAGTCCTATTATTAGATTTATCAACTGTGTCACTAAGAAAGAATGCATGAAAATATTTGTTCAATACTATATTTGAATACTTGAATACATATAATATTTGAATACCAGTGTGCGGAAAAACCAATGTTTGGTTTATGCTACACTGTTAATATTAAGTTAGATTTAATAACAACTGTATGTATTTTACTTAAATAAAAAAAAAATAAAAAAATATGTATACCGTATTTATTATTTTTCATTGTTAAAAGTTAGGTTAGGTTAGGTTATTGGTTGGATGACTTTGATGGAATTTTTACGTAACTTCTTTACTTATTATAAGATTGTTATTTACTTATTTAGGTATGTCCCTATGTGAGCTTAAATCTTAGCATGTATGCAACCGACTTGATGCGGTTTTTAATGCATAAAGTGATTAATAAGAACGATATTGATATTTTTTTTTGTTTTGTCTTTGCAATCTTCTATTTTTATTCTTTCTTATTTTTATTTTAGCATTTATAATGCATTTCGTAATTTTTTGTCAGTCCCTCATGGGATTATTATTTCGACAGTGCAAAACAGAAATTTAAAAAAAGTCTTTAAGAATGAAGAATACATATTAAGATGTTCAGCATTATATCGCTTCCTTTTCCAACGCCCACGTCAACCAAGTAGTCGGAATAATAAGCTTTGATATTTTAGCTTGATACACATGATTTCCCTTTCGCAATCGATTACAGAACTAGTCACTTGAAATTGATCACTGCAAACCGCAAAACATGAAAATCGTGTGTTGATTTCACAACAGACTAACAAGAAGGAATAAAATTTTATGCTAAGCGCAGGTAGTTAATAGCTACTTCTTAGAATTAAGTTACGTTAACTTTATAGGTGCCTTTATAAATTCTAAATTTTTTGCTGTTCGAACATGTTAGCGCGAATCGTTAGGTCATCTTTTAAGAGGGTACTGTACTCCTCATTTAGGTATTTGCCTTAGGTATTGCTATCCCTATTTCCGAGCGCCGCGCTGAAAGGGACAAATATTTTGCGGATTTTACCTACAAGTTCTTTGAAAAAAGACGTTGCGTACTTCTGTTTTTTTTTCGCGAAAATTAAACCGATTTTAATAGTTGTTGCATTATATTATAGATAAAGAGTATATCTATGCTTCTATCACTTTCTTTTGTGGTAAAACTTTACCAAATTTGTGTGATAGACGCTGCAACTTTATCTAAAGAAAACCGAAAAATGTGGGTTTATCGGATTGTCATATTTCTTTTAGTTATTATGTTTTGAAAAAAAAAAAGAAAGTAATAGAAGCATAGATATACTCTTTATCTATAATATAACGCAAAAACTATTAAAATCGGTTTAACTTTGGCGAAGAAAAAACGGAAGTACGATACCCATACTTTTGTTTGGAGCATAATTTGGTATCGTACCGTCTTAAGTAATTTATGATTTTAGTAACTTTTATTAAAAGTTGTTGATTTTCCTCAATAATGTCAACAGCAAAGTTTATCTGTAATATTTTCTGAGTAGTGATAATTGTGTAAATAATAAATAGGAATTTAGTTATTAATATTGCAAGCTACACTTTAGTTTCTAGTAGTAATTATCTAAAGTAATTTATTAATTTTGCAATTGACATGCTATGCTTTTACTTACTAAATAATACGTACGTACGTACGTAAACATACGATATCAACTCAATGGAGTGACGATTATGGTGGCCTAATTTGATTACTGAAAAGCACGACCGCAATAAGCTCAGTTGGCAGAGCTACGGAACGGTAATCCGAGGTCGTGGGTTCAAGTCCCGCTTGCGGTAATCACTTTTTCCACCATAATTTAATTTAAATTATCTATCGACTTTTCGTAAATGATCCAAATGAATTACAAAAATTGTATATGTATAAATGCGTTTACAAGCCAGAATAGGTAATAAAGATTTATCATTATTTCATTTCGAGCAAATACGTTTACGTACGAGTTTACTACTTCAGCATTCAAAATATCAACAGGATTGCTGATAGTTTTGTATGTTTGTTTATTAATATCATCGATTACTGATCACATTAATCATCGTTTAAGAATTGAGTTATGTAAACAAATGCCAGTCGATGATTAAAATGATAGATGTATCAGACGTATTCGATCAACTTTATTCATTAGAAATGTTAAGCCGTTTCTTAACGATACTCGTATTCTATTGAAACAATATAAGCATTTTATGATCCGTCAAAAGCGTTTGAAGTAACCAAAGAGTAAACATAGTAGAAACATCATAGTATGTTACTAGAATACAATGCTCCACACACAACGTCATCTATGTACGACAGTGTCCATCGCCATGGGATTCCAGGAAAAAATAGAAGAGTAATAGCCAATATCTTGTTGCCAAAATATTTACTCATCATCTTGCGGCCCCTGACTTTGTTTCAAACGCTATGTTTTAAAACATAGACACTTACTTTTGTTGTTCTTCTCTCCACGCAGATTCTGAAGAGTTCAGTGGCTTCCCTGTCATAAACATTGAGACTTGACTTATACATCTCTTTAATCCGGACATTCTAGATAATATTGAATTCACTTTGATGCTTTTACTGTAGCTGTAGCTTCTACGATATCACTCTCAAAACTATCCAGATGTTTTAATATAAATCCACTGGAAGTTAAAGTTGCGTAAAACTGACAATAAACTTAAAATTATTATCACCCGATTAAAATACTTTTGAATTAGTCACTGGCACTGATATTTACAAAATTGTCTCCACTCTGTCTTTTAATAATACGTTAATAAGAGATTCACTAAACACTTCTTTAAAATCAAACAACAAAACTACGAATTTCCGCAACATCGTTGATTTTTGATAGAAAAATGTTAAATGGAAAAGCCAAAATGGCGACAATTTTTTAACTGCGTATCTGTTATATTTAGTTTTTCACCACACCGAATGCGGTGAAGATTGTCTCTCTACTGAAATGTATGGATGTATACTGAAACAGATGTGAAGACGTTCACAAACAAACAGTGTTCAGGCATCCTGTGCCAACATTGCTAGTGGCGCCGTGTCGCGTCGCAACGTCGCCTTTGCTATTTTATGAACAAATATTCAACGACTATCTTTTTGAGACGAAGATTGCAGCTTAAGACCCAATAACATATTAGCCCACGTTTATATCTCTTTACTAAAATACACGCATCAATATTTATTCTTCTACATTTGAACTGAATTTATTCCTATATGACGCAAGGATTTATTAACTTGGGTTTTGGTATGCGACTAAGTGAGCACACCATAGAAGTGCTTGCATTTAACTACAGTAAATATTTTTACAGTGTTGCCAACATTAACTCTGTATACATTTTCTGTAATGTTTAAATGCTAATGAGTGTGTTTATTTATGCGCCAGACAAGGCAATAACATTAATTTAACATTATGTTTCTGTTTTACTGTATTTTTTATGAGATTTGTGTTGAGTGCTATGAAATGCTTATTAACTACAATGTTTTACTAACATGTAATCAAATAATTAAAAAGGAACAGATATAGACGTTGGATGGTATAATTTTACATCATATTAGCTGTTGCCCAGGACTTCGTACGCGTGGAAATTAAGAGCAAAACCTTAACTAATTATATAAGAAGCCGTCTTCTTGAACCACTCTATCTATTAAAGAAAACCGCATCAAAATTCGTTAAGTTGTTTCAAAGATATACGCTCACATAGGGATATACATACAAAAATAACGACTTTATTTTATAATAAGTAAAGATAAAGAAGTGAATTATAATACTCAAGTAAACGGCATTTATTGTATTTTTATACAGATATACATATTTGAAGTTGCTATTGTCCAATTGATAGCGCAAGAATATTATAATATTCATTCATTCCATAATATTCATTCATCACGAACATAATTTTTACAAAATAGATACGAAAAAAAGAAATCAGAAAACATAAAAGCTCTGATTTTAACAAATTCAAGAGACGCATTTGATTAAAACAACTTTGACAATCTGCCCATTATTAATTGAAGAAGCTTAGATTCTGACAGCAGCAATTAATTTAGATGATAAGACTTAAATTAAGATCAACGTGCACCTATCAACAAAAGTAATTATATGTTATACTAAATTCTGCTAAAATGATGTCAACTGTTTGCGTCAAACGCTGAAACCGTTTCGAAATACATAATAGGTAGGTATTTATTTATGGATATTTGTCTATTTGTCTGTATCTTTATTATTTATAGACATCTGTACCTTATCTACTTGATATGTGAAGATGTTTATAAAGCTACTTAAATATAAACAATGAGAAATCTAATGGCAGTTCTAATTACATAGCTAAACTTAACTAAAAAATAAAAATTGTTAGAGTCAATACGGCAATGCTAACTGAAGTTTTTTATTTTAAAAACGGTTTTTCAAAGGAAGATTTTAATTAATATAAATGTTTATAACGACATACCCAATTAATCAAAATACTAAAGCTAGGTTTAATTGTTGACGAATCATAATCGTCTTCATAAACAGGTTTTAATCCAAACTTTATTATTATAGGTAGGGATTGGCAAATGGCTACACTTTACTTGATGTTAAGTGATAATAAATATAATCCTATGATCATCGTTAGTAAAATGTAACTAAACACAGCCTATTGTATTTCCAGCAATTTAAGATAGTGTCTTCATATTCTTACAGATAATAAGAAACCTGATTCAATATTCAAATCGATGTCAAGGAATAACTACAACAAAGTAAGGATTATTCATGTAAAATTATTTCTTCGTATCACATTTCAAGCAATTTTGAATGTGATTTAAGCCTAATGCGTTAATGTGAGACAGTAAGTTATTTTAATCTTATGAGTCATAATGGCATACCGTTCCTAATTATTAAGGGCCTACATCAATATTATCGTATATCATCGCCGACACGTACATATTAACACAGCCAGTAGGCACAGAAAATGAAGAATTAGGGATACTTTTCCTATTTACTCAAAATCTACTAAATATATTTTAATTCTGATTTACGTATTTCTATATATAATAGTTACTTATGTTTTGAAAGTTATTTCATTAGTTAATACGCGATAATAGACCGACAAATGAAAAAAATAAAAAAATTGAGAGGTTGTTTCGCCAAGATTTTCTATCGAGAAAACTTTTTTCAATCGCGTTTCTGAGTTGATGCGATCCTAGATCATATATTGAAAAAACATATACTTAAAAGTTAGAGCTCTAGCCATTCAATCTAAAGAAACAATGAAAACTTCGTACATAGAAAAATGCACGAAGCTATTTTGGTATCGTCTTAAATAAAGCGTTTAAGTTTCCGGGTTATCAATGGAGAACGGCCAACGAACTAAAAATATTATTTCTGACGAATAATAAGTTTATATGACGAATTATTCACTATAGTGGATTAATAGCTAGATAAAAATAGTCTAATTGACAAAACAAGTGAATGATATGGTCATAAGTAGAGCATTTTTTGAAAGTAGTCCGTTATATTATCTAGGATATTCTTTAATTGCTATTAATTGTAGATCAGTTGGTTCACTAGACAGTAATAAGTAACAGCAGTGTTAAAAAATTATATCTTGACTATTAAAGAAGAGGCTATCTTCGTTTATAATAACTAAAGTAAATGTCTAAAGTATAGTTTACAATTTTGATATAAAGTGATAGACACACAAGTGAATTTCAAATCGCATTTGATAGCATTTTATCATATTCATAATGATATTACGCCTTTTTCCTATGGGGACAGGTATACAAACTATAGAGCGCCATCTGCCACTATCCAAATAAACTTCCTTGGCTTTAGTTACTAGCATCCTGTGCTAGTATCTAATAACCATCCTAAATATCATCAACTTTTTGACAAGCTTCGTGGTTGAGTGGTTTTTGTAATGGACTGCCAATCAAGAGGTCGTGGGTTCGATTCTCTCTCGGGACAATCGTCTGGGTGTTTCTATGTATTATAAGTATGTATTTACTAAAGAAAAGTAGTATATGTAGTACTACCGTATTCTGGTACCCATAACACAATCATACAAGCTTAGCTTGCGACCAGAGGACATTGTGTGAAATGTCCAAGAATATTCGGCCTCGTGGTGTAGTGGTTCTGTTAACGGACTGCCGATCAAGAGGTCACGGGTTCGATTCCCGCTCGGGACAATCATTTGTGTGATTTTTCTAATTGTCATACAAATGTTTGTACTGCGTCTGGGTGTTTCTATGTATTATAAGTATGTATTTACAAAAGAAAAGTAGTATATGTATTCTATCCGTATTCTGGTACCCATAACTTAAGCGTATAAGCTTAGCTTGGGACCAGAGGACGTTGTGTGAAATGTCCATGAATATTTATTTATTTATTTATATTAAAAAAAAACTTAGAGCATAAAAATAAGTATTTAACTGATCATCAAAACTGTTGTAAATATCATGCCTTTACTCGATAAATAGAACCCATACATAAAATTACGCACTCTATTGTGATATCGTTGTCTTCCACATTACGTAATTCTGTAGTTAAATACGTCTAACGCCATCCTGTGGGTAATACTGACCTAATTTATATTAAAACCCTGGGTGGGACAAAACCTACATTTAGATTCTATTTTGATTACACTGTAAAAATAAGTTAGATCTCGTAGTTTTAGTGTCTAAGCCTCTTAATTAAACTACCTCTTAAGTAAAACATAGTTCAGACTATTTCATGTAAAGCTGAATGAGACACGTATTTAATCTTGCAATGCTTTTTTATTTCTTTCTCTCTTTCGTTTTACAGCTCATTATTGATTTAGACTTGCACTATTATTATCTTAGAAAACATCAAACCATCCATCAGCCTCTCTCCGTCCACTGTGGGACATAGGTCTCCTCATAGAATGCCACAACGCGCGGTCTTGTGCCCCTTTCATCCAATGTCTCTTGTTATGTTATTTTAAACAAAATATTTTCTGCTCTATGTCTGCTTGAAATTACATTACGTTTATGTGTTTATTTTTATGCGCCTTGTTCTTTTGTTTATACATTTATTGTTATGAGTACACGATTCTTGTGCCGCGTACCGGAAGACGCGTAAATTGTGAGTATATGACGTTGCGAATATTATTCAACAAGATATTAGCAAGCTGCCAAAGAATACATTATTCATCAGTTCGTATGTTAGAGTACAGAGAGCGTAATATGAATTTTTCCGTCACGTTTATGATTTCTCCGGAGTTTTGCTAAAGGTTGAAGAAAATAAAAATATACGCATTATGATGCATTCAAATTTAGACAGCGTAAATCTACATTATCAGAACGTTGAGGTATTAGGAATACAAGTGTCACCACTATTTTCGTGCTCAGGGTGCTGTAAAAGCCAGCATAGGAATATAGTACACATACCACATCAACTGTGAGAGAGGGAAAACTCGAAAATTAACCCTGTGTCAACCAACTTGGTCTATCTGTTGTTCTCTTAGCTGACTCTTTCCCTGCGAAGGAAAGAGAATGGTAACGAGTTAACACAGATGTAGCCCGTATTATTAAACCGTTAAAACACGAACAGTGGTTTTTATTTAGCAAGGGATTTATTACGATTTAAATAAATCACAATGAAAGTATAATAAAATACACATTCATTCAACAAGTGTACTTCCGAGACGTTCAATAAATGCAGCAATAAATACCGATACAAAACAACATGTTCCTGTTCTGTTTATAAGCTTATACTGAAACTGAAAATGGCCTTAACTGTTGGCAGTTTACGGTTTTATTTTTAGTAATATTTTCTTACCCGACTGCCAAGAATGGGTATTAATGAAGGGTGCTTATTGTTGTGAAGTGAAAACGTTAAGGAAGTATTTATGCTGTGCCTCTATCTACTACAGTATTGACGGTATTTATGAGAAAATGAAATTGTTACTTTTATTATCTTCCCCGTAAGGTTTATCATATTTTTTCACTATTCAAACCTTTCCTGGACAACGACAAATAATTTAAAACCAACATCGGTTTAATTAGCACAGACATTTTCAAATTTTAGAGAGACAGCCGACAGACACTTGAATTTTACATATTAACAGCAAGAAATTCCGTAAATAAAGCTCTCTCCTCCTCTTACAGTCCATTAACGTCTCACTGTTGGGCACGGGCCTCCTCCGTTTTGGAAGGGATTATGGTCTACTGATTTGTATTCTTAATCCGTCACCACACGGACTCAATAAAGCTCTACAAAGTTCTAATACTGTATTATATACAATGAGACCAATTAGTTAACAGACATAAAACACAACACTTTATCTCATACAACTTCTTGTGGTTTTTACCTACAACTTTATATAATATTTTAATAGGTTGTTAACAAGTTAACTGTTAGTTGTCACCAGAAATAATAACATAGTTTGTATTTACCTAGATGCGCAAATAACTATAATAAATAATAATATGTTCGTTAAACGTGTTTGTTAAACAATTTATATAATTTATACAGGTTACTTTAATTGGACGTTTATTTAGCTTTGCGGAAAAATGTATGACGCGTGTTAGATAATGTTGTTAATTACAAATAAACTAAATTATATTTAAATTAGCTGTAGCCCACAACTTCGTACGCGCGGAATTTAGAAACAAAACCTTATATTATTTTATACAAGAAAGCCATCTTCTGGAACCATTCTATCAAATAAAGAAAACGGCATCAAAATCCGTTGCTTACGTTTGAAGATATAAGCTCACTTATGGACATACATAAAATAATAACGACTTTGTTTTATAATATGTAAATATATAAGAACATACTTTTAACTAGAGCTACCCGTAACTCTGATTAGAAGATAGTGAAATTTACAGCTATTAGAATATAAAGTAATTGTTTCCGAGAAAATAAGATAAATATTTAAGCTCGGTTAGAGACATATCTCTAAGCCAGCTTAAGTCTCTAAAACTACACAAATGATTTTAATTCAATTTTCTTCAATAGATAGAGTAGTTAAAGAGTAAGATTTATATGTATAGTTTGTTATGGATTTCACACGTTCGAAGTCGCGAACAACGAATATTACAAAATTCTGTAAATTTCATTATCATGACATTACATTTTCTCCCAATAATAGCAGGTACGAAGTACGAAATAGGACACTAGATCCAAATTCCTCTTGAGCAAAGTTCATTGTTTTTTTTACTAAAATGTGTCATACAACATTGTAACGTTTATTGTGTTTTTTATATGACGTCTTACGTGGCCGAATCTAAAATGACGCTTCTAATACGCTGGATTTGGATGACGTAAGTTTGGTACAAAAAACATCCATGAATATTTCGGTAGGTATGTTGAAGGTCCAGTTACTTTAACATTCAGAAAAACATAAGTACCTACTTATTATAAGCTTTATGCTTTATGAATTCCCATTAAAAATATAACATACTTACTGATCTCAAAAATCTTTGTGCCACGACTACCATATCTTCATAACACATTTCGTCATTGTGACTAAAGGTTTTATCTCTGGGATCTTGGTCTATGTTAATCGCTTTTTCCTCTTTACATTTTCTCAAATAAACTTATAATAAATATTTACGGACATTTCACACAACGTCCTCTGGTCCCAAGCTAAGCTTATTATGCTTGTGTTATGGGTACCAGAATACGGATATAATACATAAACTACTTTTCTTTTGTAAATACATACTTATAATACATAGAAACACCCAGACGTAGTACAAACATTTGTATGATATTTATGGATATCACACAAATGATTGTCCCAAGCGGGAATCGAACCCGCGACCTTGTGAACGGCAGTTATGAACCACTACGCCACGAAGCCCGTCTTGTCATTTGAAACAATAAACAATTATCGCAATATTATAACTCCTTTCTTCAGCCCATTATCGGTGCCAACATGCCTGGGCAGCGCAGCATTGTAGACCATAATCCCTCCTAAAGTGGAGGAGGCCCGTTTACTTTCGAGTCTTCCGTCTTTCACAGAGGATGTCATCTTTGTAAAATATCCCTTAGCTGGGTTTTACAGCACCCTTGGGAGGAGATGGGGTGATGACAATTGTATTCTCAGTGCGTCACCACACGGACATATTACAATCCGTTACGATTGAAATCAAAATTGGAAATAATTATTTATTTTTCCTCTATGTTTTTTCTTATAAGTTTTCAAAGAAAGCGACTATTGGTTAGCAGTTAATCTATTGTAATAACGCAGATATACAGGAAAAGTAACAGACACCTCTATGATCGATACGTTTATGTAATCATAATCTAAGCGAATAATTCAAAAAGAGGTGATTGACTGCTCGAAGAAAATGTTACGCAAAATTGCGCACGATTTTGTCTGAATATAACTTTTATTAAAATAAATTCTCAGATATAACACAAAGGATGAAATTTTCTAGCCTTGAACAACCTGTCAACAGTTTTATAAAATGACACGGACTTGATTGAATTTAAATATTCTTTGGAGAATTTTCCAATACCTAATAGTTGATGAATAATTTTGCTATTATTTTAACAATATTTGTATCAGAAGCATATAATTAGTTATAAAACATGAATATTCCATCAGCTCTCGTTATTAACCTTGAAGAAGACAGTTATGATATTTATTAAAAAGGTTCAGTTGTAAGTAAAGTAATAAAATTTAAGTTCAAATTTGTTTTCAGAGTTGCAAAACTCGAGCTGATCTGATTAGTAAATGAAGAGACTCCACTTCTTCTCCATTGACAAAATCCATACATAGGTAACTAGTATTTGCACTGCTAAATAATTTCCTTATATCATTAGCGATATACAATTTATTACTAACACGGTTTCAATAGCTTCGTTCATATCTATCTATCGGTCTATCTATTAGTCTATGTAACAACACCTTTGAAATTTGAAATAGATTTTCATCCACTTGTCAGTTGCAATAGAAGGGTGTTAGTTTTGTTGCATACATATTAAGAACCGATGACAACGCAATAAATTGAAAAAAAAATTCAGTATTTTTGTCGTTTGTTAGTTAGTTAAAACTTTTGATTTTCGGGATAACGTTATTATAACGTGTAGCAGAAATAAACTAATTTGTCGAATGTTGAACGTGTCGATATACACGGCCTAGTTTAATTTTGTTAAAGTTTGTGGTTTTTGAGAACAAACTTCCGTGTCAAGGTAGCAATACCTACGTACTAAGTATTTTCGTTTAAGTAGACCGACACATCTATTTTTCAATGAAGTAAATGCTACACCAGCACTATTTTAGCTTCGGGCACCTTTTGACATTAAACTGCCATTCACGGTCCTGCTCATTAATTAACTATATAACGCCTAAAGATTTACCATCAGGGTAAGTCTTTATTTTATTTATTTATTTATTAAAATCCATGGAGTTTCTTGTCTGTTCTTCGCCATAGGATTCCTTTTTGGAACAGACGCCTAGCTTCTGACTTTTTAAAACAGCATGTATATCTTACCTAATTGAAATAAAAATCTTTGATTTTGAATATTGGCCAAAACTAGCAGTCATTTCAAATCAATATCAAAACAAAAAGTAATACTAATAGCCTTATAGTTCATAACTAGTTTTACATGTTATCTAAATTCTTTATGAAATCAGCTATTTACTAATTTAAGACATGTTAATATCTATTAGCCAATCTAGAGATTACCTCAACAAAACAGATAAACAAAGAGTCAAAAAATAATAATTGCATTTTTGATTTACAAAGACTTCCATTTTATACATTTGTACAGATACATCAGCCGCCCGTCTTGCAGACCTGCGGTGAATAATAGGTTTTAAGTCCGGATGAACTTCGTTCTCAATGAAATAGAGCCGGTCACTGTTGCCAAGTCGGACTGTCTGGTGACACGTGAAACGAAAATAGCTTCTCAACTATCACGATCTTTGCGTTCTACAGAAAATCGTTCTATGTATTCTCTGGACATGCGGCTACTTCCTAATAGATGGCATTGTAAGCAAATTGTATCATTAAAATACTATTATGTAATTATGTAATAGAACTAATATTACAACTTGAAATTACAATGAGTGTGTATATTTGTTCTTCTTTATGCTTAAACGACTGGATTAATTTTGAATAAACTTTGTATACCCGTAGCCGGGACCCTGGATTGACTCTGTTTCTGTTTTAAAACTGGAATGCGTAGTCACAAATTTACCAAATGTCGTCTCTACGTGCTACATCACATAATCGGCTTGAAGCCATTTACGTATCTATGTGTGCGCAAAAATGTATCTATGTGTGTCTATGATACAGGTTATACGTCATAAGAAACGTCTTTATTCTATGAAGTACAATTTAGCCAGGCTAAAGTTATTGGTACTGTCACCATCTGATATCTGTGCATTATACTTTAAGAAACAAATGTTAAACAAAAAAACATGTGTTTAATAGAATAAATGCTGTAGTGATGCGCTCTTTGAGAAGTATATGTGGTGTGACTTTGAAAGATAGACTAAGAAATTAAGTTCTAAGAGAACGTTGCGGTCTGAAAGAGGCTGTAGTGACTAAGGTGGAGAAAAGTATGCTTAGGTGGTTTGGTCATGTGGAAAGGATGGATGAGAGACGATCAACGAAAGGCATATACACGGCAGAGGTAAGTGGAAATGCTGGGAGAGGACGCCCGAGAAAAATATACTCCGATGACATCGCCGGGATACTCCAAAAGGGGCAAGTGCGTAGCACTTACAACCGTCGGGCATGTATGACCAGATGTATGAGTGTGGATGAAGCCAAGGAAGTATGTTTTGATCGTAGCAGATGGCTCTCTATAGTCTCTGCCTATCCCCATGGGAAAAAGGCGTGATGTTATGTTATACTTTAAGGCTTAGGTGTTAAGATAATAAATAAATGAAAAGACAATTAATAGTCAAAAATTTACTAACTACGGTAAATGGCAATGCCAATAATGCTTATCTCGATTTACATAATTAATTTCAATAAAATACAAGTAAGATACGTAATCAAGAGAATAATGATTCAGATATCTTCTGAAGTATAAGGAAATTCTTGGAAACAATCCGTATATTTAATTATAATTGCTTTGACGACTGAAGTGTTATTTGGCATCTAAAATGAAAATGAAAAACTAATATTTACCTGCAAACGAGTGTGATTTATAAGATTCTGAATCATAATATTAAAAATACAGGTGGTTCACGAGGATGTTTTTTTTTGGGATTTATTAGGATTTGATAAATATATAAATTCCATCAGTATGAAGTTGCGGGCTCAGCTATAGAACATTCAAAACTCTACAGCTCTACATTGACTAAAAAGAACATAGAGATGTACTGTTAATGTCCAAAAAAAAAACATACAGACGATCGAACTCGATTATTAAAATCGCTTACGTCGATCCACGTTCAGCTTACCCTGCGTTATATTATATGTAACTACTAATATATAGTTTCTTTCAGTCCAAAGTTCAGTTAATTTATTGATTACTCAAATGATTATATTTAATACATAGTTAACAATATATAATTCTGTTACTATGCAGATTTTTGCCTTTAGATGGAATGTCATATGCTTACTGTAATTATTATATTATATAAGACGAGCCTCGTGGTTGAGTGGTTTATGTAACGGACTGCCGATCAAGAGGTCGCGGGTTCGATTCCCGCTCGGGACAATCATTTGTGTCATACAAATGTTTGTTCTGCGTCTGGGTTTTTCTATGTATTATAAGTATGTATTAACAAAAGAGTTTATGTATTATATGCGTATTCTGGTACCCATAACACAAGCATAATATAAGCTTAGCTTGGGACCAGAGGACGTTGTGTGAAATGTCCGTGAATATTTATTTTATTTATTTATATTTATACACGTTTAATATTTCACATTCAATTAACACCTATTTAACGCGATTCGGAAAATGATTCTAATACTGGGTAACAAGATTTAAGGTCTGGCAAATGAAAATATATACATAATCTACTTATTATATCTTTACTTATTGTAAAACAAAGTCGTTAGTTTTGTATGTATGTGAGCTTATATTTTTAAAATTACGCAACGGATTTTGATGCGCCTTTAACAGACATAATGTTTCATGAAGATGATTTGTTTGCATTATTTGTTAAGGTTTTTTTATTATCTTAACTCTACGCGTACGAAGTCACGGGCAACGGCTTGTTTATATATAAAGGCAGACAAAAAGACAAGGGTACTCTTTATCCTGCATATCTGCACCAATCATGTGTCTCATGACACCAATACTCTCTTTAAACCACACAAGATAAGCAGTTGGTAGGGTACTGCAGTCGCTTCCTACGTGTTCGAAGTACAATTTTAAATAACTCTAGTACATGACAGGCGATAACGATACACCGTGCTATTTCGATACATATTCAAAATGCTTGCAAATTTTCAATGCAATAAAACTAATAAAACAAATTAATAAAAAATTCTAATAAAACTAGTGTTTACTTATTTCAGTATTTGTATGATCCAGTCGTGCTTTCTGATTGTTTTAATTTATTTTAAATTATTAAAACAGTTACAGCATAGTAATTTGGTCACAATATTTTAATTATAAGTCAAATGTTAATTCTTATGTTCATCTCATATAATCAATTTATTAAACCTTATATATTTGAACAGCTGATTATACCTATAAACATACAAAAAATGATCACTCGCTTTCATGAAAATAAAAGATTCAACTTTTAACTTACAATCATATACGGCGCCTATACATACCGTATACCGTAGTAGTTTCTTCCTAGAACCCAAATAATCAGTATAATTTGCCATATACATATAGCAGCAATAACAATACATATATATACTTACCTATTGTGTAGTCGATACCTACTACTAATAAAGACGTAGAGTTTGAAACGTTTATTAATATGTAGGGGGTCCGATCCTCCACAGTCTCCGAGCGTACTATATAGGCTATATGTTATAAAAATCAGAATTTTGGCGGATAAAATCGCGAGTGAAAGCTAGTTTATATATAAAAAGAAACTCAATAACCTCCTAACAAGTTCGTTATTAGATTGCAATAATCAATTTGGCCATTACATCACATGCCAATAATAGATTATCATAAATGTACTTTTTATACCAGACATTAATAATATCTGAACAAGTTGTTTATTATTGAACTAACTTCGGGCTAATTTAACGTAGCTATGACTCAGTCGTTGTGTAATAATTTGTGAGTCCTATTCAACATGTATTACAACATTCTTGTAGGCAAAACTATACGTCACTGCTTTATTCGTCATCGGTCTCCTACCAGTAAAATTTAAACGATTTCTCCAATTAAATTCTCAAGCAATAGAACTCTTCTTTTAACATTCAACACTACAATATCTCTTGTATTATTTTAATGGAATATTAGTTATGGAGATAATTGGTATAAAATAGGCTTCGTGGTGGAGTGGTTTATGTAATGGACTGCCGTTCACGAGGTCGCGGGTTCGATTCCCGCTTGGGACAATCATTTGTGAGATATCCATAAATGTCATACAAATGTTTGTACTGCGTCTGGGCGTTTTCTATGTATTATAAGTATGTATTTACAAAAGAAAAGTAGTTTATGTAGTATATCCGTATTCTGGTACCCATAACACAAGCATATAAGCTTAGCTTGGGACTAGAAGACGTTGTGTGTAATGTCTATGAATATTTATTTATTTATTATCCTCTCGTATCAATTATGTTGTGTAAATTATCTAATCAATAATATATTATTTCCATGCTATTTTCATAGGTCGATATGTCGAAATATAATAGGCTGTGGAAACCAATGACGCATTTTGTTGCGAAACTGTGACGTATACGATTAAAACCATCTGTGCAAGCATGGACACAAAACAAACACCTTTTAGTCGCGTTGGTTTTATAGATAGAGCACAAGATACTTTTCTGAGAAATTATATGAATTATAATTTAAGACGAAGTAAAATAGGCAGGCGTCTTAATAAATTTAACTATGAATCATCATTATATAGAATTTTCTTCTAAGAACTGTGTTCATTACTAAGATACTCGTATATAACATTTTCTGATCAATGAAAACACTGTTTTTAATGTGTGTTTTAGACAGCTCTATATTCCAATCAAGAGCAGCTGTAGCTTATACGAGTTAATGCATTAGTAAATAATACATTGTAGATAACTTTAAATCTCATTAGTAATAATTAATATTTTTGTGTTTTATTCCCATATTGTTAGATTACTATTAATATTGCAATATTTATGTGTGACTACTTGTTGCCTGCAACTTCATACACGTGGAATTTAAAAGCCAAACCCTAATAAATTATACAAAACGCCATCCTATTGAACCACTATATCTATTAAAAAACCGCATCAAAATTCGTTGGATAGTTTAGAAGATATATGCTCACATAAGGACATACATACAAAAATAATTACTTTGTTTAATAATTATTTTAGATTATCTTCAACTATTTCAAAATGTATGTAATAGAAAATACCATAAAACAGTTTTAAAACCGTTTTCATTAACAACAAAACGATTTAATTTTTGAAGATGAGTAAGTAAAAATTTTTCGCTCATATTTATGCACAACATTGATAAGCTGCCAACAATAATTAACATGTTACAAAAAGATTAAAGCTAGTACTTTTTCTAACTTAAAAAGCAACATTCTTGTTGTTTGTATTTTCATTGAAAATAGCGTTACTTATCTAGAATCCCACGCAAGTAAAATATATTTAAATTGAAAACACACTCGTTTTTCTTGATCCAATGTAAACTAATTTATATTTTACAGCTTTACTGATGTGTTTCCAAAGATACATGTAAACCACGACGGAATTAGTACAAACAAGTAGTAAAACTACTAGTTGTAAACTTGTATAACGTGCGGGCATAAATTAAGGTCGGACGCGCACTAAGAGACGTTGAAGGCGATAAGACATGCCAGGAAGCGATGAGAATGTACGTATGCAAACATAATAAGACCCTATTCTACTGTTTTCGTACAAATGTATAATGATACACGTATAATTGATACACGTTTTTCCAAAAGTTTGTGTTATGTAAACAAATATCATAGATGTCAAAAATTATTTTGATACTGCGTAGGGACTTTTATTATATTTATTTTTTATTATTTGTTTCAACATTTTTCCTTTTACTTGGTTAGTTAAGTTGTTAAGAAATTGATTTCATTGTGCGTTATCATCTGTGTGAAACAATTTAACAATCAAAGTACCTAATCATTAATAGAATGGATTTTTTAATTTTAAATTATTTTATTTACATTTTGCATTTCTAATGTATGTTAATAAAATTTGTATGAGTAACAAGCTGGGTGTCTTAACACATAGAATAATCCTGACATTAATTCCTCGTGTGAGCTCCTGAGAATAGTTACTACAAGGAAAGCAAATAATATTACGTCACGTACCTATAGGAGTAAAATTTTACGAGTTTCGATAATTGTGCTAACAAAATACTACTACCATATTATGCGGGCTATACACGCAATGATATATCGATAGTGATATATTTGCAAACGAATTAACGCAGTTTTATCCATCTTGTACATAACAAATCGTTGAGGTATCGAACAACGGTAGAACAAGAAAGTCAGATCAGAAAATTTTATTGTAATTTTTTTAATTAACTAAAACCAAACGACAAATCGATCGAATAAATCGCTACGATATATCGTTACATGTACTCTTGGAATTACTTGTAATAAGGTACTTCTGTATATATTTATTAGAATCGGAACTCAAATTATGAATAGTATTCACACAACAAAAAAAAATTGTAGTAAAAGTATTTAGAAATATAACTCTACGTTTGATTCAGTCATTTGGTGGAATAAATAAAGGGTCACGTGGAAAGATTTCCGGAAGTTTTGAAAACTTCAACTTTGCCACCTCGTATGTTGCACGTTTGCGTCGCCATATTGAAAAAATAGCGCCCAAAATCAGTTTTTTGATAATGACTCCTTTCCGACGCATTTTACAGGAAAACATATTTACACAAAATTTTTTTTTTTGATTTTTTTTCCCTAAAATCAATAGTTTCTGCGTACGAGCGCCGTGAACCATTATACATCCACACCAACGTGTATTATTTATTTTAATTATACGAAGGTTAAATATTGTTGCAAAGAATGAAAACCCAGCTAACTATAGTGTATCATGTCTCCGCAGGTATAAAGGAATACGTCCCTTCTGTGTCAAGCCCCTTCTTCCCCTTCTAAGAAACATTGGGACCCTATTCTATTGGGCTCAGCAGCTGGGTCCAATGATTCTTAGAAGGGGAAGAAGGGGCTTGACACAGAAGGGACGTATTCCTTTATACCTGTGGAGAAATGACACACTATAGTTGGCTGGGTTTTCATTCTTTGCAACAATATTTAACCTTTAGTAAAGTTGAAATTTGGAAAGAGCACATAGAAAATCTATAAAATTACCAGTTTTCAAAACTTCCGGAAAACTTTCCGGGCAAAAATACTAAATGACTGGGCCAGTTTGAATTTTTCGCCTTCTTATTTTGAATTCTTAATATAGATTCTATCTATGGTGGTATCTATACGCAGCTTTCCAACGATGGTAACAATTACAATTCTAACTACACTTTCAGAAGTAGTTCAATTTATAAATTTATTAAAATTTAATACATTTTATGTATGTCTACTGCAGTATAGGATATTGCTCCGGCATTAACGTTATATGTCACCTTATTTACCTCAATATTTTTGAAAATACATACCTATATTCAAATATTAATACATATTTATGGAATCCAAGCAAGAAACACAAACGATTTGTATTTAGTGCGTTTTATTTTAAATAGTTTGTTCCGCTTCTTCGACAATATATTTAAAATTATTTGCCATTTTATTAATACTAAAGATATACTACGTAATCTATATTATACATCAAAGCTGTCTATATTGTCTTGCAAAATTAAATTGGTCATAATACAATTACATTGTAATACTAAAGATATACTACGTAATAAATACACCGTAGATGAAGTTATAAATAATAGAAAACGACCTTTATCTTCATTTGATATAATTCAAATAGCTTTATTAAGACGAACTTTAATTTAACTTTATTTTATGAACGATATAAACATCTATAAAAAGTGTATTTTAGTTTTCATTAGTATTTCAAATTCAAGCGTTGTTTACGATGAATTGTAAAAGAGAATTGCTTTTTCCGGTAAATATTTACTATTGAAATGAATGTTAAAAAATAATATCAACTTCATCCAGATTGTGTTTTATAGGACTCGCTGTTACTGCCGTATATTCTGTATATTATAAAATTCGAGACTATCTAAATAACAATTTGAATAAGAATACTATAAAGTTATATTAATGCTATCGGGGCCATAATAAAAGAGAATTCAACTAATTTATCAATATAACCATTACCCACCCAACATCAGGCGTTCTTGAGCTTTACTGGGAGAATGGTACAAAAATATTTCTGTATCTGGTACCCATAATACAAGCATAGAAATATAGCTTACTTTGGAACCAGAGGACGTTGTGTGAAATGTCTTGAATATTTATTTATTATATATTTATAATAATATCAAAGAAGATATCTTAGTAGATACATATTTGGAGTAATTTAAGTGGTTTCGTTTAATATTTTTTTACTACAACAATTTTTAATATCTTTAAGATACCAACAGATTTTTCGTATTTTTTACGGTTGAGTTATCTCTATGTAATATGATGCCGATTCTCATTTCATTTTTTTGCTGAAGATAATATTTCAATGTCAAATTCAGTTAAGATTCTTTGGGGCATCGACCCATCTACACGACCCACTATCAGATAAATACTGTTACGTATTTCGTTTCTGATAATTTTATCGTTATTATGAACACGTAATACATAATATTTTTTTATATTATAGTTCTGTAAATAAAAAAACTAATCTAAAATATCTAAATATTTTCTTCAACATCAGACCTCATAGGCGATGTAGCGCCAACTCTTAAAATATAATTTATAAAGTAATAAAAATTACGTACTGTTTATTCTATTTATCTATGAAATCTCTCTTTCTTTCTTTCATATGTATACATGAAAGAACGAAAGAGAGAAGAAGTTTTATTTGCAACTTATAAGAAAGGAAAAAAATACATAGAAATAAATATAGTGTAAGTTACAAATACGGAACTCAGCATTGTACGAGGTAAAATTAGCGTTGGTCTTTTGTTGATTCCGTAGATCCTTATATAGATGAAGTGGATGGATCCCTACTTTAAGACGAGCCTTGTGGTTGAGTGGTTCATGTAACGGACTGCCGATCACGAGGTCGCGGGTTCGATTCCCGATGTTTTATAAGTACCTATGTATTTACAAAAGAGAAACATTATATGTATTCTATCCGTACTGTAGTACCCATAACATAAGAATACAAGCTTAGCTTGGGACCAGAGGACGTTGTGTGAAATGTCCATGAATATTTGTATATTTATTTATCAAAATTTATTATAGTTAGAACATTTCTAATGCAAGACTTGTAGTCATCCGTTCATCCATTAAATGTTTTACGTCACCACACATAAAACACTATGCAAATGAGTTTGATAAATCGCTTGCATCATGTTTCCTTTACAAGTTTCAAGTTAATATGTTTATGTCAAGAACGAGTATGCAATTATGAAAAGCCTATTACATTTTAGCTGTTAAACTAGATATCACTTTCTGCAAAGTGAAATGTACAACTTATTAATGAATTTATATTTAATATTAAATTCTTATAAAATTCGTAATCGGTAATTTTAACTATATTTAATGCTAATTACTTACTTATTCACAAAAACAGCAAAAGTACCTACAAATTGTGTTTTACAATTATTTGCAAGGACTTGTTTGAAATGTGCCTTTTGTTTCTAATAACGCAAGTCGGTCTTTCATTAACACCTTTTTAATTTACTTTACACTTTATAAAGATATCAATATTTTTGTTTATTTCTGCAACTAACTAGGGCTCCTTCTTAATTTTTTGTATTTAAAGTGCTTTTTTATTTTTCAAGCTTGAACACGCACATTAAATTTTTGTTAATACAAATTTATATTAGCCGAAAAGTGATCTCGGAACTAATTTCTTAGATAAATCGTTAACGCAAACATATTTATAACGTAAATTTATTGTCTTTATTGTTAATTCGTAACTGGAAAATAAAATAACAGGACATTGATTGTTCTATAACCCTGTATTTAATTTCATGAAATCTATTCATTGTATTCTCATAATTGTATTGTTTTAGGTTGCGTATCTATTGCCGCCATGTTTCCTACGTTTAAATAAGGACGTCCGTTTCCTTTCCTTAGAAAGTAATACGCAAAAATCATTCAGATTGCATCAATGACGATTTATAAACGGAAGATCCATTCTTGACATATATGACGTATGATTACCAACGTTTGTCACATTACACGAAGTTTTATAGCGCTAATACAGGTGTGAATTTATTACCAATCAATATATCAGCGTAGATTTATAGACTGATAGCGGAACGTAAATATAAAAAACAAAATTAAATTAAAATCACGTTTCATTCAAACATTAATTATTTGGAAATAAAACGTGATAGATTTTTCTATTAATGAACAGTATTTATAAAATCTAAACACCGTGGTTTTAAATTAAAACTGGCCAAGTAATAGTTGGACTCCCACACGGAGGGTTTCTTACCGTTAATATCATAATAATTCGTTATACTGACCCCAAATATCACAAAATAGTGGAACCTCAAATAATGGGATAAGGGCAGGAGCACGCGAACTGTGGAATCTCTATCTAGCTCTTACCGTTCCAAAGGTACAGCCAATGACATACGGATGAACGGACGGGCTGTGAATCTCGTTTTACATTTTGGTTCCGAAATCTAAAAAAGGTCAACAGATAAAAAGCACAAAGCACTTCTTCAAAGCACTTCTTGGTTTTTGTTTTTCTGAAATAATAAGAATTTTTAAAATCGCACACTCAGTATTTATTTATTTTAGTATTATTGCTACTAATTTAATTAATGGTTGGCCAATGTGATATTTTACCGGGTACTGAAATAATAAATTTAATACGAAAGTTACAAAAAAGATAAAAGCAGTGATGACGTCACGAATAAAACTATTAAGACGATACCAAAATAGCTTCGTGCATTTTTCTATGTACGAAGTTTTCATTGTTTCTTTAGATTGAATGGCTAGAGCTCTAATTTTTAAGTATATGTTTTTTCAATATATGATCTAGGATCGCATCAACTCAGAAACACGATTGAAAAAAGTTTTCTCGATAGAAAATCTTGGCGAAACAACCTCTCAAAATTTTTATTTTTTTCATTTGTCGGTTTATTATCGCGTATTAACTAATGAAATAACTTTAAAAACATAAGTAACTATTATATATAGAAACACGTAAATCAGAATTAAAATATATTTAGTAGATTTTGAGTAAATAGGAAAAGTATCCCTAATTCTTCATTTTCTGTGCCTCCTGGCTGTGTTAATATGTACGTGTCGGCGATGATATACGATAATATTGATGTAGGCCCTTAAAGCATGGCGCCCGTCAAGAATCCTTTAAGGTTATACGGGCGCCACTCGCTCTCGAACTAAAGTCTTATAATGAAATTCCTACATGACATATTATAGAACGCGCAACCTTAATAACTTAAAGTGCAATGCCAAGGGCAGTTGAAGATAGAAGTTTAAGGTCAAGTAACAAGAAATTTTAATGGTTCGTAGTTTCGTTGAATAAATTATCTGTTTAGCTGTTTGTACACGATATAATTATATACTAAAATAAATCTAAGGAGATATATGGGTACGTGTATATTCAATATCGCCCTTATTTCATATTTATGTTGTTTTCAATTATATGCTTAATTATGTTAGCTAAGAATAATTCATTTGAACCACGTGTACCAGGAATTGGAGTTTGCTGATAGACCTAAGTAAAACGATTCCAAATATTGACCCACTTTAACCGAGTTTTTTCTTACCATTATCGTCATACTGTCAAACCTATTTCCGTGGGGTCTAATACAATCTAGACACATTTCTATGGCTTTTCATTGTTTTGTATTGTTTATAAAAGTTGGCAAGTTGGTCGTTTCATATAAAGTTTACGTTTACTTTTAAGATTTCCTTCTCCGATATATGTTAACTTCCGAGAGCTGATTATTATTCTTCGTCTGTCACCAAACGGCCCACAGTAATAGCCTTGTATTTGTGGGTCACAAATGACATAACCTATGTAAATACTCGTATGATCCTCATTTAATTGCAGCATTTTTATGTGTGTTCCGATATTCATGACCTCTTTTATAATTGTTACAGAGATATGTTTCGACTATTCAAACAAAATTTTTGTTTCCACAAAAAGTTCCTATATAGAAGCGAATTTGCTTTGAAATTGGTTGGTTAGATTCTGATAATTGAATAATTGTCTATTGTGTGTAAAATTTGAGTAATGACCTTTCATTTCCGCTTTATGTTGATAAACGTTTATATACAAACATAGACTTAAACTAAATCTAATATTTTGTTAAACTTTTAAGGTAAAAGTAAACAACTTACCTAAGGAGAAGATTGAGAGAGCTATCATTCCTAGTCGTTGGTACATCCTTAACACTAGAAGGTTCGCTTCGTACACCACGCAGGGAAAGTCTCAGCTGCTTAGGGATCGAACTAAGAAAGCCACTGCTGTTTCTACGCTGATTCAAGCTCTTAGATCGCGTCAACTTATTCCCCTCCAAATCCACAGTTTGGGGATTAGTAGACACCTCCTCAATAGTTGCATCGGACACATTAGTCTTTATAATCGTAGGAACAGCAGTCTTGACCTCACCCAATAGTTTCTCCCAAGGCGACGCTAGGTCCTCCTCCGAAATAGTCTCGAAACTCCTCGGACCGACCGACGACGAGGTCTTGTCAGACATTTTAAGCACAAAAGTAAAGGAAAGCAACGGAACGTAGCACGTAGCACGACAGACACCTACAGGGCACTTCGTCACTTTGGATTTTTAGTTTCTTGACAGCACTTCACTCTTATCATAATATCCATTTGTAAATCATAATGTTTGGGATAGAAATGTTGGCACTGTAACAAAGAAAAATATTCATTTGTAATTTCATAGTATAACAAAGCGAAATTTGTATAGACTACCTGTAACCTTTGGTGAAAATCTATGTTAATGCCAAAATATTGTATACGCAATCTTGTATAGTATCACATACACATGAATACATATGTATATACTTAAGTGAAACAATGAACAGTCGAAAAAGAAAGTAGGTAACAAATTATACTTTCATAAATGTCTTCAGCATAAAATTTGTACTGCGATTTCAATGCAATAATAAAGCGATGTAGTTAAGATGAACATAGCAGTATTAATAAAGTATTCACGATATGAGAATTTCGAGTTAACTGACTGCAACTGATGTCCAGAAATATTCTAAGCCAACATAATGACTTTCTAAACAATTATTAAGAGTTTTGTATTATTGTTTCAAGAGAAAGGTGAAGTTTCTAGTTAGCCAGAGAGAAACGCAAACATATGAAACTAGTCTTAATTAGCAGTTACACAGACTTTAAGGCTCTCTAGCTGTCAATTAAGTGGATATCTTAAACCAATCCAATGATAATTGGTATTTAATTCTCTTATATAACCTACTTTTTAAAGGAACTCTGAACATAAAATACAAATGATGTTGCATTCGCTAATTTCATATATGGATATCAACCGTCGAGAAAGTTAACTACCGTACATACTTTTGCAACATACAATAACTGTGTCATAAAAATCAGCAGGGGACTTGTTTTCACATTTAAAATTGAAAAATATAGACTGTTACAATATTTTATGATAATATAACTGCAAATTGTATACGCTAAGAGAAATGTAATTAAAATATGTTTTTTATTTGCTTTGCATTACGATAACTAAAATGGTATAATGCATAAGCAGCCTATTTATGTGTGAAATATAATATTTATTATATAAAATGTATAATAATATTATTTTATTACATTCTAGTGCTTTTTCAGGTAAGTAACTTTTGTATGTCACAATGCAAGGCTGATTTCAACAAGATTCGAACCTATAATTCATTCAAAAGTTTACCTACTGAGAACTGTATCTCACAGGAATTACACCAATAGCAATTTATCTGTTATGTTGGCAATATCACAAAAACTTGACGTTATTTTGTCCGTTTCTATAAAGAGAACAATACTTTTAACAATGGGTGGATCTAATGAATTGGACATGTGGAGTAGTTGAATGATACATTTCTTAATTAACAATGGGACCATCACTAGTCTAGAAACTACTAGGTACCTATTTGTATTAACATGCACGGTAAATTTGAGAATAACAAATATCTTAATAATGATACTAAATTCAAATAACACTATTTGAATTTAGTAATAATGAGTGTCATTAACTGTTAAATAAACTGAAGCGTGAGGGTGAAATGATATCATGAAGATCGTATGATGCTGTTTAATGCAAGAGGCCACTTTGTAGTATTCTATGGAGTAGGTCTATGTCTATAAAGATGGATACGGAAGCAATTCGAAATATAGGTGGATTTTAAAATCCATACCTTAACACACTATACATAACATAAACCTATTCTTGAAAGTATTTACCAATTTATCTAATCAAAGAAACCACATTGAAATTCGTTACGTAGTTTTAAAGATTTAAGCTCAAATAGGGACATACAGAGGAAAGCGGCTTTGTATTATAATAAGTAGATATGCTAGTCCGTGTGGCGACGGATTTAGAATACAAGTCTCACCACCCCTTTTCCTCCCGAGGGTGCTGTAAGAGCCAGCTCGGAGATGATGTATACAGATAACATTATGCGCGAGAGACGGAAAACTCGAAAATAAACCCTATGCCAAGACGCCTGGTCAGCGCGGCACAGTAGATCATAATTCATCTCAAAGTGTAGGAGGCTCGTGCCCAACAGTGTTATGTTAATGGGCTGAAGAGAGAAGAGATTTGCTAGGTAATATTGTAAAACTGTTTTAAAATGACTGTAACCCTATACTAATGTCAAGACACAAATCCAAACGGTACTTTGCTTGACGTATTTTAAAACGAAACGAACGTTTGCCAAATGTACCACAGTACAGAAATGTGGGTCAATGCTCCAGTATACTGCTTCTACCTCGGTGAATCATGAATTGATAGCAAATGAACAGTTGCTGATATTTACAGTCGAAATATCGGTTGAATAATTGCACATGATACGCCTTTGATGTTGTAATTCATATTTACCAAGAAAAGAATTTGATAAAAAGCATATCTTGAACTTTGACAGCACTCATACAAATATGTTTTAAAACTTTAAAAGGCACTTTGGCTTAATAAAGATTATTCAGACTTTAACTGCGACCTTTATCTTCACATTTTATAAAACAAAGTCGTTATTTCTGTTCATATGTGAGCTTAAATCTTCGAAATTACGAATAGGACTACGATGCGCTTTTTAATTTGATAGTGGTTCAAGAGGAAAGTTTGTATGTTTAATTTGTTTAGGTTTGGTTTCTAAATTCTATGTATGAAGTCACGGGCAATCGCTAGTATGTTAGTATGACAAATAAAAAACCAAACAATAAAACCTGAGCCCTTTTTGCGCTAGCGGCATATTGTAAGTATCATAATATTACTATAAGTCTAAACAAGTGATTGTGTCACGTGCTAATTAGCACTATCTTAAAACAAGCCCTTGTTGATTCGTAACTTTATTCAATACAGTAAGGAAGTCGCTTTCTCTGACAATACAATTTAAACCGTTCGTGTGGTGACGGATTAGGAATACAAGTGTCACCACACCTTCTTGTTCCCAGGGTTCTGTAAAAGCCAGCTAAGAAATATTCTACACAGATAAGTGATAGCATCCCGTGTGAAAAATGGCAAACTCGAAAATAAACTCTGTGCAATGATCTTCCCTATAGTGAAGGAGGCCCGTGCCCAAAAGTGGGACGTTTATAGGCTAGACAGAGAGACATTTTAAACTATCTGTTTGTTTTGCTCATGAATATGACGCAATAAACAGTAATTTTATGTGATACAATCTTAGTTATTGTTGTTGTTTGCTGAATTATGATAGAAATGATAAAACTTATGACAAGGATAATAAATGCCACTATTGTGAGACTCTAAGACAAAGTCAAGGCTGTAAATGAACTAATTATATCGGTCTCATTCTATTATTATTTTTCTAAAAACTGCATAGCTATGACTAGATGTATATGGCCACAACGAAAACTAACATACTTATTCTATAGTATGTCACTTTGATTAATAAAATAAATCACATAATGCGATAGTCTTGCAATTCTGAATATAGACTACTATTTAACAGCAGGCGGCGTCTGAGGGAGCAGTCGGGAATGGAACCCCTCGTGGAAGAAATCGTTCGTTGGCTCTCCTCCTCGAGTCGGGCCTCCTGTTAGGTGGCCACCCTTGCCGGGTCATGGTAAAAGGCAACACAATGGCCAAAAGCGAAGGACCAAGGCGAAAAGAAAGAACTATTTATCAGCAAGGGCAAGTAAAATATTTATACAGCGTAAAAGTTTTCATATGTTTTATAAATCCTAAGGTTACCAAAATCTATTCCTATCATTCTAATAAATGAAATAAACACACACAAAAACCGCAAATATATTACGCATACAAAACTGGCATCCTTTTCTCCAAATAAGTTTCTTGGAAATATTTATATAGACGCATGGACTCGATTCAAAAACATATTAAGTACTAAACGGTATATCCGTTTAACAGTCAATATGTTTTCGAATTGAGTCCAGTTGATTTCATATACGATTGATAAATAGCTTTCTTAACACACCGAACCAATATTATTTCATTCCAAAAAAAAAGACGTAATTAGCAATATTCAAAACAAATATTATTAGATGAATGCTCATAAATCAAAGCTGTCTAATCATAAATCATTCTGATAATTGATATCGTCGCTAAATATTCCGTTTTTAATATGAATAATATACTCGAATAAATCAATTCAGAAATCTAAATGAAAGTACATATTAAACTCTTGTATTGTATTGTCCAGCTAATAATGTTAGCTGGGTTAATATTTTGCTGGTAAGATTGTCTAACTTATGCTTTTCATATCAGAACATTTTAAAGGTTTCATGTTACCAACAATTTGTTCAAAACAGCTTCATTTCAGCCTTTTTGATATTGAATTATCCGTGTGGTGCTACCGGATCTCATTTTTTTCCCAGGATGTTGTAAGAGCTAGCTAAGGCACAATATAAGCAGTTAACCTCTACTGTGAGAGACGGAAAACTCGAACTAAACGTTGTGCGTAAAATGTCAGCGTGGCACAGTAGATCATAATCCCTCCCAAAGCGGAGGAGGCCCGTGCCCAGCAATGTGTGATTAATGGGCTGGGGGAGAGAGAGAGAGAGAGAGAGAGAGAGAGATATTGGATTCAGACCTTCTCTACTTATTGGCAAACTATACAAAATGACTGGCCGTGGTTTTAATACAGTACAATCTTAACTGATTTTATATTCTGCAAAGTTAAAACGAGACAGCGGATAGATCAAATGTAAAAAAAATACATCGTCTTGATTATGACTATTTAAGCCAAAATTTAAGTCGATTGGGAGTAGATATAGTCTTAAAGATCTAGTGATGAATCAGTCAGTCAGTCATTAGAATGCTGTGGGTAACTTAAGTATGTCAGACATGTAACAAACACCGCGTTTACTTCATTTACACGTGAACAACCATTGTGCAGTAAGGATGCTATTAACATCCTATTATTGCAGTATTTACATAGTTATTTCCCTATAAATCTCAACTGTTTATGCAAATTATCAAGTTCTTTATGTGAAAAAGTCAATAAGTATTTATATTAGTCACGATGTCACGCGTTATTAGAAATATTGCTATCGAACACTTGCAATTTTTCCACTACAAGTAATAGTATGGAAATTAATAATTTCTTATTGAATTCTGATAAGGATATTAATATTCATGTACTCATAGATAGTGTATTCCTATCATATCTATAGATTATGATCAGTTAATATATGTTTTATGATGGCGGTCGGCAAATTCATAATTTATTCCTGTACCGAACTAAAGTAAAAACTAAAGAACATGCTTGAAAATCCACAATACTTTTTAAATAATTGGATTGTCATCGGTCCTTAGCATGTGTGCAAAATTTCAGATCAATCTGACTACTTCAAGTGGGTGAAAATTACCTACAAAGATTCCGTTACTAGGTTAATACCACAGGTTAATACATTGATAGATAGATCAAGCTAAAGGAAATGTTTTAATAAAAAAATGTGAACCTATTGGTAGTATAAATAAACAAGACACTACTAACAAAATCCTATTTGAATCTTTTTTCTCTACCTAACAAAACGCTTTTCTTTTATGACAAAAAATTCGTGTAAAACAGATAAACGAAAAATAAATATCAACCACCCTTGAAATTAATCATGGTTACGATCTGGTTATGTAAGATGTACCTCTACTTTAGTTAAGAAATAAGGATTATTACTTATACCTACTTTATATAATTCTGAGAACATCAAATATAGATTATGTAAGTTTGTTCGTGTGCTCTACTTTCAGACGACAATTCTGTAACATCCTTCTTGTGGCAAATTTTTTACTAGCACACTACGTTCGATATACACATGTGTTAGAATAACTGTTGCAGTTTGAATTTTTATATACATGTGTTTTGTTTTGTGTTTTTTTTTGGTGATTCTCTGTAATATTTCGTGATTCAATAAACTTATTATTATTAAACAAAAAAAAAAGAAAAAATAACATAAAGGGTATTTTTAACACCCGCCTGTCGAAATAAAACTACTTTTTACGGATTTAGTATATATATGTATGTATTATATTATGTATTATATGTATGTATATGTATGTATTATATGTAGTACTATGTATTATACGAGTATATGTATGTTTATTATTTAAATTCTATGTATGTTATATAATGTATCTATGTAGGTATTTGCATGTAAGTTTATTTGAATCTGTTAGTTGTAATGAATAATGTAAACTAAGCAGAATTTTGTTATTTTAATAGTTAAAATATATACCCACCACTTTATTTTTTCTGCACTGCCCAAGGTTGACTGGAAGAGAATGCCTTAGGCATTAAGTCCGCCTGTACTACCTTTTGTGTATATAAAGTTAAATAACTAAATAAAATAAAATAAATTTAGACGCGTATATTTGTTTTAAATTTTGGCCCGACGTTTCGGAGCCTTTGCAGTCACCATGGTCACGGGTGAGACGCGTCTAAATCCGTAAAAAGTAGTTTTATTTAAACAGATGAGTCGCGCAAGTGTTAGAAAATATTATGTTACCCGCCTGTCGATTTGTGAAACTTTTATATGTTTGTGATTGTAACTTAATTTTAATTAAGCTACACTTTAGTGTAGCTTGTATTTTGCAACGTGATATCCAACTTGGTTTTTATTAGTCTATGGTCAGCTGTATACAGTTAATTGATTGATATATAGACTGTTTTGGTCCCATTACCGACGACAACAAATTAAAATGATAGTTTCAATTCTGTCAGTCAAATTGGCGACTATTAAATTTTGTTGTGACCAATTGAAAGAAACACGTGGTCTTAATGAATTGGTTTGTGACAACAGACGATAAAAAGTGTAGTCACATGTTTATACAGTTAATAGAACTTGAAAATTTCCCCCATCTAGTGTCATTTGTTACACATTTATGGTCCAGCCACCCATGGGTCAACGTGCGCAAAATAGGCACACACACAATGACACTCGGATAAAGATAATAAAAAAATATATACAAACTAGCTGTTGCTCGTGACTTCGTACGCGTGGAATTTAGAAAATTTCTCCCGTTTATGTAACATTTTTCACTGATGCTTCGCTCCTTAATAGGAGCAACTAATGTTGCAGCGTGATTTTATATAACCTATAGCTTTTATTTTTTATGTATATCTTCTAATATATAAAATTCACGTGTCACAGTGTTAGTTACCGTACTCCTCCGAAACGGCTAGACCGATTCTTATCAAATCTTGTATGCACATTCAGTAGGTCTGAGAATCGGCTAACATCTATTTTTAAAACCTCTTTTCTTTTTTTTTAGTATGGCAAAACAACGTTTGCCGGGTCAGCTAGTATTTTTATATATTTTACTATACAACCTATAGATTTTACTATACAACACTAAAAGGGACAGGGACAAATTGGACTAGTAGTTCCTGAGATTAGCGCGTTCAAACAAACTTTTCAGCATTATAATATTAGTATATGTATAGACAAGTGTCACTTACTCCTACTGATCATACTTTTGCAGCTAAAAATAGTTCAATAAAAGTAGAAAAAGAATCTACACAATACAATTCGCAGTAAATTTTGTCGTGCTAGGTTAAAAAAGAGTGATATCAAATTATCAATAACATCTCGATTGCAAACTCAATGTATATCGAATAACGGCACTGAAATCGTGACGTTATTTCAGCTTTTATCATTTCAGTCAATCTATTTTTTGTATCACATTTTATTATTGTATACTACATTCTGTGTGAATAAACTTTACCTATTATTATTAAATATGTAGCTTCCTAGATGATTCAAATAGTAAACTTTAACAAATATAAACTTTACATGCGATTTCCAGTATATTCTACGACTAAAATAATTAAACTTCAATAATTTTAACTAATTAGTAGCATACAATATCATTGCAAAAATGAACCAAAAAATAATATGAACAAAAACAAATGAGTTCTGTTATGCTAGAGCATTTAAAAAATTGGTCAAGTGCGAGTCGGACTCGCGCACGAATGGTTCCGTACCATTATCTATGCAACATAAGGCACGTTATTAATAAATGAGCAAACATCACACACAATACTTAATTAATCACGTTTGTTGTATGAGAGCAAGAAACGGTAAAAAAATCATGTTTGTTGTATGGGAGCCCCCCTTAAATATTTATTTTATTTTATTTTTAGTATTTGTTGTTATAGCGGCAATAGAAATACATCATCTGTGAAAATTTCAACTCTCTAGCTATCACCGTTCTTGAGATAAAGCCTGGTGACAGACGGACGGACGGGCGGACAGCGAAGTCTCAGTAATAGGGTCCCGTTTTTACCCTTTGGGTACGGAACCCTAAAAACATCTTGAAATACTAGTGCTAATGAGTAATGCGTACGTACTTTTTTGTAGTTATAAAATGTAGGTATGCAAAGGCAATGTAAACTATTTAAACACTAGGTTTATAAAAATATAATTATTACAAAGACTTATCTCAGCTATGTAGAGTCGTCATACATTAAAGTATGTAAAGCTTTGTAACTTCATTTCCTTTTATAATCCCTATGATAATTGCAGAAAATGAAATGTGATTTATATGATACAGTTAGGCTACATACAAACAGTAAAGTCTTGGTAATAAGGTCCCATATTAACCTGTAGTAGGACCCAAAAAGTGACTATCTATCTACTACATACCCAAGAGTGAATATGACTATTATATATGACAGCTATAACATTTAACAAGCAATTCACCGTGAAAGTCCTGGCACAAATTAATGTGTGTCAATGACATTTGGGATATTTATATCCACCGTGTTATAGTTTTCATCAGTTGCCTCACTTGATAAATAATGTTCACAGATCGTTCACATCAAAATATTCACCAAAATAATGCCTAAAGGAAAATATATAGTGACAATAATAAATTCAGTCGGAAAAGTGTCATTTTAATCTTAATATTACTGTAAACAAGTTTAGGTTATCTAGTAATGAACTATCCATGGTAATTCGTAGATCGAGATGTAAAAGCACTAACGTATATTACGTTTCTAACTTATTTATCTTATAAATCTCCGTAGTGCCGTGTTTAAGTTAGGCTTTTAGAAAGGAGCTACTCAAGCTACGTAATAGTGCGTTCAGAAATTTAAAAATGTGCTACACTAACTTTCTTAAAAATGATTAAAAAAAATCTAAGAAACAGCGACAACAAAATAGAAATGATGATTGCTTTTCCGTAAAAGCGTTGACATACAAATAAGATAAACAAAATTTTAAGAAAGTTTTATATATTTCGAGATTCAATCAGGAAAAGTATTTTTTTTTTATAAAATCTTGGAATAAGTGACATATGGCGGAATTCAGGACACGACAGCGAATGAAATTAATATTATACCGGTCCAGTCTCCGTTATTTAGTTGTAAGTGAATATTTTCACAGAATTAGTACAGTTCCGTGTATTTGCTAATTCGGTCGGTAAGTTCGTTGATCTAACTGAAATAATTTATTTAATTTTAATCAAGACGTATGATGTATAATGTATGATGCACGGGTGTGCATAGTTTTAACAGAGCGTTCAAATTTCGAAGGAATAAGATGTAATTATGCAATTTGTCTCCGATATCCTACAGTTGTTTCTATAGTCTTTACTTAAATACTTTATCCTATCCATTGGAGAAAATTTGCAAACTCTCAAGTCGCTTCGTATAAAACTAAGGAAGTTTATACCCTTTTAATATTTGTAATGTATTAATTAATGATTGGAAAAATAGAATGTTAAATGTTGATAATAAAAATCTTGCTATGTTTTGATAAAAATATGAAAAACGGTAAATATAAAGGCATTTAAGAGAAAAATAAGAGATATATTAAATTAAAACAGTCCGAAGTTATACTACTTTTTTCTAAGTAATACTTATAATACGGAAGTAAAGATATTTTATTTTTGTTTGTTTATGTACTTGTTAGTTGTATATTTGTCCGAATAAAACAACATTATTAAATGAACCTTGATAACATATTTATACAAGTATTACTTAGGTTATCCTTAGGTTATCATAAACAAAAGTATTAAGTCAGGCGATTATTTTATCTGCAATATTACAGTTAAAAAGTAAACTCGTTGTGTCTAATCAGTAATGTATTACTATTTTAGTATAAGCTAATGCCCGCAGTTTTACTCGCGTTTATTAGTTATTGAGCCGCCTCCCCCCCCCCCCTTTATATACGACAAACCTTAACAAATTATATGAAAAAAATTCTCTTGAACCATAACCTATTTAAAAAAAACGCATTGCAATATTTTAAGTCCTTTCTTTTCAAAGGCAAATAGAGATCATATGCTTTTTTGGAAAAATAATCGTTAATATAGCAAATTTTCCGAAAAAAACTAATGGATCATGATCGGAAACTCTATTCCCCGAAATAGTTTTCAAATTAAGAGTTTAAAAAATATATGAACATTAATGCCAATTACTGTTGTATAGTTTTGAATATTTAAGCTCACAATGCTCACATAGGGACATACATGCAAAAAACTAATCTGTTTCATATTATGTAAAGATTTATATATCTAGGGATGATATGGCTCGTTTTGTATGTGCATGATAAAATTTCCCTAGCACCAATTTGATTCCAATTGAAAATTAATGTCTAATATATAGCACCAGTATTTGATTTCTTTCATGGTAACTTAGCTAAAGGACGATATAAGTAGGTATAATATATCTACATTTTTTCAAAGCTTCGTAATGTACATTTAAGGATGCTGGCTTTGCAAAGAACAAACCGATACTTTATATGCTCAAATTAATAATAATGGCGTCAAACCGTTGTTGCTAAGGTGATTCTTGATAAGCCCTAATAATACAATAGGTATTTCCTAATATATTCACATGCGTGCGAAATGTAATGGAACACCATTTTCTTGTTACTAACCGCATTATAACAATTGTCTTTTGCACATTGAATTACTAATTACAATCCATAGAGCATTAAACTGACGGGAGTTGTTACAGACGCTATTTCATTTGTCATAATATTGACACCTAAGCCGCTGCCGCCGCTGGACCTCCAACACCAACTCGGCGGGCAACGAATCCATGGTTGTAACAAAATCACTAACCAACTTATAAACACTCTAACTAACGAAATTTCATTTGTGGCTACGCACGCACCGCTCATCATTAGCACACACATACAAAGAGACAAAACACTTGTGTATGAGGTTTTCTCTCGTACCTTTTTTAACGTGGGTTGTCTGGCAATGCCAACTCCTTTTAAACTAATGCTCTTAGTTATAAACTTGCAAACAACTTTCAAACTATTTTAATAATTGTTTTAACGCATACACAGAAGCGAAAGTGATGTGATCACCGAAAAAAAAATATCTGGAACATTCACTTTTTTTTGTTAAGACACGAAACGTAACTGTGATTACATAGCTAAGGCTTTGCTGTATTGAAAGTAATAAGATATGTGACATGACATCTTAATATCTTCTAATATATAACACTCTCGTGTCACAATGTTCGTTCCCATACTCCTCCGAAACGGCTAGACCGATTCTTATGAAATTTTATATGCATATTCAGTAGGTCTGAGAATTGGTTACTATCTATTTTTCATACCCCTAAGTAATAATGGTTGACCACCACAATTGTATGGCAAAACAACGTTTGCCAGGTCAGCTAGTTTTTATGTAAAAAATGCTTATTAAAGAGACTTACATAGTTATGTAACATTAGAAACTGTTTTGAATGTCATTTGTAACTACATGATATAATTATCTTGAATATTTTATGTGACTTGAACTTGACATTGTATGCAAGCACCTTCGAAATAGAAACTACTATTTTTTTTTAAGTATATTTTTTATACCTATAATAAAACAAAATCGTTATTTTTGTATGTATGTCCCTATGTAAGCTTATATCTTCAAAACTATTTTTATGTAGTTTTTTTTATACATAGAGTGGTTCAAGAGTATGGTTTTTTGTACAATTTGCTAAGGTATTTTTATTTTCTAAGTTCCGAGCGTAAAAAGTTGCGGACAACAGCTAATAATTTGAATATTTCAAAGCTATCTTCCCGCATTTTTGTTTGAAATCGCTGGCACTGGCAAAATGTACCTGAATTTTGTCTAAATGCAAACAGTAATATAATTTTAAGACAAGTTACATCACACAGCGACCCACTTATAAAGCAATATTCATAATTTTAATGTTATTAAATGCAGACAAAATTGCGATACATAACCACTTTGTAATAAAACAATGTGCGAATTTAAAATGTGCAATCTTAACAATATTATTTTAGAAAGTCTGTTCTGACACCGTAAACTAGTTACTCTCAATTATATATTTAATTAAAACTTAACACTTTCTGATGTTCAGAATTTATGACGAGTTGACAATTAAATTATTTCAAAGAATAATTATTTAACTAGACAATAGACCTTGACGATGTCGTCGCTCCACCTTGTCGGGGACCGCCCAATGCTCCGTCATCCGGTCCCTGGTCGCCACTCAAGGACTTTTCTTCCCCAACAATCATCAGTCCTACGAGCGTTGTGACCTGCCCATTTCCTCTTCAGCGTGCTAACCCTTCGAGCTATGTCGGATACGCCCGTTCTCCTATGGATCTCCGTATTACGGATTTTATCCCGTAGAAATACCGAGCATAGCCCTCTCCATAGCACGCTGCGCAACCTTGAGCGTAGATACGAGGTCGACATTCAAAGACCACGTTTCTGTTCCGTAAGTCATCGTTGGTAACACACTTTTGTAAACTGCCTATCTTAGTACATTTACTCTTTGTAAATTGCGCTTAAACAGGAACATACATATTAGATTATTTAGAATAGTGTTACAATCTATTAGGTACAATGACGTCAGCAGTGACGTATAATCACGAGTGTTGGAATAACAAAATTAATTTAATTGGTCTTTAGTTCAGCGGTACTGTCTGGGCTAGAACAATGGGGACATAATGATAACCGTTGACCTTGCATACTTCGTCAACATTTACATGTAATTAAAAAATACAGATTTTATGATACTGTAAAACAGGTGCAATGTTTATAAGAAATACAGTATTATCACTTATTAATTTGGCAAAATTGATTATTCAATTTTAGATTACGGTAATAAAGGTTAAGTAGCTTTTATTTTGAAATTTATGATAGTTGATAGGGTTATAGGTATATAATGATGAAAGCTACATAAGGGATAATTTAAGCAGATAACAGCTTTTGTGAGAGGCGAAAAACACGAAAACAAATCCTAAGCCAACACGCCAGGTCAGCGTGACATAGTAGACCAAATGCCTACCTGAAGTGAAGGAGGCCTGTGCCTAACAGTGGGACGTTAATAGACTGGAGAGAGAGAGAGAGAGAGAGAGAGAGAGAGAGAGAGAGAGAGATGCTAAGAAGAGCGTATTCCTTTATCTGAGTATATCTCATTAGTTACAGCCAGTTACAGCTAATATGTTGTCATTGAAAATATTCATGATCAACGACTATTCAATCATGTAGTCAACAAAACAATAACATTTAAAATCAATTGTTCATTAACTGAATATTAAAGAATGTTCTTAATTACAGTAAAATAGCGAAACTAATCGGTAACAGTATTCAATCGATCTTTGTCAATGATTGAATTGGTTAAGAAATTAGCCATTTGTGTCATTATCTGTATTTTAATAAATTAAACACGAGAAAAAATAAAGAAATTGTATAAAACTTTTTCTTTACTTATTATAAAACATAGTCTTTATTTTTGTATGTATATCCCTATGTGAGCTTATATCTTCAAAACTACGTAACGGATTTTGATGCGATTTTTTTTATTAGATAAAGTAGTTCAAGAGGATGGCTTTTTTGTATAATTTGCTAACGTTTGGTTTCTAAATTTCACAAATATGAAGTTGCAGGCGACAGCTAGTGGAATATTAAAATCAATAAACTATTGCATGCTATAATAAATAAACTAAATTTCAGTGGAAAAAATAATAACCATGAGCGGGACTTGAACCCACGACCTCGAAATACCGTTCCGTTGCTCTCCCAACTGAGCTATCATGGTTCCCGCGTATGTTTACCTTTGCATGCTATAATATTGTAAATAAGCTAAACATATTTTAAATTTGTTACACCATCATACTATACCATGTATGCTATGTTTCTGGAATGATTAAAGTAAGAATAAAAGAAACAATGCAGAAAGCCGTAATACTGGACACAGCCCGTATAGTGAGGAGGTTCCTGTCTCTGGAACCTTGACCACCAGTAGTTTGGCACCTAAGCCCGCTGTCGGTCGGTGATTTTTATTTTTTATATTTTTAAATGTAGTTTTATTATATAATTTTATAATTAAAAATATTATTGATAAGAGTAATAAATGAATAAGAAATAATACTATAATTATCGTTTTATTGTCTAAACTTTATCTCACTTTTAATCAACTACACAAGAATGAGATTATTTTTGTCATCTTGGTCTAATCACAGTTATAGCGATTCTATTAACACTTTGGAATAACTATATTGCAGTCTCCATAAACAATCGATCAACGAGGTGTGAAACGATTTACTGTACTTTAAAAAGTCTTGTTATGTTATTCGCCTAAATAATATGACGTAATATCAGAGGTAGGAAAATCATTGACTGCCCTTCGATAAGCCAGTCAATGCCAAAGGAAAAATTCAACTTGTGACACTTTACAATAATATATGTATATACTTTAGTTACATATTACCTTTAGAATGATATATATGTATGTTGTTTACAGTTTTTATTTAATACTAGCTGTTGCCTGCGACTCCGTACGCGTGGAATTAAGAAAACTTTCCCCGTTTTTGCAATTTTTTTAATGATGCTTCGCTCCTATTAGTCGCTGCGAGATGTTATATAGCCTTCCTTGATAGTTGAACTATCCTTGATAGTAAAACTGAAAGAATTTTTCAAATCAGATCAGTGGTTCCTGAGATTAGCGCGTTCAAACAAACAAACAAACTCTTCAGCTTTATAATATTAGTATAGATAGATTATATTGATAATTAACTAGTTTTATTGAGGATTTCAAAATATGAAAAGATATTTTGAATTTCATACTTAAATTTTAACCGATTTGTCATTACTTATACATATAATACAAATTAGAGTAATGATTTTAGTTTTAAAATAATGATTTCTCATCGTATTTTCCTTAACAGTTTCATGAGAATTTGAAAACGGCAAAAAATTACGGAAAATCTGCTTAAAGTTGAATTAGAAGTTTTACCTTTTGTTCAATTATATTGTGTTTATTCATTTCACATAATAATTATTCATCATATTTTCCTCAATGTAGTACAAAAATGCAAAATCGTTACATGACTTTACTAACAATTTCGTACGCGTGAAATTAAAAAGGAAATTATACATAAAAACATAAATAAATAAATAAATAAATATTCAGGACATTTCACACAACGTCCTCTGGTCCCAAAGTAAGCTATATTTCTATGCTTGTATTATGGGTACCAGATACGGATATACTACTTAAACTACTTTTTCTTTTGTAAATACATACTTAAAATACATAGAAAACATCCAGACGCAGTACAAATATTTGAATGACATTTATGGATATCACACAAATGATTGTCCCAAGCGGGAATCGAACCCGCGACCTCGTGAACGGCAGTCCATTACATAAACTAATCCACCACGAACCCCGTCATACTTTTAAACCACTCTATCTTATAAAGAAAACTGCATCAAAATCCGTTCCGTAGTATTGAAGATATAAGCTCACATATGGACATAAATAATCAAAAGATAACGAATTTGTTTTAAGTAAGGAAGAGATTTCGGTAAGTTGTAATCAGCCAGACACTATCTCCTTTTAAACCTCCGATAAGTCATTATGAATAAGACCATAACTATATAGAATGTTATACGACAAGTCACATGTCTATAATCTTTTACACTTACACAATAGAGTTTTTAAAGTATATAATGAACGTGAAGTACATCTTTCAACATGTCAAGATAATTTAAAAATTCATTTTAGTTTTTCCACTGTTTGATGATTGCAATATGTGTTTTAAAGTTTTAAAATGTAAACCGATTTAATAAGTATTCATTCCAAATTGTAACGTATACTTTAGGCCTATTGCTTATTAGTTTATTAGGGAAGCTAATGTGCCTAGGACTTATACAAAAGTAGGTACTAACAAGGAATAACAGGTTATGGCAATATTTTCATTTAAGCACGATTTCGGATTCCATTGTAACTTTATATAAGACTGTATTAAAATAAAAGTTATGAAATCGGTAAAAAGCAGGTTTTATTAAAAATGCCTTGTTTAAAATTTATTTGCAAAAGAACTTCGTAAATTGTCACTTAATTGATTATAGTAAGTAATCAGACGCGTGCGATGCTATTCTCTTTTTATTTTTTTTAATGACATCCAGACATAAAGTAATATTAATACGTAAGATAGTATTTTATTACGTTTACATGATCTTTGACCGTCTACTTCATCTGATATCATATATATCGCGTTTCGAGAAACACACTTTATGCATATTTATTTTATTGGTTTGAATATGAATAAAGGTTGATTAAGTCCGACGTCATTGTAAGATTGTATGACTAAGCTATAGAAAAAACTATAACTAATCAAAACGTAAAAATAATTAGTTTAATTGATTCTTGTGAAAATCATTATGCATAGATTATCTATTGCTTCGGGCAATAATTGTAAGAAAAGTCGTCAAATCATGGAAAAGAATCGGTTATAAAAACAAGCCCATACTTTTCTTTGTAGTTATAAGCACTTATCAATAAAAAATATAAACAAAATTTGTTTAATACCAACCCGTTTGACTTAAGAACGATGATACAGACAAAACTGGTAATCATTTAGGTATACATAAAAGGGCTTTCATAGAGGTTAATGCACCAGGATAATATTAACAAACAAACCAACATAATAAAGTGAATTATTTGTTTATATTCTTAATTTATGACCTAATCTGTGGAAATATTTTATTTGTTATAAATAAATAAATAAATAATGTTATGTAGTAGGTATATTACTTTAGAAAATGGAAGAAAGAAGGAAATTCTTAATACTTTAGATCTATGTATCACATATTAATGAAGTGTTTCACAAAAAAGTGCACTACTCCTTTACCATACCCAAAAATTCACAAGTGTCTGTGCTGTAAGTGTCAGATAAGGGATACGCTAATTACGTTTACTATCAAAAATTAATTACTGAAAAAGCTGTCTTATAGCTTAGGGTTGAAACCCTACGAACATTACATTGAAGTAGCTGTTGCCCGCGACTCCGTACGGGTGGAATTTAGATAATTTTACCTATTTCTGCAACAATTTCCACTAAAGCTACGCTCCTATTAGTCACAGCGTGATGTCATATAGCCTAAAACCTTTATCGACAAATGGACTATCCAGCACAAGAAGAATTTTTCACAATATTCTCTAAAACTTGCGCGACTCATTTGTTTAAATAAAACTACTTTTAACGGAATTAGACGCGTGTATTTGTGAAACGTCGGGCCAAAATTTAAAACAAATACACGCGTCTAAATCCGTAAAAGTAGTTTTATTCAAAGAGTTTTTCAATTCGAACCAGTAGTTCCGTGATTAGCGCGTTCAAACAAACAAACAGACTCTTCAGCTTTATAATGTTAGTTTAGATAATATAGTCTTGAATGAAATCTTCGAAGAAAGCATCTGCATATCATATTCATAAAATGATGATCATAAAAAAGTTACAAATAGTTTAGAAGTTATACGGTAACTGGCGCATATAATAACTGCTATAGGAATATCTGATTGTCATTGCATTGACGGTATTAATTAACGCTTGAATTAATTACAAACTTATATGACCTTGGTTAGGTACTGATGTGATTTTACTCAACGTGGGAACTATTGATTACTAGTGTAATTTATGTTTAAAAAATATTCATCTATATATATAATTTATAACATATATCTAATATTATAGAGCTGAAAAGTTTGTTTGAACGCACTAATCTCCGGAACCACTAGTCCGATTTGAAAAACTCTTTCAGTTTTGCATAGTACATTTATCGTGGAAGGTACATAACATCACGCTGCGTCTATTAAGAGCATCAATGAAAAATTTTGTTAAAATTAAAAGTCCCTGCGTACGAAATCGCGGCTAGCAGCTAGTTTTCAATATATATATCATTGCTTTAACTTTTTTGTGAGTAGAGTCATTCTCAATTTCAACAAGTATCAATTTTTTTTGTGTGTAAATATCATTTGCTGGTAAATTACACTGAGCAACGATGAGTATCAAAATAATGATGACCATAGTTATTATATACAGTTCAAAATGTAGGCGTTTCCGTTAATAAATGAGTCACAGGTATATATTTGTACAGTCATAGTACCTACTGATATACTTTATTTAGTACTATTGATGTGAACTAATTAAAAAGATTAGAAAAAAGTAAAAAACCCATTATGATTAGATATTTTATACGCCTACATTTTTTTTATATTCACCTTTAATATTCAAATATATAAAATTTCCATGTCACAATGTTAGTTACCGTACTCCTCCGAAACGGCTTGACCGATTTTTATGAAATTTTACATGCATATTCAGTAGGTCTGAGATTCGGCCAACATCTATTTTCTAAACCTTTTTTTTTTAGTGTGACAAAACAACGTTTGCCGGGTCAGCTAGTCTTAAATATAAAATTCACGTGTCACAGTGTTAGTTACCCTACTCCTCCGAAACAACTTGACCGATTTTTATGAAATTTTACATACATATTCAGTAGGTCTGAGAATTGGACAACATCTATTTTACAAACTTTTTTTTTTAGTATGGCAAAACAACGTTTGCCGGGACAGCTAGTTATAGTTATATATAATAGTCCTTGTTTGCAGCTTCTTACGCGTGAATATAGAAAGTAAACCTTGGTAAACCATACAAAAACGCTATCCTCTTGAACCACTTTATCTATAAAAAAAACCGCATCTAAATCATTTGCGCATTGTTTTTACACTTTTTTCTATTATATATGATGAAAGCAACAAGGTAAATACCCTAAAAACAGCACTGACGTCAAGCGCTAGGAGAAATTCTAAAACATAAATTCATCTCTTTTGTAATATGCTACGTATATTTTTGCCATTTCTAGACCTGTAGGCATTTATCTGCACGTCTAGAAATTATAAAGTAACTAGCTGTTTCCCGCGACTTCGTACGCGTGAAATTTAGAAATTATACCTTAACAAACAGAAGTTTACTGTGAAAATCGATATCTATCGATTTTCACAGTATAAAATGGTACATCTCCATCTGGAGATGTACCATTTTTTTAAATCGCGCTATTGTTTTGTTCGACACATTAACACTTAAGCTCGTCAAAATTTCTATAGTGTCATTAACTCGTTTTCGCATTTATAAATTAGTAAGGATAAGGATTAATAAAATGATGAATCGATGATGATTAATTATGTTATGCATGCATGATCAGAAGTATGATTGTAAGTCTAAGGAAGTATGTTTTGTTTACGACGTAGCAGTTAAGACGATACCAAAATAGCTTCGTGCATTTTTCTATGTACGAAGTTTTCATTGTTTGTTTAGATTGAATGGCTAGAGCTCTAATTTTTAAGTATATGTTTTTTCAATATATGATCTAGGATCGCATCAACTCAGAAACACGATTGAAAAAAGTTTTCTCGATAGAAAATCTTGGCGAAACAACCTCTCAAAATTTTTATTTTTTTTCATTTGTCGGTCTATTATTGCGTATTAACTAATGAAATAACTTTAAAAACATAAGTAACTATTATATATAGAAACACGTAAATCAGAATAAAAATATATTTAGTAGATTTTGAGTAAATAGGAAAAGTATCCCTAATTCTTCATTTTCTGTGCCTACTGGCTGTGTTAATATGTACGTGTCGGCGATGATATACGATAATATTGATGTAGGCCCTTAACGCTCTTTAGTCTGTGCTTAAGCACATGGGGAAAAAGGCGTGATATTATTCTTCTAATTTTATACATACCTAACTGATATCAGTTATGTATAGGCGCCATCGTATAGTAATAATGTAACTAGGTTATCAATACGTCTATCAGTTCTAGTCTAGTAAATTTAAAAGGAACCGCTTATTCAAATAATAAAATATATATGTTTATTTAAAACAACCAAGTTTAAAAGCCATTCACCTTATTTTCTCATGACTCAATGTTTAAAAAGATTACTGCTCGTAGAAAACATCTACATTGAAATCAAGTCTTGGCAATTTATTGCGGAGAACTAAAAGAGTCAAGTCAGAGCCTATTCTAGCCTCTAACCGCTTAGAATATGTAGACTCACAATATCTAAGCAGATTCATACTCAAAGTAAGAATCCATTTTTTACTGTAGATTTCCACATAAGTAATACATTTAACCACAGACTATACGTATATTCAGCGTAGGCCTCGTCATCATCTGAAGTTATATCAAACAGCAGTAAGGTTTTGCCCCCCTCTATGGTGACGGATTAGGAATACAAGTGTCACCACACATTTTACTTCCCAGGGTGCTGTAAAAGCCAGCTAAGAGATATTGTACACATAACATTCTAAGTGAGTGATAGAAAACTCGAAATTAAACCCTGTGCCAACACCCCTGGTCAGCGCGGCTCGGTAGACTGTAATATCTGTAAGAGGCCGGTAGGACGCAGTGGGACGTTAAAGAGCTGGATAGAGAGAGAGAGAAGACTTGCTACTTGGAGAGCTCCACTTTATCAAAATTCTACTAATAACATGAATTCATGTTTTGTCAAATTATATAGATCAACAATTGCCTTACCTTATAGGATCGTGACAAATACAAGAAGATAACAAGCCTAACCTTCTACTAAATTTCAATCTATTTTAACTTTTATCAACTAAGTAACAATGTTGCAAATTCTATTACTGTTAAATTACAGTAAAAATAAACTAGCCATTGTGTACCCACGTACTAACGTATCGTATAGAAATACAACGGTCAACTGTGAATTTTTATCGATATCGTGAATCGATGATTCACTCAACAAAAACGGGTACCTACAACTTTTTCTTGTCCTGTTCTCGAAAAATGTCTTTGACATTTGGTTAATTTATTTTTTACTTATTTATTTAAAAACGTGACTGATGATGCTCAGAAACGTGAATGACCATATAAAATAAATATAGTACGATAAATATTTGCCATTTATTAATTTTGCATGCCAGATCGTTTAAATGGCAACACAAAATCGTATCTCTCCTTTTTGGAGATTCTGTAAAAAGACTCTACATTTTTACCTTTACTTTTAAGGGCCTACATCAATATTATCGTATATCATCGCCGACACGTACATATTAACACAGCCAGTAGGCACAGAAAATGAAGAATTAGGGATACTTTTCCTATTTACTCAAAATCTACTAAATATATTTTAATTCTGATTTACGTGTTTCTATACATAATAGTTACCTATGTTTTTAAAGTTATTTCATTAGTTAATACGCGATAATAGACCGACAAATGAAAAAAATAAAAAATTTGAGAGGTTGTTTCGCTAAGATTTTCTATCGAGAAAACTTTTTTCAATCGCGTTTCTGAGTTTATGCGATCCTAGATCATATATTGAAAAAACATATACTTAAAAATTAGAGCTCTAGCCATTCAATCTAAAGAAACAATGAAAACTTCGTACATAGAAAAATGCACGAAGCTATTTTGGTATCCTCTTAAGAGAAATATACTTGTACAGAAATGTCATTTTTGTATATATATCCCTATGTAAGTATAAATTTTCAAAACTACAAAACGGATTTTGATACGTTTTTTTATAGATAGGGTGGTTCAAAAGAAAGGCTTTTTTGGACTACTTGGTGTATATTTAGGGAGGAGGGACTCAATAACTATAAACGCTAATGAAATCACGGTCATTGGGTAGTTTAATATAAAAGGGGGTTATCATACAACAAACTTAGAATGTTTCAAATAATACGAACAATATGTCTCTGGAAAGGTACTTCCCTGGTGAGCATAAACACAGATAGTGCTCCTTTAGCCATCACGCGTGAGATTCTATTGTAAGACATTTTTTTGCGTTGCATAAAAGCTGTTAGTTTTAAAGTGAAAAAAATAACTGGCCAAAATTTTTGTTCGCTAAGGAATTCACAGCTTTGTTGTGCTAAGTACTGGGGTTCGATTGGTTGAAAGTTTATCAGTAACACTTGAAATCTGGAAACATGCCCAGTAAACGCAATAAACTGACCACAAAATACGTGGTACGATTAGAAATGTTTAGTGTCGAAATACACCTAGTATTGAAATATTATTATATAAAATGATATGAATACCAACACTTAGACACTGCGATACACACAAATACTTAAATGTGTGTAATCAAAGGTATACCCTTTGATTACAATACCATCACACCGTCTTTCCATTGGGGTAAATAAGGACTATCGAACAATGGAATAGCTATGATCTAAAGTTCTAAACGTACTTTCTGGGCCTCGTTTAAACACATTATGTAGTTAGATATTATCCATGTATGTACTTTTGTTCTTTCATGTGATGACGAATTACAAATACGAGTGTTATTACATCATTTCTGCTCCTGAATGCTGAGAGACGGAAAACTCGAAACTAAACCCTGTGCACACACAACACGCCTGCTCAGTGTAGCATAGTAAATATACTAAAAATTCTCACGAAGTGAAGGTCTGTGCCCAACATTGGCACATTGATGGGCTGAAAATATGTAGTAGGTATATAATATAAATAGTATACCTACTACATTATGTATAGGGTATTTCAGTAATGACCGTGATAATTTAACTATTGTTATAATGTTAAAATGACATTACTTTACTCGTGTATGATGATATCATACTTATTTGTCATCTTTCCAATGTTTCCAAGTTGTGTGCACAGGTTTTTTCGGATGGCAACTTAGTACTTCACTTATCATGAGACGTAAACTTGATAACAGATAATTTGTGGCAAACCATTTGTCAATATAGAAATCAGTTGCAAAACTTTAAACTTAAGATGTGATAAAAACTTGTAAATAGTTATTGTTTATATATAAATTTTTCCATAACAGTATGTGTAAAATGAAAATAACAATTAGTTTCGTTTGTTATCTAATATATAAAATTCACGTGTCACAGTGTTAATTACCGTACTCCTCCGAAACGGCTTGACCGATTCTTCTCAAATTTTACATACATATTCAGTAGGTCTGAGAATCGGCCAACATCTATTTTTCAACCTTTTTTTTAGTACCTTATGCAAAACAACGTTTGCCGGGTCAGCTAGTCTCTAATATATAAAATTCACGTGTCACAGTGTTAGTTACCGTACTCCTCCGAAACGGCTTGACCGATTCTTCTCAAATTTTACATACATATTCAATAGGTCTGAGAATCGGCCAACATCTATTTTTCAACCTTTTTTTTAGTACCTTATGCAAAACAACGTTTGCCGGGTCAGCTAGTCTCTAATAAATAAAATTCACGTGTCACAGTGTTAGTTACCGTACTCCTCCGAAACGGCTTGACCGATTCTTCTCAAATTTTACATACATATTCAGTAGGTCTGAGAATCGACAACATCTATTTTTCAAACTTTTTTTTTAGTATGGCAAAACAACGTTTGCCGGGTCAGCTAGTCTAATATATAAAATTCACGTGTCACAGTGTTAGTTACCGTACTCCTCCGAAACGGCTTGACCGATTCTTCTCAAATTTTACATACATATTCAGTAGGTCTGAGAATCGGCCAACATCTATTTTTCAAACCATTTTTCTTTTTTTTTTTTAGTGTGGCAAAACAACGTTTGCCGGGTCAGCTAGTATTAATATAAAAAGACGTAATCTTTGTGTGTTATGTCTTTTGTCTTAAAAACAGACAATTATGCAACAGATTTTGTTAAGGTTTTATATATTACACGCTTCAAGACACGCCTGCAAAGTGCGGGCAACAGCAAATTTTGTAAAAAAATATATATATGTGTTAACGGGAACGAAGTGCCGAATATTTAGCTTTTGTATAAACTAGTTACTGGTATCAATACGCTCTCTCTTTCACATTACAAAGTAGTCCATATCCTTTTTCATCCTCTAGACTAGGAGTGGCCAACTGGTCGATCGCGACCGACCGGTCGATCGCGCGATCAATTTTGGTCGATCGCGCGATCAATTTTGGTCGATCACTCGCAAGCTCCATGAGGGGACGCATTTAATGCCAAATGTTTCTAGTACTATTTAGATACAGGAATGGACATATACGTAGCTCATGCTTCGAGTAGGAAGACGTTCAGCGTGACCTCTTTTAGTAGTTTTCTACTATTTTCAAGAGTGCACGGCGGTATAAAAGCACATTGCATAAACGTCCCCCTTCTTACCTAAGAAATAGGTCGATCGCGACTTAATTTTAAAATAAAAAGTAGATCTTATGTGCACAAAAGTTGGTCACACCTCCTCTAGACTACCCGTGTACCAAATTTCGTTTAAATACGTTTCACCTTTATCGAAAAAATATTTGGAATATTGATTCAAGAATATCATACAAGAAATCAAGGCAAATTCTATATTGCGTGGGAAGGGTCCTGCGAAAGTAAGGTTCATGAGAAAATTCTACCTCTATTATGACCAAGCAAAATATTTCGACATGTAATAGATTATATATTCATAACTACTAAGAAATTTAGAAACTATGGCTGTAAATTATTCAAAGACTGCTTCTGAGAATCGAAAATCGATTCTAATTCACGATACCTAGGTCTCGACCGGAGGTGGTCTTACAAGGGAAAAGAATGAGATAGCACAAGCATACTAATGTATTATTAATTATTTGCAGTAGGTACGCAAAAGAGTTCAAGAACATTCAAATAGGTTTACGACACGTAGGTACATTATATGAGGGTAATTGTGACGACGGTTTGTGGGCATTACTGCGTAAGCGTGATGTCTATAGCAGGTATCGCTATATAAATATTTCATAATTAATTTTTTTGTAAAAGAAATATCTGATTATATCCTGAAATATTGGTTATGCAGTTAGAGCTAGAACTAATATATATGTGACATATTTGTCCTTGTCAACTAGTTTTGTAAAGCGTGATATTTACATAAATTATCATTTGGCGTGCAATTAATATTATTGTTTTACTTTTCAAGAAATAAATGCCGTTAGTGCTATAGTTTTATTTTGGCTGTGTTACAGGCTAATGGAATAACCTATATTTTATAGATAGTCTATTTTACAGCAATAAGCTAATATACATTTATTACGAGGATGTTTAAATTCTATCTCTATGAAAAAATACGAATCTTACAATACCTTTGCCTAAAAACATTATGTATAAAGAAAAAAAACCTTTTTATTTTATTTTTAAGTCATAACCTAACAATAGTTATGTTTAAAGTATATATGTACTGTAATCGTAGCGATAAAAATGTTGTACCTAAATTATTTAAATAGTTTATCGCTCAAAATATTTTCAATGTCATCAGTTACATTGACTGTTTATAACAAGCATGTTGAGTTATTTTGAGGTTACCATACGCGTTTATTGTTAAAATTATGATATATCTGTATATATATTGGATACAATGTAAACAATGCCAGTCATATTAGCGCTCAATATTAAGTCAATATCGTTTAGCACTATTTTTATAAGCTACATGTCATAGGAAGTTGGTCTTTTTTATTTCCTTGATAGCATCAGTATTTATTTTCTTTTTTTGATAATTAACAGATAAGACAAATTCGGGCGCTGATCATAATCCCATAGTATCATGCATTGTCTATGTTTTGTTTGTATGGACAATTAATAATCTTATTAGGAAAGAATGAAGTCATTAATAGAAGTGTCTAAATTTTCATTGTCATCAATGTAGAGACGTGGTAGAGACATCTAATTTCAGTTTACTAATGACTTTTTTAAGTAAAACAAGGATGCCCTTATGTTTTAATTACTGAAATGACTTTTAGAAAGTATAATTTACCTCATACAACTAGATATATAATACAAATACATGCGGGAAGCCTTGAAACATCTTTGCAGTTAGATAGAGCATTTGGCAATTGTAATAGATCTATTTAATGTTGGTATTACACTAGACTTTTGTTAGAAAATGTATTAAAACACTCATAAAATAGTGTTAATTATGTTAGTTAAAAAAAGAGTAAAAAAATACATACCTTCATATACGGACCTATCATAAAGAATTTTTGTTAATTGTTTCGCGAAATAAAATTTCACGAAACTAAATAAATAATCTAAACGTTTTATTCACACTAAAATGTTGCCTTAATTAATAGTTTCACAGCAAATTACTATCACAGAATTATTAATATGCAAAAACACTGACACAAAGTTAACATGTGGTTCGCAATGTCACGATTTCACTAATTTTCACGTATGGCAAAGAAATTAGTTTATTTTTTTTTAGGCATTATTCTAAATTATCAATACTGGTTAGCACGAAACTTTGAAAATAGAACGTGCTTTTAAATTTGCGGCGGGAAAATAATATCAGTGCACGCGACGCGTATGTCTACCGTGTGTTGTCCGCGCGGTGACTGGCTGAATATCGCTAAACCAACCACACTTGTATATTCGCAGACGTTTAAAAAATAAATACGTAGAGGAACGTAGGTGATGGAAGACTAGCTCGTTTCATTGGAATTATCTAACTAGCGTTTCCAACGTCCGATTGACGCCAGAACTCAATTAAATGGCGCCAAATGTAATTTCCTTTCTAGCATTGCTAGATCTCAAAAGTATTGCTAGATCTCAAAAACAAAACAGTATGGAATAACCGGCATATAATTTGGAATTTATGCTAGCTTGGTCAGTAGTTGTCTTCTATTTTAACATTATCTGTACGGTGAACCGGTTAACTTAGCATTTAAATTATCCGTGAAGTTACATGCAACTTGTTCGTGATTCTCGTAGTCGTCACTAAAATGATAACCCTATAAAAAGTATAACATTAATTAAACCAAACTATAAGTGGAATACCTACATAATTATAAGACCATTATCTTTACATACATTTGAACAGATTCGAACCTTCAGCCATATCTATTTCACAAAAGGAGCATATAAAAGAAATAAATGACATCGAATACAGCAGCATTGCACAAGCATACAACCCCGTCTAGTCCCAAGTAACTGTCTGACTCATAACTTATTTTCATGATATTTTAAGTAATAAGTGTTTGAGTATATAATTATTACGAAAATAGTCGAAAATTACACCATACAACCTTTTTTTTAAATGTAATATTCAGTGCGTAATTATTTTCCAATTATGCAAAAGGACAAATTTTTAAAAATTTTATTTTTATGTTTTAGTTTAAATTATTACCTGCTAAAGTTAAAAACCTCCGTGTGGTGACGGATTAAGAATACAAGAGTCACCACCCCATCTCCTCCCAAGGGAGCTGTAAAAGTCGGCTAAGGGATATTGCACTCAGATAACACCTGTGAGAGACGGAAAACTAGAAAATAAATCCTGTGCCAACACGCCTGGTCAGCGCGGCACAGTAGACCATAATCCCTCCCAAAGTGGAGGAGGCCCGTGCCCAACAGTGGGACGTAATGGGCTGGAGAAGAAGAGAAACTTAAAAGCAAAAATAGATAAGTGACAAGTAGTATTCTAAATATACAGCTTCGCGAATACGGCTGAAAAATTAACAAATCATTATCTATTTAAAAGAAAAAGAAATAACAATAAAATTACGTACATTTATTATCGTATGATCAAATTACAGTGCCATTATATTATACAAAGATCACGACTGGCTGGTTAAATTATGTCTAAAAACATTAGCATCATTCAAGTCCTAGTATTAAGTTGTAAAGACAGAGGTCGTGTTGTATGCGTACATACAAATGTCTCCTTAAGTATTTCCAAGACAACAATAAACATAATTTTTCCTTCGATTTTAATGTGAGAATCGATTCAATCGCACGAAGACCTAATTTAGTATTCTTTGACCACTACCTACTTAGAAGAACCTTGTACATGATAATTATTACAATAAATAAACCTCATAGTAATATAGTTACTTCGGAGTTTTGTATAACTAGAGAGAGGACTGGTTCCCTAATGATTAACCAAAAAATTATTGACAAATGATCATTTGACAAACAACGTTTCACCAAATGATCATTTGGAAAACAATACACTTGACAAAAGTATCATCTTACAAAAACTTACTTAGCAAATGATCCATTGGCAAACACCACACTTGACAAATGTGTTAAGTATTCAAATGTCATTTGATCTTTTTTTCATTTCACCAAATAATATGTTTCGTAAATTATGTTGTTTTAAATGTATCATTATCATCATGCATCATAATTAATGGGAGAAATGCCTAAATTCACTTCTGGCTGGCACTTCTTTTGGGGTTAAAGTTCTAACCTAACCTAACCCAATCTAATAAAAGAGATATCTCCAAAGACGAACGGGTAAATAAGTAATTATTTTTCAATTAATGTAAAATATCTTTTTTTTTCATTCTATCTATCTATATTTAATAAAATATATCAATTAATACTTATAGTATTTTCTTTTAGGAAAATCCAGAGCAGTAGCTTTGCAAAAAAATTTGCAAAATGTGGTCATTTTAACAAGAATACTAATTTTTAGACCAATAGTAGATTTATCTGATAACTCAGTTGCCAAATGTTAGTTTTGTAAAGTAATCATTTATAAAATGTCATTTTAAGTCTTGATCATTTGGCAAAATGAAGCATTTGTAAAATGATCAATAGGCAAATTCATTGTTTTGCCAAACGTTTTTTGTCAAGTGTAGTTTTGCCAAATGACTTTTGGTCAAACAATCGGACACCGAGAGGACTACATACAAACTGTTTAACCACCTAATATGGGCGACGGGGCAGAGGGCGCTGGCTTCCATAATAAAAGCTCTCTTTATTCCATTTTTAAAGAATTGACTGCTGATCATTAAAAAAGAGATAAAAAATTATTTTGTATCCATAAACTAAATTATTGAGCTACATCGACCATTGCAAATAAAAGCGAAAATTCTTCCCTACCTGTATATCATTTTTTGTATCTATTTCAGGGATGATCTCTACATGTTTAAGGAGTTCGCAATCCATTAGTACATACACATGCGATCCTTGATCACTATTTATGTTTCCACTCTATATCTAACGCAAATCTGTGTCATATTTGACAGGAAAATGTCGGTTGTTTAGTCTATCTGTCTGTCATGAAGATTAGGTTTACGTATACCATCAAAACATACATAACTAAACATAAAAGAAGTTTTGGATATGTAGTATAAAAAAAAATTTGATGTAGTATAGTGTATTTTTATCATCGCTGTCGCCCACAACTTCATACTCGTAATATTTTAAGTATGCACCAAACCTAAACAAATTATGCAAAAAAGCCCTCCGCTTGAACCACTCTATGTATTAAAGCACATGAAAATCAGTTGAGTAGTTTTGAAGATATAAGCTCACATATGTGTTGTTTTATAATAAGTAAAGATAAAAAGGGGAATATACTATTGTAATAATAGTTTTTAGCTTATAACTTATGATAGGTACTTACTTTTCATCACATTAGATCTTTCGTGGGGTAAACAGAAAGAACAGAACTTCACGAGCAGCTGGGTTTACCTACCATACTTAGTACAGTAACAAATCGGGTAGCGTTCCTACAGAGCGCGAAAAGACAAATTTTTTAAATTAATTATTTTCCTCACTCTATTTTAACCACGTTAGATGACGCTAGGGTAATAATAATCAGTAGGTTTCATTGTTATATCATTCGCTTCTTCAATACTAACAATTCTCCACCAACACTCTCCAGACTAGAAACATCAATTTGCAATGCTGATCTTTTTGTTCTGTGACATTTTTTCTTATTTTAAAACAGCGTCGGTAGACGGGCTTCGTGATAGAGTGGTTCATGTAACGGACTACCGTTCACAAGGTCGCGGGTACGATTCCCGCTTGGGACAGTCATTTGTGTGATATTTATAAATGCCATACAAATGTTTGTACTGCGTCTCGGTGTTTACTATGTATTGTAAGTATTTATTTACAAAAGAAAAGTAGTCTTTATAGTGTATCCGTATTCTGGTACCCATAACATAAGCATATAAGCTTAGCATGGGACCAGAGGACGTTGTGTGAAATGTCTATGAATATTTATTTATATTTATCGTTGCATTTTTTGTTTTTATGTCTCTATGTGAGCGTATATATCTTCAAAATTACGCAACGGATTTTCATGCGGGTTCTTAATTAGATAGATAGGTTTAAGAGAATAGTTTTTAAATTTAAATTCTATGCGTACGATGTTGCAGTCAACAGCTAAGTAGTATAATTATAAAAAAAACTTTCTCATTTAATTTCTATCATTACCAATTAATAAAATACTTAGTACAAAAGGTCAATACGGCCGTCCTCGATGGTAAATTACACATTCAGTTCAAGATTTGCACAGTTGTACTGCACAAGGATTTTATTTCTTGTTGCATAGTTAACTTGATTATTTCAAGACACGGGATATTAAGAACATTTCAATGTCATGATATTGAGTAAAAACGTGGCTTTATTTTAACATCATTTACACTAATTACACTCGCATGGAACAATAGTTTTAGACGTAAATAACATTTGGCATCAATTCTACATGCACAACTAAACTTAACTAAAAAATAAAAACAATTATGTTGTATTTTAATTAATTGGCTATTTCGCTATACACATTGACAATAATTAAAATTGTTATTCTATATTACACAGTTTTTATGTTAAGAAAATTCAGTTAACTTTGCCGAATTGTGTTATTGACAATCAAATTTTATATTTTGGTTTTGGTTGCTACCATTATGTACAAAGTAGTTCCTATAAAGAATGTGTATAAGACATATAGCCACTGTTTTTTTAACAAATCTATACTCAAAATGATATGTTAAATTTTTTTTCCTATCACACCGGTTTAAGCCATGCAATGTAACTTTATTTTAGTAACAAAACTGTTAATTTTATGATAATCTTTCCAGACCGGGAACGTTCTGCTGTTGGACAAGAGCCTTCTCCACTACATGAAAATTTTAGTTTACTTTGACATTTTGGAACAGTGTGTGTTTCTAGTTTTCCATCCCTCAGATGATTTTATTGTTAACTCATTATTAAATTACTTAACGCGCATTTACGGGTTCCTCAGAGAGTCATGATGATCAGTCAAGGTAGTGATACTTGTATTGCTTAAACGTCACGACACGGATATATTTTATAATCACTCCAAGAGCAACATTCCTAGTGACCTTTCTTTTAGACAAATGTGTAGATGATGCCTCTGTCACCACAAATGGCACTTTGTATTTTTTTTTTGGAATTACAAAATACATAACTACTATGTACCTACTATCAAAGAATTATCTTCATCCAGAGTAGTCACAGTCCGCCCAACAGATGGTGCTCCGACTGGCCAGTTAATATCAGTATCCTCATTAGTTTAGAGGTTTATCAAAGCATAGTAAATAACAAGTGACTTAGGTATTATCTTGTTCGCAAGCGTGCTTTATCATCCGTCATCGTTATGGCAAAACACATTTCGAGAACAATGATTACGCGCGTAATATAGTTTTTACATATTTCTATCATTTTTATATTTTTTGTAATTCATACATATTTTTAAATCTTGATCATTACTTATTTCATAACAAAGTTAAAATGATTTGAGTTTAAATGATAGTGTGGTTCAAGTGGATGCAGGGTGCGTCGCTTATCCCCCGAAGTCCCCGTCAGTAAGAGTTCAGAACGGGAAACCTCTGTCTTTCCAAGAATCCCGAGTTGAGCACCACAAATAGCTCATCAGGGCGTTGAGGAGAACCACACCATCCATTTCTTCCAAGGCGGCGGTGCTGATTGCGTTTATAGGCATAGTGCGTAAATGTTTTCCCCTGCGAGAAAAAAAAAACCTTCGTGTCCATCGCTCTCTTACGTCCCACTGTTGGGCACGGGCCTCCTCCACTTTGGGAGGGAATATATTCTACTGTGCCGCGCTGGCCAGGCGTGTTGGCACAGGGTTTATTTTCGAGGTTTCCGTCTCTCACAGAGGATGTTATCTGTGTGCAATATCCCTTAGCTGACATTATCCCTTAGGTGACACTTGTATTCTTAATCCGTCACCACACGGAAAGTTCCATACTTATTTAGCCGCAATTAAAGGGTCGTCTACATATTGCGTAAGTGTGATTATAAGCACTTTAGCAGCCTAACGTGGCAAACAAGTAGACTGGTAAAAGGATCTTAGAGTGCCTAGTTAATTTAACTTTCAGTTCGAGATTAATCTAGACTTAATACCAGTTATGAATGCCGTTTGAATGATATTAACATAAGCAGTGCAACGAACTTGCATATTTTATTTGTATTAACTACATTGTGTGCGTTTCCGTACTTACGTTGTGTGTGGTCCAGAACAATTGTAACTTTTTTTATAATGTGTAAATGTGTGTATCTTGTATGAATGTGTATTTGTAATTTTATGAATACCTATTTATAAAATTACAAATATATTTTCTTATAGATTAAACAATTTATCATTATTGAATGCATACGCTTTATTATTCATGTATCCATCCAATGGTTGCCTGGTAGAAATCGCTTTAAGCGATAAGGCCGCCCATTGTACTACATTATTTTGTAAATATCCTGTAATGTAAAACTAAATGGTGTACAATTAAGGATGTAATAAATAAATATACTGAATTTAACTACTTTGTAAGGTTTTTTGCAATTGTGGTCAGAGGGTGTTTATTTTTGAATTGTTTTCATTTCAGTTTTTTTATATTAAGTATATGTATTTAACAGGACAAGAAAAAGTCACTCACAGCGGCTCTTTACGGTCTTGGTGATTTCATTGTTCCATATTGTTAGAGGATGGCCGTCATTCGCTGCTTTGTCAGGTACTTACCTAATCACCAGTTAAGAACTTTTCCTTCGTTACTATTTTCTCTTTGCTGCCCTATAGAATTAGTCCGCTAGCTGTTTATTTTTCCTAACTACCTTTATTATATTATCTGTGTAACTACCTAACACACAAACAGCACAGCAACTGTCTTTCTTATTCTTTGTTGCACACGAAGTAAAACAATTTTAAACAAACATAACAACAGAAATGTCATGAGCAATTGTACAAAGGCGAACTTAAGGGCCTACATCAATATTATCGTCGACATGTACCTATTAACACAGCTAGTAGGTATAGAAAATGAAGAATTATTGATATTTTTTTTGTTTACTCAAAATCTACTAAATATATTTTAATTCCGGTTTACGTGTTTCTATATATAATAGTTATTTATGTTTTGAAAGTTATTTCATTAGTTAATACGCGATAATAGACCGACAATTGAAAAAAATAAAAAATAAGTGAGGTTGTTTCGCTAAGATTTTCTATCAAGAAAACTTTTTTCAATGGCGTTTCTGAGTTTATGCGATCCTAGATTATATATTGAAAATACATATATGTACTTAAAAATTAGAGCTCTAGCCATTCAATCTAAAGAAAAAATGAAAACTTCGTACGTAGAAAAATACACGAAGCTATTTTGGTATCCTCTTAATTTCTTATTTCTTTCAGCAATTTTTAGGGTTCCGTACCCAAAAGGTAAAAACGGGACCCTATTACTGAGACTTCGCTGTCCGTCCGTCCGTCTGTCACCAGGCTGTATCTCAAGAACGGTGATAGCTAGAGAGTTGAAATTTTCACAGATGATGTATTTCTATTGCCGCTATAACAACGAATACTAAAAATAAAATAAAATAAATATTTAAGGGGGGCTCCCATACAACAAACATGATTTTTTTACCGTTTCTTGCTCGATACTAATAACGTTGCCTTATGTTGCATAGATAATGGTACGGAACCCTTCGTGCGCGAGTCCGACTCGCACTTGACTAATTTTTTTTTTCTTTCTTTCTTGATGACACCTGTCTTTGGAGACCACATTCATCAAAATATTACAATCTAGCCAACTAAGGCTAATAAATAATTTTAATCTAACTTAAATTACTAAATAGAACACTTTTCTTATTGTCTCTATTTAATGCGAAGGCACTTTGTTTTTGTCTTTCAGAAAATGATGATTGTTTCTTAATAATGAACTAAATTGTAAAGATACAGCCACTTTAATTTAAAATTAAGTTTTAAAATAATGAATGTCTTCTAAAAGACTGTAACTCTATAAATATAAGAAGTGGGTTGACTTCTCATGTGCACGAATAACCATGGTTTACATTCTTCTAAAATAAACATCAAATTTTAGCGGGCTATATTTAAAGTTTATAAACAAGGGATCAGCTTTAACATTGTAATACACCCAATATAACCTCTTATTGTTATTATTAATAAATACATAGCTACGGTAAAAGGTTTTGTTGGGATTGGAAAAGGATTTTGTTGAGTTGCAGCTGCTATAGATTTTTTTTACAAAATAAGCTGGGAATGTTTGCTGACTAGGCGTGTTGGCACAGGGCTTGTTATCGAGATTTCCGTATCTCATAGAGGATGTTACTTGTGTCCTTGTGTCCTTCAACTGGCTTTTACAGCACCTTAATTCGCCACACAGACAATTTTAGGTATACTGTAGATTAACTTATTAGTCATATATTTTGGAAAATTGGTACTACGTCTTTGTTGATTGACGCCTACACACATACATACGCATACATAATACTCACACACCTGCAATCTCTCTAATAATAAACACATAATATAGTGATTATGACCTCAGAGAATATGTATTAAATCTGCGCAATTTCCAACGATAATGTATTTATGACGATTATTCTTGTTGTGTTGCTTCATTGTTATTTGATTTTATTTATTTGATTGGCGTTTGTTTTTCACATCACAATGGTTAATATTGTTGATTTATTGTTTAAAACCAATTTCCTAGCCAATATAATTTGTAGCTATATAATGTATTACATAACTTGTACTTAAGCTAAACATAATGTTCCACATATTATTCACTAGTTGTTGCCCGCGATATCGTTCGGAAATTTTGGAATAAGAAACTTGTAACATGTTTTCCCGAAGGAAATAGATATTATCCCGGCAAGAATTGTAGCCTATACTTAAAGTTAAATCTCTACCAACATATCACTGAAACCAGTATTCAATTCAATGCAGTAATTTTGACGTCATGCGCTTACAAATATACAGATAGTCAAAAATTCTTTAAACCAATATTTTGGTTTCTATTTTGCTAATTAAGACCTATTGTCCAATTATTTTTTTCAATATCTTCAAAATAGAGACATCAAATTTTTCATTTTTACTTTATGTATAGGGCCTATGCCCAGTGTGTCCAATGGATAGAACGGGCCTGTCTGTTAAGAGGATACCAAAATAGCTTCGTGCATTTTTCTATGTACGAAGTTTTCATTGTTTCTTTAGATTGAATGGCTAGAGCTCTAATTTTTAAGTATATGTTTTTTCAATATATGATCTAGGATCGCATAAACTCAGAAACGCGATTGAAAAAAGTTTTCTCGATAGAAAATCTTAGCGAAACAACCTCTCCAATTTTTTATTTTTTCATTTGTCGGTCTATTATCGCGTATTAACTAATGAAATAACTTTAAAAACATAAGTAACTATTATATATAGAAACACGTAAATCAGAATTAAAATATATTTAGTAGATTTTGAGTAAATAGGAAAAGTATCCCTAATTCTTCATTTTCTGTGCCTACTGGCTGTGTTAATATGTACGTGTCGGCGATGATATACGATAATATTGATGTAGGCCCTTAATAGGCTTTTTAATTACGTTTCTTACTTTGTCCTTGATCTGTATACTAACCAGGTCTCTCGAATGACCGGTTATCCGACCCCCTTTTGCCTTCACCCATCATAATGCATCAATCACTTTTGTTTACGAACGTGGAACCATAAAGCTTATATACGTAATTAACTACAAGACAAGATGACCTACTGACACTACATAAAGATAATAATTTTATGCTAGACTTAAATTGCCCTAAATAATTTATATACTTCATTAAGATTATTGGTTAATATTAATATCTACAAACATAACTCTAGGTACCTATGTAACAAAAACTAACTAGTACCAATTCTACGGGCACAACTAAACTTACTGTCAATAACACGATTCGGCAATGTTGACTGAACTTTCTTGTTATAAAAACTGTGTATTATAGACTAATACAATACAAATATTTTCTAACACTTGCGCAAGTTTCGCTTGCTATATTGTATACTACCTCTATAATAATTAAAACTTTAGTCTATGATAAAATTATGTATGTTTTTCCTTATATAATTTAAAAATTTTCTTTATATTGTTACAATTTGTTAATGTATTTTAGAAACTAAAATAATGTTATTGATTTTATGTATTCTGAGCACAATGTAATATGTTATAGTTTATAGTAAAAGTCTTATCTTTATGGTCAATGTAAAATTAAAATCGAATGTGGGTAAACCCTGTAATAACTGATCGTAGAAGACACATTACAGCTCAGTCTCACCCGTGACCATGGTGACTGCAAAGTCTCCGAAACGTCGGGCCAAAGTTTAAAACAAATATACGCGTCTAGATCCGTAAAAAGTAGTTTTATTTAATACAATACAATACAATAAACTTTATTGCACACAAAATAAAAACACTGATACAGAAAGGATTACATAATTTATTTTGTTTTGTAATCCTTTATTTTAAAGGGCGGTCTTATCGCTATCCGCGATCTCTTCCAGACAACCTATATGGAGATAGTATTTTAATGTTTTGTAGTAGGTGGTTTTGGTGGAAAGAAAAAAAAATAATAAGAAATAAGTAAATAAAATGAATAAAGACAACAATACTGAAAAAATTAAGAAAGAAAAAAACATACACTGCATAACTAATAATTACTTATTTAGGGTGTGTATAAGTAAGTAGGGCGACAGGACATTTGATGAGATAATATGACATGTGACTTATGTATTAGCATGAAAATGTTCGATGACCATTCCCTTAAAAATAGGGAGTGATTTAGCACATCTAATTGCTATAGGCAGTTTGTTCCAGAGACGTGCCGCCTGAACACTGAAAGATTATCGAACTTAATTAATGTAAATGGGCACAACGAAATAGCCAATTAATCAAAATACACCATGGTTGTTTTTTATTTTTAGTTAAGTTTTGCTGTGCACGCAGAATTGGTACCAGTGCCGCAGTGTCGAGGTTAAAATTTTGAAAAAAAAATGCGTTAAACGTGTTACTCGATACTAACGCCATCTAGGTAGGCTGTTAGAGTTTAGTTTATGACATGAGTACACCGCATTTTCACGGAATTAAAACTATATGTGTTAATCTAGCTAGATTATAATATATTATTACTAGCTTCTGCCCGCGGCTTCGTACGCATTAGTGACCGAATCGAATTTGAAATCGAACCTAAAAAAAAAATTATTCTGAACTGAAATTCTATTAATTTCATATAAATCAATCAATATATTAATAACTAACATCGATACTGAAATCCATAGCAAAATTTACATCAATCAACATTCGTTATAAAATACTATGTTTATCAAATAAAATCAATTTAATTAGGAAATCATTAAAAAAAAAAGTTGAAATTATGTACCACACAAAGACTTTTTATTCCGAGCTACCGCGTAGATCGTATCAGTCTGGGATTAAAACCTTCTTGGCCAAAAAAAAATACCTATATGTCGACGGACTCTATGAGTTGCTATGACAACTGTAAAAATAACAAAATGGCCGTACTATTATTTTATATTAAATACCGTATTTCACAAACATTTGCGTTTATTATCTCGTACAGAGTTTTTAGCGAAATAATATATTATAGCCTATTTGACGTCCAGGACTATAAAATTATCTCTATAACAATTTTCGTGTGATTCTATTCGGTAGGTACATTTTGCGTGAAACGTCACAAACAAAAAACCTCACTTTCACTTTTATATTTATGTAAGGATGTTATCAAAGTCAAAAATTTTATTCACAAAGTTTTGCTGATCGTGAAAAAGTAACCAATACACAAACTTAGACTATTTCACATAAGTAAGTAGGTATTTTATTTTATAATATTAGATTAGCATTAACTAATGTGCCATACCGCCATCTAGCGCAATAATTACTATATATTGAAAGATATTGAAACGTGATGCCTATCTGCAGAAATAGGTAGCTGTGCAGATGCAAAGCTCTGTGTTAGATATTCTTGTTTAAGAACATGTCTAATAGATGGCGGCACCCATTGGCGGCACCACTAACTTTTCTTTTACATCAGCCTCGACTAAAGAAAGATTCTGGAGATTATCTGTAACTGTGGGATTAGGGTTGATGGATAAAGGTTGTTGAAGACTCTTCCCGCATAGGTGACGGATTTTGAACACAAGCGACACCATCCTATCGCAATTAAACATTACGTCTCCCATCGGAGGAAGTGGGGTGGCGAGAATTTGAGCTGTCTTTAATTTCATATTCGTAATGTAATGCGTGACTGGAAAAAAATGCAAAAAGTAATTTCCCGTACCGGGAATCGAACCCGAGCCTCCTGGGTGAAAGCCAGGTATCCTAGCCACTAGACCATACGGGAGTTAAAGAGATGGTTGGAAAAGTTGTTCTAATATTAATAACATAAAATAATATTCACATAATTATTTTTTATTGTTTTTACAATTTTTAATCAACATACAATATTCAATTAAAACAAATTTGATTGAGTAAATGTGAATATTGTAAAGCTTCTTCTTTACATTAATTTATAATAATAATTTAAAACACATTTAATTAATTTGTTATATTTTTTATGATAAAGAAAAACTATTTTACAATCATTTTTCAACATCCTCTCATCATGTCCTATTCCCATCTCTAAATTCTTTTTTTTTTTATTTTCCAATTTTAAATTTTTTATTTCTTTTTTAATAATAAATCTTAAGTGGCCTGTATCATTGTATAGGTTATATTCAATGATCACAACCTTTACATTCTCGCCCCCTTAGAGGATAAAAAAAAATTTTTTTTTTCAAAAAAAAAAAAATTTTTTTTTCTAAGTTACAAAATACTGGACACCCTACCTAAGGTTGGAAAGCATGATAACAAACTAGAATGAACCAGATTAGATCCAGCTAGGACCTAGCTTTTCGAAGCAATACATTTCGAAAAACTTGAAAAGCAAAAAAACCAACCAAAAATTGCCTTTCTAATCTTAGTTATCCGAACCACATTAACTACGATGCCCTTATATCATATCACTCTTTTCATAAAATATTAAACTACTTCATCTTTAAAATTGATTTATCCAATAATAAACAAGAGTGATAAGGCATCCTTAAAACTATCACACCAAGACACAAAGCATATATCATCAACAATCAATCAGAAAAATGTTCATCACCAAACAATTAATGCTCTTATAAAAACTATCGAGCTTCAATTATGAGGTCAGCATCATAGATCCGAAAGATATGCTAATTTAACAGCATTCCAGCTTAATGAGAAAATTTACATAAGAAACCATTATAATTGATAGAATCCAGAGATTATCAAATTAAAATTTAAAGTATGCTCAGATAATACTCAACCTTCTTTTCAATTATTTAGGTATAATTTTTACTAAGTAATCCTGAATGCTCGGGAATGACCAATTTATTCCACATTTAGAATTCCTTCTCGTGAGATAAATTTACCAACCATTCTTCTACCACAAGTAACGTTTTAAATAATCAATCATTCTATTATCTAAGTAATTATAAACTATTCGCTAATCATTATTATCTAACTATTACCCAATAAATAAAATAAAAATATTATCAGCAACCACTCACTATAATACAACTTCTTTCAATTTTCAACCTTTCACATTTCTCTCCTAATGAACAAATACTTTACTCTAGCACCTACTTTCCTAAATCCTATCTTATGAGTTCTATCTCTAAAATGCGTGATATCCCAAAACAGGATTCCATGACAAATAGCCTATGGCCTTACCATGTTGCATTCAAAGATATTACCCGTTGATACGACTCATCCAACTAACTCTACCAAGCCACTCCCTTCGACATTATAACTCAATACAACCCATTATTATACCTATTAATCGTTCCACCTTAATACTATAATCATAATCTAGTACGAAATACTCACTATCCAATTACTATGTTAATATATTTATCTCACATTTTTAACTAAACATTCAAAATATAAATATGAAAAAATAATTAAATTTTTGATGTGGTTCCTTTTCACTGCATCTTTCTTATGTACAAATATGCTGACGTCATTATGAAGTCTCGCCGATCCCGAACAATATGAAACACACCAAAATAAAACAATATTAGTAAATTATAATTATCACTATATATATAACCTTAATCTAATCGAATCACTAAACCAATTTTCATATTATGCAAATAATTATTGCGAACATTCTTGGTAATTTACTTCTTGGAACTCTTCCCTTAGTCTATCAAATACCTCCTGCACGCTTTTGCACGTGTCTTTAATGCCCCGGAAAAAAAGTAAGGCGTTACCCCTTAAAAATGAGGGCAATAGTGATAATTTTTCTTCTTCAGACGAGCATCTCTTGAAAGTTATTAAAGCATAAAACATTTCTTCGAATTCATCTAGGCACTCCTGTGCGCAACCACCGAAAGTTATCGTGGCTAGTTCCATCTTAGTTATAAATAATTTATAAAAATTTAATAAAAAGATACGGCTACTTCTCTGATAATTAATATTTATCCTGTGTCGACCCTTTGCTCGTCAACACATCCCTGGGCGTAGGAGCTGGTTTACCAATCGGGCCGCTATACCCGGCGCGCCTCCACCAATTGTAAAGGTTCTTCTTTACATTAATTTATAATAATAATTTAAAACACATTTAATTAATTTGTTATATTTTTTATAATAAAGAAAAACTATTTTACAATCATTTTTCAACATCCTCTCATCATGTCCTATTCCCATCTCTAAATTCTTTTTTTTTTTATTTTCCAATTTTAAATTTTTTATTTCTTTTTTAATAATAAATCTTAAGTGGCCTGTATCATTGTATAGGTTATATTCAATGATCACAACCTTTACAATATCTAAGTAAGTGTAAATCTGAAATATATTTTACCGTAACGTTGACATACTTTGTGCCATCTAGCGGTGCAAGTTTGCACTAATGCTTGTATGATCGTTGTGACTTAGCTCAATAGATGGCAGCACTAAGCAATAATATTACTCAAGGATATTTTTCCGATATTTCCACAGACTTCTGAAAATTACGTACCCATTTTAGTAACGTTTATTCATGGTTAAATATAACTTTTTTGTCATTTGCTATAAATCTAAGTTAAATACGGACATCTTTTATTCACCAGCATCTTTATCTTTAGTAGGTATCTCCTTATTATAAAACTAAATAGTTCTTTTTGTATGTATGTCCATATGTGAGATTAGGTATATCTTCAAAACTACAGAACGGATGTTGATGCGGTTCTTTTTAATAGTGTTTCACGAGGACAATGATTCACGAGGATGTTTTGTTGTATAATTTTTCAGAGCTTGGTTTTTAAATTCCTCACGTACGAAGTTGCGGGCAACGTTATGTAATCAAATAAAACAATATTTCGATTCAAGACACCGTCTATTCATCATTAAATTTGTCACATATGGTGTGTATGATGTAGTTACAGCATTATTACAGCTATTATAATATGTTAAACGAATACGTGCTTATAAACATTTTCAGACCGCAACCTGGATATATAAGCCTTAGACATCATAGAGCATCGATCTAACTGGAGTTGGCACTTAAGCAGGTGCCTACTAGTGCTAACTCCTGTTAGTTTGATGGTGCACTTTTTAATATCAATTTGACACAATATTTATCTATCTTACAGATATGATTTTGTTTACATTTTATTTATTAGTACTCAAAAGTTAGCCTTAAAACTTAAAAATATTTACAACAGGCTATAAATTTCGTACAAGACAGTAGCAGATCCCAAATTATGGACTTGTGTAAAAACTATTTTTCATGATATTATAACTGGGATGTGTTTTCATTTCGTGGTCGACGGCACTCTGAATACATAGTACGCTATTTAATAGACTGTCATGTATACAAACTTCAATTTGCGCCGTCTAAACACCCCTCCTCTTCGCAGTTCGGGCTTCTTCATCGTAAGAGTATAATGATCTTCTAATATCCCTTGGCTGGCCGAAGGATAGGGAGGAAAAAAGGAAGATAAGGGAGTATGTTTAAATCTGCTGACGGGCCTCGTGGTGGAGTGGTTCATATAACGGACTGCCGATCATGAGGTCTCGGGTTCGATTCCCGGTCAGGACAATCATTTGTGTGATGTTTTTAATTGTCATACAAATGTTTGTACTGCGTCTGGGTGTTTACTATGTATTATAAGTATGTATTTACAAAAGAAAAGTAGTATATGTATTATATCCGTATTCTGGTACCCATAACACAAGCAATAGAAGCTTATCTTGGGACCAGAGGACGTTGTGTGAAATGTCCATGAATATTTATTTATTTATTTATTTAAATCATGATGGCGCTCTATAGTCTCTGCCTACCCCCGTGGTAAAAAGGCATGATTTTACTAGGATGATGATGAACTGGCCCTTTCAGCACTCTGTAGAAACAAATGCGCGGTTAAACTCCTAATCTAAAGCCGTAAAGATTTGTCTCAGTCTAAGTAAATAAAATCATACAGACTTTATCATTTTTACTAGGTACAACTACTTCGACTCTTATGAGGCTTAGAGTGGGTACGTGAATGGCTTTTGTCTGCTACACCTTTGTGTGAATTTGGAGTGGAACGGAACAGATGAAATTACACTTGGATAGTGTCCAACTAACACGTAACAAATATAGGTTAAATGTCTTACCTAAACTACATTAATTTATACGAATAATTATAAATTATCGTTATGAAAATATTAATCCTTCGGGCGGGTGTAGTCTTGGTTGATAATTAAAACCTTCCCCGAAATTTTGTAAGGTTTTACCAAAAAGGAAAGTAATAGAAGCGTAGACATCCTCTTCATCTATAGAATGGCGTTTAAAAATTAAGATCGGTTAAGTTTACACGAAGAAAACAGCGGACAACGAAACTACGAAACGACGGTAAAATTTGCCTCAACTATATTTGTGCCTTTTAGCGCGGCACTCGCAGGAATAGGGATAGCAATACCTATGGCAAATACCTAAACTGGGGCTGTAGTCCTCTCTTAATGCCTATATATACTGCTGCACACGGGAGGTCATCTAATAGAACACGCTGTCCAGGCGTATCGTAACAGGGTTTAATAATATAATGACATACTGGCAGTGGTGTAGCAACCAACAGGGCTAGAAAGCGCTGCCTCCGGGGCCCTCAAGCGCAGGGGGCCCTCGAATCCTTACCAATAATCTTGATCGAACTGAACTAACTTTTTTTAGCATTTTAAAAATAATTGTATATTTCATATTTTTATTTGATAAAACCTAGTCAGTTTACATAGCAGTGGGGCCCCATTTTTTATTTGTCCCAGGGCCCTTGTTTATCTAGCTACGCTAGCTGCATACTGGTCCATCAAAATAGAGACAAATAAATATCTTACATAATACATTTATAATACGTTTTATTACAAATCCTGTGTAATTATACCAGTTATATGTATACCTCTATAATGGAAGGATCCAAATACGATACAATCAAATACTTATTAAATAATCCATTTTACCGAAGGGTCGGACGTAGTTCTGAAATACAAATGTATTGTGCGTGACTATGCAAATACGTGGTCTCAAACTTGTTGCCCTTATCCCTATAACGGTACTGTCCTTTAGGACAATTTGTTACGGTATAATTGTTATCGAAATGCGGGTTCTTAAAACTAAAATGGGTCGTCAAAATTTTTAATATGATTGCTTAGTTTTAATTTGCAATTTTGGAAGTTTATGAAAGTAAAATAGTTAGCATAGATTGTAATTTCTAATTCAGTTTTCTGTGTCTCTTAGATGTGACATTTTTTACTAACTACTCTAATACAAGTGTCGACACCCCTTTTTCCTTCCAGGACGCTGTAGAAGCTACCTAAGGGATATTATACACAGATCTATGATACCAGCAAAGGGATATTGTACAGACATCCTCTGTGAGAGACGGAAAACTAGAAAACAAACCCTGTGCTGACACGCCTAGTCAGCGCGGCACGGTAGACCGTACTCCTTCCGAAAGTGTAAGAGGTTCGTGCCCAACGATGGAACGTTAATGGGCTGGACAGAGAGACAGAGAGAGAGACTCATATTTTTTTTTTTTTTTTTATAGCTGGAGTAGACAAATGACTACACTCCACCTGATGATAAGTGGGGTGCAATCCAAATGTTAGGACGGCTAGTGCAGTGTCAATGCACTAGCCACCCTCACCTTGCCGGCTCACAAGATGCTTTTTCACGCCTCGCTTGAAAGACCCCATGTCGTAGGAATCAGGAAACACATGAGCAGGGAGTGAATTCCAAACCTTGGCGGTGTGACAAAGAAATGAGTTGCCAAATTTCTTGGTGCGAGATGGTATAGTGTCTATGGTGTAAGGGTGACATCTCAAACCTGCGCGTGTAGTACGATTTAGGAAAGGAGAGGGAGGGATAAGGGAAAAAAGCTCCTCAGAACATTCACCATGGTAGATCCTGTAGAATGCGCTAAGTGCCGCAACATCTCTGCGCAGTTGGAGAGACTCGATGGATTTCGAGACCTCAGCGTCGTCGATGATGCGGATGGCGCGACGTTGTAACCTGTCCAGAGCATCGAGCAAGTACTGTGCGCACAGTTGTTGTGGCGTGTGGCGTGTGAGTTGTGTAGGCACAGTTGTTGTGGCGTGAAGAACCGCCGCACCCTGTTTAGGACACCGAGTCTGCGTGATGCTGATTTGATCACAGTTTCTATATGGCTCTTGGGATTAAGGTCACAACGCACCTCTATTCCTAACATGGTGATGCTGTTCTGTGTCGTTAGTGGGATGTTATTGAGGGAGGGTAGGGGAGAGAATGGTGACTTCTTGGTGGAAAAGACGCACACCTGTGTCTTCTTGGCGTTGAATTCAACCAGGTTAGAGGTGCCCCACTGAGAGATGAGATCCAATACCTGGTTGAGCTCAGCTACAAGATGCTCTCGTTTTTCCACAGTTTCGGCCGGTCCAGCGGTAGCGTGCCCCAGGTATCCTGCGTGAACCGTACTGTCATCTGCATAGCAATGAATGCCTCCGAGTGGAAGCATGTCATTGATATGCAGATGTCATATATATACAAACATGATAACAGATACATTTTAAGAAGGTTTTACGAGCAAATGTAGAGCCACAAACTTACTAGTTGAGGAAAGCATTTGAATTCCTGTTTGTTTAAAAACAGCACACTAATACAAATACTAATTATTTATGCACGTATGTACGATAAATCATTCATGTATTTTCTCTTACGAATCGAAAGTGAATTGGTATCATGTTGACAGTGAAGTGAATGCGGCCAAGTGCAAACGCGTGTTCAATTACCATACCGATCAATCATTATAGTAAACTTTTGATGTGATAAATTTATCGAGCTTCTACTGATTAATAAAAAAGCTTATGTATTAACAACTATTAATTTTAATGGCATACTAAATGTTAATATATTTTTATATTTTCTTATTATCCTTTCTTCGATATGGTATCCATAAAATAGTCTGAATGAAATCGCCAAGTTCAATAAGATCACCCCTTGTAAACCTTGTTTCGTGGTTGAAAAAACACGCTTGGTTAAGGAATGGTCACTAACGGTCTGAGAACAAGAAGTGTTATCCAAAGCGGTTTTGTCACTCTGTCATTTTCTAGCTGATGAAGTCTCCTCATTGCCATTTTCTTCCGTTCAATTATTCAGTTTCTTTTTTTTACTATTGATTGATTGATTAGTAGGATAGGGACCTACTAATCAATCAATCAATGGTACCGATTCTACGTGCACAACTAAAGTTAACTTAACTAGAAAATGAAAACAACTATTGCTGTATGTTCATTATTCGGCTAATTTGTTGTCTGTGTTTGTTGTGCACTTTTATATTAATTACTAGCTGTTGCCCGAGACTCTGTACGCGTGGAAAGTAGAAAATTTTCCCCGTTTTTGTAACATTTTTCACTACTGCTTCGCTTCTACTGGTCATAGCATGATGTTATATAGCCTTCCTCAATAAATGCCCTATCTAACACTGAAAGAATTTTTCAAATCCGACCAGAGGTTCCTGAGATTAGCGCGTTTAAACAAACAAACAAACTCTTCAGATTTATAATACATTAGTCAATTTTAGTATAGATAATCGTTAGTCCTTATATTAAACAGTGTTTATAACAATAAAGTTCCGATAACATTACGGAATTGTGTTATTAACACTATCAAATTTCATTTTTTTTTTAAACTTTACAATAATGTAGCTTATATCAGAAAAACACATAGGTACCCTTTACTGCCTGATTTTTAACACGCATACATTAGTTCAGTAGGTATCTATCAATGTATTAATCTATGTAACGGAATCTTTAAAAGTTTTCACTCACAGTAGTCGGATTGATCGGAAATTTTGTACACATATGAAGGACCGATGACAATGGAGCAATATAAAGAAATATTTAGAATTTTCAAGCGTGTTTTTTAGTTTTTGAACTCAGCAACTTATTTGACTTGACGAGCCACTTGGTTGAGTGGTTTATGCAACAGATTGCCGATCACGAGGTCGCGGGTTCGATTCCCGCTCGAGTCAATCATTTGTGTGATATTTATAATTGTTATACAAATGTTTGTACTGCGTCTGGGTGTTTCTATGTATTATATGTATATGTATTGTATCTATGTATTATATATATATTCTATGTATTGTATGTATAAAACATATACTACTTTTATTTATAAAAGAAAAGTAGTATATGTTTTCTGTTTCTATTCGTATTCTGGTACCCATAACACAAGGATTAAAGGTTAGCTTGGGACCAGAGGACGTGTGAAATGTCCATGAATATTTATTTATTTTATTTTTATTATTTTTATCCTTTTTACCGCGGGACACAGCTAGTGTATTCATAAACTAAACAATTTCCAAATAAACGTAGTTGTATTACATTACAGTGTGCCCGCAATACCGTCACGGCTACTTCACGCTTGGGTACTGTCTCGTTTCGTTTCCATTTGGCCTTCTTTGTTTAATTTATCTTTTTATATATATTTATACAAAAAAAATGTCTCTGTCACATCATTATTATATTTTAATATTTTTAATTGAAGGCTATTTACGAGTATAAACATTACTTCACTAAATAAAACAATAACTAGCTTAATTTATTTCCGGGGGAATCATTTTATCAAGACTATATTGTCTTAGAAGCATATAACTGAAAAAAAGAATTCTAAAAAATATAAAAATACTATGTAGGTAATTATTATTATGCATAATATTATATGTAGTTAAATTATAACGACACATTTAAAATTTTAAATGAAAATCAGTTAGATATTCCAATTTTAAATTTGTGGCATGTACTCTTGTTTTAAAACTGCATTTATTTTATTTTTATAAAAAAAAATAGGTATATACTTTTACTAACTTTTACTACTATGTAATTTATTTTACTTTGTAACACAGATTTGTTTAATTAACTGTTAAACGTTAAAAATAACTACTTGGCCATTTAAAAAGCAGTATATATCTTCTCCAACTAAATCACGACACAAATAAAAATAAATAAATAAAATTGTTATATCTAATAAAATGTTTTATTTATTTATATGAATTGTTCATACATTTTATAGAACTTAAACATATTTAGGTTAAATTTTGTTATGGTTTAGAATCTATTGATTGAAATCCATTGTAATTACAATAGATTGAAAGTAGGTGACATAGGACAGAGTTATTATAACTTCCGATAGCTAATTTCAAATTTGTCAGTTAAATAAACTTCAACGAACCCTTTTCAGCATCTGTTACGATTGTAGTTGTGTAGGTAAATCGATTGTCTGTACCGCTTCCAACATTCAACACACGGACGAGGGTCCCGCCGTCTAGCCAGGGGTAAATCTGTGACCTTGATCCACGCACCCTTCCTGTACTACGTCTCATAAACATGTACATTTGAATCACTCAATATATAAATAATTTATAGGGTACTATAAAGTTTGTTTACATGTAAAGCGTGGGGTGTATTGTATGAGTAGTCATTGTATGTTACGATGACTCGATGACGTCTTGCTGTAAAGTACTGAGAACTCGTAAAGGTAAAGTTGCTCCGGCCTCAGTCGTATCGTTCGAGCCGACCGCGATACACGCTCGACGCTACATCGGACAACATGCTAGCACTGGTGCTACTCGCGCTAGTCGCCGCGGCGACCGCGCAAAATGACACTCTTCCGCGACCACCCGCTCCTAGACGGGAACAGTTTCGTGTCATATACGAGTGGAATGCCATTGATTTTGAGTGGCAAAACCCTGAAGAACGCGAACTTTACCTAAATACAAGCCGATACATCCCCACAAATGTTTTAATATCTGGAATTAACTTTTATGAAGACAGTTTGTTCTTAACTCTTCCAAGAATGCTGGATGGCGTACCTGCTACTCTGGCAAGAATCCCAGCCACTCCAGTAGACACAGCACCGAAACTCCGGCCATTCCCTGATTGGGAACAAAATGCTGTTGGAAACTGTGATGCACTGCAGTTCGTGCAAAATATTGAAATTGATAGGAATGGCATAATGTGGATCCTGGATAATGGAAGAGTGGGCACTCTTACTCAAAAGCCTGATCCTAAGTGTCCACCGTCCATTGTACTCATAGATCTCAAGACTGGCAAGAATGAGATGGAGCGCATTCCATTACCACCCGAAGTTGTAAACCCCAACACTACTTATTTAAACGATCTCGTCGTTGATAATCGGGATGGCGACTATGCATACATTACAGATAACAGTGCAGTTGATCCGGGCATTATAGTTTTTCGCCGCAGTGACAAAAAATCGTGGAAAGTACGTGATATAATGTCAATGTCGGCTGTCCCCGAAGCCTCATTTTTCCGCATCAATGGTACCTCAGTTAATCTTCCTGTGAACATAGATGGTATTGCACTTGGACCTCAATACAAAGAAGACGGTAAAGTTGATAGAAAAATATACTATAGCCCGTTGTCTAGTTTTCATTTATATTCTGTCACTGCATCAGTCCTTCGTAATGAGACCTTAGCCATGGAAGGTAACAATGCGCTACGCCCCTTCGTCGTAGATTTGGGGACGAAAGCTTCACAATCCGATGGCATGAAGATGGATGCTTCCGGCGTACTTTTCTACGGTTTGATTGGAAACTCAACTATCGCTGAATGGAATAGTACTGTTGATTTTCGTATCGGTCAACGTACTATCGCTCGTGATACTACATACATACAATGGGTGGACAGATTTACTTTCGACAATAAAGGAAATGTGTTCGTGGTTATAAATAGGCTATTTAATTTTGTGAAGAACCAGGTGTCCTTAAATGAAGTTAACTACAGAATTCTCAAGTCTCATACTGGTTCGAAGAGCTACGTTTTTGGTGAGGATTTGCCTGTGGAGGCCGACCATCAGAACTCCGCGACTATGCCAGTATTAACCACTTCATTAGCGCTGCTATTCATTGCACACTTGCTAGCCTAGTCTCTGCATCAATGAGGCTTTAAGCCGTCAGTGTTTGTTACTATGCGACGCTCGAACTGATGCGTAATACTACCAAAAATATTTAAGTTACCTATGACCTCGGGGTTTAAGTGATAACGTGCATGTATAAACGCTTTCTTTAATTATTATTCTAGATTAAATATTAAATGTATAAGAACAAAAAAAGGGAAAATTATCTGTGACCTTTTTTGGAAGGGTCATACGTGCCGAAGACGATGTGATTCTAAAGGTCGAGGATATGTTGCCAAATAGCGCAGCTCAACATTAAACATTCCAACTACTTGTATAAGGTGCATCAATACCATATTTATTTATGTAATACTTAGATAAACGAGTAAAAATACCAAATAGTGTATTAGCTACTAATATATCAAATTATCTTTAGATTTGTATCGAATAAAAAATTTAGTCTTGTATGCAGACTTTATTATGTAGAGTTTGATAAATCTAGTGTAAGATGTTTTTAAGATGTAATATATATTATTGTGACTAATATTGTACGATTGTTGTGAGATTGAGCTTGTGAGTGACTTTGAATAAACGTGTTTGTCATATTAAATTGTTTGTTGTTTTTATTTACATACTCGTATATATAAAACGTAGCGCTCTAAATTTAATCATATCCCGCTAATTTCTTGTTACAACATGGTTACTAAAACACGCAAGGCCGATACAAAGGATTTAGGAAGGTTAGATTAAGTATGTGTGATGTACCAAAAAAAATTTTGTCAATACCATGAAATTAAATCGTGATGAAAAATTTAATGTTCTAAATTTAAAATTATTATTTACAAACGAAGTTTCTGTAAAGGTTACAGCGTAATAGTAACTGTTGTGTATAAACAAAAAAAATGACTGATTATGTTATTTTTATATATTACTAGCTGACCCGGCAAACGTTGTTTTGCCATACTAAAAAAAAAGAAAAGGTTCGAAAAATAGATGTTGACCGATTCTCAGACTACTGAATATGCATGTAAAATTTCATAAAGATCGGTCAAGCCGTTTCAGAGGAGTACGGTAACTAACACTGTGACACGTGAATTTTATATAGAAGATATTATATACGCAACGATTTCTTACAAATTATTACTTATTACAAAACAAATTTGTTATTTTTGTATGTATGTCCCTATGTGGGCTTATATCTTCCAAACAATGGAACGGATCTTGATGTGATTTTTTTTAATAGATAGAGTGCTTCAAGAGGATGTTATTTGTGTATAATTTATTAAGGTTTGTTCTCTAAATTCCACTCGTACAAAGTTGGGGCATCAGCTAGTTATACATAAAACTACATCACGATATAGTACTTAAAATTTAATTTAATAGCATTTACGTGTAAGAAAACCTAATAAAGAGTGAAAAAATAACTCTACCACTACTAATATCACTATCAATGTATTTTCTTATAGTCTTATTCATAATGACTTATCGGAGGTTTAAAAGTTCGCTAAAATCGGTTCGCGAAAATTGTTAAAACTTGTTATTCATAATAGTCTTTTTACGCCAAAACGTTTATTATCTCTCCGATAAACTCTGTTTAAACCTCCAAAAAGTCATTATTAATAAGGCTTATACTTCCATTATTCTAGAATAATCTATTTTTTACGATTAACGAACTTTTAACGAATTTTAAAGTTCATGTTTTACAGTAGTTATGGGTTTGTATATTTTATCAAGCATTAGTACTACAATTTAAATTATAAATTATGTCATGTGGACATCCTGAATTTGACATAATTAATCTAATGACTACCTATTTATCTAACAGTCTGCGTTACAAGCATTGGCAAAACCATGGATTCTCGAAGACAAGGCAGACGGACTATCTTTTAGGCACGTTGCGCAATGCGATATAGACGATAATTTTGATACTTACCTAATTTTAGCTTTTGATGTTATATTTATTTAGCTAGCTATTTAGCTGTTGATCGTAACTTCATACGCTTGGAATTTAAAAACCAAACACTAAAAGATTTTGCAATAGGTAATTTATTAATTATGCATCATGAACCAATCATTTAAATAAAATACTTCAAAATCCGTTGAGTAGTTCTGAAGGCTCACATAAGAACCTACAAACATGAGATAAATTTAGTATATTAGAATAATAGTGATGATTAAATAAAATATGTAATTTTAATTTCCGAAAGATTATCCCGTACGGGAATCGAACCTGCGATCTCGTGAACGGCAGTCCGTCTCATAAACCACTAGACCACCAGGCCCGTTAAAATAACTGAGTAAATATTAAATTATTACTGTAGACTACAACTTATTCCTTTCTGCGGTCCGAGCACAGATAAAACTTGCAGTCCTGAAAAAAATACTGATAAAAGTTATTTCAAAAATATTAGTTAAAGTAATCTACTTAGCCTAGTTTTTAAAGTAATTAAATACACTGTGTTGTAAACTAGAATTTGTGTACGTAATACAATAAATTGCAAGTAACGTATATATTCTATACAACGTGTACGTGCACGTGCAAGTTATTTTGTAAGAATAGTTATTCTAATTTATATTGTTAGTTAAAATGTTACAAAAACTTATATATATATATATATTCTTGTTTCTGTAATTAATGTAGCTTTCAACATCACTCAAAGCACAATTCCTTAATAATAACTTAATTGTGAAGAACTAGCCTTTCTTATGACTTTTTACGCACAGTGTACAAATGACCGATAAAATTTTCCAATTTTATCGGTCATTTGTACACTGTGCGTAACTACTCTCTCTTTCTTCCTCTCCCTCTCTCTCTCTAACCTATTAATGTCCCACTGTTGAGCACGGGCCCACTCAATTTCAGGAGGGTTTGCTGTCCACTATATTACGCTAACCAGGCGTGTTGGATTAAGGCTTGTATTCGAAAGTTCCGTCTCTTAGACAGAAAACTTTATGTTTTTACATTTTCCTTTCCCTATATCTTAAAGTAATAATTATTGTGCGTGTGATGATACAATTAATAATCATAGCAAGCGGAAATCGAACCCGCAACCTTTGCTCACAAACATTACTTAACTACTGACTACACCTTGAAGCCGGTAAAATCCATGATATTTCAAAATCTCAAGCAGACACTTGAATATTATTTATTTGTATAGATAACGAGACAAACAATGCACCTTGACGTAATGAATAAACATAAAACAGCAGTGGGTGGATGACACAGGTGCGGCTGTTTGTGTAGATGGCAACATTAACTTGCAAACAATATATGATTAGATATGCTCATTGCAACTTTATGTAATCTTATCGTTTAGCTTACTTATTAGGTAAGTATTGATGTAAATTAAGTAAAAGTATGTATAGTGAATCTTTGCAAAATATTTTAAAATAAAATAAAAAATAAATAAATATTCATGCACATTTCACACAACGTCCGCTGGTCCCAAGCTAAGCTTATATTGCTTGTGTTATGGGTACCAGAATACGGATAGAATACTTAAACTACTTTTCTTTTGTAAATACATACTTATAATTTAATACATAGAAACACCCAGACGCAGTGTGTTACAATTATAAATATCACACAAATGATTGTCCCAAACGGGAATCGAACCCGCGACCTCGTGATCGGCAGTCCGTTACATGAACCACTTAACTACGAGGCGCATCAAATTTTAATTTAATATTTTGTAACAAAATTCCTTTGAAACATTCCCCTCCAAATCGACCTATTTATACTTTTTTGTGTATATTAAACAGGCCTGCGAATACGATATAAACTAATTTCACATCCCTAGACCATATGGTGAGGAACCTCTTTAGTAAGCACGCGAGAGTAAATTCACACCAAAGCTAGTAACTAATCTATACTTAATATCATAAAGCTGAAGTTTGTTTGAACGCACTAATTTCAGAAACCACTGCACACTGGTCTGATTAAAAAAATTCTTTCAGCGTTGTATTAATTGTTGAAAATTTAAATTAAAATGTTGCAAAAGCTTTCCCCGTTTTCGTAACATTTTTCACTGATGCTTCGCTGCTATTAGTCGCAGCGTGATATTATATAGTCTATAGCCTTCCTCGATACATGTACTATCCAACAATGAAAGAATTTTTTTAACGACTAGTGTTTATTTACACTACATGTAGTAAGTGCTTCAAGAATAGAGGTTGCTAAATTAAAATCGCCCTAAGTAGCTCGTAGGTCTGTGCCAAACAATCCAACAATGGGATAATCTCATACATACATAATATGGCAATCAAAATTACACTCTACTTATAGAAAAGGCCCGTTACCAAAAGTGATCTTACATGGGATGAAATAAAAAAGAGACAAAGAGTAAAATAAAAAAAAAATCGAGAACTTTCGAAAGGGCTGAAGTAAAAGAAAATGGCGCTTGTAACTAAACTGAAGTGAACCATATTATGCAGAATATTTATATTTACTGTTGTAGTTCATGTTTTCATTTTATTTTCTGGTATTTTGTATTAGAAAGACAAAAACCACGTAATATAGGGAAGCTATTAGCAAACTTTTGTTATTGGCTGCTAACGTGGCGCCAACTCTCATTAGGTAGGCTTTTGTCAGTGATAGCCATCATTTCACTGACAAATACTCAAGTTACCGTAAAGATGATGAATCAGCCAGGTGACAATATTGGTTTTACTGACAGCAATGTAAGATTAAACTATAATGTTGCTGTACATACTTTAATAGCTAATTGGAAATCACTACCTACATTATCAACAACATCACAAAATATTCATATAAGCCTTCTTCTTAAACAAGTATCTAAAATCTATTTAAAAAACCGCAGATTTAAGCTTACTTAGTGACATACAGAGCAAATCTACTTTATAGTAATGATTCAGTCATTTGTACGAAAAAATAAAGGTTTACCTGGAAAGTTTTTCGGAAGTTTTGAAAATTGGTAATTTTATAGATTTTGATGTGCTCTTTCCAAATTTCAACTTTGCCACCTCGTATGTTGCCCGTTAGCGCCGCCATATTGAAAAAATGGCGCCCAAAATCAGTTTTTTGATAATAACTCCTTTCCGACGCATTTTACAGGGATATGTCATACAAAATGAAAGTAGAGGAAATTTCCTACAGTTATGTCATAATTTTTTTTCCCCTAAAATCAATAGTTTCTGCGTACGAGCGCCGTAAACCATTATACATCCACACCAACGTGTATTATTTACTTTAATTATACGAAGGTTAAATATTGTTCCATAGAATGAAAACCCTGTTAACTATAGTCCGTCATGTTTCCGCAGGTATAAAGGAATGCATCCCTTCTGTGTCAAGCTTCTTCTTCCCCTTCTAAGAAACATCTAGACCCAGCTGCTGAGCTCAATAGAAATATTTAGTCTGAGTCATCAGTATACGTTTATCATTTCACAGTGTCGTTTGCATTTGTAGAGCCATGGCTTCTAATGAAGTAAACTGCTTTATTTGTGGTGATATACTGCAAGAAAGTGAAGTTATTGAAGTGGAGGAAAAAGGATTGTAAACTTTTCGTCAGTCAAGTATAAAAAGAAAAGACATTAAATACAAACTTTTGGTGGGATAGACTATAGTTAGCTGGGTTTTCATTCTATGGAACAATATTTAATTCGTATATTTTAATAATGTAAGCTGTCCGTGAACTATCGCGATTTTCTACTTATTTCAATAAAAATTTACAGAATTATATAACAGCTGGTTTACAACATCATGCATGTGACATTAAAATTGTGGTTAAATCGGGGGCTTTCTTAACTAAAAATTTGGGATTTCTCATGTTGGGATGAACTTTCCTTTACTTAAGACGATACCAAAATAGCTTCGTGCATTTTTCTATGTACGAAGTTTTCATTGTTTCTTTAGATTGAATGGCTAGAGCTCTAATTTTTAAGTATATGTTTTTTCAATATATGATCTAGGATCGCATAAACTCAGAAACCCGATTGAAAAAAGTTTTCTCGATAGAAAATCTTGGCGAAACAACCTCTCAAATTTTTTATTTTTTTCATTTGTCGGTCTATTATCGCGTATTAACTAATGAAATAACTTTAAAAACATAAGTAACTATTATATATAGAAACACGTAAATCAGAATTAAAATATATTTAGTAGATTTTGAGTAAATAGGAAAAGTATCCCTAATTCTTCATTTTCTGTGCCTACTAGCTGTGTTAATATGTACGTGTCGGCAATGATATACGATAATATTGATGTAGGCCCTTAAGTATGACTCAAACAACTCGTCTTTTTAGTCGGGAATTTCGTAGAGCCTGTTCAAAGGTGTGTATGAGTCATTCCACGTTTGTATTATTCAGAGCCTTGGCATGATGTTTTGTAGTTATGTTCAAAATAAAACAATAACCATGATCTTATTGCCTAGTCAGAATTTAGTTTCAAAGAGTCAATTTTTCGATTCAGTTTAGAGGGAGTTTTGCGAAAAAATAAGACTAAATATACATATAAATAAATAAATATTCATGGACATTTCACACAAAGTCCTCTGGTCCCAAGCTAAGCTTATATGCTTGTGTTATAGGTATAATATTTGTGTGTAGGTCCATATGTGTTCAAAATAAAACAATAACCATGATCTTATTGCCTAGTCAGAATTTAGTTTCAAAGAGTCAATTTTTCGATTCAGTTTAGAGGGAGTTTTGCGAAAAAATAAGACTAAATATACATATAAATAAATAAATATTCATGGACATTTCACACAAAGTCCTCTGGTCCCAAGCTAAGCTTATATGCTTGTGTTATAGGTATAATATTTGTGTGTAGGTCCATATTTATAATTGATAGAAAACGCCCAGACGCAGTACAAACATTTTTATTTTTGATAAATACTTTGGACATTTCTTACAATTCCTACCCTAAAAACTTATTTCCTGCCTTTGCTCATGAATGTGAACGACTGAACCATGATGTAATAGAGTTTCAAGAAATAATTATACTCTAGATAATTTCTGTAATAGCCTTAGTTCTTTGCTCATCACATCAATGCACTTCATTTAATATATAGTTGATTAATATTGACTTAATATGATGTTCTAGAAAATACATTAGCGATATATAGTACAGTGTACATATTGCAACATGCGGTTAATAAATAGAGCATCGTTTATTTATTAATTTCTAAGTACCCTGTGGCGACATTTGCCTACATCTTGTTATCCTTTTACCTAAATGTTAAGAAAAGGTTATTAGCCCTTTTTACTACGCTTGTATTAGCTCAGTACGTCTGTCAATGTATTTAATGTACGTAATCTTTGAAAGTGATTTTCACTCACCTGCAGTAGTCGAATTTATCTGAAATGTTGCACGCTTAATAAACTAAATTATAATGGAAAAAATGATAACCATAAGCGGGACTTGAACCCGCGACCTTGGAATGCCGTTTCGTCGCTCTCCCAACTGAGCTATTATGGTCCACGCAAATGTTTACCAAATTTTCCACTACAATCATCTCAATGCGAGTTTTAACATCATGCGATGTTTTTTCGTACAACGCCATCTATTGAGCGGTTTGCACCAACTCCATCAATCGATCAGTTAGCGTTCTTTACAGAACACAATTGGACCGAAGTAATGGCTGCACATGTATTTCTATTGTAGTGGAAAATTTGGTAAACATTTGCGTGGACCATAATAGCTCAGTTGGGAGAGCGACGGAACGGCATTCCGAGGTCGCGGGTTCAAGTTCCGCTTATGGTTATCATTTTTTCCATTATAATTTAGTTTATTTAGTAAAAGCACAGCGAGTCAATCGCAAAATATTAATAAATTAATGTTGCACGCTTGTTAGGGACCGATGACAATGCAGTATCGTAATTTTTAGGATTGTCAAGCGTGTGTTTTAGTTTTTAAACTAAGCAAACTATTTCTTCGGAGTTGGAAAAAAAAACACATTTTAATAATAATTAAAAGCTTTCTGTCTCACATAGAAGGCTTTCTCTGCTTACAATATGCCTGAGATGGCTCTTATAGCCGTAGCGTCCTGGAGAGGAAATGAGATGGTGACACTTGTATTCTTAAATTATCATCACAAGGACAATATTATTATATTATTATTTACTATAATTTTATTGATAGTTCAAGACAATGGGCAAAAATATGGAATAAGGAAAAGATGTTAGTAAATAAATAGCGTTTCAGTCTCACTTCAATCTATCTCAATAATAATAATGTAAACAAGAAACTATATACCGGCTACTTATATACAAAGGAATATAGAACAATAGAAAACAATATCATTGACAAATACAATAAACTAATACATACACGTCATCTAGTCCTAAAATAAGCGTTAGGTTAATGAATTTTAAGAAGCAGGCGATATGATAGACATACGATAGACATGCCGTCCATAATGAGGTTTAGTGGATAAAGACAATATCTGTTCCCGTGTTTGATTTCTAGTCAGGGTAATTATTTGTAAGTTTATACACAGAATTTCAGAGTGTCATATATATTTTGCATAACTGTTGGGTTCTTCTGGGACTTCTGGGTCCCTTCTAGGGCTACTGTGGTCTTACATAGTCATGAAGAGGTAACTCTGGCTCCAGGCACATGCTACTATCTAAGAATCGCCTCGAAAGACAGCAAGTACTCCAACGAGGTTGGCAACAGTCGGCCGGAGTGGTCAAGCCTAATGAGCAGAGGTCGGAATTAGGTAGCGTTATTTATGTACTTGTATCGAAATGTTGATACGAATCTGGACATTCCCGGGATTTTTAATGAGCAATCCCGCGTGGGCAACTATATTACGAATAAATAATAATAAAAACTTCAGAAATAGACAAATAAAACAAAGATAATTGCATGTTAACATAATTTTTTTATTAGTTTACATTAATTCACAATACAAATTATTGATAGTCTTAAGCAAATTCTCATACGCATATTTCGCCTTTTTATAAATACAAGCGAATACTTGGATGGTTTGATAGCGACTGAATCAGTCGCTATAATTTCTATTTAAAAAATCACGAGATTATTTTCTGCTCTTTAAAATTAATCTCGGGATTTGAGGCATATCCACTTTATTCTTTCGCTGTATGAAATCAGTGTAAGTACATGAATAACTCTACCTAATTCTGACCTCTACTAATGAGAAAGAAAAATTTAAAACAACTGATACATATTATTTTTGTAAACCCTGATCTACGTTATTACACAAACTGATTTTAACACTCATTTCTGCTCAAAGATATAGGTTTTAATTCCCAGTTGGGACAATTTTTGTGATAATCATATTATAATTATATGCTGTCTGAATGAATATCCCCACATAGCATAAACATAGTATCATCATAATGACATCATGATAAACGTTTTTATAAAAAATTTGCTGAACCTAACCGTTATACATAAATATTAAATATTTAGCATATAATTATTTGCTGTGTTACATCATGACCATTTTTTTTTCTTATTTGGTGACTTGTTTTTGCGGTTAGTAAGATTAATTACATTGTTTAATAACTTTTGTTAAGGGTAAGAGGGACTCTTTGAAAACTTGTTTTTCTTGCTATTATTGTTATATCTTTGCAAATACCAAATGTGTTATGATGAATTAAACATTTTCTACATTGCACCTTAGAGTCTGAATATCATAATTATCATACCGTCATGTCTTTTTCCTCTTCATTGGCTTCTATTACAATCATACATTTGGTCGCACATGCGCGATCGTTGTGACCAGTTAAGAGGATACCAAAATAGCTTCGCGCATTTTTCTAGGTGCGACTTTTCATTGTTTCTTTAGATTGAATGGCTAGAGCTCTAATTTTTAAGTATATGTTTTTTCAATATATGATCTAGGATCGCATAAACTCAGAAACGCGATTGAAAAAAGTTTTCTCGATAGAAAATCTTAGCGAAACTACCTCTCTCATTTTTTATTTTTTTCATTTGTCGGTCTATTATCGCGTATTAACTAATGAAATAACTTTAAAAACATAAGTAACTATTATATATAGAAACACGTAAATCAGAATTAAAATATATTTAGTAGATTTTGAGTAAACAAAAAAAATATCCCTACGGGCCTCGTGGTGGAGTGGTTTATATAACGGACTGCCGATCATGAGGTCTCGGGTTCGATTCCCGGTCAGGACAATCATTTGTGTGATGTTTTTAATTGTCATACAAATGTTTGTACTGCGTCTGGGTGTTTACTATGTATTATAAGTATGTATTTACAAAAGAAAAGTAGTTTATGTATTATATCCGTATTCTGGTACCCATAACACAAGCATAATAAGCTTAGCTTGGGACCAGAGGACGTTGTGTGAAATGTCCATGAATATTTATTATTTATATTTATTAATTCTTCATTTTCTATACCTACTAGCTGTGTTAATATGTACATGTCGACGATAATATTGATGTAGGCCCTTAAGAGGGTACTCTACTCCTAATTTAGGTATTTGCCTTAGATATTGCTATCCCTATTCCCGAGCACCGTGCTGAAAGGGACAAATATAGCTGAAGCAGATTTTACCTACAAATTCTTTGAAAAAAAGACGTTTCGTAGTCCCCTTTTTTCTTCGAAAGTCAAACCGTTTTTTATTGTTTTTATGCTATATTATAGACTAGCTGTTGCCCTCGACTCCGTCCGCGTAGAATTTAGGAAATTTTCCCCGTTTTTGCAACATTTTTAACTACTACTTGAGTGAGAGTATTATAAACGTAAGAGTAAACAAATATAATCAGAATGAACGAACTGCTAAGCTATCAGGAGTTACACGTGTTATTGTGAGTCAACCATAAAATATATTTTTTAGACAATTTTTTGTAGAATATTTCCGTCATACATGATTTCTATGTAACTTTAACCATTAAGGCTGCACACGCGACGGACGCTTAAAAAATGGAGCACCTTTTCCCGTTTTCCCAACATTTCCCTTCACTACTCTGCTCCTATTGATTGTAGCGTGATGAAAAGTATACTATAACCTGCCCAGGAGTATGAAGAATAATTGTACCAAGTTTCGTTAAAATCCGTCAAGTAGTTTTTGTTTCTATAAGGAACATACAGACGGACAGACAGACAGACAGACAAAAATTTTACTGATTGCATTTTTGGCATCAGTATCGATCAGTAATCACCCCCTGATCGTTATTTTGAAAATATATTACATGTACAGAATTGACCTCTCTACAGATTTATTATAAGTATAGATGAAGAGAATACGAGTATATATGCTTGTATCACTTTCATTTTTGGTAAAACGTTACCAAATATGTGTGCTGCAACTTTACCTAAAGAAAACCGAAAAAGAACGGGATTTTCGGATGGTCATATTTCTTTTAGTTATGTATTATGTTTTGAAAAAAGAAAGTGACAGAAGCATAGATATACTCTTCATCTATAATATAGCATAAAAACTATCAAAATCGGTTAGTATAGCGTAGAAACAATTAAAATCGGCTTAACTTTCGCGAAGAAAAAAGGGAAGTACGACACCCATATTTTTGTATGGAACATAATTTGGTATCTTGCCCTCTTAAGTGTCTGAGTATGTAATAATAATTGGTACCCGCTCTTCGTATGGAATTTACGGATACAAACCCAACAAATTATACATAAAAGGCATCCTTTTAAACCTTTTTATTAAAAAATATAAGTCCACATAGGGACATACACAATCACGACTTTGTTTTATATTGAGTAAAGAAGATGCTCACAATTTACCTACTTTGAGAGTTAAAAATATTCATCAAATTACTATTTTGTTATTCAAAAGCGATATTATCACAAACTATGTTTATATAAATAATATTTAGAATATTAATGTAATCAAAAAACACTTACATAAAGTTATGTTTCTTCATAGAAATCGCCGACTCTATCATGGTCATGATATTGTTACACTGGCCATGAACTAACTGATATTATAAATATTTTACTGCAAATAAATACTTTTAAAGTTTTATTAGTTACTAGCTGTTGCCCGCGACTCCGTACGCGTGGAATTATGGAAAGTTTCATGAAAATCTAACCATACATCCAACATTAACCAAATATCCAAACATTAGAGTAGGTATGGATAGACGACCGAGGAAACGTTCGCGTTGCTCAGCCAACAGTTTAAGTATTTTATTTTATTGCGCGTAAGTCTTTTTTCGTCATATCTTCTAAGATATTCATTTATATTGCACGCTGTAAAGAGCAGATATTATCTATATTAATTGCGTAAGCTAACTAAGTTATTTAAATTGGTAAAAAATAATACTATATACACATAAATAGCTTTTGAAAACACCCTATTGAATTTGATATTTTTTTTGACATTATTATGGGTACAGCGGGTTTCCCTTAAAAGATAGACATAATATACATACCCTCGCGGACTTTTTTGAAGAACTATAGGTAACAAACAATTCCTCAATACATTAGTTTGTTGTACCTCACATAGATAAGGCAGCGTTTTCATTTATAGCTCCCGCGCGTCCGAATTTCTCGGCAAATTTAATCATATCTCATCCAATATACAGCAAAACCCAACAAATTATGCAAAAAAAGCCATCCTCTTGAACCATTCTATCTTTAAAAAAAAACCGCATCAAGATCCATACAAAATACATACATACAAAAATTACGACAGTGTTTTATAAGAAGTAAAGATAAAGATAAAGATAAAGATTTCAACTAGTACAAAAAATATTTTCATATGTTAAAAGGTTTTATTAGTAAATAAGTCGATTAAAATCGTTATTTGATTCCATGATAATATAGCTCACGGTTAATCTTTAGAACTATAGATATGTAAGCTTATTTTGTGGTATTTTAGAACGATATATTATTAGCTTACATGACGTTATTGGACACGATTCTTTATTTGAATGCAAAGTTTAATGGTCTTATACATAATGACTTATCGGAGGTTTAAAAGTTCGAATGGGTTCGCGAAAATTGTCAAAACTTGATAATCATAATAGTCTTTTTACGATATAACGTTTTTTATCGCTCCGATAAAATCTCCGTTTAAACCCTCGATAAGTCATTATGAATAAGACCATGTATCTTTTTTGACTATCTATCAAAAACTACTTTGTGGTGATCGTTTGCGTCCCTAAGAATATAGTAGGTATGGTATTAAACGCAAAATATTTCCAACATAATTTCAGAAGAATTGGCACATTTGGTTATCAGTTATCGCCACCAATAACCCAGATGGAGTAATAGCATTAGCTTCTATGGCAGAATTTAATGAGACCCAAGCGAAAAGGTAACCAGACGAACACTTCTGCTTTATACAAAATATATTAGATTTATTTTCTTTAAATTTTTTTTTGTTAAATCTTTAATTTAGACATAATACAGCCAGATAGGTTAGCAGATTATTTTTGTCTAGAATCTGTCTCCTTTACGACTGGTAAATTTGATTCGCCTACGAGCATTCATGGGAAGAAATAGTAGTTAAGGGCCTACATCAATATTATCGTATATCATCGCCGACACGTACATATTAACACAGCCAGTAGGCACAGAAAATGAAGAATTAGGGATACTTTTCCTATTTACTCAAAATCTACTAAATATATTTTAATTCTGATTTACGTGTTTCTATATATAATACTTACTTATGTTTTTAAAGTTATTTCATAAGTTAATACGCGATAATTGACCGATAAATGAAAATTTTTAAAAATATGAGAGGTTGTTTCGCTAAGATTTTCTATCGAGAAAACTTTTTGTAATCGCGTTTCTGAGTTTATGCGATCCTAGATTATATATTGAAAAAACATATAAGTACTTAAAAATAAGAGCTCTAGCTATTCAATCTAAAGAAACAATGAAGACTTCGTACATAGAAAAATGCACGAAGCTATTTTGGTATCCTCTTAATTTGTGTATTATTAATTCGATACCATACCGTGGTAATATTTAGAATTCCGTTGAAACATCTCACAATATAAACCAAACACACGCTTAAATTGCGTGTGATAGTTAATTAGCGAAAATATGTACAGTATGAAAGTGGAAGTGTTCTATAAATCAGTGAACATTAGAACATCGGCTATTGACCAATAATTAATGTCATCCTTGTAGCAATGTTGTTGACGAAGTGTCAGATAGCAAAACTAGTTATTTGCAATCCGGAACTGATTGGCCGATTTTCACAAAAATTTTTTGTGCACTTTGCTTAGAGGATTTATGTAGAAAGTACTGATCTATATTCAACTAGAAATTAATAATTCTTAGAAACGTTTCACTGATTTAAAGATTAGTTATTTTTGAACGCGTCATCTATAAAAAGAGTGCAACGCGATTAAATATAATAAATCTAAAATGTTCTCGAGAATATTCTGGCACTGACAATTTCCACTCAGTATTTGCATATATTTTTTTAAAATTAAGAATACAGATGATACCACCTCTCTATTCAACTTTGTACTTGACTACTCTGTAAGGATTTACTTACATGCGTAAGTACCTACATTTCTTTTTGGTCAATCATTAAAATTTGTGTGATATCCATAAATGTCATACAAATGTTTGTACTGCGTCTGGGTGTTTTCTATGTATTATAAGTATGTATTTACAAAAGAAAAGTAGTATTTGTAGTCTATCCGTATCTGGTACCCATAATACAAGCATAGAAATATAGCTTACTTTGGGACCAGAGAACGTTGTGTGAAATGTCTTGAATATTTATTTTGTTATTTATTTTTCTAAAAATATCTTGAATATAGAAAAAATCTTGAATTTAAAAAATATAATATAGATTCAGCCATTTCAGCCATTATGCTAGCAAGTGTAAGGTCATTTACTTGTCTGTCTGGATTGATTTTTTATTTTTACTTACTGTTCCCCCAATTCTTAGGTACGCGTGGAATTAAGAGACCATACCCTAACAAATCACACGAAAATTCTATTCTTTTGAACAACTTTATCTATTAAAAATCGCATCATAGTTTTGAACATTTAAGGTCACTTACAGTCTTACATACAAAAACTTTGTTTTTTGACTTTGTTTTATAATAAGTAAAGATTTATGGTCTTATTCATAATGACTTATCGGAGGTTTAAACGGAGATTTTGTCGGAGAGATAATAAACGTTTTAGCGTAAAAAGACTATTATGATTAACAAGTTTTGACAATTTTCGCGAACCGATTTTAGCGAACTTTTAAACCTCCGATAAGTCATTATGAATAAGACCATTAATAAATACCTGTATAAGACTATCACTTGCGCTACTCATTACTTTAAATAAATTTATATAGACTTATTTGCATAAACTAGTTTATTTAAACTTATACCTATGAGTCGCTCAAGTATTAGGGAATGTTACACTACTGCCGCACTCAGAGACATTTAATGGTTACTTAAGGAGCTCTTTAGTATTGATTTAAAAAAGTTCACTCTCAGAGTCAGATAACGGTTTATTAGGGTCCCTTAATCTGCCGCACTCAGAGACATTTAATGGTTACTTAAGGAGCTCTTTAGTATTGATTTAAAAAAGTTTTATCTTAACTTTTACTTTTTTAAATCAATACTAAAGAGCTCCTTAAGTAACCATTAAATGTCTCTGAGTGCGGCAGTAAGATATGTTTGCTAGAATATTGATATAAACAAACTGTTAACATTTTAACTAAATGTTATTTTGTCCTTCATCACAAAGTCGTTGCGATAATCACTTTGTTTTTATACAATTTATAACAATAGTATCGAAATGAAGTAATCATCAGCTCAATTACCGTAAGGTTAACCAAGCTTGTTGTTACGGAAATGGTTTGACAACAATTTGTATTCTCAGATGAGAAGGATGCATGGTTGTATAAATTCATAATTACAAAACTGTTTTTAGGGTTCCGTACCCAAAGGGTAAAAACGGGATCCTATTACTGAGACTTCGCTGTCCGTCCGTCCGTCCGTCTGTCACCAGGCTGTATCTCAAGAACGGTGATAGCTAGACAGTTGAAATTTTCACAGATGATGTATTTCTATTGCCGCTGTAACAACAAATACTAAAAATAAAATAAAATAAATATTTAAGGGGGGCTCCCACACAACAAACATGATTTTTTTACCGTTTCTTGCTCGATACTAATAACGTTGCCTTATGTTGCATAGATAATGGTACGGAACCCTTCGTGCGCGAGTCCGACTCGCACTTGACCAATTTTTTGTATCTAATCATGAGATGGCTTTTGATGTTATACAAAAAAAAAACATCTATACTTAATATTATAAAGCTGAAGAGTTTGTTTGATTGAACACGCTAATCTCAAGCACTAGGTACTGGTTCGATTTGAAAAATTCTTTCAGTGTTGGATAGTAGATTTATCAACGAAAGCTATAGACTTTATAACATCACGCTGCGATCAATAGGAGTAAAGCAGCAGTGAAAAATATTGCAAAAGGGGAAAATTTTCTAAATTCCACGCACACATTGACGTTAGTAGCTGTAGCCCGCGACTTCGCACGCGTTGAATTCAGGATTTTTTCCCATTTTTGCAACATTTTTCACTGATGCTTCGCTCCTATTGGTCGCAGAATAATCTTATATAGCTTATAGCCTTCCTCGATAAATGTGCTATTTAACACTAAAAGATTTTTTCAAATCGGACCAGTAGTGCAGCAGTCGTTCATGAGATTAGCGCATTCAAACAAACAAACTCTTCAGGTTTATAATATTAGTATAGGCTTCAAGCTGGGTGAGTGATGTAGCCATAGACACATTAGACCCACTATCTGGTATAACTGTTTTGCCCACCACTGCTAAAGAAGTTTTCACTTCACTTCATTGTAATAACTATTTGGAAACTTTTTTACCGATTACATATACCATTGAGAGGACGCTATTAATAGTTACAAATACTTACTTGAACACTTAAGGATAATAATTACAAATTCAGAAGCAATGTATTCATAGCTATTCGTGTTCATATTTATCCTATTAAAGATCGATTGTGCAATCAATTCACTTCCTTTATTTAGCATCTCTAGGTCGCTGTTTAGTAACAGATAACACAAGGTATTTTCCTGTAGTTTATTCTGTATTTACTATATTATTGAATTTATAAGATTGTTACAAACACCATAATAGATGTAGTGTCTATGGCTACATCACTTATCGACTTCAAGCCACTTACATATCTATGTGTGCGTGAAAATGTATCTATGTGTGTCTATGATACGGGCTATACGTCATATGAAACGCCATTATTCTGTAAAGTACGATTTAGCCAGGATAACGTTACTTGTCCTCAATTTTAAACGTCCACCTACCATCTGGTATGTCTGTGGTTACAAAATACAACATGTATTTAGTAAACATGTATAAAACATGGGTACTTCTTTATACTAAAATAAGTTGCTTAGTTTAAAAACTAAAAACACGACAATTTTTTTTTTAATTATTGCTTTGTATCGGTCCTTATTATGTGTGAAAAATTTCTGATCAATCCGGCTACTGCAAGTGAGTGAAAATTACTTTCAAAGTTTCGTTACATAGATTAGGATCTTATTCATAATGACTTATCAGTGGTTTAAAAGTTCGCTAAAATAGGTTCGCAAAAGGTTTCATAATAGTCTTATTACGCTAAAACGTTTATTATTTCTCCGATAAAATCTCCGTTCAAACCTCCGATAAGTCATTATGAATAAGACTAAATTAAATACATTGACAGATACGTACCAAACCAATAATAGCGTGTTATTATGATTTAACGAGTTATGATAGAGTTGTGAATATTATGTGTGATATTTTCTTAAATAAATATTAAATATTCAATAAATATTCATGGACATTTCACACAACGTCCTCTGGTCCCAAGCTAAGCTTATATGCTTGTGTTATGGGTACCAGAACACAGATAGAATACATATACTACTTTTTTTTTGTAAATACATACTTATAATACATAGGAACACCCAGACGCAGTACAAACATTTGTATGACAATTAGAAAAATCGATTTTAAATTAGAAAAATTTTCTTACTTGTAATAATTATAATCTTAACAGACTAAAACCTTATACCAAAAACATAACCGAGCTGCTTAGTGGACATTAAAAATAAAGTTATTTTTTCATACTCTCGAGCCTCGTGGTTCAGTGGTTCATGTAACGGACTGTCGATGAAGTGGTCGCGGGTTCGATTCCCGCTTGGGACAATCATTTGTGTGATTTTTCTAATTGTCATACAAATGTTTGTATTGAGTCTGGGTGTTTCTATGTATTATAAGTATGTATTTACAAAAAAAAGTAGTATGTATTATGTATTCTATCCGTCAAAGTAGTATATGTATTCTGTTCTGGTACCCATAACACAAGCATATAAGCTTAGCTTGGGACCAGAGGACGTTGTGTGAAATGTCCATGATTTTTTTATACTTGTTTATAGACAAATGTAACAAAATAATTCCAATAATCTATCCAAATAAATCCGTCCATACCTAGACCTCATTTTACACGAAAGAATATAAGTTCTAGACTAGTCTGTAATACGAAGTAACGGCTGGATGGAATTAGAAATAAAGCCACAGAACATGCGAAATTAGTATGAAGACATATATTATAAGCTATGAGGATTAAGAAGGAATTTAGGTATTTAATTTGACAACAAATAAGTAGGTACTGAGGCAGTTGTTTACATTATGCCACTAAATAACTACGTCATTAAAATAATACTTTTGTAACTTTGTATTAAGATTCATAATGTATAAAATATATGTTTTACAAAAGCTACCACAAACTGGAAATTCTAATAACTTAGGAGTCCATTTAATCATTTTCTTTACTTATTATAAAACAAAGTCTTTATTTTTGTATGTATGTCTCTATGCAAGCTTAAATCTTTAAACCTGCGCAACGGATTTCGATGCGGTTTCTTAAGGGCCTACATCAATATCATCGCCGACACGTACATATTAACACAGCCAGTAGGCACAGAAAATGAAGAATTAGGGATACTTTTCCTATTTACTCAAAATCTACTAAATATATTTTAATTCTGATCCACGTGTTTCTATACATAATAGTTACCTATGTTTTTAAAGTTATTTCATTAGTTAATACGCGATAATAGACCGACAACTGAAAAATAAAAACAATTTGAGAGGTTGTTTCGCCAAGATTTTCTATCGAGAAAACTTTTTTCAATCGCGTTTCTGAGTTCATGCGATCCTAGATCATATATTGAAAAAACATATACTTAAAAATTAGAGCTCTAGCCATTCAATCTAAAGAAACAATGAAAACTTCGTACATAGAAAAATGCACGAAGCTATTTTGGTATCCTCTTAACACGCTTATATTAGTTCGGTAATAATGTAATAAATAATCTAATGTAATAATCTTCGTAACGGAATCTTTGAAAGTGATTTTACAGTAGTCGAATTGATCTGAAATTTTGCACACATACTAAGGACCGATGACAATGCAATAATTAAAATAAATATTTACTATTTTCAAGCGTGTTTTTTAGTTTTTAAACTAAACAAATTATTTTAAAAGATAGAGTGTTTTAGAGAGTTTTTTTGTGTAATTTGTTAAGGTTCTGTTTCTAAATTCTACGCGTACGAAGTTGTGGGCAACAGCTAGTATAATAATATAGATTTGTTTACGTATATTTTGTAAGTTTTAAATCTGTCCCAACGTTTTGGAAACTTTCTGGTAGTTTAATCCATTATGTAACGATCATAGTTATCGTGTAGTTTTTAAGTATATTATTACACTCTTTGGGTGTAGTCCGATCCATGACCATGGTGACTGAAATATCTCCAAATGTAGTGTTTACAGATTAGAGAGAGTCCAAAGAACGACAATTAGTGTCGAGTCAACATAATTAGTAACGATGCTTACTATATTAATTTTGTATAATTATTAATGGGCTTTTGTCTTTCCTAAAGAGATAAAAACTGTAAACATAATTAGTTATCAATATCATTAGATTGATGATGATGATGATTGATGATTTTTGATTGATGATGATTGATGATTGATGATGATTAGATTGATGATGGGATATTGACAGTAGAGGCATATATAAGCCGAAGTTCCTCCTCATTCGTCAGTCACGACCAATCAACTAGTCACGACCGATCACTAGCCTAGTACTAGTCACGACAGATCAAGCTGTAACGAACTATCTACTAGTCACGAACGATCTAGTATTCACGAATGATCTAGTAGTCACTATAGATTCTGTAGTTACGACCGGATCTAGTTCTTGTATTGTGTTTTAAATAAAATAAGTTGTACTCAACGCCGTGGTTTCAATACCCCTTCACCGACACCCGACCGTACATTACACAAATAGCCGGGATAGCTTAAATCAAAATATACGCGTCAGAATCTGTTAAAGTTATAAAGTTATATATAAAGTTATAAATATTTATTTAAAAAGTCACGCAAATGCTGCAAAATATTGGCTTTTTACAGCAAGGATACCTATGTTTTCCTAAAAGTAGTATATATACTTTTCTACCGTTTTCTGGTAGGTTATTCTAATATAGCTGTAATGAAATCACTAAGCGAGACTGGTGCACTGTATTTAATTATGAAATAACATGCAATCGTATGAATGCGGTCTACTATGTGTTGTGAATGTCCTCAGAACCGCGGCAGTGTAGAATCAGATTTTCACAAGTTAATATAGCCCTAGGGAGGAGGATTTTGGAACCGTACATTTTTATCAAAAAATGGAAAATTCTAATTGGATATTACTTGCATTGCTTTTCTGATGAATTGAGAATATACATATCTAACATTTTTTTCACTCGGTAAGGAATTAGGTAAGGGGTAATCTAAACAGGACATATCTGTACTAACTGGTAGTCTTTAACTAAAGACAACAACAAACTGAATCATATACCTAATTATTAAGTCGTAGACCAAATTCCCTCCTATTATGGTATTCTTGTCGAAGTAGGGAGGCATTTTATTCCCTGAAAAGGTAACAACTGATCCCAGAATAAAGAGTTAATAGAAAAATGTCAATAAATGAACTGTGGTTACGTTTGATCCATTTTTCATTACTGAACGTAATGTTTTTCGAATTGTACATGTTCATAAATGCTTAACATTTTACATGATTTTACTAATTTATCGACTAAACATTTGTAAGGCAAAGGTTATCTAACTAGTTTTATTTTTATCGCAAATAAAGAGTTGACAACATTTTTATGGTTAATATTAATGTCTATAACAAGTTGATTATGAATTTACAGTAGGTTTTTTTTTTTCTTCTCCACCTCCTGCCCTGCCGGGCCATGATGGTGCCTTGCGCTTTACCATGACCCGGCGAGGGGTGGCCCCGTTAATCGGGGCCCGATCTGACTGGTTGAGCATTAGGTCTCCCTGTCGCGTTGTCGTGACCGACAGCCACATTTCCCGCGGTGGGTCTCGGAGTACCGACCCGCCATATACGGCGGGTCGGTAGTAGGTCAACAATGAATGAATGAACTGAATGTCGGCCTCATACCAAAACTCATAGTCGCGCAGCGTGCTATGGAGAGGGCTATGCTCGGTGTTTCCCTACGTGATAAGATCCCGAATGCGGAGATCCGTAAAAGGACCGTATATGTCCGTACGACCAAATGCGCCGGGGGGCCGCTGAATGCAGTAAGCGTCGACCGCGCGTTGTGGCGTTCTATCGGGGAGGCCTATGTCCAGCAGTGGACGAAGAAGGGCTGATGGATGAATGGATGAATACAGCACACAGGCACACAGAGTAAAAAAAGTAACTAACTAATTTACTTTTAACATACCTACATAGTTAAAACCAAAAGAACACGATAAAGGATTAGTTGCATTTAATATATCGGTGTCACAAATAAATAAAATAAAAATAAATATTCATGGACATTACACACACCGTCCTCTGGTCCCAAACTACTATATACTAGACTATATACTAGAATACGGAAAAACAAAACACAACAGATATCGATGGAGAGTCCGGAATATGTTATCAGGAATATTTTGTTTAACCGGGCCAATAGATATAAATATTTCATATGGTATACTGCTCCAAAGGGACATAAATATAAATACAAATAATATACTTAAATAAATACACGCCAACACATAAAACGGCCTTCAAATTGTGATGGGATCACTTAAGCAACGTGTGATGAATCATTTGATCAATCACTTAACAAGTGCCGCATAATCAATTACACAACCCAACATAACTTGTTTACTTATACTTATGAGTTCATAATCTAAACAAGGATAAGTTGGTATATACCAACTATTTGTTGAACTTGATCCATATTTACCACTGATGTATTATAAATTGACTAACATCGTCTTATATTTACTGTAGATATCGAAAAAACCTTTATTGGCTTCGTAACAGAATTAATCATCTTTACTTATTATAAAACAAAGTCGCTATTTTTGTATGTAGGTCCCTATGTGAGCTTATAACTGATTTAGATGTTTTTTTAGTAGCTTTTATACATAATAGCTTTGCCCACAACTTTTTACGCGTGGAATTTAAAAAACTAACCCTGATAAATTACACAAAAAAGCCATCATCGTAGACTACTCTCTATCTATTAAAAGAAAACGGATTTTGATGCGGTTTCTTTTGATAGATAGGGTAGTATACGAGGATGGCTTTTTTGTGTAACTTGTTAGGGATTGTTTTTTAAATTACGTATTTTTGAAGATATAATAAGCTCACATAGCAACATACATATAAAAATAACGACTTTGTTTTATAATAAGTAAAGATATTGATAGGGACTTTACTAATAAACAAATATAACTATAATGTCATTAATATACCTAAATAATTAGTCATTCAGGAGATAGGACATTACTGGGCGCACAAAAACATGTTTTGACTCATCTTCAACTTCTTGGCAAGGGTTAAAATCATTGGCATTTTGAGAGAATATTGGTAGGAATTTATTAATTTTGCAATTGAATTGTTATACTTTTACATAAAAATCAAATTATAAATTAAAATAGCTAAAGAGTTTGTTTGTTTGAACGCGCTAATCTCAGAAGCCACTACTCTGAATTGAAAAATTATTTCAATGTTGGATAGTATATTTATGATAGAAAAATGTTCCAAAAATTGGTAAAATTTTCAATACTCCACGCGTATGAAGCCGCTGGCATCAGAAAGTTGCTACTTCCTTACGATTTTACTCGTTTAACAATATTAAAACTAACGTCTGTGTATAATCCTTTAGATGCCCTAGATTTTCTTTTATCTCTATAATCATTGTTCTTGCTTTAGTGTAGAAATTTCTATTAAATTAATTCAAGGTTTACCACTGTAAGATCGATATCTGTAATTAAAATTGTGCAAGTTCATTTATTTACTTATGAAATTTCCGTTATATATGGAGTAAATAGACGAAAAGCAAGGAGTATATTAGGTTTCTTATTCTTCTTAAGAGGGTACTGTACTCCTCATTTAGGTATTTGCCTTAGGTATTGCTATCCCTATTTCCGAGCGCCGCGCTGAAAGGGATATAGATGAAGCGGATTTTACCTACAAATTCTTTGAAAAAAGACGTTTCGTACTTCCGTTTTTATTCGCGAATGTTAAACCGATTTTAATAGTTTTTGCGTTATATTATAAGTAAAAAGTATACCCATACTTTTGTATGGAGCATAATTTGGTATCGTACCGTCAAGCTATAAAGATTAGCATATAGACAAAAGTTGCGTATATTCCGAGACATTAAAAACGTAGCTTACGACGAATTATGTTGAGATGAAACGTATACGACACAGACTATTCCGAGCTGACCAGACGAGTAGGCATAGTGCTTAGTTTAGAGTTTGTCGTCTCTCACAGCAGATATTTATCTGAATACAATTCCTTAGCTGGCTTTTACAACACCCCGGGAGAGAGATAGCTTAGCTTAACTTTACAAAATTTTCAAATTCAAATTGAAATCATTTATTTGCAAAATATAGGTGTTACATTGAAATAAAAATATAGATAAAATACAAGTCTCACTATGTTTGGCCTTGTTAAGGCATACAAATTAAAATTATAGTACTGCAATAAAATTATATTATTATAGAAAATACTACTATTTTACATATATTATAGAAAATACTATCATCTAGGATCTCATACAATAGTTTAGTTACAATTTCTCTATAATGTTCGTGTGAATAGACTGAATATACCATGCATAATATATGATTACAATATACATTTATAAATAAAAATATTTATAAATGTATATTGTAATCATTATATTTATTTTAGTTTTGTTTGAATGAAAGTGCGATTTCCGACTTAAATATTGTACAATAATTTCCTCAGTTTTCAAGCTAAAATAATGACTTTGATAAGTCGGAAGTGCGTGTCGGACTTGAAATGAGGCCTATGACCTACCACGCTACGGTCCGACAACTGGGCTAACATTGTATTATATTAATTACATAATAAGAAGAGCAGTAGTGCACAAGTACATTAGGAGTACGGAATTAAAATTCACTAATTGCAAGTACTTCTTCGGTTTATGATTCAGTCATGGTGGCTAGTTATTTATGATATGTTTATATCTGGGACTTTAATCATGATACATAATGTCGGTCGTAATACATTATAGTCATATAGCGATTTAGATAGATAGTCAGCAAATAGTTTGTCTGGACACCACAATAATATATTTGGATTACATAAAGTACACAAAATCTTTAAGTAAGGTATAGAACAAAGAGCGGCCTTATCAAGAATGTGATTTCTCCCATGTAGCTTTAGGATGGACAAGAATGACGTGATCAACGACACGTGATGACTGAAACAGATTGTCCGGCGTTGTCCACATTAGAGGACATCCCCCCAGATACGGGTTAGCGCATCTAGAAGAACCGCCGCGCCGCGGGTTACTCCCGCCCACAACTACGTACAAAGACCGCTGCCCATGAAGGGCCCTTAAAAGAGAGCAGATCTCTCACCAGTAGGTTTTGCGAATCAGAATAGTACCGGGAGCAGGGCGACGAAACGACTCTTGCGGTGCTCAAAAGCAAAAGCGCCGCCGCGAACCTTGGAGGTCCGCGATCCTAGGACCCTCACGAGGTCCGACTTGGCGGGACATTAGTCAGCTGCCAAACAAACTCCCACCATTAGGGGAGGGAGTATGTTTGGGTGCCGTCCAAGGCACACCGGGCCCACAGCTTCACGGCTTCGGGAAGCGGTGGGCCACGCGGGGAGGTTTCCCGCCACGGCGCCCCTAGTTTGTGGTGTAATTATTATTATATATCTTCTAATATATAAAATTCACGTGTCACAGTGTTAGTTACCGTATTCCTCCGAAACGGCTTGACCGATCTTTATGAAATTTTACATGCATATTCAGTAGGTCTGAGAATCAGCCAACATCTATTTTCCAAACCTTTTTTTTTAGTATGGCAAAACAGCGTTTGCCGGGACAGCTAGTCTAATATATAAAATTCACGTGTCACAGTGTTAGTTACCGTACTCCTCCGAAACGGCTTGACCGATTCTTCTCAAATTTTGCATACATATTCAGTAGGTCTGAGAATCGGCCAACATCTATTTTTCAAACTTTTTTTTTTTAGTATGGCAAATCAACGTTTGCCGGGTCAGCTAGTTATATATATCTAATATATAAAATTCACGTGTCACAGTGTTAGTTACCGTACTCCTTCGAAACGGCTAGACCGATCTTTATGAAATTTTACATACATATTCAGAAGGTCTGAGAATCGGCCAACATCTATTTTTCAAATTTTTTTTTTTGTATGGCAAAACAACGTTTGCCGGGTCAGCTAGTTAGTATATAAAATTCACGTGTCACAGTGTTAGTTACCATACTCCTCCGAAACGGCTAGACTGATTCTTATGAAATTTTGTATACACATTCAGTAGGTCTAAGAATCGGCTAACATCTATTTTTCAAACTTATTTTTTTAGTATTGCAAAACAACGTTTGCCGGGACAGCTAGTAATACTATACTATTATTATAAAACTGAAGAGTTTGTTTGTTTGTGTGTTTGTTTGTTTAAACGCGCTAATCTCAGGAAGTATCATTATTATAATTTAATAACTTTTAATGACATCTCAAAAATTTTGTTTAAATAATACACGGTATCTAATATATAAAATTCACGTGTCACAGTGTTAGTTACCGTACTCCTCCGAAACGGCTTGACCGATTCTTCTCAAATTTTGCATACATATTCAGTAGGTCTGAGAATCGGCCAACATCTATTTTTCAAACTTTTTTTTTAGTATGGCAAAACAACGTTTGCCGGGTCAGCTAGTATTATTATAGTCTAAAGTAATTTATTAATTTTGTAATCGACTTGCCATGCTTTTACTTAATAAATTAAATTATAGTGGAATAAGTGAATTTTTTTTCCACTACTAAGCCGCGATCTATTTTAATTTAAGGCAGATCTCAGACAGACTCTTGTATTTTTAATCCGTCACTACACTCATACATGAGAAAAGTTATTAACTATCTGTTGCTATTTGCCTATTCGTAGGAAACCAATTCTATTGACTATTCAGTACTTATTATTATACAGTATTCAGTACTTAGCTACTACTTATATCTTTTAATTATATAGCCTATAGCCTTCCTCGATAAATGTAGGTACTACCTAACACTGAAAGAACAAAAAAGTAGTTCCTGATTAGCGCGTTCAAACAAACAAACTCTTTAGCTTTTTATCTACTATATAAAAATAAGTCGGGTTTTCCTTCCTGACGCTATAACTCCAGAACGCACGGACCGATTTCCACGGTTTTGCATTCGTTGGAAAGGTCTCGGGCTCCGTGAGGTTTATAATTCTTTTTTATTTTTTTTTTATTTTTTTTACTTTATTTTGGTCTGGCAAAACAACGTTTGCCGGGCCAGCTAGTTATTTGTATAGATATGAGTCACAAATAGGTAGGTGTCATGAGTAGGTAACATAGTAATATTATTATAATCGCATCAGTGACGCCATATTACAAGGTTACAATTGTTTTGGGACTCTAGTTGCGAAAAATTATTCATAGCATATATTTAGGTAACACACAATAGCTGCAAGTAACCAGTTGTTTCTTTTTGGCCGATTGCAAGTTGGTTGCAAAATTAATGTTGCAATAAGTAGCATCTACTGCAATTCACCGCCGGAAACTCAAATTATAAGTATTATGACCCGTAGTGTTTGTAAATTAGGAGTTTTTAAAAGAGGTTCTGTAGAGAATAAATTAATTTAAATTAAGGGTTGCAGACAAGAGAGCGTGGAAGATTTATATTGAGTTCTTTACAAAGTTTATTTTAGCTTCACTAGTTTTGGCCCACAATTTCGTAAGCATAAAATTTAAAAACCAAACCCTAACAAATTGTACGAAAAAGAATCCTCTTGAACCACTCTATCTATTAACAATATCTAAAAACGGCATCAAAATCCGTTGCGTAATTTTGAAGATATGACTATTTTGTTTTATAATAAGTAAAGAAGCAAAATGTATTATTGTGATAATAATACACATACCTATAAAAAATACGACTTCAGTAAAGATAGTTCAAAGATTTTACGTAGAAATTGTATAGATTTATTTAAATTGTATAATGCAGCTGTTACATTATCTTGTTTTCAATTATTGAGATTCAGACGAAACAAATTTAGACTGAGACGAAACAAGCCCGTATCTTTTCAACCGTTCAAGCGTCACTAAAGAACACAGAGTGAAACATCAAACTACATTATTTATCATTTTAAACAAGAAAATTGCAAAAAAATATCTTTTAAAGCATTATTATCATTAACTCTCTTATAGATTATAAATTTATTGCGGTCAGAAAGAGGATGTAGTGACTAAGGTAGAAAAGTATGCTCAGGTGGGTTGCTCATGCGCAGAGGATGAATGAATGAAGGTTAACGAAAGCCATTTACACAACGAAGGTAAGTTGAAACGCTGAGAGGGAACGCCCGAGAAAAATATACTCCGATATCATCACCGATCCTTCAAAAGGGTCAAGTGCTTAGCACTTACAACCGTCTGGCATGTATGACCAGACGTATGAGTGTAAATAAAGCCGAGGAAGTGTTCTCTAAAATTCTTTTATTAGCACAACTCGTTTATTCAAATAAAATAACACATATAGATTTCGATGCGTACTTCTTGTTTTAACTCTAGCTCTAAAATGCAATTTTTTTTTAAATAAATAAATAGCATTCATGTACATTTTACACAAAGTCCTGTGGTCCCAAGCTAAGCTTATATGCTTGTGTTATGGGTACCAGAATACGGATATATATTATATTTTTTTATGTAAATACGTAGGTACTTATAATACATAGGAACACCCAGACGCAGTACAAACATTTGTATGACAATTAGAAAAATCACACAAATAGTCCCGAGCGGGAATCGAACCCGTGACGTCTTGATCGGCAGTCCGTCACATGAACCACTCGACCACGAGACTCGTCGTTTTACAATTAAATCATAAATCCGCTGCTAATACGAATTGATGATGCGGGGCGATTCAATACTACAGCGTGTTAAATAACTCATGGTATCTCGCCACTCAAGAACCTTTCATCTCCAATGGATGTCGGAATTTCGATTCGTTGAGCATTATGGACGTGCCCGATGTCAATTTACCGCATTGGAATTTCTGTATTTCGATTTCACTATTTCAGCCCTGAATGTTGTCAGCTTAAATTGAATAGTAGTCCTACTATCTTTCGAAAATATAAACACGAATATTTGTAAGAATGTATGGATGGATAGATGTAAGGATGTTTGTTGCTCTTTCACACAAAACTAGTAAATTATTTTTAATGAGAGTTACATAGTTGGAGCATAGTTCATAGATCAGAATAAAACATAAGCATATTGCCTATGTGTTAGTCACATACATCTCGCTAAAAGCCGAGGAATGGGAGGTAACTATAAACGAGGGTGAAATTTTGGGCATCGGTGCCAATTCTACATGCATAACTAAAATTAATTAACGAAGTCTCAGTATAATAGGGTCCCGTTTTTACCCTTTGGGTACGGAACCCTAAAAATGAAAATTAATAACACAATTCAACATCGTTAAATGAACTTACTTATTAAACCAATTAATCAAAATTCACCATAGTTGTTTTTTTAGTCAAATTAGGTTAAGTTTTTGACGCATCAGAATTGACCTCAATAGCTAGATTTGGATAACATTAGAGTTTATATTTTTTTTAAAACTAGTGATGTTAACACTTATTATTAACTATACATTATTTCCATTAGTAGAAATAGAAAAATAAATGGTTTACCATAATTCATTCCAGAAATGTATAATAACTTAACAGATGGTATTGAAAAATTGGCGAATTTGTCTTTATTCCATAGAGCGATGAAGTAACGATGTAATCGTTAATTTATTGACACGGTCATGAAAGCAGTACTTCCTGCCTTTTGCATTATTATGACGAATGTGGCTAGCCACACGCAAATCCATAATAATTTATGCTGCTTATCGATTTCCTACACAATAAACACTACATGTTACATTCAATTTCATTGTAGCAATGACTGAATCAAGGACTAATAATTATTGACTGCTGCTAAGTTTATTCCTTCCCTTCCTTCACTGTTAAGCAAGGGCTTCCATCTGGAGGGTATTTGGCCTACCATATGCATAGGGCTTGTTTTCGAGTTCGTTGTCTCATACAGAAGTTGTTTTATTTATTAACAATCTCCCATAACTAAGTTTCACAGCACCAATAGGTTGGTGACGTTGTTGGTTGTATTCCTAAATCGTCGCGCAGACAACATACCTACACAACAACATGTTTTCAAAGAAAAATGCAAAATATTGTTCTTCTCAATTAATTAAATTGATATTTTGATTATTAAACTAATCTGTAAGTTAGTTTGTATGCTACATAGTAACCATCTTTTTTATAATAAGTACACCTATAATACAATATTACAGAACGCAAACATTAAGACGATACCAAAATAGCTTCGTGCATTTTTCTATGTACGAAGTTTTCATTGTTTCTTTAGATTGAATGGCTAGAGCTCTAATTTTTAAGTATATGTTTTTTCAATATATGATCTAGGATCGCATAAACTCAGAAACCCGATTGAAAAAAGTTTTCTCGATAGAAAATCTTGGCGAAACAACCTCTCAAATTTTTTATTTTTTTCATTTGTCGGTCTATTATCGCGTATTAACTAATGAAATAACTTTAAAAACATAGGTAACTATTATGTATAGAGACACGTAAATCAGAATTAAAATATATTTAGTAGATTTTGAGTAAATAGGAAAAGTATCCCTAATTCTTCATTTTCTGTGCCTACTCGCTGTGTTAATATGTACGTGTCGGCGATGATATACGATAATATTGATGTAGGCCCTTAACATATAAATATTATCTACAGACGCAGGCGCCAATACATACAGTCACTATATTGACTAAGGTTTTGGAAGAAACTGTTTTTTTTAATTCTTAACAAACCGTATCTTCTCTTCCCTGGGGAGCGGAAGTTTGGTTATTGGACCGAGGTAAAGCTCGCGAAAAAAACTATTTTCGAAAAAATACAACATTCAGTATTGTCTCACAGAAACTACATGTAAAACATAATTGAAAAGTTTAAAGTTAATTAGTTACGTTAAGGTATAATCGATTCTATCTTCAACAGACTATATCTAAAAGGTGAATAGAAAAACTTATTTAAAATACTTTTGTACATAGACCACTGTTCATTTAACATAATATAGCCGTAATAGAAACCCGCACCAGTGATTGTTTTTGTTCACAAAATAAATAAGCCAAGTGTTTGTAACGAATGAGCGCTCATGAATTATTGATCACAATACAGTTTCCTTGAACATGAACATGGTGCTAACTACTATTATTATGTCGCTATAACTCTATATTTATTTTATTTTAGACTAGTTGTTGCCCAAAACTTCGTTTGCGTGGAAATTAAAAACCAAACCTTAGCAAATTAAAAAAAGCATACTTGTATTCTTAATCGGTTACCTCACGGAAAAATACTTCCATACGTCTGTAAGCCCTATTCTCGTGTACTACAAAATATATTACAAAATATGTAGAGTGCTCTATTTAAAATCAAATTTAACATTGAACTCAAAACAATCCTTTAATCTCTGCTTTAGAATACTAAATGTAAAAACACCTTAACTTATTTTAACACACTTTGCTGGCTCACAAGAAGAAAAGGTCATTAGTTTGATCTTTTAACAGAACTTAACGAAACTTCAAGATTGTTAGTCAGTGGTTCAAAGACAGAAAGAAATCTTGCTGAATAATTTCCGCAATGTGACCTGCCTGTTTCGCTTCCACCAGCTTTTACTAAACTCTATCACCCGACTATTGCCTTGGAGCGAATCCTGCAGTCTTTCAAAGCATGCATGTAATATTCCTTTACTAAAGTTTCTGGTTCGTTAGTAACAAGCCGAATACACTTGTAACAAAAGCTTGTATAGAAAATGTTTATGCTGATTATGAATACTTATAAATATGTAAAAACTTTTCTTTGTGCAATTAACACATAGGTACAATGTTGTGTAGTGCTTGAAAAAGTAAAATTTAAATCACATTAGTAACGTATTACCTATAGTAATATGAAACGCTATTCCTAAGCCAAATTATTTTCGTGAACGGTTTGAAAATCTTCCATTATTATAGCATAAAAGAAAAAAGTGTGGTGGATAAAGAATGCAAGTAACACCACTCTATTTCTACCCCAAGGTGCTGTAAAAGCCAGCTAAGGAATATTTTACACAGATAACATATGGAGGAGGCCCGAATTCAACAGTGGAACATTAATATACGGAAAAGAGAGAGAGATCGATCGATAGACAACGATCCTAAATATTACAGGAAAAAGACAAGAAGAAGAAGACCGTTTGAACGTTATTAAAATACTTTTTTTTTATGGCTGGGGTTAGGCAAATGACTACACTGCACCTGATGTTAAATGTTATGCAATACAAATGTGAGAACAGCTAGTACCTACAATGTGAAGGCACTAGCCACCCTCACCTTGCCGGCCCGCAAGGTGCCTCTTCACGCCTCGCTTGAAAGACCCCATGTTATAAGAAGAAGGGAACGCAGGAAGCGAATTCCATTTTTGAGAAGTTTTGCAGATAAAGGACTCGCTTAACTTCTTTGTTCGACAAGAAATGGTGGCCACAGTAAATGGATGATATTTGCTAAGATAGGCATTGGAAGCCGTCTGTGTACCATCAGCGTGCCTTTACTATGTCGGGTTTAATGTATTGTAATTACTCAAATAGTCAGACACTAATATATCTAACTAATATAGTATTTTCAACATAAGTAAGAAAGTAAGTGATGAAATTTGCAAAGTTTAGTTGGTCACTTTACATTGTTTCGTTCCAATAATTTAGCTTGTAATTAGTGCAACTAAATACAACAGTTATAAATTGTACAAAAACATCGTCGTTACAATAATGACATTTTCGTGATGAAAAATAAAACAAATGTTAATTTAACATCTTAAATAGTTTGTTTATAAAATAATACTATAGTTCATGTGTAGATAATATTGAAGACAAGTTTCGCGGCAAAATAAATGACTTTATTGTAAGTGGTAATGTCATGAGTGTTATTGGCACTCGTGTAAATAATTAGAGTTGTGAACACTGATGTGTTTAATTTACAAAAAAAGTAATTCAAAGACGGACATAGTAATATACAATTTGTAACCCTTAATGAGTATTACTTTCAGGAACTAGAAAATATTATATAAATCCTTTAAAAATAGGACTACAATAGCAGGCGAGTTCCGTTTTCGTGGAAGCGCACCCATAGGCTATAAGGCTACAGTAATCGCCTACCATCAGGCGAGCCGTAAGCTTGTATGTCACCTTTGTAGTATAAAAAAAAACTAGGAGTGACATAATTAAAAAAATAAAGTTGGTTATAATCTAGTAAAAGTTGTTATAAGAAGTTATTTCACATCATACTGTGGTAGCATAATTACCTTAGCATATTTCAAAGACACAGTTTACAATGAACCAGGGTCAACTGTGCGGACACGATTAGAAGCTAAGGTATTCCAATTGACTATTATTGTAAAAGAAATATTTTTTATATTCGTAATCTCCAAAATATGGGTAAGAATGCTTTTGTTAATAAAATGTTGGTTTGTCATAACATCAGCAGGAAGTTCTAATGAACCCCTATTTACTGTTATCTTGCATTATTTGTCATTTTTTGTTACGTTCGCTAATATTCTATTAATCTAATAGAATATTATTATTAATGAATATTCTATTTTCGTATTGAAATTTATTTTTTCTTTTTGAAATTTTCGTGAGTTTGAGTTATATTAGAAATATTATGTTACCGGCTAACACTCACTGTTTTAAAACAGCTGATCTAAATTTTATCAAATCCTTACCCAGTCATTCAGCAGCGGCACACCTAGATGAACCAATCACGTTGGCAGAGGTTGTTAAGGCGATTAACGCCCAAAAGAACAAAAAAGCTGGGGGCATTGACAATGTGTGTGGAGAGCTTGTCAAGTACGGCGGAGATGAGCTTCATGCTGTTTTGTGGAGTTTGTTCACGGAGATGTGGACAGAAGAAAAGGTACCTTCTAGTTTACGATAGCTCCAAGAAAAGAGTAGGGAACAGTCTCAACCCATGTTTCTCTGCTTCATTGACCTGAAGAAAGCTTTTGACAGTGTTCCTCGGGATGCTCTTTGGATAACTCTGCTGAAATTCGGATGCACTGAAAAATTTATATTTTTCGCCATTGCCGAAATCGGCATGGAAGGTATCATCATACTAAAAATCTAGCTCAATTTGGCACCAGAGGACGTTGCGTTGTGAGATACTTTCATTAAAACAATTATTTATTTACTGTTATTAATATCTCTACCATTACGGCGGCGGCGTGTCGTGTTTATATTATTATTTTACTAGATGTCTTTAAATCTATTGAAACAATTGTCCAGACACGCACGCCGGTTATTCTAGCCATTGTTTAGTGTAGTTCAACACACAATAGATAGCATCATCAAGTCATTTTGAATCGCCTGTCATTGCTTCTTTAACACACATTCTTTTATAATCACTGTTGTCATGCGTCAGTGGTTTTCACAAATTAGCACCGGCTTTTAATAAAAAAAGCTTAATAATCAATTGAAGAGTGTTTTTATTTTATTTGTGCATATGGAGTGAGACTGCTCGGGTAATTTTATAAATAGGTTCTGTACCCTAAAAGCCGATCAGAATGGATCGATTGAACACTGTGATGCAGTCAAGGATTTCGATTATAATGAGCTAAAGAATAAAATCCTTGGGTCATCAACTAGATTTATATCTATTTTATGCCACACCTCTTCAACTAGAAAGGAACAACAAACATTTACCAGAACATATCCAAGAATTTAGTGAGCCTTTATAGAAATAAATATAAAATATGAAAATTACATTGACCGTGTGGTGACAGATACAAGTGTTACCACTCCATTTCCATTCTAGTGTGCTGGAAAAGCCAACTAAAGGATAATGTACACAGATAACTTCTGCTGTGAGAGATTGAAAACTCTGAAATAAACCCTATATCAACATGCTTGTTCAGCGTGGCATGGTAGACTGTAATCCCTCCTAAAGTGGAGAAGGCCCGTGCCCAACAGTGGGACGTTGATGGGTTGATATGGAAGATGGGATTAAAATAACAATAAATATAGCAAACTCTATTAATTTAACCATATGCGTTAATTAAATGGAAGATTCCAATGTTTTATAGTTATTGAGGCGTAGCCAACGTAATGCCGTATTTCGCTTTCATATTGTAGCCTCCAATGCAAACACAAGGATTGTGTAACTCCCTTAAATCACTCAACCAAAACGTATGTTTTACTTAATACGGCAACATCCCGACATAGAATAAGTAGAAAATTTTAATAATACATAATATGTGGTTTTTAGTGACACATGGTATCACTATACAGGCTTTGGCGACTTAGTATAGGGTTTAGTCCCTCTCGCTGCTAGATTGCTCTGTCTCGCGCAAAAAGTTATCGGCATAGTATTTTCGTAAGCTTATTTAATTATTGGGAAGAAACGTATTGGAGAGATGGTTGCATCATTATACCGTCTTCATCACTAAGACCTTGATCTTGAGTTACACGGTCATAAGTTCAGTTTACGCAATGAGGTTAATATAATAGAAGAAAACTACACAATTTTATTGCAAAACAATAAATATTACATACTTGTACATAACTTGTAATAAGATTACATAATTATACCGATAAATATAAAATATTAGAAATAGTATTTATTTGATAAATGTTTGGTAATTGAACTGTTGTCTGCTGCGAACTATAAAACATTTATTGTTAGATTGTTACAAACTTATTGTATGGTGCAGATTCTTTCACTTTCACTGGTCAGTTTTTTTTTATAAGAATAACCAACTATTACAGAATTATCGCGGTCAAAATCTAGCTCTTAATACTAAAACATAACAATTAAGCAAAATAGAGTGTATTGTGGTCTTGTAGTAAAAGAATATTGTATACTTTTACTCGCTGCTATGCTAACTATAAACTTTTCAAGGAAATGTTCGGTTAATATTTAATTATTTATAGCTATCGGTTTTTCGATGAATCTTTTTTGGAGATTTATTTTATTTTATTTTATATATTAGGTTTACCAACAGTTGTTTACAAAACACACAATATAACAGACATTTGCCAAACAGTAATTAAATTGTACCAACTAATTACAGGTAAACACCGCATGCATAAATATGAGTGTATAGTAAAAAAAATTGGTCAAGTGCGAGTCGGACTCGCGCACGAAGGGTTCCGTACCATTATCTATGCAACATAAGGCAACGTTATTAGTATCGAGCAAGAAACGGTAAAAAAATCATGTTTGTTGTATGGGAGCCCCCTTAAATATTTATTTTATTTTATTTTTAGTATTTGTTGTTATATCGGCGGGATACACAACCTTAACATCTGTCTTAATAATTACTCATTACAGTTCATAATCTGAGATTTGGTCCTCATATTATACAATCTCTCCTCTCCCGTTCATAAAAACAAAAACAGTAATGTATCGTAGTCGATAAGTATACACAGACACTTTGGCCGCGTTTTTGTGCTGAAGATAGGCGTTGATTCCGAAACTATGTGTGTTAGCAAATAAATTCATTAATATTTGGTTGATTCATTTAAAGTAACTCTGTCTGTCCGTTTGTCTGTCAGTCACACTTTCAAGCCAACATTAGCGAACTGATTTAGATGAAACTTGGCATACACATAGCCTACAACCTAGAGTCTGATCTTAGTCTGATATTGGACAAGCCTTTTTAATGCGTAAAAACTGATTCCAAATTCTATACGAAGTTGCGGGCAACATCAAGCACAGATATAAAATAATAGTAGCGTAATATAATTTTTAAAAAAGCACTTCATATTAAATAGTTGTTGAATGTAGGACATCGGCCTAGACAATAATTACACTGAATTTGGACATTACTGTCGCAACAATTTGCAACAAGTTTGAAGGCTTTTGTCTCGCTTCTTTGCATTCTATTAACAAATATAAATGATTCACGATAGGTTGACGTCTAAGTAGTGCCTCAGGTACTACCTACAACACTACAGCATAATAAATCCTAATATCGCTACTCTGCCCTCTTTTCAACTACGATTTAAGGGCGCTACAAACGACATATTACGATATATTAATATAGCGAGAAAGAGACAGACGTAAATAGAAAAAAGACGAGGCGAGAAAGAGAGGGCTATATCTATCGGTGAAGTCAAGTATCTCAGTTTATTAATATATATCTGTCTCTTTCTCGCCTCGTCTAAATTATTATGTACTAGTATTAATTTAATATAAAGGACGTCGCAAACGGCATCTTAATATATTATATAACTAGCTGTTGCCCGCGACTTCGTACGCGTGAAATTTAGAAATCATACCTTAACAAACAGAAGATTTACTCTTCTGCTCAATAGATGGCATTGTACGGTTTCTAATCGCGCTATCGTTTCAATCCATACATTAACACTTAAGCTCGTCAAAATTATTATTGTGTTTATAAATTAGTAAGGAAAATAGAGAGAAAGAGACATGTATATAGAAAATGTCTCTTTTTCGCTATATTAATATAACGTAATATGCAGTTTGTGATGCCCTTGGGGATAAATGGATAAATGACACAAACATGATATCTTCTTACGTCTACGCGAAATAAGTAGGTATTTAACCTCCTTCTTTCGCACGCGCCTCTACAACAATACAATTAAAATTATGTAAACTCTGCTATTTTATAATTTGATTATGTAAATACATCTTGAGATTACTTTTAAAACTATTAAATAATAATAAAAACTGTTATTTATTACTATTGTATCATAAACATAACATCATAGATGTATGAAGAAATAGTTGTTACGGAAAACTAAATGGTAGGTAGTTATAAACTAGCTGAATTTATTCATAGACTAGGTATCACCCGCAAATTCATACGCGTAAATTTTGAATTATGCCTAAAACAGAAATAAATTATAAAAAAAAATTATCCTCTTGAAACACTCTGCTCATTAAAAAAAACCGCATAAAAATGCGTTGCGTACTTTTGAAGAATTATGCTCACACAGGGACATACATACAAAAATAACGGCTTTGTTTTAAAATAAGTAAAGATGTGTGTTATTCAGTGCTCAAATAATTAACTACTAAAAGAGAAACTATTCACGTAATATCTTAAGATATAAATCATCACTAAGATATTAAGAAGAATAAACCTAATTTTTCAGAAAGTCAAACAACAATCTCGGCATACTTTTATTCAATTGAACAGATCACTTATAATAGATTCCGCATCTAAGGCCAGATACCTAAGTTACGATTAAGTAAGTCAAACCTCTTTACTTTTTTATCAGGTCACACAATCGGATGTAATATATCCGAGGAGGATTTGCACCAGACAGGCAGCTAGCCGTAAAAAATTGCCATAACTCACTGCAATATAAACAAGTCATGTTGCGTCGACCCCCAATAACGGGATAAGGGTAGGAGAATACCGACGCAAGGCGATTAAGAAACATAGGCTTTGTGGATTAATTCAACAGGACTCGACGTTATAAGGCGACAAAGGTGAACGAGAACAATGATCATACTCATTGTGTACGGACACTGTCGTCTCTTAATGTGTGTGAATGGGCGGGACGTGCGTAACGACCAATGATATTACGTCATGAACAGAGGCGTATTTACCCTAGGGCCATAAGAGCCATGGCCTGGGGCGCCCAACTTGAGAAGGGCGGTGAAAGCCTTCAAGTTTAAAATTTTGCTCTATATCTATTAACTAGCTTTTGCCCGCGACTTATTTAATTTAGAATTTCTTTCCCGTTTTTGCAACATTTTTCACTATTGCTTCGCTCCTATTGGTCACAGCGCGATGTTATATAACCTATAGCCTTCCTCGATAAATGTACCATCCAGCACTGAAAGAATTTTTCAAATCGGTTCAATGGTTCCTGAGATTAGCGCGTTCAAACAAACAAACAAACAAACTCTTCAGCTTTATAATATTAGTATAGATAGATTTATAGGGCGGCTAATTAAATTGGCCCGGGGCGTCAAAGCAAATGACCCGGGGCGCTAATTTTCAAAATACGCCTCTGGTCATGTAGTTTTTGTGCGTTACTTCAACACCATTACGCAGTATATTTATCATAGAAAAAAAATCATATGTAGCTAGCTGCTCTTGTTGGTTTAATACTCTAAGAACATAGATTCTTTCACCTGCATGCTTTTTATAAAGAATAACTTTTCTGTTTACTTACCTGACTTATTGTGTAGTTCTCTTCAGTATATATAATAATTGTATCATCTCATTGTATTCATATCTACTTAATATCTTTATGTTATTGTACCTAATTTAAAAACCATCACTGGATGTATACACCTACTTGTGAAGGGCAATAATGATTGCGATACAGTTCATACTAGTGCAGTCATTATTGTGCTCAATTATTTTTAAGGTTACTTTGAAAATGTATCAAATAAATAAATAAAAAAAAAATAAAAAATAGATATGGAAACTAAATGTATGAGAATTCTGCGTGTGATTTAGCTACTATAAATGAAAATGCATTGTTGGATTTGCACTGTTGCGTGTGTGGATGCATTTAGTCATCAACAAAAATCTCGTAACGCGGTATCTATTGGAAGTTATCTGCGTTCTATTGTCATGTAGGCTCAGAAGCAATTCAAAGAAACGTTTATGAGTAATTATTACGATAAGAAGTAAAAAAATTCTTAAATGTCGCGTCATGTTTGCGTATAAACTCAACAAATATAGTTACTAATTTGCAATTAAATGTTTAAGTAGTTATTTGTAAAATTGTCTGTAGAGAATAGCTTTTTATTGTCTGGAGTCGTCTTGTAAATACATAAATAGATTATCAAACCTTATAGATTACTAGTTGCTTCCCTCGACTTCATACTTATGGAGTTTAGAAAATCCCCGTTTTTGCAAAATTTTTCACTAATGCTTCGATCCTGTTAGTCGCAGCGTGATGTTACATAGCCTATCGCCTTCCTTGATAAATGAACACAAATCGTTTGTTTAAGGGCCTACATCAATATTATCGTATATCATCGGCGACACGTACATATTAACACAGCCAGTAGGCACAGAAAATGAAGAATTAGGGATACTTTTCCTATTTACTCAAAATCTACTAAATATATTTTAATTCTGATTTACGTGTTTCTATACATAATAGTTACCTATGTTTTTAAAGTTATTTCATTAGTTAATACGCGATAATAGACCGACAAATGAAAAAAATAAAAAATTTGAGAGGTCGTTTCGCCAAGATTTTCTATCGAGAAAACTTTTTTCAATCGGGTTTCTGAGTTTATGCGATCCTAGATCATATATTGAAAAAACATATACTTAAAAATTAGAGCTCTAGCCATTCAATCTAAAGAAACAATGAAAACTTCTTACATAGAAAAATGCACGAAGCTATTTTGGTATCGTCTTAAATTAAACTACTTTTTACGGATTTAGACGCGTTCAAACTGTTGCCCGCGATTTCGTACGCGGGGAATTTGAAAAAAAAAACCGTTATTTGTAATATTTTTCACTGATACTTTGCTCCTAGCCTTCCTCGATAAATGTACTACCAAACAATGAAAAATTTTTATAAATAGGTTCAGTGATTCCTGAGATTAGTGCGTTCAAACAAACAAACTCTTCAGCTTTATAACATTAGTTATAACGATATCTGTTAGATATTTTTCAGTGTTAAAGCCATGTTAAAGCGATATGTGTTATTACAAGTTAGTTACAATATATAAATTGTTGTTTGCGTGACTCTCAATAATGTTATTTTATAGCCATGTCCTATGTAATAATTTACGTTCGTGACTGAAACATACGTATGGTACTACAACTGTAACATACATTGACATAAACAAACGAATGGTTCAACTTCGTGGCCACAGATATAACAGATGTACCTAGTGTCTATGGCTACACCACTCAGTCGGCTTGAAGCCACTTACCTATCTCTGTGTGCGTAAAAATGTATCTATGTGTATCTGTGATATAGAAAAACGTCACATGAAACGTCATTATTCTATGACGTACGATTTACCCAGGCTATAGTTACTTGTGCTCAATTTTAAACATCGACCCACCATCTGGTATATCAATGTGCGCGGCATAAAACATAGTAAGAGAAAACAGCAGATACCTATTACGCATAATAAAGAGAAAAGTTAAAACAATTAACACATTTATTGCATTTTTTTAACACAAAAGATCAAACTCTGGCTACGATTATGCTACGCAATGCGTATTTCGTAGCGAATGCGACACAACATTGCACTATTAAAACCTTTTCCTTAAAGGGTTACCAATTCATTGCTCAATTGAACCGGGCGTTACTACACTGTCCATTTTAACTACATACTTTTTTATGGTTGCTAACACTTTTCCGTTAATATTTCCAATGTGATTCCTAACCAAAATGCCAAGTATTCATTCATTTATTCATGGAAATTTCACACATCGTCCTCTGGTCCCAAGCTAAGCTTATATGCTTGTGTTATGGGTACCAAAATACGGATAGAATACATATACTACTTTTCTTTTGTAAATACATACTTATAATACATAGAAACACCCAGACGCGAACAAACATTTATTGTATGACAATTATAAATATCACATAAATGATTGTTCTGAGCGGGAACCGAACCCGCGACCTCGTGATCGGCAATCCGTTACATGAACTACTCAACCTCGAGACTCGTCAAATTAAAGTGTTGTTGGAAAGTTCATATAGTTCATGCAATACGATGTCTTGAAAAACTATTCTGTATTGTTACACATATGCGAATTTATTCTCAATTACTTAGGAACTAAATAAATAGAACGGAATCATAGAACGGAATCATCATTTACATACACTTATTAGAACTGTAACTAGCAAAATCTTTTTCGCGCTATTCCTAAGAACTACTGGTTGGAATTGAATAATTCTTTGTGTGTTGAATAGTCCATTTATCGAGGAAGGCTATCGACTATTTAACATCACGCTACAACCAATAAGAGTCCAGCTCAAATGAAAATACTGCTCAAAGCCTCTATATTCCACGGAGACGGTTTCGCGTGAAAAGTGGATACGAATATAAATTTTTGTTACTTTATGTTGACTTAGCAAGTTTCATATTGGTGCAGGGAAAATAATAGATTATTTAATATATAAGAATATCGACGCAGTCTAGAAACTTCAAGACACTATTAAGTAACGTCTGACTTTTGAGTCATTATAATAAATATGTATTTAACATAAAATAAAAACATAAAATTAGGTTAATAATGAATCATTTAATAACTCTGAATACTACTGAAGCATAAAGGACACAAACAGACCGACACAGTGACATTGTTTTTGTTGTTTGTTACCGGATCAGTGCATCTATTATAAACACCAAACATTTACTTTTATAAACACTTTGGTACCGATTCTACTTGCACAACTAAACTAAATCACGAATAGTGTCGATTATTGGGCATAATTAACTAAACTTTGTTATTAATAGATATGTGTAAATTATTATAACTATTTCAATGAAAATAAATTTGTGCAAAGTAACAACCATCAAAATAGGCTACAGTTGAATTCGTTTTTATTAAGTTAGGTTTTAGGTTTTTGGCGCCACAGAATTGGCCTCATTGTCTCTCAAAAGGCAATGACTAAAGTTACTTGAAGGTAAATTTTGTAGTATGAGGTTTAGGGTTCTTATCTCACTAATATTAAAATGTTACTCATAGATAAATGACGAGTGTTGAAGTTTATCTGGGCAGTGGAAGGGTATTCTAAGCCAGGTTTTAAAAGTCTAATTTGATAAAATAGGTACTTATTTTGTCAAAAATAAAAAGATACTTTGCCTGAGTAGTCAGTATTGAAAAACAATTAAGTAACGTAGAATAGTAGATAAACAGAATAAAATTTATTTGTCATGTATTTTTTCGTATTGACATTTTCGTGAGTTTAAGTCATATACATGACTATTATGCTACCAGCTAACACTCACTCAAGAAGAGCATCGGATATGCTCGAAACCTGGGTCGACATCATCGATCCCAAAACAGTGAGTGTTAGCCGGTAACATATGTAATATTTCTAATAAGTATTTTTTTTTGTAGACTTTACATAATATATGCTTTGATTGATTTTACATACAAATTTGGTAACAGTTTTGGTAACATGAAAATTTTACATCTTCATGTGTTTATGTCATCAGCTAGGTTCTCATAAAATCGGGTGTTTGAACTTATAAGTACTTATTGCTTACATTATTAGGTACTTACAAGGTCAAGTACCTTCTGGGTTCACAAAAAACGAGAACTTTAAAACAACATTTAAGACTAAAAATTATTTGAGAAAGGAACTATATACTCGGAATATACAGTCCTACTTATTTATTTATTTTATCCTCTACTCTCAAACTAAGCATTTATATTGAGGTGAGACATACCAGATTGCGGATTTAAAATCAATATTTCCATTTTATTAATGGGTATTGTTAAGTGATGCATGTAAAGACGTAGTACAAAATATATGTGTTGTTCATCGTAGAAGTATTTGACCTGTGTAGAAATCAAACCTGCGACCTCATACGCCAGACTACCGACCACACAGCTAGAGGGCCGTCAAATTACCGCACAAATTAAGTAGTCACATGCAGTTCCAAGAATATCATCGTCTCGTGATCTTTTACTTAATCTGACCTTAAATATTAGCCTGTTTGTGGCAAAAAATTATATACCTAATTGCGTCACCGACATACTATGACAGAAGTTCGAAGCATGGTTCAAAGTCCACTTACAGAAAAATATCTGTATGACAAACTAACAAATGACAAAATGTTAAAGCATCTGAATGTGTTTAAAAAAATATATCTTTACTTAATATAAAACAAAGTCGTTTCTGTATGTGAGCAAAACTATGGAACTGATTTTAATGTGCTTTTCTTTAATAGCCATTCTACCTATTTCTATATATTCTCTATATATTCAAGAAGATGGCCTTTTTGTATAATTTGTTCTGCTTTCGTGTTCTTTGAGGGAGGATGGGCTCAATAAACATAAACACAGGTGGAACCGTGGCCATTATCTAGTTAATATCTAATAACATAAATCATAGATACCAAAAGTGTATCCGATTAAATACATAAGCTAATATTAAATTTTTGTACCTACATATTTTTTATGAAAATTGTAGCACCTACTAGAAGTACTTTGCTATTTTTCTAAATCTAAAATAAAACCGGTCCAGTACGAATTGGACTCGCAGACGAGGGGTTCAGTACCGCTACTATCAAAATATAGGTTCACCTCAAATAACAGGACCCAAAGTAACGAGATAAGGACAGGGGAATGATGACAATGATTTATTTGTTGTAATAAATAAATAAATATAAATATTATTGGACATTTCAGCATAATAATTGCATCAACCGATATAATTATACATAAACTGTGAAATTTTCAGCACTTTAACTGTCACCATTTCAGAGATAAAGCCTGGTAGGATGGTCCGGAAAATCGGACGGGCACCGAAGTCTCTCTAGGGCCCCATTTTACCTTTTGGTACGAAACCCTAAATATGAAGGAGAACAAATACTTTAATCCAATTCTAAAACATTTTCTCGCCTTTATTTAATAATACAATATTAAAACTCAAGGTATTTACTAGGTAAGACCCTTGAGCAACTATTATTCGAGAACTTATTGCTAATTAGCGGCACGCTTGACCACTACACGCTACTGCGACAACATTAGAAAATCAATATTATAAAACTATTCTACACTCGTAAGAGCTTGAATAATTGAGTATCATCAAACCTCTTAAGCACCGAGAAGCCTCTTTATCATCAGATATACCAAGTTTACTTACGGCAAATTTTTGTTGGTTATCTTCTTTATCCTCTGCCTCCTCAGCCCATTTATATCCCACTGTTGGGTGTTAGTCACGGGCCTCTTCCGCTATGGGGAAGATTATGGTCTAATATACTACTATGCCCCGCTAACTTGCCAAGGCTTGTTAGCATAGGGTTTGATTTCGAGTTTTTGTCTCTTACAGATGATATAATTATAATGTAAGAAAAACTAAACAATATTTATCACGCTTTTCCTACCAATGCAAATTTTAAGTGGAATCGAAAAGTGTATTGAAACATGAAGATATTGCATATATGTATCGTACGTACATTATGATAAAAATGTCGGTCAAGTGAATTAAAATAAAAACCAAATCATAGCATTATACTTACGGATATGACATTGATGTAAACCCTATACAGTATAATATATAATAATATTACGAAATGGACATAAGCGTAAAATGAACAAAGCTAAGCTACTTAATTGAAACGGAACAGAATAGACAACTACTACATAATACAATATACATACACTCTATAAAAATACTAAGATTTATATAAACACTATTATAATGATAGATAATAATTCGATAGATTTAGCTTAAAATTAGAAAGAGGCTTATCTAATTTGTAAAGGTAGTTTGTTTCATAGTAATATAGCTTGCACAGTAAAGGATTTGCTATAAAAATAGTGTTATGCTTGGGAACATTCAATCTCAGATTTATTCATTATTTCTCAGATATATTGCTCATAACAAATATTTCCGAATTTTCAAGTAGGAAACAGCGCAATATATCTTTATTAATACACTAATACTGCTACCCTGTTGCTTCTTTCACTGAAGTTACCTTACCTTAATATTTCAACAATCAATGTCGTAAATTTCTAGTCTGTATTCATAACCGTAACAATCTAGTAAATATAAAAACCTAAATATTCTATGTTATAAAATAAACCAGAGCTGATGTAACTAAGTAATGTAATAATGATAATATCACGATATGTTAACATGTTACGTGATGACTATACCTACCTAGATTGTGTGTTACCTAGTTAACATTAAAATATACTTAAAATATGTATATTAAATCTTAAAAACATAATAGTTAATGCCAATAATACGACATTGATCAATAGCTTATTGTGTTTGAATGAGAGTAGTGACGTATACCGTCATCGGACAATATGCACGATTGTCATACTATCAAGAATAGGGTTGTTAACAAAATTATTTCAATCGAATCGAATGTCGAATATATATCGAATATATCGAATCGAATCGAATATCGAAACTAAATAGTGCAAATAATGTATTTTCAAATTATACAAGATTATAACGAATTTTGACGGGCCTCGTGTTCTAGTGGTTCATGTAACAGACTGCCATTCACGAGGTCTCGAGTTCGATTCCCGCACGGAACAATAATTTGTGTGATGTTTATTATACATATATCATTGAAATATTCGTACTGCGTCTGGGTTTTTACTATGTATAATAAGTATGTATTTACTAAGGAAAAGTAGTTTCATGGACATTTCACACAACGTCCTCTGGTCCGAAGCTAAGCTTATATGCTTGTGTTATGGGTATTAGAACACGGATAGAATACATAACTACTTTTTTTTGTTGTAAATACATACTTATAATACATAGAAAGACCACCCAGACGCAGTACAAACATTTGTATGACAATTAGAAAAATCACACAAATGGTTGTCCCGAGCGGGAACCGAACCCGCGACCTCTTGATCGGCAGTCCGTTACCAGAACCACTACACCACGCGGCCCGTCAAAATATTTGATTTAGATATGGTATATCCTTATCTTGATATTTATTTATTTATTTTAATTTTCATTCTAAGCGGTCCATTGAGCTAGTTAACCGTATGGTTAAGGTTACAAACGCGTGTATAGGGAAAGTTCTCTCTTTAGAATATAATATAAAGATAATGTAGAGTAGTAGTAGCGTGTAGAGTAGTGTAGCCTGCCATCATCTTAATTGCTGACATCGGATAAAAACGGCAAAATTCCCAAACATTTGGGACAAGTATCCTGCCTTTCCATCCTTCAGATGATACGTTTATGAGATAAAGCATAAAAGTGAATGTTTCTTGAAGAAAAACTACATCAACTCGAATAAATGTTACAAAAAGATTAAAATTTATTATACTTTAAATGCATAGCAACAAGCATAATTTGACAACCCTATGTTTAGATACTTGCTTGCTGCTACTTAGCATTGTGAATTACCGACCATGAAGCGTGAAACCTCAGAATCGATGCCATGACAATCGTTTGTTACCAATTCTACTTAAGAAAAAAAACACTGTGACCTCATAACTTGCGAAAATAATGAAACTACTAATTATTTCGATATTTAATCGCTTTAAAGAAAATACACCCAGACGTGAAACAAGTTTGCATTTCATTCAGAATTGCTATAAACTAACTTGCCGACGACGCCCCGGATCAAGACGACAAAAAGCTTGGACTAAATCTCTCAAAAACTATTTTTATGCGACCATAATAAACAACGTTATAATAATTGAGGTTTTATTTGTATCCCCTGATAACAACAACCTACAGATCCCTGCCGATCACACAAACTATTGAATGTTCTAATTTAAATTCACTAGTTGTAAGCAAAAATCAATATCACCGACTTAGTAATATAAAAATAATAAAAATATGGTACCAACTCTATGTGCACAATTAAACTAAACCATAAAAGAAAACAACTATGGCGAATTTTTATTAATTGGCTATTTCGTTGTGAGCATTTTTGTTAATTTAAATCGTTAGTCTAAATACACATATTATTGGTAATAAAACGTTCTGTTAACATTGCCGAATTGTGTTATTGACACTATCAATTTTTATTTTTTAGTTAAGATGAGTTGTGGCCGTAGACTCAGTACCGTTGTGTATTTTACCTTTCAATTCCAACTTCTGTGTCAACTACTTTGTAGATATGAAAAGAAGAAGTTATTCTCATTATTGGCTTTAATTATTTGTTGTACACTCACCGTCTGTATATTTCTTTATTTTGTCTAGGTATGTTAAACACCTAGACAAAACCAATTGAAACAATTTATGTATTCTGGTTTATAATCAGAACATCTGTTATCGTTTTGTCTGTCATTTGCATAAAGCTATGTACAATTGTATTGATTGTATTGTATGTTATCGGTTTAACAAATTTTGGAGATATTTTTTAATATCCATTATCAGTACTTATAATGAGTTTTGTTTAGATCTTAGTCATCTCTTAGACATTAAGTCAGAATCTGTACAATATTGTTTATATGTATGTCGAGAGGCATTCTCTACCAGTCTTCCTTGCGGTGATGTGGGATTTATTTTCCGAGTGGTAACGAATTAAGGATAATAATGTCACCAGCCAATCTCTTCTCCAGGGTGCTTTAGAAGCAAGCAAACACATAAAAACAACATCTATAAGAAACGGAAAACCCAAAAATAAACCCCATGCCAATACGCCTGGTCAGTGTCGCGTAGTCAGATCATAATCTCTCCAAAGGCAGAGGAGAGGACAGAGGAGGTCGTTGCCCAACCGAGTGACGTAAATGAGCTGGAGAGAGAGAGATTATTATATGGTGAAAGAATTATCGAAATGCGCTCAGCAGTTTTTATGTTTATTCGTAACAAACACACAACATTTCCTCTTTAGAAAATTAGTATACAATATAGATCTCTTAAAATACTTAATAAACGTACACTAGGATGTGTTGATTTTAATATGCCGTACATCAGTAACAGCATTGTTGATTCACATACTGTAAATAGTTTATGACTATTTCAATGCACAATGTGAATACTAAATAAATATTGAGCCCACTTCTTTGTTTATATTAGATTAGCGTTATATTATGTGTGGTTTCTGAAGCAATAAAATAAGAATAACAATTAATGTATGTATTTTTTTTTCTCCGTGTGGTGACGGATTAAGAATACAAGTGTCACTACCCCAACTCCTCCAAGGGTGCTGTAAAAAGCAGCTAAGGGACATTGCATACAGATAACATTCTCTGTGAGAGACGGAAATCTCGAAAATAAACCCTTATTATAATGAAAATATACCACAATGCCTCCCAAAGTGGAGGAGGCCCGTGCCCAACAGTGGGACATAAATGGGCTGGAGAGAGAGATGCATTTTGTTAATAATTAACTATAAATGTCCCATAATATTATGATAACTAACTTAATTAACAAAAACCATTCGTTACTGTTGCTATGGGCATATATGCAAACATATATTTCACAAAATTAACTTCACAGTATTGTGTTAAATATATTTTGTATCTATGTTAGGCCCAAATTATATTGCTGATTGATGCTGATTTTCAAATATATATATTAAATATATTTGAAAATCAGCGTTAGTTCCCCGTAACCTAACATAATATGCTGAAATAGGAGACTATTTGATATTATATAAACAAAATTTACAATTTTAATGTTATTCCATCCATCCGTCCATCCATCAACCTTTCTCAGTCCACTGCTGGGCATAGGCCTCCCCCATAAAACGCCACAACGCGCGGTCCTGCGCTAACCGCACCCAGCGGCCCCCGGCGTATTTGACGATAGCGTCAGTCCACCTTGTTGGAGACCGACCCACGCTGCGTCGTCCGTTGCTAGGTCGCCACTCAAGGACCTTCTCTCCCCAACGGTCATCAGATCGTCGAGCGATATGGCGTTCCCATTGCCACTTCAGCGTGCTAACTTTTAATGTGTGTGTGAAAATGTAATTTTGTGTAACACAGTAAACATAACATAACTATTTGTCATGGTTAGCAAATAATTATTTATTCTATGTTTCCGTGACTGCGTAATATTTAAAATCTATGTTTTGCCTGCACTCATTTTCATTGTAAATATATACAAAATTTTATACTTTTCCGCAAGGTATATTAATAGTGTTTTTGTTAATGACTAAAAAGTATATTTAACGTGCTTCCGTGTTCAAGTGTCTTTCTTTAGTTTAAAAATATGTAGATTAAGATAGTGATACAAAGAAACAAAGACTTACTCGACATCTTAAAAAAGTAATATTCCTGTATTAAATTTTCCAAAACTTAAATATCACGAAATATTAATTAATACATGTAGTGCTAACATTATCTAAAATGTTTCTAAAAACTCTCTTGATTTCACTACTTTTTAAGTTTTAATGGCTCTACCACATAATAGCATTTAAAAACCTGAAAAGTCGATGTCTGGTTCGATTACAGTGATAGAAAAAAGTTATTTTTTTGTTAGAAAATATTTACATTTACTTATATAATTATAACTGCTTATAATTTTAAAAAAATAAATAAGCGATATCGACTTAAGAAAATATTTATATATTAATTATATTTTAGCAAAATATTATAATTGAAAATATATAGCACGCGTGGAATTTGAAAATTTTCTCTTTCTTGATACATGGCCTATTGGAAGGCCAAGGCACAAACAGAATTTTTTAACTCGAACTATTGGCTCCTGAGCGTTCAAAGAAGCAAACTCTTCAGCTTTATTATATTAGTACAGATATATTTTTTAAATTTAATTTAATTTTAAATATTCATGGACATTTCACACAACGTCCTCTGGTCCCAAACTAAGCTTTATATGCTTGTGTTATGGGTACCATAATACGGATAGAATACACATACTTTTTTTTTTGTAAATACATACTTATAATACATAGAAACACCCCATTTAAATAATTAACATAAATAACTTCATTAGCATCATCATGTACCTTTGTGACGTAGTTACTGGTATGCCACTTGCATTAGAATTGTAACACAGATACCGGAGTTCTTTCCTGGTCTGTCGTAAGAATATTTATATTCATTTGAGATGTTGGTAATGTTTATTACAAACTCTTTGTGATTCATATATTGTAAAATATTTAAATAAAGAATTAGAATTAACAATATTTACATTTTTTTATTTTATATTTTAAATAAATATTCATGGACAATTCCCACAACGTCCTCTGGTCCCAAGCTAAGCTTATATGCTTGTGTTATGGGTACCAGAATACGGATAGAATACATATACTACTTTTCTTTTGTAAATACATACTTATAATACATAGAAACACCCAGACGCAGTACAAACATTTGTATGACAATTAGACAAATCACACAAATGATTGTCCGGGAATCGAACCCGCGACCTCTTGATCGGCAGTTCGTTACATAAACCACTCAACCACGAGGCTCGTCAAACATTAAGACGATTACTAAACCAGTTTAACTACTATGTGTCCACGTTGCTTCAAATTCTCTCCAGACGTTGCCGTTGTGAAAATAGTGGTATACTTAGTTAAATAATAACATAAAAACTTATTATACCTAGGTAAGCTGTATTGATTAACATTGTACTTATTAGCATATGAAACATGAAAAATAACAAACATTATAATATTTCTGAGTTAATAATAAATAAATAAAATAAATAAATTATACTTAATAAATTTTTTATTTTCTCTCTCTATCTCTCTCACTCTCTCTCTCTGTCTTCTCCAGCCCATTAGCGTCCCACTATTGGGCAACGGCTTCCTCCACATTCGGAGGGATTTTTGTTTAGAGTGCCGCGTTGATCAGGCGTGTTAACACAGTGTTTATTTTGGAGATTGCCGTCTCTCACAGAGGATATTATTATAGTAATATTTGTGCAATATCCCTTAGCTAGCTTTTCAGATGTTGCATTTGCATTCTTAAGGCATCATCACACGGTCACTTTTATTATAAGTTTAAAGAGTATAATAATATACCAGAGTAGAGTATTTACTATAACTTATCTAATATTGGAAAAAAATGCTCATTGTTTTTATACGCAATCTCAATCAATATAATTTCCTGTGTCGCATAATAACACTAACCCAGAGATAAATACTAATGGAATCAACGATTTTTGTCAAGGGCAAACTACATATTTTATACGCTTTGTAGTCAATGATTTATATCACATCCTATTGTTATATTATTAGTAATTTACTTTGATTATTCTATAAGTACCTACTGAGCTATCAAGCTCATGATTAATCATGAGCAATATTTTCTAATTTAATTATAATATTAAATAATATTATATTAATATTTTATTTTTTCTATTTGTTTTTTTTTTTTTGTACTTGTACTTGTATTTTCTGTTGTACTCAGTTAACTGAGTACAACAGAAAATACATAGGTAAGTACAGAAATATTTCATGCGTCAGGAAATATTGGGTGCCGATCGAAATTAAACACAATTTAATGCATACTAACATAATAATGTAAGCATTATGCCATGTTACACTTACTTTTATCTTATTTTATGCCAATAACTCGAGTACTTAGCTAAATAAATAATACCTAGTTTAAAAAAAACTAAAAAACACGCTTTATTTAATCGAATTATTGCATTGTCATCGGTCTTTGACAGGTGTGCAAAATTTGAATAGAATCTGACCGTTTAAAGTGGGTCAAAATAGCGTCCAAAGGAGTCGGTTACAAACATACAAACATACAAACAAACATACAAGTGAAGCTAATATAAAGCGTGTAAAAACAACAATAGTAATTATAAATGCAAACATTTTATAAAAGAATATTAAAATACGGGTAGTTGTAAAATCATGCGGCGACATCCCCACACTTCTCTATAAAATGGGATGTCGCCATTGCTTCGGGCTCAGTGGTGGTTAAACGCTGGTACAGTTAACAACGGTCTACTGCTATTTAATATTGAGTATAAATGTTGTAATTATGTAATAACAGTTCTGTTGAATTGAAAGATAAAGCTTTGCATTGTTGCACATTTCATTGCATTTAAATAAATTGACAAATTAATAGTCTATAAATCTATAAAACTCTTATTTTATTTTACAATAATATGGCTGTCAAACATGGACTCATATCAAAGCCCACAAGAAAAAAGTAGACGTTTCCAAAACGCAATTGAGAGAAGCATGTTAGGGAAGAAAAGTTCTGACAGTAAAAGGACTACATACCTACTGTTATTAAGGAACATACAAGACTGAAAAATGCTTCTAAGATTATCAATAAACTGAAGTGGAAATGGACAGGCCATGTCATGAAAGGTAGAGACAAGTGGACTAAGATCTTAATGAAAATTCTCTAAGAGATTTCTATAACCAAAAATCCTGCTGTCCTTTAAGTGAGATTTTCATTCGTTTTCCCAAAAACATGTTTACTATTATTATCCGTCTATTGCTGCCACGGAACGAAGTTACAAAATTTGTAGACCGTCTTGATAAAAATATGAAACAGGTTTCTAAGATATCAGTTTAACATATGATATTTATTCACATAAACCTTGACCAAGTCACATCGTCGCATAAATTCCTCACTTTAATAGATGACCTTATGGTATTTTAAGTATTACATTTCCATATGAAATTTTACAAGAATGCAAAGACATATTGACGAAACTCTTTTCTTTATTGACGTTACTGTGTAACCTAAATATTTCCAACTAGCTGTTGCCCTCAACTTCATACGTGTGGAATTTAGAAAAAAAACCGTTTTTATAACATTTATCACTGATGGTCAGTCCTATTAGCCACGGCGTGATGTTATATAGTCTATAGCCTTCCTTGATAAGAGTACCAACACTGAAAAAATTTTTCAAATCTGACCTGGGGTTGCCGAGATTAGATATTTCAAACATACAAACAGACAAACTCTCCACCTTTATAATATTAGTATAGATAAAGACATAAAAAAATATGTTCATTCAACATAAACATTTTATTCAACATAAACATTTTATTTACAAAATAAAATAATTTAATTGAGACGTCCTCGTAATGTACCAAGATATATGACATCGGTGCTAGATTAAGTGCATTATCAGCAAAAGGATATTAGTTCAATTCCTATTCGGGAAAATAGGTAAGTTAGGTATGTGTTACACCTAAAATTACACCCCAATACTTTTTGGTTTGTTTCGATTACTGACCAAAATGCTTCCGCAAACACGTTCGTTGATGATGTACGGAGTAAGTTTACAAACTGCATTTTTCTGCCTCTACATTCAAAAATATTATGGCAGAAGTATCTATGGATAGTCATCAACATCTTCATGGTACTCTTTGAAATCCTATTTTAATCGACCAAAGAATATTTGCAGTGCATTCAGACATTAAAAAAACATTGCTCATTATATATTATTTCAATTTGGATTAAAGGAAAAAGTGAAGCAGTAAGTTGCAGCAATTATTAGAGAAAGCATAAAAATACTAATGTTGAAAAAAAACTTTGGATACAGGTTTTATAATTTGAAGTAGTTTTATTTATTCAGTATTTACTTATATATTTACCAAAATCTTACTTTTAATCAATTTTTTTTTTCAATCAATATGATGTCAAGTATGGGTTTTATAACGTGGGGACCTAAAGTCGCTTGCCAGCTTCATAGGAAAGTTTAGATTTTTTCGTTAAGCTGTAATTTTAATCGCTTGCTGACTAAAATAGTTTTCTTTTTTGGCTTAATGCTGAAGGTTAATCGCTCTCAACATTCAGTCGAAACAGAAAAGCATTTTTTTTTTCAAAACAGACTTAAAATTAATAACCAGTGCTACTTGGACTGTCTGTTTTACAACTTCTTATGAAACTGTAAGTTTTACTACTTTATTAAAACTATATAAACCTGCTTAATGAGTGTACTATGTCAATTAGATGCAATTACCTCATCTCAATTAACTGAGAATGCGCTACAATGAACATTTACGCTATGAAGATGAATATCCGCTATTAAAATTAGCTCCGGTTTACGTGTGACTTAGTTTTACAACTACGTTGGCCATTGTCTTAAGTTACTACCTAATTAACGTCGAAGGCATTGACATAATTACATGTTAGTACTTATATGTTCTTCTCTTCTATATTATTATAGGAATATAGTTATTAGGAGTATAGGTTAGTACTGTAAGTACTACGGCCTAAGTTGATTATACACGTAGCAGGGTAGCAAATGCTACGGGCCCTTCGTGCCTCTAAAGGCCTCTCACTCATTACTCCTTTTGCCTTCCGAGTCGTCCCATCCAAATTTCCACGTTCATAGTCATTATATCTCTTCGTTAAATTCGCCACGGGCCCTAATTGGCATTGTTCATTTTTTTTTGTAACTCGTATTTCGAAAATCATTTCGGGGAATAGTTTCTGATCATAATCTATAAGTTTATTTTAGTAAATTACATACTTAAGATTATTTTTCAAAAAAAGCAAATGACCTTTGTTTGTCCTCGAAGTGAAGGACTTACAATTTTTAAGCGTACTTGGAGACACGCTACTCTGTATTAGAGTTGTTATTGTTGTTAATGACAATTTTGAAATTATTTTTGCTTAATTCGGCACTAACTATGTAGGTATGCGGCAGTGACTGTGTTCGGCACGGATGCACACACAACACACGCATGGAAGTACCTACTATATTGGAAGAGGTAGGTACCTACTAACAAATGAAAAAACAGAAATTCATACCGAAATACATTACATTTCAAACAAAAGCTAGAAATATCTCCAATAGGCTTCTAATTGCTTAATTTTTTTTAAACCTTTCTCTAAGACTACGACTGGGAAAAGTTGGTATCTCTCACTGAATCATATTATTATTCCATCTGTACCTGGTTAATACGATAGCATGTACTAGTACTACAAACTTCGATATTTTACGAGGCGTCTCTAAATAAAGCCGTATAATATTTCAGTTAAGGTACTTTACGCAACATGGTTTCACCAACGGAAAAGGAAGACGGATGCGTCACGGTCGGTCGAATTAAACAAGTGTTCAGTTCAATTTATAAGTAAATACATACAACTTGTACCAAGTATTACAATTCGCGTGGAGGAACGTCAAGTGTATATTGTAGACTCTAAACCTCGTCGCTTGATAATCATCGGTAATTGTAATTACTGCGAGAAATTGCAGCGACAGTTTTTACTGTGCGTTTTTATTATTGACGGGCTTCGTGGCGTAGTGGTTCATGTACTTGACTGCCGTTCACAAGGTCGCGGGTTCGATTCCCGCTTGGGACAATTATTACATGTATTGCATGTAAATACTATTATTACATGTAAATTAATACATGTATTATATCCGTATTCTGGTACCGATAACACAAGCATATAATATTTATTATTATTATATCTCTATCCGGGATCGAGGTATCTTAACGTATAAAATATAACTACACTATAATAAAATTAACAGCAATGTTTTTTAAATAGCGATACCATCACAAACTTACCTAACAAAAACCGAAAAAATTAAACAGAAATATAGTTTATGTACCACAACTCTGGCATAACTTTTGTCCATTATTCTCCGATCTCGACAAAGAATAGGTACTTAAGGTTGAAGTTTAGAATATACTGAAACCATTATTCATAGGAACTAATAATGGTACCAATTCCAAGTGCACAAATTAACTAAAAAATTAAAACAAGTATGGTACGCCAATACACAGTTTTTATATCAATAAAGTTTAGTTAACATTGCTGAATTGTGTTATTGACACAATCATTTTCATTTTTAGTTAAGTTGTGCATTTAGAATTGGTACTAATATAGTTCGTTCATGTTAGGTAACTACTGTTTTACTTACGAGTATAAGTACATTGACTTGGCCAATCAGTCATTTTACCCGTAGATCATAAATATTGTTACGAACACACAAAACACAAAGGAGCTAGCGCCATCTAGCAGCAACTAGTAAAACCAATTAAAGAACCGAACAGAGTGAAACCCCTATTAGATACTAGATGGCGTTAGAGGAACTACCGTACATGCGCGAATCTTCTAGAAAACATTCGTTCCGGGCGATCACGTTCGCGCACAGTCGGGAACATTCTGGAACTCGTCTCGGCGCATATAAATAGCGGCAGGGAGGCGAGCCCGGGCAGTTCAGTTCGAGCTACGAGAAAGGCGACTTCGAGAGCGAAAACAAGTGATCAAGAGTGATACCAGTGAAACCTACGACTTGGCTTCAACCTAGGACATTGTTAGTGCTCAGTGTTTGGACCTAGTGCTTAGTGTGTAACTAGTGCTAGTGAATAAAGTCTTCTAAAAGAGTCAACAGGTCTTTCTCTCCAAATCCTTCGAACCCTAACACGTAACAACTGGTGTCGGAAGTGAGGTTTGGAGATGCCATTGACTCCGAGAGAGGACTTCGAGGGCGTCAGGACAAGGGCACAACGAGCTGCGGAGGCCACGCCCGCTGTGGACCAAGCCCCGCCCACTGGCCCCACCTACCAGGCCCCGCCCACCGACCACGCCCCCTTAGACCCGCCCACAGGCCACGCCCACCAGGCCACGCCTACCGACCACGCCCACCGGGATCCGCCCACCCAGGCCCAGGCTCCGCCTACTCAGACTCAAGCCCCGCCCACTGGCCCCGCCCACCTTGCCACGCCCACCACACCGGCCACGCCCACTAGACAAGCTCCGCCCACTGGATCCGCCCACCTTGCCACACCCACCACACAGGCCACGCCCACTAGACAAGCCACGCCCACCAGCGGCACCGTAGCGTCAGTTCCTCAAGTAGAACTTCAATTAGGAAGTTTAATTGAACTGATAGAACGCAAGTTCGAGTCACAAGAACGCAAGCTCGGCGCTTTGCAAGAGTCACAAGAACGCAAGTTCGAGTCACAAGAACGCAAGCTCGGCGCTTTGCAAGAGTCACAAGAAAAAGTGATTTGTGCTATAAATGATGTTAGTAACACGGTGATTAAGCTTCGAAAAGATGTCGACGTAGTGGAAGAACGAGTTACCGGGTTAGGATTGGATGTCGAAAATGTGAAAACCGGCCTCATTGAACTACAGAAGAAAGTAGTGCGCCTTGAAACCACGGGAGTTGCGATCTCTAGTGGAACTATCGGAGTGGCACAAGGACCAAGAGTGAAAGTTCCGCCATACGACGGCACTACTTCCTGGAACGCTTATCGTCAGCAATTCCAGACGGTTGCTACTGCCAACGGATGGACGGAAGAACAATGCTTGACCGCTCTCACTGTTGCGCTCAGAGGGCAAGCTTTGTCGGTCCTGGAAGCACTGGCACATACAGGAAATGGGTTCCAAGACCTGATGGAGGCACTTGAATCCAGATACGGGGAGCGACACCTGGAGCACGTGTTCCGTGCCCAACTGCGTGACAGAGTCCAACGCTCAGGAGAAGGACTACAACAATGGGCGTTGGAAATTGAAAAACTCGTCAGGAAGGCACATCCAGGAGCCGACACCAAGATGATAGACACGAATATTGTTCAAGCATTTGTCGACGGAATCAAAGACCTGGAGGTCAGAGCTGCAGTGAGGCTTCGTCACCATACCTCGCTAAAGGAAGCATTGGTGCATGCTTTGGAGGTCGAGGCTGTTCGCTATGACATACGGCATACCCATAAGATCCGCGAGGTCTCTGAGGAAGTCAAGGAAGTTAAGGCCCCTACGAAGAAAAGTTCTGGAGCCATGTGCTACAAGTGTGGCGAGAGGGGCCATCTTCAGCTCAACTGCCCGCAGAAGGAAACCCAGATGGAAAGGATGAAAAGGATCGAGGAACAAATAGAGGTGCTGAAAAAGCAGGGGGCTTTGCCCCTTGCCCGGGATCAGGGAAACAGGACTAAGGGGCGAGTGCTGGCTGACGCGGAGGGAGCCCCGATAACTGTTATCTCCCAGGCATGCAGCGGGAATAGTCTTGCGATTCAGGGGACTATTAACGGGACGGATTGCAAAATGACTCTGGACACAGGAGCCTCTAGAACAATAGTGAACCCAAGTCTGGTAAAAACCGCAACGGGACACAAGAGGAGAATTAACTGTCGGCTACTTACTGCCTCCGGTCAGCCAATACCCGTCCTGGGAGAAACGTCAGTTACGATGTATGTAGGGGGGTCCTCATACTCTCATAACGTAATCGTGGCTGAGATTGTGGATGATTGCATCTTGGGTTTGGATTTCATGAAGAAACACAACTGCAGAATTAATGTCGCTGACGGAGTTTTCAAGTGTGGTGACGAAGAAATCTTCATTCTTGGAGGCGCCTGCGGGAAAGTCGCATGTGTAAAGAAAGTCATCATACCTGGACGAGCGGAAGCTCAGGTACTGGTGGAACTGCCGCCAGCTGGAAAGAAAAAGTCAAACAGATGCGTGTTGATCGAAGACACACCTACCAAGACATCGTCACAAAAACTGATGACGGCGAGAACCCTTGTTAGTGGAAGCAGAAACGCTGTGGTCAAGGTTTTGAATCTTGATGATCGCGAGATCTGCCTGAACAAAGGTGATGTCATCGGAAAGTGCGAGGAAGTTGTCTGGATGAAAAAGTGTAGTTCGATGACAGGCGCAGACTCGGCAAACAGCAATAATTACGGTTTAGTGACTAAGCTACTCGATGACTGTAAGAGTAATCTGACTTATTCGCAGAGCATGAAAGCTAAGAAGTTTTTGCAGCGCTACGCGAATATCTTCTCCAGTCAAGAAGGGGACCTTGGAAGAACGTCAATGGTTCAGCACAGGATAGATACCGGAAGCGAGAGACCAATTCGTCAACGAGCAAGACGGATACCAATTGCAAAGGAAAAAGAAGTTGAAGGCCTTTTGGAGGACATGAGAAGGAATAAGATTATTGAACCGTCTACAAGTCCGTGGTGCTCACCTGTTGTATTAGTGAAGAAGAAAGATGGTAGCACGAGATTTTGTGTGGACTATAGGCGTCTCAATGATGTCACTAAGAAGGACAGTTACCCGTTACCTCGAATCGACGACACTTTAGATACCCTGAGTGGCATGAAATGGTTCTCGACCCTAGACCTGAAGTCTGGCTACTGGCAGGTAGAAATTCATCCAAAAGACAAGGAGAAGACAGCTTTCTCGACCGGTAAAGGTTTATGGCAATTTAACGTCATGCCCTTCGGATTGTGCAACGCACCTGCCACATTTGAGCGACTCATGGAGTGTGTACTGGCAGGCTTAGTTGGAGAGGCTTGCTTAGTCTACTTGGATGACGTCATAATTGTCGGCCGCGACTTCGAGGACCATTTGCGAAACTTGGAGCGAGTTTTCGCCAAAATAGAGGGAGCCAAATTAAAGTTGAACCCGGAAAAGTGTCATTTATTCAGGAGCAAGGTCAACTATCTCGGCCATATTATCTCCAGTGATGGAATCCAGACAGACCCGGAGAAACTGGAAGCAGTTCAAAAATGGCCTACCCCGAAGGACAAAACCGAAGTGCGGGCATTCCTCGGCCTATGCTCGTACTACAGGCGTTTTGTTAAGGGATTCGCAGAGATAGCCAAGCCATTACATCGGCTGACAGAAGATAAACGACAATTTAGTTGGGATGAGACTTGTGAAGATTCTTTTCAGAAACTGAAGAAACATCTGTGTGAAACACCAATCCTGGGTTATCCACAAACTGAAGGTCAGTTTATAGTTGACACGGATGCAAGCAACACGGCCATTGGAGGGGTGTTATCTCAAAAACAGGGTGAAAGAGAAGTTGTTATTGCATATTTCAGCAAATCTTTATCCAAGCCAGAGAGAAACTACTGTGTGACAAGACGAGAACTCCTGGCTGTTGTAAAGACGCTACAACATTTCAACAAATATCTCATCGGCAGACAGTTTTTACTACGAACTGACCACGCAGCCTTGAAGTGGCTACTGCAATTCAAGAACCCAGAAGGTCAAGTAGCTCGATGGATTGAACAGCTCCAGGAGTATGACTTCAAGACGGAACACCGCAGCGGAAAGACACATGGGAATGCCGACGCACTCTCACGAAGGCCGTGTTCGGAGGACTGCAAACATTGTGTTAAGCAGGAATGCAATGAAGAAACATTAAAACTAACGAGAACAGATCCTTTGAGTCTCTGGGAGAATGATGCTATGAGGGAGGCTCAAGAAAAAGATGACGACCTTCGGCACATCATCACATGGAAGAAACGGGGTGACGTAAAACCAATATGGAGTGAGGTTGCACCCACTGGCGCTGTCACTAAGGCGTACTGGGCGCAATGGGACAGTCTGATACTCCAAAACGGAATACTCTACCGGAAATGGGAGAAGACTAACGGCAGAGAGTTCCATCTTCAGATAGTTGTCCCAAGAACGAGAGTACCAGATGTTCTCCGTGAAATACATGATGGCGTATCAGGAGGGCATCTAGGTGTCAAGAGGACGTTAACAAAAGTGCGAGAACGATTCTACTGGTTGCATTGTCGAGATGATGTACAGGATTGGTGCCGCAAATGTACTACTTGCGCTGCTGTAAAAGGACCACAGACCAGGAGCCGTGGGAACCTGCGGTTGTATAACGTCGGTGCACCGTGGGAACGAATTGCAGTTGACGTAGCTGGGCCATTTCCTGTAACGGATTCGGGAAACAAGTATTTTATGGTCGTCATTGACTACTTCACCAAATGGCCCGAAGTGTTCGCCATACCGAACCAAGAAGCCACAACAGTCGCTTCCAAGTTAGTCGAAGAAGTGATATGTCGCTTTGGTGTGCCTCTGGAAATCCATTCTGATCAGGGCAGGAACTTCGAATCGCAGGTGTTCCAGGAAGTGTGCAGAATTTTGGGCATGCATAAGACGAGGACCACCGCGTACCATCCGCAGTCTGATGGAATGGTTGAGAGATTTAACCAGACCCTTGAGAGGCATTTGGCGAAATTGGTAGATGACAAACAAAAGGATTGGGACAAGTATATACCACTCTTCCTTCTGTCTTACCGAACCGCCGAGCATGAGAGCATAAAAGCTACCCCGGCGTATGTCAATTTCGGTAGAGAACTACGAATACCAGTAGACCTATTGACAGGAGGGTCACCGGAGGGACCAAAGACTGTACAAGACTATGTCTGCGATTTAAGGGAAAAGATGCGCTATATACACGCCTTGGTTCGGGAAAATGGGTTACAGTCAAGTGAGAACATGAAAACCAGATACGACCGGAAATCGAACACGAGCGGCTTCGAGGAAGGGTCACTGGTGTGGCTGCATAACCCAACTCGCCGGAAAGGGAAATCTCCAAAGTTGCAGAACCAGTGGGACGGTCCATACAAAGTGGTTACCCGACTGAATGATGTGACCTATAGGATTCAAAAGCAACCAAGAGGGACATTCAAAGTGGTACACATAGACCGTCTGGCGCGTTACCATGGTAGTAACAACGATGCTCGGGACGAGCATCTCTAAGAGGGGAGTAGTGTTACGAACACACAAAACACAAAGGAGCTAGCGCCATCTAGCAGCAACTAGTAAAACCAATTAAAGAACCGAACAGAGTGAAACCCCTATTAGATACTAGATGGCGTTAGAGGAACTACCGTACATGCGCGAATCTTCTAGAAAACATTCGTTCCGGGCGATCACGTTCGCGCACAGTCGGGAACATTCTGGAACTCGTCTCGGCGCATATAAATAGCGGCAGGGAGGCGAGCCCGGGCAGTTCAGTTCGAGCTACGAGAAAGGCGACTTCGAGAGCGAAAACAAGTGATCAAGAGTGATACCAGTGAAACCTACGACTTGGCTTCAACCTAGGACATTGTTAGTGCTCAGTGTTTGGACCTAGTGCTTAGTGTGTAACTAGTGCTAGTGAATAAAGTCTTCTAAAAGAGTCAACAGGTCTTTCTCTCCAAATCCTTCGAACCCTAACACGTAACAATATCAAGGTCGACGTACGGTTTGAAAACTAAATATACCTAATACAATAAAGTAATTACTAACCATGCAAATTAGTAACAAAATGCCATAGTATGGTTTGAACTTTGAACTCAGGATATACAGCGTTTTATTATTCGGTAAATTATTATCGTGTTTCAATGTAGCGATGCTATCAAGGTACACGCAGGCGTTATACCTAAATATAGACACTTTACTCACGTGAAAAAGCCATTTAAAGTGCTAATATCTAAGCTAAGTAACCATTTGAAAGTAAGTAAAAGTGAAAATATTTATAGTCACAGATTTAACAGATAGTGCGTTTAAGACTATATCACTCGCCCATAGTTATTTTTTAGTTAGTTATTTAATGCTAGCACCTAGGATATAATATAACTATACTATATATATAACCTAGGATATATATAACTAAGTCTATGCCTAGCACTCACCAGACATGAAGTCACTCATATAGATGACTAGAGGCGTATTTACTCTAGGGCTATAGGGGCCTTGACCTGGGCGGCCAGCCTGAGAAGCTCGGCGATAACCTTCAAGTTTGAAATTTTGCTCTATCTCTAATTTAAATGGCCCGGGGCGCTAATTTTCGAAAGCTATACGTCACATACAACTTTATTTGTCTATGAAGTAGGATTAAGCCAAGCTAAATTTAAGATTTAACGCGTACCCACTGTCTGGAAATCCTGTGAATAGCAATGTACGCTAAATTATCTCTACATCAATGCCGGTTGAAGTAAGGACCTAAAAACGTAGGTACTTTTCGTGGCTAAGCTGCCTGAGCAGATCTTACTCTCTCAAATGTATGTCTAACTCGTGCTGTGGGAAAGAAAGATTACTAAATACTACTTGGTTTTCGATGACGATAACGCTACGTTGATTAGTTCCCTCGCTAAATTTTTCTTTGATCATTAGCCTTTGATCATTAAATTATTTAATATGAAGATTACTCCTATAAACACCCACACATCATGAGCTATGCTATGTAACATAGATAATCTAAATCGGTTTAATAGCTTTGGCGTGAAAAGCTACAGACTGTCAATTACTTTCGTCTTTATTATTCAAGTCCTTTCATTTCTTTAGCAGGAAGTCTTTCGATATTACTTTATCTTTTAATATAGATTTGAAATGACTGTTTTGCCTGAATAATAAATAAATAAATGAATCATTGGGAAGAAGCCTAAACTAAACACCATAATTACTCGTATGTTGAAGGGTATAAAAATCTCACCAATAACTTTTGCAATACTTTTACGTGATGAAATAAAAGACCAAATATAAATAAAGATATTTATGTATATCCATTTTCTTACAAAATTATTTACACCATTATTATGCACATATCCGCTGTCATATAAAATATTACATATGATAAATTAATATTTCTAAAGCGAATATACAGCAATATGTAAGTAGGTACACTAATACAAATAAGCTTAACTAGTTTCAGATCCATTAGGCACCATTCCTTAAATAATTATTACAAAACCGAATATATAACTCATACTCCTATAGTTATAATTGATTCTAAAATAATATTACTCCATTATTGGTAAATAAAAAGGGCTGCTTTTATAATTAATGACAAAATAAGGCCATCTCAAACTATATCAGCCTTTAAATATGAAATTATGGCGTTATAAAATTTTCGTTATTACAATTTTGTTTACTTAATCATTAAATAATATTTAAATAATTATGAAAAAAATTCAATATTAGACATATTTTTAAACATTTATCCAAATGTCATGAAGAAATAAATTAACATAAATTTCAAGAAATAAAATCATAATTGTTTACAAATAAACTATTTACAGAAGGAAACAATATAAAATTGAATATCTGATATAAATCATCAAAATTTGCGACGACAACAAAACAGGAATGTAAAAAAACATTATTGGATATAATAAAAATAATTTCGAGTAATGGGAACATTTGAAACTTTTAAAATAAAAAGACTTTATTTTATTATTTTATCAAAAAAAGTTTACAAATGAAGTTAGAAATCTATTTTATACATTCTATGGATGCGTTTTTAAAATAGGAGCATATATTTTTTATCCAAATCATATTTACATCATACCGATACCGATAAACATATGAATGGCTGCCATATAAATAAAATTAGGCTAATTCCTTCTACATTCCATAGTAAATACTAACTATATAATACACGTATTAATTTATTCTCATATAATTATGATACACAATACATTATAAAAGTAATACTTTTCATTGAATACAATTCCGCTAGGTAATGACAAAATTCGGCACAAAATCACCGAAAAGACAAAATTTATTGTCAATAATATAAAGTCTCCTACGCATTCTTTTTATATAAAAAAATTAATTTAACTACATAAAAAAGAGGCGTGGCCTATCTTACTAAACATAAATACTTAGACCACGCCCCTGTTTTATGTATAGCAAAATAATTTTATATAAAAAGCGGCATAAAAAGCGCGATGTTAATAAAACTTTCTAAACACTATTCTGGTGTTTACAACAAATACTAGACAGTAGCAGCAATTCTGTATACACAAACTAAATTATAGTTTCGTAGCGATAACGATTAAGGTGCTGCCTGTAATATTTTATGTAGAAAAGAATAGAAACTTTAACTCAATATACATTAAAGGTTTTGTTCCAGTTTAGGTGTTAACGCAGCAGAACCCTCCTTAACTATTTAATAAATGAATTGAGTGCGTTAATTTTAACAACTTTAGATTTATTTCACAGTTGATATGTAAAAGAAAACAGATTTCATCATAAATTAACCCTGTATTCTCGCTTGCTTGATGTCCATGGACGGATTGGCGAGGACTTCAAGCTAGCAATAAAAACTGTGTCTATCTGTCTATAGTTCAACACTACATAATGCAAGATTTTTCAAAAATATCCGTAATTTTTGCAAATTATATTAATTTTGGCAGTACATTTAAATCACTATATCCATTTCTTTATTTGCTCGACGACAGGTCCCCTTTAAAAGCGACTTTTCTATACTATGTATGCATCATTTTTATAAAAACATGATGATAACATACATACAAGTTGTTCATTCCAGAGTCTCAGAAATCGATAGGGATAAGGCAAGTAATAAATAAATGGATAAATTAAATCTGTCATAAAAAAAAAGGAAATAGAATAATTACATTCCAAATTCAGTTTAAACAGAAATAAGTGATATTAGAATTTAAAATTCGTGGTTTTTTTTTTTTTTTTTTTTTTTTTTTTTTTTTTTTTTTTTTTTTTTTTTTTTTTTAAATTCGTTGTTAAGATGGGAATAAAAATTTATTAACGCGTTCAATGCTGAATAATTTGCGAATTTATAGCCAATGCTAAGAAAAAAGTCATTCGCCCAGTGCTGAAAACGCGTATGTGCGTTCAAAAAATTTTTCGCGTAGTGCTAAGAACGCTTATAAGCGTTCATAGAAAACTCGCGTAGTGCGGCTGGACGCTATAGCGCGTTGTCTTTTACCTTCCCGCAGTGCGGCCGACGCTTATGTGCGTTCGGTAACTTTCGAGTTTTATGACTGTCATATAACAATTACGGGTCATATAAAGGTGTTGGATGGATAAAGGTGCTTCCACACTAGTGTTTATTTGTAAGAGATTTTGTGAAGTTTACGCCATAATATACCTTCGTTCGGTTTTGTTAAAATAGTAAGTTATACCTTAATAAAACAGTAATAGTAAAGGTACCTTCTCCCGAAAGCCCTTTTATTCTTAATTTTTTTTATTTACGACACTTCGCCCGCCTCGTAATAGACACCAATTTTAAATAGACTAAAACTACCTATTACTTTAGTTAAAAGAGCGAGTCATAATAAAATTATTTCAATAATCTATTGTACTAAATTAGGTTATTGTAGACGGGCTTCGTGGCGTAGTGGTTCATGTACTGGACTGCCGTTCACAAGGTCGCGGGTTCGATTCCCGCTTGGGACAATTATTTGTGTGATATTCATAAATGTCATACAAATGTTTGTACTACGTCTGGGTGTTTTCTATGTATTTTAAGTATGTATTTACAAAAGAAAAGTAGTATATGTATTATATCCGTATTCTGGTACCCATAACACAAGCATAATAAGCTTAGCTTGGGACGAGAGGACGATGTGTGAAATGTCCATGAATATATATTTATTGTTGTCGTCGCCGCCCCCCCCCCCCCCCTGCAAGATTCGTAGCAGAAACCTGACTAGTGTGTAGTCTCCTTTACAATTCCACATTTTACGACCGCTTCGAAACAATAGACACCCAGAATACACGCTATAAACGCACAGGTGCGGCGCACCTCGCTTGCCTACAGATTTTTTTTTGTATGGACGCGTATACGCGTCGGCCCGCACTTGGTGAAGATCAGAAAAACGCGCATAAGCGTTAGCCGCACTGAACGTATTAAGACATTTATTTACGTATTCCAGTACAAAAAATAAATAAAAAAAATAACATAAAAAATAAAAGTATAACGCTTAGTTTGAGACCAGACGAATTCTGTGAAATATCCGTCAATATTAAACAAAAACAAAACATCATCTTTGAATTCTCATTTTTCTGAAGAAATAATTTTGCTATGTGAGTTTGTTTAAAGAAGCACATATTTTCAGTCTTTCCTTTGTATATATACATGGACAAACAAGCCAATTCTACGCAATACATTTAATTATTGTGATATGTGCAACACAATTAATTTCACTCTAAAACATTAGTTAAAAAAAGTTGTTTTTAAAGTTTTTGTGGCGTTTATTTTGTGTTTATTCCTAGTCTGATACTTTGCAGACGCTGCTGCCAAGTCTCCGAAACGTCAGGATAGAAATAAAGTCACAATAAACGCGATAAAAGCCATAAAAATAATATTTATTGAATTTATTCTTATATATCACCTGAACTACTTTTAAACGTTACTTTTAATCAACATTGCTACATTATGTAAAACCGGTAGCTAATCTCTACATTAAATTATGCTTAAAAAGGGCCTTATTGGTGTTTTATTACAATATTAATACGTATTATCGCGCTAATGTATATACCACATATTTCAAAGTTAAGGCTCGTTTTACTGAGGTGGTTAGTTGTAAAATTGCACTTATTTTAACTGATTGCATTATTTCTTTTTCCAATTTTTATAGGAACATTTATTCTCAAGGTTCCGTACAGAAAAGAAAATAAAAACCTTTTTAACACTCATGTGTCTATCTCTCTATCAATGAGTTTTTGTGAAGCTATTTTAATTTCCTTCAAATTTGTTACAGAGAAAATTTCTCACAAAAATATTAACTTGGTATTGAGACAAATATTTGTATTTATCTTTACCACTGTGTTTTAAATAATAATCATTCTGTATACACATCACATTCGAATTGACAATCAATACCTAACTATGATCGTCAGATTATACACATAATAATCTGAGACCAGGACGTATTCTACATACAAGTTGCCACAATCACAGTTAATCTGTCAGTATCACGATAGTTTCATGTCCTGTGCTAATCTCATAACACTCAGAAATTGGATAGTTATCTTAACACTCAGAAATGGGATAGTTATCTTAACACTCAGTAGCGGTATAATTATGCTAACACTCGGAACAGATAATCATGACTCTCCAAGTGGGCGTAAGCAAGTTAAATATTTATGTCAACATTCAGAGGTGAGAAAATTTTAACACTCAGAAGTGGGATAATTTTGAAACGTTCTAACGTCAGATCATCATCTTAACACTGAGAAATTAAATAATTATCTTAAACACTCGGAAGTCAGTTAATAAATTTAAACACTCAGAAGTTGAATAGTTATTTTAACACTCGGAAGTGGGATAGTAATCTTATACTCAGAAGTATGATGATTATCTTCTAATGTGAGCCGGAATGCACGTTGTGTTGTGCTTTCTTCTTCCGTTGTGCCAACATATCGTAGAATGGATTGTGACTGATCGAACGGCGAAGGCATTCGATCCATTCATCTCGCTCCTCAACTGTTGCTGCAGACATTCTGAAAAGAGAGCATATATTAATAGCGGTTTAATGAGAGCGTGATAGCCATAAAAAAGCCCATACCCGCGACTACATCTGCCTAAACAATGATTTATAGTCTGTGATTAAAATTTACAAACTTTTATACAAATTATTACATTTATATTATCTTATTACATTCCCTTAAGAGGATACCAAAATAGCTTCGTGCATTTTTCTACGTACGAAGTTTTCATTGTTTCTTTAGATTGAATGGCTAGAGCTCTAATTTTTAAGTATATGTTTTTTCAATATATGATCTAGGATCGCATAAACTCAGAAACGCGATTGAAAAAAGGTTTCTCGATAGAAAATCTTAGCGAAACAACCTCTCTAATTTTTTATTTTTTTCATTTGTCGGTCTATTATCGCGTATTAACTAATGAAATAACTTTAAAAACATAGGTAACTATTATGTATAGAAACACGTGAATCAGAATTAAAGTATATTTAGTAGATTTTGAGTAAATAGGAAAAGTATCCCTAATTCTTCATTTTCTGTGCCTACTGGCTGTGTTAATATGTACGTGTCGGCGATGATATTGAATAATATTGATGTAGGCCCTTAATAGAATTAGTATTTAAAACAATTGTTATACTTTAAATCTTGTTAGTGCTCTACAGGCCAGTTGGTACAGGATTAAACCTAAAAATTTAATTTTCTCGTTGTACATAATACTTATCGTCTATAGAAAATCTTTTTTTTTATTTTTCTTTACATATTTAGAAGCTTTAATCCTAACAAGACTATGCCAGCTCCATAGTCCCCTAACCATTATATTACTACTTATATCTATACCTATATAAAATCGCAAGGGTGTTGTACCTACTGTTTCAAGCAGACCAGGCGATGGCGTGGCGTTGATGAGGCGTGATTTAATTATTAGTTGTCATATTTATAATGTTAATACGTACCTATAAACAGTATGTTTTCCTTCAACAACCTTCCCCTCGGAATCAGTCTTACAAGCTTTAATGAGATCAGCGCCACCGCTCGCGTACAACTCTAGGCAGTACGGCCGCTGTCGATCACTCGCAGAACGTACCTACAAGGTAAATTACATAACATAATATTATTATTGTATGTATGTCTCTCTCTCTCCCGCTATATATGGTAGTTTTCCAATTACAGCACAAGAGTGCATTATGCGGCATAATACTCAACGTTGAATGTTTCAACTACAGCAACGCTTCGCATAATCGAGCACTCTCAAAAGTAATGTTTTTGCGTGATGCGTGCAATTGATACCAAATCAGTGACAGAAAATTAACAAGTGTTTTTTCTTTATGTTAGCATTGATTGAAATTTCATTTATTAGTATCGTTAGTAATATTATTTATTATTAAAAAAATTTTTAAGGCTTTCGTTTCGTCGGTGTTTTCTGGAAATAAGTTAATTCAAGCTGAGTTAAAAAAATAAATATAAGTATGGATGAAGGTACAAACAATGACTTTTTTTTAGGGTTCCGTACCCAAAGGGTAAAAACGGGACCCTATTACTGAGACTTCGCTGTCCGTCCGTCCGTCCGTCCGTCCGTCTGTCACCAGGCTGTATCTCAAGAACGGTGATAGCTAGAGAGTTGAAATTTTCACAGATGATGTATTTCTATTGCCGCTATAACAACAAATACTAAAAATAAAATAAAATAAATATTTAAGGGGGGCTCCCATACAACAAACATGATTTTTTTACCGTTTCTTGCTCGATACTAATAACGTTGCCTTAAGTTGCATAGATAATGGTACGGAACCCTTCGTGCGCGAGTCCGACTCGCACTTGACCAATTTTTTTATATTCCACACTTATAATGTGAATACAATTTAATTTTAGTATTTTTTTTTTCAACACTGAACTTAGCGCACTCTGCTGGTGCATTTTAAAACTAATTCACGTTCCAATTAAGCGTCAGCATAGTTCAGCATTGTGCGCCATCGAGTCGCATTATGCTCTGTAATTGGAAAACTACCTATATATCTCTCTCTTTAGCCCGTTAACGTCCCACTGTTGAGCACTATGCCGCGCTGAGTAGGCGTGTTGGCTAAGGTTTTACTTTTGAAACACCTTCGCTAAGGTTTTACGTTCTGTTTTACTTTTTAATAGATAGACAACTCTTTACTTAAGTCACATTGTACTAAAGGCGGTCTTATCACAGGTTTCGATCTGTACTTAACAATCTTTGGATGGATTGGTTTACCATATCTGAGATGGTTCATTGTTCAAATTGTTCAACTTTTCACACAGAGGATATTTTCTGCTTATATTCAATAAGCTATATTACAGCATTTAGAAAAGAAAATGGGGTAATGACACTTTCTTAGCCCATCACTACAATGATATTCTAAGTATTGATGTACTCACAGATATATTCTCTAATGGAATGATGCCTCTTGGCTCCTTATCCGTCGTGTATTCGAAGTAGTACAGGCAGTTATCATTTAATATAAACCACCGTCTCTTCCACGACTTGTATCTGGAATTAACAAAAGAAAACACATTATTATTTATCCATACAGACATCTTTACTTATTATAAACTAAAGTCGTTATTTTTGTATGTATGTCCCTATGTGAGAGTATAGAGTGTTTCAAAAGGATGGCTTTTTTGTATAATTTGCTAAGATTTAGTTTCTAAATTCCACGCGTACGAAGTAAGGATCAATAGCTAGTTAACACGCATTTATAAGTTCGGTATGTATCTATCAACGTATTGTGTTAATCTATGTAACGAAATCGCGCTTTCGCGCTTTTCGCGTGTAAAAGCAAAAGCTGTAGAAAATTCCGGAAAATATTAATACGTCATTGAAAATATTCCGCTTGAAATATAATAATGTGCGTTAGGAACAATTTCCATGTTTAGACCTAAAGAAACACCGAAATAGTACGGGATCCGTAGTAAATTTTTTTCACTTGATTACTATCAAGATGATTTTCCGTGAGTAGCTTTATTATGACGAGACGCCCAATAATTTTCTATTCCAAAATCTCGATTGTGGTAGCTAACAGAGGTAACAAGGATAAAATATCGTACTACCCGTAAAAAAAGACTTAAGTGAACTTGCGTCAAAAATTTCAAAAAAATCACTTACTGCTTTCTTCCAGTAATAGTACGATATTTTATCCTTGTTACCTCTGTTAGCTACCACAATCAAGATTTTGGAATAGAAAATTATTGGGCGTCTCGTCATAATAAAGCTACTCACGGAAAATCAGCTTGATAGTAATCAAGTGAAAAAAATGTACTACGGATCCATAATGCTACAAATTACAAATACGTATAATCGAATAAGTTCTGAGAGATTAATCAGGGGAATTCCATAAAGAATAAAGCATGTATAAAAAAAAATAATAATAAGTTTGGTATTTTCCATTCCGATACAAAAAGGTCAGTACTTGATTGACGTCATTTAGATTACTGTACCATGATTTTTAACTAAGGAAAAAGTTATAAAATTTAACAAGCTGAGTTTCGATTTAATTTCAATTAGACCTCATCATTCTTCTGCCCTTATCCCATTACTTTGGGTCGGCGCATAGTTTTCTGTCAGACGTCTTAAGTATGATAACTCCTCTTTCTATCATATCCTCATTCTGTCAGTCATCTAACCTTTTTAAGATTTCCTCTAGACTGTTTTTTCTTCTACATTTTTTCAAGGATATTACTTTCTAACAAACAAGTCAATACTTTACCTACTTAATATAAAGCAAAATCACTTTTCGTGTATGACCCTAAATCTTCAATGCTTAACGGATTTTGTTGGCTTTTTTTATAAGATAGTGGTTCAAAGGGGAGGTTTATATGTATAAATTGTTAAGGGCCTACATCAATATTATCGTATATCATCGCCGCCACGTACATATTAACACAGCCAGTAGGCAAAAGAAAATGAAGAATTAGGGATACTTTTCCTATTTACTCAAAATCTACTAAATATATTTTAATTCTGATTTACGTGTTTCTTTATATAATAGTTACTAATGTTTTTAAAGTTATTTCATTAGTTAATACGTGATAATAGACCAACAAATGAAAAAAATAAAAAATTTGAGAGGTTGTTTCGCCAAGATTTTCCTATCGAGAAAACTTTTTTCAATCATATATTGAAAAAACATATACTTAAAAATTAGAGCTCTAGCCATTCAATCTAAAGAAACAATGAAAACTTCGTACATAGAAAAATGCACGAAGCTATTTTGGTATCGTCTTAAGAGTTGATTTTCATATTACATGCGTAGTAAGACTAGAAAGTAGTGGCCAACATCTAATTATTAAAACACATATTTAAAGCCGTATATTTATACATTCAGAATGTAATACAGTTGATCAGTAATGACGTCACAAGTAAAATCGTCATAGGCATAATTATATTTCTTTACATAATGTATACTGAAACAACACACGAAAAAGACAAAGCGAATGACGCATTGTACATCATACATTTTAAATTTCAACAAAAGTATTAAAATATTCCAATTTTTACGGACTGAGTGAAGCAAAAATAATTTAAAATAAGATAAAATTATTTATTGAACTACGGTACACCTGTTTCTTTTTAGGGTTCCGTACCCAAAGGGTAAAAACGGGACCCTATTACTCAGACTTCGCTGTCCGTCCGTCCGTCCGTCTGTCCGTCCGTCCGTCTGTCACCAGGCTGTATCTCAAGAACGGTGATACCTAGACAGTTGAAATTTTCACAGATGATGTATTTCTATTGCCGCTATAACAACAAATACTAAAAATAAAATAAAATAAATATTTAAGGGGGGCTCCCATACAACAAACATGATTTTTTTACCGTTTCTTGCGCGATACTAATAACGTTGCCTTATGTTGCATAGATAATGGTACGGAACCCTTCGTGCGCGAGTCCGACTCGCACTTGACCAATTTTTTTGTCTATTTAGAGTGCTTCTTGATATTTATATAGGTAACTAGCTGACCCGGCAAACGTTGTTTTGCCATACTAAAAAAAAAGAAAAGAGGTTTGAAAAATAGATGTTAGCCGATTCTCAGACCTACTGAATGTGCATACAAAATTTCATAAGAATCGGTCTAGCCGTTTCGGAGGAGTACGGTAACTAACACTGTGACACGTGAATTTTATATATTAGATAGATCGTGTAAAACATAATATTGTTTATTTCCTCGATTAATAGTGATGGTTGTCTGTGAAACAACTGGTACCTAACAATAACGTAAAGGTTAAAAGTTCAATATCAGCCGCTAAAAATAACAAAATATGATTCTAACTTTATACTTAGGTAGATTCTGATATGCAGTTATGTAGGTATATAAATAACTAACTAGCCGAAGACCGCAACTTCGTATGCATGGAATTAAATTTTTTTCCCCGATTTCACTCTTTATTAGTCGTAGTATGATGTTAAATAGCCTAAAGCCTCCCTTGATAATGTACTATCTAACACGAAGAATCTTTCAAACCGGACCAGCGGTTCCTGAGATTAGCTCGTTCAAACAAACAAACTCTTCATATTCTGTAATATTACTATAACATACCTTCCACCCTGTTTCCAAAGCCATCCCTCTTTATCCGGATTGAAGAAAGTATGCATGAGATCATTGCCATCATCCTCGGGAATCTTGAACGGTTCTGTTTTTATCGACTCGTACAATGACTGGAAAATTAAAAATAAAACCAAAAGTAAATATAAACGTTACAGAGCGAGCTATTTATAGTGCGAGAGCTTATTTCGGTAACATTTTTACCAAACATACACTTTTGCTTCGAAACCCCTTGAATAGAAAAATTTACTTGCAAATGTGACTCAGTCTTGGATGCGTAACAGTATAATGTGGTTATGGCAACAATTAGGGTTCCGTGCGATAAATAACCATTAAAAGATCGTCTATCTGTCAAGGTTTTTTATAAGCAATAATTTATTAGATATTAAGATGTCATTTAAACCAATGTCTTAATAAACGTCCATACTAACCATACGCAGAAGAATCTTTACTTACAACTTAAGTAACTACCTACTTAACTATCTCCCAAAAGTCCTCAATTTAGTCTTGAATCTGAATCCCATGGAAAACTTAATACAGTGAACTCCAAAGAGATTAGAAAGAAGTCAATTAGCAAACAAATTAATTTTGTTCATAACAAAATCATATTTTATAACTACATAGGCGCCACCGTGCAAGTTTATTTTTCTTTTACGGCATACCATTGGATTAGAGCATTATTGCCAAGTTTAAATAAACCGAGCAAGTTAACGCCATTTTAAGGATAACTTCACATGTTGACATTATGGTTAATCTGTATACGTCATTGAAATAATTAAGCGGAAAACGGAAACTAAAATTAAATCCACTCTGCTTTAATATTAATCAATTTAATGTGCCACATAATTTAATAATTCACTAAACTAAATACATTAACAATTTATTACTCATACAATAAACTACAAAACTACTCTATTTACTGTAACTACTATCTTTGGTAAATATACGATCCCATAGGATTAATGTTTTGAATAAGCTTTTCATAATATCAATATTTCCTGAGCATGTAGTACATAAAATGTATACCATTTATTTATTTGGTTTAAGTTTGGAAGTAATTTGCTCTGGAGCAATACATATTGTATCTTTAAATATTAGAATTAAAAGTATTCCTGTTAATGAAACAACAAAAGTAATTCACGGAAATCAAAAGAGTTCTACTGGGTTTCATGTACCAGTACTTCTCAGTGGATTACATGTCCTGAACCGTTTGTACAAAAAATAATGTCTCTAAAGAGTAAAATTTTATTTTGTTTAAAATTATGCCTGAATTCTGACTATATTTACCAACATAAAAGGAAATTAATTGTGTAACAGGAAAATTTATCTCTAAATTGAAATGAAAAATCGGTGGCTGGATAACAACAATGGTGAGAAAGCGCCTGTCATGTACAGTTCTTGTTCTCCTAACAAATCTTTTAGATATTTTAATTTCGCGCAGAATTTTACTGTTTTTCAAATGGAGTAATTTATTTATGAAATTGAATTGCTTATAAGCAAGATTGCTTTCATTTAAACTTGATGAACATTACGCATGTAAGCAAAGTAAATAATAGAACAAAAATGTATTTATAATGACACATTCTAACAATGTGATTTGTCGTGACTACAAAAGTAAAGATTTTAGAATAAAAAAAAAATACACACAATAACACAAAATACATACAAATGCTGTGATATTTATATAGTTCCCAATAATACAAACACATACTGATTAAGTAGTGACCATAAATCATAGCACTAAGCTACAAATATAGCTCACAGGCAGGTTAAATATTTATTTCGTAAAGTAAATAGATGTTTGCTGCAATATTATACAAGGGACATTTAGCAAATAACATAAAGAAACTTACTAAGAGTAACTCCTGCGGTAAATCACCACCGTTGTTGATCCCTCGGTTCATTGCAACAAATTGTTCTGGCAACGGTTTGTCTTTCACACTAGGATTGTGTAATGAAGTATTTAACATAATTATTGCAAAACTTAGAACATAACAGGTATCAGCATTTGTAAATATATCAGGATTCAATTGGCAGTATCTCTGTGCGAAACACTCCATCATTCGATCAATCTTCTGAGCTTCGCCAGGCAGTCGAAAACTCCATAAAAATTGTCTGTAAATAAACAATAAGTTTTCTAACTTGGTAATAATAATTGCTGTGGAAGAAAGAAAAGTACATTAACCTCACCACTGTCGTCTGCCAAAAAAAACCAATCGTGTGCCAAGTCAAGTAAACATACATAAATGGATTATACAGAAGATTTAGACTTTGTAATTTCAGTACGTTGCCAAAGTAAATAATACCGTAAATTTTAAAAATAAATGATTAAACAATCGTCGTCGGACGTCATCACAGTATCGCATCTAACATATTTTGATATTGAAATAGCCCTAGGAACTTAGAAATTAAAATATCTAGAGAGGCCTGGTAGTGTAAAATCTAGCAGTTCTTTTTTAGTTATTAGTAGATGTAGATAGATAGATAACTCTTTATTATACACTTTACATACATTCATATAAGAGGAGAATCTTAAGACTAGGTACAAATGGTGGTAGATAAATAAATAAATATAAATAAATATTCATGGACATTTCACACAGCGTCCTCTGATCCCAAGCTAAGCTTATATGCTTATGTTATGGGTACCAGAATACGGATAGAATACATATACTACTTTTCTTTTGTAAATACATACTTATAATACATATAAACACCCAGACGCAGTACAAACATTTGTATGACAAATATAAACATCACACAAAGTATTGTCCTGACCGGGAATCGAACCCGAGACCTCCTGATCGGCAGTCCGTTACATGAACCACTAGACCACGAAGCCCGTCTGATGATAGCCCGTAGATGTATGTATCATTGAGAATTTGAATGGCTAACTCTATTAATTATTTTCATAACCTGCTTAACATACATATTATATGTGTGTACAAACAAAAAGTAAGTTACAAAAGTTAAGCGCTTAGTTTTGATATCGTAACGTTTATGATAATATTGTTTGAAATATCCGCTATTGTTTATTTTTAAAATATTCCGCTGGTTAAATGGTAATTATACATTTTATCTAATTACCCAGCGGAAATACCGACAAATGTTTTGACGCTGTGTAAAATTACTACGAACTTACTGGACAGATAAAAGATTATTAGATACCTATGTTTTTATGTTCTGAGCCCAGAATAAATAAATATTCATTCATGGACATTTCACACAACGTCCTCTTGTGTTATGGGTACCAGAATACGGATATAATACATAAACTACTTTTCTTTTGTAAATACATACTTATAATACATAGTAAACACCCAGACGCAGTACAAACATTTGTATAACAATTAAAAACATCACACAAATGATTGTCCTGACCGGGAATCGAACCCGAGACCTCATGATCGGTAGTCCGTTATATGAACCACTACACCACGAGGCCCGTCGAATAAAATCTATATTCTGTGGTTCTGAGTAAAGATATGAATGATTTGACTTATAAGATTACATATTATGTGTGTAAACATGTATGTTATTGTAAATAATGTTGTATATATTACAAGTAAAGAAAATATTGTGATAAGACTGAATCAGTGTTTACCCGACTATCATGGTTATGTTTTTCGCACTTAACATCGTAAACGTAATAGTCATTCACCGTCTTTTATATGCTTCTGACTATCTGTATCTTTTTATTTATGAGTTAGTAATAGCTATCAACTGCCTAGCCAACTTAACATATACACCACGAGAAATCTATCTAGTTTCTATAGTTCATGTTTTAAACATTCTCTTTTTGTCTACTGACGTTGATGTAGAGAGATCATTGTTTTTTTGGCTAGACTTAAGGACGTGGCCTGCATATTAGGCCCGCAGAATATAATTAAGAAATAAAATACTTTCTGAATCGCTACAAAAATCTATGAAACAAAATAATGACCGAATAGTATCGTTGTATGAATTTGTGTGTGATTTTTGGGTTAAACTTTTGAAAGCCATTTTAATCTTTTTATATATAAATCTCCTGTCACGATGTTTGTCCGCGATGGATTCCTAAACTACTTAACCGATTTTAAATTAAATTGGCACACTATGTGCAATTTGACCCAACTTGAAAAATAGGATAGCTTAAATTTCTATTTATAGTCGCAATATTATTTTATTGCAAATTATTTGTCTACCCTGACATTTGTATGGCAAAACAACGTTTGGCGGGTCAGCTATTTTTTTATAAGTTACGTCGTTGTATGCTATCAATATCATTTTTATGTTATCTATGTATATTAGAAAATAATAACTTACCTAAGTGCTTGAACTAGTATTAGATCCGTGAAGTCATGTAATTCCACAAACGCTTTTAACACGGCCTCATTAAATTCTGAGCGCTCGCCAAGGTAGTCACCTATTGCTGTTTTACTTAAACCTTCACCTTTGTGAAGAAATTGTGCTACATCTTCTGGTGTTCGCTGCAGTAGGCCGTTTTCATACAAGTATTCAATACCTGAAACAAAATAAAATACCGATAAATAATTTTTTCCCATAAAGGGTCATGTAAGAACCATTTTATTTTCCCGCAGTTACTGCAGGAGTACGCGAAGGGATAATCGAAGCAAAAATTCTTAGTGTGTTGAATAGTCGCTTTATCGAGGAAGGCTATAGGCTATATAAAATCACGCTGCGACTAATAGGAGTGAAACATCAGTGGAATGTTGCATAAAAGGAAATTACACACAGGTTTAGATTAGAGTTGGTAATCAACTGAACTTGTGTTATGGTCTTATGGTAAACAGACGATTTTTTGCTAGAGAAATATAACTGAAAACTAAACCCAATACCAATATTCTCGTGCCGAACTGTGGAACGTGTATAGGTTAAGAAGAAAACAAAACAATAGATACGCAATAAGTACATAGCTTGACATACTTTTTCCAATAAACTTATTTCTTTTTGTAAAACAGGATGTTCTTAAGAGAAAACAATACTAATGTAAAATTCAAATTCCGAACAGGTGTACGGCGTTGTTTTACTAAATACGAAAAGTGAAAAACACGTCCGGAGTTGCGAAAGCAGTCTCCCATTGTACATGCTATACATTAGTTTGACATTTGTATAATCTTTGTTTCATGCTATTAATTGCATATAAATTTCTCTACTTTTGTCAACGATATTAATAGGTGATTTTCGATCTGTTTATGTATGTGGTAAGAATACAAGATATAAGATTTTCGATCAATTTGTTTGCTACAAAATAAATACTAAAATCGAAAATTTATCTAGAGAAAATAAAAAGTTATAAACTAAATAGGACTTAATATTACCATCAATCCATAAATTCACTTTTATTTTTCCTATAAGTGTAAGTGTTTCTTTTTTAATTTTAACCAACGTAATTAATATATTACACTAGACCGTGACATTCTTTAGTTATTAACATTATATAAATACTTAATTGAATGTGTTGCCATGAAAAAAATTTAAGAATACTTCGGTCTAAAACAAAATCATTGAAGACAATAGTATTTGAATGTCTTAAATATTTTCAAGAATCAATTATCAAAACGTATATTTATAAGCTCGACAAAGGCAGGTGTGTTATTAAACATAATTTGGAAAAGATTACATGTGTATCTGATTCTGTCTACAGACATTATAGCCCTCAAACATAAAATTTAGATTAAATTTTTTTTATATGCCTACTACAATTTGTGCTTAATTGCAATATGTTTTGCGCAAATATTTTTAATACTCAAATACTTATTTATTGGTAAACATATTTTACACGTCATACATTTAAGATTGATTACATTTCAATGTAATTTACAATTATAATGATTGAGTAATAATATATTTTGTGTTTTAAAATTATAATAATAAGATTAATAGTCAAATTGAAAAATAAAAATAAAAGAAAAATGTATAATTAAAGAAAAAAAAATTCAAATAAATATAATCAGACAAAAATAGTCAAATAAAAATAATGTACTACGGGTACATTAATATAAGTGATACCATTGTAATGTTGAAAAATCTATTAATATAGAGATGTAAAAAACACAGCAGTATGGTTGCAAACTGAACTGAAAGCGAAACTACATTTTCATAAACGTACAAGATTTCCTTCCCTAATTTATATTCGCAAGAAAACATCCTTCATTTGCGGAATAAAAATGTAAACCGTTAGCAGAATAAGTATAACAATATAGAAACAAAGTTGAAAGGTCTGAAAGCTCAGGTGAGTGGTCCTTGGCTATGCTGAAAGTACCGTCAAAGCGAACGTTAGTCGTGCCTCCATTTACGAGCTGCAAACGTACGAACAGTGGAATGCAACTTCGATTCAAACAATGCTAAGTATACGAACTCGAGCGGCTATCAACCATCTCATATATAGCTAGGAATTCAAATAGTGTACTCCGAATTCCTAGACAAATATGACGGTTGATAGCTATTCCATTACAAATGAATAGAAATAAATTACAACGCATCCTGGTTTTGTGTGGACAAACATGACATGGTAGACTAAAAATTCTCTCAATGTGGAGAAGTCTAAATACTAAGTATACTTATACTGCTTGGTATTTGGAGTTCTTGTTTCGGACTACTTGTTTGTAAGTTAAAAGCAAAGAAAGAGAAGATAATTCACTATTCTTAGAAACTTGTACGATTAAGTAATACATGAAAGAACGAACCCCATAAAATCGCAAAGAATTATTATACACAAAACTATATTTAATAATGTAATAACAATGTCACGCTAAAAATACGTGCTAACTTCTAATCGACTCCATATTTTGATTACGTCATCCGCCCCCACAAAGAGTTGTAACTTGAACGACGGTAATCTGCGTGGGTCGTCAATTTCAGACTCCGCTTTTAATGCTTCTAAGAGTTCTGCGAGAAAACATTCTAATTCTAAAGTTTAATATAGAATTTAATAATGTGGCATCTACTAAAAAAATATTTTAACTATGTATTTACAACATTTGGGGTAAATTCTACACTATAATCTGTTGCTAATAGTTGCTGTTGCCCACGACTTCGTACGTGTAGAATTTAGAAAAATTTCCCTGTTTTTGCAACATTTTTCACTGACGCTTCGCTCCTATTGGCCGCAGCGCCATGTTAGGCTATAGGCCTATAGGCTTCCTCAATAAATTTACTATCTAACAATGAAATAATTTTTAAATTGGACCAGAAGTTCCTGAGATTAGCGCGTTCAAACAAACAAAGAAACTCTTCAGCTTAATAATCTACTATATAAAAATAAGTCGGGTTTTCCTTCCTGACGCTATAACTCCAGACCGCACGGACCGATTTCCACGGTTTTGCATTCGTTGGAAACGTCTCGGGCTCCGTGAGGTTTAGTTATTTTTTTTTTTACTTTTTTTTTGGTATGGCAAAACAACGTTTGCCGGGCCAGCTAGTATTAGTATAGATATAACTACAAGAAAGCAAAATTTACTGTATCCGAAAGAGCACTTAAATTTGATTTATAATTCCTAAGTAAGTAAATATCGTAACTTCCATCTAGTGGGATCCAAAATAACAGTTGCGAGTATGACAGATCGTTGGTGCTAAGTGAGCGAAAGATGCAAAGTAATCTGGCGACATTTGCAACAATAACGAGCTTGTTAGCGGAGAGCGATGTCGTCTACTCAAATAAATTATCAGTATTTTCATTTTTATTACAGAATACTGAACTCCCAAGTTTCATTCGCGTATATTTATGAGGGGCTTTCATTCGCACATCACTTAAAATTTTTCTTTTCACAAAACCTTTTGCTCAACCTTCAAGGAATTATATCAAACAAAATATTTAGTGAATTGGCAAAGCCTTTATCAAGTTTTCAATTTAACACCATTTTTATGTCAGTTATTTACTTATAATACGGTTTATCATGCGGTCTAAGTAATAGAGGAACCAATTGACCCTATTACTTGGCAAAAACTTGTAAACTTACGGAAACTGAACAGCTATAAAAGTGTCTTTCATAATTTAAAAATAATCTTAAGAGCCACATAGCCGTTATAGCGCCATATGTGGGCGATGTAAACAAATGGAATGTTAGACTAATATCATAACAACTACGAGAGATAAATTGCGAAAACGCGCGAAGTTTACATAGTTTGTCAAACATATTTCAGCTCAATGTTGTTTGTTGATGTCGTACCATCCATCACTTGAGGCTTTTATGTTTATTAAAAATGCCACTAACATCGACATGGACGAGCAAATTGACACAGGTTAGCATGCAAGCAGATTAATAAATGATAAACGTAACGGGAGAGATGATTGATTATGATGGAAAGACATCGATCAAGTAGAACCACAGAAAACGTTACTAGATGCACGTACGACAAGGCACAGGCCTCTTCTACTTTGGGAGGGATTATGGTCTACTATGCCCCGCTGACTAGATGTGTTGGCATAGGGATAATTTCGGAGTTTTCTGTCTGTCATAGATGATGTTGTGTTGTGTGTTATATTCCTTAGCCGGCTTTTACAGCACCTGGGAAGAAAATAGGGTGGCGATACTTTTATTCTTTATTCGTCATCACACGGAGTTAGAAATTCTACTACTCTAATATTAAGTCCCCTTTTAGAAGAAAACTAATGTGTCTAACTACGTAAGTTTGCATTTTACTGCTAGTAATCCATGTGTAGAACACTCCATAAAACTGAAGGCGAAACGCTGGCAAAGATTTGCAGTCCAGCTACAATAATCCTAAAGTATAGATTGTATTGGTTTTATGGATTTGTCGACCTGTTTCATTAGTATATGGCTGACAATAGTTTCTAACAAGACACACAGCTACTAAATAACAGGATAGAATACAAGGCCGTTGAATAATTTCCCCCGGGAAAAAGAAACCTTAGTTTTATTTACCTAATTTGAATAATGCATGCATGCACACGATGCAGACAACGTATTAAGGTTACAATAATTACGCAATATAAAGGCGACAAATAACTTTAACTTAATATTCCAGCCGCTAACTTATTGCTTAATGATGACATCGATCTTTAAATGTATGCATGACAATAATGAAATATCCCTTAGGGCACAAAAGATAAACACTAAAGTTTCTATTAAAAAACTACACATTTTATGGTATATGATATGGCTTCATATTACTGATATTTCAAAATATATTCTGAAATATTTGCATAGCTGGCGACCTATATTACTTAGAAAAATGTTTTATCATTAAAAGGCTCCATTATCGGATTGTGTTATCTAATCACTTAAAGCTGTACTCACACAGATTGAATCATCGTACAATTTTTCAACGCTCAGTTTCACAAAACATTGTTCAGCTACGTAACACTACTAATATTACAAAAATAAATTAAGAACATTTTGTTACGGCTTGGTAGCTCCAATATTGGGAAAGGTCTAGATTACTTAATATATCCTACAAGACGCGAGGCTTTATAGACATTCAAACAGGTCTAAGGATTTATGCTTTAAAAACCTAAGATTCCTTAAGATCCTTATTAAGAATATTTAATCCAAAATATAAAGTTTACTAAATAAAATTATTTCACAATAGTAAATGTAATTACAATATATATTTGGATATTTTTTTTAAAGTTGAACCGACTTCATTTGCCTTTGATATTTTGAGGGTTTTCCTCGATTTCTTAGGATATAACCATCAGATCTGGTGCTAATGGGACCACACGGGAACCACTAGCTTTCAAATAAAACAAGAATCAACAAATCGCTTCGCCGGGTAAATATATGAGGTAAGAAACATAAAAAAAAACATACAGACGACTTTAGAACCTACTCCTTTTTTGAAGTCTGTTAAAAGTACATAAAGGCTTTCACATTATTTTACAAGTGTAAATATAAACTCTATATTAACGTCTGGTGGCACAATTTAGGACAGATTCCAAATCCCCTATATATTGGAAATAATTTAATCCCGACGTAAATTCAGTCACAAATTACGTGATTATTTTGAGCCTTGCTTTATTGCTTGCTTAATGATGTTTAGCATTAAGTAAAAATAGTTTTAATGATCGCTGTAAATCACTATATTTGCTATATCTCTCACATATGTTTAGTTAAAGTTTCTTTAGAAGGCATCCAATGTCATAATTGGACTTTCTATCCTAATTAGAACTGGAACTAAAAGAAATTATACAAAAAATACTAACATAACAACATACAAATGTAATGTTATGGGAAGAAATGAGACGATGACATTCCTCATAGTAAGTACAGTCCGGCTAATTTTTATCTGAGCTAAAGAAAAAGAAACAAACAGATAGCTCCTTGGTAAGAGAAGAAGCGCATGGTATAGACACTCCTGCTGTGAGGTTGCTTTTATCCCAAAAATATGACGTTTATTGGGTGAGACAAATATTATGATTGCTTTAATATTTTCTGAAAATGTAGTAACAGAAATATGCAAGTTGTTCTATAAATAAGACACATCATTAGAAAACATTACGTGAGCCATGTATCTCGGACTACATTCGACAAGTCCACACTTCAAAGCTGAAGTGCCCGAGCGTCAGCCGAGCTTGGAGCATGTATTCATGAAACCTAGTGCCTTGTATAGCATCTCTACTATTTACCGTTTGAAGTAGTAATTAACGTCGAGAAATACCATTCAAAAGAAAGACTACAAATCTATGAGATTATTTGAACAAAGAGAGTTACGTAACGAAAATAATGTAAACCTCGAATACGTCAAGTGATTTACGAGCTTATGTAGAGATACTTAATCTAAGCAATTTATATCGTTACTTGCAGAAAGTTATATTTTAACGCTATTGAATGTATTGCTAAAGGAAGTTTAGAATTACGTCAAGATTATAAGAGTGTGTAAAACGAATGTAATAAAAAAGTAAGTTTAATTTTCTATTACATAATTTTTACTTATTATGTAACAAAGTTATAATTTTTGTATTTATGTCCCTATGTAAGCTTATATCTTCAAAACTACGAAACATATTTTGATGCGGTCTTTTTTAAATGATAAAGCAGTTAAAAGAGAAGGCTTTTTTGTATAATTTGTAACGGTGTTTGGTTTCTAAATTCCACACGTACGAAGTTGCGGGCAACAGCTAGTAAGACTATAAAATAAAACCTGATATTTTTTTTTTTCATTTTCTTCTCTGTAGTGTAAAGCAGGGCAAACAATTTTTCATGGCTTATTTAAAAACTACTAATAATAATTAAGAAAATACATTATATGTGCTAATAACAAGCAGATAAAACAACTTAATATCCATTATAGTTTAATGTTTCCTTTATTTACATACTAATATCTAAAATAAATAAAGGGGAAAGTGGCCCGGTGCCTCCATAGACATCTGCCTTGCCCTTAGTTAAAACACGCGACATATTATCTAATTTATAACGATATACAATAAAACATCGATTCCGTTGGACAGGTGTGAGTACAGGAATAGAACAATTTGCAGAGCATGTAGTTTGACTGGCCGTGGGAATGATCCACCTGCTTACATTTGCCTTGCAATACCAACGACAGTTCTGAGTAAATCAACTTCTGATTAAACGAAATTATGAAAAGCCAATGACAATTTGAAGTGTTGCTAAGTGCTAAGTTTTACCACGTCATCAAGCCGGTATTGGTTTATCCTTGTAGCGATAAACAAACCCATATTAGCATTTACACCATATCACGAGGAAAACGCAAATACACCTACGATTTTTACACTAACACTTACTACCTACTACAAACAACAAAAGCTTTATTATATGCTTTAACATTCAGGGAATTTATTATTTATTATTCGTTGCTCCCACAAAGTAAGACCCGTTTTGGTTAGGTAAAACGTGCTAGAAAAACTGCCTTATTTTACGAGACTTTTAGAACGAACGAACTCAATATAAAATCTTGATAGCAAGCCAAGAAACCATCTAGGTACTTCGAAAATGCCGAAGCCAACAGAATGGAAGCGTCTAGTATTTGGTAACAAACGAGCCTAAAAAATTATTATATATAAGTAAAATACACCCAGATAGATGAGTTATAAGTTATGCTACAATATGCCATCTACGGTGGTTACAAGTGAGGCCAATTTTAAACGCATCGATTCGCACTTAGCACGATTTAGAATTATAAATCAACTTGCTACGCTAACACCTTCAGTTATAATGTTCTATTAATTAAATTAAATAAAGATGTAAAATTCTTTAGACAGTTACTTTATACCGTACACATAATCGAGGTAAATGAGAAAACTGGAATCAACAACGGGTCCGTTATGCTACGAAGATGCTGCTATATTATAAGTAAAGATATTCCCTCACTTTCTCTGTCCAAACAGATACACAATTTAGTCCGGCGTCAAGCAAAATATCTTCGCTGCCTAGCGATGCAACTACATATTTGTTTAGAAGACAAAATAAAATTATATCAATAAGATCAAAGTAAAAATCAAAGCAAAATTTTTATAATTTTAAGCTTGTGGAAATATCATTCAACAAATTGTATGACATTTTCCTAATACGGAGAACTCTACAAGGAGTAGAGATTGAGCTGCCCCTATACTTAATAACATAATAGTTAAGTTACTAAATTTTAATAAATCATACTAAATCCTGTATATAGCCAATAGCCAGTAACGCTAACCAGTTCAATTAAGTGCAATATTAGTATTTTGTAGGACGTAATAAAATTGTAATACCAATACCGGTTACATTTCTTCATTTTAACAAAAGGCGCGTTCTTTATCGTATTTAATATGTTGCTCACCTTTTTTTGGATCCATATTAAATTTCTTTCTTCCTATACTCATCTGCTTGGCTTTACTGTTTTGCTTACACTCCTCCTGCCCATCCAGAGCCTCCAGCTCCGCGACCACTTCACCGAGCTCATCTTTGAGTTGCTGTAACAATGAAAATAATGTCATGAGCAAAACACACTATAATAAACACAGCATTTGGCTTACGCTACCACTTGATATCACTATATCAGTGGCTTCTCCTAGTTAGTCACAAAACTTTTCAATTCTGGTGTCGAAATAACGCTCGCGCTACTTAAAAAATGCCAATCCGTAATTATAATTATATAACAGTGTTAAGGTTGACAAGTCGACAAAATGTTTATATTTCAAAATTTATATATTTACGTCAAATCGGATATCAAATAAACAATTTAGCGTCAATGTCGAGATAGGAGACTTGAAGCTTGGCGACCACAACTTGTGGTCCACAAGGCGAACCACAAGTCGCGTCACACTTCATTCTACAACTATCTGTTATCAATATTAAATTCTTTAGAAAACAAGCATTTATGACTCAAGTTGAATATTTGTAATATATTACATATTATTATGCAAATGTAACATGCCCATTTTACTGCTCTTATCGTAATGAACAATTAGAGTCACAACAAATTAGTAAATTTATTCAAGCTACAAAATAAAAGATGACAAATTCATTCAGAAAGTAACCAGAGCTCCGAAAATATAAGCAAATAAAAAATGCAAGGAATAATAACAGCTTGCTATCTCAACGAAGGCAAACAAACGTTAGTTTGAAAATCACAATGAAGAAGTACGAACAATAGCTTAAAGTAGATAGCTAGTTTTGTTAGTTTTTTGTATCCTCATATACTCCGTACAACTCTGTACCTTTCTATAGATTGTTTTCGTGAGCTGAAGTTGTAAAAAGTGCATATTTTATTTTCAAAAATCTTGTATTTATACAAACTGGATGCTAATTTACAACGGAAAGTTACAATAACATTTAACTACTTGAACTTATGCATGAACAAAGATTTCATTAAAAGTAAGAGTCAAGGTCTAATCTGAAGACTTTCAGATTTCTAGTGCAGCAACACTCGCCTTACCACAATATGGGACTGACATATTCAAATTACACAATGATTCAACTTTGGATAAGAAATATAATACTTTATGATAGCATTATCATCATTGCCCTGCCCTATCCCATTAGTTGAGGACAATATAACGTGTCTCTAAGCTTCTGCCTGACGTCAGATTTTTGTTTAATCGTATCTTTTTTCATATGCCATTTCATGATTGCAGTTTCGATTTACAATTTCGATTTTGTTACTTCTAAACCTGTATATGTATGAGCTTGTTATTAAAATATGAATGCAAATGGAAACAAATACAAAATGTTGGTATGAACAGTGTTACGTACGCCATAACTGTAGCTTAAAGCGGTTCACAATGGCTCCGTTTATCGCCACGGTCTGGCTACGCTAACATTATTTGCGGTCGGCTACCTATTCCCCTAGGAGACATGATACCGGCCTTCCTTGTCTAGACGATAAAACAAATACATTGCAAGCAAAATTCCAATAGGTTTTATAACATGAGATGTTCGGTTTGGGAGTGTGAATAAATAAATATTCACAGACATTTCACACAACGTCCTCTGGTCCCAAGCTAAGCTTATTATGCTTGTGTTATGGGTACCAGAATACGGATAGAATACATAAACTACTTTTCTTTTGTAAATACATACTTATAATACATAGAAACACCCAGACGCAGGACAAACATTTGTATGACATTTATAAACATCACAAAAATGATTGTCCGAGGCGGGAATCGAACCCGCGACCTCGTGATCGGCAGTATAAACCACTACACCACGAAGCCCGTCATAATATGTGGCAAATATAATATTATAAAGATGTGATGAAACAGTTTATTTTTAATATAGTTGTAATAGTCATTATATGTGTGTACAGTTCCCTTAGCTGGCTTTTACAACATCCTGGGGAAAATATGGGGTGGTGACACTTGTTTTTCACAGTTGAAGATAAACTATGCCAACACGCCTGGTCAGCGCGGCATAGAAGACCATAAGCAATTCCAAAGTGGCAGTGACCAACAGTGGGAGGTTAATAGGCTAGAGATAGAGAGAGAAACATAATACGAACATTCAATATACAACAGGTTATGAGAATTAAATCGTTAAATTATTTTAACTACTCCATAAAAGTAAAAATCAACCCTATAATAATATACAACTGCAGTCTAAAATCTAAAATCTAGTACTAAAATCTGCTCTACTAACATTGTGATTTTACATCAAACACAAAAAAGGAAACTTATTATAAGTATAAAAATGCTTCTATTTAAAGTAACAATACTTTAGAAATTTCTGTGAGCAATTCAAATAAAGAATATGAGAAAATTCTAATCTCATTTATGGTTCGTTCGCAGTATAGGCTCGCTTACTTCTCGCTTATTACAATACGTCTAGACGAGTTTTTGTAGAGTAGATGAAGCAGGTGACTAAATTATATGCCTATCTATAAGACAAGATTAATAGAAGGAACATGGTTTAGAAAATGTATGATTCGTTATTTTTAGGAAGCTGTTTCTTACACTTTTAAAGAGGATACCGTTTAATAATAATACCACGCTGCATCAAGCAAGTGGATTCAGTATGTTTTGAGAGTTCTGCCTAATGCAGTAGATCTTTAATAAACGTATGCAACAATGCGTTCATAAAGGATTTTGTTTCCTATTTTTCTTCTTAAGAAACTGATATTATCGGTACAGTAATCAGTTAACAGCCTCGCACATTTCACTTAGTTCCATAACTACGAGAAACCATCGCGCATCGAGTAATTTTCAAATAGAATTGAGCATTGAAAGGCCAAAAAGATAAAGCGGCTATTATGTTCGCAAAATGTAGCTTTATAAGTCATTTGCGTGTATAGTTGTAACTCACACAATTGATACACCGCATAATCTCTTTTGGAACCTTTCACCATAACGTTATAAAAAAGTTAATGTTGCATAACACCAGAAAGTTACACTTCCGGTATTACATCAAGGTCGATAATAATAACATCTTGTTGTAAATGGTTGTATAAATTGCTTAATTAACTTTGTAATTGTAACATCTACATAAGCCTTCATTCACGCTTTAACGAATAAATCGATTTCATAAAAATAAATCGAGCACGCTTGAGAGTTAAAAATAAATGTAACACTTAACAATACTTTATGAAACGAGCGAAAGGTATTACAGACAAGTAATCTTTATCTTTACTTCTTATAAAACAAAGTCGTAATTTTTGTATGTATGTCCCTATGTGAGCTTATATCTTCAAAAATACGCAACGGATCTTGATGTGGTTTTTTTTAAATAGATAGAATGGTTCAAGAGGATGGCTTTTTTGCATAATTTGTTGGAGTTAGCTGTATATTGCATGAGAAATGATTAAATTTGCCGAGAAACTCGGACGCGTGCGAGCTATAAATGAAAACGCTGCCTTTCTATGTGAGGTACAACAAACTAATGTATGGAGGAATTGTTTGTTACCTATAGCTCTTCAAAAAAATCCGCGAGGGCATATGTCTATCTTTTAAGGGAAACCCGCTGTACCCATAATAATGTCGCAAAAATTATCAAATTCAATAGGGTGTTTTCAAAAGCTATTTATGTGCTGTAGCTGTTTATAGTAATCTTTTTTATTAAATTAAATACCTTAGTTAGCTTACACGTTTAATATAGATTATAACTGCTTTTTACAGTATGCAATTTAAAGGAATATCTTAGGAGATATTATTATGACGAAAAAAGAATTACGCGCGACAAAATAAAATACTTAAACTGTTGGCCGAGCAATGCGAACGTTTCCTCGGTCTTCTATCCATACTCTTAATATTTGGATGCTTGGTTAATGTTGGATTGTATGAATGTAGGAATGTTTGTTGTTCTTTCACGTAAAGACTACTGGATGGATTTTCATGAAACTTTCCTAAATTCCACGCGTACGAAGTCGCGGGCAACAGCTAGTAAAATATATTTTATTGTAACAAATAGATATTCTAAATCCGAAATAGATATCACTTTATTACATTTAATTAGGATTTTTTTAAAGTCAACAAAAAATGTTTAGCTAAAGAAATGATTGGATAACCAGAATGGACGTCAGTAACAAGTATTGGATCAAAGGCCTCGGTTATCTCGTCTAGACAGATGGGACGGACTACTCTCGATTTCATCTCTTCTCTGTGTAAGTAACAATGCCTATATTTTCTTCGTTACAGATTCTTGTTAGACGATAACAGTAGTCTAATGTTTAACGGTTTATTTGTTTGTATATAACTATACTTCTTTATCTCATATCTAGCGGCTTTATGAAGACTGATTTCTGAAACAGGATCATAGAATCCTGTCGATAGCGGTCATATCAGGAAAAAGTAAATACAAATATTATAGAAAAAAAAATGGGCAGTAATCAATTGTGATTTCTAAAGATGCTAAATATACTATCAATCAAAGCATGAATTATGAGTTTACATCTAATTACAAAATATTACATCAATTTAATGTATGTATTTGTAATAAGAAACAAAAACATGCCTGTTTTGTAGCAGAATAAATGTTGTGCTAGTACAGCACAAATATTTAAACTCTGTTTAGGTACGACTAAACAAATTGTGAATCATTTCACGTTTCACTGACTCATTGAATTTACAATGAAAAATACGTACATATTGTATAGGGTTCTGTTGATCTACATACTTCATTCGTTATGCCTTTATTTGAAGTCAATGAATTCATAATGTGTATAGGTTTTACGGGCTCCCGGCAAGGTGACCCGTACTAAAGTTAAATAAAAATTCAACAATTTAAGAACGGCACAGACCGGGTAACTATCCTAATATAATAACTGTTTTGTAGTCGGGCGTTAATATAATTTACATACCATCATCATTATTCTCCTGCCCTTATCCCTGCCCTATAACAATATGTCAGACCGTCCCACAGGATTGGAGGAACGCGTGCATCTGTAAACTGTATAAGGGCAAAGGCGACATAGCCGACTGCGATTCTTATAGAGGCATTTCTCTTCTCTCATCAGCTGGGAAGATATTTGCTCACATTATAAACACCCGTCTATCCCGATACACAGAAACAATACTTCCCGAAACACAATGTGGTTTCCGCCCGGGTAGGGGTACCGTAGACGCTATATTTGTCGTAAGACAAATTCAAGAAAAAAGTCTAGAACAGTACCGTCCTCTCTACATGTGTTTTGTCGACTTGGAAAAAGCCTTTGACAGGATACCGCGTGAGGCTCTGTGGATTGTGTTACGAAAGGCTGGTTGTCCCGTAAACTTAATAAACTTGATACGCCAATTCCACGATGATATGATGGCGTGTGTTCGACACGAAAATGAATTTTCAGACCAATTTCCAGTATCAAGTGGTGTGAAACAGGGCTGTGTCTTGGCTCCTACTTTATTCTCTGTTTACTTTGCTTATGTGATGCAGGATGCGATTAGAAATTGCAATGACCTAATTGATATTAATATTAGAACTGATAGGAGTATTTTCGATCTCTCTCGTTTCAGAGCTAAACGACAGGTTATTAGACTCTCGGTAATGGACATTCTTTACGCCGACGATGTTTGTCTAATGGCTAGCTCTCTGGAATCTCTTCAGGCCTATCTAGATGCTTTACATCTGTCATGCCGCAGATTTGGTCTAGTTATAAGTACCAGTAAGACCCAAGTTCTAAAGCAGGCCCCTAGAGGCTCATGTGGGCATGGGGACCGCTCTAATATCAAACTGGATGATACCGCACTAGCTGAAGTCCCAAATTTCAAGTACCTAGGAAGCCGATTAAAAAATGATAACACCCTGGCATCAGAAGTACCAGCACGGATAGCATGTGCTGCAGTAGCTTTTGGCAAACTTAAGGCGCGTATTTGGAACTCTCATGACATAAAACTGCAAACAAAACTTTCAGTTTACAAAGCAATCGTCTTGCCTACCTTGCTCTACGCCGCAGAGACCTGGTGCTGTTATAAAGCGGACGTTAGACAGCTCGACGCCTTTCATCTCAGGTGTCTCAGGTCGATAATGCGCATAAAATGGCAGGATCACGTTCCAAATACTGAAGTTCTGCGTCGAACTGGCTTGCTCGGAGTCGAGGCACTCATAATGAAGTGTCAACTTAGATGGAGCGGACACCTTGTACGCATGGACAATGGTAGATTGCCGAAGGCGATATTTTACTCCGAACTCTCTTGCGGAAAGCGCAAACGGGGAGGTCAGTACTTACGCTACAAGGACGTCCTGAAGCGCAATCTCGCGGCCTGTGACATCTCTGTTAATGGTTGGGAGGAGCTTGCCCGTCTTAGACCGGAATGGCGTCACGCCGTTAAAACTGGTGTGAATACATACGAAGAAAAACGTTTAAAAGACCTTGACACTAAACGCCAACTACAGAAGTCTCGACCTAAGCCCTCCTATACCTACACGTGTAACTCGTCTGGCCAGTTATTCTGTGTTCCTTGCAGCCGTGTATTTAGATCTAAGTTCGGCTTTGCTAGCCATATCAGAGCCTATCATAATGACCAACTCGACATTTAGGAGTCGCCATCGCCGGATGCGGTGTGGAGGACATGATAACAATATAATATATCTTCTGCCCTGCCGTTATTGGGGGTCTGGTTTTGGCTGATTATTACATAACAACAGAATACAGATTTCCTTTAAATTTTCCTTTAAATTTTGCTTTTACACCTGTTAAAATATCTCAAGCACATAAAATCAATCTTACATACTATGTATTTATAAGATAAGGTGCTAAAAATTTTATCTCGGAAATCGAACCAGAGACCTAAACAACAGCCAAAAAAGATTAAATTCATACCACAAGTCAAACAGACCAGTCTGAGGCTTATAATAGTGTACCTGTTTCGTAACCGTAATCTATTTCTATTCGAATTTCAAATCTTCCCGCCTTTTATCATATGTTGGGCTTTAATTTGCAACGATCTGGAATTTTCTATGATATTGTTGGGAGTTAACCAATGGCAGGGCGTATATGTCACGCCATACGTTCCGTCCAATGACAAGCCGCATCCATTTCGCGGCAACACTGCGTCATCGGTCAAGACGTTGACATTCGAATGGATTTCAAAAAAAAAAGGGTTAATACGTTTTAGTATGAAGAAAATTCGTAAAACTTTGAAAGTACAACAAAGCCATCGCGAGTGCAAATCTGTATAAACATTATTCGGGGTGTGTGTGTGTATAAACGTTTTAATCGTGAGGAAAGTGGAATTAATATATAAAATCATTAATAAACTATTACAAGCAAGTACTTTATGTGCCGGCCGGCGAGACTTCAGCGGTGTACCCAGCGCTGGACAGGCTTGGACATAGGATCGTACATATCCAGAGGTAAGCTTCCACATTGTCTCTGAATATTTTAGACGTTGCAGCCCAACTTTACAAAAAACGTAGCTGTTACCCAAATAGTGTGAGGACCATCCGCACACATTTTTATGGTGCCGAAACCCGGGAAATAAGCACCCATTCCCTTTAGATCGGCTTATTTTCCATTAGATATCTATGCAATTATATGCATATCTCGTAAAATATCGTATATTTAGCGCCCATTTGAAATAAATTTTATTAACAATTTCGTTCTGCCGCCATTACCGGCTGACATTCCGTTGATCTTTTGCATTCAATTCCGCTTGAATAACATAACAAGTTAGTTACGAAGGCATATGAACATTAAAATTTGTGTTTTTTGTGTTTAATTGCGTTCAAAATTCCTGTGAAAATTTGTTATTTTGTAAAAAGGAAAACCGGGATACGTCATTATTAATGCGAATCGGTTCGGTATAACCCGACAGAATTTAGTGGTCGTTAATTTACTTCAATTCGATACGTATGCACGCACCAACATTATTTAGCCGTCTTATACGTCATTCGATGCACTCGCGCTTCGCGCTCCTACTGGTTGACTGTTTAACGTAAACAATTGATAATCGTTTTTAGTTTAACTTTATTCTCTCAATTCAATTGTTTAATTTCGTGACGCATTCGTATTATTCGATAAATAATTTTTTATTATTTATATTTATTTTTTAATATGTCTTACGTAACTATGAGACGCCGTTCCAAGCCTAAGTCATTAGAAAAGGAAAACCAAGAAGATAAAAATGTTTTCACAGTTCTTGATTTACCTGTATTGCGCCGTAAACGTATAATTGCGTTAAACCGCTTAAAAAAAGCATTCGAAGTAGCTGAGTTGGCAAAGAAAGATGACTCGTATTTGGATTCGTTTCTCGTTCATTATTCGTCTTTTCAAAAATATTGCAACAACTTTGAGGAAGCGCATTTTGACATTCTGAGCGTGATTGATAGCGATCAAGAGGAAGAGGAAGATTTAATTCGCGAACAATTCGATGATATATACTATGGTATCATGATAATTCATAGACAGTTAGTACCAACTGAAGTAAAATCTTCCCATTCATTCGAAAGCGCCTTAGGTCGTTCTTGCGTTTCCAACATCAAGCTACCTAAAATCACTATCCCCACCTTTTCAGGATCAATTAAGGCTTGGCCCGAGTTCTATGACATATTTAATTCATTGATACATACGAATGAAGCGTTATCGGATACTGAGCGTATGCACTATCTTTTATCGAGTCTTTCTGGCGACGCTCTTGGCCTCATACGTTCCTACCCCGTTCAGGGTAGTTTCTACCAAGAAGCATTTCAAACTCTTATCTCTCGATATCAAAATAAACGCGAACTCGCATTCGAGTGTTGGAAAGAAATATCAAACCTTAATTTCAAATTAAATTCTCCAATCGAATTTCGTCGCTCGCTAGATCTCATTAACGAGAATTTAAATATTTTAAAAGGGGTTAATTTACCTACTGACAAATGGGATTTTATTCTATGTTATTTAGTTTTATCTAAATTGGACTCTAACACGCGTTGTTTATTCGAACAAAAGTATACTTGTTCTGAGTTGCCTAAATACGGAGAATTAATGAAATTCTTAAATTCTAAATGCGAGGCGCTCATACGAGATACTCATTTCTCTTCACAAAGTCAAAGTAACTCTAATCGGTTTCAATTTCAAAGTAAATCTAATTTAAATAACAACAATAAAACAAATAACAAACAAAAGCAAACTTCTGTGTTTCTTTCCAATACAACTGATAATCCGAAGCCTCAGTCCGATCATACGAAGCTGCAGTCCAATAATACGAAGCCCCATTCGATCTCCGTTCCAGTGACACCTTCGCCATCCGTATTGAAGTGTTCATTTTGTTCAGAAAATCATTCTCTTATGCAGTGCAAAGACTTTGCACAGTTATCCGTTTCTGAACGGACTGATTACGCTAAAACTCATCGTTGGTGTTTCAACTGTCTCAAATCGTCACATAGTGTGAAGGAGTGTAAATCTATTTTTAAATGTCAGAAGTGTCGTCAGCGTCACCATACACTACTTCACCAAAACGAAAATTTGACTACCTCTTCTTCTCAATCCGCTTCGAGTAGTCAAACGACCGATCAAGTCCGTGTACTTACAAATATAGGTGAAAGTTCACTTGTATTACTTTCAACCGCTATCGTTCAACTTCGTAATTCGTTAGGTAACTTCCAATCGTTTCGCGCCCTCATTGATTCGGGAAGCCAGGCACACTTCATCACCGAACGCGCTGCCCTACGCTTGGGTGTAGATTGTACTCCCACTTCTCGGCGTGTTCGTGGCTTAGGCCAGTCGTCTTCTGCTGTTTCAGGAACAGTCAGACTCGAAGTAGGTGCTCATGGTAAACCTCTATTCAACGTCGACGCATTCACGTTACCTTCCATATGCGGCAGGATGCCATCCACCCGTATTGATAAATCATCGTGGCATCACCTGCAAGACCTGCGGCTAGCTGACCCAGAGTGTCACCAGCCAGGTCCTATCGATCTTCTTCTTGGCGCAGAGGTGTTTGCTTCGCTCTTGCTTCCTGGTACTGTTAGCGGCGGTCCCATGCAACCCTCTGCATTTAATTCTGTGTTCGGCTGGCTACTTCTGGGAGGTGTTGGCTGTAAAGAGGAAGACATTCAATCATTTCTTATCAAAGAAGACGACCAATTAAACGAAGATATTCGACGCTTATGGGAGTTAGAATCATTCGATACTTCTAAACGCTTAACTCCTGAAGACGAACGCTGTGAGGAGATATTCGTCTCGCAACATTCTCGTGATTCAACGGGTAGATACGTGGTTTCTTTACCTTTTAAGGAAGAAAACGTTCAATACTTTCCAGGTTCCCGTGATGTCGCTTTTCGTTGTTTTAATTCGCTAGAACGTCGACTCGTTAAGAATCCAGATTTACACAAACAGTATAACGATTTCATGAAGGACTATTTAGATAGTGGTCACATGAGCTTAGTTCCTATCCAAGAGTTAAGAAAAGGAAAATATTACATTCCACATCACTGTGTTTTACGTCCTGATTCGGCTACAACTAAGCTTCGCGTTGTCTACAATGCTTCTTCGAAAGACGCCAGAGGCATCTCACTTAATGACTCGCTTCTAATAGGGCCTAAACTTCAAACGAATATAGTCGGGATTCTTCTCAATTTTCGCATTCATTTCGTGGTTTTTACTGCTGATATGCGACAAATGTATAGAATGATTTCTATACGCAACGACGACCGCGACTATCAACGTATTCTATGGCGTTTTAATCCCGACGAACCCGTTCAGGAATATCAGCTCAATACGGTTACGTATGGCGTGTCTTCCGCTCCGTTCCTCGCATGCCGTACTATCAAACAGCTGATTTCTGACGAAGGTAATGACTTTCCTCTTGCTAGTAAAGTTTTATCCAGGGACTTATACATTGACGATGTCGCAACCGGCTGTGACACACTCGAAACCGCTCATGAAACCAAATCAGAGATTATTGCTCTTCTTAAACGAGGGAACTTTGAGCTTCGCAAATGGGCGAGCAATTCACCCGAACTTTTGTCTGACTTATCCCCAGAGCATTGCTTAACCGCACCTGTCACTCTAGACGCAAAAGAAAATTACACCCTTAAAGTTTTGGGTCTAAAATGGGACCCATCTAGTGATAGCTTCTTCTTCGCAGTGACTCCACAAAACAAAAAATGTACCAAGCGCAGTATACTCAGCGAGCTCGCGCGTGTATATGATCCCTTGGGCTTTCTTTCTCCGTTAACTATTGTGGCAAAAGTTCTCGTCCAGCGCCTTTGGATCCTTGATGTAGGATGGGACGAAGATCCTCCTGAAAAAATCGTAAACTTCTGGCATCGTTACCTCGAAGAACTCCCTCTTTTGAAATCGTTGCAGATACCTCGATGTGTGTCTGTAAAAGACATAAAATCGTGTGAAATTCATGGTTTTTCGGACAGCTCTGAAACCGGTTACGGCGCAGTAATCTACTTAGTCACAGTTGATATCTACGACAACGTAAAAGTCTCTTTTGTGTATTCCAAAGGTCGTGTCGCTCCAACAAAATCGACGTCATTACCTCGGCTCGAGTTGTGCGCTGCTGTCCTCCTCGCCGATCTGCTGAAATTCGTTAAGGATTTATACTTACCTGTGTTTCCATGTACCGGTATCTACGCGTGGTCAGACTCCACGGTAGTGCTTGCGTGGCTGCGATCTCACCCTTCACGTTGGAAGACCTTCGTCGCGAATCGCGTAGGTCACATTCTAGACGTCGTTCCAGATGCTCGCTGGGGTCACGTGGCCTCCGAAGAGAACCCAGCGGACGTAGTCTCCCGCGGTCAGCTTCCGTCAGCTCTTGCCGACAATAGGTTATGGTGGGCGGGCCCTAAGTGGCTATCCCAACCGTCTGTCTCTTGGCCTACAGGCTCAGATGAAGCTCCCGACAAAACCGTTCTTGAAAGTGAAGAGAGAACGCTGCGTGCGCTCTTCACACATGATGACTTAACCGTCTCGTTTATAGACTTGTTATTCGACCGTTATTCGTCCCTTCGTAAAATCCAACGCATTATTTGCGTGTGGCTAAAATTCTTAGACTTCATTCGTAATAGACGTAAACGCTGCTCTTCTCCCATTCATAAACGCTCAGAGCTTCATGACGCGCTAACGACTATCGTCAAGCACGTTCAATCAACTCATTTTGCGAATGACATTCATCAAATTCAATCTAACAGCCTTTTATCAAAACAAATGCGTAAGTTGAACCCGTTTCTGGACTCCCACGGAGTTCTCAGGGTGGGCGGTCGGCTAGTCCGATCCGGACTCGAGTTTGAACACAAACACCCTGCTCTACTTCCCCGCGACTCTAGATTAACGTACCTTATCATCGAAGCCTTTCACCGTGAAAACTGTCATCCCGGTATTAACACGATGCAATACCTTTTGACACAACAATTCTGGATCCTCTCTCCTAAACGTGCTATTCGTCATTGTTTGTCAAAGTGTTTGCAATGCTATAAACTGAAACCTACTCCGCTCGAACCGTACATGAGTGATCTACCTGCAACTCGCGTAAATCAAGTAAAACCGTTCTCTATCGTCGGTACTGACTATGGCGGTCCTTTCCGTATTAAACTTGGTAAACATCGCGGTGCTAAAATCGGTAAAGCTTATCTTTGTCTATTTGTCTGCTTCAGCACGAAGGCTGTGCACCTCGAAGCCGTCTCTGACCTCTCAGCTGACGCGTTTCTTGCCGCTCTTCGTCGATTCGTAGGCCGTCGCGGTAGAGTCAGTATAATACTCTCTGATTGTGGTACAAATTACAAAGGCGCGAGTAATCAACTTAATTCACTCATGCACTCAGCCGCTCAAAGTGAAACCATCGAATTCCGTTTCAATCCGCCTTCGAGTCCTCACTTTGGTGGAGTTTGGGAAATTCAAATAAAAGCCGTTAAGACGCATCTTTACCGTATCGTAGGTGATCAAGCTCTAACTTTTGAAGAGTTAACAACTGTATTCGTTCAAATTGAGTCCATGCTTAATTCGCGACCGCTCTGTCCATTGAGCTCTGATCCCAACGATTTAAGCGTTCTGACCCCTGGTCATTTTTTAACGCTGGAACCGTTAACGTCTGTTCCTGATGAAGACTTAACTTCTATTAATATACATCGTCTTGATCGTTGGCAACTCATTCAGCGTTTTCAACAGGATTTTTGGAATCGTTGGAAAAACGAGTACCTTCAAACTCTAACTCAACGCGCTAAGTGGACAAAACATTCTAAGCCACTTGACATAGGAACAGTCGTTATTTTAAAAACGGAGAATGCAATGCCATTACATTGGCCTCTTGCACGCGTACTAAAACTACACCCTAGCCCGGACGGAATCATACGTATCGCTACAGTGCGTACCGCGGATGGATCTCAACTTACTAGGCCATTAGCTAAGCTCTGTCCTTTACCTAACCAAATCGCATAGTCTTGAAAATTCATTATACGTTATAGTAGATTTAAGTAGTTTTAGTTCAAATGCCTTCATCAATTTAGATTACATTTATTCTTTAGTTTATTTCCTGAATAGAAAATACACAAGTGTATTTTGGTGGGCGGAATGTTTCGTAACCGTAATCTATTTCTATTCGAATTTCAAATCTTCCCGCCTTTTATCATATGTTGGGCTTTAATTTGCAACGATCTGGAATTTTCTATGATATTGTTGGGAGTTAACCAATGGCAGGGCGTATATGTCACGCCATACGTTCCGTCCAATGACAAGCCGCATCCATTTCGCGGCAACACTGCGTCATCGGTCAAGACGTTGACATTCGAATGGATTTCAAAAAAAAAAAGGGTTAATACGTTTTAGTATGAAGAAAATTCGTAAAACTTTGAAAGTACAACAAAGCCATCGCGAGTGCAAATCTGTATAAACATTATTCGGGGTGTGTGTGTGTATAAACGTTTTAATCGTGAGGAAAGTGGAATTAATATATAAAATCATTAATAAACTATTACAAGCAAGTACTTTATGTGCCGGCCGGCGAGACTTCAGCGGTGTACCCAGCGCTGGACAGGCTTGGACATAGGATCGTACATATCCAGAGGTAAGCTTCCACATTGTCTCTGAATATTTTAGACGTTGCAGCCCAACTTTACAAAAAACGTAGCTGTTACCCAAATAGTGTGAGGACCATCCGCACACAGTACCTATTTAAAGTCCGAGCACTTATTGTCGCTATTTTCTTCACAACCGCTGCGTCGATAGGGTATTCGTGTCTTGGTATGGCTATTAATAAAACACGGGCCTTAATCTCTGACCATTACGATCCCAAAACATATAGCATCTAAATGAGGTTGACATAGACGGAGTAAACCAATCCTAACACAATGTACTATCGAAGATTTGAAGGCTTGCAAAATCCTCTAAAACCGTCTCAACTCCTCACAATAGGCTTTTAAATCGAAAGTGTCCTCAATTCCTAACGTCTCTCGTCAATTTATAAATAGTCTTTTTCCTATGGCAACATTTTACTATGTAGGCAACAAAAGTATTAAAAATACATTTTTAATAGCACTAATTAGGAAACAAATCTACAATTTGCCTGATGGCGGCTGGATGGTAAGCGGCTACCGTAGCCTATCTTTAGACGTTAGAAATGAAAATTAAACAAATCAATGCAACAGTAAATGAATTATGACCCTTTACTTCCTAGTAATTTAAACGCGTTATTAAAATAGACTGTACCCATTTATTGACACGTGGCCGCTATATAAAAATATTATATAGTCTGTAACTATCGTTAGTTACAGACTATATACTTGATAGTCGTCTATCAAGTATCAATATCCTACATGTGAAATAATCAAGCAGTTTACGCTTAAGCCCGTAACAAAATAAATAGATTCTAACAAATGCTCGTAAAACATGCCTATACCACAAACGAATAATAAAGCATAATATATGCAACATAGTATGTTACATAAATATAATCATAACAATTTTGATAATGATAATGGTAGTGGTATATCCGTTATTACAAACAATTGAACTGCAGTAAAAGTGTGACCCCTGAATCTATTATATAACAATTTATTTAGTCACACAATAACTTTCTATCATTTTAAACATCTAATAGTGTAACGATCTAAAACCGGCATCATGGCACGATTCTTCAATAGACGCGTATCGAATGCTATTTATATTATTTTAATACTATTACTGTCGCTACTAAGACTGATGGACCGAGACGTTCTTCGTCATAGTAAATATCTCTTACACTCATTGCAATTTATATATTTAAATTACGAAAAACCCATTTATCAAGTCCTAGGTCACACACAAATGCACTAAAATTTCGTGCAAACATACGTCACCAGGTCACCGCATGTCCAAGTAGTGATTAATCAAATTCACAGTAAAACACAATTCGGCATAAACCAATTTCGACTTCATTCAAAGTTCAACGTACTTACACTTGATTGAAAAACAATTGAACCAATAAAAGATGTTAAAAAAAGTTACCCACATCGAACACAGAGGGTATGAAAAGGTCACGATATTACAGAAATCGATATTTGATCCAGCGCCCTATGTATCGCCATATTAGTCGAGGTTTTCTAAATTGCAGGGTCAAAAATAACTTGATAACATTATATTTATACGGACTTTCACACAACGTCCTAATAACTTACATACTTAATAGGTTACAGGTGACCTATGATATTAACGCACATAAAACTTAAGAACGCAATATAAATATCTATATTCGATATAAAAACACTTAATCTGTGAAGGAATTGAACCTATATAATACTTAGAATAAGAACTACAGACAACAGAGAACTTAACTACAGTTACACCACGAGGTCCGTCAAAAGCCCGCGAGTTATATGAGGAACATCAATATGACGAGAATAACCTGAAAACACCACATGTGACTAATTGCTCCAAGATAAAAATATTTCTGAACAAAACAAGCAACATAAATGACGCCATATGGGAATACTTCCTCGTATTACAAATAACTAAATTACTAAAACACTTTGGTTTTAACTTACGATGTAATTATTAATAATTTATTTAATAATTTAAAATAGAATCTACAGTTTTATATTTATTTTGGTGCTCATCTATTCCTGAAATAGACAGAATATACAGTCGTTTATTTACTTCCTACGAAACAAATTGGAAGATTCACCAGATGTTTATATTTTGGTGTTGGCAATTCCCTTACAGAAAAGTGTCTAGCACTAAGTTTGTGTGACCAGAATCACAAATTGAAGCGGGTCTAAGAATGTAATATACAATATTAAAGATAATTAAAATGTCATTACCGGATATTAAATCTGTATTCGCATTCTCGTTCATTACAAGAAAGTAGCAATTGGAACTTATATATAGAGTATTCTTTCATAGGTTAAAAAAAGGGGGCCCTGATCTCTTTTTAAAATGTTGACAAACGGCCTATATCTGTAATGACACATTCTGGAACTAACATGATGTAATACAAAACATAAGACTTCCACTACAGGAAATTTTCTACTTGACATGACTAATGAACAGTACTTAACTGCAGGCGGAACATGGCTTACTGGTATAAGACTGTTTTTATTTTCCTTCTTTTGAAACAATATTTGTTTAGCTTTATTCATAAGTAAAACACAAGTGTAAAGCTCACAATAGGGTATGTTTCATTTGACGTCGAAAAGATAATTACATATTAAATGGATATGCCATTTAGCAAAATGAACGGTCTTGAGTTGAAGAGTCAACTCTTCACACTTGGTAGTCATACAAAATCACTTCTTTGTAAACGTTTACAATTGTATTATTTATGCAATCATCTTCATAAAATCAATTGAGAGTGGACTATAAATCTAAATCATGTAACGATGCAGCGAACAATCAAGTAATTCAAACTGCAAACGACTATTCGCAACACTTTGTCATCTATCAATTGCTTGCATGGAACATTCTGTTAATAAGTACCTTTCAGTACCAGGCACAAAACTGATAAACTCCATTTTAAACATCCTAACTAGAGATGAAGGAAGCAATGCAACAAATAAATATTTTCTGAACGAAGAAACTGCATACACCGCTTTTATCACCGAAAATGCGTACGGCAAATCATATTTCTGTAGCCATAACATTAAAGGTCAGAACAAAATATATAACAAGCCGAATAAGAACTTTCAGAAGAGCATGTTCCAGCAAACTAATAATAAGTCTAATAACTTTTAATACAGATAATTCCATAGTGGCACATCCAAGCCGAACATACTTGGCGAATTCTTATAACTCGTTAATTAGTTTACATTGTTATATACATATATAAGAATTGTTATCAAAGTATTAGTTCTGAGCTTAATATGAGCCATTAATCATCTCTTAAGTGTATCGACGTCATAGTTCTGCTAGTTCATGACACATTGGCAGCACGTAATGAAAGTAAGCACGCGAGTCCTTTGAGACTTTCCCCTATTAAATCACTTTCCTACAGCCGTTTTAAAATGATTCCATTGTGAGATTGAAAGAAACTATCTTTTAGAAATTGAACAAGCTATAGTGGAAAATATAGAGCGGTTATGTTAGGCACCTATATAGTCTTTTATAAACAAACTTTTTTGAAACAGCGATTATTTTCGTTAATTCACGTTAACCTATATTACTAGAAATATTGCATCCAAAAGTTATTCTAATAATACATAGAATGCTTGACTTAAAAATTATAGTAAATTAGAAGTTCATGTTGTCAAGAAACTAAAGAGTTCACTGGCACCATCTGTGCAAACTTGCAAGTGTCGGTGTCGTCTCCACATGACTCACGTGTTTATTAAACAAATAATCGGTTAATTCAGCCAGTTGCACCCTTCAGAAGAGAATTGATCCGGCGACAAATTTACAAACTCCTTCCGCTTTCACAACAAAATACTTAAATTCATGATGGCTCATTTTATGACACTATGGTAAATCAGCACTTAGAACCTATATGTCTGTGTGTTTTACCAATTTTTATAGATGAAGCTTTATTAATGGTTTCAACATCACCAACTTATTATAGAGTTACTGAAAACCATAATATTGGCGCAATAACAGCGCATACACTATGAGTATTAGAAGCAAATATTTAAATCAAACCTATCGTAGTGGAATACCTAAAAAGATTCCACTATTTGCCTGGAAGAAACCATATTACTGATAATGCCATACTTTGTGCAATACATAACTTTAACGATGATTGTAAACAAATTGTAATAATGGTGTACAAATAAAGAATTATCTATTTATCTTAAATATTTATTATTATATCAACATATTTAATAAGATTATGTTATTCACTTAGTGACCAATCGATATTATAAAAATAGGTTTTCTAACAATAGGTTATAGGTTAATAGTTCGTACATCGCATGTTATAGTTATAAAATATGCATACAACCATAGTTAATTATAGATGTTGCGGTTTACGATATTTGTCGCACAGGTCGCTCTACATACATTGGCAGAGAAGAAGGATACTGTGGCTTCTATAGTTCTGTATCTAATTAAGATAGCAGCCGCCAATCAAACTAAATAAATAAAGTATAATAATAAGTAAAGACATGTATGTAGATAGATTTTAAAGTGTATGTGTCTACATTTTAACGTAGTGTAATGTTAATACCCTACCTACATCCTTTCAGCATGTTACTTTAAATGACTAATTGGGACCTCATAACAATACTTGCAAATAGTAAAGATTAGTGAGTTTAGCCTTGGTTAACGATATTATTTTACTCTAAACAGCCATAACACGCACAAGTTTATCCTAGACTGTACCAACCGGTTTATCCTATACGCAAGGCTGAACTAGTTAGGTCTAGAAAAACTAGCGCATTCTTGAATCGGGTAGCGACGATAACATTTATATTAATAATAGCACACATTTAAGGGTTTGGATCACCTTACCATGTGTACAACTAGACATTCTTATAGCTACGAAGATATTAGACGAAACATAGTTGACTCTTGCACCGAATCGTCGAGGCAAGAAGCACTTTAGAATCCCATACATAAATCCCGTAAATGTTTATGGATTACTTACTTCCAGTTATAGATCACATTATCTGTCCCGTAACAAAATATTAGTAATAATACGTATCGCTAATGAGATTATAATGAGCCATTCAAATTCTGTTATGTCATGTTATTTATTACCTCATTAGAATCGATCGCATCGTTTAACTACCAGCGGCTGCGGTAAAATTGCCTCAAACTAAAATGTAAATAGTTCTTGGCACTATTCCCAGAGAAATTTTCAGCTTTTTTACATACTAGAATGGTTCACAGATCCATATTTTTAAAAATACACAACTATCATTCGAAAATATGGTTTCATCGTGAATATGATTCAATCGATCAGTAACTGAGGAGCCAAATGCTGAAGGCTTATAAGTAATTTGGAATTTTCTATCGGAGTCGAAATTACGGGTAAATAACAATAGCTTTCTTTTTACACGAGGAAAGCATTTATAAATGCACTTTGCCCGTTGCGATATAAATAAATAAATAAAGGTATTCCCCAAGGTGTTCCTCTTCGTCTATATCGAGTCATGGTAGGTTTAGTGCCCTGAGACTGATTATGAACCCGGGGTTACCAAAACCATTTTTCGAAAATTTTACAATTTTTAATTAAAATAATGAAAAAGTTTCTATGCAACTCTTTTCAAAGACGAATACTTAACATCATAAACATAGTCAACTAGTGACGCCATAGCTCAAGGAATCGCATTTAAATAGTTCAATTATTAATTAAGTTCATTGATGCTACATAGCAACTGTGTATGCCTAAAGACCTCATATTAATTATTATGTTTGTTACACTCATTGAAAAAATCTAACACAGAATCACAATGACAATAGCAGTTGTAGGAACTGAGATCACCGTATTACAAAATGCATCCAGCTTTTCGATTTATAATGCATATTCAGTATTTTAGACATGTTAGACCGTTAGAATTGTGTAAAATTGGGTTATGTTAAACAGTTACCTAAATGTACCTATAATGTTGAAGGTACAGCCTATGTGGTAATGATAACTAATGATAATACACAATTCAATTACTCCTATGTATTTCTAGTAAATACTTCAATACACAGAAAGTAGTTTTATAACTTTCTTATAATCTTTTTCAGATAATCTAATATACTCCACAGGATTTGGATTAGCCTCATAAAGATTGACTATCAAACTAAGATTAAGACGCCGTCAATTACAGATATATTTTAGTGTCACTTTTGGTCAGTGGCCCAGTAACATTTACAAACACAGTTTAGACTGGCAGCTCAGCTATTATTGGAAAGCTGATATCCATTTCGAATGAACTGTGATCTTTCTAAAATAGCGCGGAGCTATATTTGACCTTTCGCTTTCTGTTTCGTACATATTCTTTTTCATAATATCTATTTTCGAAACAAGACTACTAGATTTTTGATGAGTCCTATTAAGTAACCCCGATTGAATGAGCGATCCGACCACTGAACTATTAAAAACGAATGCATATATTCAAAGCAAATCTTACGAAAACTGGGCCAAGATCAATATCGAAACGTAATAAGACTGCATGAAAGGATAAACTTAAAGTTCTCTAAAATACATTCAAGGATATGATGATTAAGATGACCGAAGTCATTACCTATTTTAACTATGAATCAACTCGTTGAAATATCAAAGTATATTATTATTGTCATAGAGTATGTATCGAAAATGTGCAGCAATCCTAGGTGCGTATCAATTTAATAATGTTAGCAACAGCATGTGTGCATATGCAGCATGCAGCCATAATCCCTCCCAAAGTGGAGGAGATGCGTGCTCAAAAGTGAAATGTTATTGGGCTGGGGACTGGGGAGAGAGGGAGAGGAAGACAGAGTATGTGCAACTTAATAATGTAGTAAAAATTTTAAACACAATCGAATTTAAGTCTTTATTTTGCAGTTAAAAAAACGTAATCACGAGACGACTGACGCAATGATGTTAATTTACTACCAGGCGCCGTATATTTACTGAGCAAGTCCTTGCACGAACTAATAGCAATGAATACGACTTGTTACGATAGTTAATGACTTCTAAACTCAGTAACTATCACAGCATTAACGTCTACTCTCGTTAAAAACGAATTTCTGGTGATCTAACACTTGTAAAATAGCTGTACATAATTCATTACGTACATTAAATAGAATATTTTATTACTATGTTTTTCCTATTAAGATTGATCTAGAAGACATATTTTATAGCTTGTTTAAATGCTAAATTTCACATAAAACGCATAAACTGCACTTGCCGGTCTAGTGTACACCGATGTTGCTATTTTTACATTAATTGTGTAACTATGTGATAATGTTATGCAAATCTGCGAGTAGGGAGTTTTTAGCTGAAATTTTCATAGAATATGTTATAAAAATATCAAAAAGTAAAAAGCATTCAACACATGTAAAAATGAAAATCGCGGGATAAACAATTTCTCATCAAGTAAAATGTTTTCCTTTAACAACAAAAAGTTATTATGAATTTGACAAGGCGAAGACTTTATCTGTCCCAGTTTCAAGAATAACTTTTGCAATCTCTTCCGTTACAGACCGCAGAGAACATTGTTTACAACCAAACCACAGTTTGTGATCGTGGGTTAATGACGTGTCGCAGCATAACTATCTCTGAACTAAATATTGGTTTTCTTATTTTCATTAGGTAATAAATTTTAATTAATAATGCCAATTCTACATGCACAACTAAACGTAACTAAAAAAATTGGTCAAGTGCGAGTCGGACTCGCGCACGAAGGGTTCTGTACCATTATCTATGCAACATAAGGCAACGTTATTAGTATCGAGCAAGAAACGGTAAAAAAATCATGTTTGTTGTATGGGAGCCCCCCTTAAATATTAATTTTATTTTATTTTTAGTATTTGTTGTTATAGCGGCAATAGAAATACATCATCTGTGAAAATTTCAACTGTCTAGCTATCACCGTTCTTGAGATACAGCCTGGTGACAGACGGACGGACGGACGGACGGACAGCGAAGTCTCAGTAATAGGGTCCCGTTTTTACCCTTTGGGTACGGAACCCTAAAAATGAAAATTGATAGGGTCAATATAAATCTATTATTTGCTATTCCGTTGTATTTATATTAATTCAAATAGTTACGGTCTTATTCATAATGACTTATCGGTGGTTTAACGGGAGATTTTATCAGAGAGATAATAAACGTTTTAGCGTAAAAAGACTATTATGAAATTTTTTTATTTGAAAGTTTTGACAATTTTCGCGAACCGATTTTAGCGAACTTTTAAACCTCCGATAAGTCATTATGAATAAGACCGTTACTCTATAACACACAGATTTTATAATAACAATCTTAGGTTAACATTGCCGAATTGTGATAATGACGCTATCAATTTTATTTTTTTAGTTTAGTTGTGCACCTAGAGTCGGCACTATTTTCCACGATTTTAAACGCGTTTCCAATTACTGCCAGGTCTTTGGCATTTAGTCTGAAACGTCTGAAAGGCAAAGTCATAAATTCAGAGTAATATAATTGCACAGGTCTTGTATGACTAAAACAATATTTCTCTATATTTATTTATGTAGCCACACTTTTTGATATTCGTAAGTACAGTAGACAAAACACAAACAACAACGCACATCGCATTGTATTACAATATTACGATTAGAACGTTGCCTTACACATTCTATGGCCATGAGAGAACTGGGTGGTTTGACGTTCAATGCAGTTAGTTGCGATTGATGTATCTATCTAGATTCGCTGAACACAATAAGTGCGCGGTATCGGCACATATTTTCTAACACAATTGTATTGTTAACTACGCTAGTGAATAAAGGCAATGTCTTGGTTTTAAAAGATCTCTAGCCGTAATTATTGTGCTGCACTTATCCCATTACTAATTCATTGCAGTTTCAGAAAGACGCCAATATAATATCTACTTTGAAAAATATGAAAAACATTTTCAGCTATGATGAAATTTAAAATATTGAAACCCGTTAACTTTCAGTTCATGTTTACTTACACATTTGATACAACCGCCATTTTGAACTTAAAAACAACACACTTTCCTCTACATTAGGTACTAACTTGCAAATTTAGTTAACTGGACTGAACTAGAGCTACGCGTGACCTGGAACAACTAAATACCAAAAATAAAATAATCAAAGTAACGCAGTAGAGAAGAAAAAATCTAGGCAAATTGGAGGTCATTTGGAGTCACGAGAACGAAACCTAATTAAACACAGATCTACGAAGTTCATGCATGCAGCCAGAAAAATTAATACTGTTAAATTTAAAAAAGGAAACCTTCATAGAATCTTGAAATCTTGTATGAAAGTATTACAATTAACAACACTCCTACCATGAATTACGCCACTGAAGTAAAAAATAACGCCATTGCCCATTACGTCCTCGGCCAAATAAAATTAAATACAAAAGTAAATACTTTAAATACAAATGTTAACAAATCATAAAAATATCAAGTACGTAGGTTACATTATAAATAATCGACACAGTACAAAAGAAACCTACCATAAAGAAAGGCTTATTTATGGTAAGCAGGTTTACATGTAACACTTAAAACAGCAATAATTTCCGAGCGTCCATTTTGCTGCCAAACAAGTTCATGATTAGCAATTTTTATGCAAAACTTCATTCGTGACGTAATTTACTGACGTGATCAGCACCATCTATGGAAATGCACAATAACATTGTAGGAAGAATAAACAACGTGTTTTTATTTATAAAGTGACCGTTTATTTAGCTGATGTAGTAATCGGTAAGGAATTCTCTACCGCTCACGACGTCAGCTCAATGTGATTGTCAACCTTCAGGTGTGGCCTGTCAAATGAATAAACAATATACGAATCCAATTAGCATACGCGACAGTTACTCTACTATACACAAAGTATTTTAAGCAGAAAATTGAGGTGTTGATATAAATACACTAAACTACAGCACTATTTGGACTAGGTAATTCCCACTGCACTGTCCACCGAAACGGATCTAAAATATTTCCTTGAAACTTCCGAGTTGCCTTGATCCGATCGTGTGATATAATGAGTCAGATTTTAGTAGTGGAAAAACATAACTGCTTCATAGTTAGAAATACCATATTTCTTTCACAGAACACATTTACAAGAAGCAACGATGAAACTAATAAGCTAATATGTACGAAATTTAGGCAAACCGGTTTTTCTCTTTTGATTAATATACTTAATAGATCGATACCCTCGACGTTTGAGAAAAACCGTGAATGAACTGCATATTTGTCCTAGTACGTCATCAAAATGACTAACATGTCAATAACTAGCATAACGACAGGACCTGAAAATAAAGTAAAATTTTTACCGAATTTATTACAGTCTGGTACTCTTATTACCAAGGGTTTAATATTACCTACTTTTTTATTTTAAGTAACCGAGCGAGTTTCCTGTGTGTATAAGTATATTAATAATTAAATGATTCATTGCTAACACGCACAACGAGATCTTTGACCTTTGGCCTTTATGATTTTCTAAAGATTTCTCACGATAAATAACACGGATAATCTTGATAAATCCAGAATATTCCATAAAAATATATTTGTATTTACATTCCGCCGCACCTTTGCCGCACACGCATATTTGATAAAAGATAAAGTTTACTTTTATCATACCTAACAAAAACTGAAACATGCTTACACACTGCTAATTATTCACCAAACAAGAACACAAATAAACTTTAGCATGTGACACGATAAAAGTTTATTTGCCTCAGGCTTTTCAATATTTATAAGTAATTTTAAGTATAAATACAATAGCGCCTTAGTTATATCCGCAATAAATAACATTAGGTACCATATAAATTAACATTCACATAACTAAATGGGTAACAATTTGATATGTATGAGCCTGAGATGTGAAAACCATAAAACCCAATTACATATTATCCAGGTTCCACATTGAGGTATTACGGTGTTTATAAAACATATACTAGCAATTGGATATTCATCACCATTCTCCTGTCCTTACCCGTTATTTGGAGTATTTTAATAAACAAAATTCTTAAAACCTATTCTTACAGTATTGCTTGGAAATGTGTTGCAAAGGAGTGCTTACCTGAAAATAGATGAACAATATATAAATATTAAAACAGTAACTAAACAAAAATAACGGTTAATCATAAAGCTTTATAATCATAATCATATCAACCGGATATTTTCAGCAATGCTGGGAAACAGTGGCGCAGATAACATCGAGAGGAGGCAATGAACGTTATATAAAATTTATCTTTTTTTCTACAGGGAATTTCCGAATATTTAAATATTTTAAATTCATGTTCATTAGTAGATGAAATATTTGTAACAGAAATTAATAATAATAGGTACATTGTGTTGTAATTGTTGCACCCTAATACATTACAGACGGACAACAAAAAGACGAGACAGCTTACAATGGGTTCATACTTCCGGTCCGCGGTCACGAAGCTTGAAACGAACAATCAACACAAAGAATTTCATTTAGCAAAAGCTTTTAAATTTGATCTGTGAATTGTGGGCGATTGTAATTTTGGCCAATTGTCAAAAAACAGAATATGCTAAACATTTGATAAAATATACCAACTAAAACTCTGACGAAATAATACAGAATCATGTGTTTCTAATACGAAAATAACATTTCAATTACTATTTAGCGTTTAATTATAGTTAAGTGCAAAAACTAAACATATCGTAGAAACTACATTATTAAAGACAATCATAAATATAATTTTAATTCATTGTATTCTGTTGTTTATAAATGGAATGTAAAAACGTAACTATATAATGTTTCCTTTATAATATATGTATAATGTGCGTAATAAATAGAGCGTTGCTGATATGCGTTACCGTTATGTGCCCTTTTCCCCAAATATGTAGATAACTTTTGCGAGGTTCATAGGGTCACTGATATTGCCGAAGAAATTTGCGAAGCGCTTGTTATTTTTCTATGCGTCATTTATTTATAATTTTGTTAATTAGAACCAGATTTATTACAAATATATTAATTATAATTTTGCAGAAATATAAACAAATCTGAAGAATTTAAAAGAAATGTCACCACGCACCATATCTGATAAAACATTGTATTTTTATAAAGTTAAATCGTATAATTAATTGTCTCTTAGAATAATAAATATTAATGTTTATATTGTGGTTATTATTAAAAGGAATTAATCACAATTAAATGAATATAAACCGCATCATACAAATAAAACAATAAATCTTATCGCCATTGTACTACGATAAAGAACGAGGGTCAAACAAGAATATGAGCAAAAAACATTCGCAGAGGGATCTAATGAGACAGTTAGTATGTGAACTGCGTGTTGTGAAACTTCTAAGCTGACGGCCAACGCCCCCAGGAAATTTATCGACAACGCAACATTGACACGACTCCTATATCTACGATGAGATTTGAAACGCTAATCAAATATACCCAACAGATATAAACCCCTCCGACTACAATGGAGTTAGTTCTCGAATACCAATTACAATTTCAAGAAACGGTCGGATTTTGATACGTGTAGATATTATGTATATAAAAAGTTAACCTTGTAGTGAAACCTACATTTCTGAGACTAAAAGAAATAAATAGTAACTAGAAATATTATTTCAAAGTCCAAATATAAATGCAAGTATTATGGCAAATGTATTCGTTGCACAAAATTGAATGAAGCACTATTCTCACGGTTAAAATTCACGAAGAGTATACAATCAAAAACAAAGGCAATCATTTTAAAAAAGTCTGAAGTTACGTTTAATTGTCTACAAAAAATCATACAAGTAAAATATAACGGGCCTCGTGGTGGAGTGGTTCATATAACGGAATGCCGATCATGAGGTCTCGGGTTCGATTCCCGGTCAGGACAAGCATTTGTGTGATGTTTTTAATTGTCATACAAATGTTTGTACTGCGTCTGGGTGTTTACTATGTATTATAAGTATGTATTTACAAAAGAAAAGTAGTATATGTATTATATCCGTATTCTGGTACCCATAACACAAGCAATATAAGCTTAGCTTGGGACCAGAGGACGTTGTGTGAAATGTCCATGAATATTTATTATTATTTATTATTATAATGGGTCGGACAGGCACATCAATTATGTTTTAATTAGCAAAATTTTGCGTAATTTGTCGATAAAAGTTATTTATTCACGACAAGTATTTCATAATATTTACAGTTAACTAATATTTTATAATTAATTACCTACTTGATATAATTTTAAATCCTTAATTGCCCATTATTAGAATAATAACAAACAAACTGTTTTTAGTAATTAAAAAGTGAAATTCTATTTCTATCTCCAAGTCAAAATTTATACCTAGGTTTCCAAGATTAATCTCTTTCAATTATTCATAGCTGCAACGAGAACGTAATAATGATTGGAAAGTCTACTTAGTTAACAGCCCCATCTTATATTAAGCAGTTACTGACAGACATTTATATGAACAGCTCAAAATGTACTTAACAAAGTTTATTTTACGATAATCGTTTATTTATAAAGTTGTATGATATTGGTGACGGACAGGTTAAACAGTAAAATGCATAAATAGTTAGGACATAGGCCGTAAAAACGCAGTATCGGTCTCAGTAACTATAATTTCATAAAACATTATATTTCAACATAGTACACCGCAAGAATGCAATTGTTGCTCGGCAACACTTACTTAGTGGCACATTTTTTACAAGTTCATAACAATATGATGCACTTGCATTCACTTTATACAACGATCACAAAACGACAAATATAATACACGAACTTTTACATTGTAATGAATATTAAATTTATGATTCCATAAATTATTGAAACATTTTAATCTAAGTGAAACAATCATTTCTCTCGATAATTGCAGATGGCACAATACACGATCCAAATCGCAATTCGTTTAGTAACAGTCAGGTTATAGTGGTAATTGTTAGGTGTTATATGGTCAGGTTTTTTACGCACTTTGAACCAGAAACCTAGCTGGTTTAAAGTTTAATAAACACTGACCACGCAAATAGCTTCTTGTCAGTATAATGAAAAACTAAAAGTATGAAACACGCGTCACAGGTTTTTAAGCAATTCTAAAAAAAAATACCGAAGCTATAGTATATAGTTTAGTAGAATGTTGGAGTGGACCCCATATGAGACAAAAAGAAACATCGGTATTATTCCGTATAACACGAAAGTTATATAAAAGTGGGCAAAGACAAGCAACACGAGCAAGCCTTTTTTGCAGGAAGCAACAAAAAGTTCATTAGAAAAAATTACAAAAACGTCACAAGACTGACCGAAGGTGCTATTCGAATACGACGGCAATAAAGTACCTACATGTTTTATGTATCGCACCATCGAATACAGATTATAAAGTAATTAAATAATTTAAGACAGTGCTGAGGATGAGCGGATATTTTTGTATAGTTCATTCCATCGCGATGTTTGTTTTCTTTCAAGAGCATCCTATATAGATATGATAACGCAGCCATATGGTAGGGCACATGTTGAATAGCTATCGACATATTTATGCTCTGTTGACCCTGACCGTGCACCTATACATCCTTACATACTAAACTATTACGGTGATTGATTTCTAGGTTTTAATTGGCTTACAATTTCATAATAAAAATTCTCGGTACACATGAAAAGTAACGATACAAAGAAATCTTTAAGGAAGTTTACAATAATCAATTTCAGTTCTGGATTTACAGTATTAGTAGAAGACGAAGACACCTATTTACGTTTAGTAGAGACATGAGTCGAAAAATGTCTTCAATGACAACAAATTGTAAATATAAAGCGGGATATAAACTGACTCCAGTGATTATTCCCTTTAGTTCTTGAGTTAACTACAATTTCTAATAAAGGGTTACTATAAAGTGGACATCGTCCCAGTACAATGGAGCATAAATTAGTAAATAGGCCTATCAAAATGTCAAAAACTTAACAACGAACGGCCAAAGTAAGAATTAAGTAGAGCCCCGCCACGAACACAATGCAATAGAAAGGAAACGAGTATCCAAAGACACTTGCAAAGTGAGGCATAAGCATGAAATGGCACGGCATATCTATTACACCATGAGACTGATAATATTATACACACCGGCGCAATTAGCGGAACAGAAAAAAAAGTGAGACTATGAGATAATAACGCATATATTTGACGAAAATGTAATTAGACACAAAATAACAAATTGATTAACATCTTTTAACAACGACTTTGAAAAGTCTTCGTAATTTTTTATTGAAAAATAAAGAAATTTGAAATAAGTGAAATTTTTAGATGATTATGAACCATCACAAAAAATAAAAAAAAGTAAGCATTAAATGAATTAACAATAAAATTAAAGAAAAATTAATAAAGAGTGTTTCCCCCTCTTGCTCTGATTACGGTTTCCATTCGTCTGGGCATGCTACAGATTATGTTATCGATGATTTCTTGAGGCAACCGCTCCCACTCCTCAAGTAATGCGTTTCCAAGTTCATTCAGATTGTTGGGGGGTGGCATTCTGGATTTAACCCTTCTTTTTAGCAAGTCCCAGACATGCTCTATCGGATTCATATCGGGGGAATTTGCTGGCCACTGCATCACCGGTATACCTACGTGGCTCAGATATGCCTGTACCGATTGTGCACTATGAGCACGAGCATTATCTTGCATTAGAATAAAGTCGTCACCAATAAATGGGGCAAATGGTACAACATGTTCTTCTAAAATGTCTCTGATGTATCGATCTGCTGTCATGGTCCCTCCTGTGACTATCACTAACTCCGTGCGAGCTCCCAAACATATCCCTCCCCAAACCATAATCGAGCCGCCACCATAAGCCACTGTGTGTTCAAAATTAGACTGTATGTGGCGTTCTCCTTTGCGTCTCCATATTCGCTGTCTCCCATCGATCTGTTTTAAAAGAACTCTGCACTCATCAGTAAAGAGAACCTGCTGCCATTCGTTCAAATCCCAATGACTATGTCCTCGCGCATAGCTTAATCGGTTTACGCGGTGACGTCTCTCAAGTTTTGGGCCTTTGGCAGGTATATACGACCCTAAACCAACTTCTTTAAATCTCCTGCGAACTGTACGCTCACTTACTCGTACTCCTCGAACGTCTTCCAGTTCATTTCGAGCTTGTACAGCCGTTAATCGCGTATTCCTACGAACTCAAAGTTGTAAAAAACTGTCATCTCGCCTCGATGTACATCTTTTTCTACCTTGACCCCTCCTCCTCACAAGAGAATTAGACGATCTGTACCGCTGGATGCTGCGATGAATCGTTGATACTGGTCGACGAAGCCTTGAGGCAATCGATCTGTAGGTATGGCCATTTCTTCTCATTTCATCAGCCCTAATGATTTCCAGTGATGTTAAGTCAGGCGTGATAAAGAGCTTTTAATAAACAAAATTGCCTATAGAATAACAAATTTATAAAAAACCATTAAGTGCAATTTAAAAAAAAAATTACAATTACGTAGTTATTACTCGAACAAGTTGACAAAACGTATTGTTCGAGAAAATAAAAAAAAGAATGAAAAAAGTGTATGTCATCTAATTTTCTATTTTCAAATTTGACAATAAATTAAAAAAATATCGTAACTGGCCAGTTCCTCAAGTAAAAGATTTTAAAATCCTGCTTTTTTGTGTTCCGCTAATTGTGCCGGTGTGTATAGAATATCATCTTTGAACCTTACATTTTATGATTGGGAATGTAAAAACATACACACTTAAGGATCTCATATTTTTTTCGTTTGAGTAATCTTCTCAACTTTGTCTTGTTTCAAGTGGTTCAGTTCAAGAGCACGGTACCCTCAAGGTCAACATAAGCATAAAACAGAACATTGAGATGAAACATATGGTACACGTGACAATGTTTAACGTATTTGCTATAGTGCAGGCCTGGCATGAACAACGCCTGTTTTCAACTTAACATGCAGTAATTATTGCATAACCGACTCCTTTTTTTAAATATTTGGCAAAACTATAATAACTTCTCCTACCAAACATTTCAGGCATATAATTATGACATAGTAGAGGTTACTTAAAATATTTGAGAAAATCTTAAGATATCACATACCTACTATTCACAAAAATATGCACTAATACTACTAATACCATGGGACAAAAAAGATTTCTTACTTAAGATCGCTAATATACAAGTAAACGCTTTAATAACACTGCGTCATCATGAGGTAATATTGGAAATAAAGAATAGACATTCAAGTAAATGTTACACAGTTGCTTTTTGTTGCCATAAATAAAAACGAAGGACGGTCAAGGTTTTGGCACTCAAGAATTCTTAACAAAAAATTCTGGCAGTGGATACAAATTAACTTTTCTAAACAAAATACATAGCATAAATAATAGCAGCCAGTTTTTACGAAGTAAGGGCAATTACGTATTTAGCGGTGCTATAACATTATATTATTGCTACCCATGGGAACGAAATTGTTGTATAAAAAGCTGCCATTTCAAGTGGATAGCTTTCTTCACGCATCAGTGACACTGTTTCTCTTGACACTATATAAAATGCCAGGTAGCTTTCAGCCACAAACATTATTCCAAGAAATACTCGAGCCTTAGAGCCGCTTTCATCAAGCTTGTTAAAAGCTAAATTAATAGCAGTGTTGATATTTCTAACGTATCTACATTATCAAGTTAATGGATAATGCCGGCCTCCCATTAAAATATGGGTCCGTTGAGCGAAATATATGTTCATTAAATGGGTCCCTAAAATCCTTATAGAGCTAGAGAATAATGTACATATATCATATTTATAATGCTTTTAAAGGGTTCTTGTAATAAATTTTATGCTTACGCGTGCTAGTATTATCATATGCGTGAATTATGAAATCGTACAGTAATTAGGTAAACCAAAAATGTTTAGATTTTTAGTAAGGGCGGTCAGTTAGAAACCGCTTTGGTTTACCAAGGGTATCATTTAATGACATTGTCAGTATAAAAAGAGCACCTTCAAGTTATAGTTACATTAACTGCAACCAAAATATCGTGAAAGCTGCGCGAATAACTCTAAATTCTAATGCCTAAAATAAATGTAGCGAATTGAGAAAAATTGGCTTTTATTACCCGTATAGTACTGAGTTATATGGCCGTTGTATAACGAATAAGGTTTGCGTTTAGTATTATTTTTAGTAACGTATCCATTTAACATATATGAATTTGAGTATTTTCTCTTTTTTATGTGTATAATATTCCTAGTGTTATCATTACTTTTTACAATTTATTTTTTCCTTTATTAATACCCACATTTGTGAACCACTGACAACAAGTAAATTTTCAAAAAGGTCACTAGTGATAAAGTACACGATGTAGGTAATATAACCAATCTATATATCCGATTACCGTACCATTTATTTTTAAATTTTTTACGATTTACATATATGATATACATATTAAATGTATACTAATATTATACAGCTGAAGAGTTTGTATGTTTGTTTAAACACGCTAATCTCAGGAACCTCTGGTCCGATATCGAGGAAGGCTATAGGCTATATAACATCACGCTGAAATTAATAGGAGCGAAGCAGTCGTGAAAAATGTTACAAAAACGGGAAACATTTTCTAAATTCTACGAGTACAAAGTCGCGAGGAACAGCTAGTTTCTGGATATCGAGGTGCTGACAGAAACATCGTAATGTTCACTATTAAGCACCAGAATATATATAATACCATCATGTTGTAGCACCAATAAATAAAACACATTCAGAAAGTAAATCAAGACATTTTACACCCTAAAATGGTTATAAAAGTGTTATTAAGCAAGTTTTACGATGTGATTAATCACAGTACTGATGTTTATGTAGTTAATAGATTTGTGGCTGCTCTATTTCCATGATAGGTTTAATGGCATAACCACCAAGTTCTTTGCTTACTCTAAAAATGGTTATGTATAGAAAGCCTGCTCGGGAAGCACATAAAAACTTGTAATTGCTACTGGTTACTGCTTATGGTTAGAGCGTAAACAAATAACTAATAAATAATTGAGTATCCAACTTAAACTAAATTAGTTAGGTTCTGATATGTGCTATTTCTTTTGTAAACTTCGTTCATAAAGAATCAGAACATCGAATGTTAGAACAAAAGGACATTCAGGACTTAGCACGATTGAGTGGACTATCTGTCTTAATCATCGTAACTAGCATGCATTTACAATTCTGTTTAACGCGTTCAATGCTGAATAATTTGCGAATTTATAGCCAATGCTAAGAAAAAAGTCATTCGCCCAGTGCTGAAAACGCGTATGTGCGTTCAAAAAATTTTTCGCGTAGTGCTAAGAACGCTTATAAGCGTTCATAGAAAACTCGCGTAGTGCGGCTGGACGCTATAGCGCGTTGTCTTTTACCTTCCCGCAGTGCGGCCGACGCTTATGTGCGTTCGGTAACTATCGAGTTTTATGACTGTCATATAACAATTACGGGTCATATAAAGGTGTTGGATGGATAAAGGTGCTTCCACACTAGTGTTTATTTGTAACAGATTTTGTGAAGTTTACGCCATAATATACCTTCGTTCGGTTTTGTTAAAATAGTAAGTTATACCTTAATAAAACAGTAATAGTAAAGGTACCTTCTCCCGAAAGCCCTTTTATTCTTAATTTTTTTTATTTACGACACTTCGCCCGCCTCGTAATAGACACCATTTATAAATAGACTAAAACTACCTATTACTTTAGTTAAAAGAGCGAGTCATAATAAAATTATTTCAATAATCTATTGTACTAAATTAGGTTATTGTAGACGGGCTTCGTGGCGTAGTGGTTCATGTACTGGACTGCCGTTCACAAGGTCGCGGGTTCGATTCCCGCTTGGGACAATTATTTGTGTGATATTCATAAATGTCATACAAATGTTTGTACTACGTCTGGGTGTTTTCTATGTATTTTAAGTATGTATTTACAAAAGAAAAGTAGTATATGTATCATATCCGTATTCTGGTACCCATAACACAAGCATAATAAGCTTAGCTTGGGACCAGAGGACGATGTGGAAATGTCCATGAATATATATTTATTGTTGTCGTCGCCGTTCGTAGCAGAAACCTGACTAGTGTGTAGTCTCCTTTACAATTCCACATTTTACGACCGCTTCGAAACAATAGACACCCAGAATACACGCTATAAACGCACAGGTGCGGCGCACCTCACTTGCCTACAGATTTTTTTTTGTATGGACGCGTATACGCGTCGGCCCGCACTTGGTGAAGATCAGAAAAACGCGCATAAGCGTTAGCCGCACTGAACGTATTAATGGCATATTCAGCGGTAACTATGGGAACATTGGCTTTACTGAAGTCTTCTCGCAGTTCAGGTAAAAAGCGACGTGGTGTCGCTAAACTACCATTTCTCACAAGGAACCTTCGATCTTGTGAGGAAACACAACTTCAATACTCTGCCTTAGTGATTTGTTAACAATACACCTGTGTCCAGCAATACGGAGTTTGTAAAATATTCACAATATCGTATAGGTATAGATAAGATTGTAGTTTTAGCTGTTATCAATATATTGCGTCAATTAAACACACTTTGACAATGACCTTTAAGAAAATGATAAAAATAATTAGGAAAAGCCAGAAGTGCACTAATCATATATGATCTTTCAATGTCTATTACATGAAATATAGTGAGGACGAACTAATCACAGCACAATTAAAATTGGCCCAATAAATAGATGACCATCGTCATCCTCATCATAGCATTATAGGGGTAAGGGGTAGGCAAAGACTATAGACCACCATCTGCTAGGATCGAAATAAATAATTATTTCGAAACTTTATAATGGATGTTTGAAAGATATGCTATCCATGTGGTAAACAATGAAGAATAGAAATGTCAACACTCCATTTCTTTCCCAAGATACTATAAGAATCAACTAAGAGATATATAATAAGAAACTATGCTATCAATCAGCGAATAGTAGACCCGAAGTAGAGGAGACTCGTGCCGAACAGTATGACACTAACAGGCTGGAGAGAACAAGGAACGATATTAAGACTTTATGCTTAGAAAGTCTTGAAGATTCACCATCATCAAAATTAACATAAGGGCTACGTAAATTTACTTCCCTAGTAAGACCTGACATAAAAGGACATGACTATTAGCTTACTAGACCAATGTTTATGTTAACCGTAATGGTTACAAGAGAAATCACTTAGAAACCAAAGTTTCTTTTAAACATTACAATGACAACGATTAAGATGGTTAGGTACCGTAGTGAAACCGACCTCAATACGCTGAATCAGTCAGCAAAAAGTCAAAAATTCCATAATGAGTCTACCATACATAAAGTTCATATGAATCGTAATGCATTTCAAGCATAATATCTTTGTTAATGTGATCAATACGCGCAGACATGATTAAAGCATTCTTTACCAAAAAAGCTGTTATCGTATTCTATTATCGACTCGATTAGATTATTGATTCGTCTGTTTTATTAGATTGTTTACTTGATAAAGCTTCTTCAATTATAGACCGATTTAAACAATTCTTTTTGTCAGAAAAATTAAAGCCGTTATGGGTGGTCCTGTTCCATTTGCGAATGGTACAAAATTATCTTTCTAAGATTAGACTCAAATTGAAGAACAAACCAATTGAAAACAGTTCTGTAAGTTTTTGTAACACTTTAATTATGTATTATCAGAAATAGTTTTAAGGATAGAGTAAATTTCAAGTTAATATTATTATGATAAAAGAACTCATTGCACATAATAATCGAAAATTTGTTTTACCGAAAAACAATAGTTTACACATTTAGTCTGAAATGAAAGTTATTATTATGCGCCTGAGTACAATCTGAATTTTATTTTACATTATCGGACTATAATATAAGAAACAACAGCACAGACCAACACATTATTATGTAATATAAATACTTACTTGTATCATAAAATACGTACTTGATGTTGTTCACTAAGTGCTAATTAAATAATCGCCGGCAAACTAAATATAAACGGATTGCATTAAAGACCAAGCTTTAAATTATATAATTAATTAGTTTTATCAGAGCACATAACAATGTTGAAATTATGTTAAAATGCATTCAATTTAATAAAATAACATTACGCTACAGTTATTACTAAAATTAAGTTAATTATATTGTTTGTGACATTGAAAATAATAAGTCTGACATAAAAGTGGTACAAGTTTTCATAGTCGCCAAAGTTTTTATCATTTTTCTCAGCCGGTAAACATCTTACGATTGGGCAATCTTGAAGAAGGGGGATTTAGTTGGCTTATTTTGCTAGCGGTAGGTTTAATCAACCTAAATTATTTCCTCCTTACGCACAGAATAATACTTTTTGGTATAAGTAAAGGCGAGATGGACGGTCGATTTTATATTTTACTATTTTTCCCTATTGACACCTTTCAAGAGTGGGAATGAATGTACATCCTTCTTTTTCGGGAGGGCTCTAGTCTACTATGCCGCGCTGACTAGACATTTTGGCATAGGGTTGGATTTCGGTCCTCACAGTTTATATTTACTGCTTATTAAGTGTATGCATCTACCTGTATTTCTAACAGCATTGTTTTAAAATCAGATAGAAAGTATAAAGTAAAAGAATAAACTCACAAGTAGCAATAAAAATTCACTAACAATGTAGTAAGTTAGTAACTGTTTAAAATAAAAATAAAGTCATGATCCAGTAACCAGACCCGAGATACATATTTAACATAAAACAAGTGCAAAGGAAGGAAAACAATAATTTTACATAAAACAAGTGCAAAGGAAGGAATTAACAAAACAAAAACCTAAGTAGGGAAATTTAACGGGGTTTCCTTTGCATAAATTGGTAAATCCTTTGGTAAATTGCATCAATAAAATTATGACGAGGTTAAAACGTTATACATAATATGTATTACGTAGCTTTATGCAATTGTCAATGATTGTAAATAAACACTGAATTTTATTTCTAACATAGGTATCGTTAAGAATACCGAATAGAGACAAGCCTTAGTCTAAAATAGTCTAAATCTTACTTCGTTACGATTATAAAGTCAAACTAATTGACGCTTAATATAGATATAAATGAATTCATTAAATTTGGGAAACAAGTGAACTAATTTCCACTCATTAGAATCTGTCTACTTTCAAGCTCTTTAAACATCTTGATATAAAATTTGTCATTTCTGAACAATGTAGAATAATTAAGAAATACATTTTTTTGAAATTTAATAATTTACGTGGTAACACTTGTTACCACGGACGGCGGAGTGGTTAAGAGCTATTTTGAAGATATTCATTAATACGTAATTACTTTGCATTTTTATCAAGAACAAATGCTCCATTATTCTATAGAAGACCTTAAAACTTTTGAAGGAACAGATAAGAATACACATAATGCCCGAAAACATGCAAAACATGTGAAAATGCTTCATAACTTTCAAACCCTAGTGCCCTAAAGCTTTCATAGTAAACGTACTGATAGCATCTATTAACAAGAATAAGAAAAAAGAAAGACTTCGGGCCTCGTCCGGTGACAAAGCTATGTGAGTAAAACTGGTTCTGCGAGTCAGCAACCGCTATTTGTACGTATGCACTTCGCGGAATCTTTGTCCCCCACCTACCCGACAAGGTCAAGGGACCCCTCCGCCACGGCCTCGCAAAACTTAGGCTATTCCTGGAACATTCCCATTTAAAACCGATAGCAGTGACCTTGTTATATGAGCAGGGAACTTTACAATATCTACTTTCCATTAACAGGCTAATAATACATACAAGTATTAATGAGTTCATTGCACTATTCCACTGTCAGTCATTAGTCCATAGTATCTTGTAATGAATTTATTGCACGATGTCGAGTTACTAACATGTCTGAAAGACAAAGAAATCTCGACATAAGATACAATCTGTAATCCAGCAAGTTTCTATTACCCCACCTTGGCTATCGAGCTTTCCTTCTTTATAAACTTACTTAACTAACTATATGAAAGATTAGATTCTAGCACATCAAATAGGATGTGAAATATTATGCAGTGACTTTATTACAATTTTTAACGAACCAGTAATTGAGATAAAATTAGGTACCTACTCTAAATTGCGCTCAAATACTTTGAAATTATGAATTTTACATAATTCCTAACGTCCATCAACTTGCACTAAGTTGCATAAAATAATTAGTTATATAATAAAAATTGTTTATCGACGAATTTTATTATAATAATTGAAGTTGTGAACGTAATTAAAATTACGCCGTCAAAAAATATGAGTTAGATTTTTTGAAACACTAAAACTATAAAAATAATTAAGATTTTTAGTAATATCAAAGTGAGTCTGCATTGTGCTAAAGTGTTCATTGGAGAGTAACTAACTGTGTCCATATCGGCATATTTGGCGGGATAAATGAGGATTACACAAGGATCAAATCGAAGAGAATCGAAAAATTAATCGAAGAGTGAGGACAAGGTATACCGTTCGTATGTAAGCAACCTACAGAAGGTATTTTAGGGAAAATGGTTAATATAACTGGACTTCATAAATACAAAACTACATATTAAGTTAGTATATTGATGGAGCAAAAACTTCTGTCTAATATGTACTAACTCAATTATACCAGAGAATTGGATCGCCAGAAAAGTCACAGAGATATGTGAATATGTCAAGCATGTTCGCAATGTCACGTTATCAACACCTTATAAGCAACATTAACACTACCTGACGTAACCAGCAAAAGGTCATCTTATTTCCCTACAAACAAGCTTGTCTTTACTCGGAAGTATTACGAACAGCTAAAATATTTGCTAACGGATACTTGATACCGTTCGATACGACCTTATGGTTGTTATGATTCTAAATAATCTAACATTCGTTTCTGGTGTTTATGCTATTATTAAAGCTTTGATATATTTCGAGTCAAGTACTAACGATAACTATATTTCCTTGCTTTAATAACAACAATACAAATATTAACAAATATCTATTACAGTCGTACTGCCATCTAAAAACACGCCATTGTCACAATCACGTTTAACTAACACAAATCAGCTATCCGCTTTTTCATGTAAGTTTATAAAAGATTCATGAAGTTTGTTAGGAAAATCCTTCATCGATAACATTTCCTTCGTAATATACATAGTCTATTTTGACTGCTATTGAAAGGGATAAATGGATTTCCTGACCCACTGCTAAGTTTAAGGGTCTAACCCTCGCTAATGGTAAAAGCTTGACATTGATGAAGCCTCTTTATAAGAAACAGTTGACCCCCAACATTAATCAAATATTTTCAGAACAGAATCTGATCCAAACCTCTCAGTTTTATAATAATAAATGATGTTAGATAGTTACTTCTACATTTTGTGCGAATAAACGACACTGTTACATGCTCTCATTAAAATTACAAGTTATCAAATAAAAAATAATTTTGAAAGTAGTTATTTTACGATTTTCAAAACCTTCGTTTTGCATTTTTAAGAAGCACTTCTTAACTATTGATTCCATTAAAACGAAATATATAATTTGAAACTATGAAAAAATCATACCGCCAAATTCGTTATGTGACCTATGACATTTTCTAACACGAGTCTCTGATCCAATAGTGAAAGTATTTCTTGATAACATTTATAAAAAATAGATTTAAATGAATCACGCTTTCATATTTATAAATTCGCTGCTTTCGACTTCTTTTTAACGTGTTGAATTTTCACGCGTCACATCAGACAAACTTTGATTGGTTTGGCACCAATATACTTTCCAATCAATGCCAGTAATTTAAAATTAATTATAAAAGACTAATAACTTCCAAATGCTTAAAACACACTCAGAAATTACTTGACTTTTAACACAAATCCTTACTTATTATTTTATAAGAAAACTAAGACGTTATTTTTGTATGTACACAACGGATTTTGATGCGGTTTTTTTTTTATAAACAGTAATTCACGAGGGTGGCTCCTTCTGTATTATATATTAGGAATAGTTTTCTAAATTCCTCACGCAGGGAGTTGTTAGCAAAGGCCAGTATTTTAATATTTAACATAAATATCTCTTGACATAGGTGTATGTAGCTGAGTAATACATATTCATTAGAGAACATTGTTTCATTGATTAGTTTAAAAACATAGTCACGAACTGTAGCAATAGAAATTATATACAAAATGAACTTGATGAACCAAATCCCATAACAGGTTGAACGACGGTATAAATTGCTACAATGCATGGCATGTCATGCCTGGTTGAAGCCTTTATGCAAGGTTTTTTTATTATAGACTCACGGCATCAGAATATTATGTCACAGTGTATTCAAAACTGAATAATACATATCATGTATGTATTGGAATACTCGTTATCCTTATAAGGGCTAATATTAAACAATATGCAGTTGGTGAGCTAACTTTATGTAGCAGCACATGTAGTATTAGGTACTTGCGGTAGGGTTTTGTAAAGAATAGTAGTAAATAGGGACAATATACATTACACGTATTAAAAAAAAATTATACGTTTTTAGAAATAAACAAATATATCGACATGACGGAAATAATAGTCATTTTGAGCGTAATTTCGAGACACAAATACTGCTGCTCGGATTACAAGCCTCCCTCCCATTATATGGAGAATGAAAAGTAGTCGACATTTAAACTAATTTATTTTATCATGAGTAATCAAGCTCGATGATCTGTGAAAATAACTTCACGCAAAACATAATGCAGCGAGGACAGCACCAACAAACTGTTGCAAGAACAAAGGCACATTTGCATACAGTGACAACGCATATGAATGTCAATAATGGTTGATAATGATGCTAATGAAGGCACAATTTATCATATAATATGTTATAAGGAATAAGGCTCGACGAATAATGAATACCAACCTCAATACCCAATTTTCTTTTTAAATAAGCAAGGAATAACATAAGCAGATAACATGTTTTTCGAAAGAAGAAACTTGACAAACCCAATGCTAACACGCCTGGTAAGCGTACTACAGTTGATCAAACATCCTCCCAGTATGAAGATAATCCGTGCCCAATTATTGGAATAGAGTAAACAACGCCCTTAGGTCTGTCTTATTTCCTATACATTATATTTTGTCCACAAATGTCTCATTATTGAATGAGACATTTGTGGACAAAATATAATATAAAAAATAACATTATAACTCAAAAAACCCAACCGCTGCCGCTGTTAAGAACTTCGCCTTGCGAAAAGGACGAAGTGGTAAGAAGATGTAATATTATATCTTAGTTTTTCTAGTTGCCCCAAAATTCAGTCCTTTATCCAATGAAATATATTACATTACATCCCAGTCTTGCTCTTGCTAATGTCAGCAGCAAAGCACCCAAAACGAAGAGATAACATTAAAATACGGACATTAAGATGAATCGGTTTTTCATACACTATCTGTAACTTACATAAATGTTAGCCCGTACTCTAAAGCACTACAAAAGCTAATTTTAGAATAAAAATACAACATTTCTAGAGTTGAAAAATGTACCAAGTATTGTGATGCAGACGAGCCTCCACATGTCTATTGTTCTCAGACTACACAAGGGAACTAGTAGTAGGTCATACAAACATTGTTATAAACTAACATACTTTTACAGTTTGTTTAAGTTTATTTGTCACTGTTGGTAAACGGTTTACGTTTAAACAGTGGTCATTATTTGATATCAGATTTCGAAACAGATAAATAAAATCCAAATGCATTATCATACGCAATCCTCAAGTGGGCGATCGATAATGCCTAGATAACAAAACCGTGTTACACTTTACACAGAGATACAATATTTTGTTCTATGTGGTTACCATAAATAAAATAAAAAACATAACTACAACATTGCTCTATGGACCGTATATTTTACTCGCTGAAAGATAAAAAGATTTCAGCAAGTAAAATATACATACTTGCTTGTAGGTACTTATCTAAAAATCTACAACCGTCGATGAGAAATCCATATAGCTAAATAACTAAACAAACAAACATGCGATTGCACACTTATACCATGCATGCATAAATACAAGATAATTTTGTTCCATGCATGCTAAGCAAATAAATGTCAATAAAACTACAAACACGTTTGGCACAAAACGAAAAGAAAGAAAAGTTTAAATAAATAAACGGTTTAAGATAATGCGGATAAAGTTTAGCAAGCTCGCTCTCGACCCGCTTTAAAAAATGTAGCACAAAGAGCGAAAACGTATGCATCGCTATAAGAAAGACTACGTGAAGTTTGTCAACATTTCTCTACGTTATTACGTAGAGAAATGTTACTAAATACACAACGACTCACAACAATCACAATCGATTCACAATTTGATTCAAATCTATTTCCACGTGAACAAGAAGCGATACAAAATTATGACAGTGCAGTTATTTGTGCACAGTTTATTTACTATTTAAACGGTATTCAGAATATAGTAACTCTAAAAACTAAAATAAATATCTAATTTTTAAAGAGAAAAGGACTATTATGACAATAATTAAAAGCTCAATAAAAAATTCAGCATCTACGAGTATGTACATATTTAGTTTGAAAGGTCCCTCATTCTAAGATCCATTAACTTGATTGAGTTAATGACACATTCTGAAACATTCCTAATAATTTTGTTAAAAGAAACCTCAGCTCAAAATATAGTTAACATGTCCTACTAAGTATTTATATTCTTAATACACTACATTTTAAAATTACATGTTAATCTTGTTATTGAGAACAGAATTTTAGCAAATACACGTCAAATAAAAACAAACAAAGGATTTATAATCAAGAACGTTATCTTGCCAAAATATTATGAAGTGGTAGTAACTGTGTTATCAATGTTTAAAAACAAGTTATAATAAAATAATAAGGCAGAAAACATTCATTATGCCTAAGTATTTATAAAGGAATGTGCAAAAATGTATTAGACCCGTTCCATTATATGTAGTTATTTGGTTATCATGGCATGATATCTTGAAGTTTTCTCTGCAGAATCGTCCTAAATAGAAGTAGGTATTGATTAAATGAATGACATGCAGTTGGATAATACTTGTCAATTAACATAATCCTAACACTATAATCATTACCATATTGTTTCGTTTTTTAGGGTTCCGTACCCAAAGGGTAAAAACGGGACCCTATTACTGAGACTTCGCTGTCCGTCCGTCCGTCCGTCCGTCCGTCTGTCACCAGGCTGTATCTCAAGAACGGTGATAGCTAGAGTTGAAATTTTCACAGATGATGTATTTTCTATTGCCGCTATAACAACAAATACTAAAAATAAAATAAAATAAATATTTCAGGGGGGCTCCCATACAACAAACATGATTTTTTTACCGTTTCTTGCTCTCATACAACAAACGTGATTAATTAAGTATTGTGTGTGTTGTTTGCTCATTTATTAATAACGTATGTTGCATAGATAATGGTACGGGACCCTTCGTGCGCGAGTGCGACTCGCACTTGACCAATTTTATTGTACAATATGATAAGGAGACAGTGAGTCATATTTTAAAAGACAAATAAATTCATAATAACTATTCTATGAACTTGTTCCAACGGCTGATAACACTAATTATTGTTAATACCAATTATTATTTAAATAAAACTACTTTTTACGGATTTAGACGCGTATATTTGTTTTAAATTTTGGCCCGACGTTTCGGAGACTTTGCAGTCACCATGGTCACGGGTGAGTCTAAATCCGTAAAAAGTAGTTTTATTTAAACAGATGAGTCGCGCAAGTGTTAGAAAATACCAATTATTATTGTTTATACCACATTGCACTAAGTAGATAATAACGTAGCTAGTTAAATGTTGTAATTAATTACATTTTAGTTTGTAGAAAAAGGAAATGAAAATATATTTCCGATTTAAAATGTATAGTTAATTTAAACGTTATTTGTACATTACGGTTGACATCAGGGGGGCGGGCGGTCATAAAAACTAGCCAAATCCCATTGCAACATGCAGACATGTTGCGCCAACCCCGAATAATGGTATAAGGAAGGGCAGCAGAATGATGGTGTATCTATAATTGTATCATGCGTTTGAAACTTAAACATTATGCTCCGATAGTTTTCTACATATATGGTAAATAAGTGCTTTATTTTGCAAAACAAATAATATCGTTTAGTCATCATTTTACACGCAGACGCAAAGAGCATTTATCGATCCAACGCGTTTGGATACCAGCCAAATGTGATCTCCAGCGCAATGTGTCACCATGCTATCACTATCTACGTAAATACTATCCAAAACAAAATACAGACCAGTCTAGTGACCGTTGTAAGGTCCCAGGCGGAGCGGGTCTTGCCCCGTGACTGCGTGCCATCCTTCCGCCTGCCCAGCGAACCGTAACTCGAGGGTATGACTGTCTCCTCGCGTTTACGACGCCCACCACCGCGTCTTAGAGACGAAAACCAATTGGAGACAGATCCACGGCGCTCCGTTTCGGCCGGTGCTGCCGGCCCGGACTTGATAAACATTACTTTACAAGTGCCAGTGCACAACGTACATTACACTCTCACACACCACGGTATTCAACCACACAAACACCAGTATTAGGCAAGCCAGCCGCCACAAAGATACCTATAAAGCCCACGATCAATTTTTAAAACAAATGCGTTTCAGAAAAGCAAAATAAAGGGGAAAAGTGAATGATTGCACGTCGCTGGACATTAGGCATCTAAATTGCCAAAAAAAAGAAGTGAGGCTCACAACACTTAAGTCAGTATGTTATGCAAGGTGCACATAAAGCGGCATCGATGACACACCTGATCGTAGTCGTCGTCGTAGGTCCGTGTTGCGCGGGCGCAACGTACCAGCAGAGGCCACCAGAGCGCGCCGCACAGCAGGCGAACATGCAAACACATCCCTCTAAGGAACGCACTAAACTGAAGATAGTGGCGGGCGCCACCGCTCTTTGGCACACTGACAATTATACGTACAAACCTACGTATAGACACTACTTTATCTTTCTGCGCGTATGGCAAGGTCGTCGTCACAACTAATTTGCGAGTCATAAAGAAAACAAAACGCTTCAACAGTATGTTATTGTCTATTAATTCTAGTTACTGTTTAATCTACCCGCAACTTTTAACTCATACGGATTAACTTACATTGGATGGTTTGGACCTTGAGATCGGTATCGGTATGTATGTTTAAAAAAAATGCTAAGAATTTAGTTATGTCAGTTATTTCAACATTGGACTGTGGACGTTTACGTTATCGCTGTTTGCAGGCTCGCTGCTTGCTCGCTCGGAAGCGGTAAAGGAAATAATGATAAAGTCATCGCAAACATCGACGCATTCGACGCGCTATTTTTCTATAACCTAACAAAGTTTTGTAATTATTAGGCTTTGTTTGTAACTTAGATTCAGTCAATACGAAACTTAAAGTTAATTTTTTTTTATACTACAAGGGTGACAAACAAGCTTACGGCTCGCCTGATGGTAAGCGATTACCGTAGCCTATGGACGTTTGCAACACCGATTAACTACATCATTGCCTCATGAGTGTTATATTTAAGGATTATTAGAATCTTATTCTTATTTTTTGGTTCATAAGTAAACTACTCATCTATGGGAAGCGCTGATTTTAGAGTCCATACTCAAGATATTAAAACCCATGAACCCAAAATTAATTAATCTACATTTCGGAGCACGGTAGCAGCACCCTTAGAATGTTTTAATTAAATGAATCGAACCGTATCGTTAAAAGGAATCGCGTCATTGCAGTCTTTATTTCTTAACGCGCTAATTAGTAATGACGACGTACCTAAATGTGACTTGTTTATATCGATTAATTGATTTATGAGCAGGTGAAATTTAAATAAATTAAAATTAATTAAGGTTCATTAAGATACGTGCCTACGGTTTTTCGTAAACAACTGGATAATGATAAATATTATTTTATTTATCAAGTCCAGGAATTTCGAAATCATAGTTGCTTTATTGAAATCAGAAAAGCCGGTCTAAAGACTCTTTGAGTCATAACAAAACCCCTTGATATGTCCAACGACGTAGTCATTGCAATTTCCACTTATCCGCCTTATCACTACTAACTTACGGTAGATTTTATCACTACTCGAACTTTATATAACACAAGATAATCACAAAAACTTATATCTTAGTCACAAATTGTTTTCTTAGTATTGTTATACACACCACAGCATTGAATAGCTGACAATGTAAATATAAAAATAACAGAGGACGGCACGTCGAGCGCAAATCGCGGTGCGCCTCACACTGGCTGGCACTTACTACAGAACAAACCGGGCAACGCGTAGTAAAGACCAACCCGAGCATTGATGACTTACGTCAGTCCGCATTTCGTATTGAATGAAAGGCCAAGGGATGGGGTATGTGTACCGCTAGATGAACTACGGGACAGACGCATCTAATCTCTACCTGAATTAATATCAACGATAACGTATTTACGATATTTATTAACGATATTTTCAAGGGACTGGCAACGCTAAATAAAGACACCCTTGTGTACAGCAAACAGCAATTAATAAGTATTACATCCCTGAAATCAAGTTAGACTATAAAACCTATCTTAAATTTAAAATGATCTTAAGTATTTTGTATGTATGTCATTGAAAAATTCAAAGCACTTTTAAAGACAGTAAAACTGTTTTGAATTTTGGTGCTCATTTGTTAAGGCTTTGCAATGAATAGGTCCATATAAATTGAAATTCATTTAACCGTTTATTGTTAAACTTATTGCCTTATCAGAACAAATAAATGACAGAAAGTTAAATCATAATATCCTGGGTGTTAATTTGTATTTGTAACAAATTAAATGAATGACTTATCTGGCTAATAATTATGTAAAGAAATAGGCCTCTTATCTTAATTTGTTATTTTATTAGTTTTAGTAATATGGCAAATAATTCCTGTTTTTAGATGGGTTCATTATTATTTGTCTGTATAGCAAGGTAGGAAGGAATATTTATTTATTTATTTTACAAATATAACATACTCTGTGAGAGGTGGAAAACTCTAAAAGAAACCCTGTGCCAACACGCTTGGTTGACGCCACCAATTAATCCCACCCAAAGTGGAGGCGACCTGTCCTCCTCCACTTTGGGTGGTTTGGTGGCCCTAGTGGGACATTAATGGGCTAGCAAGAGTGAGAACTCAATAATGTATTTGGATGTGGGTTCCCAAAGTTCGATTTATACCACTATTTAGCTAAAACTTTTCGTGGGCGTAATTTTTGAGCAACGGGACATAATTAAATGCCTCCTGCTTCATTATTTAACTGATAATTACAACATAGAACTATAAAGAGTATTCGGGTGATTTTATACCAATATTTTCTTAATAGACAGGCTAATTAACTTGGCATAACTAATAATAACATGTCCCAATAGATTAAGAATACAAATGTCATTACCCCATTTCGTTTATAGGGAGCTGTATGCCTCATCTTGGCAGAAAATAACTTCCATGAGAATAGGAAACCTCTAAATTAAGCACTACAGCAACATGCTTAGTCAGTGTACTTGGTCAGTACAGTAGTGTGTCATAGAGTAGACCAGATATCCTACAGTAGAAAAGGTATCTGTGCCCAATAAGGAGAATTTAATTGACTGGGAAAAATAAGACAATAACTTGGTGGTAGTAGTTATTGACTGAAAGAAGAAGCAATTCTCTCTTTTAGGTGTTAGAGTTTAGGTGTTTTAGGTGTTAGAGAACTGCTGCTCAATAAATTTCAGAAACATCTAATTAAGAAGACCCAAATCCAGAACCCAGAAGTGTAGCAACTTTGATAAGGCCCAATGTGATCCAAGAATAGAAACATTAGTGACCTCTGTTTGTCAAATGTCACATTAAAAGGAAAGGATCTAAACCATAATCGCATATCAATAATTTATTATGAATTGAACTTATCTAAAGCTAACTTTGACAAAAATTATTTCTATGCAAACAGGATTTCAATAATTTTAGTATTTTTCAAATTTCATTTGAAGAATAAAGGTCATTGACTTCTCTATTCTATACTCTAGCAAAGCAACCAGAAATTTTGTTATAAAAATAATAAAGGAGTCTGAGACCAGCACTATATGTACCTATGTGTACTGTAATTGGATAATTCAACACATTGACGGGCCTCGTGGTAGAGTGGTTTATATAACGGACTGCTGATCATGAGGTCTCGGGTTCGATTCCCAGTCAGGACAATCATTTGTATGATGTTTTTAAATGTCATACAAATGTTTGTACTGCGTCTCGGTGTTTACTATGTATTATAAGTATGTATTTAAAAAAAAAAGTAGTTTATGTATTATATCCGTATTCTGATACCCATAACACAAGCATAATAAGCTTAGCTTGGGACCAGAGGACGTTTTGTAAAATGTCTATGAATATTTATTTATTTATTCCTAAATTCTTAGGGGTCTCAAAAACGCTCAAAAAGCAAGTTTAGATACAAATTGTATTGAAATAAATGTGTTTTTCAAATGTAACTGAACTTTCTGAATTTATTTAACATAATTAAGTACAGCTTATTTTAATTCAATATTATAATCATTTTTTCTTTTTCATCACATTATAGTACTTATGGATGCATAAAGGGGTGGTTTGTTCTAGCATTTAAATGCATTAGAATACTGACATAAATATAAAACTGCTTTATTTTCTAAAGTATTTTCAGAAAAATCGATTGCTAAATAAGGAAAAAACTAAAGAATTTGTTCACCTATAATTATATTCTTTTGTAAATAACAAAATAAACAGTATTTTGGTATTATTAGTATTAAACTTACAATAGTGCCAAGATATTAAAAAAAAAATTAGATAGGTTCCTACAAGAACATTCCCTGAAGGCTGATCACTAGTATTCTAAGTAGGTACCTACCTAACTACCAAAGATACTGTTTACTATGGATATAGCGATTTTTGTTGTTTAAAACTTATTTATGTCTTAATATTTGATTGAGTAATATTGAGAGATATGCTTTAATAGATAGAAACGCCTGCTTATTCATTATAAGCCAATAGGCAGTTACAAGGCGTCTAGTGATGTCAACAAATTAATTATCACTCACCTGTATTTCCAACAGCAATTCTGTTTTGCGACGTCGAATATCAATTAAAGTCTTTTGCTGTTCAGGTGTCAACTCTGTAAATAACAGTACAATAACCATATAAAAACATCAGCAGCTATTAAAATCCATTGCATTGGGGTCACGATAAAATTGGAAAACAACTTTTTCTACGTCTGCAATAGGATATGATTAGAAATTACCGGCATGAGTAAATGGATCACCATGACTACTTGCTGCATTATTTCCTCCAAGGGACAAATTTTCAAATTCACTTATCATTTCTCAAAATAGGTATTTAATAAACAGTAAACAAAAGTTTACATCATTGTTAACTGAATAGCCGCCATATTTATTTACCAATTTTACTTTACTCTATTCTGTAAGCTGGTTAGTACGTTATCAAAAGTACTCTGTGTTTTCAAATGAGTGAACTATTCAAATCAAATAATCATTAGTATATAACACAGAGTCAAAGTCGCCCTGATTGTTTGTATGTATGTTATAAGTTTTCTGAAATAGAAAGTGGTTGATTTATGAATTTCTTCGACCATTAGAAAGCTATATACCTATTTTGAGGGAATATCTATACTATAGAGTTCAGGTCTTAGAAAACTAAATTAGCCAAGAACGTGTTACATTCACGCAGAAAGAATTGCATACCATTACATAACATTGTGATTGTAATATATTTGTCATCATAATTATCATGACGAAACAAATATAAGTACTTAATCATGCCCTTATTCCGTTACTCGGGGTCGGTGGTACATCTTTCAAGGCAATTACCTCCAGTAGGTAGAGTATTACGAGATTTTTGTTAATCACTTATCGCACCAACATTTCAAGGCTTGGGTTGCAGGGTACAAAACAATGCGTTTTATAGTTTTAGCATAAGGACCCACTGACATACATTTAATTCATTCTTCATACATTAAGTTTTCATACGGGCCTCGTGGTCTAGTGGTTCATATAACGGACTGCCAATCACGAGGTCTCGGGTTCGATTCCCGGTCAGGACAAATATTTTTGTGATGTTTTTAATTGTCATACAAATGTTTGTACTGCGTCTGGGTGTTTACTATGTATTATAATTATGTATTTACAAAAGAAAAGTAGTATATGTATTATATCCGTATTCTGGTACCCATAACACAAGCATATAAAGCTTAGCTTGGGACCAGAGGACGTTGTGTGAAATGTCCATGAATATTTATATTTATATTTATTTATTTATACATATTTAGAGCATAAGTTCGGCGTACGTTGTTCGCTTTGGCTGCGTAATCTTTTTGGGGTGATCTTTGGAGCAATCGATTAATACTGCCATAGAATTATTTTACATGTATTTATTACTAGCTAATGCCTGCGGTTTCCCCCGCGTTTATAGTTATTGACCAATCCAACAATGTACACCTTACCTTAACAATTTCACAGATAAATAGTAAATATGTGAACATTTTATACAAAAAAAACATCCACTTGAACTTCTTTATATATAAAAAACTGCATCAAAACCCTTTGCGTAGTTTTGAAAATTTAAGCTCACTTAGGGCCCCCGCGAACTAGGCAGCCATGGCTGCGCAGCCAGGCTGCAGCAGCTAGTCAAACATATGACGTTGTATGGGGATTGGGAGCCCGCGCACTAGGCAGCCACGAAATCTCGGCTGCGGCAGCCAATGAAACGTGCCTGATTGCACGGCAGTCAGCTGGCTGCGCGCAGCCAGAACGTGTGTAGGTGAATATAAGTGGCTGCGGTCAGTCTCCGCGCACTAGTTGTAGTAGCCAGACATACAAGCATACAAGCTCGCATAGGAGTATCAATGCCATTGATTGAATTTCGTATTTTTTCCAAAAGATTATCAAACGATTCCGCTGACATCTTCGTATAGTTCAAAAACCGGTCTGGGAATGCGTGAATATCTTTGAAATAGGTTTGGTATAAGCCTTTTGAGTGCTTTCGAGAAAAAGAGGATGAATCCAGTGTCTTTTCTTTGTTTTGCGTTTTTTACGAGATAGGTAAGTTAAGTTCATAAGTTCTTCCACGTACATATTGCTCGACGGAAGGATCTAGTCGTTGATTTGCTGTTAATATAACAGCCAATCAACGACTAGATCCTTCTGATCTGGCTGCGCAAATATTCTGGCAGCCTGGCTGCGCAGCCAGGCTGCCTGGTGCGTGGGGGTCTTATAGGACATGCTTACAAAGATAACGACATGGTTTTCTTTCTAATAATTAGTGAAGATTGCAAAGCAATGCTCTAAAGTCTAATCTATAAGTTTTATGTCTATGGCTTAGCCAAAGAAATTATATTATATCGAACGCTCACGAGCCGGCAAAGGCGTTCCTAGAAAGAGATAAGCACGAACGACCTAAATGTCCCTTTCTAGTAGGATGTACACAGTTCATAAGAAATTTGGGACATTTAATAAACTTCAAAAATTTTTTAATAAATAATAATAGTAAGAGGTATCTACAAAATAAAACTCGAACTATTTTTTTATAGTATACTAGTGACTCGACCCGGCTTCAAGTACCTAGTGCGCGAACAGCACGTTCATACAAAAACGGGAAGAAATATAAATAAAACAGCAAACAAAGAACTCAAGCAATAGTTTAATTGCAGAAAAAATCACAAACAACAACAGCCTCAGGTTTTGATTGACGTCTCTTCATAAAAGTGCTTAAATAATTAGATTTGAAATGTATACTGCAAATGTTTAATATCTTGTTTTTTGTTGTTGTGGATTTAAATGAAATAACTTCAGCCCACTTTTGTCGAATTCCATCATCACTTGGAAAACTATAAGAGAATTGTGTTCACCAACAATCAATAAATATTATTAATAAAATGGTTAGGTTAATTATTCAAGTAAGGTTCCACACACACTTTTTGTAAAAGTGTAAGGTAAGTATAGCTAATACAGATAGTTGATCTCGTACACTGATACGCTGTTTGTTAATTTTCTTATTACATAGTAGGTATAGAATTATTTAAGAAAATATCCAATTATAAGTACACATGTCATAAGTCTATACTTTAAAAACAATACAAACAAGCATAACATAATAAAGGAGGAGGATAGAACCTTATCCTTATTATGTCTATATGTTTTTCTTTTTTACAGAACATTATACTCACCCTACACAATATATTTTGTAAACAAACTGGTAAACACTTACCTAAACATCGAACGATCACAACCGGTAATAATAACTACGGTACTAACGGTAATAATAACTATTATATCCTCGCACACAACAATTTCTTGTCATTTTAAATTATATTTTTATCTCAACCTTGGAAAATAAAGCGCAATTCCTTAAAAATACGAAAAACAAAAACTTGCATCGGCCACATTGATTATTTATCTCGAGATGTCATCGGTGTTGCCATTCTATAATTTACTATCTACTAATAATGTTTTTTTTTTTATTTATTTTTTAATCACAATAAATGCCTTGATAAAAGTTGAACTAAGCAGTTGGTTATTTTAATGCTTAAATAATAATAATAATAATCTTTATTGCAGGCAAACAACCCATATACAAAATAAAATCACACAAGAGTAGTAAAAATAAAATAAAATAAAATTATAAAAATTACAATAGAAATTACAAAATAATATGTAGTAATATTAAAATTAACTAAAAGTCATTTTCTGTTCCTGCTCTGGTGAACAGAAATCCAATGTCTGTAAATAGGACTGTATATGTCATCAGACAGGCACCGCAGTATACTATTATTCGAGCTACGTATTCTTTCCCAAAAGGAAGCGATACGGGCACGAATAACCGCAAAGAAATCCGGCACCCGAGCATCAGCGAACATGCCCGACGCGCTGCAGTATCTAGGCTTTTTCATAAGTATACGGAATGCATCATTATATTGCACACGTATACTATGATGGGACATTCTGGTGTACCTTACCCAGAGCTGACAGGAGTACAGAGACATACAATAAGCCCTGAATAAGGTCACCTTTACGTCGTCAGTACACTTAGCAAATCTGCGCGCGAGCATATTACATCTAATGGCCAGGTTCCTTCTCTCCCTCTCCATGTCTGAGTCGTCAAAACCATTGGCTGTCACGATATGACCAAGATATTTGAACCGCTCCACAACCCTTATCGGCGAATTTAACAAGAAAACGTTGGGCACTATCTCCGGACCCCTACCCGCACGAAAAACCAACATCTCTGTTTTAGCTACGTTGTATTTTAGGCCATGTCTTGCAGCGAACTGTTCGCAAGTAGCCACGAGCTTCCTCAACCCATTGATGGAAGGGCTGAGAAGCACCATGTCATCAGCATAGCTCAGGTTATTTACACAAACGTTACCTATGTGACATCCGACACGGGTGCTCCTCAGTTCCCCCATTAGATCATTTACATAAATGTTGAAAAGATCAGGAGACGTTAGCCCCCCTTGACGAACTCCGCAATCTAGTCTATAATTACTAGAAGTCGTGTCGCCCCATCTGACAACGTTAGTTTGGCCTCCGTACCAGTGCCTAAAAATATGTATAACCGCAGGTGGGACACCAGCCGAGGATAATTTGTTCCAGAGAATGTTATAATTAACCAGATCAAATGCCCGGCTGAGGTCCAGGAAACAGGCATAAACAGACGTTTTACGAGAAAGATAATAATTAACTGTATGTTTTAAGCTAAATATAACAGGAATCACTGATATAATATTGTATCAACGTGAATAACAATTCAAGTGGGTGAAGTTTATGTATAAAAGTTACCCAATTCGTATTTTTATTTTACGCTGGCAGTCTGTGGGAAAAGGATACAGGGTCAACTCGATGCCTCTCATCGGAACTTTAGGTATTTATGCGTAAGCTTTGTAGCAATATAAGCCTTATACGGTTGGTTTTACGTTTATTTTTGAATGTTGTTGTATCGATATTAATATTACTCGAAATCATTCTACCAATATAATTTCTTTGGGCTTAGCAGATGGGAACGAATGAAACGACTGAACTAATCCACAGACTAGTTGAAAATAAAATGACATGAATGAAAAGCTTTTTGACAAATAAACAAGCCACATAATAATAATACAGACCAATCATAGCAAAGCATACGGTGTTTGACGTCTTTAAAATTTATTTTATTGGTGGACCTGAAGCTTGAGAGCTTTGTCAGAATTGTCAGCTGCGTTTGGAGTTGTGTTCAGCGTTGTTGCTTGCATACATTTTGTAAAGAACACGCCCCCATTAATCTATAAATCTTTTACGGCTTGATATTTTTACGTATAAATTAAAATTCTCGATTGAGACAAATTTTAATTTAATTTATTTTGTGTTTATTGTAATCAATTTTAACCAGTGCTTGAGTGCTTAAGAATGTGCTGATATTTTAAATCTGTGACATCCAAGGGAGATAAATTTTGCGTAGCCGGTGTATTTTACAAGCCAAATAATGAATGACAATGGTTGCATACACTTGAATAATTTTAAAGCAGCGAAGGGTACAAACCCTTATAAAATCGTGCACGCGTTTTTTGTATCATGCACGTCTTTCGAAGCAAGAAGATACAAGGTAAATTTTCGCTGTAGCGAAGTAGGTATATACTTTGTGCGTTTATGACCTTTATATGCGACGCAAATTGTCGTACATTGATTTAATGGCATTGCCTTGTAATTTCTTAATGTCTTCTATCTATATCAAAATACATAACTGTGCTTACTTGCGGAGTAATATAGACGTTTTACTTACACCAAATTAAATCGATCAGCTGATTAGTGATCTTTGACCTCATAACAGCTGTTTCGTATAATTTACGTGCCATCTCGTCGCGTGATTGAAATACAACATTATTGGACCTATTTCATTGTGATAAACACAAATAACTATTTACTTTAGTCGCTTCTGTTAGTAATAAAGATCTTGATTAGAAATAATATCAATATTATAACTACCTAGAAGCTTTTATTGATTTCTTTAGAAAGAAAGCTTCTGCTTTGTTCTCAAATAATGACTAGAACCATCTATAATATTTTATATATCTTTAAATAGAATGTTTAAATGGTTATGTAACTGTATTTTGTTTAATTAACTAGAACAGATGTCAGTAAAAACAAATATAGAATATTATCTATATTACTGCATAGATAAAACAGTTATAAATAATTATTGAAATAGGTAAATGTTAAATATAGAATAGAAATAATTTTATTGTTAGTTAGGTACTGTTAAAATGATTCTTAATAGTAGAGTTCTTAAGTATGTGATAATGACAATGCCTAAGACATAAAATAAAAAAAAATATTTAAGTGTGATAAAATTTTTTTTTTTCGATTTCTTTTGATCAGAATTATGGTTTATTTTATATCAAATTGCTAATGTATTTTTGCTATCATTGCTTGCTTCAAATATCACATGTACTTACTTTTAACCTTAAACCCAGAATAAACCCTCCTACTCTTTGTTGGATAGTTTTTTCATTAGGAACTGCATAAACCAATGAGTGCTTCAAGCTGCGTCTTATATGGCGGAATTGTTAATAATGTCAACTAATAAAAAAAAACATTTATAGTAATTTGCTTTGATAAAAAAACTAATTTCAATGCGGCCTGATTGCTAAAAGAACTGATAATTTAATTTAAATTTTCATATTTAGAAGTATAACCTCTTTCAGTAGGTACATTTTCTTTGTCTGTTTAGTACAGTTAGTTAGTAATTGTACAGTTTATCAGTTTAATTTAGTTCTCTGATGTACCTAATGTCATATAACTATGAAACTTAACCTGCTTTAATTTATTATTCCCCTGTTCTTATACCATTACTTGAGTTCTAGTTCATTTAACCTTATCATGTTGTTTTTAGATTTTATTTCTTTTGAAAAGTGTCTTTTAGTCCATAGTTCTTCTTTTTATATTCATCATTTAGGATTGGAATCCTTAAAACATGCATAAAATTTGTAATTGAAAGATGTATCTACCCATTCACATATTTGTACACCAGTACATGGTTAAAAATGTATCTCTTTACATACTTAACATCTATGATAAGCAATGCCTTATGTTTTATTATTGTAACCCACACATGTTTTTACAAATAAATATATCTTATCTTTATGCCCCTGGGCCCTCAGGCTATGAGGAATTAAAAATAAGTTAAAAAGAAAAATCAGTTAATGTGCATGAATTTTTCAAATTATTATTTTTGCAGGCCACATCATGCCTCTGCTTTACCTGTGGCCAACCTGGACCTCGAATGCATTCCTGTCTACATTGCATTTATTTTGCCTGTTACGCAGGCCATATTCAAGAACATTCAAAATCTAAGAAGCATTTCCTATATGTGGATCTTAGCTATGGAAATATATTTTGTGGGCAGTGCCAGGACTACATATACGACAGAGAATTAACTGAAATTGCAATGACTCATCGATTAAAAGAAGCCAAGTATGCATTTAAGTTAATGATAATATCTGGCTGTGATTTCATAACCGATTTAAAACATTGTGTGAAGAAAGCCGTTGAATGTAGAGAGTTTCTATGGGAGAGGCCTGCGTCCAGCAGTGTACAGAAACAGCCTAATGAATGGATGGATTTCGTAGTATAAATATTTCTTTCTAAGTAAATTGTTGTATCATTATTTACATTCTGATAGTAATTTATCTTGTTCATATATGGAATTAGGTGAGGCCCTTGCTATAAATCACACCCTATAGTGACTTTGTAACTAGTGCAACATAATTACGGTTTTATTCATAATGACTTGTCGGAGGTTTAAACGGAGATTTTATCGGAGAGAATAAACGTTTTAGCGTAAAAAGACCATTATGAATAACAAGTTTTGACAATTTTAGCGAACTTTTAAACCTCCGATAAGACATTATGAATAAAACCATTAGTCTTTAAGCAGTATGTTAAAGTTTGAAATAAATACTTTACGCTTAATGATATAAATATCCAAATTATTTGCTTGCAGGCTAATATTTGCCATGTATATTTATTATTGACTCATAATATTGGCCTCTATGAATGAATGTATATTTTATAGCTTTTTTGTAATAGTTAGTAATATTATAACAGCATAAGCAGTTTACATCAAATACTTTCATTTATATATGAAAATTTTATATTATTATTAAGGAGAGAATACATAGTTAATTCTGGGGAATACACAACTTTATGTACCAAGTTCTGAGATACAAGGTTTTCCCATGTAGTTTCATTTGTCTTTTGTAATTATTATTGCAATGAGATTGTTGTCTGAAGGAAATATAACAGGAAAGCTATTTAAATACATAACATATATATAACATAAATGCCTATTTCTGACCAGTATTTGTTAAATACTGGTCAGAAATATGCTACAGTAGAGTCCGTTTATAATGACATCGAAAGGAATTGACAAATACATCATAATAACCGGACGCCATACAAAGAATTTTGTGAAATAAAAAACCTTTTTATGTAAATATGTATGTACTTAAGTATTTTAATACAGAAACATAGTTTATACATATTACATGTATATATATACATACATAATATGTAAACATACATGTTAAATCAAAATCAAAATTGCACGTAATCAGCACATTATAACACATACAAGTGTATTTTTTACTGTAAGTAATCTGTAATTTGTGTCTGTTTTTTTACAAAACAAAAACGAGCCAGGTGCCGAACGTCGGGAATCAACGAACATTACCGGGAGGTGTAAAGAATCATGTCGGTCATTATAACTGGACATAATTTATAAAAAATGGGTCATAATAAGCGACATGTCACTGTAAGGAAGTCATTATATCCGACTTTTTTATAAAGAATTTTATATGAAAACCAAACTTCATAGTGTAATTACGTCTTAATAACCGGTTGGTCAATATAGGCGGAGTCATAATAAACGGATTCTACTGAGGAGATTTCGGAATTTTGATCAGATTGGGAAAATACGGTAAAATAAATGCTATATTTGTCACGTTTTCGAGAATCCTATACACATGTCTTCACCTTTAACTAACAAATGGTCTTGATTCCAGAATGTGATAAAATTGGGGGTCTACATAGCAGTCATAGCTACCATGAGACTATCTGAGTGTGAGAGAGAGAGAGACTCCTAAAACTAATTCGATATCACAGCCAGAGATATCATTTAATCTTGCTAAACAGTGAATAATAATTCAATTTCTTATTCAGAGCACTAGGAATAAGCGTGCCATTTACACCATGGTTGCCAAATAGTGACGAAGCCATGGCACTGGGGCGTCTACGTAAGCGGCGTCTCATCAATCCTCATACTACTATTGGGCTACGAGGTCTGCAGAACCTTGGCTCTACTTGTTTCATGAACTGCATTGTTCAGGTTAGTCAATATTTTAAAGTAGTTACATACATAGGTCCCGTTATTTCGCCATACTTGATTGAAATGGCAAAAACTATGATTTACTTTACAGGAAGTCCAGTCAGCAGAATTTGTAATTTGTTGGAGTCTAGTTATATCATTGGTCCAATGTGTGTATTTCCGAATTCGACTCGCACATAAAGTATTTCGTACTGTTATTATATCAAATAAAGGAACCCCAAATAATGATGGGACAGGCGAATGATGAAAATCAGTATTTGTTGTTAGATATGGCAATATACACAAGCTGAATTTACAGCTCTACATATCACCATTCCAGAGAAGGAAACTGAATAATAATGTTACATTTACAACTTTGATTGTTATGGAGATATTTTCAGTATTTCAAAACAAGATATTTGATCTTCGAGCCTGGTCGATGTGTTACAGTTAGCAGAGATTACGTAACACTTAGTTTCACAAGTGATTAATTAGTGTGGTCACAAATGTACGCGATTCATGCGCCAGTCAGCATGATTGGTTTGAAAAGAATTAATATAAGCGACATCACGAAATTGATTAAAATTATCTTTACCAGGTGTAACTACTTTGCTTCATTCCTGCCTTTAATTCTATTGGCTGTTTCGTAGGTTTTTATGTCTCTGTAGATGATTATTTACTTTATTATCTAATGCAGTCAACCGCAGCAAATGTTATTTGTATGGGTAGAAAATCGTTTATTTGCATAGGTCTTACGTAAGGCCATTTTGCATTAATGCACATATTAAAATATATAGGGCAATCGTATGCGAAATGTTATATCTAAGTCGTGACCTTGTCTGTAAATTAATTTTGATTTCTGCCCGAAAATTGTTTAAATCATTTACCATTTATGTTAAGATTAAAAAAATATATAAATACCTAAATGCATTGTCGGGAAACTTGGCTGGCTAGTGGCTATACAAGAATACCTATTAATATTATGGGAATACTTCAACAATTTTTATGTTTCGCTTGATCCATCAAAATGACCATAATAATATACCATAATAGCCGTAATTCTCGACCAGAAGCCGGCTTGCGAAAACCTTGATATACGCAATAACTTAACCAGTACGTAGACTTCAAGGTCTGTTAAATATTCGATATAAACCTTAACAACAAAAATAATACATTTTCAGACCTTAATCCACACTCCACTTTTAAGAGACTATTTCTTGGCGGAAAAACATAAATGCAGAGCTCAAGGATCCAGCAAATGTCTTGTTTGTGAAGTTTCCAAACTGTTTCAGGTAAGCAGTACATATCATACGTGTACCTACAATATATTTATACAATACGTGGAAATTTCCTTACGTAATGTTATTAGTAACCGACCCTTTCCACGAACATCCCGCGCTCAATATTGCTACCGTGATTCTATAAATACAACCGCCCATGATTTCAATTACGAACATAAATTACATGTTTTACTTTTAAAAGAAGATTGGGAAATGTATTTTATGTATTTAAGACGCAGTGATCACAAATTTCCTCAGTATCTACAGTAATTATTTTTTTAATAATGCCGTAAATTTAATGGTGTGATATTATAAGCTTTTAAAAAAATTGCTTTTATGCGGTATTTATTGCCCACTCTAGTTTCCAATATACTGTTTTAAAATATATTTGTATTTTGTTTTGATACAATCATGATAAGATAGTATGCGAGTTTAATAAGCAATCACGATTTAAGGAATGGTTAAGCTACTCTAGTTTCGTACAGACACATATAGAGTTTTTTTTGTTTAATTTTTATTATTAAAATCTTTATTTTATATTATTTTTTAGGAATTCTATTCTGGCGCAAAAACACCTTTGACGTTGCATCGTCTCCTGCATCTAATATGGACACATGCACGCCATTTGGCCGGATATGAGCAACAGGATGCTCATGAATTTTTCATTGCAACTCTTGATGTATTGCATAGGTTGGTTCATTTACCTATAACTCGTCAATCATCTAACCTAACTTTATTCAAATGTCCAATTTTCATTTACAGGCATTGTATGAACGGTATTGAAGGTAATGTCGAAAAACCAGAAAATGGACGCTGTAATTGCATTATCGATCAAATATTTACTGGAGGGCTTCAAAGTGATGTAGTCTGCACTTCTTGTTCAGGAGTTTCAACCACAATTGATCCATTCTGGGACATAAGCTTAGACGTAGCAGGACCCGGTTCGCTTCAGGCGTGCTTAGAACGTTTCACTCGCGCAGAACACCTCGGTTCAGCAGCTAAAATCAAATGCTCAAATTGCCGAGCGTATCGAGAATCTACCAAACAGCTGACATTAGAAACTCTTCCAATTGTGGCTAGTTTTCACCTGAAACGTTTTGAACATTCATCACAGATTGATAGGAAAATATCGGCATTTGTGTCATTCCCTGCTGAATTAGATATGACTCCTTTTATGTCTTCACATCGACGAGCTGTTGATGTCGGTGCTGATAACAATAATGCTCCGGAAGGTTTCTTTGAAGATAACCGTTACTCATTGTTTGCTGTTGTGAACCATTTGGGGTCTTTGGATGCTGGACACTATACAGCGTATGTACGACAGATGAAAGGAAACTGGTTCAAATGTGACGATCATATGATCACGCGTGCTTCGCTTCGTGAAGTATTAGATAGTGAAGGGTAAGTTTGATAACCTAACAATAGTTATGATATAATAAGATAGCCATTTGTCTCGTGGGTCACGTAATAATATTTTGCGCTTGTGTTGGATATGCTCGTAAAGCCTTATTTACTGGTATCGGACAAGAAGCAAAATACCAGGAGTGTCCGCATAAAGATAAGAAACCGCATAAAGAAAACAATAGCGCCTTGTATACAATTTAAATACCTATAACTTATTAAAATTACACATTGTTTGAAGGATTTTTGGTACACAGAATTCATCTTTTGTTAATACTTGGTCATAACATGAATAAATAAATTTTCCAGGTATCTTCTCTTCTACCACAAGACTGTTCTGGAGTATGATTGTGAAGTATCTTAGATGAAGACAAGTAAAAGGTACTACGTTAACTCATCACATATAACTGATGCTAACCGCATCTCCTATGAACGTGTGTATAGATCTTTAAGTACGTTTACAAAAAAAAAAGATTTATTTTGTTTTGAAACTAAAAAGTCATTTTCCCTCGTGATATTAGTGTAGATGTTTAAAATGTCTCAACGTTCATCATAAACGGTGTTTCCTGCGGAATCATTCACGAATTTGTTAGATTTAAGCTTTAATATAATATTGACATAATGGAAACTCAATAGAGATTTTTCGCAAGGTTGATAAGAGAATCTTAAACGTTTGAAAACTGATACGGTATGAATTACATGTACGCGTATGTGTGTACGTATAATGTATGTATTTGTATGATTATGTGAAACTGCAAGATATCATACGCTTTCATACATTACAACGTGGCTCTTAGGTATACGCTGACGTCATACGTGCACGTGCACGTGTTTCAATACTTCATATTACTTCTCATAACTATAAATATAGCTTTATTGAGCTGTTCAAACAATTAGCGAGATCTTTAATTTTTGACTTCAACTTAAAAGTAATTTTCATTACACTTTAAGAAGATATACGCAATTTTAATATTGCTCGATACGTACAGCTAAGGAAGTTTCACTTTAAGAATTTATTAAGAATTCTTTTGAGACGCGTAAACTCAAGCTAGTGATGGATATACGTATAATAATTGTAAGCTTTGGAACAAAATCAAAACAATTGATACACAAGTAAAACCAGTAATGAAGAATTCAATCACAATAATAAAGACAAAGGCCAAGTACTCTGTTTTAAAACGAGAGAAAGAATTTCACATCTTTTCCTCTAAAGCTAACAACATCCATGGAGTATTTCAGAACATGTATTATTTTTATTTATATAATTATACCTAGTCTTACCTTTGTTTAACTTCATACATTGTTAATATGTAAACCAAATTTCTTATTTCGTGAAATATAATTTTGTCAATGCTTAAAAATTACAAGACAAAAATATATTGTATTATATTAAGATATCAATGTTTATCTATGTTAGTATTATTTAGTAAACAATTTTTACGTGTTTTCAATTAGGAAAGTTATCTCACAAGATACGTATTTAAATTTTAACTATTGCATTGAAAAATGTTGTAACAATACACAAAAAGTCTCTCTGTCGCGTGTGTATTTTTCTCAAATTTTACGACGAACAACGATTTTACGAACTTTCAAAATAAAATCTACCCATAAATCTATCGACTTTTCTTCAGTACTAGACTTACTGTATTTAAATGCTATTACGATGGACTTTTTAGTTGCATCACTATTGCGTTTTTCCTTAAAACTTGGCAAAATTGTTTACTAAATATTACAAACAACTAGATTGTACATATAAACGCTACGTGCGTGTCATTCCTAGAAAAAAAGATTTATGTTTGTGTATGTACGAGTTATGAATCATTTATATTATAATTTGACTACTGAACAAATATTTAAATCTACCTCGCTGTTTGTCTCTTATTTGCATTTCACTGTCTTGTAAATAGGTGTTTTTGTAATTCTGATTATGTTGCCGGATCTCTTGCGCAACTTATTTACGTACTACTTTGGTAAACATAAAAAAGGGGCGTGGCTTTCTGAAACGCGTTTGACCACGCCCCTTTTTTATGTTGATAAACATTGTTGTGTATGAAAGCGTAGAAGACTCGGCCTACTTTAATGTTTGCTTGTATTTTTTGATATAAGGCTACATATACATGAGCGCACCCTATTTTATTACGATAACTATAGGAAAGCTTAGTATAGGTTTATATGTCCCTCTTAATATCTGTACTATTTTGCGTTCCTCTTATAAATAAGAAATCAATTAAGCCTGTAAATTTAGACGATTTAATTTCATTGACATATAAAAATATTATTTGTGTCAGCGATAAATAAAAATTATAAATATTAGCTAAAATTTATTGTAATTTAAATCAATTTATAATCGTGACTATTACTTTACAAATTATTTAAAAAAGTAAAAAATACTATTATTATTAATTTAACTCTATTAGTTACCAGTTAAACAACCTATAAACTTTTTTTTATGTATACATAATTATAAAGACTATTTTCTTTTGCTTATCACAAATAACTATCATTAAAAAGAATATTTAAAATTTTAAAAGAATCTTAACTTTCTTCCAATTTCATTTTAAATTATGTTTTGGTGTGAAAAAAAAGTATATACCTCTTTATAAGCATATATTTGCGCCATAAGCAAAGGTTCAATCATAAATAAAAAAACCGTTACAAAACAATGATGTCATCGACCCTCGCAACGATCTTTTAAGCAAAGCTGACGTGTTGTTTATCCTAATTTTTACTGTCTATACTATAAATGTTCTCAAACTTAGACTCTCAAAAAGGAACCCCATTTATTTATTTATTTTCTAGCGTCTGGGGTTCTTGAAATCAATTAATCATTTTGGCAAAAATCTAAATACTACGGTGTCCAGGCAAGAAATCCCTAATGATTTGAGATATATTCTTGTTCCGGCATAATTATTTTGTCAATCCCGAATACATGGTTTTTTAATAAACTCTGCGTATCTTGTTTATCCTATCGTGCTTAAAACTACATTTTATCTTTCGATTTTACTTTTCGTACGTATGTAACATAGCTTCAATAATATGATTGTAAATGGTACATAAATTTAGGCGACATGTTTTCCGCTGTCTTGTCGCTTATCATGAATTTTATTTACGTGTAAAAATCGTGAAAGGCGACAACGACAAACACCTACTAATCCTACTACTACTACAGGTATTCCTCAAAGTAATAAAAACTGAACATTTCCACTTATAAATATGATTAAGATAGGATTTGACTTGAACATAAAAGTGTTCGTTCTACGTGTGTCAAGAGTGGTTATAATTTTATTCTGTTATTTTTCGCTCATGTTTATCTAGCATATATAGATGGATTTAAGTAGTTCGTAATCTATGACTGAACTGACATTAGCTTAATGTGATATTTAATATTTATGACTTGTATTAAAATGTAGTTAGTTGTATGTAACGATTCTGAAATAGCATATAATTTTGTTTTAATCTATGCTTAGAGATATTGGCAAATGGTAATGTATATGGGTACTGAGATAATTATTAAAAGACAATATAAAACAAATGGATAGCAATGTGTGTACAAAATATTAAACGCATTTACATGTCCCACCTGCTATAATACATTAAAAATTTTTACAACGGTGTTTTTCATTGCTCTATTTGTTTTTATTGATCTTAACCTATTATCCAGCTACTAAACACACATGTTGAGATGGGATTTTAACCTCCTTCAACAAAGATATCTGTACCTAGACTAACACTTGCCTAAAAATGAACGATTTTAGAATTATATAATTGACTAGCTGGCCCAGCAAACGTTGTTTTGCCATACCAAAAAAAAAAATTAAAAAGAAAAGAACTATAAACCTTACGGAGCCCGAGACCTTTCCAACGAATGCAAAACCGTGGAAATCGGTCCGTACGTTCTGGAGTTAGAAAACCCGACTTATTTTTATATAGTAGATTAAATTTATTTTTAAATTTATTAAAAAGAATCGGTTATAAAAAGCTTATAGGATGTTTGAAATAAGTCTAATTAAAATTATGATTCTTAAGTGGCGACTGGCAACACTCGACAAGATCTTGATTGAAAATATATTTTTATGAAAGCCTAATACTAATATATTATTTTTCTTGAGATAGATGCATTGTCTACGAGACGATTAACTTGATGTGGTGAATCGATCCTAATCTGTAATGGGCACTTATAGGGCTAAGACCTGAACAACATGTTTCAAATTATATTACGTCCCACTTATTTTACCATTTGCTCGTATTTTAACAGTTTTATTTTGCATTTAATATTAATTTAGTGATTTGGATCCGAGCCTAATCAATTAACTAAAATTTAGTCCATAATTTATGATAAATGTGATAGACATAATGTCACTATTATATATTGTAATAACGATTATTATTTTTAATTTTAAATGTTTTAAAATATTCTTATCAAAATAAATCCTAGATGTCAGTGTTGGTGGAATTAAGCAACAAATAGGTTCCTTTACAAAAAAATATTAAAATTTTATTTTTTAATGTTCAAACGAACTGAATGTTTTTCGCGTATATTTTAAATATCAATTATGTGAAATATTTTAATTTATACAATCAATTGCTATTTGCGTATCTTAGTCGTTGTATTTCAATGTAACGGTGGGTTTAAATAATGTGTAGCGTGCTCGCGTATTTGTGGCAAATATCAGAGTGAAGATGGCGAATACCTATATTACCAGAGATTAATAAAGCAAAATACAAGATGATTGTTCTTACACATGAATCCTTCATATTTATGACGAGCCTCGTGGTTGAGTGGTTTATGTAACGGACTGCCTATCAAGAGGTCGCGGGTTACTTCCCGCTCGGGACAATCATTTGTGTGATTTTTCTAATTGTCATACAAATGTTTGTTCTGAGTCTGGGTGTTTCTATGTATTATAAGTATGTATTTACAAATGAAAAGTAGTATATGTATTCTATCCGTATTCTGGTACCCATAACACAAGCATATAAGCTTAGCTTGGGACCAGAGGACGTTGTTGTCCATAAATATTTATTTATTTATATTTACTCTTTACAAACGCCACCCAGGCTTAATTTTTAATGTTGCATTGCCGAGTTCTAAATTAGAAGTCGCCTTCGGACAAACTATTGTTTAATTTTGAGATCCTCGCTCTCTCCAGCCCACTAACGTCCCACTGTTGGGCACAGGCCTCCTCCATTTTCAGAGGGAATAAGGTCTACTGTGCCGCGCTGACCAGTCGTGATGGCACAGGGTTTACTTTCGAGTTTTCCATCTCACACAGGATGTCATCTGCGTAAAATATCCCTTAGCTGACTTTTATAGCACCCTGGGGAGGAGATGGGGTGGTGACACTTGTATTCTTAGTCCGTCACCACACGGACATTGAGATCCTATTCACTGTTATTCGCATTAGATACTTGGATAATTGTTAGCTATGACTATAAAAAGAAAATTATGTTGCCAAGTTCCATATAAAAAAAAATATAATCATCCCTATATTACTAAAGACTACGCCTGTTCGCTACCCACTATTTAATCGCACCTTGAAATAATAAATGTACCTAATCGATGTAAACAAGTTATTCGATGTACCTACACGATATCCTCCTTTGTAAATCGAGTTTAAGAACTAGGGCTTACCTAGTTATTGTATAACCTAATGGGTGTTCTAAATATTCAAGTAACTTTTACCAGTTAAAGTCTATCGGTGTCATACAAAATAAGTTTGAATACTATCACTGTGGAAATAAACAATTAAAAGTACTAGTGTTGTTTTATATCTTAATATAGACGAGGTTACAAACTTAGATTTGTCTGTTTGAATCTCACCCTAAGAGGATAAATAAATAATATACTAATGGTCTTATTCATAATGACTTATCGGAGGTTTAAAAGTTCGCTAAAATAGGTTCCCGAAAATTGTCAAAACTTGTTCATAATGGTCTTTTTACGATAAAACGTTTATTATCTCTCCGATAAAATCTCCTTTTAAACCTCCGATAAATCATTATGAATAAGGCCATAAGTCTATAATCTCAGTAGGTTGTGAACGAGTCTAAATATCTCCAAAAAAAAGAGGCGTGGTTATGTTAATGTATGGGTACCTATATTTTTCAATATGTGCAATAGTGGTCTTCGTCGCCTCGCTATTTCGAAAACAATAACGCGAGATAAACTAATAAAGCGGCGGTTTCCTTGACTGCAATTGTCTTTTTCCTGTGGAGGCAGGCAGAATAAAGCGCGTTATCTGCTACGACCAAACACTCTTTTGGCTCCATTTTTAGAAAAGATAACAATTTATTATAGTTAATTTATAGTATATTTATATAAGTACACCGCAACTTGCCCATCTAAATTAGGCATACTTTCCATCCTATGGTTGCCTGGAAGAAATCGCTTTAAGCGATAAGGCCGCCAATTGTACATTCTGTTTCTTAAAATTGTTTGAATAATATTGTTACTTATTGGTGTGCAATAAAGAGTTTAATAAATAAATAGTTTATACTCATACACTGGGTCATACATGTATGACGGTTGTAAGTGCTACGCACCTAATTCTTGCGGGTATCACAGATAAAATTTACGTCCTTCTCAGGTCTCTTTCCATTGTCATCAATCCTCTTCACATAACTAAACCACCTATAACTATACACTTTACTTACCTACATTTTACCTATATTTTTATGTCTATTTTTCTAAAATATGTAATATTTGGGTGTAATTAGGTTAGAATTTATAAAATAAAACAACATTCTAATAACAATATATAATAATAAAATATCACAAATTCAATTTTACCTACTTGTAGCTAGTAATTAATTATTTCAATAAATATAATAAAATTTTAATGACTTCAATTAAATAGATCTACACATTAAACAATAAAGTTGACTTTCTAATTGAGACAATGGTGCCGATCCTAGATGAACAACTAAATTAACTAATAATCTACACAGTTCAAAAACTAAAAAAACACGCTTGAAAATCCTTCTTCTCTTTTTTAAATTATTGCATTGTCATCAGTCTTAGATACCTGTATGTATGTACAAAATTTCAGATCAATCCGACTACTGCAAGTGGGTGAAAACCACTTTCAAAGATTCCGTTACATAGCTTAATACATTTATTGATATATACTGAACTGAACTTATAAAGTAATTTATTTATTAATTTTGCAATTGACATACCATGCTTTTACATAATAAATTAAACTATGGTCGAAAAAGTGATGAAATTGCTTGCGGTAATCACCTTTTCCACCATAATTTAATTTACTGTATATAGAGTATAAAGACTAACGATTTTAATTAATATTAATGTGCACAACGAAATAGCCAACTTAATCAAAATACACCGTAGTTGTTTTCATTTTTTAGTTCAAGTTTAGTTGTACTGGTAGAATTGGCACCAATATAAATAAATAATTACGAAGAAATACATAATAATATTAGAATTTATTTGTGATACAAGATTATACTTTACATAGCCACTATTACTGTAACATTTAATATAAAATAAAACTAATTTAACAAAATATGAGATTACTTGGACAACTACTGTTAGTCGATTTTATTCTAGTGACAAATTATGTGCGTAAGCAGAATATTTTCAGGCAATTGTTTAATTGAACAGCCTAAAATATACAGATTATGAGAATACCTACTGAAAAAAAATATGGAATTTAATTAAAAAGATTATAAAATTCAGTTTTCTGTGTGGCAAATAATATTAAACATAAAGTATTTATTTAATTATAATTATCGTATATTTGATCGATATTTGAGAAAAATATGTGGTTAGTAACAACAATAACTTAATAAACTAGTTATTAGGGTTCCGTACCCAAAGGGTAAAAACGGAAACCCTATTACTGAGACTTCGCTGTCCGTCCGTCCGTCTGTCACCAGGCTGTATCTCAAGAACGGTGATAGCTAGAGAGTTGAAATATTCACAGATGATGTATTTCTATTGCCGCTATAACAACAAATACTAAAAATAAAATAAAATAAATATTTAAGGGGGGCTCCCATACAACAAACATGATTTTGTTACCGTTTCTTGCTCGATACTAATAACGTTGCCTTATGTTGCATAGATAATGGTACGGAACCCTTCGTGCGCGAGTCCCACTCGCACTTGACCAATTTTTTATAGATAACGCTCTATTTTCTATTATATTTTATTATATTATATTTTCTATGCTGTCGCTTACGTATGGTCAAAATTGAGTTGGGCGACAAAATCGCGGGAAAAATGTCCCCTTATTGAGTGAGACATATAGAAATCGGAGTTTAATAGAAAAGTAAATTATTACGATAAAGACAAAATTAAAATGTCTATGACATTTAATGTAACAATTTAATTCAATTTAAAAAACAAATTCCGTGACTAGGCAATTAAGAAATTGGGAGATTTTTAACGACTTTAAAACTGACAAATGTTTAATATATGACCAGACAAAAAAATGAGAAGATTTTAATAAAGATGCTTGACAGAGAGAGAGTAAGAGCCGAATAAATAACGAACTGTATAATATACCCTTTTAATTGACATACAAATGAAAAATAATATATTAATAGTATTGCAGCCAGATAATAATTTCACTTAATTTTGAAGTCAAGCGTATCTTTTTACATTAATGTTTGGTACAAATACAAATACACAGCGTCTGGGAGATTTATGTTATTATTATTACATAAAAATCGGGTAGAGGACAAAACAAGAAATGGCTTATACCCTATTAAACGAGCCGTGAGCCAAAAGTATGGAGGGTAGAAGTACTTCAACCCTCCATAGCCAAAAGGTAAACGAACGCATTTTAATACTACTTAATTGTAGACCACAGATACTGCGAACATTTTAATGTAAAAAATAAATAAATGTGACGTTTTGTCATCGGTCGGGTTATACCCGCCCACAGTGTACGGACGGGAGCTAAAATCGGAAATTTTTTGTTCTGCTTAATTATGGACTGGCATAAAGATGTAAAAGGCGAGAGTAGAACACCCAGATGCCAATTCCGTCTAGTTTTAGTGCTGTAGTCATAGCTGCTAAATTTGGTACCGCATGTACCAAATTTCGCCGTTTTTCTGCGACTTAATTACGAAAAAGTAATATTTCTTTGAAATTATCTGTTTGCCAATTTAATCTTGTATTGTATCACATTACTTACTTAATAAGCTATATTTTAGGCTTTTTTGCTAAGCTGTTACGTCAGTATTTAGTCTCTTTTATTTAGTTCTTTTTTTAGGCATTTTCTACTTTTGAGATAATGTTTTTTTTCTCCAAAGGTACAAAATTTTGGCAACTAGTCTTCATTTAGAATCAAAGATCTAGCTTTATACTAAGCCCAGAAAAAATATTACGTGCAGGAAGAACTTTTGAGATATACAATTTTGAAAATTTGTACTAGGGTTGACACTACGCCCGATGTGGTGAGCAGTAAGCCAACTATACTTAGTTGGCTTACTACTGTAAAAATAAAAAAATCGTATTTAATTGTTCTTATCTTAGAAACGACGAGGAAAGTGTAAATGTCATGAAATGATGATTCTCAATCCCCTTAGATGGCCACATTCACCAGGCTAGTAGCTATGATTTTTTTATTTATTTTTAATACATACTAAGTACATTGTTACCATAAGTTAAAATTACATATCAGTAGTTAGTCTAGTTCTTCTAGGACAAGGCATAACAGGCCGTTATCGTCAAAACTTTTTCGCATTTTTCATTTCGATAGCCCTGTTGACACTTAAGTTTGTAAATTGCGTTATCTCAATTTTCTCAAAAGTTCCACAGATTTGGCATCTAGTTTTTTTTTGTGTGCATAGAATGATTGTTTATCTTCATTTTAAAGTAAAAACTATATGCCAAAAGTGTGTAAGAAAAAAAATAAAATCTGATAAACTAAAATTAACTTTTTTTAACCCTAATATTGACATTATTGCATTGGAAAACTCATCAAATATACATTATTAAATATGCTATCAGATACTATCAAATATTTAGTATTTGAAAAATAATTTAAAAGAAATATCATTTTTTCTTTTTCGAACCGCAAAAAAACCGCAAACTTTGGTATCACATAGCACCAAAACTAGACGGAATTGGCATCTGGGTGTTCTACTCTCGCCTTTTACATCTTTATGCCAGTCCATAATTGAGCAGAATAAAAAAAAATTCCGTTTTAAGCACCCATCCGTACACTGTGCCGCCGTATAACCCGACCGAACTATATGATACGATAATGAACACACAATAATGAATTTACGATAGACGTTACATTAATTGGAGGCTGGAGCCGCCAAGTGGGAAGGTAGGTAGTGGCAACTACTTCTCTAAAGGTAAAAATAAATATGTACACCATAATGCACTAATTTTAACACGTAACAATAGCGCTACATCTAGCCCACGCATCCCAAAAACACTTCGGAGGTAAAAACATTAGCTGTTAGTCAAAACATTTCATTAAAGCGACAATAGTTTTAAGATACAGGTATAACTAAAATAAGCCAATTTTGCCAATTTTTTTATGTAATCTTATTTTTGTTTATTATTTCAGGCGCTGTGTAAGCTTGCCAATACTGTAGTGTAGTACTGTAGTGTGTAGCTGTTTGGTTATTTTTTAGGAGTTGGTGTTACAGTAAGTTCATCTAACAAATCTTCCAATTGTTTTACATCTTTGACTGGGAGAGAACAGGCATAACGTTGACATACATACGCTGCGGGAACATTGCGTACTGACCTGATGTGACTTAGTACTGAAACAATAATGACAGACATTATGAAGGCACGATACCAAATTACGCTCCATACAAAAATAAGGGCATCGTAGTCCCCTGTTTTCTTCGTGGATATTGCCTCCAGAGGCACGAATTTTTTTCAAAGTATATATGTCTTACATATTTTGTTATTTATTTTAAGCTTTATATACACAATTTTGTATAAAGGTGGGATGGAAGGAAGGATTCATATATCTATGCTTCGATCACATTCTCTTTTTTTCAAAACATAATAACTAAAAGAAATATAACCATCCAAAAATCTTTTCAGTTTTCTTTAGACAAAGTTGCAGCGTCGTATCACACAAATTTGGTAAGGTTTTACCCAAAAAGGAAGTCATAGAAGCATAGATATACTCTTCATCTATAATAAAACGCAAAAAAATTAAAATCGGTTTAACTTTTGCGAAGATAATAGGGGATTCCGAAACGTCTTTTTTTCGAAGAATTTGTAGGTAAAATCTGCTTCAGCTATATTTGTCCCTTTCAGCGCGGCGCTCGGGAATAGGGATAGCAATACCTAAGGAAAATACCTAAATAAGGAGTACAGTACCTACCCTCTTAAGGGTTGATTCTTATCCGTGTCATTTCAGCCTTTCATCGTCCTCAGTAGGATTATATAGATTAGATTAGATAGATCCCTTATAATGCTGAAGAATATCTTCACAAAGAATGCCACAATGCGGTGTTGCGCGTCACTCAACCTGATAAGGCACCTTTCACGCTTTATCAAACGGTTCGTGGCCGCCTTTCAAGTAAGAACATTTGGGAATGTCGCCAGTTAAGCCTGCTGCCCTTTCAAGGTATGTCAAAAACACAGAGGCGTAGCTACCGCCGTATCGATTATACGGGGCCCCCGGGCCCCCTTTTTTCTTTTGTGAGAAATCTTAACCTTCATAGGGGCCCCCAAATAAATTTTTATACGGGGCCCCACTAAGGTACGCTATGCCCTTGCAAATACACCCATCCTTCCAAGGATCTCCCTCGGCGAGTCAGAAGGATTTTCTCTAAGGGACAAAATTCAACCAAGATAAAGGTTTCTTTTTGAAATAGACTCTAAAATTGAATCCCCTAGTTCATTCCTAACCTATACCTATACTATGAGACGCATTCAATTATTAATAATAAATATTTATGTACATTTCACAAAGAATGCCACAATGCGGTGTTGCGCGTCACTCAACCTGATAAGGCACCTTTCACGCTTTATCAAACGGTTCGTGGCCGCCTTTCAAGTAAGAACATTTGGGAATGTCGCCAGTTAAGCCTGCTGCCCTTTCAAGGTATGTCAAAAACACAGAGGCGTAGCTACCGCCGTATCGATTATACGGGGCCCCCGGGCCCCCTTTTTTCTTTTGTGAGAAATCTTAACCTTCATAGGGGCCCCCAAATAAATTTTTATACGGGGCCCCACTAAGGTACGCTATGCCCTTGCAAATACACCCATCCTTCCAAGGATCTCCCTCGGCGAGTCAGAAGGATTTTCTCTAAGGGACAAAATTCAACCAAGATAAAGGTTTCTTTTTGAAATAGACTCTAAAATTGAATCCCCTAGTTCATTCCTAACCTATACCTATACTATGAGACGCATTCAATTATTAATAATAAATATTTATGTACATTTCACACAAACGTCTTTTGGTCCCGAGTTAAGCTTATATGCTTGTGTTATGGGTACCAGAATACGGATAGAATACTTGAACTACTTTTCTTTTGTAAATACATACATATAATACATAGAAACACCCAGACGCAGAACAAACATTTGTGTGACAATTAGAAAAATCACACAAATAGTTGTCCCGAGCGGGAATAGAACCCGCGACCTCTTCGGTCGGCAGTCCGTGACATAAACCACGAGGCTCGTCTTGTCAATGTCACAATAATGACGCTATTCATTTCCACGAAAGCACTATTAAGTCAGTATTCTTGTATAAAATATTGTTATCTCCAGAGAGAGAATAACGCGTATATCAATATTCATTACTAAATAATGCCACAATGACGCATATTACTAAGGTGAAGGATTCAATGTTAACAAGTGCTTACAAACTACACCATTCGAGGCGAGGCACGTTCAATTGCATGTCGATATAACTGTTCAACATACAATGGAAACAGCCAATGCTCGAAAGTATGGCATCACGCAAGCTAAAAATACGAACTCAACATCGACTTAGTCAAGCAGTTCTTATAGCTAGGCTAAACGAGTCGCACAGTTCGGGTAAAAAGGAATATATAAGTGCCGAGGCAGGATAACTTGGAAAAACCTGTTACGCGGGTCCAAATAACATCCATCCATTAGTATGGTTTAATAATCAGTCGCGTTTAATTTGAGCGATCCTCCTCAGTAGGAGGATCGCTCAAATTAAACGCGACTGAAAAAACGAATTAGCCATAAGGGTAACCACCCTGAATTAAGAAAGTTTTTCAAATCTTGTTGGCAATAGTGTCAAACCTTTAAATGGCCAATGATCCTCCCCCTAGCCCTTTAACGTCTAATTATTACTACGCGATACTAATACGCGATAATAGAGCGACGAAAGACAAAAAATTATAAATGAGAGAGGCTGTTTCGCTAAGATTTTCTATCGAGAAAACTGTTTTCAATCGCGTTTCTGAGTTCAGACGATCCTAGATTAAATATTGAAAAACATATACTTAAAAAATAGAGCTCTAGAGCTATTCAAGCTAAAGAAAACATGAGAACTTCGTACATAGAAAAATGCACGAAGCCCTTTTGGTAGCTTCTTAAGCTAAATAATGGGAGTAACCTTATTAGATGAAACTCACGTATATCTGACATACCGGCGGGTGACTCAGCTGTTGGGTCAGCGACACACAACACGCGGCCCGGCAGTAGACGAGACCGAACCACTCGCAACATCTCTAGTGTACGAGGGTCTGTCAAACCACCTGATATTAACACCTGCAATAAAACATCGTTATTTTAGCATATTTTTATATTTAGTACAACTTCGTGCTAGACTACATCTAACCTGATGGTAATTAGCAATTTAGCTTTGGGTGGTAAATCGTAACAACGGTGTGAGAAGCACATTAACTCTTTCAAAAACTTTCATACGTAAATACTCATGAAAATTCAGCAATGAAATGAAATGAAAATCATTTAATCACGTAATCATAATTTTTTGAGAAAATTATGAGCTTATGACAGGTCCAAACTTTTTTTCCCTACCACCAGTTCAGGACGCAATCTGCTAAGAAGAACCGACGTAAGAAACTCAGCAGAGCTTTTAATTAAATCAATATTTTTTTTTAATTAAATCTCAATTATACTTATAGCACAGATTACTTAATAGTTACTACGTAACAGATAAATCACTCCAAGGAAAAATGACAATACCTACTGCTATAATAACCTACTCCCTCTAGTAGCTAGACGTTGCAAGCCAAAATGAACCAAAGCTTACGAACATAAAGTTGACTTTGCTCTGTAGGTGCGCGCTGCCACGTGCTCAGCGTAGATTGTCAGGGCTGCCTCTTTCGATATATATGTCAGTAGGTATTTGCAGTAAACTTTATAATTGAAAGAAAAAGAATTTCTTCTGTTTTAACATTTTTTATTTTTTAATTATCAAGAAATTATACATAACTTATAAATGTTTTATTTTGATGTAATGTTTAATAAATTTTTTGCCTTGGCGAAATTCTCGGTTATTAAACTTAATTGTGGAAAATATTCTGAATCGTATAAATAATTTAAGTAGGTATTCTTGTGGGAAACAAGGGCAAGGGGAGTTAAGAACATATAACTTAACACAAAATATTTCCTCGCGTACGAACGCTCCGCGCGGCTGTCGGCAACCCTCTGAGAAATAAGCAGTCGACTGCCCGGCGGCCGGTAGGTACTTATCGCGCGCAAGTACATGGAGTGAAAGAGGCCTGCTTATAGTAGGGGAGCCGAAGAGGGGATTTCGGGATTTACTAAAGCGCGTCAGATTAATATACAGGAGGATACCTTGTACCCGGTTAAGTACCTCCACAAAACATGAGACCCATATATAAGGCCGCCCGTGAAGGATACAGGATCAGATTAGTAAAAAAAAATTGACCATCAGAAATTCTCGAGCGCGTCAGATTAAGGTAGGGTGAGTTAATTACATCCTAAAAAGTGTATATTCCACTAATCTGACAATTTGAGAGTGACGTAAAAAAAGGGGAGGGCAACAAAGTTGTAAAAAAAAACGTCATCTCCACATTCTCGAGCGTAGCTAATTTTTTTTTATTTTGAAGGTAATAATTCAAGAATAATGAAAAATATATAATCTGACAATTTCCGCAAGCCGAAATAACAAAAATTCGTCGATAAAGTTAAATGCGTGCAGCTGCGTGATGCCTACATTTGGGTTTGTTTGAGTTGGACTTCTAAATGTTTAATTAGGACTGTTTATGAGATATTAAGCCATCAAAATATATCGTAAAAAAAGTTGCAAAGTTACACTGTCGGCTTTTAAATTGTTAGATTTACCAGCTGCTCTGTGTCTAGCCAACCGGAGTCGCCGATAAGATATAACAATAGATTTTAAGGACAATAGAGTCATAAAATCTCATCTCCATTGAATCATAGCTAGACAAGAAGCACAATTAAAAAGCTCTTAGGAATATTTATGAGTATGTTGTAAAGATAAAACATACAAATTTTTAGACAAGTATAAAATATTATTTCTATTACAGCGTGATCATTTATAATTTACAACAATTAAAAAGAAAGTAAATATTATGATCTAAGATAATTTGTATCACAGAATAGTTTTATCACATAATGGACAATAATTTGAAAGTGTAAATACTTTCGTTAATGTTTTCGTTCTTCAAACTATTTACTTTTGAGGTGTAAGTATTTGGTACACAAGGAAACGTTGAAGTTACTAACTTTCTTTTAGTATTGAATATAGTCGCTTCAATTTTATTTTTCTCAAATCACGCTGTAATAGAAATAATATTTTATACTTGTCTAAAAATTTGTATGATTTATCTTTACAACATACTCATAAATATTCCTAAGAGCTTTTTAATTGTGCTTCTTGTCTAGCTATGATTCAATGGAGATGAGATTTTACGACTCTATTGTCCTTAAAATCTATTGTTATCTCTTATCGGCGACTCCGGTTGGCTAGACACAGAGCAGCTGGTAAATCTAACAATTTAAAAGCCGACATTATAACTTTGCAACTTTTTTTACGATATATTTTGATGGCTTAATATCTCATAAACAGTCCTAATTAAACATTTAGAAGTCCAACTCATCTTTTTAAAATTTAACTTTTTCTAGTGTCGGCTCCTGCACTATAGTGTGGAGGACTGGGAATAAACGGCACCTTTCCCTCCTCACCCTTTTTATTCCCATTCGTCCACACTATTCCCATACCTCCACACTGTGGACGACGGGGTGTGGAGGACTGGGAATGACCCGCTGAGTTCAAAATATAGTTCAAAGTACAATTTTAAGCGCCCAGGAATGGAATTAGCGGGAAGTTGCAGGGATGGCCTTTAAGGTGAACCATTTTTCGAATTTTTTTTTGTCAGATTAGGCGAATCCCTCTAGATAATCGTCAGATTATGAGACAGTACGTTTAGAACATAAAGATGAACCATATATATCTTAATCTGACGCGCTTGAGTATTTCAAAATGGCGAATTTTTTTTGCACATTATGAAACTGGCCGTGAGTTTACGTCCCATCGAAATCGTCAGATTAGTGAATGAGAGCTTTTTTTTGGTGCACTTAACACTCCCTTAGAAAATCTGACGCGCTCGACAAAATTGTTTTTTTTTTTCATTTTCAACCCTTAAATACAACCACCCGCATCATGCAAACGATCAGATTAACATACGTACATTATTAAAAATACGTAGGGCATTGATGCTATCAATATCTGACGCGCTCGAGGATGTCCATGCAACAGTTTTTTTTTTACATATTTAAAAATCTATAGCCGCTTTCCCCACCGATAAAAGTGAAAAATCACATAACATTTTTTTCTTCTTATCATCTAAGCTTTGCAACTCAATAGGTCTCTATGACGCTCGAGTAAATCCCCATTTAGCATCGTGGGCTCCCCTACCATTACAATGCTAATAAAACGTTACAAGACAAAAAAGACCCTGTTTTGCAACAACTTTCACATGTGCATTAAGTATGTTATCAAGAAAAGTAGACCATCTATTTGTCATAAGTTGTGCGTACAGCAAACTATAAAAAAATATTTGTTTCAAATTTTAAGTGTATTTAAAAAGTGCATACCGCAGTAGTTATTTGTTACCTGAGCTTGTCTATGCTACCCATCTATTGTTCATCCACGATAAGGAAAGCATGCACGTGCGAGCGAGCGAAACGCAGATAAAGTACGTAGTTAGTGCGTCACTCGACTCGTTCGGCTTCGCATGTGTTCATCTTTTGTCTGTTTTGCTGTGATTGTGCTACATTTAACAACGACGACCCCGGCTATTTCATTGGACTAATTGTTTTGCTTGCTGATTTGGACTCAAGTTTATTTGGTGATTTTACGACGGCTTGGCTTGATCTGGACAGTTTTTAAAATGCCCCGTATTCAGTACACACAGAAATCCAGTATCCACAGGAATACGCAAATATGCATTTTATTTATGGCGAGTGTAGAGGCAATGCAAATGCAGCTGCAGCCCTTTATAGGGAAAGATACCCTAACCTGCGTCATCCCGATTACCGGGTATTTATCAGAGTGCACGGGTGTTTTTCGGAAGGGAGGATACCTGGCAGTGGCGTCGGTGGCACTAGCGCTGGAAGACCCGTCATTTCTAATGATGAAGAAATCGTCCTTGATGAAATTGAGCGAGATTCCTCTGTATCTACAAGAACATTAGCACTGCATACCGGAATCTCTAGATCGAGAATTCACCGTTCAAATGTGTATAAAATGCGCATATTTTTTAAACAGTTGGCCACTTACACTTTCATACATTTTTTTTTCACCAAGGGCACACAATCTTAAACAAAAATTAAAATATTACAAATTGTCTAATTAAAACTGAAATTAAAATTATTAAAAAAATTATAATACATCAGTTACTCATGTGATTTATTATGTATCCATTGGTACAGTCTATGGAGAATATTATAGCACCAAAAACCCCATAGATTTAATTATTTGTAGCCACAGTGTACAATGAGACACAGAAGTGTGAAAAAAAAACATTATTTTAAAAAAATGCCCATAACTCGAGTATTACATTTTTTTTTTTTTCTTTTTGATGACTCCGGTCTTTGGAGACCACATTCATCAAACTATTACAATCTAGCCAATCAAGGCTAATAGGTAATTTTAGTCCAACTTAAATTACTAAATAGAATAATATATAAGATTGTGTCCATCAACACTTTTCTTATTGTCTCTATTTAGGCGAAGGCACTTTGTTTTTGTGTTCCTAAAAGTTAGCACTCACTGCACTAATTAACACTATCACTATTAAAGAACTAGTTCGAACGGTTTTGTTCTTTTAAGTCTTCTAACTAGATCCGTATTGTCAAGGTGCTGGATAGCCTCGACGTTAACGTGATGATGAAGCCTCCGTTCATGGGCTTCGGCAAACTTTTTTATTGTATTAGCGACCGTGTCCACATTTAAGTCTCTGTGAAGGTCAGCATTTCGGACGTACCATGGTGCGTTCACAATACCCCTAAGCACTTTATTTTGGAACCTTTGTATAATTTCCACATTACTTTTTTTTGGTACAGCCCCAAAGCTGGATACCATAGGTCCACACTGGCATTAGGACCTGTTTGTACAAGAGCAATTTATTATGTACTGACAACGACGAATGCTTATCCAGTAGCCATATTCTTGTAGCGAAGCTCCAACTCTTCGCGTTTCTTTTTGACATGGGCCTTCCAGCGAAGCTTTGCGTCTAATGTCATGCCTAGGTATTTGGCTGTGTTCTGGTGAGGTATTACCTGATTATTTAGATACAAAGGCTCGTAATTTTCTTTTGTGTTAGTAAAGTCTATATGAGTAGATTTTGACTCATTTAACTTTATTCGCCACTTTTTAGTCCACTTGAGCAGAGTGTTTACAGATGTTTGAACTTTTTCTACCGCTTCCGCTTGAGTAGATCCTGTGGCCATAATAGCCGTGTCATCAGCAAACGTAGCAATTATATTATTACCCAATTCTGGTATATCACAAGTATATAGCAAATATAGTACCGGACCTAGGACACTTCCTTGAGGTACACCAGCTTTGATTTGTTTAAGGTCGGAATATCCATCGTCATGCCTTACTAAAAACATCCTATGTGTAAGATAGGACTCTAAAATATCGGCATATTGTTTTGAAAGCAACTTCCTTAGTTTATGTGTGAGCCCTTTATGCCAGACTCTATCAAATGCCTGCTGAACATCTAGAAATACTGTTGTGCAGACTTGTTTTCCTTCTAAAGACTGTTCAATCACGCTCGTTATTCTGTGCACCTGATCGATAGTTGAATGATTTTTCCTAAAACCAAACTGATAGTCAGGTATTAGGTATATTTCTTCTATGATAGGCTGTAACCGCTTCAGAAGCAATTTTTCAAAAATTTTGGCTATGATTGGTAGCAAAGAAATTGGTCTGTATGAAGTGGTTTCGTGCATGGGTTTGCCTGGTTTCGGCAACATTATTATTTCAGCAACTTTCCATACATCAGGAACATACTTTAGTCTAAATGCCGCATTAATAAGCGTGGTTAGTTTAACTATTGCCTTACGAGGTAGATGTTGGAGAACTTCACTGGAAATTAAATCATATCCAGGTGATTTCTTTCGATTTAGACATTTAATCTCCTTCTGGACTTCTCTTACTGGAGTACTACATGTGTACTATTTTTTTTAATTTTATATTTTGAGTACCCATGAGCTCGGCTATGAGGTGTGTCAAGGTTATCCATTCTTTCTGGGACACCCTGTATAGCTCTAACAGCGCGTTTCTGGAACACAAATATCCGATGAATGTCCGCACAGCTTTCCCAAAGAAGAATTCCATAGCACATTACACTGTGAAAATATATTATATGTGATCTACATATATATTATATATATTATGTGTTTATGCTTGTGATGTTTATTTGATTGTAGGTAAGTTTATTATTAAGTATTTTAGTAGTGTTTGTGTTTTGTATTGTTTTACACCTACCCCTGACTTTTCTACACCACCCAATGGTTGACTGGCAGAGAATGCCCTTGGCATTAAGTCCGCCATTGTACAAAATTTGTTTGTGCGAAGTGTAAATAGATAGGTAAATAAAATAAATAAATAAAATAACTAAAGTAAACCATTCTAGCCGTATCTACATCCGTAAGTCGTCTATTGTTTTCACCGCATATGCCGCAGAGCTAAGTTTGCCAGACATCTTTACAACTTGTGGGCCCCACTGTAATTTCGATTCAATAGTGATTCCCAAAAATATAGTTGACTTAACTGGTTCCAATCTCGCTCCACTCAAATGTACATTGCTCTCTACTTGGGTAACATTTGGCATAGAGAAATTTATTACTTTAGTTTTCTTAGAATTTAGTAATAGGTTATTAACATTAAACCATTGTAGAAGTTTTGAGAGTGCACTGTTTACCTCGTCATAATCACGAATGTATCTATTAATTTTAAAAGTCGTTGGGACCTCTCAGTCGCACACATTCACCCGCAGCGATATTTTACTTTTTAAACTTCGACAACTGGAATTCGGGACTGTATTTTCGCAGGCAACCACATACCACCGTGTTCATAATAAAATAATCTTTCATTTTATTTAAGTTCAATTCAATAATCAGATCGTTGGAAAATGTTAGTACCTATAGATTTACATATTTACACCTGGCAACCCTATAGTTGTAACCGGAAAAGAATAGGCAAACCAAAGTTTGCATATTGTATGGACTTTATACTTTCGATTGGTATAGAATTTATCTAATAATCAAACAGGTGGAATGTTTAAAAAATTTTTTTTTTAAATTATTATTTAAATATAATCTGGACTAAAATTTGTTTTTTAATATGCCAATAAATATACTTATTGCATATGCAATAAGTATATTTATTGGCATATTAAATTAAATATAAAATACGTTTAATTAAATAAGCATCTCGGTGAAGGTCGTTCTATATCGGGATCTTAGACAATCAGGATCAAGAGTTCTATGAACTGGCATCCATGATAGTTTTGTGAACAAGTTACTTTTTAGTTCTTCTATGCGAGTCAAAAGAAAAACAAATTCTTTTTTCTTGAACCCTAATGCCCTTTTCAGGAATGGATATCAACTGACCACAATGATCAGATGATAAAGAGCAGAGCAAGAAAGCTCTTTGATGTCAATGTTTGAGCTATGGGTACAAATATGACACGTAAATAAATTAACCTGAGAGTAAAACAACCTTGCGACCTCGTCTATTGCAGTCCGTTGCATTAACTGTTACACCAAATGGGTCAACAAAGAATAATACAACGTTTTTATTCACGCTTGATAAAAACAATTTTTTTTCTATTGGTTTCTTAGCCTTTTGTCGATTTCGCCTAATATTTAAAAATAACTCAACGAACCTGTGTAGGAGAGTCGTTATAGAACATCAAGGCAGACATCATTTCTGGCAATGATGTCGGCGAGGTTGTAAGTCTGTTGGAGAAAGTCTGAAGTATCTTCTTAGCCTTATCTCTTTCTTGTTCTCCTCCCTCAGGTGCTGCGCTCTTATCCGCGTACACGGCTAGTCGTAGAAGATTGTGACAAGACACACTATTCCCTGAAGGCTCCGCACCATCTTGATCTGCACAGAATATTTTGATCTCATAATTTAAACATGTATATAGTTGACAGTTACTTTCCACAAGAAACTTACCTTCTTTCAGTCTTAGAACAACGCTGCTGTCATTCTCTGAGCAGGTGAAATATCCACCATTGATATTATCCCAAAATAGTTCATTTTGTTTCTGTTGTAGTTCTATAGCCCATTGGTGCCATCGGTAGTCTAGAGATGCCTCGTACAAGTCTAACAAACCTTTGATCAAGAACGTATAGTCATCAAGGAAACCTTGAATTGGTTCTTCACTGAAAGAAAAATATAAAGGATACGAAAATATCTACTTTATTATTAAAAATACTCCAAAATAACTGAGAATATTTATTCAGGTATTCCAAAAGTGCACACGTCCTGCAACCATGCATAATATAGAGTAACAAAATTTAGGGAAATCTAGTTTTAATACTTACGTTTGAGCTACTGATCCGTCTTCAGCTCTATAACAAGAATGTAATAAAGTATGAGTTGATTCGTTGTAAAGATACTTCTTTATAAATTCAGCAGTCTGAATTGCATCAGTTACATAGTCTCTTTCTCCTAGTCCTTGTCCAGCCTGGGCCAAACCAGCAATCATTAGACCATTCCAAGAACATAACATCTTAGTGTCTAGATGAGGTCGTGGGCGCTTCTGCCTTGCCTCATGCAATATATCAATACATTCGGATATAATTTGATCAAATCTTTCTATGGACAATCCGAATTTTTCAGCTGTTTCCTCTTTGCTACCATATATAATCAAAACGTTTTTATTCGTAAGTTCGCCATGGGGATCACTTTCAGGTGATATGTTACCATCTTCTTGGGCACTAAAGTACTGGCAGAAGACGTCTAAATATGTGATCCCATCAATATTCTTTCCATTTAAAAGAGATTTCAGTTCACTATACTCCCAAGTGCAAAATGCTCCTTCTTTCTTATGAGTTGCACCGAATTCTGGGTAAGAGTCTGCATCTTCCGCACTGTAGAAACCACCAGATTCATGTCGAAGATCTCTTTTTACATATTTTATAATGTCTGCAACCACGTCAGCGTAAAACCTGTCTTTAGTTGCCAGAAAAGCGGCTGTGTAGGCTACAGTCAGCTGGGCCTGATCATATAACATTTTTTCGAAATGTGGCACGTGCCAGTCATTATCGACGGAGTATCTGGCAAATCCGCTTGACACATGATCATGGATACCACCACACGCAATTTTCCTCAATGTATGGAGACACATTTCTAAACACTTTTTACCTTCAGGATGGTTCTTATCCCGAGCATAGTAATGAAAAAGAAAATTGAAAATAGAGGCTTGGGGAAATTTAGGAGCGAGTCCGAATCCGCCAAATTCTGGTTCGTAAATAGATTTATATCTGTGAATGCATTTTTCCCAAGTAGCGTCATTAGGAATTGAGCTTGCCTCATCAGATTTTAACAGTGATATTTTTTGTAGGGCTTGCATGATATTGTTGGCAGCTTCCTCGAACTGCTTTTGATTATCTTTCCATTTTTTAGCAATTGATAGCAATATTGTTTTAAAACCTGGTCTACCCCAACGATCTTCAGGAGGGAAGTAGGTGCCACCGGTAACGGGACGTAAATCGGGAGTAATAAAAACAGACATGGGCCATCCGCCGCCTCCAGAAGTCGCCATTACAAACAACATATAAACACGATCTATGTCGGGTCTTTCTTCACGATCTACTTTGATATTAATGAAGTGTTCATTCATTATTTTGGCAACATCTTCATTTTCAAAGGATTCTTTTTCCATTACATGGCACCAATGACAGGTGGAATATCCAACAGACAGAAATATTAATTTGTTCTCTTCTTTTGCTTTGTTAATAGCTTCTTGGCACCAAGGATACCATTGTACAGGATTATGAGCATGTTGTAATAAATAAGGAGATTTTTCTGTTATTAAATGATTTGTATGTTTAGGTATTTCTTTTTCAGAATTATCGGTTTTGCAGGACGCCATTTTTATTTTACTGTCGCTAAAGGTCCTTGTGAGTTTGTTAACAACTATGTTATTTGCACCAAATGTAGAAAACCTTCAAAATAAAAAGTAGGACTAATTAAATACCAGGTTCGTGAAACTCTTGGTAGCAGACTTATTATATTACATAGTGTATTAGGATTTTATAAAGCTAGTGTCTCATTAGCAAACGGCTCAACAAGAGGGACTATTAGGTAAGATTTTAAAGGAATATTAGGTAAGGTTAGGATGTTTATTTGTAAGTTTATCATACTTTCTGTGTGAGTGTTATATATCAAACATGTGGGTAGTTGTTAAACTTTTTGTTCTTAAGAAGTATATTGAAATACCTGTATCTGTCAAGTTGTTACCATAGTTAGTGTTACCATAGTTAGTTGTTGCTACATAGCTCTTATCAATAAACTCGGTTACCTAACACAATGTTTTATTTACATACATAATAGTGAGATGTATTTGTTTAAATTTATTATTCGTGTTAATTGTACAAATAATACTTGTGATCATAGGTATCAAAGTTACACACTTTTTTAATCTTTATTAAAATATAAAGAAACATAGACTTTATGTGGAATGTCCATGAATATCTATTTATTCATTTATTTATTTATAATATTAAAAGATAATGTGGCCCTGTAAAGTTAACAATGTGCATTTTCATGTGTGTAAATCATACATGAAATATCATTTAACCATTACAATAGTCTGCAAATAAAACTATAGGCTAGGAGCTAGCTAGCTATAGGAGGGGATAGAAGTTTAATTAAACCTTTCTAATCTAATCTTTGAAAATGAAATTTAAAAAAATTAAAAAATAAATGGAGGCTTTAACCAAAAAAGGGACATTTTTGTTGGAAAAAGTACCAAATTTTGAGATTTTCATTACATTTTCATCTTCACATCCATGGTTTTCTCCAGAACCGGAAGTATTTTAATAAATAATAATAAATAAATAAATATTCATGGACATTTCACACAACGTCCTCTGGTCCCAAGCTAAGCTTTATATGCTTGTGTTATGGGTACCAGAATACGGATATAATACATATACTACTTTTCTTTTGTAAATACATACATATTTTATTACTAACTTGCAGTTATTTCTCTAAGCCCAAACTCTCATAAAAAGGAGAGAAAGCTTTTTTATTGCTAGGGTTGGGCAAATGACTACAGTCCACCTGACGTTAAGTGGAAGTGCAATCCAAAGACAAGACAGTACAACATAGATGCACTTGCAGCACCTGCCTTGCCAGCCTGCATGTTGCCTCTTCACACCTTGCTTAAAAACCCCATATAATAACCAGAAGTAAACACATTTATGTTTTTAGTTCAACATAAGTTTATCGGAGAAAAGACCAGAGGCCTGAAGAGGAATCCGAGCACATAGCGTAACAACTGTCTTACCGATATTCATACCTCAATCTATCATACTCCAACACTATAAAACGGGGATACAAATCCCCGAAGCCTGCCTCCATAGTCACCCCCTGCAGGCACCTAACACCTTTCAATAGAAGACTCAAGGACTTTCACACACAACATCTGAACAACTTTCTACTTTCTCACAAAGACACACCTCACTCAATCACTTTCGTAGGGTATCGAATACTGCCTAGATTATAGAACACGACTAGCAACGACGCCGACGCCTATAAAAACCAACTCAACACCGTTACGTCGGGAATTGGGCAGCATAATGACCGCCGATGACGATGCCGACGCTTTTACACACACTAACACATCGTGATGTGCACAGCACGAATTCTCGAATAATACTGGGCCTCAGCCACGTTTTCCTATCATATTTAAAGCAACTTGCAGTCCCCACACAGCATGTAGTGTATCAAGTAGATAGTGGGTAGTTGCAACATAATAAAATCTAAACCAGGAACTAGTCTCGCATACCAACAAATTGGATACAAACACTTTACTATTCTTTTAAAACCTATTTCCTTTATGCCTAGCTAATTATTTAAAACAAGTTAATTTTGAAGTACCTACGAACTAGCCCCGAAATCACTGCGCACATATGGTAAAAAAATTATTGAATGTTATAATAGAAATCAAACAGGCAAGTTTAACTTACTGCTTTGTTGTGACTAGTGACTACCTACATTTCAGGATCAAATATTTTATCCCTGTTAATTTTTATAATTGTCAGGATTCTAATGTGATAATTACACATTGTTAATAAACCTTTTCATTTTTAATAATGGACATAAAGATCAATCTTATAATTTTCTTTTTGTCAAGTTATTATGTTAAAAATGTTATGCATTATTAATAAGACAAAATGGGTGTTCTTTCTTCCTTAATTGTTGTAAATAACAGCTAGGTAAACAACTACAAGGTCATACGAAATGTATAGATCTAATAAGTAATAATAAACATTTGGATGCATGCTCGAGCAAAGTATTAGTTTCAAAGCGGCATTACGTTACCTTTTCGGTAAACCTATTTCTTTATGGTAGCACACTGGATTTGTAACCAGTGGTGAAACTTTCGTAGTGTTTTGATTAAATTTTATATTTTTTAACCTAATATCATCCGTCGACAACCTCCGCAGCAAAAGCACAGTGCGACCATTAGGCATATTATTACTGGTAGTATAATATATTAAAATTGACTGCGTTCACAACACCAAATTTCGTTTTATTCTGATTTTCTTCTATAATTAAACACAAACTACGCGAAAACTTTGGGATTCCATTTTTACGACAACGAATAATTTCGGAGTGGCCAAAGAGTATAATAATATAGAAGTGGCTATTCCGAGGTACTTTTTTCCCTTATTCTACCTCAGATGTCAGGATTATTTCCCCTCAAAACACATAGGCAATGTTATATGAAAATGACATAATAATATGTAGAAATTAATAAAATTGCTCAGAAAACCTAGTTTCCACCTTTTTATCATCGTTACAAGACGCTTTAACATCATCATGCTATCACATAATCATCGCATCAATTTTATTTTGCTATTACTATCCTTATTTCAGTGATTTATGTCACCCATATTTGGTTATCACACAAAAAAACTACGATCTACTATCATCTACTACGGCTGGCAACAAATCTAAGCTAATAAACTTTAAAATGTATCACTGTGTGCACGAAGTATAGATACAAGGAGTCCGAACGTAATGTTGAACGAATGGTCTCAATTTAAGGGACAGATTTTTTGCCGGTAGAGCGCGCCATTTTTCAAGAAGTACTCGTTTGAACTATTGACACCTGTGGAAAAAATATTCTGAGAAACGTGGAGTTAAATATAAGTTTTAGGAAATTTTTAGAAATTTTTCGAGTGATTTAGACCCAACAATACAGAGAAGGTCAAGAGATATTCTGATATTCTATAATAGCATCGGTACGTCCTGAATACTTGCGCAGCCAGTGGCAGAAAATAGAACTATGATCTGGGTTTATTATTGTGTACACGAAATATTATGGAAAAGCCTATACCGTTCGGACTCCTTGTATCTATACTTCGTGGTATTACAGGTGTTTTTATTGTTTTGGCTATTTTCAGGTACTTTTTTATAAAATGATCTCCGAGTTCATACAATTTGTTTGATTAGCGAGGTCAAGATTTTTTGGTGACGTTTACTTAGTAGTGTGCTATAATGATATGCTCGTGTTTGTACATAAATACGTTCCTTTATACTCAAATCATAAATAAAAGTAAAAATTTACTTTAATATAATAATAAGTAATAAATTTCTTTTATTTTGTGTTAAATATAAATGGAACAAATATTTCTAAAATTAGTAATTAATAAAATTATCTGTTATTTATTTTAATATTTAGTTTTTATTATTAAAACAAAAACCAAAGAGCTATAACACCGGGCAAGTACGAGGCAATCTCGCGCACGTTGGGCTCCGTACTGTTATTATCACGCCACGCCACGCCGTCTAAAGGTATCGTCAAATTACTGTGGCAACGTTTGCTGTATGGGAACTCCCTTAAATATTTATATAATTCAAAGTTTTAGTGCTTGTTGTTACAGCATTTAGAAATATACCTACATTATTATATTATCAGTGAACAAGATACTGTCACTGTTCCTGAGATCCAGTCTGGTGTCAGCGGAAGGAAAGACGTACGGACAGAGCGAAGTTTCAGTAATAGGCCAATAATATACCAAAAGGTAAAAATAGGAGACTATTACTGAAACTTCGGAAACTAGATCTATTTTTGCCTTTGAGAAACAAAGAGTCAGAAGAACAATGCAGAAAAATGTTATAAACTCTGTCATTTTTAGGGTTTCGTATCAAAGAGTAACATTTCTAAATATTTTAAGTGTTGAATCCGCTATCCGTCCATCTGTATGCACATTCGTCGACATCATCATCATCATCATAACATCACGCCTTTTTCTCATGGGGATAGGCAGAGACTATAGAGCGCCATCTGCTACTATCCAAAAATACTTCCTTGGCTTCATCGACCTTCATACATCTGGTCATACATGCTCGACACTTGAAATTTTTATAGATGACGTGTAATTCTGATGCCGCCATAACAACAGCTAAGTCTTAGTAATATGTTCTCGTTTTACCTTTTGGTACGGAAGCATAAAAATGAATTTACATTACATAGTACCTACTATTCGAAGATTTGTAATCTATGTACGTATTGCTAATCAGTGGTTGCTCAAGTTTAGAGATGTGATAGATTATGTTGTTATCGATATTGAAACTTTTATTAACAAATTGCTTGCATGCTTATCCAAATCAAACTGCGTTTTACGTATTTTGACGCGTATTTTTATTATTAAGTATCCCTACGTTTCAGAATTTTTTTAAGCTACCACGGCCATGAGTGCCAAAATTATGTAAAGTAGTTCTAGCGTCGTATTGGATTTTCTGTAAAGATGTTATGTTAAGAATATTGTAAATAAAAAAATAAAATAAATAAATGATGTGTTCAGTTGTTACAGGACATGTTACACACATCGAATATTTGTTTGTGTGTATTATTGAGTTATTAATCCTCTTCTAGGAGATATTAGAAAAACGTTAGTCAAATCAAAATTTATTCAAACATTGAATTATCAATGTACGAATCATAACGATTGGAATACCCTGCATGCAGCTAAAAATCAATATTTGATGGCAACAAATAAAACAATCAAGATGTTGTATAACGTTTTTTTTTGTTATCGTATCTGAAACCAAATTAAACTTCTATTTTTTAAACACTCAACTCTTATTTACTTCTTCGGGAAATAGGTTTGTTTTGAAATATTTCCTATAGCTATTCTATCTCACGAAGTCCGTTTGGTTATGAATGTTGTCTGGCATGCATGTATACAATGCTTTAGTGTGCGTAAGCGCAGGAGCGGATTTTTAATCTTCGTCAGATAGTGATAATTTCTTTTTCTTTTATTTTTTCTTTGACATGTTATTATGTAAGCATTTTAATTTAGGCACTAAATTAAAATGCTTACATAATAACATATCGTTGACGGAAAGGCAAAATTACTTAAGCGCCAATTTTTCGAAAATGAGTTATATATACCATTCGACTGGATTATTTTTTCTGCGTCGATCTGTGTAGGTTTCAAAGCGATTGGAGAATTTTTTTGGCGCTTAAGGTGTCCGAAAAATGGGCCTAAATTTTTTGTCGCATTGCTTATGCGACACAATTTGAGGTCTTTTTTTTAGGTTTGTCGCATAAGCCATTTATTTTCAAATGCAATGTTTATAAGTTATATTGGCTTCCTAGATAATCATCGCGAATAACTGATACGTAGCTTTGGCTTTTCATGTATATAGAATTGTAAACTTGTACGCATTTTTGCCTTTTACTTGACGGCGCATTGGCATATTATGAGTGAGACAGCGCCTAACCAGCGCAGTGGAACATATACCGGACCAACACAAGTTTGACGCACAAGGCTAATAGATGGCGCTGTACGTTTAGAAAACAAGCTATTGAAATTATCGTGTAGTTTAGTTATTAACTCGATGTAACAAAGCTTCGGCACGCTTCTCTAACGGTTGCGTCTGGTATATGGATCACTGTCTCGTATAGTAATCCTTACCGCTATCTCTGTCCCTGTCATGGTACAAACAGAAACCAATCTCTCCCTGATGCAAATCATAGAGATTCGACGATTGACCTCGGTCACTGTCATGGACAAACCGAAACCCCCCTCCTTGACGCAAGTCAAGGAGAATCGTCGCCTTCTCCTAGTCGTTAGACTCTGAGACCGTCGCGAAGCCTCCCTGTCGCAAGACTTGGGGAGACCTTTGCTCGGTCTCCATGTCCGATGATGAAGAGATTAGTGGTGGTTAATAATTGTAACCACGTCGTTACTCTGCCCGTTGACCCGTCGTCGCCCGTTACTTAGGGCTACGTAATTGTCGGTTCGGTCGTACTATGTAAATGTAGTCAATTACTATAGGATTATTGTAAAATCTAGTTTTGTATAACGTGTCTGTAGTTAAGCCATCATTTTGTAATAAATGTTGTAATATAAATTCCCTGTTGTTTCACTTCTGATGCCCAACCCGACATCAGAAGTGGGATGAGACGTTGCGCCCACCGTTGGGAATAGTAATTAATCCCATAACGTAGAAGTTTTGATATCCGGTAATATAAAATGAAATTTTTGAATTCGTCGGTCCAGTCTAAGATACCGCAGTTAGTGCGCTCGTTTAGTAAGAACTATTTGATTCAGATGATCAATCGGATAAAGCCGGGTATTCTCAAATATTTCTAGTAAAGAAAGAGAATAATACCCGCGAAATATAAAAGTTCTGTACACCGTGCGTGATAAATAGTTAGTGAAACAAAGATTCCAAACGTTTTGAGAATAGAATAGCTACGTTACGTTAGGACGTTCTTGAACAGAATATTTACTTTAAAATAAAATTGGCAAAGATGGGTTAATGTAAAAACGTTATAGGATCAAAGGGATAACTTTTTACAGATTAACTGTCTTTCTGTATTCGTTACTACGGATGAAGGACAATAGCGGATTTCTCTTTTAATTTAATTAAATGTTGAAAAAAAAAAAAATTGTTTTTTTTTTATTAGAAAGTATTCGGACATGTTGTCTTAGGTGTAGAAATTTGACCAAGTTCTCAAAAGATTTGTTAATGGTTGTAATTGCATTAGTTAATATTAGTTGCTCCAAGAACTGTACGAAATGTAATAAAATTAGTAACCTATTTCCGACAGTTTAGTCCAAATTCTCAAAGCATTCCTGATCTTTTTACTAAAGGCAAAAATCAAATTCTGCTTACAAAAGAACATGATGACGTACGTAAGGAAAATAATTACCACGTTAACTTCAGAACGAGCTCTTGAGTTATCTAATCCTTTATTACCAGTCGAACTTCGCACTAATGTTAGCGTTGATTTCTATATGGCAAATCTCGATAAAAGAAAAGCGAAATGACTTACCCTATGTAATGTCACACATTTTTGTGGTGTAAACAGTACTACCAAGTCTACCAATAATTTTCAAAGTCTGTATCATTAATATGATTTGGAAACTTGGCAGTCAGTAGACTATTTCTGTTATTCTTACACGGGTAAAAATTCACAGCGTATTATTCTAGACTCGATTTAACGCCAAGGGATCATACATTTTGTTAAAGGGGGAAGAATGCCTGCTTTCTTATTTTTTTTAATTCAACCAAGCCACGAAAAGTATTTTTCCTATATTCAATGAAGGTAGGCTAACAGCTAATTGAGAGAAGGATTCTGAGCTTTTTGAAATGATACCAAAATTAAGTAACTAACCTGACGTATCATGACTTTAGACAAAATCTTCACTTGGTAAAACTATCCGGAAAATGTGACAATACAGTCTAGCTAAAGAAATGCGGCTCTATAATTGATTGAGTGTGATTGACTTAGAATATAATTTTAAGTTCTTTTACTGTCTTTAAAATTGTAACGAATTTACTCACTTTCTTTGGCGTACCTAAACGAATAACTGCTGACCGTGGTTATTGTTATGACTTAAATGATTTTAAAAGGTTTTGTAGAAAAATAAATCAAATAACAGACCTTTACCTAACTGCAACTGGCTCTAGTAGAACCAATGGACGAATTTGAGAGGACCATGCGTACTTCAAATAAAAGTATTCTTACTGTAATCATTGCCAGCTCTATTCAAAAGAATAATGCATGATAACTAGAAGAGATGCAACTAGCCCTTGATAGTACATGTTGTAGGGCTACGGACTACTCTTCCTAAGAGTTTTATGTTTTTTTTTTATTAGTTCATCAGTGGATTAGATATCGAATATAAAATCTTTCTCGGTAGTGGATTACGTGACGAGAAGATCCAATACGAATTAATAAAAGCATTGAAAATAATAATCATTTTATTACAGCTTAAAGGCAATATGAATATACTCCTGAACTTATGGGAAGTGCTTAAAGGAAGGCTTTATCGAAAGGCGCTTTATAAAGGCAGGCTCTCTATGGAAAGGACAATAAAATGAAGCTGATGAGGGAGACAGACGGCCATGACGGCGTGTGGAATAAGATAAGTGTTGCTATATATAACATTGATTCTGATACAGTCAGCATATCCATCTTGTTCTAATGACTCTCATGCAATGAATAGCTGCTGATGATACCGATAAAATATTTAGTATGCTGAATTAGTTGACTGTGTGGGTCTCTCCCGCTTTTGTGGGTTACGATCTGGCACATGTTTAGTTCTGAATTAATTGACTGTGTGGGTCTCTCCTGCTTCTGTGGGTGACGATCTGGCTTATTCTTTTAATTTACTGAAGAGGAGAGAGCTATTGAGAGACCTATATGTGTGTAGGTGTGTGTAGATCTCTTCTGCTTCTGTGGGTGACGATCTGGCACATGCACTAGCATTAGCTGAACGATGAAGTTTTACCTAGCTCTTTGTGTGATGCTGATGAGCATAATTATTTTGTTTTTGATATGAAGAGATATTACGTACTGTTGTGTATGAAGATTATATCTTATTTGTTTTGTGCTGTAGGGATCTTACCTATTTTTGTGGGTAACGATCCAGTCCAGCTTGTTGAGTGCTGTAGAGATCTCTTTTACTTCTGTCAGTAACGATCTAGACCAGCTAGTGTTGTAGTGCTGAAGAGATCTTGCTTACTTTTGTGGGTAACGATCTAGGCCATCTACCAGTATTTTAAATAAGCGTCGCCTACTTTTTTTTGATTAATTATTTTAACAAAAGCATTGTTGAATATGTGTGTTGTGCTACTTTTTGGTGGCTAAATTACGCTGTATATTTGCAGATTATGGATTTTGCGATTATGGATTTACGATCGAGGACGATCGATCGTCAGAATGGCCGTGACGGCGCATTGGCATATTATGAGTGAGACAGCGCCTAACCAGCGCAGTGGAACATATACCGGACCAACACAAGTTTGACGCACAAGGCTAATAGATGGCGCTGTACGTTTAGAAAACAAGCTATTGAAATTATCGTGTAGTTTAGTTATTAACTCGATGTAACAAAGCTTCGGCACGCTTCTCTAACGGTTGCGTCTGGTATATGGATCACTGTCTCGTATAGTAATCCTTACCGCTATCTCTGTCCCTGTCATGGTACAAACAGAAACCAATCTCTCCCTGATGCAAATCATAGAGATTCGACGATTGACCTCGGTCACTGTCATGGACAAACCGAAACCCCCCTCCTTGACGCAAGTCAAGGAGAATCGTCGCCTTCTCCTAGTCGTTAGACTCTGAGACCGTCGCGAAGCCTCCCTGTCGCAAGACTTGGGGAGACCTTTGCTCGGTCTCCATGTCCGATGATGAAGAGATTAGTGGTGGTTAATAATTGTAACCACGTCGTTACTCTGCCCGTTGACCCGTCGTCGCCCGTTACTTAGGGCTACGTAATTGTCGGTTCGGTCGTACTATGTAAATGTAGTCAATTACTATAGGATTATTGTAAAATCTAGTTTTGTATAACGTGTCTGTAGTTAAGCCATCATTTTGTAATAAATGTTGTAATATAAATTCCCTGTTGTTTCACTTCTGATGCCCAACCCGACATACTAATTTTGTTGTTTATCTCGTGTTGGTAAAGTTGCTTTGCCCAGATAAAGTGGATAAACAACAAGTAAGTAATTTTGATTTATTGCGCTTTTGATAATTGAGGCAGCTAAGAAATTCTGCTTCGCACAAATTTACACACTACCTGACGGTTAAGTAAACATGCTTTACGTAGTATTATCACACCGGGTGTACATCAGCACATTTGAATTACCACAATTTAGATAAAAAACATGTCGTAATCAAAAGGAAAGCCGATAATTTTGAAGTCTTCAAAGGTTAAAGTAAATCTGTACTACCATTTCTTGTAAAAAAATACGTTTTTAGTAATGTTTTGTCACTTTATTGTTTGTACTTCAGTCAGTTTTCGCAGTGTGTTTTTATGAGTTACAAGTTCTAAAACTTAAAATCATAGTAAAATACTATGGTAAATTGTGACAAAGTGTACCTTTACGGCAATTTCGATATCAAAATAAAATCTGCTGATGAAAATAGTATAAATAAAAATTAAGAAAGTTACCCAATCTGTGTGAATATCAATATAATGATATGAATATAATGATAATATTATAGATTATGACAAAGATATTAAATATGAATATAAAGACATATAGAAAAACATAATAAAAAAGATGATCAATAAGTACATTGAAATAAAGATGATGACAAAAACAAAAACAAAAGTACGTCAACTTTTGTCAGACAATGAAGATTTTGTTTTAGGTTCAGATGATTATAGAAACAACAGAATGACAAAAAACTAAATAAGGAGAGAAGAACGAATAGAAATCAAGTTAACAAAACAAAAAAGAAAAAAAATTTAACACACAAACTCATGTCTGTTGCTTAAAAATGGCTGTAGAAGTGGGACTTGGCCTCTTATCGTAAGTCTGACGACGGCCTGATCATTATTACGAGACTTACATTCAGAGGCCAAGACACACTTTTACAGACGATTTTAAGCAACAGACATGAGTTTGTGTGTTTAATTTTTTTCAAAAAAAAACTTTAAAATTCATTTCCCAACAATGGTTTTGGTTTCAGTAATTTTGCCTTTCCGTCGACGATATATCTTTTATTTAATACACGTAATTATACCTTCAAATTTTAAATAAATGTTATTTTTGAAAAAAATACTTTAAATATATTTATTGGTCAAATCAGATTTCTGTGCTGACACTCCTTACGTTCACGCGGACGAGCACACTCATCGGTACACGTTACACACATAACGAAAACCAAATGGACTTCGTGAGATAGAACATCTATAGTTCTGTGTTATCGAAGTCAAAACATCGATTGAATATCATATCGAACAACCCTATTGTTTGACTACTGCAGTTCTGTGATTTCGTTTCAGATTATTTTGATTTCTTTAGTGACGTATTTATTTGTAAATATTCGTAATTTAATCGTAAATACGTGGTAAATACGCTCTAAAAGGGAAGACAGTTATGATATCAAAACAATTTTGTCTGGTAGTGTAAACAATATATACACACCGGCACAATTAGCGTAACAGAAAAAAAAGTGAGAAATTTTTAGATGATTAAGAACCATCACAAAAAATAAAAAAAGTAAGCATTAAATGAATTAAATTAACCTATTACCGGTGATGCAGTGGCCAGCAAATTCCCCCGATATGAATCCGATAGAGCATGTCCGGGACTTGCTAAAAAGAAGGGTTAAATCCAGAATGCCACCCCCCAACAATCTGAATGAACTTGGAAACGCATTACTTGAGGAGTGGGAGCGGTTGCGTCAAGAAATCATCGATAACATAATCTGTAGCATGCCCAGACGAATGGAAACCGTAATCAGAGCAAGAGGGGGAAACACTCGTTATTAATTTTTCTTTAATTTTATTGTTAATTCATTTAATGCTTACTTTTTTTTATTTTTTGTGATGATTCTTAATCATCTAAAAATTTTCACTTATTTCAAATTTCTTTATTTTTCAATAAAAAATAACGAAGACTTTTCAAAGTCGTTGTTAAAAGATGTTAATCAATTTGTTATTTTGTGTCTAGTTATAAACTACCAGTTTATTGGTATACTATGCCATGAAGAACAGGGGTATTGGCATACAATTTAGTTATGTTATGAGTTATGAACTTTGTACTTTCCATTAAAGATGTCATCTGTTAACATGGATTACTTGAAAACATTTCATACAAAATGGTTTACATAAATAATAGTTAAAAAAAACAAAAAAACACGCTTTATTCAATCGAATTATTGCATTGTCATCGGTTTTGACAGGTGTGCAAAATTTGAATAGAATCTGACCGTTTAAAGTGGGTCAAAATAGCGTCCAAAGGAGTCGGTTACAAACATACAAGTGAAGCTAATATAAAGCGTGTAAAAAGAAAAATGATGACTTTTAAAATGTTTTGTTTTGGACTGTAACTATAAATAAATTAATGCCACTGTTTCAATCTTTTATTTATATATATTCGTCCTATATTCGTCCTCAGAAAGTTATATCCAAAATTAATTATCACGCCCTTGATACATCTATGAATAATGTGGACTTCAGTCACCTTTACTCTTATTCAGATCCCAATGATGCTATAAATGAATTTATAAGAATATCTCAAACTTCTATTGCAGCGTGTACATCTAGTATCAAAATTCCAGCACGAAAAGTAATTCTAAAACCCTGGATTACACCCGGCCTTCTGCGGTGTATACGTAATCGGGACAATCTATACAAAAAAACTAAACAATTCCCTGAGGATGACACTCATAAGATCACCTACAAGCGATACAGAAATTTTTGCACTACTCTACTTCGTAAATTAAAAAGGCAATTTGACTCTCAAGAACTGAATAAATCTAGTAACAATCCTAAGAAGCTCTGGGAAACCATTAAATCCATAACAAACACCACAAAATCAAAAATATCGTCTTCTCCACTTTTACTACATAAACCCTCCCCCCTGGACTCGTGTAACGCAATTAATGAGTTTTTTATAAATATTGGCAAAAAATTAGCTAACAGCATTGACTCTAAACATAATACTCAAACTCCTCCTCTCCTTCCAATAAATTCTTCTCAAAACCCAAATTCCTTCGTTTTAGAACCAACAGATACAGCTGAAGTATCGTCAACTATCAAATCGTTAAGGCACAACGCCGCAATCGGGTGGGACAATATATCTACTACGTACCTACAACGTTACTCTCGTACTCTTGCACCTGTTTTGACTCACATATTTAATCTTTGTTTCGAAATAGCAGTCTTCCCCACATCCCTAAAAAAAGCTATCATCCATCCAATCTTTAAGGGTGGAGATAAGAACCTCCCTAACAACTATCGCCCTATAGCTATCCTTACTTCTTTATCTAAGATTCTTGAACATTTAATTAACAAACGCCTTAAGCATTACCTTGAACACCATAACCTTCTATCACCACAACAATTCGGTTTTCGCAGCAAGAAATCAACAGCTGATGCAGTCCATGAACTTATAAACACTGTCACTGACAAACTTAATGAAAACAAGAAAGTCGTGACAGTATTCATGGATCTTGCAAAAGCCTTCGATACGGTTCCTCTTCATTTACTTCTGAGAAAATTGGAGAATGTGGGAATAAGAGGCCATGCCCTCGAACTTTTCAAGAATTACCTATCAGACCGAACTCAGTATATCTTAATAGATAATTTTGTTAGTGATGAGGCGTCTATTGAATACGGAGTGCCGCAGGGGAGTATCCTGGGGCCTACACTCTTTTTAGTGTTCATAAACGACCTCTGCAACCTTAACATCCCTAATGCTAAAATTGTGACCTACGCTGATGATACAACTATTACCTTTTTTGCCGATACCTGGCTAGATCTCCAATTGATTGCTCAAAACGGCTTCACCACAGCTCTATCCTGGCTTTCAACTCATGCACTAACTTTAAACACCACTAAAACTAACTTCATAAACTTTACAATCTCTTCCAAATCGCAACCAATAAACAACCTATCAATTAAAGCTCATTCTTGCACTACGCCATCGGCTCTTGACTGTGACTGCCCTTGCATACTAGCTGTTAACGAAGCAAAATATTTAGGCGTCATGCTAGACCAACACCTAACTTTCAGACCACACATCAGCGCCCTAACTGGACGTATAAGAAAGCTTATTTTTATATTCAAAATACTTCGGCATGTAGCATCCCAAAAAATAATTCGCACAATCTACTTCGCCTTATGCCAATCCTTACTTACCTACTGTATCTCCTGCTGGGGAGGTGCAGCAAAATCTTACCTAATGCCACTTGAAATTGCACACAGAGCTATTCTGAAAGTTTCATTGTTTAAACCTATTCTATTCCCTACTAATGAAATCTATAGCATTTGGAAGGTATTAAACGTAAGACAACAATATATCCTGCATGTGACTCTTCTGCAACACCGTAAAACACCATTCCAGATATTAACAAAAAGACGAAGAGACAAGATTTGCTCTATACCAACTATCCGTACTTCCTTTATTAAAAAATTCTTTATATACAATGGTCCATTTCTTTACAACAGTTTAAACGCACTATGCCCTATATATGGTCTAACATACTTCAATTGCAAAAAAGCTTTACGCACTGCACTTCTTAAACTCACGTATGACGAAACCGAGAAATTATATAAAAATGATCAGGGTCATCCTTACTCACCGCTCTCATCCCCATTCATATTACCCTCATAATCACAGTCGCACATAAACTCACATACTAACGGACGTTATACACACCTTCTGCAAACTCCACCACATACACATACCCACACGCTCGCTCACACACACAAACACACGCTTTGAAATTATTGGTAGGTACTTATGTAATGAAACAAAAATTGTATCAAATATGATTTATTTCTAGGTGATAACTTGTGTACATTGTGTAAACCATTACTATAATTTTATTATTATGTCCTACTATACACAATGGGGCTTAACTGAGTCTCCTAAACACAGGCTATCTTTAGCCTATATGGGAGATCAGTGCATACTTTGCTAGATAGTCGAATGTTTAAAATGTAATAAGTTAAATGTAATATTCTTACTGTGAATTTAGCTTAAATGTAAGTGTATTAAAATATAATCTAGATAAAATGTAACCAAATGTTAATTAAATAAATAAATAAATAAATAAAAATAAATAAATCTTTTATTTCATTTAAAATTACTTGATCTGCTTATTTGTGTATTAAAAAAAAATAGTTATGATGAAATCCTTAATAGGTTCAGCTTTTCTTCTTTTAAGTGATGTTCAGAGGCAGAATAATGGATAACATTACTAATTCATGTTCGGTCTCTGCATGTGATCACATGAACTCACAATTTCTCCATATTATGCACATCAGGCAGAGAACCCAGTTATTAATACGTTCAGTGCGGCTAACGCTTATGCGCGTTTTTCTGATCTTCACCAAGTGCGGGCCGACGCGTATACGCGTCCATACAAAAAAAAAATTGTAGGCAAGCAGGGTGCGCCGCACCTGTGTGTTTATACCGTGTATTCTGGGTGTCTATTGTTTCGAAGTGGTCGTAAAATGTGGAATTGTAAAGGAGACTACACACTAGTCAGGTTTCTGCTACGAATATTGCAGGGGGGGGGGGGACGGCGGCGGCGACGACAACAATAAATAAATAAATAAATATTCATGGACCTTTCACACAACGTCTTCTGGTCCCAAGCTAAGCTTATATGCTTGTGTTATGGGTACCAGAATACGGATATAATACATAAACTACTTTTCTTTTGTAAATACATACATATAATACATAGTAAACACCCAGACGCAGTACAAACATTTGTATGACAATTAAAAACATCACACAAATGATTGTCCTGACCGGGAATCGAACCCGAGACCTCGTGAACGGCAGTCCGTTATATGAACCACTAGACCACGAGGCCCGTCCTAATAATAATAATAATAACCTAATTTAGTACAATAGATTATTGAAATAATTTTATTATGACTCGCTCTTTTAACTAAAGTAATAGGTAGTTTTAGTCTATTTATAAATGGTGTCTATTACGAGGCGGGCGAAGAGTCGTAAATTAAAAAAAATTAAGAATAAAAGGGCTTTCGGGAGAAGGTACCTTTACTATTACTGTTTTATTAAGGTATAACTTACTATTTTAACAAAACCGAACGAAGATATATTATGGCGGAAACTTCACAAAGTCTCTTACAAATAAACACTAGTGTGGAAGCACTTTTATCCATCCAACACCTTTATATGACCCGTAATTGTTATATGACAGTCATAAAACTCGAAAGTTACCGAACGCACATAAGCGTCGGCCGCACTGCGGGAAGGTAAAAGACAACGCGCTATAGCGTCCAGCCGCACTACGCGAGTTTTCTATGAACGCATATAAGCGTTCTTAGCACTACGCGAAAAATTTTTTGAACGCACATGCGCGTTTTCAACACTGGGCGAATGACTCTTTTATTAGCATTGGCTATAAATTCGCAAATTATTCAGCATTGAACGCGTTAATGGGGTCTAAGCTGTTGATTGATGGGACCTGTACATAAGAAACATTTTTATAAAAGCTACATTTAGTTAAACTTGAAGTAGAATTTTATTTATTTAGGTTTATTACCTAAATAAATAAAATTCTGTTTTGAGTTTTATATTTATAAAGATACATATCATCGTTGTCAAACCAAAATCTGCTATGCGGCAAAATTATACTTTCGAGATATGCAGAAAAGAAGTTTTCCTGAAAAATTTTACATGGAAGTTTATTTTGAAAATCATTTTATGTGGAAATTACTATTTTTATACGTTGTTTTATTTTTATTTTAAATATTTAAGATTAATAGTTTATTTATTATTTTGATTAAATATATAAAAAATCACATTACAGATTTTATGTGGTCAATTCTAGTCCACATAACAGGTTTTAATAAAAACAATATAGAAATTAGGTAATTATATAACGAAGATACATAAAAAAACAGTTCTAGTAAGTAACTGAAGTTGTTTGTACTTGGATTGAGTTATTTACAATGGCGCAGGTTTAGGATACTCTATAACCCAGCGTAAGAAGGAATAAGAATAAGAACCACATCCAAGATCAAGTGTGTTTGAAGGCGTGAAGTGTGTGTGAAGGCAAGATTATTATTATTATCAAGTTTATACTTAATAACGACTTTGTTTTATAACAAGTATCTAAAAATTAAATTTAAGGGATTTTAAGCTCAGTAACTTAAATTGAATGCATTTATGATAGATCACAACGCAAGTGCCTAAAGCACAGGTTTTGCCTATATTAGGTGCCGGTAGAACCAAATTTTAAGTGTTAACTGTATGAATATTTTATATCATGTAATTATTTCTATACATTTTGTTGGCAATAAATCTTATCTTATCTTAAAAAAAAAGTGCTATAGAACAAAGAGTCTTATAAATTCATTGTTGTATTTGTTGTTATTATATTCTGTATAAATAAGCTGTAATAAGAGCATGTAACACAGTTACTAATATTTGTAAAAATCACTTAACGGATTTTATACCAGATATTGCCTTTTGTCGTGATCAAATAACATTTGCTATGTGGCAAAATGTCACATAACAGTATTTATTTGATAAAATTCTAGCTTAAATCATTCTTAAACCAATCCAGTGGTTTCTGAAATTAGTGTGTTCGAACAAACAAACTCTTTAGCATTATATTATTAGTAATAAAGAAGTGTAGTTACAGAATTTTAAAGAATAGTAAGCACATTTTAGTTTAAAACTATATTAATGTAATAAATGCACAAATATACTAACATAACCACTCTCACTTCGTATAGCATATTTTTTATTTTTTTAACAAAGAAATAAGAAATTTTTAGGTTATAATGTAACTTTATAACCTACGAGCAATACCGATCTGTTTATGAACAACATGATTCAAATTAATTTAAAACTGAAAAAGGAAGATCTTTTTAAATATTGGATTTTTTAAAGTGAAAATGAAAATATAGAAAACACTATAGAGTAAAGCTTATAAATTAGTAGGTTGTAGGTTATAAATTATAGGCTTAAGGCTGATTTACACAGGGTCAGTAACTGACTACAAATTCGAGGTAAGTCAGTGCTGACCCGAAAAAAAACCTGTGTAAACTGATTTGAAGTCAGTACAGTGGCTTGAAGTCAGCGCTGACTTGAATATTCGGACACGAATATTTTAAAGTCAGTTGGCGCCCCCCGCCATCCGCGCACCCCCGCGCCAGCCAAATAAACCCCGGGTAAACAGACAAGTCAGTGCGTGGTTAGTCACTGCCGCTGCGTTGTAGAGTGACCACGTTTTATTCTAAAAAGTGAGTAAAGATAAAAGTGACTAAGGAACCGATAGATCATTCCTGAAGCCAAAAATGTCAGCGTTATTTCCAGTTTAATTTTGGCTGGTAAAGCATCTCTCATGAATGTATCATGTCGTTGAATAGAGCTGAGCTCGATATCATTGACAGCAATTCGTCAAAATTCTGTGGTGACATCCTCATAGCCAGTTTGTACTCCGCAGGATCTTCAAATCGCAATTGCTTCAGCAACAAAGCAGAGCCACCAGTTTCGTTTCTATCGTCAATCCATTTTCTTACCCATTGTCGTTTATTTTTAGTTATCTCATTTTCTACCATTTCTATTAACTCATTCAACAGCAAAATTGATAAATTTTTCAACAAATAATTAAATCGTCGTTTCAGTTGTTTTCGCGAATTCATTTTTTCCACTGACTTCACACACGTGTGCTCACCGTGAGAAACGCACCACTACTACTTACTTCATGTAAACAGTTAAAGTCAGTCGCGACGCCGACATTGGCGCTGCGACTGACTTGTCTACTGACCCTGTGTAAATCAGCCATTATTTTATAACGAAAATACAGATTATTTTGCTTGAGTACGTATCAATAACGCCTTATTTTCACGACTTAATTTATGGCCTTATTTGTACTCACCAAATATTACTCAAGTAAAAAGTACCTGGGAATAGCCACTGCCGAATAATTTTTGATTGACGTTTTTTTTTCTTTTTTAATATAACAGCTGACGTTTTAATTTTTGTGTTGCAACTATTATTAGTACCTAGGTAAATTACCTGTTGTGAAACTTTTGGAAAATATAAAATTTACAATAAATTATAAATTGTACTATTCTTTTATTTCTTTATTATTTAAATGTAGCCTACAATCGTGACTCGTGACAGCAAATTAACATACCATGATTATTGTGAAACGCCTGTTACTTACATAATTATTATGATTATAGTATGCACAGCATATTGCTCAAAGGAAATTATTAGGAGCTTTCAAACAGTCAAAAGCAATCATTGTATCACTCCCAAACCTAGAGAGAGGAACTTTAAACAATTATGTAATTGGCACCGAGTGAATCGCTTAGGAGGGAACTAATGAGAATTGTGACGTCGTCGTCGTTAATTTTTCTACAATAGCTACATGTCATCTGAGGCACAGTGGCTATTTGTTAAGAAACGATCTGATAATAAAGTTGTGATGTTTGGCGTTGTTAAAACACACCCAATATGAATTTGCATCAACATCTCGACATCATAAATTGGGTTGACCTCGATGAAAAATTTAAAAATATGCACTTGATAGCTGCATAAGTTCATTCATTCTTATACAAAAACTATGAAAGCAGACCGTGTAAATCGGTCTATTTAAAAGGGTCCTTAAATATTTCATAGGATGCACCCTCTTGTAATTCTAAAGCCACACGCATGCGTCGAAATCTGGACGCCATTCTTACTTTCATTGGCACATGAAGTGTTTTGACGCACAGCTAAGAAATGTCCACTGTCTTTTGTAGTTTTATGTGTTCTTGTCACGAAACATTTTTATATTTATATTTTAGAAATGAAGTTACGCACAAAGTTACCCTAATGATAGTAATGTGAACGATAAAAAAAGAATAAAGGTAAGTAAGTTATTTTATGCTAATATTTATCGTGAAAGTGTTTGGGGACTTGACAATAATTAAAATTAGGTTTGGCAACCCTGTAGATAGCAATTAAAACGGATGAAATTAATTATAATTGCACTGTAAAATTAGTAGGTAGATAGGTATTTTAAGCACATAAATTCTATTGTACTATACAGAAGGTTTTAGATTCTCAAATGCTATAATTTGATGTTTGTAATTATTAAATTAGTACAACATCAACTTGACTTACTGATTACTATTTCTTTAAAATAATATTAGCTCCCAATCATGTGTTCGCAAATGAAGTTTATTGATAAGCGGGGTATGAAATTGCGGTTCGTTACTATAGCAACGTCAAGAGGGTTGAAACCCTCTATTTTGCTTACATTTCTCTCCCTCAGCTGATTGCCTATCTCGCTGCTCAGAAAATTTGATGTTATGCTTTAAACGTAAGACGTTAATCTTGTACTGATAGAATAAACAGTGTGCTTGTACAAGGCTTTTAGTTGTCGGGTTATTGCCGATTTTAACGAATGCTGTTATTTTTATTAAGTTACTAGCTGTGGCCCGCGACTCCGTCCGCGTGGAATTAGAAATTTTTTTTTCGCAATAATAGGTATGGTCCTTTCTCAGGGTCTAAAGATTGTCTGTGCCAAATTTCATCAAAATCGGTTGAGATGTATAAGCGGGAAAGCGTAACAGACAGACTGACAGAGTTACTTTCGCCTTTAGTAGGGATACCTAGGGATACCTTTTAAAAATACCTATGTCTAGGATATATTCATTTTGAAATAGCTGTACCTATCTAAAATATGTAAAAGCGACATGAATTGGAAGAGGCTAAATCCTCTTTAAACATTTAAGCATTTTATTATTATATTTTATTTTGTTACCAGAGAATTAAGAACATAGGACTCGATATGGTTCTACGGTTTGGATACTCATTAGAGTTATTAAGGTTTTTTTTTTTAACATACCTATTACCCTAACTCATCTATTATTTATTATTGTTTCAGGTGTATCAAGTTAGGACAAAGATTCTTAATAACGTGCCTTTATGACAATCGCTATCTTCCATTCCATTAGATTATAAAAAATCGTGGTTATCCATTTAATAAAATTCAATTTGAAAGCGTCCTACAAAAAAAATCAGTCCCGTAATCTGTCCAGAAGTAAATTTATTTACATTAAAATTTTAATCGATGAAGATTTTACAAAGCAGTGAGTTAGGTAGTATAATGTAAAAGAAGACTTGATCAAAGGAGGTTACCCTAAAAATAGAAGGAAATTGCAGAAGTGTGGATGGTGTTGCCAGTAGAATGTCTGTTTGGGTGGGCAGTGGCGCTGGCGGCGAAGTTCGCGGGCCGCCAGTTGCCACTATCCTCTCAACTAATACCTCCATGGAATCTGGCATTGAAGCGGGAGTACTGCCTACAGTCACCGGCTCGCTTGCATCAGCTAGAGATTCCCTTGGTTCCATATCACGTGCAGCAGAACCTTTATACGACACGGACCACACAGACCTTGGTTCGGAATTGGACGAGGCGGAAATACGGAGGGAGTTGATGCATGATGTAAGTATTTCTCCAATATTTATTTAACATTATATAGCATAAAGACCTCCTAGATAAATGGACTATCCAACACAAAAATAATTTTTCGATTCGAACCAGTAGTTCCTGGGATTAGCGCCTTCAAACAAACAAAAAAATTCTTCACTTTTTTATTATTAGTATATATGAGAACAGTAACTGATTGATTCATTTTATTGCAAGTCAGAACAAGTGATAAGGGAAAATATTTGGACATTTCATAAGAGCACAAATTTTGTTATGTTAAATATGCCTGAATTATTACTTCACTTTATATTCTACTTCTGTTTCCGATCGTATCTACTACAGACTACAGTACTAAGTGTAGGCGCTAGGAACTTTATTTATATGCTAATTGTTTTTTCCCGATATAAGAGTAAAAGAGCGGAACTAAAGTTTTTATGTAATGCAAAGGGAGTAAGGGTATTCACGTACCTACTGTTTTCACGCGAAAGTAGTGGCGTCAGAAGCTTAGTTTTTTAATATGATGTAAAAAAGTAATTTCCGTCAAATTACGATAACACATTTTATTAATATACAGTTACATTTAAAAGGTTAATGCACGTTCAATGTATGTGTGAACTTTAGTGAACCTCATTGTTACTGACTAACTAATGTTAATGGATTAATTTTCTAATTACAAAAAAATGTACTAGGTATCTACATGTATGCAAAAATAATAATTTAAATTTTTATTACAGAAATGGCGCCTTCTATTTGATAGGGTGAGTATTATAACAATCTATGCTAATTTTATAAAGCTGAATAGTTTGTTTGTTTGAACTATGGAGGGTAGAAGTAAGGAGGACCGTCTTGTATGGGGGATCAGTCCAAAAAGTGTCCACTTGTAAACAGCAAATTATTGTTCGAACACTCACCGAAATAGCGCTAGTGTAGCAAGTGGGGCAAGTGGTATGTAGCAGTTATAAGCAGAGTGAAGTGTGCTGGTGTTTCGGTAATTCTTTAATACTATTTTCTATTTACAAATATTTGGGGTACTTAAAAACACCGTATAATTTTATTTCATACTCATGTTTGTCTATATATTATAATAATTTAAAAAACCGCGCTGTAACAAAGCGGAAGTTTTTCTTTAATTTCTAATAATATGTGTCGCTCTTTTTAAAATTCTTCCACTTGCTACTATAGCGCCACCTTAATTTGCTCCCGTTCAATGGACACTTTTTAATACACTGAGATGGTCCTCCTTACTTCTACCCTCCATAGTTTGAACGTGCTTATCTCAGGAACCGTTGGTCCAATTTAAAAAATTCTTTCAATTTTATTTTATTTATTTATTTTAAAACTTCATGCACTTTAATAATACAATGGCGGATTTAATGCCGACAATGGTATTTTCTACCAGTCAACCAACGTCGGTGCAGAGACAATTTGGGGCAGGTGCTATCTATTCTTAATATTATAAAGCTGAAGAGTTTGTTTGTATATTTGAACGCGCTAATCTCAGGAACCACTGGGCCGATTTGAAAAATTCTTTCAGTGTTAGATAGGGCATTTATCAAGGAAGGCTTTAGGCAATGTAACATCACGCTACGATCAGGAGAAGCGAGGCAGTAGAAAAATGATTCAATAACGGGTACAATTTTCTAAATTCTACGTGGACGGAGTCGCGGGCAACAGCTAGTTTTACAATAAACTTAAAAAATTTGGACTGCACATTTATCGAAGGCAAAGCAACAGTGAAAAATTTCGCGAAAACGGGGAAGATTTTCCAAAATCCACGCGGACGAAGTCGCGGGCAGCTGCTAGTAAAATTATAAGTATCAAATATGCCTCATAGACAGGTCCGTCTTCTCTAAGGGGCACACTGGAAACATGTCTAGGGTCTCCCACTTATTAAAGCCTCTTATGGTCTTATTCATAGTGACTTATCGGAGGTTTAAACGGAGATTTTATCGGAGACATGATGAAACGTTTAAGCGTAAAAAGATTATTATGAAGAACAATTTTTAACAATTGTCGCGAACCGATTTTAGCGAACTTTTAAACCTCCGATAAGTCATTATGAATAAGGGTGTCAGTCTTTACTTCATTATAATATATGTTTCTACTTATATCTTGAAGGTCATAAAGTGGCGTATAATCTGTGCCTACTGTGCCCAGAGCCTCTAATAGGTAAAAGACGGCTCTGTGTGTAGATTTTCGTTGGTCTGCGTGTTGTTCCGATTATATTTATATACAAGTGTCACCACCTGTATTACGCCTCAGGTTGGAATAAAAGCTAGCTCAGGGAACAAATAAACACTTAAGATCAACTTAAGACTAACTCTATCGATAGAAGACTACATGTCAATGCTTAGCGCTTACGGTATTAATCTAATAAAAGCAATTGCATACGCTGTTTTTTTTATAAACATACCTAATGCCGCGTCGGCAGGGTGCCGAGGTAACACACACTAGTTAAGAGGATACCAAAATAGCTTCGTGCACTTTTCTATGTACGAAGTTTTCATTGTTTCTTTAGATTGAATGGCTAGAGCTCTAATTTTTAAGTATATGTTTTTTCAATATATGATCTAGGATCGCATGAACTCAGAAACGCGATTGAAAAAAGTTTTCTCGATAGAAAATCTTGGCGAAACAACCTCTCAAATTTTTTATTTTTTTCATTTGTCGGTCTATTATCGCGTATTGACTAATAAAATAACTTTAAAAACATAGGTAACTATTATGTATAGAAACACGTGGATCAGAATTAAAATATATTTAGTAGATTTTGAGTAAATAGGAAAAGTATCCCTAATTCTTCATTTTCTGTGCCTACTGGCTGTGTTAATATGTACGTGTCGGCGATGATATACGATAATATTGATGTAGGCCCTTAACGCAGTTTTATTAGTCGCTACGCACGCTAAATCGCCTCACGCAGACTAGGAGATACCAGTGACTATACACAATGAGTATGGGCATTGCTCTCGTACCTTTTCGCCTCTGGGGTCGCTTTGTAATGTTAAGTCATTTTGGATTAATACTCTAAAGCTCAGCGTAAAAATTCTTTATTACATGTTTAACAAACAGTTTCAATTAGTTATCTCTATAATTTTAGATAGTAGTAAACACCCTAACACACATGCGATAAGATGACGATTGACGAGATGCATTCTGTGTTTGAATTTTTTTACGAGCACGTCGGCACTCGACAGTTGCTGATGCCACGTGCGATATGTTTATTTTATTTTGCTACCTGTACATATGTCAGCGAACACAAGAGTTATGAGCTAAAGGAGATTACCTTAGGTAGATTGAGACAAAGAGTTATTTGTTTATCATAAACAGAACTCTTTTTTTATTATTGATATATGTACCTAATAATCATGTTCATGAAATATTAGGTTTTTTTTTAATATAACTATAAAATAAACCTTTTACGGGTTTACCGGCAGCAAATCTAGGAGCGAGCGAAATGGTCGAGATCGTGGACTCATAATATACAGAAGTAAGGAAATATCGAAAGAGTCAGCAAGTTACATATTCGTTCCCCAGGATATCTAGCGACGTAGATCTTAAAGTACTTAATATTATTATGTTTCGTGCTCCATATATGTAATAGAGTAATGTAGCCAAAAGATATACAAATATTTTACACATTGAAAGAAAGTGTAGAGATTATTTTCACGCTCATGCCAAGTGTAGCACGTACCTAAACGTAGCGTTTAAAACGACTGTATTTATTAAAAAATGTCTTTTATTATCCGGAAACAAATTTCACAGAACATTCTTTGTTTCTGGCTGATTAAAATGTACAGAAGCGGTATATAAAATGTTTTATAAGCAGATAAAGGCTTGGCGGTACCGCGCGCATCAAACACAAACTCGTCACGTACAAAACATTCAGATAATGTGAGACACAAGATGGGGCGCTTCAGATTTTTTGTGCCACTGTTTTGGGAAACACCATGAAAAATATTATATTAATAACATACATGTGTGAAATGGGTAAGGCACGTGATTATGACATTTGGGGTGCCACGGTGAAATCATAATCGCATCAAATAGGTACGTAAATGTGAAAAGAGATCTTAGTTCGTTCCTTCTGGGTTACCGAACTTTATTTTTAAACTTTTTAAATATAATAGTAGTGAACATAGGAAAGCAGACAATGTACTTTAAACGTACAGCTGAGTTTGACATAGTGGAATCTACTAACTCTGCCATACGCTATTGGTCTTATTCATAATGACTTATCGGAGATTTAAAAGTTCGCTAAATTCGGTTCGCGAAAATTGTCAAAACTTGTTATTCATAATACTCTTTTTACGCTAAAACGTTTATTATCTCTCCGATAAAATCTCCGTTTGAACCTTCGATAAGTCATTATGAATAAGACCATTAGTCTCTACATTCAGACACTAAAAGAAATCGCAGAAAAAATCTATACGTCATAATTAAATAGTACTTACGAGTTTTCTCTTAAATATGCTTTGATTTATGCACTATCTCGATGGTTAGTTTTAACATTTATCATTTAATCATTGAAAGAATTAAAATTTTAGTATTATCTCTTAACTAAGTGTATTTTTCCTTCTAGTACTTTTTTATGAACTAGGCTGTACTATCGAGTGTCTAATTAATATTTTGTTATACGTGAGTACGTAGTCAAAACACAGGTAAATAGATGTTCGATAGCGTACCAGTTTGCTTCATATTTTGTAAGACTTGATCACTATGGTTTAGGACCGTGTTTTTATAATATTTATTGATCCTAAAGAAAACAAAAAAGTGTTATTATAGAGTTCATAGATGTGTATGAATAATAATATAAGTAGGTACTTTCTTCTATAGTCAAAAAGCGCGCTAAACGGTTGCTACAGGGTCGGCAACGCGCGAGTGATACCTCTGGTGTTGCAAACGTTCATAGGCTACGGTAATCGCTTACGTAAGCCTCTAGTCATCATAGAAACAGTCTGCCTATTATTATATTATATTTGTAATATATTTGTAAAAATTATTTTGGGTGATTGTAAATGATGATTATTTGTTACAGTTTGATCCGGAAGGGTTCGGTGAGATCCCTTGGCCAGATTTTATACAAACACTACAGCATCCAGATTTTATAGCACAAGTTCCGTCCCATAAACGTGAGGTGAGATTTAATTAATACTATAAATAAAACAAATAAATAAACATTCATGGACATTTCACACAACGTCCTCTGGTCCCAAGCTAAGCTTTATATGCTTGTGTTATGGGTACCAGAATACGAATATAATACATATACTACTTTTCTTTTGTAAATACATACTTATAATACATAGTAAACACCCAGACGCAGTACAAACATTTGTATGACAATTAAAAACATCACACAAATATTTGTCCTGACCGGGAATCGAACCCGAGACCTCGTGATCGGCAGTCCGTTATATGAACCACTAGACCACGAGGCCCGCACTATGTCGGTATTGTTACGGATTAAGAATATACATATCAACATATCTTAATCTATATGTGCTGCATGAGTCAGGAAAGCGATCTAAACAAATACATAAAACTCTTTAACACTTGCGTAACTCATCTATTCAAATAAAACCAATTTTTACGGGTTTATACGTGTATATTTGTGACTGAAAAGTCTTCGAAACGTCGGGCTAAAGTTTAAAACAAAATATAAGCATCTAAATCCGTAAAAAGTGGTTTTATTTCATTAAAACTTTCAAGAAAAGCTCGCAAAGTATACGATTACAGTACAGTAGGCAAAACATCTATTAAAAAATTAGTGTATAATAAGTACGTTTATTTGGAGAAGGGAAGTTATTGCCTGTTATAATAACAATAGCAGCGAATACATGCAATTTTTGTAATACTTACGATTATGATAATGTATGCATCAATTTTATAAGCGTGCATTGAATTTCAGATTCTCTTGGATAAGGCGCAGAGTGCGACGAGTAGCGCAATCACGTTTCAGGAGTTCGTCAATGTGGTGAGCGCTGATTTTACTATTTTAATGTATACTTAATGCTCGTTTTAGAGGTCAGTACAGATATGAGGTTCATTACGGTCTTGTACTATCTGTCCTGTCATGTATTTTTCACCCGCGTGATGTTTCGGAGTATACTTATAGCGACAAATATACTCAAAATTCAAAGTTTTTACGTCATAATGACCTCATAACTCCAATCGTTTGGATTGGAGTTATACAGTTATACGATACAATTTCAGCTCCATGCTGCTATCAATAGTGCTACACTATACGTAGCGTCTAAACAACAAATTTAATTCCAAACAAATCAATAATATAACCTTTTTAAACGAGAAGTCATAAATATAGCGATATATGCGTCTGCGTCACTCGGTGTCTTTTAACCTTCACAGTGGGCTACGTTATGTCCCACTATGTGTCCGAGCCGCCTCCCACAATACAAGACAACTAAATTAAGATGCAACACCGATTACGGTCGACTCACGCCCGCCCGAGAGTCTCGATCCCCTAAAAGCAAATACGACATCAAATAAGTCTCACTTCACTGAGATAAATGGTAACTAAACGCAAACTAAAAAGTTGTGTTTCGTCTCTCATTCGATTGGACCCATATTCTTATCGAGTCCTTACTGTCGCGTCTCGAAAGTCGATAAGGTCAGCCACGATTTATTAGGTAGACATTTATTTATGTGTGCTTAAATATATTATCTTAAATGCGTATTAACAATGAGCAGTGTCGTTTATTATTTTATTTTGTTTACCTCCATTTTAGTTCCACGTCTTGGAACTTGTGAAAAAGAAGATAAGATACAAGAGAAATCCATGAAGAACATACCTATATAGATTAAGAGGTTATCTACTGGTTTCTTAGTTGCTTTTGAGATAATTATAAGTATTAAGCTTAAGTCCTATGGTTGTAGTGTTGCAGAGCTCTAGGATTTTTTCCAAAGCTTATTTTGACATTACTCCAAATATTATAGGTATTCTTTATTTTATGTTAATTAATCTAGTTTGTTTGTAAATAATCAGTGTGGTGACGGATTAAGAACACAAGTGTCACCACCCCAGCTCTTCCGAAGGATGCTGTAAAAGTCAGCTAAGGGATATTTCACACAGATAACATCTTCTGTGAAAGAAGGAAAACTCGAAAATAAACCCTGTGTCAACACGCCTGGTTAGCGCGGCACAGTAGACCATAATCCCTCCCAAACTGGAGGAGAACCGTGCCGATTAGTGGGACGTAAATGGGCTGGAAAAGAGAGAAGAGAAGAGAGTTTGTAAATAATTAGAAGTTTACAATAGCCTTTAATGATTTGTTAAAATGTCTTAGTTTATAAAAACAAGTAGTTTTTAAGGTATGTGTTTGCGATTATGTGTACAGATACTATAACTTGTTATATTAATAAACTATCTGTTCCTCGCAACTTTGTACGCGTGAAATTTAGAAACCAAACCAAATTATAAAAAAAAATACATCCTATAGAACCATTCTATCTATTAAAATAAACTGCATTAAAATCCGTTGCGTAGTTTGGAGGATATAAGCCCACATAGGGACTTACATCTTTTATATAAAATTCACGTGTCACAGTGTTAGTTACCGTACTCCTCCGAAACGGCTTGACCGATTTTTATGAAATTTTACATGCATATTCAGTAGGTCTAAGAATCGGCCAACATCTATTATTCAAACCTTTTTTTTTAGTATGGCAAAACAACGTTTGCCGGGTCAGCTAGTAATAATATAAAAATGACAGTTTTGTTGTAAATAAGCAAGGATTAAATTTAAAATATTTACTTTTATATTAAACTTGATTATCTTATATATTACTCTATTTTCACTTTAAGAACAATACACATAAGTAGATAGTTACGCCAATCTTGATATATAAATCTTTTTTTGTGTTTAAGAGTATCTACCTACCTACTGGGACCCAAATGTTAAAACGGACTATCAACAAAAACTAATTGGTCTTTAAAAGGTTATCTGCAAAATTTATAATTCACTTAGATAAATACGACCTAAACATACAAAAATTGGTCAAGTGCGAGTCGGACTCGCGCACGAATGGTTCCGTACCATTATCTATGCAACATAAGGCAACGTTATTAGTATCGAGCAAGAATCGGTAAAAAAATCATGTTTGTTATATGGGAGCCCCCCTTAAATATTTATTTCATTTTATTTTTAGTATTTGTTGTTATAGCGGCAATAGAAATACGTCATCTGTGAAAATTTCAACTGTCTAGCTATCACCGTTCTTGAGATACAGCCTGGTGACAGACGGACGGACGGACGGACAGCGAAGTCTCAGTAATAGGGTCCCGTTTTTACCCTTTGGGTACGGAACCCTAAAAACAAAAATTTTATTGGATTATTTAAAATAATTAAGTATTGTAATATAATCTGGTTATCCCTCGTTTATCAAATTAATGCCAAACGCAAGTGTAACCTCAATTAATTTAATCGCAGAGGTAGGCGACATTTTCGGTATTATTTGCATAAAGGAATCTTAAGAAGCGATTTAATTCCCTCTAATGTTCCTCTTAAATGATATATTACCATACCTCTTTAATTAAGTTCTTTTAAAAGGGTTTGTATTCAATTATTATAATTTTACTTTTGATCTTAACACCGGTTTTTTGAACGAACTTTCATACAAAATTTTACCTCGACTTCTACACCCTCAGATATTGAAATGAAAAAGAAATTTTCTAACACTTGCGCGACTCATCTGTTTAAATAAAACTACTTTTTACGGATTTAGACGCGTATATTTATATAGACCAGTCTCACCCGTGACCATGGTGACTGCAAAGTCTCCGAAACGTCGGGCCAAAATTTAAAACAAATATACGCGTCAAAATCCGTAAAAAGTAGTTTTATTTAAATATGAAAAAGAAATTTTAAGAATGTGTTTTTAATTCTTAACAGAAATTTTCATTGTACTAGATTTAAAAATTATTTTCATACAAACATACACCAATTTAAATTTCTAAAAACTAATACTTCAGTGGAACAACTAACAGTTTCAGGTTTCTAGATTCAAGAAGTAACTAGTTTATGTTAATAAGCCTGTTAGATAAAGATGTATAGGAATTAGGTATCATTTTTCTATTATACGTTAAAACTAGTGGAAAGGAGACCAGCGCAGTTACCATGACCATGGATAACATCGCGTTTGTATACAAAATAAGTAAACTTACTTAAATATTTAATAATCAAGTAGGTCTGTAGGTGCAGTATGTTGCTTTTATATATTCATCGAAATATTACTTACAGCAATTGTGTGTACAGCCGTAAATCAAAATTAAATTCGACATAATATAAAGAGACAACAAGGTACAGGGACAGTGTTGTCTGTGGGCGTCCGTGATGCGGCATTCTTATGCTAATCCAAGCGAACCATACTCGAACGGGGTGGGCTAAATTGTTATTTATATTGTCACCTCGCGCTTTTTTGTTCAAACTTACGAAAATTCCATACCTAAATGACTTGCTTCATTGCTTTGCATCAACAATTCTGCTCTAATTTATATTATCCGACTCGAATCTTAAAAAGCAAACATATTTATTCAACAGCATATTCACATAAGTTTTTTGTTTTCAATTTGCATTAGTTTCATGTTAACTTTTGAATAAGTACTTGCTCATAATTTGCTATTTTGTTTTGCATTGTGTAATAAACTCACGAAACACAAACTGATGAATAATTCAAAGTTCCACTCGATATACTATTTCTTGGTTTTATTCGTGGCTCATTAATGTTATGTCACTTTTGTAGGACAAGGTCTTTTTCTTTGAAATGTGACATTATATCTTTATCTTTACTTATTATAACTTTCATCAAAAGATTCGCCATCTATCTGGGACCACATATTTACAATAAAATTAATAAAGCTTGTCCCATATACGGACTGTCCTACTTTGGTTGCAGGAAAACTGTTAAAAAGTTTTTGCTGCAGCTAAATTATGATGAGACCGAGTGTTTCATGGTCGATTAATGATATGTTTACTTTTCTCTCAACTTCATCTTTATCTTTAATTCTCATGCACAATACACATACATACAAATGCACGCACACATTCACACACATATACACACACGCAAAATCGTACACATACGAAATGTTTAAATCAGTTTATAAATAGTATGTACAAAGAAAAACCTATTTAGTTAATATAATATGTATACCTTCCTTTAATGTTGGATATCCCTGTGGGGGATGGGCACTGTAAATCCTTAACACAGGCTGCATTGTAGCCTATTTAGGAGTACAGTTCACTATCCGCTACTATTGTACAATTTTTATTAATTAACTTGCCTAATGTCTACAACAACTACGATAGATTATAGTGAATTGTTACAATAGATTTATTTCATGTATGTAAATAAATAAATAAATAAATAAATAAAACAAAGTCTATATTTATTAATTCAAATTACGGTGAAAAAGCCGTACGGTTCTGTATACGGTTATGGTTGTGTATACGGTTCTGTGTTGTTATTGTGAATTTATGAATAAATATTATTATAAAAAAAAAGAAGCATAGCATGTCAATTGCAAAATTAATAAATTACTTTAGTAAAGTCTATATTTTTCCATGTATGTCCCTATTTGAGCTTATATCTTCAAAACTACGCAACGGATTTTGATGCGGTTTTTAGGGTTCCGTACCCAAAGGGTAAAAACGGGACCCTATTACTGAGACTTCGCTGTCCGTCCGTCCGTCTGTCACCAGGCTGTATCTCAAGAACGGTGATAGCTAGACAGTTAAAATTTTCACAGATGATGTATTTCTATTGCCGCTATAACAACAAATACTAAAAATAAAATAAAATAAATATTTAAGGGGGGCTCCCATACAACAAACATGATTTTTTTACCGTTTCTTGCTCGATACTAATAACGTTGCCTTATGTTACATAGATAATGGTACGGAACCCTTCGTGCGCGAGTCCGACTCGCACTTGACCAATTTTTTATAGATAGAGTTGTTCAAGGGGATAGCTTTTTTGTATAATTTGTTTAGGTAGCAGTCGGTTCTTATTAGACTGTTTAGAAGAAAATCTGGTTAGATACATACTGATATGACATTAATTAGAACTAGTAAGTAAGGCAGGACACTGATTAAAATAAATTTTCTGCTATTTAAATCTAGATGTTTATCTTGATTTCAATACTTATATCTTGTTTTTGAAAAACCATAATAAAGTCATGCACTGAAGCGTAGGTATTAAGAGGATACCAAAATAGCTTCGTGCATTTTTCTAGGTACGAAGTTTTCATTGTTTCTTTAGATTGAATGGCTAGAGCTCTAATTTTTACGTATATGTTTTTTCAATATATGATCTAGGATCGCATAAACTCAGAAACGCGATTGAAAAAAGTTTTCTCGATAGAAAATCTTAGCGAAAATACCTCTCTCATTTCTTATTTTTTTCATTTGTCGGTCTATTATCGCGTATTAACTAATGAAATAACTTTAAAAACATAAGTAACTATTATCTATGTCAATAAGTCTTTAACAACTATAATCTTTGATAATCTAGCTTTATTTGTTACACTTCTACCTTCCCTTTTTCTGCACCACCCTATGGTTGACTGGTAGAAAATGCCTTAGGCATTAAGTCCGCCTTTGCATAGTTTAAGCATAAAGTGTAAATAAATAAATAAATAAATAAATATATATATAAACACGTAAATCAGAATCAAAATATATTTAGTAGATTATGAGTAAATAGGAAAAGTATCCCTAATTCTTCATTTTCTGTGCCTACTGGCTGTGTTAATATGTACGTGTCGGCGATGATATACGATTATATTGATGTAGGCCCTTAAGTCAAAATACTTATAAGTCTATATAACTATGAACTATTTCTCATGGTATTTAGTTAATGATAGCACGTGATGTGTACGTGTAGTGAATGATCAATTAAGAATGCAAGTGTCACTGCCTATTTCCTTCCCACGGAGCTGAAAAAGCCTGCTAAGGAATATTGTACACAAATACCATTTGCTTCAATAACCTTTGTGACAGACGAAAAACTCAAAAATAAACCCTATGCTAACACGCCTGGTCTCCGCGGCATAGTAGACCATAATCCCTTCCAAGGTGGCTGAGGCCCGTGCTCAACCTAGTGCTTCAGAGAGGGAGAGCTCTGTTCCAAATATGTATGTTCTTTTTATTTCATTATAATGATTAAAATACTCTCTAAGTTGTATGTTTTCATCACCTGTTCACTCCATAGTATTTTTTAATACGTTGTCTATGTCAACTGTGTCATCGAGTCTTCTGTTCACCGGATACAAGCACATGAAAGGAAGTTATTCTGGGATTAAAAATGAATGGACTGTCCTCTCTACGGTCTAAATAACTTCCATTCATAACACAAAAGCGGTATATTTTCATGTCAACCATCTATTTTCTAGCTTTTGTAAGACGCGATGTCTTTCTGTGTTCAGTTTTTGCTCACAAAGTCAAAGGCGGTGGCTCAATTTGAGCATTGGCATTGTCATGACTTTAGATACCGGTTTTATATAATTAAATATAATTTTCCTCGTCTGGTTTATGTGTCATTGTGCCAAAATAAATGTATTCAGTGCTAACAATAATATAATTGTTAAGATTAATTTTCCGTTGCTGTGCCATTATTTCTTAACAAATATTGTTTTTTATTTTTATAGTTTTATCATTAAATGTATAACTATTTAGGTTTTTTTAAAAATAAATATTTAAGTACACAAAATCTCATGCGGTGTAAGCAGAAGAAGCACAATAAAGAAGTAAATATTTTTAAATGTAGAACAACTTTTAGAACTTATTACTGAACTTTGCTCAAGTTTCCTATACTGAAGTCTAATGTAGCTCTTACTAATTTCGTCAAAAGTACTACTTACAAATTTTATAGTTTTTATAACTATTAGAAACTAATTATTCTTTGATTTTGTCGCTTGTTCTGTCAGTATATTACTGAAGAACCTAAACCAAGGAGGGCAATATAAAAGAAAGTGATAGTTTCTATTAAAGTAATTTTTAAATGTAGTGTTTTCATACGAACATCGGTTTTAATAGATTTTATACGACCAAATTCACGGGTAAAAGACTAGTAAAGCTTTAACCGAAAAGCAGCCTAGCATTTTATACTAGTCATATGATACATAATACATGCATATGTTAATACATTATGATAAAGGAAAAAAAAAGCTCCCTAAAGTCCCTGTCTATTGTTATGAAAATATTTTCACATTAGTAAAACCAAATGATTAATGTAAGAGGTGACTGTAACAGAAGCTTTTAGTAAAATCGTATTCGCTCCTAAAGCAATTTCCTTACAGGAAATTAGTTCACTCCATTACTTTGGAATAAGCATAGATTAGAAGCTTTTAGCTACACCTTTTTAAACTTATTATATAAATACATATGGTCTTAGTCATAATGACTTATCGGAGGTTTAACCGGAGATTTTATCGGAGAGATAATAAACGTTTTAGAGTAAAAAGATCTATTATGAAGAACAAGTTTTGACAATTTTCGCGAATCGATTTTAGCGAACTTTTAAATCTCCGATAAGTCATTATGAATAAGACCGAAAGAGTCACGCTAGTTTAATTACAATTTAAGCACAGTTTTCGAAAATTTAAGCTTTTCATTACTTTAGTACGATATAGATACGATAGTATCTATCTTTAGACCATTAACTTCCCACTGTTAGGCACGGGCCTCCTTCACTTTCGAAGAGATTATGGTCTACAGTGCCGCGCTGACCAAGCATATTAACATAGGGTTTAATTTCGAGATTTCCGTCACTAGCAGATGATTTTTATCTGTAAGCAATAAATAATAAATAAATAAATAAATATTCACGGACATTTCATACAACGTCGTCTGGTCCCAAGCTAAGCTTTATATGCTTGTGTTATGGGTACCAGAATACGGATATACTACATAAACTAATTTTCTTTTGTAAATACATACTTATAATACATAGAAAACACCCAGACGCAGTACAAACATTTGTATGACATTTATGGATAGCACACAAATGATTGTCCCAAGCGGGAATCGAACCCGCCACCTCGTGATCGGCAGTCCATTACATAAACCACTCCACCACAAAGCTCGTCTATCCCTTAGCTGGCTCTTACAGTAGGTACCCTGCGGAGGAAAAGGGATGGTGAAACTTGTTTTCTTTATTCGTCACCACACGGACTATAGTATCATCATTATCTAACGGTCTTATTCATAATGACTTATCGGAGGTTTAAACGGAGATATTATCGGAGAAATAATAAACTATTTAGCGTAAAAAGACAAGTTTTGACAATTTTCGCGAGCCTATTTTAGCGAATTTTTAAACCTCCGATACGTCATTATGAATAAGACCATAAATCTTTACGATTTCGATTTCGATTTTTTTTCGAGGATCCTGAAGATCCTCAAAAAAACTCGAAATAAGTAGTAAAGTATTTCTTAAAAAGTAAACACATATTACAAAAGAAATTGTAATTTATAATGTATTTTTTTTTTTAATTCTTCATATTACACCATTTTTTTTTACGTTAGCGCTTATATTAAAATAGGCTCAACTTTATAGAACTCCATTTGCCTTTGTTTACAATATTTAATGGAGCCGCGTGCAATAGTTCTACACATTAATTTTATTAAGATTTTTAGTGCGCATCATCGAGATTGCATCAGTTAAGTCCTTACCTGTGTTGCATCACAAAAAACTTTGTGAGTTGCCGCTGAGCCTTAATCAATTTATGAGGCGCTAACTAGAACATGGAAAATGTATTAAAGCTCGCTGTGGGAACGGACCACGCGACAAAACATACCTCCAAACACGCTAAGAACATTTTACTTTTTACATTCATCCCTATCCAAAGACAAATAAACTATGATTTCCAATATAACTCTAACATTCATTCGTATTAAAATATTGCTGAAAAAATCCCAAACAAATAAAAATTTCATGATGCGTTTCAAATCCACATTGGGAACAAAAACAATTACTTAATAAAACACACCTCAATCAAAATTAATTGCTTTACGCATTAATCTCTTTATCTTCTCTCACCTACAAAACAACGTGTCCGTTCTCCAAGGTAATGGAAGCAATCATTCCAGATAAGATCCCTCTAATGTGAGAAAAGGTAGACGTTCCGTTCGGATCGTTAATTTAATTTGAAATAATAAAAGTTATATCCATCATTTATCACTTTCGACAAATTTATTTTTAAATGCCCACTTTGACGTCCTTCTTATCTGTGACTGGCCAGTGGGGTGGGAGCAAATAAACAAAAAGTTTTGTTATAAATAGGCGTAGGCGTGCCGCTGTCGACGAGGCGTCAAGACGTCATTAATGTGAGGTGGTGAGGAGTGATACTCGTCTGGACCTCTACCATCTAACTCTATGTATCAGGCAAGAGTCAAAGGATAGAGCCAATGGTCTCATGGGTCGTCAGGTCATATTTGCTTATTTTTCCTTAGGCGGTAACAATAAATAAGATAAAAATAAACTAAATTAGACGTGTCAAAGAAAAAACTTGTGAGTAGGTACCTAATTCGTTAGCGGGTCCTGTCACGGGGTGCATTCCATCGTCGAGTAAGTTTTCGTGTTCAGTCTGACTGTCCGTCCGTAACTCACACCGTATCGGTGCCATCTAAATTGAGATTTTATTGACGATTACTGTTCTAGCGACGATATCGTTGCGATCTTGGCGCCCGCGTGCCCGATGCATCGGCTGCCGCCATACTTTGATCCCACCCTTGATGAAATTCTTATTGAACCCTTCTGTATTATATCGTATTAATTGATGTTTGATTTTATTTTTTAAAAAACGAGTGCAGTGATTAGCCACATAAATCAGTTTATTCATATATATAGCTTTCAGCCATTTTCAGGAACATTAAGCACAATAAATTTAATATTTTCTAACACTTGCGCGACTCATCTGTTTAAATCCACAATAAATTTACCAAAACTTTCAACATATATTATAACTATATATTTCCATAATATCGTCTGGTCACAATGGCATACTTAAGACGATACCAAAATAGCTTCGTGCATTTTTCTATGTACGAAGTTTTCATTGTTTCTTTAGATTGAATGGCTAGAGCTCTAATTTTTAAGATATTTTTTCAATATATGATCTAGGATCGCATAAACTCAGAAACGCGATTGAAAAAAGTTTTCTCGATAGAAAATCTTGGCGAAACAACCTCTCAAATTTTTTATTTTTTTCATTTGTCGGTCTATTATCGCGTATTAACTAATGAAATAACTTTAAAAACATAGGTAACTATTATGTATAGAAACACGTAAATCAGAATTAAAATATATTTAGTAGATTTTGAGTAAATAGGAAAAGTATCCCTAATTCTTCATCTTCTGTGCCTACTGGCTGTGTTAATATGTACGTGTCGGCGATGATATACGATAATATTGATGTAGGCCCTTAAATAAAAGTGGCTATTCTTTAATTTTGCAGTTATAAAATTGGAAATGTTAATTCTTGACGGTATTAATCGGTAAATAAATCCTCTATATCCTATTGTTTGTCACAACAGAAGCTATTCCAAAGATGTTGTACAACCCAATATTTCTGATAGGGAGTTCAATAGCCCTTTTTTATTACAAAGCTAGCTAGTCACTTTTCTCGCATCGCAGGTTAAATATTTCTACGAATGTTTGGGATTAGTGGATATGATACATAAACGAGGTCCTGAAAAAGTGACAAGAATAAAAAAGAAAACATTCTTAACCCTATAACATTCTTAAGCCTATAACTTTACACTATATTTATTAAGAGGTTCTGAGAGCAAGACCTTCTTGTCAACTTGGAGTCCACGTTAGCGTATATTAGAGGGAGATTATTGGGATCTACTGTTTAGATTGTATATCCCATCGACCATGAATCCTCTAAGTAATTTTAAGAGGGTCTTCAAACGGAACTTTCAAATTGGCTTCTTGTTTTGCAAATCTGTATCAATGGTCAATATTCTTATTAAACTATTGCACGATTTAATTAAAAATAATAAAATAATATTTTCTAACACTTGCGCGACTTATTTGTTTTTAGTTGAGACAGTGTCACCCATGATCATGGTGACTGCAAAGTCTCCGAAACGTCGGGCCAAAATTTTAAACAAACATAGCGTCTAAATCCGTAAAAAGTAGTTTTCTTTAAATAATAAAATAATTAAGACATGTAGGTACATCCCTCGTTCAGAGGACAGATCTAGGTGGGAGGGAGGATTGATGAGTCTCGGAGGTTACCGCAGCGAATTGCCCGTGGGGGTTGATGGCTCGTGTAATCTTAACATAATTTTTTTCAAGACCACACCGAAGCAAATTTACAGTAATTTCACGCGCGGCAAGGTTCACACGCACCTGTAGAGGTACCTTTAACCCAGCTTTGTTTATCTATTTTGTGTCATCATCGTCGACTCTATTTTGCTAAAGTGAATCCTCCTAGGTTTTAGCTTTTACTTAGGATACTAAAAAGTTATACGATTGAAATTATTTCAATACAAATATTTATTAACCCTTTTTAGAATATTTTTTTTTATTAAGCTTGCCTTTTTGCACGACATTTCTGTTATTTATCTGTACTTAATTATTTTACTTTGTGCACAAAAACTATTATATGTCTAAGATCCGTAAAGATTTGGTTCAGATTATTAAAATAAGTTAAGTTAGTGTAACTAAAACTATTGTGTTGTTTAGTTCGTACCCTTGTGATACGAAGTATCTATCGTAGATCGTAGTATCTATGATTTGCGTAACCTGAAAAACGATGAACGCATTCAAAATATATAATCAAACATTTTAGTAACCAGAAAAGCTTTATTATAGTTTTCGATTTAGGACATCGAATGGTTACATAATAGACTAGGTGATGATATCATAAGACCATAAACACATACTACTTTGAATATCCTATCATCGATAACAGATATTTATATTGTAGTGATCATATATTCAGTCATAGAAAATACCGAAATTATCTAGGTACTATTAAAAATTATGTCCTATGTTAATCTTTAAGATTTTAGACATCCTGTCACTTTAATACATAACTACAGAATATAATTTCTTTTTGAGTCTTATATTGTAATAGATGTCCGTATGGCCTCAAGTTAATGACACTTCCTTTTTTCCTGCTATTGGCAAGAGTCGGCTGAGATAAAGTAAAAGTAAATGCATTCTATGAAAAGCGGAAAGCTCGGAACTAAATACTTTATCAACACACTTCGTCAATGTGCTAAAGTACTGTATGCAGTTTTGGAGTAAACTAACTAAACATGAACAACCTTATGGCTACACTTTCATACATTGGCACATAAGATATATCTAGATTTAAAACAGAGTAAGTACACATTGCATTTAAAAATAAACTGTCTTAATGTAGATATGTAATGTATATTTAAATAGATCAACTATTTAAATAAACCCGTCATTAAAACACGGATATAACTCATCAGATCACAAATAGATAAATATGAGTTGACAATGACATTCACATTTGCGGTGAATGAACTGTTGCAAATATGTGGAGGTGTTGATCGTAAAGATGCCAAAACGGGCCCCCATATTATGATGCCATGGGAAGGTGACATCACCTAAGTAACAACAAATATTGCTCTCAATAGAATCCTGCCTCGTGCCCAGACAACTGACATTTAAAGTAGAAATTGCTATCGAAAAAGGGTAACAAAACAATTGGATATTTACAGGAGACAAGGCGCGTTGTCCATGGAATGCAGTAATCTATATTTAGCGAGCTCGTTTGTGTTGTGTACAAATGAATAATATAATATGAAAGAACAGAAGTAGTTTTGTGCGTATAAATTTGCAGATAATCGACCGACATCACCTGACTATACCCACGCGCACGCTGCTTGCGTTCTTCAATGCTTGATTTACTGCTATCAACATCATTACACTGCTACTGTGGCACGTGGATGTGACTACTATCTTACATAGATCCATTACAAGGAGGCCGCAAAAACTTTACACTCTCTTGGCTAAACACGATTCTTACGTTATGGGCGGTAGGGTTGCTACCGGCACAAGTTCCTTCAATGTATTAGTTAATATGAGATCAATTATAAGAGAAACGATATTTAGGCTCGATATACAAATCATATTCGAAAATTTAACATTCTTTACAATAAATAGGTGCTATAGAAACAACATTCTGTAATGTTAACTACATTTTAGTTATTTGGCATGCACAAACATAAATTTTTAAAAGGGATATCTTCAGCTTCACATTTTAAATTTTCATGGTGGAAATCTCGTCATTTTGTACATTCAATATACAAAATGATGAGTTTGTTAGAATTTATTTCTAGTATTGGCAACCCTGTGCTTCGTTATCCGTCCGAAACTAAAAAAAATATAACGCTAGCTCGTGCGAGGTCGGTTAGTGCCAAAATGTGTCAATAATTATCAGACTTCAATTAATTATAACTAAATGAAGTTTAAATTTAAATTAATCTTGTAAAATTTCTAGAGTTTAATATTTTTTAAGTCAGTTTACGCTTCAAAACTATCTCTTGTTTTATTTTTTTGTTTCATTGCAAAATAAAATATATTTCATTCATGTTTTGCTAATAACGTAAATATTTTGACCACATTACATTATATACACATCTTCGAAGTATGTGTGATGAAATTTTTAAGGATTACTAGTGGAAGTACCTTTTCTAATCAGTATTTACAAACCTGTATCCTGTATGTCTGCGCAGGCGCACTCAATACTAACCATGAAATCGCTCACGCGTCCGATTAACAGATAAGAAAAGACCGATGCCAGACGCTTCCTGGACTAAATATTTACAGTGAGACTGTGGAGTAACATAAATATAAATACAAACCGTCGGAATATGTTAGTGTTGTTAATTGGATTCGTCATGTAGACATGCCCGCGGGCGGTTGTTTGCAGACGGACACGGATTATTGCCTTGTACAATATTGCAATAGTATAGCCATAATATACCTAGACTGTGGGTTTAATCATATTACAAAATTAAATATAGTGTAGGAACTAAGACCCAGATTCCAGAACATGGATTTTGAATTAACGAGTTTCATGTTCAGCAAACAGTGTGACCGAATTGTTTTCAATTACTTCAAACTTGTTTTACAGTTTTGCTTATACTTAAGGGCCTACATCAATATTATCGTCGACATGTACCTATTAACACAGCTAGTAGGTATAGAAAATGAAGAATTAGGGATATTTTTTTTGTTTACTCAAAATCTACTAAATATATTTTAATTCCGGTTTACGTGTTTCTATATATAATAGTTACTTATGTTTTTAAAGTTATTTCATTAGATAATACGCGTAAAAGACCGACAAATGAAAAAAAAAATGAGAGAGGTTGTTTCGCTAAGATTTTCTATCGAGAAAACTTTTTTCAATCGCGTTTCTGAGTTTATGCGATCCTAGATTATATATTGAAAAAACATATACTTAAAAATTAAAGCTCTAGCCATTCAATCTAAAGAAACAATGAAAACTTCGTACGTAGAAAAATGCTTAACTTCATATAATTAAACCTAGTAGCGGCCTGTTATTTCATAATATCGATAAAAAGCCTGTAGATTCTTTTGTAGAAGTGTAAGCTTAAAAAAATATTATTTTTAATAGATAGAGTGGTTAAAGAGTATGGCTTTTTTGTATAATTTAAGGTTAAGGTATAGTTTTTAAATATCAATTTTAATATTTTTAGTTCAGTTTAGTTGTGCTCGTAGAATTTGTACCACTTTCTGGACATACATACAAAAATAACGACTTTGCTTCAAAATAAGTAAATATAATTATATTACACTAAATTCGTCGCTTACGCATTCGCAGGCAACAGATAGTAGTTTATATTTAAGGGCCTACATCAATATTATCGTATATCATCGCCGACACGTACATATTAACACAGCCAGTAGGCACAGAAAATGAAGAATTAGGGATACTTTTCCTATTTACTCAAAATCTACTAAATATATTTTAATTCTGATACACGTGTTTCTATACATAATAGTTACCTATGTTTTTAAAATTATTTCATTAGTTAATACGAGATAATAGACCGACAAATAAAAAAATAAAAAATTAGAGAGGTTGTTTCGCCAAGATTTTCTATCGAGAAAACTTTTTTCAATCGCGTTTCTGAGTTCATGCGATCCTAGATCATATATTGAAAAAACATATACTTAAAAATTAGAGCTCTAGCCATTCAATCTAAAGAAACAATGAAAACTTCGTACATAGAAAAATGCACGAAGCTATTTTGGTATCGTCTTAAGAAGAAAAAAGAGGGGATTATGCATGGGACATAAGTACAAATTATAACGCAAATCAATGCACATAGCAATATAACATGAAAGATACCGCCATCATTATGTGTTTGTCATCCACATAATAATACATGTGGTTCTGCTAATTAAACTTCGGTTCCCAGGGTGTTGTGATTATAAAGCGCAGTAGAATTGAACCTTGACTTTTAACAAGGAATCTTATATGGCATTTAGTGCACTTACACAACCTATTTGAACCTATACCAATCAATAACCATTATTTTACATCATCATCATCATAACATCACACCTTTTTCCCATGGGGGTAGGCAGAGACCATAGAGCGCCATCTGCCACGATCGAAGCACACTTCCTTGGTATGATGATGATGATGATGATTTTTTTACACCACATTATAAAAAGGATTTTTGGCATTGCGTAGCAAATTGCTCTTAATAATTTTGACCCTATAACAAACATGAAGAAAAATGCTAAGTCCGTGTCAAGACAGCAGCCTGTTCCAACCATGGATGAAAAAGAAAGAAAGAAAGAAAAACTTTATTGCACTGACAAAACACACATTGTCATACAGATTAGGTTACAGGAAAAAAATTTGCTATATATACATATAATAAATAACAATGTGATGTCCGGTCAGCAGCAATAGGTCCCATTTCAGCGTAATATCAATTCTCAAAGACTTGACGCTGGTTTTCAAATGGGACCTTGGAGTGTTGACACGAACGTCCACAGCCAAATAGGCGCAGTTAATACATTCCCATGGCTAACTATTTACAGTAAATAATTTAGTGTAGGAAATTTAGCTTTTAAGAAATATACAGTAAATTATTGTTTAAGTACCTACGTATATAGATATAGTAATAAAATGTATTTAAAAAAATAGTTGCTGTTCATTTGAAGAAAAAAAATTAACAGAAAAAAAACAAAACAATATAATAAATAACAAAAAAAAGAACAGTAAAATTAACAACTAGACATAAATTCTAAACAAAAAAACAACTGCTGTAATGATGCTGTAAGTCAGTCGAGAAAAAACCAAAGCAAATATCAACCGTCTTCATACAAATGTTCTTATTTTGAAATGTAACTTTGTAGAATAGAATGTCTTTTTAGTTTTAGTTTATTATGGAGTTAAAAATTTTTTTTTAATGGTACGGAACCCTTCGTGCGCGAGTCCGACTCGCACTTGACCATTTTTTTTAAACCATCAACCATATTGTGGAATTATTTTGGATAGGTACTATAGATTACAGAAAAAATTAAAATCTTGAACTAGCTGTTGCTCGCGAACGCGTGGAATTTAGAAACATTTTTCCTTTTTCGCAACATTTTTCATTGATACTCCTAATGGCCGCAGCGTGATATTATACATATAGCCTATAGATTTCGTTGATAAATGGAACTATCCAACACAAAAATATTTTTTTAATTCGAACTAGTAGTTTCTGAGATTAGCGCATTTAAACAAATAAACTGTTTGTCTTTATGATATTAGTATAAATTGTCATACACAGTAATGGGTTTTTGCCGGGCTGAGACGGAAGAACCTTTTCTTAAACCATCAAAGCATGCATTTGGCTAATAAACGTCTTCAGTATTCAGTGACATCTTTCATTCAAGATTTACGACAGTATTCCACTGTTGGGCACGGGCCTCGTCTACTTTGAAAGGGATTATGATCTACTATACCGCCCTGGCCAGACGTGTTGGCATAGGGTTTATTTTGAACATTTACTACTCTCACAGAGCATGTAATCTGAGTACAACATCCCTTAGCTGCCTCTAACCGCTCCTTGAGAAGGAAACGTGATGGTGACACTTGTATCCTTAATCCATCACCACACTAATAGTCACTTTTATCACTAGTTCGTTTTAATCTATAGGGATATTATTATTTTAATGGCGTAATTTCACGGTATATGCTCCGGTGCAATTAGCATTATATGTGAGAGCAGAGATAGAAGATAAAAATCGTAGTTATTATGAGTTAACACTTCTTTAACTCACCAAGCGCATCTACTATGATTCTCACGAGATTTTTCAACTGACATTGGTGTCAATTCTACGTGCACAACTAAACTTAACTAAAAAATGGGCCTCGTGGTCTAGTGGTTCAGGTAATGGACTGTCATTGACGACGTCGCGGGTCGACTCCCACTCGGGACTGTCAATTGTATCAATTTTCATTCAAATGTTTGTCCTGCGTGTGTGTGTTTACTGTGTCTTATAAGTATGTATTTACAAAAGAAAAGTAGTTTATGTATTTTATCCGTATTCTGGTACCCATAACACAAGCATTATAAGCTTGCCTTGGGACTAGAGGACGTTGTGTGAAATGTCCATGAATATTTATTTATTTTATTTATTGGTTTATTTTGATTAATTGATAATATAATACACAGTTTTTATAGCAAGAAAGATCAGTTAACATTGCCGCATTGTGTTATCGACACTATCAAAATTCATTTTTTAGTTAAGTTTAGTAAAGTTGTGCGCATAGAATTGGTACCATTAACAGCTATACCTACTAACTTATAAAATATCTTAGTTATTGTGTATTAGTTCACGGTTCACATGTTGTGGAATTTCTTAATCACTTTAAGTTTTGCTTTTACGTAGTTGATGTGCTAACTATCAACTTTATTTATTATTATATTAGCTGTTACCCGCAACTTCGTATACGAGGATTTTAATAGCGAAACCTCATCAAATTATACACAGAAAAACATCCTTTTGAACCACTCTATATATTTTAAAAAACCGCATCAAAATCCGTTGCGTAGATGTGAAGGTATAAGCTCACATAGGGATGTACATACAAAAATAAAGACTTGGTTTTATAATAAGTAAAGATAAAACGGATTTAGACGAGTATATTTATATTAAATGTTAGCCTGATGTTTCGGTGTCTATTCCGTCACCATGGTCATGGTCTAAAAAAATAAAAATAAATAAAAATAATATCTCTCCATAAAATTTGAGATTTCACTACGTCACAATTAAAATTCATTAATTGTGAAGTAGAGAATTTTCCAACCTTCATTGGTACTGGATAGTACTTGACGGGCCTCGTGGTTGAGTAGTTCATGTAACGGACTGCCGATCGAGAGGTCGCGGCTTCGATTCCCGCTCGGGACAATCATTTGTGTGATTTTTATAATTGTCATACAAATGTTTGTACTGGGTCTGGGTGTCTATGTATTATAACTATGTATTTACAAAAGAAAAATAGTATATGTTATGTAGTCTGTCCGTATTCTGGTACCCATAACACAAGCATATGAGCTTAGCTTGGGACCAAAGGACGTTGTGTGATGTCCATGAATATTTATAAAAAAAAGACTACGTAAAGACGTGATGTATGTACATACAAATATGTAATTGATTAGTTAGGTCAAAGCAGTCACAAAAGCTTTCAGTATTATAGAAGTGCGTGTTTGTATGTTACATTAGCGGTGAGCGGCTGGCCCCCGCCCTCGAAGCTTTCTCACGCCCACGGCCCAACAGCCTGCCTTTCTTCTTTATTACTCATTACTAAGCCTTTGTTCTAACTCTTAAATATACGCGTATTTTTAATAAAACATAACGACATCGCTAACTATCTTAAAGTTTATCTGCCATTTTATTACTTTAAAGTTTTAGCGCATTCTTTATTTGAGTAGAATAGTTAAATCTAAGAAAATAATGATTATAAAAATTGTAAAGACAAAGATTCGAAACATATAGAATACCATTCTACAGGTACAGGTACAGTAATAACTGCATATTTTATGTATGAAGTATATGACATAATTAGTTTACAAAATATTATGAAAGAAAAAACTAATTACGTATGAGATAAGAGCAGAAAAGTGATGACTGAGGATTTCGGACCGTTTACATCGTCAACGAATCCCAAAGTAGGCCTTACGCTTGTGTAAAAATAAAATTCCTGCGTTTGTTTCACGACATTATTTCAATCTTCCTCCACTTTGGGAGAGATTATGTTCTACTGTACCGCGCTGACTAGGCGTGTTGGCACAGGGTTTATTTTCGGGGTTTTCCGTCTCTCTTAAAGGATATTATTTCTATACAATATCCCTTAGTTAGCTTTTACAGCACCCTAGGAAGGAAAAGGGATGTACAGGATTTGTAGTGATATTGAATTCTACGAATACGAAATCGCAGGCAAAAGTTAGTGAATTTAAACCCGATTTTAACATATTATTTTTGTTTAAAAATGGCAACTCGAGCAATATTGTATTTACAAAAGAAAAGTAACATGTAGTATATCCGTATTCTGGTGCCTATAACACAAGCATAAAAGCTTAGCTAGAGACCCGAGGACGTTGTGTGAAATGTCCATGAATATTAAAAGATTGTTGTTGTAGAGATTATATAAAAATAGTACTTCCGAAACTACTTACCATAGTTACCACACAAGTCGTTTCTCTTCTACGTTACTAAGAATTATACAGAAATAAACGAGAGCTTATAGGTGGCCACACTATAGCCACACCGGACACTAATCAATTGTTACACTTCGCTAATGTACTGTTTCCTTTTCTTTTTTTTTGGGTTCCGTAGGAAAAGGTAAAATCAAAGAAGGAACCTTATTTTTGAGACTTGGCTGTCCGTCCGTCCGTCCGTCACCAGGGGGCCAAGTCTGCTAATGAATGTTGTCACAACAATAGTTCAATGACACCATTATAACCACAAAAAATTGACAGGAGACTACCAAACTTGATAAAATTCGCCACTAAGCAATCAGTTATTGCATTTGTTGATTGCATAATAGCGAATTTTATCCAGTTTGGTAGTCCAATGTTAATTTTTGTCACAAATGATATCATTTAATTGAACTACAATTGTGACAACATTGAAGATTGAATAGCAGACTTGAGCCCCAGTTGACAGATGGGTGTATATCTGTCGATTCTATACTTAATAATAAATCTTTACCCATTATAAAACAAAGTCACTATTTTTGTATGTATGTATATCCGTATGTGAAAGTTTTAATATAATAAATAAAAACCAGAAAAATATAATTGACGGGCCTCGTGGTCTAGTGGTTCATATAACGGACTGCCGATCACGAGGTCTCGGGTTCGATTCCCGGTCAGGACAAATATTTGTGTGATGTTTTTAATTGTCATACAAATGTTTGTACTGCGTCTGGGTGTTTACTATGTATTATAAGTATGTATTTACAAAAGAAAAGTAGTATATGTATTATATCCGTATTCTGGTACCCATAACACAAGCATATAAAGCTTAGCTTGGGACCAGAGGACGTTGTGTGAAATGTCCATGAATATTTATTTATTTATTTTATTTTATTATATAATATTATGAAAACTAGAATATTATAAATATTTAAGGGCTTCTATACAAGACGTTTTTACTATGATTTTATGATTTATGTTATGAAGACATGATTATGACGACATAAATATTAATGGACATTTCACACAACGTCCCAAAGTAATCGTTTCTATGCTTGTATTATGGGTACCAGATGGTACGGATATAGATATACGGGTAAATAAAACACCCAGACGCAGTAAAAACATTTGTATGACATTTATAAATATTGCACAAATAATTTTACCGTTAGGGAATCGAACCCTAGACCTTGTGATCGGCAGTTCACAATATGAACCACTAGACCACGAAACCCGTCACTGTTTATAATAAATGACGAAAAAAAAATGCTGACAGATATATTATTACTAGCTAACCCGGCAAACGTTGTTTTGCCATACTAAAAAAAAAGGTTTGAAAAATAGATGTTGGCCGATTCTCAGACCTACTGAATATGCATGCAAAATTTCATAAAAATCGGTCAAGCCGTTTCGGAGGAGTACGGTAACTAACACTGTGACACGTGAATTTTATATATTAGATAATACCTAATGGGACGGAACCCTTTGTGTGCAAGTCTAATTCGTACTTGATCGGTTTTTCTTACCCTTCTTTAATACTATACATTTCTTTCACACATCTCAATAAATACACTACAAAAGTATTTTGTAAAATATTCAAAGTCCGCTGGGATCCTAATCCGCTAATACTGTAAGGATTATGTCAATAAGATTTTATTTTGTCAAATATGTCGGTACATTTGTGCCGATCTTTATACGAATTTGCTTTATGTAACTTTTATATTTACCATAATTGGAATTTTTAAAAGATACGTCAAAGAAACTTTATTATTATATGTATTTACACATAGATACGGCATGATAATAGTACCGATTCGGACCGTAGTCCACGTAGAATTGATACTAATGGCTGTTTTTGAAAATAATGATTTTATGTGCAAAATACGCTTAGTGAAATATATATTAACTATATTCACTTTGTTATCACCAAGTAGATCAACAAGGTTTTTTTTCAAATAGGTGGTAGTGGTTCCTGAGATTAGCATAGAAACTCTTCAGCTTTATATATAGATTGTAACACATCATTATTAGTTTTACAATTCTAGCTTATTTATTTATTTTATTTCTAAAAGGGTATTTAGGATTTTCAAGCGTGTTTTTTAGTTTGTAGGGACACATTGTATGAATTCATTGTTTGCAAGTAGACGTATGTCAACAAATCTACGAATCTAATATATATAAAAAAAAATATATAGAGTCGCAAATAAACGCCATTCAAGTCCGGACGTATTTCATTTTTATCCTCTAACTGACGACACACGACAATAACCTAAAGTGTTGATTTTTTTAACTAAGCAAAATTGTCTACTAAAGCTTTTTAACTTGCACTCATAACAAAATTAGACCACCAGATGGGAGTTATGATATGACACATGGATATAAAATTAAACAGAACACAGATTAAACATATCACACCTTTATTTTTCTATACTAATATTATAAAGCTGATGAGTTTGTTTGTTTGAACGCGCTAATCTTCGGGACTAATGGTCTGATTTAAAGAATTCTTTCAGTGTTGGATAGTACATTTCTCGAGGAAGGCTATATGCTATATAACATCACGCTGCGTCCAATAGGAGCGAAGCATAAGTCTAAAATATTGCAAAGACGGTGAACATTTTCTAAATATCAGGCGTACGAAGCCGCAGGCAAAAAATAAAACTCAACAAGATGACGTGTTATAATTGACGGCGTCGTGGTGGTGCTTTAAGATTTTGCAAGCCAATTGTATGTATTCAAGTTAATTATAGCCAGATATATTTTGGATGTTATGGCATCACGTCTCCCAAGCGTCTCGTGTCCACGCGTGGGCAGACAATAGACAACGTGGACGTGGGCGGGCGGCCTAAACGGGATCCTACGCGGTCACGCTACAACCTGACCAATATATACTCCGGTTAACTGGAGAATGGACTACATAACTTTTTGAGCACTGGTAAGACAGACAAGACAGACAGACAGAGTAAGACAAGACATGGACCTAGATGGAGGGTTGTAGGGCTTAAACTACTTCTTCTTCTTCTTGACGGGCCTCGTGGTGTAGTGGTTCTGGTAACGGACTGCCGATCAAGAGGTCGCGGGTTCGATTCCCGCTCGGGACAATCATTTGTGTGATTTTTCTAATTGTCATACAAATGTTTGTACTGCGTCTGGGTGTTTCTATGTATTATAAGTATGTATTTACAAAAAAAAAAAAGTAGTATATGTATTCTATCCGTATTCTGGTACCCATAACACAAGCATATAAGCTTAGCTTGGGACCAGAGGACGTTGTGTGAAATGTCCATGAATATTTATTTATTTATTTATTATTATTCCCCCAAAATGCCGAAATATTTCTTTTTCGAATCGCGACATAATTACACCTCCCCTGAAAAGAAGCAATTAACAAAAAATGTTTACGAAACCAAGTCCTGTCAAACCCAATTAAAATACTAATTTCTTAATTAGCCTCAGATTCGAATTTGGAGCAGAACATGGTCTAAATATGACAGCTTATAAGTAACATAGACGAAAAAAATAACTATAGCAACTCGGTCGGTGTCTGGAAATACTGTACGGTTAGAATATTGTAATATAATTTAAAAAAAGAAAGGTCAAATAAACAACATAAGACATTTTGAAGGAATAAACATAATTATGAGATCGATATTTCTAAATGTGTCATGTTGTTATGAAATCACAGTGTTGGTATGCGCACGCGCAGTTGGAAGCAGTGGCCGCCCCCTGGGGGCTTTGTCGGCGCCCCCTGCTGGTCAACTCTCCCACTTACGTGAAAAATTAATACTAACATATACACATATAACACAAATATAAACCTTCATACATTGGATTAAAACACAAAATATTATTTTGTTACTTGCGCTTATTTTAGACGGATTAGTAAAATGTGCTTGTTTTGTCACTTAAACTGAGGTAATACATATTAACTTTAAACGGTTTATGTATTTAGGGATTTTTTACTTTAATATTTAGGGAATACTGATCGTTATGGCATAAAAACCGTATGTTTGTATGACTAACATATTCGACAGGTTGTTAATGTTACTGTACTCGTAAATCGACAAATTGGTATTTCTTAGATGTTACTATAAGGTTTAGAGATGAACCACCATTTGTTGCTGAGTATTACGTTTTCCATAATTAAATTTAATAACTTATCTTTTTTCTTGTGTACGTGCTACGTTGTGTCAACTCAGTCATGATCTATTTAAGAACATTTATCTTGCCTATAAAAAATACTGAGTTTACAAGTTAAGTTCGGAAAAATATTAGCAGTTGGGAGTTTTACTGGAGAGTAATTAAAATAAATTATGAATAAATATTGACTTTACTAGAAACCTTGGAACTTAGAGAAGTTTCCACTTTTACCGTAACATAATAACAAAGTGGTAGGTCTTTGCGCTTTACATCTTAATAAAACGTACCAAACATCGCGACATCTTCGGTGGGCCATACGAGGCACATACTGACTTACTATATCATAATGGTAATGGCTATATAAGATTCTTTCTCGATTCTTATTGACGTTTATTGATATGTACCCTTTTTATGTCTTTATATTTAGACTAGCTGAGCGCCGTAGCTTAAAAAATAGAGAAAAAAGGCGGTATTTTCTAATGCGGCACTAACTTAGTCTAGATGTGTTTATATTTGTGTTATTTGATTATTTTACGGGATCATAGTATATATACCATTATTACATATATCATTATTACATTTCATATACCATTATTATTACATATACCATTTTCCCGAGATTAAAAGTAGCCTATAAGTACGTAAATCTAGGATGTAAGTCTATCTTAGTACAGTTCGTTCAAAATTTATTTAAACGTGAACAGGGAAAAACAGGCGTAGTTTCGCATTTTTGTCTAAATCATTATAAATTACGGGAAAAGTACCAAAATATTTTTATCTTGACTACCTACTTTTTTTTAGCAAATACAATGTTTTGATTCAAATGAATATCAAAGTATTATCTTATTTGCTTTTAACAATATAGTATAATATACGTTATTAAGAAATAAAAAATAAATATTTTATGTATTATTATTTTTGTCAGGAATGACGTCCGTCTCTATCATAATTATGTATTAGGCCCATAGCACACGGCGTATTTAAAACGCGCAGACAACGCGCGTATACGTGGTTTAAACGAGATTTGATCGCAACCTTGTAACTTAAGCACACGGGGCGATTGTAAAACGCGCCTCTACTGCGCGTATACGCGCAGGTACAGCTGTACAGACGCGCTGTTGTCGAGTTTCGATCAGAGACTCAGAGGCGCGGGCGCAGTGGTGGCGTGAGCATCCCAGCCCCCCTCTGCCCGTACCCCGCTCCTTTGTACGCGCGTTTGTATCGCTTCAAATGCGCGTATACGCGCTTCATGCGTGCGTTTCTATTATCAATGCAAACGCAACAATCAGCGTTTACGGCGCCGAAGAAGCGCGTTCCTGAAACGCGCGTCGTCTGCGCGTTTAAAATACGCCGTGTGCTATGGGCCTTACTACTGAAGTCACCTAAGGTTAAGACGATACAAAAATAGCTTCGTGCATTTTTCTATGTACGAAGTTTTCATTGTTTCTTTAGATTGAATGGCTAGAGCTCTAATTTTTAAGTATATGTTTTTTCAATATATGATCTAGGATCGCATCAACTCAGAAACACGATTGAAAAAAGTTTTCTCGATAGAAAATCTTGGCGAAACAACCTCTCAAAATTTTTATTTTTTTCATTTGTCGGTTTATTATCGCGTATTAACTAATGAAATAACTTTAAAAACATAAGTAACTGTTATATATAGAAACACGTAAATCAGAATTAAAATATATTTAGTAGATTTTGAGTAAATAGGAAAAGTATCCCTAATTCTTCATTTTCTGTGCCTACTGGCTGTGTTAATATGTACGTGTCGGCGATGATATACGATAATATTGATGTAGGCCCTTAATGTTATCAAAAACACAGAACCACCTTGTATTGTTACTAGCATCTTTAATATTTATTTAACAACGACTTAATATAGTTTTTATCTTTAGTTTATGTAGGAACTGCAACTTGGAAATCTTTACTTATTATAAAATAAAGTCGTTATTTTTGCATACGTATGTGAGCTTATTTCTTCCTACGCTTATATTAGCTTTCAATACTACATAACGCATTTTGGTGCGGTTTTTTAATAGATAGAATGGTTCAAGAAGATGTTTTTTTTTTGTATAATTTGTTTGATAAGGTTTGGTTTCAAAATTCCATGCATACGAAGTTGCGGGTAGCAGTTAGTACTTATATAATAATTTCTTCTTTACTGTATGTATGCGGAAAGGTTAAAAAAACCTTACAAGGAAATCCTTTTGGTAAATACTGTATTTATGTTCGGCGACATGGAAATACCGTGTCATTAATAAATTCCAAATTGACATTGACCCGAACAAGTATCCAATAAGTATCCTGAGAACTAATCTCCAGGATCAACGTCTAATAAAATCGTGTATCAAACTAATCGGTGTGTCGACACAATTTCGATGAAGTCGTCAACGATACTAAATCGATTCGTCATCGGTCAACCGATGTGATCTACCGTCACTCGCCTCGTGACGGCACGGTGGCAGGTGCAGACACCGATGTAACGCTTCGGATCAGTAGCGATCAACAATTCTATCAATTATTTACAAATAATCCGATACCGAGATATCGAACGCTATCCGTACTTCGGTCACGTTTTTTTAACAAAAACATCGATTGTAAAAGTCGTGCGGAAAGGTGTGATTTGATCTTATGTATAATAGAAGAAATATAATCTATACAATAGTGTTGTAGTTTTGAGGTTTTCCTGTGAACTCAAAGATATTAACAGCGCGCATATAAAAAAGTTAAACAACTTATTCACGGTACATCAGTATGCAATGCAAAAGCTCTCACTTTGTTGTGAAATCACTTAATCAGACGCAGGTAGCGTATCTAGAGGGGTGAATACGTCTATATCGATACAAAACACGTTTTTTTATGTTTGTTACATTGTTTAGCAATTTTTAAAAGCAATCATTACATATGCTTTTTACATCGCTTGTGATTTTTTATTGCACCATGTATGCTAAAAATGCATTTTTTTATGAAATTGATTTTACTGATATTCCGTAAAAGAGTTTGATGATCATACTTAAATGAATTACTATCCTGAATGAATATGCCTAGGTAGGTTCATTACGTATCAAATAATTACATTTATGAGATTAATTTGCGGATGTTCAAAAAAAGAATTAAAAAGAAATGATAAACAACTTTACGACGCGACGGTCTTGCTAAAATACGATATCGTAATAAAAAAAAAAATCTTTTTTATCGATACTCAATCCAACCTTAGCTAAGCTCCAGTTAAAATGTATAATAAGTTAATTTTTGACAAGGCTCGTAAACCGATTATTACTAACAAGGTGGTCTGTGCGTAAGTTTGCGTCTCTTTCTTTCTCACGATACAAATAAATTGTCTCCTTTTGTAAACGTGATGATACACAGTAAACACACAGCAAGATCTCAGAGATTGCCACCTCCCATCCATTTCTATATTAAAGGTGTCCCTGAGCCTTTACATTTATTTATTGTTGTTGACTTTGTAATCTGCCGACTTTGGAGAATGTTTTCTACATACATATTAGCTTATTTATCACAAATATTTCTTTCGTGACCTGTTACGTTATCATACTCTGTGATATTTCAACTATTGTCTTTTTTAAACTTGAAATGATTTGAACTTAAAATTTATTAATATTAATAATGTTAATTTTTAAATTAATTTAATAAAAGCTCTTGTTTTTTTATCACATTAAATTCTTTTATTCATTTTTGTATTAAAATTTTATTATATTTTCTGCGTAGTGTAGAATATTCTAGTTAAGTATAATGTTATTAACGTAAGTAATAAAGTTTTACTTTTATTAATGATGTTGATAATACTAATTTAACATATATATTTATGATATTATCTTTATTGTACATATATGTATGTAAAATTAGAATTACTGAATTTTAATTTTCAGATCACAAGATTACATTTTATGAGCAATTTTACATTTCTAATTATAGTTTCAGTGATAAAATTAAGCATGATAATATTTTTGTAATTATACGAGTTAATTATAAAGTGATACTAGCTGACCCGGCAAACGTTGTTTTGCCATACTAAAAAAAAAGGTTTGAAAAATAGATGTTGGCCGATTCTCAGACCTAGAGGATATGTACACAAAATTTCAGGAAAATCGGTCGAGCCGTTTCGGAGGAGTACGGTAACTAACACTGTGACACGGGAATTTTATATATTAGAAGAAGATATTAATACGATCACTTGACACTTTATGTTGTTTGTTTCGCATTTAAGTAAGAGGGAGCTTTTATTTGATGTTGTATGAAATACGGCACGCGAGTTGATTGCCATTTATATGTTCAAAGTATCACTGTTGCTATTCCTGTCTTGTCTGGGTATAGCGGTTCTCGGAATGCGGCGGAAGTCCCGAACGGATCCCGCGAGCCGCCTCCTTATTAATGGCCTGTTTAGACGAGCTCCTTTGTTACTCGCGCACGTCCTGCCACTTCAATACTACTAACAATCATACCTTAAACTGTACAGCATCACGTACCGGCTTTATTCTATTCAATAAAAAATCCTTATGAACAGAAAAAGCAATGGAATCTGTGCAATATAAAACAATCGTAATAAGAACAATAGATTGAAGGTGCTCATGTACATGTTACTCAGTTTCGACTAGTTTAAATTGACGTATCCTGTTGTCAGATTTCCTGGCGTTAATCCTTTATATCGGTGTGTTTAAATAAGTTACGAACGGTTTCACTTTTACTTTGATCTTTGATTGGGTATCTTGTGAAATGATATTTTTATTTTAATGAAGTATTAGTGTTGCGAGTAAATTTATGCGATTAGGGGATTGGTATTGATGATCTAACATTTTCAAGTTATGAATCATAACTGTGTATGCCCGCGAGTGGCGACGGAGCAGAGGAATGAGTCAAGTCCACATCAAATCCGGCGACATTCGCAAGGTCGTGCTATTGCCCCTGCTGAGACACACAGCCTACATCCTGTCTTATTAGTACACACATAGATCTATATAATCTTTAATATTCATAGAATAAGAGGAAGAAAGATGATAAATAACTTACAATTAAAATAAAGCATGTTATTTTAATGGAACTGCTAGTTAGGAGATGAATGAAATTTCAAAATGAGAAATAAAGTTTGGAGTTCCTGGGGTATTTTTTTTTTTAATATTGTTTTTTAGCTACAAATAATTGTATCTAGACTATAGAGCTTTTAGTAATAGCATATAACATCACGTACGATACAAGTACAATGACAATAAACAGTGTTGTGTTGATGTCCGGTGAGTCCGTCGGCGCACTCGGCGCCACCAATCACTGTTGCGATCAATGACTGTCCATTCACGTCAAGCCACGTGCTTCTATGTTGGGGGCCCGCTTGAATACTTGAATCAATTATCTGTAATAACATTCTTAACAGCTTATTATATGTTTTAGTTACCGACTAATTTGGCTTTTATACTTGATTTAGATCTCAATAATCCAGCATTACAAATGGGAATGTATATTTCAAAGTCAAAGTCAAAGTCAAACATTTTTATATCCAGTTGGCATGTTTCTAGTGTTTTTCAAACTCTTTTGAAACGTCAGAATTTGTTTGTTGTTGTCAAGCAAAAACTTATGAACTTAATCAGCCCTGATTTTCTGTTTGCGCCAATTGACCTTATTCCCTTTATAAATGGTGAAGTACCATCTATTTCGATACTGATTAGCTGTAATCAGTGTCATTCATGACAACCAAGTATTACGGTTTTCTAATGATTTCATAAGGTAGCTAATTTCTCCATACTAGCAAATAAAACAAATAACAAAATTACATTTATTTTTGATGCGTCGTCGCTTACCACAATGGGCTAGAGTTGATGATTGCTCAATTACCAGGACCTCCTTAGTTGAGACACTAACATCAGTCTTATACTGACAATACTTTCGACTTTATGACAATAAAAATAAACGCTTTTTTGTCTCGCTCCATTAGTAATCACGGTCGGCTTTATACAAAAGTTTGAGTTGAAGTCCGCGCCTTGTCATTAGAGCACAATCAAACATTATGTTTAGGAATCGCCGACAGCTTAACCTGAGTTTTTCATCCATTTCATAATTTGTTATTTGGGATTATAGGGAGAGTGCCGCAAGAGACAAAGTAAACATTACCATTACCACCGAGTCGGTCGTAGCCAGTGAATGAGACGTACCGGCTTTCGACCATAACAACAAACAAAGTTGACTGATAATTCAGCGTCATCAACTTTTTATGCATTATATTATGCGGTAGGTGCATACTCTGTTATGATTTATTACGATATTAAATGGTGCATTTTCTTTGAAATTTTTAGATGATTTAATGTCGCGATCCAATTTCAAAATATTTTAAGATTAATAAATTTTAGTATTAATATTTTTTAGGTTTGTATTTTACAAATGTTTACGATTGTATTGCCCGGAAGTTGGGTAAAGAGACTGGTAAACTTGGTAAAGGGACAACAGCTAGGTGCTAGGTAGACAACACAAGACACAAGACCTGAAAACCCAGGCTTATATTACTGTTATCATTTTATTTAAGTGCTTCTTTTAAACCTTGAGAACCAAACCAAATAAAACTTATTCGAAGTTGATCCGTCTTTTTATATATTACGATTTTATTTATTTAGTTAATACTTCATGCACAGAGTGTAGAAAGGCGGACTCAATTAACCTTAGGGTTGTATAGAGAATAAATAACGATTTTAATTTAGTTTTTCTATTATTTCGTGAAATTATACGCTTAAGTAATGATAGATAGAAAGAATAAGGGTCCACCCTATTAGACACAAATTACAACAGCCGTGCGTAGAAAAATAAAATTAAAACTCAGCCATGCACTTGTTCTTATCTAATTAAGAGCTGCGCATGCGTAATAATATGTAGATAATGCTTTTGAAGTGACTTGACTACACTAATATAATATCTCTATGATTTAGTTATTTAGATTGTATTCTATGATAAAAACCAACGCATATATCATCGGTTCTTAACCTTTGTGGTTAAAACAAGGGTTTAAGTAATTAAAGGTTTTCGTAATATTTTATAACACTTTCTTAAACGCGTCTCTTTTGTTCAAATGAAACCACTTTACGAATTTAGACATACATATATTTATTTTGCTTTAATTGTATCTAACCCCAAGTTTCGATAACCTGCCAGTCACCATGGTCAAGGGTCGTCTTACTCTTCTAAATCCGTAAAAAAAGGTTTTCAAGGTTTTTCTCAAATCCTCTAATAGTAGGTATAGTTTAGTAGCGTTAGTTAGCGGCGGAAGCATAATTTTCGTTTAAATTTTACAAAGTTTATATATAATTATTTGTAGAACAAAACACATTTATTATTTTAGACTCTTGTTAGCTTGTTGTTATACTGATTTATAGCAACTATTAATCTCTCAGATATTCTCAATCTTATTAAAAAATGGTGACGTTGTTTAATCTTAGACATACGGAAGACACAGACTAAAATAAAATAATAATATATTAGTTATTAAAATAATTACTCTAAAAAATTAACATATGTTATATGATTATAACGGTTAGGGTCCCACGCTAAGTATAATGGGCATAATAATTAAATTTTACCTCAAATTATTTATCTAATTTATTTATATTAATAGTGGAGTAGTTAATATAAGGTACTGTTAATTATAATTTCAAAGGTCAATGTCGCTATCATATATCATTGAATATTATTATTTCATTGCTGCATGTTCAGTTGCATGCATTTCTAAGTACAAATCATGAGATAATTACATTCGTATTCCAGCTTTTATGTATTTTATTAAGTTACTAGCTGACCCGGCAAACGTTGTTTTGCCATATAATCATTAAATAAATAAATAAATATTCAGGACATTTCACACAACGTCCTCTGGTCCCAAAGTGAGCTATATTTCTATGCTTGTATTATGGGTATCAGATACGGATAGACTACATATTACTTACTTTTCATTTATAAATACATACTTATAATACATAGAAAACACCCAGACATATTGAAAACATTTGTATGACATTTATGGATATCACACAAATGATTGTCCCAAGCGGGAATCGAACCCGCGACCTCGTGATCGGCAGTCCATTACATAAACCACTTCACCACGAAGCCCGTCAATAGGGGTGGACAACCCTTATCACTTAGGGGTATCAAAAATGGATAGTAGCCGATTCTCAGACTTGCAACATGCATAAAAAGTTTCATAAGAATCGGTCAAGCCGTTTTGGAGGAGTACGGTAACTAACACGAGAATTTTATATATAAGACTAGCTGTCCCGGCAAACGTTGTTTTGCCATACTAAAAAAAAGGTTTGAAAAATAGATGTTGGCCGATTCTCAGACCAACTGAATGTGCATGTAAAATTTCATAAAAATCGGTCTAGCCGTTTCGGAGGAGTACGGTAACTAACACTGTGACACGTGAATTTTATATATTAGACTAGCTGACCCGGCAAACGTTGTTTTGCCAAACTAAAAAAAAAAGGTTTGAAAAATAGATGTTGGCCGATTCTCAGACCTACTGAATATGTATGTAAAATTTCATAAAGATCGGTCTAGCCGTTTCGGAGGAGTACGGTAACTAACACTGTGACACGTGAATTTTATATATTAGATTAATGGATTTTATCACATGTCTATCTATACCTAGGTATCTACGTTCTTGCCAGTTGGTATGTATTATGTATGTATTCTTCTTCTTCTCCAGCCCATTTACGTCCCACTGTTGAGCAGCACGGGCCTCCTCCACTTTGGGAGGGATTATGGTCTACTGTGCCGCGCTGACCAGGCGTGTTGGCACAGGGTTTATTTTCGAGTTTTCCGTCTCTCACAGAAGATGTTATCTGTGTGCAATATCCCTTAGCTGACTTTTACAGCACCCTTAGGAGGAGATGGAATGGTGATACTTGTATTCTTAATCCGTCACCACACGGTTGTGTGTATTACTAGATTATAAATAAATAAGTACTTATACATACATACATATATTCAGGGACATTTCACACAACATCCTCTGGTCCCAAGCTAAGCTTATATGCTTGTGTTATAGGTAACAGATTACGGATATACTACATATACATACTTTTCTTTTGTAAATACATACTTATAATACATAGAAACACCCAGACGCAGTACAAACAAATGAGAAAGAATGAAGACGATTGTATAAGTACCTAGATATTAGTAGGTGTTTTAAAACTTACATGTTTTACGGTTAAAATGTGAATATGCTAATTAATCTGTTCCCAGTTTTCTTGCTGAAGTTGTGGCTACCTTGAAGCTATTTCAAAGCTCCATTTATCATCGTATCCTTTTTTCTCATTATCTAATATATAAAATTCTCGTGGCACAGTGTTAGTGATACTCCTCCGAAACGGCTTGACCAGTTTTCATGAAATTTTATATGCATATTTAGTAGGTCTGAGAATGGGTTACTATCTATTTTTCATATCCCTAAGTGATAAGGGTTGTCTACCCCTAACAATTATATGGCAAAACAACGTTTGCCGGGTCAGCTAGTATTATAATATTAATTTTGACTCATTGAAAGCAGTCCAATGTTTTGGAAAGTTTGGAAGGTACCAATTCTAAATGCACAACTAAACTAAACTTAACTTAAAAATAAAAACAACTATGGTGTATTTTGATTAATTGGCAAACGGTTTTTATAATAAGAAAGATTTGTGTCATTGCCACGACCAATTTTCATTTTTATTTAGGCTAAGTTAGGTTGTGCATGTAGAGTTGGTTTGTCTGTGAAAAATTGTCGTAAACCTATTATAAATAGCTGCATTGTAACTACAGGCAAGACCTACGAGTATGATCCGTCTCGATTGATCAACTGCAACGGCCTCCCAAAATGCAATATATTAACATCGAGTTGGTAACAGCCGATATGCATAACGTAAATTGCGTAGCGCATGCGTGTTTCAGTGCTGTACGGTTTTACGGTAGAATACGGTAAATGTTAATAGGTCTTATTAGTTCCGCCTCATGCTGCGGCGCTCGCCTCCATGCACCAGTCACGGTTGGCAACACACAACCACTTCTGTTTGTTTCCATTTTTTAGTCTCAGTTATATTTACACTATAGAGAGCTTTCGTAAACGAGATCGACCGATTTAGTCCTATTGAAAGTCTTAACTAAGTCCTGTAACGAACAGTGCTTTCACTGGTGTGTGGAAATTGGAATAACATGTCGTTTGTTGACCGTAATGAAAATATTACTGATTTTGTGGAAGTATGGAGCATCGACATGTGGAAAAAATCAAGCTTCTGTGTCTTTGTCGACGCAATCATTAAAAATATAGCTTCAATCAATTCATTCATCGGCCGCTATGCTAATTGGTCTATTGTGGGCCTCTCTTAAAGAACGTCATTGAGAATATCACTATCCGTTATCCTAATAGTCTCTTAGTCGCTTTTTACGACATTTCACCACCCAGATAAGAGTCGGAAAGAGGATTTCTTAGGCGGACAGCTTAACACTCTATATTAGCTTTAATTTAAAATTGCTTTAGTTTTATCTTCTAAGTGAGGAATTCCTTAAAATGTTTATTATAAAACAGCATAATTAGAGAATTTTGCAACGGTTTCGTGAGAAAATAACAATTAAAAAGGGAGTAAACAAGATATAAATCATGAGATTAAAATTTGAGAAGTAACATTGTCGCCATAGCTCACCACATTACACGGGTTGAGAAACATCTCACGCTCTCGAGGAAATTTCAGATCTCTATCTGAGCCATGTGAGTTTTCTCACGAAGTTGCCTTCACAGGTTAAGTAAAGTGATAATGAATTACCAAGGCAGTATTATTTAAACGCTTTTGAGACCCTTGATATCAAAAATTACAACCTGACATCTCCAATTCATATTATTTTATTTGATCGACGACAACTCAGTGATAAAATTTCTTACAATATTCCGCGAACAATGTTTAATATTGGGTACAATATTGCAAAACATTCTGTTCGGGAGTTTATCATATAGTTCTATCCTCATATTATATCCCTGAAGAGTTTGATTGTTTAAACGCACTAATCTTAGTAATAACTGAGCCGATTTTAAAAATTCTTTCAGTGTTGGATAGTCTATTTATCGAGGAAGGCTATAGGCTTTACAACATCACGCCCCGTGACTAATAAGAGCGAAGCATTAGTGATAAATGTAGAAAAAACAGGGAACATTTTTTAAATTCCACGCGTACGGAGTCGCGGACAAAAACTAGTAAACAAATATCTATATTATAATATGTGAAAATTTAGAACTACTAATTTAGAACTACATTATAAAAATTACGTAAAAGCCAAAATAAAATTGTGACTATTGATGACTGTTGTAGTTTATATGAACAAGTAGTGCGATACCATTACTTTTAAATAATTATATTTTACATCTTTGTCTTGTACAAATAGACAAATAAAATTCGTTAAAATTGTATATCAGCTTAAGTTGCCCTAATTAAGATCCCTTAGTTCTCTGTCATTCCCATTACGTATGTCTCCGATGTAGAGCAGACATGGAACAATAATAATTTTACTATATGTATATATAGACACGACAGATAGGTATTGCCAAACATTAACGCATTCAAGCAAACAAACTTCTAAATGTTAAGATTGCATTCAGACCTTTTTATTTAATCTAATCCGACATAAACCAGCTCAAAGCTACGTTAATAATTTGTAATGACGGGCAAATAGGAACTATGAAATATATTTATTGTTGATATTTCACGGTCAAATAGATTTCATGCAGTTAACCCTTTCAAATTTACTGTTGTGCATCACGAATACTACAATAATACAATTATTAATATTGTATTCATTCATTGCCAATTTTAAATAGCGAACTCCTTTGTTCATTATAAAAGGAATGGCTTGAAAGTTAAACTGATCGTAGAAGCGTATGCGTATGTTGCTTGTTGTATTATGAAAATACTAATATGAAATGATAGGAAACCCAAATAAGAATTTGGGTTTCCTATCATTTCATACTAAAGACACTGCGCTGTAGTTTACGCATGCAGGTATTTAAAAATCTAGTACTTTGCTTATTTAACGAATAAAGAAGAGGTGGGAAGATATAAAATAATATTTTTTTGTGAAGTATTTCATCATCATTTCTTAAAAATTGCCCAAACAAGCCCAACTCTATGGTGGCGTTTTACAAAGAAGCCATTTTTTATATCTTTTAATATAAAATAAAATCGCTCTCGAAGCTTTTCAACAAACTGCGAACAACATAAATAATGTAAATTGGACTGGTCGTATGTACGTTTAGACCAATTGGTGAAATGACGCAGCTGATCTATTCTGACAGTTATTGCTGTCCAAATTGCGAGTTTGTAAATATTAGTAAATCACAAGAATAGATAAACACAAAGAGAACCCGGATCTAGGGTCTCTACCTGCGGCTTCCGAAATCCGCGAGCAAAAAAATCTAAATTGATTCAGTGGGACTACACAAAAAGCTTTACATTGTGTCCCCTGTATTTAGCGATGCCGATCAGCCTCGACAAATAAGGTTATATCGTTTGGAAAAAATATGGATTATCGGTTTGTACTTACTTTGCTACTAAGCATTAAGAAGCGTATTTTTTGTGCAGTTTCCTTAACAATACATGAACGAGATCAACATGACTGTTTATTGACTATCGACCTAATTATTCCAAGAATGTGGGTCAGTGTTAGATCACATGTAGATGTGGGTAGTAGAGAATTGGCAGGATGCAGGTAATAAGAGTCCGTCGGAGACAAAAATTGCGATAACGAGGCCTACGCAATCACCTTAAATATTACAATACCTTGTGTAAGATGCTATGTCTCATTATTCTTAGGCTTAATCATAATATAGATATTATCTGTGATATTATGAAAGCTGCAGATGAGGAATACACAGGATATCACCCGTGTGGCTGACTGTATCTTCCACAAGAAGTAGACATGGAAAATCTAAATAAAAAGATATCGGCAGACCTGGTCGGCGTGTAGAAGAAACTCTGGCTCTAAGCTCTGGCTGTAATTACAGGTGATTTCTAGTGTTGTGTCTCCGATATATATCTATTACAAAATTAGGGTCAGTTTATTTCAAGTATCAATTGCAATTTCTCTTTATTTTTTATTTCTATTTATATGAACGACATAACACGCATAAGTCTTTATAAATGCTACTAATACTACATCGTAAATTCGTAACATAAGTGCGAATGAATATTCGCGGCCAATATAACTCTTTATTTAAACTGCTTAATATTGAGATTCCTCTGTAGTCGTAAGTAGAATGTCAGTGAGTGTACAGGATGCGAATCATGATGCTCATCAATGTTAATACTCGCGCATCAACACAAAAAGAAAACATGCGCGTGCGACAATGAGGAAATGCATCGAATGTTCACTGGACTACATGCGACTTGTGCACAGTCGTACAGCCGTACACAATGTAATAGTTTATATACAGTCCACATGCGATCAACACGAGCCAATGTGGTGATGGAATCACAAGAGCTTTCACCTTCCTAAAAAAATCTGCTATTATTAATAGCAGATTTTTTTGTCTGCCTTTTATGAAAACGTCTGCCTTTTCATTAGAAAAGGTAGTGTTATGTACCAAACGATTAACTTATCATATTTTGTCTGCGCACGGGCATCTCTAATTATTGATAACGTCACTATCGATGACGTCGAGAACTGACCGGTGCATCTGTCCTCGTGGCTCGTTTCCGCGCGCGCGACACGGTTACCGAGCGCGCGTTGTCAGTCGCAAAACACCTCTTGTTTGCAAGTTACGTCGCGATTTGAATGCGATTGAAGCGTTTTCCTTGCAATTGTTTCGCGAGTTAAAATTGTCACTAGAATTAAATGTTGATAAAACTAATTATCCTTGTTGTGTGAATCGATAATTACCATTGAAACAAAACCTTGAAATGTCATTGCGAAGTTGAGTATTCGCCATTTGTATGACAAAAAAGTATTATAAAAACTAGTGAATTTTGTGTCTCCATACTTAATACTATTTAATGTAAATTGAACTGTTTGATAACTATAACTGTGATAGTATAATTGCATTAAGACGATTGGTGAAAGTTCACGGCTTAAGTCGCGCCAAATGTGGTCATTTTGAGGACTTAAAGAGTTCGTGTCTGCCTGCATAAAGTTAAGTATAGTTTAATTAGCATTCTGCGTTATTTTGGCCAATTTATCGTAGTTAGTTAATGAAGCTATAGCTAGGGCTTGACACAGTGAAGACATTGTTGAAGAACAAAACAAGGTAAGTTTGTACTATTGTAAATTTGTAACGCTGTGATATACAGTATATGTTCGTTCCTCTCGCGCCTGAGAGATATCACGCTTCCACTTAACCTATTATTAATTAGAACACCAGGTTGAACGCAACATATTTTGGTACCCAGAGCGTGGTTTAAACTCCGTTTCTCGAATGTTCCATGTTGAACAAACTATACCCTCATTATTTGTGAAAATTGATTTAATTGGTTTAATTAATTTAATTTGATTAATTTGGTTGTTTGTTTGTTTAATCTAAATTGTTGGTATAGTTTTGCATAATTAATTTGAGCACTTGAATTGGCAATTAGATTTTAAAGGGTTTGATAATTATTTGTGCTATTGCTAATCGTATTTGTTGTTGCTCAGGTTATTGTTTAATATAAATTATTATTTAATTATTGTCTAATATTGAACAACGTTATAGTTAAATTGTGGCGTTGTGCGTTTGTATAATACAACATTTATTTTATACGTTTGTTTGTTTTGTTGTTTACCTTAAAATAAATAATTCAAGTCTTAAATTAATTGCACATTGGCAAAGAATTGTTTTGTTTGTTTGATTTAAACTATTTAAGATTTGATAATTGTTTAGAATAATAGCGGCTTGTCTCATTGAAAGATATTTTGTTTTTCGCTATTGTAATATTGTTTGTTTGTGAAAGATATTTGTTTTTTTTTGTTGTTAATATAAGATTGTTTGTTTCGTGCCGTTTGTGCTTTGAAGATGTCTACCGCCGCGTATAATGTTGTCCGCGAGACATATTCCGGGATTGCGACTCATTTGAGATGGTTCACGTCAGCTGCCGCCTTGGTGAAAAGGGAGAACCGAATCGAGGCATTGTTGGACAGGCATGAGAAATGCCCTGCACGACTTCAGGAGGTGGAGGCGCTTTACCGGCGCTTCATCTTGCATCTGGATGATGTGCCCCTGGAGTCATTCCCCCAGGAGCGACGGGACCAAGTCCACGAGGACTACGTCCAGATTATGGACCTTGCCGACGACATCGCCCAGCGCGCGCGGGAGATTTTAGCCTCGCGCGCCGGAGTACCGGCTCACCGGGCCCCCTTGAAGACTCCCGTGGGCCTTTTGACCAGGTTACCCAACTTGGATCTTCCACGTTTTGATGGTCGACTAGACATGTGGATGGGATTCATTGGTTTGTTTGAGAGCCTTGTGGACTCGAGGGACGATTTGGGTCCGTCTCAGAAACTGGCCTATTTACTCTCCGTGCTTGATGGAGAGGCGAGGGGCTTAGTACAGCACCTCCCAATATGTGACGGGAGCTATGGGATCGCGCGGGCGTTGCTCACCAAGCGCTATCACAACCAGCGCTGTCTGGCAGATACCCACGTTGACCAGATCTTGAACCTTCCCGTCGTGAGCAATGCTGCCCAGTTGAGGACCGAGCTGCTGAACCCCCTCCTAATAGCCACCAATTCGCTCAACCGCTTAGGACTGCCGGTTGCCAAGTGGTCTTACCTACTGGTGCGTATCGTACTCAAGCGATTGCCGGTGTCTTTGAGGGCACGTTTTGAACAGGGGCACACTAGGGATGAGGCATCTGCTCTCCCTACCTTTGACCAGCTCCTGACGTTCCTGGAGGACGAGTGTCGCATGGGTGACGTCATGGTCGCCGACACGCCGGTGGAAGCATCACGTCCCAGACCCACCAACCAACGGCGCAATGCCCAACCTGCACCAAGAGGAGGTACGGCCGCCCGCTTCGCTGTCGCTCAAGCTGCGCCACCGGACTGCCGGTTTTGCAAGTCGCAGGGACACCAAACGGTGCGGTGCCCAGACTTCGCGGTCCTGCACGTGGCCGCTCGTAGGCGGATTGCCCAGGCCCGCGGCTGGTGTTTCTCTTGCCTAGGGGACCATTACCAGCGCGCCTGCCCCGACACTCACCCGTGTCCTATTTGCGGAGGGCACCATTTGAAAATCCTGTGCGCCAACGCGAATGGCCGTCGCGACCACGCGGGGTCGCCTTCGGGCGGGTATGCCAGTGGACACCGGGACCAGTCCCGCAACTTGGAGTCCGGCTCATCACCCCCACGCCGCGCAAACTGCGCTGCCGTTGATCGCCGAGTTGGTTCGGCGCGCAGCCCCACGGGCGGGTATGAAAGCGGGCCCCGGGTTCAATCCCGCACCTTTGTGTCCCGCTCGCCCTCCCCGCTTCCACGTGATCAAGCGAGATCACCTCCAGTAGTGTACCACGATTACCGTGACGCGCGTCCGGTACCACTACCGTCCCCCCCTCTGGCGGAACGTCCCCGTTTGGAGACGCGCAACCCTCGGTACGGACGCTCCAGGCGCTACGAACCGCCGTCTATGGCTCGTGGCAGTCGTCACCGAGAGGAGGCCGAGTTTAGGCACTACCCGCACTTTGATTTGCCGTCTCGGGACAACGGCGCTCAGTCGCCGCCACGCCAACATTAGGATGTTGGCGTCTGCCCCCGCTATGCACCGCCCCCTTTTGAGACCGTCCTCTTGCCTACGGCCCATGTCAGGGTCTGGGGACGGACGGGCGCCTCGGTTGTAGTCCGAGCGATATTGGACACAGGCTCACAGGGGTGCATAGCCTCGTCTTGGTTGGTAGGGCAGACTGGCCAGACTATTGAAAAATATTCAGATGTAATAAGGGGTGTCGGGAACGCCCCCGTGGCCACGGTAGAGGGCCGCGTTTGGTTTGAGTTCTCCCCCTCAAATTCTCCACGTCCGACGTTGGAATCGTCGGCCATTGTGATGGAGAATATCTTAGGCAATCACCCGCAAGTTCGTTTGTCTGCGGATGCGGTAAAATTGACCGCGGATTTGAATTTGGCTGACCCTAAATTTGACCTGCCTGGCACGGTCGATTTGTTGCTTGGTGCCGATGTTTTGGGTAAAATATTACTCGGCAAGGATCGTGTTTTGCAGCCAGGTGGCTTGGTAGCCCTCCGGACCATATTTGGGTTCGCACTGATGGGGCCTGTATTGAGGACTCCCCCCCCTGCCGAACTTGGAACGGCCTTGATGGTGGGGTCCGCCCTTTCTGACGCCGTGCAGAGATTCTGGGAAGTGGAGGAGCCACCACAAGCTCCCCGCTCTGATCCGGAGCATGAAGAGTGTGAGCAGTTCTACAAGACCAACACCAGTTATCTCCGTTCTGGCCGGATCATGACAAGATTGCCATTTCTCGCCGTACGTCCGCCACTTGGCGTCTCGCGGCCTATTGCAGAGAAGCGTTTGTTGGCGATGGAACGCCGTATGAGCAGGGACCCACTACTCAAGGAGAAGTATATTGACTTCATGCGGGAGTATGAGGATTTGGGACACATGTCTGTGTCAAAATTGGATTGGCGTTCGACGGAGCACTTCTTTCTCCCGCATCATGCTGTAATAAAACCATCCAGTGGTAAGTTACGCACAGTATTTGATGGTTCTGCGCAGACTACTTCAGGAGTGTCATTGAACCAGTGTCTGCATCCTGGTCCCAAATTGCTGAAGGACCTTTGTGACGTCATCACGCGGTTTCGACGTCATCAATTTGTTTTTGTGGCTGACATCAAGATGATGTTCAGGCAAACGGTAATTCACCCGGATGATCGCCGATACCAGCTGATATTGTGGCGAGAAAACCAGCAAGATCCCATGCTTGTCTACGAGCTCAACACGAACACCTACGGGCTGCGGTCTAGTCCCTTTTTGGCTATACGTTCGCTTTGGGAGCTCGCGGATCGAGAGCGTATGTCGTTTCCTCGCGCAGCCGCCATTTTGAAGGAGGACCTATATGTTGACGATGTGTGCACTGGCGCGGCCACGGAGAGAGAGGCCCTGCTCTTGCGTGACGAGTTGATTGGCATTCTAGCCTCCGCAGGATATGAGTTGCGTAAATGGATCTCCAACTTACCTGCGCTCTTGGACAGGCTACCGGATGACCACCAGCAGGATCCTCACCTATTTGAGAACCGTGACAACCCTACCATGATGTCAGTGCTTGGAATCCAGTACAGACCAGTCCAGGACATCTTTACATTTAATGTCAATTTGGATTCGCATCACACTTGGACGAAACGACTGGTTCTGTCGACTGTCGCGAGAACCTTTGATCCCAATGGCTGGATATGCCCGGTCATATTCTGGGCCAAATGCTTCCTGCAGAGACTTTGGACTGCAGGTCTTGGATGGGACGAGCCACTTCGCGAAGCTGTTTTGAAGGACTGGCTCCTATTTGCTTCCTCATTGCCTGCCATCAATAGGATATCGTTACCCCGTGCTCTGCTTCCGCCAGGGAAGCACACCGCGTCCCTTCATGGTTTCTCGGACGCTTCGGAACGTGGGTACGCAGCAGCCGTATACTTGCGCACCGTGACCACAGATGGTCAGGTGAAAGTGTTGTTGGTCATGGCGAAGAGCAAGGTCGCGCCTCTTCGAACTGCCTTGACAATCCCTAAGTTAGAGTTGTCAGGGGCGGCCCTTCTTGTTCGCCTTTTGAATCACGTCATGTCCACCTTGTGCACGTCAATTGACGTTTCCACGATATATGCATGGACTGACAGTCAAATTGTGCTATGTTGGCTGAAGACGTCAGTTCACACCTTAGAGGTGTTTGTAGCAAATCGTGTCTCTCAGATACAGAAATCGGAGACCCCGTTGGTTTGGAGGCATGTGCCTGGCGAGGTCAACCCTGCTGACTGTGCGTCACGGGGATGTATGGCCCCCCTTTTAGTTGAGCACTCTCTGTGGTGGGGACCTGAGTGGTTGACCAGATCAGAATCTAATTGGCCGCGAACTCCGGCCTTAGACATTGTCGCACTGCCTGGGTTGCGAACGCTTGCGCTCGAACGGCAGGACCGTCCGTTCGACCCCGATTTCTTACTTAATCGTTACAGTTCATTGGACAAATTGTTGAGTGTCACCGCTTGGATCAAGCGCTTCATGAGAAATTGTAGACATCCACAGAACAAATGTTTGGAGGCCTTCTTATCGCCACAAGAGCTCCAAGATGCTCTTCTTCACTGGGTTCGTTCTGTGCAAGAGGCACATTTTGAAGACGAGATTGACATCTTGAGGAAAGGCAAATCCAAGCTGTCTGGAGCCATTTGTAAGCTGAACCCTTTTTTGGATAGTGAGGGTCTTTTGCGTGTCGGAGGGCGTCTTAGGAACGCAAACCTCCCTTATGGATCTCGTCACCCCCTCTTATTGCCAAAGAGTGGCCACTTGGTGAACATGTTGGTGACTGATCGTCACATCAAGAACTCCCACGCCGGCTGTAATGCCTTATTGGCCATTTTGCAACGGGAATTTTGGATTTTATCGGCCCGTCGGACGATCCGTAGTGTGGTCTTTCGTTGTATGCCTTGCTATAGGCTCAAGGCCCCTACCATGCAGCCTATCATGGGTGACCTACCTTCGGATCGGGTCACTGAGATAAGGCCCTTTGCTGGAGTTGGTACGGACTTTGCAGGCCCTTTTTTTGTTAAGACCTCGACCCTCAGGAACAGTAAAACTGTCAAGGCTTATTTGTGCGTCTTTGTCTGTCTGTCCACCAAGGCGGTACATTTGGAACTCGTCTCAGCCCTCTCGACAGAGGCATTTGTTGCGACGTTAGATAGATTCGTGTCACGACGAGGACTACCGTCCTTGATTCGGTCGGATTGCGGTACCAACTTCAAAGGCACAAACAACTATTTAAAAGCGATGTATGATTTTTTGTCGGCTAACGAGACTGAAATTGCGTCTAGACTAGCTACACGTAGAATAACTTGGAGGTTCAGTCCCGTGTCATGTCCCCACTGGGGAGGAATATTTGAAAGCGTAGTAAAGGTTGCTAAGACACATTTGCGACGGGTAATTGGCGAGTCTGTATTGACCTTTGAAGAGCTCGCAACTGTGTTTTGCAAAATCGAGGCCGTTTTGAATTCACGCCCGTTGTGCCCGATCTCTTCAGATCCTAACGACTTGGAAGCCCTCACGCCGGGCCATTTTTTGATTGGGCAGCCACTGAACGCCCTGCCGGAATATCCCCTTGTTGATGTGAGACCTAATCGTCTCTCGCGGTTTGAATTGGTCCAACAACTCACTCAGAGCTTTTGGAAACGTTGGAATTTAGAATATTTGCACATTCTCCAGCAGCGCGTTAAGTGGACTGACAAGACTGATCCACCTCATGTTGGTGACCTCGTTTTGGTTAAGGACGCTAACTCACCGCCACTGTGTTGGCGCAGGGGGCGCATTCTCAACCTCGTCTTTGGAGCAGATGGAGTGCCCCGTTTTGCTGAGGTCCGGGTGGACGGTTCAATTTTGAAGAGAGCTGTATCAACCTTGTCGCGACTGCCAGTGAATTAGCGGCCAGGTAGTCCTGGCCGAGGCGGGTAGATGTTATGTACCAAACGATTAACTTATCATATTTTGTCTGCGCACGGGCATCTCTAATTATTGATAACGTCACTATCGATGACGTCGAGAACTGACCGGTGCATCTGTCCTCGTGGCTCGTTTCCGCGCGCGCGACACGGTTACCGAGCGCGCGTTGTCAGTCGCAAAACACCTCTTGTTTGCAAGTTACGTCGCGATTTGAATGCGATTGAAGCGTTTTCCTTGCAATTGTTTCGCGAGTTAAAATTGTCACTAGAATTAAATGTTGATAAAACTAATTATCCTTGTTGTGTGAATCGATAATTACCATTGAAACAAAACCTTGAAATGTCATTGCGAAGTTGAGTATTCGCCATTTGTATGACAAAAAAGTATTATAAAAACTAGTGAATTTTGTGTCTCCATACTTAATACTATTTAATGTAAATTGAACTGTTTGATAACTATAACTGTGATAGTATAATTGCATTAAGACGATTGGTGAAAGTTCACGGCTTAAGTCGCGCCAAATGTGGTCATTTTGAGGACTTAAAGAGTTCGTGTCTGCCTGCATAAAGTTAAGTATAGTTTAATTAGCATTCTGCGTTATTTTGGCCAATTTATCGTAGTTAGTTAATGAAGCTATAGCTAGGGCTTGACACAGTGAAGACATTGTTGAAGAACAAAACAAGGTAAGTTTGTACTATTGTAAATTTGTAACGCTGTGATATACAGTATATGTTCGTTCCTCTCGCGCCTGAGAGATATCACGCTTCCACTTAACCTATTATTAATTAGAACACCAGGTTGAACGCAACAGGTAGTGTTAACGTTTTGATATAGAAATTCATTTAAAGACATAGATATTAGTCATTTATTTAGTATAAAAGCTTTTCGTTCGGACGTTGTTGAAAACAAAAATGAAAACAACTAGGTAATAAATCTTGACAGTTAGAACAATAATGATAAACTATACTCGTAAATAGCTAATACACAAAGTCAGTAAAAGCCCTTATCTGAATCATAAAATAAAGCAATTAATAATTCGTTAGACAGTCGCGTTTTTTCTCAGGTGCGAAATTGATATTTCACATGATACGGTCGCGATCGTTCGTATCACACGATGTGAGGTAATTGTAGGTTTGATGCCGCCCGCGTCGACCGTCCTCACGGCGCCAACATTCACATTATAAACCATACCTCTCAATAATATTATTTACCAACTTTTATGAGCATTCGATTTTGTATGGGAACGTTAGTAAGATCGTTCTTCGTATAGCTTTATTGTCCCGACCTTCACGGTTGACGTCAGTGAGAAAGTAACGCGTTAACAGCTGTGTGGACAGTGACGTATCTATAAGTCGAGGTTATTACCGATTACAGACGTATACAACAACTTTATTGTAATTACTATGACTAAATTTTAGAAAATTTTAAACACATCTAAGTGCTAGAAGGCGCTGGTATGTCACTTCGTCGTGGCTGTTAGGTTTTGGTCATCACAAACATAATTATTTTCAGTGGGAATCGAACTTACGGCCTCATACGTAACAGTTAGTATTTCTGTTAGCTACGTCACGAGGACTGTGAAATTATCTTGTGTACCAGTTGTAAATTTTATACGTATTTATTCAATGTTTTTGACGTACGGTGACAGGCTGGTGCGTAGCTATGACTACTGCTGGCAATCATTCAATTGATTGAGGCGGGTCGCGGCGGGATTGCCTCATTATCCAATAAACACGAGGCGCCCGATACCGGCGCTTACAATAATGTTTCTTGTATTACAGATTGAGGTGAAAGATCACACGTTTTTCCTCTTATTACTACTATTTGTAAGTTAATATAGATAGTTTTTGTAAACTTACCTTTGATACCAAATAAGCAACATGTACCTATCTTTGTTTTTCTCAGTCTTTATTCGTCTTACAATCTTGTCATTATTTTTGTATGGATGACTCATATAGAGGAATTGTTAGATACCAAGCGTTAAGTAGTCCTTCTATAATTATATTAATTATGTACCCGGTCGGTTTATTGATACTGAATTTTGACGGACTACTGTTATAATTGTCCCAAATGTTCTTAAATATAATACAGTTATGTGATATAACAAAACGTAACAATAATGGAATCTATTTACCATTTTGACATAAAAATATTTTAATACGATAAAACATGAATGAACTCACAGGTCATTCGTATTTGACGTTCTTTTTGTGAGAGGATTATAAAGCTTCTGATAAATTAAGGAAAATTTGCCGCAAACTGATCTAGTAAACCGATTTCGGACTCAGCGCAAAAAAGCTGTATAATTTGCTTAACAATACCGCAATTCTGATCCGTAACGTTTGTAAGCGTGAAACAAAAAACTAACTTGTTTTCCTATCTAATTATTTAAAACATTTTCCCGTATTTTATAGAGAGATTTTGTAAGTTCACTGGTAGTTAGGCTTTCGTGAACCAGTCCAATTAACTAATCTTCTTAATTAGTACAATAAACACTGTTTTAACAGCTTTTGTTACTCTGGGAATGGCTCAAATCTAGTTATAATTAGAAAGTTAATATAAGTTAATTATTCTGATAACGAAAGAGTAAGTGTGCGTTTATTTATTTAAATAAAGTAGGTAAGATTTTGACTCGAATGTTGTAGACTTTGAATTAGTAATTTTTAACTATCATTAAGGATATAAATAATAAAATAGATCTATTTGATAAAAGCAGCAAATTTAATGCAGTTCTAGACTAAAACTAAACTAAGGCTGCGAAGCTACATACATATATAGCTTATAGCTTAAGGCTTAGTTACATACAAAAATAATTACTTAGGTATATACTTAAGCGATTTATTTATTAAACATTAGCTTATAATATCGATATCTTGGACGCTCAACACATTTGTGACTAAAATAAATCGGCTAAATTCCTTTAAATATTGTAGTACCTATAGCTGTATATAGCTTCAATTATAGCGATAATTGAAGCTATAGCGGTAGCGACCGATAATGCAGATGAAGCCCGGGCATTACAAACGGTATTGCACTTGTTTGCATTGTGTATCTAGTCCAGTCAAATTACCGAAAGAAATAATCACTAAAATACCTAGTTTGGGAATTATGAAGGATCGATCGGGGGGTGTATTCTGAGCTTATATTCCAATTTGAGGGAATCTAGGGAGGTCAGCTCAAGGTCATTTCGATGAAAATGCGTTTAATTCGATATCTCAAGAACGGTTAGTGTTAGGTAAAAAATTGTAGAGACCTTTTCTCTTCTAAATTAAATTTACTAACTATTTTATCCGAAACTTTTTTTTTATCATCAATATTTTTCAATTTATTGCTTCCGAAAGGCAAAAATTTTACTTTTTTTCGTCCCTTTTTTATTTTTCGCCATTTTCTCCCCAACCGTTCAATTTTATTAAATTTTACCCGAATATGAAAGTGTTGCTCTTTTAATTATGAACAACTTTATATGCAAACTTTTTTCTGTAATGCCAATACCTTCGGAGTTATATATTACTTTACCGAGCGAAATCCGTGCCACTGTCGCGACGCGTATTCACAGACACACTGTCGCGTGCATTAGTGTGGGCCTTTAATATTGACGATTCACTTCCATCGACCTCGCGTACTTAATTTTATTAATTTTATGACCTATTTTTTATCAATAAATGTGTGAAACAGTTTCAATTATTCGTTTACTTCTTTTTCTAATCCTTATTCACATTATTATCCCATTGAATGGAATAAAAAATACCCAAATTGAAAAAGTACAATATTTAAATAAATAAATAATAAATATAATAAATATTCACGGACATTACACACAACGTCCTCTGGTCCCAAGCTAAGCTTATATGCTTGTGTTATGGGTACCAGAATACGGATAGAATACATATACTATTTTTCTTTTGTAAATACATACTTATAATATATAGAAACACGCAGACGCAGTACAAACATTTGTATGACAATTAGAAAAATCACACAAATGATTGTCCCGAGCGGGAATCTTACCCGCAACCTCTTGATCAGCAGTCCGTTACATAAACCACTCAACCACGAGGCTCGTCAAATTGTTATTTTATTTAATTAAATGATATTTCAATTATTACAATATTTAATATTTAAATGAAGTTCAATTTTTTAATAGTTTAATCGATTCACCTTTTGATACAGGTAAGTTGGCTAATAAATGATCATGGAATACTTTAATATTTCTTTCAAATACTAAATACCCACTGATGTCGATGATATTGCGACAGTGGCACGGATTTCGCTCGGTAAAGTAATATATAACTCCGAAGGTATTGGCATTACAGAAAAAAGTTTACATATAAAGTTGTTCATAATTAAAAGAGCAACACTTTCATATTCGAGTAAAATTTAATAAAATTTAACGGTTGGGGAGAAAATGGCGAAAAATAAAAAAGGGAGGAAAAAAAGTAAAATTTTTGCCTATCAGAAGCAATAAATTGAAAAATATTGATGACAAAAAAAAAGTTTCGGATAAAAAAGTTAGTAAATTTAATTTAAAAGAGAAAAGGTCTCTACAATTTTTTGCCTAACACTAACCGTTTTCGAGATATCGAATTAAACGCGTTTTCATCGAAATGACCTTGAGCTGACCTCCCTAGATTCCCTCAAATTGGAATATAAGCTCAGAATACACCCCCCGATCGATCCTTCATAATTCCCAAACTAGGTATTTTAGTGATTATTTTTCCCATTCTCAGCCGTAATTTGACTGGACTAATCATTTGACCGTAAAGTTAGTATAAAAACAATGTTTTGTTTACATCGTTCGCCGGGGAGTTCCGAGTAGACGTAATGCTAACGGACTACACCGTGGCTGATCGATTCGAACCAGATCGGTAGCACCTACTCGACCGAGCGTAACAAATAATTAGCGCGCGCAAATATAATGCTGTGTTCACACAATTGCAGCACTACAAAAAAGGTGCGATATTTATAGTCATTCGATTGAGAACCAGGGACTTACTCTTGACCCTCCATATTATGGTATTTAAGCTTTAACATACTAGTGAAACTATCAGTTATATCTTTTTTCCTAATATTTAGACAATTACCTACAAATACAGTTATGTCAGTTTTGGAGCTATATGTGTCTTTCAATAAAGACTCTACTATTTGTTTATAATGTGCTCCAGGTAAACAATAGTTTTGGACGGAATGCTCCAGGCTGTTACCTAGTAATACACCAAAACCCTTTCCAATTACTCCACACAAATACATTTCGTATTTAAACTTAAACACAAAATTAACGCAGCACAATGTTTACACGAGCATAACGAAATTAACCATAAAAGTTAACGAATACTTGAATGAACGCAACTCAAACGATAGAAAATTGATTTTAATGATTAAACATAAAGCCACTTCCCACTGAAAAAATTCGTTTACATGTCTTATATAACTATTTACCAATACGTAACTAATAAACTACTTCGATCACATAAAAGGCTGTGTAAGCTCAAAAAGTCAAATAAAGTATTGACTGATCCCGACTTGAAGTTTTCCCATAAACTTTGAAAAGCTTCGTCGACACGTCGCCCGTATTTGTTAGGAGCGGCAAACTGGCAACGCAAACAACTAGTGGTCAAATCCCTTAAGTAGGCAGCCGGTCAATATTTTTGTTAATAATTTAGTGAGCGTTGATTCCCACGGCCCGTGGTAACATAAAACAGAGCTCGCTTACCGATCACACCCTCTCGTAAACGTATATCTATTTGATTAGTGTTTGGTGACCTATGCCATGTACACATTAACTTTACACCGATTGTAATAAAAAGAGGCAATGCTTTATTTCTTCAGCGCATAGAGTTACACATTGTTAGGTACAGATCTCCTTTGCCACTGACAACGGGAGTGTATTTGGTGTACTACTCTATTGAAGGCTACCAGGCGTCAAAGCCGAACATTTATTAAGAGGATACCAAAATAGCTTCGTGCATTTTTCTACGTACGAAGTTTTCATTGTTTCTTTAGATTGAATGGCTAGAGCTCTAATTTTTAAGTATATGTTTTTTCAATATATGATCTAGGATCGCATAAACTCAGAAACGCGATTGAAAAAAGTTTTCTCGATAGAAAATCTTAGCGAAACAACCTCTCAAATTTTTTATTTTTTTCATTTGTCGGTCTATTATCGCGTATTAACTAATGAAATAACTTTAAAAACATAAGTAACTATTATATATAGAAACACGTAAATCAGAATTAAAATATATTTAGTAGATTTTGAGTAAATAGGAAAAGTATCCCTAATTCTTCATTTTCTGTGCCTACTGGCTGTGTTAATATGTACGTGTCGGCGATGATATACGATAATATTGATGTAGGCCCTTAAGAAGTTCTGTTATATTGTTGGGGCGAATATCTTTTCAAAAATCCTTTTTAGGCTTATAAAAATTTTACGCTCAAGATATATTGTACATAGTAATTAAAATATGTTGATAGGAATAACAACTTGATAAACATTTGTATTTCACAAGAAATAATGAATAATGTAATTTTTTAATGTCAAAATTCGCAAGAAGTTGGTCAATACACAAATTAAAACAATACTCCTTTCAAACAAAAGATAATTAAGACGTTATGCAATAGTGTTTAAGTATGTACGACGAGGAACAAAAGACAGCACAAAAAACAATGACAACGAAATTAGGGACGCAATGGAAAAGAAAATTTTAAAACAATGTCTAATGAAAAACAAACAAACAAACAAACGATGTAACCGATTTTCATGTAACATTTTCAGTGTACAAGTCTCATTCTCTTTAACTTCATACGTCTTACTTCAGCAGCATTTATTTAGAAGTAAATAAAAAGTTGTTCGAATTTCGTAACTTTTAACCACAGCTTCTAACTAAACTCTCCGTAAGTAACTTCTGAATTTCATGTCTAAAAAACCTCACGGATGAAATGAATTGAAATTGAAGATTCATTCAATTTGGAAATAATGAACCCTAAAACGTTTATCGTGTTATTATTATAATTTTTTTTATTAAAACTTGAGTTTATTGAATTTAGGAACAAAGTATTGTGCACAATGTTACAACAGACAATAGTTCAAAAGTAGGTGACCGGAGCGCATATTTTGTGTTAGTGTGGATTACAAATTAAATCTATTATTGCATGTTACATATCGCGTGTTGAAATTGCTTACCAAAATATAAGGAATCATGTTAAGTGCATTGTTCAACTTTGATGTAACGTTTTCTAAGTGAATTGATGCAAGGCTACTATTGTTTGCGCGAGAGAAGTGCGAAATGTGGAGCACTAATATGAGAACTGTAAACATCACTTGGTTCCGAAGTCAAGTTAGTAAAAAATAACTAGCACTTAGGGAACGGACAGTTCATTGTAATTCTACAAGCTAATATTTTAAGTAAATATGGTAATATTCTTTTACAAATTGTTTGGCGCCTAGCTTGAAGGGTTTCACATGAGTTGTTTATGTTTACGTAACGTATCTTTGGGATTATTACACGTTTTGATAATCCGTGATGATATTAACTACAGAATTCCCTAATATTCTCTAACACTTACGCGATTCATTTGTTTAAATAAAACTACTTTTTATGGATTAAGACGCGTGTATTTGTTTTAAATTTTAGCCCGAAGTTTCAGAGACTTTGCAGTCACCATGGTCACGGTGAGACTGAGCTATAAAGTATCCTCTACGATCAGTTATTACAGGGTTTACCTACATTTGATTTTAATTTTACATTAACCATTTATTATAACAAATACACGCCTCTAAATCCGTAAAAGGTAGTTTTGTTTATACAGAATTCCCTATTTATTTAATGTATATAATGAAAGGTTTTTAATTTTCATTGAAAAATAAAGCGAATATTTTGCATTTTATTTGCAATAAATATCATTTACGACTTTAAGTGTTTATATAGTGCAGTAATTCTATCAATGCTTATTAATGTCTATGCTTACAACTTGCCTAATGAAGTTCTGAGTCTCTCGTCGTTATTCTACTAGAATTTGTACCGGAAAACACGTCACTTACTATACGTTCCTATTAAATTGGAAAAGACGACACATGCCTACAAGCCGCCTGAGTGACATAAATTTTCTCTTTTATATCGCTTGCAATTGCGTAGTCTTAGGTTTAATTTCGGTATTGAGTGTACTTTAAATTCGTTTAACAAAAAAATATTTAGTAGCATAGAACTAGGAAACATCCTGTAAGAGCACATCTTTGCATGTAAGTGCCTATAAAGTTAGATTTACGGAGTTAGCCATCAACATTAATTAGTATTTATATAATTCCTACCTCTTATGTGATGTAGGTAGTCATGTTAAGATGGTTTGTTATTGGATTTCGTATGTAACTATGAATATTTTAGCAAATATAAATTTACGAAATTTATTGTAAAATACTAAAGATTACATCTTTTATTCGTAAGTTTAAATCAGACAGATCAGTGATAAAATCTCGTAGAAATCTCGGCATTGATATGAATACAATATACATTCAAATATAATCAAAGAAATGCATGACAAGTTCCGTTTCTTTCATAGAACGGATACCTACACACCTTTTGAATTTAAACTATATAATTAATAGGGAATTCCTATCAACATTAGTCACCAATGGAAAAAATGTCATCCAACAGTTCCGTCAGTTAGTCCGTTTTTCGTAGAGAAATGAATCACAGTAGTTATTGAATGGAATCGCAGTGCATACCGGAAAGAGGGACGGACATGTATGACATTAGTGCACACAACCAACTTATAGTGTAGGTACGTGTGCTTCGCCGCAATGCACCTGCAGCATAGATTATGTAATAGAAGTGAAGTGCAAGGCATATATTTTTAAATATACCTATCATGTATTTTAAAGCGTTGGACTACTTTTTGTAGTACCTACATATTAAAGATTTTTCGTCGCGAACAACTTACGATTTATTCACTCAAAAAGCTTAATGGTTAAGAGGATACCAAAATAGCTTCGTGCATTTTTCTACCTGCGAAGTTTTCATTGTTTCTTTAGATTGAATGGCTAGAGCTCTACTTTTAAATATATGTTTTTTCAATATATGATCTAGGATCGCATAAACTCAGAAACGCGATTGAAAAAAGTTTTCTCGATAGAAAATCGTGGCGAAAAAACCTCTCAAATTTTTAATTTTTTCATTTGTCGGTCTATTATCGCGTATTAACTAATGAAATAACTTTAAAAACATAAGTAAGTATTATATATTATACATAACACGTAAATCAGAATTAAAATATATTTAGTAGATTTTGAGTAAATAGGAAAAGTATCCCTAATTCTTCATTTTCTGTGCCTACTGGCTGTGTTAATATGTACGTGTCGGCGATGATATACGATAATATTGATGTAGGCCCTTAAGACATATTTTATTAAGAAAATATTTTAGTTCTTTTCCACTAAGACATTGAACTGATTGGGTTAGTAACCTTATTCACCTTATTAATTAGTACTTACCTAAACTTCGGCTTGTCACAAATTAATCTAGTGCAAATAAATATTATATTAGAGAAAGTATGCTAGAAGATGCTCTTACAAATAAATAATAATAATAATAAATATTCAAGACATTTCACACAACGTCCTCTGGTCCCAAAGTAAGCTATATTTCTATGCTTGTATTATGGGTACCAGATACGGATAGACTACATATTATTATACTACTTTTCTTTTGTAAATACATACTTATAATACATAGAAAACACCCAGACGGAATACAAACATTTGTATGATATTTATGGATATCACACAAATGATTGTCCCAAGCGGGAATCGAACCCGCGACCTCGTGATCGGCAGTCCATTACATAAACCACTCCACCACGAAGCCCGTCAAAGCCGTTACAAAGAAATATGTTAGTAAACAAAAAAGTATTTTTCTGTTTCAATCACAACATTTTGCTATAATAGAAATTAAACCAATAATTTACGGCTTTATTAAAATTTCTTTCAAATGTGCTACATTGTCGTCAAAAACCTTTTAACTAATGTCTACATATATTAGAATATTTTTATAGTTTTATTTTATATTAGAATAGAAACCTATTAAAACGCTGCCCATTGTATAAGGTACTGCTATAAAATATGATGAAGACCTTAATAATTACTTCAAGGACAATCAAATTAAAAACAAATAAATAAACCTGTATAATGAGGTGTCTTCACAATGAGGTGTTATTTCCGCAATGAGTTGTCGTGTCTATAAACTTCAAGGTTTGCTCTTTGGCATCAATATGGGCGAATTAAAAAGGCAACCGGTCTGTAGTACGTGAGCGAACTACGCGATATGCCTACGGATGTAGTCGCTCAATTCATTCATTATTTTCTGCTTACTATACAAGTAAGTACTGGCGATAAAAATCATTGATTAACTACTCTATTTTATAATAAATAAATAAATATTCAGGACATTTCACACAACGTCCTCTAGTCCCAAAGTAAGCTATATTTCTATGCTAGTATTATGGTAACCAGATACCGATAGACTACATATACTACTTTTCTTTTGTAAATACATATAGTACGGGATCCGTAGTACATTTTTTTCACTTGATTACTATCAAGCTGATTTTCCGTGAGTAGCTTTATTACGACGAGACGCCCAATAATTTTCTATTCCAAAATCTCGATTGTGGTAGCTAACAGAGATAGCAACGATAAAATATCGTACTACCCGTAAAAAAAAGACGTAAGTGAACTTGCGTCAAAAATTTCAAACAAAAATTTCAAAAAAATCACTTACTGCTTTGTTCCAGTAATAGTACGATATTTTATCCTTGCTATCTCTGTTAGCTAACACAATCGAGATTTTGGAATAGAAAATTATTGGGCGTCTCGTCATAATAAAGCTACACACGGAAAATCAGCTTGATAGTAATCAAGTGAAAAAAATGTACTACGGATCCCGTACTAATACTTATAATAGATAGAAAACACCCAGACGCAGTACAAACATTTGTATGACATTTATGGATATCACGCAAATGATTGTCCCAACCGGGAATCGAACCCGCGACCTCGTGATTGGCAGTCCACTACATAAACCACTCCACCACGAAGCCCGTCATGTTATTATACGTCTGTAAGTTTCACAATTTTGACCACTCAATCCAAAGCAGTAAGAAATTTAAACTCTTTAGTTGTAACGCTTTCTACTAGAATGCTAGATCTTTGCAAGTCTACTCTCGACATAATTGATGAAGAAAATCCAAATATAATCTAGCGTCATAGCTCTAAATAATACTAATTATTGTCAAATAAACATCAGGTTTAAAAATTTGGGAAACAATACACACTTAGTCTCTTCTCAGCAGTGTTCCAGCAATATTTTATAAAATAAAATAAGTTTAATATAGTATTTCATAGGTTGTTTACATTTCACAAGCTCATATAATAGAACAATGAACGCAGTAAACGAAACGTAACGGGTGTCCCGTCGCTTAGTGTTTACAATGGATACGGAACGTGAGAATTTTGTTCTAAATCAACATTATCCTGGAGTTTGGAGGTGCTCTACGTGCCCTTACAAAGACGGCACACGACTGACAAAATTTTACATTTTATTGTGTGGGCGGCCTTACACAAAAGGTATCATAAACAATAAATATCTATTGGCTTGCTAGTATTTAGACATTAAGCCGTCCAACTTGCATACAATCACGTAATTATTTTTGAGCAAGAAATGCGATTGTTAAAGATTTTAGTGTAAACCGTGGGAAAGGCATTTTTCATGCTTAACCTCCCTGCGTTACTTCCTGTTTTTAGAAAAGAAAAAAAGGAGTAAGCGCGGACAATAACGAATTTGTTTTCAAACAATTACCTTCGGAAATGAGACATGACGGTAAAAGAGACAGTTTTTTTGGCAAAAGTTTAAACCATTCAATCGATAGGTCTATTGTAGCTCTTTGCTGGACATAAAAGTATTTCGGCTTTAATAGAAATTCTTTCTATGTGTAGGCAAAATGTCCTGTATTTATATACAACCTGTATATAAATACAGGAATACCTGTATTTTGAATTTTTTTTAATTTTTACGAAGTTGGTCATACAAAAAAGCTTAAAAAACAGATGTCACAGTTACAGAGGGTATATATGTTTGTATTTTTGATCGACTTCAAACGAAAGAGATTTATAAATACATCACGATACAGACACACATTTAATTGTTTATTAAAAATGCTTGCAAAAAGAACTGTATACGAAATTAACCTTTCAAACAATGATGTTCCAAAAAGATTATCAAGATATTTCATCTAGATTGCGGTCGTCAGTGGCACTTAGTGACGTTCTGACATGATCGATGGTGGGCCGACATTGTCGACATCCGGCGGACACACGCGAACTTCCGTTCCTCTATTGTCCTTAACCCTCGTTATTAAATACACTTACCTCTGCAATGAGCCCACTAAGTGTATCCCGTGCACTATGCGCTTCCCAGAATAGCAATGAGCTGCATTCATTGTTCAAAACATCTCAATTTTCCAACCGCATCTAATTGAATTGAATAAATACTTCCATTACGTAATATATAAATGTTTAAACTAATTTTCGAGAATAAAACTGAATATTTTTGTAAGATTTTCAATGTCACAAATATCCAATCATTGAGGTCTACTTGCAGTCTTTAACGAGTTCACAAAAGCACGCTTGAATTTTCTACTAAACACTACAAATATTTTTAATTTAATTAGCAATTGAAAAGCGATGCTCAATATATTTAAAGTCAGTCATTAAATGGTTCTTCAACATGAAAAGGGAAGTCCGATAAATGCTAATTGGTTCTTAACAACTGGTTAAATGATCGTAAAAAAGACTTAATCACTTGCGCAAGCGATCAAGCAAAATACGCCTGTCCTCAGTCATTACTGCATAGTGTTTTTAAACTTTTATCTATAGGGATGTAAGTTTTATAGCGTGACTTGAAACGGTGTTTTATGGGGCACAATTATTTGCGATCTTAAAAATAAAAAAACAGTATTACAACACGCATAAACTAGTTTAGTTTTGCTAACACCGTATTCGTGGCAGACTTCATGTCCGTGACATAGCAGACAAACTACAGGAAAGTCGCCTACGTTGGTATGGTCACGTTTTGCGACGACCGGCAAACTACGTAGGAAACAAATGTCTGGCCACGGCACCTCCGCCAGGCCCCGGTAAAAGGGGTAGGCCTAAGAAGTGCTGGCTTGAGGTCGCCAAAGATGATATGCGTGCTAATGGTCTCACAGTCAGAGATGCAAAAGGCCGAGTAAAGTGGAGCAGAAAAAGCAAGAAAGTGGACCCTGGGCTCCGAATTGACAGCTGAGGATGCGACTGAGAGAACGCTCAGATGATGACGATGATAAACTGGTTTAGCTTTCTAGTTTAAAAAAATAGACTTTATGACGGAGGAAGCTCTTATCATACTTAGTTATTCCAACTTTCGTGTGACAAAATTTTAGATTTTTTAAGAAGGTACTCTACTTATCCTCATGGGAAAAAGTTGTGACTTGATGTTGATGATAATGATGATTAGGTACTTACGTAGCTCTTTAGAAATCTTATTTATAAAATTCACGTGTCACAGTGTTAGTTACCGTACTCCTCCGAAACGGCTCGACCGATTTTTATGATATTTTACATGCATATTCAGTAGGTCTGAGAATCGGCCAACATCTATTTTTCAAACCTTTTTTTTTAGTATGGCAAAACAATGTTTGCCGGGACAGCTAGTATGTTATAAATTATTGTAAATATTGAATAATGATATACCTACTTACATTTTTTTATTGATCCTTTTCTTGATTCTATTTATAATTTTGTTCTTCTGAATTAGGGTCCCTTTGTATATCAAATCCCAGGGGCGGTGTCATGAGGCAGGTGCGTTACAGCACGTGCGTCGCAGCTTATGACGCCATGTCAATAACATACAAAATTCACAGATTGTTTCTGCTCTATATTTTTAATGGAATGTTGGGATAATACTTCGAGAATTTATATTGATGATTTTTGATGATACATATCTGATAATATTATTTAAGACGATACAAAAATAGCTTCGTGCATTTTTCTATGTACGAAGTTTTCATTGTTTCTTTAGATTGAATGGCTAGAGCTCTAATTTTTAAGTATATGTTTTTTCAATATATGATCTAGGATCGCATCAACTCAGAAACACGATTGAAAAAAGTTTTCTCGATAGAAAATCTTGGCGAAACAACCTCTCAAAATTTTTATTTTTTTCATTTGTCGGTTTATTATCGCGTATTAACTAATGAAATAACTTTAAAAACATAAGTAACTGTTATATATAGAAACACGTAAATCAGAATTAAAATATATTTAGTAGATTTTGAGTAAATAGGAAAAGTATCCCTAATTCTTCATTTTCTGTGCCTACTGGCTGTGTTAATATGTACGTGTCGGCGATGATATACGATAATATTGATGTAGGCCCTTAATTGGCCACTTTATTTAGAGTGTTAAGTCGTACTACACACATTTAAGTCATAGTAACTTAAATAAAATGATTTTGTTTGTGAAGAAAAATCTCAAAATATGTATAAATTTTCTCATAACTTATATAAAAAAGGTTAAATGTTATGATATGATATAACCTGGCATTGTTCTAGCACCTTTAGACAAAAAATGTAGACAAAAAGTCATTTGTGACTAATACTATTGATCGCAAGCGAATACAGTTATAGAAAGTTAAGCCCTCGCAGTCAGTCTGTCTGACTCGCATTGTTTACGTCATTTATCTAGGCAGAATGTAACCAAATATATATAAGCGCGAGTTGGACTCGCACGTGATGAGTTCCGTATTATCATCATATTAATAAATCTATACTACCTATATTAATACTATAAAGCTGAAGAGTTTGTTTGTTTGTTTGAATGAGGAAATCTCAGGAACTACTGGTCCGATTTGCAAAATTCTTTCACCGTTAGATAGTTCATTTATCGAGGAAAGCTATAGGCTATGCAACATCACGCTGCGATCAATAGGAGGGAAGCAATAGTGAAAAATGTTACAAAAAACGGGTAACATTTTCTAAATTCCACGCGTACGGAGTCGCGAGCAACAGCTAGTTCGTAATAAAATATTATAAAGTTTGTTTGTTTGTTTGAACGCGCTAATCTCAGGAACTACTAGTTCGAATTGAATAGAAGCAAAGCATTAGCAACAGTTTTGCAAAAACGGGAAAAATTATCCACTATCTTCCGTTTCGTGCGCAGCGTGAGTGGTTTATATAACACTAGCTGTTGCCCGCGACTCCGACCGCGTGAAATTTAGAAAACTTTTCATCTCTTTCTTTCGCAATAAAAGGTAGCCTATGTCCTTTCTCAGGGTCTGAAGATTGTCTGTGCCAAACATCAAAATCGGTTGAGAGGTTAAAGCGGGAAAGCGTAACAGACAGACAGACAGAGTTACTTTCGCATATATAATATTAGTAGGGATTTCTTTTCTTAATAACACCCGTACGAAGTCGTAGGCTACAGCTAGTAAATTCATAATCGTAAAATCATACCGTCCGCGTCATAATCATAACGTTTAAGCATATCATCAAGTTACACAAAAAGGTTGGTTTTATTTTATGGGATTTCCTTAAATATATATTTTATTCTGGTTTGTATTATTAGTGTTACAGAAATCTGTTGCAGCTAAAATAATAAATAATAAAGCCAGTCCCCAAGTCGCGTATTTCGTAATGACACATTATAACCTCAAAAAATTAACAATAGACTACCAAACTTGATAAAATTCGCCACTAAACAATTAGTTATTTAGTGTTATTGCAAAAAAATGCAATAACTGATTGCTTAGTGGCGAATTTTATCAAGTCTTTTACGGATGAAGTATTTAATATTTTTTTGTGAATTTTTTTTTTATTTCATCATTTCATCTGTAAAACACAGCCTACGGTGACAGACGGAACCCTAAGAAAACTGTAATGAAATTTAAATATTTAAATAATTTTTCTTTGTTTAAAATTACCAGATTAAGCTAGAAAAGCAAGTCAGGGAGTGTTAATTTCTATTTGTACTTTGCGTCTAAAAATGGATACGTTAATACGTCGAGTTCACAAATTTCATGCCCTTATTTAGTTAAAAGTTAAAGGAATGTAGTTTTTACTTATTTTGTTCTTTAACGCATACCCAATCAATTTAAAAGTTACCGAACTATGGATGCGCATTGTAGTTGAACGGAGTTTATGAATGAATACTCGCAGAACGATGTTATGGGCAGTGACTGTTAATTACACGGAGGGCACTATTCTTTTTGTAATCACGTTCTGGAAAAGAAGATTTTCTTTTTCTTTTTAATAATCCAACAAAGAGATAAAGTTTGTAATATATATATGTAATAGTATTCTATATACAAAAATAGTGGTCCGATTTTGTATCTTATTAAAAGCTACCGTCTTCCTGAGCGCTATGTTATGAGGAAAATCTGTGTTTAGGTTTAAGCGGACAAAATTACAACATCCAAAAATATTTAAAATTAGCAGAAGAGGTCGTGGGTTCAAGTCTCACTCATGCTAATCATTATTTCCATTATAATTTAATTATTATTTAGTAGAAAAGTTAGATTAATGCCATTTATTGTTGGCTTTCCTTTCTGAGAACATACAAACGAATAAAGAGGCGCTAGTGTTTCACTAAAAAAATAATTATTGCTAAACCAATAAAGTGCATTGAAAGTAATAACAGCTACACATTATTATGCTTATTTCTTTTTTTCTCCAGCTGGAAAACGTTAGTCTATTTAACGCTCCGATAACAACGTTGAAAATATAATGGTTGGTTTGTTCGCAATTACTAGAATGATGAGGCAGCTCTCTGCACAATTCAAATTAACAACAGTACCAATATTAACATACTTACACGTCCTTAAATTATGTAACTCTCGAAGGATTTATATTTACGATTCCTCGTTTAATTTAGAACAGATAGGCCACTTTGTAAGACTCCCACCTGTCAACTTGGGTACTAAGTTTTATAAATTTTGGTATTACCTTAGATTCTGAATTCTAGATCCAATCGCTTAAGATTAATTTAAAAAAACATACATTTTATTTTAAATTACGATTAGGTAATTATAAACGTGAAAGATTGGGATTATTAATGTATTTATTTAATTCGTTGAAAAATAAATTTAATGTAAATACACACTATATACCTACAGTAATAAAACTTAAAAAGGCTTCAACAACAACACAGAGATCTTTAACATGAACGCTAAATGTAATTAAAATAAGAAAATAGTGGTGTGCAGGCCTAGAGTTGCGTATGTGGTACCTACATACACTTAAAACATACGCCGCGCCGTTATATTACAAAATTACAACTGTAAACAGGTGTAGGGTGACGGTAGTCGCACAACTAGTTCGCTACTAGACAATAGATGTCAACAATGGTGACAAGTCACCGTGGCCGTGGACAAGTCGAGTACTAATGTTGCCACATTGTTACTCGACACTGTCTCTATTATGTTACGTAAGTATATTAAAAAAATATACAAAAAAGACATCTTCTTGAACCATTCTATCTATTAAAAAACTGCATCGAAATATCTAGCGTAGTTTTGACGATGTAAGCTCTCATAGGGACATACATACAATAATAACGATTCTGTTTTGTAGTTAGTAAAGATTTAGGGTTAAATTAAGTAATCGATAGTCCTAGTTAGAGTTTGATATTGGTGTAATGTCGATGTCTGGTTGGAGCTATACAGACTTTTTTACCTGTAAAACCTACAAAAACATCCAAATTAATGTAAAGCATTCCTTATATACCTATTTCATATATAAAAACATTGAAAACTCCCCTATTTGTGGTGAATAACTAAATTCCTTATTGCTTGTCAATTCACGTCCACCCTTAAGTTTAGTAGTGTAAGTAAAGAAACGCGCAAGTATAATCAACCGGAAACGGAAGGCGCGCGTTTCGCGATCTCTCGGCGAAATTCGGTCGGCAGCTGCGCTTGCGCAGCCGAGACGCGGTCTACACAAACCAGCTGCTATCTAATAGGTGATTTCCTCTTTGTTTACCGTACTCTATAGAAGTCTTAACTCAACGAACCTCGAAATATTTGATCATTACCTATTATAATTGACGTTTTATTGTCTTAGAAGAAAGAAACTACGAGTTTGAACCGAAGTTACAGATCACGAATAAAAATGTTCTGTTTCATTTTTAAAGTGAATATAACAATTTACGTTAACTTTGCAAGTTTTCTGTCTGGGCAAAGCTATATAAATCTATTTTTTATCATCGAAAAATAAGATTTCAATATTAAACAATTTACTTCCAGATGGCATTGCCATAGGGTAAGTATGTATTACTAATAATATTTTCAAACAGCAGACGTTTTTACTTACGTTTTAGCTATATTTAGATTAATGTATGCATATTTATGAAATAAAAAATTTTGTGACATTTTATTTTAAGCACATTGCAGGGGAGTTAAGCAAGCTTCCGTCAATTTATCACCTGGATTAGAAAAAATGATCTACCGCGACAGTTGATTACACTGGGGAACAGAGATGAAAATAATTTAATTTTGGAACGCCTTTAAAAAATGGACACTAAAAATAAATTGAATAAAAAGTTCGTTGCCTTAAATTCTGTTTGATTGTGTTAAATTTTCACAAGAATGCATTTCACAGACGTAAATAGTCGTTTCTTCTAAATATAAATGACAAATTTGTTTCGTAATCTCCCATTAATGCCACGTATTAGTGTCAAAAGGATATTTAATAATGCCCAAGATTTATGAGCCTGTTAATGACGACTACAGGAAGTGTTAAGCCCAGCTAGGAATTAAGTGGTTGTCTCCTCGTATAGGTTTATTTGTAGCAATTTTTATTAGCACTTAACCCCTTTTTCTTTTATTGTGCTGCCTATGTTCTCCAAAAAAATGATTGTAAAGAAACTTTCAAATGAAATTAACACGAAAAAAATGTGTATTAAGTAAACTGAAGCCATAGAAAAACTGAGACATTTTTTGCTGAATCACTTGAAGTTAACCCTCAACAGTGAAGTGCATATGTCAGTGAAAAGTAATTCGAATACCCTCAGAGCACCTCTCCATCTGTCGATCCCCGCCGCGGTGGACGCAAAAAGCCACGCGCTCAAATACCGTCTTCCGCCAACCTGCTTCCGCTGTTCAAACATTGCTGTCGTGTGCGTTTATTTATTGTTTGTTTTTTATTGATGTTGTATTTTAGTATTGTATAGACCTTACCGTATTTCTTTTAACGGTATTTGATATAAGATTAATTTGAGGCAAGGTTTTATTTATTAGATTAACAGCCTCCATAACATAAAGGTGAAGCAACCTTGTAAGACTTGTACATAGAATTCCCAGGCTTTAATTTCTGGGTCAAGAGTATATTGGTGTGGATTTCGTTATAGCTCAGTTATTACTGAACCTAACCAAGTAATTTGCTTTAGTATGTTACTTATTCTATTGAATAATAACCTTTTGCCTTTATATAGGTATAAATGCAAGCCTATTCCAAGCTCACACTTTGTCAGGGATAAATCACATTACATATCAATGCATATAAGTACCTGTAATAGATCTATCTATAGTATTTACAATTTTCATAATACATTTAAGTATACCAAATAATCGGTGCCTGAATATAGTCCAAAACGTGAACACATAGAACTTTTAAATAATATTTAATACAGTGACGTTAAAAGCAAACAGACAATTTTCCCTATACCTTTGTGCAATCTGAAATATAAATAATCAAAACCAAAGCTACTGGAACCTAATTAAGTAGTAACTCCAAAAAAGGGAAAAAAACACTCTATTTATGGAGCAAAACATATCGACAACTGTGTTTCGTATTTGAAAACACCCGAAAAAACTTGTAATGTGTACATCTGGTTGGCAGTGATGAAATATTGACAGTGAAGATCTCAAAGCATTGATCCAATAGGAGTAGACATTATCAAGTAACCCCGTTAGAGTGTGATTGTGTGTGTAGAATTTGTGTGGCGCGTGCCTAATGACCAATGGAATTACGTTATAGTGTTCGTATGCGTTAGTTTTCGGCTTTGCAGTATATTTTACAAAGATAACAGCGTGTTGTCTACTCCTGTTGGTTTAATTCTCAAAGGTAAATATACTTGTAGAACGGAACTACTGCACTACCGTGCTCATATTTACGTTTATGTTATTTTTATCTAAACACGCACATCGTAACTCTTAAGTATGTTTATCACATGTATGAGTGTATCGTGTCAATTTATGACTTTTTTATCGAGTGACATATTTATTTGTAAATACTTACGGGTGTTTTAAATTCTTATACGGGTGTTTAAGGGTTAAAATGTCATGATTAACATGTTTACGATATTTTCTTTATCCTATTTGCGATTCGTGTCAGTCATGACGATACATTATTAAAAATAAAAGTATTTTTCACCCACTTATGGATTCCCACGTTGGACATAGATATTTGATAAATACATTGTGTTACACATTGATTGTATAAACGTATTAAGAGGGCACGATACCAAATTATGCTCCATACAAAAATATGGGTACTTCCCTTTTTTCTTCGCGAAAGTTAAACTGACTTTAATTGTTTCTACGCTATATTATAGATGAAGAGTATATCTATGCTTCTGTCACTTTCTTTTTTTCAATACATAATAACTAAAAGAAATATGACCATCCGAAAATCCCGATTTTTTCGGTTTTCTTTAAAATAAAGTTGCAGCGTCTATCACACATATATTTTGGTAACGTTTAATAAAAAAAAAAGTGATACAAGCATAGATATACTCTTTTGACGGCACATTTGACGGGCCTCGTGGTGTAGTGGTTCTGGTAACGGACTGCCGATCAAGAGGTCGCGGGTTCGATTTCCGCTCGGGACAATCATTTGTGTGATTCTTCTAATTGTCATACAAATCTTTGTACTGCGTCTGGGTGTTCCTATGTATTATAAGTATGTATTTACAAAAGAAAAGTAGTATATGTATTATATCCGTATTCTGGTACCCATAACACAAGCATATAAGCTTAGCTTGGGACCAGAGAACGTTGTGTGAAATGTCCATGAATATTATTATCTTTATATATATAAATCTCCTGTCACGATGTTTGTCCGCGATGGACTCCTAAACTACTGAACCGATTTTAAATTTGATTTGCACACCGTGTGCCATTCGACCCAACTTGAAAGATAGGATAGCTTACATTAAAATTTATAGTCGCATTATTATTTTATTGCAAATTATTTGTCTACCCCTAACATTTGTATGGCAAAACAACGTTCGCCGGAACAGCTAGTATTATAATAAATCTGTAGAGAGGTCAATTCTGTACATGAAATATATTTTCAAAATAACTATCAGGGGGTGATTAGTGATCGATACTGATGCCAAAAATGCAATCAGTAAAATTTTTGTCTGTCTGTCAGTCTGTATGTTCCTTATAGAAACAAAAACTACTCAACGGATTTTAATTAAACTTGGTACAAATATTCTTCATACTCCTGGGCAGGTTATAGTATACTTTCCATCACGCTACAATCAATAGGAGCAGAGTAGTGAAGGGAAATGTTGGGAAAACGGGAGAAGTTACTCCATTTTTAGGGTTCCGTACCCAAAGGGTAAAAACGGGACCCTATTACTGAGACTTCGCTGTCCGTCCGTCCGTCCGTCCGTCCGTCCGTCCGTCCGTCCGTCCGTCCGTCCGTCTGTCACCAGGCTGTATCTCAAGAACGGTGATAGCTAGAGAGTTGAAATTTTCACAGATGATGTATTTCTATTGCCGCTATAACAACAAATACTAAAAATAAAATAAAATAAATATTTAAGGGGGGCTCCCATACAACAAACATGATTTTTAGGGTTCCGTACCCAGTATCTCAAGAACGGTGATAGCTAGACAGTTGAAATTTTCACAGATGATGTATTTCTATTGCCGCTATAACAACAAATACTAAAAATAAAATAAAATAAATATTTAAGGGGGGCTCCCATACAACAAACATGATTTTTTTACCGTTTCTTGCTCGATACTAATAACGTTGCCTTATGTTGCATAGATAATGGTACGGAACCCTTCGTGCGCGAGTCCGACTCGCACTTGACCAATTATTTAAGCTTCCGTCGCGTGTGCAGCCTTATCATCCTGCAACAGCATATATCTATATTTTATGTTTGACTCACAATAACACGTGTAACTCCTGATAGCTTAGCAGTTCGGAGCATTATGATTATATTTGTTTACTCTTACGTTTATAATACTCTCACTCATTCCTAATTTAAAAAAGTTAACATTCAATAAAAAAAGAATCATAGAAATCGGTATAGAAACACCAAACTTATACATGTAAATAAGCCATCGCGCCGTCAACAACAGCTAGTCTATAATATAGCGTAAAAATAATTAAAATCGGCTTAACTTTCACGAAGAAAAAAGGGGAGTACGAAACGTCTTTTTTTTTAAGAATTTGTAGGTAAAATCTGTTTCAGCTATATTTGTCCCTTTCAGCACGGTGCTCGGGAATAGGGATAGCAATACCTAAGGCAAATACCTAAATTAGGAGTACAGTACCCTCTTAAATAGAACCTCTATACTGACAACTTCCCCTTCTACTGCTAATCGCAGTAACACATCAATCACAACTAACACGCTTGATCAGTGCGGCAAAGTAGACCATCTCTCTCTATCCAGCCCATTAACGCAGGGTTTACTTTCGAGTTTTCCATCTCTCACAGAGGATGTCATCTGCGTAAAATATCCCTTAGCTGGCTTTTTCAGCACCCTGGGGAGGAGATGGGGTGGTGACACTTGTATTCTTAGTCCGTCACCACACGGACAAGTAGGCCATAATTCCACTTTAGGAGAGATTATTAAGTAGACCATAATCCCTTCTAAAGTGGAGGAGGCTCGTACCCAATATTCAGAGGCGTGTTTTGAAAATTAGCGCCCCGGGCCTTTAGATTTGACGCCCGGGGACAATTTAATTAGCCGCGCTATACATAATATATATTGATACGGATAGAACAAAATTAATAACTAAATAATGTATGTATACATATACAGATACGTGCAGAGTTAATAAAAATGTGTTAAAAATATAAGTTTTTGAATGTTAAACATGAAACATGCAAAATTACTGATTGTATTTTCTATTGTTACAGGTATGTACGCATCCAATTTCAGCAAAGAACTAACGGGCATTAATTACAAAGGAATCCCGTGTAATCTTATTACAAACATTTGTTATAAACTTGTGTAAAATGAGATTAGTTTGTTGATGCGCGTTTACAGCCATCGTCTATTGTGTTCGAAGTGTAATCCTATTGTCCCTAAACAAGCTAGCGCCTGGCAAAACCGCCTTATCTACTACTTATCTTGTTCACAGTAGCAAGAATAACAGATTATGTAATCTATTCAGTTAGTGTTATCTGTTCTTGTATCGAGTCAATGCTTGTCCTTTAATTTGTAAGGGACAGTATCTATTTACTACGGAAAAACTTTGTAGTTTATTGAGTCGTCTTATCGCGATAACAAAATAGATCAGGGGGCAAAGTCTGCTATTACAATCATATTACAATGTTGTTATAATGGTCAGTCACTGACGCCATTATGGTGCTATAATGGGGTTATTATGACAAAAAATTAATAGTAGACTACCAAATTTGATAAAATTTCGCCACTATGACACCATTATGGCGTCATTATGACACCAAACTTGATTTTTTGTCACAAATGATGCCACTATGGCGCCATAATGGTGTCATTGAACTGTCATTGTGACAACATTGTATTAGCAGACTCGAGCCCCTGAAGTTTTAAAACAGTTTTATAAACGTAAAACACGTTAGATTGTATTTATTAAATGTTAGATTGTATTTTGATTTCAGATTATTACCTTTTCAAATATCTTCAGGTATTATCTTAATTTTATTAAAGTTCTACTAATTTTGGTGCATCAGGAAAAAATAATCTCAGTATATTTTTAAACATCGACTCCAAAACGTAGGATATGCATGCACACACTGCAAACATGTAAGTAAAACTTTTTACGTGCCAAGCCACTTATTGAATATATGAAACAACTGAGCGATTTTATAAATGCAATACTAATCTTGAAGCATTTTATCTAATAAACCAAACCGCATCAAAATCCGTTACGTAGTTTTCAAAATAATAATAATAAATATTCATGGACATTTCACACTACGTCCTCTGGTCCCAAGCTAAGCTTATATGCTTGTGTTATGGGTACCAGAATACGGATAGAATACATATACTATTTTTCTTTTGTAAATACATACTTATACTTAATACATAGTAACACCCAGACGCAGTACAAACATTTGTATGACAATTAGGAAAATCACACTAATGATTGTCCCGACTGGGAATCGAACCCACGACCTCTTGATCGGCAGTCCGTTACATGAACAACTCAACCACGAGGCTCGTCAAAATAAAATATAAGCCTACTATAAGGACATAAATACAAAAAATAACGAATTTGTTTTATACTAAGTAAAAATAAATATCGTTCAAATTTATTAGCGATATGAAGTGTTACGAAACCAAAGTATTTAAACATCTGTTCAGCAAGGTGTCCTTCAATCAACTATTCAATACTTACGCACGTGCACTTTAATAACAATATCAATTCAACATAACCCTTAGAACTTACCACACATACCACATATTACTTAAATACAATTGAATTTTAATAGGTTTCTAATTTACAGCCACTAAGATTATAGTCAAAACTATGAACGTACTATCATATTATCTTGAATTCATAATTGTTTTTTAAATAATTTTTCATGAATTCTAAGGTGTATATTAACTTTGTGCCTGATTAAACACTAAAATCCTTTATAGGTCCGTAAAACTGTAAACTTGCTCTATGAATGACCCTAATTGAGACCAAAACTGTAAAACGGATATTTCAAAACAATTACACACACTTATCAAAATATTATTTTTGTTATTTCTATTTGTTTCTAAAATATTATTTCTGTATGTCTCTTTGTTAGCTTAAATCTTTAAAACTACTAAACGGATTTTGATGCGGTTTTTTAATAGATAGAGTGGTTTAAGTGGAATGTATTTATGTATAAATTGGTAAGATTTGATTTCTGAATTCCAACAGCTAAATTACAATAAAACAAAAGCAAGTATAATGTACTCTGTCCTTATAGTCCTCACAATACACCTCTTTGCAGGCTTTCAAGGTAATTTAAACATTAACTATATTTTACATAATGTAGGAACATAAATATTAACTGTATTTTACATAATGTAGGAATATATTGTAACTATTACATGATGCATTATACCTTTGAAAGTATCTGTGCACACATGTCATGTGGGGATCAATCTGGAGCATTAGCCGGCTGTTAATGTATTTTTTCTGAGACATGTGCTACTGCGGCACCGCTAATTTACCGATAGTAGGATAACACCTTTCCTATTTAACACACGCGTAACACCCACGTACAGATTTCACATGTGCGGACGTCCGACAATCCATTTTTGTAACATTAGATTTTGCACATTCAATGTATGCTTTTGTTATATATAAAAGGTACCTTTAGTTAAACTTTTTCTACAAGTTGTATAAAGGTGATTTATTAAATAATAATAATAATAATTTCTATAATCACTTTACCAACAACATACTTACATAACCGATATAAATCGCAGGTCGCTACTTGAAACTCTACTACGCAAAAGCTTTCTCGTGGATAAGAGTTTATGGAACTAGGACTGCTAGCTAAGTTCAGTTAGGCCACTTCTGATATCCTTCAGTGCATATCTCATTATTTATTGGAGTAATATTATTGGAACGAAGTTCCTTATGGCGCGTTGCGGAGGGGTACCCTAGCCGGCAGAAAACGTCCGTAACGTGATGAAAAATCGTAACCTTTTTATGTATAGTCTATGTATGGTGGCTATACACTGTCTAATGTATAGTCTATGGGATGACTGTTATTATTATTTTTTATTATTTATTTATTTATTTATTTATTTATTTTTTTACAAATTGTGTCGATTGTACCTTAGCTGAAGGAACTTCGTTCCTACCTGGTGTCCCGCGACACCAATTTTCATTTTTTAAATATTTGTAACTTAGGTAATGACATTTTTTTGGACTCGCGATATTTTGAGATCACCATGATTTATTGTTTATTGATGATCGAACTAAGTATTTATTTAGTATATCGCGTTCTTTGCCTTCCCTGCGAGAAATCTTATGTGATGATTAGATAATTAGTACTTTTCAATTGAATTACACATTATTCATTTTAGGCAATTATAAAACTTAGCTGAAAATGTAGGTTAAAATCAGAAGACCAGTGTAAGTGAAGAAAGAAAGAAAGCAAGATTGATAGAGATATATCTAGAAAGATAGAGTTCTACATAGAGCTAATAAAGATAAAGCTAATAAATACGTTCATTCATTCATTCATTTTTTGTTAAGTACAGATTACTTTATCTGCTACAGTCCACGTAGTAAAGTTTGTACACACAACACACTCTCTTCACTCAAGAAATTGCCATAAAATGTAAATATAATATTTTCTAACACTTGCGCGACTCATCTGTTTAAATAAAACTACTTTTTACGGATTTAGACGCGTATATTTGTTTTAAATTTTGGCCCGACGTTTCGGAGACTTTGCAGTCACCATGGTCACGGGTGAGACTGAGTTGTAATGTGTCTTGTACGATCAGTTATTACAGGGTTTACCCACATTCGATTTTAATTTTACATTGACCATAAAGATAGACTTTTACCATAAACTATATCATATTACATTGTGCTCAGACTACATAAAATCAATAATATTATTTTAGTTTCTAAAATACATTAACAAATTGTAACAATATAAAGAAATTTTTAAATTATATAAGGTGAAACATACATAATTTTATCATAGACTAAAGTTTTAATTATTATTATAGAGGTAGTATACAATATAGCAAGCAAAACTAAGTTTATATATTTAAGTACAATATTATTTACATAATATCAAGAATTTTTAAAAGAAGAATTATTGGTTTAAGATTTAAATTAGTTTATATTAAAAAGAAATTGTTAATTTTATTTGAATTTATAGAAAATTAGTATTTATTTTAATTATTTAGTTTTATTATTTTATCTAATATACTACCACCAGATCGGAACACGTCCCACTTGAGAAAGATCTGGCAAGAAAACTCAAGGGGAGTCAAAGAAATTTATTATTAACTTTATGTTGTCGGTCTAAAGTGAAGTTAAGGGGATTTTAAGTTTTGTTGTCTGCAAAATGTGCTAACGTGACCATGGTGACTGCAAAGTCTCCGAAACGTCGGGCCAAAATTTAAAACAAATATACGCGTCTAAATCCGTAAAAAGTAGTTTTATATAAAATGTAAATGTTAACTTTTAGTGCTTCCAAGGGAATGTTATTGAATTACCTGAATTACTCAGCTCTTAGAATGAAACGGTGAAACCCCATGACGCAGCGGTCATAAATACTACAAAACAGCAGTACTTATAAGAAAGGGGAAGCACTCTATAGCACCCATTATGGCTTCGTATAAATAGGTACCTGAACTTTATAGGGGTCTGCGAATTTATAGACAAAACAACTTGCCTACAGAGGCTCCTACCTAACGACAAATATACGATTGAATTAACATATGGGTCAATTATTTGAGATTACTTTCTGGTATCGTAGATTAAATCAAGAAATCAGTTCTTATCATTAAAAACAAGTGCGTAAAATTAATTGTAAATCTATTTTCTTTTTATTTTCATTTTAATGATAATAAAAGCAAGTGTAGCAACTGCTATAAGATAAATTATTATTTTCTTTATTTTTCTCAATAACTTTATTATCATCGTATCTTTTACTAGATATAAATACCCAACAGGTAGTTCTATCATCAGAAAATTTACCTATCTGCTACTTGTGGAGTCATATTTAGAAACCAACGATTTCATTAAACCCACTTTATTAGTGTTATCAAGACCTCTACCATTGACGAAAAATAAATAGGCACGTCTTGTACAATATAACTGTAACAAAAAACACAAGCAAATAAGTACATTACTCAATTATCATTATTAATTCATTTTGACCTAACAATCTCTTAAACCCATTTCTATGCAAATTAGCACCTACTAATTCTTTAAATACGAACCTACTGCAGCACTTATATCCATTGTATTATGTTAATTACTACTTTCCTCTTAATAATCTACAGTAAAAACGCTCATCATTCTGTTTGTAATGACACAATAAGGGCTGCCTTCCTTCCGGGTTACTCCAGACTTATCTTAGTTTGAAGGGCGTCCTCGGAACTGTCCAGCCGAGGTTTGGTCGCAAAATCTATTTTTACTAAATTTCAATTAGCTAAAATGTGGTTTTTGCCATGTTTATCCAGAGTCAACAATTTCGACGATGGCAACCCTAGACTCAACTCTCGTACGGAATGTGTATGCCAGTTCCGTAGCGGAAATGTTACGCTGATTCGAATAATTGCTCTAACTTAGGTGATTACATGCTACACATAATCGGTACAAAATCACCCTATTTTTTTTCCTAACAATAGCAACTGGACACAATCGTACGATGTAATTACATTTAATTGCTTGTGTCGCATTATATTAGAAATTTACTTTGAATAGAAACTACTGTATCCCTATTGTACTGCGTGTATTGGTAGAATTCTAGTGTTTAAATTGTCTTGTGAAAAAAATAAACCATGTACTTAAACTATTTCAGCGTAATTTATAAGAATCTTTGTCATCGTATCTATGGTCAGAAAGTCCTCACCACATGCTTCAAAGCTCTTTGAATAAAATACAAAAGCCTAGATATCCATTAGTTTAGTATCACAGTCCAAGATCAACAATTGAAATACGAGTTTACAGAGTTTCCGCCTTCAAAATGACTAGGTACTTCCATGTTGTTTATCTTTAACCAATATTTGTATAGCTATTTTTCACAATTTTCTCTCTTTAATCTTTTTAACAATTTTTCATACGTGTTAAGGGACAAACTCCAGTATTAAAAAAAATTGGTCAAGTGCGAGTTGGACTCGCGCACGAAGGGTTCCGTACCATTATCTATGCAACATAAGGCAACATTATTAGTATCGAGCAAGAAACGGTAAAATCATGTTTGTTGTATGGGAGCCCCCCTTAAATATTTATTTTATTTTATTTTTAGGATTTGTTGTTATAGCGGCAATAGAAATACATCATCTGTGAAAATTTCAACTGTCTAGCTATCACCGTTCTTGAGATACAGCCTGGTGACAGATGCACGGTCGGACGGACAGCGAAGTCTCAGTAATAGGGTCCCGTTTTTACCCTTTGGGTACGGAACCCTAAAAATGGTCACGTACTATTCATATTTTCTTTACAAAATTCAACATTCAGACTAAAATCTTTTTAAAATTGGGCCCTATTTTAAAAAGATTTTAGAAAAAAGTAAAAGATAAAGAGGGAAGATTACAAATCAATGCTATTAATTGTTTGTACGCACTACGCAAGCATAAAATTAAAATGTTTAAAGTAAATAATGAAGAATTTCATTGGAGGCGCACAACGAAATGAACTTAACTAAAAAATTAAAATTGATAGTGTCATTATCACAATTCGGCAATGTTAACTGAGCTCTGTTATTATAAAAACTGTGTCACTAACGATTTTAACTAATATAAATGTGTACAACGAAATAGCCAATTAATTAAAATACGCCATCGTTGTTTTAATTAGTTATAAGTTAAGTTTAGTTGTACACGTACTCGTAGAGTTCGCACCAATATCGTGTCTGTTCTAGAACGACGAATATCAGACGAAATCGATGAATATATAGCTGTGCTTTTTGCGGGTTTATGTTGCTGAATACAAAAGCTGTAACCTCTGACTTATTTTATTATCTTCGCTATCTAGGGGAATAGACTTGTTTACAGGAACGAGGTCAGCGACCCGAAATTTGCTAGTTCAGGATCTAAAAGAGAAATAAATTATATTTATAATGGTAGATTCCACAGACTACATACAATTTAGTCCTGCCTAATTTATCCTTGGTTATAATTGTTAAAAAGTCTCCGAAAGTTCAAAATAAACGCTATAAAATCGGTAAGGAGTAGGTTAATTTGTGTATAGAGAAATTAAGAATGTTTTTGGATGTTTGTTTTTATAAAACTGAATAGAAATTAATGTTGTTTGTATTTGTATTTTGAAAAAGTTCTTTATCAGATCCCATTTTTATAAAAAGGATATTGCGTACCTTAGTAAGTAATATGATAGTAAAGGTATAAAAAATAGGCGCCACAATGCTTGGCATATCTCCACAAGATAGATCATAGTTGTGACCTAGATAAAAAATAGGCAACGTATAGTTATTAGATGTGCTACATATCTAATGTACAGACCTTATCTGAATTAAGTAAACAAAACGTTGTTTATTTGATTCTGTAGCAAACCTTTACTTTATATAAGGTGTGGCCAACTTTTGCGCACATAAGATCTACTTTTTATTGTAAAATTGAGTCGCTATCGACCTATTTCGTAGGTAAGAAGGGGGACGTTTATGAAATGTGCTTTTATACCGCCGTGCACTCTTGCGAGTTCCAGCAACATACATGAATATTTATTTAATGGGTTAAAAAACTTTGTCTAGGGTAATGGAACTAGCGAGTGATCGACCAAAATTGATCGATTGGATCGACTTGTTGGCCACTCCTTCTTTATATGATACTAGTTTTTGCTGCAACTTCGTAAGCGTGAAATTTAGAAATCAAACCTTAAAAAATTATAGATACAAATAAGTTATCCCCTTCACCTACATACTTATCTTTTAAAAAATATCGCTAGATAATCCATTGTGTAGTTTTGAGGATATAACCTCACATACTTACAAAAATAAGACAGAACAGAGATTATTAAATATATGAAATTTAATATCTTAATTCAATTAACTATTTAACGAAAAAGTTTATCAACATATTAATTATATTTCTATCTATTCAATATGCATTTTAAATTACTCCGCTTTAAATTACTTCCTGTAATAGAAAACGATGAAGTATTTTTCCCCTGTACGGAAAAACTGAAATAAATTCCTCCTGCCTTGTATTTGTTAACATAAATAATAAAACATCAAAATTCTAAATCATTTATTAACGTGAGTGAAACAGGAAAAATCACGAAGCAAAAGTAAAAGTTGCCTACAACAATGATTAATGGTGAGTGTTACTTTTCCCCCTCTATAGTAGTGCTAGTGTAGGTACGCGTGTATCGGATTGCAATAAATTCGGGAGGGTAGACGTAGACGCCGCCACGATAAAACTCTTCCGCTTTTGACGGGCTTCTTGTTTGGCACTTACTATGTTAAAAGCACAGATCAGCCTTAATAGATTCCGCATTCAAGGCGATCAACGCATACAGATCGTATACATGTGCTATCGGGATGTATGAGAATTCGGGCCTGTGTTTTTGCTACAATCAATGAAAAAGCATTATTTCACACCCCACAATCAATAAATAAGTATTATTTCATACCCCGCAATCCCCTTTTCTCACTTCCACGAAGAGGGATACACTCATCGCATTTTCCGCTTTCCTCCGACGTTGCTGTTGGTGCGTTTAATTGTTAACAAAAATCTCGTACTGGGGGCGATCTGTGGTTAAAAGTTATAGTAATCGATAACATGGAACTATGAGTCATACACTCTCTGAATACCATGCGATAGTTGTATAAAATGATAAATGGTTTTTAAAATAACATTTTCTTAAAGTCCAAAAAACATGAAAATAGTAAGACTGACTCTATGTAATTACAAAATCCTAAAAATGAGATTTTATTTATTGATTATATTTATTGGAAACTAACTGTTGCTTACAAATTCGTACGCCAATTGGAAATTGAGCCTTAACAAATTGTACAAAAAAGCTATGATCCTATACCGCTCTATGTACCTATTAAAAAACCGCATTAAAATCACTTGCGTAGTTTTGAAGCTTTAAGCTCAACAAGTATAGAATATATAAAGATGACTTTATGACCGTAGAAGCAATGTTAAGGGGCCAGAATACAATGGCCAGTGATGGGCCATGCTTTGCACGATCACTTGGTGTTCACACAATGGCGCAATGCTCATTGCTATCTGGCGAAACATTTACGATGGACGTGAACATTCATTAGCAGACTTGGCCCCCTGTACGTACTACACTGAACTACGGCAACAAGGGCAATATTTTTTCTCCGTGTTACTACTCGATATTACGAAGTAAGAACCAAGGATGCTCCCAAAATCTTTTAATCAGATAAATACCACAAACGTGACAAAACACAATAATAAAATAACATTTGCATAGTAATGATGTTGGCGCCAATCCGCCTGAACAATTCATAATGATTGATACAGCCACCACATCGTACTACAGTAAAACATGCGTTGCCTTTGACCACAGAAAATATTTACCATTTTTCTTCAGCTCATGCATAAAACATTTAGGGAGATTCGTTGATATAAGTTTCAAGATAAGAAATAATACAGAAAACGTTCTTATTTCTAGAAATAAATAAATTTTATAGAAGTTAGTTATGATATTATATGACTGCTAAACTAGACTGCCTTTTTCTTTAGTTAGATGATGAAAAATTCAAAGATCTCAATTTTTATTTCCCTAGCAACAGATTACCTATCAGCTATCACCTAGCAACTCATATAGTAGTGTTGCATAAGATGGAGACAATCACATTAGTTCATACACTAGTGTGTATGAACTAATGTGATTGTCTCCATCCTTATTACAATACAAATAGAACTATTCATATTAAGCGCAAGTATACTTAAAATTGTAGTACTAATTAACGCAAATGTTGTTTTAATATTTAGTCCATATAAGTAATAAGCCTGTGACCTAAAATAAATCCTCGCATGTTTTGAAATCACAGTTTAGTTTCACGTCATATTTTTCTTCGAACAGCCTAATATATAATATAAGGGGAAATGAGAAAAACGCGTGTTAGGGGCGCTCGTCCGGTCATTGCCTTATTCCCACAATCATTTGCCCTCGTAGCTAAATATTTTATAAATTCTATGTTAATATTTTGTTAATTAGTAGAAAGTTAATGGGCATTTTGAATAGAAATGTACGTTCGTTAATTTAAAACAGAGCACTTATGCGGCTTACTCTTGCATTTGATCATTTTGAACAATTAACTATAAAAATAATTAACGATTCTGTCAATGATGGAGCACAGTTAAGTAAAATAAAAAAAATTCTTGGATAGTTTTTTGGAGTTAAGGGCCTACATCAATATTATCGTATATCATCGCCGACACGTACATATTAACACAGCCAGTAGGCACAGAAAATGAAGAATTAGGGATACTTTTCCTATTTACTCAAAATCTACTAAATATATTTTAATTCTGATTTACGTGTTTCTATATATAATAGTTACTTATGTTTTGAAAGTTATTTCATTAGTTAATACGCGATAATAAACCGACAAATGTAAAAAAATAAAAAATTTGAGAGGTTGTTTCGCTAAGATTTTCTATCGAGAAAACTTTTTTCAATCGCGTTTCTGAGTTTATGCGATCCTAGATCATATATTGAAAAATCATATACTTAAAAATTAGAGCTCTAGCCATTCAATCTAAAGAAACAATGAAAACTTCGTACATAGAAAAATGCACGAAGCTATTTTGGTATCCTCTTAATTAATACAAATATTTACGATAGTTTTATGTTAATTATTTTACCCGTCTCGTTTCATTACAAATATTACAATGCGGTAACCTTGTTTTGATTAATTAGGTAGACATGTTAGTTATATACGTTAGTTATACTTACATTTATTTATGGTATATAAATAAATATTTTCATGCTAAATCACCTATTTAAAATTTGTGGACAGTCATATAAAATTTCAATATAGTCAAAGAATAGTATTCAAAAATGATTACTGATATATGTGTTGTACAATCAATACAATATTTTGCTTATTGTTAATTGCCGGTAGTAAAAATCTAGTTATAATTAATTTTCAAAGTCATATTAAATATGTATTTATGTTCTGCTATCATTTTATAGCAATTAAGGGTTACAATTGAAGTTCTTATCCTTACTAATTTATAAAGGCGAAAATCGGAATTAAGATGATACCAAAATAGCTTCGTGCATTTTTCTACGTACGAAGTTTTCATTGTTTCTTTAGATTGAATGGCTAGAGCTCTAATTTTTAAGTATATGTTTTTTCAATATATGATCTAGGATCGCATAAACTCAGAAACGCGATTGAAAAAAGTTTTCTCGATAGAAAATCTTGGCAAAACAACCTCTCATTTTTTTTATTTTTTTCATTTGTCGGTCTATTATCGCGTATTAACTAATGAAATAACTTTAAAAACATAAGTAACTATTATATATAGAAACACGTAAATCAGAATTAAAATATATTTAGTAGATTTTGAGTAAATAGGAAAAGTATCCCTAATTCTTCATTTTCTGTGCCTACTGGCTGTGTTAATATGTACGTGTCGGTGATGATATACGATAATATTGATGTAGGCCCTTAAAATACTGAAAATCTTGACAAGCTTAAGTGTTTTCTAAACATCACGCGTACGAAGTCGCGGGCAACAGCTAGTAACAGAATAAAATCAGCAGATGTACGTAATACGCTACGCTACCAGGCAACTAGATTCTTATTCCCATTATATTCTTTAGACTTTATAATTAACTTGAAATAATGTAGTGTTAGTGAAGTTAGGGTACAATCCGAATGGGTTTTGTTACTACTTAATTGCTATGGTGGTCACATAAATATCGTGGATAAGCTATGGAAAGGAAGTCGACTTGATTACATATGCGGGCTTCTTATATTACCACATAAATATAAAATACGTAAGTAACTACTTCAACAAAACTGATCTATTATATGTTCTTGTTACCAGTTATTTATTATTTTTAAATGGAAAAGTATTTATTTTAAAGACTCTTCGTCTTCGCTATATTACTATTATTATCCCTTTATTTATTCATCATCTTATTAATTACATTTTTCAAAGATTACTATAAAAACACATTCACGCATAAGAAAAACTAAACTAAAAACAAATATATAACACAACAAAATAATTAAAAATAAATAAAATAAATAACATCCACACAATAATATTTTAAAAATACAAAAAACAGAGCTCCACAGGCATCGGGAACAAGGTCCAAGCTACCGGTGGTTAGGGCTCTAGAGACAGGAACCTCCTCACAATACGTGCGGTGTCAAAAAGAACTGCCTTCTGCATCAGATCCTTGATCCAGCTACCCAACGCGAGCTTTTCTAAGTGCTTGTCTAGGCTCTTTGCTATAAGACCGTTGACTGAAACAACTATCGGCACGACGATCGCCGAGTCCACATATTTACTATTATTATTATTAGACTAACGATCTAATGCGTAAAACAAAATTAAAACATACAACACAATTTGCGCTAAACACTTATGGTCTTCTTCAGAATGACTTATCGGAAGTTTAAACGGAGATTTTATCGGAGCGGTAATAAACGATTTAGCGTAATAAGATAATTTTCGCGAACCTATTTTAGCGAACTTTTAAACCTCCGATAAGTCATTATGAATAAGACCATTAGCTGCCAAGTAGTTTATAGGTTTGAACTGAAAATACAAATAATATCTCTCTCGGTCCAGCCCATTAAGGTACCGCTGTTGGGCACGGGCCTCGACCACATTGGGAGGGATTAGGGTATACGCTGCGCTGACCAGGCGGGCTATCATAGGGTTTATCATAGGTATCATGGGGTTTCCTTAGCTGACTTTTACAGCACCCTGGGAAAGAAATGGGGTAGTGACACTAACTATTCTTAATCCGTCACCACACGGACATACAATTAATAATGTCAGGCAATGGAGTTTTAACACAAATTAAATACAACAATCGAATGAAACCACATATTTAGGAATTTATTGCATTTACTAAGACTAATTAACGTGAAACCGCGAAATATTATTGATTTCATGTAGCTATAATTAAATAGTCCATTGATTTAATGTAGCTATTATTAAATAGTCTATTGATTTTATGTAGCTATTATTAAATAGTCTGAGTCTATGATTACCTGCACGAAGCATTATTTAGGTTAGCATGCTAGCGTCATCATTATCCTTTTATTTGGCATCGGCACATCGTGCCTTTTTCTTCTGTGATCTTCTGTCAGACGTTATTTCTGTATTTTCTGTTCTTTCACACCCTCTCTCACACAATCCTTAACTAGTTAACTTGCTAGTGTGATCTAATAAAACTATGTTAAGAGGATACCAAAATAGCTTCGTGCATTTTTCTATGTACGAAGTTTTCATTGTTTCTTTAGATTGAATGGCTAGAGTTCTAATTTTTAAGTATATGTTTTTTCAATATATGAAAAAGAAACGCGATTGAAAAAAGTTTTCTCGATAGAAAATCTTAGCGAAACAACCTCTCTAATTTTTTATTTTTTTCATTTGTCGGTCTATTATCGCGTATTAACTAATGAAATAACTTTAAAAACATAAGTAACTATTATATATAGAAACACGTAAATCAGAATTAAAATATATTTAGTAGATTTTGAGTAAATAGAAAAAGTATCCCTAATTCTTCATTTTCTGTGCCTACTGGCTGTGTTAATATGTACGTGTCGGCGATGATATACGATAATATTGATGTAGGCCCTTAAAACATCATTTACTTCCTAAAAGTCAAATATTCGTAAATAATAATTTAACAATTTTATAAAATGCGTGTTTAGTAAGAGGTACTTTCGTCGATTATGCGCTATTATTGTCAATTCGTTCTTATCTGGCAGAGAAAGCTACCGATAAAGGAAAACGTGGGAGTTTGCTCAAGAAAGTATAAACAGAACGTCAACATTACAATAATGCGATTCAATTATATGCCGCGTTTCTAGTGCCATATTGTTTTTTGACGTAATTTGTTCAGCACAATTGAACGTGGATCGAAACGAAACAAAAATTTGCCACATTGTTAATTCTTCACAATAATAGCTATACAGTATTAGAGTAGGTTCTGTGTCTATTATTGGTATTTGTAAAGGCAAGATAAATAAAAATAATAAAATATACTTTCACGATTATTTCCGGTAAATGAGTTTTATATGCATCACTTTTGGAGTACGGTATTTAGGTACGTGATTATAATTAAACGGTAAAAAAACGCTTTATTACATCTGTCTATAACCCTTTGGAAGTAAATAATATTATAGTTATGATATACATACATTGACAATAACATGCCAAGTACAGTTTAAATGTTATGGTAACACACCTTTCTGCGTAAAATAGGCAGGTCTAAAGTGACATCATGTACCCCGTTAATACTTTCGTATTTATATTATTCCACCTAAAAAAATTGGCATTGTTCATATTTTTTTTAAACTCTTAATTCGTAAACCATTTCGGGGAATAGAGTTTCTGATCATGATCCATTAGTTTTTTTTCGGAAAATTTGCTATATTTTTCCAAAAAAGCAAATGATCTCTATTTGCCCTTGAAATGAAGGACTTAAAATATTAAGACGTTTTTAGGGATATACTACTCTGAAGTGGAGTTGAAATTGGTCTATTATATCAACTTGTCAACTTTGAAAAGATAAAGTGCAATCTGTATTAAGTCTATCAAGAAAAGTCTATACACAGATTGCGTAAAACGATGACGTCACAACATTTAAAGTAATATCTTCAAGAATTTTTTAAAAATTCTGTATAGTGAATATTTCAATAATATTGAGATTAGTTGCTTAAAATAGTCTATATTTTCTGAAAAGAATATAAAAACAGTATGTAGGTCAAAAATAATGAACAATCCCAATTACGGGCCAACACGGGTGGAACATATATAACTTTGTCTTGCTTACTTGCCTATATTTCATTTGCAATGAAAACTTCGTGACAACATGTGAACGTACTTGATGAATAATTGAGTATTTAAATAAAAAAGGTTTTTCAGACTTCATGTGCCTTTGAAATTTGAAGGTTTTCCTCGATTTCTTAGGAGATAACCATCAGATCCTGACCAGGTGCCAATGGGACCACACGGGAACCACCAGCTTTCAAATCATTAAAATCTCTTCTCGAACCTCCTATTTTTTTGAAGTCGGTCAAAAATGAATAATTATTAATGACAACACTTCTCCTCAGTCTAGTGTCTTACTATTGGGCACCGGCCTTCTCCACTTTGGTCTATTTACGCCACACTGACACTGACACTGACCAGCGGCTGTATTATGAGCTTTTATTTACAGGCAGTTTACGCCGTGAATTGAGCTGTCTGGCAAATTCGTATTATGAACAAATTATTAGTCAGTCAGTTCGCTAAACCAGTCATACATTAATATGTTTAAGGAGAAGGTACAACTAAAAGTTAAAGTACTAACTAAAAATTTTCAACTAAAAGTTTTAATTTTGCTATAATATCTAATTTAGCCATGCAGTTTACGGCCTGCCTGGAACTTGAATGATTTTAAAAAGCTTATAATACGCCGGCAGGTCTATTATCAAAAATCATCGCATAGGTAAAAGTTTTTGAATAAAATCCCAAAAATAATAGATGCCATCCGGATTCAATCCCGAATGTTTTTCGATGATACTCAGACCATGGCAAGCAAACAATTTTGATATTTCTTGTAATTAAGTAGGTATATATTTATCTCGAATTTTTTTCCATAGTTATCAGACCATAGCAAGCCAACAATTTTGATATTTTTATAATTAAATATATGATAAAAAAACATATAATGAATGTTGTATCCGCTAAGAATATCAATGAATTAAAGCACCTGTGCGTATGAAGCTTTGAGCGGACCGGACAGACGCGTGCTCCCGCGCCGACTAATGGAACAAGAACCACATATTTGCAAGTTATCGTTGAATAATTCAGAATAAGATCACGCCTCTTTATTTGTACAGTTTGTTGGATAGTCCATTTATCGAGGAAGGCTATATAACTTCAAGCTGCGAAGCATCAGCGAAAATTGGGAAAATTATGTTGCAAAAATGGGGAAAATATTCTCAAATCTCAATTCCACGCATACAAAGCCAAAGGCAGCTTGTTTAACAATATTAGCAAATTTTGTATCCTGACAAAATTTGGGATTGATATATTTATGAATAAAAAAATGTTAACTCATGTTCCAAACCAGCTATGCCTATAAGCACCAAGAATTAACATTTCAAATCGCTTTTTGTGCTTCCTTGCTTTTATTTTATACCACATTCTTTTTAGCATCAAAGTGTTCCTGTTACAATGAATGGTGGACATCACTGATGTTATATGAATGAACACGTTAATAAATCATCGTAAAGTGGCAAGAAGTTGTCTGTACTACCTCACCATGTCTCTGTGCTAGTTTTTGCTTGAACGTATCTTTTCCAGTCCAAAATATATTCAGCAATAACACAGTTTAACTAAAATACTAAAGCAGTTTTGACATTTCATTGTCGCGAGGTATGATTTTCTTCTCAGGGGAGCTATAAGAGCCAGCTCAGGGATAATTTATAAAAAAAAAACAACATCTATGAAACAAGCAAAATTCGAAACGAAACTAAAAAGAAGGAAAACTGAAAGTTAAGGTTCCCGAGTTAAATATGTTTTCTTTCCTATTTTTCTTACCAACTAAACCCTATGCTAATACGCCTAGCTAAACTAGATATCCCCCCAATGTGTAGGAGGTCCCTGTCCAACAGAAAATTTAGATTTAATAAGACATAAAAAGACAACGCGTCCGTGTGGTGACGGATTAGGAATACAAGTGTCACCACTCCTATTCTTTCCCAGGGTGCTGTAAGAGCCAGCTAAGGAATATTGTACACAGATAGTATCCTGTGTGAGCGACGGAAACTTCGATGATAAACCCTGTACTAACACGCCTGGTCAGCGCGGCACAGTAGACCATAATCCCTCCCAAAGTGGAATAGGCCTGTGCCCAACAGTGGGGCGTTAACGAGCAGGAGAGAGAAGAGAACGACCATATTTCATCGAATACCGTTAAATAGTTCAAGCTGGAAAGAATGAGAAGCAAATAAACAAGCAAACAATCGCATTTATATCCATTAGAAAAATACATACTTAGTCGTAATTTATAATAATGTTAAATATTGTTGCTAAGATACATCTCGTTCCGCTTTCTAAGCATTATTTTGTAAACGTTACGCTTTTGTTGCGAATGAATATTAATTAAATAACTACCATATTTAATTACATAATTTCATGTGAGTTTGAATATGTTACACGTAGCGTGTTTATTGTTTTACTTAAAATAAAGCTAGCGACTTTAGAAAGTCATATTTCATAGTTTTTATGTAGTATATAGTGTATAATTACGATCGATATGACGCCACGACGACGGCCAAATATACACTCGCGAGCAAAAGTTTGGAATCACTTACTTGGAATTGATTCCGCGCGATCTTGAATACTAAGTAACTACTATAGAATAATAAAAATTGTACCATTTTAAAGGTTCAACTGTTAACTTTAAATTGATACCAAATTCATTTAAATCACACCAGTATTTAAAAAGCTATCCCGGATTAAGTGAAGGAATAAGAAAAAAGACATGTTTCAATTGTTTGATACGTTGCGAGTTGCGGCCTATTGACCCCCTATAAAAGCACGTGTTATCGGATTCTGTTTATCAGACGGCTTTCACACGTTGACTTATACGCATCTCCGCTACTTTCGATCCCGAAAATGGAAACTACACCTGTAGAAGCAGCACAAATCGTCGCTTTATTGCAAGAAGGGTTCAGCCAGCGTGCTGTCGCACGACAGCTCCACATAAGCCAGTCTTGTGTGTCGAAAGTGTATAAACGCTTTTGGGAGACTGGTGGCTTCATCCCCAGACCAAGATCTGGTCGGCGCCGGTGCACATCGGAGAGGGATGACCGTTTTATCGTGTCAACCTCTCTGCGAAATCGTCATTTGACTGGTGTCGACGTCCAGCAGGAGCTCAGAAATGTTCGTGGGATAGCTGCCAGCGAGTGGACGGTTCGTCGAAGACCTTGAGTCTTCGACGAACCGTCCACTCGCTGGCAACCGCAGGCGAATTTGACTCCAAAAAGGCCTGCTACAGGCCCGAAACTCACGGCAGGTCACCGACAAGCATGCCTTCAATTTGCTCGCACCCATCTTGATTGGGAAGTTGAGCAATGGAGGCGAGTCTCGTTCTCCGACGAGTGCCGAGTGTGTTTGCACGGTGTTGTGATATATCGGTGATGACTTCCTCCTTATGCACGATAACGCTCGTTGTCACACTTCCCGTGCCACAACTGAATACCTGGAAGAAATCGGTATCGCCACATTGGACTGGCCAGCGCTCAGCCCGAACTTGAATCCCATTGAGCACGTGTGGGATGAACTGAAGAGGAGAGTTCGTTCCAGAAATCCTGCTCCTTCAAGTGTGGATGAGCTGTAAACGGCTTTATAGAGGAGTGGGAAGGTATCCCGCAATAATAAATCCAGAAGCTGATTAAGTCAATGAAAAATCGCCTTCGAGCTGTTATTAGGGCTAGGGGAGGAAACACAAAATATTGAAATTTAATTTTACAACAAAATTTATTTTTTGTTGTTTTCTTCACACATTACTTTTCCATGTTTTCCTAACTCCTTCATTTAATCCGGGATAGCTCCTTAAATACTTATGTGATTTAAATGAATTTGGTATAAATATAAAGTTAACAGCTGAACAGTTGAAATGGTGATATTTTTATTATTGTTAATTAGTTATTTAGTACTCAGGATCGCGCGGAATCAATTCCAAGTAAGTTATTCCAAACTTTTGCTCGCGAGTGTAGTTTCATGAAAACTTTAAACACACACAATTACGAGTACATTGAGTATTCCCTCATTGCGCAGAAAGCCCGTACCTAGACAAGGAGAAGTCGTAGTATGCGTCAAGAAGAATGTAGTAGAAAGAGTTATACATATTTTGTTTTGATCTAAACACGCGGTAACCTTGATGTCAATCCAAGTATGAGTAACAGAACTGGAGATTAGCAACTAACCGCCTTATTCATAATGACTTATCGGAGGTTTAAAAGTTCGCGAAAATTGTCAAAACTTGTTATTCATAATAATGGTCTTTGTACGCTAAAACGTTTATTATCTCCCCGATAAAATCTCCGTAAAAACCTCCGATAAGTCATTATGAATAAGACCGTAAGCGTTTAACATATATTATATTGCCAAGACCATTGGTCTATTTACCTTACGTAAAGACTTAGCGTTAATTAAAATACAATTCCATTAATTGTATTCAATGATAAATGTGTTTATTATTCTACAATGTTTCTTACATTTATTTCTATAATAAAAATTACATAATTATTTATGCAAAATTTTATATTCCGTAAAAAGTCAAAAGAAAACGGTTAAGATTGTAACTGATTATTTTTGACAAATTTTAGGCCAAATTTTTGTAATCGCGGTAATTTAAGTATCATAAAATTATGTAAATTAATACATTTTATATCAAAGAAATAATTTCAGCCGTTTAAATACATAATATTTAAATGGCTGAAATTATTTCTTTGATATAAAATGTATTAATTTACATAATTTTTAGGTTTCTGTGAAATGTAAATATATCTCGTAAGTAGTATTTAACTTAACTATTTATTTTATCAAAAACTTGAATACTTATTATTAGAAGATTTATGTGGCACATTAATTATATTTTTCGCATTTTAAGTATACAGAAAAAGTTAAAAGAATACCTATTATTTAATTTAATTAGTCGTTACAAAAATAACATTTTACGTGAATTTTTACTACTATTTATTTAATCAATTAAATTATGGGTGGAAAAGTGATTACCGCAAGCGGGACTTGAACCCAGGACCTCGGAATACCGTTCCGTAGCTCTACCAACTGAGCTTATTGCGGTTGTGCTTTCGGTAATCAAATTAGGCCACTATAATCGTCACTCGATTGTTAAATGATATATGAAATTAATAAATTACTTTAGTAATGAAAGTCGCGTCATTATTTTCAGCCCAATTGTATTCTGTAAAGAATACTAGGTGGCTGGTCGAGATTGTTGCAAAACATTCTCGATAGATGGCGTTGTACGTAAAAATACGATATAAACTCAATCGAGTGACGGTTTAATTTATTAAGTAAAAGCATAGCATGTCAATAAAATTGCAAAATTAAATAAATAATAAATAAATCGCGGAATCGAACTCGCGACATCTTGATCGGCAGTCCGTTACCAGAACCACTACACCACGAGGCCCGTCAATTAATAAATTACTGTTTATTTAAGTTAATAAGGTTATAGTGATCCACAAAACACAACATGAACACTTTAAAATCTCATTACATGCGCATCTTATTTTAAATAATTATCGGATTCAAAAAATGCTTTAAAATCATATGAAAACCTATTCTCAGTAAGTTAGCCAAATGTCTCGGATGTTGAAAGACTAACAAAAGACTACAAGGATGATTGAAGTCCGATCTGTCATTACAAATCGAACTTACATTAAAACTAAACGTATTGTCAAGCGGATCCGTGGGAGCATGTTAGTGAGTGCGTGTGAACTAAAAGCGACAATAGGCCTTGTACACACATGATGCACTGAGCTCTGATTTAGAAGAGACATTACCTCGAACAATGCCAGATCGGCTGTATGGCGCAATCGTACAATAATTACGTGCCTATTGCGTAGGTCGCATGGGAACAGACGACCTCCAATCAACAAACCGCCACAATAAAAGCAAACCCAATATTCTAAATTCAAGTCGGCAACAACCAATAATTAAATATTCATTATATATTCAAAGACATTTCACACAACGTCCTCTGGTCCTAAGCTAAGCTTATTACGCTTGTATTATGGCTACTAGAATACGGATATAACACATAAACTACCTACTTGACTTTTGTAAATGCATACTTATAATACATAGAAACACCCAGACGCAGAACAAACATTAGTATGACAATTTTTTTTATTTTTTTTTTCAAAAAACCGGCAGTTTTTAAAACATTGTAAAACGTTAGAATTTCTACTTTCATTTAAATTGGGAACAGGACGTGGGCATGAAGTTGTTTTCTTTATAGAAAGATGCCTTGCGTAAAAAATAATAATTTTCCAAAATTAGTAAGAAGTTAATGTGTGCAAGCCATTTTTATTTATCTACTAGCAGACCCGACAGACATTGTCCTGTCCCACGTTCTGTGTAAAATGTTCTAACATCAACAACAAAAAAAATCATCAAAATCGGTCCAGCCAATTGTGAATCTAAACCATCCTCAAACCCCCTTGAATACACACAAAAAGTTTCATCAAAATCGGTCCAGCCGTTCAATTACAAACACACGTACAGAAGATTTATCTAATATATAAAATTCACGTGTCACAGTGTTAGTTACCGTACTCCTCCGAAACGGCTTGACCGATTCTTCTCAAATTTTGTATACGTATTCAGTAGGTCTGAGAATCGGCCAACATCTATTTTTCAAACTTTTTTTTTTTATTATGGCAAAACAACGTTTGCCGGGTCAGCTAGTTATATGTATAAAGATATTTTCATATATGGGAATTACTCGTTCCATAGATCTATTCACAAAACGTAGGCATGTTATCTATACTGATATTGTAAAGCTGAACAGTTTATTTGTTTGTTTGAATGCGCTATCTCTAGAACCACTGATCCGATTTGCAAAATTTTTACAGTGTTGGATAGTACATTTATCGAGGAAGGACATGCTGTATAACACGCTGCGACTAATAGGAGTAAAGCATCAGTGAAAGTTGTTGCAAAAACGGGGTCTTTTTTAAAATTCCACACGTACGAAGTCGCGGGCAACAGATAACTATATTATACATATTAGTAATAAATAATTAAAATAAATAAATATTCATGGAAATTTCACACAACGTCCTCTGGTCCCAAGCTAAGCTTTATATGCTTGTGTTATGGGTGCCAGAATACGGATAGAATACATATGCTGCTTTTCTTTTGTAAATACATACTTATATTACATAGTAAACACCCAGACGCAGTACAAACATTTGTATGACAATTAAAAGCATCACACAAATATTTGTCCTGACCGGGAATCGAACCCGAGACCTCGTGAACGGCAGTCCGTTATATGAACCACTAGACCACGAGACCCGTCAGTTCAAACGAATAATTCAAACCATTTATTTTATTATTATTTTTACTAGTATTAGAAAAGAAAGAAAGAAAGAAAGAAAAATATTTATTTACGGTCGAGGAGCAGACAGGAAACAAAAAGACAAAATAATTTTAAACAAATACAAAAAAAAATAAAAAAAAATTATAAATAGTCATTTAAAATAGTGTCCACCCTAGCCGCAATAGGTACATCCCTCAGCATAGTGTCGCTTGCTAGAATAGCTTATCGTCACAACGCTGATTCTCAGTGATGCCCTTGTTTAAGTTCGACGATCTAAAGAGCGACGTGCTCGCTATTTATCTATGTTATAAAGTCGACATCTATTTATATAAATAAGCGAGTCATAGAATTTGGGTAAGGGGTTAGCTCGGTACAAGAAGGTAGAGGGCTTCGAATTCTTTTCAGTTACGCTAACCTATCATAATCGAAAATATATATTAAAAACCATATTTACGATACTTAATAATGAAATCTAATAACCGGGTTACAAACTCTCCATTCGTAAGATATTAGAAAGGATTAAATTACACAAACAAAGCCGGCGCATTCTTCACAATAAACGTATAATACCTACGCACGATAATTTCTAGAAACAATGTTGAATGTGCAATAATATCTTTGTTATTAATTAACATCTACATAGCTTTCGCTAACATTTGATAAGAAATATGTTCACTAATAGATATTAATTTAGAATACTAGTCTTAATCCGTTACTCTATACTCCAAAATGAAAATTAAATACATATTTCTATACCAAAGTTTGTAATATTCCCATACAGTTTCTTTGAAAAAATAGCCCTATTTCTCAATCTTGAAGACCTGAATTTTTATTTTGTTCTTAATCCTTGTCTATATTGTAGAAGGAATCAGTACGCAAACTTTTAGGGTCTTCTGAAAAAATAATATAAAACCTTTAATATTAATATGGCATATACCATGTGCTAGACAGTACGTTTTTAGAGATCATTTATTATAAAGCTATCTTCAAATCAAATAATGTATCTGTGCCATTTTCTCATAACTTATTGTAGAGATGTTTCTACAATATATTGAAGACAAATAGGTAACTTTTTCTATTGTAATGTATTGTTAGAAGTACATATACATGAGATAAATATCTCGCCGATCCATCATTATTTGGCGCAATGTTAGTGATTGTGAAGTAATGAGAAAACGAAACCTACTCGTCGGTTAAGAATAAATTTCGCAATGAGATACTACATACGCTACAAATATGGTTGGAACTTCCTGTAATTAGTTCCAGAGCTTTCATAGCCATTATAGGTCAAAGTTGAAGAGTCGATTGTCATTTTCAATATAGTCATGTTGTGATGTTACATTGATGGCACTTTTATGGGTGGATGCAATTGGAAAAGGATCGCGCGTCGAGGTTTTTTATCCAATGGGGAAGGCCTATGTTAGACATAGGCCTTGGGCAGTGGAGGGAAAAGGTTTATGGATGCATAGATGAAAAAACACTTTCAACTCTTTTTATAGACACGTTACACTACAATATTTAGTTAGAACTTCTTAATACGTTTTGTAATTTCTGTTCTGCTTAATTTTCAAAACCTATTTGACATGAATAATGTTACAAAACATAATTAACGTATTCGAGTAGCTGTTGCTTTCACGTAAAAACTAATATTCATAAAATATACAAAATTACAGACTATTAAGGTCTTTATCGAGGTATTTTGTCGTTGGAAGCAATAGCCACTGGTCCCGCCCTAACACTAATGTGACAAGGCTGAATGGCATCATGCCGTGTCGCACGCCAACCTTCAAAATAACAGTAAAAATGTATCAAAATATATCCGATACAATAAATCAGTAACATGAACTGTCAGAAGAGATCGTATCGGTGCAATATATATTTAAACTTGCTGTCCCGGCAAACGTTGTTTTGCTATACTAAAAAAAAAGGTTTGAAAAATAGATGTTGGCCGATTCTCAGACCTACTGAATATGCATGTAAAATTTCATAATAATCGGTCAAGCCGTTTCGGAGGAGTACGGTAACTAACACTGTGACACGTGAATTTTATATATAAGATAGGACACAGTTATTTAACTTTAAAAATAAAATAGAACATGAAGTGATTCTCCTAAATTATTTAGAAGTCATATGTAGCAATTCCTCGTATTTGGAGCTCTTTGAAAATTGGTTATTTAGATCCTTACAAGATTACCAACGCGCGACTGATAGGTAGCTCAAAAATATCCTTTGCTCAATGCCTTTGCTATGGTAACTACTTCCTATCAGAGGCGACTTATGCTTGTTTGTCGCCTTAGTAGTGTTAAAACATTACTCAACTACCCAGGAAGCGTTATCATTATTTCATCATTATTTTTGTTTTCACTAACCGTCAGAGAAAACAAGAATAAATTCGAATTAAAACATATCCACTGATTGATTAAAAACAACAGAATGCTACATCTGCTTCGTTATATCCTTTAAACCATTGCTTTAAACAGTTTCAATATAAATTGTGAATGTGCATAATGCGAAATCTTATTTGTTTATTCATTCATTCAATGTTTGTTTGGGTCGCTATTTTATTGCGCGCCGCCCGCGCTCAGTGTGCCGACATCTTGTAGGCCACGGGCGAATAATTATAAACGATTCAACAGCCGACATCACAAATAAACTGTATGTGTTAGGACATATTCAAAGGTAATAAAGAGACAGTTTTTGACATTGTAATGTACTTTAATTTATTTGTGGAAACTCTTTCTTTATTTATTTTTCAACATAAACGAACGTTTTTATTAACTTTGTAGCTTAGAAACGTTTTATTAGTATTTATTTATGTAAAAGCCATCCCAAAATGGAGAAGGCCCGTGCTCAGAAGCAGAACGTTTATGGGCTGAAGAGAGAGAGTGTAGAATCTTTCAATAAGATTTTCACACAAATAAAGAACCACAATAAAAGTTCGGCATGTACGAGTAGGTACATATCTCCAATTTGAACTATTTAGCATAACACCTATACTGTATAGGTGACGCTGTAAGCTAAATATGTATAGGCTATACATCAACTTCCCTTTTTACGATACCTAATTTTTTTTTTATTTGTCTAATGACTATGTTCTGAATTCGACTCGTGTAACATATACATGTGTCTTAAAATTCAAGGTTTAATAAATGAAGGTGATTAATTAATCACTTCTTTTAACAATTATGAAAAACGTGTAATAAATTTAGTTGTCCTTAAATTTATGACATACAAAACAATGGTTGAAGTACGTTCTAGAGAGACACATTGTTTACGCTATTTGAAAAAGTAAACCTTCGACCTGACGGAAGATAAGCACGCGGGACGACAAGCCTAGGACCCTAGTACGTCACATTATCTCTGAAAAATATTTGATACCCACGCAATAAAAGAAATTAACGTATACGCTAGCCGCATAAAGCTCAGTTTTTTGCTAGTCTCAATGGCAGCGTTTGGATGCGCCAATCGCGGGTCGACGACGTTACCGCATCGCAGTTGCTTTGGTTGCGTCGTTGGTCTGGACGAAGCCTAAGTATATTTAGGTACCTATTGCAATATAAATGATAGCATTTTAATTACGCTGTTGTTCTGCGCTAAACATTAACAGCTAATTATGTAATGGGCATTGTTCATATTTTTTTTAAACTCTTAATTCGAAAACCATGTCGGGGAATAGTGTTTCTGATCATGACCCATAATTTTTTTTGGAAAATTTGCTATAATAACGATTATTTTTCCAAAAAAGCAAATGACCTCTATTTGCCCTTGAAAAGAAGGACTTAAAAGATTAAGGGCCTACATCAATATTATCGTATATCATCGCCGACACGTACATATTAACACAGCCAGTAGGCACAGAAAATGAAGAATTAGCGATACTTTTCCTATTTACTCAAAATCTACTAAATATATTTTAATTCTGATCCACGTGTTTCTATACATAATAGTTACCTATGTTTTTAAAGTTATTTCATTAGTTAATACGCGATAATAGACCGACAAATGAAAAAAAAAATATTTGAGAGGTTGTTTCGCCAAGATTTTCTATCGAGAAAACTTTTTTCAATCGCGTTTCTGAGTTCATGCGATCCTAGATCATATATTGAAATATATGATGTAGGATCGCATAAACACTTTAAAAACATAAGTAACTATTATATATAGAAACACGTAAATCAGAATTAAAATATATTTAGTAGATTTTGAGTAAACAAAAAAAATATCCCTAATTCTTCATTTTCTATACCTACTAGCTGTGTTAATATGTACATGTCGACGATAATATTGATGTAGGCCCTTAAGGCGTTCTTAGGGATATACTACTCTTGGTGGAGTTGAAATTGGTCTATTATATCACCTTGGCAACTTTGAAAAGATGTATTGCATTCTGTCTTAAGTCTATCAGGAAAAGACAATACACAGATTGAGTACAACGATGACGTCACAACATTTAAAATAATATCTTTAAGTATTTTTAAAAAATTCTATATAGTGAATATTTCAATAATATTGAAATAAGTTGCTTAAAATAGTCTATATTTTCTAAAAAAATATAAAAACAACAGGTCAAAAATTATGAACAATCCCTAATAGGGATTGTTCATAATTTTTGACCTGTATTTGTACCTATATTTCATTGTTAGTCCAGGATTTATACAATTTCTTACTTAATACTGCAATTTATAAAGATATATAGAATAATTGAATTATAAACCATGGCATCGACTAATATGTAATTAAAACTAATTGCAATTTAATGTCTTATGTAATTAAAACTAATTGCAATTTAATTCGGTGTGACAGATAAATGAAACTGTCTCTCTTTCTCTCTCTCCAGCCCATTTACGCCCCACTGTTGGGCACGGCCCTCCTCCACTTTGGGAGGGATTAAAGTCTACTGTGCTGCGCTGAACAGGCGTGTTGGCACAGGGTTTATTTTCGAGTTTTCCATCTCACACAGAGGATGTTATTTGTGCGCAATATCCCTTAGCTGACTTTTACAGCGCCCTTGGGAGGAGATGGGGTGGCGACACTTGTATTCTTACTCCGTCACTACACGGAGAGGTGAATGATACTGTCTACTCGTGGCTAATTTTAGTTTATCCCTGGAAAATACCAGTAGATGAATATAAGCGCCAAGTAAATGAGTAGCACGAATTCTTAAACGTTGCTAAATGCAAAAAGAACAGTGCAATGAGAAACGACGCGCCACGCGGATGTCGACATATATTTAGATGCAACATTGTCGTTTTAAACGATTTAGAAATATAAATAAGGAATTATGTAGAACATTTCGCTAAATGCAACGTGCTTTATGCAGCCTATGACAAAATATTCATTTTCTCTTTTTTTACTCGGAAAGTAACTACTCATCTGTTTACTTGTAGATGGTGAAAGAGGCGCTTAGAAATCAAGTTATAATATATGAAAACTTACCTAATACTCGTGGTTTTGCTTACGTTTATAGTCACTGTCCCACTCTATATGACATCTAAAGATAATAGAAATTAAAAATGTGTAACAGAGACAGATGTCTCTGTAAGAGCAACAGATGTTGCTCTTATGAAAACCTTTCCATATTAGTTTATCATAAATAACTACAGTTGGGTGCAATGAAATCGCACCTGTGGACATTTTTTCAAATATCATGAAAAAATTTTTATAGGAAAAAGTATACATTTTTTTATGTACGGTTAAAGGTTATTTGATTACATATTCAATGATACCATATAAGTCTACTCCCTTGTGGAAAACAAAAAACAACAACAATTTTATCATTACTACAAGATTTTTACTTAACCAAACAGTTCAAAAATTGGATTAATTTAAAAAAAAGCAAGGTCATAGCAAAAAACGTTTATTAATAAGAAGTGTGTCCTCCTATAGCCTGTATTATAGCTCGACACCTGTTTTCCATCGACTCTATCAAGTGTTTGATGAACTCTTGTGGCACAGCTTCCCATTCTTCCTTGAGCGCATTTTGTAGCTCCTGAATGTTGCCTGGAGCAATATTTCGGCCTCTTACCCTTCTTTTCAATTCGTCCCATAAATGTTTGATCGGATTAAGGTCCGGGCTCCGAGCTGACCACTCCATAACAGGGATTTCTACCGCTTGCAAGTATTGGTGTACTATAGCAGCAGTGTGAGGTCTTGCATTGTCATGCATAAAGAGGAAGTTTTCTCCAAGAATAACACCAAATGCTACCACATGTTCTTGGAGAACTTCCTCTTTGTACCGCTGAGATGTTAGTCCTCTTCCTCGTCCCCTAATATTGGCACCAGCGATGAATACCGCCGTATGCCACACGTTCCGTGATCCAACACTGTGCAAATCTCTCTGTACGTCTTCTGTAGACCCTTCCACCTCCATCGGTGCCATAAAGATACATCCTGGACTCATCTGAGAACAGGACTAGTCTCCATTGGTCGACTGTCCAATGTACATGTACTTGTGCAAATCGAAGATGAGCCTGGCGGTGAGCTGGCGTCAATTTAGGGCCATATGCTGGCCTATGCGCAGTCAGGCCACTTTCAGTAAGCCTTCTCCAGACAGTCCACCGGCTGACTCCCACTTCACGCACGTTTTGAAGACTCTGTGCAAGATCAACGGCAGTCAGACGACGATTTCGCAATGCTATCGGTACGAGAAATCTCTGTGTTGTAGCTCTAGCTCGACCAGATCCTTGTCGCCGTTCAAAGCTACCAGTCTCTCGATAGCGCTGGTATACACGACGAACTGAATATCGGCTAATATTCAGCTGTCGAGCTACAGCGCTCTGGTTCTGGCCCGCTTCAATTAGAGCGAAGACTTGAACAGCTTTTTCCGGAGTAGTATCCATTATCTTGTAATAAATGCAACTGTAGTCACTAGACGTCTTTTCAGGTTGAGTGTTGAAATGCAAATACTTAAAACATGCCTTTTTATACCTGCAATTGGTCACGCAAACTGTGGCGAGCTATGCGCGTAATTTTTGGGTTTATTATTGCCTATTCTTTTCGATCACTTAGGTAAACTAATGACCGATTATATGGTATCATTGAATAGGTAAAAAAACTAACCTCTAACCCTACATTAAAAAAATTTATACTTTTTCCTATAAAAAAAAAAAATGATATTTTTGAAAAAATGTCCACAGGTGCGATTTCATTGCACCCAAGTGTATTATATCTATAAAGACACCTGTTATAATTTTATGAAATATAATGGCAATTATATTATTCCAAATGCATCTCCAATATGTAAGTAGCTTAGAGCTTAATCAAAAGAAAACCGACTAAGTACTATTTGAACTCATACACGAAGGGATTCGTACAGTTATTAACATAATATATTTGTCATACCGTCACGGACAGCGAAGTTTCAGTAATAGAAGCCCATTTTACCTTTTGGTAAGAAACTCTACAAGCTTGTAGAGACGCCTAATAAACTGGCACAAAACAGGTCGTATGCAGCTGAAACTATATCAGTCCTTGAAGTTAGTGCATGTGTTAGCGGGCTGGCCTCGTGACCTATTCCGTGGCCTTGCACATGCTTATTTGCAGGTGCTGGTTAAGTAATTACTTATTAATACTAGCAAGCATTGCCCACCTCACCGCAATAGTGAACTTGCTGGAATGCAATGACCGACACTAGCTTACTATCTCCGATGTAAATATTTTAAGAATGTTTTACAGGTGCTTAATTTTATAACAATAAAGTAATTGGTAATGAAGTATAGAAATTGTTATGTGCCAGTTGTGTCAGATTTTAAATTCTATTAGGCTTTCTTCAGATTTAGTGTAAGAGTGGGACGAATTTGTCTCAATACGCAGAAACAAAGCTGACCCGAAAGCTTGCCGACAGTCCATATATTTTAAAATGCGTTTGCTGAACAAGGAATCGTTTTATGTTACTGCATCACTGAGTCCGGCAAAAGCGTGCAAACTTTTTGTCATCTTATACCGTGAATAAATAAAGGCCGTGGTTTAGTATCTGTTCTGCTGATTCAAGCTTACAGGCCCTCAAGTCGCGTATTTCAATGGTGTCACAATGGCATCACAATGACACATTATAACCTCAAAAAATTAAGAATAGACTACCAAACTTGATAAAATTCGCCACTAAGCAATCAGTTATTGCATTTTTTTGCAATAACACTAAATAACTAATTGTTTAGTGGCGACTTTTATCAAGTTTGGTAGTCTATTGTTAACGCCGCTTGTAATGCCGGTAATTTGTCTGTCATTTGTAATTAACTTTTCTATAATATTAAGATTTTGACTAATACGTCTATCATATTACAAAAACGACTAACACATCATAATGCGAAACTACTATTCTAAATAGATTGTCAGGGTCAATCGTGGGAAATAGACATAATACGAGTATTTTGGTATAATATGTATCTAGGATGGCCCATATGTTCGGCGACGGCTGTCTGGCGCGAGCACAGGTGTAAGGCCAGTCCATTGACCCAACTCCATCATTTTTGCATAATATTAGATGTTTTAATTAACATTTGATACTATTTATATATTTATACAAATATTGGTACCGATTCTAAGCGCACAACTAAACTTAACTAAATAATCTACTTAGTTCAAAAACTAAAAAACACGCTTGAAAATCCTGAATATTTTTTTTAATTATTGCATTGTCATCGGTCCTTGATATATGTGCAAAATTTCAGATCAATCCGTCTACTGCAAGTGGGTTAAAATCACTTTCAAAGATTCCGTTCCATAGATTAATACATTGATAGATACACATTGAACTTAATAAAAAAAAATAAAAAATAAGCGAGTTAAAAATAAAAATTGATATTGTCAATAGCACAATTAGGCTATGTTAACTGAACTTTTTTATTATTAAACTGTGCATTGTAGACTAACGATATTAAATTATATGAATGTGAAAAACAAGTAATAGATATATTGACACTAACAATTTTTATTTTTTAGTTAAGTTTAGTTGTGCACGTAGAATTGGTACCAATGTGGACCTTTTGTAGGTCTTTATTAGCTTTAGTTCACGTTAAGGAAAACTCAGTATTTCGTCTTTGATTCTATAGTCACTTTACCCATGTTATACTTCCATCTGTATATTTTTACATAATTTAATTATGGTGATATTCTATAAATAAAACATTGTATTCAAGTCGAATACTTCATAGTAAAAATATTTAAAATTAATGGTATTGTTATTAATGTTATTATATATTTAGACGGAAAACACATAAAATAATAATAAATTTTAAAAATATAGAAATATTTACTATTTAAAGCAAAATTTACGGTCAACAGCGTTCAACAATGTTTTATTTATAGAATAGGAATCAAATCTTCTTTCAAGCAGTTTAGGCGCATTTATAGTTTCAGAAAATATCTAATTGTTATTTACTCTACATAATTTTATAGAGAAGGAAACTAACTACTACTGCTGAGGTTAATTAAGGAACCTTGAAGTTTTTAGACTAGACATTTTACACTGCTGTCGTCGAGAACTAGGAAAGGATTTTTATAAAGTTTGGCCCTCCTCTACCTCCTTCTACCCACTTCTACTTCCAATGAAAGAGGTTAAAGAGGGAGGAATTCAATAGTTAAGGCTGTAAAAGAGGGGGTAAAGGCTTTTATTGAGATTTTTAGTATAGGCTTTTGATGGCGTGCGAAGTTGTATACAAACGCTAGTAATTTATACAGTAATAATGTCATGTTATCCTAACATTAGCTCATTGTATTATATCTTTTGTTATTCTTATCATTTTATCTATATTGAAACTAGTTACAAAAGATATCGAAACGACAGTGACACTTGTCGATATGTAAACACAAACAGTGAGTGACGCGCGACTTCACTTGAAAATTTCAATAGATAAGTCGCGTGTCTGCCCCAAGAAGGTTACAGCCTATGACATACTTAATATAGAATTACCACATTAACATTACAGCTATGAAAATTACATAAATCATTAATAGTGTTAAAATAAAGGTTATGTTTATATATTTTTATGGTAAATGTATTGTGGTATTTTATGTCGGCTGTGGTTCAAACATGAGGTGTTTGCAGGAGATAGCATTATCGCCTGGGAACGTCAAACAGACAAGCCTGTGCCGAGTGCCACCGCCTCAAGCCACTTATGCAACAATCACTGTTGGAAGATAAAACCTATGCGGTTTGAATAACCTTATCCTTAACAACAAAAAGTTATTTCTTAGTCACCAGTTCCCAATAACTAAGTTTAAATTCCTCATTACCCGGCCCTCATCCCTTCAATCCCTTCATTTAGGGTCGGATCGACAAGCCTTATTCTTCCATGCTATTCTGTTAGATGTAAGTTATGTATTGACTCCTCTTTACTTCATATGCCTTCTACACAATCTATCCATGTATTTATCAGTTTTCTTTTATCTTTGATTAAAAACTAAGTTCAGATTAACTTAAGTACGTGCGTAGAGTATTCTGTACTTGTAAGTTAAAATTTGTGATAAGTTTTTCACACCTAAATGTTAAAGAAGAAACGAAAACCCCTTCTCAAATAAAATACCAGCCTACCTCCATATACTTCTCTAAAGGATTTTCTCCCGCGGGAGTACCTAGAGTAGTAATAGTTTGAGCTACGCGAAAACCTAAGCAGATGATATTTTCCAAGTTATAGTAACCTCTTAACTGCGCCCAAAATTAGGCGGGTTATTATTGTAATAATTTTAGAAATGTGTATGAGAAAAATTTTGATTACGAAATTACAAACTGTTGTAATTATTTGTATAGAGATCAGTGCATTAAAGGAATTATGGGACGGTAACTTCACACATAATACCGTGCGAATCTCTCCACGCGATGTTATCATGGCGTTGTCCTAAAGGTAACATTGTCGGCATTTAATTGTTGTATAAATAGCTTAAAATTTACGAGCTGGAACGAACAACGTTGTCCTGCTACGGCAACTACACAAATTATTAATTGTACCTAATGTTAAATACGTATGTAGTAGCAGTATTTAAGACTTATGCGGTCTGTTTGATCTTACTGTAATAAATATATAGGTACACGACAATCAACACTTAGATTGTAACCTTTTTAAAGCGCTTGTTAGTCATGCCTATTTAAAAATAAATACTGACCATGTGTTTGATTTGACGAATCAAATTATAGTGGAAAAATGATTACCATGAGAGGAAGCTTGAATCCATGACCTCTGAACACCATTCTGTGGCTCTGCTAACTGAGCTATCATGGTCTTTGGCGTTCTTGCACATGTTAACCAAATCATCCACTGCAAAGTTTCTCAATCGAGTAGTACATTGACACGATGATTTTTCATAAAAATGATAAATTATTGTTATTAATCAATATTACGGAATCTTTAAAAAATTATTTTGACCAACTCGCAGTAGTCGGATTGATCTGTTTTGTTTGGCCTGATGCTGATGACAATGCAATTTTTAAAAATTATCTACTTAGTTCAAAAACTAAAAAACACAATAGAAAATCTTGATTTTTTTTCATTATTGTATTGGCAACGGTCCTTGTCAGGTGTACAAAATTTCAGATCAATCCGACTAATGCGAGTAGGTAAAATCACATTCAAAGATTCCGTTACATAGATTAATAGCTACCGAACTAATATAAGCGTGTTAAGAATAGTCCGGATTTTCGAGCGTGTTTTTTAGTTTTTGAAATAACCAAATTATTATTTTCTGATTTTTAGACAATTTTCAAATCAGACCTTTTACAATACATATTCTAGTATAGATATACACAATACATTCAGTATGCAAGTAGCGCCACTTGTATATACGTCCGGAATATCGGCGCCAGATATTTGAGACTTACAACATAATTTAAAACAATATCGAAGTACTCACTACTTCTACACCTTTTCTTATATTCAGACAACAACTTTGATTATGAATTGCAAATTACGTGGTGGGAGTTGTTACACAAGGTCAAAAGATAACTTTAAGTATACCATAAATAGCAAACTGTCACAATTTATTTAAATAAACCTAAATATAAATTTTAATCCACAGAAATAATGTAGAGTGATTTTAATTAAAAATTTTCATAAGATAATGAACTTTTTACTATATAACATTTACATAGGTACGCGTTTATAGTAAGATAAATACGTTTCTTGTAACGGCTATATCTGTATAAAAATATTTATATTTAGTGCGAAACATCAATGCACGTCAAGCCATTATTTTTATATTTGTCTAGTTTATAAAAGTAGTATGTAGTATAAAGTAGTATCAAGTTTGTAATAGTTTTAGAAGCATTCGTGTCGTGAAAATTTCTGTGGATTTCTAGTCATATGCTGACTTGGCGCGCAATTCCTTTTCTGCCAATTTTAATTGATAATAATGAATCGAAGGACTCATAAATAAATTTTAAAAAATCAATAAATAAAAACTCTAATAAAATTCTTTCAAATAATTAAAAACTGCCAAAACCAATACTAAGAATTTTGGCATTGGTAAAGATTCTAAGTGCACAACTAAACTTAACTAAAAAATGAAAATTGATAGTGTCAATAACACAATTTGGCAATGTTAACAGAACTTTTTTATTAGAAAATATGTAGGTATAACATAGACTAACGATTTTAATGAATAAAAACGTGCACAACGAAATAGCCAATTAATCAAAATAAACCACGGTTGTTTTCATTTTTTAGTTAAGTTTAGTTGTACACGTAGAATTAGTACCACTCTTTAGTATGCTAGAACTAGTACTAGCTTTTTGGGAAAGCTGTATTAAGTACAGTTACTTCGGTAATAAAAATAAATGTAATGATATAATAATGTAATACCTTTCCTTTCCTTTTCCTTTCCAGCCCATTAACGTCCCACTGTTGGGCACGGGCCTCCTCCACTTCGGGAGGGATTATGGTCTACTGTACCGCGCTGACCAGGCGTGTTGGCACAGGGCTTAGTTTCGAGATTTCCATCGCTCACAGTAGGTCTTAACTGCTTATATTTTCCCTTAGCTGGCTCTTACGTCACCCTGGGAAAGAATCGGCGTGGTGACACTTGTATTCTTAGTCCGTCACCACACAGAAATGTAATACATCGATGTTTAAATACAAATAGTTACATACCACTGTGTCATAAATGTATCTATGTTCATTGACACACTTTGTTATGATACAGACAAATGTTTTACTACCGTCAAATACATGCTCGTTACGATCTTATAAACTAAAGTGCTTGTTGATTGAAGGAGAATCCAAGTAGATAATCATGAGTCGGTCGGTGGAATGCAACAATCGACTACAGGTGTAGACACACCTGCCGTCTGCCGCCACACACCGCATCGCAGCGAGCCCTCAATGTTACTCTGCGGCTGAATGACGATTTGCGATTGTACTAGATATTAAACAAGATAAAATTTAAAAAAATATGTAGAAACAACAATTTAACTCAATTGCTTATACTTAGATTACATAAGATCTTTAGGTCGACGGCCTTATAGCGTATCGGTAGTGTAACCGACTTGCGTTTACGAAGTCGCGGGTTTAATCCAGGACAATCGGTTGTTTGATGAACACTGATTTATTGCATCGCGCCAGAGAGATTTTACTGTTATAAATCTGACTATGATTTTCATAGGTGTCTAGTCGGTTAAAATTTCTAGAAATTTCTTTTTTTATTATGTATTATTTTTGTTAAATTAACTTTGGATGTGTGTTTGGATGACATCATTGAACAAATCAAAGGAAAGTTAGGTAGGTACTTATAAGCAAAATTCGTGTGATATAATTTAGGTCAAATGTAACAAAATATTTTATGAGCCTTACGGAATAAGAAAGTTGAAGATACGGCGATGACATCAGACTACCTCGCCTACTAACACGTCCTTATGTTGTATGTCATCTCTACTAATATAGAGCCTGTATGTTTAATAACTTAAATTGAGATAAAATTTTCCGTGTGGTGACGGATTAAGAATACAAGTGTCACCACTCCATCTCCTCCCAAGGGTGCTCTAAAAGTCAGCTAAGGGATATTGCACACAGATAACATCTTCTATGAGAGACGGAAAACTCGAAAAGAAACCCACCTGGTCAGCGCGGCACAGTAGACCATAAGCCCTCCCAAACTGGAGGAGGCCCGTGCCCAAAAGTGGGACGAAAATAGGCTGGAGAAGAAGAAGAAGAGAAGAGATAAGATTTATTACAATAACATGTGAAAGAGTCTTCGCGTTTCCTACATTGGCTCCAGGACTAATATTGAGATCTTACACGGTGCAATGGTTTTCTGGATTTGGCTCTGTCAGCGGCGATATGCAAGCCCGCTTTCTTGAAATAAGCTTTTATTCGCAAAGGCATTACACAAATACAACTATTTATTACAAGATATATGTTAATGTTTGAAGTTAGTTAAATAAACAAACTAGCATAGGATAAAGACAACAACGATTCCTTTTTTGTTATGGAACTAACAAAATAAAGGATTTATAATTTTTTGTAAATACATTAATGGACATTACACTTTAACTGGTACCAACGTAAGTTATATTTCTATGCTTGTGTTATGCGTACTATATATACGGATATACTACATAATATGCATATTTTTTTGTTAATTTATACTTAGGACACATTGAAAACACCCAGACCCAGGATAAAAATTTATATGATAAATACATATCACACAAAAATTGCACTGTGGAAGACAGACCGTTAAATGAACCATTAGGCCACGAGGCCCGTCGAAAAGATATTTCTATAATTACATATATTGTAAAATTGTTATTATATTAAAATGAAAATACCATGAATAGGTACACATGGTGAGTTAATATACTTATTATAGATTTAATACACAAGTTAAATATCACCAACCATTACACCGTTATTTCTGGAGGCATCAGTGGTATCCCATTCATACAGTGTTGACAAAAGGACGCACGTCTTCCCCGTCACTAATCACCGCAGACGATATAAATAACACTCATGTTATTCCTTTTACATTCGCAAATAAAGATTCACATATTTTATATATCTTGATATAATTTTTGAGTCTCGGGAATAGTTTTCTAAATTTCATAAGTATAGTAAGTGGTTTAGTTTCAGATAAGTGCCCTTCAGGCAGAATGTGAAATCTCTGAAGCATTCTGCACTTTAGGTTTTTAACGAGTTAATGCGGTTCACTTATAGACTACAGGCCCACGTTGAATGTCGTACAAAAATATACGACGAAAATGTAGTGAGTCTACTTGTACATTTGAATTCTCACCTGCACTCAGTTGGACAGCTTACAAGTGACGGCATAGTGCTGAATCTTATTATTTTATGCTCTTATATCGTTCTAGATAGGTCACCTGGTGGTTCAAATGACCCTTCATTTTTCAACGTGGGCCTGTAGTTTATTAGTTACTTGGTGGGTGATGCCTTTTCACAATGCTTTTAAAGTAATGAAAATTTCAGCAAATTGAAGATTTGTAATGCCGCAATGCTTAGACTAAATGACTTTGTAGCAATGTGTAAACAATTTTATCGTTTTCGAACAGGGCATTTTTAACGAAAACATTGTTAAAATCAATTGAACAATCCAAATATAGTTTAGAATCATAGAACGTTGTGTTTCCTTAATTCTTTTCATATTATTTCGTAGAGCGATTAAAAGCTAAATACCTAGAAAAATTAGCGGACTGACGTTATTTGCTTTCAATATTGATTCTTAACTAATAAAATTATGTTTTATAGAAATTGAGTAAATACACGGAACAAATTATACGCGGTGAAACTCGGTGCACGTAGACAAATTAAATAATCCTATTTTTGTTAGTAAACATTGATATGGTAAGTACATGTATATTGCACAGTTGCTCAAATAAATCACCGATCACATAGACATATCTAAGTATAAACAAAATATACTTAGATATGTCTATCGATTATGGAGACGATGAGCCGTTATGGCGGAGGCGTATAAACTCGACCGACCCATAAGCGAAGTGCTTACATCGAGTGTTGACCGACTGTCTGTATCATAATGGTCTCATAGAACATTTATCGACATTCGTAATCGAATATGATTTGATTTTGCTATAAATATTTTATTAAATAGCTCTACTCTCTCTCTCTCTCTATCCAGCAAATTAAAGTCCCACTGTTGGCCACGGGCCTCTTCCACTTTGGGAGGGATTATAGTCGACTGTGTCGCTCTGTCAAGGCATGTTGGCATAGGGTTTATTTTCGAGATTTCTGATCCTCACAGAGGAGATAATATTTAAATAAATAAATAATAAATAAATATTCATGGACATTTCACACAACGTCCTCTGGTCCCAAGCTAAGCTTATATGCTTGTGTTATGGGTACCAGAATACGGATAGAATACATATACTACTTTTCTTTTGTAAATACATACTTATAATACATAGAAACACCCAGACGCAGTACAAACATTTGTATGGCAATTAGAAAAATCACACAAATAATTGTCCCGAGCGGGAATCGAACCCGCGACCTCTTGATCGGCAGTCCGTTGCATAAACCACTCAACCACGAGGCTCGTCAAATAATCTATGTACAATGTCTCTTAGATGGCTTTTACAGCACCTTGGGAAGAAAAGATGTGGTGATACTTGTATTCTTAATCCGTCACGTCACAGACAATAGACTATAGCTCTACTAAGACTTTATAAATGTCATATTAAATATAGATTTCAACTTTACAACTGCTGACGTACTATACCTATAATAATTTTATTAATAGTTGTAACATGATGTGTGCTGAGCCATCAAGGCCGTAAAGTATGTCAAGTAAAGAGGCGGTCTATTATAGGATTTTACCAGCTATATAGAGATCCTTCTTACTAAATGACAAAAATAATTAGATTAAATAAACTGTAGCTCAAGCTCCAATTTAATTTTAGACTTGACCGCTCTTATTACCTGTTATTAGCAGTTTCTTCATTTCTTTTAAGCAATAATGAACGTGCCGCGCGTGCTTTTATCCTCGCTATGAAGTTATAAATAACATCTGATATTGATATTGGCGACAGATATAGAAAATATAACCTTATTTTTTATATAAATTAAATTTCGCTGAACTAGTTTGAGTGAAGATTATTAGATTAGTTTATTGATCATTGATAATGGTTTTATTATACTTTTTTATTCTCCTTTGTAATGAAATTTCTAGAATATTCTATATTGTGTGTTGTACGCCAGCTCCCTTCCCTTCTCAGCCAATTACTGTCCCGCTGTTGAACACAGACCTCCTCCACTACGGGAGGGTTTATGGTCTGCTATGCCGCGCTGACCAGGCGTGTTGGCATAAGTTTTTATTTTCCATCATTAACTGCTAATATTTCCCGTAGTTACAGCACCCTAGCAAGGAAATCGAGTGGTGACAGTTGTATTCTTAATCCGTCACAACATGGACAATTTAACCTACTAGAAGATATACTATATTGTGATAATAAATAAATAAAAATTAATATTACTCCAACCAAACTAGCTAGAATAGTATTGATGCGTATTTTTTATTTGGTCATTTCTTTGTACGTGAAATGTAGTACGGCTATTATATATTTAATGGTTGAGCGACTTCAAAGCATTTGCGTTTATCACCGTCACTACAGATAATCGGTCTTGTTCATTGTGCTTCCGAGTCGGAAACCGCAAGCATTCCTCGCCACAGAGTAAAGGCGCTTCCACACCGCACAATTACTTCCACCTGTGGTCTCTACCTAATGTTTGTGCTTATAACTATAATCGGCATACTATTATTATAGCAACTGAATGCCACTATATAATAATTTTACCGATATTACATCTTCGTCTCCAATAATTGACGGGCCTCGTGGTGTAGTGGTTCATATAAAGGACTGCCGATCATGAGGTCTCGGGTTCGATTCCCGGTCAGGACAATGATTTGTGTGATGTTTTTAATTGTCATACAAATGTTTGTACTGCGTCTGGGTGTTTACTATGTATTATAAGTATGTATTTACAAAAGAAAAGTAGTTTATGTATTATATCCGTATTCTGGTACCCATAACACAAGCATATAAGCTTAGCTTGGAACCAGAGGACGTTGTGTGAAATGTCCATGAATATTTATTTATTTTATTTATTTAATGTCAAACTCATCTCGGTTATGCCAGCGGCTGTGAGGTGGAACTGTCATTAAAATATCAAGTATGACTGCCGTAATTAACAATACTTTTTTTTTGCTTATTTTTATTTACGACTAGCTGTTGCCCGCGACTTCGTACACGTGGAATTTAGAAAATTTGCCCCTTTTTAACAATTTTTTTTACTAATGCTCCGATCCTAATAGCCGCAGCGTAATGTTATAAATAGCGTTCCTTCGCGCGTTCAAACACACAAACAAACAAACAAACAATTCTATAAGTATACATGTATGTCTTCTATGGTTACACTTGTATTCTGTTGGCGGTTTTTAATAAATAAATAAATAAATATTCATGGACATTTCACACAACGTCCTCTGGTCCCAAGCTAAGCTTATATGCTTGTGTTATGGGTACCAGAATACGGATAGAATACTTATACTACTTTTTTTTGTAAACACATACTTATAATACATAGGAACACCCAGACGCAGTACAAAGATTTGTATGACAATTAGAAAAATCACACAAATGATTGTCCCGAGCGGGAATCGAACCCGCGACCTCTTGATCGGCAGTCCGTTACCAGAACCACTACACCACGAGGCCCGTCAACGTCATTCTATCTCCCAAATATTGCAACTAACGACAGGAAAATTTAAACATTTATCCTTACTTGAATATTGATAATCAACTGACAACATTCTCTATTGAAAAGACAGGAGACAGAAATATCTTACTGATAAACGAGGATTACAATCTGTCTCTGTATTGATTATTTAAAATGACCGTTAATCCGTAACTAAATTTAAACCCAATTGAATATTATGCATAAGACTTAATAACAGTTTACAAGACTATCAGCCAACTGAGCTATGAGGTCAATAAACTACGACAATGTCAATCGTACACAGATATGTTAACAGCCTTTTTGATAGTGCCGACTACAATAGAGTAATTTTTATCCAAATAAATCTTTATCTAAACATCAATAACACCGACCGTGGCGCCGCAAGCGTGAGAATTGCACTAATTGACACCTCACCCGTAAAGTGGATTCGATGTTTTAGTTTATACACACAAAAAATCTGCCACCAGACATAAATCGATTCTGATCGACACCAATGACGATTCCTACCAACCTATCACCAGATTCCTATAAATCGATCACGATCTTACAATTAGATATGCAATCTACAAAAAACTGAATGCGTCACATCCGTCGCGTTGTTCAAACAGGATCATACTTTTTCTTATTTTTTATTCATAGACATTTCACACAACGTCCTCTGGTCTCAAACTAAGCTTATATGCTTGTGTTTTGGCACGGGCCTCCTCCACTTTGGAGGGATTATGTCGACTGTGCCGCGCTGACTAGTCGTGTTGGCACAGGGTTTAATTTCGAGTTTTCCGTCTCTCACAAAGTATGTTATCTGTGTGCAAGATCCTTTAGCTGACTTTAACAGCACCCTTGGGAAGAGATGGGGTGGTGACACTTGTATTCTTAATCCGTCACCACATGGATTAGTATTCTCCCTATGACAGGGAATTTACATACCTATATAACTTCATGCTTAAAATACATAGAAACACCGAGACGCAGTACAAAAATTTGTATGATAGCTATAAATATCACACAAATGATTGTCCCGAGCCGGAATCGAACCCGCGACCTCGTAAACGGCAGTCCGTTGCATGAACCACATGACCACAAGGCTTACTTTGTATCGAATGTCTTTAAGTTAGTGGTAAGGCTTATTTCACACTGACCTATTGGGTATATTACAATTTAGGGTTTCATATAAAAAGATAAATCGGAACCCTATTACTGAGCCTGTACTGTCCTCTCGTCAGCCATCACGGTGTAACTCATAAAAGATGATCTATTTCTGTTGCCGCTACAACAAAAACAAACGTTTTCAGTTTAATTTGATGAAACACTTACGGTCTTATTCATAATGACTTATCGGAGGTTTAAACGGAGATTATATCGGAGGAATACAAAACGTTTTAGCGTAAAAAGACTATTATGAATAACAAGTTTTGCCAATTTTCGCGATCCGATTATAGCGAACTTTTAAACCCCCGATAAGTCATTATGAATAAGACCATTAGACATGATATAACGATGTGATATTATGCTGTTACGGAACCCTTCGTGCGTGAGTCCAGTTCATACTTAGCGGTTTTTATGGTTACCTTATTTTTTTTTTGGTGTGTAACTATATTCTTGTGTTTTGTTTCATGAACATAGAAAATACCTTTCCAATAAACATATCATAATTAAAAATAACCAATATTTTTTAATTTATTAAGTAAAAGCATAGCAAGTCAATTGCAAAATTAATAAATTACTTTAGAAATAAAGGTCACGTCATTATTTCAGTCCAATTGTATTCTGTAAAGAATACTAAGTGGCTGATCGAGAATGTGCTAAACAGGCTCGATAGATGGCGTTGTACAGTAAAATGCGATGTAGACTCATTCGAGTAACATTGTAGTGGAGTAATTGACATTGTAGCTCAGTAGGTAGAGCGACGGAACGGTATTTCGAGGTCGTCGGGTTCTAGTCCTGGTTGCGGTGATCCCTTTTTCCACTATATTAAAAAATTTTAAATAATTAACATGTCATTTAGGCACAATTATTGTACAAATTTCATACAAATAACATAAAATGAAAAATATTTCAATTCCATCCATCCATCCATCTATCAGCCCTTCTCTGACCACTGTTGGACATAGACCTCCCCTATAGAACGCCATAACGCGCGGTCCTACGCTAACGGCATCCAGCGGCCCCCGGCGCCTGTTTTAATTAAAGTTTATAAAATACTAAAGGATTTTTTTTTTATATTAAACGCATTTAAAGATATTTAATACTATTTATTACACTTTTAACTTTATTTACCGACATCGGAAACAGAAGTAGGTAGGTATCTACTGTTTACTTTGCATATTTTATTAAATTAAATTAAATTAAATATTTCTGTAGTATTAAGACGGCAAGCACTATTAATTACAACAATATGATAATACTTAATGCTTAAGAGGATACCAAAATAGCTTCGTGCATTTTTCTACGTACGAAGTTTTCATTGTTTCTTTAGATTGAATGGCTAGAGCTCTAATTTTTAAGTATATGTTTTTTCAATATATAATCTAGGATCGCATAAACTCAGAAACGCGATTGAAAAAGTTTTCTCGATAGAAAATCTTAGCGAAATAACCTCTCTTAATTTTTATTTTTTTCATTTGTCGGTCTATTATCGCGTATTAACTAATGAAATAACTTTCAAAACATAAGTAACTATTATACACTAGTTGGCCCGGCAAACGTTGTTTTGCCATACCAAAAAAAGTAAAAAAAAAAATTTAAAAAAAAGAACTATAAACCTCACGGAGCCCGAGACCTTTCCAACGAATGCAAAACCGTGGAAATCGGTTCGTGCGTTCTGGAGTTATAGCGTCAGGAAGGAAAACCCGACTTATTTTTATATAGTAGATAGAAACACGTAAACCGGAATTAAAATATATTTAGTAGATTTTGAGTAAACAAAAAAAATATCCCTAATTCTTCATTTTCTATACCTACTAGCTGTGTTAAAAGGTACATGTCGACGATAATATTGGTGTAGGCCCTTAAGTAGTAAATTAATAAAATGGAAGGTTTGAAAAGAAAAGATATATTTATATTGCATCGATATTATCCAGTAATGGGTACAAGGACAATAGGAAGAAGGTTTTATTTTGATTATCAAAAATAAATTATTGATAATTTATATACATATTAATTAATTAGTTCTTGCATGATAATTACATCATAAACAGTTTTTAAAATTTGTATCAAGGTTGCCTTTCAAAGAGAACGCATCACTATACGTAGGTATCTACTTTATGTATCAGTTTAAATAATTATTACTTTTTATCAATACTAGCCAGCTTTCTTCCGAATTATACAAGGGCATAAAATCTAATAAAGAATATTGTATATTAAGAATATATATTTCATGTCACAGACTGCCATTCACAAGTTCGATCCTCGCGCAATACTATTCGCGCGCTTCAAATATTTGTACTGCATTTTCTATGTATAAGAAAAAAGTTTAGGTATGTAGTATATCCGTATCCTGTTATACGGTACACATAAAAGCTAAGCTTGGGACCAGAGGACGTCCTATGAAATGTCCATGAATATTTATTTATTTTTCTTTATATACTTGCATCAAAATACTTTCGAATTAATTGTTAGGAATTGTAATGTTTTGTTTATAAAGTAAAATGAAGGTAAACGATAGTGTGGGACGTGCCTAATAGGTCTAATTTGGCGCGGGCGTATTCGTGGCGCCTGCGTCAGCGGCGGCATTGCCCCATCTTCGCTTCGGTAGTGTTTTAACATCAGTTAAGTAAGGGTTAAGGTGATTAAAACCGCCCGAGAGATGAGCGCGTGCCCTCAGGGCTCCACAGACCGCACATATATCACATTCCAATATAAATTAGTTTTTGACCGACACTAGTTTATATACGCCGAAATAAACTCGCCGGGTAACCCAGATAATTAACCGGTGCTTAACATAACAGCTCTCGACATAAAAATATCAATAAATTAGTAATCATAGCGGAGGAAATTATTAACTAATAGTTTGTGTCGACTACTCGTGTACCTTATATCAGTATATATATATATTACTAGCTGTCCCGGCAAACGTTGTATTGCCATACTAAAAAAAAAAGATTTGAAAAATAGATGTTGGCCGATTCTCAGACCTAGAGGATATGTACACAAAATTTGAGGAAAATCGGTCGAGCCGTTTCGGAGGAGTACGGTAACTAACACTGTGACACGGGAATTTTATATATTAGATATAGCGCAAAAACAATTAAAATCGGTTATATTCTCGGGAAGAAAAAAGGGGATTATGATACCCATATTTTTGTATGGAGCATAATTTGGCATCGTGTCCTCTTAATGAGTTTACCTTTACCGAATACCGACACTACCTTTGAAGTTACCTTTGAAATTAAAACATTTTCGCTTACATTTTTGCCTGTTTGCTATAAAATATAACCTCAACACTTTGTTCGTTCTATACCTATATCCCAAAGCATCCCAAACGTTTTAAAACATGTATCTAAAGTATTCATTTTAATTTCAGTGTTCCTCAGAAACCGCATACTCGTTTATTATTTTATAGCAAACAAAAGAGGATCATTGTAAGTGTGGAGTGAACATCAGCCTATAAAGAACCGCATACGGGTATCGTTCATTTAGTCGCGTTTACGATTGGTAATTGGGGAGTGCATTGAAGTGGCCGCGACTTGCGGTCGGCGCTTACCTGACGCGAGCCGAGCCGCACGCGATGTGCTGGTGTTAGCCTGTTTTAGGCCGAAAACTTGCACTCTTCAAACCAAGTACAATTTCTGTATTTTGCCTGAGGCCATCGCCAAATTACAATATACGCCAGCAGCGTAATTGCGAGCGGCCGACGGACGCGTGTGTGAGAACACCGACCGATTTATTAAAGATTTAATCGTGCCCAATTAAAATACGCACCACATTATTACTGAACACAAAAAGCTTATGCAAATTGTTCGAGTTTGCACTCGCCGGCGCCACGCAAACCACACCGCTACGAGTGCCCTCTACGACACGTAGCCCGTAGACGCTGAATTACACATAGTCTTAAGCATGGACAAATGATATATGTTAGAAATCAATCTAGTTGCTACAACAATCTTTGAAAAACAAACATCTAATTTTAACGAACAAATATTCACAAATTCAAATCTTAGTCACCACTGTATTTCCTTCACAGTGTGCACACTGTGCACTTATGAGGAAATAAGGTGGTAACTTTTGTATTCTTAATCGTTAACCACGCTGTCATTATAGTCGTAGTATTGTAATGATATTTTCATTTGTATCTCTCAATTAAAAATATAAAGTGTATCGATTACTTATATAAAAAAGAAACAATATAATTATCCATTGAAGATAAGTATACTCATACTGTGTTTTAAAAGGATTTAAAGACATATACGTTATGTAGGAGAGAGGTAGATGGCAACGATAACATGTTCCCACGAAGCAGTGAGGACTGAGGACCTCCCTGGTGCGCATACATTAGCACAGCACGCATTGTCGTCGAGACGCCCGTCTCAGCGGCCACACGCGCGATCAAACCTTACCATTGATACGACAAGTTCAGCTGCACTCCCATTACTACTGACAACTACCAAAATATTACTTATATTTATTATCATTTATTACAAAAAACAATATTTCAACTTGCTTTTATGTCTTTAACATTTTGTAACCAAAAACCAACAGGTGGCACTGAAATATCGTCTGCATGCATTCCACAAGTTAGGAGAAAATCTCTACTATCTTTTATAATAAACCTTACCTAATATGGAAATATTTATTTATTCATTGAAGAATGCTTTAGGCTACATAACATCACGCTGCGACTCTCTCCCTTTTTAGCCCTTTAACGCCCCACTGCTGGGCACGGGCCTCCTCCACGCTGCAGCAGCGAATAGTTATTGAAAAATATTGCAAAAACGGGGAAACTTTTCTAAATTTCACAAATACGATATCGCGGGTAACAGCTAGTCTTTATATGATGGGCTTCGTGGCGTAGTGGTTCATGTACTGGACTGCCGTTCTCAAGGTCGCGGGTTCGATTCCCGATTGGGACAATCATTTGTGTGATATTCATAAATGTCATACAAATGTTACTACGTCTGGGTGTTTTCTATGTATTATAAGTATGTATTTACAAAAGAAAAGTAGTTTATGTATTATATCCGTATTCTGGTACCCATAACACAAGCATATAAGCTTAGCTTGGGACCAGAGGACGTTGTGTGAAAGGTCCATGAATATTTATTTATTTATTTATTATAATCTTAACCTTTAAATATATTGATAGCACTTATGAGTTTTAGGCTTTTTAAGACTTTAATTTATAAGTAAGCTTCGGAATGATATTACGAGTATATATACATAATTACTAGCTAACCCGGCAAACGTTGTTTTGCCATACTAAAAAAAAGAAATAAAGGTTTGAAAAATAGATGTTGGCCGATTCTCAGACCTACTGAATATGTATGTAAAATTTGAGAAGAATCGGTCAAGCCGTTTCGGAATAGTACGGTAACTAACACTGTGACACGTGAATTTTATATATTAGGTAGATAAGATTATAATAATTTGCTTAGTTTAAAAACTAAAAAATACGCTTGAAAATCCTGAATATATTTTGAAATTATTGCATTGTCATCGGTCCTTGATATGTATGCAAAATTTCAAATCAATCCAACTATTGCAACTGGGTGAAAATCGCGTTCAAAGATTCCGTTACATAGATTAAAACATTGATATGATATGATGAGATACATACCGAACTTATAAAAGCGTGTTAATATTGAATTCTTTTGTGTACGTGTGAGAAACTAATCAACGTATTGTTATTGACCCAGTGAGAGAAGAGTCCCTATACTCCAGAATCAGCATTAGCATGTTAATGAACAGGCGTGGTCCACTCGGCGGTACAACACAAATCACATGTCCTGTCACCCACACGAGGATCACACGTGATATATGCACTTTTTAATAACCAATTACATTGTCCTATATCTTAGTTTTGTATTTCAACTGTCATAGTGTAATATATTTAATAAGATGGAAATGTTCTATATCTACTATATAAAAATAAGTCGGGTTTTCCTTCCTGACGCTATAACTCCAGAACGCACGAACCGATTTCCACGGTTTTGCATTCGTTGAAAAGGTCTCGGGCTCCGTGAGGTTTATAGTTAGTTTTTTTTTTTTGGTACCTATGGCAAAACAACGTTTGCCGGGCCAGCTAGTGTTCTAAATAAATAAAAATGATAAACAAAATGTACGCATACATGGGTAACTTCCGATTAACTGCACCAAATAGGATATTTTCTTTTTTTTATATTAGGATTAAAACCTTCTGGGCCAAAGTAAAAAAAAATTCTATAATACCTGGACGGATTCTATGCGTTACTATGACAACTGTAAAATCCTAAACAAAAATGGCGGAGCTATTATATTACACCATATTTCAAAAACGTTTGCGTTTATTGTCTCGTAAAGAGTTCTTAGCGAAATAATTAACCTAACCTATTTACTTTCTTGGTCTAGTGGTTCATGTAACGGACTGCCGTTCACGAGGGCGCGGGGTCGATTCCCGCTCGGGGCAATCATTTGTGTGCACAGAAGTACCAGAAGGTGGGTTGGCGTTCAAAATTGAGGACAAGTAAAGTTAGCCTGGGCTAACTTGAATTTCATGGTCTAAAATTATATGGAACTATAATCTTCTATAATGCTTGAGGTCAAAAAAATATTTATGTGTGTGGGGAAGTACAACGTGAAGTTGCCCGGTTGCCTGGGGCAACATTATTGACGTCCGTCAAAACACGATTGTCATTAAATTGATAACTTGTGGTTTGGTGCCATACTTGTATAGTGTGTTCAAAAGTGACGTTTGCAGATTGCAAAAATTAGGCAAAATTTACTGTCATCACGGTAGGTCACTTATATTATAGTTCCATATCATTTTAGACCATGAATTCAAGTTAGCCCAGGCTAACTTTATTTCTCCTCAATTTTAAACACCAGCCCACCTTCTGGTACTTCTGTGGTCATACAAATGTTTGTACTGCGTCTGGGTGTTTCTATGTATTGTATGCTGTGATTATAAGTATGTATTTACAAAAGAAAACTAGTACGAGTATATGTATTCTATCCGTATTCTGGTACCCATAACACAAGCATATAAGCTTAGCTTCGGACCAGAGGACGTTGTGTGAAATGTCCGTGAATATTTATTTAATTATATTTATTTAATTTCCAGGGCTATAAATTTAATGATCTCTATACCAATTTTCGTGCAATTCCATTTGGTAGATTATGCGTGAAAACGTCACAAACAAACAAACTCTATTTCACTTTTATATATTAGTAAGTCACTTTTATATGTTCTTATTATGTGCATTATTAACTCAGTGGTACTGGTAAGTGGTTAGCTAGTTTTATATAGGATCGGAACAATTTCAAGACGTTTTATTTTAAACCTACTTGTAGTAAAAATGTTATCTAGTCAGTGCAGTAGTACCAATTGGCATTGTTCATTTTTTTTTAAAACTCATAATTCGAAAACCATTTCGGTGAATAGAGTTTCTGATCATAATCCATTAGTTAATTTTAGTAAATTTGCTATATTTTATGATTATTTTTCAAAAAAAGTAAATAATCTTTGTTTGCCCTTGAAATGAAAGTCTTACAATTTTTAAGCACCTAGAGACACACTACTCTGTATTAGAGTTGTTATTGTAGATAGTGAACAACTAGTCTGTGGTTACGACTTCCGTCCGCGCTGTCAAACAAAAATAAAAACAAGTAAACAATGTAAAACAATTATTTATAAAAAAGTACAAAGTAAAAGTAATTAAAATCTAGGAGATTTATAATGATAAGGGTACTAAAAATAAAGCAGAAACAGACGAAAACACTAGGTAAAAATAAAGCAATTCAAAAGTTTACGTGACGTACTTCCGCATATACTAATAAATCAACTTGACAAGATATAGATTAATGTGTTGTAAAAGTTTATTAGGCAAAGGCAATAAACAGTCAACTATGACGTCACAACATTTGTAGAAAATATTTTCTTGAATTTGAATTTTGATTTTGTTTTTTTACAACGTGGCAATGCGGCCAGTAATTTGGGCACGTTACCAAATGATTGCGATGCGGACGAATTTTTTGATACCTAATTTGAAGCCCCTCCTTTTTTTTGTTTTATATTCAGTATGTAATTATGTAATTGAAATTATAATTAAAAATGATTTCTTGAAGTATTTTTTAAAAATTCAATACAATGAATATTTCCATAATAGTGAAATTAGTTTCTTAAAATAGTTTTTATTTTCTAAAAAAAATATAAAAACAGCATGTTAAAAAATTTGAACAATGGCAATTCTAGGTGCACGACAAAACTTAACTAAGAACTAGAAATTAATAGTGTCAATATATCTTTATTTGCTATTTCGTTTACACATTTAAATAAATTAAAATCGTTAGTGTATAATACAGTTTTTAGAATAAGAAAGTTCAGTTAACATTGGCGAATTGTGTTATTGACACTATCAATTTGCATTACCTATTTAGTTAAGTTTAGTTGTGCACGTAGAATTGGTACCAAGGATCTGTAAAAAAAATCCGAATACCACGATTCCAAAGATCCGATATTATTCGACCAGAAATTAAAATTATTTCAAATAATTATTATTCTAAAGAGTATCCGCTATAAAAAAATCCAACCTACTCAATTCATAAATTGAAAATGTTAGTAAATTGTTTGTTGATACGACATCGACATGAGCAGGTCTGTAGGTAGCTGGAATTAACATAGTAACGAAGGGGCGGGGGCGGACCGACCGGTAACTCACGCCCCGCACAAAATAAATAATTTGACTGAGGAATGTGGCCTGATAATGAACCTCTTATTGCGTTCACATGTTTCATTTTAAAACCACATACCATACTTTTTATGTGTGAAATATTTTTGGCAATATGTAACGGCAATAAACCTTGTTAAATGTTAACAATAAACGCTATCATATTAACTGTTAGCTGTTGCCCGCGACTTTTTACGCGTGGAATTTAGGAAATTTATCCAGTTTTTCTAACATTTTTACTGATACTTGGGAGCTCTAATTGGTGGCAGCGTGATGTAAAATAGCCTAAAGCCATCCTCAATAAATTTACAATTTCCGCACAGGCCAATCAATTATGTGATTGGTTGTGTGATATTTAAAATTGTCATACAAATGTTTGTCCTGCGTCTGGGTGTTTAATATGTATTATAACTATTATAAGTATGTATTTATAAAAGAAAAAAAGTTTATGTATTATATCCGTATTCTGGTACCCATAATACAAGCATAATAAGCTTAGTTTGGGTCCAGAGGAAGTTGTGTGATATGTCCATGAATATTTATTATTATTTATTTATATACATGTACCTAAATCTAGTCACAAAAACAATAGTTTGTTACAAATTAGAAGGTATAACATGTTGGTTACTCTATTATGATAAAGTTTTTGCGACCCAACCTTAATCCTTATAAAGATCAAAGTCAAGATCTTCGTACGTCCTCTGAACATCCAAACATGTTATATTATCCTCTAATTCACACACGCCGCCCAATTAAATATACCAAACAAAAGGTACCAAGCAAAATCAAATCAAAGTTAAGCAAAATCCTTAGATTTTGCTTAACATCTATAACAAGAATTTTAAGTGGGTCAAAAATAATATAATGTTCACTTTTTTACCAAGCTCTTTAATATTAAGAGATTCTACAAGAAATGAAATATTAGTTTAATATTTTCTAATAATTGCGCGACTCATTTGCTTAAATAAAACTACTTTTTACGGATTTAGACGCGTATATTTGTTTTAAATTTTAGCCCGACGTCGAGTCACCATGGTCACGGGTGAGTCTCACCCGTGACCATGGTGATTGCAAAGTCTCAGAAACGTCAGGCTAAAATTTAAAACAAATATACGCGTCTAAATTCGTAAAAAGTAGTTTTATTTAAGAAATATTAGTTTTTTATTTATTTAAAACTTTATATAGAAACAAGTATCCTCCGTGTGGTGACGGAGTAAGAATACAAGTGTCACCACCCCATCTCCTCCCAAGGGTGCTGTAAAAGCCAGCTAAGGGATATTGCACACAGATAACATTCTCTGTGAGAGACGGAAAACTCAAAAATAAACCCTGTGCCAACACGCCTGGTTAGCGCGGCACAGTAGACCATAATCCCTCCCAAAGTGGAGGAGGCCCGTACCCAACAGTGGGACGTAAATGGGCTGGAGAGAAATACAAACAAGTGGTATACCTATAGGCGGACTTAATGCCGTAGGCATTTTCTACCAGTTAACCTTGGGTGGTGCAGAAATAAATGAAATAGGTGTACATTATGTGATATTGTAACCAAACCACCTAAATATCATATCAATATGTAGGAACCTATCCACACAAATCATGTTAAAAAGGCGGCGTTTAAAAAGCTCTTATGAAGAAATGCGAGGTTTTATATTTTGGTACATATTTTCAAAATACCAATTTCAACAATAAACTTTCAACAATTAACAATAAACAATTTCAAAAATAAATCCTTGCCATTTTTCAATGTTCAAAGTTCCCTAAAATTTTTTCAATGTATAAATATACTGCATAATTGCTGCAGTTATTTTGATAATTGCTGCAGGCGAAAATTATTTTTCTAAAATGTTATAAAAAAAGTAAAATTTTGTTATTTATGTCAAAAAAATATTAGACAAATTGGATTGCATGTTTGTATTAAGTATCATGTTTTTTTCAACATGATATTCGTGTTTTCTATAACGAAAAAACGGTACCAGGTTACTTTAGTACGAGCTGGGGATCAAAAAGCCATTGGAAATATTATGTCATTTAGTCACTCATTTTTAATAAGAGATAGCATAGTATGCCTTAAATTTTTCTCCCCCAAAGACATGTATTGTGAAGAGCCATTAAGCTAATCAAAACGCAAAAGCGTGAAAACAGTAGGATATCAATAAAACCATTTTTTACGGATTTAGACGCGTTTGTTTTTAATTTGGTTTGAAATTTCTTTTTATAATCCGTAAAAAGTGGTTTTATCGAAACGAATGAGTCGCGGAAGTATTAAAAAATATTATGGTAGGTAAGTTTTCATTATAAATAATCTAGGATAGCTAAATTATTAATAGCTCAATCTAATCTAAATATAAGAATAATAAGTTACTTAATTAAATTACTAAAATTGCTAACTTAAATTGCTATACTTCAGTGTCTCTATCTATCGCTATTAAATAATGTTATGAACTTATGAGCTTGTTTTATACCTAGATTTAAAGTCAGAAAAAGAAATTTTGGCATTAAATACCTCTAACAAAAGACGCGTTAATTCGTATACATCTTGGCTATACATTTTATATTAAAAGGCATACAATATATTAGGAAATAAGAACCAATGAAATGTTCCAGCCTGTATAGGCATTTCCAAATAATGATACTTAGAAATGGGCATTTTATTACACATGCCATTATTAACATAATAAAATGAGCAAAAGTAAACAAATATAATTTTATTATTATAGCGGATAGCTAACAAGAAAATTGTCTCTTTTTGTTTGCGTTATTGCGTCGTACAGGGAAAATGGGACTGCTGTTATGAGGGAAAATGTATAATGATGGCTTTTATATCTTATTACTTTTAATAGCTTTCAATGTATGTTTAACTATTTAAGTATAGTATATACTAGACCGATTGTATAGAGTAATTAAGTTTATTTGACTAGGTATAGCCAGATTCAAATAATAGCGTTTTTATTCCACGCTCTAGAACGTAGACTAAACATCATTTCACCAAGAACTATAATTATATTACTTAACTAATATGGTCACCAAATTCCTATGGCAATAAGCTTACTCATGAAGTTTTAATATGCAATATTTTGTGAATGACTTTATTCTAAACAACGATATATATTAGGAAACATACCTATTTATCAAAAAGAAATTGCATATCTTAGAATAGATACAACAGTTTTAGAACTACTTACAACTTTTAAAATGTTTAATTTGATTGTGATTACATGCTTAAACAGTTTTATCTGATTTGATTATTTCTATGTTTGCCTTATCCACGAATTGTTATATTCGTAAATCTCGTAAGAACCCTCGGTGGCCATTATCGCTGTACTCATCGAATACTATGCAAATTCAGTTTTTACCACAGCTACCGATTGAGGAACTGAGTCGAAGGTGCATATTCACTGGGTGGTCGGTGCCCTAACATTCACGTAGTCAAGGAATTGAAGCGAATAATATTTGAAATTTCAATTTAGCGGTTTGTGTAACCAAATAGTTCTGTTTTTGAAGTTTATTTTGTTTTTAACCGACTTCAAAAAAGGAGGCGGTTCTCAATTCGCCTGTATGTTTTTTATTCCATAAATAATAATATGCTTGCAGTGCATTTTCAAATCAGCTCAATGATATAACTCTCGTATTTTTGAGAACAAATAGAAGAAAATCATAATTAAGTAAATATCCCATAATTCTAACGTTTCTTTACTTATTATAAATAAATAAATATTCATGGACATTTCACACAACGTCTTCTGGTCTTCTGGTTGGGAAAAGAAATTATGTAAAAATTAAATTAAATAAATTATTATTAAATAAATTATTAATTATTAAATAAATTATATTATATTATTATATAAATTATTATTAAAGCATATTATGCTTTTGTTATGGGTACCAGAATACGGATATAATACATAAACTACTTTTCTTTTGTAAATACATACTTATAATACATAATAAACACCCAGACGCAGTACAAACATTTGTATGACAAATATAAAGGTCGGTGTCCGATTGTTTGACCAAAAGTCATTTGGCAAAACTACACTTGGCAAACAACGTTTGACAAAACAGTGAATTCGCCTAATGATCATTTTACTACTGATCATTTTACAAATGTTTCATTTTGCGAAATGATCAACACTTAAATTTACATTTTACCAATGATTACTTTACAAAACTAACATTTGGCAACTGAGTTATCAGATAAATCTACTTTTGGTCTAACAATTTTGTATTCTTGTTAAAATGACCATCATTAGCATATTTTTTTGCAAAGCCACTGCTCTGGATTTAACTAGAAAGAAAATACTATAAGTATTAATTGATATATTTTATTATATATAGATAGATAGAATGAAAAAAAAAATTTTTACATTACATATTTGCAAAATAATTACTTATTAACCCTTTGTTACCCTATATTAAGTCTTTGGACATATTAGATTGGGTTAGGTTAGGTTAGAACTGTAACCAAAGCGTGCTGCGGCAGCGGCCGGCGAGTGCCAGAAGCGAATTTAGGGCATTTCTCCCTTTAATAATGATAATGATACATTTAAAACAACTTAATTTACGAAACATATCATTTGGTGAAATGACAAATAGGTCAATTGACATTTGAATACTTAATACATTTGTCAAGTGTAGTGTTTGCTAATGGCTCATTTGCTAAGTATCAAGTGTATCGTTTGCCAAATGATCATTTGGTGAAACATTTTTTGTCAAATGATCATTTGTCAAAAATTTTTTGGTCAATCATTAGGGAACCAAAAAGATCACACAAATGATTGTCCTGACCGGGAATCGAACCCGAGACCTCGTGATTGGAAGTCCGTTATATGAACCACTAGACCACGAGGCCCGTTAAAAATATAGTATATAATTATAAAACATAGCCATTATTTTTGTATGTATGTCCCTATATAAGTCTGCTACAAATATGTATCAGATTTGTATAATTTATTTGGGTCTGGTGAATATTTCAAAATTACGCGTACGAAGTTGCGGGCAAAAAGTAGGTACTAACATTTAACTCCCAACTACCTACATTTTTTTTTAGGTAGGTACTAATAAATGTCACTAATTGTGTAGAGTCGAAGCAGACAGGTTCACCGTGCAACTAGTTAACATATTCAAAATTACTCGCAACCACTGAGTCATCTTCTGTCGGGATTTTATATTAGTATTTCGATTTATTTAAGGCCTCCATTGGTTTGGAATTCGAGCGACATATTTGTGTTTTAAAATGAGCTATATGTAGGTCATAAAGATTCCTAAATATAGTAATATGTTGGATAACTCTACCACCATCAAGCTCAATGCTAAGTAGTAACTTGGAATCGAACCCGCAGACTGATAATATGATATAAACCAATGATAATATAACCAATATGCAAGAAAAGGTATTCCAAAACAAAAAATAATATTTATTCCACTTTGATATCCTTCTGGTAGTTTAGTTATATCTTTTCTGTATCCTCTTGATATGAATCCTTTCATATCAAGAGGATACAGAAAAGATATAACATAACTTCTCAAATTCGTCTATATATCACGTTTAAAGAACCTTATAACCTGACTAAGTACTAAGGTATATTTTCACGAATAATGTGTTTTCTTGTATGGTAAAGGCTTTATAGATTGTAAAATCGCTCCAAGATTTCTACGGGGCCGTCAGCGTCTCGTCTTAATTTTTTTTTGCTTGCATTCGGTGCGTCTCGAGACGCGACAATAAATTAGATGCGTTGAAATGTTTGTGTTGTGGGTCCACAGACTCCACAGTGCGCTGTCGGCGACACCGCACGCGCATACATTAGCGCACAATACCGCGGGGGGCGGCCATTGTGTCCTCACACTTACTAAACCTCCCCTCCCTCCTACTGACCCCTCACAACACGCCCCTAATGAAGAATTCAACACCAGACCTACAATTATCCGATAAAAATCTATGTATGGTCACAACTCGGTGACCGAAGACCATTGTTGAACTAATTTCTTTTATCCCATAAATAACATCGTTACTTTTGCCATTTTTGTTGTTTTACATAACGCTGTGTTTCTCACTAAGGTTTAATTAAAACTTGAATTTTGAATTCCGGACAACATTTTCATCGCCTTAATGATCTCGTGTTTATTTTTCTTTATTACCTTATATGGTAGAGTAACAGATATTTCTTGTCACTCAGATCTTCGCTTCAATTTTAGGGTTCTTGTTCACACTCCGGTAACTTTATGTTTTTCTCTTTCTCGTAATATCTTTCTTATATCATATTTTTAAATGAACTTAAAGGTGAGAAATTTATGGATGTTTGAATGTTTCTTCTAACTTCCTGATTTTTCTCTCATCATCATCATAAAAACATCACGTTTTTTTCCCATGGGGGTAGGCCTCTGCCTACCCCCATAGTCTCTACTATAGAATCCCATCTGCGATGGTCCAAACATACTTCCTTGGCTTCACCTACCCTTATACCTACATCTCACACCCACGCCCGTCACGGCCATGCACGCCTGTACACCTAGTATTTTAATCAATTTTGCGCTTATGATATTTGGCAATTTGTAATCCAATAAGAATAACCTCACGACTATTTTAATAATAACTTTAAAGTATAAACTCAGATCAATCGAATCTATTTTTAGTTAAATGAGTGGATGAGCCGTACCTATTTAATTGATCAACATCTTTCATTACCATCATCATTCCATATAAGTGAATTTTAATGACAAAATTAATGTTAACAACTTCCTACAAATATTTTTTAAAGTCGATTTATAGATAGATCACCAAATTCAGATATCAATTAAATAGTCCATTTGTATATATGTGTGTTTATGTTTCTGTGAGGAAATATAATGATTTTCTAAAACAACAAATACATATTTTATGTTTGATATTATTGCTAAGCGTTGCTGTAAAGAACTATTATAACCTTAAATGAAGTATTCAATTAAGTTACATATTTAGGTTGAATATCGTAGTTAGTCAAGAACTCTAGAACCTATAATGAAATATTCAATTAGACAACTAGGTAAATGATTCCTATTCTTAATCTGAAACATACAAAGGCGTATCATTTTAAGTTTAAGGGCCTACATCAATATTATCGTATATCATCGCCGACACGTACATATTAACACAGCCAGTAGGCACAGAAAATGAAGAATTAGGGATACTTTTCCTATTTACTCAAAATCTACTAAATATATTTTAATTCTGATTTACGTGTTTCTATACATAATAGTTACTTATGTTTTTAAAGTTATTTCATTAGTTAATACGCGATAATAGACCGACAAATGAAAAAAATAAAAAATTAGAGAGGTTGTTTCGCCTAGATTTTCTATCGAGAAAACTTTTTTCAATCGCGTTTCTGAGTTTATGCGATCCTAGATCATATATTGTAAAAACATATACTTAAAAATTAGAGCTCTAGCCATTCAATCTAAAGAAACAATGAAAACTTCGTACATAGAAAAATGCACGAAGCTATTTTGGTATCCTCTTAACTCAAACAGCTAGGTATTATAAACTAGCTGTTGCCCGCGACTCCGTCCGCGTGGAATTTGGAAATTTTTTTTTGGTATAAAAGGTAGCCTATGTCCTATCTCAGGGTCTAAAGATTGTCTGTGCCAAATTTCATCAAAATCGGTTGAGAGGTTTAAGCGGGAAAGCGTAACAGACAGACAGAGTTACTTTCGCATTTATAATATTAGTAGGGATTTTACATTCCTTTTCTTGGTACATATTTGCACAGTTATTTTTAAAGCTATGAGCTAACTTTGCAGGCAGAGAGATTAAGAAATGAAGTTATAAGAGAACGTTGCGATCTGAAAGAGGATGTAGTGACTAAGGTGGAGAAAAGTATGCTTAGGTGGTTTGGTCATGTGGAGAGGATGGATGAGAGACGCTTAACGAAAGGCATATACACCGCGAAAGTAAGTGGAAATGCTGGGAGAGGACGTCCGAGAAAAGTATACTCCGATGTCATCGCCGGGATACTCCAAAAGGGGCAAGTGCGTAGCACTTACAACCATCGGGCAAGTATGACCGTATGAGTGTGGATGAAGCGAAGGAAGTATGCTTCGATCGTAGCAGATGGCGCTCTATAGTCTCTGCCTACCCCCATGGGAAAAAGGCGTGATGTTATGATGATGATGATATTCTTATGAAGACCAAATAACCATAAAAAACAATAAGTTACGAATAGTCGAGCGTAAAGGAGATCAAAGAATCGCCGCATCTAACAAGCACACATACAACACAAATACTCGCAAGCACATATACTCGCACTTGATTATAAAACTGGGTTTTATAATCAAGTGCGAGTCGGACTCGCGCACGAAGGGTTCCGTACCATTATATATGCAACATAAGGCAACGTTATTAGTATCGAGCAAGAAACGGTAAAAAAATCATGTTTGTTGTATGGGAGCCCCCCTTAAATATTTATTTTATTTTATTTTTAGTATTTGTTGTTATAGCGGCAATAGAAATACATCATCTGTGAAAATTTCAACTGTCTAGCTATCACTGTTCTTGAGATACAGCCTGGTGACAGACGGACGGACGGACAGCGAAGTCTCAGTAATAGGGTCCCGTTTTTACCCTTTGGGTACGGAACCCTAAAAAGGAGTTGATATTCTCTTTAGTAATTTAATCACGATCTTCAATTTCACGGACAGTTTACTTCGCATGTATTTGCTCAGTACTAAATCAATTAATACATTACGAGATTATGCTCCATGAATTTTATATTGCTGTGAAAAATCAACACTAATTGTGTAAATCATTTTTACAACTTAATAGTACGCTGAAATATTCTGCATAAGAAAACAGCTTTTCGGTTCCTGCTATTATTTAAAATAAAACTGGATTTATATGAATATTTTAAAAGTTATCTAAACAACTACACTATACTAATTGCCATTCTATTTGAAACATACTAACTAGAACATGAAGACGTATCTTCGTAATTGAAAAGTAAGTTATGCATTTATGTGTTTACAAAATATCAGCTACCATTCTCTTGTGATAAACATAAGACAATTTCTTTTGTAAATGTTTGAGAGCTACAGTAATTTTGGGTTTGCCGGGTCAACTAATGACCGAATAATTGTATAGCAGGTGCGCAGACGCCGAGGGTTGCACGCTAGGCGCACACGCCAGACCCTTCCTCCAACCTTTTAACTGTTCAACAATCAAGCAAAGTAATCCGTATTATAATGGGTTCCTAATCAAACAGATTTGAATAAATTAATTCATTGCTTCCGTTGTTTCTACGCTTTCTGATTTCTTTATATATGATGCATTATGATGTCTACCGCGTCTTGTTAAACTGTTGTAATAAATGCTTTTGTTGTTGTATTTTCTTATTAGATTTCTTTTTCTTTTCTTATATGGAAAAAAATATTCAATAAATATAAATCATCTAAAATTTTTCAATTTATTGCTATTCTTTTCGACTATCTTAAATTTTAGATATCACTTGATGAGATGTGGGCTCTACGTTAATCGTTTTTCACATTAAGGATTGGCAAAGCAATAAATACATTATTTTATATTTCAATAACCTCTCTCTCTCTCTCTCTCTCTCCAGCCCATTAACGTTCCACTGTTGGGCACAGACCTCCTCCACTATGGAAAGGGTTATAGTCTATCTACAGTGACGCACTGACCTGGCGTGTTGAAACAGGGTTTAGTTTCGAGTCTTTTCTTTCACAGATGATGTTATCTATGTACTATAGGTATCCCTTAGCTGGCTTTTACAAAACTCTAGGGAAGAAAAGAGGTAGTGACACTTTTATAGTGTATCCGTCACTACACGGACAATTATTATATTATGCTTAAGTCTATGAAATTATTCTAACCTAAACTAAGTATTAGGAACGGGAAATTAAAGTATTTAGTTAAAAGTTTTCGGAGTATTGCAATTACTGTGTCTATATAAACGAAACAACGGCTGTTACTTTAAAAAAATAAGTTCTTATGGACCACCTGGTACGCCACCCGCGCCACAGACCATCACAAAAACTGAAAGAAAAAACGTCATAATATTTGAATATTATTATAAAAAACAATTAAGGGTGCCGCGCGTCACCTGTCGCAGTCGCGAGATATACATTTGCATAGAGAAACCTATTTCGAAGGCTACGGCTTAGTTGGCGTGACTAGCGATATAATAATATTATTTAATACTTTATATTGAATTTAGTTTTATGATATTTTAAAATAAACCCTGTGCTAACACATCTGGTCAGCGCGACACGTTAGACAATAATCCCTCCCAAAGTGGAGTAGGCCCGTGCTCAACAGTGGAACGAAAAATATTTAACCAATTAAGTTTGGAATAACGAATTTAGGAAAACCTTATTACAAATATCAAAGGTACGAGTTTTTAACTGCTTCATGCTTATTAGGTATTGCAAATTCTTTGCAAAAAGACGTCTCGGTCACCATTATTTTCGGGGTGTAATTTTTTAATCTAGACTAATAGAAAGTATTCTAACGCATAAAAATAGAGATAGTGGTTTTATGTATATACTAAAGCTTTGGCGAATTAGAAAAATGAGAGCGAGTCCATAATATGAACACAGCCTTACCTCAATTTGAGGACACATTTTTAAACAATATTCTTTATGAAAGAGCTTTTGTTGTGACGCGTACCCAACCGAAAAGGCGATAATATCTAAAGTATAACTATCACAATAAAAACATCTTTTGTTGTAATACTTTCAATTTTATTTGTTTAAAATTGCTTTTATGACGAATTGTGTTCTAGGCTCTATTTACAATCACATCATTTACATCATTAAAAAAACGAAGCATTGAAGTTATTAATAGAAAATACACATGGAGAAAGTCTCATGGACTGTATATAACAGGAGTGGCCAACAAGTCGATCACGATCGACCGGTCGATCGCGCGACCAATTTTGGTCGATCACTCGCAAGTTCGATAAGGGGACGCATACAATGCCAAATGTTTCTAGTACTTGATACAGGAATGAACATGTACGCAGCTCATGCTTCGAGTAGGTAGACGTTCAGCGTGACCACTTTTAGTAGTTTTCTACTATCTTCAAGAGTGCACGGCGGTATAAAAGCACATTGTATAAACGTCCCCCTTCTTACCTAAGAAATAGGTCGATCGCGACTCAATTTTAAAATAAAAGTCGATCATATGTGCACAAAAGTTGGCCACACCTGGTATATAACATAATATCTATACAATTAAGTGCTTAGATATACTCTTCATTTATAATATAACATAAAAAAATTTTAATCGGCTTGATTTTCGCGAAGAAAAAGGGTGACTCTTTTTGTCAAAGATCTTGTAGGTAAAATCTGCTTCATCTATATTTGTCCTTTTCAGCGCAGCGCTCGGGAATAGGGATAGCAATACCTAAGGCAAATACCTAAATTAGGAGTATAGTACCCTCTTAACATCAAGTGGACTGCAGTAATTTGTCCAATTCTAACCATAAAAAACACCGTAAAAATCAATTTCTTATACAAGAATTGCTCGTTTAAATATAAGACATAGATATATACACATTATGTAGCTGTAAATAAGACCAACAAGAATATTATTGTTTTCTGTCTAACCCATAACATTAACACCATTTAAAGGTTCATGACAAATATACTGCGATAATCGTCTGGCTTGTTAAAGTTAAATGCCGTTTACCTGTATTACATGTCTTGTACTATAATAATAATAAATATAAACTATAATACAGTTGAACAATAGTTAAATTAGTGGTTGGAATTTACAAATATTGATTGCATGTTTTACTGAATGTTTACTGTAAATGTGTAACTAGAGTTTTATTACATGTTGTTATTAAGTTACTTTCCAGGCGATGAGCGTAGGTAGGTATATGAAAGAAAAACCTGGAGTTTCTTGTCTGTTTTTTTTATGGATATACCTTTGTTAATGACACCTAGCTTCTGACTTTTTATAAGAGCTTAACAAGTTCATAGAAATCTTTAAGTCAAACGTTAAATATTTTGATTTTCTAAATAAGCAAGATTTAGAAAAAAAAAATGTTACATTTGACTTGAGTTTGGAAAGCCAAAATATGAATGTTTATCAACAAACAATCCTAATCCCCTTTAAATTAAGCAGATCATAGCTATCGATTTTATTTTAAACATAAGCCCAAATCTGTCATCTATGAAATTATAGTTGGTATCCTATAAATATTTATACACCTCTGCCAACCCTTTCCTCATTATACAAGCGTGTTAAATGTTTATATGTAATACATATATACAAAACACTCAGACTCATAATATAAACGACATCTCTAACACAATTCATTTAATATTGTTTTGACAATCATGCTAAGAAAAAACAAAATACTGGGTAACAATCGTGTTTATGAATACGAAGACACGCGTCATTGTCTATTGAAAGTATCCAATCATCGAGTTGTCATTGGTTAATGTAAACGGTCGAGTTTTGTCTATTGTGTGCGACCACTAACAGTTCCCTGTTATGGATGCCCCAGTGCTGGCTAAACGCAATAATAATTGCGTTTAGAATATTATTTACTGTATTTTAACATAATATTATAGACAGATAGATTACTCTTTATTGTACACCATTTTACATTACAGTAGCTTATTCCATGTTAACAATAATATAGTACAATAGGCGGTCTTATCACATGCTGCGATCTCTTCCAGACAACCTTTGGATGGACTACGTTTGGTCAAAAAGAGGGCTTTATGTGGTGTACTCTAACCTACAAAGATTAGCTTTACATACTTATATAAACTTAATACATATATAAATACATATATATAAATACATACCTATATATACACATACACAAATACATAAACAAATATGCCTACACTCAGGAGATATAAGAGTATTATAGCATCTTGAAAACTTAACAAGGCTTGTGTGTTATTGAAATTGTATTTTAGGTGTTCAATCACCTTCCCCCTAAAACAAATTGTAGTAAATGTATATGACGGGCCTCGTGGTCTAGTGGTTCATATAACGGACTGCCGATCACAAGGTCTCGTTTTCGAAAACGCGACGGGAAGGAAATGAAATATCACACAAATTATTGAATTTGTGTGATATTTCATTTCATTTATTAATTGATAACATAAGTTACAAGTCAAAGAATTAGAATAAGATTAGGTATTTGAATTAAAAAATACATTGCAATTGTCCTGTGCAATTGTCAATCATAATGATAATTAAATACGAATATAAACAATAAATAAATTCATAAAACTCATTCTCAATCAACCATTTTTTTAGCTTTGCTTTAAAGCTTTTGGTAGAAGTTGCATCTTTTACGTCGACTGGTAGCCGATTATATACCGCCGGGCCTATCACGCGAGCAGTCCGGCTAGATTTGCTGAGCTTGTGAACTATATTATGCAAACGCGCCCCGTGTCTTGAACTGTACCATGTGTTAGCCCCAATGTCTGATATTTATAATTGTCATAAAAATGTTTGTGCTGCGTCTGGGTGTTTTCTATAAGTATGTATTTACAAAAGAAAAGTAGTATACATATGTATTTTATACGTATTCTGGTACCCACAACACAAGCATATAGTCTCAGCTTGGGACCAGAGGACGTTGTGTGAAATGTCCATGAATATTTATTTATTTATTATTATTTATTAGTAGATTAAATATTATCAAAACTGAAGGAGGTCCGTGTTCAGTATTATATTTAAATATGTACTTTAAAACAATTGGAGCATTCACTTTCGCATCTATAAACTAGGTAACAGCCTCAGGTAGAATTCCCTTCAAAAACAGCTTTCTTTAACTTGCATTTACTCCTCATCGGAAATTCTGCGGTTTACCACTGAAAATTATCAATTTTATTCTACAACATCACAAACGCCACTAATAACTTTGTTTAAAAATGAATCTAGATGTTTAGGTTCTAGAGTTTAAGATCAACATTTTTGTAATTGAATAGGGTTGCTATTAAGCGATATTTACATATATGCACGTGCAGCGGTGACTTTGATATCAATGATGGCTGCTGATATTGGCATCAATACAAATTGCATAATTACTTACCTACTTGGACCTTAGCTATGTATATTGACACTTTCCGTTGAAAGTAGTATCATCACCTTATGAGGATTAACCTTCGTTCGCTTAAAGTTTACCAACCTCGAAAAGTTCAACTGCTCTAAAATGGAACAGTTTCCGAACTACATCTGCGACATCCATTAAGAGAAAGAGTGCATTGATTTCTTATAAGGCAATTTTATTTATAACTAGCTGACCCGGCAAACGTTGTTTTGCCAAACTACAAAAAAAAAAGGTTTAAAAAATAGATATTGGCCGATTCTCAGACCTACTGAATATGTATGTAAAATTTGAGAAGAATCGGTCAAGCCGTTTCGGAGGAGTACGGTAACTAACACTGTGACAGGTGAATTTTATATATTAGATAAGGCTCCATTACCACCATGGCACAGATTACTTAATAGTTACTACGTAACAGATAAATCACTCCAAGGAAAAATGACAATACCTACTGCTATAATAACCTACTCCCTCTAGTAGCTAGACGTTGCAAGCCAAAATGAACCAAAGCTTACGAACATAAAGTTGACTTTGCTCTGTAGGTGCGCGCTGCCACGTGCTCAGCGTAGATTGTCAGGGCTGCCTCTTTCGATATATATGTCAGTAGGTATTTGCAGTAAACTTTATAATTGAAAGAAAAAGAATTTCTTCTGTTTTAACATGTTTTATTTTTTAATTATCAAGAAATTATACATAACTTACAAATGTTTTATTTTGATGTAATGTTTAATAAATTTTTTGCCTTGGCGAAATTCTCGGTTATTAAACTTAATTGTGGAAAATATTCTGAATCGTATAAATAATTTAAGTAGGTATTCTTGTGGGAAACAAGGGCAAGGGGAGTTAAAAGGAATATTTTTTAAAAGATCAAGGAGCTTGCGACCGGGTTTTTGTCTCATGTTAATTTCAAAATTTTTAACAAATGTGATTTTTATTATTAGTTTCCATGTTAAATTAGTAAGTAACAAAACAAACAACGAACGTCGGGCTACAAGTCCGGTAACACAAAATATTTCCTCGCGTACGAACGCTCCGCGCGGCTGTCGGCAACCCTCTGAGAAATAAGCAGTCGACTGCCCGGCGGCCGGTAGGTACTTATCGCGCGCAAGTACATGGAGTGAAAGAGGCCTGACCATGGTTCTTTCCCGCTTTAGTACATTACAGTGACTCCAGTTTACATAAAGCGCTTTTTAACGCGATTTAGGGTGATAGATGATAAAAACAAATCACGCTGCGTTGAAAAATGCAAAATGACTATTAATGTATCAGCATTAACATCAATGACGGCTTCATTTTTAGTTTGGTCACTAATTTTATTTCCTGAAAACACTCAATTTGTTTAAATTTCACGATGTCGCAACGCGGAAGGACAGTTACATCACAATCTATGTTCTCCGTAGGAAAGTATAAACAAAATCTATATCTAATATATCTGGCAGATTATTTAATAGTATCTGTGTCAGCCAGATAGTTAATTGCCCTTAAGGAAATCGTTTTCAGATAGTAATAAACGATCTCTAAAAGTACTCTAGTAATAAAAAACTACAGTTTTTATAGGAAATACGTCCGCATTCGTGTCACTGAAGAAAATTCTGTCGCATTCAGGTTGAGTAATAAATAACTGCAATGTATTTTTGAATGCCTAGATACTTAACTATTATAGCTGTATACCTTTAATAGAATATCAATATAGCTACGTTGGAAATCCAACCCTATAATGTTGGTTTAAAATTGTCATAATATTCTCTAATAAGTGCGCGACTCATTTGTTTGAATATTAATAACTTTAGCCCGATGTTTCGGAGACTTAAAATTTGAAACAAATACACGCGTCTACGTCCGTAAAAAGTAGCTTTATTTAAAATTGTCATTTCTAAAATCCCGTAATAAGAAATGGAATAAAATCTATTTAAAAAAAATATGCTGAAAAGAGATAACAATTCGATGAATCCTTAAGTCACGATTGAACATAATAATAAAATCATTGTTCTACACACGCGAAAGAACCTTAATAAAAGATTTAACAATTAAAATTGTCAACATCGTTAGAAGCTGGATTTTCTAAAAATCTTCGAAAAAGCACTCTCTAAATGTCACTAAGCTATATTTATTTTAGTGATTCTGTAGGATCAATATTTCGTGAATACAAATTACACACACAGTCGGTGAACATGAATATGACCGCGTTGCTCCGAGCGACGGCACGCAAACTTACTGACCACAAGCCTGATTACTGATTAAAGGCCACCAAACGAACTAACCTGTCTAAATTCTATTGTGCTAAATAAAATACTCTTTATCATAATATTTTTTGCCTGTACTTATAGATAGGAACTTTTGGGCCCTATGTGTCACCTGCATTACTAATGACACTGGCTAGGCGTGAAAGTGATTAGATTTTGTAAATGAAACTAATATTCAGGAACCGGAAGTGCCACACCAAGTGAAATATCTATAAGTTCCTCGTAAAAATCAAGAACAAAATATTATTTAAGTTAACACATATTATTATAATGCATGTAAGAACGTTATAAAATGATTTCAAATAAATGCCCATTTCCTTTGATTGCAACCTCGCATGCAGCGCTAGTTTTTTACGATAAACTAAATTAACTACCTAAATGAAGTTAATGTGAAATTATGAAAATCGCGAAAAAAAATGTGCGCGTGCATTGTATGGTCAGTAGCGCGCTGCCTGAGGCGCTCGTGCCACTCGTGTTCCAATTTTGAATGCAAATTTGGTTTTTTGAAAACAGAACGATGGCGTTATGACTACTCATATTCATATGGTGCCAGGATTTTGACCGCTATAAGTTTGCGTGTCGAGAACATTGCACCTTGACGGTAGGACCCTCGGGATATTATTCGAACAACCCTTTTATGTGCTGAAATGAATGAGGTTAATTTCGTTCGTGAAACGGATAAATAGAACAATGTTTGTGATATCAATTATTAATTGTTTAAAAAAATATTCGGTTTTATTGTTATTTATATGTAATAGCTGTTGCCCGCGACTCCGTACGCGTGGAATTTAGGAAAGTTTCATGAAAATCCATTCAGTAGTCTTTACGTGAAAGAACAACAAACATCCTTACATTCATACAATCTAACATTAAGGGCCTACATCAATATTATCGTATTTCATCGCCGACACGTACATATTAACACAGCCAGTAGGCACAGAAAATGAAGAATTAGGGATACTTTTCCTATTTACTCAAAATCTACTAAATATATTTTAATTCTGATTTACGTGTTTCTATACATAATAGTTACCTATGTTTTTAAAGTTATTTCATTAGTTAATACGCGATAATAGATCGACAAATGAAATAAATAAACAATTTGAGAGGTTGTTTCGCCAAGATTTTCTATCGAGAAAACTTTTTTCAATCGCGTTTCTGAGTTTATGCGATCCTAGATCATATATTGAAAAAACATATACTTAAAAATTAGAGCTCTAGCCATTCAATCTAAAGAAACAATGAAAACTTCGTACATAGAAAAATGCACGAAGCTATTTTGGTATCCTCTTAACCAATTAGAGTATGGATAGGAGACCGAGGAAACGTTCGCGTTGCTCGGCCAACAGTTTAAGTATTTTATTTTGTCGCGCGTAATTCTTTTTTCGTCATATCTCCTAAGATATTCATTTAAATTGCACTCTGTAAAGAGCAGTTATAATCTATATTAAACGTGTAAGCTAACCAAGGTATTTAATTTGATAAAAATTATTACTATATACACATAAATAGCTGTTGAAAACACCCTATTGAATTTGATAATTTTTGCGACAGTATTATGGGTACAGCGGGTTTCCCTTAAAAGATCGACATATGCCCTCGCGGACTTTTTTGAAGAACTATATGTAACAAACAATTCCTCCATACATTAGTTTGTTGTACCTTACATAGATAAGGCAGCGTTTTCATTTATAGCTCGCACGCGTCTGAGTTTCTCAGCAAATTTAATCATATCTCATCCAATATACAGCAAACCCCAACAAATTATGCAAAAAAAGCCATCCTCTTGAGCCATTCTATCTAGTAAAAAAAACCGCATGAAGATCCGTTGCGTATTTTTGAAGATATAAGCTCACATAGGGACATACATACAAAAATTACGACTTTGTTTTATAAGAAGTAAAGATAAAGATGGATAAAAAATTTGAATAAAATAAATGATACCGCTGCTGGCTAGGCTGGCCGCCCCGGGCCATGACCCCTTGGCCCTAGGGTAAATACGCGCATAAGTACAATTTACCTACGTGATTTACATTGGTAGCAATAGTTTTTGCAAAGACTATCTTTACTGAACTATATGAAATCTTCAAATAGCCTAGTCTCATTTATATGTCGGCTTAGTACGAAAATAAAATAATATAAACCCTAAAGCTCTTACGCATACATCATTTATCAAAAAAACTAGGCTAATGTTACTGCCATCAGCCGGACTAACACCCTGCTGGCGAGTTCTAAATAGGCTAAATACCTAGGTAGGTACTTTAAATACAAAATCATTGGGCACATCTCAAACTGGTGTCACATTAACCTTTGCCTTTGCCTTTATACCCTTTGGCGTCAGTACGAGTGTATCTCTTTTCTGTCTGACGTCATATCTGTGATTACTCCTTTTTCTTGCTTAGATCCTCTTTTACACAATCCATCCAAGTGAAGCCAGCAAAAATTGAATTAGTACGACTACATTTCCGATTCTTAAGCCCAATCCTGTATAATAAGATAAATAAAAAGCTTAAAATATAGCCCTTATCAGTTAAAAAATGTCGAAAAGTAGTGGAATAAAAAAATAGTTTAAAAAAACTAAAAACTACTAAAAACTAAGTAGACACAGAAAATGAAGAATTAGGGATACTTTTCCTATTTACTCAAAATCTACTAAATATATTTTAATTCTGATCCACGTGTTTCTATACATAATAGTTACCTATGTTTTTAAAGTTATTTCATTAGTTAATACGCGATAATAGACCGACAAATGAAAAAAAAAAAAATTAGAGAGGTTGTTTCGCCAAGATTTTCTATCGAGAAAACTTTTTTCAATCGCGTTTCTGAGTTCATGCGATCCTAGAACATATATTGAAAAAACATATAAGTACTTAAAAATTAGAGCTCTAGCCATTCAATCTAAAGAAACAATGAAAACTTCGTACATAGAAAAATGCACGAAGCTATTTTGGTATCCTCTTAAATTTTAACATTTTACCGTAAAAAGACTATTAAGAATAACAATTTTTGACAATTTTAGCGAATTTAAAACCTCCGATAAGTCATTGTGAACAAATATTAGATATATGGACAGAATCAACTTCAATTTAACAAAAAATTCATTGTCAATTTCAGTTGATTTTAACAGTTAGAATCGGTACCATTATAAAGAATATATGAGCTCTTTGCTAATGTTTTAAAAATTGACAAAAAGTTAAACATATACAAATATGGTTCTAAACCATCCTTTAGCCAACATAATAAATTTGAGTCACAAGTGAGTTACATTTTACGCAAAATACGTAACCCATTGTAACCAATGAATCACATGAACTAACAAAATGATTCATGAGTGATGTACGACTGAAACTCATCTCAAACTATGTATCTAATAATAGTAGACTTGTATTGTGAAAATTATGATTCAAACACTGCCCTGATTTTCTTATTCGAAGAAATTGTATTGATTCTAGTCCTTGAAGGTGTGTTCATGTAAATAAGCAGTGAATCATTTAAATGAATATTGATGATCGATTACATTTTAAACTGGCTGTTACCCGCGACTTCCTACGCGAGGAATATAGAAAATTTTCCTCGTAAATACGAGCACGAGCAGCGAGGCATCAGTGAAAAATGTTGCAAATGCAACATTTTTCACTGATGCCTCGCTGCGTGATATTATATAGCCTTCTTCCATAAAAGTCAAATCCAGCACTGAGGAATTTTTCAAATCGGACCACCGGTTCCTAAGATTTCCGTTCAAACAAACAAACAAACTCTTCAGCTTTATAATAGTAATTAGTCACAGAATATGTTATTAGTATAGTAGTCTGTAACTGTCTGTTACACTTATGTACGTAATGTTGAAATTATCTACTGGAACTGCCATTATAAGATATTATTTATTATTTTCGGGTTATTTTCAGCATAGGATAGTTTCAGCAAAAGGCGGTATTCATTTCGTCTAACGTTAACGTGTAACGTTAAAAACAAAATGATACTAAATTTTTTTTCTTAATTTGTCTGTCTACTGCCACTGGGCATGGATCTTTTTAACTTCGGTAAACGTCACGGTATATAAATGAACATATCAGCACAGGTTTTTATTTCTAGATTTTTAACTCTTGCAGGAAATGTTATCTACTCATAATATTAGCTGGCTTTTGCAACACCCTGGGGAGAAAATAGGATAATAATAACACTTATTCGTAGTCAGCACTACAATTTATAACGAAATTTAAAAAAAAAATGCTTTGAATATTCTAATATGTATTTGTATAGCAATTGTAGGTATATACAAATATTTAGTGGATTGTTCAAGGTAAAGTATATAAACGAAAGCACCAAATTTGATGATCCGAATTACCAATCGTTTACTTTCAAGTCCTTGTAATTGGTAACCGCTTGAACATCCACATTACGTGTGCTTACTAAGTGTATCGATCATGGATCGATGTGGAAGGCCCAATTTGTCTGAACTACTAAATCATGGCACAAACGCGCCGCTCGATCTAAATCGATTTGTCCAAATTATTATTGGCCGGTTAAACGAAAGGTGGTCGATATCCTTGGATCCTGTTTAAACACTCACCGTGTGTCGAACACCTGCGCTTTCGCCAACAACAATGAGATAACTATTTGACAAATAAATTGCTACTTAGCTGATATCTATGATAAAAAAATATACCAATCACAGTCTCATAAAGCAGTATTTTTCGTTACCATTTGACGGACTATTTTTAGCAACTCTGTACCTATTCTAAGTATTTATTAAAATTTTAATAACTAATTACTGACCACTAATTAAATAACTAAATACATATACTAAAATAGACTTTTCTTATTTCTCATTTTCCTAAAATTACAATATATTATTATTCTGTTTTATTCTGTTGTTATCATTTTACGTAGATTGAAATGCAACAAATTGTGATAATAATATAGTAAACATGAAACGTGCAATAATAACGATTTATCATTGAGAACAATGTCACAATTTGTATAAGATATGTATGAAATTCATAACACGGCACTAGACACCTGCTTCATCGTTTGTTTGTATTGCTCATAATTAATTCTGATGCCGCTGATCTGAGAGTCAATCGGATTGAAGTAGAATCATTCCTAAAATGTGTACATGAGGAAATAATAAAAAAAAGACGAATTAAGAATTAGGTAGGTACAGATTATTAATTAAGAATACATTTTATTTTCACATATTTTTTTGCATTTTACCCTAATGCACGCGAGAGAAAATGATAGTAGATAACTGCGGGAGATGGATGGAAATTAAATCCTATAGCTATAAACACGCGGTAGTAATGGGGTCATTTGTATGACCAATTGACCAAATGTATGATTGTAAATGACGACAAGGAAATGTATTTAGATCGTTGCCGTTGCAGTGGCCGCTCTAAAGTCTCTGGGGCAACCTCTATGGGGCTTAGGCATGACGGTATGATGATGATCTTTATGTATTAAAATTTTTAACATCGCAAAATATGTTAAAAAAATTAAAGACAACTGCTTCATTTGTTAAATATTACATAACGTTGCGTAATGTTTTACGACTATCTAACGCAACGCGCAGTGCCCTAAATTGAAAATGAATCTTGTACCAAACAACGACAGATTATCCAAACAGCCGTGTAGGTTTACTTTCTAAGCAAACAAATATAATATTACAATCTATAACAGGAAACGGGAAATCTTTAGATCACACACAATGCAAAAATTTATTTTTCTTCATCGTACCAGTGTTAACTTAGTTACTTAATTGGTTATTTTTTTAATCTGGCAATTACGCAAAGTTTTTCTAATACGATGTGGGGAAGTAGGGAGTCGTTTATATGAGGGGAACAAAAGATGTTAGGTAGCAGACGGGATGACTGGCTGTTTTGAGCCAAATTAACAAATTTGTGATAACACAACCGCGGTCGGGTCTGGCACGCCATATGCTGGGGTCGTTAACGCTGACGTATCTTGAGCGAAAACTTCAAAACTTATAACACCCTAACGGGAACTTGAGTTGTAAAATTAAAGTATACTCGTATATTTAAACGAGAATACCGTGTATTCCAGTTTTCAATCATTCTATATATTTATTATTCATCTATTATTTCATTCAAAAATGTATGTGTGTGCGTGTGTGTGTCTAACCTTCGCATTATTCTATGTTTTTAACTTACTTTACAGTGATGATGTGCATAAGCAACTCTTTTGTTTGTATGTATATAACTTCAGGGTTTCGGTTTGTCTTACCCCTTTGCCTACTGAATATTATTATATCGACATGGAAATTTTTGTGCAAGTATCGATGAAGCCGTTTCGGCGGAGAGTAGCTTTTCTACACACAGTTGACAGCCCTACGTATTGTAATCCATTTGGAGAGGTGCGGTGCCTTTGAAAATGAACTTAATTACTGATATAAATTTTGTATATTTGGCTTAGGAATATTATTCGCTATAAGTATCAAGTGTCGTTGTCAAGTATCTATGGATTAAGTATTAGTGATGATATGCGAAAGAAATCACGATGAATAAATAAAACTACTTTTTACGGATTCAGACGCGTATATGTATTTGTTTTAAATTTTGGCCCGACGTTTCGGAGACTTTGCAGTCACCATGGTCACGGGTGAGACTGAGCTGTAATGTGATCTCACCCGATGATCTCACCCGTGACCATGGTGACTGCAAAGTCTCCGAAACGTCGGGCCAAAATTTAAAACAAATATACGCGTCTGAATCCGTAAAAAGTAGTTTTATTTAAACAAATGAGTCGCGCAAGTGTTAGAAAATATTATGAAATCACGATGCTTAATCTACTCCACGATGTTATATGTTTCAGGCAATAAGGCAGCTTATAATAGTCACAATTGACTATTCACTAATATATCAATTATCATTCAATAATATTTATCACTAATACATAATCCATAGATACTTGACAACGACACTTGATACTTATAGCGAATAATATTCCTAAGCCAAATATACAAAATTTATATCTGTAATTAAGTTCATTTTCAAAGGCACCGCGCCGCACCAAATGGATTACAATACGTAGGGCTGTCAACTGTGTGTAGAAAAACGATACCTACCAAAAATACGTAATTTTTTTTTTATTTCCTACATTTACAGTTTTTAAAGGAAAGAATCCAGAACTCTAATATTTATTTAATTTAATTTCTTTAATTAAGGCCAAATTCGATCGCCGTGTGATCATTAAGTATCCATCTATTTTATGTATATTTTGTGTCATATTTCTTAGCTTAGTTTTAAGTAAAAACTGTATGAACTTTTTGGCAATAAATTTTTATTTATTTATTTATTATCCATCAAGTTCCAGTAAGTACCTATGTAGTTCTAATGAAACTGCAGGGCGCAGCACGCACATAACGAGAAAATTCTTGGATTAATTATTTAAATTCAATTACATTTTTCATATGCCACGCCAAGCTATCATCATTTCAACAAACTGAATCAAGAAAACGAACGAAAAATAATAATGATTTTTTTTATCTCCTAATTCATTTTCAAGTTTCCATAAATTTATTTTTATCATAAGTACTTTTAGTTATAGTCTGATGTTGATTAAAAATTACAGTTGGTTCAGAATTATAAAAAAAAACTCTTCGCGACCTGCTATTCTTAAAGTCTGTTAAAAAAATCGTTTCGTTTGACGGTGCATTATTTGTAGCAAATTTTTATTATTCCAGTAAACGGACAACCCTAATAACGATCCACAATTTGTTTCGGCAACGTCTTGCGAATAAATATTGGGCAAATTAGCAGATCCCTTCTAACGTCCACCTGCCACTTGTTACCGATATCGCCATGAGCCCATGTGTTGACATGCACGGACCTTATGTCAAACCTAATAAGCGTGAAATGTCATTAGCCATCTGCTTGCTGCATTCTAAGTGCTACCTTTGCCTATCATTACGTAAAAGAAAAAAAAATTAGAAATATTCGCAGTTTATTTTTTATTGCACATGGTAGCACACAATAATTACTCGATTCATTCTGATGGTAAACGACATCTTTTGTTTTAAACTCATATTATGATACATTAAATATTCCCAAAGGCTAATATTACTTAGGTATTTAGGATTCTGTACAAAATGTAAGTTAACAACTGTAACGATAAAGGTTTCTAAATTAGAGGTAATTTATTTTCTTTGTAAATACAATAGATGTCCAATATGTCCATAACTATAGACGCGGTGATGCTAAAAGTAATAGCGCTCCGTTTGTCATAGAAAACATAATTATGTTCTAAAAACAAACTATTAAGTTCCTAAATAGATGTTAGAAAATCATTGAAATAAGCTGCAGAAATAGGTAATAAAAGACAACTCAACTGAAACAGATTATCTATTGTAGTCACAGATAACTATGTACATATACATAAGTCAGAGATATGATTGTAGTGAACTAAACACGTTGTAGTAATAGTTTAATAATAAAAGGCCTAAGAATTTACTTCTAATTGCCATCAGTTAACTTTTATTAAACAGGTAAATATTCACCATTTGGCTGCCAGATGTTTGCCACAGGTTAAACAAAAACAAAAATCTCTATAATATTCATTGTTTGTAGTTATTGTTAGTTTTTTAGGGTTCCGTACCCAAAGGGTAAAAACGGGACCCTATTACTGAGACTTCGCTGTCCGTCCGTCCGTGCGTCCGTCCGTCCGTCCGTCCGTCCGTCGGTCACCAGGCTGTATCTCAAGAACGGTGATAGCTAGACAGTTGAAATTTTCACAGATGATGTATTTCTATTGCCGCTATAACAACAAATACTAAAAATGAAATAAAATAAATATTTAAGGGGGGCTCCCATACAACAAACATGATTTTTTTTGCGTTTCTTGTTCGATACTAATAACGTTGCCTTATGTTGCATAGATAATGGTACGGAACCCTTCGTGCGCGAGTGTGACTCGCACTTGACCAATTTTTTTAAATAAGATATTGTATAAGACGTCATTGCTAAAACCAAGGTGAGGCGTTCACTTTTACGTTAGTTATCTCCTATATTTTTCTGTCTACATATTACGTTTATAGGTGACGGGAGTGGGTGGGGGTGGAATCCCTATTTTTTTTTAATTGATTGTCATCGCTCTTGATAAATACGCAAAATTACAGATAAGTTTGAAGTACATATTTAAGTTCCAAAGTGGAATTTATTTTCGATTTCTGCCTGTCTTATGGGGCTTCGCGTCTCTAAAAAGGCACCTCGCAAGATTTTTCGTATACGACGGCGACGTCCGATTTTAGCCTAACGCCGCGTCACTAGGTTCCCTACCCAGTGGTGACACTGCCTGGGTAGAACTTAAAACTTGAAAATTTCACTCATTCTGCAAATACAGCTGAAGAAAAGACATCCACTTCTCTGGTAAAAAATATCTGCATATTATGTCCACATAATAATATATTGATTTCCCATCAGAATTACAATTCACTTACTTATGAAAGTTAATCTTATCATATACATATATAAAAATCAATTGCTGGTCGTTAGTCTCGCTAAAACTCGTGAACGATTAGTGATTTTGGTCTAGAAATATTAATGAAAGTCCAGGGAAGGTTTAAACGGTGACTAAATATATGGGGATTCATGCGTATGGATAGCGGTGTAGAGTAAAATTTCTAAAATTTCCAATAACGGCGTAATTTTGAAATTGATGTTAAATTTTCTCATCTAATTCTTGCAGCACCAATCGGAGGATAAATATTTTGTATATTGCTAATGTCTCTTCACACGAATAATACAGTAACTGACTGGAGTTAATAATGTTATTATTCTTAAAGACATTTAATTAGGTAGGTAGATACTTAATTAAATTAATACAAAAACAGAATTACAATTTTAATACACTCTTAATTAAGTCGCGTTAAATGACACTACATTTATTAATAAATTGATAACCATCAAGCTGTCTCGCCTATTCCACAAAGAAATAAACATTATGTAGATAAATACGCTAACTGTACACTAACACAAAAGTCTCGGGTTCGAATCACATGCAAACAGAAATTGTTAAATTGTAGCAAAAATTCTTACCGTGTTATTTTATTTGTCTATGATTGTAGTAGGTGCGAAAGCAGTTCATTGGATTGGGATATGTCTAATAGATAGAAGTAAGAAGCTAAACAAAAATGGTCATCCAGCGTCAAGTCCTTGAGACTTGACATTATGCTGAAATGGGACCTATTGCTGCTGACCAGACGCCACATTTTTATAATTATATGTAGCAAATTTCTTTATGTAACCTAATTTAATAAATTAAAATGCGATGTAGATTCATTCGAGTGACATTGTAGTGGATGAATTGGTTACTGTTGGCACGGCCGCGATAGCTCAGTCGGTATAGCGATGGAACGGTATTCCGAGGTCGTGGGTTCAAGTCCCGCTTGCGGTGATCACTTTTTCCACTATAATTAAAGTTATTAAGTAGAAGCATAGCAAGTCAATTGCAAAATTAATAAATTACTGTAATCTAATTTGTTTAAAAATGTGTTTCGTTAGAGCAATAAAAGATTTTCTTTCTTTCTTTCCTTCATCTGGACGGATGAACAGCGAAGTCGTAGTAATACGCTCCCGTTTTACCTATTGGTACGGAACCCTAAAACGTATCGTCCGTTTTTCTGTCACTAGCCTGTATCTCTGAAACGGTGCCAAATACACCTGCATTTGTTCAGTAACTCGTTAGTAACCAGCTACCAAGGGTTATCTATGCATAATTATTATTAGTGGGAAGCGGAATTAATAAAAAAGTTAATAATTGAAAACTGCTTAAAATATATTACCACCATCAGATAGGTATACATACACTTCATAAGATTACGTAACTTCCGAAGTGAATAAAATATTTTTTTAATACAAGAATACCTACATTTTGCACGTGTTCATCATTTTGATAATATACTTTATCTTAATCTATCTATAGGTACTTATAATAAATCTGTAGAGAGGTCAATTCTGTACATGAAATATATTTTCAAAATAACTATCAGGGGGTGATTTGTGATCGATACTGATGCCAAAAATGCAATCAGTAAATTTTTTGTCTGTCTGTCTGTCCGTCTGTATGTTCCTTATAGAAACAAAAACTACTCGACGAATTTTAACGAAACTTGGTACAATTATTCTTCATACTCCTGGGCAGGTTATAGTATACTTTTCATCACGCTACAATCAATAGGAGCAGAGTAGTGAAGGGAAATGTTGGGAAAACGGGAAAAGGTGCTCCATTTTTTAAGCTTCCGTCGCGTGTGCAGCCTTAAGGGCCTACATCAATATTATCGTACCTATATCATCGCCGACACGTACATATTAACAAAGCCAGTAGGCACAGAAAATGAAGAATTAGGGATACTTTTCCTATTTACTCAAAATCTACTAAATATATTTTAATTCTGATCCACGTGTTTCTATACATAATAGTTACCTATGTTTTTAAAGTTATTTCATCATTAATACGCGATAATAGACCGACAAAAGAAAAAAATAAAAAATTTTAGAGGTTGTTTCGCCAAGACTTTCTATCGAGAAAACTTTTTTCAATCGCGTTTCTGAGTTCATGCGATCCTAGATCATATATTGAAAAAACATATACTTAAAAATTAGAGCTCTAGCCATTCAATCTAAAGAAACAATGAAAACTTCGTACATAGAAAAATGCACGAAGCTATTTTGGTATCCTCTTAATCGTTAAAGTTACATAGAAATCATGTATGACGGAAATATTCTACATAAAATTGTCTAAAAAATATCCCGGAACAGCACATATCTATATTTTATGGTTGACTCACAATAACAAGTGTAACTCCTGATAGCTTAGCAGTTCGTTCATTCTGATTATATTTGTTTACTCTTACGTTTATAATACTCTTACTCAAAAACGTACGTACGTTAAAAATGTTGCAAAAACGGGGAAAATTTCCTAAATTCTACGCGGACGGAGTCGAGGGCAACAGTTAGTTTATGTATATATATGAACTTAATATTTTTGGATTATTTACACCACATCACACGAAATCTTATTCAACCACTTTACTCCGCGAACAATGGACTATATACATTAGAAATATGTATGTACACACAGTACATACACACAAGATATATTAATATCTAATTATCTATAAAGAAAACACCTTAGACGGTAGTGTTATGTAATGCTAATCTCACAAAAATTTGCATTAAGTGGGAATGAAACCTGCAACAGCATTAACTACACCATAAGGACCGACACCAATAAACATTATTTAGCTTAAGTTAGAATTAAAAAATTGAAGGTTGTCAAGTCTGGATTAAAATCTATAAAAACTACCCTAATGCAACAATAGTTTTTTTACACCCTGCAAGAAAAACACCGCGGTCGACCCAAAAAAAAATCGTCTGCATTCGACAATCGTACGAAAACGAAACGCGACTTTCGGTCGGAACAAAACGTCAGTCTGTGAAGGAGCGCTGAAGTGAGTGGTCTGTGTCACTTCGCGCTCGTAGCTCAGCTGATTTCGAACGCGTCTCTTTATATCAGTTAAAAAAATCATAAAACGAATCAATTCTACCTCACACATTAATTACTGTGACTTTTAGTGTTGTGTAAGAAAATTGATTTAGTAAAAAGAAGAAAAAAGTTGTTAAACGCTGGGAATTTTAATAAATCGAGTAAATAATGGGTAAGTTATGAAAATTTATACAAATTGTAAAAGTATTTGAAAATACTACTTACGAGTATAAATTAATTATTACAAATATGTAACCGTAAAAATCATATTTTTACAATATGTTTTCATAGGATTGGCGTTATATTTTCGAAATTGTTTTAAGTCTCAGATTTTTAGGTTATGTTTACATTAATTTAAACTTAATTTTCGTAACCACCTGCAAACACAAAAAAGAGTCGCTCATATAAATTGATCAATTTAATTCATACCAAGACAAGACAATAGAAGAAAGTATTTGTTATGGTTATTATATAACTTAATCCGAAAGTTTTATTTTGATAAGATATAAATGTAATTACAATGTTAAAAAAGGTACTCCGACTAAGACGTTTTGATCTTTCAATCTTCACTGTTTGCGAGTATCAGACTTTGGTAGTCCAAAAAAAATGTAGAAACAATGGGCATAATATTACTCTAGTATAATAACAAATATATTAAATTGTAATAACTATACTTGAAGATAAAAGAGCTTTTTAAAATTGATTTCTTAGATATCAAGCACTAGGTAAGCATTTAAAAACTAACTGTGTTGGTTTTTGTGAGGGTGTGCACGCGAATGATAACAAACTGTCATAACTTTCTCGTATTGTAAAAGAAGTATAACTTTATCAATAATTAAATTTGAACAGTAACAAATAATTGGGGATAATAAAACTAGATTTGGTGAGTTTACATTTAAATTTCATTTATATATAATTTAGTTTACGTAGCACAAATCCTAGACAAATGAATTCGAAAGAGGTGCTGCGGGCAGTCTCCGTGCCCACGTATTTATTATAGTGGGCGCAAGTTTAGCAATAATGTTTTATATATATCACGTGCTTATAATAAGACCATGACCAATGACTGATTATTTATTATCTTAGTATCTGGTATATTTTGTCATTTTTTCATCAACTACAGCAACATTAGAAATATTTTAAACTATTACATCAATCTGCAAAATGTATGTAGCTAAATTTCTCAGTGTAAATCGTGATAGACTCGTTTTTTCTCATTTTATATAAATGACAATGTATTAAATAAATGTGTACGATGTAGGTACGTGAAAAAGTTACAACGATTTTCAGTCAATACATCTTATAAATAGTTACTCAAGTTAGTTACTAATAATCTAAAAATATAAAAAATAATATTAGTAACTAACTTGAGTGCCTATTTAAGAAAAATATTTAATAAATATTATTTATTAAATATTTTTTTAAAATAGGTACAAGCTTATAGTATAGAAAAAAAGAAACACCCAAACGCAGTACAAATATCACAAACAATCGCTCTATGCAAGAATCTAATCTGGGGCCTGGTGAGCAACATTATGTTACACAAACTGCTGTACCGCTTGCACCACGTAAAATACAAATTTAATCCGGTCATCAGCGTGTTACGCGCCTTACCTATTAATGATGATATACCTTGATGTATATAATGTACATATAAAACTCTGACTCATTGTCAGTTTCATTTCATCACTTTAATTTACATAGTTGAATTACCAGAATGGTATTGATAGATTAGTAAAGATTATGCAATAAAATATTTCGTATGGTACCATTACACATGATAAACAATCAATATGTCTGAATATAAATGAAATAATAGACGTACTATAAAATAAATTTTGTGTCATGAGAATAATTCCGGGTGCCTCAACTATTGTAAAATCAACCTTACTTTATAATAATACAGTAGTAGTAAAAAATCAACTGTAGGTCAGCTGTGACATGTACAAACGTGTTCCGACCAGGATAAAAATGCGTCGATCGATTATAATTTTTGATTGAAGTCACAGAATTGAAGTATAAGTATTACAACATTTTGGTGTTAAATTGAGCAATAAATGTAATTAATATATAATTAAATTAATACCTTTAATTTATTCATTAAATACTTGTAATATTATACCGATACCTGCGTATCTAACTATTTAACCACAGCAAGCGGCCGGAAGTTCCGACAGGAAATCGCGGGTGTGCACCGGGCCGCCATGGTGCCAGTCACCGCTAGAACCAATTCTACATTATTAGCCCATATACCACATATTAATAATATTTTAAAAGCTGCACATGACTTAAGGTTCAAGTATCTAGTTGCCGATAATACTTACAGCCCTACATACTAGTGGGCTTTGCTTTTAATTAGTTCTTTAAGTTCTTATTAATAATATCGTACGTAAGTATCACGTAAATCTGCAAATTGTATTTATTACTCTCCCCACTTGCAAAACGAACAGCATACTTTCACGGCTTCACATAACGGAAAGAGACTACAAGAGATTAGAACATAATAGTGCGGAGGTGGGTGCGTGGGAACGCTCCCAGAGTTCACGTTTCACGTGGCACATCGCTCTACCATACCAAATCTTACATTAATATGCTAGATTTAGATAAAAGACCTCCGACTAATGTCGTGGATTCTCCTAGTGAAAATAATATTTACAATGAAGTTATGAGAACAATCAATAGGAACAAATTGATATAGTTCATTTAATCTAAGTGTTTCAAATACACAATAAGACCACCAGTTACTAATACAGTCAAGCGAAAAAACTAACCATCACAGACATGCCTATAGGATTTTACATTACGCAAAGTCCTGCATCTTTGGTAATGATGGGTATTGTATAGCAAAATATAACGGAAATTACATTACACAGTATGTTAGTTTCATTACAATACATTTAAAAAAATGCGAAGTCCTTTAGGTTTTTCGGATGACAATAAATTTACCCATTTATTTATATCGCAGGTGGTGATATATTTTTTTAAATAAATTTACAGATTTAATTAAGTGCAATTAAAAGCGTATTAAATTAGACGTAACAAAATGTGGACTTATTTTATTTACATGTATGAATAATACAAGTGAATGAACTACGCAAGTAAAACAATTATACTCCCATTCATAATGCCGCAATAATTCTATGCAGCGTAGGAGTCCATAAGTCACCGACCAATAAATCTGCACCTATGTCTTTATTCCAGTTATTTCATTCATCATGTTTCTATACTTTAATTAAATGGTTTAGGCTCTACAATGGTTATGCTTTAATTGTCCACTGTGTTACGTACCTGCATATTATTATATATGTTTTTAATGGGATGGAATTGCTGTCTTATTCTCTATCTAGACACTTAAAATTTTAAAGGTTAAAATTTTTAAGGTGCTATGGTTTCTGATTTTCTAATTTCGTTTAATTAAGTAAGTCTGTAAGGCTATAAGCTAAGTTCAAGATTGATGTAATCGAATGTCAAAATATTGGAAATGTAAAAATATCAGAACCCAAGCATCAAGTCTGCTCAACATAACATAATATAATATACCGACGGAGATAAGTTGTCAAAAAATGTATACCTACATATAAGTAAAGTTATCTTCTCAACCAAAATATAATATGCGTTATTTAAAAAATTAGGACATTAAAACTAAGTTTTGTTTTTTGTCACCTTTTTTTAATCATCATTTTCATTTTTTTAATATCATTATAATTCCTCATCTTTATATGCTAATTTGGTGTATTGAAATTACTTATGTCGCGTAGGCTCGTGCGCTTGTTTGACTGGCATCAGTAATGGGTGCCTAGTTAGTGGTTCCGGATACGGATCGGACGTGTCGGATGTCGGCGTGAGTCACGCGGCGCCCACGCCGCTCTTCTACTGCGCCCACTGGCGCCCAAGTCGCTACGTGAAAACTATGATTTTAGGGTACAGAGCGCGTATCTTTCACAAATTTGACGCCACGACCAAGAATATCTAATCCTACTCGTACTATACCATTACGTTATAAATGCTAATAAGGGTTAATTTTAATTACCGCGTTGTCGTTTAAGAATTACATTAACTATAATAAACTTGAATTTAATAATCTATCTCACGCCAATATATTTTATTAGATAGTGCGAAATCTTTATTTCGAGTTAACAAGTTTAATGATATCAAGACAATGACTGTGGGCTCAATATCACACGCACAGTCTCCTTACGCTGTTGCCGAGACAGATTTAGCTGCGTCTGCGAAGCGTCTAGGTTATTTGTATTTGAGTTTTGGCATTGGACATTCGCAGTCTCGTGGGAAACCGAGTTGAACGACTGCGGAGACAATGCGGCCCTCTGGTATCGCGACCAGTCGTTCACCGGCGAACCACCGCCCACCCGTGCGATTCTCTACATCAGCAATATGCTGACCGTGCAGCTATCTGGCATCTCCAAAAAAAAGCAAAATATCACACTTCAGAAAGCTTATACCAAATATAGTAAAATGAATAATGTGGGCATTATAAAAAAATTTCTTTATACTGTTAAAATAAAAAAGTAGCCTGCACTTTATTTACTAAGTTCTGCTTTGTAGAGCGTTGCATTAGGCACGAGTACGACGGTATTATGTACATCAATAGGAATATATATAAGAGTTACAATATTTGGTTGTGTAAATAAATTTTCATAAATATTCAGGACATTTCACGAACGAGAACGTCCTCTGGTCCCAAAGTAAGCTATATTTCTATGCTTGTATTATGGGTACCAGATACGGATATAATACATATACTACTTTTCTTTTGTAAATACATACTTATAATACATAGAAAACACCCAGACGCAGTACAAACATTTGTATGACATTTATGGATATCACACAAATGATTGTCCCAAGCGGGAATCGAACCCGCGACCTCGTGATCGGCAGTCCATTACATAAACCACTCCACCACGAAGCCCGTCAAATATAAATCCTCCCGTCAAATGTAAATGAACTATAATAACTGTTAAAGAAATAGGAAATATTTTATGCTTTAAACTTTTCCGAGTATATATGAATTATTTAGAATTCCAAGTCGAAGTGCAGTCAGAATGAGTTTAAAAATAAAATTTCCAGCAAGTTGCAGCATTTATGAAGTGAATAACAAAATTGGTGCATGTTTAGTGACATTAACTGAAGGCAAGCAGTTTTTTAGGTGTCTCAAGGGCGGAGCGCGGTTCGACAGGGCAGCGGGGTCGATAAGCGCTGGCCGCGAGCCAGCCGCCATCGCCGCGACACATAAATACACCCTCGCCATTGTAGAGTGGAAGTTCTTAATCATTCTGTATTGAAATTGTAATTTATTTACTAACTTAAACCAATGTTTCGTTTTTGCATAAAACTACATAATACATATTTGGAATTGGAATTAGTTTCTTATATTTTATAAAAACGGGATGCACCCCATAATAGTGCACGTACCAAAAGGTAGCCCCGGACCACAATGGACTCTATTACTGAGACTTCGCTGACCGTCTGTCCCCCTGTCCGTCTGTATTTCTGGAATGGTGATAGCTAGAATGCTGAAAGTTTTACAGGAAGTATATGTATATCAGTTGGTGCTACAGCAGCAAAACCCCATTATTATCATTCTGCTGCCCTTATCCCGTTATTTGGGGTCGGAAATATGACGAATATATAATGATAATAACGCTACGGAACCATTCATATGCGACTCCAACTCTTACTTGACCGGTTATTTTTTAATAAATCATTTAAGTTAATCAAGAAATAAATCAATATAGGATATTACTAGCTGACCCGGCAAACATTGTTTTGCCATACAAATGTCAGGGGTGGACAACCCTTATCACTTATGGGTATGAAAAATAGATAGTAGCCGATTCTCAGACTTACTGAATATGCATAAAAATTTTCATAAGAATCGGTCAAGCCGTTTCGGACGAGTATGGGAACGAACATTGTGTCACGAGAATTTTATTTAATAGTTTTAGTTTACCACTTTAATTTGGTAGATGTCATTCTATACCAGTATTATTAAGAGGGAAAATATTATTCTTAGCTGTTCTTAGCATGAAACATGGAGCTCAACTTATTGCGCGCGTTAGGGAATTAACTGAGTGTGACTGTGTGAGGGAAGCACGCGTTATGTATATTGTTTTACCGGGAACGGATTAAAGGGGCTCCTTACAATAAATTGGTACGCATCTGTGATTCATGCGGTAGTCTGCAGCTATTACAGAATTTTATTAAAAATATAATTAATTTAAATTTAGCAGTATTGAAGTATTCTTTTCTGTACTTACCTGTCTGTCTGTGACATAATAACTGCCATATTATCTATATGCATATTATAGTAACTAGCTGTTGCCCGCGACTCCGTACGTGGAATGGAATCAAGAAAAATTTCTCCGTTTTTACAAAAAATTTCACTGATTATTCCCTCCTATTGGTTGCAGCGTGATGTTATATAGCCTGAAGCCTTTCTCGATATAATAATTGTACTATTCAACACGGTAAGAATTTTTCTAATCGGACCAGCGGTTCCTAGATTAGCGCGATCAAACTCTTTAGCATTATAATATAATGCTAGTATAGATAATATAATTAACTACCTATATAATAAAAATTAAAAAATATGTACATATTTTGTTTCAGATGAGCGGCAAGCGTACACGTAGTTATAGATGTGCGGTGCATCATCGGGACCGTGAGGTCAGCTCAGAAAACGACTTCCGTCTACTCCTCGAAGATCCAACATTATTCGCCAGGTAATACATTTTTTCCTAGTCACCATAGACCTACCATAGATTGTGAAAGACCTCCTCATTCCTGTCAAGTTTATATAAAAAAAATAAAAATATCGACCATATCATAGAGAATTTAACAAGAGATTTTTAAAGTAATATTATAACTGTTAAGTTTAATGTAAAGCAGCTCTTATTAATAAGGTAAGGTAAATAAAATATTTATCTACAATAATATCTACCTATTACATAAATGTACATTATACATACATAATTATTTTTTAAATAAATCGAGTAAGCCGTGATCCGGCTGTCATCTTTCAGAATACAAAACTCATATGGATGTCTAACATATAAATTTTAAGTAAAATATAATTACATAATGTGGCCCAAAACTAAATTATTGTTTGAACAAAATTATTAAACGTTTTCACAAAAACCTTACAAATAAAATATCCATGTATTGATTGTCGCTCAAAATTTTTTTTTATGATAACTTGTCGTGTCATAGTGACATATAGTGTGCTCGCGTATAATAAAAAAACGTTTCAGAAAATTGCTTTAATGTAGAACAATATATAAAGTGAAAGTCAATAGCTAGATTACTGCCAATAAGATTTCAACATGGCTGTATAAAATCACTAAAATATAATAATTGTTTCATTATAAAGTCAGGTAAATATATAGAGAAATTGGAATGATATAACCCCAGTCTCACCCTTGACCATGGTGACTGCAAAGTCTCCGAAACGTCGGGCAAAAAATTTAAAACAAATATACGCGTCTAAATCCGTAAAAAGTAGTTTTATTTAAACAAATGAGTCGCGCAAGTGTTAGAAAATATTATGACCCCTACTATAACCCTTAATCAGTTTTCCATGCATTTATAATTATTTGCTTTACTAAGATTAACTACTTAAGTCTTTATTTTATGCCAATTTATCGTAGTTAATCAAGCAAGAGAAATAATAGATAGTTAATATTTTTCAGAATGGTTCACTTGGTTGCGATGGAGATGCTGCCCGAGGAGCGGGATCGCAAGTACTACCAGGAGAGGTATACTTGCTGTCCACCGCCATTCTTCATCATCTGTGTCACATTACTAGAGGTAAATATTATTTCTTATACTTGTAACAATGTTTCTTATAAGGGGAGGTCAATATTATTTTAATGTGTGGTCAATATCGCATTAAGTTACGTAGAAAATTATGTTAATTGAATTAAATCTATTATGATATCTGAGTGCATACTGAACATGGAACGGCAATTGACAGATTTTTTTAATTAGATTTGTGCGAGTTTACTTTTGTATTTTTTTAGGAAATTGTGTCTTTTTATATGTCTGCATACTAAAGAGTACCTATAAACTTTACGCCAAGTGTATGTCGTATATGCTGTGTAGACGCTCAATAATATTACAATAGAGAAAAATTATAAAATTTCCACATACACGATGATATAACTGAACCGTTAGTAACAGACATAAATATAACAAGTGTATCGAAGAAGCGTGTAAACTCATCACTTTCTACGTGGCTTGTGCCGCTTCGATCCCCGCTCCAGTTACTACGGTTAATTAAAAATTGTAATAGCGGATTTCACATCCGTGCAAACAAGCGGTTTACGTGAATCATAACAATCAATGCGCGCCCAACTCTATATGCGTTAATTCACATAGAGCTGCATTACCCTGCCTACACTGGCTACACTATATGCAAATTGCACGTAAGTTGCACTAAAAATATATAGGTACGTGAAATACTGCCCGCTCGCGATGTAACACACTTGTTGCTATCTAAACAGATTTTCCCCAATAATAAATTTTGCAGAGTAGGTAACAATATTATTTGTTTTCTTTGTAGACAACCCATAAAACACCCAAGAACACTACAGATTTTCATAAAGAAAAGTCACAATATTACCTGATTCTGGGTTAGAACTAACCACCGCGAGACAAAATGAATGATCGTCTTGTCAATTTGCTACAGAAGCGAAACAGTAATCAGGCTCAATTTTGACAAAAAGAATTCTAGCCCAATATATGTACTAAGTATACTATGGTCTTGTAACAAGAAAAATCTTTGTACGCCGATTTACCGTATAGTGTCTATGGCTACATCATTCAGCCCACTTATATATCTGTGTTTTTTCCCCCTCCTTTTTTGCCCTGCCGGGCCATGATGGTGCCTTGAGCCTTATCAAGAGTATATATCTATGTGTGCGTGAAATACGTTCTATGTATGTCTATCATACATACCACATATAACAATCAAGGTAAATAAAATAAATGTGGCAAATTTTCCTCATTTGGTTTTCAGAGCGTCTTTATTATTTTAATAATATTTTCAACATATTTTCTGTCGTATTTTCTTACTCATTACCCACTTACCTGTAGGCGTAGGTTCCTACTATTGATTCGATTGAATTTGCGTGTGATCACTTCTTGTTACATACCGATATTTTATTGTTGTTTTGCTCGAAGCGCTGAACTTTGTATTTTAGTCACCAAACCATTTCTCAAACCTGTGTGGTTTTTATGTGAAAATCATTCATAAATAATTTAACGTTTTGATTTAAAACACAAACAACAAACAAACGGGATTTATAGACGAACCTAGTGGCGGTGCTGTAGTGAAGCAGTTAGGTTATGGGTTCGATTCCCACATAATAATAATGATTTGTAGAGATTTTTTCTGCTTCTGGGCGTTTTAATCTACGACCTACGTTGTTATGTTCAAAAAAATGTAATACCTATAAAATATGCTCTCAATCTATATAGTGCCTATATTATTACTCATGTTTTGAAAGCAGAGGAGGCGACGGTCGAAAGTCGCGTCGGTTTTTATATAATTGTACATTATGTACATAGTAACAATATCATATTTTCTTTTCAGCTAGGTGTGTTCGCGTGGTATGCTTGGGGATCTGGCGGTATGGCGGCAGCGGCTGGTCCGGTGCCAGTAGACTCTCCACTTGTGTACCGCTCAGATAGAAGAAGAGAACTGTGGCGGTTTGTAACCTATAGTGTAGTGCATGCTGGATGGCTACATCTGGCTTTTAACCTCCTTGTACAATTAGCGGTGAGTTTCTAGTCTCTAGTGTTTTTTATTTTGTGAATTTCAGTGACATCGAGATCGTCTAAATGACGCCATAATACGTAACTGTTACAAAAACATATTGCTACCTAAGAATGCTAGGTCACTAATGTTTTTTACTTGTCCGACCTAAGAATTACGGTCATACTTGATTCAGAATACACTTGAAATTAAATTCACCGGATAGAAAATATTATTTTTAGCAATTTTGGTATCGAATTTTGATCAATTGTAACACACACGTGTAATTCAACATGATGAACTTTATAATTTACTTTAAAACCTAAACCAGACGAGGTTTTAAAGTCCCAGCTTAAGACTTCTAGAAATCAATTATTTGAAATGATTTTTTTTTGTTTTGTAGGTGGGGTTACCACTTGAGATGGTGCATGGTGCACTACGCTGTGCCGCGGTATACTTAGCGGGAGTGTTGGGCGGGTCTCTGGCGGCCTCCGTGTTGGACCCTGACGTGTGTCTGGCGGGCGCGTCTGGTGGAGTGTACGCACTACTCGCTGCTCATTTAGCTAATGCTCTGTTAAACTTCCATACCATGAGGTATGGAGCCGTTCGACTGGTCGCTGCGCTGGCCGTGGCTTCGTGCGATGTCGGCTTTGCTGTACATGCCAGATATACCAAGGTAATATTCTTAGCTCTTTAAGCTTCCTACTTAGATGCCAACCTTTCGTCTTTCGCGTACGGAAATTGATAGATCTACAGTGACGTGAATTAAGTCACCTCATCTGTTGTTCGCACCCGGAGCGGTAATTGGTGGGCCGTAAATAAATCAATACTTTTCTAATTAAAGCTTGCGCCATCAAAGCTCGTGAGTGACGATGTGATGACATTGATTGCACTTTTGTTCTACTTTCACAACACTAAAATAGACGACACATAATTATGGTTCAGGATTTTTTTCAAAAAATATGTTTCGTTTTTGGCCACCGCGTTTTAGATATTTCATTAAAGATTCTAGATCTATTTATTTCCGAGTTAAATAATGCGCTAACTCAGTAAGTTATTCGTGTTATCAGCATATTTCTGTGATGTGAAAAGTACTGAGAGATTACATTCGGGGACCTTGCATAACATGATTCGTTAATTTTGTAAATTATGTCCAGAGACTGCCATACTTAGTCCTAGCAATTGCTTCGTGGGGGTAATCAACATTTTATTAATTTGTTATAACAGGAGGCGCCTCCAGTATCATACGCGGCGCACGTGGCCGGCGCGCTGGCCGGTCTGACCATCGGTCTGTTAGTATTGAAGCACGCGCAGCAGCGGCTGTGGGAACGTCTACTGTGGTGGGCGGCGCTCGGCGCGTACGCGGCCTGTACATTATTCGCGCTACTCTACAATCTGTGTAGCGCTCCGCCCCCAGAACTACACTATCTACCACCAGACCCACCGCCTGTCGTCGGAGCCCCATTCTGACCAGACACAACCACCGGCTATTAGGTTTCGACGCATCTACCTCGCTACTTTATTAATTCCTTTCATTTCAGTAATATGACATTGCTAAACCAACTGAGAAATTTGAGACCGCAATCTCATATTGCATTTAAAAAACATAAAATTCTGTCCCTAACTTAATCGCTTATTTACAAAATGTATGGCGACAGTTCAAGAGATATTACGAATGCTATAAATGAAACTACAAGAATTTTAGGTGAATTAAGAGATTGCGGTAACCCCTTTGGTAATGATAATAATTAGAGTTCTAATTTTTACCAATGAATGTATACTGTGATGGATCTTGCTCGCTATACATAAACTAACAAGAGAAAGTAATTATACTCAGTACCTATAAATCTTAGATTATTTGATTAAGGTATACGCTGTTATACAAACTAGTTCAATTTTAGTTATTGTCCTACTGATTTATTATTTTTATGCTGTGGTAATTGACTCTTGTTATACTATGTATAGCCAGCCTTTTATAGTATATTATTTCCGTCGAAATCTAGCCTTAGATCACAAATACGATCCATTCACAACACGCCTAGTCAATTTACCTTAGTGTGATTTGCTGTAAGTAATATTATAATTGAGGAGGCCGGACTGTTAAATGTCTAGTTTGCGCCTAATCCGAGTCATTTTATGTTATTGAGATTAATTTTGTCCATTTTCTATCTCAACGGCTTCCTCACAATACTTAATTGTTAAGTAGTCTTATTATATTAATAGGTGAACTATTTTTGTACCTACTATCGGCGTCCTTAGATTTAGATTGAGGCGTTACCGCGACACAATAGTACCATGTTCAGGAGAACTGATTGCTTTTGCTAGATGTAGTTAGTAACTTTGACTACATCTAGAAAAACAATCAATTTAGTTATGCCAGCACACCAAAGATTAGGATAGTATGGTATCCATATTTACGAGTAGTGGAACATTCCTTACTCTTCTATTTTCAAATTCAAAAAAAGAATATGAATGCATATTTTCTTTTTTTCTTTAATTAAATTGCTCACTTAAAAACTAAGTATGTTGCAACATTTGATTCTAACACAAATGATTAACAAATATTAATAAGATTTTAGTAAATTGCTCAATAGCAATTATATTGTTTAATAATCAGTGATGATTATGCTCAAAAGTGAGTTTATTTTTATTTTATTGATTGATATAATTAGCTAAAATGCTACTACGGTATTATTTTTTCAAAGTGATTTCGTCCATTTTACCTAATGTCTGTCTTTAATTCCTATTTATTTATGTAATGGCATGTTTAAATAGCGTGTATATAATATTAGTGTAAAAACGACAAATATGCAAATATGCTTCGCGCTGTGTAAACATGCCGTGAACTCAACGATTCCTTACTACTCGTTAGTGAATAGTTTTAATTAATGTGCCTGATTCCTATTATTGTAAATTTGATCGTATACTTTTAATTCTAATCAAATAATGTCAGGAAACGACTGAGTTTTTGTATTAATTATAACAGAATATTTTGTCTTGTTTAATTTATTTTAAAATTAATTTAAGTGTGAATCTGAAATAATTATGATTATGTGATTATATATAAATGAAAATATGAGTGAATATAATGAGGATTATTAAAAAGAGTATTTTGTTTTATTACTACTTTAACGCGTTCAATGCTGAATAATTTGCGAATTTATAGCCAATGCTAATAAAAGAGTCATTCGCCCAGTGCTGAAAACGCGTATGTGCGTTCAAAAAATTTTTCGCGTAGTGCTAAGAACGCTTATAAGCGTTCATAGAAAACTCGCGTAGTGCGGCTGGACGCTATAGCGCGTTGTCTTTTACCTTCCCGCAGTGCGGCCGACGCTTATGTGCGTTCGGTAACTTTCGAGTTTTATGACTGTCATATAACAATTACGGGTCATATAAAGGTGTTGGATGGATAAAGGTGCTTCCACACTAGTGTTTATTTGTAAGAGATTTTGTGAAGTTTACGCCATAATATACCTTCGTTCGGTTTTGTTAAAATAGTAAGTTATACCTTAATAAAACAGTAATAGTAAAGGTACCTTCTCCCGAAAGCCCTTTTATTCTTAATTTTTTCTATTTACGACACTTCGCCCGCCTCGTAATAGACACCATTTATAAATAGACTAAAACTACCTATTACTTTAGTTAAAAGAGCGAGTCATAATAAAATTATTTCAATAATCTATTGTACTAAATTAGGTTATTGTAGACGGGCTTCGTGGCGTAGTGGTTCATGTACTGGACTGCCGTTCACAAGGTCGCGGGTTCGATTCCCGCTTGGGACAATTATTTGTGTGATATTCATAAATGTCATACAAATGTTTGTACTACATCTGGGTGTTTTCTATGTATTTTAAGTATGTATTTACAAAAGAAAAGTAGTATATGTATTATATCCGTATTCTGGTACCCATAACACAAGCATAATAAGCTTAGCTTGGGACCAGAGGACGATGTGTGAAATGTCCATGAATATATATATTTATTGTTGTCGTCGCCGCCGCCCCCCCCCCCCCCTGCAAGATTCGTAGCAGAAACCTGACTAGTGTGTAGTCTCCTTTACAATTCCACATTTTACGACCGCTTCGAAACAATAGACACCCAGAATACACGCTATAAACGCACAGGTGCGGCGCACCCCTCTTGCCTACAGATTTTTTTTTGTATGGACGCGTATACGCGTCGGCCCGCACTTGGTGAAGATCAGAAAAACGCGCATAAGCGTTAGCCGCACTGAACGTATTAAGTGAAAAATTAAAACCAAGTTTATAAATAATAATTTTATTTATATTTTTAACAATAACAATTGCAGCAGCGTCTTTTTATACAATTTAACAACAATAGATACATACATACCAGTAGGTAACTCACACTACATACAAAATAAACATAAAAAGCAATAACCATCCTTAAGTCTGGTAAAAATAGAACCAGCAAAGAAGGCAAATGAGAGTACCCGTGTGCAGTTATATTAGTCAATTAAGGGCCCTTAAAAGACATGTTTATGTTTAAGTTTAGCTAAATCTTTGGTGCAAAAATAGTGTATGATAACAAGAGTATTAAAATACCCTCATTTTGGTACCTTATAATAATCAAGTTTTATGCCGCTTAAATGCGACTGAAATGCGCTTTATGACAATGGAATTATATTTGCGGCGCCTTTCGAATTATCAACTAAGAGTGAATGAGTGACATTCTCTCTTCTGAAGCGTCGCGTCTATGGAAGCAACGGCCATGTTGAAAAACACTACAAATGGCGCCGGCGCACCACATCTGGTGCTCAAGTCTACTATTTTGGAACAATTGTCATACCGGCACGATACCGTTGCAATTGAAGTCAAATATCCGTAGTCTGCTATATGCCGTCATAACGGTCGTTCAATGGTAATAGAATTGTCGATCTCTTTTATCTATGCATTGAATTTTCGGTCTCTTTTATCTATGAATTGTGTTAGAATGGTATGTATGTGTTGCAGTTTTTAAAAAATGCGTTAGTTGACGTGATTTTCGAAAAACTACTAATAAATTTAAACATTTAATCATGCTAGACTTCGTTTAGATATATTTGTACATACTATTTATTAGTATAAAAAGCAATGTGAAGTTTAGGAGATTAGTAAATTGCAATAAATTACAAAGAACAATTTCTAATATTTCTATCTATCTATTTTTTATTTATGGCAATCTGTCGACACAGGACAATTTAAAAATATTACTGTCAAATTCAAAATAGCAGACTACCGAAACATTTCAGTCATTGAATTGCAATTGTGAAGCAGTTGTGTACGAGACTAGCAATTTATGTCACTTTGACAATTGTAAGTCAATGATGAAGTCGTTATGACGACACAATAATAGTAGACTACCAAAAACTTTACTATTGCACCATAATGGTACAATAATGGTACAGTTGTGACACCGTTGAAATACCCGACTCAGGGCCCTGCAACGAATCGCATTTTTTAAACGACTAAAACTTGAGTTATTTAGAACAATTATAACGAAGTGATTAAACTGGAGAAGTGATTGTGATATTAGTTATTGTTTTTCTTTTAATGTTTGTTATTGTGATTGCCAGACAGTTAGGTAGTAAACAATTCGCTTTTTTTCCCTTTCACAGATGGACAAAATAGGTCTTCTTCAATGGAACTCTCAAAGCGTGCTTTGAAAGAAGCACGAACTGATTCATTTGAATACAAAAATCCACCCATGCATAATTGCCATCTCGGAGACATGGTTGAAACCAGGTTCTCGTTTCAGAGTTCCTGGGTTTTGCTTTCTGCGAGATGATAGAGCCGATGGGTATGCAGGTGGCGCTTTATTGATAAAGCGCTTCTTTCCCTTTTCTCTAATTACTTTCCCTCTCATCCTTCTGATATTAATATTTTTGGTGTCAGATTCCGCGCCCTAACTCTTGCTTTGTTGCAGATATTCTTTCGTTACTTTTCTCTGTTCCATCCCATTGTTTTGGGTGACTTCAATGCCCATCACACTATGTGGGTGACTAGAAAGTCACTCTTAATTGTTTTGATTTGTCACTTTTGGATGTAGTTGATGAGGTTGACGTGTGATGAATAACGATACTCCTATTCGTCGAGTATATCCATCTCAAATTCTTATGAGTGCAGTAGACCTGACTCTGTGTTTATCCTCCCTAGTTTCTAATTTCTCATGGAATATATTATCATCACCTTTGTTAGTGACCACTTTCCCATTTCTTCCTCTATTTCTATCATACCTATCCCTTCTTCTAACCCCCGCCCGTTCTGAAATCCATCAGCCACTGATCAGGATCATCAGATGCATCAGGATGTTTAGAAAGAATATGAAGATCAGCAGTCACACTATTGGATTGTGCTTAGTTTTGGTTTAGAATTTTAGATGCTTTATGTTATTTTTAGGAAGAAGATATCTTGTCAGCTCCTTTCGCCAAAAGTCTCGCTATCGATCAGCTTACACTAGAGGAGCTACGAGAGTTTCTGGAAGATTTATATCAGCACTATTTTACTTCCTTTACAGGATTTGTGTATATAATATTTGCCAGTTCTGTAATCTAAATCTGTCAATATTAAAAGTTAGGCGGTATTTCTTAATCTTTTCTATACAAATAACAAATCTAAGTAACATTAATTATAATTCGGTGAAATATAAGTTAAATAACACAAAGTATGTTAGAAATATGTTCTGAACAGACCGACTGTCGCTCGCACCCATAATGGAGTCTCTCTCGTTTGTAATTCACTACTACACTCTGAAGCGTATTGATGTAACTGTGTTGATTCTTGATGTAATTTTTCCTGTAAATAAATAATTCAAAACTGAAATAATTGTTCCAGATTTTTTAAGAATATTCCGGCCTACTGTGAATCAATGCGAACTGCGACATGCCTTATTTTATAACTAAGTTTTATCTGTGACTGCTTACGCATGAAATTTAAAATATGAGCTGACCTAATACGGTATGACACAGTGTGTTTATTTTGGAATTTAGTGTGTTTATAATAAAATTGTGTGTGTGTGTTTGTGTAGTTATATTATTATGGTTTGTATTATGTGTAATATTGTATTCTTTTGTATATATTTGTTGAGTATTATGTATTGTATATCATTCGCGTGGCCCCGAATATGTTTAAATTATGTGTATGTAGTAATTGTAGTATAATTTATCTATTTCTCGTTTTTTTTTATTTTACTCTGTATATGTAGGTATGTACCTATTTATTATTTCCTATTTTAAATTGTCTCACATTTTTTAATGTGCCTCCCTCAAATCCTCTCTGCATCACCCATGGTTGACTGTTAGAGAATGCCCAAGGCCGCCATTGTATGTTTTTATATGCATAAGGTTAAATAAAAAAAAAATTTAAAAAAATTTTTCTCAGTGTGATGTTATATAGTCTTCCTCAATATATGGGCTATCTAACACAAAAATATTTTTTTCCATTCGAAACAGTAGTTCCAAAGATTAGCGCGCTCCAACAAACAAAAAACAAACTCTTCAGCTTTATAATATAATTATATAAATCTAAGAAATCTAATATATACATAAAATTCACGTGTCACAGTGTTAGTTACCGTACTCCTCTGAAACGGCTTGACCGATTCTTCTCAAATTTTACATACATATTCAGTAGGTCTGAGAATCGGCCAACATCTATTTTTCAAACTTTTTTTTTGTGTGGCAAAACAACGTTTGCCGGGTCAGCTAGTATTATATAAATCGTGTGTTTGTAAATGAACTCCTCCTAAACAGCTGGACCGATTTTGATGAAATTTGTTGTGTGTATTCAAGGGTGTTTGAGGATGGTTTAGATTCACAATTGGCTGGACCGATTTTAATGAAATTTTTTGTTGTTGATTTTTTGGCAAAACAACGTTTGCCGGGGCAGCTAGTATTCTTATAAAATTTGGACTACGAAACTGATTTGTGATTTCACTAACACCCATATTCACAAACAATATTTACTTAAGTAAGTACTTAAGTGTTGATGCACTGTGCAAAGGGTAACACTTCTCAGTGCGTTCCGTTCAGCGAGCCTTTGTATTCATAGACAAAACTTAGCTATGCGTTCAGTTTAACAAACGCATAGTGCGCTTCACCACTTAGGTATTGTTTGTGAAATGATTTTGCTACCCCTGTGCGTCCATGCCTACTATGAGACCTAACAGTAACGTTTGTGAATACGGCAGTAAGATCCGGAAATTTTGCCTTATCTGTTCTCAAAACAGCTAAAGCCTTTATTACATTTTCCGAGTTTGTTTCAATCAATGAAGTAAACTCACCTGTAATTCTGGTGAAACAGTAAAGATAGCCGCCTGTGCCTCAAGATCTCGTCTAACTGATCTTTCACCTAAATTCGCAGACCCTACTATTGTAGCCCAAGGCACTCTACTACCTGGTGGATAATACCTGAAATAAAGATTTATATCACAACTAGCTGTTTTTCGAGACCTCATACGCGTGAAATTTAAAATCACTACATAGATAGATAGATATATTTATTTGCTATTACGTACAATTTGTTTAATTATTATAGCATATGTTACTCAGGGATAATATAGCATTCAAGTATTGACAGAATTATTAAAATTTATGCAGTATTTTCGTTTATTTGTTTCAAACATACAAAAGTACAAAGTACTCTTTATAATATCAGCGTCGATTGGGAAAAGTGAAAAGTTATAACTAATTATTATTTGTAATACATTTTTTGTATCCTGTAATAGTTTTTACCAGCACAAGCTGCAGAGTTATACAACGTAAGCAATCAATTGTAAAGTCAAATATTTGCAATATTTGACTTTGAAAATATTACCATAATCCTTTTGCATGGAAAGTCCAACCTGATCGTTCATATTCCAACATTTGAACTTTATTTGATTGATTGGATTCCAATACTCTTTGCCAGAATCTGTAAGGTACATAATTATGTATGTTTTATCATATAAAAAGAGAACCTGCATTACGGGCCTACATCAATATTATCGTCGACATGTACCTATTAACACAGCTAGTAGGTATAGAAAATGAAGAATTAGCAATTTTTTTTTGTTTACTCAAAATTACTAAATATATTTTAATTCCGGCTTACGTGTTTCTATATATGATAATTACTTATGTTTTTAAAGTTATTTCATTAGTTAATACGCGATAATAGACCAACAAATGAAAAAAATAAAAAATGCGAGGTTGTTTCGCTAAGATTTTCTTTCAATCGCGTTTCTGAGTTTATGCGATCCTAGATTATACATAATTATATTGAAAAAACATATACTTAAAAATTAGAGCTCTAGCCATTCAATCTAAAGAAAAAATGAAAACTTCGTTTGTAGAAAAATGCACGAAGCTATTTTGGTATCCTCTTATTACAAAACATATAATTTAATAAAGTAGACTTATAAAAATTTTGTTATAACTTACTTTCCAGCAATCAATGAATATGCATGAGGAATGCCTCCTGCAGGTCCTGATGCACCTAAGAATCCATTCGCCTGAAATAATTATTGTTAAGTTTAATGAACCCACCTGACATTTCACTATTATGAAATGTCAGCGGCCGTATTATGAGCTCTTATTCCCAGGCCGTTTACGCCGTGAATGGAACTGCCCGGCAAATTCGTAATATGAACATAACTCCCAGCCATCCAGTTCGCTAAAACAGTCATAGATTAATATGTTTATAGAGAAGGTACAACTAAAAGTTTAAGTACTAACTAAAATTTTTCAACTAAATGTTTTATGTTTACCATAATACATAATTTAGTCAGGCAGTGTACGGCCTGCCTGGAACTTTTAAAAAGCTCATAATACGCCCGCAGGTGTGTTATTTAAGCAACATAAATGAAAAACAGTTGCTAATACATTGAAAGGATAGTTATTTGGGCCACTCAATTACAGGTTTGTCAACATTCAGTTAAATAATAATAATATAATAATATATTTTTTTTTTTATAAATTTTTTTTTTTTAACACTTGCGCGACTCATCTGTTTAAATAAAACTCCTTTTTACGGACGAACGTCGGGCCAAAATTTAAAACAAATATACGCGTCTAAATCCGTAAAAAGTAGTTTTATAATAATAATTATTAATAATATTATATAATTTATATTTTTTTATTAGATTATAAATGTGTGAGTGTGTTTTTAATTAGTGTATTTATTGTGTGTTTCTTTTTATTTTTATACAGTATGAATGTCTTAATTTTATAATCTTTTTAAAAAATATATGTAAAATATGAAAATAAAGGAATACAAAATAAATAATAATAAATACTCATGGACATTTCACACAACGTCCTCTGGTCCCAAGCTAAGCTTATACGCTTGTAAGTAAATAATCCACTACCCCATTTTTTTCCTTAGCTGTGAGAGGGAAAACTCGAAACTATATCTATATAACCCTCGCAATTTGGAGAAGGGTTGTGCCCAAAAATGAAATGTTACTACGTTGGGAAGAAGAAGGGTATCCCCATATTTATACAATATCAGCAATAAATACCTATAACTTTATAATTATACTTTTTTGTGGCATGTAGTCTACTTATAACTTACATTAGGATGAGCCATCAATAAACTAATATTAGCTTTACAATCATTAAGCAAAATCTTTGCATATTGATCTGTTAAGTTAAAATATCCCGTTGCTAATTCTATGCGTGAGCCTTCAGGCGCAGAAGCAAGTACTTGACCAGTCACTTGTTCATCTTGTGTTATACCAAATTCTCCCATCTGTATTAACGGAAATACCCATGTGTCTTTGCTTTCATCTATAAATAGAAAGTTAATCTAGGTTAGAGGTATTATCTATTAATTTTTGGATATTTTGAGGACAGTTAGGTACTGAATACTAACTATAAAGTTGCAATCCTTGGGCATTATAGGTTATATTTTAATTTTAACACTCAATGCACACACAGCATGTGAATATGTTCTTATGCTCATTGAATGAATAAAAAAAAAATAGTAAATATGGCTCATAAATTATAAAATTATCTGTAAATTGGATATTATAACTTAGTCAAATATTCCAAATAGATGAGTCTACAGAGATAGCATATTTATTGTAACATAACTAAATTTTTGAGTAAGTTTTATTGTGTATTATTTTTACCGTATAAACTGTAACATTGTGTTAAAGTATCTTACCATCCTCTGAACGAGCTGCTGTAAGAGCTTGTTTAGCTATCTGTTGATCTTTCCACTTCTCAATAAGCAGAGAGACTCTATTTTTCATCTCTTGTGCAAGTGCCTCTTTTGATGGGATTTGTCTCTCATATATGCCATCTTTAGTATATTGCTTACTGAAGTTACTTACTTCATCTAAAATATATAAATGAGGTGAAATTTGTTATGTTCATACTTAATATAATATATTAAAATGGTAATATGGTAATAAAAGTAAATGAAAAATCAAATATAAAATAAATAATAAAATGAAATAAAGTAGTTATGCAAAAATATAAAATTAAACAAAAACAAATTACCACTAACTTACATAGTCATCATACCTATGAGTTCACTGTAAAACTGAGCCAATTCTGGATCCTCTATCTCAATGTATCTGTCCTGTCTTTGTTGGAAGTAGTCATTTGAACAATTAGCCCCACTCAAGAGTACTGAGTCATCAGCTATATACAATTTCATGTGCTGGAGACCCACAAGTTCGTTATACCTCGACGGCAAAGCCTCAGACCATAACCCAAGCAATCTGGGCGTCTGATACAAACTAACACTACATCGTCCAGGAATATCATTTACAAACTCTTTTAACAACGACACTGAATTCACCTCCCCTCTCGTACCACGTTGATAGTCTAGTAGTACCTTAAATCTCAAATTTTCTTGCTTATCTAAATTTACTTTCGTGACTTCTAAAAGTTTCTTCTCCAGAGACCCCGTGCCTAAATAGAGACTGGCTATCGATATTCTACGACTTGCTTTTGTAAATTTCTCACATAGTGTGTCATAAAACTTTTTAGGATCACTTATTACATTGATTTTGGAAGCATTTACCGGGAAACATGGTGCAACACCATATAACCAATTGAAATTGTGTAATTCTGTTGGTTTGAACCTCATTGGAATGTGGCTGTTAAATAACATTTTTATATATTTCCAGAGAACAAAATAACATATCCAAGTTCTTTTTTGGAACAAATTCAAAATCATGAGAAGATAAACCCGACCCACACAAAATTAAAATTAATTTTATCTGTCTTTTCAATCATCTGTTAAGTGTCAACTGTCAACAAATCACTTGTCTATGAGTGTCTATGCTTGTCTATCAACAATCTGTCAACGCAGCACAGACTATGGAAACGAGTGAAACCTTAACCAACACCACAACCCTTTGTGACACTAGGAGTACCTAGTGTCACAAAGGGTTGTGGTGTTGGCGTAACGTAGCGTTTAAGTCGCTTCTAAAGAAGCCATCAAACAAAAACAAGAGTGAAACCTTACTAAGTTACATTCGAGTGTGGAGTTAGATTATTTCTTTCTTTCAATTTATTTTCTATTTTCATTTCAGAAAATACTGTCTATAGGTTTAAAATACAGGTAAGAATAATATCAATACACAAATTTTATGAATACAATTTATTTCATGCAAGGCATTTTCCTTAACATCAAATCACAATCGGATAGGCAGTGGAAAGTTTAGCAGGTATAAGCCACACAAATTGGTAATGCACCTGGCGGCCATGTTGGTGACGTCATAGTGACGTATAGATGAGAATATTACATTTTGTTAGCTGTATTTTTTCTTTGCTGATGACGTCACAAGTGCGTTAATTTGACAAGGTTCCAGCGCATTACCAATTTGCGTGGCTTATAATAAGCAAAATTCACAAAAGTTGTGTCGGTATATTGTCTAAGCAAATAAAAATTATTGGATAATAGAAAAAAAAAATGCTTAACGACCATTAACTGCATATAATAAAACAACTAAAACTTACAGTTTATAATTAAAGATAACACTGCCTCGCCTAAAAGGCGACAGGACGAACTCCGACGAGATCATAATTTTTGTTATCGTTTGAACATCTACTAGAATGTTAGAATATTAAACCAATAGAGTAGTTTCACGCGCTATTTTTTTTGCCAATTACACTGCCACATCGGCGCGGCGGAGTGCCGAGATAACGCACTTAAACAATAATAACCTAATTTAACTGGCCGATACGCATGCCCCGCAAGAAATCGCCTCAAGCACACTAAAAGACGACAGCGTCCCGAGTGTCCGTACGCAATGAGTATGAACATTGCTCTTCTACATTTTTTGCGGATATCATCTTATAATGTCAACTCCTATTGGATTAATGCTCTAAGGCTAGTATACTCACAGACAAAGTACAGAGGTGGTCACCATCGTCTATCACTTTAATTTTATATTTTCGCTTAGCAAGCATACCCAACCCAATTTTCTAAGCTACATTTCTTATTACAGCGTGCGTATTCTGTACTAGATAATATTGTTTAAAAACTTAGAAAAAAGACAACGGTAACCATTAATGTACATTATTCTTTAAATGAAATATTATGATTATTTTCAAAGTCTAAGCATGAATTGTTAATAGTCTTCCACGAGAACTTGACCTTGTTCAATACCATAATATATTTTATTGTCCTTTACATAGGCCCATGACATTCTCTTCGAACTAAAATGAACTCCAACATCGCCGTTCTTTGATAACGTTATTGCACCAGCGGTATTATTCAGTCGCGAAGTCATTCCTAAAAATAAGCAACGATTATGTTAAATATAATAGAATTTTATTTATGAGTCTTGCATTCTACGTCGAACGTAACTTCAGGCCAGATTAAAGCTGAGCTACAAGCGCTAAACGTTGATGTATTTTTATATCCACGTGCAGTTTCAGAGATATGACTGAATTTATCTTAGATATATAAATACATGGTAGTGAGATACTTAGATGACTATCTTATCTTACTATAATAATATGTTCACAACTTGTTAACCAATAGTTAAAGATATCAATATTTTTGTGTTGATTAAAATTTTAAAAGCTATACCGTAACTGCATCATGAGTTCAGATAAGTCTATACGGCAATGATAACAATATTTAGTATTTTATATCACAATACTTTATCTATAGTTTCTGCCTATTCTATACATCTCCGTGTGGTAACGGAATAAGAATACAAGTGTCACCACCCCATCTCCTCCCAAGGGTGCTGTAAAAGTCAGCTAAGGGATATTGGACACAGATAACATCTTCTGTGAGAGACGGAAAACTCGAAAATAAACCAACACGCCTGGTCAGCGCGGCACAGTAGACCATAATCCCTCCAACGTGGAGGAGGCCCGTGCCCAACAGTGGGGCGTAAATGGGTTGGAGAGAGAGTTTCTGCCTACCGCCATTTGTAAAAGACGTGATGTTATGATGATGCAGACGCGTATTTATCCTACGGCCATAGTGCCCGTGGCGGCCAGTCTGAGAAGGGTGGTAAAGGCTTCAAGTTTAAAATTTTGCTCTGTCTCCACTAATTTCTAGGGCGGCTAAGTAAATCGGCCCGGGGCGTTAATTTTCAAAATATGCCTCTGTGATGATGATGATGATAATGATACTTTATCACAAGTAGTTTTACAAAGAGTGTTAAACAATGGCAAATAAATTAAATATTTGCAGTAGGTAAATGTTACGTAGCTATTGTGCACAATTTGTTTTATAATACCTAGGCTACCTAAGTATATTGATATAGGTGTATAAGTAAATACATATATTTGTCTATTATTTACGTGACATTGAATGTTAATAATGCATGTTTTATATTCTAATAGTAATGTAGTAACTGTGTAAGTTACTACTTTACTATTAAAATATAAAACATGAATTTTTTCGTTTCATTTGTCTTAAATACTTGTCCAAACGAACTAATGTAAATATTTACTGCTTGGTATTCCTTTTCTAAAATTTTAACACATCTGAAATTTTATTTAACTTAGGTACACATTAGGGCGTCGCAATTGCATCATCTGGCCTAGTACTTAGTAAAATCATTTCAAATATTTCAACATATTTTTTTTTATTATACATATAATAATTAAGGGCAGTAAATTGATTTCTAGTCTATATGATTAAAAAACATACCCAAAATCTTGTCCCAAATAAACCATGCCTGGTAAAAAGATAATTTAGAAGCATAAACCTACTTGCAGGTGTTATTAGGATGATGTTGGGTGGTCGTGAACGATAACGTACCATTGACTGCTTGCGTAGTAGCCGTGTTTGCATCTAATCCACTTTCCATCAATTTTATGATACTGTGAGCCAAACAATATTTTAGTATAGATTCTCCATGACCTGTCAAAAAATAATATTTAAATGAACTTTTAATTAAAGTATATTGTATCTTTGTGCTGAATATAACTTGGTTTATAATGTAAAATAATGGTACCAATTCTGCGTACCCAACTTGACTAAAAACGTAAACAACTATGGCGTATTTTCGTTAATTGGATATTTCATTGTGCGCATTAATATTAATTAAAATTGTTAGTCTATAATATACAGACTTTTTATTAAAAAAGTTCTGTTAACATTGTCATCCGAATTGTGTTATTGACAATAACACAATTCGGCACTCAATTTTAAGTTTTTAGTTTACTTGTGCACTTAGAATCGGCACCAATGTCCGCATAACTAGTTGAAGATTAGCTGTCTCGTCTTGCAAGGCTCTTGAATATTAAAAAGTTTAAAATCTTAGCCTTACTGTGTTTAATATATAGTATAGATACATATTGGTAGTAATACGATCAATTAAGGGTTATCGCACGCTATAATATCAATTTCACATATGCCACGTATGCCACGGATTGAGAAATAAAAAAAATAAATAAAGAATATCTCTACTACTACACCTGTAATAAAAAGGACCCACCTGTTGTGGAAACACCACCAATATTGTCGTCAGCATATGTTCCACTTCCAATTTGCGGCGTATCACCGATCCTACCCACAGCTTTGCCGCTCATACCCCCAGTACTGGTGGCCACTGCTACATGACCATTAGCATCAACTGCTACTGCACCCACTGTACCGACATCACCTTTACCCTGAATATATTTAAATAACTTCTAGAAATCGCAAAAGCAGTTATCTGAAATTATGCCCACCTAACATATAGATAGATATCACTAGCTGACCCAACTAACGTTGTTTTATCAAGTAAATATTAGGGTATGAAAAATAGATAGTAGCCAATTCTCAGATCTACTGAATATGCATAAAAAAAATCATAAGAATCAGTCAAGCCGTTTCGGAGGAGTATGGGAACGAACATTGTGACACGAGAATTTTATATACATACTAGCTGACCCGGCAAACGTTGTTTTGACATACAAAAAAAAAAAGTTTGAAAAATAGATGTTGGCCGATTCTCAGACCTACTGAATATGTATGCATAATTTGAGAAGAATCGGTCAAGCCGTTTCGGAGGAGTACGGTAACTAACACTGTGACACGTGAATTTTATATATTAGACTAGCTGACCCGACAAACGTTGTTTTGCCAAACTAAAAAAAAAAAGGTTTGAAAAATAGATGTTGGCCGATTCTCAGACCTAGTGAACATGCATGTAAAATTTCATAAAAATCGGTCAAGCCGTTTCGGAGGAGTACGGTAACTAACACTGTGACACGTGAATTTTATATATAAGATTAGATTTATTGATTTTAGGTACTGTACCCAATAATTAATTAAAATAATTAATAATATCAATCGTTTGATGTCAGGCGCTATATTATAAATGTATGGCTAATATGGCTATATAGTCCAGTCGTGGGAGATAATGACATGGATGTGGCTTGATGTACAGAATTTTTTTTTCTAATTAGTCCGAAAAAATGTACAGAATCCGAAAATCAACCTGCTGCGTGGGGAAAATAATGGGAAGTTTGTTTAAATAAACGGAAACTGCAAAATGACTGATTTTGACTTGAAAAATCCGTTGTAACTTGAAAAGCACAACAAACATGATTTTTTTACCGTTTCTTGCTCGATACTAATAACGTTGCCTTATGTTGCATAGATAATGGTACGGAACCCTTCGTGCGCGAGTCCGACTCGCACTTGACCAATTATGTTAGGTACATTAATACCTAATAATTAAATAAATTAATCACATAATCTTGTGATACGACGGAGTACGGACTATATTTAAAATCTTTTAATATACCTACTTTATTATCATTGATGGATTACTGATGCTTGCAATTAAGAGGATACCAAAATAGCTTCGTGCATTTTTCTACGTATGAAGTTTTCATTGTTTCTTTAGATTGAATGGCTAGAGCTCTAATTTTTAAGTATATGTTTTTTCAATATATGATCTAGGATCGCATAAACTCAGAAACGCGATTGAAAAAAGTTTTCTCGATAGAAAATCTTAGCGAAACAACCTCTCTAAATTTTTATTTTTTTCATTTGTCGGTCTATTATCGCGTATTAACTAATGAAATAACTTTAAAAACATAAGTAACTATTATATTGTATATAGAAACGCGTAAATCAGAATTAAAATATATTTAGTAGATTTTGAGTAAATAGGAAAAGTATCCCTAATTCTTCATTTTCTGTGCCTACTGGCTGTGTTAATATGTACGTGTCGGCGATGATATACGATAATATTGATGTAGGCCCTTAAGATATTAATTATCATATTAAGTATATCAGTACCTAAATAAATAAATCATATCATAACTCCTTGCATCAAAATGAACGATAATTCAGTGAAAGATAGGCTCCTAATCATGAAATTATCGCGATTATTTCGTTTGATTATTAGGTATTATTGTACCTAACACGAATAAATGAGATTATAACTTATTGCAAAGGTATCCTTGAACGATAATATAAAGATTGATATATTATGGTTATCACAAGATTATGCGGTGCAATTAGGTAACAAATTTATTTATTAGGTACTAGCGTACCTAATAATTAATAGATAGAATCTAATGTCCATATACAGTAGGTACAATAGTATAAGGTACCCCTTAAAAATTATTAAAGATATTGAAAAGATAAGGGATTTCACTAACGCAGTTACACGTTAAATAGACAAAGAGCACCAAAATTATAAAATAGCTTGTTTCAGAATATGTGAATATTACATTCAAAACTATCAAGTTTCTGTCCCAGTTTGAAAAAATTTTAGGACTGCATTGAACTGGACTACGACTTGGGAGTTAAATTGCAACCTTCTCTAACGACTTCGTAGCTAGCTACCATAATATTACTTTTACTAACATTCGTGCAGTTACTACAATAAGCAGATTTTTACTCACGACGTCTTGCCAGCCTATCTCTGTTCTATTAAGATCTCCGTGTTCTAAGAAGTTTTTCAAAGCCTCTTTTGCATCTTCAGTAATTAATGACTCGGGTGGTATTGTTTGGAAATTCTGTAAGCAAAATAGGTATTCGTTAAAATGACTTTAGAGAAAATAGAACTCAGCGATAATCTTAACTAATAACTACATACTTTATGCGACTTTATTTATCTTCCCCCTTTCATCAAAAATCTCCTAACGGAATTTCTATAAAAAAACTGGAAGGATAAGTTGCGTCAGCCGTACTATACTATACGTGTATGTTTAGTAAATAAGACCTAAGTTAGATTTTTTTATAAATTAAAACACAGAAGAGTTTTAATTCCTCAATCAGGCAATCGCAATTGAATGCGTAAATATTAGGTGCTAGAGAAAAACCTGAAAAAAAGGATCAAGAAAAAGTTTTCAAATTATTACCTTTTCTAAAGCAAACAATTTAGCTCCTTCTCCACCCAAAAGACTGTGAGGAGAATCCGTAAGTACTTTATGAGCAATGCTTATTGGGTGCATAAACTCCGTGACCAACGTCACAGCACCCACATTTAGATCAGAACCACGCATAATACTTGCTTCCATTTCCACCTCACCGCGCAAATTCAGAACGGATCCATAGCCTAAAATCGAATTGCAATGCAAAAGAAGTTCTAGAAATTATCAATTTTATCAAGAAATCTAAGAAAGTTTTCTTTCTATTGAGCATTTAGATATTCGAGTGAAATGGTAGCTACCGTTTTCACCAATTATAAAACAAAATTGCTTTTACAAAATTACGCGCGCTGTACCTAGTACCTACTAAGGAAGGTGCCATAGTGAAGGCTTGTTACGCGAAAATCTCACGTAAAGTGGTCAAGTAGGGATATCTTCGATTGTACATCTGATTATTACTGAAATAGTTTCTATTGTGTTAGTATACTAAAAGTACATTTTAACAGGACATTAAAATCTTTTAAGTGCAATGTTGAAAGTGGGAATTATGAAGTGAATGATGATTAAAATACCTCAATATTGCCCTATCTTGCGCCATGACCAATTCTTACGTACCTAATATTTGTGTAAGTGTAAGTTAAAACTTAATCTTAGATATATTATAATAATCAATATCGGATAGAAATGAAACAGCTTCATACTACGAGTATACTACATAGTTATCTGTTTCCATATAAAATTTTGATTGTTTTATATTGGAAACTTGCGATATAAAAAATTGCCTGCTTAATGTAGCCAATTTTTTTAATAAATTTTATATTTAACAAAATTTTTGGCCAACACGTAAAAAAATGCGCAGAGCGGTCGAAGAAAACCGATCAATTTTCATTTGGAACCATACTGTCTCATCCAATGTATTATTTCACTGTTGACGAAATAAGAAAATGTTTCATAATCACCCTATTAGATAAATTAAAAATGTTTAAAAATAAATATCAAAAATCAAACAGTTTAATAAATTAATAAAAATAAATTTATTTTCTACCAATACGAAACGAATATCTCTCGAAAACTAAATTCCCTCTACATCCTAGCTACAGCCCTATAAAATAATGAGTATCCGAAATACTGTTAATATTTATTTATATTTATTTACTGTAGAGTAAAATGAAAATTATTTAATTATTTTTACCTGCATTAAAATTATGGTCTTTCTCCATAGATACGACTGCAGCTTCAACAGCATCTAACGCACTACCACCATTTAACAGGCAATCATATCCAGCTCTAATAGCTACTAAGGAGCCATCCAATTTGCCTTTACACCTACTTTTTGGAATATCACCAGCTCCACCGTGGACGATTAAAATCGGTTTCATTTTTGGACAGGTCTTACCGCTAGAACGTGTTACACAATAATAAAGTTCAATAAACACTGAATGCAGTAATATTAAGTAGCATAGTTAGACGTTATCAGTAATAATACAAATATTTATATCAAATAAACATGGCATACAAAGCTATATAGGCTGAACTAGATAACAATACCTATGTACATATTTAGGTGATACGAGTGTCTGTCTGTGGATATTCTCGTTTTTTTTTTATGTTGAATTATAACTTGAAATTTATTATTTACCGCCTTCCCATATGTTCTCTACCTTCTTTATGTAGGCTCTATTTTATATTTATCTCAAATATGACGCTGCTCATGATTTTTTTAATAGAGTAAATATTGCAATATGGCAATATGGCAACTATGAGAAAAATCGACACAACAAATCCCAGATAAAAAGATTTTCCTTATCATACAAATGGACGTAATTCACTGCAAAGGAATTCAGCATGAGTTCTAGTTATAAAGGTTTTTCAATTATTAAGGTTCCACTTAACCAAGTTTCACTCTTATATCGCAAGGTGTTCTTTTGAGATGCCCAGTTTACTTACATATTACGGCGGTGTCCATCTATTACACTTGGACGGTAAGAGTGAACATAAAATGGTATATTAACTAGCCAAGTAACTATTGGCAAGCGGATTTTTAAATTGCTCATTCAGTGCTTGGGCTAATCATAGGCACCTCATGCAACTTTTATGATTATGAAGAACTAAAATAATTTATTCATTTTGCAATTGACATGCTATGCTTTTACTTAATAAATTAAATTATGGTGGAAAAAGTGATTATGATTTATTAAGTCCTGCTTGCGGTAATCACTTTTTCCACCATAATTTAATTTATTATGAAGAACTGTTATTCACGATGCTTTTTGCTTTGATCAAATTGTCAAGCACTGGCATGGCACTTGGCACAGTTGGCATTAGCAAAGTGGCAACCATTTGGCACATATTTGGCAACTAGGACGATGACTGATGACCAGTCGTCAGAAGGTATTCATGGCAACGTTCGGTCACGAGAGTTTATTATCTATAGAAACATTAGAGGTCCTAAAAAAGTAGTCTGTCTGTGTACCTTTATCAGAACTATTATGAATAACAATTTAGACAATTTTCGCGAACTTTTAAACCTCCGATAACTCATTATGAATAAGAGACCATCAGTAATCATAGTAGGGTTAGTTAAGTACAGTCGCAGTCATGTTTACTTAACCACTCTGTGTGTGATTTTGATTTACTTCTAATCATAGCTAATATTGATATTGCTTTTATTCAGTACGCGTTGGTGAACATGTGATTTTTGTTGCTGGCATAAACACAGTATGACTTGCCTTGACGTGATTGCTAATGCACAAAATTTTAAGACGACTAGGCAACGTCTCAGTTAAATAACGAATAATGAAATTAAATGTCACATACAACATTTGTTTATAAAATAAAGTGGATGGAGCTAAATGCGGCTTTTCGATCTATAAAGTAATCGTCGATATGTACAGACGCCAGTCCTATGCGATGCGCCAGTCCCTAAATTCAGAACGCAAAAACAAAATATTGGCGAGTAAACGAAGATTTAAATTTCGAATATAATAAGTTTATTTGCCTTTGCCTCTTTCTCTCTTCTTCTTTTCATCTTACAGTAATATTAATAACATAAATTAACTAAGAGACAAATAAATACAATCTTTAAATGCAACATCAACAAACTCACCAAGTATCCGGTACTGTCGCTGAGTTCACTGACCACTGAACAGAGAGCGTGGCGTTAATTACCTACCTTGCTCTGTGCCTGGCATCTTACTATAGTAAGCGCAATGTTATACTAACGTAAAATGTAAATTCGTATTCTTCATTCGTACCAAAGGTTAAAACGTGACCTTATTATTAAGACTACCCGTTCTTCCATCTGTCACTAGGCTGTATCTCATAACAGTGGTAGCTAGATTATGACAGTCGGAAGTTTTACAGTTGATGCCAAAAACAAATACTAGAAACCATAATAAAATAAATATTTAAGGTTGTTCCCGCACAACGAAACAAAGTATGAATAGTACGATAATAATAATATGCTAACGATAATTTATATGATATTTAAATGAGTTTGCTACGGAAACTTGCGTGTACGAGTCAAAATCAAACTTGCTAGGTTTTGAAACTTTTAAAATAAAACATAAATAACTACGCATATTATTTAAACTAATATTATAAAGTTGAAGAGTTTGTATGTTCAAACATAAACGCATTAATCTCAGGAACTACTAGTTCGAATCGAAAATTCTTTTTGTGTTAGATTAGTCCATAGTCCATTTACCGAGGAAGGCTATAGGCTAAATGACATCACGCTGCGACCAATAGGAGTGAAGTATTAGTGAAAAATGTTTCAAAAACAGGGAAACATTCCTAAATTCCACGCGTTTGGTGTCGTGGGCAACAGCTAGTAAAAGTATAAGTTCATGCATACAGGACATACAGACTTGTATCATCACATCACGGTAAATGCCAAGAAGTAGGACAGTGAATATAAATAAAAGTGAAACCCCAGGAGACAGCAAGTTAATTATATAAGACTGACACGACGGTGCCTCATTCGCAAGCCTCATAATTTCTTCCATGAGCTCAAAATGCTAGAAGTTATAAATTTAATCTGTTCACCATCTGATATAGCTGCATCGGTTTGAGTGTCGGCAGCGATCGGATGGTGGATGGTCTACTTTTTACAGAGTAATGGAAGGTTTTCTTTATAGTAGTATAGTCATTTCCACTTGCTACACTAGCGCTTTTTCGGTGAGAGCTCAAGGTGAGTGTTATTTGCTGTTTACAAGTGGACACTTTTTGGACTGATCCCCCATACAAGATATTCCTCCTTTCTTCTAGTCTCCATGGTTTATAGCACGAAGTATAGATACAAGGAGTCCGAACGTAATGTTGAACGAATGGTCTCAATTTAAGGGACAGATTTTTTGCCGGTAGAGCGCGCCATTTTTCAAGAAGTACTCGTTTGAACTATTGACACCTGTGGAAAAAAATATTCTGAGAAACGTGGAGTTAAATATAAGTTTTAGGAAATTTTTAGAAATTTTTCGAGTGCTTTAAACCCAACAATACAGAGAAGGTCAAGAGATATTCTGATATTCTATAATAGCATCGGTACGTCCTGAATACTTGCGCAGCCAGTGGCAGAAAATAGAACTATGATCTGGGTTTATTATTGTGTACACGAAATATTATGGAAAAGCCGTATACCGTTCGGACTCCTCTTTTGTTTATTTTTTACCATTCATTCAGTACTTCATTCGACTTTTATAGTTCTTGTAGTACTCAATCTCTCCTCATTCACTCGCTCATTCATACTCCTTTCAAAGAATAAAAATGGTGGCCATGTTTTTGTGCTAAACGTATGAAATTTAATTAAAAATATTCCCAGATGGTCAAGTTAAATACAGTGTTGTTACAAAATGTCCACTCCGGTTTCAAACCGTAAATATGGGGCTCAAAAAATACGTCTTACTAGTAAGTGTTTATTATCCAACCATTTCCGCTTTTCAATGTGACTATTTTGCTGTTGCATTCTTGGAATTAATTCATAATATTTTATTTTCTAGTTCTTTGTGCTCGGAATTTGATTAGGCGAGATCTTTTTCGTAAGTAACAACACAAGTTTTTAATGTTTTGTTGCAATACAATTAATTTTAGACCAATATTTCCATGGTGAGGATTGGTATGACCAGTTCCAAACCTTTTATTTAGTGTTTACGTGATTAATACGTCCTATTTCTAAGTTTCTGACCTGGTAACGTAATCACGCAGTTAATGGTCATTTATTTCACAGGTTTGCCAGATCCATTTGCTAAGATATCAGTTGATGGCAGTGGACAGGTGTATACAACTAACACAGTAAAAGCAACCCTAGATCCAAAATGGAATACACATTATGATTTGTACATAACTAAAGGAGATGGTATTACTATCAGGTATGAGTTTTTCATCAACATTAAGTTTTATTTTCTGCAGACATACTTCTTAGATAAACATGGATAGACCGATGAATTTAGAGCTAAATGCAAAGAGCACTCTTAAAAAATGGATTATTTAGTATCTTAATTTTTATAATAATTAACTATAAGTAAGCTAAATTAAAATTCTTAATGAAATTGGAAATACTGCATTAATTGTTTTTAAGTATGTAATAGAAATAATAACTAAAGATTGCAAGCTTTTAATGATCCATGAAATATTAGTATGTTATTTATTTATTTATTTAAAACTTTATATACAAACAAATTGTATAAAGGCGGACTTAATGCCGTAGGCATTCTCTACCAGTCAACCTTGGGTGGTGCAGAAACAAATAAAGTAGGTGTATAACTGTATATTCTGTGATATTTTATAAATTTTATAATTACTGTCAATAGACTACATACAATACACAATGATCTTACTAAAATATATATATCATACATACAGAGTACGCTATACATACAAAATACATACTAGATACACAATAGGTACATATACATACATACAAACATACATAAAGTAAATACTACATAATCTATAGTTACGATAATTCAGCTAACCTTTGTAACAACATACGTTTGACTCTTTTTTTGAAAGTGAGGCGGCTTTTGGCGGATCTAATAACGTTATGAAAGTATTGTAAGTATAACATATATACTTGACCTATATTTGTGTATATTATTGATAAATAGTTCTTATCATTGATATTATGTCAGTTATCAGAAATAGTGAAAGTACCTATCTGAGATTAATCTCAACATTGAAAAAGGTTTTTTGATGTTACACATAGATGCTTGTGGGATGTTGGAGTCAATATTTCAATGAAGAAATCCTATATTAATATTATAAAGCTGAAGAGACTGTACTGCAAATATTATTATCTATATATTATGTTATTATATGTTTATTGTTGTCATATAATTACTGTTTTGCAATACATATCTATAATAGCAATCGAATGTATTGTGAAACATACTTTGTGCTTGATTAACTTGGTTAGCAGAATGATGCAAGAAATGTCATGTGGGTTATATCATTAACAGTAAATAAAAAATTGTGCAATTAAGTTATTAGCAAAATTATAAATGTCTTTTAAGCAAGCTTTAAATCTTCTAAGTTATTTAACATCGAAAATGGATAAAATATGCTTAGTTTTGAAATTATGTCTGTGGTAAAATAACAACTTTGTTTTATAATAAGTATAGATACACCTAGTTTCTATCTAAAATTTTGTTGTGCATAATGCATAATGATATCTAACATTAATTTTTAATTAGGACAGTCTAATGGAAATTTTATTACACATTAAATAAAGTGAACCACATTACAATGAACTTATTTTGTTGTTTTCCTAAATAGATGATGAAGATCATCATCTTCATCATCATCTGTACACACAACTTCTTGTTTTAAACATCAAACGAAAATACACGCACCCAGTTGTGCAGTTGTTTTTTAAGAACAGCTAAACAACTCTGTGAAACAGCATATTTTTTTTTAAATTATAAATAAATAATAATATTTCTTCTAGTGTGTGGAATCAACGTAAGGTCCATAAAAGACAGGGGTCCGGATTCTTAGGATGTGTTCGTATTCAGCCATCAACAGTACACAAGCTCAAGGACACAGGATGTAAGTAATTTAATTGTATATCTATTGTTTGTTACTGTTTTGGTGTAGTATTATTATTAATTAATTATTCAGTTCATTAGAATATAGTATCTGTGCTTATTATATTGAATATAAATATAAATATGTATATAAATATTCATGGACATTTCACACAACGTCATCTGGTCCCAAGCTAAGCTTATATGCTTGTGTTATGGGTACCAGAATACGGATAGAATACATATACTACTTTTCTTTTGTAAATACATACTTATAATACATAGAACACCCAGACGCAGTAGAAACATTTGTATGACAATTAGAAAAATCACACAAATGATTGTCCCGAGCGGGAATCGAGCCCGAGACCTCGTGATTGGCAGTCCGTTACATGAACCACTAGACCACGAAGCCCGTCAAAAAATCGAGTCGAATGAATGATTATAGTGTATGGTTAAATTGGAAACCTTTTTCTGGAACATTCAACTAAAACGATCAGGCAGGCTTTTTAGGAGCAGTAGATATATTTAGGATTAAAGGATTTAAAACTTTGTAATTATAATAAATAAATATTCATGGACATTTCACACAACATCCTCTGGTCCCAAGCTAAGCTTATATGCTTGTGTTATGGGTTCCAGAATATGGATAGAATACATATAGCTACTACTTTTCTTTTGTAAATACATACTTATAATACATAGAAACATCCAGACACAGTACAAACATTTGTATGACAATTAGAAAAATCACACAAAATGATTGAATGGAACCCGCGAACTCTTGATCGGCAGTCATGAACGACCACGAGGCTCATCGAAATTATGATGGTATGATATTATGATAATAAATATACTGATATTAAGATGTCGTGAGCGAGTCCAATACGTACTAAGGCAGGTTTTCGTTTTATAAATACATTTTTAATTTTAACAGCATAACCGACCATAGTTTTTCATTCTATCTTGGACACTGATTCTAGAGAAATTAAACTAAAATGCTTATAGAAATTACTAAGTTACATAAAGATAATTTTGTTGTAATAAGAACAAGCCCTTATTTAAAAGTCGGTTAATTATAAATTAGCACATAATTATAAAGATGATAATAGCATATTTCATAATAAAACATTTATTATACAACAACTATTAAAATATAACGACACCTTTATATTTGCTTTTAACACTGTATAAAACCTATTACATTGTGTGAATTGTTTTGTTATGTTGGTCCATTTGTTATTTATGCAAATGAGTTTAGAGAGATAGTTATGAGTAGTTTCGTATTTTTTTTGTTAGTTTTTGTAGGAACATTTCACAATATGTTCATGTATGTACTATCAGATTAAGTATCGTAAGGGTTGGTTTACTGCTGGACATACTTTTTTTTGTAATTTAGTCATTGAAAATTGCCCGGTCAAAGTAGTGAGTAAGAACTGTTTGTACTTTTGCCCACGGCTTTTTTTATCAAATCTGATGCTATGAGCAAATGCTGAATCAAATCTGAAACTATTATGATATTGCGTATCATAAAATTTAGGATCTGTACGTTTTGTTTCAATAATACATATTATATCTACACACGTACATTTTTACGAAGTGCCATTTTCGTACATTTTAAAATTGAAATAGCTGTTGCCCGCCACATCGTACGCGTGTAATTTAAAATATTCTTCCAGTTTTTGCCACATTTTATTGCTACGCTACTATTCTTGGTAGCAGCGTGATGTTATATAGCCTTTAGCTTTCCTTTATAAATGGACTATCCAACACAAAAATTTCAATTAGAACCAGTAGTTCCCGAGATTAGCGCGTTCAAACAAACTAACAAACTCTTCAGCTGTACAATATTGGTATATAGAAAATAATATAGATATACTTTATGTATTATATTGTAGATATCCTGTAATATTTACAATTGTAAATTTTAATAGGACGTTACATGTTTTCTAAATGCATTTATACATTACTTTTTTCTTCGTAAATGTATTATCATCACACAAAATATAGGTATTATTGTTCTTAGTGGGAATAGAACTCACGACCTCCTGTACACTACCAATTGAGCAACGAAGGTCAGTTTCGATTATACATATAGTTAGCACTTTAATTAGTTATTTTGAGGTCGTCCACAAGATTGACGCGCCAATGTTTTAACACACAGTGGGGTTAGCTTTATATGTATAATACTAGCTGACCCGGCAAACGTTGTTTTGCCATACTAAAAAAAAAGGTTTGAAAAATAGATGTTGGCCGATTCTCAGACCTACTGAATGTGCATGTAAAATTTCATAAAAATCGGTCAAGTCGTTTCGGAGGAGTACGATAACTAACACTGTGACACGTGAATTTTATATATAAGAATATGTTCAGTTGTTTTTATTATTAGTTGTCATCGATACCGTTACGCCTTTTCCCATGAATGCAGACAGAGACTTATAAATCACGTTTATGCGTCATGCTAACTTTTACTCCTATAAAGGTGGTCCTCCACTTTGTAATCTATACTTCTATACTAATGGACGTTGTGTGAAATGTCTATGAATATTTATTTTATTTTTTATTTTTTTATTTAATGTTATAAAGCTGAAGAGTTTATTTGTTTGAACGTGCTAATCTCAGAAACACTGGCCCGAATTGAAAAATTCTTTCAATGTTGGATAGTACATTTATCGAGGAAGGCTATATAACATCATGATGTAACCAATAGGAGAGAATCAAAAGTGAAAAATGTTGCAAAAACGGGGAAATTGTTCTATATTCCACGCGTACGAAGTCGCGGGCAACAGCTAGTAAGACTATACAAGAGTGATACTCTGAAACTGTAAGTCTTATTTCAAATACCATTTTGTCGTGTATTTGTTGTTAATATTTTCGTGATAATGCATCGCTACAGTTCACGGGGACAGTGCATTCTTAAATATTCATTACCGCATATGATACTTATGTATGCAAGACTGTGTCGAAATAGCTGTGGTAACCGTTCAATGAATTTTTATTGAACCAATGTAAAAACTGCATCTCATATTTAATATAATGGTTATATAATTGGACCGCGACTGTTCTCAATGTGTACGTACATAACAAAGTTACCGCATATGTAAGGTGTTATGTAAGCTTAGTGCTTAGTCTTAAAACAAAGACTAATTAAAAATAGAGATTACTTTTACTACGACGGCGTTATTTTATCAAGAGAAGCCTTTACAGCGGTACAGTTGCAACTTTCCTGAGCTCACATGAGACGGAGATAATACTTTTCCAGCAAAAACTATAAAAATTGTATTAAATAAAGTATGCATAAACAAGGTTTTTCCTTGTTTTTAATGTTTATCTACTAATAATTTCATTAGATTCATCATAATAATATTTATAGCGATATTGCGAACTTCGATGCGTCAGGAAATCTATTATATAATTAATCAAATTATAATTTGTTAATGTCTGTAACGCATGCAACCACAGTTATAAAAACTGTCCGCATGTTGTAATAGAATATCGCGGAAGCCTATGCTATTTTGCTTCGAGTTTAACATTAAAATGTGCTCCTAAGTTTCACTTACGTACTTAAATAAAACTACCTACTTTTGACGGATTTTGACGCGTATTTTTGTTTTAAATTTTAGCCCAACGTTTCAGAGACTTCGCAGTCACCATGATCACGATCACATGAGCTGTAAAGTGTCCTTAAAAATCACTTATTTATTACAGGGTTTAGTGGATACTTACTTTTTTACTGGAGAGTTCCACGTTATGACCTAGTGGTATATAATAGTACAGGCTGTTCTCAAACGCATTGAAAATACTCCAAAACACATTGTGACAGAATTTCGTGTTTTTGCTGTCTTTTACAGCACTCCAGGGTAAAAATGACTTGTATTCTTAATCCGTGACCATATAGACAAATATTTGATTTAGGTTTTTATTTATTCAGATCAATGCTTGGAGTTATGCGAAGATGGTGGTGTAGAAACAAGTGGAGTTCGGGGTCAGGTGATAGTATCTTTGGTGTCCCGTGACGCGGCTAGAGGAGAGCCAGCCGCAGCTGCAGGGGAAGGATCTCCCCTCGCCGTGGTGGGCCCAGCCGGGGATGTTAGAGCTCCAAGAGATCCCCCTCCAACACCCACCACGCCGGCGGCGAGACCGGCATTACCACCGCATTGGGAGGAACGGTTCACTTCTAAGGGCAGGTTAGTATATTTAGTATATGGTTACAATGAAAGCATTCTTTGTCCATAATAAGCAAATAAGCTTAGCTTGGGACTAGAGGACGTTATGTTTAATCTTAAATCTACCATTATACTAAAATCTGAATACGCGACTTTTTATTTCCTTCAATGCATAATTGACATAGAATTTATTTTTTATTTAATTAAAAATACTTGTTTTATGTAATAAACTTGCATAAAACAGTAATAAAAATAATATCTATCCAAAAAAAATATATATATATATATACGGACGGAACTACTGCATTATATGGAATATTTAATTAAGTAATAGCTAAAAATACTTACTATTTTTGCCATTTACAATTTAAGTCAACATCTTTGTATCCACTGTCATGTTTACATGCGTTGGTGTCTGTGAAACCGTAACGCATATTCTGGTAGCTCCGCCTTCGTCGTTGGCTCATGAAGTGATGGCGACCATGAAAGAAGCCTTGCTGGAGTGCGAACCAGCTAAAGACACGTTGTATCCCCGCAAGGCTCTGGTTCCTTCGCGTTTTAAATAAGTCGCGATTCTACGTTTCATGGGTTTTATTATAATTATGCCAGCTTTTAATAAAAAGCATTTATATATTTCAGGCCATATTACGTAAATCATGCGACACGCAGTTCTCAATGGGGTCGTCCAACTAGTGAAGGTTCTCCCGTACCTTCTACCACGACCCCTTCATCTCCAGCCCCAGCAGCGCCAAGCCCTTCAAGCCCAGATTCTCCTACATCACCGGCGTCGCCCATGTCGCCTGTCTCTCCGGCTTCCGATGATGTTAATTATGCTACTTCCATATCTTTAAGGTAAGGCTTTTTTTGGATATATCCTAATATTGCCAATTATTATATTATGACTGTTCGCAGGTAGAAAACTTATGACTGCTTCAGTTTGTAGCATTTACCTGCTACAAATTTAAGCAGTTATATGTTCAGACAAGTTTTTAAGGTAATTGAATAAGTTTACACAATTTTAATCTGTTCTATCTTAATAAAACAATACATATTAATATATTATACTCTAACACTTGTCCCAATATAATTTATTCAAATAAAACCACTTCACATAAAATTTTAGTCTGACGTTTTTGACATTTCAGCCACTATAGTTATACCTCAACTACAAACTATACGTGAAATAAATCCGTATAAAGGTGTTTTATTTCAATAGGGATGCTGACTAATGTAACAAATTCATGTAAAATTATGTTTTATAGATTAAAGACAGTATTTTGATACCTAAAATATCGATTTGAGAGTTTATATCTTGTTAAAATTAAATAAAAATGAATTTAAGGGCCTACATCAATATTATCGTATATCATCGCCGACACGTACATAATAACACAGCCAGTAGGCACAGAAAATGAAGAATTAGGGATACTTTTCCTATTTACTCAAAATCTACTAAATATATTTTAATTCTGATTTACGTGTTTCTATACATAATAGTTACCTATGTTTTTAAAGTTATTTCATTAGTTAATACGCGATAATAGACCGAGAAATGAAAAAAATAAAAAATTTGAGAGGTTGTTTCGCCAAGATTTTCTATCGAGAAAACTTTTTTCAATCGCGTTTCTGAGTTTTTGCGATCCTAGATCATATATTGATAAAACATATACTTAAAAATTAGAGCTCTAGCCATTCAATCTAAAGAAACAATGAAAACTTCGTACGTAGAAAAATGCACGAAGCTATTTTGGTATCCTCTTAAATTGCATTATTTTGTACACATTATCACGTGACCGCAAACACCAATCGGGCGCGGTGACGTAGATAGCCTAGATAGCCAAGGATGTCGGAATTGAAATCTCGACTATATCGAGGAAAAGTATATAGCGAATATGTATATATAGCGAGTATGTATGACTATATCGAGGAAAAGTATATAGTAAATATGTGGATATAGCGGTCAAATTTTCAACTAAATTGTAACCAACTTAAGAAAAAGCTGGAAGTACTCGAAACGCCGTAACCTTTTGTTTTTTATGTATGTTCCCCGATTTCTTATACACACCTAGACCAATTTGGGAAATTTATAAATTTTCTGTCTATTTTATAATAATTTATCAATGGAAATTGGATTATATTTTACACAACGCCCTTTGGTTCCAAATTAAGCTATACTTCCTTGCTTTTGTTATGGGTAGGTACCAAAATACGGTTATCTTATGTTCGAAAGTATATGTATACTTTTTTGAAGACAGTGCAAATATTTTTATAACAATTAGTATTGAATACTGATTATAAAAGAAGTTAGATCTATTATTTTATAACAGAATAAAATCTAAATTAATCGATAAAAACATCGATCTTTTTTCTAGGTGAACACCTCTGCTATCAGGGTTCTGACGTAATCACCGTCACTTGACAGCTTAGAGCGTTTTGGCGGGAATTTTTAAAATAATTTATATTTTCGCGTTTTTATACATAAACGATGTATTAAAAAAAAATATATAGTCACGGTGTTCAAGTAAGAGCTATCTACAAAATAAAAGCAATTCCAAAAAATAGTCAACATCCCTATTCTTGTAATAAATGAAGTGTTTACTCTAAAAATATCTAAACAAAATAAATTACTCCGTCCAGACCAGAACCACAGCCTCAAACAGCAGTACGTTCACGTCAGGTTACCGTTACATCACCGCCCAGTAGTCCACAAGCTGGTACCCAAGTACCACCGGCCACACCTAACGCACCGATAGCAGCTACTGATTTACCACCCGGTTATGGTAAGATATTACCATTTATTCACAATTTTGTTATTAAAATAAAAAAAGAATAATGACTAACAGCAAAGGAGTTCCGCTATAAGTATGTAGATTGCATTTTTTGAACCAGTGAGGGGGGGAATTAAGGTTTATCATAAGAGTACAGTTTATATATTATAGCAATTAATAATTCTATATGTTATAAATAAAATAAATAAATAAATTTTAATAGACATTTCACACAACGTCCTCTGGTCCCAAGGTTATCAATTCATAATTTTTTTTAGCATGTTATTTATCAAATTATTTTCTAAGCGTTTCGTTATTGTGTTGTTGTTAAATAATTATTAATTTAAATTATTATTTAATTATTGTTACAAGTTATTAATTATTATTCTATGTTATTAACCAATAACCAAATAATGTCTGGGTCTGGGTGTTTGTGAATGTGTCTGGGTGTTTACTATAAATAATAAATAAATAAATAAATATTCATGGACATTTCACACAACGTCCTCTGGTCCCAAGCTAAGCTTTATATGCTTGTGTTATGGGTACCAGAATACGGATATAATACATATACTACTTTTCTTTTGTAAATACATACTTATAATACATAGTAAACACCCAGACGCAGTACAAACAAAGTAACAAACAAAGTAACAAAATGGAAAGTAAGTAACAAAGTACTATGTATTATAAGTATGTATTTACAAAAGGAAAAGTAGTATATGTATTCTATCCGTATTCTGGTACCCATAACACAAGCATATAAGCTTAGCTTGGGACCAGAGGACGTTGTGTGAGATGTCCATGAATATTTATTATTATTATTAATTACAGAGATGCGTACGACCGCCCAAGGTCAAGTATACTTCTACAACAGCGCTACAGGTGCATCAACATGGCATGATCCGCGTGTACCGGCTCATCTAAGACATTGTGCGGCTGCGGCCGGACCACTACCACCAGGCTGGGAGATGAGACACGCACCGTCCGGCAGACCATACTTTGTTGACCATAATAATAGGACCACGCAGTTTACTGATCCACGATTAGCCCTTAATGCAAGACTTGTTAGTATACATTACTTAACACTGAGGATGTATGTCAGTCAAAAGTCATGCTACACTTTACCATCAAGCCTTTTTTTATACCACTAAGGTGGCCACCAGGCTTACGGCCCGCCTGATGGTAAGAACTGTAGTAGCCTATAGACGCTTGCAGCAGAGGTGTCACCCGCAGATCACCGACCCTGCAGGAATCTTTTAATCTCTTTTTTATAAGCCCTATACTGTAGTCCAATAGCAAATAGTCTACCACTAAATCTCAATTAATTAATATTCCTGTTGGGCACAGGCCTTCACTTTGGGAGGTATTTGATCTACTATGCACTAATCAGGCGTGTAGGCATATAGTTTAATTTCGAGTTTTCCTTCTCTCAGTGCTTAAATCCATTAGTTGGCAAAAAAATACGGTGTTAAAAAGCTCACTAGTCAGCTTGTTTAATATACTTTTTTTATTTATAGCCTCAAACAGACCCACCACCAGTAACAACGACGACAACTCCTGCCCTAACATCTCCAGCGCCGCCTCTCAACGAGCCGCTTGACTCTGAAGCATTACCTAAATATAAACGAGACCTGGCCGCCAAAGCAAGAGTACTGCGGGCTGAACTACAGGCACTACAGCCGCAGACTGGACATTGTCGAATAGAGGTATTTATTCAACTTAAATGGATACTGGAATTCACACAATATACAACTAACAAGCGCGATTGATTTGTAAAATCAATCGTTTAAATAATTTCTCAGTTTCCATACTCATAAAAAGTTATCGAACACAATGCAGTCGTTATTTGTTGGACTAGGTACCACACATAAAAAAATTATGCGCTTAAATAATAATAATAAATAAATATTGTAGGTATCCAGAAATGAAATACTTGAGGAATCGTACCGACTCGTAATGAAGTTACGAGGCAAGGAACTGCGAAAACGCCTCTTGGTGAAGTTCCGCGGCGAGGAGGGGCTCGACTACGGCGGAGTGGCGCGCGAGTGGCTACACCTGCTCGGCAGGGAACTGTTCAACCCGCATTATGGACTATTCCAGTACGCCAACGGTGGAGACGACAGATACTCGTTGCAGATCAATGCTGATTCTGGGGTAATGATTTATAGACAGTTCTTTTCTTTTTTCAAGCCAATCTATGTTGCACCATTGAGCATAGGTCTCTTAATACCATGGTATCTCGTTTACGACACCATACTTATTCTGGAGTAAGATTTGTCAACTATTCTCCTATTTCGTTACTTCCTAGGTTGTCATTTTATCATACTATACAATAACAGTATATTATATTACACTGTTATTGCATTTGGCATAATATTTGCTGTGAGTTTTGGTCTTATATAGGGTTACTGTGGAGTTTTCCATGTCCTAGATGGTAACCTCTACTTGAAAATGAAAATTATCCTTGTAATTGTGATTAAATGAAATACGTATTTATAATACAGGTAAATCCAGAACATCTTTCATACTTCCACTTCGCCGGGCGTATACTCGGCGTAGCGTTGTTCCACGGGCACCAGTTAGACGCAGCGTTCACAGCTCCCTTTTACAAACAGTTGCTCGGTAGACCGATCACGTTGAGAGATATTCGTGACGTCGATCCGGAATTACATCGATCACTTTCCTGGATGTTGTAAGTTGTACAATTTTATACTTATTCTGATATATGATATATATGACGAGCCACGTGGTTGAGTGGTTCATGTAACGGACTGCCGATCAAGAGGTCGCGGGTGCGATTCCCGCTCAGGACAATCATTTGTGTGATTTTTCTAATTGTTATACAAATATTTCTACTGCGTCTGGGTGTTTCTATGTATTAAAAATAAGTATTTACAAAAAAAATGTAGTATATGTATTCTATCCGTATTCTGGTACCCATTCTTTTATTATTTATGTTAACTTATTCTGATATTTTAATTTGATTTGCGTTATGTAGTCGGATATGGCCTAATAGATCCCGATGACTTGCAGCTGGTACAGCTGGTGAATGAGTGGATTTATAAAAAAAATTATTTAGAAGAAAAACTCTGTTGTAAATTTGACTCCCAAGTAACATAATGGTGGTCGCGGTGTTTGAACAGTCTGCGTGTGCTGGCACATCTTATCGCGCTTGTCCATAATAGGCATAAGAGAATTATTTCGGCCGCTATTTAGATAGTTGTTAAGATTTAGATAGTTGTTATAATGTTTAAATGTAATTGTTTCAGAGAGAACAGTATAGCTGGTGTGATAGACACAACATTCTCAGTAGAGTGTTCGTCTTTCGGCGCCGTGCGGAGCGTAGAGCTACGACCTGGTGGTGCCACTGAAGTAGTTACGGACGCTAATAAGAGAGAATACGTGCGTTTATATGTCGCTCATCGGTTCACACGAGGTGCTGAACGACAGTGGTTGGCGCTACAAAGAGGTTTGGCTGATGTTGTACCTCCACAACTGCTGCGTCCTTTAGCACCAAGAGATCTACAGCCTTTATTAGCTGGTCGTGCTGACTTAGATCCAGCTGATTGGCGAAAACATACACGTCTCAAACATCTTACACCAGATGCACCACTACTACAATGGTTTTGGGAGGTCGTTGAAGAGTATGACGCTGAAATGCGTGCCCGCTTATTACAATTCGTGACAGGCTCTCGGCGAGTTCCTTTAGCAGGTTTCAAAGCTCTCCAAGGTTCTACAGGAGCTGCAGCCCCCAGACTGTTCACTCTACATCTAGTGACAGATGCTTCCCCAGACTCGCTACCTAAAGCCCACACCTGCTTTAACCGACTCGACCTACCACCATACCCTAATAAGGAAAAACTACACGATAAACTGACACAAGCTGTGCTAGAGACAGCCGGGTTTGCTGTAGAGTGATATTCAACATATCTTTATGAGTACTCATATTATCTGCTATAAAAATTGTGAAGGGAATTGATATATTAATAGTTAGTAGAAAATTTTTATCTCCCATTATCATGCCATTTAAAGATTTTCGTTAATTCGTAACCTAGCCCCTTGTAAATTTTGAATAATTTCATCCCCTGCTGTATATGTAAACAGCTTAGTATATTACACACACGTATACTTGAGTAAGTTTACGCAAGTTCGTCGGTACGTGTGTATGTTAAGAAAGCGACCTTAAGAGAAAATAGAGTATATTCTTAAAGCATTAATTCAATAGGAGTGGACTTTATAAAGCGATTCCCGATAGTAAAAGGGCTCATATTCATTGTGTACAGACACTGTCATTTCGTAAGAGTGCGTGAGTACTTCAGGCGAAGCGTGCGTAGCGACCAATAAAATAACATTATTATGTTGTTACCTCGGCACCACCGACCTAACAGTATATTTGACAAAGAAAACAGCGTGTTTAACAACTCCTATGGGTTTAATACTCTAAGGGTATAATGCATAATCTTTCGTCATCACAATGAAAATATATTTACAAAATGGCCATACTAGTAAAGGAATTGATTTAGGCTTGAAATTTTATTTATTTTAATGTTATGCTGAATAACATAAGACGAAATGTAATAAAAAAGAATCTTAAGATTAAATTACGGCGATTTTGTGTAATTATTCCAACACAAGATATATATGGGTATAATTTTAATTGATGTGTTCATTAGTTATCTAATTCAGGGTATCATATTATGCTAATATTAATTGCTGTCTGATTATCTGAATTAGTTATATGCGATTACTGAAAATATCATGACAAGCTAAACATTGCCTGGTCAAATTGACTGCAGGTACATTAGTGTAGCTAAAACTAAAATAAGCAAGAGTTTTGTACTCATTATGTTATTTCACTAACACTTCTTATGTTTTTTATCTTTGTAAACAATCTGAAGCAGAGGCGTTTATACCCTAGGCCGGCCATAGGGGCCATGGCCCGGGGCGGCCAGCCTGAAACTTGCGGCGTAAGCCTTCATGCTTAAAATTTTGCTCTATCTCTACTATTTTATAGGGCGGCTAATTAAATTGGCCCGGGGCGTCAAATCAAATGGCCCGGGGCCCTAATTTTCAAAATACGTATCTGATCCGAAGAAATCTTTTATAGGTTAGGTAGCGTCACGAGCTAGGAGCGCTAGCAATACACTTAGGGCTTCGAGCACGTACCAAACTTGATCTCACGTGATTGGACAGTCAGTGGCTGCTTAACTCCCACATATACCACATATTGGTCGAGATCGGTACATATACTTATATTCCCACCACTTAAATAGAGCGCTCATAACTGGTGACGCTACCTAAACCCTTTTCAAATCAATATACAAAAAATCGTTTGATTTCTAACTAAATGAACGCTGGCATTAATTTATTTATAGTCTGTCTAAAGTCGGGTTTGGAGTGTCTTGTGCTATAGACTCAAGATCAACAAAACCGCGATCATTTTATATACCAACAAGTACATACCATCACGCCTCTTTTTCATGGAGGTAGACAAGACTATTTATAGAACGCCACGAACTAAGTAACAAGAGTCAATAAACATAAATTTTTTTAATATCTGTTTTCTGGTACCCATAACACAAGCATACTAGCTTAGCTTGGGACCAGAGGACGTTGTGTGAAATTTCCATGAATATTTATTCCTTTATTTAATGTCCTAAAAATATAAAACACATTCAAATATTTCCTTACATCACATGTATCCCATAAAAGAACAAGAATTTATATTACTTATTAAGAAAACCTGTCTACAAAATTACAATTACATTGCAAAAACTCAAAGATGTATAATGAAATGCTTTCTTTATTTGCGCCTGACTATACTCTATTCAAATGCCTTTTTCTATGTAACATTTTTCGTTTAAGTTTTTCAATAAAGTGCAGCTAAGATTGTTTACAACTGGCCTATAGATAAAGAGAAACGAGAATATACATTAGGTTATTACTATTAGGGAGTGCAAAATAACAAAAAAAAATAGTATTCCACAAATAGGTTGTATTTAACATGAGTGAGCTTTAGATGTTTGTTTGCACATATTTTAAGCGCATGTATATGCTTTGTAACTAACTTATGATAGCTCAAACGATATTGTTTATTTACTTAACATTCTCAAAATGTAGATCTTATTTATTTACACATTTCCAGTGACGCAAGCATCTATTGGGCTTCCGTACAATATTGAATGTTAAAAAATATGATATTACAAACAATATTAATTATTTATATAAGTTCAATTATAAAAATAATAATATGTATTGCATAATAGTCTAAGTTATATTTTCCATGTATAAAATAGTTTTAATGAATTAACTATTTAAACATATTTTTGTAGAATATATTTGTATATAAATATGTATAATAAATCAGTACAAATTTAAAAAAACACATTGCTATTTGCTAATCTTAGCAGTAAGAATTGGCGGGAAAATTCCTTTTGTTTTTTTTTTAATTAAAATGAGGCAAATGCTCATGCTTTTGGTGCCTTATTATTTTTTAATAAATCTTAGGATTTGTAATTGCAACAGGAATTTATTTTATTATTTACGACTGAATGTTCCGTTTATCTGTTTATAGTTATAATAAATATATAAAATCAATTGTATATGTAAGAATTGTACTCGAAATTTCGTCATTACTTTAAGATTAGTTGTTTGTGTAATGTCTACAATTATTTGTTTTATTTAATGAAATATTAAGTTCCAAGTGAGAGTCACGTAGCTTTGAATTTTGCAATCAATTTTACGTATACTTGCCACACTTTACTATGGCAGCTATGGCATAGATGAAAAATTACTTAAATTGTTCGTATCCACTTCTAACCGCATACCTTGTAAATGGCTGAACAGATTTTGATGAAACAAAACTAAAAAACATTGCTGTGAAACCTGCTTATAAATATAATTGCATCTAAATGTGTTCTACTTTTTATAAGTTTGAAACTGAAACATACACAAACTAATTTATCATAGCCCGTGACTGTCACTTAATTACGCCTAAATATCGTTTATAAGAAGGATCAGTGCCTTTTGTTAAAATAAATGACTAATTATAATACGACTGTCTAGTGATATAAAACTATTTATTAGTGATTTATTGGATATTTAAAATTATAACTATATATTATTTTTTCAAATATTGTTTTATTTACTTTGAAGTATTTGTAATGATTCTGTGTCCTTGCAAAACATTTACTTCTCTGTATTTTTTCTTTTGCTGAATTTTTCATTAAAATGAATAGGCAAGTCCTTTCCGAGAAATTGAGTTAAATTACATTTGTCTCATTGATGCTTGGGTCAGAAGATTCAATGCAAAGAAAAATTTATTGTTCAATGCACAAAAGGTTTTATTTTGGTCTTACGCACATTGCATAAGCATCAAGCTTGGTTCGAGACTAGAGGCTGATAATTTTGAACCTTTGAATTTTATTGATACTTATATTCTCTATGGTCTGAACACCATAAATCTGTGTGATAAATAAATTATAAAGCAGTCATTTGATTTGATACTGAAATTTTGCTAAGATCTTTAATATTGAATTCCTCTTATTTTATGGAAGAGCAAAAAGACGAAAACACGAACGTGCAAAACAATGCTTCAACGAGCAAAAATAACATTGAAACCATTGAAAGTAATAGTGAGACTTCTGTGTGTGACACAGGTTCTACTAGAAATATGAAAGATATAACCGAAACAAAGACTGAAATTAGGAAACCTAGTAATGAGAATGAACCTAGAAATGCTGTGACCAGAAAGTCAAGGAGACGAGTTAATCGGATTGAGAAAAGACGACGAACTCCCGCACAGCGACGCCAATCTAGAAGAGCTCCAAAAAGAAAGCCGCGTTTGCAATTACAAAAGTTACTACGTGAACTGTCTGTAACACCAGCAGTGTCGATGTCCTCCAGCAGTGCGAGAGGATCCACGTGCACGTGCAAATATTGCGGTCATCGTTGCTGCCGGATCAAATAGACAGCAAGCAAATAAAAATCTTTTAATCCATAATTTAATCTATTTTGTTTCACATGTCTACCCACAGTGGCCTCAATTCTAAGTGCATAACTAAACCTAACGCCTGTGACCTAACGTAACTAAAAATGAAAACTGGTGTATTTTAATAAATTGACTACTTTGATAAGCACATATTAATTAAAATTTTTAATCTATACTAATAATAGAAAGCGGAAGAGTTTGTTTGTTTAAACGCGCTAATCTCAGGAACCAATGGGCCGATTTGAAAAATTCTTTCGTTTCCATGCGAACGGAGTCGCGGGCAACAGCAGCTAGTCTATAATAGACGGATTTTGTGATTAAAAAATATCTGTAAAAATTGCTGAATTTCGTTCTCCCTGCAAAGCTGACCTCGCCGCCGTATGGATACAAAACAAAAATAATATTGAGACTATTGAAATATGTAGGTATCGAAAACATAAATAAGCATTCTTTTTTAACTAGCTGTGGTCTGCGACTCCGTTTGCGTAGAATTGAGAGAAATTTCCATGTCTGCAACATTTTTCTTTGATACTTTGTTTCTATTGGTCACTGCGTTATGTAATAAAGTTTGAAGCCTTCCTAGATAAATGGACTATACAAAACAAAAAAAATTCAAATCGGACCAGTGGTTATTCAGATTAAAGAGACAAACCAACAAACTCTAGCTTTATCTAATATATAAAATTCACGTGTCACAGTGTTAGTTACCGTACTCCTCCGAAACGGCTAGACCGATTTTTATGAAATTTTACATGCACATTCAGTAGGTCTGAGAATCGGCCAACATCTATTTTTAAAACCTTTTTTTTTAGTATGGCAAAACAACGTTTGCCGGGTCAGCTAGTAATATATAGAATAAACCGATATATTGTAGCTATTAGGCATGAGACAGATATATCAAAACGAAACTGAAATCGGATTGCAGTCAGAAATCGTATTGCATCGTTATTCCAATATGAGAAAACTGTTTTTAGAAAACGCATCAACAATACCACGATAACGCAAACAATCTAATCCGAACGAAATCGAACCGTAAGTTTAATTTTGCTAACCAAACTGCAAACGAAATCTATATAAAGTTTAAGTTTTCGATAGTTTTGATATTCATTCGTTCTCTATCACTACCGTACGACTACTTAGTTAGAATAAGAGAGTGTGAATTTGATTTCCTTTTCTGTCTAACTTAGTGATCCGTCGAAAGGGCAAAAGAGATGAAGCGAATCGTCGCGAAACAAGCGAATCGATAAGGATTTTGAATTGTTGACGGTTTTATGAATTGCACATTGAAAACTAAAAACGAGGCGATAGGGTCTAATTCAAATTGCAACTAATTGATGTTTATTTTGAAAAATTGATTGAGTTGTAACTACGCTCCGATATTCGCTACTGAAATCGATTTCTAAAAACTGTTTTTGAAATCGATTTCATAATCTGAAATCGGATTTGTATAGGTTTGTGAAAAAATCCGAAAACGCCCATGCCTAGTAGCTATGATATATTAAAGCTTTTTTTTTTCGTTTCTGACACGAAGTATAGATACAAGGAGTCCGAACGTAATGTTGAACGAATGGTCTCAATTTAAGGGACAGATTTTTTGCCGGTAGAGCGCGCCATTTTTCAAGAAGTACTCGTTTGAACTATTGACACCTGTGGAAAAAAATATTCTGAGAAACGTGGAGTTAAATATAAGTTTAAGGAAATTTTTAGAAATTTTTCGAGTGCTTTAAACCCAACAATACAGAGAAGGTCAAGAGATATTCACATATTCTATAATAGCATCGGTACGTCCTGAATACTTGCGCAGCCAGTGGCAGAAAATAGAACTATGATCTGGGTTTATTATTGTGTACACGAAATTTTATGGAAAAGCCTATACCGTTCGGACTCCTTGTATCTATACTTCGTGGTTTCTGACATCCCTAGTATCCCTACTGTGCGATTCACTAATCTGTGCAGCTTACGGTTGCCAATTAAGTGAAATTATCGCTCGATCTAGCGACTTGTCGACACCTTCTATATTGAAAATAGAGTAATCCAATGATTTAACCGTGACATAAACAAGATTCCCTTTTTTGATAACATTCATAATTATTTCCCATTTATTGATATCTGACTCTAGTAAATACTGAGTATTAGTAATCATACTCACTGTTAATCAATATAAATTTAGCGTCCAAATAATCTAACGACATTTGCTACAAGTAAACTAGCAATATTGCGAATGTCAATGCAAAGTGTTGACACGTTAGTAGTTTTACCATAAACTTAGGTGCTTTAACACTAATCTGAATATCTTTTCAGTTTCTGGCTTCAGGTTCTGTTTCAGGTGATTTTAGGTCGGGCGCACGTAAATTACGTTTTAGTGTCTGTGTTGTTTGTGTTGTCTCGTCACTTCGCTGACCTGACTATGTATTTGATATAAAAAAAACTACTTCTGTTGGTTTATACTTAAGTTTGGCTATGATACTTTGAACAATAGTTGAAGAAATAGGGGGACAGCTCGATTTGTGTTGGCGACACTATCTGTTCATCTGTCAATGAGTTGGGAGACAGGAGTTACTCTATGTCTGTTGCGTGAGTTGAAGCGAGTGTGATGGTCACGAATACGCGTTCGAAAAGACAAAACAAACACAAATAAATCGTTGCTAACGCGCGTAACACGTTTGTGGCATATTATGTTTATTTGTTCGACCTACACGTAGTCTTGTGAAGTGTGTAGAGTGTTATTCGGCGAATACGATTCGGATTTCAGTGTGATTAACTTTTTTTCAAAATGCCGACAAGCGCGGTTTATCAGCCTACGACAGTGACCTATGAACAGCAGCCGTCAGATCAACGATGGAACTGCCCTATCAGCTACTTCTCACGAAGGGTGACTAGCAGTTTGAATCGGGCAGTTTGTGTGCGAATTGGATTATGTTTACTGGGAAGCACACTTTCTGTTATTGGTAAGTACAGTTTATGAGATTCTGTCAAAAACATATTTGTTTCAAGGTGCTAGCTTTAATGACACGGTTGAATTAATAAATTTTAATGACCCTGAATTTAGCAGACAGCAGACAAAATGAAATTTCAGATAGGGATATCTATAGCACAATAAGGTTTTCCAAGTTTACGAAATTGGAAAATTGTTTGTCGTTGACATACCTACAGGTGATAATAAACAAATTTTTTTTTGAGTTATAAAAAATTTTTGGCTTAACTTTTGATCCAAGAACAGCTATTTTGGATCTAGTTTTTTTTTTGTAGGTAGCCTGTACCATAGTAAGTCCCCACGTAAAATATTACTGCTCTTCTTGCTGACGAGATAAAGTAAGTAAAAAACGTTTCGTGGTATTTTTTTTGCAGCTTTAAAACCTGCTAAAGTTGAGCTATGATACAAAATTGGGCTTATATTTTGAAAGTCCGTTACCCGAAGTTAGGTTGTTAGGTTTTTTTTTTATAACAACCCAAAAGCAATCTGTCCGTTACCCGAAGTTAGGTTAGGAAAACTTGGGGGGAGGGAGGGGTTTGCGCGGGTTTTCCCCCCCATAGGGGGTACCCACCTCCCCTCCCCCCCCCTAACCGCACCCCCCACCCCCCCAAAATAGCTGTTCTTGGATCAAAAGCGGAACCAAATTTTTTACAAAAAAAATAAAATTTTGGGAAGCTCTCACCGTGGCGCTAATTGTTTTAAAATTCTGAAACTTTGAAATTTAGTTTATTTTTGGATTTAGAAAAGGTGATTTTAGTTAGTTTTTTTAATTTTGGCTCAGAGCATTTTGGAACATATATCAGTGGAAAAAAGAAAAAAAAAAGAAAAAAATTATATGGTCTTTATAAAATCTAAAGGTGATATTTTTTTTATTTTGAATTTGTTAGTCGGATCGTAAGATATCCTTAATTTTAGATTTGTTTTGAAACTTTGAAGTGGGATATCAAAGCTAATCACTAATTTCGTAAACTTGGAAAACCTTATTTTGCTATAGATATCCCTATCTGAAATTTCAATTTGTCTGCTGTCTGCTAAATTCAGGGTCATTAATTTTAATGTATCTACCAAGTTGCTGTTGCATCATGCAATTACTACACCAAACTAAACTGTTGCTTAAGGGCCTACATCAATATTATCGTATATCATCGCCGACACGTACATATTAACACAGCCAGTAGGCACAGAAAATGAAGAATTAGGGATACTTTTCCTATTTACTCAAAATCTACTAAATATATTTTAATTCTGATTTACGTGTTTCTATATATAATAGTTACTTATGTTTTTAAAGTTATTTCATTAGTTAATACGCAATAATAGACCGATAAATGAAAAAAATAAAAATTCAATCGGGTTTCTGAGTTTATGCGATCCTAGATCATATATTGAAAAAACATATACTTAAAAATTAGAGCTCTAGCCATTCAATCTAAAGAAACAATAAAAACTTCATACATAGAAAAATGCACGAAGCTATTTTGGTATCCTCTTAATGTAATGTAGTTTTATGAAGTGGATATTCTGAGGAATTAATGACACAATTAACCTAGCATAATAATATTTCTGTAGCATTTATTTTCATTTAGTTTTAATAAGGAGAATTAAATTTTCATTAGTTATTTGGTAAATCTGAAATTAAACTCTGTTTTTAAACAACTAACGTTTTTCTTTATGTAAAAACAGATTGTAATTAAATAGATTTAAATTACTTTATGAAGACAGTTTTTTTTTATGATACACCATTTTTACCAGTCATAGACTGCAACACATTTGAATCTCTTTTTATGTGTATTGTATATTATGAATAATAAACTTGATAGCCACATATTTATGTTATTTTATATGTTTCACATTAATCATAAAATTCTGTGACTCTAAGTTATGCCTTTATCAAAACAGAAGGGAGTTGTGTAAAGTAAACTACTTGTGCACACAAATCCCTGCTGAAGGATGTTGTATGATTAAAGACTTCGTTAATATATGGAGTATATATATAGAGATATTCTATAAATATTAATAATTTCTGCTTCAGTTGCATTAACTATCTATTTGTGCCAACCGAGTCAAGGCATAGTCCGTGTGGTGACAGACTTAGAATACAAGTGTCACCACCCCATCTCCTCCCCAGGGTGCTGTAAAAGCCAGCTAAGGGATATTTTACACAGATGACATCCTCTGTGAGAGACGAAAAACTCTAAAGCAAACCCTGTGCCAACATGGCTGGTCAGCGTTTGCCATTGTTACTAAGTTACCCTGTCTAGCAACCTAATGTAATGTAGCACTTAGTTTTTTTATGCTTTTAATGTAACAAACTAACCAAGAATTGTTACCTAACTATAAAATTTTGTTCACACTAATTTAGGGCCATACATTTCTGTCCAATTCATATCCTAGATATGTGATATGCTAAGAAATGCATATGTATTTATTGTAGTTATTGAAGTAGCTGTACAATATTGGATATGTTAATTACATCGCGAAAATCGTGTCTGATCCCATGAGAACCTCTGGAATAGGTTCATTGCTTGATAATAACTAAGTGTAGTAACTACTTAACTAGTTACGATAAAACTTGAAATTGAATCGTCAGAGCGCATTGCGTCGATTGCCAAGAACCTGTTTTATTATATTATTCAGCGATTTAACTAGTAATTGCCATTTTGGCATTGATATTTGGTATGACCTAAAGCTTAATTAACGAGATCATATTAGAAAAATGTCGACAAAATGTCAAGCAGTAGATAAATCTCCAATGACCGAAAGGTTAAAAGCGAGCGTATGTTTTAATATAACGATCCGCATATACAATACATGCTAAATGATGCAACACACGTTTCGAGAAAAGTCCGTAATTTTAAGGAATTTGGAAAGACGATTATAGACTGTTTCTAGTTACGAAAACTTAAAATTTTTATTTCTTTAAATATGTAATATAATATACAATAGTAAGCAGAAAGTTTGCAGACCTAGATAGAGAACATTATAAACTTTTTAGAAAATATAGTTACGAAAATATTACTCCGAACTCCGACCAACCAGATGAAAAGACAAAACGGATTTATTCAACATAAGTAACTACATCTTTTGGAATAAATAAGTTTTAGGCACGGAAGAAAAAACGTGGTTTTTCGGTAACTACTACTCTCTCATGCTAGTAGCTAATTCATAACTATAGTTAGTAAACTGGTAGTTACGCGTACTTTTAAATCTTTTACGTGTCGATTACTATTAAAATATATTAAACTAGCTGTACCCCGCGGTGTTACCCGCGGTAAAAAGGATAAAAAATAAGTTCGTTTTCTATTCCATTTTCCATTGGAAAGTTTCATGAAAATCCATCCAGTAGTCTTAACGTGAAAGCACAATAAGCATCCTTACATATTCAAACATTGGAGTATGGATAGAAGACCGAGGAAACGTTCGCGTTGCTCAGCCAACAGTTTAAGTATTTTATTTTGTCGCGCGTAATTCTTTTTTCGTTATATCTCCTAAGATATTCATTTAAATTGCATGCTGTAATGAGCAGTTATAATCTATATTAATTGCGTAAGCTAACTAAGCTATTTAATTTGTAAAAAAATATTACTTTATACACATAAATAGCTTTTGAAAACACCCTATTGAATTGGAATTTTTTTTGATATTATGGGTATAGCGGGTTTCCCTTAAAAGATAGACATATGCCTTCGCGGACTTTTTTGAAGAACTATAGGTAACAAACAATTCCTCCATACATTAGTTTGTTGTACCTCACATAGATAATGCAGCGTTTTCATTTATAGCTCCTGCGCGTCCGAATTTCTCGGCAAATTTAATCATATCTCATCCAATATACAGCAAACCCCAACAAATTATGCGAAAAAAGCCATTATGTTGAACCATTCTATCTATTAAAAAAAACCGCATCAAGATCCGTTGCGTATTTTTGAAGATATAAGCTCACATAACATAACATAACATAACATAATTATTTTATTTTTCAAATAATATTACAGTTGTTGCTTACATAACTCTGGATCCCGTGCTAGTAGATACTGTATTACAGGATCCAGTCTTCCTCCGATTTTACATTTAATAAAATAACAATGGGTAAGCGAAGTGACGCTAATTAGGTTTAATCACTAAGTACAGATATTATACACACGTTAATTAAATAAATAAATAAGACAATTCAAAATAGAATTTATAAAAGGCATGCAGATAAAAAGATATTTTTTTTTTTATAAATATTTTCAACATAATATTATTATAACTTGCCTGTGTGTGTGTGTGTATGTGTGTGTGTGTTTGAGTTGTATGAGTGTGTTGGATATTTGTATATCACTTCAAATTATTACATAATAAAGTATTTAAAAATTAATGGGAACGACTATCGATATTTTTACTAGCGATTTAAATTTAATATTGGGTAGATATTTTATGTTACTACTATTTATCACAATGCAACGCATGCAATATTCTTAATGATTAAAGCAAAATAAATAGTTTTATTCAAAGATTGTTACCTTGTTTCAGATATCCAATGCGCTAACGTACTAACTTATTATCGTTGTAGCCTGAATTATTTGTCATTGTTATTAATTATTATTATAAAATACCACATCGAAGGTTTCCAACAAAAATCCGTACCAAAAAAAAAAAAAAAATAACAAGGAAAAAATACAAATCACTTCTATTAAAACTGAGATCTGGAGGTTATATTTAATTTAGGTTTAAGTAATCTAAGTATTTTGAAATTATTTAGTGTTTAAAGTTAAACTGATGAGTTATATTAAGGTTATTTTAATAATTGTTCCGTGTCTTTATAACAAAAATTTAGTAGCCAATGTTTTACCATATTTTTGCACCTGTTACGAGAAAGCGGGTAGATTTGTAAAATTTTGTTAAGCTTGTTGTAAAGATAGGGTGCGGCCACATAAAACTGACGCCTTGCCAAAGTTGTTCGATGAATAACAATATCACACGCACTAAATCGCCTACTTGCCACAGGCAAATTGTATTTCAAGCAAGAATGTTTTTTTATTATGACGCGTAAAATGTACAATTGTCGAACCGTGTGCAGTTTACATTCCTTGTACAATGATCTTGTCGGATATCTGCGAGGTTTTTTTAACATGACTTTTAACAGTGCCCTTTGTGCTCGCTCCAGCCTGAGCAGAGCCGTGGTGTCGGTACCGCCCCACGCTGTCACACAATATTGCAAAAGGGATTGAGCCAGTGCTGAATATATTATGTTTAACATATTATTATCTGCACAACCCCTTAATAGCTTAAATATTGGTATTAGTTTCCTTATTCGGCCCACTAGACAGTTTATTTGATTGTGCCAAGTAAAAGTGCTGTCTATAATGACACCAAGATATTTAATATTGCTAGTTCTTGTTAGCGATAGACACTGACAGTTACCGTTCCCGCTCGCACACGTGGCATTAAAGGTGTGCGCCATGATTTTAAAGTTTTCGTGGGCTGGTTGTGTGGAAATTCTATGAGAAAATGTTATGTATTTACTTTTAGTAACATTAAGCGTTAATAAGTTTTTATTCAGCCATGTCATAACACTACCGATAGCATTTTCAGCATTAATACGAGTTTTATTCCAGTCAGTTCCATGAACTATTAAAACTGTATCATCAGCGTAGGATATCAATTCACAATTGGGTATTCTTGCTGAACATAATTTATTGATGTATATTAGAAACAGCGTGGGGCCAAGCACACTTCCCTGTGGTATTCCGAATTTTGGTTTTGCGAGGCCACTCATGGCATTGCCTATCTTAACAATTTGGGATCGATTACTGAGATAACTGTGAAACAGGGACAAAACGTTGCCCCTAATACCTATCTCTTCCATTTTACTCAACAACAATGAGGTGGACACCGTGTCAAATGCTTTAGTCAGATCGAGAAACATCCCCACCACCTTCATTCGGTTGTCGAGCAACTTTACAATTTTTTCAGTTATATCAAGAACAGCGTCCTCTGTTGACAACGACTTCCTAAATCCATACTGATTTCCAGATATGATGTCGCGGGCTTCTAAGTAGTTTGTTAGTCTTGAATTCATAATCTTTTCAAGTATTTTGGACACAGAAGTAAGCACTGATATCGGTCGATAGTTACTTATATTATGCCTATCTCCACTTTTGTATATAGGGCTAACTACAGCAATTTTACAGATATCTGGAAAGACACCAGTCGTAAGGCAAAGGTTGCATAGATAAGTTATAGGGCGAACTAGAATATGCCTAGCGAGTTTCAGTATCTTTGCAGGAATACGATCAAAACCAGTAGCACATTTGCTTTTTAAGCCTAGTATGATGTTTTCAACTTCAATTTCATCCGTCCCCAGAATGACCATTGAGGAACCTGGTGTATCTGAGCTAGCTGATGGCAAACTATTCGCGTCATTCGCAGGTATCTCAGCAGCCAGTCTGGAGCCAATATTGGCGAAGAAATCGTTGACGCAGTTTACAGAACAATTCTCATTGTCCTTAAGGCAGAGTAGCTCCGAGGGAGGCAACGATGATTTGTTCAAATGAACTATTTCCTTTACTGTCTGCCATGTTCTTTTAGTGTTTTTTTTATTTTTTTCTAATTCGTCTCGATGATACTCTGTTTTAAGTTTTTTTAACAGGTTATTACAGTAATTGCGGTATCTAGAGTACGTTACCTGTACTACCGGATCATGTGGAGCTAATTTAGACTTTTTATGCATTTTGTCCCGGTTCTTAATGCACCTCAGCAGTCCCGTAGTAATCCAAGGCTTAAGGCATTTCTGACGACTAGGTATTTTAATACAATTAGTGTTTATATTTAAAATTTTAGATATTATGGAAACAAGTTCATTAGCCACATCATTTACATTTTTGGCCTCAAACAATGGATTGAAGTCAACTCTCGCCATGTCACTTATGACAGATTTTATATCAGTACGGTAAGTATAATCATTACTTTTATGATATTGCACTTTAAAATCAACAGAAAAGAATATTGGAGCATGATCCGTTATATAAGAGTCAAGAATAATCGTGGTTGTATTTCTATTACTTCTCAGCATTACATGATCCAAACATGCATCGCCTCGAGTCGGCGTGACATGAGCTGATAAAAGCCCATGAGACGCAAGTACATTTAGATAGGTGTCAGTGTTTAAATTGTGGTTGTTTTCATTGATATTTATATTTACGTCACCTATTAGGGCAACTATTTTGTATGAAGATAGTGATTGTAGAGTAAGGTCAAGACCATCAATAAATCGCTCAATATTTCTCTGGGAAGGGGAACGATAGACGGCCACAATCGCAATATTCATATTTAATTTCATAATCAGGCAATTAGCGTCTTGTAAAACTGGTTCTGTAATTTCATGAATAATGTTAGTTTTGACGTAAATTATAACACCGTCATTCTGATTACTGTGCTGCGATTTGTATGAGATGTAACCGTCCAGAACAGGCATATTTGTGACTTTGCTGAGCCAGCATTCTGTCAGAACGATGACATCACACACTGATTTCATACGTGCTAAGTACGCTACAAGAGAATCAAAATTATAATTTATGCTTCTTATATTAGTGTGAAATACATTGAAAGATTTATCCGTATGTAAGCTAAGGCGTACATTTTCAGGGGAGCAAACTAATGAGTCAGAAACCAGTCTAGCATCGATATCATTAATTGTATCATTGACGTCATCCATAATTAGATATAGTAGGTATAGTAAGATGAGGGTACAATAAAGAATGATAGCAACGGCAGATGCCCGGTTATAGATTGAAGACCATACGACAATTCTGTTCCTTGAGGTAAATTGTGAGAATAATAGAAGTTTAAAAGCTTTATTTTTAGGTAACACAGTTGATCAGATTTGCAATAAATATTATTATTTAGAAGAACCAAAGGGATTAGTTTCTGATTGCACGAGAGTGTGTGTTTTATAGTGACAGTATAGACATAAATTATTTGTAGTCCTTGAAGATGTTGATGTGTTTGTTTTTTTGTAGTAGGGTATGTATCACAAGCAAGCATACATAGGGTATCTAAAATTAGTGATGTTAGGATTATATATATGATTAGTGGTATCAATGCCAACAATAGTCACTTATTTTTTTTTAAAGAATTTAATTGTTCTTCATTTTTGATGAGGATGTGCGGAGATCCTTCCTTTTCCCTTAAAAATATGCGACCACTAGAAGTCCAACAATAATTAAACTTCCAGGTCAGTGCAAAATCTCTAGCTAAATAGAAGAGGCGCCTTGCTCGAGCCGTGGATACATAGGGACACACATGCAAAAATAACGACTTAGTTTTATAAGAAGTAAAGATTATTTAGTATCCTCACGGCCACTCTTACAACGAAGTTTTTATTTCCTCTCTATACTTATGAATGACAGGGGATTTCCGTTTATCATTACAGTACTTCATAAAAGGTAGAATGAGTACGTCTGGATGCATATAAATAGACACATCGTAATCATTAGTATTCAATGTGAGTAGAAACCCGTGGTAGAAACGATATTGTTCATGGCACGTGGGCCGATGTGAATAACTTATGGGGGCAACAAAGGGAGAGTAAATGACCTTGTAGTATCGAAAACTTTGTAGAACAAGCAATAACAGAACAGAGTTTGCTACTAAATAAATTTGTAAGTCTGATAACAAAGTGACCAAAGTCGTGATAGTCTTCGTAGTCTCTAATAAATATTACTAAACTTCCTGTATAGTTACAGTAAGTTTAGTAATATTTAGTAATAGAAAAGTAAATTAAATATTTCTTTTGGTAATTATACGCGCGTCGATGAAATTTAAATGTATTTGTTATCTTCAAAACTAATTGACTATTAAATTATTGATTGATTTTATGTGACTAATTTTATATCTAAACAAAATAACCTCCTTTTTGAAGATGATTAGTAATTCAGGCCGCTTGCGAGGCCAAATAAACTCAGATGGTTAGGTAGATCAGCAACAATGCTGATCGGCAGCCAGAAATAAGTTCCTAACGACTGTTGTCATTAGATAAAATAACAATAACGTAACGTAAGAGGCTTCCCAAGAACGTGACCGGGTTGTAATTTAAAGAATATCGTTTCTAAATTTATTTTTGTTTAGCGTGTTTTTAAAAGTTATGTAATCAGCACCGTTGTCATTATGTGCCACGTTAAAACGGTTCTCTGGAAAAATTGTATTGTTTTAAATGCAAAGCTTATTTACAGACTATCTAGTTATGAAATCGTTAGTTATTTTATTTCTAAAGATAGGTTTTACAATCTTAAACCGAAATCACAATTGAATCGAGGACACGTTAGCATCTAAAAACTGTGACATCTTGAAGAATACTTTGCCAAGTGATACTGTCAATGTTGTCATCAATTAGATGCTCGAAACAGCCTGTTGAAATATTGTACTTGTAATTCTGTTGGCGTGTTCAGTAGCGTCGATACACTGCCGTGTGATCGATTGCGTATCGTATCGTATACAATGAACGGTGGTCGACGTTAATGGTATCGGGTGTCCGGTGCGAGTGTGCGGCGCTTGCAGTTCATGACTCATCGTGGTTGTGCTTTGTGATCTGATCACGACTGTAACAAAGATATAAAAACCATAGAAAAGAAATCATAGTTTAATTGTTTTCTTCGAAAAGTCTGTGCATTTTTGTTTTGTCATCAATCTAGGAATCATTTAAACTACACATGAGACTACTGTAAAAATTTGACAATAGTAGCTTTTATGATTATAACTAGCTGTTAGCCGCGACTTCGTCTGCGTGAAATTTAGAAGTCAAACCTTAACGACCAGTAGATTTCTATACCGCTCAATAGATTGGCCGCACTAAGGTTTGGTTACACACATTAACACTTAATCTCGTCAAAATTATATTTCGCTTTTCGCATTTATACATTAATGAGGATAGTAATTACTACCTACATATTATTTTTTATGCCGGTGCCGGTGTATGACATTGAGGTTTAAGTTGAAACAGTCACCGATAAATAAGTGATAGTTAGTTGATCATAAGATTTGTGAATTCGACTACCTGGTCTAACTGGATATATCTTCTAATATATAAAATTCACGTGTCACAGTGTTAGTTACCGTACTCCTCCGAAACGGCTTGACCGATTCTTCTCAAATTTTACATACATATTCAGTAGGTCTGAGAATCGGCCAACATCTATTTTTTAAACTTTTTTTAGTATGGCAAAACAACGTTTGCCGGGACAGCTAGTATTATATATTATTTATCAATAAATAAATAAACGTTGTTAATATCTAGTGAAAGTCTCAAATAAAGCTCTGAGAATTGAAACATAACTATTTGAATACTTTTTAATTTTAGACTTGGCAAATATATTCACTTGATTTAGGTCAAAGATTTCCTTGCATGATTTGTTTATTTAACACGTCAGTTAACATTGCATATTAACATTTATTACGTAACTAAATATATATATATGTATAAATATATATAAATAATATTGATTACTGACGTAGTTATGCTAGATAATAATATGCTAAGAAATTTTGCAATCTCTACCTATTCGTAAGAAGACAATTAGACAATATAATATTGATAATATTCTTTTTATTTAAACACTCGGGTGTCTATAAATTATAAATTAGGAACCATGGAAGGGTGTTCTATATTAACTATATGTGTAGTCAGTATCAATAACTAAACGCTAGTCACAACAATTTATTTGTATGAAATTTAATTTATCGACATAAACTAAACAGTAGACAGCCATGTTTCATTCGTAAATGCATTTTGTTGTTCGTAACTATGTTACTTTTATAAACTCTTATCACAATTTTTATATCAACAACGTTCGTTGTAGTTGCTGGAGAATTTGTTAAATATGTTTGGGTACTTCTAGTAATTTTCGTTAGCTATTATATTTTAATAATGCAACGAGTAGGTATTACGCGAAGGTCGATAAACTCTACGTAGAGGAGGCCCATAATTATGTGCGTGAGACCATCACGTTTCCTTATTTGTACTTTATTTACTTCCAATTTTTGTACCTTGAATATTTAGTAATAGCAGTTAAACGGGGATAATTTTCTAAATTCCCGCGTACAACGTCGTGGGCAACAACTAGTTCAAATAATTGTGACCTAACTATAGTAACTAGTGAACTACTAATTTGAACATTAACATTGCCGTTCACGAGGTCGCGGGTTCGATTCCCGCTCGGGACAATCATTTGTGTAATTCGCTCGAGACAATAATTGTCATATAAATGTTTGTACTGCGTCTGTGTGTTTCCTATGTAATACATTATAAGTATGTATTTACAAATAAAAGTAGTATTATGTATTCTCTCCGTATTCTGGTACCCATAACACAACCATATAAGATTAGCTTAGAACCAAAGGACGTTGTGTGAAATGTCCATGAATTTTTATTTATTATTTAATTTAATTTTATATTAGCTACTTAGTTGTTAAATATTGTGTAAAAGTTTGTTTAATTCTCAGTAACTTGTGTTACATTAGTGTTAGGAAAGTTTAATAGTCTTTTAAATACGTGTTACTTAGCAACATTAAAAATTACAAGTTGTATAATTTCGTCATATAAAATGTATTATAAATATTAAATAGTTAGTTATCTTAATTGCAGCTTTCATTCCATCATTCATTAACTGTTTAAATTATAGGCTGAATTTTACCAATAAATCGTAACCGTTATCAGAATTGCACGCAGATTTTATGAAAGGTTCTTTCCTTATTGTGATCAATGTGAATACCAGTCTTGTTAGTCTGTCACGTAAACTTACAATTGATGACGTAAAACAATGATTTTTTGCTGGTAAACAAGTCGAATACAGACAGCTTGAAAGGTTGTATTTTGTTAGTAGTTCTTTATTAAGAGAAAAAAATTTTTACAGGAAATGGTAAACATTGACCAACCAAACCACTTCCTCTACCACAGATTAAACATTCTATTTTTTATACACAGATTAACATATTTTATAGCGGAGTCAAAGGTCTAACTAACTAAAAGAAAGTTTAGACTGCACATACATTTAGTATTTAGTTATGTTATTTTCATATTCACTAGCACCTTAATTGTTGCTAATTTCGTGTACTTCCTATTCAACCATTATAGATATTTTATCCTAATAGGCCTGGTCTACGATAGTTTAAAATCACGGAGAGCGATACTCATAGAGCAATCTATGACGCGACGTGTACACATTAGCGAGATAACCGCTGCGCTAGGTAGAGTATCACTACAGCCTACGTAGAGAAGCTCCGCTACTCTCGCTCTAATGATCTCTACGTGTACAATTACTCTCAAAGCTGTTTTGTTCTATTTCTTCGAGGAACGTGGACGAGGAACTTAAACCTTATTTAAATATTTGATAACATATTTAGAAAGTAACTAGTTATCTATGGACGTGACAACGGACGACACGCAAATCTCGTGAACGCAACTCTAGGATTACAAGCCAAACCATGATCTTTTATAATTAACTAGAAGAAATCAGAAAGATTTCGCGAAAGTATTGACACTTTAAACTTTGATTGAATCAATTACTTTCACCGGATGTAATCGATGTATTCTTAAATAGTTATATCTGTACATTAACTAACTGTATGTTATAGTACAGATAATCTATCCATATGTATAAACTGTTGAGTAGGTATGCCCACGTTTTAGTAACTAATTGATTTAATTACGACTTTGCATGTATAACTATTGTGATTATCTTTAGAAAGCAATTTTACAGCCAGATTTAACCTTTAGAATTTTGCTCCTCATGTTTTGTGCCTACTTGACAATATGATGAATGATAAGGTTCTGAAGTGTCTATTTGAAAAGGATAAAGGATCTGAAATGTAAATGTATATTCACTAAAGATACGACACAGCTACGCATTAATAAAGCAAAAATACGCATAAGAAAAGCCGCCAAAATTTCAGCTAAAATAATACAACGACGGTTAGAAGTAACATTTTTGAATAGCCCCAAAAACCCTAATATGTTCTAAGTACTTATTCAGAATCTAAATGTTATTTTACCACGAGAGCGATGAATGCACCATTGTTACAAATAGTAGTTATCATGTCAGTCCTCAAAACAACAATGCAAATGGAATATAAAATTGTTCCTAACAAACTATAGATTACCGCGTGGGTGTTTATTGTTCCAGTTCCATAGCGAGTGAAAGCCGGTCTGTTCTAATGAATCAGTAATGCGTTTGCTGCCCACTACCTTAACCTACTGCTTCAGCTGTGGTGACCCATTTTTGTAATGCCAAACGTATAAAATTTTCAAATCAATCGTCAAATTAGTAGAAATATCCATGAGGGCTTTTCTTTTACGTTCCACGTCGAAAGTATTTTTACCTTGAGATAGAGACAGACAGTTATGGGGAGGGAATAACTAGGACTTATATATACAAAGGTATTTGAAATGTAGAAACTTGTACAAAATGTTTATACTTAATAAGAACACTAAATAAAAATTTTATGAATTTGGCTTAGAAATAACGGTTTTGATTAGGTAACTAATTTAACGAACACATTTAATAAGCTAAATCATCGTAACTGCTAAAACATTCTGTGACCTGTGATGAACTCAAAATTAGTTAAATTCTACGTCATAATTAACCATGAGGATACTTCGTTTTCCTCGTTTACAAACATCCAAGTTAATTTACCTCGGCCACATGTTTCTAATTTAAGAGTAGGTAGACCACCCACGCTGTTACAACTCTCGTAACCAAGAATAAATTCTACATTTTAAATAGAACACTCGGCCAACGACTTACACCACTTGAAGGATTTTTATCTCATTAATATGTTTCTGTCAAGAGAATTACGGTTACGAAATTTGTCTTATACTTATTTTGTTGTTTTTGAACAAATAATACATAGTCGTTTACATTTGTGTTGTCGAGTAAACAATATCGAGTTAACTAACTAGTTTAGTCATATTTGGTCTAAAATATCTGAAAAACGTAACCATGTTCGTATCTTGTTAAGTGATATTATTGTAATAGACGTTACATAGTTATGTAACGTCTATTTTCCACCAAGTCGTGAATGGACAATTAACTATTAAACAAGATTATTACTGCTACGAACTTGGTTAGAGCTGTTGTAGTATGTATACCGATAGGAGGAACAAATATCGCCCTCTGTTTCGTTCCATTAGCACACTGTATTCGTCCTTCTTTTTCAGTTTAGCATTTCCATTGCCTCATCAAATTTCTCGTTGCCAGGCTATATTAAGAAATACATTATGTATAATATTTATAACTAAGATATCTACCTATTCTTTATAATTTTATAGTTTTTATCGCCTATTCAGATCTGCGAATCGTCAAAAATATTGTGGCTTCTTTCGTTTTGTTGTACATATGCATCAGTAACATTGAGAATTTATTTATATATGTATGTAGTTAATGTGTATATATATGTAGTTGACTAACGAAAATGCAAACAATGTTTATTTTCAGCATATTAACACGAAAGATAACTGGATGTTATGTTGACTCGCTAATTGGTATCCGCAATTACAACAGCGTTCAATTGAGGAAATGTAACCCAATTATTTTAGCCCATTTCAAATATTGTTAGTTATAAATTAAATATGGACCAGATCCTTGGATTATGACTTTCCAAAAAAGATTGCTAGTAAATTTGTATTAGTATAGAACTAATTTGCTCGTAACCTGTGTCGTATAATTTGCAGCCGAAATTTTGTTTTTAATCTCATTTCATGTTTAGTAAATTTTTGAAAACCTATCAACATTCTTTTTTGTAGCTTTGCAAATACATAATTGCGGGCATACTAGTTCGTCCAGCAATCCCATAAATTAGAGAGAATAATATATGTAGTTAAGTTTTTTTGGTATAGTTTAGTACCAAAAACCGGCTAAGAACTAATTATCTTCTTGTCAGGACTATGATTAACAATACGAAGTAAATGGTCCGCGTCCGGCCAACACGGTCTGTCAAGGTGAATCAGTTCAAAGGCACAAAGTGTGACTCGATATGGATTTTGATTGCAAGATATTACGACGAACTTCTGTATTACGCAGCTGTTCCAAAGTTTATAAGCTCTAAAATACTATTTAATATTGGAAACGTTCTATGTATTATTAAAACTAGCTTTTGCCAGAAAATAATAATTTATTAAAAAGACGAATGTTACAGTTTGAAACAATATTATTTTCCTTGACTATTACGTAATTCAGTAAACAAATAATATTAACTATTACATATAATACTGGAGAAGGAAAACATGAAATACCTATATTATGTACCAATCTGACTGACGAACGCGTAAACGTGGTGGAGAGATACGTGTGTGTAACGTAATTCGCAGACCACAAACCACGGTCGTAGGTTTATTCTTAGTAGTTATTTACCATAAGTATTGACGCATGAAACAGGAATTAAATATGTCGTATAAGACTGGGATGTAAACAATATTAATTATATTTTATTTGTTTATACTTATGTACTTACTATATTTGGGCACAAAGATCGTCATATTTGCTTGCTTAGTTTTTACATTTTTCAAGACTGTCTATCTTTGCTATCTAGATGATATACTCATTTCTAGTTAACTTCTTTATCCCATATGGATTTTAAACCCTGAAACCGTCCAAGTCCAACAATGGGGCAATATTTTTAATCGATTTCCGAAGAAGGGCATTATCAATTCGCCTGTATGTTTGGAATACCCATTTGACTTTTAACTTCTAAGCACTCGCAATTTAAACATATTTACCTACAATGATGAACTATAAACAAATCTATAGTAATATCTATAATACACAATACGCATTATAAGATAGACAAGGTTGAAACAAATTGGCATATAATTATATAGTCTCCCAAAACTTCGAAGTAGTCTAATTATGTAATTATTATTCCGAATGAAGCCTGTCGAGTACCTATAAACAGGGACGTACGCGAACGTTGTCAGTAAAAAGGAAGGAACTCTCATAATGTTCTGAGTCATACACGTAGTCTCGTACTTGATATAACAGGTACATTGACCTATCGGATCTTAATGAAAAACTCGTTGTTCTTGTATCATTATTATATGTGTGTAAATGAATCATTTCAAATGAATAATACCCGCATATAAGTATATATAATAAGTATATATTATTATTATTTATATAAGTATATATTATATATAATAGTTGGTAATGGTGGTTCTAAAACGTTAACTTTACGCGTGTCGGCACGTAATTTGTCCCAAGGTTTTGCTCTGACCTCTACATAACAGATATCAAGGACAAGTATTCTGTTTTATAATCGTATCAAAGGTTTTTAATTAAAAAATGTTCAATTATTTTGAAATGTAACCGTTGTCATTAAAATACATATTTAATTAAGACGATTGGTGACATCGTAACTCTAAAGAGCTAGACAGATTTCAATTTCAAAAATTCAAACGCAAGCAATACGCTTTGTTTACCAGATCCTTTGTGTAGTAGGCAAAATGCCAGAATTCTATATTTGTTAGTGCATAACGTTGCACATAATCTTATTGATTTGGAGACAATTAATGTTTTAAAATAAGGTCTCCGATTTTTCGCAATGGCTTTTTGCATATTTACTTGTGATCACTGTAACTGACTGCACCTTATTTAGCAAAATGTTAATTCAAAGTTTATTAATAATGTGAAATTGGATTGGAAAGGTATATTTAGATATAGACTCTAATTCCCTATCGTAGTTGGCATGAAACTCATAACTATAATAAAATAATAATAAATATTCATGGACATTTCACACAACGTCCTCTGGTCCCAAGCTAAGCTTATATGCTTGTGTTATGGGTACCAGAATACGGATAGAATACATATACTACTTTTTTTTTGTAAATATATACTTATAATACATAGAAACACCCAGACGCAGTACAAACATTTGTATGACAATTAGAAAAATTACACAAATGCGACCTCTTGATCGGCAGTCCGTTACCAGAACCACTACACCACGAGGCCCGTCAAACTATCAACGCAATCATCGAATTTTCTAGTAGGGGAAAATTCAAGTGAAATTAATTTGCTTAGCTAACCTTTGTTGGCTTCATCTATCTCTAATGTGTAGTTATATTAATAAAAGCAGTTTTATAAAAAATAAATTATGTATGTTCTTTGTCAGGTCTGGCGCTGCTAATCGCGGGTGGTGTACAATATTCGAATGCGCCGCCAACACCAACTCCCGAAGGTGGCGATAATGGCGTCGGCACACTTATCGCAGGAGGAGTCATTCTTTTCCTTGGATTACTGTTTGCAGGTCAGCCTTGTTTTAATTATAATTTTTTCGATGATATTGTAATTTGGATGTTAATCTCCAAGAATATCACCATAGAAAAATATTGATTTATTTCTTATGCAATAATAATCTTTGCTTAAATCATTTATTTAAGGTTAAGCTAATTCTAGTTTTTCTTGGATGTGTATCATTTTGTGTATAATTGATGTATAACTTTGAATGTCGTCATCGTTCTATTGAGTATATTATGACGAGTTACATAATGGAATGCTTGCCCCACCTACCTATGGACATCGAAGATAAGAAAGCATAGAAAGATTACTTAGACCGAGTATCGGTTTTGTACCAAGGCTATATATTTCTGTTGGAGTGAGTTAAATTACACTTTCTTGAAAGCTCTGGCACTGTGAATAAAATCATCCTGACTTTATTATTGCCAATTGTAGAGTTGTTGTTCCTCCTAGTTCAATGGTTTTCTGTAAAATTTCCCTTTAATCCCTTAAGAGGATACCAAAATAGCTTCGTGCATTTTTCTATGTACGAAGTTTTCATTGTTTCTTTAGATTTAATGGCTAGAGCTCTAATTTTTAAGTATATGTTTTTTCAATATATGATCTAGGATCGCATGAACTCAGAAACGCGATTGAAAAAAGTTTTCTCGATAGAAAATCTTGGCGAAACAACCTCTCAAATTTTTTATTTTTTTCATTTATCGGTTTATTATCGCGTATTAACTAATGAAATAACTAAATAAACCAAGTTATAATGGAAAAAATGATAACCATAAGCGGAACTTGAACCCGCGACCTCGGAATGTCGTTCCGTCGCTCTCTCAACTGAGCTATTATGGTCCACTTATGGTCACACAACTTAGTTTATTTAGTAAAAGCATAGCGAGTCAATCGCAAAATATTAATAAATTAATGTAATAAATTAATGAAATAACTTTAAAAACATAGGTAACTATTATGTATAGAAACACGTGGATCAGAATTAAAATATATTTAGTAGATTTTGAGTAAATAGGAAAAGTATCCCTAATTCTTCATTTTCTGTGCCTACTGGCTGTGTTAATATGTACGTGTTGTACGTTACGATAATATTGATGTAGGCCCTTAATTAACATGTTGTATACTAGGTAAGTATACGTTTATATGCTGAAATCTGGTCCCGTTTCTAAATGTATTCTGGCGTATTTCCACTAGATTATACGCCTCAAAATTAATTGGGATGCATATTATTATAAAGTAGATTTTCAACAGCCTTTATGCATGATTGTTCACAAAATAATTAAAATTTCTCTTACTGCATATTAAAGCATCTGTATGTAGGTGCCAATAAAATATTTTTGTTGCCATTAGTAAACTTGTTATGTAGAATTGACTTTCACGGCAATTTGGTTGGGGGCCTGTTTGAGGGCAGCAGCTGTGTTCTTTGCCCTACTTGTTGACAATGCTGCCAGATGGTCGAATAAACTTCAACCTCCTTTAAAGCACGACGCGCGGCGTTAGATGTTATATGCAGCAGATTAATTATTTTTTCTTAGAAATACTCCGTAATATATTTTCTGACAACTGGCAAAGACTCTTCTGACAAAGACCAGACTAACCATAGAAAACTAGCGTTTGAAATCTTTTAATTGCGTAACATATTTTGTCATTTTAACTGATTTGCATGCAAAATGAGTTCTGCTAGTGATAAAACGAAGCGGTTTGTAAGTATGGGCAATATTTAAATTATAAACCTGTTCTTCCGGATTTTTGTATGACGTCATAACACAATCTAAATATCCTATGTCATGTTAAGAACATTTATGTTGAACATGTTATTACACTCGAATATTAGCATCATAATGAGATGGTTTGCTTTGAGTACGCATCCATTGTAGTTCTAATTTTGGTTACAGAAGATAATATGTAGCTATTGTAATATTTGTAATGTTTATTCATCATTCAAGGTAACTTTACCGCCGTGAAGTTGATATGTATGACCTATTTGCGATATACGTATAGATAGTTCAACTCAGATGTGCGCGCGGCCCTATGTGTAAGTAAACCTTGTACATATACTGTGACTTTGTGTGCGTGACAAGAGGTACAGTCGGGTACATATACAAATACAGTTAATTACGAGTTATATACGGGGTTTAAAAAAAAGAGTTATTTCGTAATTTAATGTTTATTTATTAAATATTATTCTGAATCGCTACTCGAAAAATCAAATGATGAATTTTCGCATTCGCTGCTCTCACCAAGGTTTGTTAAGGTAATTATGAATTCTGATTCCATGTCAAAATGTCTATAGTATTCTTCTTCTTTCTTCACTGAACTGGATCACTTACTGGTTCCAATATATCTCTCGCATTTATTTTCAGAAATTAGTTTACCTTAGCAATGGTTTCTCGAGCCTAAAACAATAATACGTAATAGTCACAAGGATATTTTTTTTAGAATATAGAATCATAATAAATATTTATTACATCTTAATTTAAAATAAAAAAATATTTACCTGACTACTTAAACATTTTCTCCGTGAAGATTCGTAAACGACTGTACCTGTCCGTCTTGCTCGGACGACGACTGCCGCGTCAGTGCCACACGAATGAAAGTTGTATATTTACAAGCCCACGCACACATAGGGCCGCGCGCACAACTGAGTTGACCTATCTATAATTGCATACGATTCATACGAACTACATTTATGTTCTAAGCACAGAATACCGTTCTAAGATATCTATAATAGAAATTATTATGGTAGTAATGACGACTTTTTAATAAGTTTTAAGCAGTATATAAATTAATAAAAAAAACATACGCATATTCTGGTCCCACTACTAAAATACATAAAACAGATTTTTTTTAATCTATCCCTCTTGGTAAAGATCTATGTCAACGTGAACATTCAGAATAATGAGTAATTGAAACGTTTTATTTCTTTAACTTTTTTGTGCAATAGAAGGGGCTGAGGGGTTGAAATCCTTGTAGTGAGTCACGATGGAGACATTATATGTTGGGAAAACCCGTTGATACTAGTGTCTACGTTTAAGTAACTGTACAGCACTTTTAGTAATGGACTTTTGTCACTTTCATGTAGCTGTTGGCCGAAACTTCTTACGCGTGGAATTAAAAAAAAGAGATAAGTAGATATAAAGATATTATACGACGTTTTTTTGTCAATAGGCTTAGGCGGCTGGGCTTGGTCAAGGCTCGGCAGAGGTAAGGAGGCGCCGACGAGTGGCGCTGCGGCTCTAACAGCACTCAATCCATCTACAGACCCGCTTGTGGCTGCGCAATATGCTCCCGTGCGTGATGCCCCTCCAGCACCCGACGATGAAATGCGTAATCTTATGGACAATAAGGATTGGTAAGATATATAATTTTCTTTAAAACCGTAGTCTGTCACGTGACGGAATAAGAATTATGAGCCAACTAGGAAAATAAGCAGAGCATCTTTTGTGAGAGACGGAAAACTAGAAATTAAATCACGTTTGACATAAAAGACAAAACGTAGCCGTCTACAAGGCTTGTTGTTAATGTTGTTAACTAATGGCTGATTTTGTAATTAATATGCAAAGCTGATAGGAGCCATATATCGTTCGCAATTTCGCTAAAACGTAAAATACACGTCAGAATCTGCTTATTCTCGTGGATTTTTAGTAAATTATGATAATTCATCTAATTCAAGACCTAATAAAGCTGTCGCATTATTTGTTATTCAAGCATGTGGAATTTAAAATATTCAATCAAATCAACACCACCCACTCATCTACGTTTTCATTATTCATTCGTTCTCTCACAGCTGCGCAACTAAATACAATTGCCGTAGCTCTATGCTTGAATAAAACAGCAGCAAAGTTTGCAGCTCCGTAGTTTTAATAAACAATGGAAGGATTACGCAAGTGTTTCGAAGTGCTCACAGTTGAAACACTGACTCATCCCTTAACGGTACTTAAACCCTCGTTAGTAAGACTCGTTTACAATAATCACTGCAATCGCTATTTCTTTTGTTTGAGTATACGGTTTGATATCTTGTAAAAAAATTTTTCTTTTCAGCCCTTAATATCTCAATGAAAATGTACCTACTACAGTCGACTCTCGTTAATTCGAAACTCGAGGGACGCTTAAAATATTACGAATTATCGAGTGTTTGAAATATCAAATGGTTCGAAATTTGTGAGAGAAAATAAATAAAACTTTGAATTATTAAGTGTTGATCAATTATTATTTGTTAACTGCTATTCTATAATAATGACAAAAGTTTAGAGGTACATTAGTGTCCACACATGTACGTATTTATAATGTGAATTAATTAATCTTTTGCAAGAACTCTGTTATACTGGTTTGCTTCAAAGCACATTGCTGCTCAGACTGCTCAATAACTTTATTTAAGAGAAAAAGTGCTTGAAATGCTTTTTCATCACTTTCGTTTTGTAGACAGAAGCTTTGTATCGCGTGAGGATCTTGCTTCCTTAACTGACACCTCTGCCAAAGGTTCTGATGTATCGTCCTTATCTTTATCGTAGCTTTTTTCGTTCGTATCCGTCGCAGATATAATTTCGCCATCGGCTAGTGAACCTGAGACAGCAATATCTTCATCCACTTGAACAAAGTCAGAAAAATTCACACTGCTGATGTCAACTATGTACATAATGTACTAACAATCATTCCGCCTCTTTCTCTCTGCAACTTTGAATTGTCGAGTGTTGGACGCTGATCACTTCGAATTAACGCGTGGTTTTGTTATATAGCAATGATTTTTTTGTACGAATTACCAAGTGCATAAAAATGTATTGATTTAGTTCAAAATATAAAGAGATTTTGTAGGGAACTCGTGATAACTTTGAATTATAGAGAGGTTCGAATTATCGCAGGTTTGAATTAACAAGAGTCGACTGTAGTTACAGGTATTAGTTAAAGCTGTCGTGTTGTTTAGGGTTGGTGTTGCAAGCAAGTCCTTTAAGAGGCCTTGGGCACTTTAGGGATAATGGGGTCCTTGTAAGTAGATTATCGGTAATCATATCGTAATGTAATGGGGACTGGGGCGCCCTAATAATCGCAAGGCCTAGGCCAGTTTGCCCAGTGGAGAAAATAGTCATGGTTCCAAGCATTCCATCTTCACAGATATTATCTCCTTTGGTTTATTTCTTGGCTAACGTTACCGGCACCATGACTAGGGTTGGTGACGTGTTACTCTTCATTCGTCACCATACGGTAAAAGAACCATTTCTTTTGTTTCTAATGTGCGCATGTATCTTGTCGATTACCAACAATTCGTTAATATGACTCATAGCGGTCACTCACATTACTAAATTGCAAGTAAATTAGCTCAGCGCTAGACGTTTTTCTTGTTTTTAGCAACAGACATTAAATAGGTAACTGTATCTACTTTTAGCATACAGACTAATCATTTTTATTAACACTGTCTACGAATAATACATTATATTATACTGTATGAACAAGTCAATACAGACTATAGATGTATTTTGTGTTTCTTTCTGGTTTCGGTGAAAAGGCACGTTGCGGGCCGGCAAGGTGAGGCGGAGAGGGTTAGTGCATTTACACTATACGGGCTGTCCTAGCATTTGGATTGCACTTGCCCTTAACATCAAGTGGAGTGCAGTTATTTGTCCAACCCTAGGCACAAAACAAATTCAATCTAAATCTACATTAATATATTATAATATATCAATATATCAATCTAAATCTGTCAAAATAAGAAGAAAAATGTTCCTACAATATCGAGTTCTAAAAAAAATTGGTATTATAATATTTTATTGTAAGTTGCGTGGGTGATATTGCAGATGGTACCGAGAAATAGATGTTTTATACGGAATTGTGTGATTTCAATAGGTTGCGGACTTGCGGAGTCTAGTTTTCAAAGTAGGTCAGCAAATGGCTTATTATAACAGAAACTTATCTAGTTAATGAACTTTTTTCCAGTAATAACTAGTTCTCTGTTACCTTTAGGAATGTTGATGATGATGTTTTAAATTAAATAAAAATGGGGTATTTTTTTTTCCCGAAAGTCAAAGAAGGGATGAAATATTTCGCGTGTTACGTATACACGTTCTCAATATATTGCAACAGCAAGTGAAGCATCGATGACCAGGTGTTCGTCGATATGAGTAATGCAAATCTGCTGACGGCAATACCAAGAAGAGTGTTTGTCGACCGAATGTCGATGAGGAAACCCTCTCTTCACCAAATCTCACTCTTTGGTCGATCGCCGATCAATTAGGTCAATTAGTTATAGGACATAAAGGTTAGAAGAAGTATATTTAATAATTGGGCAAGTGCGAGTCGGACTCGCGCACGAAGGGTTCCGTACCATTATCTATGCAACATAAGGCAACGTTATTAGTATCGAGCAAGAAACGGTAAAAAAATCATGTTTGTTGTATGGGAGCCCCCCTTAAATATTTATTTTATTTTATTTTTAGTATTTGTTGTAATAGTGGCAATAGAAATACATCATCTGTGAAAATTTCAACTGTCTAGCTATCACCGTTCTTGAGATACTGGGTACGGAACCCTAAAAATCATGTTTGTTGTATGGGAGCCCCCCTTAAATATTTATTTTATTTTATTTTTAGTATTTGTTGTTATAGCGGCAATAGAAATACATCATCTGTGAAAATTTCAACTCTCTAGCTATCACCGTTCTTGAGATACAGCCTGGTGACAGACGGACGGACGGACGGACGGACGGACGGACGGACAGCGAAGTCTCAGTAATAGGGTCCCGTTTTTACCCTTTGGGTACGGAACCCTAAAAATGTAATTTAAATATTAAAAATGTAGCTTTAGTTTCCGTATTTGGGTTTTATTTGCCCCCCTCTGCTGCCACCAAAATGTAATTCGAGTGGGCCTTGTATATTTAATGTTTTTTTTAAAAGCCATATTGGCGCTCTATCCCGTTCCACCTGATGATATGCGGTAATAGAATCTTTGATGGTAAAACTATTTAAGAAGCCTATTTACCCTATTTTTGAACCTGTCTACGTTGTATGTCACAGAGAACGGGGTAAAACAAACGTCGCTTCAGTTATTATCATCTAACTAAACGAATGGATTTTAACAATTAGGATATTTATTTATTTATTATTAAAACTTTATGCACATAAAACATACAATGGCGGACTTAATGCCTCAGGCATTATCTACCAGCCAACCGATATTGATGATGATTCGTCTTAATTATTCGCGAGCTCTTTTTTAATTAAGTCTTCATATTTTGTTTATCATTATTGGTACACAGGTATTAAGGATTTTCTAGTTGGCTTATTTGATAGTTTTTCTGTAACTATGTGCCTCTATTACAAAGCTATTATTAATTTTAGCCGCGCACTTGACCATACTTGGTGACATTAAACTTGTTATCCTATTGTCCGCTCTTGTTTACTTCACATTTCCTAGTCAATGACGTAAGAACTGCTATCAATCAACTTACACAATAGATTAACCATGACGATGAAAGAAATTGTATAAGTTTCACGTATTTTAATTAAGTATTTTACTTGGAATGGATGGATGAATGATATCGGCCGCAGCCCGTAGCTAATATCTTTTCAACAGACTTTCTTGAGGTTTTACTTTAATTTGCTGACTAGTATTAAATGTATTAATAGATCATAAGTAAATAGCACAACTTTTATTTTATTTATTTTTAGTCAAGACACCATTGACCAGTTCTTCGACGTTTATACCGCGATAGTTTGCCGAATGGCAATCGTCTTGTTCAGACTTATACGGTTTAAACTATAAGCAATAACAATATCTTCGGTTGATAAACGATAAGAAGCACTTACATCAGAATTGCAGTTTTTCTTTAAATATTATCGTAATGTTATCATTACTTAAGTAATATCTGGAACTGCAACGTTCCGTCAATGAGTCATTTCGTGGTATTCGGTAATGGCTCGTCTTTATTGAAAACTCTTATTCTTATAGTATCGTATTTATTTTGGTAGCTTTGTCAATACTCAAGATATTATTATATTTATTTTGGGCCTCAGTTTGTTTCTTTGTTTGAACGCGCTAATCTCAGGAAAAGTTGTTTTTGTGTTGGATTGACCATTGATCGAAGAAATCTATAGGCTATATAACGTCACGCTGCAACCAACAGGAGCGAAACATTAGTGAATAATTTTGTATAAAAAATCCTCTTCTAAAAAAAAACCCACGCGTACGAAGTCGCAGACAAGAGCTAGTTAGCCATAAGTAGAAACATATGACGAAGTAAGGATAACGGGCCCCAATAATCAGAAGCTCTAGGTGTATGCCCAGTGAAGAAGACGGTCCTGGATATAACGTATCATTGTTTTATTGTTTCAGTCTGAGCAGTGCGGAAGAAAGTGACAAAATGCTGGACGGCAGACCATCGGTTGCGTAAACTTAAATAAGAGAAGATTAAATTCTCTTACGAGCTTATGCAAGAAGCCCTGAATTCCCCCTAAATGAAGATAAGTGTTAAAGATATATTTCATAACTATATTTAAGTAACATAGAATTTATTTTTATGATATTTAATCGCCAATATAACTCACGTAATATTATTATGTATATGGTAAAAATGCGGTGTATCTTTAACGCTGTTTGATTTTATTTAAGTTTCATGTCCGTCGAATATGGGTACAAAGTGTGGAAAGCGTATTTGGTATTGGCTGATACTGTATATTTGTTGTGGGATATTTACAATTTGAGGTCGCTTCACAGTCACATATTTTTCTTTTAAATAGGCAAGATAAACGTGCTTTTTTATGAAGTCAGAAGCTAGGCTATTCAAAAAGTGAATCCTTTGGAGAAGATCAGGCAAGAAATTCTATGGATTTTGTTATTATTTTCGTGTAGTATATGATAATTTCAATGAAATATAATCAAAAATAAAATCTAGAGAATAAATTTTAATTATCATCACAATATAACATGCCCCTTCATACTTGGCTCTAGTTTGTAAAATCTAAACCTGAACTTACTTGAAATGTATAATTAGACTAAAAGATTAGTCCAGATCTTTTGTACTTACATCCTAAAGTTGTAAGTATGGACTAAATTAACATACAAGTAACTATCCGAATGAGATATAACTAGCCAACTACTAAAACAAAGATATTTTGATTTAGAATTAAGTTGGCCAACGCGAAGTTGGTCTTCATTCAAAGAAATTGAGAACGATTCTCAATTTTGATAAAGACGTACGTGTATGTTCGTCTTTATATTACACTGAAATCGATCGATATCTAATTAAATACATTTATTCAGTATAAGCACAATTCTAATATTCTTTGATTGTAGTGTATAAACTTTATCTATTTTGGTGCGAATATACTGTTAACACCTGGCATTACATGAGTCAGATATTATTATTTGTTCCAAAAAAATAAAATTCGTATTTCGAATGCAATTATTTTTAATTCTCCCACACTATTTATAAATTCATAACGGAACATAGTGTTCATTAATAATTCAATAAACTATATAATTAGATGTAATACATACACTACAATCAAATAGTCTATGTAATTACATACAATGTATGTAAAATCATTTATTTATATTAAGTTTACTAGACATATAACTCTTATTAAGTATTCTTAAGAAGTGTTCAGTATAATATCTCATAATAAAATAATTATGCATTATACATTTTAAATTAAATAAAACGTATAATCAGCATGTTTTTATTTTATAAACGTTATGCTGTAATTTTATTAAAAGTGTTAATACCTAGCCGACTTGAAAATATTACGAGGGCTCTCAATCTCAATTCTAATAATTCGGCCATATCTTAGGAACTGATTCCCACATTTTTGATCTTAAAAGTGTCCCCTATTATCATTTTAAAAGCGTAGATTTTCAATGTACAATAAATTTTTCAAATCAAATTGCAAAGTAGTCGGTTACTCATTCAATTTGCATAAATATAAAGTTTTTGGTAAAATTTGTCCAAATAATTATTAATTAATTAGTAAAAGACAAGTGGCCAAATTAACGTCCAGTTTGTGTACTAAGTAATAAAAGTATTTAACTTATTATGTAAGGATATCCAATCATAATCTCATTTGCTTATTTAATTGTTTAGGTAATTTTTAGGCGACATCTTGAAAGCTCGCATTTATAGTATTATATCTTAAAGACACTAATATTATACCTCCTATTATGAACTTATCATATATTCTTGATATTTTTACTGGATATTTTATAAATTTTGTCATAAATTTTTAAATAGTTGTCACTATCTGCCATCTGCGGCCAAATGTATGACACGAAACAGGTACTAAAAAGGATAAATATTTCTGTATAAGATGATTAATTCTTAGTTATCAATGCTAATGACTTATATTAATTAAATCAATAGAAAGTTTATATTTATGCATCTTAATTATTCGTAATTGGAGGCGTAATATTAAATTTTAATCAAAGTATTTTGTGGGTAGTATCATCGTTATGTTAAATTCCTAATATTATTGGTCTTAGATTTAATTTACATTTTGTATATGAAATTGTTCTATTAAAACATATTTTTGAACTTTTTGGTGCTGTTTAATAAGTTTGTTAAAGACAATCAATAAATAAATATTCCGTATAAAAATAATTGACAATAATTTCCTTCTGTCCATATTAAAACGTAAAGTTCAATTTTGTTATTATAATCAAGGCGTTTTGTCCAGGAAGCGTGCAGACACCCAGTAACAGATAGTTTATTGAAACCGGATAAATTTTTAACAATACGTTGGCGTTATCATTTACAATTTCCTGTCCTTTGATACATTTTGTCCCCTTTTAATTACTTTTTCGGTGCAATGGTATTTTTTTTTTTTTTTTTTTTTTTTTTGAGTTGTGGCTAATCAGGCTCTGCCCGCCTAGTATCACTGCGACCAGACTGATCTATTGTGATCGCCACTTTCTATAGTTCTTGGTCCAAGCCCGTTGCCATGAAGAACTCTAGGATTGTTTTGGCTCCAAGAAGTTTGATCTCTTCCGGGTGCATGACATGCTTCCCCAGAAGGGAGCATCGTGTGCGCATCACTGCGGGGCAGTCAGTGAGAATGTGAATAGGTGTTTCCTCCTCCGTTTGGCAGAGTCTGCACATCCCATTGTCACCTAGCCCCACTGTCCGCGCATGCTTGTTTAAACAACAGTGTCCAGTAAGTATTCTTACTAGCATTCGCAGATTGTTCCTGCTTAATGCCAGGGCTTCTGAAGCAGCCTTTAAGTTAAAGGGTCTTATAAGAGCCTTGGAGTGTTTCATTCCGGAGTACTGTCTCCAGAGTTGAATAGTTGAGCGAAGGCAGTCTGCTTTAAGGGTCAGCCTGGCCAGACTTTTGGGTATTCCACAAAAGGGTTCAGGACCAGACTGTACGCTTTTAGCTCCTACCCGTGCTAGCTCGTCGGCTTTTTCATTGCCTTCGATCCCAACATGTCCTGGGACCCACCGTAAAATTACTCTGTTTTTTGCACCCAGAGTATTTAATAGTTGTCTGCAGTTCATGACCAACTTCGAGCTACAAACTTCAGAAGATAAGGCCAGGAGAGCTGCCTGACTATCCGAATGTATGTAGATTGTATGATTGAGGTAGTTGCTTTGCAGATTAGCTACTGCACATTCTATGATGGCGTACACCTCTGCTTGGAATATAGATGAGTATATTCCTAAGTTTACACTAAGTGCTCTCTTAGGAGCCTCACCATATATCCCGCATCCTACCTCTATTCCGGATTTGGAGCCATCAGTGTACCACTTTAGGCTTCCTGGTTTCCATTTTATTAGACTGTTTAACCAGTCTTCCCTTGTGGGTATTTCGACTGAGTACAACTTCTGCGAACAGTGTGTAGGGGGTAGGGCATCAGTGGGCAGCCCTAGTACATAGATATCGTTTACTGAATCCTCTAGTAATTTAAGGGATTTTGAGAGCCAGTTTCCTTTCCTATCGCCCAAGATTCTATACATACTGGCTTTCGCCTCCATCCTTAAATGAAGGTGCAAGGGCGGCATGTTCAGTAGAGCTTCTAGGGCGCTTGTTGGAGAGGTTGACATGGCTCCAGTAGCGATAATACAAGCAGTTCTTTGTAGACTGCTGAGTTTCGTAATAATAGTTTTCTGTGTCGTTTTCCTGCACCATACCACTGAGGCGTATGATACCATCGGCCTCACTATGGCTGTGTAGAGCCAGAGGGTTATTTTGGGTTTTAGGCCCCATCTATTTCCCGCTAGCCGACAACAGACAGCCAGTGCTATTTTTGCTTTCTGTAAGATGCCATTCACATGGATGTTCCAGGTAAGTTTTTGGTCCAGAGTGATTCCCAAATACTTAACCTTGGAGGAGAACGGAATGATTTTTCCATTCATGGTTGGCGGTCTTAAAACTTCAAGATTTCTCTTCAATGGTATTTATAAAATACGGTTATGTACTTACTTCCACATTCGATTGAAATAGTACTAATTCGTGCTGACTGGCCCAGTCGGATAGATTTGTGCAACTATCCATGGATAGGATTGCCCAACCTAAACATAATTTAGAAGTTGTATTAGTTGCTAAGGTTTACGTATAATGCGAGGTTTATTAGATCTGGGTATTATTAAGTCCCTCTTTATGTTATACGACCGTCCTTTTTAGATTTAAGTATATCAGCCATGCTATAATTATAAGATTTTATAATATTGCGTTTTTTCAACTTAACGAAATGTAGCATTTAATTCTTTAAGATATCTATTAATTTATTTCGAGCTCTCTTTAGATATAGAAATCAAGTTTTTCATCACAAATTCTATGTGTAATATGGTATCTATCTATTATGTAATGTATGTAGTAGGTATCTAATGAAAAGGTTTTCACTATCTATTTCCTTTATTTTATTACATCTGTGTCTCACAATTTGTATCGTAAATTGATAGTGAAAACTTACTATAAAGTTTACGTTGCTAATTATGTGCTTATATCAGAGATTTGTATGTATCTATATTTTATTTATTTATTTAGTTCATACCTATCATTTTATATTGATCTGATTTTAATTTTTTACTTTTATTTACATGCAAGAAAAATTGTGAATTACCTGCGTGCTTATTCGTCATTGCAGCTTTTTGTTATAACTTATACGTTTCGTATATAGGTATTATACTTTTTTAAATTATTTGTATCTACTTTATTAATTAATATGTGTCGATGTCAAGTTTAAATAATAAAGATTATAATTTAGCTTCGTATTTTATTTCCATCTTATAAATATAATATAAATGGTTCATCTTTCTACACATGTGAAAATTGGTAAATAAATAACCCCAGATTTGTTATAAGCGTAACTACAACAAAAAAAAATGTACTTTTTGTTTCTTTCCCAAAGTGGGCGCCTGCGGCCCTGAAGGGGGCGGTGAGAGACCCAGAAAAAAAGTGTCAGTGAAGTTTGTTTAAAGTAATTTTATTCGAAGAAGGCAATAACAATATAAGTTCGAGAACCCCAGTTCTTGATATAAAAAAGCAGACATATCAATCCCGTTTTTAGGGTTCCGTACCCAAAGGGTAAAAACGGGACCCTATTACTGAGACTTCGCTGTCCGTCCGTCTGTCACCAGGCTGTATCTCAAGAACGGTGATAGCTAGACAGTTGAAATTTTCACAGATGATGTATTTCTATTGCCGCTATAACAACAAATACTAAAAATAAAATAAATATTTAAGGGGGGCTCCCATACAACAAACATGATTTTTTTACCGTTTCTTGCTCGATACTAATAACGTTGCCTTATGTTGCATAGATAATGGTACGGAACCCTTCGTGCGCGAGTCCGACTCGCACTTAAACATTTTTTTATTTTTAACACGCTTTTATTAGCTTAGTTCTTTCATAACTACCTATCCATCTAGGTATGTATTAATCTATGTAAATTATTAGTTTAGTAGACTAAAAGATTTTTTATCGTGCTAAATAAGGGTACGATTTAATCCCTACTAATATTATAAATGCGAAAGTAACTCTGTCTGTCTGTCTGTTACGCTTTCCCGCTTAAACCTCTCAACCGATTTTGATGAAATTTGGCACAGACAATCTTTGGACCCCGAGAAAGGACATAGGCTACCTTTCATTGCGAAAAAAAAAAAATTCCATATTCCACGCGGACAGAGTCGCGGGCAATAGCTAGTACATCTATACTAATATAAAGCTGAAGAGTTTGTTTCAACGCGCTAATATCAGGAACTGCTTACTGGTTCGATTTGAAAAATTCTTTTTGCGTTGGATAGTACATTCATCGAGGAAGGCTATATTATGTCATCACGCTGCGACCAATAGAAGAAAAATGTTGCGAAAACAAGGGAAATTTTCTAAAGTGGTAAAAATTAAGAAAACAAAATATTTTCTAAATCTGTTTTATTGTATAAAATAAGATTATGCTTTAATTAATTTATTTGTATACTTTACAGTTATTACATTTAAATACACATTCTTATATCTAATCAGTCTCTGTTAGTGCGTCGCCACCACGGCACTCCACTTTCTTCTTCGTCTGCGCTTAAATTCACTGTAGGTCTGCAAAAACAAAGTGTCTTCTTTACTTATTATAAAACAAAGTTGTTATTTTTGTATGTAAGACCCTTTAAGAGCTTATTTCTTTATTACAACGGATTAGCTAGTAATTATATAGTGGACGTACCTATAAACTTGATTATGAGGTAATGTTGGCGCCAATAACGGACAAGTTGGGGCTCTTTGCTCCTGGAAAATTAAAAAATGAATTGTACATATTGCTTAAATAAAACCACTAACAGGATTTAGATGTGTATATATATTTTATTTTAAATCTCGTCTGACGTTTTGAAGACTTCAGACAGGCGTCTAAATACGTAGTTAATGGTTTTATTTGTATGCGCAAAATTTACAGATTATATTAAATGCTTTTCAAGTAGTGATGGCCATTGATTTCACTAATCACCACCACATTTCACTAAAGAATGCAGACTTAAGGCGTATAATGACGCCAATAAACCACAAAATTTGCTAATTGAGAAAAAGTGATGATTATTTCAGAAACTATTAAACTGATATTAAAAATAACTTAGTATTACGAAACACTATTAGCATAATAGCTGTGAGTGATCAAACATATTTATTTGGTGAAACCTGGATATTTTTAAAAATTGTCAATAAATCTAAATATACATAATTAGATCTGCTGATATTTTCACAAGTTTGGTTTGAATTTTGGTATTACTCCATTAAGTAATGTCAATTCTACTATAATTTAAGCAATGTTTACTAAAAAGTACCTACTAAAAGTAAATATGCCAGAAATAACATTACTCTTAAAAACTACTAAACTGATTTTTACCAAATATACCTAATGATTTAAGAAAGTTTAGATTTTATTTAAATTTAATAAAATATCTAATAAATAATTTCAATTCTGAATTACCTGAATAGATTGCATAGGTATATGCATATTGGCTCTCAACTTTCGTTGTCTAATCTCACGTCGAACACAACACTGCACGCCCAATAAAACTCCACAAACACATGAAGAAAGGCTTCCTGAACAGGAAATTTAAAAAGTTCTTATGGTAATTGTATATTATTTGCTCTATCATCATACTTTAACACCCGTATTCACAAACAATATTTACTTAAGTAAGTACTTAAGTGTTGATGCACTGTGCAAAGGGTAACACTTCTCAGTGCGTTCCGTTCATCGAGCCTTTGTATTCATAGACTAAACTTAGCTATGAACTGAACTGAACAGTTTAACAAACGCATAGTGCGCTTCACCACTTAGATATTGTTTGTGAAATGATTTTGCTACCCCTGTGCGTCCATGCCTACTATGAGACCTCACAGTAACGTTTATGAATACGGCTGTTACGCTTTTTACCACGGGGGTAGACAGAGAACATAGAGAGCCATCTGCATAACATAGAGCGATAGATTAATTAGTAACAATAGTCTTACCTATATACACAAGAACGCCTAGATCACCATTACGGTTGGTGCGTCTCAATACAATCCCAGCTATACATAATGATATACCTGTTAATATTCCAACTACAAATATCACCTGAAAATAAAAATTAGATTTGCTTAGGGATTCACAGGAAAAATACTAAAAAATACACTAGATTTTGGTCTTACGAATAAGTATTTGTTTACTTTTTTAGGTATATATGAGGTTCGATTAAATTATAGACTTTGCCTTTATCTTCTTCTTCTCTTCTCCAGCCCATTTATGTCCCACTGTTGGGCACGGGCCTCCTTCACTTTGGGAGGGATTATGGTCCACTGTGCCGCGCTGATCAGGTGTGTTGACACAGGGTTCATATTCGAGATTTCCGTCTCTCACACAGGATGCTATCTGTGTGCAATAGCTGACTTTTACAGCACCCTTGGGAGGATATAGGGTGGTGACACTTCTATTCTTAATCCGTCACCACATGGAGAACCTTACCTTTATCTAATGAACTCAATATATAGTTGATAGATTAATGTTAATATGCAACAACTCTAAACCTATGCATAATTTATTTGTAAACTATTATTGTAAGTCTTAAGAAAATAAACCTTTTCTTTTAATTTAAAAGTAACAGATTAAAAATTATTATGCTAGATAACAACCAGCAAAAACAATTTATATTTACCTGTAATATGTAATAGCAAACATATTCAAATCCAGGGCAATGTCCGCCACAAGCTCCAATTATAGGTACTTCAGGACTAATAGAGGGCACTGGAGGGATAGGAGAGTGACTTACAGCTTGTGAATGACTCTCGACATCACATATAGGAAGAGAGAATGCTGATGCACACTGTGGAAATGAGTATGCATCTGTTGGAGCACTTGGGGTTACAACAGTGCCTTTCTTGTAATTAAGATAGGTTCCACCTTCATAAGGCGACTGATACACCGGTGAGGGAGGTCCATAGTCTCTTACTGTCAAATTGTAACAATGTGGCATCTGAAATATAACAGGTCTCGTGTATTATACACTAGTTGTGGCCCGTGTTGCTACCGTGCTAAAAAGTATAAAAAATCTGTTCCCTTTTTTATCATCCCATGGGAACATTACATTCTTTCAGGATAAAAAGTAGTCTATATGTTATTCTCATGTGTAAGCTACATTATTTGAGAGTTTCATTAAAATCCATTTAATAGTTTTGGTGTGAAAAATTAACAAACATCCATACTCACAAACTTTCACATTTATAATACATATTAGTAGGTTTGTTTTATTAAAACAGTTCATATCAACAACAGTACCCTAAGGTCTAGAAAGTAACAGTTGACATGACCCTCAATTTAGCAGACAGCAGACAAAATGAAATTTCAGATAGGGATCTATAGCAAAATTAAGTTCTCCAAGTTTACGAAATTGGAAAATTGTTTGTCGTTGTCTGAGTTATAAAATTTTTTTTACAAAAATATTAAATTGTGGTGCCAATTGTTTTAAAATCTGAAACTTTGAAATTTAGTTTATTTTTGTATTTAGAAAAGGTGATGTTAGTTAGTTTTTTTAATTTTGGCTTAGAGCATTCTGGGACATAAATATATCAGCGAAAAAAATATAAAGGTGATTTTTTTTATTTTGAATTTGTTGGTCGGATGGTAAGATATCCTTAATTTTAGATTTCTTTGGAAATTTTATGTTTTGTGACACGTCCCCTGACCTGTCGCGCGTGGCCTCCTCGTGGGCCGGGGGCGCCGGCTATAGCGCGCCGACGACCCCTACCCGCGGCCCTGCGGGAGGGCAGTGTATCGCCCGAGCGCTTTCGCTCCCGCAGGGCCTCTCTTTTGGCCGCCATCACCTCGGATGCAAACGAGGCGACGGCGGCCCAACACTCTTTGCTACCGGCCATCGAAGCGATGACGGCCGGTAGCGACAAATTTACGCCTATTGCGCCAGTGAGTCTGGCGCGCTGGAAAGACCAGGCCGTGCACACGACCAGTGTGTGCTCGGCCGTGTCCACGGCTCCGGACGTATAGCTCATGCAGCCGGGTGCGGACTCGACTCCTACCAGCTCCCACAGGTACTTGGCAAAGCAGCCGTGACCTGTGAGGAGCTGGGTCAAATGGTAGGTCGCCTCGACCCACTGACGCAATACGGGGCGCACGGCAGAAAGGAGCCGCGCGCCCGACGTCACCTCGAACAACCTGTCGGCCCACCTCCCGAAGAGGTCGTCGCGAAATTCGCTCCTCCAGCGAGCGACCTCGTCGGGGGGCGGGCTCATTTCTCGCCTGCCGCACCAGGGCCTTCCTTCGGTAAACCCCCGCCAGGACCCCAGCCTCGAGGTCCCAGGGGAGGCTTCCGGCGATCACGCAAGCCGCCTCCAGCGACACGTTGTGGTACGCCCGTGCGGCTCTCTGCGCCATTACCCGCTGCGTGCGCCGCAGCAGCGTGGTGTTTTCGGCGCTGAGAGCCGCAGCCGCCCAGATGGGCGCCCCGTAGAGCGCCTTCGAGCGCAGGAGCTTCTGAGTCACCGTCTTATACCGCTCCACTATGGCCGCCTCGGTGGCCAGCTCTGGGTCCAAGGTGTTCAGGGGGACGGTCCAGCTCGACGGCTGGGGCGTCCGCGGGGGATGGGACTAGGTCGAACCGAATATATCGATGGTCCGACAGCGTCTCCACCCCCCCCTCTACCCTCTACCGGCTCGTGCGGCGGGCCAGTTGGAAGAGCTTCGGAACGGCATTCCGAGGTCGTGGGTTCAAGTCCCGCTTGCGGTCACTTTTTCCACCATAATTTGTTTTTTTTTATTTTTTAGATTTTTTGTTTCAGGTAAGTTATCTGAATAAAAAAAAAGTTATCTCTTCGTTATCAAAAAATCTAAAGGTGACTGTTTTTACACTCTTTATATTAGCTTCAGTTGTATGTTTGTTTGTATGTTTGTAACCGACTCCTTTGGACGCTATTTTGACCCACTTTAAACGGTCAGATTCTATTCAAATTTTGCTCACCTGTCAAAGACCGATGACAATGCAATAATTCGATTAAATAAAGCGTGTTTTTTAGTTTTTTTAATTTTATTTTGATTTAGATTATTTTTAGCTTTGATATCACCTTAGATTTTTTAAAGGCCAAGAGATGACCATTTTTTTTTTAAATTTTTATTTTTGCTTTTCGCTTATATATTAAAAAGAGTAACTAACATCACCTTTTCTAAATCCAAAAATATATAATAATTGGCACCACGGTGAGGGCTTCTCAAAATTTAATTTTTTTGTAAAATATTTTTTTACAACTCAAAAATAAATTTTGTTTATTATCACCTGTAGGTATGTCAATGACAAACAATTTTCCAATTTCGTAAACTTGGAGAACTTAATTTTGCTATAGTAGATATCCCTATCTGAATTTCATTTTGTCTGCTGTCTGCTAAATTCAGGGTCAGTTGACTTGTTTTTCTTGGCCATGGTTGCCAAATGACTACACTCCACCTAATGTTAAGTAAATGTGTAACTTAGTTTAATAGCATAATAATAGTAGATCTCATAGCTGGTTTAAGTATGTAGACGTTTTATGGCATCATTAATGTACCGACATCCCTTTAAAATTTCACTTCAATTGGAAGGTATAAAGTAAGCATAGAAAAATCGAACTAAGCAATGGAAGATTATAAATAAAGTTCTTTATAGACTAGAATTTTTAATACCCATTTTACTTACATGATAAGCATTATCGGAAGTTGAGCTCTCAGTACCAGGAACTTGATACACTGGTGCATTAATATCGTCAGCCCAAGGGTACTTCGCCCTTTGTTGTGTAGCAGTTGCAAATTGTTGATCACTACGAGATACCACAGTCGTTTGATAGGGGTGCACTGTGCGAGGTGATAATTGCTGTTTAAACATTGTTTGTTCTGAGGGTTACCTAAAAATAGTCGCTTTGCTCAGAGAAGTGAATAAGCATGAAAATAATGTGTTCTGAATATAATGGAGTTGAAAAATGCCGTGACGAAGAACACTAACCTCATTTTGTAAAATTATATGTTAAAGTAAGCTAAAGATGAAACCAAATCATACAATACATAATTAATTTATATTATCACTATTATAAGAGAGCTGAAGAGAGCCAAAAGCATAGCAATCATAAATTTTCACAATGTTTATGATTCTAAGAAATCTACGCCGCCATCTTTTGTTTGGCATTGTGTTCAAAGAGTATAATAATATAGATATAACAAGAGGGGATGGTCTATGCCTAAACGTGCATGTATGGAAAGTGTTGCCGCGCGGCGACGGTTCCGAAAAACTTTTTTGACATTTACCTATAGCTATATTTATTTTTTATAGAGGTATCATTAGTTTACTTGCAAAACTCGCTAAATATTTTTAGATAATTCCGAGCTGTTATAACAATACATAATAAAGGCAAAAATTGTGAATATTATATTATATTTAAAATTTAATTCATGGAATAACATGTAAACTGAGATATTACATTTTATTCTATGGATTGAATTGTGAATTTAATATTTACAATTGTTGCCTTTATTATGTATTATTATGATAACAGCTCAACATCATCTTAAAATATTTGGTGAGCTTTACAAGTAAACTAATGATACGTACCTTATGTCATGTATAGTTTCGAAAAATTAATGTGTCAACAACTCCACATAATCTGAAGATTGCTTTATTAATTTATATTATACAATACAAATAATTAATATCACATCTTTATCTGATGATTAGGAGCTTTCTTCTTCTGGTAAGCGAAAGTATTATCTGAAAATAAATAGTAAACAAGTTAATTTCATAAATAAGACAGAAATAAGACTTATAATGAAAGTGAAAGTGGGTGTTTCTTTGTGACATTTTCACAATACCTAAGTGAAATTAAATGAAATTGCCTGATACTTGGTGATGAAATTGGGTAGTAACACTAGTATTCTTAATCAGACACCACACAATTCTTCTAAACATTAACAACATTTTTTTCAAATACTGGTTCCAACTCCACATCCACAACTAAACTTAACTAAATAATTAAAATAATTTTTAGTTAAGTTTTGATTCATTGGTTGTTTCATACTATAAATTTGTATTAATTAAAATCGTTAGTCTATATTACACAGTTTTCATTATAACAAAGATAAGATTGCATTGCCGAATTATGATAATGACGCTATCAATTTTCATTTTTAGTTAACCTAAGTTTAGTTATGTGCCATTAATATATAATCGATGCCATTGTCTAATTTGTAAAGATCCAATTAATGTTGTATTAATGCTGTAAATTGTGTACCTACATTATATGTCATCACTGATGTAGTTTTGTACTCTGATAAACCTGGCGATGGCTCTTTTTATGACATCATGTGAAGTTCTAACTTGTTCACAATCCCTGACAAGAGGGCAGTAACTGTAATCAACTTCCACAACGGTACTGAGTGATCGTTAAACACCTGTAATACATTTCAATTTTAATATAAGTAAATACTGTAAATTTTGCAGTGCAGGTGAAGCTTAGTATTAACGTATTAATGACTACAACAATTTTCATGACATTTGATATGCAGGAAGTCTCATGTTTTAAATCAATCTAGCTCAGTTTTAGATATTACAAATTTAAATATTTATACAGTTTTAAATATTTATATACAAATGTTGTTTTTTCAGTGAAAATTAATAAAAATCAATTATAATCTCGTCTAAATATCCACCACTAATGAGACCATTATCCACCAATAACCCAGTAAATTCTTAGTAACTTTTTCTTATAGTACAATAAAATAAGCTGTCAGTAATACTAGAGCTAATTTTGGTAGACGAAATATTTTACCTTTCGAAAGAAAAGTTTCTACTTACAATTTAATAACCATCCACCTGCCCTTATCCCATTATTTATATACTCGTATACATATTATATCTTGAATACATACTCGAAATAGTGAACAAACACATAGGTACTCTTTAGCCGCTGTATATTTCCTTTTATCCTATTAGTCCTTTTTCCAACCAGCAAATAAGAAAGGATGTTTTGCGGATATGGAAACCCACTGAATCGATATACGAATACAAACTGAAAATAAGACAAAACGTTAATAAGTACCTATAAGAATAATCACAACTATATTGCTTAATTAGTTCATCCACTGCACATTTAAAGCATCACAAACAAAACTTACCTAAAGCATCACAAACTTTTGTTTCTACGATGTTCAACCATTGCAAAGCTAAGCAAGTAAAGTTAATTTATTGGGTAACTAACGAAACTAATAAGGAAACAAATTTTAATAAGAGTAAATTTGACAAATTTAAGTTAAGTTTTATATTTGATATGAATCAATAATTAATAAATAAAATAAAATCAGCAACGTTTCGAATTTGTAAACCGCCATAACTGTCAAACTTGAAGTTTAAATTGACTAGGGATGTAAAAAAAAATCGATTAATAAAAAAATCTATTATAAAATCGATTATTCTTTAGATAAATTTGATTATTTACGCGTTTTTTTTTATTTCAAATACTTAATCGATTTTTTTTATAATTATGGCAAAAATTAATATCGATTTTTTATTTGCAACCCCTGGTATAAAGTCTGGTTTTCAGACCCGGTACCTAGGCCTGGAACGCGAACTTATCTTTTATTAATCTATACAAGTATACACATATCATTAATCTATGGCGAACTGCCACCCTCCATAAGTTTATATTAACGTCATCTCTGCGTCTATGACGGCATTAAGGCATTTCTTTTGTACTTTTGAATTATTATAGATATTTTATTTAATAATACATTCACCAGATAGTAGCCGATTCTCAGACCTACTGAATATGCATACAAAATTTTATAAGAATCGGTCAAGACGTTTCGGAAGAGTATGGGAATGACACGAGAATTTTATATACAGTACAATCTCACTTATCCGGCACTTCGATAGATCGGCACGTCCAATAATCCGGCACACTCCGCCAACGCCTCCCTCACCCCTCTATACCTGTGCGCTTTGGTCGCGGTATTTTAAAACTAGTTAATTACATATTATTATGTACCTTCATGTTAATTTAATATGTACATTACATACATATATTCCCTGTATGAAATGCTTTATTTTATTATAATTACCTATGACTTTTTCACTATAATCCAGTAATCCGATCATTCCAATAATCCGGCACCCTCCAGTTTTTAATAGTGGATTAGTGAGATTACATTGTATTAGTTTATTTAAAAACTTTATTTTATGTTGGTTATATTATAAGATCCTACTATTTCTGTTTCTTGTTTTTAATTACTCGTAATAAACCAATCGATATATTTTTTTTATATTTCTTTATCATCACAGAAAGTTACATTGTTCACCCTCTATCCAGGACTTCTAGTTCCATTAAAGATTATTTGATTATGCCAAAGAAGTACAACAAGAGTGGCATAATCTAGCAATATTGAGTAGAGTATTAATTTCTTTGCGCTTACAGGGTGCAAAAAATTCTAGGTCATCTTTTCAGCCCATTAAAGTTGGGCGCACTGTTGGGCACGGGGCTCTTTCACTTGGGAGGGTTAATGGTCTAGTATATCCCTCAGCTGGCTCTTACACCTGTAAGAGTACCAGGGTACCTACCCTGGAGAAAAAATGGGGTGGTGACACTTGTATTCTTAGTTCATCACCACACGGACGATAGGTCTAAGCTCATTTATTGAAAAAATAATATTTAAGATTTTAAGTTGGTGTTTATATATAAATTAAATAGCAACTTTTAAAAAAATCGGTTAATAAAAAAAATCACGGAACAGAGATCAATGGAAGTGTGAAGTAGGCGTGGCACGCGTGTCACAATTAAGCACTGTTGCGCTTATTTGATCTCCAGTCGCACAAGTACTTACTTAGTCGTATTCAGACTGTTCTAACGTTAACTCGTTTTGTTAGTATCGCGACAAGCTCATTTCGCCGTAGATATGCCGTATTGTTCAGTTTTGGAGTGCAAGAATAATAGTAGGAGAAGAAATCTTAAAAATGGAGGTATTTCGTACCATCGGTAAGTACAATATCATTTGATTCTAATAAAATTTTAGTTAATTCCAATTTACTAATAATTTATTGCAACGTCTCGCTAAAATCAACCTTATGTCGTTTAATTAAAGTTTATTTTACATTGATTATATTCATTATTTCGTTCTTAAAAGTTCTTCGCTACTCAATTAGTGATGTACTTAGGTCAGATTTCAGTTTATCGATAAATGACGATATTAAAAAATTTGTAATTTACTATTTATTTTACTAAGTAAGTAACTTTCTAAGTAACTTACTAAGTAAGTAACTTTCTAAGTAACTTTAACTTTCTTACTAAGTAACTTTCCCTCTTGTACACCAATATTTCAGTAGTTAAAAAGCCTACGCTTTGAGGAAACTAGACATGATGTTATGTTCTTATAGAGAAACTAAAAACAAAAAATAAATAAGAAATGGGTAGGTATATATTGATATCGGTAATAATCGGTAAACCTAAGAAAAGATGGATGGACTGTGTAAAAGAGGAGATGAAAGAAAGAGGAGTTGACACAGACATGACGGCTAATAGAAGATTATGGAAGAAAAAGACATGTTGCGCCGACCCCAAATAATGGGATAAGGGCAGGAGGATGATGACATATATCGATATCGGTAATGTGATTCGGGTTGGTACGGCCTTGATGGAATAGCAGCAATGACACGTTAGTGCACACGATTGTCACCTTTACTCTTAACGAAATTGTGTTTCTATTTGCGACCACTGGTAAATGCGCCATCTATCGTCAAGTAGCGGAATTTACTCGTCAATCAATTTTAGTTTGACTTTAGATTACAAAAGGTGTTAAATACTTTTCCAACTACAGCGAATTGAACCCTATTCCAGAATAAGAAGGTTTATTTTCAGATGTAGGTTATATGGCTTATGCTAGTTTAGTGTAAAATATAAACGACCAATCAAACGATTTGTTTATATGTAGTACATTATAAGATTATCGGTATAATTGTGTGCGTTTGGCGACACTGGTTTCTATAGTAATTTTGTTACATTGCAGTTCCACTTAATTTCTGTTCCGTGAAAAAAATCGATTATTTTTCAAGAAAAATCGATTATTAGATTTTTGATTTTTATGGCCCATAAAAAATCTATTAAATAAAAATCGATTTTTTAGGTCCAATGTCACATCCCTAAAATTGACAACTGACAAATATGACAAGAAAGATGGCAGCGAATCATAGATAAATGAATGAAAAACAGCTACAGAGTACTAAAAAAAAACCATACGTGAGCCTGGCAATAATCCGATAGTCAGTGGGTTGCTACAAGGGATAAAAAAAAACCAACATGATGACGTCATCCAAAATAACGGGCAAAAATAGTACAGCAACAACGACAGATGGCACTAAGGTGACGAAAATATAGGCTTGTTCTAAGCGAACCGCCCCTGATTGTGTTTCAGTTCAGTATTGCCAAATGCCATTAAGATTATTGCGTTGATTTCCCTAATTTTTTGAATATGGCAAAGGTTTACACTGGCTCCATGGAGACTAGAAGAAAGGAGGAATATCTTAGTATATTAAAAAGTGTCCACTGAAAGGCAGCAAATTAAGGTGGCGCCATAGTAGTAAGTAGAAGAATTTTAAAAAGAGTGCCACAAATTATTAGAAAGGAAAGAAAAACTTCCGCTTTGTTACAGCGCAGATTTTTAAATTATTATAGTATATAGACAAACATGACTATGAAATAAATTTATATTAATTATTAATATAATTATACGGTGTTTTTAAGTACCCCAAATATTTGTAAATAGCAAAATTAGAAAATAATAATAAAGAATTACCGCAACAGTAGCACACTTCACTCTGCTTATAACTGCTACATTCATATCATTTCCACTTGCTACACTAGCGCTATTTCGGTGAGTGTTATTTGCTGTTTACAAGTGGACACTTTTTGGACTGATCCCCCATACAAGATATTCCTCCTTTCTTCTAGTCTCCATGGTTGTCATTGCGTTGTCAGTCTTAGAGCATTAAATCAACAGAAGCTGTTACACACGCTGATTGCTTTTACAAAAATACAGCCGCGTCAAAAAATTACATAAATACTTGGTGGGGTGTCGAGGTAAGGCACACAAACACTATAACGTAATTGCATCGGTTGCTAAGCACATCCCACTTAAATTCACTTGACTCACAATAACAGACAACAGTATTTGTACACCAGTGGCGTAGCGTGCCTTGATGGTGCCCGGTATAATAATTTATATGGGGGCCCTTATGAAGGGTAAAGATTCCATACGAAAGAAAAAAAATCTGTGCTAAATATTTGTGAAATAATAAAAAATTTGGAAAGTATTTATTTATTTTTGGTTTCGCACGTTGGGGGCCCCCTTGGACCGGGGGCCCTGTATAATTGATACGGCGGTAGCTACGCCCCTGTTGTACACAATGAGTATGAGCATATTGAGCATTGCTCTAGTACTTTTATCAACAGGGGTCGTCTCATAATGTCAACTCCTTTAGAATTAATGCTTTAAGGTTTGTGATTGACAATTGACTCTTCAGATTTTATATTTTTTTGGGTTTACGTTTTAGTGTTTTTATTAATTTTGAAAACCCAAATACCTATCTCAGTGAATTGAAATTATAAACATTAACTAGCTGCGAAGCCTACTATCGTTTGTAATTTGTAAACACAAAAGTGTACCATGAACGTCTTTTTACTGTATTGGAAAAGCAAACAGAGCTTGAATCGTGTTTACTAAAGTCACATAAATTCACAATGATTGGAACTATAAAGCAAGACGGTGCCCAGAGCACACCAGATGAAGACAAACCTATGCCAAGTGTAACTAGTTTCTGTAGAGATTATATTCGTGGTTGTTGCACACGAGAAAATTGTAGATACATTCATGAGATCCCACCAAAGCCGTATCTGAAAGATCTGTTTAGATTTTGTCACGACTTTCAGAATAAAGGCTGCTATAGAATTAACTGTAAGTTTATACACAGTACTGTCGAAGAAGAGAATATTTTTTATGCTTCAGGAGTTTTTCCTCGTGACCTTCGAAGTGATATGTTACAGGGTTACATATTCGAGTCCTGTTCTAACAAAGAGTGTAAGTTTATTCATCCACCTGATGTAGGTAATGTCATGAATCCCACACTCAATGTTCCTCCTCCACATTACAATGGCCCACCACCACCTCATAGAGATGATGACTCTCCACCTGAGGCTAAGTTTCGTAGATTTGCATTTGAAGACCAAAGTATTGATAGTCAAGTATTGTCTACTTCATTGTGTCATAACTGTGGAACACTAGATCATAAAGTTAAATTATTACATGATAATATAAGTGTATTGTTAAAGAAAGTTCAAGATCTAACTGAGAAGAATAGTCAACTGACATCAATGAATGAGTTTCTATTGGGACAAACATCATCAATGAGAAGTGATCATCCCTGTGTAATAACTTCAAGACATGGGACCTCAGCTCCTGTCTCTTTAGCAACTGTGAGTGTGACACCTGTGGTCAGCCTTGCTGGAGCTTTACCAGCCTTAGTACCTGCAGCAGCAACACCTAATTTAACTTTAGCTCCAGCTGCATCAAGAGCCCAACTATTAACTCCAGCTCCTCAGATACTTACAGTGAGCACGACTCAACAACTTGTTGGTAATTCTGGTGCTTTAATAGTCACTAGCGCTGGAGCTCAACAGCTGATGCAAGTTAGTGACTCTGGAACATTGATGGGTGGAGGACAAACTGTTGTTGCAGTACCTGCACAGTTGACCTTAGCTCCACCAGCGCAACAACTTATTAGTAGTGCATCACAAACAACTGTTCAGCAACTGGTTCAACAATCAGCATTACAGCCACAGCTAGCACCACCACATCAAGCAGCACAGTTTGCAACTCAGCAGTCAGTGCAACATTTGGCTGCTGCTCAACAATCTGCACAACACCTGGCACAACAATCAGCTCAGCATTTAGCTGCCCAGCAGTCTGCTCAACACTTAGCTGCCCAACAGTCTGCCCAGCACTTAGCTGCTCAACAATCTGCCCAGCACTTAGCTGCTCAACAATCTGCCCAGCACTTAGCTGCTCAACAATCTGCCCAGCACTTAGCTGCTCAACAATCTGCCCAACACTTGGTAGCTCAACAGTCTGCTCAACACTTAGCTGCTCAGCAATCAGCACAACACTTAGCAGCTCAACAATCAGCACAACATTTGGCTCAACAATCTGCCCAGCATTTGGCTCAACAATCTGCTCAGCATTTGGCTCAACAATCAGCTCAGCATTTGGCTCAACAATCAGCTCAGCATTTGGCTCAACAATCAGCTCAGCATTTGGCTCAACAATCAGCTCAGCACTTGGTTGCCCAACAGTCAGCTCAGCACTTAGCTGCACAGCAGTCAGCACAACATTTAGCTGCACAGCAATCTGTTCAACACTTAGCTGCACAACAATCTGCACAGCATTTAGCTCAACAGTCAGCACAACAAATGGCACAACAGTCTGCTCAACAATTAGCAGCCCAACAATCTGCTCAACAGCAGTTAGTGCCGACTGCACAACAACTTGTTCGTCAATCACAAACGCAACAAATTACCATTTCAAACACTAGTCAAGCAATGGCACTACCCAATTCTCAAGCACAGCCCATTACATTTCCCATTATATCACAAAGCATACTTCCACACTAATTAGTGTTAAGCTATAATGTTGTTACACATAGCTTACTTAAAAATAATTGTTAAACTGTGCTTGTGATTGAGAAGTTTAATTGAACATTCCATTGCTGATGCAGTGGTGTGTGTTCAGAGCTATCTGTAATTGATTTCATTTGCTGTGACTAGAATAGTTGCTAACTTATACAGGGTGTCCCAGAACTCAACGTCAAGCCGAAACGGGGTGACAGGATAGATCATAACCATCACGAGAAAAATCAGAAAAAAAATCTATCCCATGCAGTTTGGAAATTATGGGCATTTTAAGAAAAACCTAGAAATTTGGTCTAACTGTACCATTTTTCGGTTATTGTGGTTAATTTTTATTATTTTTGGTCATTTAAACTTTGGAACCGTAACCCTAAATAACATCTCGAGAATCACAGTCTAAAATAATGACACAATTACCCCAAGTTTCCTAGAATTTAGACTATTTGTTAAACTATGAATTTAAAATTTTCAAACTTTGTCGACTTTGAAACACCCTCCTTTAAAAAAAATGTACTAGAGTGCCTTGGCAAGTGCCATTAAGAGTTGGCGCATTTAATCAGGATTGTAAAATGGTACAATACTTGTAAGTTTCGTACTAAAAAAAACGAGTAAAAAATAAAAACCTCAAGTAACCCGATTTTTGCTAACCCATTTTACTCAGTTAAAATGTTTTTTATTCGCACAAGCCCTTGGTAGGTTCTTTATTTTACGGTAAAATGATGAGAGATATGGATAGTGGACATGTTTGCCATGAGCGAGCGAGACAGATAGTGACGCCACTTTTACCAAAGCAACAAAATACTAATAAAATAATGAAAAATGTTGACCTTGTTTTGTTTAGGTTTATTGGAATAAAAGTCAGATTTGAAAATAACATTTTTTATTAAAACAAATGTTCAAATTGTTTACCATCAGCTTCAACACACGCCCTACATCTTCTTAAAAAAGATCTACTTATTAGCCGGGCATATCCTCGAGAGTTGATGTCCTCAGCAGCTTGAGAAATTCGTTCACGCAGCTCGGCTACGCTCTCAATGGGCTTAGAATAAACTTTTTCTTTGAGAACGCCCCAATAAAAAAAATCCAGGGGATTTAAATCTGGGGAACGGGCTGGCCACGAGATAGTGCCTGAACGTCCAATCCACCTTCCCGGATATTCTTGGTCAAGGAAATCTCTTACTTGCACTGCGTAATGCGCTGGGCAGCCATCTTGTTGATACCACATGTGGCAACGATCTGTTAGTGGTACGTCCTCTAACAAACTTGGTAAATTTTCTCGTAAAAAATTTAGGTAATTCGTGCCATTCAAATTCTCAGGCAGCTCAAAAGGCCCAACTATTTTGCCGTTTAAAATTCCTGTCCACAGGTTAACTTTAAAGCGATATTGGGATCGGTCTTCTCGCATTAAATGTGGATTCTCCACATGCCACTCATGAAAATTGTGTAAGTTTATGTAGCCATCTTTTTTAAATGTAGATTCATCTGACCAGAGAATTTTTTGGATGAATTGGGGATTTTCATTATGCCTCTGTAGCATTGTTCTACAAAATGAAATCCTTTCAGGATAATCTCGAGGGAGAAGACTTTGAACTCGTTGTACGTGAAATGGATGCATTTCAGCTCTTTGTAAAATACGATGTGCTGTGCTTTTGGGTATTCCCGTTCTTTCTTCAATTCCACGAACGGAAATACTTGGGTCATCTGCGACCTCTTCCAACACTTCTTCTTCGTAAGGAAAGCGAGGTCTACCTCCAGCCCGTATTTGATTCGGGAAATGGCCGTCCTCTGTGAGTGAATGGTGCACATTAACAAACACGCGGTGATCCGGATAGCGCTCTAAATTTGGATATCTTTCACGATAAAGTCTAGCGGCGGCACTTGCGTTGCATCTGCATTCCCCATAAATGAGATGCATGTTCGCATATTCTTGTGAAGTGTAGCGCGTAGGCATAGTGATGAGAAGGATGTCAACACAAAAGTCCAATTCCAAAAGAGAGAAGCCAAAGTTGCCGGTATGTAATCAACAAGTCCAATTCACAAAAATCCAAGTCCAAAAAGAAAAGCCAAAGTTGTCAGTACTAAATTAACACAAGCGAATACGGAAAGGTGCGCAGTAGACGAATGAGCGAAATGTACTAACTGGTGTCAGACTGGCAGCGTAGCTATTTGCTTGGTATGGCGTCTGTATCTGTTTCATTCGCACTCGTTTAAACGATGCATCTCCGTCTCACTGCGTGGCGTCACTATCTGTCTCGCTCGCTCATGGCAAACATGTCCACTATCCATCTCTCTCATCATTTTGCCGTAAAATAAAGAACCTACCAAGGGCTTGTGCGAATAAAAAACATTTTTCCTGAGTAAAATGGGTTAGCAAAAATCGGGTTACTTGAGGTTTTTATTTTTTACTCGTTTTTTTTAGTACGAAACTTACAAGTATTGTACCATTTTACAATCCTGATTAAATGCGCCAACTCTTAATGGCACTTGCCAAGGCACTCTAGTACATTTTTTTTAAAGGAGGGTGTTTCAAAGTCGACAAAGTTTGAAAATTTTAAATTCATAGTTTAACAAATAGTCTAAATTCTAGGAAACTTGGGGTAATTGTGTCATTATTTTAGACTGTGATTCTCGAGATGTTATTTAGGGTTACGGTTCCAAAGTTTAAATGACCAAAAATAATAAAAATTAACCACAATAACCGAAAAATGGTACAGTTAGACCAAATTTCTAGGTTTTTCTTAAAATGCCCATAATTTTCAAACTGCATGGGATAGATTTTTTTTCTGATTTTTCTCGTGATGGTTATGATCTATCCTGTCACCCCGTTTCGGCTTGACGTTGAGTTCTGGGACACCCTGTATAGAAGGAATTTCTGTATGTTAAATAGTGGATTTTGAGTGTGAATGTGGACCTAGTGAGTTTCTAGATTTAATGGTTGAATATGAATGTATTGTTTTGTATCACAGCTGTGCTAGAAGTGTATGTTTATCTGAAATAAGCAATTATTCGAATAATATAATTCGAAGTTATTTTAAGTGTGATGTCCTAATTAACAGTGAGGAGTTTTAAAAAATGCGTTGATGTAAGTATTTTTACAGTATTTTTATGATACTGTAAATATTTTGTAGCTACTTGGGAATATCTCAGTAAGTCAATGAACGAATACCCTTTTGATTAGGAAATGTAGGATTAATGCAATTATTTTTAAGCTATGTATGTTGCTAGTTTAAGACTAGACGACAGATAAGGCATTTCGATTTCAAGTTGAAGTTATGGGACAAGTAGGAATTAACTATAGATTAATTTTGTTGCAACACTGTATAACTCTAAGCCTGTGGCTCTTAGATATTTAGCCCTTCTGAAGTTGTTTGAAGAGTGGAAATGGCGGATAAAAGTGGAGATTTTTTATGGCAATGCAGACAAAATCCAGGTACTTCCTCCTGGACTAAAGAATTTAAGACTATTTTATAACCATTGACCAAGACCTGAGATACAGCCTAATGTGACAAACGGACAGACAGCAAGTCGCAGTAATAGGGTCCTGTTTAACCTTTGGACATGACATCCTAAAAACAAAAAGTTGAAGTTTGACAAAGGTATAGGCAACGTTCTTACAATCCATAGTAGTCGTAGCAGCTCCATAGACAGGGGCCTAGCCACCGCCGTATCAATTAACGTGCGAAAGCAAGAATAAATAAATGCTTTTCAAATTTTTTATTATTTTAGAAACTTTATGCACAGAATTTTTTCTTTCGTGAGAAATCTTTACACTTCTGGGCACCCATATAAATTTTTATACGCACAAGGCACGCTACGCCACTGTCTATAGAGCTGTTTGATGATGGTTAATGAAGAAAGTCACAGTTTTCCTATGATTCTATTAAATAACTTATAGTCGTTTTCAGAAAAATTAAGAAAGGCCTAACTTCATAAAATGTTACTATGGCTTCCCTAATGTACGACGCCTGTAGATTTCGTTAAATTTAATCAAATTGCTATGAATGTAATACTCATCTGCTTAAAAATAGTGCACGTATGTATTAGTTAAGATTAGAAAAAGTTGATTGTGTGATCGCTAGTTAAATTATTTTTGTAATAAAATACTGTAATTCTAAAAAAATATTTTTATATTTAAATTATTGTCAGGCTCAGAATACAAATTGTAAAACCCTACCCTTTCCTCAAGTTGCCAATTAAAGAATTCATTAAAACCTATCAGCAGACAATGGTACCTACCCATTCTACTTGTACAACAAAATTTTATTATTATTAAAACTGTATAATATAGGTAATAATTTTAAATTAATATGATTGTGTGCAACGAGATAGGCAATAATTCAAAATACACCTTTGATAGCAGTTTTATTTTAGTTAGGTTTTGACGCAACAGAATTGGTGTTATTAACTTGTTTGCAAACCCGAAACTGGACACGCCATGCCAATTCGCATGAATAATAGACCAAACCGTCCCCCACAATTCAGCATGTAGTGGGTAGGTTTATCTGTGGAACGTGGGTAGATAAACAATAAAAAATATATTCGTTAGGAAGTAGTGGAATGCTATATTATTAAATATTAATTACATTTGTAACTTAATTGACTTTTTCTTGTGGTTCTTGACACTGCAGATACGATGGTAGACGACCTTGTCTTTCGCCTTTAATCTTATGAACCTTCCATTGATGTCCGCGCAATATTTTCCTGAAAAAAAAAAGCAAATATTTTCATGAATTTTTTTAAGGATTTAGTTTTCTTTAAAAACCGCTTGAGCTGTTTAGAGTCCTTTTTGATACTTCCAACACGTCGGGATGAATATAAAACAATGAGGCCAATTCTGAAGCGCCAGAAACTAAACCTAACTTGACTAACACTGAAAGAAATGTTCAAATCGAACTAGCAGTTCTTGAGATTAAAGCGTTCAAACAACCAAATTCCTTAGTTTTATAATATTAGTATAGATTTTTCTAAAGCTAATCCCTAAATCACTAATATATTGGTAATAAGTGATTCTTTAGTTTGAAAGTTCACCATGGACAGACAAGGTAATTTATGTCTAACTAGGTGTTGCTTAACAAATTAAACAAAACCTCTCGAACCACTCTAATAAAAAAAAACCGAATCAAAATCCGTTGCGTAGTTTTGAAGGTATTAGCACACATAGGGATATACATACAAAAATAACGACTTTTAATAAGTAGGTAAAGAAACTTCTTTCTCTCCAGCCCGTTAACTATTGGGCACAGACCTTTTCTACTTTAGGAAGGTTCATGGACTACTATGTCATGCTGTCTAGGCGTGTTGGCATAGCATAAGATGTTTGTGTACAATATCCCTTAGCTGACTCTTACAGCACCCTTGGGAGAAGATGGAGTGGTGACACTTGTATTCTTAATCCGTCACCACACGGAGGACCATAAGTACAGATATGGTTTAATACGTACTTAGTATTAAATTTCTTGTGACAAATATCACAATCAACAATTCCTTGTCTCAGATGTACGTCTTTTATGTGTGTCCTTACGTTGTGTTGATATCGGAATGCTTTTTTGCAGTAAGTACACTACAAACAAATAAATAATTAGTTATTTGATCATATTTATGTTTTTGTGGATCAGAATCTTGAAGGCTACAGTAAACTTATCTTGGCTAAATAAATAAATAAAATAAATAAATAATTAATTATTAGACTATATAAATATTTCATATGACGTATAGCCTATATGAGAAACACACACACATACATATTTCACGCACATATAGAATATATTTTCGTATTGAAATTTTCGTGAGTTTGAGTCATATTAGAAATACTATATTACCGGCTAACACTCACAGTTTTGGGATCGAAGTGCGGAAGATCGAAGATGAGCATCGGATATGCTCGAAACCTGGGTCGACATCTTCGATCCCAAAACTGTGAGTGTTAGCCGGTAATATAGTAAGTATTTCTAATAAAGAATATATTTATGTGGCTACATTCTTCAAGCCGGATGAGTGATGTAGCCATGGACACACTGCATATCTCGTGTAATCTGTGCTCATCCATACATTGAGATTACTTCAAATATAATAGACTAGCTGTTACCCGCGTCTTCGTACGCCAGGAATTTAGAAAATTTCCCCCGTTTTTATAACATTTTCACTACTGCTTTGCTACTTTAGGACGCAGTGTGATGTTATACAGCCTATAGCCTTCGTCGATAAATGTACTATACAACACTGAAAGATTTTTAAAATCCTGGTTCCTGAGATTAGCGCGTTCAAACAAACAAACTCTTCAGCTTAATAATAATTAATATAGATTATTATCTTTCTCCAATTAAATTACATACCTACATAAAATAAAAGATAGGAAACAGACAGACGCAATACTGGCGTGTGCTTTAATTGTGGAGTGAAGAAACAGCGATCTCGAGTGCGGACAAAGACGTATGACGCCAGTGCCGGATTCAGACAATGCGGGGCCAGAAGCAAATTTTTGGGGATAGTCCTCAAAAAAACTTTTTTCAAAAATTTTTTTTCCTACCACCGGTTCAGGACTTTCAATCCGCTGAGAAGAACCGGCGTAAGAAACTCAGCAGATATCGTTATCTTTTGTCATATTAATCTTTTTTTTTAAATAATTACTAGCTGACCCGGCAAACGTTGTTTTTCCGTACTAACAAAAAGGTTTGAAAAATAGATGTTGGTCGATTCTCAGACCTAGAGGATATGTACACAAAATTTCGGGAAAATCGGTCGAGCCGTTTCGGAGGAGTACGGTAACTAACACTGTGACACGGGAATTTTATATATTAGAAAGATTACAATAGTTCATACAATTTATATAAATTACAAATATGTATAATAATATGTGTTGCTCTGGAACAATTTACTCCCAAGCTTTATTGTCATTAACATAGTCTGAAATTTTATAATACGCCTTTTTATATAGTTTAGATTTAAGTTTAACAAATTTTTTAAACTTAGATTTATTTAATTCTTTGACATCATTAGGGACACTAACAACTTGTTTAGATATCACCATTGTTACAAGTGACAGGAAAACTGTAGGATTGTTTTTAAGCTATTGCATAGCTTCTATCGAAGGCCTTGAGCGCGGGGACCGAATAGAGAAATTCCGTAACGAAAAAAAACCTCACGCTCCCCACTCCGACGGGCACGGAGGTGTGGCTTGAAGGCCGTGCATTGTCTAACGTCGTTTCTTTTCGGCAGTCTTCAACACGGTGTTTGTGTGCGTGCAACTAGCCGTATTGTACGACTCTACGAAGCTCGCACGAATCGAGACGAGCTGCTCCGAAATCGGACGAATACATAAGCAGCTGTTTATGAGAAAGTATATAGGTGTATAGGTATTTCTGTACAACAGTGAATAGCTGTACTTGTAAAATTTGTTTGTTTTCTTATCGGTCACCACGCTCAAAAAGTGTAACTTGAATTAATATCAAAGAAAAAGAAATAAAATAAATAAATAATTATAATTGCATAAGTTGATACAAAATGCTATGCAATAGCTTTACCGCGGCAGTCCCCGAGTGCCACACGTCTTTATTTTTCGAGCATATCGAAAACATACAGGCGGACAAACAAGGAGATAGTGAGTGAATTGGATAATTAATAAATTACTGTACAAGGAATGGGACTTAAAGGGCACCACAAACGGCATATTACGATATATTAATATATACAAAGGTGTATCAATACTTATGACGTCACTGCCAGATATCTCTTACTCTTTCTCACCTCGTCTTTTTTCTATATACATCTGTCTCTTTCTCGCTACATTAATATGCCGTTTGTGTTGCCCTTAAATTAAATATTATGAAGAAATATTACCATATAAGGTCTATTGTCCCTAGGCACATGCATATTTCGCATATGTTTCGAGAGATTGCTGGCCGTAGATGTCGTTTTAGCGCACTGCGGACATTTGAACGGTTTATCTGTCAAATGGGTTCTTCTATGTACTTTTAACAGTTCACTACTTCGTCCCTGGTACGGACACTGTTCGCATTTGAAAGGGAATATATTGGTATGAGTACTTCTGTAATTTTAAACACAATTATTAAAACAATTCCCTATTTATTTTTACATTTTACACAACATCCTCTGGTCCCAAGCTAAGCTTATTATGCTAGTGTTATGGGTACCAGAATACGGATAGAATACATATACTACTTTTATTTTGTAAATACAATATACTTATAATACATAGAAACATCCAGCAGTACAAACATTTGTATGACAATTAGAAAAATTACACAAATGATTGTCACGAGCGGGAACCGAGCCCGCGACCTCTTAATTGGCAGTCCGTTACATAAATCACTCAACCACGAGGCTCGTGATTTTGAGTCATCATAATAATATGTTGAGTCCTGTCCTCCTTCCTACCACCACCGTCGCCACCCCATTTCTTACCCAGCTAAGAGATATTATAAGGCGTTAAAATCTACAGTGAGAGACGGCAAACTCGAAATTAAAGCCTATGCCAACGCCCAGCGCGCGTACTAGTAAATTAGAGACCCTTTCGAAGTGGTGGAGGCCCGTGTCCAACAATAGGACCATAGGCTAGAGAGACATACAGTATACATACTGTAAGGCCTTTTTACCATAATAGGCAAGAATCTAAACATTATTTTGGCTAAATTTAGCTTTAACATCTGATCACACACGCAGAGATTTGCAGCAACCACGATTCGGACGGGTTGACTGGATCGATTGCTAGTATAATAATATATAATAATGGTACCAATTCTAGGTACACAACTAAACTTAACTTACCTAAAAATGAAAATTGGTAGTGTCAATATAGCTATTACTTGCTATTTCGTTGTACACATTTATGTTAATTAAAATGGTTAGTCTATAATGCACAGTTTTAATAATAAGAAACTTCAGTAAACATTGCCGAATTGTGATAATGACGCTATCAATTTTATTTTTTTAGTTTAGTTGTGCGCTCAAAATCGGCACCAATATGTCGTTTTGTATATTGAGTTTAGTTAAGTTTTAATAAAATACAAAAAGAATCATTAAAATCGCCTAGGCCCAGTTAAAAGTTAACAAACATACAGAGAGGTGACAAACATAAAAAATTAAAAAAAAAGACATACAGACAAATTTAGAACCACCTCCTCTTTTGAAGTCGGTTAAAAATAGCAATGCTACACAATAATGTGCATGATGAATAAGTAATATTCAGTCATTAGCTACGATACGAACCATAATTTAAATACGTACTTATGTGCTATAAGACCTGCATTAGAAAAAGCTGTTTTCCCACATATATCACATAGAAACACTTTTTTTGTAACTTCTGACTTCTTTACAGGTATTGGTACGTCGCAATTTTTTAAATGATTGTAATATGTTGCCTGAAAAATAAAGAAAAAATAATATGTGAAAACCATACATTTTTCTAGGTTTTCTTATTTTTGGCTATAGAGAGGATCTAAAAAACAAATACAAAGGTGTATATGCCGCCATATCAACGATAACAGGCTCCGATGTTTTTATTTACTTCCTTTATTTGCTTATTCATAATGACTTCCCTCTCTCTCCAGCCCATTTGCGTCCCACTGTTGGGCACGGGCCTCCTTCACTTTGGGAGGGATTATGGTCTACTGTGCCGCGTTGACCAGGCGTGTGGACACAGGGTTTATTTTCGAGTTTTCCGTCTCTCACAGATGTTAAATGTGTGCAATATCCCTTAGCTGACTCTTACAGCACCCTTGGGAGGAGATGGGGTGGTGACACTTGTATTCTTAATCCGTTACCACACGGAGACATAATAATGACTTATCGGAAGTTTAAAAGGAGATTTTATCGGAGAGATAATAAACGTTTTAGCGTAAAAAAACTATTATGAATGACAGTGTTTGTAAATTTTCGCGAAATTTTAAACCTCCGATAAGTTATTATGAATAAGACCATTAGTCTATAATATATATAAGTAATATCCTCTGGTTATTAATAGAGCTTTAATTATAATACAGGCGTAGCTCTCGCCGTTTTAATAATACTGGCACCCCCCCGGGTTTGTGGGGCCCCAGAATTATCTCTATTAATAATAATAAAGCTGAAGAGTTTGTTTGTTTGAGCGCACTAATCTCAGGAAACACTGCTATGATTTGAAAAATTCTTTTAGTGTTGGATAGTACATCTATCGAGGAAGGCTGTATAACATCACACTGCGGTTAATAGGAGCGAAGCGTCAGTGAAAACAATTGCAAAACTTGGAAAATTTTCTAAATTTCACGCGTATAGAGTCGCGGGACGTAGCTAGAAGGTATAAGAGAATTTTCCTGAATAAAATTTTTTACCCTTTCTGCTTATGGACATAACGGCAATTTTAAGGTAAGCTACCTTTTTTTTTTTTTTTTTTTTTTTTATACTACTGAGGTGGCGAACAAGCGTACGGCCCGCCTGGTGGAAAGCGGTTACCGTAGCCTATAGACGTCTGTAACACCAGGGGCATCACTCGCGCGTCGCCGACCCTGCAGAAATCTCTTCACACCTTTTTTGAAGAACTCCATGCTGTAGTCCAGTGGGAAAATCTCGGCAGGTAGTTCATTCCACATCTTTATTGTACGGGGGATAAAATTCCGAAGGAATCGTACGGTACGTGATGGCATTGGTTCTAGAGTGTGAGAATGAACTCTCTGCCGATGACGAGAGGTGCGATAATAAAAGGAGGCCGTTGGCACCATTTCGAACAGTTCGTCAGAACACAGCCCATTATACAGGCGGTAGAACACACACAGGGAGGCAAAATCTCTCCTAAGACTTAAGGGCTCGATACCGCCTGTAATCACGGGATCGTCGACAATCCTCACAGCGCGTCGTTGGATTGAGTCAAAAGGCCCAAGCTGATATTGCGGTGCGCCCGCCCACAGATGGCAGCAGTACTCCATATGGGGCCGAACTTGCGCCTTGTACAGGGCAAGTCTTTGACCCGAAGTGAAATACCGCCTTGCCTTGTTGAGCACACCTAGCTTTTTCGATGCCAGCTTGGCCTTATCCTCTAGATGACAACGATATTGGACGTCACTGGAGATGTCAACTCCTAGGATCCCGATGTGATCAGAGATGGTCAGGGCTGTGTTCACGAACTGTGGAGCTACAGCGAATGGAGCTTTTTTAGTGGTGAACGCGCAAACTTGAGTCTTAGTGGGGTTAAATTGGACTAGATTAAGTCGTCCCCAATCGGATATCTTGGCTAAAATAGTCTCGATTTCAGACACAAGTTTGCTCCGACTTTCCTCGACATCGGAACGAGGGATATTAGCACGGCCCGTGTAGAATGTGTCCCCGGTACTGTCATCTGCATAGCAATGTACACCGTCAATTGACAGCATATCATTGATATGCAGCAGAAACAGAGTTGGAGACAGCACGGAGCCTTGCGGGACGCCAGCATTTATGTTGAAAAGTTCGGAGCAACTCCCGTCGACTACGGCTTTAATGCTTCTGTTCAACAGAAAGCTGGCCACCCAACTGCATAATCCCTCGGGGAGTCCGTATGATGGCAGCTTCGAGAGAAGACTCCGGTGCCAAACCCGATCGAACGCCTTCGCTATATCTAGGCTGACTGCCAATGCCTCGCCTTGACTCTCGATGGCGGTTGCCCAACGATGCGTAAGGCACACTAGCAGATCACCTGTGGAGCGACTGTGGCGAAAGCCGTACTGTCGGTCGCTGATCAAGTCGTGTTCCTCTAGGTGCCCGAGGAGGCGACGATTGATTATTCGCTCCATTACCTTCGAGAGAAGGGAAGTTATAGCGATAGGCCTGTAATTCGATGGGTTTGATCTTTCCCCTTTTTTAGGTACCGGATGCACGTTAGCAGTCTTCCACGAAGACGGAACATGCCCGCAGTCGTAGGAAAGTGCGAAGAGACGCGTTAATATCGGACACAGCTCAGGAGCACAGTGCTTAAGCACCACTGCTGGGATGCCATCTGGCCCACTCGATTTATTGACGTCTAAAGAACGCAGTTCCCGCCGGACATCCCTTTGAGTGAAAGAAATTTCCGGCATGGTCACGTTGGACGGGGGGATAGTAGGTGGTTCCGCGTTTCCGTCATTTAGAGTCGAGTTAGACGCAAAGAGAGTGCCTAGAAGATCCGCTTTCTCTTTAGCGCTATGGGCCAAGTTACCATCTGGCTTCAACAGTGGTGGCAGGGACGACTGACAAAAGTTTCCCTGGGCAGCCTTGGCAAGCGACCAAAAGGCACGGCTCCCAGAGGGATAGCTACATAGTCGCTTACCAATTCTGCCAACGAATTCGTATTTAGCTCTGGCGATGGCTTTTTTACTTGATCTCGAGACAGCATTCAGTTTCCGTTTCACATCAGAAACATTGGGGTCCCTCAGAGTCCGAGCCGTGGTCCAAGCCTCATATGCAGCTTGCTTGTGTGCTCGAGCATCCCTGCAAGGCCCATTAAACCACGGTCGTTTCTTGACCCCCGCAACGGTCACTAGCGGGTTAGGTATATAACACTCCATACCCGCTAGGATTGCTTCGGTTACGGCAGTTGTGCAAGAATCAATGTCTTCTGATGCGAAACAAAGCTGCCTCCACGGGTACGATGCGTAGAATTCGCGCAATCCATCCCAATCTGCTGACATATAGTGCCGCCATAGGTCCGCGTGGGCGTTGGGCACGCTGGTCCGGATAAGACAGTGGTCCGAGGATCCAAGGGGAGCCTCCACTGTGACGATGTAGTTATCCGGGCGCGTGGTCAGCAGAAGATCCAGCAGTGAGCTTGTATGGTTCTCCACGTCTGGTATTCTCGTTGGAGAACTTACCAGTTGTGAGAATCCATAGGCCAGAGCAAAATCATGAACTGCCCTCCCCGCGAAGTCAGTGGACCGAGAATTAAGCCACTCTACATGGTGGGCATTGAAATCCCCCAAAATCACTAGCTCCGCGGTGGGGTACTGTTCAGTAACCTTATCAGTCGCCGATTGAAGGTGGTCGAAAAGCCTGGCTGTGTCCGAATCACCACTATGAGACCTGTAGAGGCAAGCATAGATACGAGTGTGGCCGCCGCAATCTACGCGTACCCAAATGATGGACAGGTCTCTGTCTTCTAGGCCATGAAGACGACGGACGCAGACATCCTCCCGAGCGTACATGCATACCCCAGCACGCCGCATGAATACATGTTCGAATTTGTATCCAGGGTAATGCAAGTAGGAAGTATCGGCCGGGCAAGAAATCTGCGTTTCCGTGAGGAAGAGCAGGGTCGGCCGAGTAGTCTCGAGGTGGTGATGTACCTCGTTCATGTTGGAGTGTAATCCCCTGATATTACAGAAGTCCACTTTAAAAGTGGATGGAGATGCCGCTGTAGAAGTCTTCCGTTTTTGGTTTTTCATGGCCATAAATATTTTCGGTGGAAATTGATTCCCAATAAGGGGAGGCACTACACGGATAGCAAACAAAACAAAGTGCAGTGTGAGCCTACCACCCTTCGTTATAGGCTTCGCAGTTTAGTGGCGTGGTGGGCGGAAGGGCCCCCAGTCCCCCTCTACTGCAGTGGTCGGGTCCACTCCGGTCTCCTTCACCGGCACGACCACTACGGCAGAGACTTTACACAGGCGGCGGTTCAGCCTCCCGGGGCGGAGATTAAGTGATCCCCGGGTTCGGGAACCCTACAACCTGCGGGCGGCCAGCGCTAACCGTTTCACTGGGTCTCCCTGACCACCACGCCCGCACACCGCACCCATAACAACTGATGCAGCCCATCGTCTGCCGGTCTCATGCTATCCGTATAGTATCTCCTCCAATGAGCTCTGGCGACCTTACTCACTCGCAGAAACACAACTGTAGTTGTTTCACTACGGTCTTCTGTAAGGTGGAGGTACTTCCCCAGACGGGCAGCTCAATTTGAGCGAGGAATCTCGCTATGCCCTACCTCTCTAGAAAGTACCTCGTAGTCGTACGTATAAATATGACTAGCTACATTACTTGATGTAATAAAAACTGCCCAACAAGGTTATTATTTAGTAATGGCACCAGGCCGCGCGATTATTAGCGCTCGGAGTGAGCGCTAATAATCGCGTAGAAGATTTATGGTCTTATTCATAATGATTTATCGGAGGTTTAAATGGAGATTTTATCGGAGAGATAATAAAAGTTTTATCGTAAAAAGACTATTATAAATAACAAGTTTTGACAATTTTCGCGAACCCATTTTAGCGAACTTTTAAACCTCCGATAGGTCATTATGAATAAGACCATTAAAAGATAAGTGTGTCTATGGCAACATCACTCACTAGGCTTGAAGCCACATACACAAATATATGTGTGCATGAAATACTTTTTATGTGACATATATTTCTGTTTGTGACACAAATATGATATATTGACGGGCTTCGTGGTCTAGTGGTTCATGTAACGGACTGCCGTTCACGAGGTCGCGGGTTCGATTCCCGCTCGGGACAATCATTTGTGTGATGTTTATAATTGTCATACAAATGTTTGTACTGCGTCTGGGTGTGTTGTATGTATTTACAAAAGAAAAGTAGTATATGTATTATATCCGTATTCTGGTACCCATAACACAAGCATAGAAATATAGCTTACTTTGGGACCAGAGGACGTTGTGTGATATGTCCAAAAGAATATAAAAAAAAAAAAAAATATTTGTCTGTGGGTAACAAATGCATGCTAAGTTGCAAGTGTGGGCTTACGATAATGCCATAATATGAGACTAACCATGTCTTGAAAATCTTTGCGACATGTTGAACAATTCCACAACTGAGAGTTATCTTCTGAAAGTGCTGGTGAAGGAATGTTGAAACAATCATCACTGTCACTTTCTTTTCTTCCCTTGTCTTGTACATGTTGTGATTTATCTTCTGCAATAAAATATAATTTAATATGCCTGCCCTCATCCCAAGCTACTTAGGGTCAGTGCAGGAAGGTTTTTTGTTCTAGATTCTCCTAGTAGCCGTTACATTCTCATTAATTCCTTTTTCTCTCATATCGTCTCTCACACAGTCCATCCATCTTTTCTTTGGTCTCCCTCTCCTTTTCCAGCTATCAATGTGCATATCACTTTAAAAATATTATAATATAGATAAAGGACTAGAGTTACCTTTTTTTATAGCTACAGCAATAATTTCGTTTGTTCTTTGACACATTTCTCTAAATAAAATACATCCATTCAACAGATCTAGGCAACTTTTACACATATATTTTGATACACTATCTGATTCTGTTAACTGAAATACAAATGTAATTAAAATATTAGCACTTGAATCTTGATCAGTGTAAACAGTAACTAGTGGGATGCATGCTTTCTACATATTAAATCCACCTCTTCTACCATAGGTATCACAACTTAATAAATTAAATATTACAAGAAGGCTAAAACATAGTTCATATACTTACTATAACTCCTGAAATATTCTGTACATCTCGAGGGATATTTGGATGCATAAGATTGTTAAATATTGGTATGATTCCCTTTTCTTCATTACAAATTCTACACATTATCCCAGTTTTGTTAGTTTTTTTACTGGAAAATTAATATATTTTAAATAATTATAAAGGCTATCGGTGTAATAACATTAACGGTTTTAGTGTCATGAGCGCCTTATAGTGAAATTATAAAAATGTTGCTTACGCACTTTCAGTGCCAATTTGCCTGGGGGCCCCGTATTATCGAAACGGTTAATACTGCGGTAGGCGGTAGCTAAACTTCTGATTAATTATTATACCTCGTTTAATACTAGTCAAAATGTTGCTTAAACGTATTTTATTATGAAAGAAGGTAAAAGAAAATACAGGGAAACAGTATTATTAAATTGAAAAATAATTACATATTAAACATACCTTTTTATTTTTTTTTTCATTTTCGTCTTTGTTTTACCATTTTGATAAGCATTAGCGATTAATAAGGAATTTAATAATAATAGAGACATTATTGTAGTTATTTACAAAGTCACGCATTCCATAATGTTACACATATTTATCTAAACTCAAGATTATCGTTATGATATATATTAACAAAGCACTATAATAATCAAGAGTTTAATCAAAATTATCATAGAAAATTATAAAATTATAGAAAAATGTAACTAATGCTATGCTGAGCTATTTTTGTTTTTATTTATATCAGTGTCATAACAGTCAGTACAATTATTTTTTCTTAGAGATTTTTTGCGATATAATAGTACTACTTATTGCAGTAGATGTCACTGTTCTCAAATTAAACAATAAATGAAAGAAAATAATATGTTTCGTTATACGCAGTCGTTGCAATATTTGTTTAAGAAATATTTGAAATGTTTTTAGGTTTTTGCAAGCCATATCAGCTAATATATATATTTTAAAGTAAGTAATTTCTATTGCCCACCTTTTTAAAAAAAATAAAGCTCTTTTTAAATAAAATTACTGGATTTTGATGAATAGTTGTCGATTTACCAAAGACATATATGAAAGATCGACATCTGTCAAAGATGTCAAATATGTCAAAACCAAAATGACATGTCGATTGTTGTCGATTGCCGCCATTTCGTTTCTTGTGACTCGTGAATATACTTTGTTTGTTTTTATTGATTATTTTTCGATAACTTTGTTTGATTGTTGGACTCCGAAGACTTCGCTTATCACGTTGGACTTACGCATGTACCCTGAACACCGATTTGCCTAACGATTTGTTCACTGTTGACTTGGATTATGGCTACTTCTGAAAGAGGTTGTTGTGTGCCCATATGCGGTAAAACTCGTAAGTAAATCCTACTAATTCGAATATATTTGTCTGTAAAATATTATAGTAGCTGCCAAACTACTTATGTAGTTATCAGTGATAGTTTCTAACAGTTCTAACTGGATCGTCTGTTTTAGGGAAGGATGATACAATCCTGCATTCGTTTCCTAATCCTGCTTTGGATACGGACCGGTATCTTACATGGATTCAAGCTACTGGAATTGATTCTTCTTTGGATCCTCATTATGTATATAAAAATCGCCGAGTATGCCATGACCATTTTGAACAAAAATTTTTGACATGGACTAGAAGATTAAGCCCTGGAGCTGTTCCCACATTGCTATTACCAGGTAAGAAGAAGGGTTATAAGGTTATACTTTCCTTTAGTGACCATTAAAACTGTTCAGAAATATTATTTTTTTAAGTTTGCATTTATAAAGTAATTTGCACGCCCTATACAAGTTAGGCAAGTTAGGTAAGTTAGGTTAAGAAAGAAGTTTTCCGTTCTGCCGTTCTGGTTCTTCTTGATAATTAAGAAACATTAACTTAACCCAGTCAGATGCACACGGCTAAAAAAAATAGATCTCCTTACTTGAAGGTCAAAACAAAGTTTTATAATATTTATCAGTCAATTTGGAGACTATAGTTTCATGTTTAATAAGGTGAATAAACTTCCCAAGAAACATGAGCTTTTGATTTCGAAAAAAAATTTTCTTTTTAGGATTCCGTACCCAAAGGGTAAAAACGGGACGCTATTACTGAGACTTGGCTGTCCGTCCGTCAGTCTGTCCGTCTGTCACCGGGCTGTATCTCAAGAACGGTAATAGCTATACAGTTGAAATTTTCACAGATATATTTCTGTTGCCGCTATAACAACAAATATTAAAAACATAACAAAACAAATCATAATCAAACAAGACGGGCTTCGTGGTGGAGTGGTTCATGTAACGGACTGCCGATCACGAGGTCGCGGGTTCGATTCCCGCTTTGGACAATCATTTGTGTGATATTTATAAATGTCATACAAATGTTTGTACTACGTCTGGGTGTTTACTATGTATTATAAGTATGTATTTACAAAAGAAAAGTAGTATATGTAGTATATATCCGTATTCTGGTACCCATAACACAAGCATATAAGCTTAGCTTGGGACCAGAGGATGTTGTGTGAAATGTCCATGAATAGTTATTATTTATTTATTTATAAATGTTTAAGAGGAGCTCTTATACAACAAACGTGATTAACTTGTAACACCTGTTAGAAAAATAATTATATGTTCTAGTCGTTTTGCTCATTCTTAATAACAGGCCTTAAGTTGCATAGATAATGGTACGGAACCCTTCGTGCGCGAGTATGACTCGCACTTGACCAATTTTTTTTTTAGATAGTACACATAAATAGGAAGCTTCTATACTATTGCCAAAAATACTAGATAGCACAACAAAAAACAATATTTAAATATCAATGATTAATTTGAAATTTCATGTTACAATCTGTTAATTAACTACAGAATATTTAATAAACTAAAAAGAAAGAAAGAAATTTTTGTAGGAAGTACAAAATTTAAGTTGAAATATTAGGATGTTATTTGATTTTGTTTAGTTTTAGATTCAAATTGTTAAAAAATATTATTTAGGTTTGTGTTATTTATTCAGTACGAATAAAAAAGATATGATTTATTAATTTATTGTTGTTCGGATCGGACAGTAAAAAACAATATTTTTTTTACTTTTTATATGTGGTTGTGAGTTCTTATGGATCTCTTTGTTTGGCCTATGTAACAGACACCGAAACGTCAGGCTATTAGAATCATAAAATATACACGATAAAATCTGTAAAAACTAGTTTTATTTATGTTAACCATTTTTATTTACTTACAGGTTCTCAAGAAGCCAGAGTGCCATTGGTTGACATATCAAACATACCTGTAAGTCATTTGTTGGATGCGCCATCAACATCTACAGGTAATTACTTAACAAATATTTATAAAATTTTGTACAAAGACAGTTTAAACCTCATAAAAAAAACCAAGATAAAAAAACATTCTTTGAGTATCTCACGGGAACCATTTACCAAGATAAAGAGTAGCCTGTGTGTTAATTCAGAATGTAAGTTTTGTCATTTTCTGACTATCTAAATTTAACTTACTTTTATTTGTGTAAATGTCTTGCGCAAGTGTTTACATTTAAACATAATTTTTTTAACAATTTGCTAACTACAATGTGTTTAATATAATTACAGGGCAACTTGGAGCTCAAGTACTTGCAGCAACTCAAGCAAAGCCGAAATTAGAAACTGGTTTTGATGGCAAATCATTAATTAAGGCTATCAATAAGCTGAAAATCCAGAAAAAGCGTTATGCTCTCAGATTAAAGAAGGCTTTACAGTTAGCTGAAAATAAGACATTTAAAAATACATTGAAAAAGTTTACAACTTTAGGTGCAATGTTCACCTCAATGCAGTTTCGCCTAACAGGCAAGAAAAAAATGGGACATAGATTTACAGAGTCTGAAAAAATCATGGCATTGAGCTTATACAAGCGTAGCCCTCGGGCCTACAAATGGCTCCAAAAAATTTTTGTTTTACCATCTTCGATGACGCTAAGCAGATTAATAGCACGGGCGAATATAAAACCCGGAATCAACAAAAATCTATTTCAACAATTAGAAGAAAGAGTGAAGGCTATGAAAGATGATCACAAATTGTGCATTTTATTGTTTGATGAAATGTCTATAGGCCCACATTTTGATTACAATCAAAGAAGGGACGAAATCTCAGGTTTTGTAAATAATGGCAAGTCAAGAGAAGTAAAAGTAGCCGACCATGCTCTAGTTTTTTTCATAAGAGGAATCCAAAAAAACTTTAAACAGCCATTGGCTTATACGTTTTGTGCAGGTAGCACAAAGACAGCAGAACTTGCTGTACAAATAAAAGAAGTAATAAGGAAACTGCATAATATTGGGCTTCGGGTACTAGCAACTGTTTGCGACCAGGGGACGTCTAATGTTAGCGCTATTAATTCTTTGATTGGTGAAACAAAAAGAAAATATTTGCAAAGAAATGAAGAACTGCGTCGAGATATTTTTGAGGTTGATGACAAGGAAGTCATTCCCTTGTATGATCCACCTCATTTAATAAAGGGCATAAGAAATAATTTATTAAGTAAAAATTTAATATGCAAAATTAATGGTTCCACAAAAATTGGCAAATGGGAACACATAGCTAAATTACATGAGGAAGACCCAGCATATAAAGGAATACGATTAGTGCCAAAACTTACTGCCATTCATATCAATCCAGACACATTTCAAAAAATGAAAGTGAAATATGCAACTCAAGTGTTTAGCCAGAAAGTTGCCATTACTATGGGATTTTTAGCAGGTAATTCAATATTTTCTAACACTTGGGCGACTCATCTGTTTAAAATAAAACTACTTTTTACGGATTTAGACGCGTATATTTGTTTTAAATTTAGGCCCGACGTTTCGGAGACTTTGCAGTCACCATGGTCACGGGTGAGACTGTCTTCTACGATCAGTTATTACAGGGTTTACCCTCATTCGATTTTAATTTTACATTGACCATAAAGATGACCATGGTGACTGCAAAGTCCGTAAAAAGTAGGTAATTCAATGTCAAAATGCATTTGTCTGTATAATATGGCTGAATGATAAATATCCGAGTTTAATGCTTAGTAAGTTTAGTAGCAACCATAATCATAATTTTACATATTATATATTCATAGTTTTAGACCAATATCTCTTCAGTCAAAAACAAAGCAATGTTGCAAAATTAATATTATATTATGTTTTCAGAAAGGAAGATATTGCCGGCTGAATGTACGCAGACTGCAGACATTATTTTATTCTTTGACGAGTTGTTCGATTCCTTGAATGGCAGTCAAGACAATTCCAAGAAGAGGAGTGGAAAGGAGTTATTATATCCAGTAACGCCAAAATCAAAACATCACTCTATTTGGTCAAATGCTAAAAGCATATTTAATACTATGAAATTTATTGCACAAGATAAGCAGATCACAGTTCCTACAATCAATAATTGGTTACAAACAATAAATAATGTCGAATATCTAATACAGAAATTATTTAATGAGTATAATATAAAGTCTGTGTGGATGAGGCATTTCAATCAGGATCCACTTGAAAACTTCTTTGGGGCGATTCGTAGCCATGGCTGCAGGAACACCAATCCAACTGTAGCTGGCTTCGAATCATCCTTTGCTGCTTTGCTCATTAATAATTTAAGTGGTCAGCACTCACGTGGATCAAACTGTGAGGAAGACAATTGCCAATCAATGTTCACATCAATGGCATCCTTTTTTAAAAATATTCCACCTGAGCCCATCCACACAGATAATATTATAATTGATATTGATGAAACAATATATGTTCAATTAAATCAGAAAATAAATGATCCACGTATATTAGCGACGCTGCAATATGTTACTGGATATTTATTAAGAAAAATCAAAATAAAAGTGTTTAAGAATTGTAGGATCTGCAAAGATTCTTTGTATGACAAAAATAATGCTTGTGATTATTTGAAAGTACGTGAATACACTAAAGGAAAATTCTATTTGTCATATCCAAACAAAAATTTAGTAGAACTGTTTTCGAAGATACAAGATTTAATTACATTTATAATTAAAAACCAATGTATTGTTCCTAATATAAAAACATACTTAAAAACATTACTGTACACTGAACTAGATTTTGACATTTTTGATTGTGAAAACCATAAGCCTGAAATTATAAAATATATACTGGAACTGTCCTGCAATTTTTTTCTGTGCAACTGGTGCCGAGACGTTAATAAAATACTTAACGGCACCAGATTAGATTTGGATGCAAATGATGCTCTGAAAATGTATGCCTTTGAATATTTTAACAAAAGGAAACATAATAAATCACGCTACCGCTAAATTGTTTTTTTATTTACTTACATTATTGAAAAGGCTTTTGGGAATTGCAGGAGTTAAATTTTTATACAATAATTAACTCCCGCAATTTCCAAAAGTAATATAAAAATCAAAATAAAAATCAATACTGAAAAGCTTTTGCCGTTTCATTGTGTCGTATACCGATAGAGTGCGTTATTAATGTTTTATGACTGTTGTCTCTATACCCTATATATAATGTACTCTGTGATTTATATCACAGAATAGATAGAAGATACTAATTTGGATCCACAGAATAGATAGAGAAGATACTATTTATACACAGACTAAGGTACTCAATTACATAAAGAATCCTACCCCGTTTTCCAATTACAGCACAAGAGCGCATTATGCGGCACTATGCTCAACGTTGAGTGTTCCAACTACAGCAACGCATCGCACAATCGACCACTCTCAAAAGTGATGCGTGCAATCCATACCAACTTCAGCGACAGAAAATTAACAAGTATTTTTTCTTTAAATTGGCATTGATTGAAATTTTATTTATATAATATTATCGTTTTATAGTAATATTATTTATTATAAAAAAAATTTTTAAGGCTTTCGTTTCGTCGGAGTTTTCTGGAAATAATCAAAGTTATTTCAAGCTGAGCTTAAAAAAAAAAATATAAGTATGGATGAAGGTACAAACAATGACTTTTTTTATATTCCACACTTATAATGTGAATACAATTTTATTTTAGTATTTTTTTTTCAACACTGAACTTAGCGCACTCTGCTGGTGCATTTGAAAACTAATTCATGTTCCAATTAAGCGTCAGCATAGTTCAGCATCAATCCAGTTTAGTTCTCCGTGTGGTGACGGATTAAGAATACTAGTGTCACCACCACAGATAATCTTTTAATTGGCCATATTTTTGTTATTACCAATTCTTAGCAAATGTAATTTTAGCTGTAAGTTTTCCTTATAAAATAAAATAAAATAACACCCTCTGTGAGAGACGGAAAACTCGAAAATAAACCCTGTGCCAACACGCCTGGTCAGCGCGGCACAGTAGACCATAATCCCTCCAAAGTGGAGGAGACCCGTGCCCAACAGTGGGACAAAAATGGGCTGGAGAGAGGCATTATGCTCTGCAATTGGAAAACTAGCCTAGATAGAATTAGTAGACTGTAGAGTGACAAAGACTTATCTTTACATGCTTATAGGGAAACAGTGTACAGCGCCATCTAATTGTCTAATCTTATACTACTTTCCTAATTACAAGACAGTGAACGAGAAAAAAAATATATTAAGGATACCACAAACAACCAGGTGCTCAAGTCCACTATTTTGGAACAATTGTCATACCGGCACAATACCGGCACGATACCGTTGCAATTGAAGTCAAATATCCGTAGTCTGCTATATGCCGTCATAACGGTCTTTCAATGGTAATAGAATTGTCGATCTCTTTTATCTATGCATTGAATTTTCGGTCTCTTTTATCTATGGATTGTGTTAGAATGGTATGTATGTGTTGCCGTTTTTAAAAAATGCGTTAGTTGAAGTGATTTTCGAAAAACTACTAATAAATTTAAACATTTAATCATGCTAGACTTCGTTTAAATATATTTGTACATACTATTTATTAGTATAAAAAGCAATGTGAAGTTTAGGAGATTAGTAAATTGCAATAAATTACAAAGAACAATTTCTAATATTTCTATCTATCTATTTTTTATTTATGGCAATCTGTCGACACAGGACAATTTAAAAATATTACTGTCAAATTCAAAATAGCAGACTACCGAAATATTAATAAACATTTCAGTCATTGAATTGCAATTGTGAAGCAGTTGTGTACGAGACTAGCAATTTATGTCACTTTGACAATTGTAAGTCAATGATGAAGTCGTTATGACGACACAATAATAGTAGACTACCAAAAACTTTACTATTGCACCATAATGGTACAATAATGGTACAGTTGTGACACCGTTGAAATACCCGACTCAGGGCCCAGGATTTCAACTGTACCTAATTTTCTAGGGAACTTAATCATTTCACAATTAATAGCGAAATTATAGATAGCAAAAAGTTACATTTATATCCATAATCCATAGCGATAGCTGTGTTACATATTTACTTATTTTTAATTTTATGAATAATGAAATGACAGACTACTAGTACATATTGTGGAAATGTGTAAACGTACATGTATCCCGTTCTTTGCTAATTTGATTGATTGAGATTGTAAGAAGAGTTGAAAAAATGCCATCTGTTATTTATATTCCGATTTAATTTACGCAAAGCTAGAAAATGCTAGGAAATTAAACAAAAATCTAATATAATTATTAATTAATTTCGCTATGCAAAAAAATGACAAAAACGCGAATGAGGTATGAATGGTTTGGTACTCGACCGTGAATGGAGGACAATAAGAAGCTATAGAGCAATGTACTTCCGGATTTTATTTCGGAAATATTCGGAATTTGTTTTGTTTTGTATTGTTTGTTTTTATCTAGTCTGTGGTTGATAATGTTTCGAATACTTTAGGTTAATTTGTAAATAGTCTAATATTTTTCATAAAATCTAGTAAAGAAATGTGAATAACCACGTAATGGCAGTCTATTTACCTAAGAAAATCTTGTCAAAAATGAATAATTTGCCATATCAATGTGCGTCTACATCAGCAGATGATGAAACGAATAACAGCGGAGATCACTGGCAAAAGCTATCAGTGGATGTCAGGTGTTTATTACAAATTTATTTTAGATTTAGGTTTAACTCTACACGTTGTTGTTGGTTGAAGAAGGAGAATAAAATTTTTGCCTTACGCTTACTACTACGCTTCTTTGGATAATTTGTAAACTTACTTATGACACACTAGGAACTTTATGGACCGCTTAATTAGTTATTCAAACTAGTACAAAAGAAAATAAATAAATAGCTAAATAAATTTAAGATGGTCTACTTTATGTCTATCTAGTGATCAGAAAACAATAAGCATAGTTTAAAGAATGAAATCGGGCTAGATTTGTATGTATGTATAACCACTTACACACTTACAATATGGCAAATGGGGCAGCAGGGGTGTCCCTTACATTTTTAAAATTTTTATTTTTATTTTTCAGTATGAGTTCTGTGCAATTGTCCAAGGATATGATCTGTAGAGTATGTGGTAGAAATGGATGCACACCCCTGAGTGACCGTGTAGATGGCCTCAATATTATGAGTATTATTAGAAGTATAACTAATATCACTGTGAGTATTTTTTAAAATATAAATAAAGCAAATGTTTTATGGTTAATAACACAGATAATTGCTCTGTGTCTGGATTTTAGTTTCAAATATTTACAAAAATTACATATCTATTGTATCTATATTCTGGTAAGTACCATTAACTGAACCTACATGGTGGGCTGAAGGCAGGTGACAGGTTGTAAAAATCAGCCAAAACCCACTAACATGAACTAAAAGTCATTTCACATAAACCCTAAATAACGGGAGAAAGATGATGATGATGTTTCTGGTAACTTTTTCCCCCTTATTGCCCTTACCGGGCTATAGAATAGTGCCTTGAGCCTCACCAGGACCTAGTAAAGGGACCCATGATGATTGATGGCTAACACAAGCTGTAAGCTTACCTTGAAACCGTAGAATGTTGTGTAAAATATCTGCAAATTTAATAATGTAATTTATTTTATTTTTCAGATAGAATATGATGATGCCTTACCTAAATACATATGTACAAATTGTCTTGAATCATTGAAGTTTGCACTGAATTTTAAAAAGACTTGTGAATCTTCAGACAAAAAGTTTAAGAAAATATTGAATCCAACAGGTATTTATATTAGATTAGACTGTTTTTATTTTTGAATTTATAGACTGACCTTTGTCTAACTACTTAAAATAATTTCAAATGGTTTTACATTCAAATTGTGTTAAAAATAAAGACATTCTTAAATACAAAAACAAATATTTATTCAGTTTAAATACAAAGAAACATACATGTACAAATAACAGTTCATTCCGAAATTAAAGCTAAATGCATGAATGTTGGCACATTCATTGACAAGACCATGTTTAAGCATTGTTCTGTAAAAACAAAGGCAATAGTGAAGTTAAGAAAAAAGCCAGAATGTTAATTGATTCATAATTTTATACTTTGTATTTCACCATTTGAACTTTTAAATATGTTTGTATTATTGTAGGTAACACAAACCCATCATATCCATATTCAAAACATGATTTTCAACTGATATTGCATCAAATGAAGCAGAGGAGACTTAAGTGGGATGAGCATATAGCTAAAGAATTATTGAAAAGGGAAAAATTACAACTAAAGAAATTAGCAACTAAAGTAAAACAGTTCACATGTTCACCATGTGACTTGACTTTTCCAAATAAGGTAAGAAATGTTTGACTACTCTCATGGTGTAGTTGGTTGGTGCAATGGTTTGTGCAATGGTTTGTTCGGTCTCAGGTTCGATTTCCATGGATCTGAGTTCTCTCCTTTCAGTAGAGTTTTTATAATACAGTCACTGTTAAAAAATGATTGATGTTATTTAAATATAGCTCCGTCAAGAAGTGGCAATGGGCAGGCCACATCGCTCGTAGGACTAATGATCATTGGGGAAGAAAAGTCCTAGAGTGGCGACCACGTACCGGACGATGCAGCGTTGGGCAGCCCCGGAAAAGGTGGATAGACGATATCGTCGCGGGGAGACATTGGATGCAGGTGGCACAGGACCGCGCGTTGTGACGTTCTCTGGGGGAGGCCTATGTCCATCTGTGGACGGAAAGAGGCTGATGGATGGATGGAAATAAAGCTCCATCTCTGTCTCCATTTCATAATCGAGAAGCGACTCTTATTGCGAGCGTTAGCTCCCAAAAATTGGTGGTCTCTGTCCTTTCCTAATACTGTCTGTATAAAATAATTTTTTGTTTGCTTCCTATAGGAAAAGTTGGTGGCACATCGCAGAGAACGTCAATGTATGAGACGCGCGTGCGATATCTGTGGTCAATTAGTTTTAAGTATCACTCAACACATGCGACAAATACACAAGAAGAGTGTACCACATAAATGTCCTACATGTGGCAAAGAGTTCCCCATTATTGCCAGGTTGAGAAACCATATGTAAGTTAAATTACATATGAAGGGTACAGGGGCAAAACAAGGAATGTCACAAAAATTCAAATATTAAATGAAGTATAGCAACACTTAGGTTTTCGCGCGTATTTTTATGTAGCAGTAAGTAAAAAGTGTAAAACCAATCATAGTCGTTCATATCTTCAACCTTTCAAAACCAGGTACAGGTGCATAAGTGGGACTGTCCCTAGTGGAACGGAACGTAACACGGAATGTCCAATCCAACTGTCATGTCAGATAAAGAGAGGTTATGTTTCGTTGTTGTGTTTGCTTAGCCGGTGTAGTTTTGTTTTGCATTTTTCTGTCGATTTGTGTAAAAAATGATTGAAAGTGATGAAGAAATGAATCAACATTTAATAAAAGAAACAATAAAAAAACGGTCAAGTGCGAGTCGGACTCGCGCACGAAGGGTTCCGTAGCATTATCTATGCAACATAAGGCAACGTTATTAGTATTGAGCAAGAAACGGTAAAAAAATCATGTTTGTTGTATGGGAGCCCCCCTTAAATATTTATTTTATTTTATTTTTAGTATTTGTTGTTATAGCGGCAATAGAAATACATCATCTGTGAAAATTTCAACTGTCTAGCTATCACCGTTCTTGAGATACAGCCTGGTGACAGACGGACGGACGGACGGACGGACAGCGAAGTCTCAGTAATAGGGTCCCGTTTTTACCCTTTGGGTACGGAACCCTAAAAAAGAAAAAAACAGTTAGAATAAGGGATGTAATGAAAAAAATGAGACTGGCTACCCATGAGTCAGGTGAAGATTGTAAGTGTGGAAGACTTAAGTGTTTTGAAACAATTTCATTAGAAAATCGTGTAACACTGCTAAAACAATTAAACAGCTTGAAGTCTACAGATGAGCAAAATATATTCTTATGTGGACTGATAAATGTTTGTTCAATACAAAGAAGGCGTAGTAGGAAAAATGAAATGGATGCAAATTTTCACCAAAGCTATTTCACTTATAAAGTACGAATAAAAGATGATGATCAGACAGTAGAAGTACCTGTATGCTACAAAGCATTTTTATCTATTTTTGGTATAACTAAAGGAAAACTTGAACATCTACAAAACTCCATCCTACCATTTAATTTACCATTAAATTTGCCTACCAAGAGTTCTTGCCAATTAGTGCAGACAAGCACAAAGACCTTATGGACTTAAAAAGATTTTGTTCTGCTGAAGCGCAAGCCTATTTTGAAGGCATTACCCATACATAGTGTTAGATGTGGACATTCCCTGTATGGTTTATATTGGACATTCCCTGTTTTAATACTTTATAAAAGTTATTTACTTCCTTTTTTTCAAATTTTACTTATTTGTTAATATTTGCTAAAAGTTTATTTTGTATCTTAAGCTGATCTCCATAAGTAAACCTAAGTTCCTATCAGTCGTTTCTAAGCAATTAATATAATAAGAAAAAGTTATAAACTTTCAACCATTAAAATGTGAATTACACAAAAACCTGTTTTAGTGACATTTCTTGTTTTGCCCCTGTACCCTTCATATTATCTTGTGTAAGTTGGATACTGATGTCTTCGGCGATGTTCTTCAAAGGGGCCAAGTTTATAGCACTTTCAACTGACGTGCATGTGCAGATGGTGCTCTATGATATTTGCCTAGCCCTATAAGAAAAAGGCGTAACGGTATGATGATGACTTGTTAACGATTGTCAACATGTTGCAGTTGTAAATAATTATATCAAACTAATTACACAATAACTAGGTAACAGCCACTGAAACATTTTATTATACATAAAAAAGGGGCGTGGCTAAGTGATTGCCGAACGTAAACTATTAGGTCAGGCCCCCTTTTTATGTTTGTCAACAATGTGCGTGTAACATACAGCACAGGAGCTTAAGTGACTGCTGATTTCTCTGCCTGTCTATTTGTGATAAACCCAGAAATAAAAACGATTTCTTGTTTTTATTTTTATTTTCCTGGCAATATACAGGATGATTCCTAATTATTTTGTATTTACTAGAAATGTAAGCTGGGATAGCAATTTAAAACTAGTTATTGTTCTAAGTTTAGAACGTTATATTATACAGGTTGGTTCATACAAACACATTTAACTTCTTCTGTGACTTGTGCCCATATAAATGTAAGCACAAATATTACTTAGTGATGCATATGAGGACTCATACCGGTGAGAAGCCATACAAATGTCAGAGTTGTCCAGCTACATTCGTCAACCCATCTAATCTGAACAAACATAAGTTGACACATCAAGCGAAACAGTTTAAGGTAAGATATAGAAAGAAATAGAGAGCAATAGAGAGTTAAGGTGACCTTCTGATGAAAGCGACGTGCGACCGCGAGGCGTGATTAGTAAAACCAATGTCAATTTTCATGTTGCCAAAAGAAGACAAGTCGGTCACCCAATTCTAATTCGGTCGGTATCAATTCTAAGGCCATTTTTGCGTCTAAACTACACTTTTCACACAAAGCAGTGAGGATTTCAGGCGTCGTGTACGCGCGTGTTAGAATCGACCAATATTTTCAGTACAAAATTAGAGCCTGTCGCGCAACCCGGTCGCAAACATCGGAAGGACATTTTATCAGAGTAAGAGAGAAATCCAATGATTTATTGCAGTAAACTGCCGATCACAAGATTATGGGCTCTATTTCTCCAGATAATTTTATTTGTGTGATGTTTGTATTCCGTACACGAATATTTGTACTGTTTCCTTTCTCTACTTAAGTATGTATTTACAGTTTACAGAAAAATAAATAGTATGTCTAGACGTGTGATTATCAATGACTCCAATGTTCATAAACTACCTACTTCCATGGCACAAATAAACGCGATAGTTTGTTGTTGTGTAATCTATAGCATGTATGCTTTTTACTATTTTACGTAAAAGCTACTAAATGGATTTTAATGAAACTATAGCCAACTAGGGAAATAACTATGTAATATAACTATTAGCGGTCGTATTCATAATGACTTATCGGAGGTATAAAATTCGTTAAAATAGGTTCACAAAAATTGTCAAAATTTGTTATTCATAATCGTCTTTTTACGGTAAAACGTTTATTATCTCTCCGATAAAAATCAAGTCAATTCTTGACAAGTCATTATGAATAAGACCGTTAGTATAACCGCGGTCTTTATCTGGCTTGTTAGTATTAATATTGTTACAATGGTTAGTGTTTAGAATGTGAGAAGACTTTCCGCACAAGTACAGCACTGAGAGAACATCATGAAGCAACACATATGAACATAAAACATACTTGCAACTATTGTGGACGGAACTTCTGTTATAAGTGAGTACCTATATACATTGTTAACTCATAGCGTAGTATAGCTATGTAATTCGTTGTAACTATGTATGACTAGCTTCGTGGTCGATCACGAGGTCGCGGGTTCGATTCTCACTCGGGACAATCATTTGTGTGATATTTATAATTGTCATACAAATGTTTGTACAGCGTCTGGGTGTTTCTATGTATTGTAAGTATGTATTTACAAAAGAAAAGTATATCCGTATATCTAGTATATCCGTATTCTGGTACCCATAACACAAGCATATCAGCTTAGCTTGGGACCAGAGGACGTTGTGTGAAATGTCCATGATCTTTAAAAAAATAAAAAATAAAAACAATATAAATGGGGCTTGTCTTGTCGTCAGTATTTAATACTTCAGTCACAGATTTATCAGATAATAGGAACGCGATCAATTTTGAAGACACATAACTTTAGCTTGGCTAAATCGTACTTCAAGATTTAATAAGATATTCTTATTTTAAGTGACATTTTATTAATTCGCAAACTACAAACATCATTTTTACAAACGATAAAACAAGGATGACAGTAGGAAGAGACCCGTTTTATTTGTCTATGGTGCAATTGAATCTGTGGTGTGTATTAGACACACATAGAAAGTATTTCCCACACACTTCGATATTTATGTGACTTCAAGCCGAATGAGCTATGCAGCAATATAAACATTATATTTATTTAATCTTTAGGTCAGATTTGCGTAAACATGAAATACGTAATCATAATCGTATGAAACGCGATTACGTTGGTGGTGAACCGACATACAAACAAGTAGAAAGATTACAGAAAGTTCAAGAAAGTGAGAGTGAAAAATGGCGTGTTCAAGAAATGACCGTTGCACAGCATGTCTTACAACCAACTTATATAGAACAACCAAAAGACTTTATAACCAACCATCACGCAATATATTTCTCGGATGTCACTGGAATGTTGCAGCAACAGCCTGCGCAAATGGGTAAGAAATATTAATTAAATTAATTTACTTTAAGAACTAAAAAAAAACTAGTTTGAATAAACTGGCTATTTTATTAAATAGCCAGTATATTAAAAATATTAAATTATTTATTAATAGCGATTTCACTTGCGTTTATTATTGAGCCTCCGTTCCCCTAATATACACCGAAACTTAACAAATTATACAAAAAGCCATCCTCTTGAACCACTCTATCTAATAAAAAAAACCGCATCAAAATCTGTTGCGTACTTCTGAAGACACAATTACATAGGGACATACATACATACATACTAACGAACCTAAAAAAGCGTGTTAATAAAACCTGTCAAGAACGAATTGGACTCGCACTTGTACCGTTATTGTCGTAATATAGTCGTCTTATTCTCCACCCTAAATAATGGGATAAGGGCAGGCGAATGATGATGATGAATACTTGTTGTTATTCCATCAACTAATATACAATAATTGGTCAAGTGCGAGTCGGACTCGCGCACGAAGGGTTCCGTACCATTATCTATGCAACATAAGGCAACGTTATTAGTATCGAGCAAGAAACGGTAAAAAAATCATGTTTGTTGTATGGGAGCCCCCCTTAAATATTTATTTTATTTTATTTTTAGTATTTGTTGTTATAGCGGCAATAGAAATACATCATCTGTGAAAATTTCAACTGTCTAGCTATCACCGTTCTTGAGATACTGCGTACGGAACCCTAAAAATCATGTTTGTTGTATGGGAGCCCCCCTTAAATATTTATTTTATTTTATTTTTAGTATTTGTTGTTATAGCGGCAATAGAAATACATCATCTGTGAAAATTTCAACTCTCTAGCTATCACCGTTCTTGAGATACTGGGTACGGAACCCTAAAAATCATGTTTGTTGTATGGGAGCCCCCCTTAAATATTCATTTTATTTTATTTTTAGTATTTGTTATTATAGCGGCAATAGAAGTACATCATCTGTGAAAATTTCAACTCTCTAGCTATCACCGTTCTTGAGATACAGCCTGGTGACAGACGGACGGACGGACGGACGGACGGACGGACGGACGGACGGACGGACGGACGGACGGACGGACGGACGGACGGACGGACGGACAGCGAAGTCTCAGTAATAGGGTCCCGTTTTTACCCTTTGGGTACGGAACCCTAAAAACTGTGAAACTTTCAACTCTTTAGCTATCACTTTTCCAGAAATACAGCCTAGTAACAAACCAACGCAATTCTTAGAATAAACCGTTACATTAATACTACCTATTTTTTATGCAACGAACTAACAACGCAATGAAAACAAAAGAATATTATAATATCTCTCATCGTGCAATTTAAAAATACAAACTAGGAATATATTTTTAACAGCATGAGAATAAAATCTCGACCTCATTGTTTGAATTATTCATTTTGTTTTTTTTTTCAGTTGAACAACAGACCGTGCAGTTGACATTGTAAGTACTCTTAAGATTCCTTTTTTAAATTAAAACAAAACGTCTTTTGTGACTTAGAGTATTAAACTAACGGGAGTAGTTACACACACTTTTTACTTTGTCAAATAATGTTATTATTTATTTATCATTGCGTTGCTAGCTGCATGTACAAACAAAATTAGCGTACACTATCTTAGCTAGCTAGCACTAGCATATGCTATTAAACACACATTGAAAGACGACATAGTCCATATATCTTACTAGTATTATAAACTCGAAAGTTTCTAAAATTGTTTGGATAGATGTACGGTGATTTTTGCTCTTCAAGCATGAATTTTAGTGAAACTTTACAGCTGTGTAGCTTATTCCTCTCTCACCAGCCCATTTACGTCCCACTGTTGGGTACGGGGCTCTTCCACCTTGTGTAGCTTTTAGATCAGAGTAAATTATATCTATACTAATATTATAAAGCTGAAGAGTTTGTCTTTCAGTGTTAGATAGTAGATTTATCGAGGAAAGCTATAGGCTATATAACATTACGCTGCGACCAATAGAAGCAAAGCAGTAGTGAAAAATGTTGCAGTCGCGGGCAACCGCTAGTACGCTATTAAAAGCAAAATTATCACGCTATAAATCAAAGAACGTAGAAGTAACTGTAAAGGCGGTTGAAACCGCAGGCGTAGCTAGTGATTTAAATGTTTATAAATAATGATATATCTATGATTAATGAATTCGAGTTCGGTTCTTTTTCAGTGGTTGTTGCCTGATAATTCCAACTCTTGTTGGATTAATAATAATAATAATAATAATAAATCTCTTTATTCAAGTTACCAGGACTCATTTTTGATTAGTAAAACTTATGACTATTGTTAGTAGAATTTTCAGTGAACAAAATTATAATAGATTTAAAAATGCACAATTACGATAGATGTCATATAAAATATTCCTAAATTCAATACTAAAAAAATAACAAAAAATCCCATAAAATAAAAATAAAAAATATACAAAAAATTAAAATTCATAAAAATTAAATAAAATTCACATAAAACATAATACATAATATGTCAATAAAAATTTCATCAATAGTCACAATTCATATAAATACATGTAAAGATAAAAAAATCTAAAATAATTCATTCAAAATACAATTCCCACAAAATACACACAAAAATAGTTTAAAATAATTCCATACATGACCCCTCGGCGCTACATCCCATGTGAGATAGCACAACAACGGTTGACATAGGTACAATCAAGTCTATCTGCAACCATCTTTAGGATGCTGTTGGAGCTGGCCCGCACCCTACGCACCAGGGACCCACATCTCTTGCGCATCGTTGCGTAGAAGCAATCCACGTGGGCATCCGCGAACATCCCTGATGCGCTGCAGAAGCGGGGCAGCCCCACCAACACCCTAAACGCGTTATTGAACTGCACGCGGAGAGCGCTGTAGGATCTCTGAGTATAGCTAGCCCATAGGCTGCACGTGTAAAAGGTTGTACAGTAGGCACGAAAGAGAGTAAGTTTTACATTTAGTGAACAACGTGCAAACCTACGGGCAAGCATGTTCGCTCTAACCGACAACGCCCTCCGCTCGCGCTCAAGGTCAGAATCGTCCTTAAGGTCGGGGGTCAATATATGACCAAGATATTTAATTTTAAATACTCTTTTTAAAACTTCATTATTTAGTTTGACTGCAGGGATACTTGCATGGTTTCTGCCCCCCGCCTCAAAGACTAAAAGTTCCGACTTTTTTACATTATACGTCAATCCGTGTATTCCGGCGTATTTTTCACATATGGAGACGAGTTTGCGGATACCACATATTGAAGCACTTATTAGGGCCATATCGTCTGCATAACATATATTATTTACACATACTCCGTCCACATGACATCCGATTCTAGTGGTGCTTAGCTCGTGGATCAACTCGTTTACATACAGGTTGAAAAGGGTAGGTGATGTCAGGCCTCCCTGCCTCACCCCGCATTCCAACCTGTACGGCCGCGAGAGAGCGCCAGACCATCGTACATTATTTCTCTGATTACCATACCAAAACTTTAGGATGTTAATTAGTTCAACTGGTAACTTGTTATCCTCCATTTTTTTCCATAGTACATCGTAGGAAACCAGATCAAATGCCCGCGATAAGTCGAGGAAACAGGCATATACGGACGTATCACGCTTAGTGTAGTATCTGACAGCGTGCTTAAGACACAATATTGCACTTTCCGTTGACAAACCAGATCGAAATCCGAACTGGTTGTCATGAAAGCTCAGCAATCGATTTAAATGTGTGTTAAGCACGCTGTCAAACACCTTGGAAATCACAGTTGCCAGTGAAATTGGCCTATAGTTATTACTATCTGCAAGATCTCCAGTCTTATTCTTAGCAATAGGCACAACAAGGGTGCGGATCATGTTGTCTGGTAAGTAACTATGGCTTATACAGAGGTTATATAACATAGTAAGAACCCTTACCACGTGCGGACCTCCGTTCTTCAGGTGCTCGATGCTGAGTCCGTCATGACCAGGAGATTTTCCTCTCGACATAGCTTTTATGGACTGCGCGATATTTTTAAAGTCAAATTTCAACGTAACTGGCCTGCCGGTCTCAACATCGAGCTGCGACTGAGAAGGACCCAAAGGTGATCTCATAAAAAATTTTTCTTTAAATAGTTCACAGACTTTTAGGGGTTCACTGACGCCTCCGACGCTCACAGGGATACCTAATGCTCTGTGTAAATAAGGAATAGATTTAATTATGTTTTTATTCTTTTACAGGCCAGAGTTGGGGTTGAAGAAAGATGAAGTTAAGTTATATGAGACGTACTTTTAGTAGTTATATCAAGAACATAATATTATTATATAATATTAAATAGGAATTTTTATATCGATAATTTTAAAATCTTATACGCGTATTAAATATAATGTGTAATAAAATTATATATACGAAAAATGTGTTTATTTTTTATGTATTCCCAACCTGAAATATATCCATACGATTTTTATCCAACAACAAGCAAAAAGAAAGGTTTTTTAACCGTATAAAACTGACCCATAATAAGTATATGATTTAGTTGTCTGAAGAGGGGTTTCTCCAAAAACAATTTTTCTAAAGATTTTGCTATAGATATTTTTTGATATCAGTTCAGATTGTTATGTATGTGGAAACTTAACCGTGTAATACAATTTCTCTCTCTCCAGCCCGTTAACTTCCCACTGTTGGGCACGGGCCTCCTTCACTTTGGGATGAATATTATGGTATATATTGCCGCGCTGACCAGGCACAGGGATTATTTCGAAGTTTCCGTCTCTCACAGAGGATGTTAATCTGTGTGTATCCTTTGTTGGCTTTTAACCCACCTTAAGAAGGAAAAGGGGTGTCACTTTGTATTCTTAACGCAGCACCTCACGGACAAAGACCGTACACTGTTTAGTAATTACAGAAAGATTTCCCCGTTTCTGCAACATTTTTCACTGATGCTTCTCTCCTACTGGTCATTGCGTGATCTTATATATAATTTAATATATAATATTCACGGACATTTCACACGTCCTCTGGTCCCAAGCTAAGCTTATATGCTTGTGTTATGGGTACCAGAATACGGATATACTATATAAACTACTTTTATTTTGTAAATACATACTTAAAATACATAGAAAACACCCAGACGCAGTACAAACATTTGTATGACATTTATGGATATCAAACAAATGATTCTACCAAGCGGGAATTGAACCCGCGACCTCGTGATCGATAGTCGATTACATAAACCACTTTACTACGAAGCCCGTCGTATATAGCGTATAGCCATCCTCGATAAATGCACCTACTATCCAATACTGAAAGAATTTATCAAATTGGATCCGTCGTTCCTGAGATTATTGCGTTCAAACAAACAAACAAACCCTTCAGCTTTATAATATTAGTATAGATATACCCTTGTCTACACGCTAAGTACCTACTAGTTAGCTACTGAAATACTTAACAATAAACATGAAGATTCTATGTGACATATTATTATCATGACCCTCTTCATAGCGAGTGTTATATGTGTGTCCCTATTGTGTTCGGACGTCTAATAAACTTCATAAATCCTATAGTAGTCTGAGAAGCCTGTTTATAGAGCTGTATACTTGTATTTTAATGATCAATGAATATTACTTTGAAGTCTACTTCTCTATAAAACTTCGTACGCGTGGTATTTAGAAACCAAACCAAATTATACAAAAAAAAAAGACGTGTGGCACTCGGTGACTGCCGCGGTAAAGCTATTGCATAGTATTTTTTATCAACTTATGCAATTATAATTATTTATTTATTTTATTTATGCAAGAATCTAAATACCATAAACTAAAATAACATTAATAATCCTTATTTACTGATGCTTACATCTGTTCATTGTTTATGGTAATTATGATAAAATAGCGATTGTTAATCAAATGTCAATAAAATAAAAACTAACGCCAAAACTGACATGAGTCACCAGCGCGAACAGCGAAACGGCGTTACTGTGTGTGTAGTATTTTTTAGTTACGCTATCTTTGTTACGGAATTTAAATTTCGATTTTTGTGCATTTAGTCTCCACGCTCAAGGCCTGCGATAGAAGCTATGCAATAGCTTAAAAGCCATCCTCTTGAACCACTATCTATTAAAAAAACCGCATCAAAATCCGTAGCGTCGTTATGAAGATAAAAGCTCACATAGGAACATACATACAAAAATGACGATTATGTTTTATAATAAGTAAGGATAAAGCTGAAGAGTTTGCTTGTTTGAACGCGCTAATTTTAGCAACCACTACTGGTCCGAATTGAAAAATTCTTTTACTTTTAGATAGTACTTTATCAAGGAAGGCTATAAGGCTATTAACATCATGCTGTGACTAATAGGAGCGAAGCATCAGTAAAAATAGATTATAATGAAACTATACAGATGTGAAGAATAAGGGTTGGAATAACACGTAAGCTTATATAATGGGGCAGTATTGCAGTAACTATAAAAGTGAGTGAAACATGGGTGAAACCGCGGGCAAAAGCTAGTATATTTTACAATAGTACCAATTCTATTTGCTTTATTAAATGAAAATGGTAAAAGTAATAGGGATGGCCTACGAACAATACCGTCTTTACCATAAGGGCACACATGGGGCCAGTGCCCAGGGCCCCCATTCTTAGGGGGCCCCGAATGTCCGAAATATTCTTCTCACACATACAAATATTTTTGTTTTCACAAATCAGTGATTTTATCAGAAGGTATTAGAAAGGTGAAGAGAAAAAAGTACTTATGTATTATTATAAATTGGGACAGCAAGTTTTGAAAACCATTGTCAAAGAACGTAAATCAGAAAAGTACTATTCTATTAACGCTTCTATGCCAAATCTGTCCCACGTTTTTTACTTTTTAAAAGGGGTCAAATTCTTGTGTGCCCAAGGGCCCCAGCTTAGTTTAAGACGACCCTGCCTACGAATATGAGAAGTGTGAAATTAACTCTTTCAAAATATGTCTACACATGTTCTACACACGTATAAATTAAGTTACCAACGTGAACGAAGGTTGATGAATTTTTCACATTTATTTACGTTACATTTACGTATATTACTGTTTTGAACATATTACAATTACGCGGTAACTATTCTAGTAAAATTCTCGGAATATTCTTTTCTCGTATTTATATTTGTAAAATTTTTATTCACGATGGATATTTATTAAATATGGCAGGTTTTATGTTTTCTCAGAACTTATTTGCTACTTGGCCATGTATAAATCAATTACTTACTCACTGGATTTGGAAACATTTTATTATGAAATCCTTAACAAATTATACATTTAAAACTTCCTCTTGAACTACCCTATTAATTAAAAACCCTCATTAAATTCGTTGCTCAGTTTAAAAGATTTAAGCTCACATAGGGATATGGAGACGTAACGGCTTGGTTTTATAATAAAGATGAAGTCGTAACCGGTACTCGGTAAAGGCATTAATTATAATTATTATCAAAGGATCGTTAAAATTAAAGCTATCGATAATATCCATGATCAAAGCTATCGAATAACAAGCTGTAATTTTGGTTAACGAATACAAATTGTCGAGTAATTAATCGAAGTCTTATAAAATAACTAACTGTTGCTTGTGGTTTTGCGGCATTTTGAATGGATTTAGGAATCTTCTTTACTTATTATAAAAATATAAAGTCGTTTTTAGGGTTCCGTACCCAAAGGGTAAAAACGGGACCCTATTACTGAGACTTCGCTGTCCGTCCGTCCGTCCGTCCGTCCGTCTGTCACCAGGCTGTATCTCAAGAACGGTGATAGCTAGAGAGTTGAAATTTTCACAGATGATGTATTTCTATTGCCGCTATAACAACAAATACTAAAAATAAAAAAATAAAAATATTTAAGGGGGGCTCCCATACAACAAACATGATTTTTTACCGTTTCTTGCTCGATACTAATAACGTTGCCTTATGTTGCATAGATAATGGTACGGAACCCTTCGTGCGCGAGTCCGACTCGCACTTGACCAATTTTTTGTACGTATGTCCCACGGTATGTCCTTATGTGAGCTTATATCTTCAAAACTACGTAACTGATTTTGATACTATTTTTTTTTAGATAAAGTGGTTTATAGGAAGGCTTTTTTTGTAAAATTTCTTGAAGTTTAGTTTCTAAATTCCACACGCACAAAGTTGCGGGCATCAACTACTATAGATAGTTATTTGAACTGTTTTATATAAAATAAAAATAATTGGTTTGCTGTATTTGTTTTTATTTATTACTAGCTGTTGCCCGCGACTTCGTACGCGTGAAATTTCGAAATTAAACCTTAACAAACAGAAGTTTACTACTACCGCTCAATAGATAGCGTTGTACAGTTTTTTTTAAATCGCACTTTGGTTTGGTTACACACATTAACACATAAGCTCGTCAAAATTTTAGGTTTTTATTTGGCTTTTCGCATTAATAAATTATTAAGGAGTAAGGATTAAGGAATAAGGATTGCACTGAAACTTTACAGCCTAAAGTTAATGAAAAAATTCTACTTGATCACGTATGCGTAATATGCGTATATCATTGTGTGTGTTATTCAGGACTCAGGTTTCGGTTAGCTTTTACTGAAATTTTATTTATTTAACATGAATAATGCATTTAACAATCGGTTTCGTTTATATAATTTGTTTTCAATTTATTACTATCCACTTGGAGAAAGAGGCCTCTCCTATATTTAGAAATCACTTTGTTAGCTGCTAGAAATAATGAAATCTATACTTTAATGCAAAGATAATGTTTGTAATACGTATGTGGGGTATGCTTAGAATATATTATAGTCCACTCTCAGAGACTGTAGCTTCATATTAGTGATTTTTTTATGATCGGTTAATTAGGCATTGTAAACTTTAAACGTCAGAACCTGTTATTGGTAAAATGTTGTTATTAAATTTGTTCAATCTCTCTCAAAATGTACAATTATGTTTGCTGTTATGTCTTCCATAAATAAATTAGTTTCGAAATTTACCCACTACATACAAATACATATTGCAAAATATAGCTCTTTATTAATATTGATTTACATTTATTCAAATTAATTCAATCTCTTTAGAGTATTAAATGGTATTAGCATCTAGCGAGCGATTATCTTTTGAGAGACGCAGGTAAATAAGATAGCCTAGTCTAGCCTAGTAAAAAATACTGAGTTATTAGCCAACAAATATTATTGAAATAGAAAAATGAAAATGAATTAAGAGACGAAAGCTACGTATGTAGGTTTCTAGGTAGGCCTTAAAATGGTAATTGAAATGAGTTGTTCGTGATTACCTTGCTCTCTTTGACGATAGTGATGGTGTACCTACTAAGTTACTAAAGCAACCCACACCTACTACGCAGTTTACAACAGTAAAACACTAAAAGTACCGAGAAAACACTATAAATCTTTATTTATTTTAGTTGCCTCTAAAGTTTAATTTGCCCATCTTGAAACGATCTTTATATTGTCTTTAGGCTACGACCATGGCTGAACGACAGTTGTAGCCATGGTCGTAGCCTAAAGATTAAGGTACAATCATCGCGGGTATAGTTGTTACGACAATTTACTTAGGTTTTTATGTTCGCATTTTAATATTTTAAAATGTAATAACACCGTCACAAATTTACTTACCTATGCGGCTTCAACCCGAGTGAGTGATGTAGCCAATGCCATAGACACACAATCTGGTAAATCTGCGAACACCATATTCTTGTTTATTAAAATGGTTTTGCAACAAATAAAGAAACAAACAATGTAATTAATTTCAACTATGTTGTTAACGTGCTGCTTTGAATTGTTTAAGTCTTGTCAATCAAAATACAAACTGAATTTACAGTGTAGTTACTAATTTATAAAATGCATATTATATTACACTTGATGACTAAAACAACAACGTCTGTAATTTGCTCTTGAATTTAAAACGTTAATCAACTCAACGCAATTGAAAAAAAAAATTGAAAATTGAACTTTAATTCGATGTAGGTACCGAACACTGTTCTGGAGATATTACTGTATTACTTATACTAAATTATTATTAACAGACTTAAAAAATAGTAGGAGGTTCTCAATTCGTCTGTACGTTTTCTTTTTATTTCATTTTTTTTATGTTTGTTAGGTACCTCATAACTTTTAACTGGGTGAAACGATTTTAATGATTCTTTATTTGAAAGATGGTGGTTCCCATGTGATCCCATTGACACCATGTCAGGATCTGATGGTTATCTCCTGAGAAATCAAAAACCCTTAAATTTCAAAGGCACATGAAGTCGGTTGAACCTTTTTTTTTAAATACTTAAAAAATAAAAAATAAAATATTACTTTACTTAGAATCGTCGGTAACTAAATTGCATAAATATATTAGGTACCTACAATAGAGCTAGCAGAGATTCTGAATTATGTCTTCATAGATAAAAAATGAGAGATACTTATACAACTATTTAAGTAGGTGCTTAAACTGTCGTTATTCTCAGAAAACATAGCGCTGAAACAATTTGTCTAAACATAATAAGAGTAGCACAAAATATAAAATAAAATACGTACATTATTTTCTCTGGGGCATAAACCTCGTAACCTCTTTATAACTTGCAAGCCTTTATATCCACACTAATACTTATCGTTTTTCTTTTTGTGACTGAATGAATAAATCTAGTTGAGACTATGTAGAACGGCTGCATATTTTTTTTTATATTAAATGAATTAAAGATTTTATTTTTATTTTATATTATTAGAATGTATTACTTTTGGGTTTTTAAACGATGACTTTTATTGAACGATAAAATATACGTAGTAATTTATTACGTATTAGCTCTTGCCCGCGTCTCCGTCTGCGTGGAATTTAGAAAATGTTCCCCGTTTTTGCAACATTTTTCACTACTGCTCCACTTCTACTGGTCGTAGCGTGATGTTATATAGTCTAAAGCCTTCCTGGATAAATGCCCTATCTATCACTGAAAGAATTTTTCAAATCGGCTTAGTGGTTCCTGAGATTAGCGCGTTCAAACAAACAAACAAACTCATCAGCTTTATAATATTAAGTATAGATTGTAAATTCAGACACAGCATATCATCGTCATGAATTAATATAAGCAAGCCGTCGAGGCTAATTTTGGCTAATCAAAAACTTAACTAAAACAGCTATGGTGTAATTTCATTAATAGACTATTTCGATGAACTTATTTGAATAAAATAAAATCGTTAGTCATTATACATTATTTTTATTACATACTAGCTGTTGCCCGCGACTTCGTACGCGTAGAATTTAGAAAATGTTCCCCGTTTTTGTAATGTTTTTCACTATTGCTTCTCTCCTATTAGTCGCAGCGTGATGTCATATAGCCTATAACCTTCCTCGCTAAATGGACTATCCAACACTGAAAGAATTATTAAAATCGGTCCAGTACTTTTTGAGTTTATTCGTTACATACAAAAATACAAATCTTTCCTCTTTTTATTATTAGTGTAGATAATGTTACTAACGCTATGGATCTTACTCCGAAATAAATGAATTTATTATTATTATTATTAAAAAACCTTAGTTATAATATGTCAAATTATGTTACTGACACTATCAATTATAATCACAGAAGTACTACATATTATTTTAATTATTTATTTAAGTTTCTTAGTTCGAGTAGAAATTTGTACCAATATACATACAGGGTGTCCAGTGGCAGATTTCAATGTTTAGAACATTGTAAAAAAAAAACTACAGCTCTAATATAAAAAAGGTTTATAGTCTAGTCGACAAGTTGAAAATGGTACAAAATAGAGATACTGCTCTTAAAATTACGTGCGATAGCTCATTGGATCCGGAATGACGTCTAGAAAAATGTGCTAAAAGCGTGTATTAGCACATAAAAAATTGCAAAAGTTATAAACAATTAAAGATGAAAAAAAAATGGCATTTCGTTTTTTGCCAATATTTCATAAACTATTAATATTTAAGAAATTTAAAAAAAAGATTCTGAAAGAGGAGGAAATTTCCAATAAAAAACTCCTGACTCCCGGAACTCTATCTCCATTATTTATAATTTTAATTTAACGCTGAAAATAGGTCTGCGCGTGACATTTTTAGGATGCGCGCGTGGCGTCAAAAGCGAGTACGGCGCATTAATTAATTTATTTCAAGTATTAAATATTTTTTTTTTAATTTGAAAAAATTATGGTGTGTTCTGAACACTATAAATAATTTATTCCCGTTGGAAATTTTGCTTAAAGTTAATTTTTCAACGAGTTAAACAATTGTTAACTAACGAAATTTTCTCGAACTATCGTCTTAATTATAAGTGAAAAAAAATGTTTAAATAATGGTCGTAAAAAATTTTCGCTTCGTAGAGCCTTTCTTACATACATACTTAACAACAACGTGCCATAAAAGTTAAAAAAATATTGATACTTTGTTTATAACAATTTTTTTACTTGAACAACATTACTTGGATTTTTAAGTTTTTGTTCAAGTAAAAAAATTGTTATAAACAAAGTATCAATATTTTTTTAACTTTTATGGCACGATGTTGTTAAGTATGTATGTAAGAAAGGCTCTACGAAGCGAAAATTTTTTACGACCATTATTTAAACATTTTTTTTCACTTATAATTAAGACGATAGTTCGAGAAAATTTCGTTAGTTAACAATTGTTTAACTCGTTGAAAAATTAACTTTAAGCAAAATTTCCAACGGGAATAAATTATTTATAGTGTTCAGAACACACCATAATTTTTTCAAATTAAAAAAAAAATATTTAATACTTTAAATAAATTAATTAATGCGCCGTACTCGCTTTTGACGCCACGCGCGCATCCTAAAAATGTCACGCGCAGACCTATTTTCAGCGTTAAATTAAAATTATAAATAATGGAGATAGAGTTCTGGGAGTTAGGAGTTTTTTATTGGAAATTTCCTCCTCTTTCAGAATCTTTTTTTTAAATTTCTTAAATATTAATAGTTTATGAAATATTGGCAAAAAACGAAATGCCATTTTTTTTTCATCTTTAATTGTTTATAACTTTTGCAATTTTTTATGTGCTAATACACGCTTTTAGCACATTTTTCTAGACGTCATTCCGGATCCAATGAGCTATCGCACGTAATTTTAAGAGCAGTATCTCTATTTTGTACCATTTTCAACTTGTCGACTAGACTATTATTGTAAATTGTAAAACACATATGCGGATCTTATTTTTTAAAAACAACGTTCTCTAAATGGTGGCCATCAACTGTAACGCACTCTTCGAGTCTAGCACGCATGTTCTCAAAAACGCGTTTACATAGAGACGGAGGAATCTTGCTGACTTCGGTGCGTATATTTTCTTTAAGTTTTTCGACAGTGCCCGGATTGCTTTTGTATACAACAAATTTTAGATATCCGCATAAAAAAAAGTCACACGGGCTTAAATCTGGTGATCTAGGTGGCCACGGTATGGTACCGTTTCGGGATATGTTTTCTTCTTTAAATAACTGTCGTACTGCATTCATAGTCACATTAGCAGTATGAGCTGTGGCCCCATCCTGCTGAAACCATGTGTTTCGGTTGAAAGATGGATTTTTGTGTAGCTCTAGCCAAAAATATTCGTTTAACATCTGGGTATACCTCTCCGAATTTACGGTTACAGTTTGACCACGTACATTTTCAAAAAAATAAGGGCCTATTATCGCAGATGCCGACATAGCACACCAGACTGTTACTTTAGGCTTATGTAAAGGCTCGTGATGCAGCTGTTTTGGGTTATGGACATCCCAGTAACGAAAATTTTGCTTATGAGGTTAATCGATGGTCCATCATGTAATCGACGAATACCAAAACGATTATTAAATTGACGGCGTGCTACAGACAGCGAAAATCCACTCGAAATATAAGCCTCGACGGCAAAAGCGCGGTGCGCCCCACTCCACTGTTCCATAGCTACCACAGAATAGATAGAAGTAGCTACTAAATAATCCGCAGCGCTTGCGCTTCTAGCGATGCCCCCCGCGCCCCTCAAACATGTTGCGTTCAGAAACTACGTTAGTTGAAACTTTGAAATCTGCCACTGGACACCCTGTATTTTCTTTGGAAAAATCATTCCTATTGATAGGATTTTATAATATTATTTTTATACCTTCTACTTACTATATCTGATACTTACTTTATTTTTATGAAAACCACTCAATATAAGATTGTGATCACAAAAATATTCTGCTTAAATTTAATTTTCAATCTTTGAAATACTCGATTAATTTCTTTTTAATTAACTTTTTGGAAGGTTGAAAGCCAATACAAATATTTCTTCTGAGTGGTAATTAAATCAGCAATAGCGATGGTATTCTTGACTACGCCTCGAGGCCGGTCAAGTATAACCAGAGAGAACCAATTTTACTAATTTACAACGGTTCAGAGCATCATCTTGGCAGGCTATCTCAAATGTAATTAGACTGTTCAAACATCAATCTAGAAATGCCAATATCCAATAATTATTTTATTATATTACTGTGAAAACCAATGAAAATGTTATCAAAGAATAAAAATACGATTAGATAGATATATGCAATTTATTAGGAATGTTTTGAATCATCAGAAACTTCAAGGGAGTAGCTAACGCCATATCAGCCATGGAACCCCACCCCCCCCACCGGCTAGTCGGGCTCCCGAAAGCAGACAAGTTTCTTAACTACACATTTTCATTCAGGACTCCTCTAATGTGAGCTGCATCACTTAGATTTAAGAGGATACCAAAATAGCTTCGAGCATTTTTCTATGTACGAAGTTTTCATTGTTTCTTTAGATTGAATGGCTAGAGCTCTAATTTTTAAGTATATGTTTTTTCAATATATGATCTAGGATCGCATAAACTCAGAAACGCGATTGAAAAAAGTTTTCTCGATAGAAAATCTTAGCGAAACAACCTCTCTAATTTTTTATTTTTTTCATTTGTCGGTCTATTACCGCGTATTAACTAATGAAATAACTTTAAAAACATAAGTAACTATTATATATAGAAACACGTAAATCAGAATTAAAATATATTTAGTAGATTTTGAGTAAATAGGAAAAGTATCCCTAATTATTCATTTTCTGTGCCTACTGGCTGTGTTAATATGTACGTGTCGGCGATGATATACGATAATATTGATGTAGGCCCTTAAATAACATCTATGTTTCCTACTTTATTTTCTTAATATAATTGTTTAAAATATAACAAATTACTATTATTTAAACTCATAACCTTAAATAATAGTAAATCTTTCTCAAATTGAAATCTAGTTAAGCTCTCGGATTTGGATGAGAGCCAGGTTATGAGTCTCAGCTGTAGACAGACGTTTAATCATTGGATTTTAGACACTGAATTTTTGGTTCAAAATGGTTAAATCCACATAAGTCTGAGTCTTTAAGCTGTACTGATCTCTGTAATCGTGGAAATCTTTTACAAATGAGATCTAAATAATAGCACTGAAAAGGAATAATTTTGCTATTATTTTCAGCATTTAATTACATATGTAGTAAAATGAGTTTAAATATTATCTCGATATCATTAACTGATAGGTATATAAAAAGATAGCTAATAGTTTCATTACTAAGCTTTTAATATAAACTGGTACCAATTCTATTTTATGTGTAAACTGAAATAAAAATTTATAGTGGTACTAACACAATTCGGCAATGTCAACTAAAGTATCATAATAAAGTACTATGTTTAATAAACTAACGATTTTAGTTAATATAAATTTGTGCAACGAATAGGCAATTTATTAAAGTACACGATAACTAGTTGTTTTCATTTTAGTAAAGTTATCTTCTTATATATAAAATTCACGTGTCACAGTGTTAGTTACCGTACTCCTCCGAAACGGCTTGACCGATTTTTATGAAATTTTACATGGGTATTCAGTAGGTCTGAGAATCGGCCAACATCTATTTTTCAATCCTTTTTTTTTAGTAGGTATGGCAAAACAACGTTTGCCGGGTCAGCTAGTAATATATATATTTTACGAGTGTCATTATCTGAATTTTAAGCATGAATTGAACCAAAACTTAATAGATAATTTTCCTCATGGCATGTTATTAAATTAAATGAGACAAACGAAGCGTAGTAGGTAGGCTGGCTCTGTCGGAATATTCAGGTCGGAACAAACACGTAGCTAGTAACGGTTGATAAGCTTGATCGAGTTGACGTGCACTATTAATGCAAGGTAATAACGTGCCTGATTTGAGAATGTCGTTTGAAAATTTAGATACATTGATGAACTTAATAATTATGTTATCGGCTTCAAAGTTGGCTTTACGTCAATTTCGTTTATGGTAAATTTCGTTTATCATTTATATATCCTAATTATGTAATGATTCTTTTTCTGTTTTTAAATTTTCCTTTGTAGTCGTCTATTACTTTGTTTACTTAGCTAATTAAGTTCCCATTGTTACTAGGTTCGAGTGGAGACCTGGTGATCTGTAATAACGCAGGTAATATTTTACCTATCTCAGACACCAGCTATCCACGGCCGATTTTTCTTTTTCTTATTTTTTTTCTTTTTTTGTTATTCACAGCATAGTGTTTTATATTATATTGTGTTATGTAACATTCAGTTGTGGTAAGACAATAAAGATATTTATACACACTATTCCTTGTGTTTGCACTTCTCAGACAGATTTGAAAAGATATGATATCCGTGCTGTAAGGTTGCACCAAGGAGAATATCATTTAATTAACAATCTTAAGAAGGAGGTCGTCTATGCGTTGAAGTGTTTTTCGAAATACGAATATTTTGGCAGTTGTCATTGCTTACATTGAATTTACAAAAGTATCAACTATTGTTGAAGATTCATAAATATTTGATAATATATGTGTAATAATCAAAGAGTATAATAATATGGTAATAATGATACTGGAAGTATACTAGTATTATTTATCTGATGATGAGTTACCCCTTTTAGTTCAGAAGGGCACAGTTTTTGGTAGGTAGAGACATGGTAGACAAATGAAGATTTTCACAGTTAATAAGGAGCTAAATAAATATCGACAAAAATATTTTTGGCATCTAGGTCAAATCTAGATACTTTACTGTCATAGAAACAGACTATACAAAAATGAAAAAAAAAAGCATTGTAAGGAAATAACAAAACCTATTTCTTTGGATTTATTTGGACCATAATAAAAAACAGTTATTAACACATCTAAGACATCTGAGTGGATCACGGCATCTAATTCATCTTGGTCTTTTTCTAGTGGACATAAATAATAGAAATGTGAGCTATTCGTTCAATATCGATTCATTTGTTCGATGTTAGTCGACTATATTGTGAATGGCTATAACTGGATATATTGATACATTCGTATTAATTGAAATATTTTTACTTATTGTAAAACAAAGTCGTTATTTTTGTATGTAGGTCCCTAAGTTAGCTTACATCGTCAAAACTACGTAACGGATTTTGATGCGCCTTTTTAATAGATAGAGTGGTTCAAGAGGATGGCTTTTTTGTATAATTTGGTTTGGTTTCTGTATTCCAAGCGTACGAAGTTGCAGGCAACAGCTAGATAAGAATAAGCAATATTCTAAATATGTATTCCATAACATATTGTTTAAGAAATGTAAGTCAAAACATTTTACATGCACAGATTACGGAGTAAGGTTCAATCTTGAAGACACGTAACTTTAGCCTGGGTAAATAGTACTTTATGGTTTAGTAAGGTATGGTATTCTTAATACAGGTGAAATAATAGTTTTTTTAAAACTAGATACGTCACATTTAAAAACTATGAAACAAGGATGACATTAGAAAGAAGAAAGAAAAAGATTTTATTTCTCGAAAACACTGGGAACACAATAGACAACAAAACATGCATTAAAAAAAAACAAAAGAAACAGCTTAATACAAATAAAAAGGTTGTTTACAACAACAAAAAAAAAAATAGCGACCCGTGTGTCTGAAAAATAGGAACGCTGCTCGGCTATTGTTGTGAGATAGATATATATGACCATCTCACAACGCCGATTTTCAGCAGCGTCCTGCCCGTAAAAACCTGTCATCGGTCGGACGGCGGATTAGGAAGAGAAGATCTGCTTTATTAGTCAAAACATATAGAAGGCTTTTATTCTACATGAGCATCGAATTGTCGATTAATCTAATTAGCATTAGCGCTACTTATATTAAACGAGAACCTAATAATAAGACTAGGTTACGAATAGGTAATAGTATAATTCAGGCCCAAAATTAATAATTATAAAATAAAAAACTTCAATACAATGAACACACATTGAAAAACGTATTTCATCAACGTTTATTTATTGAGGGAAATTATATTTTCCCTAAGGAAATGAATTTTTATAGCCATTTGAGCACGCGAACATTTTGTAATCTCTCCTATATTAAATTCATTTTATCAATATATCCATACTAACATTATAAAGCTGAAGAGTTTGTTTGTTTGTTATTTGTCTTTGATCGCTCTAATGTCAGGAATTGGGATTGTTCATTATTTTTGACCTACTGTTTTTATATTCTTTTCAGAAAATATAGACTATTTTAAGCAACTAATTTCAATATTATTGAAATATTCACTATACAGAATTTTAAAAAAATTCTTGAAGATATTACTTTAAATGTTGTGACGTCATCGTTTTACGCAATCTGTGTATAGACTTTTCTTGATAGACTTAATACAGATTGCACTTTATCTTTTCAAAGTTGACAAGTTGATATAATAGACCAATTTCAACTCCACTTCAGAGTAGTATATCCCTAAAAACGTCTTAATATTTTAAGTCCTTCATTTCAAGGGCAAATAGAGATCATTTGCTGTTTTGGAAAAATAATCGTTAATATAGCAAATTTTCCGAAAAAGCTAATGGATCATGATCAGAAACTCTATTCCCCGAAATGGTTTTCGAATTAAGAGTTTTAAAAAAATATAAACAATGCCCATTACTGGTTCGATTTGAAAAATTCTTTCAGTGTTAAATAGTTCATTTATCGAGGAAGGCTACAGGCTATATAATATCACGCTACGATCAATAAGAGGGAAGTATTAGTGAAAAATGTTGCAAAAAAAACAGGGAAAATTATCTTACCTTATCTTTCACGCGTATGAAGTTGCGGGCAATTCAGTACCTACTTGATAAATATCAAATGAAGAATGAATATCGTAATAATAGGTTACAATAATATTTTCATAGGGACTAAACAGTAGATACATTGTGTATGTCTACATTACGTATGTAGTAAGGAATACTCGGCAACTCGGGGTGTAGTTTAAAAATTGTTAAAAATTCTTTTGAACTGCTTTCGAAACGCTCTTAAGTTACATTGAAAGAGCAAAAGAATAATAAGACGACCACTTTAAAAAGTTTGAACGAAACATAAAAATATTTATATAATTAATTTCATTAAACTAACATTAATAAATAAATAATAATAAATAAATATTTTGCACATTTCACACAACGTCCTCTGGTCCCAAAGTAAGCTATATTTCTATGCTTGTGTTATGGGTACCAGAATACGGATATAATACATATACTACTTCTTTTGTAAATACATACTTATAATACATAGACAACACCCAGACGCAGTACAAACATTTGTATGACAATTATAAACATCACACAAATTGTCCCGAGCGGGAATCGAACCCGCGACCTCGTGTTCGGCAGTCCGTTACATGAACCACTAGACCACGAAGCCCGAGAATTACACATTAAACCTTTTTCGTCTTTATGTTAATAATTTAGAAATCCTGGCACCGTGCCAAGTATACCTTGTCAAATGTCTTTTAAAGAGGGAGTTGAAAATTATAATGAACTTTAGGTAAATTAATCGAGCTTAATATAATTGAGTTCTTACAAATCTTTAGAAAATCGGTAGCAATTTAAAAGATTCATTATTTCCAGATCTTTTGAAATGCTGCCCTAATTTATATCCCAGTCTTATGATTACGAACCTTTTACTTTATTAATGGTTTTAATAATATAGTATACTTATTCCTTCTCCTTTTATCTCAGCCCACTAATGTCCCACAGTTGGGCATGGGCCCTTTTCACATCGGGAGAGTATTTGACGGGCTTCGTGGTGGAGTGGTTTATGTAATGGACTGCCTGTGATATCCATAAATGTCGTACAAATGTTTGTACTGCGTCTGGGTGTTTTCTATGTATTATAAGTATGTATTTACAAAAGAAAAGTAGTTTAAGTAGTCTATCCGTAAGAAAAGTAGTATAATACAAGCATAGAAATATAGCTTACTTTGGGACCAGAGGACGTTGTGTGAAATGTCTTGAATATTTATTATTTATTTATTATTTATTTATTTGAGCTACTATGTCGCGCTGACATTCTGTGATTGGCATAGGATTTTGTTTCAAGTTTTCCATCTCTCGAAAAAAATGTTATTTGTTAATATACGTTATAACGTATCCCTTATCTGGCTTTTGCAGCATTCTTGGAATGAAATGGGCTAATCGCATTTGTATTTTTAATCCGTTATCTCCGTGAGGGATACATATTTAACACCTATGACTGTTGATACAAGCGGTAATGATTTGCTTAAAAACATTATTTAAACATATAGCAATAGTTATGAATGAAGATTGCATGCATTACAAGAAAATCGATTCTTTAGACAATATGTTTCTGCTTCCGATTTAATTATGTCAATGATCGAGATATGTTCGCTTTTATCCACGAAGTAACCACATCCAAAAAAGTAGTTAAAAATTTCTCAAAGACTAAAGTATAAGCACCAGTTTTGGACAGAAGCCAGATTAAATTGTCAAGATAGAATTAAGTTTCGTCGGCGGACGTCGACTGTTGAAAACTTTCTAACACTCGATATTGCAATACTTAACTCTATATCATACATATGAAGAAACATTTGTTAAAAAATGTGCCAACGTGCTTAAATTATTATTGTTTTCACAAATTTTGAATAATAGAGACTGTTATTAATACTTCAGGAGTTGAAAATTCCATTAAGATTTCTTTTATCAAAATGATTCAAACTCGTTTAGGGCAAAGTAACAGTGTCACGAGCAAATTTAATTTGGTAGGAGTTCGATGGTGTATTCTCCGGCACATAGTTTCGTGTAAATAATGAGTGTAAATGAGGCCTAAGAAGTTTGTTTGGATCGTAGCAAATGGCGCTCCATAGTCTCTGCCTACCCCTATAGAAAAAAGGCGTGACGGTATGATGATGACATAATTTTCTCGATTATAAAAACTAATCTCTTTTAACGTTTCAAAATGGCAAGAAATAACTATAGTCGTATACCTACGTATTATGTACCGCACATTGTGTGAAGATGATAACAATTAACAATACCAGCTGAGAGGGATGGTTGTGAGGCTTTTGTGTTGTGACAGTTGAAGCCAACTAAACGAAGCATTATGTATGCTGTCTGAAGCATACCGTCGACGGTTTAACTACGATTGTCTTGATGTAGGGATAACAGTTACACATTTGTATAATACCTATGTGCCTACTAATAACTTGTTAACGATACAGTATACAGATAATGTACATATGATGACATGATACAGTAGACAGTAGCCGTGTGGTGATGAATTAAATACCCCTTTTCCTTCCTAGGGTGCTGTACAAACCAGCTAAGCCCTTACAGTACACAGATACGGTATACAGATAATGGTGCCGATTCTGAGCGCACAACTAAACTTAACTAAAAAATTAAAATTGATAGCGTCATTATCACAATTCGGCAATGTTTACTGAAGTTTCTTATTATTAAAACTGTGTATTATAAACTAACGATTTTAATTAATATAAATGTGTACCACGAAATAGCAAGTAATAGCTATATTGACACTACCAATTTTAATTTTTTAGTTAAGTTTAGTTGTGCACGTAGAATTGGTACCATATTGGTACCTCTATGAGAGACGGAAACCTCGAAAATAAACGGCGTAGTATGTCATATGCCCTACCAAAGTGGAGGAGCAGTGGGAGGTTAATGTAAAGAGAAAGAAAATAAAACGCTGCTTCCCGTATCTATGGAGTGTTGATATATGTATGTTCAATTAACTGAACGTAAGTTAAAACAGCGTTTACAGCGTACTGCAACACGGCCCATTATTCTATTAAAATATAATATAGCAGTAGGTATATGGAAATATTAGTTACTTAACTAGGCATACAGTGTTCTTAGATATCAGAAATTATCTTAACGGTAGTAAGTACCTACATAACGGCGACCTAGTTCCGTACAGTTCTTGTTTGCTCTTATTCACAGTCTCCGCCACTCGAACAATATTGGCGTTAGTAGAAAGCATCGCAAATCCCTAAAGAGACACCCATTGTTTGATTCGGTCTTGAGCTCATTTTGTAACAGCCCTATTGAAATTTATCAATGTCTCTTATATTTTTACATATGAATACACCATATACCTACCATAAAACCGTTGCAAAAAAAAAAATGAGAACTAGGTAAGTCAGACACTAGGCACAATATATTATTTATTTATTTAAACACTTTATGTCGGTACGGTAACAAAGACGGACTTAATGCCAAAGGCATTCTCTACCAGTCCACCTTTGGGTTGTATATGTAGTAATTTATTAAATTTATGTTTCGTTATCATTTAATTTTTAATCATAAAATTAACTTTAGGTACTAGGAAATGTTATTGTATAAGAGTTACGACGAAGTAATAAATAAAATATGTTGCGTTCAACCTGGGATTTATAATTTATTAGTTTTGTGGAAGCGTGACAATTCTTCAGATCAAGACGAACGAACTTAAAATCTGCGTTTCACAGCGTTAACAAATTTATAATAGTACAAACTTACCCTGTTTTCGTCTTCAACACAGTCTTCACTTGACAAGCCCTAGCTATAGCTTCATTAACACTAACTACGATAAATTGGCCAAAATAACGCAGAATGCTAATCAAACTATACTTAACTTTATACAGGCAGACACGAACTCTTGAAGTCCACAAAAGACCACTCCTTTGGCGCGACTCAAGCCGTGAACTTTCACCAATCGTCTCAATGCAATTATACTATCACAATTATAGTTATCAAACAGTTCAATTTACATTAAATAGTATTAAGTATGGAGACACAAAATTCACTAGTTTTTATAACGCATTTATGTCATACAAAAATGGCGAACATTACATTTCGCGGTGACATTTCAAGGTTTTGTTTCAATTGTAATTATCGATTCACACAACAAGGATAATTAGTTTTATCAACAATTAATTCTAGTGACAATTTTAACTCGCGAAACAGTTGCAAGAAAAACGCTTCAAATCTCATTCAAATCGCGACGTAATCTGCAAACAAGATGTGTTTTGCGACTAACTCGCGCTCGGTAACCGCTTCGCGCGCGCGCAACGAGCCACGAGGGCAGATGCACCGGTCAGTTCTCGACGTCATCGATAGTGACGTTATCAATAGTTAGAGATGCCCGTGCGCAGACAAAAATATGATAAGTTAATCGTTTGGTACATAACATCTACCCGCCTCGGCCAGGACTACCTGGCCGCTAATTCACTGGCAGTCGCGACAAGGTTGATACAGCTCTCTTCAAAATTGAACCGTCCACCCGGACCTCAGCAAAACGGGGCACTCCATCTGCTCCAAAGACGAGGTTGAGAATGCGCCCCCTGCGCCAACACAGTGGCGGTGAGTTAGCGTCCTTAACCAGAACGAGGTCGCCAACATGAGGTGGATCAGTCTTGTCGGTCCACTTAACGCGCTGCTGGAGAATGTGCAAATATTCTAAATTCCAACGTTTCCAAAAGCTCTGAGTGAGTTGTTGGACCAGTTCAAACCGCGAGAGACGATTAGGTCTCACATCAACAAGGGGATATTCCGGCAGGGCGTTCAGTGGCTGCCCAATCAAAAAATGGCCCGGCGTGAGGGCTTCCAAGTCGTTAGGATCTGAAGAGATCGGGCACAACGGGCGTGAATTCAAAACGGCCTCGATTTTGCAAAACACAGTTGCGAGCTCTTCAAAGGTCAATACAGACTCGCCAATTACCCGTCGCAAATGTGTCTTAGCAACCTTTACTACGCTTTCAAATATTCCTCCCCAGTGGGGACATGACACGGGACTGAACCTCCAAGTTATTCTACGTGTAGCTAGTCTAGACGCAATTTCAGTCTCGTTAGCCGACAAAAAATCATACATCGCTTTTAAATAGTTGTTTGTGCCTTTGAAGTTGGTACCGCAATCCGACCGAATCAAGGACGGTAGTCCTCGTCGTGACACGAATCTATCTAACGTCGCAACAAATGCCTCTGTCGAGAGGGCTGAGACGAGTTCCAAATGTACCGCCTTGGTGGACAGACAGACAAAGACGCACAAATAAGCCTTGACAGTTTTACTGTTCCTGAGGGTCGAGGTCTTAACAAAAAAGGGGCCTGCAAAGTCCGTACCAACTCCAGCAAAGGGCCTTATCTCAGTGACCCGATCCGAAGGAAGGTCACCCATGATAGGCTGCATGGTAGGGGCCTTGAGCCTATAGCAAGGCATACAACGAAAGACCACACTACGGATCGTCCGACGGGCCGATAAAATCCAAAATTCCCGTTGCAAAATGGCCAATAAGGCATTACAGCCGGCGTGGGAGTTCTTGATGTGACGATCAGTCACCAACAGGTTCACCAAGTGGCCACTCTTTGGCAATAAGAGGGGGTGACGAGATCCATAAGGGAGGTTTGCGTTCCTAAGACGCCCTCCGACACGCAAAAGACCCTCACCATCCAAAAAGGGGTTCAGCTTACAAATGGCTCCAGATAGCTTGGATTTGCCTTTCCTCAAGATGTCAATCTCGTCTTCAAAATGTGCCTCTTGCACAGAACGAACCCAGTGAAGAAGAGCATCTTGGAGCTCTTGTGGCGATAAGAAGGCCTCCAAACATTTGTTCTGTGGATGTCTACAATTTTTCGTGAAGCGCTTGATCCAAGCGGTGACACTCAACAATTTGTCCAATGAACTGTAACGATTAAGTAAGAAATCGGGGTCGAACGGACGGTCCTGCCGTTCGAGCGCAAGCGTTCGCAACCCAGGCAGTGCGACAATGTCTAAGGCCGGAGTTCGCGGCCAATTAGATTCTGATCTGGTCAACCACTCAGGTCCCCACCACAGAGAGTGCTCAACTAAAAGGGGGGCCATACATCCCCGTGACGCACAATCAGCAGGGTTGACCTCGCCAGGCACATGCCTCCAAACCAACGGGGTCTCCGATTTCTGTATCTGAGAGACACGATTTGCTACAAACACCTCTAAGGTGTGAACTGACGTCTTCAGCCAACATAGCACAATTTGACTGTCAGTCCATGCATATATCGTGGAAATATCAATTGACGTGCACAAGGTAGACATGACGTGATTCAAAAGGCGAACAAGAAGGGCCGCCCCTGACAACTCTAACTTAGGGATTGTCAAGGCAGTTCGAAGAGGCGCGACCTTGCTCTTCGCCATGACCAACAACACTTTCACCTGACCATCTGTGGCCACGGTGCGCAAGTATACGGCTGCTGCGTACCCACGTTCCGAAGCGTCCGAGAAACCATGAAGGGACGCGGTGTGCTTCCCTGGCGGAAGCAGAGCACGGGGTAACGATATCCTATTGATGGCAGGCAATGAGGAAGCAAATAGGAGCCAGTCCTTCAAAACAGCTTCGCGAAGTGGCTCGTCCCATCCAAGACCTGCAGTCCAAAGTCTCTGCAGGAAGCATTTGGCCCAGAATATGACCGGGCATATCCAGCCATTGGGATCAAAGGTTCTCGCGACAGTCGACAGAACCAGTCGTTTCGTCCAAGTGTGATGCGAATCCAAATTGACATTAAATGTAAAGATGTCCTGGACTGGTCTGTACTGGATTCCAAGCACTGACATCATGGTAGGGTTGTCACGGTTCTCAAATAGGTGAGGATCCTGCTGGTGGTCGTCCGGTAGCCCTTCCAAGAGCGCAGGTAAGTTGGAGATCCATTTACGCAACTCATATCCTGCGGAGGCTAGAATGCCAATCAACTCGTCACGCAAGAGCAGGGCCTCTCTCTCCGTGGCCGCGCCAGTGCACACATCGTCAACATATAGGTCCTCCTTCAAAATGGCGGCTGCGCGAGGAAACGACATACGCTCTCGATCCGCGAGCTCCCAAAGCGAACGTATAGCCAAAAAGGGACTAGACCGCAGCCCGTAGGTGTTCGTGTTGAGCTCGTAGACAAGCATGGGATCTTGCTGGTTTTCTCGCCACAATATCAGCTGGTATCGGCGATCATCCGGGTGAATTACCGTTTGCCTGAACATCATCTTGATGTCAGCCACAAAAACAAATTGATGACGTCGAAACCGCGTGATGACGTCACAAAGGTCCTTCAGCAATTTGGGACCAGGATGCAGACACTGGTTCAATGACACTCCTGAAGTAGTCTGCGCAGAACCATCAAATACTGTGCGTAACTTACCACTGGATGGTTTTATTACAGCATGATGCGGGAGAAAGAAGTGCTCCGTCGAACGCCAATCCAATTTTGACACAGACATGTGTCCCAAATCCTCATACTCCCGCATGAAGTCAATATACTTCTCCTTGAGTAGTGGGTCCCTGCTCATACGGCGTTCCATCGCCAACAAACGCTTCTCTGCAATAGGCCGCGAGACGCCAAGTGGCGGACGTACGGCGAGAAATGGCAATCTTGTCATGATCCGGCCAGAACGGAGATAACTGGTGTTGGTCTTGTAGAACTGCTCACACTCTTCATGCTCCGGATCAGAGCGGGGAGCTTGTGGTGGCTCCTCCACTTCCCAGAATCTCTGCACGGCGTCAGAAAGGGCGGACCCCACCATCAAGGCCGTTCCAAGTTCGGCAGGGGGGGGAGTCCTCAATACAGGCCCCATCAGTGCGAACCCAAATATGGTCCGGAGGGCTACCAAGCCACCTGACTGCAAAACACGATCCTTGCCGAGTAATATTTTACCCAAAACATCGGCACCAAGCAACAAATCGACCGTGCCAGGCAGGTCAAATTTAGGGTCAGCCAAATTCAAATCCGCGGTCAATTTTACCGCATCCGCAGACAAACGAACTTGCGGGTGATTGCCTAAGATATTCTCCATCACAATGGCCGACGATTCCAACGTCGGACGTGGAGAATTTGAGGGGGAGAACTCAAACCAAACGCGGCCCTCTACCGCGGCCACGGGGGCGTTCCCGACACCCCTTATTACATCTGAATATTTTTCAATAGTCTGGCCAGTCTGCCCTACCAACCAAGACGAGGCTATGCACCCCTGTGAGCCTGTGTCCAATATCGCTCGGACTACAACCGAGGCGCCCGTCCGTCCCCAGACCCTGACATGGGCCGTAGGCAAGAGGACGGTCTCAAAAGGGGGCGGTGCATAGCGGGGGCAGACGCCAACATCCTAATGTTGGCGTGGCGGCGACTGAGCGCCGTTGTCCCGAGACGGCAAATCAAAGTGCGGGTAGTGCCTAAACTCGGCCTCCTCTCGGTGACGACTGCCACGAGCCATAGACGGCGGTTCGTAGCGCCTGGAGCGTCCGTACCGAGGGTTGCGCGTCTCCAAACGGGGACGTTCCGCCAGAGGGGGGGACGGTAGTGGTACCGGACGCGCGTCACGGTAATCGTGGTACACTACTGGAGGTGATCTCGCTTGATCACGTGGAAGCGGGGAGGGCGAGCGGGACACAAAGGTGCGGGATTGAACCCGGGGCCCGCTTTCATACCCGCCCGTGGGGCTGCGCGCCGAACCAACTCGGCGATCAACGGCAGCGCAGTTTGCGCGGCGTGGGGGTGATGAGCCGGACTCCAAGTTGCGGGACTGGTCCCGGTGTCCACTGGCATACCCGCCCGAAGGCGACCCCGCGTGGTCGCGACGGCCATTCGCGTTGGCGCACAGGATTTTCAAATGGTGCCCTCCGCAAATAGGACACGGGTGAGTGTCGGGGCAGGCGCGCTGGTAATGGTCCCCTAGGCAAGAGAAACACCAGCCGCGGGCCTGGGCAATCCGCCTACGAGCGGCCACGTGCAGGACCGCGAAGTCTGGGCACCGCACCGTTTGGTGTCCCTGCGACTTGCAAAACCGGCAGTCCGGTGGCGCAGCTTGAGCGACAGCGAAGCGGGCGGCCGTACCTCCTCTTGGTGCAGGTTGGGCATTGCGCCGTTGGTTGGTGGGTCTGGGACGTGATGCTTCCACCGGCGTGTCGGCGACCATGACGTCACCCATGCGACACTCGTCCTCCAGGAACGTCAGGAGCTGGTCAAAGGTAGGGAGAGCAGATGCCTCATCCCTAGTGTGCCCCTGTTCAAAACGTGCCCTCAAAGACACCGGCAATCGCTTGAGTACGATACGCACCAGTAGGTAAGACCACTTGGCAACCGGCAGTCCTAAGCGGTTGAGCGAATTGGTGGCTATTAGGAGGGGGTTCAGCAGCTCGGTCCTCAACTGGGCAGCATTGCTCACGACGGGAAGGTTCAAGATCTGGTCAACGTGGGTATCTGCCAGACAGCGCTGGTTGTGATAGCGCTTGGTGAGCAACGCCCGCGCGATCCCATAGCTCCCGTCACATATTGGGAGGTGCTGTACTAAGCCCCTCGCCTCTCCATCAAGCACGGAGAGTAAATAGGCCAGTTTCTGAGACGGACCCAAATCGTCCCTCGAGTCCACAAGGCTCTCAAACAAACCAATGAATCCCATCCACATGTCTAGTCGACCATCAAAACGTGGAAGATCCAAGTTGGGTAACCTGGTCAAAAGGCCCACGGGAGTCTTCAAGGGGGCCCGGTGAGCCGGTACTCCGGCGCGCGAGGCTAAAATCTCCCGCGCGCTCTGGGCGATGTCGTCGGCAAGGTCCATAATTTGGACGTAGTCCTCGTGGACTTGGTCCCGTCGCTCCTGGGGGAATGACTCCAGGGGCACATCATCCAGATGCAAGATGAAGCGCCGGTAAAGCGCCTCCACCTCCTGAAGTCGTGTAGGGCATTTCTCATGCCTGTCCAACAATGCCTCGATTCGGTTCTCCCTTTTCACCAAGGCGGCAGCTGACGTGAACCATCTCAAATGAGTCGCAATCCCGGAATATGTCTCGCGGACAACATTATACGCGGCGGTAGACATCTTCAAAGCACAAACGGCACGAAACAAACAATCTTATAATAACAACAAAAAAAAACAAATATCTTTCACAAACAAACAATATTACAATAGCGAAAAACAAAATATCTTTCAATGAGACAAGCCGCTATTATTCTAAACAATTATCAAATCTTAAATAGTTTAAATCAAACAAACAAAACAATTCTTTGCCAATGTGCAATTAATTTAAGACTTGAATTATTTATTTTAAGGTAAACAACAAAACAAACAAACGTATAAAATAAATGTTGTATTATACAAACGCACAACGCCACAACTTAACTATAACGTTGTTCAATATTAGACAATAATTAAATAATAATTTATATTAAATAATAACCTGAGCAACAACAAATACGATTAGCAATAGCACAAATAATTATCAAACCCTTTAAAATCTAATTGCCAATTCAAGTGCTCAAATTAATTATGCAAAACTATACCAACAATTTAGATTAAACAAACAAACAACCAAATTAATCAAATTAAATTAATTAAATTAATTAAATCAATTTTCACAAATAATGAGGGTATAGTTTGTTCAACATGGAACATTCGAGAAACGGAGTTTAAACCACGCTCTGCTACCAAAATATGTTGCGTTCAACCTGGGATTTATAATTTATTAGTTTTGTGGAAGCGTGACAATTCTTCAGATCAAGACGAACGAACTTAAAATCTGCGTTTCACAGCGTTAACAAATTTATAATAGTACAAACTTACCCTGTTTTCGTCTTCAACACAGTCTTCACTTGACAAGCCCTAGCTATAGCTTCATTAACACTAACTACGATAAATTGGCCAAAATAACGCAGAATGCTAATCAAACTATACTTAACTTTATACAGGCAGACACGAACTCTTGAAGTCCACAAAAGACCACTCCTTTGGCGCGACTCAAGCCGTGAACTTTCACCAATCGTCTCAATGCAATTATACTATCACAATTATAGTTATCAAACAGTTCAATTTACATTAAATAGTATTAAGTATGGAGACACAAAATTCACTAGTTTTTATAACGCATTTATGTCATACAAAAATGGCGAACATTACATTTCGCGGTGACATTTCAAGGTTTTGTTTCAATTGTAATTATCGATTCACACAACAAGGATAATTAGTTTTATCAACAATTAATTCTAGTGACAATTTTAACTCGCGAAACAGTTGCAAGAAAAACGCTTCAAATCTCATTCAAATCGCGACGTAATCTGCAAACAAGATGTGTTTTGCGACTAACTCGCGCTCGGTAACCGCTTCGCGCGCGCGCAACGAGCCACGAGGGCAGATGCACCGGTCAGTTCTCGACGTCATCGATAGTGACGTTATCAATAGTTAGAGATGCCCGTGCGCAGACAAAAATATGATAAGTTAATCGTTTGGTACATAACAGTAATCATATTTTTTACTGATAAAGCAATCAATTTAAAAAAATACCAAAAAAGAGACTACATTTTATTTGTGTTAAAAAAGCGAAATGGAGTGAATAATAACAAAGAAACATTTTTAATTATAAATTTTCGTAAGTAATTGAATAGTCTTTGTTATTATTTAAAAGTAAACAAAATTCTTTTGTGTTATTAGTAAACTTTTTAAACCCACTACCTCGGAATACCGTTCCGAAGCTCTTCAACTGAGCTTATTGCGGTCTACTTGCAATACTTTCAAATTAACCACCATATCTGTCACTCGCATGAGTTTATATATTTTTAAGTACACCGCCATCTATTAAGATCGGTTTACACCATCTCGACCAACACTTGAGTATTCTTTCCAGAATACGAATGGTTGAAATAATGACGCGACGTTCATTATTAATTTATTAATTTTTGCATTTGACATGCTATGCCTTTTACTTAATAAATCAAATTATGGTGGAAAAAGTGAAAAATGCCGCAAGTGGGACTTGAACCCACGACCTCGGAATGCCGTTCCGAAGCTCTTCCAACTGAGCTTATTGCGGTCTACTTGCAACACTTTCAAAGTCCCACTTGCGGCATTTTTCACTTTTTCCACCATAATTTTGATTTATTAAATATTTTGACTCTTTAAAATTGTTTAATTATAATACATAGACCACACCCAGACGCAGTACAAACATTTGTATGACAATTAGAAAAATCACACAAATGATTGTCCCGAGCGGGAATCGAACCCGCGACCTCTTGATCGGCAGTCCGTTACATAAACCACTCAACCACGAGGCTCGTCTACTATATATCGCTATTGAATATAATAAAGTCACAATACCTCCATTGTTTGCCCGAACGTGTCGATTAAATATATGCGAACCTAACTGTTTATTATGTTGAAAACTATAGAAAGATTAACGGCATATGTTGTCGAACCCTACAGTTATACGGCATGTGTTACAATACAATATTGTGTAAACTAAAACAATATAAAGGTTTAGCTTTGTGTACAGTTTGTTTTAAGCATAAAGTTTAAGTTATTATGGTGGTCCACAATAATGTAGAGCGAGGATAATAAACCGGATCTTAAGTAGTCGCTGGGTGCAAGTGGCGAAAAGCTGTGCGTTATGGCGTTTAATGGGAGAGAGCTTGTTCAAAAGGATGGAGGAACGGATTTACTTATTATAGATCATAAATATACATTAATTAAATGCTAAAAACTAAGAATGTGTCAATAAAATCATCCACTATCCCCGGTAAACATAGGCATTCTAAAGTAATTAATTAATTTTTGCAATTGACTTGCTATTTTTAACTTAATTAATAAAATCATAGTCGAAAAAATTATAACCGTGAGTGGGACTTGAACCCACAAATTACATTGGAATACCGTTCCGTTGTTAAGGGCCTACATCAATATTACCGTATATCATCGCAGACACGTACATATTAACACAGCCAGTAGGCACAGAAAATGAAGAATTAGGGATACTTTTCCTATTTACTCAAAATCTACTAAATATATTTTAATTCTGATTTACGTGTTTCTATATATAATAGTTACTTATGTTTTTAAAGTTATTTCATTAGTTAATACGCGATAATAGACCGACAAATGAAAAAAATAAAAAATTAGAGAGGTTGTTTCGCCAAGATTTTCTATCGAGAAAACTTTTTTCAATCGCGTTTCTGAGTTTATGCGTTCCTAGATAATATATTGAAAAAACATATACTTAAAAATTAGAGCTCTAGCCATTCAATCTAAAGAAACAATGAAAACTTCGTACATAGAAAAATGCACGAAGCTATTTTGGTATCCTCTTAAAGCAACAATTATACAGGTTTTATTTTTTTATTGGCCAATAAAGTTATTTGCAAAGCTGGGGTGGATTACTAGTTCAAAACATTATAAATGATGAGTTACATGAACCAGGTAAACGTGTGACAATATGAATTTATGAGATAACTATTATTACACTGGTTGGCTCGTGGCTACGTGCCTTATCGTCTACGTAACTGTAGCCGTCGTAGCATATTTGGAATTATTGATATAACTCGTTTTAGACTGCGAGTGTTTCAGAGTGTTTAGACTGTCTCGAATATATATCATTCTTATTTGAAATATGTTGCGATTTTTTAGTTTCTTATTGATTTGATAAAAACTTAAAAAAAAATTTTAAACTAAGAACGATTTTTTTTAGACTAAACGATTATTTAAAAAAATAGGTTGAGCTAGGTAAGGAAGTGGAATGATATGATATTTTATCAAGTTTTTTCATTAAAGTATAATGTAAAATTTAAACACAATCATTGTTCATTATTTATAGTGCTTTTTTTGTAAAAAATTAAGCTCACCCATTTTTTTAATTTGACAGCGATAGCTTTACAAAAGACGACGATAGAATATTATGGTAGAAAATATTTATTCTAGAATTTATTATTACGGATTTTCAGCAAATGAGTCCACCTGGTCTTATTTATTAAACATGTAAATATGGCCGCTAAATAATTCTGTGGTCATGTTGGTATCATGGCTGAGTACTGTCCATATGCCCAACTTTTTGCTCACTAATCTTAGTTTGGGCTTTATATGACTTCCTAACTGCACTTTGCTAAGTATTTGTCGCCGAGAATGTCTCAAACTTATAAAGTTTCTAGTTACATAACTAATGGTTCTTACTTCGTATTATATTTGGAAAATTCTGTTTGCGCATGCATTTGGTGTCTACACAAAGTATAATTGGGTAGATATAGGTATTACACATATGTTTATAATAAAATCATTTCCAAGTTATTATCTATTCTTTGCATGTATAAAATAAAATATCTAACAGCTTCTGCTTGACGGTCTATTTGCAATAAATTTATTAACTAAGTGCCTATTAAACTTTATGCGCTTTTTACCAAAATGTTTCATGAGAAAATTTTTATGTATCATTTGCTAAGGTTTTTCGTAAATTCATGGTAAATTGGCTGAAATATAACAATAAGTGATGAGATTACCACAAAAAGTCAAGACGACGCAGCGTTCATCGTACTCCATTTTTGGCAAGCCGGTTGAGGACTGTAATAAAAACATGAAATAAAGAATTAGTTAATATTTTATAATGTTAGCTGTATTTATCACTTACATTACGTCAGCATGAAAGCTACATTGTAATATTGTATTTTAGCAAGGAATATGCACATACTTACAAAGCAAAATTATTCCTCGTGGTCGAGTGGTTCAGACAACGGACTGCTGTTCAAGAGGTCGCGGGTTCGATTCCCGCTCGACAATCATTTGTGTGACATTTATAATTGTCATTGTTATCTTTGTACAATATCCCTTAGTTGGCTTTTACAGCACCTTGCGAGGTAAAAGGGGTGATGACACTTGTATTCTAAATCCGTGACCACACGAACATTATTCAAAACTGTATCCACAATATTATATACAAAAGATACATAATAAAAGGTATATAGAATTTCTTTATCAGAGATCCAATCGCAAGAGCTTTGATAGACGCAACAATTATTTTTATATCTATTCACCGTGCTCACAAAGCAACTCCTTTCTTTTTTGTAATGGATTTGAATGAACTTCTTTGTTGTCTTAAAATATAAGAGAAATACACTTATGGTCTACTTTATTCATTTTTAGGATTCCACACTAAAAGGTGAAACCGAAGCTGAACGTTACTTCGCTGTCCGTCAACAGGCTGTATCTCAGAACTAGTAATAGCCAAGCGAATTTGTCTTTTATCAATTGTTATTTACTTTAAAATGTGTAGGTATAATAACATCACGCCCCTTTTTCCCATGGGGGTAGGCAGAGACTATAAGGCGTGATGTTATGATGATGATGATGATGATGAGGTATAATAACAGAAACATCAAAATTGAGATTAATAGTACTTAGAAATACTACTTCTATATAAAAATATACTAAAAAAAAACAAAAGAAAAATCTTATCCTCCTAACCCATTTAGTCAACAAAAGCATTTAAAATGTATAAAGTTATCGTTACGTACATTTGGGAGACTTTATCTTTTTGAAAATTCCATTAAGCGTTCCCTTAACTTTTGTCTTAGTTTTTATTCTAAGAAATAACAACCTTTTTAGGATTCTCTAACGTGATAAATATTAAAATTAAAACGGGATTAACTAAAAACTTCAAGCGAAATATTTTTTTTTTGGAAATATTTTTCCACACCGACATGATTATTTCTTTTTGCAGTAAAAAGCGAATAAGAAATAACGCTCTTTCTGTGTTGGGCACGGGCTTCCTCCACTTTGGGAGGGATTATGGTCTATTATGCCGCAAAGACCAGGGCCCTGAGTCCGGTAAATGAATGGTGTCACAACGGCACCACAAACAAATGCAATAACTGATTGCTTAGTGGCAAATTTTATCAAGTTTGGTAGTCTATTGTTAATTTTTTGAGGTTATAATGTGTCATTGTGGTGCCATTGTGACACCATTCATTTACCGGACTCAGGGCCCAGGTGTGTTGCCATTGGATTTATTTTCTAATTTCCGTTTCTCACTGAGAATGTTGTCTGTGTGTGATATCGTTTAGCTGGCTTTTACAGCACTCTGGGAAGGTAATGGGATGGTGACACTTGTATTCTTAATCCGTCACCAAATGAACAAGGACAAAAAAACCGCGTGACACCGCATATCCAGTCAGCCCGTGACCACGGCCGATGCAATTCGGTCGAAACGTCGGCAAAAAAGGTAGGTGTTTACACCTATACTAAAAATTAAAACGCTTTATTAAAAAATTTAATACCTGTGTTTTTCAATGTAATAAAATGCAACGCGAAAGTTTAAAAGTGTATATAAGTACCTATCTTGTTTATTTTTACGTAAATACTATTTACTAAATTACTTCAAACCTAGTCGAAAAAAGTGGTCTCAATGAACAGCTAGAATAATGTCATAAATAATTTTTTTAATTTTAATATAAATAATTCAAAGACAGTAACATATTGGCCATTGGTCTATCTTATTACACTGCTACGGCATCTAAAGAATATAAGCAATCTTAAGGCGTTGTAACCGGAATTTTCCTATAAGTAGGTGTACTACAAGGTTCTAAAAGGTGGAGGTTCTTCAAGGTGTAAAAAAACGAATCTCTCGTTAGAATTGAAAGGTGCACGAATGCCCACGTTGTGGAAATGATAATTCCAAGCAACTAAAATCAATAGCCCATACCAAAGGTTCCAAATCAAGTAACTACCTTCATTAACAATACATATTAACATAATACATTAAACAACAACATTAAACATAACAACACCTTCCCTGTAACAAAGAAAAAACTATCTTGTAGAAATCATGTTCATAAAACACAAACGGCCATTTTGTCAGATTAAGAACTTATGAGACTTACCACCATCCCAGCAATATGCAATTAGGTATCGGTGCTCGACGCCTGCGACTACGGCCTCAACTTTTAAATATTATATTTGTATTTTGTGCGGCGCCATTTCTCCAGCTCGTAGCCCATCTTTATAAAAACTCCAAGTACTCCAACTCCTCGTACTCCTCGTAGTCCTCGTTCCTCTTCTAGGCCCAAAAAACTACCACACCTCGACCAATCAGGAGCCATTCCTTGGAAACTTCACAAGACCATTGAGAGCGAGAGCGAGCTATCGTAGGTTTCTGCTATCAGGAAGAGACGGAGAACCGGAACCGACAATTAATCGTTTTTTTTAATTTTTTTTTAATTTATTTACGGCAGTGGATACAAGTCCTTAAGCCTCAATTAATCGTTCACTACAAAAGGTTGCCAGCGCAAAAACTATGGGAAATGATACCAGCATTACCCACCTTAAATACTACTACTATAGGTGGTAGGATTTGCTACGTTACAGTGTACTTCCTTTACAAATGTAAGACTTAATAATTTCCTCATTTTAATTACCTTGGCGACAACAAATGAATGTAAAAGGTAATAAGTTTTCATTAGAAAGACGATTTGATAAATTTTACTAAGTCTTCCTTCATTGTTCGTTTCACTTGTCTTTCAAAAGAATTTTACGATGAGCTTTGAAATATTTATTACTCAAATAAAACATTGTCGTATTAAATCTTAAGGTATCATAAACTTCTACTCGTAGTGTCAGCTTTCCCTGTATTCCAATAAATTTTGTACATATGAGTTTTTTTTTATTTGTAGGTCGTGTGCTTCTGAAGAGAGGTGCCAATAATAGAGTCTATAGCTTTAATCCTTACTAATATTATAAATACCAAGGTTTGTAGTTTCATTTTGCTGTGAAAGATCACAGCAAAATTACTGTATCGATTAAAATGAATTATAGTACACAGATGGCCTAGACTATAACTATAGAGTACTCTAGATCTTATGAGGGCATATTATTTTAAGACAAAAAGAGTGGTTCCAGTCGAAGTCGCAGCCAATAACTAATACATATAATGCAGTTTTTTAGATGACCATTAAAACTTCGAAAGTAGACAGTTACTTTGCTTTACTTTTCGTTTACTTTGTAATTTTGCTACTTTTATTTAGATTTCTCACCCTGAGCCATTTTACAGATTTTAACATAATGTTGTGTGGGTGGAACTGTGGAATTGACAAAGAGTCAGTAATATTTGTGAGAACTCCCATGTGTACCGATATTATTCAGGAGACGCGACACCTACTAACATATTTTTACGAATCTTTTACTAATGGCTTACATTAAAGAAGTGTTATGAAGTTATAAGAGAACGTTGCGGTCTGAAAGAGGATGTAGTGACTAAGGTGGAAAAAGTATGCATAGGTGGTTTGGTCATGTGGAGAGGATGGATGAGAGACGCTTGATGAAAGGATGGTAGAGGACGCCCGAGAAAAATATACTCCGATGTCATCGCCGGCATACTCCAAAAGGGGCAAGTGCGTAGCACCTACAACCGTCGGGCATGTATGACCAGATGTATGAGTGTGGATGAAGCCAAGGAAGTATGTTTGGATCGTAGCAGATGACGCTCTATACTCTCTGCCTACCTCCATGGGAAAAATGCGTGATGTTATGATGATGATTAAAGAAGATTTTCGTTTCTAGATTTTTGCTAGACCTTGACTTTTTTATCGTCAAACTATCATCATTATCATATCATCGGGCTTATTTCCGATGGGATAGGCAGAGCTAAAATACAAACACACTTCTTTGACTAAAATTAATACATGCCAGACGGTTTTTTTTTTTTTTTTTTTTTTTTTTTTGTTGTAACTATACTGCACTTAACCCTTTTAAAGCATATCGGCGATGAAATCGCAGTATATTTTTGTTGGGCGTCCTCTCCCAGTGTTTCCACTTACCACCATGTATATCTCGTCATTTCATCATCATTCCTGCTTTTTTCTTATAAGGTTAACAAAGGATATTGAGCGCCAGCGACTGCGGTATTACTCATGAGAACACATAACACGTGTTTACTTTGAGTGAAGTCATGTTTATATAAAGCAAACAGATATCCGAGATAAATGGGTCGATAGCTCTTTAAGTCACTTAGGTAGGAACGTGCCAACGTTCACACAGAATCCATTATTCGTGTGGTCACGCTCAGCGGTAGAAGTTTCTCTTTACTGAATCATTATGTATATAATATAGTATAGCTATTTACTTAAGTAAAGAAAAAACAGCCTCCAATATTTTCAATACTTTTAAAGTGAACATTTCAAGAGTCATGTTGAGCATTTCTTAGAAGGCGAATATTATGCGTTGGAGTCACCGGTATGCTAATAACAATCGTAATAACAGCAGATTTGTAGCATAAATCTACTATTAAGTAGTAAATTAAGATTTGTAGCCATACAGATAATCATAGTTTTAGAACGCCTATTGACAAATTTTCACTTCTGTCGGCTCTAGAAATAACTGCTAGATAAAGAAGTGAGATAAAGGATGGCGACCACATACCGGACGATGCGACGCAGCGTTGGGCTGCCCCCGACAAGGCGGAGAGACGATATCGCGTTGGCTTGTTGTATGGGTCAGGCCTGTGTCCAGCAGTGGACGGAGAAAGACTGATGGATGATGGAGATAAACAAGAAATGATAAGTAGTTTAGTTAAAAAAGTTATAGCGTAAAGGTTTTCTTGCGACTATTATATGTATTTTGCCGTACTACGAAAATTCCCTTCTAAAGCTGACGAATTTATTCCGGTCATATGTTATACAATTGTAGAACATTTACGTTACTTGTGATGAATGAATCACATAATGAAATAACGAGTTAAATACGTGACGCCTCTGGGTTTTTTCACAAGACTTTTGTTTATTTTATTATGAACATACATTATGGTGCCGATTCTGAGCGCACAACTAAACTTAAACTTAACTAAAAAATTAACACTGATAGCGTCATTATCACAATTCGGCAATGTTTACTGAAGTTTCTTATTATTAAAACTGTGTATTATAGACTAACGATTTTAATTAATATAAATGTGTACAACGAAATAGCAAGTAATAGCTATATTGACACTACCAATTTTCATTTTTTAGTTAAGTTAAGTTTAGTTGTGTACCTAGAATTGGCACCTATGTCTTTTTCAATTAATTTTCTAATTAATATTTCGTACATAACAACAAACGTAATCAAAGTTCTCTAATTGCTTCTGTCGACTCAAAGGTCTGTAGGTCGTATTTGGAAATGTTTATTTATTCTTTGTACCTTTAATAAGGTGTACAACTGTACACTTTATTAAAGACATAAAATTTATGGTGTAATGGAAAATTTGTACGTTTATTTCTGTAAATTGTAATGATAATATTGTAAGGGAAACCATTTTGCTAAATATGTAAACAAATTTTGTATTAAAATTAATTAAATGTATGTGTTCATTTTAACCGATTCATTAACAATCCTTCAAAAATAAATTCTGTCTTGAGATCTACAAACTTGTTATAATAAAGATCAAGCGTCTTTGAAATATGTTAATTTAAAGGAACTGTAAAAAAGGGTCTTATGACGCGTTATTAACTACTGCTGTAATGACTGAAATAAGAGTTTAAAGTAATTACCTAGCTTTAATTATGTGTGATATCATTATACAAACAAACACGTAGAGAGATAAGGTGCCTCAATTGTACATCATCTTAATTTTAGCTAAGAACAAGTCTCGTACATTCGTACCTATAATAAAACATATCTATATATTGTCATACCATTGTAACATTGGAATACTAATGTGGTTGCGTACATAATGTATGAATTACATTTATATTCACGGGAGTCGTGCCAAATTTAACGTTAAAGAATTATTATATAGTTACTACATATATATTCAGATCTGTCTATATTCCAGGTGCCAGTTATAAAAACCTATATTTAAGTTGGGTCTTATGACCATTTTCAATAACTAATCTACGATTAGGAATAGATGGTCATCCCCGTTAATCAGTAAGATATTCCTATCTGCTGTAAAATTTTTAATAAACAATGTTGTCACCAGTGGCATAATATAATGCAAATAAGGACAAGGGTTTAGATTAGTCCTGACTTTGGCAGCAAAAATCGGGGATAGATAGAAATTGATGATTGAGTATTAAAAAAAAAATTTGGTACTGACTTTATGTGTCTTTTTGAGGGTTTTATTCATTTTCTCAGGAGATAGCCATTAGATCCTGACTTGTTGCCAATGGGACCACACAGGAACAACCAGCATTCAAGTAAAAAAAGATTTTTTAAAATCGCTTCGCCCAGTTGTAAGTTGAATGACAAACAAAAAAAAACATACAGACGAATAGAGAACCTTTTCCTTTTTTTACGTCGGTTAATAATAGCCAATAATCGTTGTAACATCAGATAACTCATTATTTAGAACAATAATAAATATCTATGCACTGTCGGCCACAGATTTCCCCAGGGAACGTCGCAACTTGCAGTCTTCCCCATTGCGTCTAAACAATCATTGCGGTTTTAATTAAACG